>OY728141.1:1995671510-1998278265 GCA_963277665.1 Viscum album | reverse complement strand
AAACCAATACATTTCAAGTATTATCATTTTGGCACCCCTGACCAAAATGCCCCATGTGACAATGACCTCTCACCCGGCCTTGCTCAATCAAGACAGGACAAAGGGCATACTCAAAGGTATCCCATAGGTGTAATATAAAACATATGATTAAATAAAAGATAAATTAGGGTCTCTCTCAAAATAACCCAAAACACGCCATAGGATGCACCACACTAATTTCCACAAGAACATGAAAGAAGGTATGCACCACCTACCTCATACTAGTACGATTATACAACTTCAATATCAGCCTCCAATTATGTCTAAAACGCGGTAGATCTAAAAAATAATCAAAACCTCTGAAAACCCTATAATTAATTCTAGATTATAAATAAAGAAGAATGGATTAATGGGAATCAAGGCCTTACCACAGGGGTTCCAACAGATCAAACGGGGCTTGAAACTGAGTTCACAAAATGATTTGGGAGGGATTTAAAGGTCTGGCCAGCTCTCCCCTCATAAGCCCCGAGAGGAAGGAAGAAAAAAGAGGAGAATGAGAATTCTTGGGTGGCCCAGAACATAAAACCCCTAATTTACGTAGTCACATGGTTAACCCGCATAGTTTGTAAAACCGTGCGCGAACCATGTGGTTTCTACTGCCTCACCCAGGAACTTTTCATGGCCAACCTGCACGGTTTGGAAAACCATGCATCGCCTGTGTGGAGCCCACTATCTCACCTAGAGACTTCGCAATGTTTGTCTGTATGGTTTTTTTAGACTATGCAGCAACCGTTCACACCTGCACGACCTCCCAAACTTCAAAATTTTAACCTAGAATTGTCCAATTTCTCTAGTTTTCTCCAAAGCGAGTCAAAATTCTAACAGGGTCAGGATATTGACATGTTCCAAAAACATGGTTTCTTACAATCTCCCCACTTTAACATAGCTCATCCCCAAGCTATCAAACAAAACCTGGAAATGGCACCAAATATACGACCCTGATCAAAGTAACTCGGACTTCCCAGGTCACAAGGTTTTTGCTAAATTCCTCAAGGGGCTCCCCGCCTTAGGAATCGCTTAACTCGGTCTCCACCCGACAAAACTCAGAACAAGAAAAGGTTCACAAACATGTGTTCTGGACTCAAGGTCCTATCATGATGCATCGTCACCCCTGACACTTATTGGAGCTCCCGTGTCATTTCTGACACCCAAACGTATCCGGAAATGCATCAGTGTCTGCCTCCATGAGGTCATGGATCCCATGGATGCTCAAAACTAACATGGTGCCTAACACCTCAAGTAACTCGTATCCTCGTTTCCCTGATGCCCATGGCACCTCAAGTAACCTACATCATCAATTCCCTGATTCCCATGTCCCCTCATGTTACCCGCATCCTCAATGCCCTAATGCCCATGGCACCTCATGTAACATGCATCCTCGATGCCCCTGATGCTACGCATCTCACACATATACCTATATATAAAAAATTTCACGCACCTAATATGGTACCAATCCCACTAACCAACATCTACTCAATCCACATAGATCTGGTGCATCACGTGCACTCAAAATAGATATACCTTTACTGGTCATTCCAAAAGAGAACAAGGGAATAACTGCCACACCCATTGTGTACCTCTAATTGTTGTCGGCTCACCAGCCTGATCAACCTCTGGAAGCTCCACGGTGTGCATCGGGCCTGAAGTATGGCTGATTGATGCCTGACCTCCCAACGGTGCTACTCCAACCACCAGCCAATGACCCCTTAGCTGGATCATGCTGTCTCTGTCATGCCCTCCACGTGTAGTTGAAACTCGGCTACTCACTCCTGGTACTGAACCTAATCCAACTCTGGATTCCACCGTTTGTCCTGGTCCCTACCTGCCGGCTGTCAGGAATGGCTGCCTACAAAACCTCTCCAGATGCCCGACCTGTCCACATGCCCGGCACTCCTTTGGAGGCCTATCGCACTGAGTCCAAACATGCCCTGGCTGTCCACACTGGATGAAAACCACTACAAAATTGCTACGAGGTGATCTAGCTGGGTCCTTGTCCTGACTTCCCTACTAGAACTCATCCCGTCCTCACTTCCTTCTATTCAAACCGTCAATGGAAGTTGTCGCTCGGCTAACCTGGGGCATATCCCTCTGGTTTCCCTCCACTATGAGTGCCTGATTCACCACCTCTAAAAAGGAACCCAGACTGAAAATATTCACCTGGACCCGAATGGTGTGTCTTAAGCCATCCTCGAAGCGTCTCACCCTAGCTGTGCCATCGCTTACTATACCAGGTGCGGAGTGAGACAACTCAGTGAAAGTAGCTGCATAGTCCATGATGGACATGTCTCCCTGATGAAGACTCAAGAACCCCCGAGCTCTCTCGTCTCTTAGTTTCTCTGGGTAAAAGTGCTCAAAGAATCTGTCCTCAAATTACTTCCATTCCAGTACCTCGTGCCTGCGAACCTAAACCTACACATCCCACCAGCACTTTGTCGGTCCTCGCAGCATGTACGTCTCCAACTTGACCCTCCTTCCTGGAGGCATCTCGAGCTACTCGAAGATCATATACATGATCTCTATCCAGTTCTCAGCCACCTACGGACCAACTTCACCCTAAAAAAGTGGCGGGTGTTGTGACTGGAACTCCCACATCAGATATGCCATAGATTTATCGATATTCTGTGTGCCTATATCGATCCCCTACAAGACACGTACCAGGATAGCTCCAAGCTGCTCGTCGAGCCATGGATCGAACACTACCAAACCGGGAAACTGTCCTACCTGTAGTGGATCCTAAACCTGATACTGTCCTTGAGCCTATACCTGTGGCTTCTACTTTGCCTGTACCAAATCCTAAACCTGATCTTGCCCCGACGGTACTGTATCCCCACATTCCTGATGCTCCATCAAGACGTGTAGGAGGAACCCATGGAATACCATAAATGTTCAGACATCCCATATATTTATATATAAATATATATTATATGTATATAAGAAATTAGTAGAAGGTAGTGCATAACTACCACCCTTACAATCCCCCACTGCAACTCATTACCCATGACATCTCGGCCTCACGGCCTCCTCACCCTCCCTTAATAGAGCCACGTATCAAAAGTACCTAGGGCCATGCCCGTCCTGACAACTAATGTTGCCTCAAACTGATGACCGAGTCACCCAATCCTGGTGATCAAAATCACCTCAAATGATAGTACATGCATGCTCGTAGAAGAGCCAGACCCAAATTCCATGCCACAGCCATTTCTAAAAATATACAAAGCATGGCATAACACATTGCAATAAACAAGAAACAGTATCAGGAATTTCACCAATTCACATTTCAGAGCATACAAAGCATGGAAATTGATTTTTATTCACATGGAATTATCACTTCACAAGTCATACGTGAAATAATGAAGTTTAAATACCCTAAAATGTGCCTATCAAGAGCCAAGAAAACAAGCCTCACCATACCTGTCCAAGGTCCAATTCTCCATTACCGCACCGGGTCAAGGGTTACATATCACAATCAATAACATCACACACAAAGTGAGCCCCCAAGGTGGAAATCATATAAATTGTAATCTGTTCATAAGCAAACAGCAATTCCCACCCATGGAAACTAGGTCCATCCCTTATACCTAGGGCTGCAGGCACCCAAGCACAAGCTATAAACCCAGTTCCAGTAACAACCTATCTCAAATATACCACAACCAAAATAGTAAAATGACCATAAATAAATAGAGAAGTCTCAAACTCATTAGTAGTATGCAAAGCACTACTACTAAATCCATGTCAAGAACTCCTTTGATACCACTTTGTAATGACCTGGACCCGAGAAGCTACCCAAACAGTGCTAAACGGTTTAGGTGTTACTACCTTAGGTGCACCTCCCTGAAGGCCAAAGGCTGCAGACTTGCAGCGAGGGTCATATAGGTATAGTGGGGAGGCTGTACCCTCTCGGAGGATAATAATGGTACTGGTCCGAGTATAATAATAATGATGCAGCAGAACAAATGACTTAGAAGTCTTGAACCAAACCCACAGAGCAGAAGCACATTCAATATTGATAAACAACAGAAGCAATAAATATAAACAACAGAAGCAAAAATAAACACAACAGCATGCTGATCACATGTAACTATAACTGAAAAATGGAACATGCATCCAAAGCAGGTCATACATATCTATATATATGTAAAGGGAGCCACTGGATAACCAACTCTAGATATATAACAAGCCTTCTGATATAGGAAATAAAACAGAACAAAGTAAACTCTAGTTAGGCAACACCTCAAGGTCCATACCATCTCCATAAAACTGCTAAAATAGTCCAGCTCCATAAGATGGCCTATTTCCTGAACGTAAATCCATAAAGTCTGCACGCATATTGAAGGGCCCATGTAGGGTGTGAGAAAAATCTCAATAATATACCACCCAATGGTTTGTACCTAATATAAGTGTTTAAGTAGGCATTCCTTTATAAGGAAAATAGTAAACATTATGATGTACAAATAAACACAAACTCCACTGGTTCTCAACAGCCACCATGGAGTGTCACCTGCTTTGGGAAACACCAGAATCTCTATCATGTAGCCCAGAACCATGTGCCCACTGACACAACGTGTCTTAAGTACCGACATCCCGAAGGCATACCCAAGAATAGTAACCCAGCACCAGGTGCCTCCAGACACCTCGTGCCTCATGTACCGATGTCCCGAAGGCATGCCCAAGAAGTAACCTGGAGGAACATTGATGCATGTCCCCAAATAAATAACCAGAGGGACAACGATACCTGCCCTCAAATCAAGTAATCGAAGGGAAAAATATATCCTCCCTCAAATAATTAATTGGAGGGAAAATGATACCTTCCCTCAAATCACGGTGAGACATAACCCCCAAACTGATAGCCTCAAAGCTATGCCCTAGAGTCTCCTCACCACCCATGTGTCTTCCTACGGTAAGAACCCCCAACCAAAGTACCAAAACTGCATCTACGGGGGACTCTACCCACACGAGGGGTCAAAACCACCTCATCACATATGATCTATGTGTGCACACTACTCAAAGTTCCAGGTGAGTGGTAATCGCCAAAATAGTACCTATGCCACCACACATCTAACACCTCGTGTCCCTACGACCATACCGCTCAATTCTGATGGTCTTTCCATCAAAGTAACTTGGGCCATGCCCAACCTAACAGTCATCCTGCCTCAAGTTGACGTCCATGAAGCCCAATCCCATGGTTAAAACCACCCAAAGTTACCTCGAGCCAAGCCCAACCTGAGAGTCGTACTGCCTCAAGCTGACGTCCATGACGCCCAATCCCATGGTCAAAACCACCCATGTAACTCAGGTCATGCCCATCACAACCCAAAGGTTCAATCATAGGAAAAATCACAAATCACATATATAATCTCATTTTATCAAAACACATAATAGGAAAAACCATCTAAACAGATGAATTTCACTAAGTGTCACCCCATACCAGCACTGAAGTTTTATGGTCTCCAACAATTCATATAAAAATTTAAATAACTAAACATAATAGTTTAAACTAATACATTTCAAGTATTAACATTTTGGGACCCCCGGCCAAAATTCCCCATGTGAGAAACGACCTCTCACCCGACCCTGCTCAATCAAGACAGGATAAAGGGCATACCCAAAGGTGTCCCATAGGTGTAATAAACAACTTCAGATGGAATAGAAGATAAATTAGGGTTTGTCTCAAAATACCCTAAAATGCGCCATAGGATGCACCACACAAATTTCCATGAAAACACAAAAGAAGGAATACACCACCTATATCGTACTAGTATTATGATACTCCTTAGATATTAGCCTCTAATTAGGTCTAAAACACGGTAGATATATAAAAAAATCAAAACCGCTCAAACCCCTATGAATCATTCTAGAAAAGAAATCAAGAAGAACGGCTCAATAGGAGTCAAGGCCTTACCAAGGTGGTTTCTACAGATCAAACTATGCTCGGAACGGAGTTTGGATGATGATTTGAGAGGGATTTGAAGGTCTGGCTGGCTCTCCCCATGTAAGCCCCGAGTAGAAGGAAGAAAAAAGAGGAGAATGAGAATTTCCAAGTGGCCCAGAACCTAAAAACCCTAATTTTAAGTAGTCGCATGGTTATCTTGCATGGTTTGGAAGACCATGCGCCAACTATGCAGTTGACACTGCCTCACCCAGGAACATCGCATGACCAACCCAAACGGTTTGGCAAACCGTGTGCCGCCCGTGCGGAGCCCACTATCTCACCTAGAGACTTCACACGGTTTGTCTACATGGTTTTTCCAGACCATGCGCAAACCATGTGAACCTACACGACATCTCCAACTTCAAAATTTTAACCCAGAATTTTCCAATTTCCCTAGTTTTCTCAAAAGTGAGTCAAAATTCAAATAGGGTCGGGATTTTGACTCGTTCCAAAGACATGGGTTCATACAATAATTCCCTTAGTTATATATTCCTCAAAGACACTAAATCTCCCATTCTTGAGATTTTGTAATAATTATAAGATAATTTTTTTTAATAATTATATATGTATGTTTACTAATGTTCATCTCACTTTGTACCAAAACCAGTGTATAATGACTGTGTTTTTAGAACCAGACCTATGAGTGTGGGTCTACAGAACCATAGTTGGTATAAAATTGAGGTTTAGTTTTTTTATATTTTTTTTATTTTTTAGTTTAAAATTGTAGAAATTTAGTGAAAATCGTAGATATAACTCTATGTATAAGATAAAAAATTGAGATCTTAGTAAGAAAATATTGTGTGGAAACATATCAATTTCAATATTTTCTAGACAGTGGAATGTGGATATGGTTGTGGAATATATTCACCTAGGGTTAATAACCTTGAGAAAGATTTATTGATTATCAAAACTATCATCACACTGGTGCACGATGAGTGGGCCTAATATTACACTCCAGTCAAGACACAAAGAAGATCTAATTTTTTTAATCGCATTATTTTTATAAAAACTTATAAAGTATATAAATTTATTGATTTTTTATGATGATCTAAGTTATAGAAACTCATAATAGCATTCTCGTATACAGTCTTAGTTAAATTAAAGGAGAGTTATGTTGGTTAAATTTTATCATCATTGAACCAATTGTATCAAATGTTTAAATGAAGGATAAATTTGATAACACGACTTAGGATTGAATATTCATATTCGTATGATAATTTAATTTGATTTTACTTGAAAATATTGTAACCCTTTTGTTTATAGTTTTTAGTTTAATGTAGGTCCATCACAATAAATTTTCAAAAAGAATAAAACTAAATATTCCTAAATATTCTTATTTTTGATAAAAAAATTCTAGTTATACCAAGTATGGTGAGGTAGATTTTCCAATATAAGGTATATATAGAGTTTCTTATGGATAACCTCACTTATTATTTAAATGTTTGATACATAAAATTTAGAAGACATCATTTATTTATTTTTTAGGGGGATAATGTGAGAACCCTAGATTTTGTAATGTATATTCTTTCTAAATTAAATCCATGTTTGGTAAAAAACTATACACACTACTTCAAACCAAAAATATAAAAAACATATAAGATTATTCTTATTAATAAAATTTAATAATAATAAAACCACTAGTGAATAGAAAAAAAATAATCACTTATAAATGCTTGAAAGATAGGATTAAGAAAGCTTATTCCTTTAACAGTTTATTTTTCAATAAAAATACCTTTTATTTATATATTTTATTTTTATATAAAAACTATCATTATAAATTATAAAAATTTAAATTTTAAAAAATGAACGTACTATTGAATTCATTATGTGAATGTTTTCTTAGAGTTAATAGTTTTTATTTTTATAAAATAATTTTTTTAGGTAAGTAGTTAAAATGCCATTAAAATAATAGTGTTTAGGACTATATGAAAAGAATATATGAATTTACAAATAATTAATCCTTTTTCTTTATGAAAATTCTATTTAGACTTGCCTAAAAAAATATGTTAAATAAAAAAAATTATGAATAACATTTTAAAGACATAAGTAATATTTTACAACAAAAAATGTTTTTTGTTATATTCTTTAAACTAAATATTATTTTCATAAAGTTCATTTTTGGCATTATTTGGAATACCTAGAAATTAATTTTTTGTATAAAATATGAATTAACTTCATTAAATTAAAAAATATTGATATTTTTATCCAATACATAAAATTTATGCATAAAACATGATTTTAATAAAAACATTTTTACAAGTATTGTGTGGTAATTCTAAAATGGAGTTTTATCTGGCCTAAAAAATTTATTGGATAAATTCATTTTCAGATATATAATAAAAAATTTAAATTATTTAATATTTCCAATATTAATTTTTTTGTTAAAATTAATTATGCTTGTTAATAATTTTATATCAGGTATAAGTTATTTATGGGAAAAGATAAAAAATAATGGGAAAATCATAAAGTCACTCATGTTTTCTTTAAAATTTATAGTTAAGATGAGTTTAGATATTATATTTCCAAATATTATATTATTTTTTATAGTGTCATCCTTTTAACATTTAACAGTGTTATGGAATTATTTAAACCTCGAGAGTATTTACGAAAAATCCATTTTTCATCACTTTCAAAATAGGAACACTTTATCCACTTCAGGATACACATATCCCTTCCCAAATCATCATTACACTCTTCTAATATTATCTTCTTCAAGTCCTCTCTCTTATTCATAATCCTATGATCTCAATTATTAACCAATAGGAATTCATTTAAATAGATATTTCTAAGATAAATCTCAAGTTCCAAATTAGGTTAATGTAGTTTTGTCGAAGTTAGGAATTAAGGTAAGGGGTTCTCTATATCAAATTTAATTTCATGAGATATGTTTTATATTGTGAACTATAATATATTTTAGATAATTTTATTACTTATTAGAGGATATCATTTAACATTTTCATTTATTTTATGTTCATTGAATAGAAATATAAAGTTCTTTTCTTAAATGGTATTTTTTTCAAAGGATATAAAGGTTGTCATGTTTTTTAGATCTTTATTTTTCGTCAATCAGATATGATTCACATTAAACAATTATTTAATTTTTGGTGTATATATATAGGATATATATTTATTTCACAATAAATATCTTGAAAAATAATGGATTTATAAATTCATTTAGAAATCTCTTTTCTAGGGTTTTGGATTCATGTGTTACTAAAGTTGTATGGTATTTTGATAACTCAAATATCATTTATTTGAGTAATAATACCTCTTTGGGAACTTATATATCCAATTATTGAGGTGTTACCCTATAATATTTTATTATATGGTAATTTCTCATTTTCTTTATAGATAATGAATTTTTAATTTATTGATTTTTATATAATGGGTCTCTTAATCAGAAATTATATCATTGTTGAGAATAATTCCCATCATCTTAAATGATGGTTTCCACTGATTATCCATATTTAACATTCCCTAAAATATTATACTTTTTATTTTGAAACCTAATTATGTCATATCTAATTATACCTTTATATTTCTTTTATTTTATTTTGATAGGGATTTTTTATTACAGTTTTTATGATGTGGGCTTTTTACATAGATATTTTGACATATTAAAAAGGTTTTTTATTATTTAAAAATTATATATTTTATCTCTTACTCATAATTTCATCTAAAAAACATTTTTATACAATTCAAGGATAAAGTATTGAAGATCTAAATAAGATGTAAATTTTTTTAGAAAAATTAACCTCGCGTTTGTGAAAATTACTTCTGAATGTGACCCATAACTTTATCTTTTTTTGTGTATGGTTATAATGTTTTCTACGAATTCTTTTACTATTTATCACACCACAAGTGTATTATTAATTAGGAAAATTCATTTCCATTTTCAAAAATGTTTGTTCAAATGATTTTAGAAAATGGTTATTTTGAAAGAAAAAATAAGTATTATTATATTTTATGAAAGTAAAAGTTTTATTTTAAAAAGGAAAACTTGATTTTAAAACGAATTTTAAAGAATTTTTTCATAAGAACTAATTCTTCAATTATTTATATGTATTATTATAGGAGTTTTTTGAAATATTCATTTTATTATAATTTTTTTGTAAAACCAAATTTATCATTTTAAATGGAATTTTTTAAAATGGTTTATCAATGAAATTTTTTTAAATTGTAAAAAAAAGTTTTTTATGGAGTAATAAATCATTTCAAATGAGGTATTTCCCCTTATTATTCATATGATATGTACAATAATATTAAAGAGTAATTTTTCATCTATATCAATATCATAAATTCCCCTTCTTTAACACTAGGGATATTGTTATGAGACTATACATCTTATTTTTATAAATGTATTTTTGGAATGTTTTACGAATGTCGTATCATCAAACCATCTGATTTACATGGGTCAATTATGTGATGTATGAAGTTTGAATTTTTTTCATGTTATGTAGATATAATTAACAATGGATGACTATTTTATTAATCTTTGGGTCCTATTTTACCCTCAGTTTCATTTCTAAATGATTTATAGCTCATGGGATAATTATGGGAATAATTTTTTATACACAATCCACTTGGTAATCAGGAAGTGATTCCTTATCTACTATGTTATAGGAATCATGGAGTAATATCTTCTCTTTTTTATGAGAATAAAGTAGTTATTTATAATATACTAAATTTATGGGAATTAGGTGCTGATTCCCACCAAACTAGGGGAATTAGAAAGTGATGCCTTATCAACTATGTTTTGGAAATGAGTTATGATTCTAAAACCAATATTTTATTTTCTTAATACCGATGTTAGTTTTATACTTTACTATCATGCCTCATTTTCCTGACATATCATATATTCATGCATATAATTATGCTTTATGGCTCATAATTATTGTCTCTTGATTTCAAACACTTATACCGTGGTATGTGTTTTTGATTTGAGTTGATATGGAATTTGATCATGAAATAGAGATAACAAATATTATTCTACATTATTTTAAATAATATATTTCTTCCATGGTCGTGATTTCTCATATGCTTATGATTTGAACCTTGATGACATGTTGATGAGTTTTTACCTTACTAAGTGTTTGGGAAGACCGTTTCATATGTTATTATTCCCAGGTTATGAAGATGTGTATAAACTGTGAAAAGTATAATAGGAATTATATTATGTTTCAAATATAAATAAATTTTTATATGTACCATAAAATAATTCACTAAAATAGTTCATCCTTAAATACACAAACCATCCATTAATTGAAATGTGTGATGATTGTGGGATGAAAATATTAAATTTTATAGATATATGTTTATTTATATTGGGTCATCTCACTATATATAAAATATTGTGTATAAATATTGTGTTTCTACAACTATAATGGGGATTCTGTGTTGGGGAAACCTCAGGATGGGATTTCCAGGTTATCCCACCCCTTTAGGGGAAATTATTACCAATTTTGGAACTCTCTTATATAATTTAGACGTATTTATGAATCCTTCCAAAATCCCAACATGGTAGTAGTTACCATCATTAGATATATAGATAAAAACCCCATGTGTATGAAAAATAAATATAAATTATATGCTCTCTATCATTATTTTTTAAGGTTATTATACTATTAATTAATGTATTAGTTATTGGAACATTGAAAATTATCACCATCCTGGGTGATTGTAGTTGTTTTGGATTTAGGATCGAATCCATTAAATGGGATTCATTTTATTTCATATAATGAGAATGAAAGAACCCTTAGTTCATTCCCACATAATGGGACATGTTTTTACTTTTAAATTTATGTGACAAGAACTGATTTAGTTATACTTATTGTCATAAACCTGTTGACACTAAGAGGTTTTAGGGTGTTGGATATTGTAAGATACTTGTTAATAAAATGGAATGTTTTTTTATTTTCTAAAAAAATAAATCAATTTAAAATTTTGACATTATCTTTAAAGGGTGATCATATGAAGTCCAATAGATCAATTTGAACACACCAATTCCAATATAATGAGGTGATCAAATGAATATTGTAACCAAATGTTTGTCCAATTATGTTTACATTTTAATCAAAAAGAAATGTTCAATGGAATTAAATCATGTGATATTTTTTTAGTTATTTAATGTACCTAAAATCATGTTGACCTAATGGATTTAATGATTCTTGATATGTTTATCAGTGGAAGAAGTCAGTTAAAATTGGTGGAATGATGGTTTTGGATAGAGTTTTTTTTTTGACTACGTTCCCCAGAAATAGGAATGATTTGATGTTCTCAATGAAGAATTAATGGACATAAAAATAAGGAATTTTCTAGAAAAAAGCTTTATTTTTTTAGATATACATGTTAATTCTACCAATTGAACTTTGTAGTTTTATTGTTCAAATAATATTTTGTTATTATATCCGATAAAAAATTTAGATGAACCATTACGAGAACTTAGGATAGAAATTTTCATGAAAGGCCCATTAATAGAGGTATTTGAATTAATTACTCATACATAAGTACTCAAGTGAATTAATATAAAAAACTAATAAGATACTGTAACCCAAAGGTCTTTAAATAAAGGATTCCTAGTTATCAAAAAGGTTGCCTAACAATTACATCACACAATTTGTTCCATAAAAAAGATAACCAAAATGGGAAATCTCCTACAAAGTAGTAAATAATAGACTCTAATAGATGAATAAGGCACTATTAAGGTTTAATAGATGAAGGTTTTTTAAAAATAATTAATTTTACTATCCTGATATGGATATTTAGCGCCTAAAAATTTTGGAAGGAAAATCCAAATTCTAGCCATAATTTTGTAATGGATTGAATAATTTTTATGTTGTCACTTTTGGAAACTCTTTAAAAATAATTTTGAATATTATTTAATCAAATAATTGAAGGATTTCAACTAATGAAATATTTGATTGGATGTAAAAAACACCAATAAATAGCATTGAATTTGATTTTTCTAATCCTCCCTTGATTTTGGGCCAATAAATTCTTATATAAAGTGGATTCAAGTGTTATAGTTGGGTTATTTCTATCTTGTGAATTATTGAATAAGTGAGGTTTGGATTTAAGTGGTCAAGATATCTCTTATCAAAGCATCAGATGTAGTATCACAGAATGATGTGGTGTCAGATAGAGTATACCAAATAGAATGTATCATATTTGATGAGTGAAGAAGCAATTATAAGAACTAGTTATCGAAACAAGGATATCAGATCAAGGAAACCAAATACTGGTTATAGGACTTAGGATACCATATATTATGAAATAAGATATTTTTTTGGATTATAAGGATTTTTTAGAAGTTCATACTCACTATTTTGAATGAAATTGTAGATGCTGAAGAGGAACAAGCAAGTAGAAAAGTGTGATTAATGTTCAAGTAGCATAGTAAAAATATATATAAGCCTATTTGTGACGCTTTATTTTGTTTCAAGAAAAAACAATTATATTATATTATTTGTGCAAGTAGAATCTGCACTGTTGAAGGACTTTAGTTTTTTGCAAGTGATTGATATTCAAGGCATACGTTAGATCACCAAATTATTTTTCTCTAATGGTTTTGTAGACTTGGGTAATTTAAAATTAATTTCAAGGACTAGATATTATAATTGATCATGAGTCCTTTTAAGTACTTATGATCATATGGGTGTGCTTGTTTGTTGTTTTCCACCAGAGCCAATTATCAACAACAAGAAGTGATGGTTATTTCTAAATCATAAAATATTAAAACTATAATATAACTAATTCATCTCTTCCTATAACAACCAAATATTTTTAAATGTTTTTCTTTCTCTAAATAAATTAAATTTATTTGGTATCTTGTGATACACGCAATACCGAGTTTAAATGAACAACGATATATTATCTCCTAACTAGTAGATTGGAAGGTGTGAATAAAAATTATAAAATTGTGGAAATATTATATTTTACACTTTTATAAAACAATTTCATTTGTTATTAATCGATTATAAATGAAAATAAAATTCATTTTTAAGGTAAAACAAATGATTATTTGTAAAAAATATTTTTTTCACATAATTCATTTTTTATCTCAAGAAACTAAATCAATCACTAATAGTGAAAAAATTTAATGAAATTTATAAATTATATATTAAGTAAATTTTTTTGAAATTAATTTAGTGTATTTTTAGTCAGGGGATAAAAATAAATCATGTTTTATACAAAAAAATTATTTTTATAAAAACAAATTTCCATCGTGTATTTTGAAATTATTTAAAATTAATTTCTCCAACTTGAATTGTTAAAAATGGATACCATGTTTACAATTATGTGTTTTAAATTCGTTAAATATATTCACTTTTATTTTTAGGTAATATGAAAAGTAACCATAGTAAAAGTTCTCACCATAGTAAAGACATAATCTGGTTAACCTAGGAATAGACTAAATGTTAAGGTTATCATTTTTCATCTCAATTCTTATTTTATTTTTATGATTACACATTTATCACAATATTCACATGAAATATTTGTTTAAGGGACCCTTCTCCCTAAAAATGACCTTTATAATATTTAAACTAATGAATAATAAAAAATTCCACACTCCTAATTTTAAAAATATCTTATGTGTAAACATAGGGACAAAAGAAAGTTATTAGGAAATATTAATAGTTATTTATAAAAAGGGTTTTATTTTCATGATTGTAATTTATTTATAATTTTTAATATTTATATATTTACCTAAAAATATTGTACAACACTAACATAAAATTTATTCAATTAATAGAAAAATAAAATAAATGATTTTAAGAAAAAGTTAAAAGTAATATAATATGATATATATATATTGTTCCATCAATTGAATAGAATAATATAAAAAATTTCTTTTTTAAAGGAATATATTTTAATTCTATATTTTTCTTTATGTATTGAAATTCGAATTAAATTAATAGTTCAAAAATTTTATTTAATAATGTTTTATATTGAATAATATTTTATAAAACGAATTTAAATTTCTTAAAATATTATATATAACCATGTAAATGGATTATGCATGAAAATATATACTGTGGTCTATTTATGATTCATTGTTTCATTTATGGTGATACTTTTAATCCATTAATATCGAAATAGTTATTACCGTAGTGGAGGTAAAAAATGATTAACAAATGTGTTAATAAAAATATATGGCTAAAATTGTCACTGAAACCTAATTGAATTTCATGGTATGATTTTATTTTGACCATATAATCTTTTTTATAATTCATTTCCATTTTAAATAATTTTTCTTGAGATTTAATTTATTAAAATTTAATCATTTATGATATTCAATGTGTATCACCTCCCTCCATTATAAAAGAACACCCCTCCTTTGCCTTCCTTATAACACATTTATTATTCTAGATCGATCGATATCTAAAAAATTCTCTTATTAAATTCAATGGATTTTGTAAATAGGTTTTGGTATCCCAAATGACTAACCCTATGGTTCTTAAGAGGAGATCCAAAGGAATTCTTACAAAAATATGGTAATCTTCTTAATCGGTCACTATATTTTACTAATTCCTATCTTAACTCTTGTAAATCAAACGAATTTATAATAAAATAATAACATCAACATAATAAATTTTATTAACTTTTATTATGATTTTTAAACCACTTTTTTCTCCATTTTCCCTCAATTGCGAACTGAAAGGAACGCTTGTTCATATGTATAGCTTACTGTCTCCACGTAGATATGTAATTAATATTACAAAAACATAATCAATGTATCATTATTATAATGGGTATATGTTTTATATATAATATTTTTTAAATAGTTATACATATAACGTTTTACCTTCTAATCTATTGAATAATGATAATTTCACTCATCCATAGGTATGGACTGCCACCTCCACAAAACGATGTGATTTTCTTTTCATTTTTATTTTTTTAGATGGTAATAAGGATATTTTTAATTAATTTATATTATAAACTTGATTAAATAATATTATTTAATGTTTAACTACTAATTACCATTTTGATCTATATATTAAAAAAATGAAAACATCGTTTTTTCCTACAAACAACATACCGTCTCCATAAATGATTTCATTAATTTTTCAATATATAAAATTTATGTATTTAAACAAAATATGAATAATTAATATATATATATATATATATTATTTATATCATAGTTAATATTATTAATATGATGGAACACTGATCAATGTATAAGGAGTAGAAATTACAAACTGAAATTCTCAGGAATAACAAAACAGGTAAAACCCTAAAATAAAAATCTCAGTAAGGAATCGTTAATAAATGGTGGTTGAAATGATTAAAGTTTCTAATTTATCATATTATATTTATTTTAATTACTAGATTATATAATTATAATAAATGACAATTAAGTAGATAGAATGTTATAGTTGTTTAGATGTAAATAGGACTTGAGGTAATGGTTTTATATGTCAACCACATTATTTATCTATATTTTTTATGATTAACTTAAAATGATGAAATATTATGTTATAAAACTAAAAAAATAATGTATTTTATTCTTATAAAGTTATTTAATATATTTATATGTTTTATTTTTATTTTAATCTCTTTAATTAGTCAATATACTGAAGGAGCATTTTTAATTAAAACTTACCTTATCTCTCTCTTTAGTCGAATGTGATTTTTCTTCAATATCCATGTCATAAAAAATATATTCTCTTTATAATATTCCTATATGATTTTATATTAATTTTTAAAAATTATTTAATGTTTAAAAAAATTAAAAATGAATTTTATTGTCTTCTTCTAAAGAAGGTACTTTTTGACTTTTTTACAAAGGTGTAAAAGGAATGTTTTTATTTAACTTATACAATATGAAAAGAAATTATAAATATCCTGACCAATCAATGATTTAAATATTCCTTTATATTTTTCCATATTTTTTTCAATTAATTTTTTTTATTATTATTTTCAAAAAATTTAAAAATTTACATAGGTGATTTCAAATTTAAAATGGTATTTTTGTCATGAAATATTTCAAGTGATATTTTAAAGAAATTTTTAATCTAAGATTATATACTTTTATGATACCTAATAATTAATGGTGATATGATCTAATGATAACATTTGTATTCCCTCTCCAGATGGTTTCTTTATGATGAAATGATGTTTACAAGACCTTTTTATTTCCAATGGTTTATGATATGATGAAATGTTGATGAAAAATATATTCATTTCAAGAGATATGATTTGATTAATGATTTATGAACTTAAGGCACACACATGTATGATTTTAATTATGTAATGGGATAACATATAATTATATAGATCACTAATTCATTGGATAAATATGGATATATCATGAGATAAACAAGACTAGAATGGGGAGTGAATATAGTTCAGTAAGTGACTCTATCAACTATGATATTATTGGGAGTTAACCTTGACTATTTTTTTGGTCTGTGGAGTGAACTGATTCCACTATGATAGTTTTCATATTAAGCCTTTACTAATAAGTAAATTATTTACTATTTTTATATGTATTCCATAAACTTATTTATTATTCCAATGTTATGCACTATTAGATTATATTATTTGATTCCTTTATGATTCATGTCTAATGAACTTCCATGGTTTATGAAATGACTAAAGATTGTGTTATTTCATATAAACGGTATTGATTCCCAATTTTATTCTCTTGTTATCATTCAATCATACTCATTTCATGTTTAACTAATCATTAAAATCACTCTTTGTAACCCTTATAGGGTATCGTTTCTTATACTTACTTTTGTTTCCTCTCCTCTGGTTATAAATAAAGGACTTATGTATGATATGTCTAAGAATGTTTCTATTTATGATGAACTAAGTGGGAAATTATGTAGATATATTATGAAAAAGTTTCTAATGTGTATAAGTTTCAAAATATACTATAATTATATGATTCTATATTGGAACATCATGTAATGTAATGAAAATAAATCTAATAAGATATATTATCTATGTATTAAAATTTTGTTTATCCATATTTGGTAACAAAGAAAGGTTTAGTTTCCTTTATAAACAAAAATGACTAAAATTAATAATAACCCTTAGGATAATCTTATGTATAGGATAAAATCCTATATTATGGTAAATAAATGATTGTTTTTCCTTTTAAAACATCACTTTCGATATACTATATGCTGAACTAGTTTTTTTCACAATTTCATCATGGGTAATAATCCTAAAGAATGTTGATTGAGTATATCATGGAAATTATTATGGTTCATAGTGAGTGTTCCCTTATGGAACACATAGTTTTACACACTTGATGTATATTCTAGGGTAAATTAATATTTTCCTTATAAATCATTATTAAGGATTTAAAAATATAATGATCATGAATGGTGTAGTTAAAACATAAAATGACATTGATTGAATAGAAGGTTTCATGATTAAGAAATCATATAAAGGATTTTTTATAAAGATATGGTTTTACACTATTATTAATGTTTCTCACACTAACTTTGTTTTTTAGTCAATGGATGTAACTCAATATAAAACATGTTAATGTTGAATTTGGGGGGAAATAAATTTATTTTCCTCCTAATATACCAAATGTTATGGGAGAGGAAATGAAAAATCTTATTACTATCATTATGAAACTTTCTCAGAAAATAAATCATACTAAACTTCCAGTAAATAAAATGAGATAAAGGAATACTATTTATACATTCATGAGGAAACTTACACCTTAATTTAGTGGATCTTCTAATTCACTATTTACTAGGAAATGGATCAACCCCACTGAAAATATATTTTCCATTCTCTAGTGTTCAGAGTATGAAAATGTCATTTTCTGAATATCATTTTGAAGGAAAAATGAATCAAAAATGTAATTTTATCAAGAATAATATAATATAGTATGAAATTGAATCCATTCAGTATTAAGAGATTAAGAGTGTATTTCTTAATAAGTATATTCATTGTATTATTTTTATGAAAATGGTGAAGGAATTTCTTATGATGAATTAAAATGATGTTAAATTTATTGGAACCTCTAAGAAAAATTTTAAAATACATGTGAGGTACATTTCTATTATTACCATCAAACCTAAAATTATGGTTGATGGATTATTTATATGCTTAAAACCAATTCTTTATAAGATATTGTCTATACAGGGCTTAAATAGATATGAATAAATCATCTGATGTGCTATCAAGGTGGAAATGGGGATTGGAGTTACCTATCAATCTCATGGTTTTGATATGAAAATAATGACACAATAAAAGAAAAATCTAAAAACATATAGATATTAATTTGATATTTCTTTAATACTTGAAGTGTGAATTGAAACATTGAGGATATTTCATCAAGGGTACTGGTAAAATTTTTATGTGTTTAATTGAGAATAATTATGAAATTTTGTGTAGAAGTGATGGTGAGAAGTTATATAATGATTTAGAGAGAGATAAAAGTCCCTATAATGAACCACCAACACTATAATGTTTTAAATTAATGGAGTATTGTAATTAGTTGAAAAAGTTCTCAAATATTATTTTTAATGATTAAGATTAATTCTATAAACCTCTTATGTCTAGAGAAAATGAAAAATCACATTGGATCATTATTTCTGATGTGGGGTTTGATAATGATGTTTTGAAAGGTATGTTTACCATCTAATATATAGATAATAATGTTTTATTTGATTTAGTAACTACACACTCATTTATATCTTAATAATTTTGTAAGGTTTCCCTAGTACCCTCTCAACAATTAAATGTTTAATTTTTAGTGAAAAACATAATGTTAAGATAATCACATCATGAGTCTATTATTTCTCTATGATTTATCTATATGGAAATATTTTTCATGATAATATAATTATTCTATCTCTCATTGAATCCAATGATATTTTGGGAATATATTTTGTGTCATTACATAAATCACTCAACAATTAACATGGAATATAATTTGTGTTTTATATTCCAAACCAACCAATGCTATTCTATCACTATGAATATAAATATAATATTCTAATATAAATTTAATCTGTTTCTTGGGTATTGATTCCTGAACAAAATGTTTATTTATCTCATTTGGTAAAGGAGAAACACAACATTGATGATATGATCATTGTGTGGGAGTTTTTTATTTCTTTCTGGAAGAGTTTCCTAGACATCCCCTGAATCGAGATGTTTTTTTCTCAATTGAACTTATACAAGATTATAGACTAATTTCAGACACTCCATAATGAATGAACATGATTGAGTTGTAAAAATTTAAGAATCACCTCTAAGAAAATATTAAAAGGTGGTTCATTTGGACAAGTGTTTCACCTTGGGGGAGCCTATTCTTTTTTGTTAAGAAAACGGGCCAAGGAAACTCATCATAGATCACTGGGAACTTATCAAGAAAAAAATATGTTATATGTATCATATACCCTATATTGATGACTTTTTTTATCAAATACATAGATCCTATTACTTTTCAATGATTTTACCTCATTATGGATACGATCAATTAAAGTTCACAAAGATGGATATTACGAATACATTATTCTATATAGGGCATGGACTCTATGAATATATATTAAATCTATTTGTTCTTACTAATTTCCCTATTCCTTCCTTGGATTTAATAAATATAATATTTATTGATTATATTTAATAGTTTTTTTGGTATTATTTAGAAATAATATTCTTATATATTCAATGTTTATGGAATAGAATGAAGATTACATAAGGATTGTATGGAATTACCTACGAAATTATTATATGTATAAAAATTTACAATGTGTGAATTTTGATATAAAATGTATCATTTTTTGGTCATATAACATCTAGTAAGGTTATATATTTGCATCCATAAAAACATATGTTATTTTGTGTTGTCCCAAATCAATCGTGTTGATAGATATCCATATTTATCTTTGTTTTTCTAGATAATATTAAATCATTTTAGGTTATTTCTAATGACTATCAAATCCACTTACCATGTCATCTAAAAAGGGATCCACGTTCCTTTGGATATACGATTGTGATAAAATATCAAAGAATTGAATAAAAGGTCAGTTAGGGAACCTATGGTCACACTACCCTATAGTAGGGAAGGTTTTTTATAAATAGTGATGTTTCAATGAGTATATGGGGATGTGTTCTCATGAAAAATGAAATAGTTATATCTTATGCCTCATGAAAATCAGAGACTAATAAGAAAAATTATCCAAATCTTGATTTTTAATTATTTGTACTAATTTTTTAATTAAAAATATAGAGGTAATATCATTTTGTTGAAATATGGGATATATATACTGATCATAAAATATTACTATATTTATTTTATAAAAAAGAGTTGAATATGTGCCATAGAATTTTGTTATAATAGATTAATGATTATGATTGATCAATATAATACTGCCCTAGTAAAGTGAACAAGGTTAAAAATAATCTAATTGAAAACGATCATGCTATCTTATCTAAGATAAGGATAAAAACCATTATTTTTAGATTTCAAGATAATGAATCTTGAGATCATGATGGAAGGGTAGAAATTTTATCGTGATAATTTTAGGGTTCAAACATCTATACACTTTGGAATTAAAGAGGCACAAAGTATAATAAGGCATAAAATTTCCCTTAGTTCAACATTGATTTCAATGGAATGTTAAGGTTTAAGAACTATATATTTTCCCCATCCATACCAATTTTTAAAAATTATTTTTTGGTTGAGGCTCATTGTTCTTCATTATTTATTCATATATTAATTATAAAGATTAAGAGAGATCTAGAAGTGTATTTCTACAGGGAAAGCGTGAAGAGAGATATCACAGAGCATGTATCTCATTCCTTGGTATGTAAAATAAATATGTTTGAGTGATATATGTCAAAGGAGATGTTATAACCGTTACCCATATCAAAATGTAAATGTGAAAACATCACAGTGGGTTTTCTCCTTAGAATATTCCAAATTTCTAATGGACCTAATGTTATTTAGGTTATAGTCGATCTCTTTATAAATTCATCACACATAATTACTATTAAAGATTCTCTATCTCTTCATCATATTCTATAATACACATTAAGAAAGTGGTAATGTTTCATATATTACCATATTATATTTTATCTAATCAGTATCTCAGGTTTACCTTGATGTTAATGAGCATGCTTCCGCAGGCTCTGGATATAGAGTTGAGTTTCATCACTGCTAATAATCCTCATACAGAAGGTTAGTCTAAGAGGACCATTCAAATCCTGAAGGATAAACTGAGGCCTTATTTAATAGATTTCAATGGTAGTTGGGATCAATACATTCATTTTTTAAAATATTATTATAATAATATCTTTTAATAAATAATTTAGGTGGATCCTTATGAATCCATATATAGAGATATCAGTAGAACCCTAATGTTTTGTGGTAGAGTTGGAGATATAAAGATATCAGGCCTGATCTAGAAGACCAAATGGAAAAGAAAGATAAATCTATTTATCATCATATCAAGGAATCTGAGAATCAATAGATTTTACTTTTGAATAATATTTGGTGAGAATTAAAGTTAGAGGTTGGTGACAATGTGTTTATATGAATTCCTCCAGGGTAGAAGGATATGAGATTTTGGAAGAGATGAAATCTGATCACTTGGTATATTGTTCACATTGAGGTTCTTGATCACGTAGGGATGGTATCTTCTCTCTTGATTCTTCCACTAGACCTCTCTCAAGATTATGATGAGTGTCATCTATCTATCTCGAGGAAGTAAATAACTAATCCTACACATGTACTGAGCTTTGAGGTTTTCCCAATTTACCATGATCTGTATTATGAAGAACAACTGATAAAAATATTCTTTTATAGTGATATAGGGATATGTTTCAAGACTAATCACCTTGTTAAGGATCTATAGATGAGTCATAATTTTTATGAAACATTTTGGGAACCTGAGGATGAAATGAAACAATGACATCCTTGTGTTTATGTATCATAGTATTGGACTCTTGGTGGTGAAATTCATTTTAAGGTGGTATAATGTTACACTGTGAGATTTTATGAAATATTTATTTTCAAATAAATTAAATTTCATCAGTATCTAATGGTAATGGATTCACCATGTTTAATCAAAACATTATATATTGTCACATAGACACTAGATTAGAAGGTGAAAATAGATATAAATAAATTATGAATAATTTATACTTTGAACATGTTTAAATATAATTCACTATATATCAAATAATTTTAAATGGAAAAAAATTATTTTTAATTAAACAAAATGTTATTCTGGAAAACTTTTTTTTTTCATGTGACATATTTTTTTTCTTAAATTAATTTAATCACTATTAGTGAATGGTTTTAATGAAATGTAAAAATGACATGTTAAAAAATAAATTTTACAGTCATCTAATGTTTTTCTTTACATGGTATATGAATAAATCTAGTTTTATTCATAAAGAATTATTTTTATAAAAAAATGATTTTCCTCGTTTTTTTCACACATATTTTAAAGTGAATTTATAAAACATATAAAATTTTAATTTTGAAAATTGGATAATGTATTTTGAACAAATAGGTTTTTTTTTTGAATTATTCCCCTTTTTTCGGGTATTTTTAATAGTAACCATGGTAAAATTTATCACCTTAGTTAAGGGAAAATCTATTTAACCTGTGTTAAAACTAAATCCTATGTTAATCATTTATCACCATCAATATTATTTTATTATGTTAATTAGAACCTTATCACCTTATACTTGAAATTTATTTTTTTGGGGGACACTTGTCAATGAAAATGAACTTTCAAATTTTTAATGTAAAAAAATTAAAAATATCACTCCATTACTTTTAAATATTTCTTATGTGTTAACATCATGAAAAAACACATAATTTGAATGAATATTAATGGATATTTGTAAAATAATTTAAATATTTTCCTGATGGAATTTTATTTGTAATTTTTAGTAATTATATAATTACATAATAATCATACGCAACGCTTACTCTTTATTTCTTCCATTAAAATAAAAATAAAATACATGATTCTTAAAATATTATAAGTAATATAATTTGTGTGATTTTTATTGATACAATAGTTTTATAGACTAATTTTATATTTTATCTTTTGGTAAAAAATTAAATTTTAATTCTAACCTTTTCTTGGTTACTTGTAAGAAAAATTAAATGAATTTCTCCAAAATTGACATTAATCATATTTTATATTAAATAATATTTTTTAAAAGATTTAAAATTCTTAATAATATTATCTTCATCCAAATTAATATAATATGGTAAAAAATTTCCACCATGGTACATTTTTTAATATTTTTACATTTAGGTTAACATTCATAACCCTTTAATGATGAAATAACTTTACTGCATTTAATATCAAAGAATAATTAATGAAGGGGTTAATAGAAAATATAAGGTATTAAATGACACAAAAAATCATATAAATTTCATATTATGATTTTATTTTGAGCTTATAAATTTTTTATTTGAAATTATGTCCATTTTTTATTTGTTATCTTGAGAATAAATTTTGTTATATTTTTATCTATTAGAAATTTTTTTGTCATCTACATCCATTATAAAAGTAAACCCATCATTTATATTATTTAAATCACATTGAGATTTCTATTTCATCCAAATACTATCTAATTATCTTCTCAAATTCTGTAAATATGTTCTATAGGTTTTTATCTTCCCAAAATACACACACTAGGGTCATTTAGAAGAGTATAGAGCAATTATTTCAATAAAGAGGTAATCAACCTTAATATCACTTTTGTTTTTTTACTTCATCATTTAACATTTTTTAATATTTGTTATTTTTAGTGAAATAATAAATTAAATATCATAAATATAATAACATTTCATTTTTATTATAAAACCGGCTTTATTCACCCTCTTTTCCATCAAATGGGAAGGGAAAGTATAATTATACATGTGGAATTATAATATTACATCTATTTTTTTACCATCGAAAATGTTGGAAAATGATATCATTGCTTAGGTGTACGTGTAGACTACTACCTCTATTTGGAGATGTGACTTTTAATTTCTATTTTACATGGATGCTAAGATATATTTAATGAAATTAAAAGATATATATTATATAATTATTATTATTTATGGCCAAATTATTATTTTCCTACCCTTTATTCCATCTGTTAAAAAATAGAAGCATCACTCATGTGTATATATGGACTACCACCTCCATGAATGGTGTGATTAATTTTTCTATATATATAATTTATTAATGACTTTAAATATGTATATAATTTATATATATGATATTTATATCATGATTTATATTATGTATATTATGTAATGATGATCAAAGTGAAGGTACTGAAACTTCTGACCAAAAATTTTCTAATAGAACGAAATAGTAAACACTGAAAAATAAATATTTTAATAAGGAAAAATTTAAAAATGGGTAATGAAAATTTAAAATTTCAGAATATATGATATCATAAGTATTATTATGACTCTTTTATTGAATTATAGTAAATATTAATTTACTATACATTAGGTTAGAGTTCTTTTGAACCAAGTGTAACTCGATGTAAGGGTTTTATGTTATAATGTTATTGTTTATCCAAATTCATTTTGATTGTGTTAAGATGATGAAATTTCATGGATTTTATTCCCAAATTTATATTTCAATAAATTAAATTTTATATATATATTTTCCCCTAATTATGTACTCAAAATATAAAAATTATATTTTAAATAAAACTGAAATTATTTCTCTTTTCGGTTGAAAATACTTTTTCTTCAATATTTTTGTGTTCCAAGTATGTTTTCAAAAATATATTTAATATTATATTATGACTTATTAATGTCATGTTTACCCATAATTTATGTTTTTTGAAAGAAATTAAATTTAATCCTATTGTAATTTTTTTAATGGGGTCCTTTTTTGGCTTTTATTAAATAAAATGTAAAAGGAATGGTTTCTTTTAAGTTATTCAACATGAGTTGAAATTCATACCATCTTGAATACAAAATTATTTGAATCATAATATACAAGTTAAAAAATTAATTTTCATATGAAATAATTTCTTTAATATTTTTTAAATTTTAGGGTTTTATATAAGTTATTTTAATTTGAAAAGTGTATTTTTTCATGAAATATTCCTAGTGCTCTTTGGAAGGGATTTTTATACTAAGATGACACTTGTTGATTGTACCTAATATTTATTGGGGTTCTGATCCAATGATACCATCATTATTATTGATATGTGTTATTTATGACTACGATTTCAATATATTTATGAAACCCATTTCTTTTCATGGGTTATGCTATGATGAAATATTTATGAAACTTGTTTCCATTTTAGGGGTTATAATTTAATGAATTATATATTAATGTGTGGTGTAAATTTTTATGATTTTCATTATGTTATATGTGGGACCAAAATTATATATCCCTTAAATCCATTGGGTATGTATAGATATCTCATGATTTTAATAGGATTTTAATGGGGAGTGAACCCAATTCAGTAAGGGAATCTATCCACTATGATAGTATTAGAAGAGAACCTTGAATACTGTGATAGTTTGGATAGTGAACTTATTCCACTGTGATAGTCATGAAAGTGAGCCTTGACTAATAAGAAAAATATTATATATTTTTATATGTATTCCTTAAACATATTTCCAATTCTAATGTTAATACCTCATGGATTGTGTTCTTTGATTCCCTTAGGATTCATTTCTTATGATCTGCTAAGAGTTTTTCCCTGACCCAAGTTTGTGATCTTTGATATACATGGTATGATTTTTAAATGTTATATATATGTTGTCATACCATTAATCTCATGTCATGTTTAATTAATCCTTGATATCTCCTTTTATTACCCGTAATAATAACTAGTTCATACCCTTTCTTTTGTTTCCTCTCCCCATGCTATGAAGAATGGTAATATATATGATATGTCTTAAAATAGTTCTACTTATTAAGAAGTAGCTGGGAGAAGTTTTTGATATCTTATGAATAAGTTTCTACATGTTCAAATTTTACAAAGATAGTAAATCTATACGATTCTATAATGGATCATTATGTTATTTAATGAATATTAGTCTAATTAGATGTAATATTTATGTTTGAAAATTATGGGATTCCATACCTCTCCCTCCCAGTGATAACACAAACCCTGATTGGTCATTTGAATTTGTATTAGAGTGATTTTTTATTCAATATCTTTTTTTATGATGTTTATTGAAAATTAAAGATGTGATGGATATTCCAAAATATATTATTAATAAGGTTATTTATATATTTGATGAAGAGAATTATCATACTATAAGGAAATAATGGTACCCTATTTACTATATGTCCGCGTTGATTTTTTAGAAACATATAAAAAAGGTTCAATCATAATATTGTGGATGATACCTTAATATCTGTATATAGAAATAATCTAGAGAATTATTGACCAACAATAAAGGTTATACTTTTCTTGCTCTATAAAATTTGATTTTTAAGGGTTAAACGAATTGGAACAGGTCAAGACATCTAGGAAAAATTTGGAGAATATTTATAAAATAATTATTAATTCCAAAATATCAACCAAGAATATTGGGATATTAGATTCAAAATATATTAAAATACTATATTATGGATCTATTGGGGACCACTTCATAAGGGTTAACGACATTCAAAAGACAATATGATATTTTGCTGAGAATTTGGATGATTTAACAATTGTTGATAAGATCCTAGGAATTTTTTCTAGGTTAATTTTATCCGAAGGATTCGTCTTTAAGAGATATTTATCTTGAAACTCTATCTCTATATCTATCTCACTCTCTATGTGATGGTCATAGTGTTCCTAGTACTTATGAAATGAGAATTGTATAAATTTTAAAGAGAAAAGTAAATTTTGATCAATAAATATCTTCCAAGGTCATTAATAATGTAATGTAAATGAAATATCCCAAGGATGAGGACAGTGAATCTAATACTAAATAAATAGTTGGTAAAATTTTCATGAATTCAAGTCTTATTTTTTAATAAATATGAAAAGAGGCAAAATTATGTATAAAGTAAAATTGATATTTAATTGATTTAATGGAAAATCCATTGGACAATTTATAGAAATATTTCATAGGGTTAAGGTATATGAAGATATATATGAGGAATGTAGTAAGAAAATAATATTTATAAAGATGAAGATATAAAAAATCAAATCCATTTTCCAAGGAAATAATAATAATTTCTCAAAATATAAGATGAGTAAATTGTTTTACAAATTTGTGCAAGAAAATTATTTGAAGTAGAAGCATAAAACTATAGTGAGTATTCTATTGAAAATATTCTTATTGTAATAGAGAATAATATAAACATTAATAGTAATGAATGAAGAATCTCTAAATTAGATTAATAGAATCTTCTAATGGAGTTTATGCTTAAACGATAATTGATAGAATGTCTCTCAATAATTGTTTAACTTTAAAAATACAGCAATAAGTTAAATATAGATTATCTATCAGAAAATAATTTGGAATCAGTTCTTGAATGAAAATATTTATTTTAAAAAGAGATTAATTATCAGAATAATTTACTTGTATAATATAAAATTCTCAGCATCGTGATTGAATAAAATATCATGATTATGGATAAATAAATTTATATTTTTCAACATTTATTTATTAAATCTAATAAAGGAATAAAAAACATATAAATAATGATTTTATAAGTAGTTTGAGTTCTTAATAAATGTAGTAATTCTAAATATGAATAAATATCATCCCTATTGGTAAAAAAATATAGTATAAAATATTCAAAACAAGATGTAGGTCAAGTGGATCGGGTTTATAGCTAAAATAGGAAAGGTAAAAAATTATAAAATTTATAAGGAATCAATGTTTTATTCAAAAAGTACTATAATTATAAATTTTCTAAAGTTGGAAAGAATTATAAGATAAGAAGAAGAGGAAAATTTTAAAAGGATAAAAAGCATTGGTTTAAAATAAGGACCCAAGTTTCATGATTAGAATGTTGATGGAAAACTGATACACGATTCATGATAACATGAAGGTTACTAAAGAAAATATAATTTCAATGGATATTTTTGGTATTATGGAAGCTTTGTCTCTAAAAATAATTTTTTTTGTTTAATCATCAATACTATTATTAATCTATTATGTACAAGAGATAAATTTATAGGGGTTAGTAAAAACACCAAAAATATGACCTAGAAAATATTTTTTGAATACTGAAAAAATAGATTTTAACTTTTACAAACTATTTATAAATTATATTATTTACCTATATATCTTGCTAAAATATGTATTTTAATTCTACCATCATGAAATTTATATATCGAAAATATGAAAATCCTTTGGTGAAGGAAGGAAGGTAACAGATACATCCTTAGATGTTAAAACTGACTTTAAAACTAAATTAGTTTAATGGACTTGGATATCTAGTAGTGTATGTTCTTTACATATAACCTGATATTTTATGTTTTCAAAAATTCGACTTATTTTAATAAATGAATTTTAACTTTTCGAAATTATGAGTCAGTTAGAACCAATCGAATTGGATATTCTATTATTGGAAAATAGTTTTTGCAATCCAGAAGTTCTTTATTTTTTTTATGGACATAAACCCAACATTATATGTGTTTATAAACTACACAATAAACGAAAATAATTTATTTACATAATATATGAATTTACTAAAAACATTATTGAAGTTGGGAATTATTTAATGAGTGTAAAATGAACTAATGAAATTTTCTTCATGTTTCAGACTCATAGGGTTCATGATATCTGATCATTATAGAAGAAATATAGTTATTAGATAAAATATATAGACAAATTTCCCAACGGAATATGGATAAGATTATATATAGAGAAATTATTCATGATATTATTGACATTTCCAGAAGAATATATTGTAATTTTTCAATATTCCAGAAAGGTAAGATTAAAATTTTCGTATATAAGGGTTTGAGATACATACAACTCATCCCGTAGAGCATATCCATTCTCACATATTTTGGATTTTGAGGAACATAACCTAAAAATATATTCAAATATTTTATTTCTTATATTGATGATTTTACTCATATCCCATGTATTATTCTTTTGAAACATATAATCAGAGGATCCCATAATGTAAAAGAGTTTCAAAGAAAGGTTGAAAAGTAAAGTGAATATTATATAAAGAATGTTCAAACTGATAATTTTCCTAAATATAGAAATGGTACATTGAAATATTATCTTTAAATTTTTTGTAATCTTCATGAACATAGTACACCAAAAACAATAAATAAAAATATTCTTTTTGAAAGAATTAATAGAAATTTTGTTCTGATATCTCAACTTATGTTCATTAAAAAGGATAATTTTCAATTATTTTAAAGCTAATCTATTTGAGCATAAATTCATATTTAGAATCACTATTTTTATAGTATAAACATTAGTATGACTCCACATAATATGTAAAACTAATAAACCCAAATTTTGAAATACATAATTGTGTTTGTAAGTATCTACATTATCAATACCAAATTTAAGAATCTTAGGATGTTTGATCAAAGAGTTTTGTTGAAGTTGTATTCCTTTGATTCCCTCCTAATAGTAAAGGATAAAGTTGTTATAATAAGGGAATGAAAAATATTCTATAATCTATTGATTTAAAACTAATGTAACATGATAACAAAAAACAACATATTTAGTTGCATATAAAAGAGAATGTGAAGTTGATGTTGTTACAATGAAACAAAAAATATATATATTTTTTGGTAGAATTGAAGTTGTATAATATATAGGTGATATAGAATTTTATTCACTCATTTCAATTGATGAGGTATAATCAGGTTCATCTCATCCTTAAATGAAAAAACTAATTTAGGTTCAATATATCATTGGTGGTCAGGGAGAATTGGTTCAAACCAGGATAAGATTTTGGAGAGTCTCACATATCTCTTTGTATTCCCATGTTGAGCTAGGATATGTTAAAGAAGAATTGTATTATCAAGGGTGGATTAGTTTCATGTATAAACAATTTAATTATAATGATAAGAATGGGAAATGGGAACATATAACCAAACTAGATGATAAATATTTTATTGAAAACAAATGAGTTCTCTCAAAAAAATTTAATGAAAAAAGATAATTGATAAGAAACAAGGAAAGGCTAGATGTTGAATGCTACTCACAAGTTTAAGGGAATGATTTTTTAAGAACATTTCCATAGTAGAATAACTAAGAAAAATCAAAATCCGTTTTTCAATATATATATAAAGATAATTTAAACCCCATAAATTTACATTATGATAACATAGATTTAATATATTTTATTGTTTATGGTTCACACGACCTCAATATTTTCAAATAACATTATTCTTGGTAGATTATACAACACACGACATCATGCTTAAATGAACTGGGATATAGTATTAAAATAATATTTTAACATTACTATTATAAACTAGATGTTAAATTGAAGATTTTGAATATGATTAACTATATTATGAAATAAATATGAATTTTATATTAAATAAATATATATTTATTATTCTAAATGGACACATAATTTTTAAATTCATTTTATTTTTAAAATATATATTTTCTTCAAAAATATATATTTTTATAACTTTCTATGAGAGAATAAATATAATTAATTTTTAAAAAATTTATAAAATTTATTTTATAAAATAATTTTTTTTTGAATCATCATTTCAAAATTAGGAGATGGTAAGTTTTCATGAATTTTCAAAATAAAGTTGCTTTTTGGGTCAAATTTTGAAAATAATGTTTTCATGAAATACCCTAGAATTATAATCATTTGATCATTATTTAGGATGAATTAAACAAATTATTGAAAAAAAATTATTTAACGAATAAAAAAATACACACTTAATTACACTTTGAAACACATTCCAAACATTTTTTAAACCACGATTTTACCTTTTCTAAAAATCAATTTTTATGTGTTATACACATAACATATTTAGAGTTGATTTTCATAACTTTTACAAATTGAATCGATTAAAATGGATTAAATATTTGGAATTATGAGTTATAAATTAGTTTATACATTCATTTTAATTTTATGAATAAAAAAGGTATTATGGTAAAGATACATTAACCATGGTATATGTAAAATAATATAACAGGTGAAATTTAAAAGATAAAGGCATAAAATAAATAAAAATTGGAACATTAATTAGGTTTTTTATGTATTGGTATAAACTAATAATACATTAAAAAATTAATAGTCATCAATATTATTTTTAATTAATTTCATCGAAATGTGGTTGGCTTTAATTATAAAATAATCATTATTTAATCACATAAAATAACTCTTCCTCAAGTATAAATATCACCCCTCACCACCCCTTTTATCCCAAAAATCATTAAAAATTCAAAAATATATTCCAAAACCTATCCTCCCCACTCTCCCTAAGAACATGTGCGTCATGTACCATCAAAATAAAAATTTCATGTTCTTTAAGGTTCCTTCAAGGAGGTGATATTCAGTAATAAATTTTCTCAAATGACCTCTTTTATTTTATTTTCCTATTCTACCATACTCTAACCTACTTCGCGCATCAAGGAATAATAACTATAGGACAATATAAACACTAGAATTTTATTTTCCCAATGTAATATCTTATAACCATCCCTTTGATTGCCTCCTATTATTCAAGGAAACATAACTATTGTCCAAATTATGGTAGTTAACTGTCTCCATTAATAATGGTTTTTCATTTTCTATTTTATCCATCAGGGATGGTCATTAAAGAATTATTATGGTTACATAATACATTAAATGGTTTATAATATCATATTTAAATTTTTTTAACTAATATATACACAGAGTATTAAATAATACAAAACTAGTTCCCGATGGTCAGAAAAACTGCCAAAATAAACTAAACATTTATCAATACCATTTTAACAAATGAATTGTCCTCATGTCATAAATAAAAATTAAATATGGCAAAATTTAAACTTTAGGAATTTCATGAAGGCCATCTCAATTCACCTATATATATTTTTCTCCATTTGACAAGAAAATCCATAATTATATACAAATGAACTGATCATGAAACCATGAGGAAAATGCACCCAAAATAATGAAAATAATGAAATATTATTAATGAATGTGTGGTAAGATGTTATAAAATTATCATATAATGGATTATTAATATGATTATAGTTATATAATAAATTAATAAAATTCATTAAACCATTATAAAAGTGGATAAAGTATAAAAAACTATATGTAAGTGGGAGGTAAGGGCTTTTCATCTCACGTTTACATCTGTGAGACATATTACTTATTCCCCAAATATTTATTGTTTGCAGTTTATATAAATATATTTGATATATAATATCAATAATAAAATTATATTAATTTTAATAAAGGGTTCATTTTCTAATTATTACTTTCATGGGGCATATGATTCAACTTATTACAAAGTGGTAAGAGAATTATTATCCCAATTCCCATTCATTGGGTTAGACTTATACTTCCTTAATTATGCTATAATAAGATTATTCTTGAAATTATTTTTGAAATTATTATGTTATATTTAATTTTTTTTGTGCCTTTATATAGAATACATGTATTTGATTTATTTTATTAATGTTCACTTTAATAACATGATATTTATAAGGGACATTCTTTAATAAATTACCTTTTTTATGTTTCCCATAAATCTCTCTTTTTCTTCCATGTCGTGTGTTTTCTAAAATTGTTTCCAAAAATGATTTTACTATTATCCAATGATCTTTTAAATAAATTTTTAATTATAATTTACTTTTTCAGAATTTTTTTGAAAGGTAAATTTTTTCATTTACTAAACATGGTTATTTGATACTTTTCCAACAAAATATGTGAAGAACGTTCTTTTAAGTGATTATTCATGAGAATATATTCCCAAATTCATTAATTATTAATGTTTTGAAGCATAGTTTTCAATTTTATAAGGTCAGTTTAAAATAATTTTTTTTGTAACTTCATGGTGTTTTTATATTATGAAATATTCAAAGTAAAAAAGGGTATTTTTTCTAAATAATTTTTCAATAATCTCAATTAAATTAATTACATCTATGTCAACATACATTGTAGAATATTATGCTTCATTGAGTTTGATCTCTTATGATAATATCTTCTATATTCTGTTAAATTTTTTTGATTAGTTCAAATATAGATATACTATTTCGATACCATTGGCCATATTACTCTAGATGATTTATTATTATATTTAATTGATTGGGGTAAGTATTAACATTACATATATTAGTTTTTAATATGAATTGTTATGTTAATTATGTTTCAATATTTCATATTGGGAACTAGTTTTATAAGAATGAACAATGTGGGGCCTGGTTATAGATATCCCCTCGATGCATCGATTGGTATCATGAGAGAAATTACTTTTCAAAACCTTATTAGTTCATAACTAGTAGTTTTAAACTAACTTGTGAATGTTCTTGATAGTTGAGATAAATTTGGAAACACTTAATGAGTTTGTAAATATAATTTTTAAACATTTTTATGAATGTTCTTGATGGTATAGAAACCATGATACTTGAGATCATGGCATCCAATAATAAGGAATTTCATTTATTAAGATTTCAGTTGTTATTATCTATGACCTTTTCATTATGATATTATCTCTAGATGAATTTCATTATCAGTTATTGATTAAATCCATTTTTTCAGTGATTTACCTTTCTATGTAGATTATGCTTATTGATTAATGCTATCTTCTACTGTACATAACCATTATGGATTATTTGAGCTCACCCCTTTTGTTTTTATATAGGATACCAAGAAGATTATTATGATTTAAATGAAAGGATAAGTTATATTTATAATGTTTTTATCAAAGGAATTGATATTATTTATATTATATTATAAATTATAATGTAATATTCGAGAATGTATCTTGTATTTTAAAAAATAATGAACTATTTAGTCCTTTGGGATTTGATTCCTTGTTTCTTATTCAAATTCAAAAAAGTAACCACCAACTATGGAATAATAAGTTTAGGTATTGAAGGTTGTTATTAGTGTAATTTTAGTAGAAAATGTGGGAACTAAATTTAGGATAATAAATATTAATGGATGAAACTATATGAAATAATAATTAAGTACTCCAAAAAAACCAAACATATGATTTAGACATTAGTTATACCTAAATTTTCAATTTATGTTTATTATTTTAGATATTTTACATTATGTTTCAAAATATTATGATATTATCTAGTGTATTCCATTATTTAAAAATGGAACCTATAAGGAGCATTGGGGGAAATATCAATTCTCTTAATCCATATAGGGATTTCCTTCCTGGTAAAGATAATAAAGATAGTGCTTCGACTTGAATTGGAGGTCCAGTTGGATCTAAAAAACTTATTACTATACTGGGAATACTGATTCATGTTATGAGAAATATCATTTCCAATATGGAACTTCCTGGAAATACAAATTGTAATGTAATAATGTTATATCACCTCATATGTCAGTAACCTCTATTATTCACTGGAAGAATAAGTCAATTTTTAGTTGTTAAATAGATATGTTTCTTAGAAAATATATTTATCACTATAAGAAGTAATGAAATGTAGAATTTTATCATGGTTTTTTTAACATATAACAAAATATTCAGATCAATGGTGTTCATTAATTCAAAATAAAAAGAAGGGAAAAAAATATAAAACATGGAATTGAATGATTTTAAATAACATTTCTTGGAAAAATATTTTCCACAAGAACAACGAGCGGATATGAAGAGAAAATTCTTGAGTCCAAGAAAAAATTTGGATGAGAATGTATATAGTATCAATCCAAATATAAAATAATGTAAATTTATGCCACAGACTACATACATAATCCAAATATTGAGATTGGCCATTTCTTTAGTGGTCCTAAACTAATTCCTCTAAGGGAATTGGTTTTCCAAACATTCTCATCATATTATGATATAGTATCATGTGCCATCATGATAGAGATAGAATTTTCTAAGTCTTATGTCTCTATATGAAATAAAGATAACAATACGATGGAAGATAAAAAATAGATAAGGGGATTAAAAAAAGAATAATTTCTCACATGTGATAATTATAGAAAGAAACACCCACGTACTTGTTTGAATGGAATGGGAGTTTGTGACAATTGTGGATAGAAGGGCCACTGGGCATGATATATCAAAGTAAATAAAGAATTTTTGATATGTTTTAAATATAATGAGATAGGTAACTATACAAATTAATTCTCCAAGCATCAAGGGAATATACCCCATAAGAAGCAACAGGATTGAGGTCAAGCTTACGATGCTGATACAACTAAAGTGTAATGATTATTGTGCTTAGGTATTGGTATCCATGAAATATATTTTAAAAGTATTATATTGATTATATTATTGAAAAAATTAATTATTGTACTGCATTATTATTTCTTAAAGGATTCCAAAGAACTTGTTGAGTGGTACCAAGAAAAATGATTCACTAGAAAGATGATCTCTTTGAAAACACATGTTTTATGGAGGATAGTAAATAATATTTTCTCATTGTGGAGATAATAATAAAGATATTATTATGGGATTGAATTGGTGACCATGAAATTGGTTAGTTATTTTATGTTTTATAGTATCTTTGTTGGGTTTACAACAAGATTGTATTTAAAGAATATATTCGATGCTCTATGATTTTAGTTTTGGGAGCATTCATGTCTTCATTAAGGTTTTATGGTGATCATGGTATTCATATATTTGATATTTGACATTAATTGTTACATTATTTTTCATGGGGAATCTAATTGTAAGTTTATTTTGAAATTTAGTGACCTTTATTATAAATTTTTTAACATAGAATTAGGATGCAGTAATTTTGGATGAGTCTTAAGATTAATTACTTATGGAATGAAATTTGGATGTTATTTCTTTTTGGTAACATATTCTAATCATTTTGGTTTTGGTTTATTTTCAAAGGATGATGGAATGACTTGTATATCTTATGATTCATTAAAAGATATTAAGGAATTAATAATTCACCTTGAATATCCATATCTTAGATTAATATATGATTTTGAAATGGATCTAATCACAACCAAAGGATGAAATTCAGGTTATAAATCAAGTAATTTCATTTATTGAGTATTTTATTTAGATAATAAAATACTTCCTTAACACTAAGAAATGGAATTCTAACAAAAAATCTATTTGATTAATTTTATTAATGAGAAACCAATTTCCTTGTAACCCATCATATATTTATGATTTTGGGAGGGTAAACTTTAAATGACCATGTTCAATACCACTCTCCATCAAAACATGATAGTTAGATTTATCTTCCATGTCCATGTATTCAATTACCACTAATATTATCTTATTCTGAATACAAGTTCTGTGGTAACCATCACAATTTCAATTACCTCTTTTTAAGTGGAATTTGTATTAACCCACCTTGTGATGTGGGTTTCCCACAAAGAATAATTAAAATGTCAACCTTTATTTTTCAAAGTGCAATTTCAAATTGAATACATACAATTTATTGAAGGGTAAGAATATAACACACAAATATTTTATAGTATTATTCTTATAATTTAATCTATTTGATAGCTTATGGTGTGAACAACCCCAATATTTTAAACTAACACTATGTTTGATAGAGTATACAATACAACACATTAACATTAAACGAACTGTGATGTGATATTAAAATATTATTTATCATGTCCATTATAACATAGACATTAAATTATATACTTTTAATAGTACTAACTATATTATTAAATAAATATGAACTTAATATTTAAAAAAATTTAATTATTCTTTGGAATTGATCACTTAATTTTTAAGGCCATTTTATTCTTCAAATATATGTTTTATTCAAAAAGATATTTTTATTACTTTCCATTAGAAATTAAATATAATTATTTTTTGAAAATTTTATAAAATTTTTTGGATAAAAATTAACTTCATTTTTTTACCAAGAACACCAAATACAATGTAGGGAACGTTTTACGAATTTCAGGAAAAGGTTCGTTTTTTGGGATAAAAAGTGAAAATATTGGTTTCAAAAAATACCATGAATTAATAATTATATAATAATTATTTAAAATTAATTAACACTTACTATTAATAAACACTTATTTAATAGATGAAATAATTCATAATGTTTTACCCTTATAAAAACATGCCTAATACTTTGAAAACCACGATTTTACCTTTTCTAAAAAAATTGTTTTTTTTTGAGTTATACGCATAACATGTTTAAAAGTTATTTTTATCAATTTTATAAATTGAATAAACTGAAATGGATTCCATATTTTTTATTAGAAGATCCAAATTAATTTATAAGGTAATTTTAGTTTTTATTCTTAAAAAATATATAGTGGTAAAAAAAGATTTACCATAGTATATGTAAAATAATATAACAAGATAAAGTTAATTGATTAATGATTAAAATACCTAAAAACTATATCATTAAATGGTTTATTGAATTTTTTATTAACCATAAAAATTTTTTAAAACATTAATTATCATATCCATTCTTTGAAATTATTTCCACCCAATGTTCTTTTCTTCCATTATAAAATAATAATTTGTTAATCACAGAAACCCACCCCTCATGAAGTATAAATATCGCCCTCACCACCTCAGTTCTAATAAAAATCCTTCAATCTCCTAAAATATCTGAAAATAACAATCTTAGCTACTCAACCCACATCCTGATGATATTTTTCTCACCAAAATGTCAATTCTATCATTTTTATGGTTCTTTCAAGGAGGTGATATTCAACAGATTATTTTCTCAAACAACCTCTCTTATTTTGATTTTTTCTTCTACCTTCTCCTAAAATAATTCATCCATAAAGTAATAATGTCTCTAGAAAAATATAAATAATATAAAATTTGGTTTTTAATGTTCCATATTATATCTATATCTTTTATTACCACATATTATTCGACGAAACGTAACCATTTTTCAAATTATGGCTGTTAATCATCTCTATGAATAATGATTTTTCAGTATCCATTAACACCGTCAAGGATGGTCAAAAAAGTATTAATACAGTTTAATTAGATTCTAAAGGGTATATTATAACCTATTTCATATTATAGAACTAATATATATAAAATAAATAAATAAAATTAAACTCGTTTGTGATGGTCCAAAAAAAACAACAAAATAAACTAAACATTTTTCATTAACATTTTATTAAATAAATATTCCTTTTGTCATAAAGAAAAATGATATATGGTACCATTTAAACATAATAAAGTGAATGAATACCATTTCATTTAACATCTAGAGTTTTTTCATTTTAAATGAGATTCCATAATTATACCCAAATGAACTGATCGTGAGACTGTTAAATGAACACACCCAAAACAATGGAAAATAATGAAATATTATTAATGAATAGGTCATAAGATGTTATAAAAGTATCATATAAGGTATGATAAATATTGTCTTATTTAAATAATGAATTAATAAAATTCTTCAACCGAATATAAATGAGGTTAAAATATGCCAAACAAAATGAAAATGTGGGGTAAGGGTTTCTCACCTCACTTTTACTTCAATGAGATATATGCCTTATTCAGCAATTATTTATTTTGTGTTGTGTATATAATTCCATTTGATATATAATATCATTAATCTCATTACGATAATGGTATTAAATGTTATATTTTATAATTATTACTTTTATAGGGCATACAATTACACTAATTACAAAGTGGTAAGGGAATTATTAAACCAATTTCTATTCTTTTGGTTAAACTTCAACTTCCATGATTATTTAGTACAAAGATTATTTCTGAAATAAATAATGAAAATAGTATTTTTTATTTCTAATAATTTTATGTGGATTTAGGGTGAACAAACATATTTGATTCATTTCTCCAATGTTCACATCAATTATATGATATTTATTTGGGACTTTCTTTTTAAAAAATTGTCTTTTTCAAGTTTCACATAAAACTTTCATTTTATTCCATGTTTGTGTTTTCTAAAATTTTTTCCAAATTTTTTTTACTATCCACTTATTATTGTTTAAATTAATTTTTAATCATGTATTACTTTTTAAAGTGTTTTTAAATGTATATTTTTCATTTTCTAAACAAGGTTCATTGGGACATTTCCAACAAAAATACACAATTGATGTTTTTTAACTTATACCACATGATTGTGTTTTTCTATTGTTTTGAAGGCTAAATGTTTTTAAGATTTATATTTAAATTTACATGCTCATATTCAAATAAAATTTTCCATTTTATAATTTCTCTGAGTTTAAACATTAAATTTTTCAAAGTGAAAAACAATATTTTCCTAAAGTGTTTTTCAATAATCTCATTTAATGTATTTTAATCTATCTCAACATTCTTTATTAAATATTATGCTTCATTAATTTTGATATATTCTGATAACGTCTTCAATTTTTTATTATATTATTTATTATCAGTTCTACTACATTTGTACTATTTTGAACCCTTGATCATATTACTCTAGATGATTTCTAATTATGGTCATTTGATGGAGGTAAGTATTAAAGTTTCATATGTTAGTTTTTAATATGTATATTTATATTGGTTATATTTCACCATTTCATATAAGTGATGATTTAAACACGCAATACATGTGTATGGACATGTTATATGTATATCCACTTGATGTATCAATAGGTCTCATGTGACAAATAAATTTTCCAAACCTATTCAGTTCTACCCAGTAATTCAAACATTTTTATGAAAGGTCTTGAAAGGAAGGGATAGAGTTTTAAAAAAACCTAACCACTCTATATCCTATATTTTAAAACCATTTAATGAAAGGTATTTATATTTTAGGCATCATTATTCCTGGGATCTTGGCATCCAATTATAAAGAATTTATTTTCTTATGATTTTAGATATAATTATCCATGAGATTCTAACCATGGTATTATCTTTCAATGCATTTCATTATCAGTTATTGATTAAATAGAATATGTTTCTAATTATTTACCTTTACATATTTATTATTCTTATTTATTCATGTTAGCTTCATCTTGACTAAACCCTTACTGAGATTTTGAGCTCACCCCTTTATTATATTTTATTTTTCCCCATGTTTCCAAGATGTTTATTATGATTGATATATAGGGATAAGGTAGGTGATTAATGTTGTTCTAAAATGAATTTCAATGCTGTATTTTATGTTTTCAGTTGTAATTTTTTTAAACTATGTTACTATCTTTCCAAAACTACTAAACTATTTGGTCATATGGCCTATGATTCCTGGTATCATTTTATAAAGTAATAAACTAAACACCGACTCTGGGATGCTTGGGTTGGGGTACTTATAAAACATATAAGATATTCTAAATAGATTTTATGTTTTATTTTCTCAATTTAGATCTAGAATAATAAGTATATATTGAACAACCAAGTGTTTTCCGGCTTGTATAAAATTAAAACTATGTTTCTACTTTAATGAAGGATTTGAATATATTGAAATAATATTTGTGAGATCAGTACTCTAAAATGAACAATTGATTAAAATATTTGAATTTCAGAAAATGAAGAGGTGATCGAAACTTATAAATAAATTAAAATAAATATCATTCCATCATTTTAATTTTTTATGTTGATGATATCATTTTAACAATGAATAATGAAGAAATATTTGAAAAAATTTCTATGTACATGAAAATTTTATTTTAAATGTATATGCAAGGAATTATTAAATACTCTCAGTGTAAAAAATCTCAAAATAAAAGGTATATTTTCCCTTTATAACAAAATTATTCTATGAAAATAATAAATAGATTTGGTATGGAAAATTTAAATCATATTTATATTCCCATTTTGGGGGAGAAAAGTTGGTTAAAGGTGTTAAAATAAAGGATATTGATCCTAAAGTTTTCTAAAATTTGATTGGAATCCTTATATATCTACCAACATTAATGTCAGATTCGTTTTATATTGTTACACTTTTTATTAATTCAAGTGAACCAAAAAAATTTCCATATTTTGAATGGAAAAAATAATTCTATGATATATTACAATTAAAATTGATTTTAGATTGAAATATGATAAAACATTAAAAATTAATCTATTTGGTTACACATATTCTTAATGGGAATCTTATGCCAGTGATAGAGGATCTATATTTGGGAGGCAATTTTAATTTGGAGAATGATTTTTGAGTTGGAATATAATGAAAAAAATTTGTGAATCGTGATGCTGCATAATTTTTTAGAAAAAATTTATTTTTACTTCCTGGTATTCATGATTCCAGATAAGTTTACTGAGGGAATAAATTTGAGAAACCCAGTAGAACATAGGTTTCCGGATATAGGTTTTCTATTCAAGATCTTTATATATAGAAATGTATAGAATTTACAGGTTAATATGTACTACACTAAGATACTTGTATTTTTGTGAATGAATTTATATAAAATAGAGATATGTTTTACACCTAGAATATGAACATTGTAAATTTATAGTTTAGAGAATAGTATTTTCTTATTTCAAATAGAGAAATCCAGATGAACTATTATGATTTCATTAGAAAGTGGTTTCCAAGAGAAGTAAAGTGACATAGGTCTACAAATGAATTAATCATATATAATTGGTTAATAAAATTTATCAAATAAATACATAAGATAGAATAACCAAAATGTGAATTAGAAAAGGGATTCCAAGTCATCGAATGGAGTCTTCATAAATAATCCATTATACATTTTGTTATAGAAGAATTCCATCTGATGTAGAAAGATCATATAAAGTTTTAACATATATATGGAATTAGATTAATACATTCCAATGAATTTCTATGATATAAAGGTTCTTATAAACACATTAAATTTGATCATATTGAGATGGTTGTTCAAACCCTCAATAATCATGAAGGAAGAATCATGATTCATTCCATGATTTCATGAAGTTATGGAGAATATTGATGCTAATATTTTATGAAATCATTTATAAATAATGTCAAAACTTATTTAGTTTAAGGTTCAAATAAATTAAAATGATGTAGGATTTAAGAGATTTATTCAATGTTTAAGTGGTTACATTGAATTGGAAGTTACCTCCCCTCCATTGATTTCCAAATAATCAATTCGCCAATAAATGGTAGATGAGTGTTTTATATAGGTTTCTTCTATTATTAAAATTATTAATGTATTGGGTTTCTGACCAAAAAAACATTATTAACCTCTTTTGGAAGCATTAGATGCAGTAGCACCTACTAAAGTGGTATCAGGTAAAGTATACCTAACAATTTGTATCATATAAACACAGTGAAGAATAAATTGGATGAACTGGTTTCCAAAGTAAGGATATCATACATAGGTTATTAGACTAAAAATATCAAACATATGATATCAGAAATATGGGTTCAAACAAAAAATTTGATATAGAATATCCTTCTCACTTCTATGGAAGAATGTGAATAAGAAGAAGAAGAACTTATAAGGAGTGAAGTGTAAAGAAAATCAATGTCTCATAGTGAAAACCCATCTAATCCTTTGGGTGAAGGTTCATTTTTTATAGAAAAACTTTTTTATCATATTATTTATGTCAAAAGAACATTCACATTCAAATTTATAGAGTTCTAAAAAAATAATTTATATTCTATGATTTTTGTTATCCACTAAAGGATTGTTTTTAGTGGTTGTCCGGTCTTGAATTATTTCCAAAAAATTCAAAAGGACTTGTATTTCTTATTTAGTATGGAAACTTGTCAATATTTTTATTCCTATTAGTGTACTTTGTTTATTTTCTTTAAGATTTAATTATTAAAAACCAAATTTTAAGGTTGTTTCTAAGTCAAAAAATATTAAATGCAGAATATCATTGATTCATCCCTCTAACTCTTAAGTGATGAAAGATATCCAGATTGGTTCTTTAAAAACCATGACCTAGTGAAGTATCTTTTGAGGTTCTGTGTCTTAGACCTATAGTGTATTGAGATTGAACCTCAAGGTGGTGTCCTATGTATTTTGGTTAATGGGAATCAAATATTTCATAGTTCACATTTTATAGTTTTAGGTCATGTTATTGGACCACTATATAAAATTTAACACCATTTAAGAAGATTTATGTTATATAGTTTAATGTAATGAATATAGGATCAATGATTGAAATATTCATATAACTTATTGATTCCATACATTTACATGAGAAATCTATTCCATTTTGACATGTTTTTTTGAATCTAAATATGATAGTGTCCGGTCTAGGATTATATCTAATTGGAGTCGCTGATATAGATATCTACCCCATATCTGTTGGTAACTTTATGATAATGTGAGACTATTATGGTTGGGTATTTCACATACTATGAGGCCCTTATATGGTTTCTTATTCTCATCTTATTGCTAAAAAGCAGATGAAGTAATGATATAATTTTTTAGGCTTAAACATTGAAGGATTCCTATATATAGTTGTCTTTCCCTTATATGTTCATAAGTATACATGGAATGGATAATATAAATGTTGGGCCTTAAACCTACTAGAGGGCCCATATCAAACACCTATGTTGTAAAATTGTTGAAAATGAGAATGAGTAGGCCTTATGCATTGACCACCCTAAGGGTTTATCCTGTTTATTTATAAATTGGAAAGATAATATGTGGCTTTTTCTTTCACATTGTATGAGGCTGGAATATGATTATCATTTCAGAAAAGGTTGGATAATTGGATAATGGGTGTTTTTTTACAAACAAACTACCATTAAGGATCCTCTTATTAGTTGGTAATTACATAGAAGAAGATATGTTTTGACTTATAACTAGAAGGATTCCCATATAGGATGCTTACTCCATAAAAGTGGTGACAATAAGAGACTGATTGAGTGTTATATATTGGTCGAAATTATGGAACCTCTTATCTACTAGTAACTATACTAGAGATGAAATTATCCGGACATAATCATTATAGGAGTATAATATATGATGAATTTTCTATAAAAGAGGAGAAAATAAGAGACTAAAATGGTACTATTCATGAGATTCTTTAAGGTACTTAACATGTTTGATAAATCTAGTGAAGTAAGGAAGAGTTGGTTAATACACATGGTAGGAGATCTGTGTAATATATCCTGATTATTAATGATTCAATAGGGATGGATCACGAATGGTAATACATTTAGGGATTAAACCTAAGGATATTTCATTATAAAATATTTCTAGGTTAGAGACGTGTCAAAATTTCCAACCCTCTTCTTGGTACTTGGGTGTATTTGGAACCCTAATAAAGAGACATATGTGATATTTCACTTAGGTGGGAGGATTGGGTGAATTTATTCTCAGGATGGATTCTGAGGTGAATTCATGCTCAGGTACGAGACTTATGCAATGTTTCAGTCGGGTAGGTGGCCTAGGAAAAGTCTTTCTCAGGAAGACTGGTTGGATATCACGTGATCGAACACAATGGTTACTATAAGACTAGATTTTTGGTAACTGATTTGTGGAGCCATAGGGGTGGAATTGATATTTTGGAACTCTGTTGGTGTCATTCAGGTTTGGGTGATCAAGTGGTGGAACCAAAGTTGTTGTTGTTAGGTGTTGGGTCCCATGTTTTGGAACTCAAGTAGTGGTGTCGAGGTTTAGGATATTAGGTTGTGGAATATTTTTTGGGTTCTTAGGTCATGGAACTTAGGTTTGAGTGATCTATTAGTGTCTCACATGTCTGGGCACTCTGCTGCTGGAACCCATATTTGGGAACACAAGTGGTTGTCATTAATTATGGGCACTCATGTGGTTCAGTACCTAGGTAATAGATCATTTTATAAGGGAATGAGCATCAATGATCTATTTCCCCTCATTTTTTTTGTTTTAAAATCACATTAAATAAGGTTTTTGGGATACTTAGTTATATGGGATAGAGCTCTGTTCAATGAAGTGCATCAAGTTGGATTCTATCCATGTGTGAAATATTTGGAAAATGGGTCTTTTTAAAAGGAAGTGCCTCATCCTAAGAATTTAAGTATGGAGAAACCCACATCAGACACACATGGTTCGGTCTAGGAATGTATAGCTATGTATATGTACATGAATCTACTAACACATGATTTGGAACACTTGACTAAGTGTGCATGTCTACATGAAATATGTAGGGTGAATAAGGAAACATGTGAGAGGAAGGTAGGAAGATCATGGCCTCCATATAAATGAACACAAGGAAGAGCATGGGAGGCTGGAAATGTTATCATCATATTAACAATGATGTACACAAGACTAAGTACCAGACAATAATATAAAGAAATATAAGGAAACATCAAATAGTGTTAACTTTTTATCTCCAAGTACTTTTGTGTATAAAGATTATTTTCATTAGGTACTTCATTTTTGACTTCTAAATGGGGGATTCAAGATCAATTGTGAAATAAAGTTCATAGAACATATTTTTAGTGGAAATACCTATTATATATCATATTTTATGATAGATAATCCATTGATATGATATAACTTACGGTGCATGGTAATATTTATTTTTGATATCTCATATATCATAATAGTGATATGATAATAGAATTTTTATAGAATTTCTAACATTAAATAGTGCCAAATTATTCTATGGTGAACTATATACTACACTATGATATATAAAAATAATAATTCATTACACTATGATATCACCTATAAATACAATATTTTATTAGGAGAAAATATCACAAATTATGATATCTATATCACAAGACCCTCAACAGATAAAAATACTATATCATATTCTAAGATAGGAATTATTATATACAATTTTTCACCATTTCAAAAATAATTTCAGAAATCACTATTCATAATAATGCTCTGATACCACTATTTGATTCTTAAGCAGGGAATAACACATATTTGATAGAATATAATACATTTAAAACCTTTAATCCTAAATCACCTTTGCAATCATTACATGAAAAATTTGTAATATAAATGGGGAATGTTTACCTTACATCGATGATGGCTTTAGCTCTATCTTTAGTCATATTCTTGATGAGTATTTTATAAAAATAACCATTTGGTTCCCTCCTTCGAGAGTATCTATGATATGAATAGAACCACCCAATTATTTTGTGTAATTTATTATATCTCCTACATTTTTTATGAAAAGTTTACTGAAAAATGGAGAAGGAGGAAGAGAGATTTGGTAGAACAAATAGGATTCATAGGCAAGCATAAACAACCTTCTAAATAGAATTAATCTCTTTATATATCACTGGGACACTACCAATAATTTTTTAGAACATACTCAACTGTTATGTAATGTTTATATAATGTGATCCATTTACAATGTTTTTAAATTATTGTCCAATAAATAAACATTTATGCTCATTATATCTCCCATATGTTTCATCTTATAAAACATTTATAGTTAATGATGTCAATAATATATGAGATTTAAATGATATCCCCATAATGATCAACACCTCTGATCAGTCATAACGATTTATTTGAATCATAAAATATGATTCCCCTTACCTTATGATATGTCTGCATATTACAATGTCACTTTTTGGTACATAGGCTCCATATAAGACACACATGTTTTACCATATAGTGTATCCAAGTACACATAATGTTTAAGGATTTAAGGAATATATCTTACAAATTGATAGATGTAATGAATGTTCCAACCAGTCCTCCACCCATAGTAAAATGTTTCAATTTCAAAAACATGGACTCTAAGAATTAGAATAAACCAATCCAATTTCCAATGATGATAAATTATTACAAAACATTGAAATCCAATGGGAAAAGGATAACCATATCCTATAACTACTATAAAATAGGGTAATGAAAAATATTAGTGATAGGTATACTTATTATTAAATCAATTAAAATAAATAATCTATTTGATTATATCAATAAAAATTATAGTGTATCATGAATTTTTAATTGAGATATTAAAACACTGACTTGAGGCATGAAGGATTAGTTATCAAATAAAAAATCATGTGGTGTGATTCTTAAAATAAATGTATATTAATCTTCCCCCAATTAATAGTTGTGATAAGAATATTCTTCTTGATATACTATTACAAACATTCGTATAAGATAATGATATATTCATCATGGATTGACTATCCTTATATAGATTCAATATATACTATTTTTATTAGAAACTATCAATCCATATTCTAAGACCTCATTCAATTATAAAAAAATGTATAGTGATTTATCAATATCCTTGAGAAACCTCTTTTCAAGTATTGAAATTATATGTTTATTAGAAATCATATCTAACAAAATTGATTGAGACAATATAAAGGATAACCCTTGATGAAAAAAAACATTATGAGAGAATATGAATATGTATTCTTTAAAGAGTTATCTAGCCTACCATATGATCGATAGGATGAGTTATCAATAAAAATTATACATTAAACTATGGTAATATCCAAAATCCCTTATAAAATGACACTCATTGAGCGAGAAGAATTGAAGAAGATAGTCTAAGAGAACTTTGATAAAGGTTTCACACAACCTAGTGCTTCACCATCCTGTGAACCATTCCTTATTGTTAAGAAGAAGGATATGTCAATCTATCTGCATATTAACAATCATGAGATTAAAAATATCATGATATAGAATGAGTATCATCTACAAAATATTGATGATTTTTTTGATCAACTACATAGGTCTTTGTCAATATTAATGGATAATCATTGATTTAGATATCATAAACTGATGGAATGACTTGTGTATATTATAAGTATTCAAATTTATATTAAATATGAAAACCATGAGATTAATGTGATTAATTTTACAATCATAAATTCTAAAAAAATAATTTAGGACATGATGAATTGAATATTTAGATATTTATATGAATAAATTTTTGGTAGAAATTATATATGATATTTTTTATATTCAAAAATCAAGGATGAACAAGAATAGAATTTTATTACTATATTAAATGATATATACAAATCATTTGTGTTATAAAATGTATACTAAATATGGATTTTGGTTTTATTAGTGGCATTTTTGGTAAATGAAATTAAAAAATAAGGGATATAATTAATGAAAAGGGTGATTGAAAATTATCATATACCAATATATGCGATATATATTTTTAATTTCCTTGGATTATATAGGTATTGTATTTGATTTTTGTGGCATTACACATGATTTTCAAATATACTAATAAATATAACTCATGAAGGTATAATGATTTTTTTTATAGATGAATGTGAAGAGTGTTTCATGGATTTATAGGAGAGGCTATTTATTTCTCTTGTACTCACACTACCCCCTAATGGAGAAGTTTTTTGATATATAGTGATGATTTCAAAAAGATTTGGGTTGTTTTCTTATGAAAAATTTTAATGTAATGTTTTATATAATAATATATATGAATATCCCTGGGTAAAACTACCTAATTTATGATCATGTGATGGACTAATCTTGGCATTAAATATTTATAGACCTTTTATTTATAGTGGGGAGTGTTTTATATATATTCATTATATGATATAATAGTATATATGAAAAAATAAAGAGTTTACATATGTCAATGATTTTAGTTAGATCAAATTGAATACAATGAACACTCAATAGATTTTTATCCAATCAAGATAGAAATGTGGGATATTCTCTACATATAAAATATCATGACACCATATTAGTGATGATGATTAAAAGGGATTCAATACTATTTTTTTATAGATTGTACATGGGAATCATAAATTTTGTTACAAAGTCCAACCATGGTCAAATGATTTTTTAACCATCTATCGTTGAGAATATTAAGGTGGAAAATAGGGGTCTCTGCGGAAATATAAAATAAAGTGTAAAAAAACATGGAAAAATCAAAGATTTCAACATCGATAATGATGGAATTATAAAATTTGGGACATGATTATATATTCTATCAGAGCCTAAGATAATAACTTATCTATTATATTATGAACATAATTCAACATTTTCAATGCACTCATCAAGAACAAACACATATATAGATCTCCAAATGTATTTTTTGATAAAATATGAAGAAATATATCATTAAATGTACATTAAGGTACAAAATATGCTAGAATGATAAGGTTATATGAAAAACATATAAGAGGATGATGTAACCATTACCCATACCAATATTTAAATGGAAGATCATAACCATGGATTTTGGAATGGGTCCATAAAATATATATCAAGGGAAAATGACTTATATATTATTGTGGATCATTATAAAAATACATCTAACTTCATGACCATTAATAAAATTCTACATTTATCATCTTTATAAGATATATGTTAGATAGTTAGTGATGTTGTGTGTAATAAAATTATTGATTATACTTAATAGAGACTAAATATATTGTTCAATGTTATGGAGGAGTTTTTAAATTTCATTGAAAAATATTATAACTTTTGTATGATATAACCTTCGTGAAAAATTGTTCAATATAAAGGACCAATAAAACTTCACACATTCCTGAAGGCAAATCAATGGAATCCAAATGAGGATTGGATTAATATATTATTCTTGATATGTTTCCAAAAAATATTATCATTCACTTAATGATTCTGATAGGTTTATATGAATCCTTATGTGGGAAGATATTATAAACAAAAAATCGTGGAAAACTATTGGATTATATAATTTTTTCAACTAAACCTGGTTAAAGAAATATGAAACAAATTTCAATAAAAAGAATAATGAATCATAGTAGTAAATAGTTAATAGAACAATTATTTTTATATTCATTAATGTGACAATGTGTTTTATGTTTAAGGTAAATTATTTATTTAATTATATTCAGGAAATAGGGTCACTAGTTTTGGGATGAAGGGAAATCGAATTCTTAGGTGCATTGTCCCCTTTTTTTCTTGAACACACTAATGTTTCGTCCAATAAAATGGTACTTCAATTAAAAATGTTTAATGTACATAATGTTTTCCATGAATCTCAGCTGAGGAATTATATACAAGATCCACTACATGTACAAAATCAAACGGTGGTGCATTTCTAGGATTTCTATTATTATTATGAGAAAGGAAGTAATGTTTTTAGATCATAGTGATAAAGTGATATAAAATAGGAAACCTCACTATGTCTAATTACTATAGAGAAACCATAAAAATGAAGAGGAAATATGGGAAACTAAGAATGTAATTAAATAAATTTACTCTTATCTATGTGTGTTTTTAGATTTTGAATAAAAATATGAAGGTTGAAATTTTCAAAGGGATAAAATGTAGATTCATGATTAATTATATGAAAAAATCACTGTATAAGACACATATAATTAAATCATATGCTTATATACTAAATTTAAATATATCATATGAACCATGAAATATGTTTAACATCATTTTATTTCATATTATTAACTAAAAATGAAGGATGAATATATTCAATAAGATCAACTCAAGAATAATAGGATAATAAAAACATGAAAACAACATTAATAATATTTAATAATCCAATGGTCCATGGTCTCCTAATAATAATATAGTCCAAAACATTATGTTCTACACACTTTTCTATGAAATACCTAATGTTGTCATCATTCAAATGATGTAAGACATGTTTTTAAAAAAAGATAACTCATGAATGGAGAAGATGTAAATGAAATAATTATAGGTTTATTAATTTCTTATACTTCGACGTGTGGACATTTTTAAAATGATTTTTCAAATCTAGTGACATGGTTGAGGAAACATGTTATCAAGAATGTACCTTGAATTCCATCTAAATATTAAAATAAATTTTGATGTACTTTTTGAGCAAGTATTTCTAAAACAGTTATTGTAATACCCTATAGTAAAGGGTTATATTGTTATGTTACCTTTAATTTGACATATTATGGAGCTAAAATGGAAACTGGGATTATAAATTATAACCCTTTGTAGTATATCATTATTTATAATAAATATTTTCAAAATTTTAGTTTTAATTCATTCTAAAAAGAAGACCATGTGTGTAGGTTTCCAATGTCACATGCACACCATTCTAAGACACTGTATGAATGAACCATAAATGTATATATTCACCTTTATAAATCCCACACATTCACCTAGATGAATGCTTACTTGAACACCCTTTTGAAACCACTACACATTACATAATCACTGCCCCCAATGTGTGTACTATTCAACGCCTCTTTGAATTCCATGTTGAAGCTAATACACACGAACATACCAAATTACACACATTAAATATAGTACCAAAAGGGAACCCAAATATATTATTTTTAATTAACTAGAAAACCTTGATTTGTTACCATTAAAAATTAACCACCCTTGCTTGGGTTCCCTAATCACCAGAGTACAAAAATCTATTCCTAAAATTAAATTCTACCGAAAACATCCCCCAACGATTTTTTTATCAAGACAAAGGATAAGTGATAGAAAATTTTGTTATTTGGTTCATCATAAGGGTTTCTGTCCTAAAACACACATGAAAGACCACTTCTCCTCTTCCTTTATATAAGTTAGGGTAAAGGTACCCTTTCAGAGAGAGCCTCTAAATAATAAGGGAACAGGTTTATTTCAACCATATTCTATCAATTTAGATTAGTTTCTGGTCCAAAAGTGTTCAATTAGAATCATAACACACTTGGGTTCTTCCTATTTGTTGTTTCACCCATCCCAAAAGGGCTCATTTGCGTTCTCTACACACCCAGGTAACCCACTTGGCGGAATTTTATCAATTTTTTCCTACTAGTGTTTATAATACATAAACTACCATCTCACATAGGTTTATCACCACAATAGGTTGTTTCTACCGTCCCTCAAGGATTAAGCTGGCATTAACCCTTTCCCTAATCACCCAAAAATGAAAAAATATTCCACTTTTCTCAAGTGTATCCTTCGACCATAGTGGCTCCATTTTTTTGTAATTTTCTACAATAAAGTGGAATCACCCAAACTAAATCCAATTGGCCCTTAACCTAGTGTTAAACCCCAATATACCCATAGGAATTAAAATAAAAAGTTCTTCTAGTGAATATGTCCCATAACATACTATTATTATGATTTCATGGATATATGACCTGTTTTTATGACCCAAAACCATATGGCACAATGGTTATGGGTGAACAAACAAACAAGTCCCCACTATAGTCCTTTTTAGATGACCTAAAATGGTTTAATATGTCATTTTTATGGTACTAAACAATATGGATTCTAATTCCCATTAATAGGGATATTTAGGAATCCTCCTTCATGAGCTTAATACCTATACCATAAAACCTTTAGTTTTTTATATGGTGATAAATTTTAATTATTGAAGTTATGAAACATCAAATTATAGAAATATTAATTCACATGGTTGAACAAAACCCTATATTGTTATATTTTTTAACATTTATGTAGTCAATCAATAAGTATTTATTTACCATTCATAAATATGTTATAGAGTCATGAATTAGAAAATAAGATCCTTTTCCAGAGAATTTAATGCATTGTCCTCTCGATTCAGACATTTATCACCCTTAAGAAATGACCAAAATTTCCTTTTAAAGGAATGAATTATAAATAAAAATTATACCCAATGTAAATTATATTAAATGTAAATATAATTGATCAACCATAAAAAAATTTAGATTCTATATTGAGGTGTTTTTTATTTTTGGTTCTCCTTCTAGATCCTAATAGTATCCATAGTGAAAACAATACTAGGGTTATGTCACCTAAAAAGCATGGAGGAAATCACATATTGGTCTGCATTTTATGAACTATAAATCGGTGACACCCCAAACATATTCTACTTATTCTATCATAACAAACATATCCACAATGTAATTATAAAAAATGCCACACACCCATGGTTTAAAACACTAAGTATTAAATCACATATTATGGGAATTCCCCAATAATAAGATCATTCACACACTAGAGATAGCCCATAAAAATGTAAAGGTATTAGTTTACATAGGTTTTCAACTCAACGGTTGGACAACATGTAGAATTTAGAAACATAACATCATTAGACCTCTTTTGATGCCTCTCCCTTGAGACATACAATGACCACCTTCAATATTAATAAGATGACATGTAAAATGTGTCTTATATATAAATGTTTACATTGCATTTTCTAAAAGTTTATCCTACTAATTAGTGATATCTTCACCCCCATAACGAAACCTCGTTAGTGTAGAAGAAGATATGACATACCTAGTCATCTGGATGAGGGATCCTTTATATAGAACTTAGGAGGTTTAAGTGGTTATAGAGTATAATGAGTAGGTTCATGTACCTACATCCACTTCCATCCCTATGAATCATTATCTTATCATTATGGTAACATGGTGAAAATTAGATGTCACTATAGTCAAGAAACCAATAACATGTTTGGGGTAAAATTCAGTTTCTGTAGAAACAAATTAATCTCCTATAAATAATATAAAATATCAATGTGGAGGTCCTTTCGATGTTATAAATATTCCCAAGTTATACACTTATAAGGAAATTCTTACAACAAAAAATCTAGAAAAACCAATAACTTCACCATTAGAGTTATATCTTCCCAAATAATGGGTGATCTAGGTAAATAATCCACATCAATTCCCATTTAAGATTGTATAACCATGGATGTAATTGAATATTTTGAAATTAACACTTTAAAAATGATAAAATTTCCTGAGAGTGAATTATTTGGTCAGAATAGGTTGATAATCCATTTATTAAAGATGATGAATCCTATTGTATTATAAAGTAGGAATTTTCCATAGTAAAAAAATAAAATTTAAGTTTTATCTAACTACCACACCAAAATATTTCATTATTCTTGTTCTTAAAGAAGAATTCACCACTCGCCTTAAATATAATCTATGGGAGAAATTTGGCTATTTTATATATAAATTCATGACTTATAGAGGGGACACAAAGCATTTCATGGGGTTTGATGAATAATGTTGTCTGATCAACCACATACTACCTTATAGTAGAAATGAATAAAAAATATAACATGTAATATATGAATCTCCAATCTTCTTTCCTAAATATCCTTAAGAAGATTTGCCTCGTCAGTACATAGTATTCCCCATATATTTATACCAGAGGTTGGGGAGAATTCAAAGAATCATACTTTTATCTATTCATTCATTAAATAAGTAAACCCTATAAAACAAATTGAAATGTGGTAGTTTCAAATAATTATTTAAACATGATTTATAGGAATGAAAAATAAATTGTATAATAAAAAAACTATGAATATAATGAATAAAGAAGGTGTACCCTATATGATCGAATAAATGATAGTCCCATAAATAAAAAATATATAAAAGGAAAAACAATATTTTATATGATCTAATCAAAATTAATAATGGTTAAACCATACTCCATGGTAGGTAAATATCAATAATAACTATCACAAGATACACCACATCTAATGTTCATAAAAATATGAGTTTAGAAAGTCAGTGGAGTTTTATATATAGTGGTTACAACCCCATGTAACACCAACCCATAGGGTCATGGGAATTTTTATATCCACCAACACCCTCAATATAATTAATCAAATATTGGGATACACAATTTGATAACCTAACTTATTTAAGGAAATTGATATTCCCAAGGCTGGATAATCTCCACATGAAACTCTAAAGTTATCTCTATTGATAGCTCATGCGTCTCAAAAATCACCTGGATCACATTTTGTATTGATTAGTGGGGATTATCTGAAGATTTCTTAACATAAGAAGCCTCACATTTAATTATAATGGAATTATAATAAGGACAAATAAAATCCCAAAAGGTTAAAGAACTATTAGTCCCTACATCATAGTATAAAAAAAACACAATTATGATTTGATCATGGACAGTTGTTCTGATGTTGATAAATCCTCATTTTTCTCAATCGTAGATGTGAATTTGGTTCCATATGTGGAATTTCCATCAATAAACATCATCAAAACTGACCATATTAATATTTTGTAATAGGAAGTAAAAAATAAAAAAGAAAATGATGATTCATCCATGAATAATTTTATTTTTACCCATGAATGAGAAGAAATAGTAAAAACACTATGTCAAAGTTGTAACACCCAAACTATAGTATCATATATCTAGTGGTTATTTTAGTACATTGTCATAAGATATATGTGTCCACATCTCGAAGGACTAAACAATTTATAAATCTTAATGCACTATATACATACATGATTCCAATTTTTTATATTGGAAATAGTATATAAATCATAACATAATCAAATTTTTGGTATCATTAAAACTCATTCATAGATTTCTTAATAAATGTTACATATGACAGAACCTATTATGATTATATGAGGCATAATCATCATGTAGGTGTAAATTAAATAAAATAATTTCCATTTATTAAATAAATTGATCAAATAAATGTATCCATGTATTATATCAAATAAAATAATCTCATGTATAATAAAAACTTAATTCTCAATGAAGGAAATGCTTAATATATTATTTAATGGATTTTATACATTATGGTATGTTTATTGTAAGGACATTATGCTGAGGCATTGTAAACTATGGGTTGGAACACACTAAAACATACTTAATAATTATATCTAACTAGGTTTTATTTTGATACATGTTGATGAATCAAGGGGATATATAAAAATTAATATGTGCATAATACCAAATATACATCACTGGAGGGAAAATTGATATGAAATCTCTTACGTCGTGTTTCCCCTTAGTTTCCTATGCTTTGAAATCGTGTATAATGTTTTTAAACAAGATATTAATTTATAATCAAGCCATATTAATATTTATAATATCATATATAATCCTATTATAACATCTTATTACATGTTTTTCAATACTCCTTCAATGTTATCTTTGTTTTGGGTGTTATGAGCATTATTTTATCATGTACGTTTTTTCATGCATGTTTTGGCCCTTATATTTTGATTTGGTTACACAATCACTATAATTTTAATTTGGATATAAGTATCATATATATCCATTAAATCTATTCTTAATACCATCCATGTAAATCAGAAATTTGAAATGGATCACATCACTTCATTGTGGTGGTAGTCCACACACACGCATGACCAACGTTTTCATTTTCCAATGGATTGGTGTGTAAGATGGTACAAATGTTATTATATTTTTAAAAATAATATTTATGTAAAAAATATTATATATATTAATTATTTACTACTTTATAATGATTTAATTAATGAGGTGATGAAAAACAAACTACCCCACAATGTCGAGATTGTAAGATGTACGTAAGGACAAGCGATGATTCCTCTCATTAATAGATGAAAAAGTTATATAAAATGGTTATAATATAATCATAAAATATTTTTATATTTTTATTATATTGTAGTTGTTATTTTAGGATGGTTTAAATATATTTATAGGAACATGAAGATGAAATAAATTTAAAAGAGTCAATAAAGGTGATTACACCTTCTTTGAATTAGAAAGTTTAGATCTTCTCTTAAGAGACATATTTTCTGTATTTTAGGAAGAAAATTTGAAAAAATAATCATATAAATGGTTAGAATAGTTTTTGGTTGGTTTTCATAAATCTATGTGAGTCTAGGTGGTGAATATAATAGAGAATATGTTGTTCAATTTTATAGTGAATGAACGGACCCACATGTAATTAATAAAAAGATTTAAATAAAATAAATTCATTTTCCTATGTTAGTGGCACAATGTGGCCATAATTTCGAATATTATATAGGATGTGGTTGATATAACTTCATCCAATAATATTTTTATTGGTTTAGTTAATATATTAAACCTTATCTTTTAGAATAACACCTTTATTAATCAATTTTAACTAGAATCGCAGTAACGACTTTCTCAATATTAAAGTGTTATGATTTTACACATAACATAATAATTTTATGAAAAATGGAAAAAATATGAAGTTTTACACTACTTCTAATTCTTATTTTCCTATTAATTTAATTTTTTTATTTTTAAATAATTTATCAAAAATAATAATTATCATAAAATATCAATAATGTCATTTTTGAAACTGTACATTTAGTTTGACATTAAATACATCAATAAGAATATGTAATTCAAATATAAACTTTTAAAAAATATATTATATATCATATACATCTATAAAATTCATGTTTTAGTGTAACACAACCAAATAAGTAATAATTTTATTTTATCTAAAATAATTTATTTTATTTTTCAATTAATTGAATAAATATTATGTTAGCATTACCTAAGATTTAAGGTAATTATTTCATGACTAAAAATGAAAAATAAATTACCATGTTAAAAATAAATCTTTAATATCTCAAATAATAATTCATAGCTGGACATAACTTTTTTATCTCTATCACAAAATATTATTTACATTAGAAGCAAGAGAGTGACATTTTGACATTATATTTTCATAAAATAATATAAAAGTTATAATAAATGTAAAGTGACAATAAATTGAAAAAAAAACTTAATCTAGAATATTTAATGTCAAAAAAAATTATAACAATATAATTACAAGTGTTGTGGTTATTTTTAGGCCTTATTAGAATATTTTTAATCTTAATTAACTTTCCTGTGGTGACAAATATTTACTACAATTAATATTTATAATAATTAAATATAAAAATGGTCTTCTTTAAAATTTTCAAATTCATAATTCCAAATACTAAATTCAGTATAATATATTATTTATCTGTATGTGGAAGATGTAAAATTTTAATATAAATTCATAAAACAAAATGATATTTGTTTTAGAAAATTGCATTTTTAAACAAAAACATAACATATATCAAAATCAAGAAAATTTTTAATTATATTATTTTAATAAAATGGATAATGAATCAATTTTAGAAAAAATATAAAGAAAAATCCAACTTTAAAATAACATTATTAAATAGCAGTAAATTGTAGTATAAGAAAAAGCAGTATTTTTATTATTCACTGAAAAAATTATCATTTCAAAAAAAATTAACCCTAAATTAATTTTATAGAGTGATTTTAAAAATAAATTAATTTAATAAAATAAATTTTTTTAATATTATAATTTATATTTTTACCACATTTTTGAATAATACTTTGTGGTATTTCTAATTGTTTCTTAAAAAAAGTAAATCTTCCTATAATTTGAGCTATGGTATTACATTCTTCCCTCCATTAAAAAATTTCATCTTTGATACTTCAAAATTATCACCTCATAAAATATTGGGGATCTTCAACCTTATAATTTCTTTAGGTTTTGATTTTAACTCTTCTATATTTTCATTTCTCCAAAGTAACATTACTAGCTAAGTAGTCTGGTTCCTTCACACTTTCTTTCTAGTGTCTAGAATTTGGATAAGAAATTTACGATGTGATAAATTATGATCCAATTATACTTATTTATATGTGAGAACATGAGTTTAATTTTTCATGGACTTCCCCAATAAATATATATAGAATACATCATGCCCTTTATAGGAGCTTGGTGGAATTTCCAAACATGAATCCACAACTCCAATTAATTCCAAAATTTCAAAAATTTCAATGTAATTAGGGATAAGTTTTACTTTATTAACAAACATTATAACACCCTTACATGGATATACATTAAAAAAATAATTTCCCACATTAAATTAAAAATATATTCTTCAGTTAATAATGTAGATATTTTTCTTACTTTGAGATTCTTTAATATGAATTTGAATACTCTTTAGATTTTTATTATATCATGAACATGTTCTTGGTCCACAATCTTTTTTTCACTGACTTCATCCCAAAAAGTTAAATTATAAAGTCTCTTTCTGTAAAATGATCATATAACATGATTTAATACTTGAATTAATGTTATTGTTATAGGGATACTCTACTATAGATAAATATTAATCCCATATATCTTGAAATTTATGTAAAAATTAACTCACCCTAACTTATTAAGTTTGAATCGTCCTTTTTGAATTTCCACCAGTTTGAGTGTGCTGTGCAGTGCTCAAATGAAGCACAGTATCCACAACAGTATGAATATTTTTCTAAAGTTTTTATCTAAATAATCGATCCTAATCAGACACCATTAAATTAGGTACACTATTAAGACTTATAATTTCATTAATATATTGTCATATAAGGCTTTAAAGAGATAAATATTCTCTTTTAGAGATTAAATGTGTGGATTTGGAATAAATATCATCTATAACCAAAATTCAATAAATATTTTTAGGATTATTTAGTAATCTAGTGATAAAGTTCTTTGTAATGTGAGCTCATTTCTACATAGTAATATGTATTTGTTGGAATAATTCAATAGGATATCATCTATAAGCCTTTATCTATTGAAAAACCAAATATATTGACAAAAAATCAATAATTTCCCACTTTATATCATCCCACCAATTTTTTTTCCTTCAAATATATATATATCATAGAGACACCAGGGTGTAGGGATAAATTAAAGATGTCAAAACTATCTTATAATTGTATTTTTATCTCAGTTATAGAAAGAACACATAACATCTTTCCAAATTTCAATTTAATATCTTTATAATTTAAGTCTATCAATATCCCATTATTCAAAGCATCAGTCTTCTTTTGTGAATTCTTGTCATCATGTTGAGAACATTATATCAATTCTAATAAAGATGGTTTGGTGATAATTTTAAGAGGATTTTATGTTTCCCATTCCATAATAATTCCCATATCCATCCTTATTAGATCTATAAATTCATTATCCTTGTCAATTTTCATTTTTTTCAGGACTCGAGGATCTTTCCTACCGAATGAACCTTCAAGAATGTTTTCCATACCAAGGTGGTTGTTTATTTATAAATATTAATCCTTTAATAAATTAATCTTTTTATTTTTTTTTCATGTTGGGTTATTTATATGAATAGATTTATTTAAGCTCTTATTTTCGATGTATATATCACATCATTCCCCATAGATATATTGTCTCCATATCATCACAAAAAATATTACGACTGGTAACTCAAGATCATGGGTGGGATGGTTTTATTCATAAGTATATAACTACCATGATGCATAAGAAATACATTTATCTTTTTTCATATGAAATAACCATGTCCCTTCTATTGATGAATCACTATATACCAAAAATACATTATTTTTTAATAGTATAGTCTAAATCAGATAATTCTCTAATCTACAAATCAATTATTCAATAAATCATCCACCCTACTTGTTTTGTATAAACTTAAACCCATTAAAGTATTCTTGGTTAATATTTCATCCAATCAGGAATAATTTTGAACAAATCACTAATAGTAACATACATGTACAATGAAACTACATACTTCAGTTTCGTTCATTTGTGTGAGAGAATATTTAATTTCCTTTGTCTTTATAGAATCAACTGAAGTTCCATCCTTTGTGAATATATATCAATAAAATGAATCCTTATGAAGCAAGAATTCACACATAATAAATTTACCGTATATCTATTTTCCAAATATTCACCAAAATTATATGTAAGTGTTTCTCATTATACTCAAATTTTTAGATGTATTCTAATATTTCATAAATAAGTATAAAAGTAGATATTAATATATTACTTTAATACTAAGTCCATTAAATCTATAAAAACATGCAGTGAAATAGTCATTCCAAATAGAATTACTATAAATTCATAATTTGCATACCTCATATGAATATTATATTCATACTTTCATCCTTATTTAATCATAATTTATGATACCCATAATGAAGTTCAATCTTTAAAAAATATTTATCTCCCTCAATTTTATTAATTAAATAATAAATAAATGGTATGAGATACTTTTTATTTATAATAATATCATTTATTCCCCTATAATCAGTACAATGCCTCATGGAACCATCATTATTCTAAAAAAATAGGCTACAGTCTCCCCATGGTGAACAATATGGTGTATAAATCCTTTATAACACAAATAATATAATTTTTTATTCAACTACACTAATTCTCCAATTTTCATTTTATTGGGATTATTTAATATTGGTCATTAATCATGAATTAAATCAATGGGAAACTCAATGTGACATTATATGGGATTTCCAAGTGATTCAAAAAAATACATCAATTTATTCTATTATAATAGGCACATCCTCAATTTGACGATTACATTTCCATATCTAGATTTTTTATTCTCTTATTTCAAAAAAATATCATTCTGAATAGATATTAGGCATGGATATAGACCATACTTAAATAATTAACACTTCAATATAAAGAAATGGAATTATACTTCTTCATCATGAATCATGGATTCCTTCACATGGAAATAGATTTTTTTCATTATATTTTGAAATAAAATTTGTCCCAAGGGTTTTTAAGGGTTGTAGTCCGGAGAACCAACTATTTTTTACTTTGATTACATGAATGTTCACTTATTATATATTGTTCATTTTTCTACATGACTATAATATAATAATGTCCTAGAATATTTGTTACATTGATAAGGTCATGGCAGATCCCCGCTATGATGAGAACCTTGAAATGCTATAACAATATTATTAAATAAAGTTATATGGTTGGATGACGTACAATGATAAGACATATGGTATACAGACCATCATGTACGAGTACTCGTAAGAAGATGAGACTCTCTCATGTAGTTCACACTTGGTAATCTCCAAGATGGGAGATTATGAGAACAGACCCGCCAGTATCAATTCCTCTTGTCTTAGTGTCATCGTACATTGCTATCTACAAGCGTGTGTAATGGTCCTTAGACTGGAATATTATCATTAACTCATGTCATGCCTCGCACACTTATATTTACTCATGAAAATTGTCACGCAAACTGTTGGCGAGAAGTAGGGTACGTTGGGTGTGTCACTAGTCACATGTAGTTAATGGATAAGTCTAGGAAGGATTTGTCCCTTCCATTTATGGAAGTTGATATCTCGGTACTTTGATTGAAATGGAACTTTCACATTAAATTCCATTTCCATGGTATGAACAATGAGTTTATTTCAGGTAGTCAAAGAATGAAGGATCAAGAATATAGGTTTATGACACTGACATGAAACCTGCTCTATGAGATATCGAGACAAAGGGATTAAATTACATAGTAATCATTTTTATGTGGTGATATGTCAATACGGTGTCAACTTCCATATCTTGGGTGCCTTGACCCGTTGCTAGACAGTAATCTTGGACTTTAGTCAAACCCACCTAATGCCAACGAGAAAGAGGCCTAGAGGGTCACACACTAAGTGTATTCATGTATCTAAAGTAAAATAAAGATTATTCCCGTACATGGTTTAATAATTATTCAAGGAATCATAAATCATTTTAATGATGGAGGAAAAAGGAAACGAAAAACAAGATATACACGTCATGTATTAAAGATTACACGCCATGTAGTTTTTCATAGAAAACAAGAACACGCCGTGTATTAATAAATACACACCGTGTAGTTTTCTATATGGAATGGAAATAAATAAATGAAAACAACATATACACGCCGTGTACATTTAATGTACACACCGTGTAATTATCAATGAAAAACAAGTACAGTCCGTGTATTTATTAATACATGCCGTGTAGTTTTTCCAGTCGGGATTTTGAGGATATAATATTGTTTTAAATGATATTTATTATAATCAGCATGGGAGCATGTCAAGGAGTTAATTATTCGACATTGGGGTTTTAAATGAGATTCAATGAAATAAATAAAACACGTAATGCGTTTATTTATTTTCATAACTCTACAACCTCAAACCTGATTATAAATATCCTCACAACCCCAACTCTTTTCCTACACACAAGAGAATCGTTGTACACAACAATTTTGGAGAATTCTTTCAAGCCTGAAAGAACCTCTTCCTCCAAGAATGCTCTCAAGACTGAGAGAGATTCTCTTCCATCGGATCAAGACGATCTAAGGCGGACAACGCAAGCAAAGGATTCTCCATGGTAGCACTCGATGAATCCTTTGGCGACATCCATAGATACGAGGTACATGTGTGGATCACCGCTAGAGGGAGTCTACACTTGGCTTCTACGATGCAATGATGGAACACATCGACAATGTGATCAAGAACATCAACGAATAAAGAACACCCAAAAGGCATTTTATTATAATTAATTAAATTAATTATAATCAACATGTAACGATCCTTGTTTGTGGTTCTGGGACAAACCTTCTTCTTTGTATTTTTCGGTGATTTTATCCGTGGAGACTGGCATTTATCGTCGTATTGATCCCGGATTGATCATTGCTAATGAAAAAAGTCTAGTGGGAATATCCACCCATGCGCTTCCGCTGCGCCCGAAACCTTCAAATGGTATCAGAGGGAGGTTACAATGTCGATTATAGTTATTTAATTTTCGTTGATAATTTACGAATTTATATTTGATTCAAATCGAAATATATCATTCTATTAATCTAAATAAACGATATCTATTCTTCCTCCTTTGTTTCTCGATTCATATGATATAAAAGGCCTTTTAATTTTAATTTTTGATTAAAATAAAAATGAGGAACTCATCCGTAGGAGCTGCTCTTTATGTCTGTACAACATGGGATTACATGGCATGTAATTAAAACTACACACTGTGTACTTAGGTTCAATGAACTGGCACTGGTCCGCCAAACCACGCCGTGTGAATTGAATATGCCTAAGTATTAATCACATCGTGTTGACTAGAATTGAATGGCATGTGGAACCAGAATACACGATGTGTATGTTGGAGAAACACGTCGTGTAGTCTGTTCTGGCCCAGGTGAAATAGTGTACAAGGATAAGCCACGTACCACATACACTGGATTGAAAAGCATGTTACCGTGTAACAAGGAAGTACACGCCGTGTATGATTCATCTACATGTCGTGTACTCCAAAATTTCCAAAGTAGAGAAAACACGCCAAAGCCCCCGGCATGTACTTTGGATAAAGGGTGAAAATAAACACACGCCGTGTAAATATAAACTACACGCTGTGTACTTTCAGAAAATTTCACCATGTTTCCTCCAAAATTACAAATACCTGTACAAGTAATATGAATGAGAAGAATCTCAAGGAAATTCAGAAAGGAATTTAAGATAAAGAATTGATTAATTATAAGATCATAATTAAATGAATTCGAGCGTGACTTATCTTAAATGAAAGAATGATTAAAACAATTTGAATTTTAAATATGTGTAAATGTCGTTGCATGCTATGGATAATTATGAACTAGACCAAAGAACCTTTGTATGTGTGTATGGTTTCATTTAAATTTTTTTAATTTAAATTTGTTGGACTCCGAGCCTTCTTCCAATAAAATGTAGGGCCTGCGTGCCCATGGCTTCTTTAATGTAAACCCATGTAAATGGAGGTTCTCCCAAGCCAGAGGAGTGGTTCAAAATCCGAAGTTGAGGTGAAACCAACCCAAGATGATATAAAGGTTGACATGTGGGAGCTGAAAAACACGAACCATCAGGTTCAAGGGGTTTTTCCTAGGTCAGGGTTAGCTTATCAAACCGCTAGATAATCTAACCAATAGAATCTCATGTTCATTCCATCTTATTTTATTTATGTCTAAATTTCAGGGTTTATTTATTATGTATGTGTTGTCGCAATCACATAGTTAATAAAATGAACAAGCATGCAAAGATGGAATAAAATAAAAACTGGACTATGCGTAAACATTATCAGAACATGGTTATCACTTAACCAAGAATCACTTAATACTAACAAGCATGTGATAATGAAAAACTACGCATAAAGGATTAAAACCCTCAATACCATATTAAGTTAGACTTAGCCTTCTGTTACCTGATTAAGTTCAAGACTCGATAAAACTATGTGTATGACCAACCCTTGTTGTGACACTTAATTTTATAAAGGAAGTCCTTATGTAAGGTTTCAGGTTGACTTAACCATATTACATCAAGATAAGTCTCCCTTTCTAGACTTGATGTAATATTGGAGGAAAGAGTTGAGGAAATACAAGTCAGGATTTCAGGATTGGGGAGTCCACTCACTAGATCAAGGAACTCTATACTCACAGTTGGCAAAGACCTGACTACCTAAATACCTTAAAATAGCTTGAACAACCCTTTTTGGGGTTATGCGAAGGGGAATATAGATCCTTTCCACTAGAATGTCAATGAAACTAGACATTCTGAGTTCAATGGTGAGGGCCATTGAGACATGATAAAATAGTGGGAGACATAATAAAATTTATTATTTCTCATAAAATGTAATCAAGAAAGTAATAATAAATCTGCTCTTTTAAATTGTAGAATCAAGATGAAAAACTCGTCAACCACATTTTCTCTGTGATCAATTATGGATAAAGACAATATCCTCACCGGTAGTAACTTTCAGGAATGGTTTAGGCACCTTCGGGTTATCCTACGCCATGAACGAATGTTTTACGTACCGGAGTCCTCACTTCCTGATCCTCCTGCCCATGGGGCAAGTAATGAAGATATCCTTGTCTATGATCAACATTTGATCGATGCACTCGACGTTCAATGTTTTATGCTATCATCAATGTCAAGTGAACTCATGTAGTCTCATGAGGACATGGATTCCTAGAGCATGCTCGAGCACCTTCGTGGTCTATACCAGGAGGGCGCAAGACAGGAAAGGATTGAGATATCTAAGGCTCTATTCCAGAGCAAGCTTAGAGAGGGTGCCCCAGGTGGGCCTCATGTAGTCAAGCTCCTTGTCTACATTGAGTTCTTGGAAGTTCTAGGTTTTAAACTCCCTGAAGAACTCGGTACCGATCTCATTCTTTCATCACTTCCCCATAGCTTCTCTAACTTTGTTGTGAACATCAACATGAACAACATTGAGAAGTCTCTGTCTGATCTCCTTATCCTTATTCTCCATGTGGATAATGACATGAAGTGTGAAAAACCTTCTGTCATTATGGTGAATAAAAGGAAAGGGAAGGCGAAGAGCTTTAAGCCTAATGCTTATTTAAATCCTTCCAAGAAATTGAATATTAAAGGGGAGGTGAAGGAACAGGATGTTGTTTGTTTTTCATGTGGCAAGAAGCGCCACTGGAAGAAAAACTACACCTAGCCATGGAAGCAAGGGGAAGCTTCAGGTGCGTTTGTTATAGAATACAATATATATCTTTCTGCTAATTGGGTATCATATACTGATTGTGGTGATCACATCTGTATCCAAATACAAGAACCAAGTATAATTATAAAGATTGACCGAGGTGAGGTGGATCTACAAGCAGCCAACGGAGCCAGACTCGCTGTTATAGCTGTCGGAAACTACCACCTCACATTGCCTACTGGGATTTTCTTGGTGTTAAAGTGTTGTTATTATGTGCCTTCTATTACTAAATTTTTTTTTAGTATCCAGATTAGATACTGATAGATTCATATTCAAGATTAGAAATGAATGTTGCTACTTTTATAAAGATAGCATTTTTTTGGTAGGGAACAATTATATAACGACCTTTATGTATTAGACTACACAAAACAAGTAATGTAAATCGATGACAAAGTAAATTCATATGACTCATACCACACCCAACTTTGGCATCACCAGCTAGGTCATGTCAACGAGAGACATTTGACAAAATTACATCAAGATGGGTATTTAGATTCTTTCAAACTAAAACTGCTTGGTGTATGTAATGCGTGTCTACAAGGCAAAATAACCAAAGCCCCATTTAGTGGGAAAGGTGAAAGGGATAAAGAGCATCTGGAATTAGCTCACATAGATGTGTGTGGACCATTTCCAGTTGAAGTAAGGGGTGGGTTCTCATACTTCATAACTTTTACTGATGATTTTATTAGATATGGATATATCTACTTAATGAGGTATAAGTCAGATTATTTTGATCGGTTCAAAGAATAAAAGAATGAAGTTGAGAACTAGCTTGGAAGGAATATTACAAAACTCTGCTCACAAAGAGGATGAAAATATCTTAATCACGAATTCATTGATTTCTTATGGGAGTTTGGGATTATATCTCAACTCACACCTCCTTACACGCCACAGAGGAATGGTGTAAGAGAAAGGAGAAACTGCACCCTGTTGGACATGGTGAGATCAATGATGAGTCATGATAATCTTCCAGTATCCTTTTGGGGATATGCATTACAAACAGCAGCACGCATACTAAACCAAGTACCAACTAAATCGATAAATGGTATTCCATACAGGTTATGGAGTTGACGCAAAGCCATGTTATCAAATTTACATGTGTGGGGTAGTGAAGCATTTGTTAAGGCCTCCTGAGGTAATATACTCGTGCCCCGAGTCACAAAGTGTATCTTTATAGGATATCCCAAGGAAACAAGGGGATATTACCTATACAACCCCTCAGACCAAAAAGTTACAGTGGCAAGACACGCCATATTCCTTGAGAGGGAGAACATCTCCAAAAGAGATAATGGGAGCGAGATAGACTTCAATGAAGTCGAGGCTCAAGATACACATGAGTTGGTACAAGAACATAATCCCCAAAGCCCCGTGGAAGAACAATCAGTTCCAGAGACACAAGATCTGCGTATGAGCACGAGAGAGGTGAGAGAACTAGAACAATATGGTTTTCTTGTCATCGAGGATGGTGACTCATTATTGGTTGACAATGATGATCCTCTTACCTACAAGAAACCAGTTGAAGGCACAGACGTTTCCAAGTTGAATGAAGCCATGAATTCTGAAATGGATTCCATGTACCAAAACCAAGACTGGATTTTGGTAGATCCACTAGTTGATGTAAAGCCTATTGGTAATAAATGGTATTCAAGAAGAAACTAGACCTGGAGGGGTAAGTCAGCACCTATATGGAACGACTGGTTGCAAAAGGTTTTAGACAATGTCAAGGAATTGACATTGATGAAACCTTTTCACCGGTTGTGATGCTTAAATCCATTAGAATATTATTAGCCATTACTGCTTACCACGACTATGAAATTTGGAAAATGGATGTCAAAATATCTTTCCTTAATGGGAACCTCCAGGAAGATGTCTACATGACACAACCTGAAGGGTTTGTGACTCCAAAGGATTCCAACAAGGTATGAAAGTTGCAGAAATACATTTATGAATTAAAGCAAGCATCAAGGTCATAGAACATTCATTTTGATGAAGCTGTAACGGAATTTGGCTTTGTTAAGAATGAATGCGAGCCTTGTGTCTATAAGAGGTTTAATGGGAGTGTAGTAATTTTCCTAATAGTATATGTTGATGACATATTACTAATTGGAAACGAAGTACCTGTCTTACAGTCAGGTAAGGCATGGTTTCATAAATTCTTCTCCATGAAAGACTTGGGTGAGGCAGCATATATTCTTGGGATCAAGATCCATCGTGATAGATTCAAGAGAATGTTGGGCCTGAGTCAAAGTACATAAATTTAAAAGATACTGAAGAGATTCAGTATGGAACAGTCCAAGAGGAGATTGATGCCAGTGTCACATGGAATTCATCCTTCCAAGAAAATGTGTCCCCAAACACATGAGGAATGAAAGAGAATGGAAAGGATCCCTTACGCATCCGTGATTGGGTTAGTAGTGTATGCAATGCTATGTACGAGGCTAGATGTTGCTTACGCATTAAGTGTGGTAGGCAGATATCAAGATGATCCAGGAGACCGCCATTGGATGGCATTCAAGACTATCCTTAAGTATCTGAGGCATATTAAGTATATGTTCTTGGTTTATGGTGGATATGAGGAACTAGTCATCAGAGGACATGTAGATTCTAGTTTCCAGACTGATCAAGATGACATGAAGTCACAGACTGGATACATCTTCAGTTTGAATGGAGGTGCAGTGAGCTGGAAGATCTCAAAGAAAAGTGTGGTGGCAGATTCTACAGCGGAGTCCGAGTATATCACAGATTCTGAGGCAGCTAAAGAAGTTGTATGGATGCGAAGCTTCATCCAAGAGATGGATGTTGTACCATGTAGTAAAGATCCAATTACACTCTATTGTGATAATACTGCAGCGGTGGAACGTGCAAAAGAGACAAGGTCACATCAGCGAACAAAGAATATACTTTAGAAGTATTATCTCTTGAGGGATTTTTCTCAGAGAGGTGAAGTTGCAGTGAGTAGTATTTCCACGGAAGACAACGTGGCGGACCCATTGACTAAGGCCTTGACTCACCAGAAACATGATCATCATGTGAGGTCTAGCGGACTAAAAGTCTTAGGCAGTTGGCTCTAGTCCAAGTGGGAGTTTGTAAGGGTTGGTTTCCTATGAACCAACAGTTTTGTACTTTGATTACATGAATATTCACTTATTATATATTGTTCATTGTTCTTCATGACTATAATATAATAATGTCTTGTAATATTTGTTGCAGTGATATGGTCATGGAAGATCCTCGCTATGATGAGAACCTTGAAATTATATACCAATATTCTTAAATAAAGTTCTACAGTTGGATGACATACTATGATAAGACAAATGGTATACAGACTGTCATGTGCGAGTACTCGTAAGAAGACGAGACTCTCTCTCATAGAGTTTTCACTTGGTAATCTCCAAGATGGGAGATTATGAGAACTGACCCACCAGTAGCAATTCCGCATGTCTTGGTGTTATCAAACATTGCTATCTACGAGCATGTGTAATGGTCCTTAGACTTGAAGATTATCATTAACTCATGTCATGACTCGCACACATAGATTTACTGACAAAAATCGTCATGCAGATAGTTGGTGGGAAGTAGGGTACGTTGGGTGTGTCACGAGTGACATGTTATTAATGGATAAGTTGAGGAAGGATTTGTCCCTTCCATTTATGGAAGTTGATATCTCGGCCCTTTGATTGAAATAGAACTGTCGCATTAAATTCCATGGCCATGGTGTGAATGATGAGTTTATTTCAGGTAGTCAAATAACGACAGATCAAGCATATAGGTTTATGACACTGCCATGAAACCTGCTTGATGAGATATTGAGACAAAGGGATTAAATTACACAGTAAGAATTCGTATGTGGTGATATGTCAATACTGCATCAAATTATTTCTCTTGGGTGCCTTGACCTGTATCTAGACAGTAATCTTGGACTTTAGGCAAGCCCGCCTAATGCCAACGAGAAAGAGGCCTAGAGGGTCACACACTAAGTGTATTCAAGTATCTCAAGTAGAATAAATATTATTCCCATACTTGGTTTAATAATTAGTCAAGGAATCCTATATCATTATAATGATGGAAGAAAAAGGAAATGAAAAACAAGATATAGACATCGTGTATTAAAGATTACACACCGTGTAGTTTTTCATGGAAAACAAGTACACACCGTGTATTAATAAATACACGCGGTGTAGTTTTCTTTATGGAAAGGAAATAAATAAATGAAAACAAGATATACACGCCATGTACATTGAATGTACACACCTTGTAGTTTTCAGTGAAATACTAGTACATGCCCTGTATTTATTAATACACACCGTGTAGTTTTTCCAGATGGGATTTTGAGGATATAATATTGTTTTAAATGATATTTATTGTAATCAGCATGGGAGAATGTGAAGGAATTAATTATTCGACAATGGGCTTTTAAATGATAGTCAATGAAATAAATAAAATGCGTAACGAGTTTATTTATTTTCATAACTCTACAACCTCAAACCTGATTATAAATATCCTCACAACCCCAACTCTTTTCTTACACACAAGAGAATCGTTGTGCACAACAATTCTGGAGAATTATTTCAATGTAGAAAGAACTTCTTCCTCCAAGAACACTCTCAAGACCGAGAGAGATCCTCTTCCATCAGATCAGGAAGATATAAGGCGGAAAACGCAAGCAAAGGATTCTCCATGCTAGCACCCGGAGAATCCATTGGCGACGTCCAGAGATACGAGGTACACGTGTGGATCCCCGCTAGAGGGTGTCTACACATGGCTTCTGCAACACAACGATAGATCACATCGACAACGTGATCAAGAACATCAATGAAGAAAGAACACCCAAAAGGTATTTATTTATAATTAATTTTATTAATTATAATCAACCTGTAATGATCCTTGTTTTTGGTTCTGGGAAAATCCTTCTTCTTTGTCTTTTTCTGCGATTTGATCCGTGGAGACTGGCGTTTATCATCGTATTGATCCCGGATTGATCATTGATAATGACAAAAACCCAAGTGGGCACATCCACCCATGTGTTTCCACTACGCCCGGAACCTTCAGGATTATATTAAAATAAATAATATTTATATAATAAAGTCTACAAATAGGTAAAATTTTTGTTTTATAATGGGGATGGACTTTCACATCCTTATTTCTGTGATATTTCTATAATTATTTTTTTACTAAAAACTCCCCTTTTAAGGTTCTAGGTAATTATATATTTTCCTTATAAAATATGGAATACATAAAACCATATGATGATATGTAATCAAATAAATAATTATCTAAATTTTTTGTTATGATTAAATTTCAGACCAACACATCATTAGGAACTTTGAACTTAGTTGTATGGATAACATATTCATTCCCTTTCCCAATATGCATCTTTTACAATTGGTTCCCTTAACCCTTGATACATTCATTTAGATAATAACACATTTATCTATAGCTGATTCACTGGAAAATATTTCTTTCATTATTTCCCATAAATTAATTATCTATATGAACCTTATCTCCACACTATTAAAAAACATACATACCTTTAAATTAATTTTTAGGATATATATTTCTATACATTTCACAAGATGGAAATTTCTTTTTTCTCTTATTCTTCTTTACTGATTTACCTTTTTTAGGGTTCCCAGTTGACCTATTTTTACCATGATTTCCCTTTATGATAAGGGATTTGGAAAATTTCATCCATGTTCTGATGGCACATAACACTGTTTCATCATATTATGAACATTTTTGAGAAATCAGCTCCCTTTAGACATTTAGTTTATAACCATAAAATAAATATTAAATCTTTATTTTTTGGATTACAATTTCTATCCAAATCATAGCAGGATAGTCTTGTAAATATACCCTCATATTTCATAACACTTTCTTCTTCCTTTTCCTTTAAACTAAGAAGTTTTGTATTCATTTTAATCAATTTCTAATGATGGATATTTTTATTAAACAATGTATCTTTAGAATCTCTACTTTTGAAATTTTCTATTTCCTTTTACTCCCGATTATTATGGATCAATGGCCACTAATGATCATGATTTTCATTATGAAAATAAAATTCCGACATAAACTTCTCACATTAACGTCATCTTGAGGTTATGAATATAATTTCATGAGACTTAATCCAATTCATAGATATAATTGGATTAGGGGTTCCACTAAAAGATGGAACTTATGTCACATTAAATGATCCAATATAGGTGTACCATGTAGTGGAATATCATGTTGATCCATATATATAAATTTATTATAAATAACATGGGTTATCTACCATAATATGGCCATTTTTTATCTCCAATACCCATTGTATTGGATTTCGAAATAGGGTAATCTCTACATTGACCATGGGTGTTGATTCTATTTCTTCCCTTAGTCACCATAACTAAATAATGGAACACACTACTTTATATCACATTCATCATGAATATAGATCCATAAAATAAAAATCCAACTAATAGTAAAATTTCTCAAATACTATAAGGGATTATAATATTTCTCATGTGTGATACGTTCATTTAAAATCTAGTTCCCATGAATTCTACTAAACTTTTTCTAAGACCAACTCTAACACCCTACTCTAGTAACATGGAGCTAGTAGTTATTTTAATGCATTGGAATAAGATATAAGAGATTGTATCTTGATTGAACAAATAATTTATTAGTTTTAAAGAAGATTATATAATTAGAATAACCATTTTTACATTGGAAATAAAATATAAAGCATAACAATAGAAATGATCTACATACATAAAACACATTAATGATTTTCTCTTCATATCCTAGGTTAAAGATAAAAATATGTGTGATTTAAAAATATTTGTAAGGGTTACATGTGATGGTATCTATGGGAAGGAATACACCAAAACCCCATTAAGTAAGGCCAATGAACTGGCTTGTCTCATTAGACATATCGATTCATTGATGGGATATATAATCTTGGTGCCATAATTCATTACATTTTTAATGTATTCCTTGTATATTAAATTATAAATTTAATTCAAAAATAGTATGAATTATTATAAAATTTCCATATTGAATAAATAATATGAAACATCAATATTTCCCCAATTAATAATGTAACTCCCAAATTTAATCATTATATATTGAAAAAGTATATGTTTTAGGAAATAATCATATACCTAATAAAATAGATTACATATATTTAAGATAAATATAATTTCTCTAGATCATAAGAAATTGAATGTTTCAAAGAATTTTAATGACCATGAAATTAATAATATGTAAAATATTATGATTAGTTCATCAAAATTATAGATTTTGTAAAAAAACATGATTATAAAGAAATAATAAAACAAAAATGGAAATATTACGATATTATTTTATTATTTATTTTTCTTTATAAAACCATTAGAAACTTGTATAAAAGGATAAACATTATAAAATAGTTTTGGTGGTGGAGAAATCAATTATCACTATAATCATTAAAAGAAGTATCCCTATTATATATTATAAAGAAACTAAAAAAACACCAATTATAAAATATTAGAAATATTCATATTAAACAATTTAAAGATTCAAGGATAAATTAAATTTTTTTACTAAATAAAAATTTTATTTTATTTTTTTTAAAATATGGACATGGAAGAAAAATATATCCGATGAAAAAGTGAAATAAGCTAAGTTTTTCATTTAAACAATTATTTTATTAATACAACTTAAAAAAACAAATAAAATATTATATGAAAATATTGAAACTCATTAAATATCTATATTATAATAAAATAAAAGGAGGTTATTAAGATATATTATAGTGATACTTCAATAAAAATAACGGAAATCCAAAATATATATATTGTGAAATAATTTCTTACCACATTGGTGAAATTAAAATTGTAACCATTTTAATGAGTAAATATTAATTGAAACATTAATAATCATGATTAAATGGGTATTGATTTTAAATACATCAATTTTTTATTAAATACAGAACATGAAAATAAATTGGTGCATAATAAGAAATATCTCTTAATTGAGTAGAAATTGAGATAAAATCTTTTACCTCGTGATTTCCCTTAGTTGAATGTGACTTAACCATATTTATAATGGTTTTAAATATATTATTAATTTATTAATTAACCATATTAATATTTATAAAATAATATATGATACCCTTATAACATATTATCACTCATTCATTAATAAAATTTTGTTCTTATCATTAATGTTTTATGTTAACCACCTTATTTTATCGTGTATGTTTTTTTATGGGAGTCCTGATGATTTTAAATAGATTATGGTTCCATAATCACCAGAATATTAATCCTAACATAAATTTCATATATATAAATTTTAGAACATATTTATTCCGTAAATATAATATTTATTCATTAGATCCATTTTTATTACCATCCAAGCAATGTGGTGATGAAAAATCCATTACACCGCAATGTAGAGACTGTAAGTCATTCATACACTGGAGTAATGTTTTCTATTTTCATTGGATGGAATGAAGATTCAAAATGGTTATTCAATAATCATAATATCATATCAGTATTTTTATTATACTAGAGATATTAATTTTGGATGTTTATAATAGATCAAGAGTAATTTAATGGAGAAAGAATTTTAAGGAGCTTGTAAACAAGATTACCACTTCTTTAAAAGATCTCTGTTGGAACTTATCTTAATAGACCAAGAGGTAGAATTTTAGGAAAATAAGTACCTAAATTACATGGAAAGGTACTTATGAAATAGTTAATGGCTTGGTATGTTCGTGAAAACCATCTCTAGGTGGTGTATATTAGAGAGGTGAGTTGGTGACTTTTTATAGTGAACAAACGTACATGCATGAAATTAATAAAATGATTTAAATATAATAAATTCATTTTCATGTGAAAGTGTAAAAATGTGCGAAGAATTTATAAGATAAGATATTATATGGTTGAAATATATTCAACAAAAAAAATTTTGATAATATTTTGTGGTATTTTAATCCTTATATTTTGATTTATCACCTTCATAAAACAATTTTAACATTAACCACAATAACGACACATTAAATAATAAAGGGGTTTCATTTTACTTATATGGTATTAATTTTCTCATTAATATAAAATATATGAAATTTGATACATTTTAAGATCCTTAGTTTACTCTTTCATTATCCATAATATTTTTAAATAAGTTAATATAATATTATTTTACATAAAACATCAATAATTTCATTTTTAAAACTTTTCATTTAATTTGACATTAAAGACATAAATAAAAATATGAAATTACATTCTTGAATTTTAACACATATATAAAATGTCATATTTATCTATACAATTCCTTGATCACAATATTACAATAAAAAATTATTACTTTTAAAGTTTTTCAAATAATGTTTTCTATTAATTGAATAAATATTGTGTCATTGTTGGATAAGAATGAAATGTAATTATATAATCACAAAAAATTATAAATAAAGAACCATAATAAAAAAATTATCTCTCAAATAAATATTTATAACCAAACATAAATTGTTCTATCCCTATCAAAAAATATTATAGATATTTAAAGCCAGAATGGCATTTTTTCACTTTATATTTCCTTAAAATATTTTAAATGTTATAATCATAAGAAAGTGCCATGAAATTATGAAAAATTAGAATATAAAATAGTAATTATAAAACAACACTTATGCAAAAACAATGTTAAATACATGTTTTAGGGATATTTTGGGCCTTATCACATTAATTATAATCCTAATTTTCTGATTTACCATTACTGAGGTGACAAATATCCATTAGGGTTACTATTCATAATGCCAAAAAATATAAGTGACTTATTTAAAAAATTCAAACCTAATAATTTCAAAAATGGTATCAATTTTTCAAGATTACTTTTCTAGAATTGTCAGAAATTAAGTTTATTATAAATAATTAAAATGGTATGAAAAATAATCTTTTAAAAAAATTATTTTTAATAAATTTTAATAACATATATAATGTAAATAAAATAATAAATTAGATTATTCTAAATAAATGGATCATATGCATAATTAAGGTAAAAAAATTTATTGGTCATTAAAATTAATTTATTAATTTAAAAAAATTATAGTATTTCAATATTTTTAATTTTTCAGTATTTGTTGAAAGATTAGTCATTTCAAAAAAATCCAAAAAGAACATACAAGAAGTTATTTTTTATATGATGATTTCAAAAATAATATAAATTTTAGAAAAATAAATTTTCAAAATTTTAATTTATATTTTTCAATCACATTCTTGAATAAAACAATATGTATTTTAAAATTTTTTCTTTAAAAATAAGTTATTAATATAATTGGAGCTCGGGGGTTACAAAAAGATTGTCCATGACATAATATCTCCTCTTAAGACATTATTGGAGAACACTAGATGATATATTATAAAAGGGGTCTATCTATATTTATATCCCTCCCACCACCTAATGGTTATGAAACCATTTAATAGAAGAATAGTATGCCTAATGTAAGGCTATGATAGAAAAAATAAAGAATATTAATGTTGAATTAATCAATAGAAGTATACCTTCTAAAGAGGATTGTTAAGTCTAATCCATAACCAGTTTTCATGATCTCATTTTAAAGGAATAAACCACTTGATCCATGAAATCATAGTCTAGTCGACCTAATGACCATAGAATACATCATATTTTCTATTTAATTACACCCCTTAATGGCCACTAGAACACTCATTATTTTGGGTTTTATCAGCTATAAGAAAATAAGTCTTATTAAACTACTATCCTTAAAACATCACAATATTCACTGAAGAATAAAAAATAAGATAATGATCCCCCACAATCACATAATATGTCACAAATAATTATGTAATTTATTACCCTGCAATTGGATGGATGGGAACCATCCCCCTAAAGGTGATGATATTATAATGAGGATCACCACTTCACCTTCATCAATATTATCTGATTGATGTAAAAGTTTTCTATGAAAGAAAACATTTATTAATGAGTAGTGTTTTCTTCAATTCACATGTTATCAAGTGGTTTTAATAAATATTCTTATGGTTCTAAAAATTGAACTCCTAATTAATATGATAATATTATCATATATTCCACTATGTTTCAGGAAACACCCTGAGATTTTGTGATTTGTTTTTATTAAATTAATTTACACTTTGGATATTTTTCATTTCACACAAAAATTAATATATATTCTCTTATATGAAAGTAGTATGTGTGGCTAGCATTTTACATAACACAAATTCAACATTTCCCAAGAAGAATCACTTATATTCTCTTGTAGTACATGAAACAGTATGTTTGTCTTGTATTAAAGAAAATAATGAGACCCTTTGATAGCTTGTATAACATAAAAGACTGAGTTTTATCAAACTATAATATATAATAAATCAATAATGTTAATGGGACCTATACTAATAGACTTATACCAATGGTTTTGAAAAAAAATGGTATTGGTATCATACAAAGACCCAATGCCAATAGGTTCTGAAAAACCATTGTTATATTTCAAATCCTTACCAACGGATTGACCAAAAACATGTCTATATATTCCATTTTAAGACCCTATACAAATATTTCTGTAAACAAAAGTTCATATAGGCCATAATTATACCAAGGTTTTGGCCAAAAGCGTTGAGAAATCTTCCTAATTAAGATCCTATGCCAACATTTTCTCCAAAACATTTATTATAGGTCATAGATATACCAACGCTTTGTCCAAAATCATTGTTATAACTTCCATAATAAGACTTTATACCAACATTTTGGAAAAAAACTATTGAGATAGGTCCCAAAAAACTTAATACCTATACCACTGGTTTGCAAAACTGTTTGTATAGGTATTCATATTTTAAATTTATTATTTTATCAATTAACATTGAATATATCAAAATTTAAATTAATGTTTAATAAACATATATATTTGTCATATTATATTCAGAATAATTATTTTAGCTTAGTGGTCTGGATGTTGAAATATATGTTGGAGGTTTTTAAAGCAAATCTAGGTTATATTTTTTAAAAATTTCATATACTAATGGTTTTGGAAGCCATTTCTACCAAGGATTTCCAAAACTGTTGGTATATCCATATAACAATGATTCCTAATAAAAATTGGAGTTATATAAGGATAGAAGAGAGGCCAAAATTCCTTTTAACTATTGGCATATCATATACCAATTTATTGGGGGCTTATACCAATATTTCCAAAATGTTGGTATAGACTATTTTTTCTTTATTGGATATTATTATTAAACTATCAGTATTGTTACCTCCTAGTTGTTAGAATGGTAATTAAAAATAAGGTCAAAAGAATTTGAATATATTATTTAAAAGGGTAAAAAATGAACCCTTTGGTCATTAATTACTTATAAACCAAAGAATGAATTAATCGAGAATGAAGAAATTCATTTTCAAAGAAAACTATTTTTCGATGTACAAACACAATTTTATCTCAATAAATTAAACATACCACTTTTGATTAATGTATTCAATAAATTTTATAAATTATATTTAAAATTGATATGTTTGATACGCATAAAATATATTTGATTGGTATAATATAAGAATAAATACAATTTTATGAAAAAAAGAGGCATTTTTTGAAAATGTATTTGTACTGCCTTTTAACGGTGATACCATTTTAAATCTTATTTTTAACAATTTTGTAATTTTTATTTAACAAAATAAACATCATTTTTTTAAAATTAAAGATAAAAATAATATTAGGGTGATTTTTTGTAATTTTTTTTGTGGCGTTTCATTTTTTCTTGAATGGTGAATAATACTAAATTTCAATTGAAAACATTTTTCATCTAATTTATTTATAAGTTTAAAATATATATTTATTAGTTTTAAAGTTAAATTTTATAAACTATACATAAATTAATCTAATTTAGGTCATTGGAAACAATTTCAATCTGAAATTTTATTAAAACGTACCAAAATTATGAACATTTTTACATTCATAACCATTTTTATTGTCTTGTCTATATGATTGAATTTTTATTATTATATACCACTTATATTATTGGAATTTGGAAAAATGTATTCCATATTTGTAATAATAAATATATATAATTTAAAGTAAGATAAAATTAATTTTTTATAAAATATATTTGTGAACATAATTAAAATTAAATAAAATGATTAATAAGAAATGTAGCTTAATGAGGGTTTAAACCATAATATTAAGGGCCAAAATGACCTGGAAACATATACAAAATCCATTTTTTACCTATATTTCTACCATATTACAAATATTAGCATATTTTTACCATTATTGAATCCACATTGCATAGAAAAATGTTAGTGTAATTCCCTCTTTCAAAAATTTACAAGGATATCACTCCTCCTCCACTATAAAAAGGTACTCAACCATCCCACTTATTCACACATATAAAGAACACTGAAGCAGCGAATATCTAATCAAATAATCTCCCTAAATATATATATTCATCCTATAATCCTGAATTTTGGCACAAATCCAACCAAGGAAGCCCTATGGTGCAAGGCAAAAGGAGTTACTCAAAGAAGATGTAACGAACTTCCTCAAGATCTTTTTTTTCATTCAACACCCCCTAAAATATTTTTATTCCATGATTATATAAAAAATTATTTATTATAAATATGCCTATAATTTTTAATTATAATTCGTATATATACACTTACACACACTTCCATCTAATGGGTAATGAACTTACTGTTCTTGTGTTCGGCGAACTATCGTCTCGCAAAATGATGTTTTTTATTTCTCCTCTAACACCTCTCTTAGTTGGAAATTATTATGTAAAATCTATTTTAATTATATATATATAATATTTTTTATTTATTTAATCTTATGTAATTTTTATATGAAACCTAATTTCATTCTTTCCCTATTGTGTATACAGAATGATTTCATTTATAGACCTGTGGATTGCCACCTCCTTAAAAAAAATTGATTCATTCACACATTAAATTGAAATTATGAAAGATTTTTTTAGTGGACGTATATGATATAAACAACATAATAATTATAATTAAATTATGTCATATTTTTTACATTCATTATTTCAATACAACAATAAAACAAAAATTGCATTCATGTGTATGTATGGCCAACCGTCTCCATGAAGGATGTATTTTAATTCATAATTATATCTTTTATAAATTATTTTAACAAATAAATATATATTAAATATATATTATATTAATATCATTGTTTAAATTATGAAACTTATTAAATCATGATCTAATTAATAGGATCATGAACAAAAAGTCAAAACATATATGAAAAAACATTCAGATATTACCTGAAACGTAATAGTAACATAGAATTATTAATAAATGGGTAATATAATGTCATAATTAAATAATATATGGTATTATATATAGATAATTGTTAGGTTTTAGATGTATAATAAACTTATACTTTTTTATAAAAGTTTTTATCATGTATGAAGAGAGTTAATACTTAAGGTAAGGGTTTTCTTTTATCAATTTTATTTTCGATGAGACACAAGCCATGTTCACCTCCAATTTCTTATATGTGGTGTGTATATAGAACATGGATATATTCTAAGATTATTATACTTAAATTTATGGTTATTTACTTTTGAATTTTATGTACTTTATTTTATGGGTTTTATATTTCAAAATTTACCAAATTGGTACAGTAATTTTGACTCATTTTTCCTTCTTTGAGAAACATGACATGTTATGCACCAATATTTTTATATGAGGACTATATAATGCCTTTGAAATATTATATCATGAATATATTTATTTTAATTATATTTTAATCTTCATTTAATGGTATCATTTCCATTTTATTATGATTAAATTTTACCAAGGTGGTAATAGTTTATTGCTATAATCTCATCATTTATCAAGATTTTATTACAATCACACTCCATTAATGAAATATTATGATCAATTTCTCAATAAATATCTTCAATTTTATTAATCATTGTTTATTAGTTTTATATCCCAGTAATAGTACCATTTTTACACTCTTTTTTACTTAAGATAATTCAGATAAAAATATACAAAAATTCAATTTTATTTCTCCTTTTGGTCTCAAATCCATGTTCATTCAAAACCATATTTTCAAAAGATATTTTAAAAAATATTTAACTATTAAATTTGTATAATTAAAATAAAAATTTACCCATTTATTACCTTTGTAAAAATAAATTTTAAAATTAAGCTTCTTATTGTTTCACAATGAAGGAACTTTTCAAGACTTTTATGGTGAAAAAAGAATGTTTGGAATGTGCAGACATACCCAAAATGATTACCATAATTTCATTAATGCATCATTTGTAAGTTTACAAGGTATTTTTTTTAAATAAAAAATTATTTTAATATTCTAGATATTTATTATTTTCAAAAAAAATCAATGAAGAAGTGTTTTAAAAATAATTATGTTTAAAATATGTTTTAAATGATTCTACAAAGATTCCTTTACATCATTAAAAAATGGTCATTTCCAAAGAAATATATCTCAGTGATCTCAATTATTATTTTATAAGTATTAAAATTATTTTCAAATAAAAAATTTAAAAAATATTTCCATTTTTTATCGAAAATGTTTTTATAATGTTTTCAAGAATCTATTATATGTTTTCAACGAAAACACTTTTCATTATATTTTCAAAATTATTTTAGAAATTTTCAGTGAAAAAATTTTTCCAAATGACATAAAGACTTATTTCAATGTTTTTAAATTATTTTCAAATAAAATGGTTATCAAAAAGTTTTATTTTTTCAAATCTATTTTCAATGAAGAATAAACATTTTCCTCAAGTAATGTTTTTAAAACATATTTCAAAATTATTTTCCATCTAAGATGACATCTGTTGATGTTACTCATGGCTTTTTGGGAAATGATCCAATGGTTCCCATAATATTATTTCCGTTAATGGTTTTTGATTTGATATAATTATTTTTATAAAACATCTTTCCATTTCACATATAATAGGTTTTTCAAACCCCCATATGTTAAAGGGTTCTTATATGATGAAATGATTGTGAAACCTATATCTTTTCATAGGTGATGATATGATTACATGTTTATGATACCCATTTCATTTCACCAGTTATCATATGATTTATTATGATATTATGGAAGAAATATGAATGATTTTTTTATAAGATGGGTAGGACTTATATATCACTCTAATTCATTTGTTAAAGATTAATATCATGTGAGATAAACATGGATAAATATGGAGTGACCTCAGATAAGAAAACGAATTTTTCCACTAATATAGTATTGGGAGTAAACCTTTACTAATTATATAGTCATGGAAGTGAACTATGAATTCCAATATGTTATGGAGAGTGAATTCATACTGCTAAAATGGCCTTGGAATCAATGCCTTTTCTAATTCGAATTAATTTTATATTCTTATGTTTCTACCAAAAAATCTTTGTCTTATTCTTATATTTTTCTTGCATTGATTATAATCTTTATTAAATAATGATTCATGTATTATTAACTAATAATATTTATTCATTTACCCAATTATATAATATTTTATATGATGGTTGTTGTCTTCAAATGTTTTTCTTATGTTCTTATACCCTTATGCTCATGTTATTCTTATGTATCTCCAATTTTTACCCTTATTAAACATCTGAGATCACCCATTTATTATGTTTTATTTCCATAGGTTATGAATAAAGATTTAAATTGTATGTTCTAATAATGAATCTCTTTTTGGGAAACATTTTATATCATTAACCATGTTATAATATTTTGATCCAATTTTCCTAAGGCGCTAAACTATTATGGTCCTTAGGCATGTTTTTTTGGTAATGTATTGAATGTTAATCTATAATGATTTAGTATACATGTATTTTAAGTCGTGGTAACTATATATGGTATCAAGGGAAAGGTTTATTAAATGATTTAATACTAGTATGTGGAATCATTAGTGAGATCCATAAGGATATTTCAAAGGATATATCAAGGGATTTCTCTAATCATAAGTCTAAGCATAAGGAAAGGTATAAGAAAATGTCATGGGATTTTGGTAAAGTTTAGTGTGAGTGGTTTCCTTGAAATATATCTATTTATAGACACTTAACGTGTATGTAGAGATTCCATAGATGTGCCAAGGTGTAACAACTCAGTAAAGGTGGGTCGGGCATGCCTAGAGTGTAATCTGGTATACAAAAAGAGACATTGTAGCACACCTAGTTTGACACTCTCAGGGCATATGCATTACGAATCCACAAATGATTTATAAACCAAAATGAAGAATTTTTATTGAATATTAATACGAATAACCTATGATAAACTTAAGGTTTTATATATTAACTAAGTAGGTTATATGATTTGTACATCTTATAAGTAATTATTTTCATGATTATATGGTTTTTTTCAATTAGAGTTTTTTACACTATAATTTCTAATGTTATTTAGTAGAAGGAACTAGAAGGAACTTGTTCAAAATTGAATGTTTCAAATGTGTAAATTATGTGAATTATAAAAAACTATGTCCTAAATAGTTACCTAATGAAGTGAATCAGGAAGGTGGTATGAGTATTGGTTATACTTTTGAAGATAGAGAGACCAAAAATGACATTGGAAAGGTATGGGATGTTCTAACAATATTTTTTATAATAAACATAAGAATCATGATTATATTAAGTTTTAGGAAACTTACGAAATAATTCATATTTCATATTCTATAAAAATGGTTATTAAGGAATAATATGATGAGTCATGAGTAATAGTTTAAGAATAAAGTTGGATGATTGAAGTGTATATGTTTTGGAATTAAAAGATTATTATATATGAATCATGATATATATATATCTATGTGTGGGTATTTTCAGTATATTTTTTTCATTATGGATTAAAAAGGGTATGTTGAATGGTGATCAAGATATAGAAAAATGATTTAATGGAATGGTGATAATTTGAAATAAGGTATTGTAACCCTTAGTGTGTCCATGATGTCGATAAATCTATATTTTTCTTGGATAAATAGATGATTTATTTGGATTAGATAGTATTTATGACCTCATAACTGATAAAGGTTTTATTGAAAAAGTGGTCTATGTTATCATAGATGAATTTTACAACTTATTGGATTTATAGAATATATCTAGTAATCTTTATAATAAGGAATAATGTATTTATTCTAAAATAATTGTGGTAATTTAGGTTACTCACATGTTTCAAGAGAATATGTGATGAAGGTATTTAGATTTATGGAATGTGACAACCAAGATAAACTTTGTGATATATAAGGGGACGATGTTAAGAGGATTTAGTGGCCTTATTTCTAATTTTTGGAATTTATAAATTTTGGAAGGGTTATGAGGTTAACTATTTATGGAAAGTTTATGATAAAATTTGGTTGAATTTTTTAATATTAGAGTTTTATAACACCATATCAAGATTTATACATGTGGAATAAACTATGTTGACCATTTTTCTATGTTGGGGTGTGGGGAGTCAGTCGCAGGGTTGATTCCCCAGGTCATTTTTCTTATAGTGTGTGAATGAATGGAACCCTTACTAAATATAGATCGAATGACTTACCAATCTAACTCATGATCTATTATTACTTTAGGAATAAAAATTTCACCATAATTTCTAAGATCAAGAGATAAAGTGGAAATTGGAAAAGGAATAACCAAAGGCTGAGATTGTGCATATGAAAAGGAATAAAACCAAGTAAGTATATTTCCTTTTGTTCTTGGACAGTAAAATAATTCCTAAACTCTAATAAAATGATATTGAAGAAGATTTGTCAAAATATTCCTATTGAATCGATGGTATTATATATTATCATAGTTTTTTGGGTATGAGGCCATTAAAATAACATTAAACATTTTCTTATTGGAGATTAATGATATTTTTCAATATCTATAATTTTTTACACTTTTTTCAATGTTTAATCCTTCCTTACCACCTATGTTCTCATGTTTCAAAAACTAGTTCTGTGATACCTCAAGTATTTGTTATATTTAAAACATTCACTTTTTATAGGAATTTTAGAATTCAATTTTTAGATTTAGGTTTCTATGAAAGGGAAATTAAACTATCCAAGTATTAACAAATTTGAAAACATTTGAGGGTGAAATTCATTTTAAGGGGGAAGAAAGTAACACCCCTGTATTTTTTGAATTAATTTTTTGAATTAATTTAATTTTTTGATATTTTTCATTTTACACAACATTGAATATTGATTTTGTTATAAGAAAGCACTAAGTGCGGCTTGTGTTATATTCAACACCAAGTAAAGCTCGCGTTATATGTGATAATTATATTAGGTTTCAATATGTGAAACACTATTTTTGGATTTTATTATACAAAATACTGAGTCCATTGGATAACTTGTGTAACATGCAAGATAGAGTTTTAATAAACTACAATATACTATTAACATTGATATTAAAATATCAGTAGTGTTTCCACCTAGTTGTTGGAATCTAAATTAAAAATAGTTTTAAAAATTTATCTAAATATTATTTAGACATGTACATAAAATAAACTATTTTTTCAATTAGTTATAAATAAAAATAATAATTATTTGCGAATGAAGAAATTCTTTTTCTAAGAAAACTATTTTTCAAGGTATAGACATAATTTTATATAAATAAATTTATAAAGCATCCTTTTATTAATGTTTTTAATAAAATTTGAAATTATATATCCATAAAATATTTTTGATACACATCCAATATATTTTATTGGTACAAGATAAGATTAAATCATATTTTATGAATAAAAAGAGGTATTTTTCAAAAAGGTAATTTTACAGCCTTTTAATGGAGAACCCATTTAAAATATGATTTTAGACACTTTTATAATTTTTAGTTGAAAAAATAATACTAATTTTTGAAATAAGAATATAAATATTAGATCAAGTTGAATGTTCGGTATTTTTTGTGAAGTTTTATTTATTAATGAATAGTGAATGATACTAAATTATAATTCAAAAATGAATTTTTATCTAATTTATTTATATTGTAAAATTATGTTTTTTATTGGTTTTAATGTTATTTTAGATAAATTATAAAACAATTAATCCAATTCAGTTCATTGGAATAAACTTTAGTTTGTAATTAGATATAAAAACTTACCAAATTGTTGAACATTTTTACTTTAAAAACCCGCTATGTTGTCCCATCTGTATAATTAAATTTTAATTAATTTATACCTATTCAATGATTAGAATTTTTAAAAAATAATTATATATTTTTAATCAGAATAATATATTATTTAAAAAAAGGTAAACCTATTTTTTTACAAAAAAAATATTAGTGAAAGTAATTACAATTAATTACAATGATTAAGAGGATAATTAGCTTAACAGATGGGCTAAACCTTGATCTTAAGGGATAAAATGACCTATAAACTTGTAAAAATTCAATTTTATTACCATATTTAAACCCAATAATACTTTTTTCTGGATGTTTACTGTTATTGGATCCACTTGACATGGGAAACATGTGGGTGGAATTCCCTCTTTGAAAAATTTACAAGAATGCCACCCTCCTCCACTATAAAAAAGTACTCACCCGTCCCACTTATTTATGCATCTCAATACCATTGGAACTTCCAAAAAGTTCTAAAATAGGCTCCCAAAATCCATACCTTATTCCAATAATCCTTTTTAGGCATAATTATAACCAATGAATCCCTTTGGTGAAAACCAAAAAGAGTTACCCAAAGAAGAGGTAACGTCCTTCCTCAAACTCCTTTTTATATTTTCATTATACAGCCACTAAAATATTTTTATTCCATGATTATATAACTTCATAATTATTCTCATTATATTGAGATATTTTTATTCTATGGTTTTGACCTATAATTAAACACACTTCCATCTAATGGGTAATGAACATACTAATTTTGTGTATGGTGACCTACAACCTCATGAAATGATGTTGTTATTTTTTAATTTTTCACCTATAATGGTTCATAATTATGATCCAAACTCTATTTTAATATTATATATATATATATATTTTTATTTATTTATTATTCTTTGATTTTATTTAAAACACACCTACATACTTTCAGTATTATGGATATATGATAACTTCATTTGTGGATGTGTTGACTACTACCTCCTCTAAGAAATGTGATTCATTCACACATTACATGGAATGTATATAGGATGATTTTGGTAAAAATATTTTACATATATGAAATAATAATTATATTGGATTGATATTTTCTGTTATTTAATTTATTTATTTTAAGATGACTATAAAATGGAAACAAGGATCTTGTGTATATATGGAATATCATCTCCTGGAAAGGTTTATTATAGTTCTTATTTCTATATTTTTTAAATTATTATTATAAATAAATATATAATAAATATATATGATAAATATCATTTATTATAGCCTATAATAAATCAATATCTATTTAAGAGGATCAAGAATAATAAATAAAAATGTATACGATAAAATAAGAAGATATTACCCGGAACGTAACACTAACCTAAAATTGTTAATAAATGGGTAATATATGTCATAATAAAAAAAATATATGGTATAATATATAATAAAATGCTTTTGTGTTAGATTTATAATAAAATTATACTTATTTTATAGTATTTTTGAATTTCTATGGAGAAATTCAAGAATTAAGGGAAGGGTTTTCTCATCTCTCTTTTATTTTTTGTGAGACACATACATTGTTCACCTCATTTTTATTATATGTGATGTGTATAATGACCATGGATGTATTTAATAACTATTATAATTAAATATATGGGTATTTCCATATCCAATTTTTTAATTTCTTTCATGGTATTTATGTATCAAAATTTACCAAATTTTTAAAGTACTTTTGTCTCAATATTCCTTCTTTGTGGAATGAGCCTTGTTATGAACCTATATTTTTCTATAAAATATATATAATCTAATCCATAGTAAATTTTATAATATGAATATTATTATTTTCAAGATATTTTAAGCTTCCTGTAATTTGATTCTTTCCATTGGATTGTGATTCAATGTTACAAAAGTGGAAATGGTTTTTTGCTACAATCTCATCGTATATCGAGATTATTTATGATCATGCTTCCATTGATGAAATATTATGATCCATCTCTCAAAAATTATAATTAATTTTATTTAAAAAATATTATCCATGTTATATAAAATTAATGGTACCATTTTTTAACTCTTTTTTTTATGATAATTAAGAAAAATATTTTAAGAAAATATGATTTTATTTCCTTTTTTGGTTAGAAATCTGTGATCTTTCAAAACTGTGTTTTCCAGAAATGTTCATAAAAATATTTTTAAATTATAATACCGTGTTTATAAGAAATTTTTACCCATTTTTTACCTTCTAATAAAATGGTTTTAGAAAAGAATCTTCATATCTTTCCTAATCGTGGTACTTTTATAAACTTTTAAGGTAAAATAGGACTATTTATCATGTATAGACTTACCCATCATCATGGAAGTCATTTCCTTGGTTCATACATTATTTTTTACAAAGATAAATTTTTTAAATAAAATATGCTTCTAATATTTTGGAAATTTTTTAATTTTAAAATCTTTTTCAAATATAAATGGTTTTTTAAAAATTATGTTTAAAAAATATTTTAAATTATTTTTAAAAGATTCATTTATAAGTTTTTAAAAGTTCATTTCAAACTAAAAGGATTTCAATAATCTCCATTATAACTTTATAATACTATAATTTATTTTTAAAAAAATGATTTTCAAATGTTTTTCATGATTTTTTTCGAGGAAAATGGTTTAAAAAATGTTTTCAAGATTATTTTAAAATTTTCAAGGAAAATGGTTTTCAAAATATTTTCAATATCGTTTTCCATGTTTTCAATGAAAAATGATTTCAAAACGATTTCATGCATTACTTTTGAGTTCAAAAATTATTTTGAAATAAAATAATTTTCCAAAGTTTTTAATTTTTTTAAAAATAATTTTTCAAAGCAGAAAGGATAGTTTCCTCAAGTAGTGTTTTTAAAAAATATTTCAAAATTATTTTCCATATAATATGACATATATTGATGTTACTCGTTCCTTTCTAGGAAATGATACAAAGGATCCATTCATATTCTTCATTTTAATAGTTTATTTTTACATGGAACGATATTTATGAAACATGTTTCTATTTCATTGGATATATGTTTGTGAAACCCGCTTCTTTTCACAGGTTAGGCTTTGATGAAATGATTATGAAACTTATCTCTTTAGATAGGATATGATATGATTACTTGTTTATGATAATAATTTAGTTTCATGGGTTATGATATGATTTATAATGATCTTGTGGCACTCGTATGAATGATTTAATTATGATATGGATGGGACCTATATATCCCTTTAATTCATGTGTAACTATTTATATCTCATGAGATAGACATGGATGGAATAAGGAGTCAACTAGGGGTAGTAAAGTACATTTTCCTAAAATATGGTCTTTAGAATTAACCTTTACCACTAAGATGGGCATGGGAGTGAACCATGACTTCCATGATGGTGTGGGGAGCAAACTCATACTACTAAGATAGATTTTGTAGTAATGCCTTGACTGCTATAGAAATCATTTTATATGAATATGTTTCTAACAAAAATTCTACGCCTTATTCAAATGTTATTATTTTATGGATTATTCTCTTTATTACCTTATGATTCATGTCTTTCTAACTGCCAATATTTAATTTTTACCCATTTATATGATCTTTGATATGGAGGGTATGATCTTCAAATGTTATTCTCATGTTCTCATACCCTTATTCTCATGTTACACTTATGTATCTCCTTTTTTTAAACATAGTTATCATCTAATCTCACCTATTTCTTATGTTTCCATCCCCAAAGTTATGAAGAATTTTTATAAGTAAAAGTACTAATAAAGAAGATATTTTTGGAAAACATTTTTTATCTTTCACCATGTTTGAATATTTTGTTCCAAGATTCCAAAGACACTAAACTATTAGGGACTTATAGAATTTATTTGTGTAATGTTCTTAATTTTTATCTAGAATGATGTAATATCCATGTATTCTAAGCCCAAGTCACTATATTTTAAGTGCTTTAATTTTCCTCTACTCATAGTATTGATGGATAAAAGATTAGAGATGTTTTACTTGACACTAAAAATTCATCTTAAAATATATTAATGTCATAGAGTGTGACACTAATAATATACCAGTTCAGGTTAATGAATATATGGAAAATATAACCCACACTATAGTACTTGATAAAGGCGTGAATTCCAGATTTTGATGACAGATACAATCATTAAGATCCCCACCTAATCTTAATTTATCACTAACCTATCATACCATTGGGAAAGGAATGGATTTATATATATTTTATTTCCTATGTCTATTTTAAATTATTAGGGTTATTTCTATCTAAGAAAATTTATTCCAATTAAAATAAAAAATAGAAATATATAGAAAATCACCACAAAATATCTATGGGAAATATTTCTCTTTTGTAATGATTTCTAAGAAGAATAGTCACATTTACTAGATGAAACCTGTTGAAAAGAAGAAATAATTTGACCTATAAGGATTAAATCAGAATATATAGATGAATAATTATAGAATAAACCAATATAATTGATCACCTTCTAAGATGATCATCAGGAAAAGTATCTGTATTGTGAAATACAGAAATACAGATATAAAGTTACTCTTTAAAATAAAATAACCCATCATATAGGGATGGGGGAATTTCCATCTCACTTTCCCCATAGTCAGTTTTATACCAAGCATCATCCAACATCAATGATCACCAAAATCATAGAAAGACAATTTGTTCTCTTTATTACACTAAAAACCTAATTGATATCCCAATTATAAAAAATATCAAAATTTTCCCTCCAATAAAATAGTAGCAAGGATCTGTTTCCCAATTCTCAACTTTAGTTATGTGATATTACTAACCAAGGTATATATGGAGTTGTAAGGAAACAATATTTTCAACCTAACAAGACTATATATATTATGGAATATCACTACTAACCATAGAATTTTCTTTTGTATATAATAATTTATTTATAGAATAATTTATTAAAAACTACAAGGGCCCAGAGACCTAAGAATGTGAGTTTAAGAAACCATACCAATTATTTCCTATTCCCTTGGTTATTAGGACATATAATCTATGAAATATTATTCCTCAATTATTGTATTTATAAGTAGATAAATGATGGTCTTTTAAATCTATAATAATACAATACTCAATGTTAGACACACAAGAAGCATTTGAAGTACATGAAATGTGAATATATAAATCATGTAATCCAATATATTAAAGTCATAATAGACAAGGGGTATTCCTTTAAGATAGATCCGATGGATACATATTTTATCTATTACCAAGAGTATAATATTATTTGTATCTTGAAAATCATTATGTGTATGCAGAAAATTATATAGGATCATCCAAATTTTTATCCATTATACGGGCTATTTGGAAATAATATCTAAGAATGGAGGTTTCATTAAAAAATAGGTGTCTACGAAAATAAATATAGGCCTAATTTATTTACATATTCCTAAGAAAAATTATATATTTTTTCCCAATCTATCATAACTTCATTATAAAAAGTATCTTTCTTGATCATTCATGTCGAAAAAAAGTTATTTTCTCATAATATTAAACTATATAACATATTTTGTATTTCATATTATTTTAAACTATACGATGTGTGAACTATACCACATAACCATAAATGTATGGAGTTTATTTCTCATCACATAAACATAAACTTCATTACATTTCATCTATTAAACATGTCAATAAATTACTTGAATTGGTCCATTCTATATAACATAATCCCCTTATGTAAGACCATGATATATATGCATGTTCTTGGTGTATGGTTTCCTCATTTATAATGGTTCTCCATCAATGGCTCTATCCTAATATAAAACCTTACTCCTTTCAATAACCTCCCATGAAAAGATTCATATTCCTAAAGGATACATAGTGATGTCTGGATCCCAAATCCAAGACCAATCTAAGAAAGTACCCATTTCCATATATTCAGTTCACCAAATCGTTGTGTATAGCTATTTAATTTTCATTAAATACCATATTCCTACCTTAACTATAAATCTACATAATGGAATTAGGATCCACTAACCCGTACCTATCTAAAAAATATTATCACCAATTTCCTGTTTATTTAGACCTAGTGTATGGTCAAGATGTTCGCATACAATTATTTACGATATCCTTACACTATAATAGCATTTAATGGAACCCATATCCTATATAATGTTTCTAGTCATATATTATTGTTACATTTCATTACCTAATCATCTATTGTACCATGGTTCTTGAAAATACCAACACTAGTTAGGTATCTTCAACCAATATGGCACTGGATTATAATCTACTCATTTAAAATGGTATTAGTCACTATGACATTAAACTTAAATCCACACAATGGTCCAATAACTATAACTTTGATCTATATGCATATTCTCTCCCTGTCAAGGTTTCTTATATTGGAATCAGGTTCCTCATTCCTATTAGGTTTTTTATACTATTTTTTTAGATAGGTAACATCCTTTTTGAAATAATTTATGAGCTCATAATAGTTGTGAGTATCCCCTATTACAGTTTATTATGTTTTTTATCCATCATTCAGGTTGAGTTATTTTTACCCATATTTTAAATACTACAAACTCACTTTTAACTAACTTGTATGATTGTAAACTATAAATAATGACCATTTTTACATTTTTAAATAACATAAACTATTACCAAAATATATACAAAGATTTTTCAGTTTGAAAACATGGAAAGTGATTCTTTATCAAAAATTGATTATTATTTCTCTATAATAGATATTTTATAGATTATGTAAAAATTATATTCAAAATTGAAAAAGATATATATAAATATTCTTTATATCAATTTTGGGTTCAAAAAAAGATATGTAAATATTTCTAGATACATTCATCCAAGAAAATTTTGAATCAATTAGAAAACCAAGGCCTTTCATGGGTTATTCACCATAATGTTTAATAATTGTTTCCAACACAAAATTTTTAATTTTAATTCATATCAGGTTAGTTATGAATATGCATGTAATGAATCTATATTTTTGTCCAGGATCTCTTACATTAAAATAAAATCCACTCTTTTTTTCAGAACTCTAATACTTTAAAAAATGAACCACTTTTTTTAGTCCAACATGTATGACTAAAATCTATATAAACCTAATAAATGTATTACATACTATATCATATTCAGAAAAATAATTTAACATGAAACATGTTTTTTTAGAAACTCATATCAAGGCTTAAGATAAATTTGAGTCTCTATTCCCAAATCCATTGATTTTATTTATTAATAAAAAGTTAAATATTAAAAAATTTAATTAAGAAGCACAAATTTTTTTGGGTTGAAAACATATAAAGGGATGAATTATTAAAATCTAATTTTTTTTCTCACCAGGCCTTTCCTTTTATTCCTTAATAAAAATTTATAATATAAATAAACCTCAAAAATCATGTAGGGACCAAAATTATTCCTTAGTGAAATTCAAGATTAACTTTCTAGATACCTTGGTCTGGGAAAAATATATAGAAAATTCACATTACTTTGGGCACATAATATTAAACAATTCAAGGTAATATTTTCCCATTGTTGATATTTTATATTCTTTCATTTTTTGAAATTATATACCAAGTTTATTTAATATCATATCAATTTTCTATGAAAATTGATCTCAATATAAATTAGGGTAACCTTCAGAATGATTAGATCATTCTTAAAGTTATATTCATCTGAAATCCTATTATATATTTTTTTCTTAGTAATTATCAGTAAAATAATTAAATAACATTGATAATGTGTTCAATGATTACTCTAAAAATTTCCCCCTTTAGAAGATTAGTTAACATAGTTTTCTTTTAAATAATAATAACCTACTTAAAAAAATTTCAATGTTCCAAAGGGATATTACCCCTAATTCTGTTCACTGCCTATTTTCATAACTATAAACCCTTCTAAAATAAGTTTTAATGGATTTATTGACTAATATGAATGATCTACCATGAATAATTGAACAACATTACATATTTTGAACCATCAATTAAAATCCCTTGGTATTTTCCTATTCTTGATGAAAAAAACTCCAAATTTTAGACACTATTATTTAATATGTGTGATTTTTTTCATTTCTATTAAAAAAAGAAAAAATGTTTCCACCATTATCAACCACTCATTTCAATTAATACATTTTTAATCTATTTTGACATTATTACTATTCCAATTATTCTATAGGACATAAATACACTCGATGTTCCAAATTAATGTAATGTTCCCATCCTTAATATTTTTTTTACATTCATAATTTTCCAATTATTCTTACTAGTTTTTTTACATTTAACTAATGTTATGTATATTATATCTTTATGCATATTCACAAAGAAAGAAATTATCACGAGTCAATATATTCCTCTTGGTCACTAAATAGCCTTGTGTTAAGATGCAATCCTTGTTTCCAAAAAAAATCCTTGACTTTAGATCCTCTATGAGGTTCGAAAAAACATTTCATTGAGATCCTTACTTAGGTGCCAAAAATACATGATTTTATATGTGAATTTCTTTTCCAAAAATTGCATGGAGATGAAATCCCAAACTTAGTTCCCAAAATCCATGAGTTTATATCCTTCTCTTAGTTCCCAACAACCACTAAGTTGTGATCCTCTTCTAGATTCCCAAAGTATCCATGACTCAAGACCATATTCCTTATTCCCAAAAATACTTATTTCAAGATCCTTTAATTGGTTCTCAAAATATCATTGAGTCAATATACTCCTCTTTTTTGAAAAATATATCCTTAATTTAATATGTTCCACTTAGTTACAAAAATATCAAGGGTTAAGATCCCCCTCTTAGAAATAAATATATTTGAGTAAATATCCTCATCTATGAAACATTAATCCTATAAAAGCAACCCCAATAACTTTATTCTCTCATTAATAATGTTCTAAAACCACCAAATTTAACTCTAAATTAGATTGTTTTATTGTAATGATTCTCACTCTTACTGTAGGGTCCTTTTTTGGCACAAACAAATATGTTCTTTTCAATTTGTTGTGAATTTTGTGATGTGATCCTAATCAAATTACATACATCATGAGTAGGAAAAAATATATCACAATGTATGAATAGGATGTAAATGAAATATCCAAGTGTTTCTCAATTTCTCATGCAGTAATGGATTGATATTTATCAAAACTATTAACCAATATGGCAGTGTGATAATGTGAATCTTTTATTATGAATGTATCTTTGATTTCATTCAAATATTTATAAGTATTTTTTTATCCTTATAGATATTTGTTTTGTAATAGAAGACATAGGTTATAGTTATAATGTATATCAAGGGGTAAACCATTATATTCACTTCTATTTGACGGGTTTAGATCCCAAATAGACTCCCTGATCAAAATTTAGGGTGTTTTACAGTTGATATTATTTTATAAAAATGATTATCTATTTTTTTTGTTAAAGGGGTAAAAAATAATTCTAATGACATAACTTGATAATATCACACAAATTCCCTACCAAAACCCTATGAGAGTACCATAATAAATCCTGCATGGTCCATGATGCAACCCACACACACCATACATGATACATATTTTTAGTGACGTATATGAGTTTGATATTATCATAAGATACTCAAAATATAATTTAAATATACTCAAACATGACTCATTGTGTTTTAGTTTATCTCTATATCAAGCTACTCAAGTACCAACACAATCCATGTTCAATATTATAATAAAAAAATAACGGAATATTTTTTTATATTTTATTTTACAATATTTATTTATTTACTATTTGGGATGATCTGTTGATCTCGAGAATAAATAATAGTTTGAATCATAAATATAAAAATATTTTATTATTAAATTTATGGTAAATTATCATGATTGATCTGAATTGAGAATAATCAAGAATCTATAGTTTTTTTAGTTGATCCCAAACTCGAGCATAACCCTTTGAATAAGAACTTGATCAAAAACCAATCTGAGATCAGGAAATGATTTCTAGTACCGAGATCAAGTTGTATTCTTGAGGTACTCAGCTATGCTCACCTCAATTATGGACTTACCAATGTGCATACACTGAATAACCCCATTTTTATTCCCTAATCTATTATTTTTTGTGTGTTTTGTTGAATTATTTGGTACATTCCCTTCTAAATCTCATCTGAATTACCCTATGGAAGCCTCTACACATGACCAAACTAGGAACCCATAGTGTTTATCTTAAGGAACATGATTTCCCATAATGGTTACTTCTCTAATATAGGTTCCCTGGATAGAAATTATATTAAAATAAATCCCTAAACTTTTATATCAAGGAAAAGAATTGATAGAGACCAAAAAAATAGATACCCTGAGTATCTGAGTGAATAGACCTATCCATTTTTTTAAAGAATTCATGATCACTCCCACATTTCATTAAAAAATCAAAAACTGAGTATATTTTTGTCATAGAAGGTTATTTACACATATAACCCATAAATAAGGAACCTATTCCATCCCTTCATGTCCTATAGGGGGAATGGATCATTTTAAAGAGATTCTACATGTAAAAACTATGAATTATGATAACACCAATATTCCATTTATTTAATTCCATGATGAAAACTCAAGGGATTTCTTGGGTTCCCACTTCATTACGTTTCTCTTTTTTGAGCTACTCCTAGTCCTTAAGTGTTCATTTGAGTGTCATACACACCTAGGTCACTCACTTGGTAAAATTTCATCAATTATATCTTAGCAAACTGTAAAATAGTTATAAAACCATGTCACTTTATTATATCTTACAAAAAATATGTTTCTTCTATCCCTCATGGATTATCATAGTTTAAACCTCATCCCATGTCACCCAACCAGGAAAAACAATTCCACCACCCACAAGAGGATACTTTGAAATCAGGGAATCCATTTCACTGAGTATGTTCCAAAAATATGTAGGATAACCCAACCCAAATACTTTGTTCCTAATCCATTGACAATCCCCAATACATACACAAATAATGGATTATTTAATGTTAAAACAATTAGGTCTAATACCCTTAGAGGAGGGAAAATCAGGGTATGATAGATTAAAAAACTACACCATTGGATCTTTTTTAGTGATAAAATAAAACACTATTCTCTCCCTTTCCCCTAGTAATGTATGAACAAAATTGAAAAATATCTTGGGACCCAAAAATTTTACTTGGATAAACCTCATTGGGAAACATACAAGGAAAATAAAATAGTGATGTTCCATTGTTCTAAATACATTAATGTTCACTACCAAATACAGGGTTTATGCAAGATCAATTTTATGCCTAGGCTCACTAACATTACACTATTTAGGGTCTGGTCACTGATTTCACAATGTTATCTCCCTATGTCTCCTTTGATGGATCACTTATGATGGAAAGGATCACATTCTTCATTTTCTTTTTATGACTTCATTTAAATGTTCCACACACATTTTATGGACATTGAGCTCCCTTTATTATAACAAATTATTTCATCCTCAACTATAGGTAGATTATTTGTTTAAGTCCCACTTTTCCACATACATTTAGTTTACAGAAATTGTTTTGACAAACTATTTTAGTCCCTTCACGAACTTCCTTCTACCCACCATGAACTATCTTATATACTCCATGAATTGACTTGCACCTCATGGCATGAGTTCTTTATTGACCACTTTTTCATCATGGTTACTTTTACTTATTGAGCTACAGAGCCCCATTAACTTCTTCTATAAACTACTTACTCTTTCATGGAATCATCCCTTGCAAACTAATTTTGACATCACTAAATTCTTCCATTGATTATTTTCCCTAATGAAATTATCATTGTACAATGATGTGATTAGGGTTCTTTATATAAGAAAATAAATTCTAAAAAACTATTTAATCAAAAATACCCAAAACATTAATGTGGTACGACCTTCGCTGCAAACTTTAATGTGGTCATCATATCACCATACTCCTTGGTGGCGTCTGATGTCATCTGCAAACAAAATCCTCTTTGTAGTTCTAGATTCTATGTTCTTTGAAGGAAAAATTCTTAGTTTCCTAAGTCCATGTAATCATAAAATTATCAAGCATAAGGTTATTTTAATTTAGATAATCTTTATTGAAGATAAAATACTTGTAGATAGAAACACTACATGTGATTAACCCTCAGTGATATGAAGATTATATAACATTTTATCTTTGGAAATTCATGATATGTTTGTTTAAATCCTTTTCAAGTAAATTTAAATTTGAATTCCAATGCTTGTAATGCATGATTACATGTTAGGTAACACTTTTTACATTGGGAATAACACTTTGTTATAAAATTGAAGGTGTGACATGGTGAGATTTATTATATTAAATCTAAATTAATATAAATTAAATTCATGTTTATAGAGATAGATGATTCCACATAAGACTTTTCAATAATTCACATGATGAACCTAGAAGGATTGGTATACTGATCTGGAATCATGTTTGGAGTCTAAATCTATGTTTCATACATAAATAATATTTGGAATAGAATAATAAGTTCATATGCATATAGATTTTACATATTGAGTTACTACATAGAAAATATATAAATGGAAATCAATGATATTTTTAAAGAACATGGGTTATTGTAAGTAAGGAAAAAACATGGGGTGAGAATTGTTTGACGTTGAAACCAAATGAATTTTTTAATGGTGTGATCAGGTGTTCCCAAGTCTAGTTGAGGATTCAAAGAAATATCATGGTTGGGATATTATTAATAATAGAGATCATGAAACATGGATTTTATAGGATAAATAGGTGTAATTATATAAGGTTATTTTCAATAATTAAACATGGTATTTTTACTTGTATAATGGAGGTAGATATAGATATTAATGTTGTTATTTAAATAAATGTGTTTCATTTATCATTAATTTTTTAAACTTTTAGAAAATAAAAATAAATGGACAACCAACTTACTGGTCCTAGGGTTTGAATCTTGAAGATTCATAATGACTAGAAAAAAAATATTACCATCTTCTTCATTATTCGTTCAATTCTTATAGCTATGGAGTTTTAAAGTGATATTATAAAATATCCATTATTAGACACTATTTTTTTCACTAATTCCTTAAAAACATTTACCCTTACACTAAGTTTTATTCATGTTTGAGTGGTTTCAGTTTAGTTGAGTGATTTAATGATCATTAGAACATCATTTTGGTGTGATATTAATCCTTAGGGGTGGTGTCTAGGATGAGTGATTCTCATTATATTATGAGAGAATAATTCTTGTGGTATGATAGATCCATGCATGACTTTTAACTACTCAACTTGGGAGAGGTTATTTAAGTTGATACATCAATAAAGTCATTTATTGACACTGTATTCTAAATGATATAATTCATAATAAATTTTATGATAGATATTAAGAAAGTATCTCAACCAAGGAAAGATAATGATCCTTGCTAAAATTATTATTTCTTATTTCATATATTTATTTCTTTTCCGCGTTTTCATTTTCCTTTCATTGTTATTTCTTCCTGATTTAATTGATTTAAAATTAAAAAAAACACAAAATAATCCGATGTTTCATAATTATCAACACATGCCTATTTTAGAATATCTAAATTTTAGCTACTATTATATATATTGGAAGCTTATAAATTATTTTTTGATCAATGTCAAAAAATGTATGATTCGTCCACATTTATTAAACCAAAAGGTCCATTAATACATAAGTATCACACTAAAACAGTAGATATCCAAGTGTTTTATAAATAAATATTACAACATTTTAGATTAATATGCAATATACTGCTATATGATCCATGATGGAACCCTAAAGGTTTAGTGTACTTTGAAACTAGATATGTATACTTCTTATTTACTTAGATTCATTAATATCTCTCATAAATTTCTTCTTACATTAAAACCTTTCTTTATAACCAGATTATGGTATACATAAATATGAATGAGCTTATATTATCAGTATGGGTAAATATAGGAGATGTCAATTGATGATCATATACAATAATAATATTAGAATAATGATATGATATTTTGAACACAACTTAAAATCATCATACCCATCCTATCATAGATCATAAACAAGATTCATAGAATAAGTCTTTTTTTAAATTAATTGAATCATGTGGGTGAGAAAAAATCATAAATAAACCAGGAACCATAAATTCATATCATAATTATTTATTAAATGTTTGGAATAATTATAGGAATATAAACCATTTTATATATCAATGTAAACTACCTTTACCATTAAGTAATAGTAGATATGGAATCAATACATGTTTCTCATATAATATATTAGGAAGCATTGACTATTTCTTAGATTGGATCAATAATTCCCACTAATTTTTCATAGTGGGTCAGGCATACCTACCAGTTTCTTATAGTTGATAGATCATATTAACTTGCATCCCATAAATATCTCATAAGATATAAATATCTAACCAATGAATTTTATGGATATATAATCATGCGCCCAAATTTCATATAATGAAAACCATTCATATATATTCAACAAGATTATAAAACATTCATCAAAACATCGTAACATAACTTATTGAATGAAAATAAGTTTCACAAACAGATATTCATTTTATCGTAAGATAACTCCTAAAAAATAAATGGGTTTTATAAAAATATCATCATCATCATAAACATATAAAGAAAGTATAATGATGGTTTCAATGGATCATATCCCTGGTAATTCATAATTTAAATAAAAGGATGTTATCATATATGAAAATTCCATAAAAATATCAACAGAATATTTATTGAGGAAAATACCCTTTTTATTTTGAAAACACTTCTTTAAAATATAAAATTTTCCAAAATAAAATGAAAAAAAATCATTTATAAGGACCTTTAAAATTTTTAAAGTTATATTCAAAACATTAAGCCCTTATTATTATGATAAATTTAGTTCATGTTGAAAATATTAAAAGAAATATATTTTTCACATATTTGTTAAATATTATGAAGTTCCTCATTTGAAAATAATAATAAAAGGTTATTTTTAATCATTTTATTGTAAAAAATCAAAAGGTGGGTAAAAAACATTAAAATTTCAATGTAGAATATCCAAAATATTATTAAAAATAGTTTTTATATATATATAAAAGAAAAAAAATTGACTAATATAGTAGAAATAGTTCTGACTTTTTATAAAAAATATAAAACCATTTTGATTACCAAAGGGGGGGAAATGGTTGTATTCCCTCAAAAATATGAAAATAACTAGAGGATCAGAATAATTAAATGGATTTATCAGATAATTATTGTAAAAAATCAATATTTTATTAAAAGTGTCATCAAAAAAATTATTTCTTTGATAGCATACATTGCACAAAACACTAAGTTTAAAAGAACCGCATTATACTATTAAAATATTATTATGTGACTATTATAACTTAGCCATTAAAATTTTTAGGAATAAATATTATTAACAAATTTCTGAAATAAATTTAAATTTCATACTAAATATGAATTATTGATTGATTCTTAGTAAATATTCACTCATTTTTAGTAGTCATTTTATTCATAAAAAATATATTTTCTTCAAAAAAACATTTTATTGCTTTTATGAGAAAATATTATGATTAATTTTAGGAACATTTTAAAAAATTATAATATCAAAAAAAATTGAATTCATCGTATTAAAATTATGTTAGGATAAATTTTCTAGAGATTTCTGAAAATATTGAGTGTCCAACAAATAGTTAAAAAGCTGATTTCTATTGAAAAATATATTTTCATTTTAGTTATGTACAAAGTACCATTTTATTTTAAAGTGGTTTAAAAGTATATTAGTTATATTATATTTCAAATAATCCCATTATGTTCATTGAAATCAATTTTAAGTTTGAAGTAAGTGTAAAAACATTTTTATAAGTAAAAAATAATATTCATAAAAAATTATTTTTTATGCGTGAAATGTGTTATTAAATTAATAAATCAAATTGACCAATATTGGTGAATTATTTTAATGATATTTATATAGAATATAATCAATAAAAAATTTAACATTCATATAATATTTTACTATAAATGGGAATAGAAGAAATATAGTTTTATCCTTGAAAATTATATTTCTCGAAAAAATGGAGTTCGACAAGTTTTTCATAATTATATTAAAATTAATTTCCTCAACTTATATGTATTTAATTTGATAAAAAAATTTCCAAATTTATAATTATTAAGTTCAATTTTTTTTATTATATCTCTTTTGTTTTAAGTGAAAGTGAATTGTAATCTTCGTAAACTTTATCACCTTGGGAAAATGGTAAATTATGTTAATTTTAATTAAAATTATGTGATAAGGCCATAATTTTTAATAATAATTATTATCAGATAAACATAATTCTACCATTATCACCTAATTTGTGGAATTTATTTTTCTAATGGAAAATTTTCCATGAAAATGGCCAATATAATATTTAAAGAAATGAAAGTTGCAAAATGACACTCCCTTAGTTTTAAAAATATATTATTTGCTGACATAGGGAAGGAGAAAGTAATAAATGAATATAAGTGTCTATTTTGATTTTATTGAATTTATATTCATTATATAAATATATTTCTAATTTTTAGTAGATATATAACCACCTTAAATTCAAATTAAACATTGATACATAATTTATAAAAAACAATAAATTATTATCAATATAATATAATTTGAGTGATTTAATATTTACCATGAATTTGTTGTCAAATATGTAATATTATAGTAATTTAAAATTATTATATTAGAATCCCTATTTTTATTTATGCCTTTTATGTTCAATTAAATAGATTGTGTAAAAATAAATAGTAATGATATTTTATCAAAATAGCATTTTATTAAATTACTAAATATCATAAAACTCACAAAAAAGGAAAAGTAGTAATTATTTGGTATAAAATTTAATACCTTGACCATTTATTACCCATTTCTCACCTTGTATGTAAAATTATAAACTGTTAATAGTGAAAAAACTTTTATTATGTTTGAGATTAAAATAGGTTAACTAAGGGGTAAAACCAAAATATCGGGTTTAAAATACAAGTTAACACTACACAAGAATTATTGGTTGATGATATTTAAACCATATACTACCCTAGGTTCTAATATATTTTCATTTTGTGTATTTTTACTAGATAATGACATTATAATCTAATTTTAAAAAAAATAACAAAAGATCCACTCACCTCAATTAAAAAATGGATTATCCTCCCTCAATTCTTGAAAACCCTTATAGCATTATATATCAGCAATACCCTAAATATATACCTTATAAAATCCTTTATAAACATTCTAATGGTTGTTTTGATTCCAAAAATACCAAACATATGACCCTTAATATAATATATAAAGGAATTCTTTCAAAGAAGTGGTAATATTCTTAACTGATCTTTTTCTCTTTAATTCATATTTTACCTCCTCTAAATCAATTATATTCTTCAAAAAATATTAAAATTAGTATAGTAAATATACTAAAATGTTATTATTATTATGAAACCACATTTATTCAGCCTTTTTGCATCAAATGGTGTATGAATGTATCATTTTTTAGTATATATGACTTAATATCCCCACATGGGGATGTAATTCATTTCTCATCACCATATTTTATGAATGGATATTTTGATGGGTTTAATGATAATATGAAATAATTATGTCATAGTAATTCGTTTGGAATTATCACATCACATGAATCTTCTTAACTTCTAATCTATTATAAAATAATAACATCATTCATACGTATGTGTGGGATATCACCTCTGAAATGCACTATGTTGCATTTGTTGTCAATAAGGCATGATGTTGTCATAAGATGAATGGATGTCAAGGAATGTCAAGATGTGAATGACAAAGGATGTGATGGTGTTGGTGAGGAATGGATAATGGCCATGGTACTAAGATACATGTCACTTAGGAGATTCACTAAGTGACATAGGATGTTGTGGTTGAAACATTCTCTATGAATATCAGACGATTGTAGAACTGATCGTAATGTTTCAATACTTGTATCAAGATGATACTAAGTGACAACACATGAAGAATGAATGATGATGGAGCATCATCACATCAGACGATTGTTGAGCTTCTCTTTAAGTTCCAAGAACTTGTATCAAGTAGATACAATGTCACAACAATGTTTGAAGACCATGCATTGTACTGACAATGCATGAGGAGATGAAGAAATCCATCCACAACTTCTAAGTGGATGATGTGGATTGATGAAGTCTATGCACTATCAATTAGTGCATGTGAATCTGAAGAAGATCCAACTTGATCTTTGATTGGATCAATGAAGATCATTGAAGACATGTTTGATTAAGCAGATCGGTTGAAGAAGAAGTCCCTCCTAAGTGAAGATTACAAATTGATGAGGAGATGAGGAATTATGATGAAGAATATGGAGAATATGTGTTAGAAGAGAAGAGGTGAATGGCATTTGGGATATTTCACTTGGGAGTACTTTGTTTTTATACAAAGTATTATTTTGTCCTTTGCGAAAAAAAAAATTGGCCAGCCACGGGTTCAACCCCAAGGCACAAGTGGGCCTAGGCGCCACGCCCATGGGGGATCCCATGGAGCAAGCCCAAGGCGGAAGGAGGCCACGCGGTGATCAAATCCGCGCGGCAGGGGCGCATAGCGCGCGCTCGCGAGAGGCAGAGTGGGCGCCAGTGGCGCGCCCGAGTGGCAGGGGTGGGCGCAAGAGTGCGCCCGCAGAGAGAACTCGGTGCGGGGCGGCACCGAGAGGGGAGAAGTTCAATTGCGGTGAAGGGGAGAGCGCTTGGGTGATAAACCGCAGAAAAACCGGGATCTGTTTCGATGTGGGACGCAGGATTTTTCCGCGGAAGAGATCCTGGCCACCCATCCAATCGCGCGACTGCTCACAGCCGCTCATCGCATCCCGCACGCGATCTTCTGATCGCGGTCGTCCAAAGATCTCATCTGACGGCTGCCACATCGTCTTCCTCGAGCTCGAGCTGAGGACACCCCGTGCCACCCGCGACCTCGCCATGAACCAGAGGCGCCTCCGAGCAATGTTTTTGAGTTCCCAGCCACCATAGTTCGAGCTGAAGTATTCATGGAGTTCGTCTGGATGTAACGAATACATCCATGCATAAATATTGATTTGCATGCAACAAAGGAGAGATTTCGGAGTTCGGCCGAAGGCAAACGAAGTGCCGAGGCCATGAGGATTATTGTTGTGCATGGTTTGTGCCTAAACGAAGGCCGTGCATGCGTTTGTAGTCGCATGCATGTGAGGAGAAAAATAAAAAAAAGAGAACCCGCGGTGAAACAGGAAAGGAAAATAAAGATTTGGAGAAAATATTGAAAACCCTAAATCTTCGGGGAATCAAGTTTAATCTCACGCGGAAGATTTGGCACGCCTCTGCCTATATAAAGAGAGGCCGAGGCGCTGTTTTTGCTTGCTGAAACTTTGAGAAGTCTCGTTAGAGCTCTTGTGCCTCGCGAAGAATTACTGTGCGCATCACTTGCGCGGCAGAAGCCCGGAGCTCCCATTAGCTCCGTAAGGATCCTTTTGTGCATACCTTGCACAAAATAGGTTGGAGAAGAACCCTGCGCGCCTTCCCCTTGCGCGGCAGGAAGAACTCGGGGCCGCAGCACCTTGCACGCCCACGGTTGAAGCCCGCACCCCTGCACGGCAGGAGGGTACTTGCGCGGTGCTTGAACATGCACCATGTGTGGCTCTTGTGCCTTGTGCACCAGCGCGACAATGAAGACAGAGTAGTTGGCCGCACCTTGCGCGCCTCCTTTGAAGGCAGAAAGGGTTCGGGTGGTTTATGTGCCAAGGCAAGAAGGCCCTACGGGCATTGGGTGCAAAGTAGGAAGAACCCAAGGCCGAGACACTTGTGCTTGTGTGCCAAGTGAAATAAGAAGAACCTACGGGTGATGTGTGTGCACCCAAGTGTTCCTTGCGTGCTTTGAAGAAGAGGAGAAGAGGCCGCACCTTGCATGCCTTCAGTTGGTTGGTGTCCGGGTGTGTGCAAGTGGAGGTCGAGACTAGACATTGTGTGTGTTTAAGAATTGGAGAAGGCTGCAACCAAGTGTGTGCAAGACAAGTGAACAAGAAGCCTAGCCTTGTGTGTGTGCCAAGTGAAGAAGGCCCTACGGCTTGTGAGTGCTAAACAAGAATAAATAAGGCCAAGCCGTGTGTGTGCAAGAAGAGGAAAGAGGCCAAGCTTAAGTGTGTGCAAAACGAAGAACAAATTGTGTGAAGGCCGAACCTAGTGTGTGCACTAAGTGGAGTGAACACACTTAGAAGAAGAGGAGGATACTCACACTAAAGTATAACACACATTAAGTGTGTGTAAACAAAAAGAACAAAGTGTGTGAAGGAAGTGAGAAGGTGTGTGCTAAAACAGTTTACACCCTTTGTGGGTTTATTGCACCAAGAGAATAGAAGGGGAGTGCATGCATGCATGCATGCACGTGCACACGTGAACAAAGATAAATCAGTGGTGTGCATTTGAGTTGACCAAGACCAAGAAGATCTTGAAGAAATTGAGAGGCCATGCAGTCAGTGCATGAGGAAGCAGAGATGTCATGCACTCAGTGCATGAAGTTGTGATGAAGTGAGACTGGACCAGACTGAAGTTAAAGATATCAGTTGTCTGAGTATTCAGTAGTTGAAGAGATAGGCCGGGTCATCCTTAGAAGAAGGTGATAAAGCCCGAGCAAGACGAGAAGACCTGTTCATCACAAGTGAGCAGAGGTACAGAGAAAGGCCAGCAGTCTTTATCCCAGACTGCTGAAGATACTTGAAGAAGCTTAAAGTGAAGAAGAGCTACTCGTGCGACTCGAGGATCCAAGAGAAGACCATGTGGGACTCAGGGAGAAGAAGTCTTCAGTGGGATTCTGGATCAGGCCAGTGGGACTCTGGTAACACTGTGGGACGCAGTATAAAGACCCTCCTGTGGGACTCAGGAGAGATACAGTGGGACTCTGTATCGACCATTGTAATACTAACCGATTATAATGGAGAAACCATGTTGGGGCGTATAACCAACATGGAAAGGACGTAGGCCTTTGGTGCCGAACCTTTAAAATCTTTGTGTCATGTGCCTTTACATTTACTGCATCATTCGAGGAAAGGCTGAGAGATACAAGAAGAGTGGATCGAGGCCTTAAGAAGCCATAGAGGTTTAATTGATTAAAGAATCAATTAGTAAAAAGTTTTAAGGGATCACTGATTCACCCCTCCCCCTCTCAGTGATTCACACTGATCTGGGCACTTCAATTGGTATCAAAGGGAAGGTTACCTCTAAAAGGTCCAAGGGAGTCTTTATGAAGTGCAGATTTGAGGAAATGAGTGACCAGCCTCAAATGGAGATATCTGCCAAGACTCAGAAAAATAGAAAGAAGAAACAGGCCAAGAAGATGAAGAAAGCCTGTCCTAGCTGTGATGAAGTTGGAACAACAAAAGATCTTCAAATTGCAATCTAATATCTTCAGAAGACAGTCCCCAAGGAAGTGGCAATGTGTATAGATATAGGCATCCTTGATCATCAAGAAGAAAAATTACAGCTAGAAGAAGAACCCAATACAATGGAAGATCAGTTGGCTAAAAGGGTTGGCATAACAAACACTCTTAGAAAGCTGGTGAAGGCTAAAGATGAAGCTATTTCCCTTTGCAATGAAAGATTTGAAGACACTGATGAAGAATTGCAAAGAAGCTCTTCTGAGAAAGAAATCTTTATGATAATGATCGAAGAAGTTTTCCATGCACTGGAAAAGAGGCACAAAGTTTCAATGAATGTCAGAGATGCTCAACTTGAAGACAAAGTAAACAGGGTGAACGAGCTTGACAATTCATTACAAGAAATGAAGAAGGTGCATGAAGACCAGTTAGAACAGCTGAAAGAAAATTGGGAACGAAGGCTAAGAACTGTTGAGGATGAGAAGAACTCCCTTAACATGAAGTGTTTAGAATTAGAGGTGATATTGAAAAATCAGCAATCACCCAAAGCCAAAGCCTCCCAGACAGCTGGAAGAATAAATGTTGCTACTCAAGTGTGCTTTGAGAAGGATGATTCTAAAAGAAAGACATCCTCTAATGAAAGGGAAACATCTTCTAAAAAGAAGGTACCATCCATCCCATCTTATACTAATGCTTCTAATTGTGTTTCCACAAAAAGTATAGGATGGAAGAATAATTCCAAACAAGTATGGATGAGGAAAATGAAGATTGAAATCTCTCCTGAAACAACACAGCTGTTCAAGAAAAGTACCCTACAATCAGAAGGACTCAAGAGGTCAAGATTTTTGGGTCAGTGTTGGTGTTGTAGCAAGCATGGGCATTGTGAAAAAGATTGTTGGTACAATCCTATGAATGAAAAAGCAAAAAGGAATCCCATGCCAAGGGGGAGCAAGCCAGAAGAAAAAAAGCAACATCCACAGGTGCAGAAACATCTGTTTACTGCTAACAGATTTGGATTGCTTGATAACATCTGGGATGTTTGCAAAAGTGGTCAAAATGATGCATGTAAATCTCCAACTGTATCCAAAGCTCAAAAGAAGAGAAGATCACAGAACCTGGATAAGAGAGATTCCTTGGGAAGCAAGCAGAAGAAAGTTGAAGATTCTCCCAAGAAGGTTTTTAAAAAGGAAAAGAAGTCCTTGGAATCTAAATCCAAGAAGGGTGATGCATCCAGAAGGACCACGAAGAAGAAAACATGCTTCTACTGTGGAAAGAAAGGACACATCATGGATCTTTGTAAAGAAGCCATGAAATTCAATAGAGGCAGACTGGACTCAAATAGACAATCAATCCAGAAGAAGCAGAAGGGATTGATTGAAAACAAGTTGCCTAAGAAAGGTAGCTTGACAGCATCAAAAGAACCATGTGGAACTTCTAGAACTGAGGCCACACTTCCAAACGATTTGTTAGTCATATGTCCAAATCAGTTGCAACTTTCCAAAGATCTACAAAGAGCTGAAGATGAAGTTCTGGCAATTGCTAAGGCAAAAGAGAAGAAGAATATTTCACATGAAGATGTATTGAGATCCACACCAGCACAAACATCATTGAAGATCAAATGTGCAAGTGTGAAGAATGGTGAAAATGGGACATCTCGGTTGAGAGAATCTTCTCAACCTTGTTGTTCACATTGATGAACCAAGGAGGTTCCATCTTATTCCCTAACCACTTGTATTTACATGTGCTAACATTTCAGGGAATTGAAGATGATGATCATTCTCATCTAGAGAGTGGTTTGGACAGAATGGAGTGCACCCCTTGAGGGGGAGCCAATCTGAAGAAGATGGGATTCTGAGATTAATAGCATCTTGAGAAAAGTGAAGGTATTCCAATCATACTTTCATCCCTTGTTTCTTAATTGAGTTTATCTTGTCAATTAAGGGGGAGTATGGATTGAAGACAAATGGATGAAAGGGGGAGCTTTATCTTTGCACCTGAACTTTCTAATGAGTTTTGTGAAGTTGTGCAGGATTTAGCAAATTCATTGTTATATCTGAAAAATTTCAAGCCCCTTGAAGCACGATCTCACATATATAGTGAATGTTGGACAGCATTGAGTACCTTGGTTACATCACTCTTGTTTTCTACACCGGGTTATCCCAAGTAGACTTAGAGTTGATTTACTAAAGGTTCTTTGCTAAAGAGAACATGTGACATCATCCCTCTCTCTGTGTTTTTCAAGACAATACTTTGCTAAGGGAGGAAGAGATTTTTGAAAGTGAACCACACCACATCTTTGCATTTGATTGCCAATAAGGGGGAGAAAATATTGGCACACATATTGACCCATTCATATGTGCAGAAGTAGTGTATTGACAACAAATACAAAGGGGGAGATTGAAATGCACTATGTTGCATTTGTTGTCAATAAGGCATGATGTTGTCATAAGATGAATGGATGTCAAGGAATGCCAAGATGTGAATGACAAAGGATGTGATGGTGTTGGTGAGGAATGGAGAATGGCCATGGTACTAAGATACATGTCACTTAGGAGATTCACTAAGTGACATAGGATGTTGTGGTTGAAACATTCTTTATGAATATCAGACGATTGTAGAACTGATCTTAATGTTTCAATACTTGTATCAAGATGATACTAAGTGACAACACATGAATAATGAATGATGATGGAGCATCATCACATCAGATGATTGTTGAGCTGCTCTTTAAGTTCCAAGAACTTGTATCAAGTAGATACAATGTCACAACATTGTTTGAAGACCATGCATTGTACTGAAAATGCATGAGGAGATGAAGAGATCCATCCACAACTTCTAAGTGGATGATGTGGATTGATGAATTCCATGCACTATCAGTTAGTGCATGTGAATCTGAAGAAGATCCAACTTGATCTTTGATTGGATCAATGAAGATCATTGAAGACATGTTTGATTAAGCAGATCGGTTGAAGAAGAAGTCCCACCTAAGTGAAGAATACAAATTGATGAGGAGATGAGGAAATATGATGAAGAATATGGAGAATATGTGTTAGAAGAGAAGAGGTGAATGGCATTTGGAATATTTTACTTGGGAGTACTTTGTTTTTATACAAAGTATTATTTTGTCCTTTGCCAAAAAAAAAATTGGCCAGCCAAGGGCCAGCCACGGGTTCAACCCCAAGGCACATGTGGGCCTAGGCACCACGCCCATGGGGGATCCCATGGAGCAAGCCCAAGGCGGATGGAGTCCATGAGGTGATCAAATCCGCGCGGCAGGGGCGCATAGTGCGCGCCCGCGAGAGGCAGAGTGGGCGCCAGTGGCGCGCCCGAGTGGCAGGGGTGGGCGCAAGAGCGCGCCCGCAGAGAGAACTCGGTGCGGGGCGGCACCGAGAGGGGAGAAGTTCAATTGCGGTGAAGGGGAGAGCGCTTGGGTGATAAACCGCAGAAAAACCGGGATCCATTTCGATGTGGGACGCAGGAGTTTGCCGCGGAAGAGATCCTGGCCGCCCATCCAATCGCGCGACTGATCACAGCCGCTCATCGCATCCCGCACGCGATCTTCTGATCGTGGCCGTCCAAAGATCTCATCCGACGGCTGTCACATCGTCTTCCTCGAGCTCGAGCTGAGGACACCCCGTGCCACCCGCGACCTCGCCATGAACCAGAGGCGCCTCCGAGCAATGTTTTTGAGTTCCCAGCCACCATAGTTCGAGCTGAAGTATTCATGGAGTTCGTCTGGATGTAACGAATACATCCATGCATAAATATTGGTTTGCATGCAACAAAGGAGAGATTTCGGAGTTCGGCTGAAGGAAAACAAAGTGCCGAGGCCATGAGGATTATTGATGTGCATGGTTTGTGCCTAAACGAAGGCCGTGCATGCGTTTGTAGTCGCATGCATGTGAGGAGGAAAATAAAAAAAAGAGAACCCGCGGTGAAACAGGAAAGGAAAATAAAGATTTGGAGAAAATATTGAAAACCCGAAATCTTCGGGGAATCAAGTTTAATCTCACGCGGAAGATTTGGCACGCCTCTGCCTATATAAAGAGAGGCCGAGGCACTGTTTTTGCTTGCTGAAACTTTGAGAAGTCCCGTGAGAGCTCTTGTGCCTCGCGAAGAATTATTGCGCGCATCACTTGCGCGGCAGAAGCCCGGAGCTCCCATTAGCTCTGTAAGGATCCTTTTGTGCATACCTTGCGCGAAAGAGGTTGGAGAAGAACCCTGCGTGCCTTCCCCTTGCGCGGCAGGAAGAACCCGGGGCCGCAGCACCTTGCGCGCCCACGGTTGAAGCCCGCACCCCTGCACGGCAGGAGGTTACTTGCGCGGTGCTTGAACTTGCACCCTGTGCGGCTCTTGTGCCTTGTTCACCTGCGCGACAATGAATACAGAGTAGTTGGCCTCACCTTGCGCGCCTCCTTTGAAGGCAGAAAGGGTTCGGGTGGTTTATGTGCCAAGGCAGGAAGGCCCTACGGGCATTGGGTGAAAAGTAGGAAGAACCCAAGGCCGAGACACTTGTGCTTGTGTGCCAAGTGAAAGAATAAGAACCTACGGGTGCTGTGTGTGCACCCAAGTGTGCCTTGCGCGCTTTGAAGAAGAGGAGAAGAGGCCACACCTTGCATGCCTTCAGTTGGTTGGTGTTCGGGTGTGTGCAAGTGGAGGCCGAGACTACACATTGTGTGTGTTTAAGAATTGGAGAAGGCCGAAACCAAGTGTGTGCAAGACAAGTGAACAAGAAGCCTAGCCTTGTGTGTGTGCCAAGTGAAGAAGGCCCTACGGCTTGTGAGTGCTAAACAAGAACAAAGAAGGCCAAGCCGTGTGTGTGCAAGAAGAGGAAAGAGGCCAAGCTTAAGTGTGTCCAAAACGAAGAACAAATTGTGTGAAGGCCGAACCTAGTGTGTGCACTAAGTGGAGTGAACACACTTAGAAGAAGAGGAGGATACTCACACTAAAGTATAACACACATTAAGTGTGTGTAAACAAAAAGAAAAAAGTGTGTGAAGGAAGTTAGAAGGTGTGTGCTAAAACAGTTTACACCCTTTGTGGGTTTATTGCACCAGGAGAAGAAGAAGGGGAGTGCATGCATGCATGCATGCACGTGCACACGTGAACAAAGATAAATCAGTGGTGTGCATTTGAGTTGACCAAGACCAAGAAGATCTTTAAGAAATTGAGAGGCCATGCAGTCAGTGCATGAGGAAGCAGAGATGTCATGCACTCAGTGCATGAAGTTGTGATGAAGTGAGACTGGACCCGACTGAAGTTAAAGATATCAATTGTCTGAGTATTCAGTAGTTGAAGAGATAGGCCGGGTCATCCTTAGATGAAGGTGATAAAGCCCGAGAAAGACGAGAAGACCTGTTCATCACAAGTGAGCAGAGGTACAGAGCAAGGCCAGCAGTCTTTATCCCAGACTGCTGAAGATACTTGAAGAAGCTTAAAGTGAAGAAGAGCTACTCTTGCGACTTGAGGAGCCAAGAGAAGACCCTGTGGGACTCAGGGAGAAGAAGTCTTCAGTGGGATTCTCGAGCAGGGCAGTGGGACTCTGGTAACACTGTGGGACGCAGTATAAAGACCCTCCTGTGGGACTCAGGAGAGATACAGTGGGACTCTGTATCGACCATTGTAATACTAACCGATTATAATGGAGAAACCATGTTGGGGCGTATAACCAACATGGCAAGGACGTAGGCCTTTGGTGCCGAACCATGTAAATCCTTGTGTCCTGTGCCTTTACATTTACTGCATCATTCGAGGAAAGGCTGAGAGATACAAGAAGAGTGGATCGAGGCCTTAACAAGCCATAGAGGTTGAATTGATTAAAGAATCAATTAGTAAAAAGTTTTAAGGGATCACTGATTCACCCCCTCCCCCTCTCAGTGATTCACACTGATCTGGGAACTTCAACCTCCATAAAGAGATGTGATTTATTTCTCATTTACATTTTACTAGGATGGTAATAGAAATGGTTTTAATGAATTTAAAGGATAAATATGTTGTAATAATGATTGTTTAAATGTGATTTGTTGTTTACCTATCTTTATTTACATCTATTAGAATGTGAAAATATTATTAATGCATCTGTATAGTGAATTATATCTATAAACGATGGAATTTATTTTTCTATCCATGAATTTATTGATGACTCTAAAAATGTATATAATGAATATATATGATACTTATATCATTATTAAGATCCATTATATCATGGAATCATGATAAAAGTACATAGTACAAAACTACTGAGTAATGAAATATATGAAAAATAAAGCAAACATCCCCCAAAATAGCTATTTCAATAAATAATTATTAATAAATGGTTGCTAAAAGGTTATAAATAAATTATATATGACGTGAAAATTCTATATTCACAAATTATTTATTTTATGTGGTTTATATACTGCCTATGAATTTATTTTATGATTCATCTTATAAAATCTAGTGGGACTTACATATCCATCTGAAGTTATTTCTTTCATGGGGATTACCATTCATTTGTTACCAAAGAGGTAAAGGGTTTTATGTTTCAATCTCATTATTAATCGATATTTTTTAGTATTATGATTTTTATAATGAAGTTTTATGATATAAACCTCAAGAAACTCATTATTTTTTCTCCATTGGATATATACTGAAAATACATGTTTTCCATTAATTTTTCTCACCATAATTAATCATGAGACTGAAAATATGTTTTTAAGTAAAATAAATATTATTTATATCTTTGGTCAAAAACCATTTTCATATATATGTTTATTTTTCTAAAATTGTTCTTAAAATTGATTTAAATATTCCCCAATGATTATTTAATGTCATTTTTAACCTCATTTAATTTTTTAAAAAATGATTTTAAAGGAATCTTATTTTAGTTTTACAAATGAGGTTCATTTTTAATTTTTACAAAAATGATAAAGGAGTAGTTTATTTTAAATTATATATAATGAAAATAGTTTCCCACCTTCATGAACACTCAATATTTTGATGATTCCTTTAAAATTTTCCATGTTTACTTTCAAAACAAATTCCTTAACAATTTTGAAATTTTTATGTTTTTAATAAGTTATTTCAAAATTGAAATTATATTATACTCAAGAATGTTTTAATGATACTTTAATGGTATTTATTATCATCAAGGGAAATATACATTAATTACACATATTTTTTTAATTGGTATTTGATCCAAATATACCATAAATATTCTTTATCTAGAAGTCTTACATATATATTGATATGATTTTTATGAAACCCCTTCCTTTTCCATGGTTTATACTATGATGAAATGATGAAATTTTTATGAAACATATTTATTTTACATGCATTATGAAATGATGAACTATTTATGAAACTTATTTTTTTCATGGGATTTAAATTGAAGAATGTTTTATGATATTTTTGAACACATATATAAGGTTTTATTTATATGATGTGTGGTTAAGTAATAAAAAAATTATGGTGGACATATTATAACCAAGTATGGTGGATAAATTATAATCTTTTTAGTGGTTAGGTTACTTCCAAGAATAGTGGTGCTGTTATAACTAAGGATTGGTGGGACATATATATCGCTAAAATGCATTGGGTAATTATTGATATTTCATCAGATAAATTGGATTGTAATAGGAAGTGAACCCAATTTAGTAAGTGAATATTTCCAATATGGTGGTGTTGGGAGTGAACCATTACTACTATGTGTTTTTGGGAGTGAACCCCATCCTTTATGATTATATTAGAAATAATCTATCACTACTAATGAAATTATTTTTTATATTTATATGTATTCCACAATTCCATGTCGTATGCCAATGATATTCTCTCATTACTCATATTAATTGATTTTAGTATTATTCAAGTCATATGAACTTCTACGATTTATATCATGACTCAAAAATATTATCTATGATGTGTAAGGTAACTACCCCGACCCTAATAGCTAGAATTTGGTTGTTAAATTATAATACTGGAACAATATAAAAGGAATCGCATTCCAAATGATACTAAATTTTATTATTTTTTGAAACAATATCCATATTTTTATCTTACATTATATTTGAAAATATAAAATATGTAGTAAAAATAAAACATAAGAATGAGGTGAGGTAAATTGCTCAGTCATGATTTTCATAGAGTATAATATATCATAAATAAACATAAACAAGTATGGGAAGGTAAATAATTGAAATCACATTTCGTTTAGTCAATAACTAGTGCATAAAAGAAAATATTAATGAAAGAATAAAATATGATCAAATAATTCCATATAGGATAATCAAATGAGATTTTACCAAATAAAAGGATATTATAACTAATCTAATAATCACATCGAATGTAAGTAACTAAATTCATTATGATGGAATACATAATTCTAAACATATGAAACTTACTTTCGATGTCTTGACCAAGACATATGTAAAATACAGTCAAGGAATTATGCCATTATAACTAAAATTAAATGTGTAAATTCTTTTCCAAATCCCAATATTATTTGTCCCATAAGACCTAATGATTCATAGAGGTAATATATAGGGCCATTCTAATAACTTAATCTGTCCAATACATTCCTTTCATGAATAACTAAAAGAACGGAATAAAAATTCATTACAAATCAATAATTGTTCGTATTGGGAGAACTAGTATTACAAATTATCAATACATCCCCATTAAAATTGGTTAAAAACTATCCAAATAAATAATTTTAATGGTTTCATTAGAGAATACACTTATAAAATATTCAATAAAGTGTGTTGACGTGAATTATAATACTTTAAAAATATTATTAGAATATTTCTTTAAGAAAAAACAATTTTTTACATTGAAAATGACTTATTTTAAACAACATGGAATGATAAAATAATTTTTTTTTCATTTAAAATGACCTTGTAAACATGTAATTTAATCATCAAACACTTAATGAGACATGAGAGAAATAAATTTTTTTCAAGTCTTATAAGTAAAAAACATTTCTTAGGTATTTTTTTGGAAAAGTCACAAACTAACATGTTTAGGAAATGATAAAAAGATTCATTTGAAGACATTTTTTTTAAAAGGTAAAACATGTGTAAAAATGATTTTAAATAATTTGAGAATAAGATAAAAAAATAAAAACCTATTTAGAACATATGTATATGGAATAAAAATATTTCATGTGGGGAACTAAACATAAGCAATCCTGAACGAGATTGTGAAATAAATCATTATCAATTTTTAATGAGTTGAATAATACGCCCAATAAATAATAAAATTTAAAAAACATAAAATAACATTATAATGAATTATTTCATGATATAAAATGTAAAAGGGGTGTTATATACACCTTATAAATATTATTGGTTCATAATGTCAAATTATGCCTCAACGAAATAAAATTTAGAAAAATTGCTTTACGAAGATCATATAATTAAAGTAGAATTAATTAATATATTACGTTAATTCCCTATAAATAATCATACAACTAGTGGAAGTAAAATAATAAGATAATAAAAATCCATTCCTAACATAGCATGACCTAATAAATAATCTAGAATTTTAACCCAATTAATGGAAATTGCGTTTAAAAATATCATACCTCACGGTCCCCTTTAGTTTTTCAAACGTAATCCTCATATATAATGGATTAAAGAATGATATTAATTTATTAATGAAATATAATCATGTTTATAATACCTTATATTATCTTTTTATAACATCCTACATATTTTCATCAGTAATATTTCATTATTTTCATTGTTTTGGGTGTGTTTGTTTCATGGTTCCATGTTTGGTTTACTTGGATATAATTATTGATTTTCTTGTAATATAAAAATAAAACACAGAAGTAAAATTAAAATTTTTTAATTCACTTCTATATTTTAAATTTTCCCATATAATTTTTTTATTTCTTACATGAGGATGATTCCTTTGATAAAATGTTAATGATAAATGTTTAGTTTAATTTAGAAGTTTTTTTACCTTGATAGAATAGTTTTGTTTTATTTTATATTATGTATATATATTATTTATAGAAAATGAAACAGGTTTTAATATCAAAATTATAATCTAATTTAACCATAATAATACTTTTATGTCCATCAAAGAAGGTAGTAATGGAAAAGGAACTGAATCAGTATTCACGAAGACAGTTAACCATCATAATGTGGAGAATGGTTCTGTTTCTTTGAATAAGAGAAAATAAGAAAGGGGGTTCATAGAATATATTCCATTCGAGATATAAAATCATATAATAGACATGATAATTTATTTATTATGATTTTATGGATGAATGTTTGGAGGAGATTGTATAAGAAGAAAATAAATTAAGAGAGGTTGTTTGAGAAATTTACCTCTTGAATATCACCTATTTAAAGGACACCTTAAGGAACTTGGAATTCATATCTGGTTAATACCAGAGGAACTTAGAAATTTTTATAATGGTTATGATATGTTTTTTCAGATATCTGAAGAGATTAATTTCTTTTGATGATAAATGGGAGGTGAAGAGTGGTATTTATACTTGAGGATGGTGGTTTTAAGAGATTAAATAATTATTATTTTATATTTAAAGAAAACCACATTAGGGGGAAATTAATTCAAAATAATTTGATTGAAAATTAATGTTTTAAATTTTTTTAAGGTAAAGAAAAACATCAACCACCGATTCAATTTTTTAGTTTTTATGTATTTTTAGCATCTAACATTTAAATTCAACTTGATACATTATTTTACCTATATGGTGGTAAATCTTTTTTTACCATGATAAATTTTTTGGCCTAAAATGAAAACAAGAAATAACTTAATTTGGAGCTCATGATTAAAAATATGTAATTAATTTTAATTTAATCAATTTATTAAATTCTTAAAAATCAATTCAAAATATTTTTTGTGTATAACTCAAAAAAATAGTTTTTTAAGGCTAAAATCATGGTTATCAGAATTTATAAGAAAGTTTTTATAAATTTAAAAGCTTATTTATTATGTCATTCCATAAATAAAATTTTATAAAGATTAAGGGTTAAGAAATTTTAAAATATTATTATATAATAATTATTTCATATGAGTGATGGTATTTCTTAAAAATAGAATTTTTAATTTTTTTACCCAAAAAAAAACTTTTTTAGAAAATATCCAAAAAATTACCCTAATATTATTTTGGTTTTATGAAAAAATGGTGTTTATTTTTACAATTAAATTATATTAAATTTTTAAAAATTAATTATATTTTTTCCTAATATATATCAATAAAAAATTCTATTTGAAGAAAACATATATTTGAAGACTAATGTGACTTTACAAAATATTGTTTGTTTATTTACTAAGAATAAATATAATTGTGTTGAAAAACAAATTCATATATATTTCATAATGTATTTAATCCTATTTACACCCATCAATTTAACGGATACATTATAATGGTATTTTTATACTAATGATATTTCAGAGTTTATTTAAGCTCAGGGTTCTGTGAAACGTAAGATATCGAACATAATGTTATTTTAAAATATCTAGGTGTTAAATGTAGGGTATGGATTCAAAATTTTAACCTCAGGTTCTTATAACCTTATTCACATGTTATTCATATGTTACCATTTTGATTTACCTTTTACACTCTTTTTGAGCATCTGATCACACCCTTTATTATGTTTTTTTCCCCGAGTTATGAAAAATAGTTTTAGGAATGATTTTTCTAAGAAGGGTGATAGTTATAAGGAACATAATGAGTGACTTTAATAACCCAGTTTCTTATGTGTCCAATTATCCCAATATACTAGTCCTATACAATTATAGCATGGATAATTATGATATGTTATTAATATTCATATAATAAGATGTAATATATATTTTTGAAATTTATGGGTTGTTATATTTAGTATCCTAGAAATGTTTAGCTAACTGTTGGAAACTAGGATGAGAAAAATTTAGATATAACAATAGAGATAAGTAGGCCTATACAATAACATCCAAATGTTTGGGTAATGATCATTATAAACCTAGGTTAAAACTAATGTTACATTTATTAAAAAGTAGTTTTAAATATTAATAAATTCAATAAATTATTTTTCATGATTCCTCATCATGAATTTTTTTTCTCATAGTATGTTTTTTGGTTTTTTACAATGGATAGGACTAAGAGGATTTGTTCTAGCACTGATAGAAAGTGGAATGATTTTCCGCATTAGAAACTAAATGAAATGAGAGATGGAATGAAAAACATTGTGATTATTCCTAATTATTCATCATGATATATGATTAATATCATTCATGATAACCCACTCTTATACTCTCTAAATATGTGAAGTATACAGTTCATTGAGACCTCAGGTGGGAGATACTATGAAGGAAATAACATTTAACATCTTATATATAGAGAATTTGGGAAGAATACATTAAGTGGATGCCTCAGAGTATGAACAATATATTTTATATGGAAATGAACAGAATAGAGAATGAAACTACAGTGGAAAATTACTATTTTTATGGAGGGAAATGAGATCATCATAAGGTACTATTTATAGTTCAATGTCTTATGTGTGTGGAATATAGGAATTATTTTAGCTAATTCTCCAATACAAGGGTTAACATATATATAATGTAAATAAATTTAAATGGAAATGATTTAAGTATTATTATTTGAGAATAATGTTTTGGAAGTGTTATATTAATGTTATTCTGAATATAAGGATCATGAAATAGATATGGATTGTTTCACATTATAATTTGAAAATAAATTTTTATGTGTGATAAAATATGATTAAAATTTATAGGATTTTATTGGTGGAATTTAAATTAATTAGTTGCTGAAAATTCAATTTAGATCATCTTTGATGACATTTATTGCCTTTTAGTTTTTTGTAATATATTCAATATACTGTGAAATTATCTCTGGAATAAATATTATGTTCATTTCAGTAAGCACGTATGTTTTCAAGTGATATTAACATAAAATCGATAGATAACCTCAAGGGTTTATAATTTTATGGTTGATAATAAATTAAAATGCATTAACATGAAATTTTTAATATTTCATGTGATGTATTTTGAAGTGAATTGAAACTTTTACTATGTTCTTTGTGGAATACTATATTAATGTCTAAATACCTCATTAGGGATTGTATATTATTTGATTTTAAGTTAGTGATTGTCTTACAGATTGTGGGATAAATACAATATTGATGGTTTAAAAGTGATTCATTGACAAGGATACATTTTTAGAGATATTTATGTTCATTTTTAGAATTACCTTTCACGTTTTTATCTACATTTGGATCAAGATATTTTGGTTAATTTCACTACATTGTAATATTATAATGATGATTAATGATATTTGGTAGATTTTTCATTGGGCTGATGTATATATAACTCTTAGGTTTAATAAATGATATAACTTGAATGATCATTTTGGAATAATGAAAATAAATTTTTTAATATGTTTATTTAATTCCCTTGAGATTAAAAAAACTAATGTTGAGGTTATTAAGGTAATTAAGGTTTTTGATATTAGTTGTATAATCATCCATAATATGGGTTATTCACTTTCTGAATTATTTTTCATAATAATTTTCATATTTGGTTAACTCCTAATGAAAAGAGGAAATTTTTATATGATTTTTGATCTACTAGAAGTTGATTTTAGTGTTTTAGGCATTAAATAATCATCATGAATGATATTTTTTCAGAGAAACTAATTAGATTATGGGGGAAATTTATTGAATGATGAAATTATACTTTTCAAATTAGTATATTTTCTTATGTTTGTAGTTTGTATGTTAAATTAATTCCTTGACTCTAGGAAATGTATATTAAGACAAAATGTTTTCCTATATCATTCAATTATATTGTGTTGATGGCCTTTTAACCCTTCACAGATTTAATTCATTTTGGTTGTTAAATTTATCCTAAATATGTTATCTATATCTATCTATTAGTCCTTGAGTGTTAGTGTCATGACCCGTCCACCGGGGTCCGTGCCATGACTAACCCAAACCTGCCTTCCATAGGCTAGGGGCGGGAAACTAGCACTGAAAGCATATTCCTGAAAACTGGGAAGGCAATGCCTTTATAACCTATAAACCCACGCAACCAACCACACAGCAAGATACGAACTCAAGAAAATATTGTAGTAAATAGTGCAACTACAATAAGAAAAGTGGGCCAGAATACAAGACCAACTTGAAATTACAAGAAACTGAAAGTAAAAGTAAACTGGAGAAAAAAGGAAGACAGTTTCTAGGTCATCCTCTAAGGTTTCTACATGAAGGGTAGGTAGAGATATCCTCCTCAGCACTCCACGTTTGTCCGCCTCCTCCATTTACCAACTAGTCGTATGGTCCACCTTCAGGCACCATCTAGTCCTGGTACCCTCAGTCTTGATCAATGATGTCCGTAGTCTACACCAATCACAACAAGCTGCGGGCATAGACCGTGTAGGTGTGAGTATAACGATACTCAGTAGAGACCCTGAGACCCTCAAGGTCTCATAAAATCCACCTAGGATAAACCTCAAAGCATGAAGTCAACTGTCAACCCTACTTAGGTATATGCCCATACATATATCTATGTAATCAAGTATACTCGTCTTAATCATGAGAAAACACAGGTTCTATACCAAAATCCCAAAGCTCAACTATTCCACAAAGGAAGGAAAACCACAAAGGAAAGTTCCACACAGGTACTCCACACAGAAGAATACCACCAAGGTATTACCATGAAGTAAAGTACCACATAGGTATGAACTCATCTCACACTAGGTATAACTTAGGTACGGTAGTAGAGATGATTAGTTATAGCTACTAATCTTATTTCTCCATTAAGAGTAACTACTGAGGAACTAAACAGAATCTCTAGGAGATTACCCACATAGGATCACTAGGAGTTGACCCACACAGGATCACTAGGAGCTGACCCACATAGGACCTCTAGGAGCTGACCCACATAATATCGCTAAGATCTGACCCACAAAGCATCGCAAGGAGCTGAGCCACAAAGGATCGCTAGGAGCTGACCCACACAGGATTACTAGGAGCTGACCCACAAAAGATCTCTAGGAGCTGACCCACATAGGATCCCTATGAGCTGACCCACATAGGATCTCTAGTCATTCTTCTCTTCACAGCCAGCTACTAGGTTAATTCTCTAGTCTTGCTCGTCTCCGAGGGAGTCTGATCCACAAGCCACTGGTTGATACTCCAACTACCACGAAGTACCATGAAGAAATATCTCAATGAACTGCCACTTCATAGGGGTCTCAATGCAATAGACATTGCGTCCATCGGATGTCCGGTCTATGAGGTATTAGCCTATTAGTCCCAAAGGCCTAGTTGGATTTGTGCTCGATCCAACCCAACCATACCCCATCCTTATCCAAAACTCCTAGGGGTTATACCAAAAGGACCATATCGATCCATGGTTTCGGGTGCCAAATATGGTTCATCACTTCGACGTCGTATGAGGGAGATATGTCAAATACAAGATCTTGCAATATTATTATTATTGGGTGTTTCATGGACCCCAACCACAAACAAGAATTTAATATTCAGCATTAGACTTAAATCGATTGTCTTAATGTCAGGATAACATCACCACTTATGGTAAGTCATTCGGATGTCGCACGCATGAGTTATGGATGGTCGAAGATTTAATAATAATATATTATTATTATTTGAGTGTTTCAGGTACCTGATCCAAAAACCTAAAAAAGACATCCAATATTAGACTCAGAACTTGTGTCTTGAAGTCAGGGTCTTAGTGCTGCTGATGACTCGGGAAACCAAGGTCACACGAAGAAGTTACGGTCAAAACACAATTTTCTCAACAAAAATTGAAATAATAATATTTTAATATTATTATTAATATTTTGTTTCAAATCTTCCATGTATTACATTTCATCTCCCTTTTTTCAAGTTGAGTGTGAATCCCTCTTAATTGGCACCTTATATTCATATTTAATATATCTATCAAATATTTATGTTTTTCTATCCAATCTAATTCCTTCTTCATTCACGATTTTTCCGTCTTCTGCATGGGTAGACCGCTTCCACCACCTTCGGCTACCCGAGCCACGACACCTCCAGACTGCCACACTTCCTGGACACTGCCTCCTATATGTCCTCTTCCACTGTAGGTCACATATTATAACTCGCTCAGATCCGTGCCCTGAACACACACCAGAAATCACACATCCACGTCGCAACTTTCGTGGGCCTCTGCATCTTCGCTCTAAACATGAAAATTATAATGATCAAAAAAATTTGATCCTCGGGTCGAGGGCTCCACGTCCATATGTCATGCTCCACAGAATATTGTTTTCTAGAACTAATAAATATTTGGCCACCTCCTTCCACACGCCATTGCAGCTTCGTTACAAGCCCAAAAATTAAACGATATCCTTCAGTCGAGGGCTTCGTGTCCATATATCGTGCTCAGAAAAACTCTGTGTTTCCAGCGCTAATAAATATTAGTCATGAAGAACACAAGAAGAACACAGGAAGAATAAAAAGAAAGAGGAGCATGGTTTATGTGGGGTCGACAACTATGTTTGTTTGGCCATCATCATCGTGAATTTAGGATATGAAGAATCATTAAAAAAAATCATACATATATAAAAACTCATACCTCGATTTTCCATTAGAGCTAGTGCAAGGAAGAAGACTATGTCGATGAGATGGTGACATCGACATTCATCGCTCCCGAAAGATGTTTCTGATCCGGGCTCAAGAATCATCCCATTTCTCTGATTTTGGAGGATGCTCTTCGTTTTAGTGGATGTTCTTCATTAAATAATCTCCCTTTTTCCAACAATCCTCCAACCAAATGGTGAAGTTCCAAATAAGTTTATTAAATAAACTAATTGATTGGGCACATCAATGGGAGGAAAAAAAGAGTTATCTCCCATTAAAGGGGGAGTTCGAGGGTCGGGTGGTACCCACCTTTGAATTTAAATTGGGGTTTTTTTAGTTCAGGTAGTCCGCACCACTAAAAATCAAATGGGAGGTTTTAGTAATAAAATACAAGTTATTCTTTATTTTATTTTTATTCTTTTAACTCTCCCACAAAATTCATGAAATCCAACATTCACCCTCGACCTACTCAGGTCAAACTGAAGGTCTATTTAAGAGAATATCGGCTCTATGAGTTCAATGGTTCCCTAGGATTTCAATTTTGAGCACCGATTCAAAATTTATATAATTCCGCTCGCACCTTTACTAAACGTACCAGAAAAAATGACCTCATGAGTTCAACGGTTCCCAACGGTACTCTCATGTTTAAAATATGAGTTACCTTTTAAAAGTTATGGATTTTACAACAAAATAATTGTCTCTTAATTTTTTTATTTACAACCAAAAACTAACTTTCAATGGTGGCCTGCGCCGGCCAATGTTATTATCTGCTTAAATAAAAAATTCCCTCACGAGTACAGTGGTGGTCTCAGATTTTCAATCTGAGCTACCTTTTTTGAGTTATAAGCATTTAGAAAATAATATAAATTATTTAATTATTTTATTTACGGTTATTCCATTTTTTGGTTTTTCTCACAGGAGGTCCACACCAACTAAACTTAAGTCGCGCTAAGGGTAAAAACCCCATCTTGAATGCAATGGTGCCCTCAGATTTCTGATCTGAGTTACTGTTTCAGAGGTATTCTACTTTTTCCAGAAAGCTGCTTACTCGTGTTAATCAAAACTCAACCAAACTTCAACGGATCATTCCGGGAACTTCGGGCCTCAGAATCTCATGCTGTCAAATTTCGTGGTCTCAAAATAATTCCATTTAATTTAAAAAAATTATAAAAAATTTCCGGGACATTACATTCTCCCCACCTTAGGGATTTATTTCCTAGAAAGACAAAACAAAAGCAAAACAATCAAAAGGGGATACTGAGCACGAATATGAGCCTCCCGCTCCCATGTGCTCTCCTAGAGGTTCGCGTGCTACCAGCATACGTGAACCAGAGGTATCGACCACCCACAAAGGACCTGCTCTTGTCAATCCTCAATATCTAATGGATCCTATGTAAACGTTACCCCATCATTGAAGTCTAGATCTACATGGTCGATGATGTGAGATGGGTCATGAACATATCTCAACAGCAGGGATACGTGGAAGATGTTGTGCACCCTCTCCAACTACAGTGGAAGAGACAATCAGTATGCTATCTCTCCTATCCTTTGAAGTATCCGAAAAGGAGCGATAAACCTTGGGGATGACATGCCACCTCGGACAAATCTTTATAGTCCCTATCGAGGAGAGACTTGAAAGAATACGTGGTTCCCAACTTGGAACTGTAAGGGTTTCTGTATCTTGTCAGCATAAGAATAATACCAACTCTATGTAGTCTTCACTTTCTAACAAGTGAGGCATCGTGATACAAAATTTGCCATTGTTTTCTTCATCCATTGCCACTAATACTGACGTTGAAGGTCCCGGTACATCATCACCAATTCAAAATGTACCGCCAGAGGGGAAATATAGAACTCTCTCAACACCTCCTTCGGAAGCACCACCAGTACCATGGTATGTCCTCTAAATAGAACGATGTTCTCCCCACCTTCATAAAATCAATCAAGTACCTGCCCTGAGGATATCTGAGCACGTCGAGCCTCGCAGTCAGTGTCCCCATGCTGCACCTCCCTGACTCACTAAAAAATTGGGGGGGGGGGTGACTGTAAGAGACTGAAGAAAAGATGCTCTATCTCGATCAACAAATGGTATCTACAAAGATTCTAGCTGCTCTATTGCCTCTCTTAGCAGATGTAGGCCTGACCTCCTACTGAGTGCATCTGCAACCATGTTCCCCTTCCCAGGAGCATAGACTCTCCCAAAAACATTGTCCTGGAGGAACTCTAGCCACTCTTGTTGGGAACTGAAATCTCAAAACACTTGCTGCCATGAGGGTGAGGTCTGCAGAATCACAATGATCAGTCGCACCCTCTTATGCAAGAGATTATCCTATGCTTCCTGGGATTTATTTTTTGCCGACCATGGAAACACCCATTCCATTATTGTAGATAAAGAACAACTTTTTTTCCTAATACAGACATTCTGAGAATGAACTGTGGATGTCCAGTCCATACCCAAACTAACGTCATAAGGCCTCGATGCTACCACCAAGAGTTTCCAACCTAAACTCTCACCTCTAGGGTCATATCACACCATCAACATATGTGTGATTATCGAGTCTCCTACCAAAGGTATCTCCAGACATAAGGGTCAAGTTAAAGGTTTAACCGGAAACTCTAGGTCTTGGACAAGATTCTTGGAAGGAAGGAATGATTGGTTCCTATGTATATTGATACGACAACTAGTAGTAGAGATAGACCATACCTCGAATCATTCCTATAGCCCTTGGGTCACACTCGGTGACCACATGCAGCTACTTCCTTCCCTTGTCCTCCAACTCTTTGAGCCTGGTGGGGTCCATGAAAAGGGGGTGGTTGTAACATGTCGAAATGTACACCACATCATACTTCTCTCCTAGCTCTACATCCACGCCTGCTGCCCTGCAGATTCATCTATCCCTAATACTTCTTCTTCCTGAACCATTTTACATTCCCAAGTCTCTGAGACTGGCACCAATTTCCTGCCTTCCCACTGCTAACATTCACTGGCTGTATCTCCTCACCCAAAGAACATTCAACCACAAAGGTTCTCTCTATCACCATAACATAAGAAAAAATGCATAGAAGAATAAATATGGCTCAGATGTCCTTAAAAACACCTCGCTCGATGTCCGAGCCCTGAAGCACGGATAGTATCGTATTCATCGAGTACCAGGAACGGTTGGTACTCCTTGACGAATATTGAGCTACCGACATATCATCCTACTGAAGCTATATAAGCTCTAGAGAACTCTCATCCACCTCTTCAAGCCAGTCCTCAGCCGCCTGTGAGTCGGGCTCGCCTCGAAACCTGAGGGGTATTTGATGCTGAAACTCATTTAAGGCACTAAGCCTAAATGTGTCCTCTACCGGTACAACCGGTTGTAACTGCTAACCAACAGGGTAGTGATATAGCTTACACACTACCCGAAGGTACTATCTCGAGCAACAGTCCATGTACCGTATCCTCATCACTGTGGGAACGATTCTCATGGTCACTCTCTGGAAATGACTAGTATTTATCTTAACTATATGCTGTACTGGTGTCTCAACTAGGTAGAAAACTCTAGCAATCGCCTCCAGACATCCCTCAGCTGTGTGGGAATCTATCTATCCTCGAAACCTCGGAGGCCTCTACTAGTGGAAATTGTGCAACATGCTCAGTCGGTGTACACCGTCCGCCAGTGCGGCTAGTGGTTTCTACTTCCCAATGGGTGGTGCTACTGGTGGTACACCACCCGAAGGTGACAACATAGTAAGAGGGCCCTACATTGGATCCTTGTCACTTGGCGGGACGTCATCGTGTACTCTCTCGGAAATCTTAATAGGCTGTCTACGCAATGGAATCCTGATAAGGAACAGGTGCGCTACAATAATTATGTTATACCTGGTGAGCTGACTCAAAGAAAACACAAGAAAAATTTTCAAAACACACACGCAATTAGTGTTTTTATGCACTGAGTCATAAATTAGAAGTCAGGGTCATGGTGTAGGGATACGTCAACCACATCACCAACACTAGATTCCATAAACTGATAACCACACTCACTACACTTAACACTATTTCTATTAAAAAGATCAAATTACTATGTTCTATGGTAGAACCAACTCCTCTGATACCAATTTGTCACGACCCGTCCCCCGGGGCCCGTGTCGTGACTACCCCAAGCCTGCCTTCCATTGGCTAGGGGCTGGCGACTTGCACCGAAGGTGTATTCCCTGAAACTGGGAAGGAATTGCCTTTATAACCTGTAAAACCATGCAACCAAGCACATAGCAATATATGAATTCAAGAAAACTGTATAGTAAATAGTGCGAGTACAATATGAAAAGTGGGCTAGAATAAAAGCCCAACTGGAAAGTAAAAGAAACTGAAAGTATAAGTCAACTGGAGCAAAAAGGAAGACAACTGTTGGGTCAGTATCCGAGGTTCCTACCTAAAGGGTAGGTACAAATCGCCTCTTCAGCACTCCACGTCTGTCCACCTCCTCAGTGTACCGACTCATCCTATGTTCCACCTCTGGGCACCATCCTGTCATGGTACCCTTAGTCTCAATCAACACTGTCTGTCATCTACACCAAACACAACAAGGTGTAGGCATTTCCCATGCAGGGGTGAGTATAACAATACTCAGTAGGGAACCCGAGACCCTCAAGGTCTCACAAAATCCACAAAGGATAAACCTCCAAGCATGAAGTCAACTGTAAACCCTACATAGGTATATGCCCATACATATAAAAAAGCTATCAATTATACCCATCTCAATTATGAGGAAACATAGGGTCCATCCCAAATGCCCAAACCTCAACTGTTCCACAAAGGATGGAAGACCACAAATGAGATTACCACGAAGGTACGCCACACAGATGAATACCACTAAGGTATTACCACGAAGGAAAGTACCACATAGGTACGAACTCAGCTCACACCAGGTATAACATAGGTACGGTAGTTGAGATGATTAGTTATAGCTGCTAAATCATCTTACTCCATTAAGAGACTCTGTCACTGACCTACACATAATCTTTAAGAGTTGACCCATACAAGATTGCTAGGATCTGACCCACACAGGGTGGCTAGGAGCGGACCCACACATGATCGCTAGGATTTGGTCCACACAGGATTGCTAGGAACTGACTCACAGATGATCGCTAGGAGCTGACCCATGCAAGAATGCTAGGAGCTGGCCCACACAGGATCACTAGGAGATGACCCACACATGATCGCTAAGAAATGACCCACAGAGGATCGCTAGGATCTGACCCAAACATGATCGCTAGGAGCTGACCCACACAGGATCGAAAGGAGATGTCCCACACAAGATCGTTATTCAATCTTCTCATCACAGTCAGCTATTGGGTTCCCACACTAGGCTTTCTCATCTCAGGGAGATTCCACACCCCAAGCCACTGGTCAATACTCCAACTTCCATTAAGTCCCATGAAGAAGTATCTCAAAGGACTTCCACGTCATAAGGGTTTCAACGCAATAGATGATGTGTCAATCGGACGTCGTGTCTGTGAGGCATTAGCCTTTTAGTCCTGAGGTCCCGATTGGATTCGTGCTCGATCCAACTCGACCATACCACATCCTTATCCAAAAATCTAGTGGGTTATACCAAAAGGAATATCTCAATCCATGGTTTCCGGTGCCGCGGAATGTTCATCGTTTCGACACCGTATGAGAGAGGTATGTTGAATAAATAATCTCAAAATATTTTTATTATTATTATTATTATTATTATTGGGTGTTTCATGGACCTGAACCATGAACCAGAATTTAATATTCAACATTATACTGAAATTGATAGTCTTAATGTCGGGATCACGTCACCACTTACAGTAAGTCATTCGAACGTGGCACGCAGTAGTTATGGATGGTAGAAGATTTATTAATAATAATAATAATAATATATTATTATTTCATCATTTCGGGTACCTGATCTAAAAACCCAAAAAAAAAGACATCCAATATTGGTCTCATAATTTAGGTCTTGGAGTCAGGGCCGTACTGCCACAAAGGACTCGTGAAACCGAGGTATCGCAAATAAGTTACGGTCAAAACACGGTTTCCCCAAAAAATTAAAATAATAATATTTTAATATTATTATTAATATTTTGTTTTAAACCATCCATGTATTACTTTGCATCTCCCTTTTTTTCAAGTTGAGCATGCATCACTCTTAATTGGCACCTTATATTCATTTTTAATATATCTATCAAAATATTTATGTTTTTCTCTCCAATTTAATTCTATCTTAATTCACGATTTTTCCCTCTTCCACAAGGCTAGACCGCCACCACCACCTCCGGCTACCTGAGCCATGGAACCTCCAGACTACCGCACCACCTGGACACTACCTCCTGGCTGTCATCCACCGCTTCACATCGCATCGTCAACCTCGCCCGGATCCGCACCCTTAACACACACTGGGAATCACACCACCACGTTGCAACTTCTTTGGGCTTCCACATCTTCCTTCTAAACCCAAAAAATATAATGATCGCAAATTCTTGATCCTTGGGTCGAGAGTTCTACATCGATATGTCATGCTCAATAGAATATTGTGTTTCCAGCGCCAATAAATATTTGGTCACCTCCTTTCGTGATCCATTGCGGCTTCGTTCTACACCCAAAAAATTAAACGAAATCATATTTTTGATCTTTACATTGAGGGATTCACGTCTATATATCACTCTCATCAAAACTCCATGTTTCCAGCACCAATAAATATTAGGCACTGAAGAACGCATGAAGAACAAGCGAAAAATAAACAGAAAGATGGGCATGGTTTATGTGCAGGTTGAAGGCCATGTTCGTTTGGCCATCATCGTCGTGAATTTAGGATATGAAGAATCATTAAAAAATCAAACATATATAAAAACACCTGCCTCGATTGTCTATTAGAGGTGGCGCGAGGAATAAGACGAAGTTGAGGAGATGTTGACGTCGACATTCATTGCTCCCACAAGATGTTTCTGATCTGGGCTCAAGCATAGTCCTCGTTCTCTGATTCTAGAAGATGTTCTTCATTGTAGTGGATGTTCTTCATTGATGAATTTCATTCCATGTTTTCCAGAGCTCTCTCTTTTCCCAACAATCCTCAAACTAAATGGTGAATTTCCAAATAAGTTTATTAAATAAACTAATTGAGTTGGGACATCAATGGGAGGAAAACCAAGAGTTATCTCCCATAAAAGGGGGGATTCAAGGGTTGGGTGGTCCCCTCATTTGAATTTAAATTGGGGGTTTATTTTAGTTCGAGTGGTCCCCACCACTAAACCTGAAATGGGAGGTTTTAAAAAAAATTATTCTTTATATTATTTTTATTCTTTTAACTCTCCCATGAAGTTCATGAAAACCAACTTTCACTCTCGACGTAGTGTGGTCAAGGTGAATGTCTCCTTAAGTGAATATCGATGCTGCTAGTTCAACAGTGACATCAGATTTCATTTCTGAGTACCGGTTCAAAAGTTATATAATGCCTCTCACGTGTTTACTGAACATACCAGAAAAAATGTTTGGAAAAATTATAATAGTCACCCTTGACCCATGCTAGTAGAGGTTAGGCTCCACCTATGTGAAAAAGGCCGCAATGAACCCAAATTACTCTCATATTACAAATCTAAGTTACCTTTTAAAATTTATATATTTTACAACAAAATAATTTTCACTTAATTAATTTATTTACGGCCAAAAACTAACTTTCACTGGTGGCCCACACCAGGAAAAGTTAATATCTTCTTAAATAATGAATTCTCTCACGAGTACAGTGGTGGTCTCCGATTTTCAATCCGAGCTACCATTTGTGAGTTATAAACATTTGAAAAATAAACTATTTTATTTGCAGTTATTCCATTTTTGGGTTTTCTCACAGGAGGCTCGCACCGACTAAACTTAACTCGCACCTAGGGTAAAAATGTGAACCTAAACATAACGGTGCTTTCATATTTCTGATCTGAGTAACCGTTTAAACGTTATTCCACTTTTTTCGGAAAATTGTATACATGCGCTAATCAAAACCCAACCAAACTTCAACGGATCATTCTAGGCACTCCGGGCCTCTGAATCATGCGCCGTAAGATTTCACAATCTTGAAATAATTCCATATAATTTAAAACAAATTATACGGAATTTAAGAGATTTTACTATTACTCTTATATTTCATGTCAATATTTTCACTTCCCATTAAAATTATCCAATGTCAAACCTTATTTTTGGGGTGACCTTCATACTTCCACTTTTAACTTTTTAAGAGATATTTTTATCAACCATTTTTACAATGTGGGTTTTTAATAAAAAAATTCTAAATTTCAAGACCTTCATTACCAAGAACAAGGTAAATTTTGAGGATCCAATTTATTAATGGGGACAATATTGAAACATTCTAATAATTTAAGAAATATTTCTATTTAAAAATTTTATTTCTTCAATAAAATTCATTAAACACAACACAGAGTTTAAATCGACTATTATACACTATTAAAATATTATTTTGTGGTTGTCATGACCTTGCTATTAAAATTTACAGATATGAATAGGATTAAATACTATATAAAATACATATAAAGGTCATATTAAATATAAAAGTGTTTATTCATGATAAGTAAATAATCACTTAATTTCTAGTAATTCCATTTTATTCTTTATAGATAATTTGTCTTAAAAAAGATTTTTATTTTTATTATGAAAAATTATTATAATTAATTTTTAAATTTTTTAGAAATTTCATAAAATGATCATTTTTAAAATCATTATATTAAAATTATCCCAGGATAAATTGATGATAATTTCCTAAAAAGATTGTTTTTCTAACTAATAGGGGAAAATATAGATTTTTTTTAAATCTATATTGTTATTTCAAGTACGTATAGATATACACTTTATTTTAAAATGGTTTCAATGTTAAATTAGTTCTATTATATTTTAAATAATTGAATAATTTTATCATATTAAATTCAATGTTTTAAATTATGTGTTAAAAAAAATTATATGTAAAATTCATTTTCCGTAAAAAGATTTTTTATGTGCCCAGTGTGTTTTTATCTTAATAGATTAAATTTATAAATATAGGTGAATAATTTTATAGAAATTTATAAATTATATACTCTATAATTTTATTTAAAATTAGTCTAACATTTTTCTAGGAATGGGAAAATAATAAATCATGTTTTATGCTTACAACTATTTTTCTCTAAAAATTGATTTTCGTCTTGTTTTTTGAATTAATATTAATCTATATTTATTCCAACCATAGGTATTAATATTTATAAAATTTATTCCATATTTTTAATTAGTGGGTTCAATTTTTTTAAATAAATATTTTTTATTTTTAGGAATTCTAAATAGTAATTGTGATAAAATTTGTCACCTCATCAAAGGGTGAATTTGTTTAATCTATTTTCAAATTAAGTGATAAGACCACTATTTTTTAGTTTAATTTTTTTAAAATGAAGGTAATTATACCCATTACACCTTAGGCTCAGAATTAAATTATATTATAGACATTTTTTCATGAAAAAGACTAATATAATATTTAAAGAAAAGAAATTAACAAAATATCATGCTCTTAGCTATAAAAACAACTTTTTTCCACATAGGGAAAAAAGAAAGTTACGAAGTATGATAATCGTCTATTTATAACATAATGAAATTATTCTCATAATATGATGTTTTTTTAAAAATTAGTAAATATATTATACCTTAAATTGTTATGCAACATCGATATAGTATTTCTCCAATATAATACATCATTTAAAAACAATTAACATAATTTGAGTGAGTTAAAGTGGGCCATGAATTTTTTGGATGAACATTTAATATTATAGTTATATTGAATTATTATATTATAATTTATACTTTATATTTATATATTTTAATTCAAATTAAATTAATAGTGTCAAAATTGACATTAATGATGTTTTATCAACATATTATTTTATTAAATTTTAAAAAAAACATAAAATTATTATAAAATTAAAAGGATGGAATTATTGGGTTTTGAATTTCATCAATTTCACATTTATAATCCAATTTTAACGTTATATGTAATATTATAACCATTTTTGTGTGAAAATGATGTTACCACAGTTATTATTAAAATAGGTTAACTAAAATGTTAATCAAAAAGATAATGTTTGAATTTCCATATAAACCTCTCCAAATTTTACTAGTGGATTATATTTAAACCATATCCTACCCTAGTATCAAATATATTTTCATTTTTATGTACTTATAATAGGTAATAGCCTTCATATAATTTAGTTTTTTATAAAATTAATAATGTTCTCCTCACCTCAATTATAAAAGGGAACCTCTTCCCTCACTTTCTTACAACACATTGATCCTAATAGATCAACCATACCCTTAATAAAAAACATATAAACATCTTTATCCACACTATATAGGTTATTTTATTCCCAAAATACCAACCTTAGGACCTGTAAGAGGGTATCTAAAAGAATTATTTCAAAGATGGGGTAATCTCCTTACCCGATCTGTTTCTCTTTAATTATTCTTTTACCTCATATAAATCTATTATATTATTCATAAAAGAAAAAAAATTATTATAAAATATATAATTAAATTATTTAATTATTATTAAACTACCTTTAATATAAAAAAATCCATCTAATGGGAAGTGAAAGTATCTCTTGTGTGTATGTACGACTTTTCATCTCCACATAGAGACACAATTCATTTCTAGTAACCATATTTTATGGATGGTTATTTTTATGAGTTTAATATTTATATATTATAATTATTAAAATATTATTCTCCTGGAATGATGATATCATATCTATATTATTTCCTTTAAATCGGTTATAAAATGACAACATCTCTTGTGTGTACATTTGAACTACCACCTCTATGAAGTGATGTGATTTGTTTCCCATTTAATTTTAATTGGATGGTAGCAAGGTTGGATTTAATTAATATATATGATATATATGATGTAATATTTATTCTTTAAAGGTTATTTAATATTTTCCCTTATTTTGTTTTATCCATTAAAAAGTGAAATGTGTGTTCATGCATACATACGGCCTACCATCTCTATGAATGGTGTAATTCATTTTTCTATATTTAAATTTATGGATGAATATAAAAATGTATATATTTAATTTTTTTATAATTATATCATGATTAAGATGATGGATACTATAGAACCATAACCAAATTAGATAGACCAGAACTACTAAACAAAACATTCATGAAAAACGAACCTGATATCACCCACAAGTATGATTTCAATAAATAATTGTTTATAAAATAGTGATAGAGGATTATAATTAAATAATATTTGGTATTAATTATATTAGTATGGTTCAATAATTGATTTATAATAAATATATATTTATTATATATAATTTTTTAATGTGTATGAAGTAATTTGGGCCAAAGTGGTAATGCATTTTCATCTAACTATTATTTCTTGGGAACACATGGCATATTCACCAATTATTTCTTTTGATTAGTTTATATTCTACCAATGAATATATTTTTAAGATTTATATTATAAAACATATTGGTATTTACATTCAAATATGTCTTTATTTATTGAATGGGACTTATGATTCAAATGATAACAAAGAAGTTAAATTTTTATGTTATAATGCCATAAGTTATTGGGATTGTTTATGATAATTTTTCTCCTGATGAAACTCGTGATTTTTTTATTCATTGGTTATTTCTTTAAAATACATTATTTTTTTTCATTTTTATCATCATAATTACTCAAGAGGCCAAAAAAATGTTTTTGAGGAAAAATAACTTTATTTCTCTCTTCGTTATAAAATCATTTTATTCTATATCCATGTTTTTTATAAACAAATTTCAAGAAGGATTTTATTATTCCCCAACGATTTTTTAAATTATTTTTTACCCCAGTTATAATTTTTAAAATAAAATTTAAAAGTATTCATTTTTTCATTTTCCAAACAAATTACTTTTTATCCTTTTAAAGAAATCTAAAAGATATGTTTGATTTTAACTTATATGGTATGAACATAATTTTATGAAGTCATGACCACTCAATATTTTTTAGGATCCTTTATTTTTTCCCATGGTTGTCTCCAAATAAATTTTTTCCCTTAATAATTGGGAAATTATTTTGTTTTAAAATGGTTATTTCAAAATTTAAAGGATATTTTCCTCAATTATTATTTTGTGATATTTTAATGTTCTTTCTATTCATCAAACACAACCACCCTTGATTCCACTTATGATTTACATAGGACAAGATATAAGGATAAAATCCATATTATTTATATTTATGGTTTTCTATGATGATATTATTTTTATGTAACCCTTTCCTTTTCCTTGTTTTATATTATGATTAAATTATGAAATATTTATGAAACATGTTTCTTTTCCATTGATTATATTTTGATGAACTATTTAAAAAAACCTTTATTTTCGTGGATTCTAATATGATGAATATTTTATAAATTTTTCCTCTAATTTATACATTTTTATATATGATATTTGGCTATTTTATAAACAAAGGTTGGTGGTTACATTATAAACAAGGATGGTCGTTAGTTTATTACGACAGAAGGTTGAGACCTATATATCTATATAATGAATTAGGTAATGATTGATATATCATGAGATATATAGGACTAGAATGGTAATTGAACCTAGTTTAGTAAGTTAATTTCTCCACTATGATAGTTTTGGGAGAGAACCTTGAATACTAAAATGTTTTGGGGAGTGAAATCAATCTAGTATGATAGTCTTGGAAATGATTCATGCCTATTAAGAGAATGATTTTCTATGATTAGGTATATTCCATGATTCTGTGTCTTATAAAAATTTTATTCTCTCATGGAACAGGTTCTTTGATTTCATTATGATTCAATTATTTTTATCTTCCATGCATTATATCATTACTTCATATTATGATCATTGATATGCAGGGTGTGGATTTCAAATGTTAAACTCAAATTTTCATACCCTTAGGATCATGTTATGCTTATATGATTATAGATGTATCTCTTTATTACACTTAATTTGAATATAAGATCACTATTTCATATGTTTCCTTAAATTAGTTTTTGAAGAATGGTTTTAGGACTGATATTTCCAATAATGGTTCTAGTTATGATGAACATAATGGGTGACTCTTATGATCCAGCTATTTATGTGTCCATGTTTCCAATGATACATGACTAATAATATTGTGATGTGGATCAGTATGATATGAAATTAATATTTATATAATAATATATAAAATTTATTTTTTAAAACAATGGGTTGTTAGAAGGATCAAATAAATTAATTAACAATAATCAATGTATAAAAATATCCAAATTAAAATGGGATTTAAACAAAAATCCCTTACCTCAATCCATATCTTTAAACCTATGATTTTGAACCTATTTTATAATAAATATAGATTTAAAATGAATTTAATAAATAACTGTAATCATATATATTTATATATATCATACCATATATGATTTATTATAATACCTTATTACCATTTTAATAATAATATGACATCAAAATCAATGTTCCATGTGAAAACTGATTCATTTATCTTGCATATTTCATTTTTAAAGTATCAATCCTTTTGCATTGATCATGGTTAAATGATATGTAAATTGTTAATAATGATATCAATATCTTATATTTATTTTATATATATACATACATACATATATATATATATTCATCCATAAAATTTATAGATAGAAAAATAAATCACATCGATCATTGAGATAGTACGTCATATATACGCATGAACATTGTTTTCACTTTTTGAAGGCTGGAACAAAAGAAAGGTAAATGATAATTCACCTTTCCAGAATTATAGTTATTTCATATATATAATATATTAAGTAATTCGATCTTTATTACCATCCATGTAAAGAATAAATGAGAAATTAATTACATCGCTTCTAGGAGGTGGTAGTCCACACGCATGCACGAGCTACGTTTTAGTTTTCCAATGTATGGGAATGTAATAAGGAATACATGAAATTATAGATTAAGAATACAAATTATATCATATATAAAAATTAAACCTATCATAAAAACCCACCATTATAAATGGTGATAGAAAAATAATTATTTCGCTACGTGGAGGCGGTAGTCCACACGTACGAACTAGTGATACGTTCACTTCTCAATTAATGTAATAATGGGAGAATATTTTTTATTACATAATCATATTAAAATTTTAGTATATTTAGGATACTAAATTTATTATTTTATTTTTAATTCCATATATTTGGAGGAGTTCTAAGAATAAATAACATGCAAGTGGTCGGGTAATATGATTTTCTCTTCTTCGGTATTCCTCCTTTCGATCCATTCTTAAGGACCCATGGATTGGTATATTAAGAGGAAACTAACAATTAATTAGTGTATAAGAAAGTTTTTAATATAATTTTTTATGTTTTCTTCAATATATATTGCTCAATTAGGTGGAAATAATATTAAAAAGGGGTGAGCATTTGTAAGTGATGGAAAGGACACACTTGGAGTTGCTTAAAATATTTAAATATAATTAATGTACTTGTGAATTTTAATACTTTAAAATATCCAATAATTAAATTAGAAGTTTTTTTGTTTAAATATAATCATCTAATGGAAATTATACACATTTCAATGTCATTTTAAACATGATTTTTTCTTTCAACACCTTCAATGACCAATTTTTACCTTAATGTGGTGATGACATTCTTAATATTAAAGCGATATAATAATAAATATAAAGTCAAAATAGTATTTAAAATATTTAAAGCGATATAATATTTTTACTTTCATCATAATTTTAATATTTTAATATTTTTATGATTTTTAAATAATTTACTAAAGTATTATTTTTCATAAAATCAGTTTAATGTCATTTTTGACATTATTCACTTAATTTTTCATTAAAGCCAAAAATATAGTGATGTAATTAAAATGTAAACCTTTGAAACCTCCATAATATTTTTTAATAATGTATAAAATTCAGGGGGAATAAAATTCATCAATATTTTTTGTACTTTTTGTGTTTTTAAAATCATTTACATTATTTTTCTACTTATTTCATATGCATTGTGTCGGTGTTGTGTAGGAGTTTAAGGTAATTATCCATATCTAATAATTAAAAATAAATTTAAATAATAAAATTAATTAATTAATATTATAAAATAAACTTTTATATAAAATATTATCATATTTTAATCCTTATTTAAAAATGAAATAGATATTAATGTTAAGAGAGTGAAATTTTGAAATTTTCATTTTATAAAATATTATAAAAGTAATTATCATTGGAAAATGGCACAAAAATTTCATATACAATAATTTGTTGTGTATATGGTCGTATTTATCCAATAAATTAAAATAAAGTAAGGTTTTAGGTTGATTTTGAGACATTAACTCAGCATTGTAAACTTATTTTACCCATTTTACCCATACCGAGGTGAAAAAGATTTATCGGGATTACATTTCATAGTGACCAAAAAAAGGATAATTTATAAATAAAATATAAAATAATGATTCCAAATATGAAATATATTTTTAAATATTCAATTCCGATAAGTGTAATAATTCAATTTAAAATTAAACCTATAAAACATGATGAAAAGTTGTTTTCAAGAAAAACTTTTTTTACTGAAGTATATAGTGTTTTTTTATTAAACTCTGCCATAAATTTTACGCAGATGAACTTAATTAGAGATTTAATACTATAATTTTACTAATTTTACTTTAATTTTATTTTTAAAATGTTAGCTTGTAAATTATTGAAACAAAAATAAAATTATCATTAAAAATATGTATTTTTCATTATTCACACGAAAATAAATCTTCCCAAAAATAAACAAAATATCTCTAAGATAGTTTTTATATTATACATTGAAAAATTATCTGATTTTTATCTAAAAAAATATAAACTTTTATAAATTAATTATAATAAACATTAATGAATAAAAATAAAAAATAATCTTTAAAGAAACAGTATATTTGAAGAGAAAAATTAATTTACTTACAATTGAGGGATTATTTCATAAGAATTAATTTATATATTTGAATTAAGTAAGGAATTTATATATTTTTTAAAATTTTTGTATTCCTATTCATCCAAAAACATTCAATGTTTAGGTGATAATGGTTACATTAAAAAATAATATTTTAATAGTATAACGTGGTTTGTTAAAACTCGTTGATGCATGTAAAGTAAGATACAAAATAAATAAAATTTATTTATAAAGGGATATATCCTGAAATCTCAAGGTTTTACATTATACCCCCTTAAAAAAATTCCCTCAAAATTATTTCACTCTGATACAATCAATTGAGGATATCTCTATTTCATCTCATCCTCTAGTTCCCAACTAGATTCTTCTAATTTATGGTTTCTACAAAAAAAATTGTCCATATAAATGGTCTTGTTTCATATATATTTACCTTTATAATCTAGGATCTCAACTTATTATTCCTTATAAGAGATATCTTACTCCCACAGCTCAACCTATGAGTTCAATACATGTGAGGATTTAGAATGTAATTTTTTAGGAGAGAGATATGGAACACATCATGAACATGAGAGAGATTTAGTGGAAGTGTTGAATGATAAGCTACCATATCGATGTGATCAATAATGTCAAGGGGACAGATATATCTTGGGATTATATTTCCTTCTTTCTAAATCTTATTAACATTTTCTGATAAAATATTCCTAGGAATACCTTTTCATGAACTTCAGACTCTAGATATCATCAATGATAGTAAACATAACTTTTTTCAACTATGAGTTTTCCTTATCTGCTGCTTAATGGTGCTGAATTTTTATGTCATATCCTTATCTTTCCCATTACCCAATAACATTCTTTCATCAACTTGATTGAAAAATATTGGAGTTATTCACTTCCTTCCATAGATATCATCATAAGGATCCATCTTAATTATAAATTGAAACCTATTATAGTTAGAAAACATGAATAAAGGAAAGTGTTGATCCCAATAACATTTGAAATATAGAGAATTGTGTTTCATTATATACTCTAGAGTTTGACTGGTTCTCTCATACTATCCATCTACTTTAGGATGATCAGGAGTATTGAAACTATATCTAACTCCAAATATTTCTAAATATTTCCCTGTAACATCAAGGCAACTCCTAGATCCAAATAAAATAAAATAGGATGTGATACTCCATGAAATAATACCACATCATTAATGTATAACCACGAAATGTGATAAAGAGATAAATATTCAATGATGGAAATTAAATGTTCTAACATTATAAGTCAATCAACTATAACCCAAATAACATTGTGACTTTTAATTATTTTTTAGTGTTTAAAGAAATCCCCCATGGTAATGTTCTCCCATTTCCATTTATGTAATGGTAATGGTTCTAAAATACATGTATACATCTATCTCTCATTCCCAACGTTACCACATACCATGAATCAAAATTAAGACTCTACAATACCCTTTTTCATTTTATCCCACCATAAATACTCATTCAAATCACCATATATATTTATAATTCCCTAATGAATAGATAATAACGAACTATAATCTTTATCTAAGGGTCTCTTCTTAAAATTTCGTATTTATAAGAACATACTCTACTCCTAAACCTTATCATTCCATCAGAATCATGAATAAACTTAAGAATATACCTCCATATCTTATTATATTCTATATATTCCCTATTTTCATCTTTAATCTTTTCATAGACAGAAGGTTTAATATTAGTCTAAAAAATATAAGAACTTACCATTTAAATAATATTTCAAGTCCAATTTTATTAAAATCTAAAATTATTATATCTATTTCAATCCTCATCATGGCTAAACTAGTGTTTTCCTTCATACACAACCCATAATCCACCTTGTTCACCTTTCCAGGGATATAGTGTAACAAAAATTTGTAATATTTAATCAATTAAAACCTTCTTCTCTGAAGAAGGTTCATCTATTTATTTTTGAAAAAATACATCAATATTTTATGATCTATATATTTCCCACCTATCACCATAAAGATAATGTATCCATATCTTCTATTAAATTATTACTACTACTAGCTCCAATTCATGATTCGAGTAATTTTTCCTATGCATTTTCAATAAGCATATGGCATAATCTATAACCATATCCTAATTCATGAGTGAACATATCAATATATTCTTTTATGTATCACAATAAATCAAAAAATTATATCCACTATAAGTTAGTGTGAGAATAGGTGAACTTACCAACCTTCTCTTCAACTCCTTGAAATTCTCTTTATATTCATCTGTCAAAAAGAACTTAAAGTCCATTTGAGTCATCTTGGGGAGTGGATTATATTTTAGATATAAATATTTCAAAAAAACATTAATATTATGTAGGTAATCTATAAAATCTATGGATTTTGGTTAATATGGTTGGTCTAGTCCATTACACAATAACAACCATCATTTAATGATTCATCAATATACTCACACTTATATAAAAAAATAATGAATTTTTTTGAAGCTAAAAATCACACTTCTTAAATTTTTCATATAAATTCTCCTTCATTAGGGTCTTTAGAAAAATTCTAAAATTAACTACATGATCTCACATTCTATCTAAATATATAATGACATTATTTATAAATACTACCAAAAACTATTCAAGGTAATATCTAAAGACTATGTTTATTAAATTCATAAAGAAAAAAAGTATATGGGTTAGTCCAAATGGAATCACTATTAATTCACAATTCCCATACACTATTTGGATAGTTGTATTGGGTATACAATCTTTATTAATAATGAAATAATGATATCCAGAATAAATTTTAGTCAGAGAAAAATATTGAGCTCCTCTTAATTGATAAAAAATCATTGATACATGGTAGGGGATACTTGTTACTAATATTGTTCTTGTTAAGTTCCTAATGATCAATTAAAATATATATTAACCCATATTCATTATTAATAAATATAATGGGTTCACCCCATGGTAATCCATAAGTGTATATGAATCCCTTATCCAGATTCTCCTTGAGTTTCTTATTTAATTCCTATGACTCATTTGGGACCATTATATAAGGATTCTTTGAAATAGGTACAACACTATATATGAGTTTTACTGAAACTCAACATTATAATTTCAAGGAAGACTAGAAAACTCTTCTGGAAAGATATCAACACATACCATACTATAGAAATATCCTCCATATAAATTTTTTCACCAATCATATGATATAAATACCCTTCGGGGATTAGAATTAATACCCACCATATTGCTATAATTTCCACGGGTTATTCATATTCAGACTCACACTAATGAATGGTTGATGGATTATTTTTTCTCTGAAATATGACTTTACTTCCTCAGAAATTGATATGGTATCCATATAAATAAATCCAATCCATGCATAGATTTCATAAAACTTGACTTCAAGAAGAATCACAACATTTACAAGAAGTACATTCCCTCCAACTTTTTTCATATATGAATTATATACTATAGTCGCTTCCATTTTACCGTTAAATATTTTCACCATTAAATTTGAATATAATCATTGAAGATATGAATTAAATTTCATTAAAAAAATTCCTAATATAAATGAATTTATATAACTATGCTCAAATAGGGCACTAAAATATATGAGCTTACCTATTACCACCACATCCTCATAATTAAATCTAAAATCCCATACTAAAACCAAAATGGTTAGCATGGAAAACATTTATACTTAAAAAGAGTGACCAATTAGGAAAGATACTTCATTGGAAGACCAAATATAACACCTTATTCTCAATCCATGGTAACTTATGTTTAACTTATGTTATCCATGGACATTACCAAAGAATTAGGATGTTATCCTACCCTCATAATTGTCCCAAGGGTTTTCAAAAATGTTTTAGAAACCCAAACTCAAAAGATTAACTAATCCCTGATTCGGTGCCAACTATTTCTACCTAGGATTTTCATATAAAAATATTACATATTTTAATATGAATATTCAAAATATAAGATTAATATCAATTTTAAAATCATAATGTTTTAGTATTCTTCGATACTAGATATGTAAACAATATATTAAGTTAAATTATTAAAAAAATATTATAAAGATCCTCTAACATTATAACCTTCTTGACACACACTACAGAAAACATTTCTTTATATCCTAAGGAAATTAAATATAAGAAATGGTAACCTATGATTCTTAGTTCGGGTAAATGTGGGGGATATTAATTTATGATAATATGAAAGCATAATATATTTTTAAGGGTATGTGATTTTTACAATTATAATGTTCATACCTATTCTTTCATATATAATAAATAAAAGTCATGAAATAAAACATTATATTTTGATCATACATGAATATTAATATTGAGGAAACAACATAAATAAAACACAAACTATAATTTCATATCATAATCTTATCATAAAAGTGTGTCACCATCATAGGTATGAAAATCATTTCATATTTCATGTTCAACTACTGAGACCAAAAATTCATAGTGTATCAGGCCTGAAAACATATTCCCCATATCATAAAAGACTAGGAATCATCACTTACATCCCACAGTGGGTCAAACATCACCACTTATTACCCACATTGGGTTATTAATCCCTCCCTATTTCCCATAGTGGATCGATCATATCAACTCACATCAAATAAATATCTCATAGAAATAACTCATTATACAATTCATTGGTGGGATATATAATTTTAGGGTCACCCATAAAATAATTAAAATCAGACATATATGTTCCACCATATCATAAAAAATTAATCATAATATCAGGACATAACTTGTGGAAAGAAAATGCATTTCATAAGCATTTCATCATTACATTATAGAATAACTCCTAGAAAAAATTGTAAAAATACCATCATTATATTCATAAACATGTAAAAAATAATATGGATTATATCATTAGATCACATCCATAGTAAAGAATAATTAACCTAAAATTATGTTATCATAGATGAACATTAATTTAAAATATCACTATATTATTTCTTTCAAAAAATAATCTTTTCATTTTGAAATCACCTCTTTAGAATAAAAAATCCAAATGTTAGGGAAAATATTTTCTTTGAAAAAAAATGAATGTTTTAAATGAATCTTCAAATAATTTACTCTTAATTATTATAGAAAATTTTATTCATGTTGATTATGTTAAAACAAATATTTCTTTCTTGTTTTGTGGTAAAAGGTCAAAAGTTCTTCATTTTAAAATAATAAGAAGATTATTTTTAATTTTTTTTAAAAAAAGTCAATTATGGGTAAAATTAATGATAAAAATAGTGATATAATAACCATAAATATTTCATGAAATAATTTAGAAAACATGGATATGAAATAAAATTATTTTTGAGATGATGTAGGATAAATATGGAATCCTTTTCCTAAAGACAATTTTTGAACCATTTTGATTACCAAAGCATGGAAAATAGTACCATAATATCAAAATTAAATAAATAAATAGAAGATAATAATATTTGAATCTATTTATCATGTATTTATCATTTTATTTCTTCAATATAAATTTAGTCATAAATAATTTCAATTAAAATTGGATTTAAACATAAATCCCTTCCCTCATGTATTTCCTTTCATCATACACATTTAAACCTCTTATATGATAAGTATAGATTTATTATAAATGTATTCTAAAACGATAATCATATATATATATATCGGAGTGATTAACTTAATAGGTGGTGTGAATTTAGGGACTAATAAAATTTTCATTCAAAATTGGTTAAAAATATTCCCCAAATTAATTTTATAAAATCCCAGTTAACCAAAAAATCATATCATTATAAGTTCATATCATTCAAAATATTTCTTATAATATTGATCAGGTATTGAATAAAACAATATAGAATATTACTTAATCCTTTTAAAAATATTACTTCATTAAAATATTATAAAAACACTAATTAATGTTAATTATCAAATTATTAATTTTATTTATAGTTTAAAACAAATTTTAGTTTTAAAGAATATATTCAAAATAATGAAAAATTTAAGATAGGAAGATGAATTTTAAATACAAGAGGTTCAGTCCAATGTTGAGACTTAGTCCTCTCCACTTGGTGATCACTTTATACCAAGATATTTATATAAATAAACAGTTGGATCCATAACCTGGATCAGTTTTTACAATGGTATACAACTTCCCAGACCACACATGGATTATTCCACTATTATTTATGGGAGAAAAAAATAATAAGCCACATAAAACCTCTTCTATAGTTATATGTTGGAGTGTGGGTATAAAAAAATTAAGAAGATATCTTTATGTCACCTAATTATAGCATGAGACAATGTGAATATATAAAACAATGATAGAACACAATGATCATAATTTAAAATACAATAAGTAAATTAAGAAATATTATTATGATGGGAAAGAGATTTTCAATTTGTTATGCAGTGCATATCAAGACTCTTGATTTTAATTTTTTATAGAGGCTGATTCAAGATTATTTGAACTCTTTAATAAAATAATGTATCGTGGACTCCTTTTATTATTGAATATAGGAAGGAACTATATTTGTATTGATCATTTTCTTCTTCAGTTGAGTAGAGAAAGATGCATTAGGTAAGCTATTATTTTTCTTTTAATATGGTTCAACTCTATCATGTACAAGTAAATCCTTTCAGTACATTTCCTACGCACTTTTCCTAAGGGACTATGCTTCTCTTTTATCAGTAATAGCAGTAAGAATATATAGATCATCTCTTATTCCTCATACTACATGTCTGAATATAACTTTAATGTATTCTATTTATCATTTAAGAGACAATCATTAAAATAAAAAATTTTATTAACATCAATAATATATATGTTTAAATAAATTAATTAATTAAGATAATTCATAAAAATAGTGATAGTTAGTCCTGAATGTAGACTCAATAATACAGATGTCTCATAGTCCAGTGTCTTCTTTTTCTAGAGGTGTCTCAGGATAATGGTTTCTCATTCTAGAGTTTTGTCAAGATGATGGTGTGACATTTTGTACTTAGCCAAATCTCTAAGATGGAGTTTTTTCATCTGATGGTGAGTCATCCTTCTGGCAGAAACTCCTTTGATAAAAGGTTGGTATGGTGATGTCTCATCCTCAATGGTGTCTCATAGGTGAAAGTGACCTATTTTAGTACATTTCAAACTTTCATGGTTGGCGGCGAGTTATATTCAATGGTGACTCAACCTTGTCAGGGAGACATAGGTAACAATGAGAATACCTTGACAGCGTCTCAACCTCAATGGTGACTCATACTTATTAATGTTTAGCACATGTCTCAAGGTATAAGATTCTTATAGAAAACATGGAACTTATTAATATCAATAGAATCATGATTTAGTGATCATTAAAATAAGGGGGTCAACAATATCCCCCTTTCCATGATCAGAAATCATTGTATCAAAGGTAAAAAATTCATGGAATCAGATGAGAAATATCAAAACATTATATCAAAGAGAAATTTTAATTGTTATAATTGTGTACATATATTTCAGTGTGATGTCATATAAATAAAAGAAATAAAAAAAATTTCATTGTATCAAAGAAAATAGTATGATAAAATAATAAAATATATAAATTCCATACTAGATTTCTCCTTCTCCCCCATTTTGGATTATCATAAAGGTAAACATAATCAAAATAAAATAGTAAATGAAGAATATAATAGAGAATTTTTTGTGAATATAAGTAACATAAAAGATTCCTATTAAAGATATCCAATAATTGTTATCAAAAATTTATACAAAAACATTCTAATAAAAAAATAATGTTTGATACAAAAAACTATCATGGCTGTGAAGAGGGATCCATAAGTCATTTTCCTCTTTCCTTATAAATCTTCTGATCTGAAACTGCAAGTGTAGTTGATTTAAAAGAGCTCTCAAGAAGGTAGATTGAACACTAATGGGGATTCAAGCTATAGATTTATAAGGGAGTTTCTCTATAAAAACAAATGGCCTGAATTGTCACATAGATTTTGAAGGGGGAAGAAGAAAAGGATAGAATTGTCCATGAATAGGTGTAGTTGGATCTATGGAAAATTCTGGTTAAATTGATTCTAGAGGCATAATAGGAATAGATTTATGAGAAAAAAATGTAGTACCATGCACATGAAGAAAGAGATTCATATGATTTATGAAATCCATTATAATATGGCCACCTAACACCATGGAACTAGTGAAATCTCCTTTTTCTTACATAAATTGATTTACTTCTAAGGTCGTATCCTTAAGCTCTCAAACGTTCTCTTTAATGGTTTAAGTCATAGGTGTAAACCTCAAATTCTCAGCTAGAAATTTAAATTTAGCATGCATGGAATTCTTGGTATAAATCCTTGGGAAATAATATTTATGGATTAGGTAATTGCCCCGTGGTTTGAATTTATATCCTTGGAATAACTTATTATCATTTTATGATCATGCTTATTACTCTAATCAAAATTTCTCAGAATCTACAATAGTATCACAGGTTCTCTACTAGCAGGCCCATGAGACATAGCTACAAATTCATCTCTGACTAGAGTTATGACATGATCAACATCCACTATTTTTTCAGTAGTGGATGTATTTTTGTATAAGGATACATTGTCAAGACATTTTATAATTATATCCAAATATGTTGTAATAATAGATCTTAAATCTTCAATCATAGACTTTACATATTCTAACTAACTTTTAATCCTATTATGCTCAATCTCTATCTCATGGATGTGATGCATTATCTTAGGTCGAATGTGTTGGATAACCAATTCATAAAAATATAAGGAATAATTTTCCCAAAGCTTTTTTGGTAGAGGTTCTCACCTCTTCATAATCTTATCAAAATTAGAATAAAAAATATCCAAAAACATTCATGTCACCTTTTGTGATGACATCCCCTGAAACAGAACTTATAATAGGGGTACCAACTGGAGCTATCACAGAATAAATTTTTTCTAACATTCCTGCAATATCAACCTGGGAAACTAGGGATCCTTTTACATCCTTTTATTCTAGAGTGGAAGGTTCACCATTCTATGGTGAATTCCCTCTTTGCCTAAGAATTTATATTATTCCACTTCCATCATATCAACCCAAATCTCTAATTTTTTAACTATAAATGATTCAACAACAATAGGTTCCATAGTAGGTACTATTGAATGGGTTACCTCAATGAAAGGTATAACACCAGGAACAACAAAAACTGATATAACAATATGCAACTCTACTGATTTCTAAACACTTGAGCTTGGTGTAACAATATCAAAATTTGAAACAATAGGTTCTACACCATATGAATATATTCTTTCTGAACAATAATTGTTTCAACATCCACAAGTATATCAATAGGTGGATTATCAAGTTATTCATTTCCATCTTTTTCATCAATGAGTTATTTACTTATTTGTTCATGTACATGCTACTCAACAGCAGAAATTATTGACATTTGTTCAACCATTTAAGATTTAAAATAAGTCTAATAATCAATACTTGGTGATTTATCCCCCTCAACAAAATCATATCCTTATTTTCTATAAGTTCTGGCTAAACTCTCAACACAATTTAGTGTTTCTTCATATTTAGATGAACCATGAGAAATGGTAATTTCTAGAGTCATTTCAACATATTTCATTCAAATTTGTATAATTGAATCATCATGGTACATATTATCATCATCATTTTCTTCATTTTTAGCATCATCATTTCCACTACCATTTTCTCTATTTTCTTCTTCCTCTTCTTCTTCATCAGATTTAGAACTAGACTTGAACTAATCATCAACAAAATATTTAGCTTCTTCTTCTTGTATCGAGATAAAATTTTCTCATTTTAGAATAATCCATTGTGGACTTGAAACTTCATATGTAATGGGTGGTGCTTTTGGAGACAGATCATGTTCACTCCCATCATAAACTAGAAATTCCTCTCTTTTTTTTGATGCAGCCAAATATTCCTCCTCATCTAGGTATTCAAAACCTCATCCATCTCCAATCCAGGATCCACTAGGTCTTTTGGTCTAGTTGGATGATCAATAGGATTAAACTCAATATACAGTTTTTACTATCAACTAAACACTATTCTTTTCATGGGTTATAACTTATCCTTATTCTTGAAAAAGTTTCTTTTCCAACAAAAAATCACAATAATTAAAAAAATCCCCATCATCTCAAGCAATTCCATTCTCCTTTAACATGGAAAATATAAGCTTTCGATAGATCAAAGAGTTAGATCTCAAATATGGGTTTATAATCTTAAATATATGTACCATAAGATACCTACACAAGTTTATCTTATTTCCTCATTTCAAAAGACAAATCATATATATATATCCTAGTATCTTAAGGTATAAAAGTCAACTTTCCATGGACAAAACATGTGCTATATGAACATAAAAAGGTATTTTCACTCTCCATTAAGTTGTACAAAAACAATAATTCTTGTTATTCCATCACTAGTCAATTATATAAGATCATAATCATAAAAAATAGACATTTTTTTATTAATTGATCCTTATTATCCTTAATAAACTCTTCTACATGGTACACTCAGACATTCTGTCCATTTCTTGGAGGAGAAAACAACTTTATGGCCATTTATTTGTGTACTCACCTAGTATTCATTATCTTAAAAAGAAAACTCTATTATAAGAAAAAACTGATGTATTAGATTAGGATAGAAAGGTCTCTCATTTGAAGAGAACCAATATGACCATCCAGGGATCCGTAATACTTTCAACACCAGAGACTTTCTTGATAACAACTACTTTTCTTCTAATTCCTTTTTAGGTATTATTGAATTTTTTCAAGCTTGGGAATAACATGTTAAACTATATAAGAACCACTTAACATTATTTTATGTTACTTAGTTGGTCTTCACTCACCTAGATATGACTTATATTCATGATTCATCATTGGGATAAAGATCATCCCAGATTTCTCAGTTGAAGGTTGGGTGAAAGGTTGAAGGCTTTTAGGTTGGGAGATGAAGGTTTTCACTGGAATAAAGATAATGAAAGTTGATAAGAATATATGTGTTGTAATTATACAACTATCGAGTGTACATCATTTTGGATTTAATAATTTAAAAATGAAATAATACTTAAATCGATATCAATTCTTGGGAAATATTTGATTCGGGTTTTTTAAATAAAATAAACTAAAATCATTTAAAACCAAAACCATTTATCTAAACCATTTTTAAAATTTAATTTCACAAAAGCATGAAACCAGTGGTGTGACATTTCGCAGTGCTGAGATAATCACAATGGTGACACAACTACAACTGTGAGATAACTACAATGGTGTGTCACCCAAAAGTGTGTCACCCAATGGTGTGTCATAAAAAATTAAACATATAAAAAATTTAATCTTTCCTAATTCATGTTTGATGTAGTTCATTCTCCCATAATTTAATGTCTTTGTAAAAATATTAGCTAACTGATGTTCAATACCAATAAACTCAAGAGTGATATCATACTTTTGAAAATGATCTCTCAAAATAAGATGTCTTATATAAATATTCTTTTTCAAAGAATGAGATACGTAATTATTTGAAATATTTATAGAACTTTTTTATCATAATTTATGGGGAAATATCTGAATTTATATCCATAGTCTAGTAAAGTGTGTTTCATCCACATATTATTTTTTATCAACTACCAACAGTTATGTATTTAGCTTTAGTAGTAGATAATGCAATCAAATTTTGTTTCATACTATACCAGGAAACTAGAGACATTCCCAAAAAGATACATTTTCTATAGGTGATTTTACTATCTAATTATATCCACAAAAATCAACATCATAGTAACTAACTATATCAAATTACTGTACTCTAGGGTAAAAAAATCCTAAATTATTGGCATACATGAGGTATTTGAATTTTTTTTAAGTAGAAACAAAGTGTGTCTATTTTTGATTAGCTTGAAATTTATCACACATACACACAATAAACATTATATCAGGTCAAATAACATTCAAGTAGATAATAATTCCAATCATACATATGTAATGGGTTTAATCCACCATTTTCTTAACTTTATCAAGATTTAATTTATATGTTGTACTCATATGTGTAACTTTACTCATTGTGTTATCTAGAGTAAAATGTTTTAATTTTTTTTTTATATTTACTTTTATTTAAAATAATTCATTCTTTATTTTGAAAAACCTGAAATCCAACAAAGAATTTAAATTTACCCATAAAACTCATTTCAAACTCATTTTGTTTCATTTGAGAAAAATCGGTACAAAGATAATTTCTTGAAGATCCCAAAAAATATCAACAACATAGATTTTTACTAAAAAAGTATCTTTTAAAATTAAATTTACAAAAATGTTAGTATCAAGTATACCATTTTAAAATCCTTTTGAAGTTAAAAATTTGATGAGACTATCATTCAGTGATCTTAGACCCTGTTTCAAACCATAAAAATATTTAGATAATTTGAATACTTGATTTTTAAAATGGTGATTTTAAAAATAATAGGGTTATTAAACAAAAAATATTCAACAATAAAAAAAAAGTAGTAATAAAAACTTGATATCCATTTGTTAATGTTTGAAATCAAAATGAGTCAAATTGGATAGAATGATTCTAATGTATTCTTGTCTTGAAATTGGTGAAAAGGTTTCCTCATAGTGTATTCCTTCTTCATGACTATAACCTTCTGCAACGAGTCAGGCCTTATTTTTAACTATTGTTCATGACTCGTCAACCTTTTTTCTAAACACCCATTTAGTGTCAATAGTTAAGTGTCTTGGGATTATCTAAAATTTCCCACAAATTATTTATTTCAAATGAATTTAATTGTTCTTAAATTTCCATCACCCAGAATTCATCATTAATAGCTTCATTGATGTCCTTATGTTCAAGATAAGTGAATAATGATTTATGTTCATCATGATTTATAAGATATTCTCTACCTTTTGTACTTTTTTCTATATCTACTATAAAAATATCTAAAAGGTGGTATTTAATATTTTTAACAACTAAAGACAAATAAGGGCTTGTTACATCAGGTTCTTCCTCAGGCTCGGTTTTAATAAGTTCTGAAAATACATCAAAAGTGGTTATTTTTCTGAGTTTTTAACAACATAATCAGAATGTTTATAATTTATTTTCAAATTTGATAAATAATACTCAAGGTTTTATAAATATTTTTTGGCCTCATGTTGATCTATTTTTTCAAATTTTACATGGTTATATTTTTCCATAGTCTTGGTCCTTTTGTTAAGAACTATATAGGATTTACTAAAAAATGAATAAATTATGGAAAATCCTCCATCTATTTGGAACATAGATTTTTCAAAATTATCCTTGGTGTTAAGAACAAATACTATGTAATCAAAAACTCTAAATTTATTAACCTCGGTATTTCTAAGGGTTCTTCTTCAAATTAGGTCTAATTTAAAATTTATTTATGATGTATTATGATGTATTCATAGAATATGACCAAAAATAAATAGGTATGTCATACACATTTAAAATAGTTTGGTCTATCTTTTGTACTTATCTATTTATCATTTCAATAACTCAATTATATTGTTTGTTATTAGGAGAAAACGAATTTATTACTATTTCTATTTTTTGAGAAAAAAGATTTAAAATCTTGATTTTCAAACTCACAGCCACGATCACTACTTGGGGTCTTAATTTTAGGTCCACTTAGGTTCTCTACATATCTAGAAGACTTGGTGAAATAAGAAAAATATTCACTCTTCTGAGCTAGAAAGAACACCCAAGTATACCTAGATAAATCTTTGACAAGTATATATACATAGTGCATACCATTTTAACTTGAAAATATAGATGCTCAAAAGAAATCCACATGAACTAAAAACGTTATCTTTCTATATAATTTCTTAAAAAATCAGTGTAGATGATTCATCTTCTTATTGTTGTCTGGAGGTGATTCACTATCACATGAACTAGCATCTTGGACATTCTCCATTTAATTTTTTTAAGCAGTAATCTTAAAGTCTATATATATTCTATTTGGACTTCATAATATTCTCATTTTACATTTAATTATTCTTCATGAATCATCATATTATCAATTATATCTTTGATAGGTAGCTTGTTGATATCATGGGACTCTCTAATTGACAAAATTATGCCTCTCCCTCATTCAGGTAAACATCTATGTAGTATCATGATCTGGTCCTTTTCGAATACAGGATTTCCATGTGGGATCATTGTAATCAAAATATCATTGAACCTGAGGTACATGTCAGAAATATGTTCCTCAAGCTTCATCTTAATGTTATCATACTTAATAGTATATGTGTTAATCCTCATCTACTTAACAATAGTTATTCTCTCATGTGAAAATGATAAAGTATTTCAAATTTCATATACAGTTTTTCAAGTAGATATTCTAATAAATTATTCATCTCTTAAACCATAGTATAATGCATTAATGGGTTTGCAGTTATTATTATAGTCTATTTTTATAGCATCATGCAAATATTTTTTAGGAGCATTAGGTTGTTCACATTTACCTTTTATTACTGTCATGATTTAAAAACCCATACTCTCAATGTGAATTTTCAATTTAATATTCTTTTGAGAATAGTTATTTCTATTTAAAAAAGAAGTTTTGTTAGTATCAAAACTTTGTAATCTATTATCCATTAGATAACTAAATTTAAAAATAAAAAAATTAGATCATTAATCTTAACTAAAATCACAGTTTAAAATATTTGAAAATATTAATACCAAATTAAATAATCCATTAATACCAAATATTGATCAGAGTGAGTTACTCATGATAAGGGAGAATTAAGTGCCCAAAAAAATTTACATTCAAAATTGATTAAAAATATTTTCCCAATTAATTAGAAAATGTTCCAATTAACCAAATCAGTATATCATTATATGTTCTAATATTTAAAAATATTTCTTAGAATATTGATTATGTATCAAATAAAATAATATAAAATATTAATTAATCCTTTCAAAACAATTTACTTCATTAAAATATTGTAAAAATACTGCTTAAGGTTAGTTATAAAAGTATTAATTTGGTTTATAGTTTAAAATAATTTTTTGTTTTAAAGAATATATTCAAAATAATAATAACAAAAACAATTAGCAAGTTTTGAATCCAATAGGTTTTGTATCAAAATGATACTTAGTCCTCTCTACATGGTGATCACCTTTCACCAACCTTTTTATATAAATAAATATTTTAATCCATAACCTTGAATGTTTTTTAGAATATTATACAACCATCCAGAACACACTGGGATTCTTCAACTATTATCCAAGAGAGAATACAAACAATAGTTCATACATAACCTATTTAATATAAATAAATAGGTGTACAAGTATAAAAAAAGTAATGAATATATATATGTTTCTTCCAGTTATAGTAGAATACAATGTGTGTGTATAAACTTTAGTATAGCACACACATCTTTTAATGTAAAATAAAATAAAAACTATGAAATAAGAATACAAAAAGATAGTGGTATTTAGTTTATTATTTAGTGTAGCTAATGTATCTTGATTTTGATTTTTAGTGGATCCTGAGTGAGGTTCTTGCGAACACTTTAGTAAAACAGAGTGTCATATAATCCTTCTATTCTTGACTACAAGAAGGTACTATAGGCGTATTGATCTTTCTCTTCCTCAATTGAGTTGAGCAAGATGCATCAGGTAAGACCTTATTATTATTTAAATTTGGTTGAGATCTATCATGTATTTGTAAATCCTTTTAGTTAAACACTTTTCATGAGAGAGTCTACTTCTCTTTTATCAGCTATAGTAATTGGAATATCTTGATCCCCTCTACATACTTGTACTGAAAGTCATAAACTCTCTTCAATGAATTATATCAAGAATTTAAGATACATTATTTAAAATAAAAATTTATATTAAAATAAAAAATATATCTATTAGAATAATTTGATTTAAAAATATAAGTCATATCAATAGTGATCGTGAGTCCTAAATGGTGACTCAATACTGGAGGTATCTCTGAGTCTGTCGGAATCTTGTTCCAGTGGTGCCTCAAGCTGATGGTGTTTAATTATAGTGATATTTCAAGAAGGAAATACGACATTTTTAACAAATCCAAATTTCTATGATAATGGTGTCTCGACTAATGGTGAATCATCCTTCTAGCGGTGACTCCTTTGTCAGAAGGTCAGGCTGGCGGTGTCTCATCCTCAGTGGTTTCTCATAGGAGATGATGGCCCATTTTAGTAATTTTCTAATTTTTATGGCTGGAAGTGATTCATACAAAATTGTGACTCATCAATGGAAGTGAGACATAGATAATGGTGTGACTTCCTTGGCTCTCTCTCAACCTCAATAGTGACTCATACTTAGTAATTTTCATTACATGTATCTAAGTATAAGATGCTTACAAAAAATAGAAAACTTATTAATATCATTAGAATAATTATTTAATAATCAATAAAACATGGAGTTAAAAATATATATGTATATTTCCATATATTATTTAGTTATAATATTCTATCACCGATTTATTAACAATTTGTTAGTAAAATCACAATTCCTGGTGATAAATGTTTTTTTCTCATGCATGTTTCAGTTCGAGGGTCTCAGTCCATGAACTTTTATTAGGGTTACATCATCTATATAATTTTTATAATGATATAAATATTATATATATTCATTAAATATATATACATATTTATATTCATCAAAAAGATTATCATATAGAAAACTGAATTACACCATACATGGGGATGATAGGTCGTACGTATGCACGGATGTTTTTTTACTTTTTGATGGATGGAAAGAAATAAATTTAAATAATAAATCATTATATATGATTATTATATCATATATATCCTATATAATAATTTATTCTATCTTTTATACATTCTATGTAAAGTATAATTGAAAAACGAATCGCATGGCTTCATAGAGGTGGTAATCAACTCTTACAAACAAGCAATGTTGTCATTTTCTAATTGACGGGAACGTGAGAAAGAAGATATGATATTATAATTCAAAAAAAAAAATTATACCATATATTCAATATATAAACATTAAAACATTAATAATAAAAATACATTAAATATGGTGATGGAAAATGAATTCTATCTCTAAATTGAGGGGTAGTTGACAAGTACAAACAAGTGATAGTTTCACTTCTAATTTAAAGATATATAGAGTTGATATTGGAGGTTACATAATAATAATAAAATTTATGTATAATTGGGATACTTAATATATTATTTTATGATTAATACCATAAATATAGAATATATAGAAGATGAAATAGTTTTAAATTGGTTGGGTAAGATGATTACATGTTCTTCGGTAGGCCTCCTCCAGATCCCTTATTTAAAACCTTTGGAATTCAATTATGAGACGATTAGATCCTAAAAACTATTGATAGGTAAGTTGAGAAGATAATTGGGAATTGTTTGGTCAATATATATGGCTCAAGTAGGTGTAAATAATAGAGGGAATGGGTATCCTTTTATAAGGAATGGAAAGGACAAACTTGGAATTACATTAAATATTTAAATAAAATTTATTTATTTCTCAAGTATAAGTCTTAAAAAAATCCTTGAGATTTTAGGGAAATAAGATATGGATATAATATCCAAATTCAATGAGATTTATATAGGTTTTGGAATCATTTTAAACTATATCATTTTGTGAAACCACTTCTTTAAAAAATTTTGAAATTAACTATGGTAACAACCTATCAATCATAAAGAGTTATGATTTTACTTATATGAGCACAGTTGGCTCATTATTGGACAAAGGATAAAATATTATACCAATTTTAATCATAATTTTACTCTATATATTCTTATCATTTTAAAATAAATTATTAACATATTATTCTTCATAAAATATCATTAATGTCAATTGTATCACTATTCAACTTATTTGAATTTAATGATCTCAAGATAATAATTATTTAAAATATAAAACTTTGAGATATACCTAATTTATTATATTAATCTGTAATTTTTTTAGAATTATGATTCACTAATACAATATTACCTTTATAAATTTTAATATCATTGACATGATTTTTCTACTTCTCGTACAGATATTATGTCGGTGTTGTGTAAAACATTAAGGTAATTATTCCATCATAAAAAATTAAAAAAAATACCATGGTAGAAAAATTAATTAATAATTTAAATAAACGTTTATAACCTAATATATCCTCTTCTAATTCTGATATAAAAATATAGAGATATTAAATTCAAGAGTGTGGAATTTGGAATTTTCTTTACATAAAACAATATAAATGTCATTATAAAGGGAAAATGGCACAAAATGACATATATTAAAATTAGGTATATATATATATATGTGGTATAATTTATCCCATAAAATAAAATAAATACATGTGTGGGTTGAATTTAAGTCCTCATCTCATGGTTTTAACCCTATTTTACTAATTTTACCCTTACCACAGTGATAAATATTTACCACAATTACTATTCATAATAAGCAAAATATAAAGGGATGTTTTTACCAAATCTGAACTACATTATTCCAAATAAGGAATCTATTTCCAAGATTAAATTAATACATGTGGAATAATTTAAATCAAAATTAATTCCTCAAATTGTGAAAAAAGCAGTTTTCCAAAAAAATGGTTTCAGAAGTATAAAAAATTATAATAAAACCCAACATAAAATTAATTAAAATGACCATAATTGTATCTCTAATAATATTAGTTAACTAATTTTACTTTAACACCACAAGAAAACAAAATTTAAATTTTTATATTCTTGAAACAAAAATATTATATTCAATAAAAATCAGTATTTTCCACTTATCGCATAAAAATAAATATTTTTGTAAAAATTTAAATAATTCATCCCAAAGGATCCACTATGATCCTTGTCACTCGATATTAAAATGAATAATGTGCCTCATTATAAGAAACTAAACTATATGAGTTTTTATTTAATTTATAGAGATATGTAGTAAATTTACTTCTATAGGGAAAATCCCTCCAACATAACACCATTATCCTCTTTAGATTTTTATAAATATCAGAGTGCATATATAGCATTATGTTATAGTATATTAATTCAATAACGGATAATAAATATCCTATGAGGATATATTCATTCAAATTCATGGTGCTAATCAATCACTTTCACAAAAAGTTTATCTGATATTATTATTATGAAGGATCTCACTAATACTATAAAATATGTTAGAGATATTTAGATTAAATAATAAAAAATGATATAGAATTAGTCAACCTCCCACTCTCTTGATTTTATCATTTAACACCCAAATGAAATAACTAAAATGGATTATGAAAGGACTGAATTGGAATCAAATACCACACCCAAAAATACCATTGTGAAGACAAAACAAACCATTAGAGATGATATTAGTATATTATAGAATAAATATTATAATAATTGAGATACAATTGGGCAAAAGAATAATGATAGAAAAAATAAGTATTTAATGGACACATAAATATTATATTACCATTTTAAATTGGATTATTATAATATTAACCTAACTATGATAACATAAACTTATCCATTAGAATAATAAACTAACTAATGGAACAGTTAAATTCTCATTAGGGTAACATATGAAGTAACTATAAAATTAATTTTTTCTATAAATAAATTAAATAAATATAACTATCAAAATATAATAAAATAATTACTAAATCCCCTTAATATTATTTATGTACAAGTAATGATTTTTTTGAAACATGATATATATTATTTAACAAAACCCTTATCTTTCATTTTATAAATAAATTTCAATATATACTATTTTAAAACATTATTATGGTAAGATAGATGTTATTTATTGGAATAATCATGTCAAAACTAGGTAAGTCTAATGTTTTGGTAATTTTATTAATTGTGAAATATGGAGGTGAATAGTGTAACAAGTAAAATTAGATACTTTTAATTATATACTAAATACATGATAAATTACATCCTAGATTATGTGAGTATTTTAACATGTATGGTAAATTATATGGGATTCATTATAAAAATCAATAAGGGATGAATCGAAAGACTTATTATAAAAAACTCTAAAAATGAAAATTCAATTTTAATGATTAATAAATGTAGAAAAATATAGTATATGGTGAATAAAATAAAACATGAAAAATAACGGAATAAAAAACATTAATTGACTAGAAAATTTATTTTTATAAAATATCTTGATAGATAATTGTGTTCATGCCTCCAAATTATTAATGTTTTGATAAAAATCAAGAGTTTGAAAGATAATAAAGCTATCAAGGTAACTTGCAACAAATAAAAAACATCATAGGATGACAAGTGACTGTTCAAGTATAATATATTGATTTTATGATGATCTAAATTTTTCATTAAAATAAATATATGGATGAGAAAAAAATAATGAAAATAAATAAAATAAAATAAAAATTATAGTAGGATGCAATATGTAAATTTTAATTATGTTCAGGTTAAGGAACCCCAATACATCCCATTTTATATAAAGTATATGTTCTAATCCCGAGTGCTTATTCCCTTTTATAAAAATAATAATATGAGGATATTATATAAAAATATAAATTTTTTTGTAAATGTTGTTCTCACATTCCATTAAGATAGAAATGTACTTATATATAAGATTTGATAAATATATAATAGATAGTGATAAATGTTTTATCTAAAAAATAAATCATTCCAGGATTAGTACTATTAAAAGACCTTATTCCTAGGAATTATTCAATAAAATATCAACTATTGAATTATTTAATAAAATAGAGGGGTTCCTTTTACCCTTTTGATGTAAATATAAGATTGAATAGTAGGTTAGAAAGGAGGTTAATATAAAAATAAGATATCTCTGGAAAATAATTTTTTTTCACTCTATTAATATATCTCTATTCAAATCATCTCAAGTATTTCTCAACACACTTCTATTTTATCTTCTTTAAATGACTTATCATCTGGCCTATATATAGATTTTTGATCTAGAAGTTGAGAAATATAACTATTATAGATTCTATCAATACATTACATTCATTTATTTATTATTTCATCATTGATGAATTTTTGGTTTCATCTATGTTCAAATATTATTTGGACCACTGTGTACAATGTAGATTTCTCAAAGGAAATTTATATTCTTTTTACTATTGTATCTAACATGGATTTATATTTAAAATTTTCATTCTATTATTTATTTGATATTGACATGGATATTATGATATTGATTTCATATCACATTAAATATGGAATCAAAATTGGTTTATCATAATATATTAAATATAATATATCTACAATTCTATCCAATAGATCTAGATATCATGATCACCATCATCATGGTCTATAGTCTACCAGTTTTCATGGCCTAATTAGAGTAAACTGTAGGAGTACACTCTTCAATGGACATTATGATTCTCTTAGATTATCTAAGATTCTACCATTTTCCTTCAACCTTAATATTTTATTTAGGTAAATATAAGGGGATGATTAAAGTGATTCTTAGTTCATCATATGTCTCTTATATCATATATTCATTTTATCATCCATTATTATATGTTCCACCAATAATAGAACTTAAGTTATTTAAGTTGAATCAGTTGTAGTAATTGTCTTCCTAATAATTTATTTTGTTAACACTTAATTTGAATTCTTTTTTATCACAAGATGTTCAATATTGATACCATAAAATTCATTAATTACTATTTGTGTTATTCTTTAACTAATTCATTTATTTCTATTATTAAATACTATTAGGTCAATTAGGTTTGGTATTATTGTATCCTTGAACCTACACTATTTATCTGGTCCCTCTCTATTTTATTCATTTATTTTTTTATTCATCCATTTATCATTCCTTTAAAAAATCTTTCCTAAACTCGAATTTGTATACTTTATAGATAAAGAGATGAGTTTTAAATAATCATCTAAACTGATTAGTATGGAAGATGATGAATGTGGTGTCTAAAAGATGACACAATAGTCTCCCCTTTTGATGGTAATATATAATGCTAAATTATTTAATAATAAATAAACTAATTAGTATCATATAATCATTAAAACTAACTAATTTAGAAAATAGATGAAGGTAATATTCAGACGATGAAATAATAATCACCCTTGTTTTGATGATCAGAAGGAAAAACATTTTAATGTTTACATCATCATTTTTTATTTGAGTATTTACATACTAGTTGATGAAAATGATATATACATATTGTATTGTCTAATTATTTATGTATAATGGTTTCAATTACCCCCCCCCCCCCTCCCACTCCACACACACACACACAAGACCCATTTGCAAGAATCTAAATAAATGTAAAGGAAAACATTACACCTTAAAAAAATTATTTTAAATGAAAGTTTCATATCTCACACTACGCTTTAATAAATAAATAATTCTGAATAAAGAAAAATAATTATTTCTCCCCCTATGAAATATATATGGTATTGATAAGTTGGAAATATTAAAGTAACTACCTTTTTCAAGTAACCTAATAACCAAGAGTGGAGTATTCATTTGATTTTAATTCATATGGACTAACTCAAATTATTTGAAAAATGATTAAAATTGATAAAATATAAGTAAATTAAAAATGCTTATAATTTTATGAAATCTTTTCAAGGAATTGAAATAAAAAAAAAATATATAATTAAACATAATATAAATATTAATTTATTAGAAAGAATTTAGAATTAATATTAATATTTTCAGTATTAGTTTTATTATTATTTTCATCTATTTATCATTGAGATGATATGCTTGATAATTCAGTAATCATATTTAAGTATTAATTTTAACATGGTCGTAAAATATTTGTATCGATATATTATTTTTCCTTAATGCTTATATTTTCTAGGTCCCAAATATATTTTTCAATAAATATTATTAGAGATAAATCATATAAAAATTATTAATATAGTGAATTTATGAATAGTTATTTCTATTGAAATTTAAACAAATGATGAAATAGTATAAAAATAATGAATGAAAAAACAAAATAAAGAAATATTTTGACTATTAATCATCAAATTCATCCATCGTATTTATTTTTATCTTATCCTTCCATCTGGATGTCATAATTAAGACGAATTACATAAAATATTTTAAAGAACTATCAAAATACTTTAGAATTAAATCACCCTTTAATTCATCAATACATCTTTATAAGTAATGGGAGGTGATGGGAAAGTGGTTTTCCTGGAAGGAAACCACTATAGCCCTAAGTCTCTACCATTTTACCCAATTCTATAAGGTCTTCAAACTTATTTTTTCAATATAAAACAACCTAATATTAGGATGATATGAGAAGACTAATAAAATTATGATAAATAGGATAAGTATTATAAATTCTTCTGGGAAAACAATTATTTCCAAATTGAGCATTATGTTGGTGGAATAGGATAAACAAAAAAATCTATAGATAACATACATTCTATGAGTGTTCAAATTTTAGTTATTAAAATATTTATATGTTTAAGAAAAGTTAAAAAAATAGAATAACAAAAAATCTAATCTCTTGAGGAATATGAATCAAAATGTCCCTGATATAGAAAAATATATATTTCTGAGAAAATTTTTAATATGATATGAAAAATGATTATCTCAAGGACTATATTAATATTTATAATATTTTATACATTTATATGATTTATAATGGAATAAGTATAATTAAAATTAAATAAAATCATTTATAAGGAAAATAATTTGTGTTTTAGAACCTACTTTTTAATTTAATATTTAGAGATCTTAGAGTGAATATGAATAGTTCTCATTATGAAATATGTTTTAACTTGTTAAAAAATGTTTTCTGGAATAGAAGAAATAATTAAATGTTGTATTCAAGAGGTTACCACATAAATAGTTTTGTTTTGGGAAACATAAAAATAATTTAAAAACAAAGGGTCCACTTTTCACTCATTGAAAAAAAGTTATGTTGTCAATCCAATGTATCATCATAATTAGTGATGGAGGTACATGACTTTGGAATACATGTTTACTTTTATTTGGAATCTATTATGAAATATTACTTGGTGATCCATATTTTCATTGATTTTATCTACCGTCAATTATTATTGATTTCTATTTTTTTTTTATAATTCAAGAAGTAGTTTTATATTTTATTCCTTCTACTAACATTAAATTATTTTATTCAATAACAATATTATTAATGGATTTTAATATACTAATTCTCTCATTGAATATTCCATTTTTCTCATGACTCTTTAGAAAGTATTCTATATATTTTCCATTTTAAAAATTAGTATTCCATAACTTTTTTCTTTGGAAAAATTTCTGAAGTTTATGTATTTATTTTCAAAAGTTATAGCTTGATTTACTATTACTGAGATAACATGAGTAGATAGTAATTTCATTTTATCATGTACCATTTAAAAATATTTCATAATTTTGATATTATTATTGTATAATTTATCAATATCTTACACCGATTAAATTATTTTTCTATTATTTTATAGGATATTATAGTAGGATTATACTATATGATATTTAGTTGATAAATCATTATTGAATGACTTAGTCAAACATTTATCAGAATATAAATAATTTTCTAAACTCATATTCTCTATATAAAAATATAAATTTCATAGAACTATTCAATGGATTACCTTTTCATGGTGTATTATGATTTATTCCCTATATTATCTTCTATAACGTCATTTTTTATTTTCATTTTAAAAGGATGTGTGGATTAAAAAAGTTAATGTAAAAATTCCCAGTTAATATTTTCTGTTATCAAATATTTTATTCTTTCATTAGACATTGTATGACCACCCCACATTTATTACATAAGTTTATAGGTTTTTTAATTTTAGTCATAGTTTATCTTTGTGGTAAATCATTATTTATATTAATATAAAGAAAATGATAGATATGAGTAATGTAATGTCATGAAACTAGTTTTTGTACATCAACGCTCATTCTATAGCTTATAATATTTCATAAAAGATATTTGAATAAAAATTTGAATTTTATTTTTGAGTAAAGGTATCTAACTCATTTATAATAATATAATATAGAATGAAAAAAATAACAAACTAGGTATACTGAGAGATTTATGAAATTATTATGTTTTATCATTTTAGTAAACATAATTAGTTCTATTTAAAATAAGTGGACTATGAAAAGCCAATATAAATTTATATTAAAAAGGATTAAATAAATAAATAATAGTTATAAATAGTATAAATAGTATAAATTTTAAAATTCTTTTTCATAAATGGATAATTTAATGACCCGAATATCATATACATTATAATAAATCATTTAAAAGAATAATCATTATAATATCTAGGAATCTTAAGGTCTGGTTTCTTTATTAAATTAGGTAAATAATAAGTCAATTTTAAAATATTTTATTTCCACCAACACAAATTACTCATATAGATCACCATATTCCTATCCCAAAATGATATATCCTTAGGGGATAAATAAAATAGTATGTGATACTTTAATCTTAGTAATGGAATGGATCATAAAAAAAAAGGGGTGAGATATCATGATAGTGAAAAAATCAAAGCAAGGAGTCTTAAAAGAAAATAGATCATAAACTGTCACCTGGAAGCATAGTAGAATTGAAAAAATATCAAAATAGTCATAAAATGTGAGACAAACATAAGTTGTTTCATAATAAACAAAATTAAAGTCTCAAAACTGTGAAAATATAACATTATGGACCAAGCAACGCATATCATTCCCATACATACGATTGTAGACAATGCTAACCAAAAAATTCCAACACATAACATTATAGAAAATATAGCCCCATCATACACACATATAATGATCTTATGAGATATAAATCATTAACCAATTTATTTGGTGATTTATAATTATATCTCCCCCAACATTATAATATTTCATGTATTTTTGAAACACATAGAAAAGAAATATACATAAAATATTCACATGAAATTATCCCATGTGAGATAAATGAGTAACATAATATATATATATATATATATACATGAATTTTTTTACTATAAACGAATTGAGTATGATCAAAATAAAAGGATGGGTGAATTTTTAATGGAAAATATTTGTTTAAAAAGAAACAATACTCATGAATACAGTCCTTAGAGTTAAATAACGATCATAACAAATAATGGGAAAGAAGTTTTGGAATTATTATCTTTATTAAAAATTTATTTAATATGTAATGTAATATTTTAAAAGGATTATATTATATAGATTCAAAAAAAATTGAAATGAACCATAATATTTTATACTTAAATAAGGAGAATTTTTTACAAAATAACATAAAAATATTATACTTTATATGTGTAAAACAAAAAAAATAATAAGAAATAAAATGGTTCATCTCATTATGTTTAATTAAAAAGAAATATTAAAAAATAATTTAGAGACTTAAATATATCCATAGGAAAAGGATTAATGAAGAAGAATAAATTGAATAAATTATATGTAAGAAATAAATGTAAATGGGGAGGAACGATAGATAGAGTGTACTAGAGAACATAATATCTAGAGAGAAAAATGAGTTGGAAGGAACCCTTACATATTTTTTTAATTTATTCTCATACTTGACTAAATTCATGAATAATAAAGTTGTATTCATTAATTAAATAATATACAAAATTTTTAATATTTAACTCATCTCTTATAATAATTTTTTACCAATTTTTATTCCTTAATTAAATTAATATTTTCCACATCAATAGTTTTTAGGTTTTTTGTTTCATAGTTCCAAAACTATTACAATGTACTTGTAATTCTAAAAGGTCAGTGTAAAATGGTTCCATAATCTCTCAACCTATCATGTAATATGGTGAATATAATTCAAAAATTTATTAAATTCAATAGTTCATGAAATAATTATAATTAAAATAATCTTCCACTATAATCTTGTTCTATACATTTCAAAATGAATATGATTGTTTAATTTTCATACATTTAATATCATGAATTTTTAATAATTTTTGAGTCATATAAATTATATTATTTTAATAATATATTATTATAATTTATAGAATTTAATTTAAATATTTTCCATGAATAGAATATGTGAAAATAAAAATATAAAATTTCCCTTGGGTAGCATAAAACTACCATGGGTGAAAGATGTTGTTAAGAGAGTTTAGAAAGAAGAGAAAAATAAATAAATATTTTTGTTTTATAAAATAAATTATAGTATGAATAAAATAATATTCTAATGTTAAATTTAATGGTTACATAAGTTATACATTGGATAAAATGTTTATTGAAATGAAATACATGCATTTTGAAACCCATACCTTTCATTTTGAGTCACCTACAATGGAATCAGCCTAATGCCTTTAGAGGAAGCACTTTTAGCTCGAGTAGGTCCATAAGAATTTTTATAGGATTTTATAGAGGTATTTGTATAATGGCGCGGACCTCTATGGCCCATTCCATTGAGAAAATATGGTGTTTGAGGTGTTCTGGGAGGTCAAGGTTACTTATCCCCAATAATTTTCCAATTTTCCCTTTTTGTGAACAATTCCATCGGTGAACAGTTCCAATGGTAGACAGTTGTGAACCGTGCATCGGTAACCTTCTGTGAACAGTAGCATCGATGACCCTCAGTGAACAGTTCCAATTGTAGACAGTTGTGAACAATGCATCAGTAACCTTCTGTGAACAGTCCCAATGGTGAGGTCCAATGGTAACCTCTCTTTCCTTTGCCGAATTTTGAGTTCTGTGAATAGATCCATCAGTGAACAGTTCTATCGAAAAACTCTAATGTTAACCTCTCTTTCCTTTTCGAAATTTCCAGTTATATGAACAGTCCCATCAATGAATAGTTATATTAGTAACCTCTTTTTTCTTTTCCAAATTTCCAATTCTATAAACAGTTCCATCGGTGAACAGTTCTGTTGATATCCTCTATCTGTAACCTCTTTTTCCATTGCCAAATATTGAGTTCTGTGAACAGTGCTTCTAGAACTGTAGGTGTACAGTGTTCTTTCGGTGAGGTTCTAATGGTGAGGTTCATGAATAGTGTTCTATTGGTGAGGTTAATGAATAGTGTTCTAATGATAATGTTCGTGAACAGTGTTCTATCAGTGATGTTCATGAACAATGTTCTGTCGGTGAGGTTCTAAGGGTGAGGTTCTTGAACAGTGTTCTATCGACGAGGTTCATGAATAGTGTTCTAACGGTGAGGTTCATGGACAGTGTTCTATAGGTGAGGTTCTAACATTGAGGTTCATGAACAGTGTTCTATCTGTGAGGTTCATAAACAGTGTTCTATCGGTGAGGTTCTAACAGTGAGGTTCACGAACAATGTTTTTCTATTTCCAAATTTTGTGTTCAGGAACAGTGTTTCCAGCTTCCTACAATTTCGCCCATTTGACGTTTCCTTGAAGTAAAATTCATTTTAATCCTTATTTTAATATCTCTAAGGACGATTAAAAGGATATAAATCCTATATTAATTATTCCTAAGGCTCGGGATTTTTTTACTTGGTCAAACCATGTGGTTTAATGCGATCCGATTTTAATGGGAAATTAATCATATCTTAAACCGTCACTCTTTTAAATCATTAAAAAGGGAAAAGATCTCTTCCTCCTGTTTTCTTCCTCCTTTTCCTCTAGTTTGAGACGCTCGAACCTTTCCTTCCTTCCCGTAGGAATTGTGAGATCAAGCATTTCCCTTTGGATTGGTTTCCTCGACGTCCTTCTTGCTGCAAGTGCACACCATGTTTCTGTACAACCACGTAGTATCGATCAATATTCAGTATAAGGTATGTTTTATCATTATTATTTTTGGGTTCATCTTCTCTTATTTCTCCTTTCTATATTATAGAATATAATATCTATGTTTCTAATGGAGTTTTCTTGGGGTTCGGTTGGTGCGGTCGTACCATGTAATCCTCGGGTGGATGTAGTTGTCGTGAGAGGAGGATTGTGACCCATTGTGTGGATTATTCTCATATAAAGAACGTCAAGAACTATTTGAGGTAGGGGATTCATTGCTTCTCTTTTATTTTATGTGAAACTGTATAGTTAGCATGTTTTTCCCACTAGATCTCAATAGAATTGACATAATAAATATTTTAATGGGATAAATAAGTTGATATCAATAATATTTTATTGCCTCTTGTTTTTCTAGATAGTGTGATATCCATACTTTCTTTGTTTAGCTATTCGTTCTTGATGGAAATTGGTAATGAATGTAAACCATAATTAATGGATAATTGTTTGGCTATAATAAAAGAGGCATGTAAATGAATCTAGTTCTTCTTCTTGTAATTTGATCAAATTGGCACAGTAAGCATGTTTAATCATTTTTGATAACTTAATGATTAGGATTACGGAATTTGGAACCTACGAATAATAATCTGTTAACCTAAGATGGATTAAATGACTAGTTGTTTGATAAATGATAATTCATGGTAGGGTTCTGAGTTACCCTCTTGTTTTTTAAAGGGCCAAGAGCCAAATTGTTAAGAAGTTTGTTTTCCTGCTGCATGTGTTGTAATGTGAGCCTGGATGGCTATTTTGATATGTGGGGGCATGGGGGCCTTTTGGTTGTGGCAGCAAATGACGCCTAGGGTGGTGAGATGCATCGGTTTATTCATGTGGGTGTCACGGAGGACACCAAGGATGATTTAATGGGATGGATGTCATTGTTGGATGCTTTCTATTTCTTTTGGGTTGAATACCCGTTTTACTTTTCCCAACTGCCTAAGGCAGCTGGTCTTTCTTACCCTTCTTCCAAAAGTGGCGAAGACGCATGGGGTATGCCACGTGCTTTCTATGTTTAACTTTTCAAGGGATGATGGGTCTATGCTCTTGCTATAGGTGGAAACGACTCTACGGGTAGTACATCAACTCACCGTGTTGATCCCCCTTCTGGTTAGCATCATAAATGTTTTTCTAGAATTCCTGGGAATGTGGGAAAGTAATTCTGTAATGAATAATTGAATAAATGGTGTTGACCCATGGGGTTGGAGTTTGCTGGAACATAATGATGAGGTAGTAATTTTGAAGGAATGGTGTACTTTGGGTGTGATGATAATGAAATTTAATGTGGAATTGGTAATGGTTATCTAATGTTTAAAGAATTAGTTAAAGTAAATTGAAATAGATAAAAAGGGAATGAATTAATGTATTAATGCTCTTTAAATGGTTGTGTTCTTATAGGATACCTAGTCTTAGAAGTTGTATCCAGAGTCCAAGAGACTTTAGCTGCAGTTGAGTCTAAGACTAGGTTGTTCCCATAGTTTGGTTGTGAGATATAGTATATCATGTACTTTTTGTGTTTTTATTTTCTACTCCACCCTTTTATTAATTGAAATAGACACCCTGGGGATTCTGAGCCCTAGGGGTGTTTTCCCCAACATTCTAGTGGGAGGATGAATGGTAGACTACCCCTTATGTCCCCACTCTCTTATCATGGTAGTTACCTGTGTTGGTAGGCACAGCGGTTAGTTTTCCCCATATATGTGTGTAGAGGGTTGTAATGGCTTGTGGTTATTCACACACATATATTATGGATATAGTTTCTTATGGACTACTATAGGTGTAACACGTATAGGTTGTGATGGCTTGAGGATCCATACTTGGTGTATGGGATGTAATGGCTTGAGGTATATTACCCAACGTATGATACACGTTATGCAGGCTGTGGTGGCTCCCAGAAACTACCTGGTTACTTTTCTTATGTGTACGTTGTGGTTTTGCTGCACGAGGTGAATGTTGTGGTGCTTCACCCAGGTGTTTGTGGGAAATTCTTTTTAGAGAGATATTCTTAGGACCTGCGACATTGGGGAAAAGTGGAAAACCAATGGGGATTTATTAATAGGGTACCCTTGATATTTTTATTATATTATATACTATTGTATGCATTAAATGGTGGGAGTAGCCATAGTGAGGTTTCGAACTTAGTATTCCTATTTAGGTGATGAGTCAGTTTCACTTGTTGTTCACTGTTCTTTAGCATGCTTTATTTACTTATCCATGAGAGGCTTTAGGGAGGATCCTACTGAGTATACTATTATACTCACCCTATGTATATATAAACTGTTTTTTAGGTCACTTGGAGAAGGTTGGAGATCAAGTTGGTTTCTACTAGCTTGGGGTTGCAGGAGCTATTTGGGCTTGTGGTTGCTGCTATTTTTTACTTTCTTTGGGGTACTTTCAGTGTTCCCCTTCTAGTTATAGTAGTTTTTAATGACATTACACATGTACACTTGGGTTTTCGTTTATATTTCAGTTCTGAGTTGGAGTTGGTTGGGTTCTATCTTATCTATCTCTTTTGTATGTGTTCTCTTAGAGGGTAGTGCCTCCCATTTGTGTGTTTCTTATACCCAATGTGCTAGTCGCCTACCCGGGGACTACTAGATGCAGGACTCGGGGGTCATTTTATCCCTTCTCACATTGTCGGCCCAGGATGGGTACACTTTTTTGGGAGGGTTCATGACAATTTAGGAAAACATTTATAATTGTAAAGTGTTCTGAAAGTGAAGAGAAACTGAAAAAATAAGGTTGTTTATATATTCATGAGGGAGGAGGGTTTTATAATAAAGTATTGAAAATTTTATAATTTAGGCCAAATATTATTAATAGATTAGGTTATTTTTAATTTTATTAGTTTGTGGTTAATAAATATAAGTTTAATTTAAATTTTACACACAAAAAAATAGATGTAATTTTTAAAATATTTTATACGATGTAAAGAATCAAACATAGTATTTTACTAAAATAAAAAAACATAGGTTTTCAAAATTTGTTTTAGGTTTTGAAATTAATTTAATTTTTTTTAATTAATTTATTTAAAAAATAACTGCATTTTAAATCATGAAAAAATTTATAAAATTTTAAGTCTTTTTTATATCATGTTTATGTCATGAAATTTATGGTATTCATAAATACCTTATTTTTTACCTTTTTTGTAAATATAAAGTTTTTCATAAAAATGAAAAATATCACTTCAATGTAACTTTAAAATGATGATTATAAATAATGTTTTTTTTATATAATATTCAAATTATAAATATTATAAATTTAACTTTAAAGTAAAATGATTTAATATATGAAAAAACAATCTCATCTTAACTAAAGACTAATTATTTTATTATAAATTATTAAATTTCAATGTGTATTAATCCTTAATTATGATATTATTATTAATTAAATATTTATACATTTAAAATATATCAACTTTATGAAATTCTCCTTCAAATTAAGTGTATTTAGATTTTATATACTTAATAAAGAAAATAGTTTTAGGTGGATGTACCATACTCATAACACTATTTCATTAAAGTTATTACATTTATAATGGCTTGAATATCCGAATATAATAAAAAAATTAGTAAGAATACGAAATAAATATGAGAAATTAAATTTTCAAATATAAATAATAAATATTTCATCATATTTTTTTAGTTTAAAACATGTTATTTAATGTTTTAAATAGAAATTTTTATAGTGAGAAAACATGAACATAGAATTTGATAAATATATAATAGGTATTAAAATTATATAAGATTATAAATGACCGATAACATATATTTATTTTTGTTCAAAAATATAATTTAATAATTTATTTAATCATATTATGAAAATAGAATGTCATATGACACTAAAAAAATACTACATTACTTTTCAAAAGTGATATGTTACAATTATGTGACAATAAGAACATGTATTGTACTTTGTTAGTAAATAGATTATAATAAATTAACTACTATTAAAATGAATATATTAATTTTATACTAAACATAATTTATTTATCAAATACTATCATCGTAAAAGAATAATGATTTTATTATAACAGAATTTGTAAAAACTATTTGGTAAATAAATTTACATTACGATAAATGAATTAAAAATACAACTTTATTATTTATTCAATGTCTTATTAAAAATAAATAAATTATTAAAAAAATATGAAAAATAAAAGTCCAAATTTCATGTTTATATGAAGTGGGATAACTAAACAATTATAATTTCATATAATTTTATTACAAAATATTATTTAAAAATATATAAGGAAGTATTTTAATTTAATATTTAAATATTTTTTTGCAAAATATAAAAAAACTTAGACATGGGGTGATTCATTCTACCACCTTGGTGAAATTGTGTTCTCAAGTTTTTATTCTCTAAAAGACTCTAGTTAAAATTTTCTCATATTTTTTTTGAACAATAATATTAATCTGCACCATTATCTTAAGGATTAAATTAGGAAATGCTATAATATGGGTAAACCTAAATGAATTATAAATTGTAATCCAATATTATCATATTAGTAATACATAACATATTACTCTAGAGGAAATGGATATTTATTTAATTAATTTTACCCAAATTTTTCTTAATCATAATTCCCAAAAATTTATAATCACTTCTATGATGCCAAATATAATGACTTAAGTCTAATAAAGAACATATTATATAATTTTTAATAAAATTTAAAAAAAGTACAAAAAAATATTGAGGTCCAATGACTTTGGAAAATTGGGGACATCTTAAACCATCTTTAACCTAGTACAAAATATTTTATCTCCATCTTCATAACTTTCTTATAGATCTCACTATAATCCAATCAACATAGGGGATATCCTAAAGACATATATAAAATATAGTTTTACCCATAAATTCAAGTATGTTTGTGAAACAAGATCAACATTGGGGGAGATATCATTGGATTAAAAAAGCATGGCATGGAATCATAAATGGATATGGATCAAAAATTGTCACTTTGTAGCATAACATAATAGATAAAATATCATGGGAATCATAAAATATGACACAAACATAAATCATATCATCATAAACATATCTCAAGTATCTGGACTAATATAATATAACATTGTGGATAGATCAAGCAACATTACAACCATGAATAAGATTATCAATAATAATAATCTCATCATGACCAGGAATAACATCATGGAAAAAGATAACCACATCCTTCCCATGTATAAGGATTTCATGATATGTAAATCATTATCCAATCTATTTGGGACTATATAATTTTGGGCCCAGCTTTCTTCATAATATATTATGCATATATTTTCCAAATAAAAAAATAAATATACATTAAGCATACCCATGAAATAAACCCATGTTAAAGTAGTTGACAAAAAATACATAAAAAATTAACCAAAAATTATTTTAATAGGATATGGATAAAGGTATGGGTGTTGGAATCTTGTAAATTCATTTTCAATAAAAAAACATGAGTCATGAAAATAGATATCAAATTTAAATCCAAACAATAAGATAAGATAAGAAATAGGTTATAAATTTATTCCCCTTTATCAAAAAAATTAAATGTGAAAACACTATTTAAATTGTTAAATAGTTTAGGGTTTCCCATAAATAAATATTAACCGTCATATTTTACAACAAAATAATGAATTTTTCGTAAGAATCATATAATTTTGATAGTACTTATAACTGTGAAACATTAAATTTAAGAATAAATAGATTTGTTTTTTTTATCATATTTAGTTTAATTGAAATAAAATAAAGGGATTTAAAGACACATGTTAATCCAAAGAGAAAAACAGGGAAACATAATTATAATGTACATAAATAATTTTTAAAATAAAAGAGGAAATAGGGATGCGATATGGATATAAACTGTTCGATAACATAACAGAAAGATAAAAAAAGATAAGGAACAAAATCTTAAATTCATTCTTGAAATTATTTTGATACTATGATAAAATCATGAATAGTAATGTTCCATCCATAAATTATTTTCTTTTTAAAATTTTTAATCTTTATCATATCTCTTATAACATATTTCGATCATGTTTTATTAATTTAGTAGGTTCTTCGATACCTTAGCTCCAAAACCACATTGATTTAGTGGTAATAGAAATAATATTTCTATCAAATGGTTATATATGCACCATATGGTTCATTTTACAAGGTTCATATCATTATATAAGTGATGGAGATTAATAGTTTATAAAATAGTTAAAATTTAGAGAATCTTCCTTGGTAAAGAATTTTGAGACACTTAAAGACGACTAGGATTTTTTTTAAATCATTATTATCATAACTATTTTATGATTTTATAATAATAAAAATGATTTTCACTTATTATAATGTTCTATTTTATGTCATCCCACCTTTTTGTTACGTAAACCTTTCATTACATGGTGTAAAATAAGAGATATTTTGAAGTCTAGTTTCTTAGAAACCAGAAACATAATATATGAAAATATAACATATTTTTATAATCCACATGAAATGATTCTTCATGGGTTCATCCTAATTAAATTTACTATATCTCATATCCTGGGGGTATACATCAAAGGAAAGGTATAAGGACCCGACCTTAAAACATTACATAATGTCCAATTAAATGAATAATTCACATTTAGGATCTTTTCAGGTTTAGAGTTTTAGAGAAATAGTCATAACAATTACATTACAACTTGAATATTACATGTAGACACTACTACTCAGTATCCATTTTTTTCATAAAATAAAAACACTTAAAAAGAAACATGTCTAGTTCTATGTTTTAAATAGAATGACTATTCCTTGATCCCATACTTGACCCTATTCATCTTTAAGTCATGTGGAAAACATTTAAAAAACATGGGGTGAGCATAAGAATCTTAGTAAGGGTTATAAAATAAGGAAGGAAAACATTACCCCATCAAGAAATACAAATCAAATGAAACAATATTTTTCAATCATAAAATACCTTATGAAATCATAAGATTTATGAATAACACAAAGAAATCATTAATCATAAAGGTTTCTTATGACATCGATATCAAACTTACATTGTAGCTATCACTAATATATAGTGAGTTACACTTGGGATAGCCATCACAGTATATTCCCTAAATCTCTTCGGAGAAACATCAAGTTTACCTCCGTTATGTTACCCAATGCATTGGAGAGCTATCTCGGGCTCACTCGCCCGAGGTTTATCATGGAACCACCTGTATATGAAAACAATTCCCAATAACCATAACATAATCATAATATATAGCACATGTATAAAAGAAAGATAAAATTTCCACATTCCAATATATCAAATAAAGATATTGAAATAAACAATGTTTTATCAAATCATTTTCAAAACCATTTAAAAGGAGATTTTTTAATCAAAGTGTCCCATACCACTTTGGAGATTTTAAATGAATTGTCATTTGAATACATTAATGTCCATATAAATAATTCCTAAAACCCATTTAGAAAACATGGACATTAATGAGAAACATTTAGAAGAATAATTCTTTAAAACATTAAAAATGATATTTTTGTTAAAGAGTTTTTTTAACAAAAAGAGAGTCACTTGAATAAAAATAATTGAGAAATAACATTTAATCAGAACTGTATAATATCATGAGAATAGAGTTATTTATGATATAATATGTCAAAGTACAGTATATACACCATATAAGAGTGAATTGTGGCATAACAACAATGAAGTCTCAATGTAAATGGAAATTGAGATGAAATCCCTTATAAAGATGGTATTCTTAAATTAAGGATGAATAAATCACATAATTATGTGCGAAAACTATAAATACACCCAATATAAGTGGATATTAAGTGTAAAACAATAATAGGTCATTCAAACATATTCATTGGATGACATATTCAATAAGTACAAGTAGAACCCAAAGAATCAAAATTGGGTTAAGAAGTTCCCTTGTAAAAATTCGATAGCCTAACGGCGTCACATTAAAATTCAGAAAATGAGTTGATGAGAAATAAAGGGTATCTCATCACTTGTAAATAAAGGTTACATCAATAATTATATAGAATACATATCCGAACATAATAATATGTAATTTAAAAGACATAACAAAAATAAACCTTTTAAAAAGAGGAGGGTGAATGGTTCCCTTATCGATTTGGTAACTTACAAAACATACACCACATGAAAGAAGGATCATAAAAATAAGATTTAAATACTCATAAATGAAATTATATTACCCAAAGAGTAAAATCATGGGAAGTATATACACCACACAAAAGTAAATAGTGGCTAATATAGCATGAATCTCACCGGAATAAAAAGTGAGATGAAACCGTTTACCACATTGTAATCAACTAAGTTGTATGACCAAAATTTAATAACAACAAAATGAATCATATTATACCATGAATATAATGAGAATAATGATAATATATATCAAATGGAAGTAAAAAATAAACCACATGCAATGAATAAGTGGTGAATAATGGAAATATCACAGAATTAAAAGTGAGATAAAAAATCCCTTACCTCGTGTCCGACTTGACTCGATCGGGATTTAATCTCCAGAATAATAAACTAAAGTTAATTTATAATTTCATAATAACCTTTATCAAGTTTATTATTCCTTTTATATCACTTATTACCATGTTATAAACATTATGTAATCATTTATGTTAATAATGTTCGTTTTGTGGATATTTGGTACTTGAGTCAAAAATGGACTTCTTAAAATTACATGTTGTTCATGTGGTCAATGGTTCATTATATCCAGAATTATATTCATGATTTAGATATCTTATATATCGTATATATCTAGTATATACATGTATTTATAATAGTACATAACATTTATAGGTGAGAAATGAAATGCATTGTTCATGGAGACGGTAAGCCGTACGTACGCATGAACGTTACTTTCATTTAAATATCTTGTTTTAATGGAATTAAAAAATAATTATAAATAGGTATATTATAATAACAGTATAATATCATATATAATATCATTAACTATATCCTTTATACATCCCACATAAGGCATTAACGAGTCACGTCACTTTGAGGGGGCGGTAGTCCGCGCTTCCTCAAATGAGATTATCGTATTTACCCACTATAGAAACCATAAATGCGTGCTATAAATAGTAAATAAAGAAGCATAAAGAAAACATAAACATAATATATATCATATATAAATATATTTCCATCATAATGGCCACCATGAGAGGTGGTTGGAGATATTTGAACAGGCATCGTTTTGTGAGGCGTTAGTTTTCCATCCACAGAAACATTATGTTCATCATCCATTAGATGGAGGTATGTGTAAGTGTAGTTCGAATCCTTCTCATAAAAACATTATATTATATTTATGATATTGTTGTTGTTAAAAAATAAAGTAATAAAATATTTTAGAGGTTGGATAAGTAAAATAAAAGAAACCAAATTAAGAGAAACTATTACCTTTAATTTGGGTAACTCCCTTTGGTTTGAACCAAAGGACTAATTGAAGTGTCTTATGCCTAAGTTAAGGCTTCTAAGAGGAGGAGAGGGATGTAGGGAGATTAATTGATTAGAGTTTGGATGAGCCAAAAGGCTTGAGAGTTGTGTTTAATTGGTTAGAAGTGGTCTTCTTTTATAAGGGAGAGTGGGGGCTCTTTTGGAAAGTGTGAAAATATTATTTTATTTTAAACATATATTTGGTTTCAAGAGGTCCATAATAATTAAAGATGAAGATAAGATGACTCATGGTAGAAATAAAATCATCCAATCAGAATTGTACATGTTTTGGATTATATTTTAATCATTATAATTATATTTATTTAAATCATTTATTAATGAGGTAAATATTGGATCATTATTGTGTCATAAATAATTTAATTTATATGATGTCTAAAAATTATAAAAAAAATACCAACATGTAGGAAATATTTTTAGCTTTACAATGAGTATTTAATGTCGAAAATATAATTTATATATCCCCTTATAAAAATTAATAATTAAAAGAGTTTTGTTAATGTCAATTTTGTCTTTACATTAAATTAATCAATCCAAATTGTCATTATCACTACAATGTGGCTTAATGGGGTTGAAAAATCCACCCAAGGATGCCTATGGTCAGAAAATACTCATCCAATAAGGTTAGTACAAGTGTTACGTTAATTTTTAATTATTATAATATTCTTTTAACCTTTAATTACCCTATTTACATTTAACCGCGGTAAATAAAAGTCAAAAGTTACTATTCATCAAAAATTATTTTCATCTTATTAAACAACATTTTACTTCTTGGTAATAACCATGTAGGTTGTATTTTCAAAATTAAATTCACATAAGTGGTAAACTTTAATTTAAATGAAAAAGTTAGTTTTTTTAACTACCACTAAGTGGTTTCACTATTCATCAAAAATTGAAGTTTTTCAAAAAAAAAACCAAAAATTCAGCCAAAGCTATATTTGATATTCTGAATTCCAAAATTATGTCTATTTTTTTATATTCAAAACATATAAGTGGCATCAATTAATTTAAAAATTAATTCATGTTATAAAAACAAATAGCGTGTTTTTAAGAAACAATAATTATCAAAAGATTGATACTTGTTTACGTCCAATTTCAAAGTGAAATTAATTCCAATGACAAACATTGGATTAAATGGTAAAAATATATTTTAATTTCAATTTAAAACCAATTAATAAGATAATATATCTATATAAATAAATTATATTAAAATGAACTTTTCAATTAAAATACAATATTTTTCACTATTCATTAAAAATGAACTTTATCGATAAAATTTCAAAAATTTACACAAAGTAAATATTGATGTCCCAATTCTAAATAAGGATTTTATTTGGTCAAATATAATTTATTAAAGTGACCAAAACTATATTTAAAAAGGGTTCTCCATTAAAACGCGATAAATCGGCCTTTTAATGTAAATTATGCTTAAATTAGATTCATTCACATTTTAAGCCTCTAATTTTTATTGGATAAATGTAAATACATTTAAAAAATATGTATAATCATATTTTAGTTAGTTTCATTCATTACTTCCAATACAATAGCTAGGAGTTATCTACCATTTAAAATAATAATGTATTATTAGTGTGCAACATAAGATTTCAAAGAAACTCGTTGTTGCGTATCGGGTATGCTATCGAACATAGCAACCCTTTTAAAGTAAAATTAATATTTAATTCAAAAATTAATAAAAATCTGAATGTCACATTATTTATTTACCTGGGATGTTACATCTTTCCCCCCTTTTGGGAATTACGTCCTCACAATTTTAAAATTTGGGCTCGGAAACATTATTGAAAGTCCCATATCGAAAAAATATTCAGTAAAACTATCACTTTAAAAGAAATAAAGAGAAGTACAATGGTCACCCAAGTTAACCCATACTAAGATTCCATGAAAACATGGATTTGAAGGATAAAAAAAGGGTCAAGTTCTAATGGAGAGTGATAGGAAACATGATTAGGAGAAAGTTAACCACAAGAAAATCACAAACTTATGACGTGTGTAAACGGTCTTTGATTACCCAGTAGGAAACGTAAACCAACAAAGTTTATGTTTTACATTCCTTTTCATAATTTTGAGGAATTAATCTTCTACATATAATAAAAACATAATTAAATATTATTACCTTCAAGTAATGTTTCATCTTTTAATAAGTTTCTATAAAAACTAATCATTTCTCTAAATGATGAGCATTCAAAAAGACTTGGTCACATCAAAAGCACAAGAATCATATTCTAGATAATCACACAATCCAAAAAATGAGAACAATATATTTCTCTTGTATTTAGACCTCAACTAAAACGAAAATTGTTAGTATAGGATCAGATAATCACTAAAAGGATAATCCTTTATAAAAAGAAATACTACTCTTAATCTCCAAAATTCAACAAAAAGAACCCGAGGTTCAAGATAGACCATTAAATAAATAATTGTCCTTAAAACTATTCAAATTAATACAAACTAAGATTGAAACCCAAATATCTAATGGATTTAATCACATAGTCTTCCAAGATAAATCTTAACATTTATCTCCAAATAACATTAGTTACTCATAAAGTCTCATACTAAAAAATAATTAACCTAATCACATATCATCCATGATAGGTTAATCATTTCAATAGATAACCCAAAATCGACATATTCATGATTCATAAGATCATCTAACTAAAAATAATTAGTCATACTAGCCAGGGCCTTCACGTTGTCTAGTGGTATGTGATAAATACCAACTGCACATTGGTTGTGGGTTCGATTCCTACAGCTTCGTCCGACGCGACAGGTTGTCACACAGTGTGCGTGTTGTCCCTTTTAAAAAACTATATAATTTTATATCATTCCTCAAAAAGAGATAAATTCATCAAAAATAACCATAACATAATTTAACCATGAAGGTTATCTAATAACTTTCATTTTGCATCCCAAAATGTATTAACCGGTAATTGCCTCAAATTAAAGGATCATATAAACCCAAATGGTTCTGTATAACTATATCTACAAAAGAGAAGATAATTATTCCTTGAATAAAACTTTCATATATCAAACATTTGGGTTACACATATTATAAAAAGTCTTCAAATGTAATCCCATCATCAGAAGAGCCTTAATACTTTTAAGAATTTCACCATCATAAATTATTCCATAACTCTTGAATCCCTTATGTGTTGACTTCTTACTCATTCAGCATTATTAATGATCCATTAACCATTCCATTACAACTTATTCTGAAATACTTCTTTCCTACAAACAAAATCATGAACCATATCCTAATATTTCAAAAATAGGAAAACATATGTTAAGAAATATTCCATAACTTTCATTGGTCATTGTCAGTTTCTTCATCCTCAATCAGAATGGCATTAGGTATTGGTAAACGAATATTTTTATGGTCCTGGTGATCCCATTCCCAAAACTTTTTTCTTAGGACATGTGTTGGCATATTGACCATGCACACCACATTTAAAACATTCAATTGATCCCCCAGAAAGTACTTCTTTGCCTTTCCTAGAGTCAACTAGATTCTTCCTTTTTACATCGCAGGTTCTTGCTTTATGTCCTTTTTTTACACATCAATAGCATCTTTTTATACCTTTGAAACATTTCCCTAGGTGTTTATTCCCACATATTTGACACATAGGTTTCTGAACACACTTACCATTATTATTATTACCTAAACTTCTGTAGGGATTTTTTTCACGCATATATGATGCCTTATAAAAAATAATAAGGTTCAGGTGGTCAATCATGACTCCAGATAGTTGGTTCAGAATAACCAAAAGAGTTCTCATTGCAGCTCCCATATCATTCAGTTGCTCGTTCAGAAAACCGTTACAGTTTTCATCACATCCACAGTTACTTTGGTGCTTGCTAGATCCATCCATTTACTAAAACCAAAAAGGTCAGTGGGATTATATCAGTAAAATCACATATAATACTAAGATATAATTATTCGTGTTATCTTAAACTCATTTAATTTATCTAAAAAACTATGACTCTTTCTGAAATCCTAACCATTATGGTAATGTCACTTATGCTTAAAGAATACCCTAACCTATAAAGTAATCTAAATCGACCTCTGATACCAACTATAAGTATCTGACCTTATAACATTTCATAATGATGAATTAAATGAATAATTCACATTGAGGATCTTTTCAGGTTTAGAGTTTTAGAGAATTATTCATAAAAATTACATTACAACTTGAATATTACATGTAGACACTACTACTTAGTATCCATTTTTTCATAAAATAAAAACACTTAAAAAGAATCATATCTAGTTCCATGTTTTAGATAGCATGACTATTCCTTGATCCCATCCTTGACCCTATTCATCCTTATGTTCTGTGGAAAACATTTCAAAAACATGGGGTGACCATAAATAGATCTATAAGGGTTATAAAATAAGGAAGGAAAACATTATCCCATCAATAAATACAAATCAGATGAAACCATATTTTTCAATCATAACATACCTTATAAAATCATAAGATTTATGAATAACACACACAAATCATAAATCATAAAGGTTACTTATGGAATCCATATCAAACATACATTGTAGCTATCACTTATACATAGAGAGTTACACATGGAATACCCATCACATTATATTCCATAAATCTCTTAGGAGAATCATCAAGTTTACCTCTATCGCGTTACCCAATGCATTGGAGAGCTATCTCGGGCTCACCTTCCCTAGGTTTATCACGAAACCACCCGTATACGTAATCAATTCCCAATAACCATAACATAATCATAACATATAACACATTTATAATGTAAATATAACATTTCCACATTCCAATATATCAAATAAAGATATTGAAATAAATAATGTTTTATCAAGTCATTTTCAAAACCATTTAAAAAGTGATTTTTTAATCAAAGTGTCCCATACCACATTAAAGATTTTAAATGAATTATCATTTGAAAACATTAATGTCCATATAAATTAATCATAAAAACCATTTTTATAACATGTACATTAATTATAAACTTTTAGAAGACTAAATCTTTAAAACATTTAAAATGATATTTTTGTTAATGAGTTTTTTTAACAAACAGAGAGACACTTGAATAAAAATAATTGAGGAATAACATTAAATCAGAACTTTATTATATCATGAGAATAAAGGGATTCATGATATAATATGTCAAAGTATAGTACATAAACCATATAAGAGTGAATTGGTGTAGATCAACTATGAAGTCTCAATGAAATGTAAATTGAGATGAAATCCCTTATAAAGATGGTATCCATAAATTAAGGATTAATCAATCACATAATTATGTTTGAAAAATATAAATAAACCCAATATAAGTGGATATTATGTGTAAAACAATAATATGTCATTCACATATATTTATTGGAGGACATATTCAATAAGTACAAGTTGAACCAAAAGAATCGAAATTGGGTTAAAAGTTCCCTTGTAAAAATTCGAGAGTCTAACAGCATCACATTAAAATTCAGATGATGAGTTGATGAGAAAAAAAGGGTATCTCATCAGTTGGAATTAATGGTTACATCAATAAGGATATATAAGAACATATCCCAACATAATAAGATGTAATTTAAAAGACATAACAAAAAGAATCCTTTTAAAAATATGAGGGTGAATGGTTCCCTTACCGATTTGGTAACTTACAAAACATATTCCACATGAAATAAGGATCATAAAAAATAGATGTAAATACTCATAAATTAAAGTATATTACACAAAGAGTACAATCATGGGCAGTACATAAACCACACAAATAGAAATAGTGGCAAATATAGCATGAATCTCAAGTGAATAAAAAGTGAGATGAAACCCTTTACCACGTTATAATCAACTAAATCGCATGACCAAATGTTAATAACCAAAAAATTAATCACAGTATACTATGAATATAATGAGAATCATGATAATATATATCAAATGGAAGTACACAATACACCACATGCAATGAATAGGTGGTGAAGAATGGAAATCTCACAAAATTAAAAGTGAGATTAGAAAATCCCTTACCTCGTGTCCGACTTGACTCGATCGTTATTTAATCTCATGATTAATAAGATAATGTTAATTTATAATTTCTTAAGAACCTTTTTCATGTTTATTATTCCTTTTATATCACTTATTACAATGTTATAAACATTATGTAATCATTTATGTTAATAATGTTCGTTTTGTGGATATTTGGTACTTGAGTCAAAAATGGACTTCTTATAATTACATGTTGTTCATGTGGTAAATGTTTCATTATATCCAGAATGATATTCATGATTTAGATATCATATATATCATATATATCAAGTATATACAAGTATTTATAATATTATATAACATTTAGAGGTAAGAAATGAAATGCACCGTTCATGGAGACGGTAAGCCGTACGTACGCGTGAACACTACTTTCATTTATATTTCTTATTTTAATGGAATTAAAACATAATTTTACATAGGTATATTATAATTCCAATATAGTATCATACATAATATCATTAACTCTATCCTTTATAATCCCACATAAGGCATTAATGAGTCGCATCACTTTGAGGGGTTGGTAGTTCGCGCTTCCTCAAATGAGATTATCGTATTTACCCACAATGGAAACCATAAAGGCATGATATAAATGGAAAATACAAAAGAATAAAGAAAAAACAAACATAATATATATCATATATAAATACAGTGCCATCGTAATGGCCACCATGAGAGGCGGTGGGAGATATTTGATCAATCGTCATTTCGTGAGGCGTTAGTTTTCCATCCACAGAAACATTATGTTCTTCATCCATTAGATAGAGTTATTTGTAAGTGTAGTTTAAATAATTATCATAAAAATATACTATTATATTTTGGATACTGGTTTTATTAAAAAAATAAAGTAATAAAATAGTTTAGCGGTTGGAGAAGTAAAATTAAAAAACAAATTAAGAGAAACGGTTACCTTTAATTTGGGTAACTCCCTTTGCATTGAACAAAATGACTTCTTGAAGTGACTTATTCCTAAGGTAAGGCTTCTAAGAAGAGGACAGGGATGTATGGAGATTAATTGGTCAGAGTTTGGATGATCCAAATGGTTTTAGAGGTGTGTGTAATTGTTTAGAAGTGGTCTCCTTTTATAAGGGAGAGGAGGGGCTCTTTTGGAAAGTGTGAAAATATTATTTTATTATAAACTTATCATCAGTTTCAAAATGTAAAAAATCATTGCAGATGAATATAAGATGACTCATGGTTGGAATAAAATCTTCCAATCAGAATTGTACATGTTTTGGATAATATTTTAATCATTATAATCTTATTTATTTAAATCATTTATTAATGAGGCTAATACTGCATCATTATTGTGTCACAAATAATATAATTTATAAGATGTCTAAAATTTATAAACAAAATACCATCATATAGGAAATATTTTTAGCTTTCCAATGAGTATTTATAGTAACAATGATAATTTATATAACCCCTTGTAAAAATTAATTTCTAAAAGATTTTTGTTAATGTCAATTTTGCCTTTACATTAAATTAATTAATCCAAATTGTAATTATCAGTACCAAGTTGCTCAATGGGGTCCAAAAATAGACCCAAGGATTCCCATGGTCAGACACTACTCATCCAATAAGGTTAGAACAAGTGGTAATTTAATTTTGAATTATTATAATATTCTTTTATCCTTGAATTATCCTATTTACCTTTAACCGCGGTAAATAAAAGTTAAAAGTTACTATTCACCAAAAAATATTTTCATCTTATTGAACCACATTTTACTTCTTGATAGCAACCATTTATGTCGGATTTTTAAAAATTCAATTCACAGAAGTGGTAAAATTTCATTTAAATGAAAAGGTCAATTTTTTTAACTACCACAAGTGGTTTCACTATTCATCAAAAATTGATGTTTTTCAGAAAAATACCAAAAATTCAGCCTAATCTATATGTGATATTCCAAATTCAAAAATGATGAATTTTTGGTCAAAATAAAAACATATAAGTGGCATTAATTAATTTTAAAATCAATTCCCGTTATCAAAACAAATAGCGTGTTTTTAAGAAACAATAACTATCAAAAGATTCACACTTGTTTATGTTTAATTTCAAAGTGAAATTAATTCCAATGACCAACATTGGATTAAATGTTAAAAATATATTTTAATTTCAATTTAAAACCAATTAAAAAGATAATCTAACCATATAAATAAATTTGATTAAATGCACTATTGAATTAAAATACATTATTTTTCACAATTTATTAAAAAATGAATTTTATCGAAAACACTCCAAAAATTCTCACAAAGTAAATTTTTATGTCCCCATTCTAAAGAAGGATTTAATTTGGTCAAATAAAAAGTATTAATGTGACCAAAACTATATTTAAAAAGGGTTCTCTATTAAAAGGAGATAAATCGGCCTTTTAATGTAAATTATGCATAAAATTAGATTCATTCACATTTTAAGCCTCAAATTTTTATAGGATAAATGTAAATACATTTAAAAATCATGTATAATCATATTGTAGTTAGTTTTTTTCATTCCTTCCAATACAACGGATATGAGTTAACTACGTTTAAAATAATAATAAATTATTAGTGTGCAATGTAAGATTTCAACAAAACCCGTTGTTGCATATTGGGGACGCTATCAAACATAGAAACCCTTTTAAAGTAAAATTAATATTTAATTCAAAAATTAATAAATATGAAAATTTCATATTCTTTATTTACCTGGGATGTTACAAAAGGGGTGATCATAAGTCCCGGTGAAAACAGAGTTAATAATATATTGAGTAATATTGATAAGAACATAGAGAATATCATTGTGGAAAGGAAAATGTAAAAATATTCATATCATAATAAAAGGAACAAGATTCATAACATGAAATTTTTTCAATAACATTTAATTTATACATTCATAATCATATAACTAAACTTAATCACAAAGGTTTCGTAAATGAAAATTACCTTCACCAATGTATTATAAAAAATGTCATCTTTAGATGTTAGATTTTTTACCCAATGCATTAGAGTCTCATCAAGTTGTACCCTATATATGTATTATTTAAAATGATACACATAGATCAAAACAAAACATTTCATAAATAACCTATGGAAAATAAAAAAATGGGATTCATGTCAAAATTATGGCGTTTCAAAAGTGCTTAAAAACATGATCATTATGTCATTTTCACCTCACAGAAAAGGAATGAATGTTTCATATTTTTATTCCCAGAATAAAATAAATAATTTCTTCATCTATATTAATTCCCTTATAAAATAATTAGTATTTTTAATTTACAAGAATAAATTAAAAGATAATTTCTTGAGGAGGATAGTGAAATTTTTAAAAGTGAATTCGACAGAATAATGTGTATAAAACATTATTTTAGAAAAGGGTAAAATGATAGTAAGAAAATACAATCTCATTGATAAAATATAATATTGAAGTTTTGTTATTTACAAAATGGTAATAAAATATATTGGTCATAACATTCATAATTCATATACAAAAAGACGTTCTTGACTTGAAGAGAAAATAATGATAATTCCCTTACCTCGATTAGTTACACCTAGATCCTGAGAAATGGAACCTTTGGGGATTGAGGAAACCTTTAGGGATCCATGGGAGGTAAAAATACCATATCATCATGTAGGAAGGATTCTTAGTGAAATTAAATGTATAGATTGGTGGGTATTTATAGAAAAAGTGGAAGATTTTTTTAATAATTTAAAACTATAGGTGTGGAAAATCTAGGTTGTGGAAAACTAAAATACATGGGTTTTACCTAGGTTTTTGTCCATTGTTTTGGACATATGGGATATATTTCTTGTTATTTTAACCCACAATAACCGAATATCATATTACATTACTTATTTTTTTATGAAAAGGTAATGTTTTCACAAAATAATGGTTTTAAAGACAAAGTTTCTATTTTACACTTTAGAATGTAACTTATAGGTTTTAAAATTGATTAAAATTTATTAAAATAATTTAAATTAAAAAAATAACATATTTGGAGTTATGGATTTTTTCAACTAATTAATACATTATTATGACATAATTATGAAGGCATTAAACATACAAAAACCCCAAAACTGTATTTCTAATATTCATGAAAAAATAGAAAATTATTATAAATTAACCCTAACATAATTTAGATGTTATAATTTAAAAAATAATGTTTATTTTATCATAATAATTATCTAAATATTATAATTGTAACTTTTAATTATAGAAATCATCTGTTATTGAAAAATTTGTGGGTTGAGTATGCATATTAAAATTTCTGACACTTAAAAAATAATAAATACATAATAAAAATATTTTATCATTGATATTTAAATAAAAGTTTTTTTACATACTATTTTATTAAAAAAAATTGTAATTTAAATACCATATTTAATTATAAAAAAGTTATTTCTTTTCTAAAAAGTACAATTTGTGTTTGAAAAATTAATTTATCAAACTTCATCTCAATTAAACCTACGTTTTATTAATAAAACTATTATTTAAAAAATGATGGAATAAAAATTCGATATGTAGAAATAAGTTTCACTTTATGTAACTATGGTCTAGAAACATAACTTCTTATAGCACATGTGTACGAACTAAGCGTAAGGTGTGTGATGGTGATTGATTCATGGGGTGGCTGAGCTAACATCACTCAAATGGTAATTTCTACTAACATGAACTTCTCCTTTATGAGAGTTTATTCAAGAATCACCAGTTCAATACGGGATTTGTCTTGGCCAAGGGTAGACCCTATTGATTCCACTTCCATCACTTGTTCTGAAACATGGGCTTCACATGACCTGACTCTACTGTTTGAGTCCATCACTTCTCTTTTTGGCATTAGTTATACTTTATCATTTCTACTTATAAACACTTATAATACATTTAAATTTTTTATCAATTGTAATGTTTTCAATGGTAATATTGACTAATTTTCATATTGACCAATGGCCATACTTACCAATGTTCATGTTGACCAATGGTCATATTTGACCGACGATAATATTTGACTGATGGTCATATAACGGTCAAATATTGATAATCAAATTTCCCTTTATACTCACTTAATTATTAATGTTTTGTGTTTTTTTGTGTACAATATAATATTACACACATTTTCTTCAGAAACAATTAAGGGTCGTTACATTCTTCCCCCCTTAAGAATATTTTTCCCCAAAATTGCAACTTGTTTCTCTATTGAGAAAATGTGTGGGTACTTTTATCACATTTTTTCCTTCAGTTACCACATCTATTATTTATATTTATTATTCCTCCAAATTAATTTTATGTTGTGGGTCGTATTTTTACATAGAACCATGTAAGTACGGTCTAATTTATCCACTCTCTACTCCTCATAAGAGAGGTCAAGTTCCATTTGTACCACCTCAAGATTTAGTTCATGTAAATTGTCGGGCATGTACTTATCCAAGATAGAGATCTGTAATACGTCAGGAACATGAGCTATATTTGGTGGATGTACAAGCTAATAGACCAATTATCCTATGAGATAAAGGATTTCATAGGGGCCGATGTACCTATGGTTAATATTCCCTTTCCTCCAAAACTGCTTGACTCTCTTCCATTGTGATATTTGAAGGAACGCTTTGTCACAAACACCAAAGTCAAAGTCCTTTCAATAGTTGTCAACATAGCCCTTATATCGACTTGGATAATCCTTTATTTGTTTTTGGATGATATAATCATTTTCTATCATCTATTTCATAAGATAAGGGCCAAAAAAATTTCTATCAACAACATAATCCCGAAATGTAGGATTTATACATCACATCCCATATAAACCTTCACAGGGTGCTATTTGAATAATTGTGTGGAATTTTTTGTTGTATTAGAAATAAATAATTGGATTTATTGATCTCATAAAACATTGAATTTTATTGAGACAATTCTCACCATGTCCTCAAGTATCTAAAAAGTCCTTTCAGATTAGATATACGTTTATGGGTCATAGGTCATTCTAAAATTCAATTTAGTATTCATGTAATGTTGAATAATTTTCTAAAATTTATATGTGAACCTTGGATCAAGATAAAAAATGATAGAATGTGGCTCCCCATAAAGCCTCATCACATCCTTTATGTATAACATGCAAAATTGGTGAACATATAAATCATCCCAAATAGCTATAAAATAAGAAGTCTTGGTGAGTCATTCCACTATAACAAAGATCTCATTGTTTCCTTTGGATGTCCACTAGAGACTGGTGCCAATGTCAATAGTGATATTATACAACTTCTATGATGGTATGGGTAGTGGTTACAATACCCCTTAAGGAACTTGTCACACCTCCTTCACTTGTTAACACAATAACATCCCTTTAGTGTAGTCAGAAAACTCCCTTTTTATATTATCCCACCAATAATGATCACCAAGGTCCATATAAATTTTAATTAATCTAGGATGTATATAGGATTTTGAGATATGAGAATTATCCATCAGGTCCTTCTTTATTTCCATAATAGTAATAAGACATATCCTTGTATGAAATTTTAGTACACCTTCTTAATCAATATTGAACTAAGTAACCTTCCCATTATTCACAACCAATATCTTATCTTGTAATAAAGGGTCTTCTCTTTATGATTTTTTAATATTATCTAGTAATGATTGTCAGAAAATAATTTATGATAGGATTGGCGATTTCTCTTACCTTAAGATTCCAATATCCAACCTTACTAGGTCCTTTAATAATGGATCTCGTTGAATCCTCATCAATTCCAGAACAACATGGTCTTTCCTACTTAATGCATCATAGACATTTTTTATCTTCCGTGTTATAATTAATTGGATAGTCATAGTATTTAATAAGTTCCAAACATATTATTTGTATCATGTTTAATTCATTTTGTGTTAATATATACTTCACAATTTGGTGGTTTATGTATATGTCACAATTATCACCATAAAGACAGTGCCTCTATATTTTTAAAGGAAAATACTATAGCTAACTTGTGTTCATGTGTTGTAAAATTTCACTCATGAGGATTTAACTATAGATATTCATTAGAAATAAAATATTTATTTTGAATGAGGATGCACCCAATACCTTTTAGAGATATATTTCTAAAAATAATGAATCTTTCGTTAATAGTGGGTAGATTTGACATAGGTGTGGTAACCAATCTCTTCATTATCCCTTTGAAACTTTCTTCACACTCTTTTTTGTAGATGAACTTGTCCAGATTTTTAGTTAACTATTTAGTGCATTATAATTTCATGAATTTTTTCTCACAAAACTCTTTTAATATCATGGTAAACCAAGGATAATTTGAATCTAATTTACTATTGTTTGATGAGGCCACTACTCTACAATCTTGTTCTTGGCCGGGTTAACTAAGATTCCTTCATTGTTTGAAATGTTCCCCAATAAAAAATATTATTTTATCCAAAATCCACCTTTTCAAAATTTTCTAAATAGCCTCTATTGCTTAAATCGTTTCCATATAACCACTAGAAGATCCTCATACACCCCATGACATTTGGAACATATCAAAATGTCATCAATAAAAACTACCACATTGTTATCAATGTTTCCCTTAAAGAGTCTATTAATAAAATATATAAATATAGAAGTACCATTAATCAAGTTGAATATCCTAAAAAAACTCATAATTCCCATATCATAATCAGAAGGTAGTATTTGTAATAGATTATCTATCCAATGTCAATTGATTATAACTAAATGAAAGATCAAACTTTGATAATAATTGTGCCTTATGATGTTGTTCAAATAAATCAAAAATCAAAGGGAGTGGGTACTTGTTCTTCAATATGATCACATTATGTTATCTATAATCAATGCATAGACACATTGATTCATCCTGATTATTTACAAAGAAAATAGGTTCCCCCCAAGAAGACACAGTTTTTTAAATAAATCCATTCTCCAAAAGATCTCGATGTTGTTTCTTTAATTCCTACAGCTCCGGATTTTCCATTCTATATAGGGTCTTTGATATCGGCTTGTATCTAGGTATGAGTTCAATAGAGAACTCTACCTCTCTTTTTGGGGGAGGTTAAGGTAACTCTTTAAGAAATACATAATTTTATTTCAGAATGATGTGTAAATTTTATATTCTTATACATTCATTTCCATTTTCCACTTCACCACTCATCTCTATAAAGAAGGCTATGGGGGGTTCTTCTTGACAATGCTCAAGTCACAATATATCTCCTTTGAAAATAACTGTAGGTTTTCAATTAAATACTACTAATATTTCCATGATTATGTACTTTACCTTAGAATTATACTAAAATAGATAGTCCATCCCTAATATAATGTTGAAATCTATCATGGGAATGACTAATAGAATTTCAATGAGATTGTGTTCACTAAAGTCAATACTAGATTTAATATACACAGTTTAATCTTGGATAATCCATCCAAAATTAATGGCTGATAAAACTACTTCTATTATCTACAGGAATGATTCTGTATTCTTTTCAAACTTAGATGAAATAAATGAATTTGTAGAAACATAATCAAATATGTTACTTGGTAGCTTTGATTTAATAATGCGAGTAACTACCACCACATCATTTGGAGGTTTTGCATTAGCCATCATAATTAAAAAAGCTGGAATTTTATCCCTTATCCTATGTTGAGGTTGATGGTGATTTTTGTTTATTATCTTCTAATTTTGAAAGTTATTGGAAAAGTTCCCATGTTTTCTACACTTGAAGCATTAGACTTCAAACTAGGCATGCATCTTATTCCCTTTGTAATTAGTGATGATATGTTGAGTCTTCACCTAACCCTAACAATTCCAAGATATATGAAAATATCTTCCACACATTTATCATTTTCAAATCCCAAGAAATTAGTTCCTCAAATGATTCTTCCCTCATTTCCTCCATGTTGGTAGTTTCACTTGATTTCCTCAACTTCCATAATCAAAGTTCCTCTATAAGGTTTTCTCCAAAGATCTCTTCTTATCACATAATTCATTTGGCCACTGCAACACTTTGAACTCCATTTCAAACTTCATATCCCTATTCACTATCTCTTCATATCTGTTATAGTCTTGATTGGCTTGATTCCTCTTTATATGGGTTATTAGTCCACTGAATAATATATCATCCTTTCCATTAGGATCCATAACAAAGCTAGAGGTGAAATGATAAATTCTTATAATGTTCATCTCATGTATTCCCACATATTTATTTACCTTCTGTTATATATTTAAGAATTCATTCTCCATGTTTGTTCACATCAAATGGGGGAAAAAATTCAAAAATATTCCCTTTAACTCTTACTACTCTATAGAATTAATATCCCTTCATGGATTTATTTTTTTAATAAGTTTATACCACTGATCACCTTCTCCCTATAGTTGGTAAATAACCTAGGTGGCCTTATCTTATTCTAAAAAATGGAGTAAAAAAAGATATTTTCTATAAAGATTATCTATTTTTCCAAAATCAATGGTCTAGTACATCCACTAAAATAAGTTGGTTGTTAATGAATGAAGGACTCAATGGAAATTTCTTCCCTTCGAGTTGAATCTTATCACTCCACTTGATTAAAGTTATTATTTATAACTCAAATTAATTGATTCATCATTATCATGAAGTTTTTCATTCCATCTTCCATCGAAGGGTCTTCACCACAAGGTTTGTTGTGCTCATCATTTACATCGATCTGTCTATTTCTGCCATTTTGTAAAACCACAAACCATTAGTGATATATTTGTTTCTTTTAAGAATAATATAATTATAACAGAATTTTTTTTCTTAAAAGATCATGCTTAAATATGTTACTCTTTAACAAAAAATACATATTCTATAAATCAATCATAATTGTTCCAAAAAAGCTTTGGATTAACCAAACATACCCCCATGAAGTGTCAAACCAATATTTTAGCAAGAAACATTTTCTTACACTAGTTCTCATTCGAGTCTATCTCAATGTGTTGATTTTGGATGATACCCCTAGATACATATGTTCTTGATCCACACCCACTTTTTCGTATCTAGAAAGGGATTTCATTGATCAGAATCCATTTAAATAATATTCAACCAAAATACCATTTTGTTTTAATATATTTAATCTTTACCCAACTTTTCTTTATAATGTTTTAAAATCATAATTTTTACAAATAAAGAAACCACCCTTTGGTACCAACTGTGAAATACTTCCTTTTTATTACATAAACTATTCATTACATGGTATAAAATAGCAGATCTTTTAATGTTTTTCTTCATGGAAATAAAAAACATAATACATAGGAATATAATATGTTATTATAATCCACTTGAAAGGATTATTAATGGGTTAATACTAAATACATTTACTTTATATCATATCGTGGGTATATACATCAAAGAAAAGGGGTGACTATAATGACTATTAATGGAAATAGTTTACATATATTGAGAGGAATATCAATATGAAACAAGGTATATAATAGTGACATGAGTAATGGAAAAAATAGTCATATAATTATAATAAAAACACGATTCATAATATGTAAATGTGTCTATAATGTTTTTATACATTTATAGGCATATCCCCACAGTTAATCACCAAGGATTTGTAAATGAATATTACCGATGTTATTAACAAAGGTATTGTAAAACATGTCATATCTATAGATTGAATTCATTACCCAATGAATTAAAGTGATATCAGGTTGAACCATTAATATATATTATTTAATGTGATCCACATATATAATAATCTAAAATTTCATAAATATATAATGAAGAATAAAAAATAGGATTCGAGTAAAAATAATGGTGTTTCAAATGTGATTAAAAATGATCATTATTTTATTATCATCTCCTGGAAAATAAAATTCTGGTTTAATTTATGTCAATCCAAGAATAAAATAAATATTTTTTACATATAAGTGAATACCCTTAGAAAATAAATAGGCCAGGGTATTAAAAAAAATAAAATAAAAGAGAATTTATTGAGGATAAGGGGGAAAATCAAGGATGTATATTCGACAACATAACATGTATAAAATAATTTTTTAGAAAAGTGTAAAGTGATTGAAGACAAGAGTCTCCCATTGATAAAACATAATTTGGAAGTAATGATACGAAAAAAGTGTAATAAGTGAGAGTGAACATAATATTCATAAGGAATATGCAAAAAGAGTTTCTTGACTTTAATCGAAAAGTCGGATAATTCCCTTACATTGAAGAGCTACTCCTAGATCATGATAAATGGAACCTTTGGGGATTTAGGAAACCATAGGGGGATCCTTGGGGGGTAAAACTACAGTGTATTATAAGAGGATTCATTTTTAGGGAAAGGAAATTTAGAAATGAGTGGATAATTATAGCAAACATGGTGGATTTGTTTAATAATTTTCAAATATATGGGTTGGAAATATAGGTTCTCCAAAATCAAAATCCATGGGCTTGAACATGGCTTTATCCCTTGGATTTTAAAATTTTAAACATAATTTATGTTATTTTAACTTAAAAGAACAAAATTTCATATTATATTACTTCTCTTTTCAAAGAAAAGTATAGTGTTCACAAAATGACATTTTTAAAGAAAAAAGTTTCAATTTTATATTTTGGAAAGTAACTTATAGGTTTGGAAATTGATTAAAATATTTTAAAATACATTATATTAACAAAATAACATATATTGAGTCTTGGATTGTGGTTAAATAATTATTTCATCATTATAACATAATTATAAAGTAATTAAATATACAAAAAACTGTATTTTTAATATTTGCAGAAAAGAAAAATATTAAAGAAAATTATCATAAATTCACCCTAACCTAATTTAGAAATGGTGATTTAAAATATGATTTTTATTTTATCATAAAAATTATATAAATATTATAATTTTAACTTTTAACTATATAAATCCTTATTTAATAAAAAAAGTGGTTTGAATGTGTATAGTAAAAATTGATAAACTTAAAAAAGTTAAGGACATAATAAACATAATTTATCATTTATATTTAAATAAGTGTGTTTTTAAAATACTGTTTTTTAACATAAATTTTATTCATAATAAAATTGTTTATTATAAATATTTATATCTTTTCTGAAAAATACAGTTTGGGTGTGAAAATGTCAATTTATCAAATTCCTTCTCAATTAAACCTATATTTTATTAAGAAAAAATATTCTTAAAATGGAATTGATGTAAATAAAATTTTATTTATAAAAAGAAGTTTCAAATTAAGTAACTAATGCATGAACATGTAACCCCTTATAACACCCATGTATGACCTAAGGTTAAGGTGTGTGATAGTGATAGATTCATGGGGTGGATCAGTTAACATCGCCCGAGTGGTAATTTCCACAAACATGAACATCTACCATATGTGATTTTTTTCAAGCTTCACTTGTTGAAGCTTGTATTCGTACTGGTCATGGGAGAACCATTGTTATTATACCTATCTCCCATGTTCTAAAAAAACTAGCTTCATATGGCATGACTCTACTGATTGATTCCATCACTCCTCTTTTATTCATCAATTATCCTTTCTCATTTCTACTCATAAGAACTAATTATAAAGTTAAATTTATTATCAAGAGTAATGTTTCCAATGGTCATATTGGTCGACTATCGTATAAGATTCAAATCATAATGGTCACATTTCCCATTACAATCACATAATTATTAAATAGATGTGGTTTTTTGTGTATAATATAATATAATACATATTTTGATAAGAAAAAAATAATCATTTAAAATTATATATAATTATATATTCAATCAGTACATAAATTATTAAAAATATTATTAAAATGAGTAAGTGAAAAATAAAAAAAAAATCATTCACTTATGTAACATAAAACAAACACAGGTGAACAATTTATTTAAGTGAGTTTAAAATAATATAAAATGCAAAAAAATATTTTAGTGATATAAAAAGATTATAGTACAATTATGTTATAATTTTAATGTTATGTTAAATGATATCTTATTTTATAAAAGGGGTAAGAGGATATTGAATCCTAGTTTCTTGGGAATTAAATATACACTAACATGATATATCCAAGGGTATTTCTTAAGGTATTATATATAAAATAGGCTTCACAACCTAATTTAAGGGGATTTAGTATGGTATTCTCAATGTATTAGGATAAAAAACTAAATCGTACCTTACCAACACTAATTATTATATATAGTAAAAATTCCAAGATTCTAGGTGGCCACCAAGCTATTCAACTTAAATACTTGATTGAATTACATCCCTTCTATAATATATCATAAAATTTATCCCATAAGGGTTGTTTATCTACCTATATAATCTATCATATCCTGTTTAGAATCTCATGTGCAGAACCTAACATCATATTTATTTCTTAATAAGTCTCAAATCATCTATTTTGGTTATAAGGTAACACACGGTGTAACACCTTGAGATTTAATAATATATTTTTCATTAAATAAACATTGTACTGATAGTGTGTTTCAGAAACTACATCGACCTAAAATGAGCTTAGACATATTAGATGAATTTTCTTAAGAAAACTATAAAACAATAAAAACTTATAGTAAATAATTTTATATTAATCATCAAAATAATTCTTATATTCAGGGGATAAATAATAAATGATATTTAATATTTAAATGAATTGTTCATTATCAAATAAATATTTTTTAAGTATTGTATTTTTTAACCAAATAATTAAATTTAACAATATTAAATACTAATATATAATAATTCAGTGTATGAACAAATATATTATTATTGTTTAAGTTAAATTTAATATGAAATAATATTAAGAGCACATAATGTTTAAAAACAACTTTTTCAATAAAATATTATTTTCATTATATATTGTATTTAACATTTATAAAATAATTTGTAAATTTTAAAATATAACTAAGATAAAAATAACATAATTTTTTTTTATTTATAATGTTAAAATTTTCATATCATTAATTTTCCAAAAAAAATTATGTTTAGATGAATAGTGAAATATAATACTTTTACTAATACTACAAATTTCTACCATAATTATTATATAATTCTGAATTAGTAATTTATAAAGAAAATTATTCAAAAAATTATGTATTTTATAATAATATTATATATTTTTATATATTTATTATTATTTAAAAATATATGTTTTCTATTTTAAAACACAAGTAGTATTTTTCTCAAAAATTATTTCAAAACATTATACATTTATTATATTAAAAATAATAATTATAAATTTTAGAAAATTAATTGGAATAAATTAAATTAAAATTTATAATCAATGTGTCCAAATGATCTAATGATAAATAATTTAATTTTAGTCATAAATATTAAGTTACCTTTAGTAAAAACTAGTTACCATGGTAAATGCATAAATAGAAAAAAGTAATAAATCAAGGGGTAATGGTTATGAAACAAGTTAAAATAGGTTTATAATTGAGTTCGTAAGATATTATCAACCACATATCAACCTCTAATCAATTCTTGTATATTTTTTATCCACATGAAATGTTTCACATGTGCTCCCATTATATTAAGTTGAAATATTTACAAAACTGTTATTACCACCACTTATAAAAGCGACTTCTCACAACCACATCAATGAAGTACTAAAATTTCATATTTATCCTATAAAACATCCATTTTTCCTTCCCCAAGAATCCTATTTGACTATATTGATATTTTTATCAAATTTTTTTATCCTATGAAACCCATTTCTAATGGATCTTCTAAGGAAATATTAGTTTGCTTAGTGTGAGCAAAAAATTTTACTCGACTTCTTTCCTTTATATTTTTCTTTTCTAATTATCATTTTCAAATAACTATTTAATTAAATAATTGCTCATTATATAATTTATTTTATAATTCTATAAAAATATTCATTAAACAAATTATCCTATTTTACCATAAGAAAAGAGAGAATGGTATTCATGTGAGTGTGGACTACAACTTCCATAAAGCGTTATTATTTGTTTTCCATAACCACCATACACAACTAGAACAAATAAAAAATTTAATATATATTAATAATATTTATAACATGTTTTGGGTTATGAAAATAAGAAACTATGTTTCTCCTTTCCCTCATTCTATGAGAAATTAAATGATCATATATGCATACGTGTGATCCACCACCTCTATAGAATGATTGATTTCTTTTTTTATTTTTTTACTATCTTATATGAATGGTCATGATAGTGGGTTTTATGGATGAATATAATTTTTATAACATAATTATAAATCTATAATGACATATTCAAGAACCTTTTAATGATATGATCACCAAACAATAACTATTATTTCAATCGTTTAAATCAAGCACACTAAGAAGAAAATATTTTATTATAATTTTATAATATTTTCAAATCTATTAATTCTTATTAAAATTAAATTTTTTATAATATAGAAAACTAAAATTGATGAAATTATATAATTATCCTACTTTTATAATGATACTATGACTAAATATCCTCATAATCAGTAATAATTGTGTTATGTTCATGCTTGGGTGGGTTTGACCATCTACTTAAACAATGCTATGAAATTATATTTCAGATGACTACAAAACATAATTAATTATGTCATAGGATATAATTACTAAAATAATGATTTTATTTTTTCAATAAATGATTCATCAATATTTTACTCAAAAATTAAGAAAATGTCATTTTTTAAGAAATAATTTTAAAAAAGATATAATAATTTTAAATTTAAATTCACTTTTATTAATAAAAGATTTTAATTTTGAAAAAAATTTAGAAAAAGGGATTAATAATTAATTTTATAAATAATAATTTATATTTATCATAAAAGGTTAATATTGTTTTAAATATTAAATAACAATATATTTTAATTATTTTAATTTAAATATTTACTAAAAAATTATTATATTTATGTAGAGAAAATAAAATACCATTATTTGGAGAATAAAAAAACTAATATTTCTTAAAATATTCATATTAACATATAACAAAATATTATTTTTATTAAAGAGAATTATTTTATTTCCTAAAAATAAGACATAACTTCATTAGTTTAAAATATAAATAAATCCATTATAGAAATATTTATTTAAACGAAAATTATGATTAAATTCTTGGAATGTTACATCCCCCCTAAAGGAATTACACCCTCGTAGTTCTTTCACTACACTTTAAATAAATTTTGATTTCCATTTTAAATATTCTGAAAAATATAATTTATTAAATTATATATACTCATGAATTATCTATAATTTAATGCCCTATAACCCCATAAGAAAACGTAAAATTATTAAATTATCCTCAAACTAAGTCACCCTAATCTATAATGTTATCTAAACCATTCCTCGGATACCAAATGTAAAAATCCCAAACCTAATATCCTATAGTTTTTGGATACTTTATTATATTTTAACTAGATACAAACAATCCCATCCTAAAGGAAAAAATGGTTTATTTTTCTTGGTGTATTGGTTACATATTGGAATTTCACATTCATATTTTTAAACCTTAAATATAAAATGGTATTTTATTATATAAAATAATAGTATACTTTATAAAATCTCAACGTATTAATCATAAAACACATCCTAGTATCTCGGGGAAAAGAAATATAAAAAAGAGGCGTGTTTAGATGCTAGGTAAGGGTATACGTCCAACAGTAGATAAAAAAGGTGTTAATTATATGGCATGAAATAATTGATAGTCAAATGATGCCACATAAATAATTATATGAGATAAAACATATCCATGGATATAAATACTATTTAAATAATCCCATGGAAATCAATAAATGAGTTCATAATGATGGAACTCATAATGTATTACATTTGAAACTTACTATTGAGGCCTTATTCCAAGACATCTTAAATATATTTTCAAGTCCTCATATGAAGAAATCTTATATAAATGGGTAAGGCCTCACCCCAAAACCCAAACTAGTTTGTCTCATGGGACCTACTAATTCATTGAGTATATATTTAAATACATGAACTGCATGTCACATAATAAGTACAATACATTCCTCATATGAATAAAGAACACAACTTAATCAACATGACTTGAAAATAAATAATAGTTTTTATTGAAAGAACTTTTTATAAGAAAATTCTATAATTTCCCTATTAAAAATGATCATAAAACCACCATAAAAATATGTAGGAAGGTAAAATAAGAGAATAAACATAGAAAATTCTTGCATTCAGACAATTATTTTGAAAAACCTAAACACACTATAAAAAGGACATTAGAAAATTATTGAAAAAAAATTACCCTTTTCACTATGATATCACCTATTTAAAAATTTCATAAATAAGAAAAAAAAATTCATTGAAGGGAATATTCTAAAAATTTAAAGAAATACACAAAGTAAAAAATTATGCATGAATTTGGGAAATAAATTTCACTCCATATAAGTTAAAATAATTCCTTCCAAACTTTTGTAAAATTTTCAAAACATACCTCATTTGGATAATGATAAGATGATTCCTTTCAAAATGTTTTGTAAAAAGTAAAATATGGGTATTATTTTATTTGATATATAATTTGAATATTGTTTAGGAAAATTGAAAATATTTTTATAGAACATTTATATTGAAGAAAAATTTTCCCCCAGTGGGGACTTAACCATAAATAATCCCAAATAATGATGATATTGTGAAATAAACTTTTACCACTTGTGTATCTTTTGAATAATAAACCCCATGAAATAAATAAATTAAAAAGAAACTTAAAATACCATGAATTGAAAGATATTAATGATATAATATATAAAAGGTTCATTATATACACCACACAAAATAAATAAGATGTGAATGTGGCATATGTCTCACGTAGGTAAAAGTGAGATGTGAAACCCTTACCTCAGGTCTGATTTCCTTCATTTGTGTCTGAACCTCATATATAATAAATAAAGATTTATTATACATATATTTCAAAACAATAATCATATATATCATACCATATATTATTTACTTATAACCTTTTATATCCCATTTATTAATAATTGTTTACTAAAATCATTGTTCCATTTGTTAACTACTTCATTTCTACAGTCTGTTTTGGTTTGGTAGTTAAAGTATTTGTAATTTTTTCAAGGTTGTATCATCTAAAAAATTTAAACATGATATAATTATAATTTATTTTAATTATATATATATATATTCATGGTCATCCATAAATATTATAGATAGATAAATTAATTAATCCATTCATGGAGACGGTAGGTTGTATGTATGCATGAACGTTGTTTTCATTATTAGATGAATAGAAAAAATAAAGGTAAATAATAAATATCATTTAAAAATCAATATTATTCCATATAAATATAATATATTAATCAAATGTATCCATATTACCATCCATGTCAACCAAAAATGAAAAATGGATCACGTCACTTTGTGGAGGTGGTAGTCCACACGTACGCATGAGCAATGTTATTGTTTTCCAATGGATTCAGAGATAATAATATATATGTGTGTGTGTGTGATTTTTAAATTCCAAAATCATAATTATTTCATAAATGACATATATATTCATTATTTTTATCTTTATAACCATCCAAGGAAAATTGTGATGAACAATAAATTGCACTATAATGTGAAAATGATAAATCGTATGTACACTTGAAAAGTGTTTTCACTTTTTGTATGATAGAAAAAGATGGAAGATGATTGTAACATAATCATAATGACATATAAATATATTTATTTGGTTAGATATATTATATAAGGATGGTAACAACACTTTAATAGGATGTAGAAAAGAAATAATCTTGAAGGACTTAGTAAATACAATTACCTCTTATTTGGTAAAATTAATTTAGATATCTTCTAAGGTACATAGAGTAGGAATTTTGGAAGGACTATAAACTATATAATTGGAGAAGTATGTTTTTAAGAGGATTTATCAAGGTGTTTTTGATATAGATGGCTTAATTTGGTGTGAGTAAGTGAACTAAGAGGTTACCTTTTATAATTGAGGTGAGGGGAACTTTTTGAATTTCTTAAAAGATTAAATTATAATAAAGTCATTCTCAAGGAAAATGAATCCAAATGTATATGGATTCACACATAGGGTATTACATGTTTGAAATATGATCAACTAATAAATATTTTACAGGTTTTTAGGGTTTTTTGAATCATGTCATTTGGTTCAACCCCTTAGTTATCCTATTTTAACATTAATCATGATAACATATTTTTCACTGTTAAAGGGTTGTAATTTTTACATATAATGTAACTATTAAATCATTAATATAAAAAGGATTAAATTTTACACCAAATGTTACCATAATTGAATTAATAATAATATAATATACTAATTTTACACTGAAACCTTTTTAAAATTAAATTTATCTTTTTAAAATCCTGAAACAAAAATATAGTTTTCAATTAAAAGTAGTATTTTTTCACTATTTATTGACAAAAAAACTTTTCATAAAAATACCAAAAAATACCCCCAAGATAGTTTTGTCATTTCGATTTAAAAATTTGTATTGTTTTTATCAAATAAAATCTATTAATGTTCCAAAAATTAATTATAATATTTTCTCAAAAAATCAATAAAATTTATATTTGAAGAAAACGTATTTCTGAAGCATAAAATAAATTTACTAAAAATTGAGTACTTATTTCCTATTAATTAATAAATAAATATTAATATATATTTAATAATTCATTTAGTACCATTTATACCTGATAAATCAATGTCTAGGATATAACTATTAAATAATATTTTAATAGAATATTGTAGTTTGTTTAAACTCAGTGATGCGTGTAATGCATGATATCGAACAATGTTATTTTAAAATAAAGCGGTGTTAGATAAGGGGTTACTTTATCATTTTTTTACCATTGATAAATATCACCATTTATCCTCACTTTTAGCTAGTTCTAATAAAGGTAGCGCTGCTTATTTTGGGTCATGTAGTAGTGAATGCACAATATAACCAAAACACCAACATGGTATATATATAATCTATTAATCTAGAATATATACAATGCATGCATAGGACAAAGAGTATAAATACAACTCCATATAGGGTAACGTTAAGAAAAACATACATCCAATAAGTTTAGTTATAGTATAATAAAAATTTGTCTTAGCTATGATTTTGGAAACATAGCTAAATAAAGTGAATTATTTATTATTTAAAATATAGAATCTATTTGGTATAAATTCAATTATATTTTTTATTTTTTTTATTTAGTGGTGGTTTTGTCAAAACATACACCAAATATTTAGAAATCCTTAATTTAACCATACCCCACCCCTACCCTCGTATCCCCAATACCCCCCCCCCCCACACACACACACACTACACCGAGAACCCCTCCCCCAACATTGAATATCACCTACCGATCCCCACCACACCTTAATGATGAACTATAACCACTTCCACCATAACCCCCTCCATCAATGCGGATTATGGCAATGCCCCCAATAGATCTTCTCCCTGGATAGCGGCACCTCTTCCCTCTTTCCCAGTGACCACTAACCCCAATAGAGACTGAGACCTAACCCCTTCTCCACTACCCTATCCTCCTCCCTCACTCCCTAATTTCACATACTTCTATCTTAGTTGGACGTTTATAAGATCAGTTTCCTAAACTCCACAATTTATGTTTCCCTATCCACATCTTGATAACCTTTTTCCATGGCATCTGGCTCAGTTTTTATGAGGCATAATATTTAATCATTTATGTTGTTTGTGTTTTTCAAGTTATATTGATTCATTTTTTTGTTAAATTTTTGTTCTTTCAAATCAAGACCCTACCCAAGTCTATGACAAAGTTGGGTGATGTCAAAAATTGATTTTACTTATTTTATTAAACATTTATGTATTTATATTTGACATTATATGGATATGAGTAACAATATAAAACATAAAGATAAAAGTTATATTAATTTACCTCAGGATACACCTCGGTATACCAAGAGTTTGGAAGATTTTCTAAATTATGAAATTGAAAAATGATCGTTGGATGGTAAAATAAAATTTATGTGTCTGTATTTTAAATTCATGTGATGGTTGAATAGAGACAAATTATATGAACACTTGATATTGAATAATTTTTGGTGATTAATGTGTACATTGGATTTGGAATGGCGAATTGAATTCTATGGAAATTAAAAAACACTGATTATCCTATCAATGTAACACAATGTAACCCACCAGATAAGAATTCAGTTCAAAACATGATAAATGATGTATTTGGATTTTCATGATACAATTTCTAAGATTTTAATTGATCAAGAGAACCATCAGTTGATCTTGAGTAGGTAAATATTTCTTAGAACATCATTGACCCCAAAATTGAGTTTTATAAATCAGTTGTAGATGAAAAAAAATAATTGATTAAAGTATATTTCAAGTACTTAAAGTTTTTTGTCTATATAAGTTGTGTGATATATAGTGTGTCTATGGAATTATTAACAAATTAGTTTCTATGATTTCATATATTCTTTATGATTTATTTAGTGAAGCTAATATCCTAATATCATTTAATGAGATAAATAAAATCTTCCATAAACATAGACTTGATTATAAAAATAAATATTCATTCTTTAATGATTCCATGATTTATTGGGGAGAATAGTCTAATAAATAAGAATGCATATAATTTCATACAAATGGATGGATGTTAGTGAGAAACAATGATAGTGCATATCAATGAAAATCGTGGAAGAAAAATAAGAAGAAAACACTTGTAAAGTTATTGTGTAACATTCATTTAAAACTATGATTGCAAATATTCTTCATGTCATCTAAGATTTCATAAAACATGAAGTGGAATTCTCATGATAGTAACAATGATTTATTTATGAGACGTTAAAAATATTCAAATCCTAGAAGGTGTTTGATCCATTATATCTAGATTTTTATTCAGATCTTAAGAATGTACATTTGGGATTGTATCATGATTATTTTAACCATTTTGGTACTTGAAGTGATAATTATAGTATATGGACACTTATTTTTCCCTACTATAATCTATGTTCATGGATGTGTATGAATAAGAATTCATTTTTTATTTCTATGATTATTCTTTGAAAAATAATTCTAGGAAATGACATTGATGTATACCTTCAATCTCTAATAAAAGGATTGTGGGATTTATAGGATAATGGAGTGGAAAAAATAAAAATTTAATGAGAAAACTATTTGAAATACATGATACTTTAATGTGGAAAATTTGTGACTTTACTAGACTAGGAAACTTATCTAGCTGGAATACTCATAATGGTTTGGCTTGTCTTGTTTGTAATATTGATTTTGAACCTCAACAATTACCTCGTAGTAGAAGATGGTGTTGTATGTATCATCATAGATTTTTTATGCTTCACATAAATTATAATTTAAAAAACATGGTTTAATGAAGATACTAAATTTAGGAATTCACCGAAGGTGTTATCTTGTTCATAAATAATAAAAACATTAATAAATTTTTCTATAGAATTTAGAAAATTTAATTAGTTTAAAGAAGGTGAAAATGGTATGAGGTACAATATCCAAAGCATATGGAAAACAATAGTTGAATAAATGAATATAATTTTCAATATTTTTTATTGGGAGTTTAATTTGATACATCATAATATTGATATAATATATATTTTGAAGAAAGTATATGATAATGAAAATTTTAAATTTCTTAATGAGCATTGTATATTGAAAGATCACTATAATGATCATAATTATTTTAAATAAATGAATATAATTCATGTATTGTGGAAAATTTTTAAGGAAAAGTATCCTTTGGTAGTTTTTACAAAGAAAATCATGAGTAAGATGTATTCCTTCCAGATTTAAAGATGGTAAAATCACTATATGGATATTCATGTAGCATTTCAAGGTGGGTTGACTTAAAACATAGAAATTCCCATGAATTGAGATGTCACAACTCAGATATTTTGATTGGGTAGTTGTTGGAATTGGAATTGTTTAATATGTTATATAAAAAATTAAATGAAGATATAGTTGAGTTGTGTACCTTATTCAGATAGATTTATGGAAAAACTCTAAATTCAACTGATCTTGATAAACTTCAAGAAATAATTGTGTTGATGAATTTTACTTTAGACATGTTATTTCGCCATTATTTTTCATAGTCATGATTCATTTTACTGTTCATTTGGATGATGAATCTAAACTTGGGGTATCGGTACACTATCGATGGATGTGTCCAATTAAGAGGTGTATTAATATTATTCAATTTTTATTGATCAATTAAATTTAATCAAATCGTTGTGTAAATTATTTTCATATGTTTCTTATTTCATTCATAAAATATTTAGGTCATTTGAAATCATATATGAGTTGTAAATAACAATCATAAAACTCTATTATAGAAGGTTACATACACATAGAGTGATTGAACTTATTTTCCATGTATTTTAATGGTATTGAGACTAGCTTCAATCATGTTGGGCATGTTGATGAAATCCTCACTAATTCCCATTCTGAAAACCAATCATTAATATTTCTAACTATTCGATGACCAGTTCTAATGGGGTCAAATTTTAAAATGAAAGAATTATAATTACTAAAATTGAATAGATATGTTCCAATCAATAGTATTATTAGAGACCCATTAACTGATGATTTGATTTTCAGACAAAGATATAACTAGGGGTCAAGCTCGAAATGAGATAGATGTAACTAATGATTTTAATAAGGATATTTTTTAATGGTTCACTCATAATGTAAGTGTATACTCATAATCATATTATTGATGTGTAGTTATTTTTTCTATATTAAAATTAACACCTTATATCTTATTTTCTATATAAAATTTTTTTTGAATCAAGATGAAAAATCAAATGATTTAAATTTTTCGGTTCAGAATCTTCTAATATAGGCTTGGATATCTAATTCCAACAATATTCTTAGAATAAAGTTTTATAAAATATATCATGAATAATACATGAAATGAAAAAGAGTGGTGTATTTATATTTACATAGGTGTGGTACTATAGAAATATGATTAATATAATCTAATACAATGATTGTGGTCAATTTTCTATTGTCTTATTCAAATTCATGTGGGTCCACATTGATAGGTGTATAATGTAAGAATCATTGCATTTTACTTATTTATACTTCTCTTGCTCTATCCATATAAATTATCATTTAGATCATAATTTATATAACTTCGATTCATAGTAAAAACTATTTTTTTATAAGGATGATTAATTATATGAAGGTTGGACTATTGTTATAAACATAAAATAGAGAGGCTTGTATGATATGGGTGGTCATTTTTATGTGCTACTTTGTGATAGTGAACCTTATTAACCAAAAAAATTGAATTATTTTTTCCTAATAATATTGAAACAATAGAACTTGAAACAGAGGGTGAAAATCAAGAACTTGTCATAATGGAGGTTGATAAAAATGAAACAAATAAAGATATAGATAACTAAATGGATAAATTGGTAATGAAACTATATTACAATTTCTCATTTATAAGTTTTTCATACATATATACATTGACCTAGTTTTCACCTTTTAAAAAAATATTTTACTTCTTTCTTTTTATGTATTGAATATATTCTAAAATATTTTAACTCTCTGAATTTTGAGAACAAAAAAATTGAGATCATATCTGATCAATATCTTAGAACACACCACAAATTCCATTAACTTTAATGGATCTGACTAATTTCATTGTACCAAAGGCTTCTCGTGATCCAATAGCTTCCTTAGATGTTTTTAGCATCCCACCATCTAATTGAATTCTTGCAATGTATTATTTGGTCACCCCTCTATCTAGGGTATATCGTAGAGTTATCATTACTGTTATGTATGTCATTTTAGAAAAAACTATATATTTTAATAATTGTTTAATTAAATTGTCTAAAAATAACAATAATATCATAACACACCAAATATGAACACATCATACGTATACGACCTGAAATAATATAAATTTATCATTCCATTTAATGAGATCTAAGAACCTACTAGTGATTCTATCATGACCTATGGAAATATTCTTTGGTGGCTTTCTTATGACATAATGATATTTCCTATTAATTTCAATAATTAAAGGCATATTCCTACAGCATGGATAATTAGTTATTTTATAACCAATTAAAGTAAATATTAATTTAATATTAATTAATAAATAATTTAAAATTAATGAGTAAAATTATTAATGTAATTATAATGTGTTATGTGTTCTATTTCTAGATGTTTTTTCATTTTGATTTCCCTAACTCTGTTTTACACCCATATACCATGAAAAGTTTTGGGAAAGAAATATAGATACATTAAAAATAGATTTTGTAACTCGTTTAATGAAACATCTTTTATCTCTCAGCAAATATATGCTAATGTTCTAGAAGGGAATTCTCATAAGTAGTGGAAGATGTTTGTCAATATTAAAAAAGATGCATCTCATGAGGTAATTTCATATTTTATATTATCTTAATAACAAAAACACAATAGAATTATAATTTTTATTAATTATTCTATTTTTTTCAAGGAGTATCTAAGAAAAATATATTGAATCCTGAGAAACAAGTCATTATTCATATCTATAGTTTATAGAGTTTTCATAGAAAAAGAATAATCTTTTTTTATTTTATCCATTATTATTTATATTATTTTATTATAAGTAATGGTCTTTTTGGAATTCTCTATAATTTATTATAAGGATAATGAAATAGGTAACCCAGTTGGTCTAATAGAGATGTGGCTTAAAGTTAATAAGAAACCAGAATATATTTTTGTGCATGAACTAAATAGAGATGCTGGAGTAAGTACTTTTCATTACCCTTTAATGTGATTTCATTACTATAACTACATAAAAACTAAAAATAAATTAAAAAAATAAAAAAGCATTAAACCACATTAAATAGGGTAGGCTATAAGGATGCAACATTACTAATTCGCTCTATTAGTGTCATTTGATCCATGCAGTTGGTCCCAATTAATTGGGTTTAGGACTTTTCTTATTATTTATTTTAAATTATTATATTTTTATAATGATTAACTAACATTAAATAGTAATAAAAAATTTATTAATTAGATTGTTTTATGATTTTCATATAATTTAAAAAATAATAGTTTGTATTGTTGTATTAACCCACTGAAATTATAGAATACTTGGGTCTGAACCCTTCACAATCATCATTTGTTTCCTAGAGCAATACAATTGAAATAATTTTAGGGAGGGAGAATCTTAGGCATATATGGGGGATAGGTTCTAGGACTACTCCATGAATTGTCTTTTTTAGGGATTTATCATCATTTATTGGTACAATTAGTGGGGGTTTGAGTAGTTTCGTTAATAGAGATGCATAAAGAGAAATTTCATGGTTGAAATGAAAAGTAAAAGAACTTGAATATTATATAGAAACACATGATAAATGGTGGTTTACAATGTAGAATTAATTAGTTTTTTTATATCATAGGATGATGAGCATAATCTCTGGTTAAGTTTCTAGTATTATATGTAAGAATACACTTAATATGTTCTCAATGTTTCTATATTAATAAGTAGATGATTATGGGATAACATTGGGGACTATTAAATTGGTTAGTGATATGATGGTTTTTGTTATCTTTCCAAGGATTACAACATGATGGTATTTAATGAATATATTCGACAATATGGAATTTTATTTTGGGGATCATGCATGTTTTCATTAAGGTTTTATGGTGATTAAGGTATTTATATATTTGGTATGTGATAGTAAGAGTTATATTATGTTGTTTTGTTAATTTAATTTTAAGATATTTTTGAAATTTAGTGACCTTACTTCTAAATTTTGGGTATTTTAACTTGAAAAAACCTATTTTGGATGACTTTTATTATTAACCACTTATATAATGAAATGTGTATATTATTTTTTATTGATATCATATTCTAACCATTTTTATTTCTATATATATTTGAAAGCTGAAGGAATAACTTTTGGTTATTATGATTCATTAGGGATTTTAGAATGAAAAAATAACCTTGAATATCTATTTCTTGGAAAAAGAGATGATGTGTAAATATATTGAATCAAAACAAAAGGATTATATTATCCTTCTAAAACAAGTATGTTTATTTATCGAGTGATGTTTTTTTATAATAAAATAATTACTCATAGCTAGGTAAAATATTTTGGAACAAAAATGTTATTTGTTTAATTTTCTTAGTAGGAAATAAATTTCCTTTTAACCCGTCACAAATGTATATCTTTATGATGGTAAACATTCTAGTGAACATTTTCTCTATCACTCTCTATCAAAATGTGATAGTTAAATTTATTTTCCATTTCCATGTTTTCAATTCCAACTATTGTTCTCTTATTCAAAACCATGTTTTGTGGTGACCTTCACATTTTAATTTCCCAATTTTTAAGATGAATTTTATTAACCCTCCATACAATTTGGATTTCTAACAAAGTAATTTAATAATATCATCCTTTGTTTTTTAATGTTCAATTTCAAATTACAAAGACATATTTTATTGAAAGATATGAGAATGTAACACCCAAAGATTTAATAGTATGTTTCTTTAAATTTAATATCTTTGATAGATTATGATTCATGAAACCCCAATATAGTAAAAAAAATACTATGTTTGGTAGATTACACAATACACCACATCAAGCTTAAATTAACTATTATATACTATAAAAGTATTATTTTAACATGGTCATTATAAAGTACTTATTATATTTGAGAGTGTTATTTAGATTTACTATATTATTAATTAAATATTTATTTTATATTCAATTAAATTTTAATTATACTTAAGAAATGAACACATTAATTATAAGAACATCACTGGTATTTTGAAACCCATGATTTTTACTTTTCTAAAAAACTATTTTTATGATTTATACACATAACTTATTTAGAATTGATTTTTATCACTATTATAAATTGAATTATGTAAAATGGATTCCATATTTTTAATCAGGAGGTCCAAATGATGTTATAAAAATGTTTTAATTTTTATGCATAAAAAATTGTTCAAGGTAAAAAAATATTTACAACAGTATATGTACAATATTATAAATGGAAAAGGTTTGAAGGTAAATGTTTAAAATACCAAAGGAATATAAAATTAGATTTTTTTTATGTTTTTATCTACCATAACCATCCTTTACAACATTATTTATCATCCATGTTCATTAGAATTCATTTCACCCAAATGTGGTTTGCTTTAATTATAAAATAATCATTATTTAATTATATAAAACCACCCCTCTTCGAGTATAAATACCAACACTCACCACCCCATCTATACTCAAAAGCCGTAAAGATACTAAAATATATGGAACACCTCTATTCCCCCCACAATATTCTGGTAATAGTGCTACTGTCCTCACTAAAATACCAATTCCAAGGTCCTTAAGGGCTCCTTCAAGGAGGTGATATTCAAGAGGTAATTTTCTCAAAACACCTCAATTATTTTATTTTATTCAACTACCTTCTACTCACCTAAATCATCCATAATGTCATAATAAACATATAATATTTATATACTATGATTTTATTTTTCTAATTTCATATTTTATATCAATCCCATTTATTACCTCCTCATATTCAAAGAAACAAAACCATTGTCCATATTATGGCAGTTAACAGCCTTCATGAATAATGTTTTTTATTTTTTTACGAACTTCAATGATGGTCATAAAAGTATTATTATTGTTAAATAATATTTTAAAATATATATTATAACCTATTTCATTTTTTGTACCTAATATATATAGAAAATATTAAATAAAACGAAACTATTTTCTAATGGTCGGAATGAGCTCCAAAATAAACCAAAAATTCATCAATAACATTTTCTCAAGTTAGTCTTCCTAATTTCATAAATAAAAATTATATATGGAACAATTTAAACCTATGGAATTGTGTGAATTCCATTTCAATTCACTTGTAGTGATTTATTTTCATATTATTATAAATTCCATAACTATACTCAAATAAACCGATCATGAAACCATGAAACGAACACACCCCAAACAATGAAAATAATAAAATATTATTAAATAATGGGTGCTAATATATTATAAATTTATCATATATGGTATTATGAATATTATTATAGTTATATAAAAAATTAATAAAATTATTTAAACCATTATACAAGTGGTTGAAGAATGAAAAACTAAATGGAAACATGATGTAAATATTTCTCGCCTCACTTTTACTTTTATGAGATATATGAATTATTTACCACTTATTTATTTTATGTTTTATATATAATACCCTTACATATATCATATCAAGAATCAAATTTTCTTTTTTTTATTTTATTATTTATTTGATAATTATTACTTTCATGGGGAATACGATTAAGGTTATTACAAAGAGGTATGGGAATTTCTAACCTAATTTCAATTCTTTGGGTTAAATGCCTACTTTTTTGATTATGTAATACTAAGATTATTTATGAAATAATTTTTTAATATATTATTTTCTATATAAATTTTTTTAATTTTTATAAATAGTGAAAACACATATTATATTCATTTGATTAATTTTCACTTTAATGATATGATATTTATAAAGGACAATCTTTTAAAAAATTACCCTTCTAAAGTTTCACTTCCAACTATCTTTTTCTTCCATGTTCATGTTTTCTGAAATTCTTTGCAATTTTATTTAACATCCCCCTTTGATTTTTTAAAGACAATTTTACTCATGTTTTACTTTTTATAAAAAAAATTGAAATGTATATTTTCTCATTTTCTAAACAAGGTTCTTTGATATTATTTCAACAAAAATACAGAAGGGCTGTTTTTTAACTTATTCAAAATGAGACACATATCCCATCATTATGAAACAATAATTTTTTTAAGCTTGATTTATAATTTTACATGTTCATATTAAAATAATTTTTTTTCCTTTATATTTATAAACATATGTATTTTTCAAAGTGAAATAGGGAATTTCCTAATTAATTTTTCAATAATATCATTTAACTTATTATAATCTATGTCAACATCCAATGTTTAATATTATGATTCATTAAGTTTTATACCTTATGATACCATCTTCCATATTTTATTTAATGATTTATGTCTAGTCCAAATATGGAGTACTATTTTTATACCATTGACCATATTACTCTAGATGATTTATGATTATGTTCATTTGATTGGGGTAAGTATTAACATTTCGTGTGTTATTATTTAACATGGATTATTATGTTAATTATGTTTCATCCTTTCATGTGAGAAATTATTTGTAAATGATATACATTAGTGATGCATAGTTATATATATCCCCTTAATGCATCGATCGATCTCATGAGACAAATTAGTTTTCTAAACTTAATTGGTTTTACCTAGTAGTTTGATATTTAATTATGAAATATCTTGATAGTAGATATAAATTTTTCCAAACCTAAATGGTTTGTACCCAGTAGTATTAAACCCTATTGTGAAAGGTATTGACAATAGTGGTAGTATGATACCTAAGACCATGGTGGCCAATAATTAATCATTCCTTTTATTAAGATTTTATTAATTACTATAGATGATATTTTCACTATAATATTATATCATGATGAAATTAATTCTTTGTTATTGATTAAATAGCATATGTTTATAGTTATTTAATTTTACATATTGATTATTCTTACTGATTTATGTTAACTTCCTTTGTATGTAACCCTTATTGATCATTTGAGCTCACCCATTTATTATGATTTATTTTTTCCCAGGTTTCCAATAAGTTTATTATGATTGATATGAAGGGATAAGATAGGGGATTAATGTTGTTATAAAAGGAATTGATATGTTATATTTTCTTTTTTCAATTTAAATTTATGATTCAAGTATGTATCTTTTTTCTAAAACTACTAAACTATTTGGTCCTTTAATATATGATTCTTTGTATCATCTTCAATTGTAATAAAGTAACCACTATCTATGGTTGACTAGGTTCGGGGTCCTTACAGAAGATATAAGATATTCTAAATAGATTTCAAGTTTTATTTTCTCAATTAATAGTTAATAGAAGAATTATATATTGAAAAACTATGTTGTTTCATTCAATTATAGAATAAAATCTATATTTTTATGTTATTGAAGGCTTTGTATATATTTATAAAATATCTTTGAGATTGGTATTCTAATATGAACACATGTAAGAAAAACATAAATTTCAAAAAAGGAAGAGTTTATAGAAACTTATATATAAAATAAAATCAAGATTTTTCCTTCAATGTCATTTTTTATGTTAAGGGTATCATTTTAAAAATTAATTATGAACAAATGTGTGTAAATTTTTATGCGGAGATGAATATGTTATTTTAAATTTATATTCTAGGATAAATTAAATACATTCCTATCTTACAAAGCTCTCGAAATAAAAGGTATATTTTCCTTTCACAAGAAATGTATTCTAAGAAACTTCTAAATAGATTTGGTATAGAAAATTTAAATCATTTTTCCATACCCCTTTGGTTTAAAAAAAGTTGGAAAAGATGTAAAAAAGAATGGATATTGATACAAAATTGTTTTGATATTTGATTAGAATCCTATTATATCTCACATCTTTAATATTAGATTCATTTTATCCTGTTATAATTTTTTCTATATTTCAATGTGAACCAAAAGTGTCTGAACTTGTGGATAGAAAAATAATCATATGATATACTACAGGAAAAATTGACTTTAGGTTGAAATATTATAGAACATGAAATATTAATATATTTGGTTACACAGATTCATATTAGGAGGATATTTCCAATAAAAAAGGATCTACATCTAGTAGAGTGTTCTTATTTTTATAATGATGTGTGAGTTATCATATAGAGAATAAAATTTAGTTATTCTCAGTACTGTATAAATTTTAAAACCAAAATAATTTTTAGCTCAATGTATTCATGATTATAGATATGTTTATTGATGAAATAAGGTGGGGGAAGCTGGTGGAACTAAGGATTCCTATTAGATGTTTTCTGACTATGTTGACCAGATAAATAAGTACTAGACTAAGAAATATGGATTTTATTGAATGAAGTTATATCAGATAGAGAGATGTATAAATTCTACATGATGAAATTTTTAATGTTATTGTTCATAGAATAGTTTTCGTTGTTTAAAACAAATAAATCTAGATAAACCATTATGATTTCATAAGATACAGGTTTCCACGTGAAGGAATCATACATAGGTCTACGAATGAATTCATCAGATACAAGTGTTCAAAAATTCGTCAAAAAATACATAAGATAGAGTAACGCAAATTAAATCACCGAAAGGATTCCTTGTAATCAAATATATTCTTCCTAAAAATACATCGGAAACCATGATCTTGAAAAATACCATTAGAATGATAAATCTCCTACAAAGTTGTAACAAACATATTCCATCAGATTAATAAATTCCTATGATGTAATATCAAATAAAGTTTCTTATAAAGTCATTGAATGTGATGATGTTGAGCAAGATATTCAACTGCTCAATAATTTTGATGGGAGAGTCATGATTATATCCAATATTTCATAATGGTTTGATCAATTTTAAGACTATGAATTTGGGAAAGTAATTGTAAATAATTTTGAAACTCATTTAATTAAAGGTTTAAATAAAATCAACTGAAGTAGGATTTGATTAATACATTCAATGTTCTATTGGGTACTTTGAATTTGTAGTTCGAACACCACCCTTGTTTTTCAAAGAATCAATTCCCAAATAAATGGGATTCAATTACTTTTTGGGGGTTGTTTATATCATTAAAATTATTAAATAAGTGAGGTTATGAAAAAAATATCATAAGTGATATCTTGTCGAAGCATTATATGTAGTATCATCTACTGAAGTGGTACTAGACAAATCATACATAATAGTAGGTATCATGTGAATAGGATGAAGAATAAATCAGATTAACAGGTTATAAATTTATGGATATCAAAAATAGGTTATCAGAATGACTATATTGCACATAGGGTATCATAAGGATGGGTTTAGATAAATAATTTGGTGTAGATTATATTTCTCACTTCTTTGAAAAAATGTGAATCAGAAGAAGAACATGTAATAAAAAAATTGTTAAGAAAATTTAATCATCATAATGACAGCACATTGAATCTTGTTGGTGAAGGTTCATTTTTTCAATAAATTGTTACATCATATTATGTTTGTGAGAAACATATTCTATTTTGAAGTACTATAGTTCTATACATGTTATTGATATTACCTAATTTTTTTAAACCACCGAAGGATTATTTTACAGGTTGATTGGTCTAAGATTGTTTCCAAATCATGAAAATGACTAGATACTCGTATTTAGTAGGAAACCATGTAAATATTTGTGTTCCTGTTTATGTACATTTTTTTGTTTCATATAAGAGTTAATTCCAATTAACTAATGTTTAAGGTCATTTATAAACCAAAAAAAATTAAAAGGATAAGATCATTGCATCGCCCCTATGACTCTTAGTGATCACACATATCCTGATTGTTCCTTTCACAATCATGATCAAGTGAATTACCTTTTGAGGTTGTGTGTCTAGGACATATAGTGTGATGGGATGGAATCTCAAAGAGGTTTACTTCATATCAAGGTTAATAGGAATCAAATACTTTATTGTTCACATTGTATAGATTTTGATTATGTTATTATATCATACTATAAAATTTAACACAATGTGGTGGGGATTTATGTAATGTATTTTAATGTAATGCAGTTAGGCCTACTAGGTGAAATATTCATAAAAATGATTGATTTCAGACTTATACATGAGAAACCCTTTCCAATGTATCATTTTTTTGGAAAATAAATATGATAGGGTAAGGTCTGGTCTTACTTATAAAAGGAGGACCAAATTTGGTTATCTACCTCGTATTTGTTGGTAACTTGACAAGAAAGGGTGACTAGAATATTTGGGTTTTTCACCTAGTTGGAGGTCCTTATATGGTTTTCTAGAACCTATCTATTGGTAAATATATGAGGAAGTAATACTAGAATGCTTGGGGATTAAACCGTATAAGAGTTTTATATATGGTTGTATACACCCTGTATAATGGTAAATTTACATAGAAGGGAGGCTGAAAAGGATGGGTTTATACCTGGTAGGAGGCCCATATAGATCACCAATGTTATAAATGGGTTGGAAAAAAAGGAGACTTATTATGTATTATTCATATATCACCCTAATGGATCATCATGTTTATTAGTAAATAGGAATGATAATATTTGGTTTATGGTTACACCTAGTATGAGGCCCATATTGGATGCTCTTTTCATAAAAGGTCAAATAACTGGAGAATGAATGGGGCTTACACATGGACTTCCCATAATGATCCTCGTACTAGTTTTTCATTAGATATGAGATTATACGGTTGTAATTATACCTAGTAGGAGGCCCATATAAGATTCTTATGCAATAAAAGTGTTGAAAATAGGATACTGATTGAGTCTTACGTACTTGTATCAATTATGGATCCTCCTGTGTACTAATAACTAGATAAGAGAGGATATTCTTAGTACTTGCATATAATAGGAGGACCATATAAGATGAATATTACATAAAAGGTGAGATAATAGAAGAATAATTGGTTCATATATATGATAATCCTTAAGGTACATAAACTAGTTTATGACCCAGGTGAAGGATATAATAGATGGTCAATACACATTATAGGATGACCATGTTATATATCTATATTATTAATGAGTAAAATGGGTAGGATCATTAATTTTAATGTATTTAACAATTAAACCAATTGATAATTCATTATAAAATACTCCTAGGTTATAGACCTATCCAGGTTGACAACCCTCATACTAGAAATTGGGTGTATTAGGAACCCTATTATGGAGTCATAGGTTCAGTTTCTCTAAGGTTGGAGGATTGTGTGAAGTCGCACTAGGGTAAGATTCCTAGTGAAATCATGCTCAGTTACATGAATTGTGAAAAGTTTTGATTAGGTATGTGACCTAGGAAAAGTATTTATCCAGTAGAATAGCTGTTTATCGAGTGTTCAAATACCCATGTGATTAGAAGATCAATTTATTGGTGACTAGTTTGTGGAGCCCTGGGGGTGGTATCGAGTTTGGGTACTCTGGAAGTGCCAGCCAGGTTCAGGTGATCAATTTGTGGCACCCATATTCTTGTGATTAGATGGTGGGACCCAAGTCTAGGAACTCATGTATTGGTGTCGACATTTCAGATCTCAGTTTGTCGAACCATGGTTTGGGTGATCATATCATGGAACATAGGTTCAAGTGCTATAGTAGTGGAACCCATGTTCGGGAAATCAGGTGGTGGAACCTAGGTTTGGGAACTCAAGTGACGATGCTACATTTTGGGAACTTAGGTGGTTCGGTACATATGGAACATATCCAGTTATGAGGTATTGATAATCAAAATTGTATTTTCCCTCATTTTTTTGTTTAAAAATCACCTTAAAAAGGGTATTGGGGAATACTTAGGTGTATGGGCCAAAGCTCGATTCTCCCAGGTTATTTGAACCAAACTCTATATGTGTGTAAAATATAAGGAAATGGGGTATTTTTAAATGAAACCACTCATCCTAGGAAACGAAGTATAGAGAAACCCATATCGGACACCCATGGTTGTGTCTATGAGTGTACAAGTACCTATAGGTACATGTAGATAGGCTCACATGATAGGGAACCCATGTCTAAGTGAACATGTATACATGAATGAAGTAGGGTTCATGAGGAAACATGTAAGAGGAGGGTAGAAAGATCATGGTGTAAACATAGATGAACACAAGGATGACTCTGAGAGGTAGGAAATATGATCATGGTGTGAACAATTGTGTTCCCAAGGCTATGTATAGGACCAAAATCTAATTAAATTCTATCCAACATAAAATAGAAATAAATTTTGATCTATAAGACTTTTTGGGCTCCACAAGTCATACAATCTTTGGATGAGAAACAATATGTGACCATAGTTATTGGGTTCCCTTATAGTAAGTGTTTCAGGATGCCAATAAATTCCTAGAATACCCTCAAAACTGGTTTATGGTTTCGACGCCCTTTTATGTTAGAAATTGATATAGCATATTTCTTATTACTATAAGGAGTTTCTCACAACCAATTAATCTGATTGGGAAAAAAATAAATATTATCCATCTCTTGGTGTGTGAGAAATCATGCAACACATGGAGATCTTATCAACATCTTCTTTATATATATAAAAACTTTTCATCATGTACATGAATTTTTTTCTATAAATGGGGATTGTATGGTGTATTATGAAAAAAAGTTCATGGAACACATTTTTTAGTGAAAATTTATATTATCTCTTATATTTTATGATATATAATCCAGGTATATGATATAACGTTTGGTGCTAGGTAATATTGATCTTTGAAATCTCTTATATCATAATAGTGATACAATAATATATATTTTTATAGAATTCATAAGATAAATAGTTTCACATAATTCTATAGTGACCTATATTTTTTAAAATTATATATTTATGAATTATTTCATTACACTGTGTTATCACCTTTATATAAAATATTGTATGGGTGACTATATCTAAAATTATGATATTTGATATCAGAAAAACTTTTATAGATAAAAATTTTATATCATTTTTGTGATAGTAATTGTGATATAAAATTATTCTATATTTTAAACATTATTTTTTTAATCGTGATTCTTGATAATGATCTTACAAAAATATTGGGATTCTAAGTTGGATATAACACTTATTAGATGTAATAGAATACATTAAAAACCCTAAACCCAACATTGCCCCTCTAAGAATTACATGAACCATTTATACTATAAATGAAGAATTTGTACCTTCCACAAATGATGGATTTATCTATTCCTTCAATCATATTATTGATGAATATCCCATAAAAGTAACCATTAGGTTCCTTTCTTTATTGAGTTTCCATGGGATTAATAGAATCACCCAATACTTGAGTGTAATTTTTAATAACACACATGAATTTCTAGTAAATTTTAGTTAAAAAGGGAGATGGAGGAAGGGAGTCTTGGTAGAGTAAATAGGATACATAGGCAGGCATTAGAAACATTATTAGTGGAATTAACCACATTATATATCCCTCAAAACACTCCCATCCATTTTATATAATTTACTCGAATGTTATGTAATTTTAAAGTAATGTGTTCCATTTTCAATGTTTTTATATGATTGTTCATGAAATTTACAATTATGTTCATTTTATCACCCATATGTTTCATCATATAAAACATTTATATCTAATTATTGAAAAACCATAAGAGATTTAGATGATATCCATACAATGTTCAATTGACCTGATCAATCATAAAGAGTGGTTTGAATCATACAATATGACTCTCCTTTCCTTCTGATCTATCTGCATCTTATTATTTGATTTGTTGGTACAAAGGTTCCTTAAAATAAAGTTGTGTTTTCCACATAGTATATAAAATTACACATTATATATAAGGATTTAAGGAATATATATTACAAATTGAGAGATGAAATGAATGTTCCACAAAATCCTCCACCCACAGTCAAATGTTTCAATTTCAAGAAACATGGAATCTTTGAAAGTTAATTAACCAACACAAGTTAAAATTAGGATAAATAATGAAAAAACATTCAAATATAAGGGGCAAGGATGAGCTTATGTTATCACTACTTTAAAGTTGGATCAGGAAAATGATTGGTGATAGGTATACTTGTGTTTCAATCAAGAAACATAAATAATATATTTGATTCTTTTTATACACATTATTGCATGTCATTAAATTTTAATAAATATATTCAAACAACACCTCAAGGGATGAAGAATTAGTTTTAAAAGAAAACAAAAGCTGGGTTGTAGATGGAACTATAGCAGTGGCGGTACTGTAGTAGGTAAAGTAGTAGCTCGGGTACTGTAGCTATACTATTCACCAAGGGGCCCTTTGGGCCAAAACAAAAATGGCTTTAAAGCCTAGTATTTAGGCCACTTTTCCTTGGGAGTTTGTGCTATGTAATGGGTTTCCCTCTACCCAGTCTAAAGAGCTATTTTCTTTAAATAATAAAATGAGGCTTCGGCTCTAACCTTTAAAAAAATTGTTTAATCCTTATATTTCATATCTATAAATATTACCCTAATTAACATTTGTGATAAGAATATCCCTCCATGTATAATATTACAAAATTTTGTAGCATATAATTTTATATTCATCATGGACTACCTATCCTTATATAGGTTTAATATCAGCTATTGGGAGAGGAAAATATCAATCCATATCGTAATCCATCATTAAATAGTAAAAAATGTATTTTGATTTATCAATCTCCATAAAAACCCCATTATAATTTATAAGAATTATTTCTTTATGAGAAGTCATATCTAACTCAAATAATTGAGAAAATGGATAGCATCGTCATCAACTATATACCTATTATGATATAATATGATGATATATTCCATATTGATTTTACTAGTCTACCCTTTGATCAATAGGTTGAGTTATAAATATAAATTATACATTCAACTGTGTTAATTTCTAAGATCCATAATTGAATGACAATAATTGAGATGGAAGGATTAAAAAAGGAACTATAAGAGAAATTTGATAAGGGTTTTATACAACCTAGTGCTTCACCATGCTTTGAACGATTCCTCATTGTTAAAAAGAATGATCAGACAATATATCTTCACATTAACTGACATGATATTAACAATATCATGATATAGAATGAGTATCATCTTCTAATTATTAATGAATTTTTTGATTAACTAAATAGGGATTAGAAAATATTAATGGTTAATCTTTAATCCATATATCATCAACTAGAGGTGAGAATTTATGATATTCTAAATATTCCAATTTGTAAAAGATATCAACACTATGTGTTCTTTGTGGTTAGTTTTAGACTAAAAATTCTCCATAAGTATTCAAGGAAGTGATGGATAGAATCTTTATATTATACAATGATAAATTTTGTGGGAGTCATTATAGGTGATATATTTTTATATTACAAAATAAAGGAAGAACACAAAGAGAATTTGAGTATAGTATAAAATCAATATAAAAAGGATATGTGTTGTACAATGTATAATAAATATGGGTTTTGGATGGATCACCTACATTTTTAGGAAATTTAATTACAAACTAATGGATATATTTAAAGTAAAATGTTATTTAACAATTTCATATATGAACATTTGTGATACAGATTCACAGTTTCCTTATATTAGCTTGGTATTTTCATTGATTTTAGAGTTATTGTACATGATTTTCAAACCTACTAATAAAACTAACTCAGAAATGTTTAATGTATTTTTGGATAGATGAATGTGAAGAGTGCTTCATGGAGTTAAATAATAGTCTAGTAAATTCACCTATACTCACACTACCCTCTAAGGGAGAAGTGTTTATGATTTACAGTGATTATTCCAAGAGGGTTTTGGGTAGGGTACTTATGAAAAATGATAAAGTAATAGTTTATATAACAATATAGATAAATATACTTGGGTAAAACTACTAATTTATGAGCACGAGATGGATTAATTTTGGTATTAAATATTTTGAGGTATTTTATTTATAGTGAGATGTGTGTAATATATAATTCTTATAAGATGTTAAAGTATATATTCACAAAGAAGGAGTTATAATATGTCAATGAAGTTATTTTGGTATAATTAAATACTATGAACAGTAAATCAATTACTAGCCTAGGAAGATTAATAGTTTGGGATAATATATATGTAAAAAATATCATGAAACAATATTTATGGTGTTGATTAAAATTGATCAAATATTCTTTTATATTTAAAGGATGTACATGGAAATCATAAATTAGGCTACAAAATCCTACTATGGTTTAATGATTTTTTAACTATCTATCAAGGAGAATATTAAGGATTCATAAAGTGATAATATGGAAATATAAAATAGGGTGTGAGAAATAAGGAATGGAAAAATCATATATTTCAACATCAATAAATATCGAGTTATAATATTGTGACATAATTATATATATCATCAGAGCCTAAGATATAGATTAGTCTATTATATTAAGCACATAGATCGACATTTCATATGCACCCATGGATAAAAAAGACATAAAGAGATCTCCAATAGTATTTTTAGGGACAATATGAAGAAAAATATCATTAAATAAAAATTAAAGTAAATATTATTCCAATAATTTAAGGATTAATGAAAAACGTATAAAAGGATATGAAACCATCACCCATTCCAACATGGAAATGGGAGAACATCACCTTGTATTTTGAAATGGTTCTTTAAAAGATATATAAAAGAAAAAATGAAACATATTATATAGTGGATCATCTTAGAAATACCTCTTATTTGATCATCATTAAAAAAACTACAAAATTTATCGACTTTATAAGATATATATCAGAGAATCAGTGAGGTTGCATGGAATACAGGTATTCATTATATATAATAGAGAATAATTATCTAAATGTAGTTGGGGTTTGGCTTAGTGGTAAGCACCCTGTAATACTACATGAAAAATGGGGGTTCAAAACCCATTGGGCGCAGGTTACTGTAGCAGTACTGTAGCGGTACTGTTGATCGGCGGGTACTGTAGCGGTGGCAGGGCACTGTAGTAGTGGTGCTACTGTAGCAGCCGGGTTACTATTCACAGAATATGAATTTGGCCAAAAAAATTGGGCCTATGGGCTATGTAATGGGCTATAAGCCCATTGGGCCTTCGGGCTATGTAATGGGTCTCCCTCTACCCAGTTAAAAGAGGTCTTTGCTTTGCTTTATTAATAAAAATGAGGCTTCGGCCCCAACCTTTAAATTAATTATCTAGATCAATGTTATGGAGGACTTTTTAAAAGTCATTGAACAAATATTTTAACTTTTTTATGATATAACCTCCATGGATAAATGTTCAATATTAAAGGTTTACTAAAAAAAGAATAAATTCTCAAATCCTACTATATGGACTTCAAAAGAGAATGGGAATAATATATTATTCTAACCATGTTCCCAGACAATAATATCTTCAACCTAATGATTTTGATAGGTTTATATGAATCCATCTATGGGAATAAATAATGGTGGTAAAATGTTGGATTTCATAATTTTTTAGGACTAATACTATTCCAAACAATAATAATGAAATCACAATAAATAGAACAATGCATTGGAGTAGTACATATTAAATGGAAGATTTATTTTCAGGATCATTGATGTAAAAATGAGTTTGATGATTTTGGTAAAGTATTTCTTTAAATATATCAAAGAAATAAGGTCATGAGTTTTAGGATGAAGGGAAATCTAATTACTAGGTTCATTTTCCCCTTTGGTATTCTTGAACACAATAAGGTTACATCCTAAGAAATGGTACTTCCGCTAAACATTTTTTACGTGCATAATGTGTTCCATGTATCCCATTTGAGGAATTATATACTAGATACATCAAATTTACTAAATCTAAATGTCATATAGTTAGATCATTAACTTTATTATGATTATAAACAATGTAATGTTCATAGATAATAGGGATAAAGTGATATGAAATAAGAAAACTTGCCACGTAAATGTAATATAGGGAAACCATAAGAATAAAAAAAGAAATATGTGAAACTAATAATGTAATGATATAAATGTTCTCATAACTATATTTTTTAGAATTTGAATAAAAAATTAATAATTGAATTTTTAGAGGGGGGAAATATTGAATCCTATTAATTATATTAAAATTTTCTTTTATAAAAATAAAATACTTAAATCACTTCCTCAGAAACTAATGTTTAAATAAATCATATGAATCATGAAATAATTTTAACATAATTTTGTTTTATAATAGGAAATTAAAAATGAAGGATGAATATATTCTATAAGATCAACATAAAAATAATGGGAGAAAAACATAAAAATTAAATTACTAAAATTTAAGAATCCAATTCGTCATGGTATCCTCAGAATTATATAGAAAAAAATATTATGTTCTACACACTTTTCTATAAAAATTGTGATGTGATTATCTTCCAGATGATATAAGTCATGTTTTTTCCAAAAAAAGATAACTAAGTGTGTATAAAATATGAAAATGGAATCTCTATAAGATTCTTAATTTATCATACATCAGGGTGAGGAGATTTTTTAAAAGAATTTCCAAATCTAGTGAAATGGTTCTGGAAACATGTTATACATAATGTACCATGGATACCATACAAATATTAAAGTACATTTTGAGGGACTTTTTGATGTACTTTGTCAAAAAAATTTGTAATACCCTATAGTCAAAGGGTATATTGGTGTGTTACCTTCAATTTTATATCTCAATGATTCAAAAAAGATACCATGATCAAAATTTATAACCCCTTACAGCTGATATTTATTTATAAATAATATTATCAAAACAATTAGTCTCAACACATTCCAAAAATAAGAACATGTTTATAAGTTTCCAAAGTCACATGCACACCCTTCTAGGACCCTATGTATATACCCCATATATATGTGGACCTTTATAAATCCCACACATGAACCCATATTAATGCCTACTTGAACACCCTTTTGAAACCTTTACACATTTCTTAATCATCCCCCCCCCCCACGTGTGCACTATTCAACACCTCAATGAATTTCATGTCAAATATAATGCACATGAACTTTCTAAATTCCTCACATGAACATTGGGCCCAATAAAGAACCCAAAAATATTTTCCTCATTCACTGGGAAACCATTATTTGTTTCCATAAAAAATTGGACACCCTGGCTTGTGTTCCATGATACCCTGAGTACAAATATCCTAGCCTAAAATTCCATGTTATCCAAAACATCCCCTAAGAAATTTTTTTAATAAAAACTAAGCACAAGTGATAGAAAATTGGGGTATTTCGGTCATCATATGGGTTTGAATCCTAAACCCACTAGAAAGACCATTTTTCCTAGTCCTATATTTAATCTAGTATAAACCACCAAATTCAAAGAGAGACTCAAATTAATAATGTAAAATCATGATGTCACCCATATTCTATCAATACATAGTAGTTTCAGGCCTTAAATGAATCACTTTGGCACTTAACTCACTTAGGTTACTCCTGTTAGTTATTGCACTCAGCCCATAATGGCTCATTTGAGTTGTCTACACACCCAGGTAACACACATGGATGATGTTTATCATTTTTTCCTATTACTATTTAAAATACACAACCAGCCATCTTACCCATGTTTATCACCCAAAATTTTTGTTTCTTATATCCATCATGGATTACTCTATTCTTAACCCTAGCCTAAGTCTCCTGCCTTGAAAAAATGGTTCTTATTTTCTCATGTGGAACCTTTGACATTAATGGCTCTATTTTCCCTAGTGATTTCCCAAAATAAAGTGAAACCAACTAAACCCAGTCCTATTGGCCTTCAATCTAGTACTAAAACCCAGTATACCTATAAGGCTTGAACTAAAAAGGTATCCTCATGCATATGTACCACACAAATCAATTATTAGAAATTCATGGATTTATGTCATATTTGTATGACCATAAACTATATAACATAATGGTAATGGGTGAGAAATCATAAAAGGCCTAACTGTAGTCCTTGTAAGATGAAATTTAATGGTTCAAAAGGTCATGTTTTATGGATCCTAACTATGTTGATTTTTACTCTCATTCACATGGATATTAAGGAAACCTCTTCCATGAGCCTAATCCATATACCATAAACCATTATATTTTTTTGGTGATGAATTCCAATGTTGAATGTTATATAATTTTAAATAATAGACAAATTAATCCATATGGGTGAAAAAACCCTCCAGTGTTTTATATTTATAAATGTAAGGCATCAATAAATAAGGGTTTCTTGAATACTCTTAGGTCTATTATAGAGTCCTGAATTGGACAACAAGAACCTCTCTAGGATAATTTTGTGTATTAACCTCACGATTCAGAAATTTATCACCCTATGTAAATAACTGAAATGTCATGTTAAAGGAAAGAATTAGAAATAAAAAATTGAACCCAATATGGAATACATTATATGTAAATGGAAATTATCAACCATACTTATTCGTTTTTTATATTTTAGTGATGGATTTATGGTTTTTTATTCTACTTATGGATCTAAATAGTATCCATAGTGAATACATTGCATGGGATGTGGCCCCCCAAACAGCTAGGAGGGAATTGCATTTTGGAAATTGTTCTATGAACTATAAAATAGTAAGAGCCCATACTTATTATATTTATTCTATCATAACAAACTTATCCCCAATGAATTGAATAAAAATGACATCCACCCATGGTTTAAAACCCTAGGTAGTGAATTTCATTATATGGGAATACCCCCATAATAGGATCATTCCCACAATGGTGATGACCCAAAAAAATAAATGGGATGAGGTTATGTTGGTTTTCACCTAAATGGTAGGGGAAAAACTAGGAATTATATTTATAATGGCGTTAGACAGCTTTTTAAGTCTCTCCATTGTGATATACATTGACCAACATGCATGTTTGTATGAGTCCATGGAAAATATATCTTATATCTAAATGGTTTCCTAAAATTTTCCTAGCATGTGTCATACTAATTATTGATATCTACAATCTCATAATGTAATACAATAGAGTTCTAAATAATATATAACTTCCTTGATCATCCAAATGAGGGATCCTTAAAGTGGAGCTTGAGAGGTGTAACTGAATATAGAGTACTATGTATAGGTTCATGAACCTACATACAATTCCATCCATGTGACACATCATATTATCAGGATAGTAACATGTTGAGAATTACATGTCACCATCATAAAGAAACCAATAAAATATTTGGGGTATAAAGTTGTTTCTACATCATCTAATTAATCTAATGTAAAGAAGAGAAAAATATGAACATGAAGGTTCTTCCCAATTTAAAACTATTCCAAAGTTATACTCCCATAATAAAGTTCTTAAAAAACCCAATCTTGCTAAACCAAGAACTCCCCCATTATTTAGAGGTGTCTCCAACCAAATAATGGGTGAGCTGGGGAAATATTCCGCACTAATTCCCATGCAAGATTTTATAAGCATGGTTATAGTTGAGTATTTTAAAAATATCTCTTTAACTTGTAATTAAATTTCTAAATAGTGATTTATTTTGTAATATTAGGTTGATAAGAAAATTATTAAAGATGGTGAAGGCTAAAGTATCATTAAATATTTTTTTCCCATAGTAAGAAAAATACAAGTTATGTTTTGGCTAATTACCACACTGCAATATAACATTATTTATATTCTTAAAAGAGAATTCAAAACCCACATTCCCCAAAATATATAGTTTAGATATAACCATTTTAAATGTAAATGATTGACTTATAAAGAAAACCCCAAACATTCCATGGGGCTTGATAAATAATGATGATAGATCAATCACATGCCACCATATATTATAAAGGAATATTAAATATAACATGAAAAATATGCACATATAAGAGTTTTTTTAAATATCATTAGGGTGATTCAGCTGATCATCACATGGTATTCTCTATATGTGTATAAAAAAGGATGGGAAGAAATTAAATCATCATTATTTTTCTATTCATTCAACATAAAAATCAATATAAAAAATAAAATGTGATAGCTTCTAATAATTCTTCAGACATGAATTGGTGGAATAAAAATTAACTTGGATAATAAAAACATTGTGAGTAAATATAATAAGGAAGGTGTACTGTATAAAATAAAAAAATTATAGGCCCTTAAACCAAAAATATATAAAATGAAAACATATATTTGACATAATCGAATCAAAATTTAGGAATATGAAACCATCCTCCATGGTTGGTACGTCTCAATCATAACTGTCTCAATCTAAACCACCTATGGTATTCATAAAAATATGAGTTCAGAATGTAATTATAGTTGTATCTATAGTGGAACCATACCTAGATAACACCAGCCTATGGGGTCAAGGAAATTTTCATATCCACCACCACCCTCACTGTCATTAATCTAATAGTGGTATACCAAATTTTATGACATACTGCCTTTATGTAAATTAGTATTCCTAAGGTTGGGGGAATTTCCACATGTAACTCTAATTTTACCTTCATTGATAGTTCATGAGTCCAAAAATTCACTTAGATTGCATTTTGTATTGATCAGTGGTGATTATATAAACATCACCTATCCTGATAAGGCTCCCATTTAATTTTTACTTATGTGTGAGAAGAAATATTACGCACCCATTGTCAAAGGTTGTAACACCGCAACTATAGTATCCCAAACCCAATGGTTATTTTATAACATTGTTCTAAGATACATTTGGTTGCATACCAAAGGACTGAAAAAAATTATTAGTCTTAAAGAACTATATATATACATGATTCTGATTTAATCATTGGAAATAATATACAAAATATAACATTGTAAATTTTTTGGAATCCTTGAAACTGATTCATAGATTTCCTCAATATATCCTAGAAAAAGAAAAAAATAAGGATATGTTTAAATTCTCAATAAGGGTTACATGAGATGGAATATATTATGAGTAAATGTGGAATAATAAATATAAAAGGATAAATGACATAAAACACATGTCATTTAGTCAATAAATTAATCACAAAAATTCATCCATGAATAATATTCAATGAAGCAATCTCATGTTTAACAAAAAAAAAATCTAAATGAAGGAAATTATTAATATTGGATATCATGAATTTTAAGCATCATGGTATATTTACCATAACAACCTTATGCCAATAAATTTGAAACTGTGGGTAGGTTCACACCAAGACCCATTTAATAATTCTAGCTAACTAGTTTGTCTTTTAAGACATGACGATGAATTAAGGAGATTTATAAATTTAATCCCCATCCATTACTATATTTCCAATTAACTCCTAATATATTGAATGATAAATTTAATTTATAAATAATATTACCTATGAAAAAATGTTTACATTCAGTAAAGAATATGGAATATCAATATTTCCCAATCTAGTCAAATAACATTCATAGTAAAACATCATATGTACAAATGGTTTAAACATTAGGAAATAATCATATCCAAAATACAATGAATTTAGATATTTATGATAAATATAATTTTCATTGATCATAAGAAATTTAATTATTCATGATAAATTTAATAACCTAAACATTAATAGTATATACAATATGACAATCCTTTCATTAGAATTATAGTTTTCTAATAAAATAATATGATTTGGGGAAATAAATTAAATTAAATAAAAATATTGAAATAATATTTTATTAATGATTTTTCTATGTAAATCCATTTAAGACTTGTATAATAATATAATTATAATAATATAGTTGTGTTAGTCAAAAATTCATTACTTCCATGTACACAAAAAGAAACATTCCATTTGAATTTTTTAAAGAATATTGAAATCGAACCCTTCAAAAAAATTATTAAGACTCCTTTAAGAATTTTAATAATTAAAGGATAGCATAAAATCTACATTGAGTAAATAACAAAGACATTGAAAACATTTTTTCTAAATATGGAAATTGAAGAAAAATATACCTGATCAAAAAGTGAAATATGATGGGTTTTTATTTTAGAAATTTATTTTATTAATTTTTGGGAAAATAATAAGAAATGATAGGAAAATATGGAAAATAATTAAATATATGTAATATAATAAAATAGACATATTTTATGAAAGGTATATTATAAAATTCCTTCAAGTAAAATAAAGGCAATCCCAAAAACACTATAAAATAAATTTATACCACTTTGGTAACTTTTAAATTGTAACACCCTGAATTAGTAAACACAAATTGAGACATTAATCATAATGAATAAATTTATATTTTTGTTAAATACAAAAAAAGTTTAAGTATATAAACCAAATAAAAATTAATATGTTCATTATAACAAATATGTCTCTATGGAGTGAAAATTGAAAAAAAATTCCCTTACCCCATGTTTCCCCATAGTTGATCATACTTAAACATCATGTATAATTGTTTTAAACATGTTATTAATTTATACCAGAACCATATTAATATTTATAGTATCATATATGATCTTATTATAACATCTTATCACAATTTCGTCAATACACTTTCATTGTAATCATTATTTTGGGTGTTAATGGTTCTATTTTCTCATGTATGTTTTGTCACTGAAGTTTTGGTCCTTGTAATTAGGTAATGGTTCCATAATCCCAAGATTTTTAATCATGTTATAAGTATAATATATATCTATTAAATCTATCCTTATTACCATCCATGTAAATCATCAACAAAAAATGGATCACAAGCATTCAAGTTGGTGGCAATCCACACACATGCACGAGTGACATTATAGTTTTCCAATGGATTGGAAGGTAAGAAGGTACATATGATATTATATATACAAAAAATTATTTATTTAATTAATATCATATATATTCATTAATTAAATCTTCATAACCATCTAATTAAAGTGGTGAGGTAAAATAAACTACACCGCTATGTTTTGATAGTAAGTTGTACGTATGCATGAGCAATGTTTTCACTATTTATTAGACATAAAAGATATGGAAAAGGTTTTTAACATAATCAAAATAAAATAACATTATTTTTATTATATTTTAGTTATTTTTATAGGAGCTTTACAATATATTTTTATGAATTTTAAGATGAAATAAATTTTCAAGAGTCAATAAAGATGATTACTTCTTCTTCAAAATTGAACCTTTATATATTCTCTGTAGAGTCCTAGGGTTGGAATTTTAGAAATTAAAGTTCCTTAAAAACATAGATAAAGATGTTTAAAATAGTTTTTAGTTATTTTTATATCCAATAGGCTCTAGGTGGTGTATATAAGACAGAATAGGTGGTTGAATTTTATACTGAATGAAGTGGAACGCATGGAATTAATAAAAAAATTTAAAAATAATAAATCCATTTTCATGTGTAAGTGGAAAAATGTGGCCATAATTTCTAATATATTATAGGGTATGTAAAAAATGGATTCAAAAAATTATATTTTTATTTGTTTAATTGGTATTTTAAACCTTATCTTTTAGATTAATACCACTGTTAATCAATTTTAAAATTAGCCATTGTAATGACTTTCTCAATATTAAAGTGTAATAATTTTACTTCTAAGGTAGTATTTTTATTATAAATGTATAATAGATGTAATTTGTAACACCCTGAGATTTTATGAAAAATATTCTTTTAATTTCATTAATGTCTTGTGTTGTATTCTACACCAAGATTACCTTTCTCTATACGCAACAGAGTATTAGCTTGCAGTATACGCAACACTATTCTTGGATCGTGTTACACACAATTTTGATAATAGTTATTCTATGCAACATTGAGTATATATGTATATATATATTCAATGTATAAATGAAATATGGTTGGATTATGTTTTACGAAACAACGAAGGATTCTTTCACAACACGCAACCCTGACTTGGCTTGCATTACACGCAATCACAAACTTCCTCGATAGCGTGTGTTGTACGCAATACCGGGTTTTAATAAACAACGATATATTATTATAATATTGTCATGAACTAGCTGTTATGAATAGTATTAACTAAATTTTGAATTTTATAACATTATTATTCATCTTACACATTTTCTAGAACATGGTATAAAATTAATTTTTCGGGTAAAATATGTATTTTTCAAAAAATGCAGTTTTGCCGCCTTTTGATGGCGCACCCACTTTAAATCTAGTTTTTGACATGTTTATATGTTTCATTTGACAAAATCAAATTCTTCTTTTGAATCAGGATATAAAAATTTACATTAGATAATGTTTTGATATTTTTTCGATAACTTTCATATTTTAATGAATAGTAAAAACACGCTATATTTTAATTAAAAACAACTTTTTTCATCATAATATATTATGTGGTTAAATTATAATATTGAATGGTTTTAAAGTATAAATAGAATATATTTTTACCATTTAATATAATGTATTTCATTAGCATTGATTTTACTTTGAATTCGTAGGTTAAATCAACTCAATCTTTTGCAATGTTTTAAAGAAAAACCTGTTTTCTTTCGACAACAGGATTAATTTTAATTTAATTTCAGCATATTTTGTGTATTGAATTTGGAAAAATGGATTCCATATTTGGAATAATTGGGTCCAAATTATGTTAATAAGCTACTTTTTATTTTTGGGAATTATGAATAGTAACTACGGTAAATTTTATTTACCATAGTTAAAGGTAAATCAGGTAATTAAGGGTAAATATAATATTTTAAAATTACCCTAACAAATGTTAAAATCCTATTGGATGACTAAAAGTAGACCCATATCACCTAAGGGTCATATTAGATTCATTTAATTAAATTTTTCCAATGAAAATAATTTAATTATTATTAAAACCAAAGAATGTGACAACATGTCACTTTCTTAAATTATATAAGTATAATAATTTTAATCTAGTGATAAACTTCATGAAACTTCGAACATGAATAGTCTCCAGAAATCTAATACAGTTATCTACATTATAGGAATTTATTTATAATTTTTAGGGAATAAATAATTATCATTTATTATGACACAAAGATGATCCAGTAATTGTCTTATTAATGAAATATTGAAATAATTGATGTTATAAATGCCCAAATAAATGTAATTTGAGACTTTTTATGAATTCCAATAATTTTATAGGTTAATATGACATGTTATTATTGATTTAATTAACCATTTCCGAACTTATCATTCTGTTATGATTTTCAGAAAAATCAATTACTAAATAGTGTCAAAATTGACATAAAATAGTTTTTAAAAGAAATATTATATTATTAATTGTTGTTTTATTCCTAAAAATCTAAAGTTCGGCCAAATTACTTAGATAAGGTTATATATTTTAATAATAAACAACTTGGGTTTAGTTTGGCTTCTTATAGTAAGTTTATTAACCTTATAGTATAAGAACACAAGAAGACACAGTAAAAGTAAAATTATTTTACTTAATGTTAAATCTAAATGATAAGGTTAAAAAAGGAACCTAAACCTGTCTAAATTCTATTGTATGATAGTATTTATACCTATCCCCACCTTATCTTAGAAATAAATCAATTTGGAGCTATCTAAAACCGAATTTGACTTTATAATAAAATAATAGTTTTAGTTATTCCAAAGGTACCCCTCTCCTCCCTTATAAAAGGGCACCTCCTCCCCCTCTTCCTCACACAACTTTGAGCCTTCAAGCTAGGCCAGCCCCTGCCATGTTCTCTTCTCCACTTCCCTTGCAACATCCTAGAGGTTCTGGTCTTTCTCAAAGACCAATTTTAGTTCCCTAAGAGGAGGTCTCAAAGAGGCGCTTCAAAGAAGAGGTAATTTCCGTTACCGATTCTTTCACCTTTATTTCTTCTTCCACTTCTTCTTATTAGGTTGTTTCATTATGAAGTAATAACATCAGTATCACTCATATACTGATATGTTATTATAAGCATGAAACAACCCTATTTCACCATCTATCCATCCTACGGAAAACGAAATCACCGCGCGTGCGTACGTACGGAATACCGTCTCCACGCCGTGGTGAAATCTATTTTCCACCACCACCTTACTTGGATGGGTATAATGGTGTAAATAATAACTACATATTATTATTTTAAAGTGATATTGATTCTGAAATAGTATAAATACACTCCAATTCAGTCCCACGATCATGAGAATGATATCATCGCTCGTGCGTACGTACGGACTACCGTCTCCACGACGCGATGAGATTCATTCTCTACTTTAACCATTAATGAATGATTGTAAATTATATATAATAAGTAATCATGAAATATATGACATAATAATGATACTGGATTTATGTGTATATATATGTATTTCATCTACTTAATTCCGTTCAACTCAATAAGGAAACGAAAACAACGTTCATGCGTACGTACGGCCTACCGTCTCCATGAACGGTGTATTTCTTTCCATTTACTGATTTATTATATATATGTGTATTCTGAATATATATATATAAATCATGTTTTATATTCTGGAATTAATTAATCATGATCTAAGTAATCATATGAATAATTACAAGTCAAAACACGGATGACAGATGAAACAATTTTACCCAAAACGATCTTTAACCTGGAATTTACAAAAGAACGGGTAATATAAAGTCATAAGTGAACCATATATGATATCATAACAATGAATATGATTCTGTAATAAGTCAATGACATTATTTAAATCATTATATAGGAGGTTCGGACACTTACGAAGCAAATCGAACCTAAGATAAGGGAAATATCACAATCTCATTTTTATCCGAGATTGTTTATACTTTAGTATTTACTGGGGTGTATTTTATCATCCACATCCATGTTTCCTAAATATGTAATATTATTTCTATTCTCCTACAATTGTTTAAATCCCATTTTACCCTTCGGTGAGTTTTTAGTAAAAGATATGAAAGGAATCTTATGTCGTTTTTCGTACGAGGTACTTTTTGACTTTTCTGACAAAAGTACAAAGAATGTTTTTTTTAACTTATACGGCATGAATGGATTTTTAAAACATTATTTCCAAGAAGCTTCCTTTACGAGTTTTCAAGTTTATTTCTAATCAACTTCTTTTATTTTAAAGTTTTATGACATATTAAGAAAGGAAAAATGGTTTTAAAGAAGAAAGGATATTTTCCTCAAGAATTCATTTCAAGTTTTTTTTTAAAACTATTTTCCATCTAAGATGATGTTATTTGATATGTATGTTTCATGTAAAATTTCTCTATGATTTAAATGGTTTCAATTTTCTTATGATTAAATGATATCAATTGTTTATGTATTATGATAGCATGATGTTTAAGAATCTCATTTTATTACATGGGTTATGAAATGATGTATGATTTATGATTTTGTGGCACACATAAGAATGGTATCATTATGAGATGTGTGGGACCTATATCTCCCTATAATGCATTGGGTAAAGATTTTATATCTCATGAGATAGACATGGCTGGAACGATAGGTTATACCGGTTCAGTGAAACAGGACTGAAACGAGGGTGACTCGGTTCCGAAAGGGACTTTCTCCACTAAGATAGTCTTGGCAATGAGTCTTGACTAATAAGATATTATTCTCTATGATTATGTGTGTATGCCACAAAGTTTCATGTTTTAAGTTATGATTATTGGGATTTCATTTCACTACTATGATTTATCCCATGTTATGAAATTATGCTCTATTTTGCAGGTTACGATTTCCAAAATGTTATGTTCTTATGAATATGATGTGATTGATATTTCTTTTGTTTACCCTTACTGAGCATTTGATCTCACCCTTTTATGTTTTCTTTTCCCCAAGATATAAAGAAAGGTTTTAGGTAAAAAAAGGGATGATCTTTATGGGAGATGTTGAAGATCTTTCACCACGATTAGAAGATTATATTCCGAGTTTCCAAAGACACTAAACTATTATGATCCTTGTGTGTGTGTTTTTTTTATGTACTAAGTATTCCGAAAAAGTAATGTAATTTCCATGTACGTTAACCTTCGGGTCTCTACAGTTGGTATCAGAGGAAAGGTTTAGTCAACCTTTGGAAACTAGGATGCGAAAACGTTAGTGAGATCCCTAGAGATATTTCTAAGGTATGTCTAGGGATGTCTCTAAGGTTAAGTATATGTATAGGTTATAGTCCTAGAATTGAGCTAAAGATATTAGAATTTAACCTAAGATGTTATATATTAAGGTTACTCCCTCTTTTATTATGTTGTTTTCCCTAGCATGATTTTTGCATCTCACACTATTCTTTTTGGGTTTTAGAAAATGGCTGGAAACAAGATGATTCCCGATAATGGAGGATATGATGGACAATGGAATGATATTCTCCATGAGAAATCAAATGAAATGGGATTTGGAAGTCCAAACATAATTATTATGCCGAATAAGCAATCTCATAATATGATCAATAAAGTAAAATTTGGTAAGTTTCCTGACTCGGCTAATAAGAGAATGATGGAGTTTCATGATGATCATAGATGAAAGAAAGTTCAATTTCCCCTATGTAAATCATGTGGGAAGAGGCATCAAGGGGAATGTTTCAAAGGAACTGGAAGATTCTTTGGGTGTGGAAAAGAAGGACACAATGCCAGTAAGTGCAAAGGAAAAGGTTCAGTTAACACTAGGGATGAGGATAATGGTATTGCTACGACATCAACTATGGTTAAATGTTTTAAATGTGGAATGTACGGGCATTATGCAAACCAATTACCTATGGTAAAGTCTCATGAAGAGAATCAGTATGGTCGTATGGGTAGTATTTATGTTGATGATGATGAAGAGACTACAAATGATATTTGAGATGAAAAAATTGTTGAAGCTCAGTCAATGGTTTAAGAATGTAGTGGAATGATTACATGTTTATCATGTGTAATGTTGTATAAGTAATCTCATGGTACTATGGAATAAAGAGACATCTAAGGATTGTTACACTGTTGCCTTTCCTTGAGTTTTGAAAGTGTATGATTAATGTTACCAGTATCCATGAAAGGTTATTCAGATTGTTTTGGAATGTAGATGATATGCGAATAATGAAGGGATAAGGAGAAAATTAAATGTTTGATAGTATTCATGAGATCATGACTGATATAAGGAGAAGTTTATATCATGGTTTGAGTATATAAAATTTTTGGATTTTGGTATGTGGAAGGAGTTAACTTTTGATAGCATTCATGTTTTCACTAAGGTTTAATGGGTATTCATTTTTCAAGAGAATACATCATTAAGGTATTCACATGATTGGAATGTGACCAACAAGATATATGGGGGATAAATGATGGTATTCACATGCTTGGTTGACGACATTTCAAGCTATCATTTTCTTTATAATATGAGCTTGGACCGAAGTATTTTAGATAAGCCTAAAGATTGGAATGGATTATGTTACCCATAAGTTAGTATTGTTTAAGGATAGAATTTTTTTCGATATTATTTATGTGATGTTATAGTAATGTAGTTTTAGAAAAAGGACAACCTGCAGGATGGGCGACAACCCATCGTGTCAGACAAAGCTGTAGGAATAGAACCCACAACCAAAGTACGACTGGCCTTTATCGCCTACCACTGGCCTACATGAAGTCCCTGTTCAGTAGAAACTAGTTTTATTATATTAAGTAGTATGATATATGAAGTATAAGTCCATTTTAGGAACCATATATTATTAATCTCACTATAGAATGGCTTATGTATATTTAATAACTTTTGCTAACCTTTTGTTTGAGACAGATGGAATGACCCGTCATTCTATCACAAGATCTGCTAACACTTCACGAATAACAAATTCAACTTCATTTATTTAAGAGATGAAGTGGCAATTTTTCAAGGAACGAACAACAGTGAGATTTTACCAAAATAAAGTAAGTATTTATTCTAATTAAAATTCTTCAACTTTAGGGAAACGATCTTGAAAACCAAAAATGTTGTCCTAGTGCTCTTATATCTGATTAATCAGATGGTACCTTAGATCATCACAAATTTATGGATTTGTGATTGTTGGCTTTTCCATAGCCATGTTCTCTACCACTCTCCATCAGAACATGATGGATAGATTTTTCTTCCATATCCATATTTTCACCTATGTGGAAACCCAATGATTAGTTTATTTGGGTAACCGTTACGTTTCATAGTTTTGTTTTTAAAGATTGGTTTTGGTATTCCTTTTTACGATTTGGGTTTCTATTAAAGAAATTTTCAAGTATCAAACCATTTATAACCCCAACGAATTTCGAGGGAGAAATTAATTTTAAGGGGGGTAGAATGTAACACCCTGAGATTTTATGAAAAATATTCTTTTAATTTCATTAATGTATTGTGTTGTATTCTACACCAAGATTACCTTGCTCTATACGCAACACCGTATTATCTTGCAGTATACGCAACACTATTCTTGGATCGTGTTACACACAATTTTGATAATAGTTATTCTACGCAACATTGAGTATATATATATATATATATATTCAATGTATAAATGAAATATGGTTGGATTCTGTTTTACGAAACAACGAAGGATTCTTTCACAACACGCAACCCTGACTTGGCTTGCATTACACGCAATCGCGACCTTCCTCGATAGCGTGTGTTGTACGCAATACCGGGTTTTAATAAACAACGATATATTATTATAATATTGTCATGAACTAGCCGTTATAAATAGTATTAACTAAATTTTGAATTTTATAACATTATTATTCTTCTTACACATTTTCTAGAACATGGTATAAAATAAATTTTTCGGGTAAAATAAGTATTTTTCAAAAAATGCAGTTTTGCCGCCTTTTGATGGCGCACCCACTTTAAATCTAGTTTTTGACATGTTTATATGTTCGATTTGACAAAATAAAATTCTTCTTTTGAATCAGGATATAAAAATTTACATTAGATAATGTTTTGATATTTTTCCGATAAATTTCATATTTTAATGAATAGTAAATACACGCTATATTTTAATTAAAAACAACTTTTTTCATTGTAATATCTTATGTGGTTAAATTATAATATTGAATGGTTTTAAAGTATAAATAGAATATATTTTTACCATTTAATATAATTTATGTCATTAGCATTGATTTTACTTTGAATCCGTAGGTTAAATCAACTCAATCTTTGGCAATGTTTTAAAGAAAAACCCGTTTTCTTTCGACAACGAGATTAATTTTAATTTAATTTCTGCATATTTTGTCTATTGAATTTGGAAAAATGGATTCCATATTTGGAATCAGTGGGTCCAAATTATTTTAATAAGCTACTTTTTATTTTTGGAAATTATGAATAGTAACTACAGTAAATTTTATTTACCATAGTTAAAGGTAAATCGGGTAATTAAGGGTAAATATAATATTTTAAAATTACCCTAACAAATGGAAAAATACTATTGGATGACTAAAAGTCGACCCATATCACCTAAGTGTCGGATTATATTCATTTAATTATATTTTTCCAATGAAAATAATTTAATTATTATTAAAACCAAAGAATGTGACAACATGTCACTTTCTTAAATTATATAAGTATAATAATTTTAATCTAGTGATAAACTTCATGAAACTTAGAACATGAATAGTATCCAGAAATATAATACAATTATCTACATTATAGGAATTTATTTATAATTTTTAGGGAATAAATAATTATCATTTATTATGACACAAAGATGATGCAGTAATTGTCTTATTAATGAAATAGTGAAATAATTGATGTTATAAATGCCCAAATAAATGTAATTTGAGACTTTTTATGAATTACACTAATTTTATAGGTTAATATGACATGTTAGTATTGATTTGATTAACCTTTTTCGAACTTATCATTCTGTTATGATTTTCACAAAAATCAATTACTAAATAGTGTAAAAATTGACATAAAATAGTTTTTAAAACAAATATTATATTATTATTTGTTATTTTATTCCTAAAAATCTAAAGTTCGGCCAAATGACTTAGATAAGGTTATATATTTTAAATATAAACAACTTGGGGTTCGTTTGGCTTCTTATATTAAGTGTATTAACCTTATAGTATAAGAACACAAGAAGACACGGTAAAAGTAAAATTATTTTACATAATGTTAAATCTAAATGATAAGGTTAAAAAAGGAAACTAAACCTGTTTAAATTATATTGGATGATATGATTTCTACCCATCCTCACCTTAGCTTAGAAATAAATCAATTTGGAGCTATTTAAAACCGAATTTTACTTTATAATAAAATAATAGTTTTAGTTATTCCAAAGGTACCCCTCTCCTCCCTTATAAAAGGGCACCTCCTCCCCCTCTTCCTCACACAACTTTGAGCCTTCAAGCTCGGCCAACCCCTGCCAAGTTCTCTTCTCCACTTCCCTATCAACATTCTAGAGGTTCTGGTCTTCCTCAAAGACCAATTTTAGTGCCCTAAGAGGAGGTCTTAAAGAGGCGCTTCAAAGAAGAGGTAATTTCCGTTACCGATTCTTTCACCTTTATTTCTTCTTCCACTTCTTCTTCTTAGGTTGTTTCATTATGAAGTAATAACATCAGTATCACTCATATACTTATATGTTATTATAAGTATGAAACATTCCTATTTCACCATCTATCCATCCTACGGAAAACGAAATCACCGCGCGTGCGTACGTACGGAATACCGTCTCCATGCCGTGGTGAAATCTATTTTCCACCACCACCTTACTTGGATGGTTATAATGGTGTAAATAATAACTATATATTATTATTTTAAAGTGGTATTGATTCTGAAATAGTATACATACACTCCAATTCAGTCCCACGATCATGAGAATGATATCATTGCTCGTGCGTACGTACGGACTACCGTCTCCACGACGCGATGAGATTCATTCTCCACTTTAACCATTAATGAATGATTGTAAAGTATATATAATAAGTAATAATGAAATATATGACATAATAATGATACTGGATTTATGTGTATATATATGTATGTCATCTACTTAATTCCGTTCAACTCAATAAGGAAACGAAAACAGCATTCATGCGTACGTACGGCCTACCGTCTCCATGAACGGTGTATTTCATTCCATTTACTGATTTATTATATATATGTATATTCTGAATATATATATATATAAATATTGTTTTATATTCTTTAATTAAGTAATCATGATCTAAGTAATCATATGAATAATTACATGTCAAAACACGGATGACAGATGAAACAATTTTACCCAAAACGATCTTTAACATGGAATTTACAAAAGAACGGGTAATATAAAGTCATAAGTGAACCATATATGATATCATAACAATGAATATGATTCTGTAATAAGTCAATGACATTATTTAAATCATTATACAGGAGGTTCGTACACTTACGAAGCAAACCGGACCTAAGATAAGGGAAATATCACAATCTCATTTTTATCTGAGATTGTTTATACTTTAGTATTTACTAGGGTGTATTTTATCATCCACATCCATGTTTCATAAATATTTAATATTATTTCTATTCTCCTACAATTTTTTAAATCCTATTTTACCCTTCGGTGATTTTTTAGTAAAAGATATGAAAGGAATCTTATGTCGTTTTTCGTACGAGGTACTTTTTGACTTTTCCGACAAAAGTACAAAGAATGTTTTTTTAACTTATACGGCATGAATGGATTTTTAAAACATTATTTCCAAGAAGCTTCCTTTACAAGTTTTCAAGTTTATTTTTAATCAACTTCTTTTAGTTTAAAGTTTTATGACATGTTAAGAAAGGAAAAATGTTTTTAAAGAAGAACGGATATTTTCCTCAAGAATTCATTTCAAGTTTTTTTAAAACTATTTTCCATCTAAGATGACGTTATTTGATATGTATATTTCAAGTAAAATGTCTCTATGATTTAAATGGTTTCAATTTTCTTATGATGAAATGATATCAATTGTTTATGGATTATGATGGCATGATGTTTAAGAATCCCATTTTATTACATGGGTTATGCAATGATGTATGATTTATGATTTTGTAGCACACATAAGAATGGTATCATTATGAGATGGGTGGGACCTATATCTCCCTCCAATGCATTGGGTAAAGATTTTATATCTCATGAGATAGACATGGATGGAACGGTAGGTTATACCGGTTTAGTGAAAGAGGACTGAAACGAGGGTGACTCGGTTCAGAAAGGGACTTTGTCCACTAAGATAGTCTTGGTAATGAGTCTTGACTAATAAGATATGATTCTCTATGATTATGTGTGTATGACACAAAGTTTCATGTTTTAAGTTATGATTATTGGGATTTCATTTCACTACTATGATTTATCCCATGTTATGAAATTATGCTCTCTTTTACAGGTTACGATTTCCAAAATGTTATGTTCTTATGAATATGATGTGATTGATATTTATTTTGTTTACCCTTACTGAGCATTTGAGCTCACCCTTTTATGTTTTCTTTTCCCCAGGATATAAATAAAGGTTTTAGGTAAAAAAAAGGGATGATCTTTATGGGAGATGTTGAAGATCTTTCACCATGATTAGAAGATTATATTCCGAGTTTCCAAAGACACTAAACTATTACGATCCCTGTGTGTGTGTTTTTGTTATGTACTAAGTATTCCGCAAAAGTAATGTAATGTCCATGTACGTTAAGCTTCGGGTCTCTACATAATTTTAGAGCATTTTTAATCCTAATTGTCCTATTTGAATATTTATATGATTTTTAAATTATTTAATACAATATTAATTATAAAAAAATATCAATATGTCATTTTTGAAATTATACAACTAATTTCACATTAAATATTTCATAAAGAAATTAAAATTAGAATTTATATATTAACACATACATTATATATCATATACATATATAAATTTCATGTGTCATTATAAGACACCCAAAAAAATATTACTTTAATTTTTTAAAAAATAATTTTTTTTGTGTGTCTACTAATTTAATAAATATCATGTTAGTGTTACATAATAATTTAAGGAAATTATTTCATTACTAAAAATTATACCAAAATACATGATAAAATTAAATCATATATATATCAAATAAAAATTTATAACTATACATAATTTGTTTTTATCTCTTTCATAAAATATTTTATATATTAAAAGTAAGAGAGTGAAATTTCGACTTCGTATTTACATAAAATAATATACATGTTATAATCAAACGAAAGTGACAATGAATTGATTTTTTTTTGAATATTTAATGGTTAAAGTCAAAAAAATCTTATCCAATAAGATAAATACAACTCTTATGGGGTTTTTTAGGCCTTATCGTATTATTTTTAACCTTAATTACCTGATTTATCCTTATCATGTTGAAAAATATTTATTATGGTTACTATTTAAAATACCTAAATATAAAAAAGTTTTATCTACCAAATTTTAAATTGATTATTCCAAATATTGTATCCATTTTAAAACATGAATTTTTTAGGAGTGGAAGAAATTAATTTTAATATAAATTCATAAATAGTAATGAAAATTTGTGTTTTAGAAAAATATATTTTTAAGCATAAAAACAAAAATATATCAGAATCATGAAAATTATTAATTATATTATTCTAAATAAAGTTGTTCATCCATCACTTTTACAAAAAATATACAATATTATTTTAATTTTAAATTACTTGATTTAATGAGGTATTTTTTACTATTCACTAAAAAAATTCATTTCAAAGAAAATTTCAAAATTTCCCCCTTAATTATTTTTAAATACTAATTTAAAAAATAAAATTAATTTTAAAATTTTTGATTTATAAAATTTTATAATTTAAATTTTAATCACACTCTTGAATAATACTATATTAATTTTGTTATTTATTAATTAAAATGTAAAGCTTACTATATTATGAGCTAGTGTGTAACATTCTTCCCTTCATTAAAAAATTTCATCCTTGAAATTTCTTGACTTTCACCTCGTAAACATACTTGGGATTTTCATCCTTTTAATTTCTTGGGGATTCCATGTCACCAATTCTATATTATTATTTCTCTAAATTACCTTTAATAACTGAGCAGTATGATTCCTTAAAACTTGATCTCTAGTATTCAGAATCATGATTGGTTATTTATAATAAATAAATCAAGATCCAATTTTACTTCCTTATATGTGAGAACATGTATTAGATTTAGAATTTACTAATTCAATAAATATATATGGAACACATCATGTACTTTATAGAGGCTGGGTGGAATTTTCAAACATCACTCCATAGCATTAATTTTTTCCAAAACATAAGAAATTCAAATGTAACTGAGGCTATGTTTTCCATTATTAAAAAATATTACAACACCCTTACATGGAGATACATTCTAGGAAACATGTTCTCCCACTTCAAATTAAAGATATTTCCTTCAGTTATCATCATAGATCTTTTTCCACCTTTGAGTTACATTAATATTGGTTTGAATTGTCTCTACCTTTTTCATTTTATCATGAACAAGTTATGGTCCCACAATATTTTTTTCACTAACTCCATATCATAAAGTTGAAGTATGAAATCTCTTTCCATAAAACGATTCATATTACACCATTTTAATTCTTGAATGGACGAAATTATTATAGGAAAACTCTACTATAGTTAAATACAAATCCCATATACCTTGAATGTTAAGTGAACACAAAATCACCATGTTTTATAATGTTTTAATAGTCCATTTTTTAATTTACATTAGTTTGAGTGTGATATGTTGTTATCAAATGAAGCTTAGTATCCATAGACATCTGAATATTTTTCCATAATTTCAATGTAAGTATTGGATCATGATCAAACACATTTGAGATAGGTAAATGATGACCTCTTATAATTTTATTAATATAGTGTCATATAAGGCACTAAAAAAATTCTATTATAGAGAGTAAATGTGGGGATTTGGAATAGCAATCAACAATAACTCATATTGTATTATTCTTTCTAGATGTATTTGGTAATTCATTTATAAATTATATAGTAATGTCATCCCATTTATATATAGGAATAGGTATAGGTTGGACGAATCCTAAAATATGGCATATCTTGTCCTTTACATATTGAAAAACCAAACATCTTGACACAAAATTAGCAATTTCCTACTTCATATTATCCCACCAAAAATGTTCCTTCAAATATCTATGAATCTTGGTGATACCAGGTTGTATAGAGAAATTCATGCTATTAGAATATTCTAATAATTCTTTTTTGATCTCAGGGATAGATGTAACAAATATCCTATTTTCAAATTTTATAATTATGTCTTCATAAATGAATTATACCAATTTTCCATCATTCATATCTTTAATTTTCTTTTGAAAATTCTCTCTATCAAACCGATAGCCTTTGACCTTTTCTATTAATGTTGGATTAGTAAATTTTGTTAAATGGAGTGATGTTTCACATTCCTTAATAATTTTAATATGTGTATTTATTAAATCCATTAAAACAAGATCCCTGCCAATCCTCATTTTAGTAAGGACTCTATGATCTTTCCCAATTAATTCACCAGCTGGATTATTTTTCTCCCCATAGTGAATGTTTATTTAGAAATAATAATCCTTTTGTAACTCGATCCATTTAATTATCCTCATACTATGTTATTTATATTAAAATATATTTTTAGGCACTTATTTTTGGTTCATGTCTCACATCATTCACTATAGAGATAATGTCTTCATATCTTAAAAGAAAATATTATAGCTTCTCACTAAAAATCATGAGTTGGATAGTTCAGTTATGGATTCATTAACTACCTTTATTCATAGGAAATAAATTTATATTGTTTCATAAGACACAACCATGTCCCTTCTTATATGAATCACTATATATCAAAAAAAACATAACTTCTTGATGATAGAGTCAAAATCAAATAATTCACCAATGATTTATTAATTTATTTAAAACATTGTTCATATTCCTTTTTTCATGTGAACATAACCCCATTATGAGTAGGTTGGGATAACATGTTATCCAACCTAGAATAATTTAGAATAATGTTTTATAGTAACCTACATGTACAATGAAACTCTGAACTTCAGTTATGTTCATTAGTGTAGCCCATTCCTTAAATGCCTTTTTCTTTGCATGGTTAATTTAAATTTCATCCTTGGTGATAATATAGACCAAAAAAACCTTGTGAAGCTTGAATTAACACATACAAAATTTATCATATAACACTTTTTTCATAAGATTCTCAATATTTATCATCAACAACTACCAACAAAATTACCAAGATATTCCTTGAATAATTTATCCATTAGATCCATAAAATCAGAGGGTCCATCAATCCATTTAAATAGAATTATTGTAATAGCATAATTTCCATACCTTATATGAAATACTATATGTAAAATTTATTCTTTAATCGAAATGGATGATACAGAGAATGAAGGTTGATCTTTGAAAAATATTTTTCTCCATATAGTCGGTCAAAGAAATCATCAATTCATGGTAGATGATAATTTCTCTCCATATTGAGAGAATTTATTACCCTATGATCAATGAATAGTCTCATGGATACCTTATTATTCTTAAGGAATAGGATAGGGGATCCACAAGGTGAAATAATATGATGTATAAATTCATTATCACGTAACTTCTATAGTTTTTTTTCAACTCTAATAATTAACCAATGTCAATTATATAGGGATTATTTTATATAGGTCATGAAGTATTTATTAAATTAATGGGATACTCAACTTGACATTCTAGGGTATGTCTTAGTAATTCCTCAAAAAATAAGTCAAATTATTCTAGAAAAATAGGTACATGCTCAATTTGAAGATTTTACTTCCCAATTGTATATGTCTTCCTCTCTTCTTCCTCAACAATATCATTCTAAAGAGATACTATGTATGGATCTAGACATGAATCAGATGATGAATTACCCCCTCTAAAAACAAGGTGTCACGACCCCCTCCCCACAAAGTTTACCCCTCCTGGGATGGAAATGTGAGAAGGGAGATAATGACCCCCGAGTCCTACCTTTAGTAGGCCCTGGGTTGGCAACTAGAACCAAGGGTATTGCAAACACACAGATGGGAGGAATTACTCTCTAAGAGAACACATGAGAAAGAGAGAGATAAGATAGATACAAACCATGTCTAACATAATCAGTAAGATAAAATAAATCCCAAGTACACATATAAAATTTCGTGCAAAACTACTACAATTGAAAGGGGGAGGAACTGCAAGTACCCAAAAGAAAGTAAAACAAAAGCAACCACACGGCCGAAATGCTCCTGCAACCACAATCTAGTAGTAACCAGTCTGACCTCCAACCTGCTATAGGTGACTTGAAAAGAAGATTATATATACGGACGGTGGGAAGAACAGTATGCTCAGAAGGATCCTCCCCGAAGCCTCTCGTGCAAATGTAAAGAAAGCATGCTAAAGCATAGTGAGAAACAAGTGAAACTAACTCATCACCTAAACAGGTATACTATGTTCCCAGCCTCACCATGGATACTCTTTCCAAGTAATGAATATAAGATTATATAATATAATAAAGAATATCAAGGGTACCCCTCTACTACTTCCCCACTGGTTTGCTGCTTTTCCCCAACATTGTACATCCTAAGAATCTCTCTCCAAAATCTTACATTCAAACACTTGGGATAATCATCACAACATGCACCCCATGCAAAAAAACACCACATCTACATAAGAAAAGTAACCATATATTTTCTATGAGCCACCACCATGCGCATAACGTGTATCACAAATCGGGTATTATACCTCAAGCCATTATAGCCCATACACCGAGTAAGGATCCTCAATCCATCACAGCCTATGCACGTTACACCTATAGTAGTCCATAGAAAACTATATCCAGAATATGTGTGTGTGAATAACCACAAGACACTACATCCCTCTACACACATATATGAGGAAACTAACCAATGTGCCTGTCAGCATAAGTAACTACCAAGGGAAGAGAGATGGGCCAAAGGGGGTAGTCAACCATCCATCCTCTCACCAAAATTTTGGGAAAAACACCCCCCCCACTAGGGTTCTGAATCCCCAGGGTGTGAGTTTGTCTTACTGATATGTTGGAGTAGAGTATTGAACCACAAAAAGTATATAATATACTATAGATCACAACCACACTATGGGCATAACCTAGTATTAGACTCAACTATAGCTAACATATCTCGAACTCTGGGTTTCTACTTCTAAGACTAGGTATCCTATAAGCACACAACCATTTAAAGAGCTTTAATACATTACTTCATTTCATTTTTATCAGTCTCACTTTATGTTAATTAATTCTTTAAACATTAATTAACCAATAAAAATTCCAAATTAAACTTCATTAGCATCTCACCCAAAGCACATTGTTCCTTCAAATCACAACCTCAACATTTTTCCCCAGCAATCTCCAAACCCCATGGATTATCCTCATTTATTCAATTATTTATTTACAGCATTACTTTTCCATATTCTCTGGTATTCTAGAAAAACAATCTATGCTTCTAAACACAAGGGGATCAACGTGGGGAGTATATGAACTACCTGTCGAGTCTTTGACGCCTATATGAAGAGTGTAGACCCATCCTCCCTTGAGAAGGTAAACATTGAAATCATGTGGCATACCCCACACGACTTCACCCCTTTCAGAAAAATCGTAATGAAGACCAGCTACCTCGAGCAGTGGGGAAAGTAAAGCAGATAAACAAAAAAGAAAAATCATTAGAAACCGAACAATCATATCCAACCCATTTTAGCATCCCCGGTGTCCTCCCCGACACCCACATGCATAAACTAATGCATCTCGCCACTCTAGGAATCAACTGCTACATCAACCAGTAGGCTTTCATGCCCTTACATATCACAACTGCCATCTTGGCTCACATCACGTCCCAAGAAGTAGGAAAACAAAAATCATATCGGTTGGGATCTTGGCCCTTGAACAAGCAAAAGGGTAACTCAGAACCCTTCAAGGAATTATCACACAATCAGTTATTTAATCCATATTGAATTAACCGATTTATTATTCGTAGGTTCCGTATTCTAGAAACCTAAGGAGTAAGCTATCACAAATAAATTAAATATGCTTACTGCACCAATTTGACTAACATAAAAAAAATACAACAACAAGAACCATATTCATTTACATGCCTCATTATCTTTATCAAAAAAATTATCAATTAATTTTGGTTTATGTTCTTTACCAATTTCCATCAAGAAAGAACAGATAAATGACTCAATCATAGATATCACACTATCTAGAAAAAATAAGATGCAATACCATACGATTGTTATCAATTTATTTATCCGGTTCAAATATTTATTATGTCAATTCCATTGTGATCCAGTGTCTAGAACATGCTAACTCAATAGTTTCATGTAAAAATAAAAGATCATCAACAAATACCCTACCTTTAAAAGGTTCTTAAGGATATATATATGAGAACAATATACACAACGGATCATGATCCCCACCTCCCATGACAATTTCATCCACCCAAGGATGTCAGGGCACAATCACACCAACCCAAACCAAAGAAACTCCTTTAGAAGCATGTAGATCACATGACATAATATATCAAGGAGAAACAGGAGAAGGTGAAACTAAAATAATTATTATAAACCATACCTTATATAAAATATTGATAGATACTGGTTGGTTTCACCAAAATAGGGGGTTCACCTGCAGTAAGAAGAACGTCGAGGGAAACCAATCCACCAAGAAAAGTTTAGTCTTGTGATCCCAATAGGAAGGAAAGGATAGATTCTCTCGCACCAGAGAACAGGGAGAAAGAACAAGGGAGGAAGATATGTTGTCCATTTAAAATATTTAATGGAGTAGTGGTTTAAGATACAGTGGATTTTCCATTAAAATATAATCACATTAGACCACACGGTTTGACCAAGTAAATGCATCTCGGGCCTTATGAAAATTAATATCGGAGTTATGGGATTTGATTTCACCTTAAATACCTTAAAACAAGGCCATAAATGCATTTTATGTCAAATAAAATGTTAAATTGTAGAAACTGGAAAAATTTTGAAATTTGGAAAAAGAAATATGAAATAGTTCTTAGAAACACTATTCATGAGCTATGACACCATTTCTATCTAACCATTTTTGACTCACCATGAAACTGTTTATAAAACTAGAAACACTGTTCATAGAACTAGAAATTTGGAAGTATTAGGGATGAGTCACCTTAACCTCCTAGAACACCTCAAACACCAGATTTCAGCAAAGGGATGGACCAGAGAGGTTCAGGCCATTACATCAAATACCTCTCAAAACATTCTCGTCCTCGGGAATCCAAAACAAACATAAAAGGAAACTGAAATGGGGTCTGAACAACCACTCCTCAAGGTACCTCTCAAAAGAGAGAAAACCATAAGAAGCAACAAAAGATATTCATCTTATAAAAATGAAAGGTGTATAACCAGAAAGGGGAGACCATTACATAAAATGAGTTTAAACATCAAACAACTCTGGGTACTGATCACGTATATATGACTCATGTTCCCAGGTTCTCTCTTCCATGCCACCATGTCTCTACAAGACGCAAACCGAGGGAATAGAATGCCCTCGCAACACCTTCTCTTTGCGGTCGTGGATCTCCACTGATCGATCCTCGAAGGTCTCATTGTCATCAACACCGATCTATCCCCAATCAATGACGTGAGAGTCATCATGAAGATAACGACGGAGCTATGGCACATGAAAAACATCATGTATCTGGATCTTCTATGGGGGAAGTGCTACTCGATACGCCATAGCTCCAAAATGAGCTAACACCTCGAAAGGACCAACAAACCCAGGAGAAAGCTAACTCCAACAACCAAACCTTCATTGTCCAAGACGGGGAGTCACCTTCAGAAACATGTGATCCCCAAAATCAAACTCTAAGGGTCTCCTCCTTTGATCAGCATATGATTTCTGATGATCCTGCACTGTCTTCATCCTCTCATGAATCACCTGAAACATATCTGTTGTATTATACACTATTTATAGTTCAAGAATTGCTGACTCTCCGACCCCATTCCATCACAATGGAGAATGGAAAGGTCGGCCATACAATACATCAAATGGAACCATACTGATGGTGGAGTGAAACCTATTATTGTAAGTGAACTCCACCAAGGGTAAGTGCCTCATCCGTGAACCACCAAAATCAAGAACACAAGAGCGTAACAAGTCTACAAGAGTGTGGATGGTTCACTCTGTCTGACCATCTGTTAGAGGATGAAAAGCAATGCTAAGGAATAACTGAGAATCTAAAGTATGCTAGAGACCTCTCCACACCCTATAAGTGAAGCGAGGATCCAGATGAGAAATGATCATCCTTGGGACTCCATGAAGTCTCACCACCTCCTCTAGATACTTCCTCGAGAAAAATTCCACTGACCTCGACTCCTTAATCTCTATGAAGTGGGTCTATTTTCTTAAATGACCCACTACCACACAAAGAGCATCATGTCATCCTGGAGCTTGAGGTAATGTAGAAAAAAATTCCATTGAGATGTCCTCCCACTTCCACTGAGGAATATCTATTAGCTGGGGAAAACCACTGGGAATGTGGTGCCCACCCTTGACCTTCTAGCAGACTAAACATTGGGAAACAAACTCTGAAACCGCACGCTTCAGCCCAGGAAAATAAAACTGACACCTCAAGGCTCGGTACATCTTTGTCACACCAGGATGCACCACAAAAGGAGAACTATGGAACTCTCTAAGAACCATCTCGTGCATCTTCTAAGGAACAAAAAGACTTGCATGATACAACACTCGTTGATGTTCATCCTCAGTTCAACTATCATGGGTCTCTCCACAAACAACTCGGTCTATCCAAAACTCTACCTCAAGATCCCCCAACTGGGACTCTTCCACCTAATACAACAAATATAACCGCACCGTCATATGGTAAAGACACCCTCTACCCCCAACATCTCCCATATCAAGATGTAATGCTGATAGTTCTTCCATTACTCTCCAAGAATCCTTGGATTCATGCACAGCATCACTACGTGACTTTCAAATCAGCGAATCAGCTACAACATTCCCATTTACAGGTGTATATGATATTTTAAAGTTGAATTCCTATAATAACTCCATCCACTGACATTGTCGTAAGTTCAATTCATGCTGGGAGAAAACATACCTCAGGCTCTTATGATTGTTGAAAACCACAAAGAGATCACCAATGAGGTAATGTCTCCAAAACATTCGAACAAACACCACCGCTGCCAACTCAAGATCATGGGTGGAATAATTATTTTCTTGAGGATGCAACGGCCGAGACCCATAATAAACAACTGATCTTTGCTACATCAGAACACAGTCTAACCCCATATGCGAAGCATCGCAGAAAACATCAAACTGAACTCCCTCTGCTAGGAGACAAAGAACTGGAGAACATACTAAAATCTCATTAGGATACTCAAAATCTGACTGACACTAATAAATACATATGAACGACTGATCCTTCCTGCTCAAATCTATCAGAGGAGTCGCAACTCAAGAGAAATCAGCTACGAACCTATTGTAGTAGCCTGTGAGACCAAGGAAACTTCGCACCTCTGACACTGTATTGGGGGATTCCCAAGACACAACTGCATCTATCTTTGATGGATCCACAGCTACCCCCCCCCCTAAGACACAACATTCCCCAAGAAACATACTTCTTGAGCCAAAAAAACACACTTCGACAACTTCCCAAATAGTTGATGTTGACGAAGAACTCCCAAAATGGCGTGTAGTTTCTCTACATGCTCCTCCTCAGACATGGATTACACAAGGATTTTGTCGATGAAAACCACCAAAGAATTGTCTAGGAACATATTAAACATATAGTTCATCAATCCCATGAACACAGCTGGAGCATTCATCATACAGAATGGCATTACAACAAAATCATAATGCCCATGACGACAACATAAAGCAGTCTTTAGGATATCTGCATCATTCACACGCATTTGATGATATTCTAACAACAAATAGACCTTTGAGAACCAACATGAATGCTTCATTTTATCTAATAAATCATCAATACATGGAAGAGGATGTCGATTCTTTATTGTCAGTTTGTTTAAGTGATGATAATTGATTCACAACCACAAGCTGTCGTCAGCCTTCTTCATGAAAAAAACTTGTGCACCCCATGGTGACACACTCGGTCGAACAAAACTGCACTGTAAGACACCATCAAGTTGTATACATAACTCTCAAAAATTAGAATGGGTCATCCTATATGGGGACATAGAGATAGGAGACGCTTCTGGTTGTAGCTAGATCCAAAACTCAATCTCTTATCGAGGGGGTAATACTACAACCTCTTTGGGAAAGACATAAGGGTACTCTTCTACAACCCTAATAAACACCAACTGCTGAACCTCTAAAGAACTCAGCATCATCTCATCCATCAGGGATGATAAGGATGGAACACACCTATGACCCATCCGAGGGTCTTGCTCACCAACGAATACCACCGGCGCTCCATCCGCATCAAATAACACAAGCTGCCTCCTGAAGTAATCCATGATAGCCTACATCGAATACAACAAATCAATACCGAGGATGAAATCATATGGTTCTATTAGTAAAAATCGGAAATCTCCCCAAGAGAGGTGCTGACACAACACTAGCTCACAGTTTCTACATACGTCAAACTAGTCATCTCGACCTCCAACTGGCGTATTCAACCCCAAGGGCACTGGAAGCCTCTCTACCTCAAGTCCCAAATCATGGAAAATGGTAGGTGATATGAAGGAGTGTGTTACTCCTGAATCAAAAAAGGCATACACCAAGGTAGAAAAGAAGAGAAGGGTACCTCGAACGACGTATGGCTCTCCTGGTGTCGGCAGCACAAAAGCATGAAGCTGACCACGACCTCCTCCATGACCTCTCTGACCCTGATGACGACCACCACCATGGTCATGATATGCTCTCTGAGGAAGGGGAGCATCATGGGGTTGTCCTCTTCCAGCCCCATCTACCCTATACTGATTTAAAGCTGGTGCAACCTGCTACTACTGCCTCGACTGGAACTGCATCAATGGAGGAACCTGGAGCAGAAAACCTAGTGCATGATGACTGCCCTGAAAGGTCGAGCACTATCACTACTGATGAACTCAACCACCAAAAGAAAAACACCCACCTAATCCCTTGGAATAGGCCTTAGAGATGTTGTACTAGAGAAATTAGATGCTGACGGATGGGACCAACCCCTGGCAGAATAAAAACACTTCTTCCCTAAAAAGAGGGAACCCCAGACCACCGCTCTGATTTGTGAGGAATCATAACGACTCCCCTCTCGTGATTATCTGGTTCTGGACAAATTCCTCTTGACGTCCTCTACCCTTTCCAACACCTCAAGATATTTCTTCAGCATAAATGGGGTGATCTGGCACTAGATCTCTGGAAACAAAGCCTCCTCGAATTGCCTTTCTCTAGCCTCCTCATCTAGTAATAGGTCTGAACCATATTGAAAAATGTTCCTAAAATAGATTCCAAACTCCCACACACTGTATCTCCCCATCGAATGGTAAGATTCTCTTAGCGACTGGACGCCTTCATGGTCGAAGAAAGAAACTCGACTATAAACGTGTCTCAGAACTCCTCCCATGATATCATTGACTCTTCGCGATCCCTGAGGAACAAGAAACAACACTGCCTCACTACTCCACACAGCATCGTCACAACCAAGTACACCCAGTGCTCCTTCCAAGAATAGATCAAACTGAATCCAACATTGACCTCCTCCAACTAGTCTTCTATAAATATATCCAAAATGGAGCCCTCGTACTTATGCAGACTCTGGAGCTGAAACTCTCGGAGTGTCCTTTTCCAAGTGTCATCATCATCGACCTTTACCCGACGGTGATCTACTGGCACAACTTGCTAGAAGTCTTCTATGTGATCCTGACGAGGACGTCAACCTGGATCCATACCTATAAAATAACAAATTGTTAGAGCCCCTAAACCTTGATTATGGGAGACTCGTCATTAATTAATTATTTATTTTATTTATTTTATTCTTTTTAAGTTAACATATCCCAAGGTCTACCCATTCAAACATAGACACAATAAAGAATGATGCATGATCTTTTACTAGGCTTATACCCTAAAACTAGTATCACCTTGTTTAGTATCCATTGTAAATATAAAGGTTCGTACATCTGATCATAGGGGGGCCTAAATGCCTATATCTCATCTGGTCTCTAATGTTTAAATCACTTGATAAACAAGAATGACACGGTTTCCCTACCAACCCACGCAGCCTCACCTGTGTCTAACTCCAAACCCCATCCTATCTCTCAACCTGAGCCTCTGATACCACTCTATTATGACCCCTTCCCCACAAAGTGTACCCCTCCTAGGTTGGCAATGTGAGAATGGAGATAATTAACTCGAGTCTTGCATCCAGTAGGCCCCGGGTTGGCGACTAGTACCGAGGGTATAGCGAACACACAAATGGGAGGCATTACCCTCTAAGAGAACACATGTGGAAGACGGATATAAGATAGACACCAACCAAATCCAACTCAACAAGTAATATAAAAGAAATACCAAGTACACATATGATGTTTCATGAAAAACTACTACAACTGAAAGGGGAAAAACTACATGTACCCAAAAGAAAGTAAAACAACAGCATCCACAAGCCCAAACAGCTACTGAAACTGCAAGCTAGTAGTAACCAGCCTAACCTCCAACCCGCTTTAAGTGACCTCAAAAGTAGTTTATATATACATAGGGTGAGTATAACAGTATACTCAGTAGGATCCTCCCCGAAGCCTCTCGTGAAAAATTAAAGAAATCATGTTAAAGCACAGTGAAAAACAAGTGAAACTAACTCATCACCTAAACATGTATACTATGATCCCAGCCTCACCATGGATACTCTCACTAAGTAACGCATACAAGAGTATATAATATAATAATGAATATCTAGGGTACCCCACTACTACTTCCCCACTGGTTTTCCATTTTTCCCCAACGTTGCACGTCCTAAGAATCTCTCTCCAAAAGGCTTGTCTACAGAGACCTGGGCGAAGCACCGCAACATGAACCTCATGCAACAAAACCGCCACTTCCACATAAGAAAAGTTACCAGGTAGTTTCTGAAAGCCACCACAGCTCGCATATACATCATGTATTATACCTGAATCCATTACAGCCCATACACCGAGTAAGGATATTCGATCCATCAAAACCTATATACATTACACCTATTGTAGTCCATAGAAAACTATATCCAGAATATATGTGTGTGAATAACCACAATCCATTACAGTCCTCTACACACATATATGGGGAAAACTAACCAATGTGCCTACTATCACAAGTAACTACCAAGAGAAGAGAGCGGGGCCAAAGGGGTTAGTCATCCATCCATCCTCCCACTAGAATGTTGGAAGAAACACCCCCTAAGGCTGAGAATCCCCGAGGTGTCAGTTTCCCTTCTGACAAGGTGGAGTAGTGTATAGAAACACAAAAGGTACAGCATATACTATAGCTCACAACCACACTATGGGCATAACCTTGTCTTAGACTCAACTACAGCTAACGTGTCTCAGACTCTGGGCTGCTACTTCTAAGACTTGGTATCCTATAAGCACACAATCATTTAAAGAACATTAATACATTACTTCATTCCCATTTTATCAGTTGAACTTTATGTTAATTATTTCTTTAAACATTAATTAACCAATAAAAATTCCACATTAAACTTCATTAGCATCAAACCCAAAGTACATTGTTCCTTGAAATCACGACCTCAGCATTTCACCCCAGCAAGCTACAAACCCCATGAGTTAACATAATTTATTCTATTATTCATTTATAACATTACTTTCCCATATTCCAAGTCATTCTAGAAAAACAATCTACACTTCTAAACACAAGGGTCTCAACATGGTGAGTATATGAACTACTCGTCAATTATTTGGCTCCTATATCAAGAGCGTATACCCATCCTTCCTTGAGTAGCTAAACACAGAAAGCACATGGCATACTTCATGCTTCTTCACCCATTTGGGATGAAGGGTAAGAAAGACCAACTACCTTGAGTAGTGGGGAAAGTAAAGTAGATAAACAACCAAGAAGAGTCAATAGAAAACCAAACATTCACATCCAACCCATTTCATCATCTCCGGTGTCCTCCCTGATACCCACATGCATAAACTGATGCATCTTGCCACACTATGCATCAACTACTACAACAACTAGAAGGCCTCCATGCCCCCACATATCACAACAGCCATCTGGGATCACATGATAAGACAAGAAGCAGGAAAACAACAATCATATTGGTTGGGATCTTGTCCCCTGAACAAGCAAGAGGGTAACTCAGAACCCTTTAAGGAATTATCAAACAATCAGTTATTTAATCCATCTGGAATTAACAGATTTATTATTCATAGGTTCCATATTCGGGAAACCTAAACATTAAGCTATCACAAATAAATTAAACATGCTTACTGCACCAATTTGACTAAAATCAGAAAAAATACAACAATAAGAACAAGATTCATTTACATGCCTCTTTATCTTTAGCCAAACAATTATCAATTATTTCTGGTTTACGTTATTTACCAATTTCCATCAAGAAAGAACAGTTAAACAACGAAAGCATAGATATTACACTATCTAGAAAAAACAAGAGTCAATATTATACGATTGATATCAATTTATTTATCCAGTTCAAATATTTATTATGTAAATTCCATTGTGATCCAGTTGCTAGAACATGGTAACTCTATAATTTCACGTAAAAATAAAAGATAAGCAACGAATCCCCTACCATTAAAAGGTTCTTAAGGATCTTTATATGAAGATGATTCACACAATGGATCACGATCGCATCCTCCCATGATAACTGCATCCACCCGAGGATGTCGTGGCACGATTATAACAACCGAAACCCAAGAAACTTTATTAGAAGCATGGAGATCACGTGCCATAATATGGAAAGGAGAAATAGGAGAAGGGGAGCCCAAAAGAATGATGGTAAATCATACCTTATATCATATATTGATGGATACTACTTGGTTACACCAAAAAAAGAGGTGCACTTGCACTAAGAAGAAGGTCGAGGGAAGCCAATCCACCAAGAAAAGTTTAATCTCACAATCTCTACAGGAAGTATGGAATGGTTTGAGAATCTCGCACTGGAGAACAAGGATAAGAAACAAGGGAAGGAGATATCTTGACCCTTTAGATGATTTAATAAAGTAGCGGTTTAAGATACAGTGGATTTTCCATTAAAATCAAATCACATTAATCTAAATGTTTTGACCAAGTAAATGAATCCCAAGACTTAGGAAAATTAGTATAGGAGTTATGGGATTTGATTCGGCCTTAAATCCCTTAAAACAAGGCCATAATTTTTTTTACGTCAATAAAAATGTTAAATTGGAAAAACTGAAAAAATTTGGAAATTTGGAAAAGGAAATATGAAACAATTTTGGAAACACTATTTGTGAGCTATGACACCGTGTCTGAATCACCATTTCTATCTCACCATTTCTGTCTTACTGCTTCTGTCTCACCGTTTCTGCCTCACCATTTCTATCTCACCGTTTCTGTCTCACCGTTTCTGTCTTTCCATTTCTGTCACACTGTTTCTGTGAAATACTTTCTAACTCACCATTTCTTACTCACTATTTATGTCTCACTATTTCTGTCTCACTATTTCTATCTCACCGTTTCTGACTCACCATTTATGTCTCACCATTTATGTCTCACCGTTTCTGTCTCACTATTTCTGACTCACCATTTTTGTCTCACCGTTTCAGTCTCACTATTTTTGACACACCGTTTATGTCTCACTATTTCTGTCTCACCGTTTCTGTCTCACCATTTTTGTCTCACCATTTCTGACTCACTGTTTCTGTGACACCATTTCTATCTCACCATTTCTGACTCACCGTGACATTGTTCCTAAAACTGGAAACACTGTTCACAGAACTGGAAATTTGGAGAAGTGTTGGGGATGAGTCACCCTGACCTCTAAGAACACCTCAAACACTATATTTCAGAATAGGGTTGGACCAGAGAGGTCTGGGTCATTATATAAGGAATTGTACATATTCATCATGAATGATGACTTCCTTCACTTGGAAATAAAATTTTCAAATTATATTTTCAAATCCAATTCATACCAAGGATTATATAAAATCAATAATATGTATAATAAAAATGTCTACAAATAGGCTGCATTTATGTGTCATAATGGGGACTCACTAACACATCCTTATTGCAATTAGATTCCTACAAGGATTCATTGAATAATAACTCCATTTTTATAGTTATAGGGAAATATCTAATTTCCTTTGGAAATATGGAAGATATAAAAGAGTGTGATGATCTAGAATCAAGTAAATAATTAGGTAAATTTGATTCTATGATTAGAGTACCTACCACATCATCTTTAGAAACTTCAACCCGAGTTTTAGTGATAACATATGCATGGCCTTCCCACATCGACCTCTTATGTGATAGGTTCCCTTGACCCTTGGGACCTTAGTGTGGATAATTACCCATTTATCTATAATTTAATTACTAGAAAATATTTCCTTCTTTAATCCCACTAAATTAATTATCCCTATGCCCTTTATCTTTGTACTTTCAACAAACTCCTACACCTTTCAAACAATTTCAAGGATATCTCATTCCACAATTTTTACAAGATGGAAATTGATTTGTTACACTATTACTCTTTGATTCATTACCTTTTTCATGGTTCTCAGACAAAAAATTCTTCTCTTGATTTTCCTTGATGATATGGGATCTTGAAAATTCCTTTGTTTTTTTGTTGGTGCATAACACTACTTTATCATATAAAGATAATTTTTGAGAATCCACTTCCCTTCAGATTCTTGTCTTAAGGCCATCAAAATATGATCAATATTTGTTTTTAGATTACATATGTAATGTATAGAATACATGGATAGTCTTATAATGATATTCTTATACTTTATAAAACTTTCTTCTTCCTTTTCCTTTAAACTGAAGAAGATTCTCTTTATTTTACTCCATTCCTCATGAGGAAAATATTTATTGAATATTGTTACATTAGAAAACATATATTCCATATTTTCATTTTCTTCTTCCTCCCTAGTATTCTAGATAAACAATCACCATTGATGAGAATTTTCTTTAGGAAAATACACTCTCAACATAACCTTCTCCCTTTTATTAAATCCTAAGGCTAGAAATATAATTTCATGATACTTATTCTATTTCTTATATAAAATTGGATTTGGGGTTATACTAAAATATGGAAGCTTATATCCCATTAAATAATCCAATATAGGTGTATCATGTAGTGGAAAATCATGTTTCTGTTTATGTGTAAATTTATTATTCATAACTTGGGTTAGTTAACTTAATATGGTTATGAACTTCTTAGCTCTAATGCGATTATATTGGATTTCTCAATCGGGAAATATCTATATTTACCATGGGTTTTGAATCTATTTCTTTCATTAGTCACCATCACTAAATAATTTTACACAATAATTAAACTCATATCCATCATGAATATATATCCATAAAATAAAATTCATAGCAATGGTAAAATTTCTCAAAAACTATAGGGAATTATAATATTTATCATGTGTGATATCTTCATTTCAAATCTAGTTCCTATGTTCTCTACTAAAATTCCTCTTACACCAATTGTAACACTCAAACTCTTGTAACCTACATACTTTGGTTATTTTATTAAATTATCATAATATATAAGGGTTTGTATATTAATGGACAAAATAATTTCGTAGTCTTTAAGAACTTTATATAAACAAGACTCTCATTTTTTACATTGGGGATAAAATAAAAAACATAATAATAGAAAATTTTATACATCAATAAAATTAATTCCAAGATTTATTATTTATATTCTTCGGAGAGGAAACAAAAAAATGTGAGCTAAAATAATTAGTAAGGGTTACATGTGATAGAATCTATGGGTAGGAATACACTAAAAACCCATTTAAAAAGGATAACCCACTAGTTTGCCTCATTAGAACTATCAATGAAACGGGGGTATATATAATTATAGTCCCACAATTCATTTCACTTATAATAAATTCCTCATATATTAATTGATCAATTTAATTCATAAATAATATGAATTATCAGTTGATTTCTATGTTGAATAGATAATAATAAATTTAAAAAAACCCCAATCAATCAAGTAACTTCAACAATAAAACATCATTTTTAGAAAATGTGTATGGTTTAAGAAATAATCCTAGACACGGTACATAGAATAAGTGTATTTAATAGAAATGTAATTTCCAACGATCAAAAGAAAGTTAATGTTTTGGGAGAAGGTTAATGATCCCAAAATTAATGAGATGTAAAATATTATCATCTTTTCATCAGAATTATAGGTTTTTTAATAAAATCATGTTCTTTATAGAAAATAAATTATTAAAATAATATTTTATTAAATATTTTTCCCTATAAAACCATTAAAAACATGTTTAATATGTTAAATAGCATAAAATAGTTATGGCGGAGGAAAAATATATTATCATTATAATCATTAAAAGAATCATCTATTTTGACTTCTTATAAAGAAATTAAAGAAAAATACCCTTTGGAAAAACAATAGAAATATTCATTTCAAAACATTTAAAATTTCAAGGATAGCATAAAATTTATTTTGAGTAAATAAAAATGATATTTGTAAAACAATTTTCAAAATATGTTCATTGAATGAAAATATACTTGATCAAAAAGTGAAGTAAGATTAATTTTTCTTTTAAACATTTATTTTCTTGATTAAAGTGAAAAAAAGATGAAATATTATAAGTAAAATGGAAAACTCCTCAAATATATAGATTATAATAAATGAAATTGATTTTATTAAGGATAGATTATAATAATCCTTCAATGAAAATAAAGGAAATTGCAAAAAAAGATTTTAAAATAATTTCTTACCATATTAGTAACATTAAAATTGTAACCCTTCGAATGAGTAAACTTAAATTAAAACATTAATCATCATGAGTAAATAGATATTCACATTTAATACCTCAAAGTTTCAGTATACACACCATATAAAAACAATAGGTGATTGATAAAAAATATCTCTCCATGGAGTGTAAATTGAGATGAAATGCCTTACCTCAAAATTTACAATAGTTAAGTTTGATTTAACATTATGTATAATGGTTATAAACATGATATTAATTTATAATAAATCCTTATTAATATTTATAAAATAATATATTATCCTATTATAACGTCTTATCACTCATTCATCAATAATATTTCATTGTTATCATTGTTTACAGTGTTAACCGCTTTATTTTCTCATGTAGGTTTTTCCATTGAAGTTCTAGTTACTGTTATTTTATTGTGGTTCCATAATACTTGGAATATTAATCATGATATAAATTTCATATACATTCCATTAATTTATCCTTATTACCATACATGTAATTGATAAATGAAAAATAGATTACATCGCCTTGTAGATTTGGTACTCCACATGTATCCATGAGAAACATTATCATTTTCCAATGGATTAGAAGGTAAGAATGAATATATTATAATTTAATTAGAGAATAATATTTGTTTCATCAATATAATATATATTAATTAATTTCATTTTATTACCATCCATGTAAAATGGTGATGAAAAATGAGTTGCACCACTATGTGGAGACTGTAATTCATGCATACGCATGAGCGGTGATTCTAGTATTCCTGGGATAGAGAAAATAAAGAAGATTGTTATGTCATAATCATAATATCATCTCATTATTTGTATGAAACTATAGATAATATTTTAGGATGGCTATATTTTATTTATAGTAAGTTCAAAAAGAATAAAATTTGAAAGATCTAGTGAAGACGGCAACCTCTTCTTCAAAATAGTTCTGTTGGAACATATCAGGGAAATAAGGGTGGAATTTTAGGAAAAATATTTCCTTGATAACATAGATAAATATTTTAAAAGAGTTCATGGCTATTTTTTAAATATAGGTGTATCCAAGTGGTGTATAGTAGAGAGGAGAGCTATAACCTTTTTATAGTGAATGAAAAACATACATGGAATTAATATATATAATAAATTAATTTTCATTTTAAATTGGAAAAATGTGGACATAATTTAAAATATAAGATAGAATATAATTGAAAGATATTGAACCAATAAAATTTGTACAATTTCATGTGGAATTTTAATCCTTATCTATTAATTTAACCCATCCATTAAATAATTTTATCCTTAACCTCAGTAACAGTACTTTCAATCTTAATGGTATTTAATTTTACTTATAAGGTAATAATTTTCTCATAATTATAATAAAGTTGAAAATTTACACATTTTATGCATCTAATTTTCCTCTTTCAATATTTTTATGATTTGTAAATAAGTTAATAAAATATTATTTTACATAAAATATCAATAATTTCATGATTGAAGCTATTCATTTAATTTGGCATTAAATACATAAATATAACTATGTAGTTAGATTATATAATTTTAAAACATCTATAATATTTCATATTTATCAATAAAATTTATGGTTCACTATAAGGCACTAAAAATTATTACTTTTAAAATTTTTAATATATTTTTTTTATTTTTTCTATTAATTAAATATTATTTCGTTGTTGAATTAGCATTTTATGTAATAATATAATCACTACAAATTAAAAAAAATCCAGGATAAAAAAAAGAATTTATCTCTAAAATAAAATTTTATGACCAAACATAATTTTTTTAGTCCTTATCAAAAAAAAATTATATATATTAAAAGCAAGAGAGTGACATTTTTACCTTTTTATTTACATGAAATAATATAAATGTTATAATCAAAGGAATGTGGCATTAAATTGTGACACATTAGACTATTTAATAGTTATAGTAAAAAATATATATAATAAGATAAAATAAAAGTGTTATGGGTGTCTTTTGGCGTTATCACATTAATTTTAACCACAATTATCCAATTTACCATTACCAAGATGAAAAATATTCACTACAATTAATAATCATAGTACCAAAAATTAACAATGTTCTATTTAAAAAATTTGAAACTAATGATACCAAATATGGTATCAATTTTTCAATATTATTTATCCAGAAGTGTAAAAAATTAATTTCAATATAAATTAATAAAATATGATGAAACTCTATTTTAGAAAAATGTGTTTTTAAGCAAAAAATTAACTTATATTAAAATCATGAATATTTTTAATTACATTACTCTAAATAAAATGGATCATATGAAATATTATGATAAAATAAATATATATATATATAATGGTTCTTTTAAATTATTTTTTTCTATTGAAAATAAATTATAGTATTTGAAATATAGTTATTTCCACTATTCGTTGAAAAAATTAATCATTTCAGAAAAGTCCAAAAAAGGACCCAATGTTAATTTTGATATGATGATTTCAAAAATAAAATAAAATTTGGAAAATAAAATTTTTAAAATTTCAAAATCAATGTTTCGAACTTATTCTTGAATAAAAATATGTGTATTTTGCTATTGTTTCCTAAAAAATGAAAATATTAATATCAATGGAGCTCGGTGTTACAAAATGAATGTCCATGATTTAATATCTCCCACATAGACTCCATTTTTGACCACTAGATGGGCTATTATAAAAAAGTTTTGTCTATATTTATTTCCCATCCAGCACCTAATGGTTTTCAAACCATTTTATCTGAATAATAGTGTGCCTAATACAAGGCTTGGTTAAAAAAGATTAAGTGTATTTATGTTGAATTACTCAATAGATGTATACATACTAAGGAAGATTTTTAATATAGAACCCATAACCAATTTTTCTAATCTCTCTAGATAGGTATAAAACACTTCAAGCATTAAATAATAGTCTAGTATACCAAATTAAAATAGAATGCATCAACATTTATATTTAATTATAGTACTTTTTGACCACTAGGACTTTCATGCATCAAGGTGTTATCAACTATAAAATCAAATATGTCTTCTGACCCAATCTTTAATAAAATAGTATAATCTTAACTAGAGAACAAAATATAAGAATAATAATCCCCAAGGTACCTAAAATATCCCAAACACTTCTATAATTTATTCCCCCATCATTTGAAGGATGGTAACTATCCCACTAAATGGAATCCAATTATAATGTGGATCACCAGTTCACCTTTATCAATATTATCTAATTTATGTAAAAGTGTGCTAAGAAAGAAGAGGTTTATAAATGATTATCCTATATTTATATTCTCATGTTATCAAATGGTTTCAATGAATAATCTAATTTATCTAAAAATGAGCTCTTATTAAATATGATAACATTCTCATAGAATCTTTTATGTCTCAAGAGGTTGAATTTTCATCTACTCTTAGTATTAATGTAGAAGAGATTACAGTTATAGGAATTAAATCTAAAAAGGAATAAAGAACATTATTGATGACAAAGAGTATGATTCCAACAATATACTAGTATGTTTTAATTCGTATATATAAAATATAATACTTACTATAGTATTTTAAGAATGAGTTAATTCTAGATTTTGAAGACAGATACAGTCATTTGGATACCTACCTAATCTTAAATTATTAATCACCTATCATACCACTAAGAAAGGCATGGTTTTATCTATGTTTTGTTTCCAATTTCTATTTAAAGTTATTATGGTTACCTCTATTGAAGAACTAATCTCCCAATTAAAATAAAAAATATATAAATCTATATAAAATCATCACAACATCTCTATATGAGACATTTTCCTTTTGTAATGATTTCTATAATGAAGCCCCATATTTACTAGATGAACCATCTTGATAAGTAGAATTAGTTTTACCTATGAGGATTCAATTAGAGTATATGGATTAATACTTATAGTATCGACCAAACAAATTGAGAACCACCTAAGAGGATCATTAGGAAAAGTTTCTCCATTATGAAATACCTACCTCCAGTAATAAAGGTCTTCCTTAAAATAAAATACCCTATCCCATGTGGATAGGGGTATTTCCGTCTCACTTTCCCCATTATTAGTTTTATTATAAGAATCATCCAACCTTGGTGATCACCAAAAATTTCTCAAGATTTTTGGTTTTCTTTAATCTAGTAGAAACCCCATTGGTCTCCCAATTATAATAAAACATGAACATTTTCCCTCTGGTAATTGATTAATAAGGCAACATTTTCTAATTATTGGATTTAGTTATGTGACCACACTTACTTAGAAATATATGGTATCCGATGAAAAAAAAATAACCATAACAAGACTAGATAGAATATGGAATATTAATTCAATCTATAAGGATTTCTTAGTTATTTAACTATTTATTTCGATAATAATTTATGAAAAATTCCAAGGATCAAGAGACCTAAGAAAGTGAATATAATATACCATTCAAATTTTTCCCCAACCATTGGTTTTTAAGACATAAAATCCATGAATGGTTATTAGTCATGTATTGTATTTAGAAGTAGATAAATAAAGTTCCAATAAATATAGAATAATCCACTCCTCAATTTTAAACTAATAAGAAAACTGAGAAATACATGAAATGTGAATAAAGAAATCAGGGTATCCCTTTCCACAAACTCAAAATAGACATGGTGTGTTACTTTAGGAGTGGGTAGGTGGATGCATATTTTATCTATTACATATATTATAACAAGATATATCTCATTAATATGAGGAAGTATTACAAGAAAATTATAGTGGAACATCTTAATTTTTATCCATTCCACCAAAATTTAGGAAATAATATCTATTAATTCTTGTTTTATTAATAAAATATTATTTATAGTAAAATAAATATAGGCCCAATTGATTTAGAGATTCCAAAAACAAATTATATTTTTTTCAAATCCATTATAACTTCTTCAGAAAAGTATCATTCTTGATAATTCATGTTGAAAAAATGTTCTTATATCATTATGCTAAAATATTTAACATATGATCTTTTTCATATGATTATAAACTATGAATTTTTATTTTTACACCACATAACCATAAACTTTATGGTGTGAGATTTCCCTAACTAGGCTTCCATTGAATGATTCCCCAAGCTCGGTGGGCCCCATGGCCTCAAGCTCATCTCTCTGAATGTTAGGGGATACCAACTAGCAACAAGGGCCTAGGGTGTGTCTGTGGGGAGACTATTCCCTTATTAAAAAAGTCTAGGGTCGTGGGTGGATGTAAATATCGATAAATAGTGGAACTAATATATGTAAACAGAAGACACAATAGAAAATATGGACAAAATTAATAATAACTTAAATTATTGGAATAACATCCAAACATACAACAATTGATGATGATATTTCATGTCACTATAAAACTGGAAAACATGTATACAAGACAGCATGCATAATATGTTCAATGAAGTATAAAGGAATAAAGACTATCCCAATCATCTTGACTTCCAAATCGGTCCTCTGCTATCAAGCTTCATACTAAACAAAAGGAAATAATTTGTTTGAAGAAGTATACTTCCCTTTGCTGACACCTGCACCCATGTAATCTACTGAGGTACCAAATGGTTCCCGGAGAGGGTGTGAGATAAATCTCAGTGGTCCACCACCAATGGTTTCTATAACATCCAGCCTATGTAATGGAAATGTAAAAATGTGAAAGCATACATATATAATGTAAAAAAGTACAATGTAACTAAATACCCAACTACCTGCTTCGTCCCTTAACTGGTGTTTGAACATATAACCAATTTATTTAATTAATCAATTACCAAATTTAGATTGATAGGTTTCATGAGGCATAGCCAACACAGACATCACCTTGTGATCATATAAATAATGAATCTTTTAAGATGTAACAAGGAAACCTGTAATGATATTAAACAGTGAAGTCCCAAGGTAATAACCATGGAGACATAGACTTCACGGGTAACCAACTCAGTAATAAATATATCCTGGGATAGGGTAATATTTTAATACAAGGATCATATTCCATGGAATTAGACAATAAGGTGCCTACCGAATCCAAGGTGATCATCCAAGGTAAGATGGGGCTAAGAAGAGACAGGGCCTTATATGTTTCAAGCATGGAACGTACTTTTCAATACTAAATCCAAGGATTGTATTAAAGGAATACTATAAAAAATATGAATGGATCATATGGTGTCATACTGGGCATCCAAGAATATACAAGTATTGGTATCTCTGTGGTTCTCAATCTATGAAAATTGTATCCTAGAATCGAAATTGAGTTCCTGAGTGCACATGGAATTCCCTAATTAGAATCCAAGGAAATATCGAGTCTAAAAATTCCTATTTGATTATGAAGTCATGTAACATCTCCTTCGATTCAAGCCTTGAATTTCAATAGTGTTATAATTTCATGTAGCATGAAACATTTCTATCAAGTCAATTGGTTCAATCCTTTCCTTTCATTAATTTTATAAGTAAAAGTATCATGAAACTATTATAATCCATTTTAAGGCATATTCCTTATTCAAGGTTCATTCTGATACCTTCAATTAATGTGGTAAGGGGTTATACGGATATGAAACCTACTATTCATTTAAATTTAAGGCCAATTCATGTACTTATTATACCATCCAATTCATATTTCACATTTAATTATCAATTGAATGACTTAACATAGATGGGTCAAGTGGTGATAATACATATAACTTGCCATTATTCCAATAAAAATATATATCGAGTAATTTAATATAAAAAACTTACCCTTATAAAGGTCAAGACATGGCACACCCGAACGGTAGAACAAATGTGTTAGAATACTAAGAAAAAATTATGGAATAATCTTGAACATGGTAGGGATGGATTTGTAGTAATAACCATCGAAAATTAATCATATATAATGAAAGGGAATATCTATAAAGTTACAATGATTATAAACATGGCATACCAATTTTATAAATGGGAGACACTGAAATCAGTGGGGCCCAAACGACAAATCAAAAATCAATGAACTTTAGGGATGAGTTGTAGACCACCCACCTTAGGTTTGTACAGTCCTTGTCCTCTCATATTGGCCCTTTATTTGTCTTGGATTGGAGTAAATCTAAGAAAAATAGAAAACCCTCATACCCTGATATCTTAGTCGAGATCAAAAGAGAAGGAGAAAAACTCAAGAGGTCTCAAGTACTTACCATTACACATCCAATGTGATGAAGAGAAGCTCGAACAATTTTTGAATGAAAGAGATCTCTTGATTACAAGATTAGATCTTCAAAAATCACCAAATTGAGGGAGAAATAGGGTAATACCACGTAATCTCAGATTAAAGAAGATATAGGTTTATTAATTAAATGATTAAGGGAAAAAAAGACAATTTACCCATAAAATAACACATTCACGGTTTTTCACATGGTTTGAAAAACCATGTCAAACAGTGCATGGGTACATCAGAAAAAAGGGTGCTCACATGATTAGTCTTCATGTCCATACGCAAACCATGAGAGATAGATCTGTCTGAAAAAAAAATAATCTACATATTTATCCAAACCATATGAAATTCCTACATGGTTTACTCTAAACCATGTACTAAGCCTGGTTTTTATAAAATGAGGGGTTCTGTGCTCCAAAATTTTCCCACACACCCCTGAGACATTTTCTAACCCCTTAGGAATCCATATTAGGTCTAAATTAAAGATTATACTAAAAATTAAAGGACCCATACCTAAGTGAAGAAATGGGTTCTTAAAGACTTTCTACCTTAAAAGAACTCATCCTCGATTTCACCTTCAAAGGGTAGAGAAGCACTGTCTATGGAAAAATCTAGAAATTTGAACATATGTTGGATTCCCTTTTCTATGTCTCGTCATATACTCAGTCATGCTTCTATAGCACCCATACTGGAGGGACCGACCAACCTCATTGAACCTTCATGCTCCAGTCAATGATGTATATTGTATACTACTCAAAGGTATCGTCAGTAAATAACTCAACTTATTTGGGATCCCAAGTATGCGATGGATCAGCATGATATTGAAAAAGATGTGAAACATGAAAGACATCATTCGTATAATGGTACCTCTAAGGTAGTAGCAACTGATAGTCTACCGACCCGATTCTCTCTAGAATCTTAAACAGCCCTACATAATGAGGAAAAATATTTCCCTACTTCAGTAATCGTTTATGCCCTAGCCTGGGTGATACCTAAACAAAAACACAGTCCCCAACCACAAACTCTAGAGGTCATAGACGAAGATCTACATAAAAATAATTTAGACAAAGTATTAGTCATAAAATTTATGATTAGATGAATCTACTCTGATGTTTCTTGAACAAGACAAGGAACTACTAGGGATGCCTCACCTGCCTCTATCTAGCGCAGGGGTGAAAGGTATGGACTACTGTAAAAATCCCCAAACAGATCCATATGAATTTTCTCCTAAAAGATGTTATTATAGGTGAAATCGACGAGAGGGATATGCTTCTCCTAAGAACCTCTGAAATTAAGGACACATGCTTGGAGCATATCTTCCAGAACATGTATCATATGTTCTAATTATCCATCGATCTAAGGGTGAAAGGCTATACATAGAAGCACCTGAGTTCCCATAGTATTCTGCAAACCCTTCTAGAACCATGAAGTGAAATAAGAATCCCTATATGAAAGGATAGTACAAGGGACCCCAGGTAGTCATATGATCTCATGGATATACAGTATTCCTAGCTCATCAACTGAAAAAAGTCTCTCATATAGTAATTAAGTGGGATGAGTTCGTTAGTTTTTCAATGACTACACAGATATCATTGCTACCCCTCGATGACCTAGGTAAGTTAACCATGAAATATATGGAACCATATTACCATTTCCATTCTAAGACTGGAAGTGGTTGTAACAAGCCTACAAGTATCTGGTGCTCCACCTTCACCTGCTGACTGGTGGAACACCTAGTGATAAAGAATTTTATCTGATGTTTCATCACATGCCACCAATACTTGTGTCACATATCTTGAATATTCCTGGATGAACTACCCACTGAGAAGCATGTGACTCTTTCATCAACTCTTGTCTCATATATGTAGGAACCCAGATATGTTCCCTTGGAGACAAGACATCATCTCTATCCACAGTCTAATCTGGAGGTGGGTTATCACCTGATATACTCTCACAGAGTAACATGCCTTTAGGATCTAAAAACTATATACTCATCAGCTTATCAAGGAGGGAAGAGGTAACTATCAATAATGAAAGTTAAGACTTCGCATAACTGTCGTGAAACACCAGATGAAGCTTAGAAAAGAGGGCCATTAACTTCCATTCATCATTGTCTTCTTGTACGACATGTTCTTGAGTTTTCCAACTCAGTGCATCTATAACCAAATTGACATTCCTAGTAGTATAGGCAATCTCAAAATCAAAGAATTCTAGATATTTGACCAATCTCCTCTATCTCAGGTTCAATTCATGTTAATAAAAGATATATTTGAGTCTTTTGTGGTCTGTATACACCATAATGAGCTCACCCAAAAGATAATTTCTCCAACAACATAAGGTATGGACAACTGCTAGTAGATTAAGGTCATGTGTCTGGTAGTTTCTCTCATGATGGCTCAACTACCGAGATCTATACGCAACAAATTTTTCCCCAGCATTAGCACTGCTTCTAATCTGATGCATAATGAATCAAAGAAGACATTATAACTTATACATAGCTCATGAAGAATCAAGAATGGGTGTAAAGACAAGCATCCCTTTCAACTCCTGAAAGGATTTTTCATGCTCTTTTGACCACATGAACTTGACAACATTCTTTGTAAGACCAGTAAGGGATGAAGAAAGGCGTGATAATCCCTATATAGAATTCTTGTAATATCCATCCAACCCCAATAAACTCCATATATCAAACACATTCTTGGGATGAACCCAGGATACTATAGCCCTAACCTTTTATGTGTTAACAAATACTCCTAATTCTGATATTATATGACCCAATAAGTGAACTTTTTCAATCTAAAAGTGTCACTTATAAAAATACTCATAAATCATATGCTTTCTCAGCATACTCAGAATGATCTCAAGATGTTTGGCATGGTCGCTACGACTCTGAGAGTACCCCAACACGTTGTCCACAAGGACCAAGACAAAAGAATCTAAATAGGGGTGGAACACTCAATTCATTAGATCCATGAAAATGGTGGGTGCATTTGTATGATCAAACAGAAAAACAGGGTACTCATACAGACCATAACTACTATTGAAAGTTGTATGAGGTATGTCTTATGGTCTTACTCATAACTAATGATAACCCAATATCAAGACGAACTTGGAGAAGACCTTTTCTCAGTAATGCTGGTCAAAGAGATCATCTATTTGAGGCAGTGGATACCAGTTCATGACCATAAGCTAGTTCAAATTTCTATAATCAACACATAGATGTAAGGTTCCATTGGCTTTCTTGGAAGAAATCATGGGTGAACCCTAAGAGGACGTATTGGGATCTATAAATCCTTTGGCCTCTAAATCCTCTAACTACCTCTTGAGCTCTTGAGGGTCTGTAGGTTCTATCCTGTATGGATGAATGGACACTAGAGAAGCTCCTGAAACAAGCTCAATTTTAAACACTACCTCTCTCTCCTGAGGTAATCTAGAAAAATCATTAGGAAATAAATACCTAAAAAGATCCACTATTAGATGGAAATCATCTTGACGTAAACCGTAATCCTCCCTGAAGATATTTGCAATCTGGGCAGTCACTCCACATATCCCGGGATTCTTTTGTTTAGATCTACCATCCTAGAAATCCTACTCACCCATATGTAGATAACTACTTCCCTATAGTGATGTAAAAGAGACCATTCGTTGATAGTAGTCTACAAAAGATTTAATGTGAAACAACAAATCCATATAATGTATGACATTGAAGCCCATCATCTTGAGAACTAAAAGGTTCAATAAGAGTGGGTAAGATCATACCTCAGGGGGACAGTCCCTACACTGGCATATTCCCTATGTTCAAACCCCTAACAATGTATTAAGGGTCATTACACTATGGGGATACTATATATCTTGTTAGATACATTCCATAATGGATATAGAGATAAAAGAGTGTGAATCACCTATATTGAATAAAGAAGATACTATAGTATAGGATACTAGAACAGTACCTCGTATTATAGTCGGTTCCATAGCCTGATCCTCAGGTAATGGCTATAGTGCAAGAAATTGTCCTGATCTATAGCCCTATGCAACAGATGGACTACCATGATCATAACTACTCTATTGGTGTTGCTGGTGATCCGAGGTCTTGCTACCATGGCCATGGACTCCGCCTCAACCAGTATTGATGGTGCTATTAAAACTCCCTGCTTGAAGTGGCGTAAAAAACTCACTTTTGAAGGTGGAGCTGGCATATATCCTTTTCCACATGAAGTTGGTGAAGGTATTACCAAAAAATTGAAGTTACCCCATACTGGTGAAATCCCAACACTCCATTGGATCTCTATCACATTGAGGCTTCTTGTGTCCTTTTCTTCCACACTTATGAAACTTTGTAGAGCTATCTAAATATAAACTCTAGTTGTCACTACCCTGATGAGAAACCTTAAGGGAATGCTTCCTGCCACTAGATGAACTATTGGCCAGATGTGGCACTGGTCCTCTATGATCAGTATTGTTGTTGTCCCTCATTTTATGCTCAGTTAAAAGAGCCTTATTGACTATTTCTAAAAAAGTAGGCTGGTGAAATACATTAACCTGTATACAGATGGTGTACTAGTTCCCATCCACGAAACGTCTAGCACGTGAAATCTCATCATCGAGTAAAAGTGGTGAAAATCATTGAAACTCCAGGAAACATGCAGAATATTCCATAACTAACATAGAACCATGCTCTAGATGCATGAACTCTCTAGATCTATCAGCTCTCAAGGTTTTAAGAAATAATTGATCATATATGGGAGTCTGCAAAACAACCCATAACATGCCATGATGATGACCGGCCTGGGTAACCACATCCCACCATTGCTTGGGTGAATCCCAAATAATGTATGTGGAAAGCTTAATCCTCCACTCTAGAGGCCTCTACAGATGCTTAAAGATAGATAGGGTGTCATCATGTTAATACTCAGTAGCCTGTGGACCACCATCACCTGAAAAGGTAGGAGGATGCTGCTGCTGAAAATCACAAGTCAGATCACCCATCGTAGGTGCAAGACTTGGAGCACCATTTATGGACTGCATCAGACATAAAAAACAATCACAAACATGGGAATAAGTTCCTAATTAGGGATAGTAGGCGGTACCTCACGTGGAACTCTTGGAGGTATGATTGGAAGCTCAGGGCCCACCGTGTATGGAGCATAGTCATCGCTACCCTCCTGGTATACGATATGAGGATGTTGTGGCAGAATTGGTCTAAAAATACTTAGCACACACCTATAAACAAGATTTATCATAATGATACCATCACTAGAGGAATCTGAACATAATAAAACTCACTAACCAAGGTATACTACCCAAACTACATGCTTAGATGGTCAGGTATCGGTAAGTGCTCAAGTATAAGTTTCATTTCATTTTTCATTTAATTTACAGGTTCACTCATTTACCTTTCACAAACATGAAAGTGTAGAATAAGGATGTGCAACCATTTCGTTTTAGATGTCATTATTCACTTACTAATGGATAGTCATTTCCTATGAATTATTTCCCATACACATATCACTACAAACAACACTCATTTATTTATAGCATAATGACTTAGTAAATTACTCATCCCAACCCATGAGGGCCCATACCCCTCATAAATTGAGATAGGAAATCACTCAATCATATCCAAGAGTAATATAAGAATAATCTAACTATCACATCATAAATCATCAATCATAGGAATATCATTTAATGCAATGAAGTGAAATGAACCTATATGTCATGGAAATATTCCTGACATGTTAATTCTAGGTGCATATATTGATACATGTAACAATGCTCATTACCCTCATATCATCTTTCCAAGGATGAAAGAAAATACTCAAACATAGTAATAATCCACAACACCACACATCATGTGCATCACCCAATGGTGATATAATATCAACTGTAATAGGAAAAAGTAGAACAATAATTATAATTTAGGATACTTGTTTTTTACCCCAAACATGGGTTCATGATGCCCAAGAACAGCTTATGACCAGGTCCCAGGAATTCAAAAATCTCCAATCTATTGTATCAAAATAATAAAGAAAGAAAAAAACCCCTATGACACCACTTTGTGACATCTTAGTCCCAGATGCCACTGAATGGTGCCCCGAGCTTGGTGGGTCACATAGCATCAACCGCATCTCCCTAAACTCAAGAGGCTACCAACTAGTAGTGAGGGCCAAGGGTGTGTAAATGGGGAGACTATTCCCTCATTACCAAAGTATATCATAGTAGTTGGACGTAAATTTTGGTAAATAGTGGAAGAAATATATGTAAACATATGGCACATTTCCAAATATAGACACCAGTAACATCAACTGAAATAACTGGAATAACATCTAAGCATACAACAACTGATGATGATATGTCATGTCACTAGAAAACTAGAAAACATGGATACAAGAAAGCATGCATAATATGTTCAACATTGTATAAAGGAATAAAAAGACTATCCTAAGTATCTTGAGTTCCAACACGGTCCTCTTCTATCAAGATCCATACAAAACAGCAAGCAGTCAAGTGTTTGAAGACATAAGCTTCCCTTTCTCAACACTTGCAACCATGTAACATGCCCAGAGTACCAAACAGTTCCCAAAGAGGGTGTGAGATAAATATATAGTGGGAAACCACCAACCATGTCTATAACATCTTACCGATGTAGTGGAAATGTCGTAGTGTTCAAGAATTTATATATAAAGTAAAGTAGTACAATGTAACTAAATACCCAAGTACCTACTTCATCCTTCGGCTGGTGTCTGAACATGTAACCAGTTCATTTAATTAATAAATTACCAATTTTAGATTGATAGGTATTAGGAGTCCTATCCAAAATAGACATCACCTCGTGATAGTATAAATAATGAATCTTCTAAGATGTAATAAGCCAACCAGTATTGATCTTTACTAGTGAAGTCCCTAGGTAATAACCAAGGTGACGTAGACCTCAAGGGTCTTCAAATCAGAAATAAATATATCTTGGCATGTGGTAAGATTGTAATAAATAGAGCATATTCCAAATAAATCCACAATAAGGTTCCAACCAAATCCAAGGTGATCTTCCAAGGTAAGATGGGGCTGAGCAAAGACGTGGCCCTATAGGCTATAACCATGGCACCAACTTGTCAATGCTATATCCAAGGAGTGTGTCCAAGGAATCCAATAATAATATGAAGGGATCCTATAGTTTCATACCAAGAATCCAAGAATAGAAAAGGATCAAGATCTAGGTGGTTCTCATCCTAATCAAGTTGTATCCCTGAATTGGAATGGGGTTCTTGAGTGCTCATAGAATTCCCCAATTATAATCCAAGGTGAGCTCGATTCGAGACATTTCTATTTTATTATGATGTCATGTAATATATCCTTTTGTTCAGGTCATGCCTTTCATTATTGTGATAATTTTAAGTAGCATGAATCCTTTTTATCAAGTCAATTGGTCCATGCCTTGTCTTTCATTAGTGTGACGAGTACAAGTATCATGCAACAATTTTAATACATTTAAGGTATATTCCATATTCAAGGTTAATTTTTATACCTTCCATTAATGTGGTAATGGGTGTTATAGATATGAAACCTTCTATTCATTTACATTTAATTCCAAGTAATGTACTTTGTTAACTTTCCAATTCACATTTTACATTTAATTATAAAGTGAAGCACTTACCATATATGGGTAAAGTGGTGATCATACATGGTACTTTCCATTATGACAATCACAATATTAATCGATTAATTTAATACATAAAATCTTACCATTAGAAATTTCAAGCCAACTCACATCTGAAAAGTGGCACGAATATGTCAAAACACTATGCAACAATTATGGCATAACCTTTAGCATGGAAGGGGTTGAGTTTTTCTCATAACCACCAAAAATTAATCACATATATGGAAAGATCATATCTATACAAATCTAATTATTATAAATATGGCATATAAATTCTATTAACAGCACTCGATGAAATCAGTTTACCCTAGATGACAAATCTAAAATCAATGAACTTTAGGGATGAGTTATAAAAAACCCACCATAGGGTTGTACGATCCTTATCCTAAAGTATTGGCCCTCAATTTGGCTCAGATAAGGGTAGATCTTAGAAATATATAAAAATTCTCAAACCCTGATAATTTAGTCAAGACCAAGAGAAAAGTATAATGGCCCAAGAGGACTTTAGTACTTACAATTGTGCATCTAATGGGATGAACATAAGCTCGATCGGTTTCTAGGTGATGGAGAACTCTTGATTCCAATGTTAGATCTTCAAAACCCCAAATTGAAAGAAAAATAGGTTAATCCTGCAAAATATCAGATTAGGGAAAATGGAGGTGGATTAATTTGATCATTAAGGGGGAAAAGGACAATTTACCCTTAAATTTATAGTGCATAATTAGTTCGTATGGTTCAAAAAAACATTTGCAAACCAGGCACGGGTACCTCAGAAAAAAGGGGTGCTTGAATGATTAAGCCATATGGCCATGCGCAAATTGTGCAAGGTGGATATGGCTGGTAAAAAAAATCCACATAGTTTTCTGAACCATATGGAATTCCGGTAGGGTTTACTCTAAACCATGATCCAATCCTGTTTTCCCCAAAAAGATGGGTCTGGGTTCCAAAATTTCCCCAGACACACCTGAGACCTTTTCTAAACCCTTAGGAATCCATATTAGGTTCAAACTAATGATTAGACTAAAAATTAAAGGATCCATACATGAGTGAAAAATTGGGTTCTTACATGGTGTATGGTTCTAATCACATGACCATAAACTACTTAACACATCATCCAATAAAAATGATATTAAATTTCTTAGATTAGTCCATTTTATATGACCTAATTTTTTTAAGTAAGACCATAATCTATATAAGAGTTATTTGTGTATGGTTTACACATTCATAATGGGTCTCCATAAATTGATTGTGCTAAGATAAAACTTTTCTTCTTTCAAGAACCATGCATTACATGATTCCTATTCCCAAAGGAAATATAGTGATGTTTGGATCCCATATCCTAGACCAATCTAAAAATCAACCATTGCCATATTTTTTATTCAACTAACCCTAATGTATGGCCTTCTAATTTACATCAAATTACCTAGGCATAACTTAACTAGAAATCTATATAATAGAATCTAGATCCTTAAACCCATACCAATCCAAAAAAACACTTATAATCTATTTCTTTTTTATACTTCCCATGTGTATGGTCGAGATGTTCACATATAATTAATTTCTCTTTCCTAACACTATAATATAATAGAATGGAAACAAGATCCCCTAAAATGTTTTCAATCGTATATTAATCTTACATTCCATTATCCATTCATCTACTACACCCTGGTTCTTGAAAATACCAACCAATGTCAGTTCTCTTCTTCAAATCCAACAATAGGTTATAATATCCTCCCATAACATGGTTTTAATCTCTAAGATATTAAACTTAAATCCACCCAATGGTGAATTAACTCTAACCTTGGGAAACAGGAATATGCTCTCCCTTTAAAGGTTTGTTATTTTGGAATCAGGTTCTTCATTCCTATCAGGTTGTTTATAGAATTGCTTTTAATAAGTATCCTTCCATTGTAACATGATTTATGAGATAAAAACCTTATTGAAAATTCCCTATTAAGGTTTGATATGATCTTTGTATATCAATCGTTTATGTCAAGTTAGTATTACCCATACTTCCAAGCCTAAAACCTCAGATCTAACTAACATGTATGATTGTAAACTATAAATAATGGACATGGGTACATTTTTAAATGACATAAACTATATCACAAATATATAAAACAATTTTTTAGGTTGAAAACTATAAAATTGGTACTTATTCAAAAATTGAGTCTTCTAACTCTACGCTTTATATTTTATGGATTATAGAAAATTTAAATTGAAAATATGAAAAAATAGATAAAAATATTATGTGATTAACTTTTGATTACAATAAAAGTAAAGTAATTATTTCTAGATCCAATAATCTAGCAAAAAGATAATTCAATTATAAAACCAAGTATTTTTCACAGGTTATTCATCCATATTTTTTCTCATAGTTTCTTACACAAATATTTTATTTTTAATTCATGTTTGGTTAGTTATGACTATACAGTTAATGAACCCTTATTTCAATCCAGGATCTCATATATATTACTATGATCCTATCTTTTTTATGATCTCTATGACCTTAAAATATGAATCACCTTTTTTTGACAAATTTATGACAATAAGATATATAATGAAAATAATGGTCCAAGATACAAGTGAATAATTTAAAAAATCAGTTAAATTGATAATTTCTTAATTAATAACTCATAGGGCTACTAAAGAAAAATTTGATTCTTTCTTTCTAAATACATTGATTTTATGGATTTACAAAAATTAGTGAATAAAAATATAAAAAAAGCATAAAATTTGTGAGGTTAAAAATCATAATGGGATACATGATTAATATCAATTTTTTCCACTAATCCTTTCCATTAGTTCATTACTAAATAACTAGATCATAAATAAAAATAAAAAATCCTTCAATGAATAAAAGTTTCCCTAGTAAACTTCAAGATATTATTTCTTGTTCCATTGGTCTGGGAAACGGATAGAAAAAATTCACATTAATTTGGGAACATTAGATTAATCTATTCAAGGTTTTCTTTTCCCAAAGTTGTAATTTTATCTTCATTAATATTGGGAAATAATCAACCTATTTCATTTAATATCAAATAAAATTTCAATGAAAATTTCATTAATGCACGGTAGGGTAACCTTTAGGTGGAATAGACCATTCTTAAATATCTATTTCTTCATAAATCCTCTATATTTATTTATTTTCTGAGCCATAACCAATAAGATAATTTTCTTAAATTGATAATGTTTAAACCTATTTTTTACTAAATTCCCCCTTGGAAGACTGATCAGAAAATTTCTCTTTGAAATAATAATTACCCACTTCAGAAATTTTCAACGTTCAAAAGGAAAAATCCTCCAAATTCTCTACACTATATCTTTTAACCATCAATAAAACCTTATAAAATAATTTTTAATGGTTTTGAAAACTAATATTAATGATCTAACTTGAATTATTGAAAAATATTCTGGTATTTATTCCATTATGTAAACTCCCAAGGATTTCTCCAATTCCTGATAGAAAACGCTCAAAATTTTAGTTAAGATTTTTTAATAGGTCTGATTTTTTCATTTCCATTTCCAATAGATAAACTATTCTCACCATTTCAACTCAAAAAAATTTAAGATCTAATTTAAATTCTTCATGTTCCAATTATTCAAGTGGATATAAATACACTCTATGTTCCACATTCAATAATTATTCCCATCCTTAATGAATTTTTTTACATTTTACTCATGTTCCCTTCCATATATCTGTGATCCTCTTCCCAAAGATTAAAAATAGCTTGATTTGATATCTAAATCTTGGTCAAAAAATAGCCTTGAGTTGAGATCCTATTTTTTGTTTCCAAAATCCTTGAGTCAATATATATACTCATTTTTATTCATAAAATAACATGGAGATGAAATCTTACACTTGGTTCCCAAAATAAATTAGTTGTGATCCTTCTCTTAGTTAATAAAAATACCTAAGTTTTGATCCTCCTCTAGGTTCCCAAAACATCCTTAATTCAACACCCTATTATTTGTTACCGAAAATACTTATGTTAAGATACTTCCCTTGGTTACTAAAATATCCCTAAGTTAGGATCCCACAATTTATTCCCAAAATATCGTTGAGTTAATATCCACCTCTTAATTTCAAAAAATAGAGTTAAGATCACCCACATATTATTAAATAAATTTTAGTAAATATAATCCTATAAGAAACCTTAATCCTATAGAATCAACCATAAAGAATATTCTTATCATATAAATAAAGTTATAATGTGATCAAATTTCACACAGAATCAGATTATCTTATTACAATGAATCTAATTATTAGTGTAGATTATTTGTTGGCACTGAAAAATGTGTTCCATTCACTTTATTGTTAATTTTATGACATGATTCTAATCCAAATTACATACATCATGATTGGTAAAAAAATTATTTCACAATGTATGTAGAATATTTAAATGAGATCTCTATGTGTTGCTCAATTTCTCTTACATTGAAAGAATGATATTTTTCAAAACTATTACTCAATCTGGTAGTGTGGTGATGATATCCTATTATTTAAAATGTATCTTGAATTATATTCAAATAATTAATAATGTTTTTAAGGTCCTTATATATGTATTTTGGTAATGTAAAACTTATTCTATAGTTATTCCCTATGTAAAGGGGTAAAACATTATATTCTCTTCGATGTGATGGGTTAAAGAACCAAAATATACTCATATATCTAAATTTATGGTGTTTGGAAGTTGATATTATATTATATAAGAAATTAATAATTTTATTCATGGTGTACCAAAAATAAATCTAATCGCATAACCAGATGAATTCACACACACCCTATCAAAAACCTATGTGATTACCAAATTAAAGCCTATATAGGCCATGTTGTGACCCACACACACCATACACAATGTATATTTTTAAGGATATAAATTAGATTCATATGCTAATAAGATACTCAACATCTACTTGAAAAATACTCAAACATGACTCATTTAGTATGAGTTGAGCTTGGGATTAAACTACTCAAGTATCAAATTAACCCATGTTCAATATTATAATAACATAATAAACTAATATTTTCTTATATTATTTTTACTCAATATATATGTATTTAGTATTTTGGTTGATATTTCGAACTCAAGAATAAATAATAGGTTTAATTATAAATTTAGATTTATTTTATAATTAAAATTGTGGTAAAGTATCATAATTGATCCATATTGAGCCTAATCGAGTAGCTATATTGAGTTTGAGTCAATCTGATTCTCAATATTAAACCTTAAAATTTCCAATTGATCGATAACCAATTGAGATCAAGCATTGAATTCGAGTACTAAGATAAAGATATATTGTTTAGATGCTAAGTTAGGATTAGCTAAATTATGGATGTCCAAATGTGCATACTCTAAATAAACCCATGTGCATTCCCTGGTCTATTATGTTGTTTGTGTGTTGTTCAATGCTAGTGTGTGTGCCCTACTAAGTCTCTTTTTCATTCCCCACTAAAATCCTCTTCACATGACCAAACTAGAAACCCAAAGTTGTTATGTTATGGAACATGAATTCCCAAAATGGTTTATTCCCAAATCTTGGTTCCCTAGATATTAATTATATTAAAATATATCACAAACCTCATATTTAAAGAAAAATGATGGATCGAGACCAACAAAATAGAGACCTTGAGTATCTGAGTTCACATAGCCCAATCTGTTTTACCCAGGATTTAAAAATATCACCCTCATGTTATTATTGAATTGAAAAATAAGCATAATTGATATAAAATAAGGGTATCTTGGTCATAAAAAATCATTTTTACTTGTAATACTTAAAAATAGAATCATATTCCATCCCTCCATGTCTTCTAGGGTGAATTTATTATTTTAGGGATAATTTAAATGTAATAAGGTTAGTGAATGATAACACCCATATTACATTTGTTTAATTCCATGATGAATACTAAAGGGGTTTATTGGTTCCCTGCTTCATTAATTTTCTCCTTTTCGAGATATTCCTTATTCTTAAGTGTTCATTTGAGTTCCCCACTCACCCAAGTCACCAGCTTTAGAAAATTAAATCAATTTTAACTTAGTAGCCTTAAAAAAATTTATGGAACATTGTCACCTTGTTCTATCACCCAAATTTTTTTCTCCTAGGCCTCATGGCTTACCCTTGGCCAACACTCACCCTGGTCACCCACCTAGATAAAACCCTTCCACTATATCCAAGTGGATCCTTTGACAATAGTGGACCTATTTAACCTATTCCATTCCTAAATAATATAGAATCATCCAACCTCATTCTTATGTGCCTCCAATCAATCATAACTCCCGGTACATCAACTCATAATGCTTTATTTTTTGAATATTTTTCCCTGGTCTTCCAGGTAATATTCTCCAATTTTTATCATTAATTCCAGTTAATTTTGACTTTGTTATTAGCATTTTTTAATGAAAAATTTGTATTGGTCCATTTCTAGTTTTAAATTTTTTTAATTTTTAAGGAATTTTTTTTACATTTCCTTATGATTTAATATCACTGATTTGAAGGCTCTTCATGTTAACAAAGCATATATTGGTTATTAACATTATATTTTTTAGGTTTTTGTGTAACTGAATTTTAATCACTTATGATAAACTCCAATATATAAAAACTGTATCAAAATAACCCTGGTAGAACTATCCTTTGTGAGATTAACCCCAAGATTCCAAGTGTTATGAAGGATAAATTATTAGTATCATGAGTCCATGTAAGAATAAAAGGCTCATGCATAAGGTAAATTTCATGTTGTTAAGTGTTGTGGAAGATAAAATCTATGTAGCTAGAAGGAATTTGTGCGATTAACTCTAAGTGATATGAAGTTTATGTAACATTTACTTAGTTAAATATGGGATATGTATGTTTAATTCCTTTACCACTATATTAAAATTTCAAGGAAAATGCATGTAGTATAAAATTAAAATTAAATTGACACATTATATCTAAGTAATAACCCTTAAATGTAAAATTTGAGGTGAAAAATAGTTATATTTAGAATATTAAATCTTAACAAATATAAATTAAATTTGAGTTGATGGATATATATGAGCTTATAAAATAATTTTTGAGAGTTCGTGTGATGAAAATAGATGGATTGGGAGACTAATACGAAGTCACGTATTGAATCCAAATCAAATTTTCAGACATATATAATCTTTTTAAAGGATTAATAAGTCTATATAAACATATATTATCCATATTGAACAACTACATAAAAACTCTCTATGGTAAAATAATCTATTTTTTGAAGATCATGGGTTATTTAAAAAAGGGAAAAGGTTGGGGGTGATATTTTTATGATGTTGACACCTAATTCATTTGTTGAAGGGTGTGACCAAGTATTCCCTAACCTATTTGAGGATTCCATTCAGGCTCATGGCTGGGCTATTATTATTTAAAGAGATCATGAAACATTGATTACGCAAACTATACATGAGTAATTATATAAGGTTCTTTTTAATTTTTAAATATGGTTGTGTTTTACCTGTATAATGGAGGGAGATTTAGAGAGTAGTTTTTTTACTTAAATAAAAGTGTTGGGTTTCTCTTGGATGTTGTAATCTTTGACTATAGAAACATAAAGGTATAACCCACTTACTATTCCTAGGGTGTGAATATTTAAGATGCCTAATGATATTGACAATAATGTGATAATCTTCTTCCTTATTCATTATATTCTTGAAGTGATGGTGTTTTGAAGTGATGTGATGGAATTTTCATTCTGGGACACTATTTCCTTCACTCTTTTCTTAAAACCATTTACCCCTACACTATTCTTTTCTTCATGTTTGAGTGGGGTGTGTGTAGTTGAGTGATTTTATGATCATGAAAGGATCATTTTTGTATGGGATTAATCCTTCATAAAGGATTTTAGTTTAAGTGTTTCTCATTATAGTATGGGAGAATCATTTAGGTGGTATGATAGATCCATGCATGTGTTTTCACTATTCTTGTTAAGAGAGGTGATTTGAGTTGAACTATCAATCATTTCATTGGTTGCTTTTGTATTCTTAAAGATATAATTCTCTATAAATTTCATGATAGATAGTCTAAAAGTAGATCAATTAAGGACTGATCATGCTTCTTACAAAATTCATCCTTTCATTTGTATTTATTTGATTCCATTTTATTTTTTCATTTTACTTAAATCATTATTTCTTAATGATTTAATTGTTTTGAACATAAAAATAATGAAAAAAAATTAAGAAGTTTCACTATAATGAACACATTCCTCCTTTAGAATATCTAAATGTTAGCTACTATTCTATACCTAGGGAGTTTTAAAATTAATTTTTGACTAATCTTAATGTGTGGTTACATAAACAGTATTTTCAAAACCATAAGGGACACTTATGAATATGTCTGAAACCAAACCTATATTTACCGAAGAATTATATAAAAAAATATTACATAATTTTAAATTAATATTCAATATAAAACTATATTATCTAGGCTAGAACCATAATGTTTTAGATTATTTGGAAACCAGATACATGAACTTATTCTTTAGGTACATTTGTTAATATTTCTCATTAATTTATTCTTACATTGTACCCTTGATGGAATGCCCTAATGAAAACATTTATTTATAACCTTAATAAATTAAACATAATAACTAATGAGCTCAAATTCTCAGTAAGGATAAACATAAGAGATATCAATCAATGATTATATAAAAGAATAAGATAAGCATAATGGTATGAGAATATGATCAAAACATAAAAATTTCATACCCAATCTATGATAGATCATAAACAAGTGTCATAGAATAATACATTATCATTTAAAAATAAATGAATCATAAGAGTGAAAAAAATCATTAATAAATCATGTACCACAACATCATGTAACACTCATTTCATAAATGTGTGGCACCATAATAGATATAGAAACCATTTCATATCAACTGAGATCATAAAATCATAGTGGATCAGGAATCAAAAAACATTTCTCATATCATAATGGATAAGGAGTCATCAACTATTTCTTATTTTGGATCAACAATCGCATCCTATTTTCTATAGTGGATTAGGAATCCCTACCAGTTTCCCATTGTGGATCAAGCACATTAACTCACATCCCCTAATTATCTCATGAGATATAAATAATTAACAGACAAATTATAGGTCTATATAAGCTATGGCCAAGACGTCACTTAATGAAAACTATTCCTTTGTGTTCTATATTATCATAAAAAATTTATCCTAACATCATGACAGAACTCATAGAAACCAAACGAGTTTCATAAATGTTTCATAATTTCATCATGAAAAAACTCATGAAATTTAAATGGGTTTCTTAAAAATGTCATCATCATCATAACTATCTATATAAAGTAAAACTATAGTATCATTATAACATATCCTTGGTGAAGCATACTTATCATCAAAGTATGTTATCGTAGATGAAAAATCCCTAAAATGATCAGTTGAATATTTCTTGTGAAAAATACCCTATTATTTTGAAATCACTTCATTAAAATCTAAATATTTCCAAAATTTGATGAAAAATAATTTCATTGAAAAGGTCCACGAAAAAATTTAAATTAATCATAAAAACATTGAGATCTTATAATGTTGGAAAATTTGGTTCATGTTGATAACATTAAAAGAAAATTTTCTTTCACATTTTTTGTGAATATTCTAAATTTCCTCGTTTAGAAAAAGAAAAGAAGATTCATTTAAAAAAATTTATGTGAATAGTAAAAAATGGGTAAAATGACTTTAAAAGGTCAATTTATAATATCTAAAATATTCTTAAAAACATTTTGAAGATATATATATGGATGAAAAAGGTTTTCTTGCTAAAATAGAATAAGAATTGCTAACTTTTCATAAAAATGTTTTCTTTAAACCATTTTGACTATCAAAGAAAGAGAAATAGTTTCAATACATAAAAAATACAAAAATAACCAGTGAATATGAAATATTAAAGGTATCTTTTAGATATATATTAAAACAACTTTATATTTTATAAAATATTTCTATTTAAAAGTATTATTTCTTTTATATCTTTCATTATACACAACACTGAGTTAAAACGAATAACGTTATACTACTAAAATATAAATATGTGAATGTTATAACATTCCATTAAAATATACGTGAATAAATATTATTAAATATTTTATTAAATACATATAAATTTCACCCTAAATATAAAATTATTGATTAATTTATAGTAAATAATCACTCAATTCTTAGTAAAACCGTTTTATTCTTCAAAAATATATTTTTTTAAGCGGAATTTTATTTATTTTTGTGAGAAAATATTATCATTAATTTTAGGAACATTTAAAAATTTTATAAAATTAATATAATTTTTTAAATTATAATATTAAAATTATTTTAGGATAAAATTTTTAGAATATTCTGAAAATATAGAATTTCCAATGAAAAGTCAAAACTACTAATTTTTATTCAAAACAGTATTTTAATTTCAGATATGTAGAAAGTCAAATTTTATTTTAAAGTGGTTTAAAATTGAAATAGTTTCTATTATATCTAATATAATACAATTAACTTCATCATAATCAATTTTATGTTTGAATTAATTATAAAAATATTTTTATACATAAAAAGGTACTTTCCTGAAAAAATATTTTTATGCATGCAATGTGTTTTAAAATTAATAGATTAAATTGATCACTGTTAGTGAATGGATTTAATGAAATATATATATTATATAATCAATAAAAAATTAACATTCATCTAATATTTCTTTAGAAATGGGATAAGAATAAATCTGATTTTATGCTTAAAATTATATTTTTTTTAAAATGTGATTTTCTTCATGTTTTTCATACTTATTTTAAAATTATTTTTTTCAACATAAATTTATTGAATTTTATAAAATATATTTAGTACTTGGAATTAGTAGCTTATAATTTGGTAATTAGATAACTTTTGTTTTTAGGCATTATGAATAGTAATCATGGTAAAATCTATCACCTCAGTAAAGGGTAATTTGTGTTAATTTAGGTTAAAATTAAGTGACAATGCCATAAATTTTATTAATAATTATTATTGGATGAATTTAATTCCACCCTCAACAGCTTAGGTGTGAAATTTAAATTTTTATTGGAAATTTTTCCATGAAAAGGGACTATATAAAATTTAAATAAATGAAATTTACAAAATGTCACTCTCTTAGGTTTTAAAATATCTTATGTGCTGACATAGGGACAAAAACAAGCTATAAATGAGTATAAGTGTCTATATTGTGTTTATGGAAATTATATTCATGATATAAATTTATTTCTAATTTCTTGTAAATTTATAATGACCATAAATTCCAATGAAACATAGATACAGAATTTTTTGAATATAACAATTGATCATAAAAATATTAAAATTAATATAATTTGAGTTAGTTAATGTATTCCACGTATTTTTATATTAGTATATAATATTATTATTATGTTAAATTATTATATTCTAGTACATAATTTTTCTTTATGAATTTTAAGTCAAATTAAATATATAGTTTCAAAATTAACATTATTGATATTTTATAATAATAATATTTTATTGAATTGTTTAAATATCCTAAAAATATTGAGAAAAGGAGGATATTATTTGGTATAAAAATGCATACCTTGGAAATTTATGATCCAATTATAACCTTTTATATAAAATTATAACCCATTAAGAGTGATAAATGTTTTACCACGTTTAGGTTTAAAATAGGTTAACAAAGGATTAAACCAAAAGATAAGGTTTAAAATACCACTTAAGCCTACCCAAACAATATTGGTTGATGATATTTAAAAAATAAAATACCCTAGTTTATAATATATTTCCATTTTTATATATTTTTACTAGATAATTACATTATTAAAATTTAATATTGAAAAAAATTACAAATGTGACTATCACCTCAATTATAAAACAGAACCTCATCCATCAATTCCATACAACACATTTAACCTTCTATCTCACTCGTATACTTCAAAAATACCTTATTATATTCTTTATCTACATTATATAGGTTTTTTCTTCCAAAAATTCCAACCATATGACCATTAATTAGATATCTAAATGAATTCATTCAAAAGTGGTAATTTCCTTAACTGATCTATTTCTCTTTAATTTCTTTTTTAACTCATCTAAATATATTGTATTATTCATAAAATGATAACTTTAGTATCATGAATATAATAAAATGTTATTATGATTATGAAATAACCCTTATTCACCCTTTTTTAATCAAATGGGATATGAAAGTATAGTTTGTGAGTATGTATGCCTTATCATATCCACATGAGGATGCAATTGATACCTCATCACAATATTTTATAAAATTGTGTTTTGATGGGTTTCATGATTATATAAAATAATTATTTCATAGTTATTCCCTAGGAATTATAATATGTAGAACCCTGGAACGCCCTAAGAGGGGAGGGCTGAATCAGGGTTTCAATTTTTTGTTTTAAAGTGACAGATCGTATTCCCATGTTGGTAGGAACTCGTTAAACCTGTATGATGGATTATAGAAGTAATAAAACAATCACATACAGAAATACAACACAACAATTTTACTTGGTTCCCCACTAAGGTCTATGTTAAAAGATCATAAACCAACATTGTGTCTGATGTATAAAAATCCACTAATCATTACTAGTTATGGAATATAAAAGTTTGGTCACAGTCACTCTATTCCATGAACACTGAATTTACAAGAATTCGGGGATGTCTCACTACATCCCTCATATCACATCCATTGACTCCCCCTTAATCATAATTGTGGGTGAAGTATTAATCAGTTTATTGACTTGAAGGTCTCTTCAACGGATTGACATTGAAGTCTTTTTCTTTATCTAGCATGTAAAAATTCTTGCATCGAAGAGCTGAATTAATGCACATAAAAGAACTGGTCAAACAAACCAAAAGATCAAAGCCTAGTTGAAGCACACACTGACACTTGAGCGCAACACCTTCCCTTGCGTGCAAGGTTTGGAATTTGTCATGAAAGATGGATTTCATGCAACCTATATTTTTCACGCACCCCTAATCATTTGTGCAGCCACAACCCAAAGTTCACTTGGTCTATTTAGACTAAAGGACCATTTTTTCACCAGAATTGATCTTTACTTCTCTTTGGCACACAAGTCTTTTACATGGAAGAGGATCCCAGTATTCATTGAAATGTATTGAGTCCTTAGTGGGGATATCCTTCTATTTATAGTCCTTGATCACCATGTGCATAATATTATGTTGAATCTCACAAGATTCTCTTTGTGGGTGAAAAAAACTATTATTACATTTCATTGGGCGTGCAATAATCTTCCATGAAACCTCATCTTTCACTCTCATTCTGAATATTTGACGCACTTTTTTTCTTTGGAATATTTTTAAGTGATGATACTTAACTATTCAATGCATGATATTTTCGAAAACACCTTCAATCTCGTGCGCAACATACTTTGGAGAAATCACTTTTCTCTATTCTTTGATTTTTTTGACCCAAAAATATGGAAAAAACTAGGAAATAACACCACCTTCAATATTGTTATATTCTTGAAGTGTAAGATCCCTTTCCTTGAAAACTCACTAATATTATATGTGAGGATTGTAAAGAAACAAAAACCATACACAGTTTATAGCAAAGAATAGCTTTGGTTCTAAAATAATATCACATTTACCTTCTTACCTTCTTATTCATTGGAAAATAAAAACAGTGTTCATGTGTACGTGTGTGTTATCACCTCCATTAAGCGATGATGTTGTTTCTCATTTCCATTTTACTTGGATAATAATAATAATTTATTTAATAAATTTATATGATTATTATGTTATAATAATTATTATTTAAATTTAATTTATTATTTACCTTTCTTTTCTTCATCAATCAAAGAGTGAAAACAATATTCTTGCATAAATACGACCTACCATCTATGAATGGTGTAATTAATTTTTCTATATATAAATTTAAGGATGACTCTAAATAATTATATAAAGAATATATATAATTCTTATATCATGATTAAAATTCAGAATATTATGGAAACATGGTCAAATTACAAGGAGAAAAACTACTTAACAAAAACATATATGAAAAATGAAGTATATATCACTGAAAACAGTGATTTTAATAAATAATTGTTATTAAATGCTTGATAAAAGGTTATAAAAAATCATATATGTGGGAATCATTCCAGATTCAAAACATGTTTCCATTGTATTGGGTATATACTAGCCGTTAATGTATTTTAGGACTCATCTTATAAAATCTCTGGGGATTTATATATCCTTCTAATTTTCTTTCTTTAATGGGGATTACGATTCAAATTTTAGAAAAGCAATAAAGGGTTTTATATTCAAATCTCATTATTTTTCAATATTTTTTATAATTATTCTTCCAATGATGAAATATTATTAACAAAATCACAAGAAACTCATGTATTTTTTTCTCCTCTAGTTATTTATTGAAAATACATGTTTCTCTTTCATTTTTATCATTATAAGTACTCAAGAGAATGAAAATATTTTTTTAAGGAAAATCCATTTCATTTCTATCTTCTGTCAAATAAAAATTTTCTTCCATATCCATTTTTTCAAAAAAAAAATTAAGAAGGATTTTACAATTTCCATGTGATTATTTAATGCCAGTTTTACCCTCACTTACCTTTTTACCAAATGACTTAAATGGAATATTTTTGTTTTTTTCCAAAAAATGATCTTTTTGTATTTTAAAAAAATTCTAAAAGGAATTCATTTGAACTTATACATCTTAAACATAGTTTACCACCATCATTAACACTCAATATTTTTAATATTCCTTAAAAATTTTCCACGGTTATTTCTAGAAAAATTCCTTAATAATTGTGAAATTTTTATCTTCTGAAAAGGATATTTAAAAATTGAAATTATATTATCCTCAATACTGTTTAAATGATATTTTAATGGTATTTATTTTCATCAAAGACAAAATACCTTGATTCCACATATTATTTACTTGTGATATAATCCAAGTATACACTCCGTATTCTTTTACTACATGGTTTATATATAGGATGTTAATATTTTTATGAAACCCATTCCTTTTCCATGGTTTATACTATAATGAAATAATAAAATTTTTATGACCCCTATTTCTTTCAAAGGGTTATATTATGAGGAATTTTTTATGAAACCCATTTATTTTCTTGGTTTCTGATATGATAATTGTTTTATCATCTTGTGTCACTCATATATATTGTTTTCTTTATGTGATGGGTGGTTAAGTTATAAACCAAGGATAGTGGTTAAATTATAACCCAGTATGGTGGTTACATAAAAAAATTATAGTGGTTATGTTATAAAAATGATGGTGGTTGTGTTATAACTGAGGACGGGTGGGACCTATATCTCCCTAAAATGCGTTGGGTAATGATTGATGTCTCATTAGATAAACTAGATTGGAATGGGGAGTTATCCCAGTTTAGTAAGGGATATTTACCATTGTGATAGTGTTGGGAGTGAACCATGCCTACTACAATGATTTGGGGCATAAAACCAATCAACTATGATAGTATTAGCAGAAATCCATGACTATTGATTGTATTATTTTCTATGTTTATGTGTATTCCACAATTCGATGTCCTATACCAATATTATGCTCTCATGGATCATGTTCGATGATTTCATTTTGATTAATGCCATATGAATTGCCATGGATTATTCCATGACTAAAGAATATGATCAATGATATGTAATGTAATGACCCCGACCCTAGTATCCTAGAATCAGAAGTTACTTTATTACATTGGAATAATATACAATGAATCACATCAAAAAGGAATGAAGATTTTATGAGTTTTTAAAAACTAGATACACATTTTAATCTTACTTTTGAGATGAATATATTTAATACAACCTAGTGAGTCCTTTGATAACACCATTATTCTCATATATTGACCCTAAATATCAATCATAATAAACTTCTTTCCATCCTTAGAAAAATAAAACATAAGAAATGGGTGATCTCAAATTATCCTTAAGGGTTTTCATATAGTATAATCTATTATAAATAATCATAAAATTTTAATGAAAGTTAAATAATTGAAAACACATTCCATTTAGTCAATAATGTGGGCATAAATATAAATACTATGGAATGAATAAATTATGATCAAATAATTCCATATAAAATAATTTCAGGAGCTTAAATAATATACATGGATATTCTAACTAATCGAATAATCACATGGAATATCAATAACTGAATTTATAATGATTTAATTCATAATTATAGATATATGAAGCTTGTGATGGATGCCTTGTCTAAGACATCTAAAAATATCATCAAGGCCTTATTCCAAGACATCTGAAAATAAATGGGAAAATCCTTAGCCGAAACCTATTATGTTTTTTCTCATAAGACCTAATGATGAATCTTGGGGCTATAGTGGGCCCCTCCTATCACTTTATAAGTATAATTAACTCCTCACATGAGTAACTAAAACAACTGAATCAACTTACCCTAACAAATCAATACCTTTCCATATTGGAAGAATTATTCAAAAAAAATATCAATACTTCCCAATTCAAACTGATCATAATCCATCTACTTATGAAAAGATTAAACAAATAATTTTTACATGGATTTAAATACATTTAAGAGATTATAGAAATATTTCTTAAGTAAAATACCCTTTTACATTAAAAATAACATATTTTTTAAAGACTATGAAATTGTAAAATAAAATGTTTTATTTGAAAATAAATATATAAAAATGTAATGTAAGGATCCAATATTTAATGAAACATGATGGAAGGAAATTCCATTCATTCCTTATAAGTAAAAAACATTCCTTCTATATTATTTTTGAAAATTCACAAAGTACCTCATTGGAAAAATGAAAACAATATACCCATAAACCCATTTTTAAAAAAGATAAAACATGGGTAAAAATGGTTTAAAAAAATATTATTATAATATTAAAAAACATTTTGAAAAAAAAATTAGAAGATTTGTACATGTAATAGAAATATTCCAAATTGGATACCCAAACATAAGAAATCCCAAATGAGATTTTAAAATAAACCCTTATCACTTTTTAATCAGTCAAATCATATACCCCATGAAATAATAAAATTTAAAAAATACTAAAATATCATGAGAATAAATAAAGTCATGATATTACATATAATAGGGTCATTATAAATACCTTATAAAGATTATAGGTTAATAATTTCAAAATATTCCTCAACGAAAGAAAATTGAGGGAAAGTCCCTTACAAATATCATATCATTAAAAATAGAATTGGTTAATAAATTATGTTTACTCACTATAAATACACATAAAGGATGTGTAAATACAATCATAAGATAAAAAATAATTCCACAGATAATCAGATCATCACATAATTAATGATGTATATGTTTAACCCAATGAATGGAAATTGAGTTAATAAATCCTTCACCTCACACTTACATATAGATTTCCATCCTTATACCTCATATAAAATGGTTTAAAGAATGATATTAATCTATTTAAAAACTATATTCATATTTATAAAACCTTATGTTATCATTTTATTGCATCTTACCATATGTTTATTAGTGATATTTTATTATTTTCATTGTTTCTAGGTTGTTTGTTTCATGAATTCATGGTTTGTTTACTTGGGTATAAATATAGATTTTCATTTCAAATAGAAATAAAACATTAGAAGAGAGATAAAATTTTATTAATTAACTTAAATATGTTTAGATGTTCTCATATATCTTTTTTCTTTCTTACGTTAGGATGATTCATTTGATAAAATTTTAATGATATATGTTTAGTTTGATTTGGCAGTTTTTCCAAAAATCACAAACTCGGTCTGTTTTATTTATTATTATGTCTATATATTAGTTAAAGAATATATAATAGGTTATAAGATAAAAATTAAAATATGATTTAACAATATTAATACTTTTATTTCTAACCTTTAATGTGTTAATGGAAAACAAACAAAATCATTATTTATAGAGACAATTAATCATCATAATTTAGACAATGGTTTTGTTTCTTGAAATAAGAGGATATTAGAAATTTGGTTGATAGAATAAATACCATTTTTAATATAAAATAATATTATATACATGAAACTGGATTTATTATTCTATAATGGATTATTTTTTTGAGGATAAGGTAGAAGATGAAAGGAAATTAAGAGAGGTGGTTTGAGAAAGTTACCTCTTGAATATCACCTCCTTGAAGTACCCCTGAAAGAACATTGAATTATTATTTATATGAGACCAGTAGAACTAATACATGGGGATATTGGTTATGATAGGTTTTTCTATATATTTTAAGATCTTAAAAACATTTAAGGAGAAAGAGAGAGGTGAGCAGTGGTATTTATACTTAAGGGGTTGTTTTAAGTGATTAAAAATGATTATTCTATATTTAAAGCCAACCACATTTGGGAGGAATTAATTCCAACTAATTATATTAATAATTAAAATTTTTAATTTTTTTTAATTTCAATAAACACGTCAAAAACCATTTAATTTTTTAGTTTTTTTGTATTTTATGCTTTTACCTTGTATCTTTAACCACCTACATTGTTTTATTTATATAGCGGTAATTCTTTTTTCCCACGATAATTTTTTAGGCCTAAATATAAAAATAATCTTATAAACTAATTTATACCTCTTAATTATAAATATGGAACCCATTTTAATTGACTAAATTTATAAAAGAGAAAAAAATCAATTCCAAATATGTCATGTATATAACTCATAAAAACAATTTTTTTGGTTATAGTCATGGTTTTCCAAATTTTTATGCATGTGTTTATAAATGTAACACCTTAAGTATTATTTCATTACATAAATATATTTTCCGCAATAATAATGCTAAATAAATTTTAAATTTTATTCATATAATAATTATTTCATAATATTTATGGAATGTCGTAAAAATAATATTTTAACTTTTTAACCCAATAATAATATTTTTTAGAAAATTTATAAAATATTAGCGTAAGATAACTATGAAATTATGAGTCTGAAAATTAATTTTAATTTTCCAAATAAATTTTATAAAAGTGTCAAAAATTAATTATATTTATTTTCTCATTGAATGTAATAAAAATTTCTTTTTGAAGAGAACCTAAATTTGAAGAATAAAGTGACTTTACTAAAAATTATGTGTCTATTTACTAAAAATAAATTGATTTTTATTGAACATGAAATTAATATATATATATATATATATCATAATAAAGTTAGTATTATTCACACCCACTAATTTAATAGATAATTGATAACTTTAGTGTTAAAATAATTATATTTTAGATTATGTTTAAGCTCAGTGTTATGTGAAACGTATGATATTAAACATAATATTCAATTAAAATATTGTTGTTTAATATAAAGGGTATAGATTTAAAATGTAAACCTAATGTTCTCAAACTTTTATGATCGTGTAATGATAATGTGATCATTGATATCTCCCTTTATACCCTTACTGAGCATCTAACCTCACCCTTTATTATGTTTCCTTTCCCTAGGTTATGAAGAATGGTTTCAGGAATGATTTTTATTAAAAGGGAAATAGTTATGAAGAACATAATGGGAGACTCTAATGAACTAGTTTCTTATGTGTCTAAGTATCCCAAGATACTAGACATATACAATTATATCATGGATAGTTATAATATGTAATGAATATTCATGTAATAAGATGTAATATCTATATATGAAAAGTATTGGTTGTTATAGTTTGTATCATAGAAAGGTTTAGTTAACCATTAAAAACTAGTATGATAAATCATTAGTGAGAACCGTAGAGATAAGTCTATGTATAGGATAACATACTAATGTTTTGGTAATTGTCATGGATAACCTAGGTTAAACTTTAGGTTTCATATATTTAAAATCATGAGTCATAATTTAGACATCTTATATATGGTTACTCATTATGTCTATTTTTTCTTACAATATGCTTTTTGGTTTTAATAAATGGACATGAATAGGAAGATTTGTGATTAAACTAACAGAAAAAGGAATTATTTTCCTCATGAGAATCCAAATAAAATTATATCCAAAATAAAAATCATTATAATTATTACTAATCGGTTAAAAAGATATATTATTAAGAACATGCACCATTACCAACTCTTAGACTCACTAAAAGAGTGAAGGATAAACTTCCATGAAATATCGGGTGGGGTGAGATTATGAAAAAAATATAATTCAATTTCTTATATGTAGAGAATGTGGTAATAATCACTTAAGTGAACTTATCAAAGTGAAAATATGATTTTTATTATATATAATTTAATGTCATATAGAAATTAATTACTAAGTAAAGGTTAAGATTCTGATGGAGGGAAATGAAGATCATCATAAGGTACCATTTATAGTAAAATGTCTTATGTGTGAGGAATATGGTCATTATCCAGGCCAATTCCCTAATCCAAGTGTTAACTCCAATACTATGGAAATACCTTTGAATGGAAAGGATTTAAGTATAATGATTTGATAATAATGTTTTAGAAGTGGTATATTAATGATATTTTAGATATAAGGGTCATGAAACATCTAAGGATTATTCCACAGTAGAATTTCAGAAAATATGTTTAGTTTGGATAATGATATGATTGATATTGGTAGGATATTATTAGTGACCTTGAAATTGAATAGTAGATAAAAAATTCATTTGGTTCATCTTTAATGATGTTTATTTCATTTTGGATTTATGGAATATATTCAATATATTATGAAGTTATGTGATTAATATAGACTCTGTTCATTTATGGAAGAATATATGTTTTCCTGTGATATTAACATAAAATATATGGATACCCTATAGGGTTAATAATCTTATGTTTTATTATAAGATAAAAGGAATTAACACCCCATTTTAAATGTTTTAAGTGATGGTACATTTAATTGATTTTACAATTTTACAATTTTTTTATAATAATACTCTATTGATGTTTAAATAACCCTTTGGTTTTGGTATATGATTTGAGGTTAGGTTAACTATGGTCTACTGGATTGTGACATATAGATAATCTTGATGGTTGAAAATTGAATCATTGACAAGGAGATATTTTTAAAGATATTTATGGTCACATTAAGGATTAACTTTCATGTTTGTATCTAAATTTTATTCATGATATTTTGTTAAAGTTCAATACATTACAAGATTATAATTATTTTTAGTGATATTTTATATATTTTACATTAGAATGATATATATATATATATAACTATTAGGTTTAACAAGTTATTTAACATTAATTGTAATTTGGGAAGAATGAAATTAAATTTTTTAAGATAAAATTTTATGTGTATGATATATCAATCTATATTAAAAAAATCATTAATATCGAGGATATTGAGGTAATTATGGTTTTGGAGATTAATGTTGTATTTATCCATATTATGGTTTGTTCATTTTGATAATTTTTTCCATAACCATTTTTGTTTTTGGTAAATTCTTACATAAAAGAGAAATATTTTGATATAATTTTGTGGTCTATTATAATTTTATTTTAGTGTTTCAGGCATTAAAAAACATCATCTCAGGTACTCTTTATTTAGAGAAACTAATTATATTTTGGTGTAATTTTATTAAATGATGAAATTATACTATATAATTATGTATATTTCTTTATTTTTTTTTGTTTATATGTTAAAGTAAATCATTATCTCTATGAAAAGGATCTTAATACAAAAAAAATTTTCCTGTAACCTTAAATTCTAATTAATTGATTGTCTTTTAACCCCTCACCGAGTCATGGTTTTGTGGCTGTTAAATTTCTCCTCACAATGTTATCTATATCTCTATTTTAGTCCTTCATCATTAGTTTTCCCCTCCATCCCTATATTTTCACCTCCCATTTAGGTTATCCTGTTTGGAAATCTAGTTTTGTAGTGAACTTCACACTTCCATTTTCCTATTTTTAAGAGGAAGTTTTATCAACCCTTTTTAAAATGTGGGTTTTAAATAAAGTAATTTCCCACAATAAATCCATTGATTTTAGATCATAAGTTATATTATGAGGATAAAATTTATTAATAGTTGCAAGATTGTAACACATAGAGATTTTAGAAAATATTTCTCTTTAAACAAGTTATTTCTTGTATAACTTGTTTTTCACCCAACACCAAGTTTAAACAAACTATGATATACTATTAAAATATTATTATGTGACCATTATAACCATGTAGTAAAAATATAAGGGTATGAATAGGATAAAATTATTTATTAAATACATATAAAGGTCCTATTAAATATAAATTTATTTTTTAATTCAATGTAAATAATCCCTTAATTTATAGTAAATTCATTTTATTCTTCAAAAATACATTTTATTCAAAAAGGAATTTGTATTGATTTTACTGTGAAAATATTATGACAAATTTATAGAAATTTTAGAAATTTTTTAAAAGTAAATTATTTTTTAAATCATCATATTAATGTTATCTTAGGATGAATTCCTGGGAATTTTCTGAAAAGAATAATTTTCTAATTAATAAGGAAAAATACAGATTTTTATTGAAAAATTTATTTTTATTTCAGGTATATAAAGAGATACACTTTATTTTAAAATGTTTTAAACGTAAAATTAGTAATATTATATTCTAAATTATACAATTAAGTTCATTATAAAAAAATTTATATTTTAATTAATTATAAAAAATTATATGTAAACATGCATTTCATTAAAACCGTTTTTAGGTGCCTAATGTGTTCTTATCTTAAAAATTTAATTTATAACTATTTTTTAATGATTTTAAATAAATTTATAAATTATATAATCAATAAAAGTATTTAAAATTAATCTATTCTTTTTCCATGCATAGGATAATAATATATCTATTTTTATGCTTAAAACTGTATTTCTCTAAAAAATGGTTTTTTCCATGTTTTGTGCACTTATTTTAAAATCAAGTTATACAACTTATAGGTATTTAATTTGATAAAATGGATTCTATATTTTGAATCATTATGTTCTAATTTTTTAAATATGACTCTTATTTTTAAGCATTATGAATATTAATCGTGGTAAAATTTATCACCTCGGTAAAGGGTAAGGATGGTTAATATAGGTTAAAATTAAGTGATAATTCCATATTATTTTATCATAATTATTATTAGGTAAATTAAATTCTACTTGTTCCACCTTAGGCTCGAAACTGATTTGTATAATGGACACCTTTCGATGAAAATGACATATATAATATTGTAATCAATGAAATTTACAAAATATCACTCTCTTAGTTTTAAAAATATCTTTTGTGTCCACATATGAAAAAAAGAATGTTATGAATGAATATAACTCTCTATTTTTATCTTAATTAAATTATTTTCATGATATGAAGTTATTTATAATTATTGGTAATATTTTATGACCCTAAATTCTTATGCAAATCGATGTAGTATTTCTCTAATATAAAAAATGATTTTAAAAATATTAAATGTAATATAATTTCAGTGAGTTATTGTGGGCCATGAATTTTCCTGGTTAATATTTCATTTATTTTTATGTTAAATGATTATATTCGAAATACTACTTTATATTTATGTCCCTTAAGTTAAATTAAATGAATAGCTTCAAAATTTTCATTAATGATATTTTCTCAAAATATTATTTTATTAAAATATTAAAAAATCACAAAAATATTTAAAAAAAGAAAAGGATGTTATTATTTTTTGATAATTTAATCCCTTGTCCACTTAACATCTAATTTACACCTTATATGTAAAATTATAACCCTTTTATCATGAAAAATATGTTACCATAATTAAGATTAAAATATGTTAACTAAGTGGCTAAACCAAAAGATACGGTTTTAAGTACCATATAAACCAAAAAATATATTATATTTTGATTATATTTAAACCAAATAATAACATAGGTTCAAATATATTTCCATTTGGATGTATTTTTACTAGATAATGGGCTTCTTATAATTTATTTTTTCAAGAAATAACAATAGTTTCCCTCACCTCAATTATAAAAGGGAACCTCCTCCCTCACTTCCTTACAACACATTGATCCTTCTATCTCAGCCATAACCATCAATAATACATTATAAAATTACTTTTATACGTTATTTAGGATCTTTTATTATGAAAATACCAACCTTAGGGCCCTTAATAGAAGATCAAAAAGAATTATTTCAATGAATTGGTAATCAACATTACCAATCTATTTCTCTCTAATTCTTATTTTACCTCATTTAAATATATTATAAACTTCATAAAATAATAAATTCAGTATAGTTAATATACTAAATGTTATTATTATTTTTATTAAAACACATTTTTTCACAATGTTTTCATCAGATGAGAAGTGAAAGTATCACTTGTGTGTATGTACGACTTACTGTCTCCACATAGCGATACAATTCATTTCTTGTAACCATATGTTATGGATGGTTATTTTAATGAGTTTAATTTTTATATATGATAATTATGAAATTATTATACACCTATAATTATAATATCAAATATACTTTATTACCTTGTAATCTGTTGGAAAATGATGATATCTCTCGTGCGTATATATGGACTACCACCACCATGAAGCCAGGTGATATTTTCCATTTATTTTTTACTTGGATGTTAATAAGGATTGATTTAATGAATATATATGATATATATGATATAATAATGATTTTTAAAATTTGATTTACTATTTAACTTTATTTCATTCTATCCATCGAAAAGTGAAAATTGGGTTCATGTGTACATACAACATATCGTATAAATGAACGATGTAATTCATTTTTTATCTCTAAGTTTATGGTTGAATATGAAAATGTATATAATGAATATATATCTATATATATTAGTTATATCATGATCAAAAATTTGGATATCATATAACCATAAATAAATTACTTGGACCCAAACTACCAACCAAAAACAGATATGATAAATGAATCAGGTGTCACCTGGAATAGTGATTTCAACAAATAATTGTGTATAAAAGTGTTATAAAAGGTTATTATTAAATCATATATGGTATGGTATATATGATTATGGTTAAATAATTTATTTATTATAAATATATTTTTATTATATTGGATGTTCCAACATGTATGAATGAATTTGGACTAAATTGGTAATGGATTTTCATATCACTTTTATTTATGTGGGACACATTCTATATTCACCATTTATTTCTATTTTTTGGTTCATATAATTCCCATGAATTTATTTTAAGATTAATAATATGAAATATATGTTGATTTAAAATCTCATATATGGTTATTTATTTCATGGGGCTTACGATTCAAATTTTACCAAAGTAGTAAATGGTTTTATGTTACGATCTCATTATTTATCGGGATTGTTTATGATTATGAATCCGATGATGAAATATTATGATCTACCTCTCAAGAAACTCATGAATTTTTTTATCCTCTGGTTATTTAATTAAAATTAATTATTTCCTTTCATTTTCCCCACCATAAATACTCAAGAGTCTGAAAATATTTTTTTATGTAAAATCAATGTTATTTTTCTCTTCTATCAAAATAAAATTTCTTCTATATACTTGTTTTTTAGAAAAAAGTTATAAAGGGGGTTTTTTTATTCAACAATGATTTTTTAGAGTAATTTTTAACATCATTATACTTTGTAAAAAAATGTTTTAATAGTAATCTTTCTATCTTTTTCTAAACAAGCTACATCTATCTTTTTAAAAAATGTGAAAACAATGTTTTATTTTATCTTATACACATGAATAGAATATTCTTCTATCATGACCACTCAATATTTTGAAGATTATATTAAAAGTTTCAATGGTTATTTTCCAAGAAAAATTTTTCCTTAATAATTGGGAAATTATTATGTTTTAAAAATATTATTTTAAAATGTAAGGTTATTTTACTCAAAAATTATTTAATGATAATTTAATGTTATTTTCATTCATCAAACAAAAAAAACCTTCATTCCACTTATGCATTAATATTTATATGATCTAATGATACCATCCATATTATTTTTTTATATGGTTTATGTTTATGATGATAATATTTTTATGTAACCCATTCCGTTTTCATGGGCAATACTATGATGAAATGATAAAATATTTACGAAACCCATTTATTTTGCATATATTATACTATGATTATCTATTTATGAAACCCATTTCTTTTCATGGGTTCTAATATGATTAATGTTTTATAATTTTGTGCCACACATAATGTTGGTCGAAGTAGTTTACTCAAGAGGGGAGGGCTGAATTGAGTAACTATAAAAATTTAGGTTACAATAATATTAGTTTAAAAGAAATGGTTTTATCCAAAATTAAATACAGCCTAGTTAATCAAGGTTATACTGTTATAAGAGTTTGACTATTTAAAAAACTTCTTAGAAGATTGAATAATTCTCAGAAATCTTAATATGTATTATTAATATTACTTTTGAAGTTATCCTACTAAGACAAATCAGTTATAAATTTTTTCCAAGAATAACTATCAAAGTGAAATTAGAGTTTTTTGGATTGTGCAATAAAGCAGTAAAATAGAGAAGACTAAATTTTAATAGCACATTGGGTATGAAACAATTGGTTCAGTCTCAAGCCGAGACCTAATCCACTCCACTTGGTGATCACCTGCCACCAAGAAGTTTATCTAAATAAACTTTGATGCACACCCTGGATCATGGTTAACAATAGTACACAGACTGTCCAGGTCACACAGGGGACTCTTCCATAGTTTTCTTGGGTAAAAAAATAATAACCAGGCCACACAGGTACCTCTTCCACATTTTTCTTGGGTAAAAAAGAGTAAAAATATTTTGGTGTAAGGATTTAGAAATCCTTCAGTTTAGCACCGGAGTCGGTTTGTGTATGGAATATACAGAGTACACACACTGCTCAAAAGTAAGTAAAATAGTCAATGAGATAGATTAGATATGAGTTTAGAATTATCTAGTGATTTGAAGTGTAGCTTTGGACTCCTTTGATGGAACAGAAATGCTTCTGAGTCCTTCTCTGGTTTTTGTATTGAAAAGCAGAGTGTATTAATCCAAATTGTGTTCTTCACGATCTTTGATAATGAAAAGGTGTTCTCTGGATTCTAGTGTACTTCGTATGTTCTTCGGTAGTATCGGATTGCATGTACGAGACAATGATTTCTTTGAAAATATCGAAATGTGTTCTTCGCAGTCGTTCTCACAGACTTTTTTTTCAATATCGTGCTCTTTGGTTTTTGGGCACTCTCTACTCTTTATCTTTGAATGCATGTGTTTTAGCCGACAGGTTCTATGTGTCTCATACCTCGTACCTCATACTATGTCAAAAAAAGAAACATTAATTATGTCAGTGCATTAAAGGTATCAAATATGACCATTAAACATTAAATTGAAAGACGACAAAATTGGTTTAAGAAACAATGTCACAGTATGTTATGCAAACAGTGTCTCTTTCACACACTGTCTGAGTGTCACAGTCTGAGTGTCATGGTGTCTTGTTCATGGTGTCTGAATGTCACGGTGTATTCTTCACGGTGTCTTGCTTATGGTGTCTGTCTTATGGTGTCTTGATCACGGTGTCTTTCTCACTTTGTCTGGCTTACAGTGTGTTGCTCACGGTGTCTTGGTCACGGTGTCTTACTCACGATGTCTGGCTTACGGTGTCTAGATTACGGTGTCTGTCTTACGGTGTCTTTCTCACGGTGTCTTTCTCATGGTGTATGGATTACGGTGTCTTGTACTTAGGAAAATAACATTATTCAAACTTAAACAATAATATGTATGTAATGGATTGAGCTTAACTATTATAAAGCTTGAGTGAACTTGAATCATAAATACACATGATTGTATATAATTTAGTAGTTAACTATTTTGAATAATATTTATGATCATTAATGAGATTTGTGATCATTTATGAGATTAGTGATCATTAAAAAATGATTAATAAATTAGGAGTCCAACAATCTATCCCTTTTTTATGATCACAAATCATGCATAGTGAAAGTGTAAATTAGATGCAACTATAGAGAAAATAACATATATAAAATTCTCCCCCTTTTGGGATTATCAAAAAGCCGAAATAAGAGAGGGTAAATAGTGCAAATTCCATTAAAAGTAAATGGTTCATTACAAAATAAAAAGAGATACAAAAAATAATGACATCCCCATCAAAAAAGAGTAAGTACTGCTCTTCTTCAAGGATTGGCCTTCTATTTTCCTTTATCAGCAGCAGAAGAGGAATCCATAGGGGAAGTGGTTGATGTAAAAGAAGGCAGAGAGGTGGTAGATAGAGAGGGTAAAGGGAGACATTCAAAGAATGAGGGAGCCATGGTAGGAGAAGTAGAAGAACGAGGCAGTTTCTAATCAAGAATGACCGGCCGGATCTGATTGAGAGCTTGGCCAACAGACATGGTAGTTGAGGCTAAGGAAGAGGTGAATGTAGGAAGCCTAGGTCTGAGAGGTGCAGTATCTAGAGCAAAAATTGTTGTACTCTGGACATGCAGATAATGTATCAGAAGTTTTATGAAGTCTGCAATAATCTACCCACCATATTACATGGCTTTTTCAAAGTCATCTTTGTTTTCCATGAACAGTTCCAACAATCAGGTAAACTCAGTTAGCTTCTAGATTTGGTTTTTGAAGGCTTGAGTTACAGGAGGAATTCATAGATTCTCTACATCTTATTTGAAGTGGTTGGTCACATAATTCTTTGAGAAAATTCAGTTGAAATAGAAATCCACTTTATTAGAAATATCCTGCTGGGAATCATTCGCAATCTTGGAATGAATTTTCACAAGGTAAAGAACTCTACACTGTTCTTGACAACTTTAGAGAAATAAGCCACATTAAATCCACTGAATTCATTTTGAAGCTCTTCTTGGACTATAGATATGAGAAAAGTATTGTCCAAGTAAGGTGTAGAGGATTCACCATAGTTATTATAAGCTTTGACGGATGTGATTAGATATTTGAGCTGATTCAAAACCTTTTGAAGACAACCAGTTTATTCCTCAGTGAGTTTATTTAGGTTAACCTCAAGCTCTCTCATTTCATTCAACAAATTTTTGTTCCATTCTGCAATCTTCTCATCAAAGGATAACAGATAAGGGTGAATCTGGGACACAACACATCAAGAGATTTGAGAAATAGTGGGTTCTAAAGAAGCAGCAGTAGGCTCTGATCTCGAGTGTAGCTCTTTCTTCATGTCTCCCACCATGCATCTCGGGGTTTTTACTTCATTATAGAGAATCTTATTTTCAACTCTTACTTCTTGGATTTCATGGAGCATCTTTGGTTGTATCTGCCAAATGATCTTCTCCAAAACCAGTGAGGCATCTCTCTCACTCAGATTTGTCACAGCACGAGGTTGGGAGTTTATAATCTTCTAAACTACAGATAAGATAGTATCTCCAAAATCCTACAAATCATGCTTACTGGCGAAGGGAATCTGTTCAGGTAGAGGTTCAGGTCAAGGTTCAGGTGAAGATATTGGTACAGGGGCAGGTTCTAGTTCTGGTTCCTTCTTAGGGGAAAAGATAGAAACGGAGTTCAACTAAAACAGGGAAGAGATATCAAGTCCAGTTGTAGTAACCTGCTGAGACTCACTCACATCATAAAACCTAGAAAATTTGTACTAAGGGTCCATAGGACTTGACTCAGTTGGATGTGAGGATTCACCAGATTCAAGATTTTGGGTTTCCTCCCCCTCAATAGATGCTTCCTTTTCAGGATTGAGAGGCTTAGGAGCTTGGTCTAAATCCACAGTTTCATCTCTATGTTCCTCAATAATTTCTTGTCTAGCCAGCTGAAAGGTTATCTCCATCCTCTCTTCAACAGAGGGTATTATTTTGGTAACATTTTACTCTTCTGGGAGTTCTTCTATATTTACTTCTTTCATGACAGGGAGTTCTTCTAGATTTACTTATTATACAGTAGGGAGTTCTTCTAGATTTTCTTCTTCCATAACAGGGAGTTCTTCCCGAACAGGCTCTTCCATGGCTTGCTGCTTAGATTCTATCACACATGATTCATTTTCATCCTCGGGTTGGATTTCTAGATTGACATAATCTCTAGAGGTAGGAACTTCTTCTTCAAGAACAATAGTAGGAACAATGGTCCTTTATTCTTCAACAACAACTTCTTCTTTATAAGTGACTTCAGCTTCTTGTTCCTCTTCCTCTTCTGGATACTCACCAAGTTCATCTGGTTCTAAACCAGGATCAGAAACGTCCTTTGTCCTTGATAGATAATCCATAGGATTAAACTTCTCATAAATTTTATCGTTGTATTCCACCAACTCCTTTTTCCATGGATTCCAGTTTATCTTCATTCTTCGGATATTGGATTTGGAGAGATAGTACTCATAGTCCATAAGAAATTCTTTATTTAGTCCAACTACGCATTTTTCAACAAGCATGGCTGATATCAGCCGAGAGTATAATAGAGAGGTGGAATTTGATGTAACCTTTATCAACTCACTCATATAGTGAATGATGTACATTCATAGGTTAATCTTGTATCCATTCTTCATAAGTTGAATTAAAAACACATCTTGGTACTTTAATACAGAAAAGTCACCTTTCCTTAGACTAACCAGATTTTGAACAAACTTAAATAGCAGTCTTGTTTCTCCATCAAGTTCTGCAGCGATGACCCTTCTCTTGGTTCAATTTCCAGTTAGGGTTTTCAAATCATCTTCAAGATCAAAGTAATCAGTTGTAGGTGGAGGTTCTCTATGATAATCATCACAAAATCCTTCTTGAGGTATCCTAAGGCAAGCATCCCATAACCTCGATGAGAAGGAGCATATATGGCCATTAATCCATCTCATCACAGCATAACCTTTATCAGAATCAAACGAGAACTGCACGTACTGGTAGAACATAGCTACTAATCTAGGATATATCGGTATATTCTCCCTTGAGAACCATTATAACCAGCCTTGTTCTTTTAACACTTTCAAGACTATATATTTTCTTGATAAAATCCATTCAGGGAAAATTTCTTTCTCAGGAACAACACTGCGATTTACCAAGATCGGATTCAGAGGCCCTTCTGGTGTCAACTTGGGTTTTATCTTCTTCTTCTTCGGGCGGCACTTCTCAGGTGTGGATGACGATGGGAGTTTAATTCTTGGCATTCACTAAGGGTTCGAGAAAGAGAGAGAGAGAGAGAGGGTTATAAGGTTTAAAGGGTTTGAAATGAAAGAGAGTCCGAGTGAATAATCGAGTGAAACGTTTTGTTTTATCATTTGGAAATGCCAATCATCACAAAAATGAAAAAACAGGGAAGTAAAAGAGGTGAAATAAAAATTACCGTGATATGGGTTTAAGGGAAATAATTTTCACGGTGAGTCAGTACGTAGTCGTCATGGTGAGATAGTGAGTGAACATCATGGTGAGACTAAGATCGGTCATCACGGTGAGACAGTGAGTGAACGTTTCAGTGCGCATTACGGTCAGACAGTAAGTGTCATACCGTAAGTACAAAGTGCTAACAGTGAGACTGTAAACATGAGAGACAGTAACTGAGAAACCGTAATCATGAAACAGTAATGTAAAACATAGTAAAATATTGAATAGTAAGACAAGTAAGATACCTATTTGAGATTTATCATGCCAATATCATGTATGATGTAGTCTATTCTCTTAGAATTTAATGGTTATTGAATATATCAGCCAGTTGATATTCAATACCAATGAATTCCAAGGTGATATCACCTTTTTGATAATTATCTCTCAGAAAGTGATGTCTTACATCAATATGATTTGTCCTAGAATGTGAAACAAGATTTTTTGATATGTTAATAGCACTTGTGTTGTCACAATCTATTGGTACATGTCTGAATTGATATCCATACTCTAGTAATGTGTGTTTCATCCACAGAATTTGTGCACAAAAACTACCAGCAGCTATGTATTCAGCTTTTGCAGTAGATAATGCAACAGAATTTTGTTTCTTACTACACCATGATACTAGTTACTTGCCTAAAAGGTGACATGTTTCAGAGGTTCTCTTTCTGTCTAACTTACAGCCACCGAAGTTAGCATAATAATAACTAACTAGTTCAAATGATTGTCCTTTGGGATAGAACAGTCCTAGATTGGGTGTATACTTGAGGAATTTGAAAATTCTCTTTACAGAATTTAAATGAGATTCTTTAGGATTTGCTGGAAAACGAGCACACATACACACACTAAACATAATATCCAGACGACTAGCAGTTAAGTAGAGTAAAATTCCAATCATTCCTCTATAAGTGGTTTGATCAACAGATTTTTCATCTTCATCAAGATCCAACATACAAGTGGTACTCATGGGAGTGTCACTAATTTTAGTTCTATCCAATCCAAAACGTTTTAAAATATATCTAGTGTATTTACTTTCATTTAAAACAATTCCATCATTATTTTGATATATTTGAAATCCAAGAAAGAGTTTTAGTTTACCCATTAAACTCATTTCAAATTCGTTTTGCATCATTTTATAAAAATCAATACATAATGAATTTTTTGAAGATCCAAAAATAATATCATCTACATAGATTTGAACAACTAAAACATTATTAGAAATTATTTTTATAAAGAGAGTAGGATCAGATATTCCTTTTGTAAAACCTTTGAAAAAAAGAAAAGTACTCAATTTGTCATACCAAGCCCTTGGAGCTTGTTTTAAACCATATAAATATTTTGATGGTTTGAAAATATGATTGAGAAATTCAGGATTTGTAAATCTAGGTGTTTTTTCAAAAAATACATCCTCATCTATATACCCATTTAATAATGCACTCTTAATATTCATTTGATATAGTTTTAAATTCAGATGTGCAGTATAAGCAAGTAGGATTCTAATGGCTTCAAGTCTAGCTACTGGAGCAAAGGTCTCCTCATAGTCAATTCCTTCTTCTTGACTATATCCTTGTGCAACAAATCTAGCCTTATTCCAAACTATATTTCCAGCTTCATGTACCTTATTTCTAAACACCCATTTAGTTCCTATGATGAATGTGTCCTTGAGTCTTTCAACAAGTTTCCAAACATTGTTTTTTTAAAACTGATTAAGTTCTTCTTGTATATCCATTACCAAAAATCCATCGTTGATGGCATCATCATTGTTTTTAGGTTCAAGTTGTGACAAGAAGGCTTGATATTCAACCTGCTTTCTAAGAGAAGCTCTAGTTTGTGATTCTTTCTCTAAGTCTCCTACAACAACATCTAAGGGATGGTTTTTAAGGGTTCTAACCTTTCTAGAAAAGGAGGTACTTGTGATTTCAAGTTCATCAACAGATTCTGGTTCACTATGACTCAATTATCGATAATTTCCCGAATTAGATGTTTTCACAGATTCTTTCATAGAAGATTTTGAGGATTTTGATTTTATATTTAGATTTGATACATCATCCTCTAGATTTTCTAAGATGGTTCAAGGCTCATGTGGATTTGATTCATCAAACTTGATATGAGTAGATTCTTCCACACATTTTGTTTTCTTATTGAATACTCTATAAGCTTTACTTAATATTTATTAACCTAGGAAAATTCCTTCATCACTTTTGGATGAAAATTTTTCAAGATCATCCTTAGTATTGAGAATAAATACTTTGCAACCAAAAAATCTAAAGTAATTAACCTTAGTCTTCCTATTATTCCAGAGTTCATATGGGGTCTTTTTGAGATTTGGTCTAATAAAGACTCTATTGATTATGTAGCATGATGTATTAACAGCTTCAACCCAAAATTAAATAGGTAAGTCATATTCACTACGCGTTGTTCTATCAATTTCTTGCAGGGTTCTATTTCTTATTTCTACAACACCATTCTACTGGGGAGTTCTAGGGGCAAGGAAATTGTGACTATAACCATTTTTTGAGAAAAAGGATTCAAACTCTTGATTTTCAAACTCACAGCCATGATCACTTTTTAAAGATATAATTTTAAGGCCACTATGATTTTCTAAAAACTTGGCATACTTAGTAAAATAAGAGTAGGCTTAACATTTGTGAGCCATGAAGAAGGTCCAGGTATATCTAGAAAAATCATCTACTAGAGCATAAACATAGTTCTTCCTATTTAAACTAGAAACTCTAGATGGTCCAAACAAATCCATGTGAACTAACTTGAGTGGTTGAGAAGTAGAAACTTCTTTCTTTGTTTTGAAACAGATTTTGTGTTGTTTTCCCTTTTGAAAAGGATTACACACTTTGTCATGTGGAAACTCAAGTTTGGGTAAGTATTTAACAAGTCCTTTTATAGTTAACTTTCTAAGGGAGTGAACATTACAGTGTCCTAGTCTCCAATGCCAGAGCCAAGATTCTTTATGAACTACACTTAAGCATGAAACATTTTGAGAAGCTAAGGAATCTAAATTAACAGAATAAACATTCTCATTCCTTGATGTAGAAAATACTAATTCATCTTTAGAATTAAAGACATTACAGGCATCATTTTCAAATTTAACATGATATCCATCATCACATAATTGAGAGATACTAAGCAGATTATATTTTAAGCCATTAACAAACAGTACTTTAGAAATTAAAATTGAATCAGAGTTACCAATCTGGACTAAGACAATGGTCTTCCCTTTGTCATTATCACCAAATGTGACATGTCCTCTATCTACTTTTATTATGTTCTTGAAGCATGAGTAGTCTCCTGTCATGTGCCTTGAACATCCACTGTCTAAGTACCATAGATTTTTGCAATAGCTATTTAAGAATAATTCCTATAACATGATCAAGAAAAGATATATTTTGGTACCCATACTTGTATGGGTCTAGTAACATTAGTAATAATTTCTTTAGAAATCCATATTTGTCTCGTAGGTTTCCTATAAGCATTATGTAAAGTATTTGAGAAATAAACTGTATTTGGTCCACAAAATCATAAAATAGTAGAATATGTATCATGACATGAGCTAGTTCAGCTATGTCCAAAACCGGGAAATAAATTATATGTCCCAGACATTGAAACAAAATTTGTTTTACCAAGGTTTCTTTTTCGAGGTTGATAACCAATACCAGCATTATATTTGAGGGCAATTGTTTTCCTACCATTTTTGTAAGGTTATTTTTCCAATTATTATACTTTTCTATGTCACTTTTTAATTGCTCATTATACATTTTTAATTCATTGTATTCTTTGAGTAGTTGAGCATTTTTCTCCTTTTCAGTAGTAAGTTCAGATTTGAAATTTACAGTGAGAGCATGTTGTTTTTTAAATGATTTATATTTATCTTTTAATTCATTTCATGTATCTTCAAGCATATTACAGTATTCAAACATTTCTTCATTAATCATATTTTCAGAGTCACTTTCATCTTCATAATAATATGAATTTTTTACATAATAGTTCAGTGTTACTTTAGATGTGTTTTTCATAAAACACATATTGGCTTTTTAGCATGTTCATCATGTGATGTCTCTGAGTAACTTGAACTATCCTCATAGGCACTCCATGTTGTTTTCATTTCCTTTGTGTACTTCTTATACTTGTACTCATATTTCTTCTTATACTTGAGCTTTAGATGGTCAGCCTTTATATGTCCTTCGTGTTTATATTCATAGAATACAATTCCATCAGTTTTGTCATTTATTTTCCAGTCCTTTTTTCAGTTTCCTTTTAGATCATACTTGCCCTTGATGTTAGGATTTCTGAAAAAGTTCTTCTTTCTATAAATTTGTTTGAATCTTATGGCCAGTTGAGCCATCTCTTCATCATTATAATGTGATGAGTATTCAGTGGTGGAACTTTCTATAGAAGCTTCATGTTTTCCTTTGTCTTTGTGCTTCAAGAAGGTGGTCTTGAATGCTACAGATTTCCAATTTAGTTCATCTTCCTCTTATTATTTGACTTTCAGCTCTTCCTCATACATCATAAGTTTCCCAATGAGTTCTTTTACAGTAATATTGCTGATGTACCACGATTCTCTAATTGAGATATAGGTTCCCCTCCATCTATCAGGTAGACATCTAAGGATTCTCGTGATATATTCTTTGGCGGTGACTTCTCTTCTAAGAGAAATCATAGTGTTGACAATCTCATTGAACCTAAGAAACATGTCAAAAATAGGCTCACCAGGTTTTATTTTAAAATTATCATCATTTATAGTATAATTATTAAGTCTCATTTCCTTTACAGTAGATGTGCCTTCATGTGAGACAGATAATGTATTCAAAATTTCATAGGCAGTTTTACAAGCAGAAATCCTATTAAATTATTTATCTCCTAAGGAACAGTACAAATAATTCATGGATTTTCCATTGTTATTGTAAGAAATTTTGGTAGGTTCATCCCATGTAATTCTATCAGTCACAGGAAGTTTCTATTCATTTATAATGGATGACCAAATTTCAAATTTCATGCTCTCAAGATTTATTTTCATTTTAATTTTCCATTGAGCATAATTGGTTCCATTAAAGAATGGTGGTCTTTTGGTTGCAGAACCTTCAAATCTATTGTCCATACTAATGAATTACTTTAAAAGAGATAGAAATTTATAATTTACAGAAATTTACAGAACTTTAATGTACAATTACAATCATAGTTGAGTAAGATTACACAGAGTCCTAATAAAACAGCCTATGATACCAAATATTAGTCGGATTAGTTTACTCAAGAGGGGAGGGGTGAATTGAGTATCTATAAAAATTTCAGTTACAATAATATTAGTTTAAAAGAAAATGTTTTCCCCAAAAATAAATACATCCCAGTTAATCAAGGATATACTGTTATAAGAGTTTGACTGTTTAAACAACTTCTTAAGAGATTGATTAATTCTCAGTAATCTTAATATGTATCATTAATATTACTTTTGAAGTTTACCTACTAAGAAAAATCAGTTATAACTTCTTTCTTTGACTAATAATCAAAGTGAAATTAGAGTTTTTTGGATTATTCAATAAAGCAGTAAAACAGAGAAGACTAAATTTAATTAGCACAGCACATAAGAAACAAGTGGTTCAGTCTCAAGCTGAGACCTAATCCACTCCACTTGTTGATCACCTACCACCAAGTATTTTATATAAATAAACTATGATCCACAACTAGGATTGTGGTTAACAACAGTACACAGACTGTCCAGGTCACATAGGGATGTCTTCCATAGTTTTCGTGGGTAAACAAAAATAATAACCAGGACACATAGGGACCTCTTCCATAGTTATCGTGGGTAAACAAGAGTAAAAAAGAGTTTTGTGTAAGGATTTAGAAATCCTTCAGTTTAGCAAACGTGTCATTGTGTGTATGGAATATATAGATTACACAGACTGCTCAATAGTAAGTAAAATAATCACTATGAGAGAGTAGATATGTGTTTATAATTCTCTAGTGATTTGAAGTGCATCTCTGGACTCCTTTGATTGAAAAAAAATGCTTCTAAGTCCTTCTCTAGTTTTCTTCTTGAAAAATAGAGTTTCGTAATCCATCTTTTGTTCTTCACAGGCTTTGATAATGTAAAGGTGTTCTCTGGATTCCTGTTTAATTTGTATGTTCTTCAGTAGTGTTGGATTTCATGTACGATACAATTCATTCTTTGAAAATCTTGCAATGTTTTCTTCACGGTCATGCTCACAGACTTGTTTTTTGTTCAGTATCACGCTCTTTGGTTGTTGGGCACTCTCAACTATTTATTTTCCAATGCATGTGATTTAGCCGACAGGTTCCATGTGTTTCTTACCTTGTGCCTCATACTATGTCTACAAAGATACATTAATTATGTTAGTGAATTAAAGGCATCAAATATGATTATTAAACATTAAATTGAAAGGTAAAAAAATAGTTTAAGAAACGGTGTCACGTTATGTTATGCAAACAGTGTCTCTTTCACACATTGTTTGAGTGTCACGGTCTGAGTTTCATGGTGTCTTGTTCACGGTGTCTGAGTGTCATGGTGTCTTCTTCACAGTGTGTTGCTTATAGTATCTAGCTTACGGTGTCTGGCTTACGGTGTCATGCTAATGGTGTCTTGCTCACGGTGTCTAGCTTACAGTGTATTGCTCACGGTGTCTTTCTCACGGTTTCTTGCTCATGGTGTCTTGCTCATGGTGTTTGGCTTACGGTGTCTAGATTACGGTGTCTGGCTTACGGTGTCTTGCTCATGGTGTCTTGCTCACAGTGTCTGGCTTACGGTGTCTTATACTTAGTCAAATAATAGTATTCAGACTTAAACACTAATATGCATGAAATGGGTTGACCTTAACTATTATAAAGCATGAGTGAACTTGAAACATAAATACACATGATTGGATATAATTTAGGATTTAACTAGGTTGAATAAGATTTATGATAATTAATTTTATTTGTGATCATTGATGACATTTGTGATCATTAAAACATGATTAATACATGAGGAGTCCAACACATATGTATATTTTTCTTTATATGATGGGTGGTTATGTTATAAACCATATATGGTAGTTAAATTATAACCAAGGATGTGGTTATGTTATAAACAAGTATGGTGGTTACATTATCACTGAGGAACGGTGGGACATATATCTCCCTCTAATTCATTGGGTAATGATTGATATCTCATGAGATAAATATAACAAGAATGGTAATTGACATTATTTTAGTAACGGAATTTTCCCATTATGATAGTCTTATGAGTAAACCTTGAATACTATGATGGTTTGGGGACTCAACCTAATCCACTATGATAGTCTTGTTAGTGATTCATAACTTCCAGGGGAATTATTTCCTATGATTAGGTAAATTCTTTGATTCCAAGTGTTATTCCAATGTTATACTATCAAGGATCAGGTGCATTGATTTCTTTATAATTCATGTCTTATGAACTACAATGTTTTATTCCATGACTAAATATTATAATATATGATATGCAAGGTGTGGATTTCAAATGTTAAACTCATATTTTAATACCCTTATGATCATTCTCTTCTTATGTAATCATTTATATCTCCATTTTTTCCCTTACTATGAATCTAAGATCACTATTTCTAATGTTTCCTTTGGTTGTTTAATCAAGAAAGGTTTTAGAAATGATATTTCTATGAAGGGTTCTAGTTATTAATAACATAACAGGATACTCTTATGAACTACTTATTTATGTGTCCATGTTTCCAAATATACTTGACCAATAATGTTTTGGAAAGAATCATTACAATATCTAATGAATTTTAATATAATAATATATAAAATTTATTTATTAAAATTATAGGTTTTTATAAGGATAATATAATTTTTTCAACAAAAATCCAAGCATAAACAATCCTGATTAAAATGGGATTTAAACATAAATCCCTTACCTCAAGTCTTATATTTCATCGTATTCATTGAAACCTATTGTTTAATAAATATAGATTTATTATACATGTGTTAAAGAAAAATATCCATTTATATAAATATATATATCATACCATATATGATTTATTATAATATCTTATCACCTGTTTAATAATAATTAATAATTAAAATCACTATTCAAGGTCAAAATTGCTTCATTTATCTTGCATGTTTCATTATGAAAGTATTGATCCTTTTACTTTTATAGTGGTTCCATAATATATATATATATATATTCATCCATAAAAGTTATAGATAGAAAAATTAATTACACCATTCATTGATATGGTAGCTCGTACGTACGTAAGAACGCCATTTTATCTTTTTGATGGCTGAAAAAAAAATTATTCAACTTTCCAAAACATTATTTATGTAATTTATATCATATGTATCAATAAAATCTATCATTATTACCATACATGTAAAACAAAAATGATAAACGAATCAGATCACTTCTTTGAAGTCGTAGTCCACACGTATTTATGAGCAATGTTATAGTTTTCCAATGTATGGGATGGTAAAAAGGAATAAATGATATTATAATTTAAGAAAAAATACTATATAATATATAAAAATTAAACTTATCATAATAAACAACCATTAAAAATAGTGATGGAAAATTAATTGTTTTTCTACATGGATGTGGTAGTCTGTACGTACGCACAAGAGATACTTTGACTTCTCATTTAATAGGATAGTGGGAGGATATTTTTGGTTCAGTAATAATACTAATATTTTAGTATATTTAGGTTAATAAATTTATTTATTTTTTAAATACCATATATTTAAAGGAGGTATAACAATAAATAATTTGAAAGTGGTCAGGTAAGACAACTAACTCTTCTTCGGTATGACTCCTTTAGATCCGTTCTTAAGAACCCATGGAATGGTCTTATAAAAATAAAATCACCTATAATTAGTTTATAGAAAATTTTATCAGATAATTTTTTATATTTTTGGTCATCTTATATGGATCATGGAGTTGTAAGAAAAGGAGAAGGGTGACCATTTATAAGGGAGGGAATGGACACACTTGCAATTACTTAGAATATTTAAATATAATTAATTTATTTCTCAAGTATAATAATTTAAAATAACCATGAATTAAAATAAAAATATTATATTGTCTAAATATAATCATATAATTAAATTTATACTAGTTTTGGTGTTATTTTAAACATAAATTTTGTTTAAACCACTTTATCAACCAATTTTAACCTTAACTCCAGTAACAACTTTTTCAATATTAAAGGGATATTATATTACATATAAGGTAAAATTTGTCTTCAAAAGCACCAAGGGGTGATATTTTCAACCATTTACCATAATAATTTTCATATTTAAATATTTTTAGTATTTTTAAATAGTTTAGTAAAATATTTTTATTCATAAAGTATCATGAATGTCATTTTTGAAACTATTCACTTAATTTTTTTAAAGAGAACCATATAGTAATGAAATTAGAATATATAACTTTAAAACCATAATAAAATGATTTCATAATCTATTAACTTTTTTCTTAACAACAATTCACCAATATAATATTACTTTTTGTGTTTTTAAAACCATTTTCATGATTTCTGGACTACTTTCACAAGCATTATGTCGGTGATGTGTAAGAGTTTAAGGTAATTAACCTATAACTAAAATTTAAAAAAATGATAAAATAAATTAAAATATATTTTATGTAATGTCCTGACCCCAGCTACCTAGAGTCGGTGCATTATTACATAACAGTGGAATCATCAAAAAATATCAAGTCTCAAATGACCGATTAGTTTAGTAGTCTTGGAATTACTAGATACATTCATAAGGTTTACAATATATCATAAAATGGAAAAATGTAACAGCATTTTTTCCATAGACAACACTGAGATCTCATAGACTATCCCTATAGGTTAGTCATAATATAATTCTTCACATCTTGGAAAAAATAAACCTATAAAGGAGTGAGCATAGATGATCAGTAAGGATAACAATATTGCGGAAACTTTCATAAATAAGCATAAACATTTAAGGCAATGTATAAGACTAAAACAAAAGCCTTTTAAACTTGAACTTGAGCATAATATGGAAAAGATAAAATCAAATACTTCCACTTACTTATTCACATGAATATTCTACTAGTCGAATAATCACATTAAATATCAATAGCCACATTCATAATGATTGAATTCATAATTCCAGACATTCATAACCACATAGTCAAGGCCTTGTGCTAGGACTACAAATAAGATTTTGTCAAGGACTTGTTCCAAGAAACTAGTTTGTCTCATGAGACCTAACAATGTATCGGGGAGCTATAGCAGCCTCCACCCATCACTTACTATGTCCAATGCATTCCTCATATGAAAATTTTGGAACATGACATAAACATTTGTATTAAAACAAGCACATGAAATATCAATACTTTATCCACAAACCATGAATGGTATAAAAATAGCACATCCACGGTCAAACATAACTCATTCAATACAATATGGAAGATTGTATTGTAACAAATTAACCTCAATCGAGAATAATGAAGGATATTGACATCGATGAAAATAATCATCAAAACTATTTGAGAGAAATATCCCCCTTTTTCTTGAAATCATTTAAAAGTCACATATTTTTCAACAATCCGTTTAAAAATAGATTTTTGAATCAAAGTCTCCCATACCACTTTGAAACATTTAAAAGGAAATTTAATTTTAAAACATTAATTTCCATATAAATAAATCCTTAAAACCATTTTTAAAACATGGACATTAATGAGAAATATTTAGAAGAATATATTTTTAAAACATTTAAAATAATATTTTAGTCAGAGTTCCTAACCAAAATAGAGACACCTGAATACAAATATTTGAGGTAATAAAAACTTTATAATATCTTGATAAATAATTATTTCATGACATACTATTTCAAAGGAAAATATATACACCATATAAAAGTGAATTGGTTCATAACAACAAAGAAGTCTCAATGGAATGTAAATTGAGATGAAATCCCTTTTTAATACAGTATCCTTAGGTGAAGGATAAATCAATGAAATAATTATGTGTGACAAAGATAAATACACTCAATATGATTTGATATTCAGTGTAAATAAATCAGAGTACATTCATACATATTCTTGTAAAAACAACACCAATGACTTGGATGTTTAACTAAATGAATGGAAATTGAGTTAAGATCAAGTTTATATCAATCAATTAAGAAATTATCAATGAAGTAATTATTTGTATAAAAATTATATCTACACAAAGGGGAGTGTAAATTACTACAGAAATAATATGTAGTGATTCCACACATAATCTGGGAGTAAAATAATTAATGAAGTATGCGTAAAGCCCATTGAGTGGAAATAGAAATTTGAAATTCCCTTACCGATTTGGTAACTTATGAAACATACATCCCATGAAACAAGGATCATACAATGAAGATTTAAATACCTATAAATTTAATTATATTACACCAATAATACAATCATGGACAATACATAGGCTACACAAAAGGAAATAGTGGCCAATATAGCATGAATCTCACGGGAATAAAAAGTGAGATGAAAACCCCTTACTTCTTTGTAATCAATTGAGTCATATGACCAAAAGTTAATAATACCAAAATTAATCACATAATACCATTAATATAAAGTGAATCATAATAATATATATCAAATGGCAGTACACAATACACCACATCCAATAAATAAGTGGTGAACAATGGGAATCTCGCAGAATTAAAAGTGAGATAAGACACCCCTTACCTTGTACTTTTCCTTGGTCGAGGGTAGGTTAACCCCCTGTATAATGATGAAATAATTTTTATTAAATTATTCAAGAATCATATACATTAAAATTATATCATATATGATCTTTCAATATTTCTTTGTTAATAATATTTTAGTATTATCATCGTTTTGGGTGTTAAATGATTCGTTTTCCTTTATATTCTTTGTCAAATAAGTAATGTTTATTATGGATAGGATGTATATTATTCATATTAAGAATGATATTAAGTCTTTAAATATTTTTTTAATAATATAATGATAATTAGTCTTGAATGGATATGATGGGGAATGAATCTCATCGCGTTCACGGAGATGGTAATTCATACGTATGGACGAGCGACAATATCATTCTTTTGATATTAAAATAATATATAATTGGATGGTATATCATATATACAGAATAATTATCATGTTATATTTATTATTTACATCAATTATACATCATTATTTTACCCATAAAAATAATAATGTATTGAATAACAATTACACCACGACGTGGAGACGGTAAGATGTACGTAAGCACGTTTGGTGACATATCATTCGAAGGATGGATAAAATAATGAATATGGTTGTACCATATTTATAATAACATCACAGTATATGTAAGATACTAGAGTTGTTATTTTATAATGGAAACTACAAATAAAGAGTAAGTGGAAGAAGAAAAGAACATGAAAGCGGTGATGAAATATTTACGTCTTCTTCGGGTTCTTCCTTTTGATTTGATCAAAAGGGATCCATAGGTGGGATTTCTGACTATAGTAAAGCCTCTAGTATAAAGTGAAGACAGTTGATAGGGTATTTGGGTAGGTTTTGGCCAATAAAAATGTCTTTGAAGGTGTTAATTAGAGAGAAAGGGAAGTGCCCTTTTATAAGAGGGGTGAGGGGCATCTTAGGAAAAGATAGAAATATTATTTTATAATAAAATGATTTTCAGTTTCTAATGGCTAAAAAATAAATTAGATAAAGGCTAAGGTGGGGATCATTATAAAACCACTCAACCAATAGGTTTTAGACAGGTTTGGGTTAATATATTAACTTTATATTTTAGATTTAACTCTTAGTTAAATAGTTTGACATTTACCATATCTCTTTGTATTTTTTAATTATATGGTTAATAAACATACTATAAAATTCTAAGAGAACTTCAAGTGCTTCATTAATGACATATATAATATTATTTATGACCTTTTTCTAAAGATTATATTTTTAGATATTGAATATCATTTAATAATATAATATTTGTTTTAAAAATTCTTTTATGTCAATTTTAACACTATTTAGTATTTTGTTTTTTCTAAATTCATAACAGCCTTATTACTTCAAAACAAATTCATATAACCAACCCTAACATGTCATATTAACCTAAAAAGTTAGTTTAATTCATAAAAAGTCTCAAATTACATTTAATTATATATTTATAATATCAATTATTTTAATATTTCATTAATTCGGTAATTACTACATCATCATTGTGTCATAAATAAATTAAATTAATTAATGTATAAAAAATATAAATAAAATAACATTATGTATGAAATTTTATTATCTTTATAATTAATATTTATAGTCGAATTTATCTTATGTATAACTCTATATTAAAAATTTTATAGTTATTAAACTTTGATTTTTACTCTTTTAACTCTTCTTTAAATAAAATAATAATAAATGTCCTAATATAATCTAAGTGTACCTAAAGGATCATATTTTAATCCTAATACTGTTTTTGGTCTAATTACACTAATCCAATATAATTATGACTTGTGTTAGGGTAATAAATATATCATTTCTACCCTTAATTATCCTATTTACTTTTAACCGTGGTAAATAAAAGTAAAAGTTACTATTGTAATGGCCCGGACCTCTCTGGTCCATTACTTTGTGAAATGTCGGTGTTGGAGGTGTTCCGGGAGGTCAAGGGGACTTATCCCCAACACTTTGCCAATTTTCTAGTTCTGTGAACAGTGTTTCCAGTTTTATGAACAGTAACAGATCAGTGAGACAGATCAGTTTCACGGATCGGTGAGACAGATCAGTGTCACAGATCAGTGAGACAGATCAGTTTCACAGATCGGTGAGACAGATCAGTTTCACGGATCGGTGAGACAGATCAGTTTCACAGATCCGTGAGACAGATCAGTTTCACAGATCGGTGAGACAGATCAGTTTCACAGATCGGTGAGACAGATCAGTTTCACAGATCGGTGAGACAGATCAGTTTCACAGATCGGTGAGACAGATCAGTTTCACAGATCGGTGAGACAGATCAGTTTCACAGATCGGTGAGACAGATCAGTTTCACAGATCGGTGAGACAGATCGGTGAGACAGATCGGTGAGACAGATCGGTGAGACAGATCGGTGAGACAGATCGGTGAGACAGATCGGTGAGACAGATCGGTGAGACAGATCGGTGAGACAGATCGGTGAGACAGATCGGTGAGACAGATCGGTGTGACAGATCAGTTTCACAGATCAGTTTCACAGATCGGTGTGACAGATCAGTTTCACAGATCAGTTTCACAGATCGGTGAGACAGATCGGTGAGACAGATCGGTGTGACAGATCAGTTTCACAGATCAGTTTCACATATCGGTGTGACAGATCAGTTTCACAGATCAGTTTCATGTACAGTAACGGTGGGTGAACAGTGTTTCCAGACTCCTACAGTTTTGCCCCTTTTGACGTTTCCTTTGACGTAAAATACATTTAAAGCCTTATTTTAAGGGCTCTTAAGGCCGTTTCAAATGCCATAAATCCTATATTAATTATTCCTAAGTCTTGGAATGTTTTACGTGGTCAAACCGCGTGGGTTAATGCGATCCGTTTTTAATGGAGAATTAACCGGATCTTAAACCATCACCTCGTTAAATCTTAAAAAGGGACGAGATATCATTCTTCCGGGTTCTTTCCCTTTGTTCTCGATTAAGAGGCACTAGAACCTTTCAATACTTCCCGTAGGAGTTGCACAAACAACCCTTACTCCTAGGATCAGTCCCGCTCTGTTGGATGCAACCAAGCCGTGTCGATCATTCTTCCACATAAGTTGTCGCGAGGGGAGGATCGTGACCTGCTGTGTGGATAAAGGACGTCAAGAACTCTTCGAGGTAGGGGATTCATGGCTTCTCTAATTATATATGTGCAATCGTAGAGTTAGCATGATTTATTCCTTTGGATCACAATGAAATTGACCTAATTAAATACTTGAACCGGATTAAAAGAATTGGTAGATCGCATGCTGTTGCTTTATACCGTAATGACGGTTTGCCTCATGTTTTCCTAGATATAGTGATATCTATGTTTCTTTGTTTTGTCATTCCTTCATGATAGAAATTGATAATGAACGTAAAGCCGGAATTAATTGTTGATTAATTGGCTAAAGATAAAGAGGCATGTAAATTAATCTGGTTGTTGTCGTTGTTGTAGTTGTTCTAATTTGAGGATAATCAAATTAGGGAAGTAAGCATGGTTATTTAATTGTGATAGCTTACTGATTAGGTATCCATGATTGGAACCTACGAATAACAAATCTGTTAATTCAATATGGTTTAGAGAACAGATTATGTGGGAATTTCAAAAAGGGTTCTGAGTTACCCTCTTGTTTGTTAAAGGGCCGAGAGCCCATTTTGTGATGTTTGTTTTCCTGCTGCTTGTGCTGTGATGTGAGCCTGGATGGTTGTTGTGATATGTGGAGGCATGGAGGCCTTATAGTTGTGGCAGCGGATGATGCCTAGTGTGGCGAGATGCATCGGTTTATGCATATGGGTGTCAGGGAGGACACCGGGGGTGATGGAATGGGACGGATATGGTTGCTGGTTGCTTGTGGTTTTCTTGAATGTTAATCTGTTTTGCTTTTCCCCACTGCTCAAGGCAGCTGGTCTTGCTTACCCTCATTCTGAAGGAGGCGAAGACACGCGGGGTATGCCACGTGCTTTCCGTGTTTAGCCTCTCGATGGAGGATGGGTCTATGCTCTTTCTATAGGCGGCAAAGACTCGACGGGTAGTATATCTACTCACCGTGTTGAGCCTCCTTTGTGTTTAGAAGCATAGGATGTTTTTCTAGAATGCCTGGGAATGTGGAAAAGTATTTCTGTATTGAATGTTTGATTAAATGGTGAAATTCCACGGGGATGGAGATGCTGTAATTTAAAGGTGATGTGAATCTTAAAAAGGAGCAGTTGTATTGAAAGTGACGCCATTTCAGTTAAATGGGGAATTGTTCAATCTTAATTAATGCTTAAAGAATTAACTAATGTACAATGGAACTGATAAATAAGAATGGAGTAATCTAATAAAGCTCTTCAATTGGTTGTGTGCTTATAGGATACCTAGTCTTAGAAGTAGCAGCCTGGAGTCTGAGAGACGTTAGCTGCAGTTGTGTCTAAGACTAGGTAATGCCCATAGTGTGGATGTGAGTTACTTATATACTCTGTACTTTTTGTGTTTCTATACGCTACTCCACCCTGTCGGTAAGGGCAACTGACACCCCGGGGATTCTGAGCCCTAGGGGGGGTGTTTTCCCCAACATTCTGATGGGAGGATGAATGGCTGACTACCCCCTTTGGCCCCGCTCTCTTCTCTTGGTAGATCTTAGTGCTGGTAGGCACAGTGGTTAGTTTTACCCATATATGTGTGTAGAGGGCTGTAATGGCTTGTGGTTATTTCACACACATATATTCTGGATATAGTATTTTATGGACTACTATAGGTGTAACGTGTATAGGCTGTGATGGCTTGAGGATCCTTACTCGGTGTATGGGCTGTAATGGCTTCAGGTATAATACCCGACGTATGATACACGTTATTCGAGCTGTGGTGGCTTCCGGAAACTACCTAGTTACTTTTGGTTGTGAGGATTGTGTGGAGCTTAGCCCAGGTGTCTGCGGGCAAGCCTATGTGGTGCACGTGGTGCAGATTGTGGAGCTTGACCCATGTTGATACGGGCAAGCCTTTGGAGAGAGATGCACAGGACGTATGTCGTTGGGGCAAAGCGGCAAACCAGTGGGGAAGTAGTAGCGGGGTACCCTTGATATTCTTTACTACATGCTATATTCTTGTATGCGTTACTTGGTGAGAGTAGCCTTGGTGAGGTTGGGAACATAGTATACCTGTTTAGGTGACGAGTTAGTTTCACTTGTTGTTCACTGGGCTTTAGCATGCTTTCTTTACTTTTGCACGAGAGTCTTGGGGAGGATCCTACTGAGTATACTGTTATACTCACCCTATGTACATATAAACTGTTTTTCAGGTCACTTGGAGCAGGTTGAAGATCAAGCTGGTTACTACTAGCTTGCGGTTGGAGGAGGAGCTGTTCGGGCTTGTGGTCACTATCGTTTTACTTTCTTTTGGGTACTTTTAGTTTCCCCTTTCAGTTGTAGTACTTTTGCATGACATTTCATATATGTACTTGGGTTTCTTTTACATTTCAGTTATGAGTTGGAGTTGGTTGGATTCTATTCTATCTCTCTCTTCTGCATGTGTTCTCTTAGAGGGTAATGCCTCCCATTTGTGTGTGTATTATACCCTCGGTGCTAGTCGCCAACCCGGGGCCTACTGGAGGCGGGACTCGGGGGTCATTATCTCCCTTTTCACATTGCCGGCCCAGGAGGGGTACACTTTGTGGGGAGGGGGTCGTGACAGAGTGGTATCAGAGGTCTGGTCGAGGGATAGGATGGAGTTTGGAGTTAGGCACAGGTGAGGATGCATGGGATGGTAGGGCAACGGTGTCATTCATGTTTAGCAAGTGGGGTAAACACTGGAGACCGGCAGAGACATAGGCGTTCAGGGCCCCCTATGATCTGTTGCACGGACCTTTAAGTTTACGATGGCTACTAAACAAAGTGATACTGGTTGCAGGGTAGAGACCTAGGAAAGGATCATGCATCATTATTCCTTGCGCCTGTGTTTGAATGGGTAGACCTTGGGATAGGTAACCTAAAATTAATAAAACAAAATAATTAATTAATTAATGTTGAGTCTTCCATATTCCAGGCTTAGGAGCTCTAACGATTGTTATTTTACAGGTATGGCTCCAGGTCGGCGTCCCCGTCAGGTTTGCACAGAAGGTGCCCAGCAGGCTGTTCCAGCAGATCGCCGCCGGGTAGAGGTTGACGAAGATGACACTTGGAGGAAGACACTCCGAGAGTTTCAGCGCCAGAGTCTACAGAAGTACGAGGGCTCCGTTTCAGATGCAGTCACAGAGGACTGGTCGGAGGAGGTCGAGATAGGCTTCAGTTCGATTCGTGCTCGGAAGGAACACTGGGTGTCCTTGGTTGTGACGATGTTGCGTGGAGCAGCGAGACAGTGGTGGTTCTTGTTCCTCGGGGATCGTGAGGAGTCAGCGATCTCATGGGAGGAGTTTCGAGACAGGTTTAGAGTCGAGTTTCTTTCTTCGACTGCGAAGGCATCCAGTCGCCAGGAGCTTCTTACCCTTCGACAGGGGAGCTCCAGTGTTCGGGAGTTTGGAATCTGTTTCAGGAACCTTCTACGATATGCTTCAGACCTGTTACCAGATGATGAGGCCAGGGCGAGGCATTTCGAGGAGGCTTTGCGTCCAGAGATCCAGCGTCAGGTCACCCCATTTATGCTGAAGACATATCTTGAGGTGCTGGCGAGGGCAGAGGTTGTTGAGAGGACTTTGGCTAGGACCGGATCGTCACGAGAGGGGAATCATCATGATTCCTCAAGAAGCAGAGCTGTGGTCCGGGGTTCCCGGTTTTCAGGACAGAAGAGTTTCCGTTCACCTGGGGGTAGGTCCCGGCCCTTTCCATCTCATTTCTCCGGAGGTAGCAACTCTCAGACCTATGCCAAGGGATCAGGCGCTTGTTTTTCTTGTGGTGGACGTGGTCATCAGCAGCGGGAGTGCCCAACTTTTCAGAGCAGTCATCGTGCACCAGGTGCTCCACTCCAGGTTCCTCCGTTGAGGCAATTCCAGCCGAGGCAGCAGCAGCAGGTTGCACCAGCTTTAGATCACCAGAGGGTAGATGGAGCAGGCAGAGGACAGCCCCATGACGCTCCCCGTCCTCAGAGAGCAGAGCGCGGCCGTGGTGGTGGTCGTCATCAGGGTCAGAGAGGCCGTGGAGGTGGTCGTGGTCAGCTTCATGCTCTAGCGTTGCCAGCTCCAGGCGAGCCAGACGTCGTCCGAGGTACCCTTTGCTTGTTTTCTACCTTGGTGTATGCCTTGTTTGATTCAGGAGCGACACACTCCTTTATATCCCCTACCCTTGTCCACGCTTTGGGACTTGAGGTAGAGAGGCTTCCAGTGCCCCTGGCGTTGACTACGCCAGTTGGAGGTCGAGCTAGCTTGTTTGAAGTATGTAAAGACTGTGAGCTAGTGTTGGGGCAGCACCGCTCTTGGGGAGATTTCCTATGTTTACGAATACAACCATATGATGTCATCCTCGGCATGGATTGGTTGTATTCGGTGCAGGCTATTGTGGATTGCTACAGGAAGAAGGTCGTTTTCTTTGATGAAGATGGAGAGGAAGTAGTGTTTGTTGGTGAGAGAGATCCTCGGATGAGTCATAGACGAGTTTCATCCTTATCATCCATGATGGCTGGGATGATGCTGAGTTCTTCAGAGGTTCAACAGCTGGCGTTTCCTAGGGTCGTAGAAGAGTACCCTGATGTCTTTCCAGAAGAGGTTGTATCCTTACCCCCTCGACGGAAGATCGAGTTTGGGATCGAGCTACAGCCAGGGGCGTCTCCCATCTCTATGTCTCCATATAGGATGGCCCCTTCTGAGTTACGAGAGCTACGTATTCAGCTCGATGGTCTATTGCAGTGTGGTTTTGTTCGGCCAAGTGTGTCACCGTGGGGTGCACCAGTCTTGTTCGTGAAAAAGGCTGATGGCAGTTTGCGGTTGTGCGTCGATTATCGTCGCTTAAACAAAGTGACAATAAAGAACCGTTATCCTCTCCCGCGGATTGATGACCTATTCGATCAACTGAAGGGTGCAAGTTGGTTTTCAAAGATCGACTTGCGGTCAGGATATCATCAGATGCGTGTAAAGGATGAGGATATCCCGAAGACAGCTTTCCGCTGTCGTCATGGGCATTATGAGTTTGTTGTAATGCCATTCGGCGTGACAAATGCTCCAGCTGTTTTCATGGGGTTGATGAATGCTGTGTTCCGTGAATTCTTGGACAAGTTTGTTGTGGTTTTCATTGACGACATCCTTGTGTACTCCACATCTGAAGAAGAGCATGCAGAACATCTACGAGCTGTTTTGGGAGTTCTTCGCCAACATCGGTTGTTTGGGAAGTTGTCCAAGTGTGAGTTCTGGGCTCGAGAAGTTCGTTTCTTGGGACATGTTGTGTCCCAACAGGGAGTAGCTGTGGATCCTTCGAAGATAGAAGCAGTGGTGTCTTGGCCAGCCCCCAAGACCGTGTCAGAGGTGCGAAGTTTCCTTGGTCTCGCAGGCTATTATAGGAGGTTTGTGGCTAATTTCTCCCGAGTTGCGACTCCTCTGACAGCTTTGACCAGGAAGGATCAAGCGTTCATATGGACTGATCAGTGTCAGACAGCTTTCGAGTATCTAAAGGAGAAGTTGGTAAGTGCTCCAGTCCTTTGTCTTCCAACGGAGGGAGTCCAGTTTGATGTTTTCTGTGATGCTTCACATCTGGGGCTAGGCTGTGTTCTCATGCAGCAGAGGTCAGTTGTTTCTTATGGGTCTCGGCAGTTGCGTACCCATGAACGCAACTATGCCACCCATGATCTTGAGTTGGCAGCCGTGGTGTTTGCGCTGAAATTGTGGAGACATTACCTCATTGGAGAGCGCTTTGTGGTTTTCACCGATCATAAGAGTTTGAGGTATGTTTTCTCTCAGCGGGATTTGAACTTGCGGCAGCGTCGGTGGATGGAGTTCTTGCAGGAATACGACTTCGAAATATCGTATACACCTGGGAAGGGAAATGTTGTTGCTGATGCACTAAGCCGAAAGTCACGTAATGATGTTGTACGTGAATCTGGTGATTCCTGGAGAGGGATGGAAGAGCTAGCAGCTTTGCATCTTGATATGGGAGAAGTTGGAGGAAGAGGTTGTCTTTTCCAGATGACGGTGCAGTCATCCCTGATGCAAAAGGTGGAAGAGTCTCAGTTGGGTGATCTAGAGGTGGAAGTTTTGAGAGACAGAGTTGTTTGTGGGGAGGCCCCTGATGGTTGGTCAGAGGATGAACAACACCGAGTGTTGTATCATGACAGGCTTTTTGTTCCCCTGGCGATGCGCGAGACGGTTCTCCGAGAGTTCCATAGCTCGCCCTTAGCTGTACATCCTGGTGTGACGAAGATGTATCGATCCTTGAGGAGTCAGTTTTGGTGGCCTGGGCTGAAGCGTTCAGTTACAGAATGTGTGTCTCGATGTTTAGTCTGCCAGAAGGTGAAGGCCGAACACCGTGTCCCTGGTGGTCTTCTCCAGCACTTAGAGATTCCTCAGTGGAAGTGGGAGGACATCTCAATGGACTTTGTTACAGGTTTACCTCGAGCTCCGGGAGGACATGATGCTATATGGGTGGTAGTGGATCGTTTAACTAAATCGGCCCACTTCATAGCAATCAAGGAGTCGAGCTCAGTGGAGGTTTTGTCGAGGCAGTATCTGGAGGAGGTGGTGAGGCTTCACGGAGTTCCTAAGACGATCATTTCTGATCGAGACCCTCGTTTTACCTCGAGGGTGTGGAGAGGTCTCCAGCATGCTTTTGGCTCTCAACTATGCCTTAGCACTGCTTTTCATCCTCAAACGGATGGTCAGACAGAGCGAACCATCCAAACTCTTGAAGACATGTTGCGCTCTTGTGTTCTTGATTTTGGAGGTTCATGGGTGAAGCACTTACCTTTGGTAGAGTTCGCTTACAATAATAGTTTTCACTCTACCATCGGCATGGCGCCGTTTGAAGCCTTGTATGGCCGGCCATGCCGTTCTCCGTTGTGCTGGACTGGGGTCGGAGAGTCAGCAATTCTCGGACCAGAACTAGTGCAGAACACGACGGAGATGGTTCAAGTGATTCGTGAGAGGATGAAGACAGCACAAGATCGTCAGAAATCTTATGCGGATCAAAGAAGGAGACCCTTAGAGTTTAATGTTGGGGATCATGTGTTTCTGAAGGTGACTCCCCGTCGTGGGCAGCGAAGGTTTGGTCGCGGAAGTAAGCTTTCTCCCCGTTTTGTTGGGCCTTTCGAGGTGTTAGCTCGTGTTGGAGCTGTGGCATATCGAGTAGCACTTCCCCCTCGGATGAGTCGGATACATGATGTTTTTCATGTATCGCAGCTCCGTCATTATCTTCATGATGAATCTCATGTTATCGATTGGGGAGAGATCGATATTGATGATGATGCAACCTTCGAGGAGCGACCTGTGGAGATCCAAGACCACAAGGAGAAGGTGTTGCGTGGGCGTTCTATTCCTTTAGTTCGTGTCTTGTGGCGACACGGTGGCATGGAGGAGAGTACCTGGGAGCGTGAGTCACAGATACGTGCTCAGTACCCAGAGTTGTTTAATGTTTAACTCCTTTCATGTAATGATGTTTTCTCTGTGGTTGGACCTTTCATGTTTTGTTTATGTACCTTTGATGTGATGTTGTGAATGAATTGTTTGGGTATGGATTGTTTGTTCCCGGATGTCATAGTTTTGTTCCAGCTTTCGAACAACTCATGGTGGTTTTCCCCTGAGAGGTATCTTATGGGGTGGTTGTTCGGACCCCTCTTTTCTTCTGGGTTGGTTTTTAATTCTCGAGGACGAGAATGTTTTGAGAGGTATCTAATGTAATGGCCCGGACCTCTCTGGTCCATTACTTTGTGAAATGTCGGTGTTGGAGGTGTTCCGGGAGGTCAAGGGGACTTATCCCCAACACTTTGCCAATTTTCTAGTTCTGTGAACAGTGTTTCCAGTTTTATGAACAGTAACAGATCAGTGAGACAGATCAGTTTCACGGATCGGTGAGACAGATCAGTTTCACAGATCAGTGAGACAGATCAGTTTCACAGATCGGTGAGACAGATCAGTTTCACGGATCGGTGAGACAGATCAGTTTCACAGATCAGTGAGACAGATCAGTTTCACAGATCGGTGAGACAGATCAGTTTCAAAGATCGGTGAGACAGATCAGTTTCACAGATCGGTGAGACAGATCAGTTTCACAGATCGGTGAGACAGATCAGTTTCACAGATCGGTGAGACAGATCAGTTTCACAGATCGGTGAGACAGATCGGTGAGACAGATCGGTGAGACAGATCGGTGAGACAGATCGGTGAGACAGATCGGTGAGACAGATCGGTGAGACAGATCGGTGAGACAGATCGGTGAGACAGATCGGTGAGACAGATCGGTGAGACAGATCGGTGAGACAGATCGGTGTGACAGATCAGTTTCACAGATCAGTTTCACAGATCGGTGTGACAGATCAGTTTCACAGATCAGTTTCACAGATCGGTGAGACAGATCGGTGTGACAGATCAGTTTCACAGATCAGTTTCACAGATCGGTGTGACAGATCAGTTTCACAGATCAGTTTCATGTACAGTAACGGTGGGTGAACAGTGTTTCCAGACTCCTACAGTTTTGCCCCTTTTGACGTTTCCTTTGACGTAAAATACATTTAAAGCCTTATTTTAAGGGCTCCTAAGGCCGTTTCAAATGCCATAAATCCTATATTAATTATTCCTAAGTCTTGGAATGTTTTACGTGGTCAAACCGCGTGGGTTAATGCGATCCGTTTTTAATGGAGAATTAACCGGATCTTAAACCATCACCTCGTTAAATCTTAAAAAGGGACGAGATATCATTCTTCCGGGTTCTTTCCCTTTGTTCTCGATTAAGAGGCACTAGAACCTTTCAATACTTCCCGTAGGAGTTGCACAAACAACCCTTACTCCTAGGATCAGTCCCGCTCTGTTGGATGCAACCAAGCCGTGTCGATCATTCTTCCACATAAGTTGTCGCGAGGGGAGGATCGTGACCTTCTGTGTGGATAAAGGACGTCAAGAACTCTTCGAGGTAGGGGATTCATGGCTTCTCTAATTATATATGTGCAATCGTAGAGTTAGCATGATTTATTCCTTTGGATCACAATGAAATTGACCTAATTAAATACTTGAACCGGATTAAAAGAATTGGTAGATCGCATGCTGTTGCTTTATACCGTAATGACGGTTTGCCTCATGTTTTCCTAGATATAGTGATATCTATGTTTCTTTGTTTTGTCGTTCCTTCATGATAGAAATTGATAATGAACGTAAAGCCGGAATTAATTGTTGATTAATTGGCTAAAGATAAAGAGGCATGTAAATTAATCTGGTTGTTGTCGTTGTTGTAGTTGTTCTAATTTGAGGATAATCAAATTAGGGAAGTAAGCATGGTTATTTAATTATGATAGCTTACTGATTAGGTATCCATGATTGGAACCTACGAATAACAAATCTGTTAATTCAATATGGTTTAGAGAACAGATTATGTGGGAATTTCAAAAAGGGTTCTGAGTTACCCTCTTGTTTGTTAAAGGGCCGAGAGCCCATTTTGTGATGTTTGTTTTCCTGCTGCTTGTGCTGTGATGTGAGCCTGGATGGTTGTTGTGATATGTGGAGGCATGGAGGCCTTATAGTTGTGGCAGCGGATGATGCCTAGTGTGGCGAGATGCATCGGTTTATGCATATGGGTGTCAGGGAGGACACCGGGGGTGATGGAATGGGACGGATATGGTTGCTGGTTGCTTGTGGTTTTCTTGAATGTTAATCTGCTTTGCTTTTCCCCACTGCTCAAGGCAGCTGGTCTTGCTTACCCTCATTCTGAAGGAGGCGAAGACACGCGGGGTATGCCACGTGCTTTCCGTGTTTAGCCTCTCGATGGAGGATGGGTCTATGCTCTTTCTATAGGCGGCAAAGACTCGACGGGTAGTATATCTACTCACCGTGTTGAGCCTCCTTTGTGTTTAGAAGCATAGGATGTTTTTCTAGAATGCCTGGGAATGTGGAAAAGTATTTCTGTATTGAATGTTTGATTAAATGGTGAAATTCCACGGGGATGGAGATGCTGTAATTTAAAGGTGATGTGAATCTTAAAAAGGAGCAGTTGTATTGAAAGTGACGCCATTTCAGTTAAATGGGGAATTGTTCCATCTTAATTAATGCTTAAAGAATTAACTAATGTATAGTGGAACTGATAAATAAGAATGGAGTAATCTAATAAAGCTCTTCAATTGGTTGTGTGCTTATAGGATACCTAGTCTTAGAAGTAGCAGCCTGGAGTCTGAGAGACGTTAGCTGCAGTTGTGTCTAAGACTAGGTAATGCCCATAGTGTGGATGTGAGTTACTTATATACTCTGTACTTTTTGTGTTTCTATACGCTACTCCACCCTGTCGGTAAGGGCAACTGACACCCCGGGGATTCTGAGCCCTGGGGGGGGGTGTTTTCCCCAACATTCTGATGGGAGGATGAATGGCTGACTACCCCCTTTGGCCCCGCTCTCTTCTCTTGGTAGATCTTAGTGCTGGTAGGCACAGTGGTTAGTTTTACCCATATATGTGTGTAGAGGGCTGTAATGGCTTGTGGTTATTTCACACACATATATTCTGGATATAGTATTTTATGGACTACTATAGGTGTAACGTGTATAGGCTGTGATGGCTTGAGGATCCTTACTCGGTGTATGGGCTGTAATGGCTTCAGGTATAATACCCGACGTATGATACACGTTATTCGAGCTGTGGTGGCTTCCGGAAACTACCTAGTTACTTTCGGTTGTGAGGATTGTGTGGAGCTTAGCCCAGGTGTCTGCGGGCAAGCCTATGTGGTGCACGTGGTGCAGATTGTGGAGCTTGACCCATGTTGATACGGGCAAGCCTTTGGAGAGAGATGCACAGGACGTATGTCGTTGGGGCAAAGCGGCAAACCAGTGGGGAAGTAGTAGCGGGGTACCCTTGATATTCTTTACTACATGCTATATTCTTGTATGCGTTACTTGGTGAGAGTAGCCTTGGTGAGGTTGGGAACATAGTATACCTGTTTAGGTGACGAGTTAGTTTCACTTGTTGTTCACTGGGCTTTAGCATGCTTTCTTTACTTTTGCACGAGAGTCTTGGGGAGGATCCTACTGAGTATACTGTTATACTCACCCTATGTACATATAAACTGTTTTTCAGGTCACTTGGAGCAGGTTGGAGATCAAGCTGGTTACTACTAGCTTGCGGTTGGAGGAGGAGCTGTTCGGGCTTGTGGTCACTATCGTTTTACTTTCTTTTGGGTACTTTTAGTTTCCCCTTTCAGTTGTAGTACTTTTGCATGACATTTCATATATGTACTTGGGTTTCTTTTACATTTCAGTTATGAGTTGGAGTTGGTTGGATTCTATTCTATCTCTCTCTTCTGCATGTGTTCTCTTAGAGGGTAATGCCTCCCATTTGTGTGTGTATTATACCCTCGGTGCTAGTCGCCAACCCGGGGCCTACTGGAGGCGGGACTCGGGGGTCATTATCTCCCTTTTCACATTGCCGGCCCAGGAGGGGTACACTTTGTGGGGAGGGGGTCGTGACAACTATTCACCAAAAATTATTTTCATCTTAATGAACCACATTTTACTTACTGATATAAACCAGGTCTCTAGGATTTTTGAAATCAACTCATAGAAGCGGTAAAATTATGTTTTATGTAAATTTGCAAATGCTCCTAGGAGGTGGCTAAAAGACTGTAAAAAGTTCAGTAAAATTTTATACATCTAATTATATTATAAAAAGACACCAATGAATTAAATTGAACTTATCTTGGAATTATACATCTATTTTTACTTAAAATAATTTTAAATAACATAAAGAATTATTTTAGTAAAAAGTCGGTTTTCAACTATAACACAGTGTCTTCACTATTCATCAAAAATTGAATGTTTTCAGAAAAATACCAAAAATCTACCCTAAGATTAATTTTGATATTCCAAATTCAAAAATTAATGCTATTTTACCAAATTAAAAACATATAATTTGCATTAATTAATTTAAAATTAATTCTCTCTGTCAAAACCGAAAAATGGGTTTTTAAAAAGTAAAAACTATCAAAAGATTGACATGTGCTTATGTCAAATTTAAATGAGAAATTACTTATAATCACCTAAATTGTATTAAATGATAAACATATAATCTAACTATAATTCCAAACCATTAAAATGCATAATTTAACACTATAAATTATTTCTATTAAAAAAGTTATTTTCAATTAAAATTTAGTATTTTTCTATATTCATCATAATATAAAAGTTATTAGAAAAGTACCAAAAATTTATCCAAAATAATTTTTTTTGTCCCAATTATAAAATATAAATTAATTTAATTAAATTTAATACATAAAAGTGTCAAATATTGGTTTTAAAAAGGGTTTTCCATTAAAAGGTGGTAAAATTGCATTTTTTTTTAAATAATTCTTTTATCTGAAAAAAAAGAATTTGTTCATATATTATGTATAAGAAACACATAATATGGATTCTAATATTATATGGAGTATATAAAATTCAAAATTCAGTTAAAACTATTCATAACCTCTTTTTAAAGGCTACTTTGGTAAGTCGTGGTGCGCTCGAACTTGGTGTTGCATGTAGCGCAAGCTGTTGAATTACTTTAAAGAAAATTACTTACTATGAAATCCTGGGGTCTTACATTCTTCCCCCATTTTTAAAATTTCATCCTCACAATTTTAAAATTAGGCTTGGTAAATTCATTGAAAGTCCCACATTGGAAAAAGAGTCAATAAAACTATCTCTTTACAAGAAAGAAAGAGAAGTATAAATTTCACCCAAGATAACCCACACTAGGATTAAATTTAGAAAAAAATGGATATGGAAGATAAAATAAGTTTCAAGTTCTGGAAGAGAGTGATAAAAAACATGATTAGGAGAAAGTTAAGAACAAGAAAACCACAAACTTGTGATGAGATAAACGTTAATTAGTTTCCTAGTAGAAAATGTAAACGGATAACATTTTTTTGTTTTAAGTTCCATTTCATAATGTTGAGGAAATTATTTATGAGATTGACTAAGAATATAAAGAGATATACTTACTTTTTAAGTAGAGTTTCATCCTTTAATAAATTTCTACCACTAACTTATCTTTTTTTAAATGATGAGTATTCAAGATGACTTGGTCACACCTTAAGCGCTAGAATTAACTTCTATATAATCACATAATCCACAAAAGATAAACTATATATATTTACCTTGTCTTTAGAGATTAACCAAAACCAAAATGGTTAGTACAAGATCGATGATCCCCAAAAAGGATAATACTTTAGAGAAAGAAATACTTATATTAATTTCTAAAATTAAACCAACAATACCCAAAGTTCAATAAATACCATTCAATAAAAAACTATCCTTAAAATCCATCAATATAATCCAAACTGATATTGAAACCCAAAACCTAAAAGAATTTGATTACACAGTCTCCCAAGTTTATTTGTATTTACAAATAACATTTACTACTCTTAAGTTCACATACATAAAAGTAATTAACCTAATCACATATTCTCTATGATAGGTTAATCATTTTCATAAATAACCCAAATCATTATAAAAACAAAATAAAAAAATTGATAAAAATCCACCATTACTCCTCAAATAAAATCCCATAGTATTCTATTTTCCTTAGGCGCGTAGTATTCCCAACACATCAAACGTCTTGAAAAATAAGATTCATCACTTAATCCCCAAATCATTTTCCTATACTAAGGATATCCATTTGATAAGACATAAGATTCCAAATCAACATATTATTGATCAATAAAATCATTTTAACTAAAAAGAATTAGTCACACTAACCAGGGACATCACGTAGTCCAGTGGTAGGTGATAAATCCCAACCACACTATAGTTTTGAGTTTGATTCCTACAGCTTTTTTCGATGCAACGGGTTGTCACACAGTCTGTGTATTTTCCTTTTTCAAAAACTATATTTTATAACATTCCCAAAATGAGATAAATTCCTCAAAATAACTATAACATATTTTAACCACAAATGTTATCTCATACCTCAGATTTTCATCCAAAAATTTAATAACATGTTATTGCCTCAAATTCAAGGATCATATAAACCGAAATGGTTATTTATTACTATATCAACAATAGAAAACACAATTCATCCTAAAATAGAATTTTCACATAATAAACTGCAGGGTTACACATAATAGAAAAGTATTCCAATGTAATCCCGTCAACAAAGAGCACTAATACTTTTAAACATTTCACCATCCATTTATTTCCACATAGGTTCTTCCTTGACCAAGGGGTTATCCTATAGAATAGTACATTCACTCAAGAAATGTCCAGGTCCCCTACTTTTATGGAAAATGACTGTAAATGGATTCTTGGGATTGTTTTTATTTTCTTCCATATTAATCTTTATTTTTACTCGGCAATTCTTTACTTTATGTCCTTCTTTCCCACACATAAGTTATTTTGTTGTTCCATTGAGACACTTCCCTAGGTGTCTCCTTCCACATTTACTGCATGATGGAAATTGATCTTTCTTTTCTCTATGGTCTCCACTACTGGAGCTCTGATCATTTACCGCCTTTCTCTTCTTTGTTCAGTTCAGCAGTTGATTAATATATTTGTTATTGATCATATTTTTTGAAAATTGATTCAGCATAAACATGATATCTTTTAAACTTATCAACATTCCAATCTGTTACTCATTTCCTCCATCGTGTGCACCTTGTACATCATGTTTAATGTTACTATGACTTCCTGGGAATCCGGCCATTGACTAACACAAAAAAGCATTGTGTGAGTCATAAAATCATTTGGAGAATATCATAATGCCTTATTGACATTCTAAAACACGTTAGGATTAACGAAGTTTATTTATTACCATCTTATTTTAAAATCCTTAAAATTGTTTTGTAAATAAAATTTGAATTATCCTATGAATATCCATCAGGAGTGTCGTAACCAAGAGTGCAGCAAGGCTCGTTGGTGTGAACCAGTTCTAATTCGAGTCTATCTCAAAGCGGTGTTTTCAGGTTTTACCCCTAGGTACATTTGTGCCAGATCCACCTCTACCTACTCGTATCTAGATAGGGATGTATTTCATGGAAAACTCACAAAATCTCTACAATACCAAAATTCTAAGAAGTTCTTCTATAATAATCCTCAAAGTCTATTTTAGGGCTACGTTCTCTAATCAGAGTTTATCTAAATCTAGTTTCCAAGGTTTGTAATAAAATGCCTCTCATACCAACTGTAACTCCCCGACCCCAGCTACCCAGAGTCAGTGCATTATTACATAACATTGGCATGATCACAAAATATCATGTCTCGAAATACTGATTAGTTTAGTAGCCTCGGAAGTACTAGATACATTTATAAGGTTTACAATATATCATAAAATGGAAAACTACAACAACATTGTTTCCATAGACAACACTGAGATCCTATAGACTATCCATGTAGGTCAGTCATAATATACTTCTTCATATCCTCGGAAAAATAAAACATATAAAGGGGTGAGCTTAGATGCTCAGTAAGGATAAAAATATACCAGAAACATTCATAAATAAACATAAACATTTAAGGTAATGTATAAGACTAAAAAAATCCTTTTAAACTTGAACTTCAGTATAATATGAAAAAGATAAAATCAAATAATTCCATTTAATTATAAACATGTATATTCTACTAGTCGAATAATCACATGAAATATCAATAGCCACATTCATAATGATGGAATGCACAATGTCGTACTTTCAGAACCACATATTCAAGGCCTTGTACCAAGACTACAAATAAAATTTTGTCAAGGCCTTATAATAAGACACCAGTTTGTCTCATGATAACTACTGATGCATCAAGGAGCTATATCGGGCTCCACCCATCACTTACTAAGGAAAATTCATTCCCAATATGAATATTTTGAAACATGACATAAACATTCATAATAAAACTATCATACGAAATGTCAATACTTTATCCAAAAACCAAGAATGGTATTAAAATAGCACATCCAAAGTAAAACATAACTCATTAAATACAATATGGAATATTTTATTGTAACAGATTAACCTCAATCGAGAATAATGAAGGATATTGTCAAGATGAAAATAATCATAAAAACTATTCGGGAGAAATATCCCCCTTTTTCTTGAAATCATTTAAAAGTCACACTATTTTTCAAGAAGCCGTTTAAAAATAAATTTTTGAATCAAAGTCTCCCATACCACTTTGAAACATTTAAAAGTAAATTTAATTTTAAAACATTAATTTCCATAAAAATAAATCCTTAAAACCATTTTTAAAACATGTACATTAATGAGAAATATTTAGAAGAATAAATTTTGAAGACATTAAAATGATATGTTAGTTGGAGTACCTATCCAAAAGAGAGATGCTTGAATACAAATATTTGTTGTAATAACAACATTATAATATCTTGAGAAAAAATGTTTTCATGATATACTATGTCAAAGGATAGTATATACACCATATAAAAGTGAATTGGTTCATAACAATAAAAAAGTCTCCAATGAATGTAAATTGAGATGAAATGCCTTGCAATGACAGTATCCTTTGGTAAAGGATAAATCAATGACATAATTATCTATGACAAATATAAATACACTCAATATTATTTTATATTCAGTGTAAATTAGTCCGAGGACATTTACACATATTCTTGTAAAAACAACACCAATGACTTTGATGTTTAACTCAATGAAAGGAAATTGAGTTAAGATGAAGTTTATATTAATGACTTGAGAAATTATCAATGGAGTTATTATGTGTATCAAATATATATCGACATAAAGTGGAGTTTAAATTACTACATAAATAATAAATAGTGATTCTACACATAATCTTGGAGTAAAATAATCAATGAAGTATGCGTAAAGCCCACTGAGCTGAAATTGAAATTTGAAATTCCCTTACCGATTTGGTAACATATGAAACATACAGTCCATGAAAGAATTATCATAAAAAGAAGATTTAAATACCCATAAATTAAATTATATTACACCAATAATACAATCATGGACAATACATATGCAACACAAAATGAAATAGTTTCCAATATAGCATTAATCTCACGGGAATAAAAAGTGAGATGAAAAAACCTTACTTCGTTGTAATCAATCGAGTCATATGACCAAAATTTAATAACAAAAAAATGAATCACATAATACCATGAATATAAATATAATCATGATAATATATATAAAATGGTAGTACACAATACACCACATCCAATAAATTAGTAGCGAACAATGGGAGTCTCGCATAATTAAAAGTGAGATAAGAAACCCCTTACCTTGTACTTTTCCTTGGTCGAGGGTAGGTTAACCTCCTATATAATGGTGAAATAATTGTTTTTAAATTATACAAGAATCATATACATTAATATTATATCATATATGATCTTTTAATATTACTTTGTTAATAATATTTTAGTATTATCATCGTTTTGGGTGTTAATTGATTTGTTTTCCTTTATATGATTTGTAACGTAAGTAATGTTTGTCATGTATAGGATGTATCTTATTCATATTTATAATTATATTAAGTATTTAAAAATTATTTTTAATCATCTAATGAAAATTAGTCATGAATGGATACGATGGGGAATGAATCTCATCGTGTTCGCAGAGACGGTAATCCGTACGTACGCACGAGCGACAATATCATTCTTTTGATATTAAAATAATATATAATTGGATTATTTATCATATATAAATAATAATTATCATGTTATATTTATTATTTATATTTATTATAAATCATTATTATATCCATCCAAATAATAGTGTATTGAATAACAATTACACCATGACGTGGAGACGGTAAGTCGTACGTACGCACATATGGTGATATGTAATTCAAAGGATGGATAGAATAATGAATATGGTTGTACCATATTTATAATGACATAAAATTATATATATGTTACTGGATCTATTATTTTATAATGGAAACAACAAAGAAAGAGGAAGCAGAAGAAGAAAGGAACTTGAAAGAGGTGTTGAAATATTTACCTCTTCTTCAGGTTTTTCATTTTGATATGATCAAAAAGGATCATTAGGTTGGCTTTATGAAAAAATTATGGCCTCTAGGATGAAATAATTTTAGTTGAGAGGGTATTTGATCAGGGTTTGGCTGAGACAAATGTATTTTAAGGTGTGAATTAGAGAGAAGGGGAAGTTCCCTTTTATAAGAGGGGTGAGGGGCACCATAGAAAAAGCTAGAAATATTATTTTAAAATAAAATCATTTTTGGTTTCTAATTGCTCCAAAATGAATTATTTAAAGGCTAATGTGGGGATGGGTCTAAAACCACTCAACCAATAGGTTTTATACACGTTTGGGTTACTATATTAACTTTATATTTTAGATTTAACTCTTAGTTAAGTAATTTGACATTTACCATGTCTTTTTGTATTTTTATATTATATGGTTAATAGAGTTACTATAAACTTCCAAGAGAACCTCAAGTTGTTCATTAAAAACATATATAATATTATTTAAGACCTTTTTCTGAGACTCAAATTTTTAGGAATAGAATATCAATTTTAATGTAATATTTGTTTTAATAACTCTTTTATGTCAATTTTGAAACTATTTGGTATTTTATTTTTTCTAAATTCATAAAGGCATTATTACCTCACACAAAAATTATCTAACCAACCCTAAAATGTAATATTAACCTAGAAAATTAGTTTAATTCATAAAAAGTCACAAATTACATTTATTTGGATATTTATAATATCAATTATTTTAATATTTCATTAATTCGGTAATTACTACATCATCATTGTGTCATAAATAAATTAAATTAATTAATGTCTAAAAAATATAAATAAAATACCATTATGTATGAAATATTATTATCTTTATAATTAATATTTACAGTAGAATTTATCTTATGTATAACTTTATATTAAAAATGTTATAGTTATTAAACTTTGATTTTAACTATTTTAACTCTTCTATAAATAAAATAATAATAAATGTCCTAATATAATCCAAGTGGACCTAAAGGATAATATTTTAATCCTAATATTGTTTTTGGTCGAATTACACTTATCCAATAGAATTATGACATGTGTTAGGGTAATAAAAATATCATTTTTACCCATAATTGTCCTATTTAATTTTAACCGTGGTAAATAACAGTAAAAAGTTATTATTCACCAAAATTTATTTTCATCTTATTGAACCATATTTTACTCACTGATATCAACCATGTCTCTCAGATTTTTGATATTCAACTCACAGAAGTAGAAAAATTATGTTTTATGTAAATTTGCAAATGCTCCTATGAGGTGTGTAAAAGACGGTAAAAAGTTCAGTAAAATTTTATACATCTAATTATATTATAAAATGACACCAATGAATTACATTGAAATTATCTTGGAATTATACATCTATTTTTACTTAAAATAAATTTAAATAAAATAATGAATTATTTTAATAAAAAGTCGGTTTTCAACTATAACATAGTGTTTTTCACTATTCATCAAAAATTGAATGTTTTCAGAAAAAATACCAAAAAGTTACCCTAAGATTAATTTTGATATTCATAATTCAAAAATTAATGCTATTTTACCAAATTAAAAACATATAATTTGCATTAATTAATTTAAAATTAATTCTCATTGTCAAAATCGAAAACCGGATTTTTAAAAAGTAAAAACTATCAAAAGATTGAGATGTGTTTATCTCAAATTTAAAGTTAAAATTACTTATAATCACCTAAATTATATTAAATGATAAAAATATAATCTAATTATACTTCCAAAACATGAAAATACATAATTTAACACTATAAATTATTTCTATTGAAAAAAACAATTCAATTAAAATTTAGTATTTTTCAGTATTCATCAATATATAAAAGTTATTAGAAAAGTACTGAAAATTTATCCAAAATAATATTTTATGTCCCTATTCTAACTAAGAATTTAATTTCATTAAATTGAATATATAAAAGTGTCAAATATTGGTTTTAAAATGGTTTTTCCATTAAAAGGTGGTAAAATTGCATCTTTTGAAAAATGCTTCTTTTATCTGAAAAAAAAATCAATTTGTTCTTATATTATGTCTAAGAAACACATAATATGGATTCTAAAATAATATGGAGTATATAAAATTCAAAATTCAGTTAATAATATTCATAACCGCTTTTGAACGAGTAGTTTGGTAAGTCATGGTGCGCTCGAACTCAGTGTTGCGTGTAGCACAAGCTATTGAATTACTTTAAAGAAAATAACTTACTATGAAATCATGGGGTGTTACATTTTAAATAAACATTTATAACCAAACATATCATATTTTTACCCTTATGTAAAAATTATATAGATATTAAATTCAAGAGAGTCCCCTTTTGGAATATTATTTTTATAAAATAATATAAATGTATTTATCAATGGAAAATTGAAGAAACAAAATTACATATACTGTAATTTGGGATTTATATGGTCAAATGTATTCAATCCAATGAAATAAAGGAATGTTTTGGGCTGATTTTGAGACATTAACTCATGGTTCTAACCTTGTTTTACCCATTTTACCCATACTGAGGTGAAAAATATATACTATGATTATTATTTAAAATGACCAAAAATTAAAGATTAATATATAATAAATTTAAAACTAATGATTCCAAATTTGAAGTCAATTTTCCACGATTCAATTAACAGAAGTAGAATAATTTAAATTAAAATTAAACCCATGAAACGTGATAAGAAGTAGTTTTATAGAAAAAAAATGTTTTATGAAGTATGAGATTTTTTTTACTAAAATACAAAATAAGATTAATTACAACGAACCTTATTGGATTTTTCATAATGTTTCTGTACAAATTTTACTATTAAAAATTTTAAAATAAAATGGAACATTGTAAATTATTGAATCAAAAATACAATTATAATTAAAAATTGGTAATTTTCATTATTCACTGGAAAATTAATCTTTTCAAAAAATACAAAAACTTATCCCTTAGATAATTTTGATTTAATAATTTAAAAAATGATATACTTTTTATAAAATAAAATTTAAATATTTTCATAAATTAATTATAATATTCACTCACAAATATAAATAAAAAATAATTTTAAAGAAATGGTAGTTTTGAAGAATAAAATGAATTTATTAAAAATTGAGATATTATTTCATAATAATTAATTAAAAATTCGTATTAATTAATATATATATATATCATGATGTGTTTGATCTTATTAATACATCAAAGTTTTATTTTTAGGTGTTAACGTTCATATTAAATAATAATATTTCAATAGTATTACAACGTTCGTTTAAACATGGTGATGCATGTACAGTAAGATATCAAATAAATAAATTTATTTATAGAGAACTATATCAAAAAAAATATCATGGTGTTACATTCTACCACACTTCAAAATAATTTTTTCCTCAATATTTTTTCACTCTAATATAATCAATTAAAGATATCTCGGTTTCATCTTATCCTCTAGTTCCCAAGTATCTTCATTTAATTTATGGATTCTTTATAAAAAATTTGACCATATAAGTGGTCTTGTTTCATAGAAAATTCTCTCTATGATCTATAATCTCCACCACTTGTTCCTCATAAAAGATATCATCCTCCCAAGGTACAACCACTAAGTTCAATACTTTTGATGAGTAAGTATAAAATTTCTTATGAGAGAGACATGGAATATATAATGAGCATGACAGAGATTTAGAACAAGGTTTGAATGATAAGTTACAATCCTAATGCGATTGGGAATCTAAAATGGACCGATATATCTTGGTCTTATAGTTCCTTCCTTCTAAATCCAATAAACTTTTTCTAATGAAATATTATTAGAAATTCCTTTTCATGAACTTTGGAATCGTGATCTCATAAATTATAGTCAACATAAATTTTTTTTCAACTGTGATCCTCTCATATATGCTTCTGAATAGTACTAACTTTTTATGTCACATCCTTAGCTAGATCAGGTCCCAATACATTTCTTCCTCTAAAACCAGCTAAACACATTAGAGTTATGAACTTTCTTCTATAGAGATCTTAATAATTATCCATCATAATTCTCAATTGAAAGCTGTTACTGATAAAAAACTCGACGAGTGGAAGGTGTTGATCCAAATCACATTTTAAATATAAGAATCATGATCTCATCATATACACCAGAGTTTGAATGGTTGTATCAAACTAACCATATCTCTACGGATAATAATTAGTACTGAAACACATCTCTAAAACCAAATATTTTTTAGACATACCCATAACTTCAAGATAAACCATGGATCCTAATAAAATAAAATAAAATGTCGTACACCATAAAATCTCATGACATTATTAATGTATAAAATAGAAAAAATATTAAGAGAGAAATATTATCTGATGTAAATGAATTGTTGTTACTTCATAATTCAATCAACTATAACCCATATAATATTTTTAGTTTTAGATATTTTGTGGTGTCTGATAAAAAACCATGGTATTGTTTTCCCATTTCAATTTAGGTAATAGTTATGGTTATAAAATCCTCACATACTTTTGTCTCTTGGACATTACTTACTGACATACCTTGCATTATGATAAATTCTCTACTATATCTCTTTTCTTGTTATCCCACCATAAATACTCATCAAATCACTATATATCATTTTACTAACCTGATGAATAGAGACGGATGAACTATCATATTTATTTAATGTTTCATTATTTAATTATAGTATTGATAGAAAATATACTATATTACTAAACCTTATCATTCCATCACAATCATGATTGACTTCAAGAAACTATGTCACTTTCTTATTTTGTTCCACATAATCCCTCTTTGCATCTCTAATATGATCATGGACGGATGGTTTAACATTCATTTAAAAAAGATAAGAACTTCCCCCTTTCATCAAGATTTCAAGTCCCATATTATGAAAATACACAAGTATTTTATCTCTTTTAATCCTAATTATGGGTAAAGTAGTTTGGTCCTTCTGGAAAAAAACATCATCCTACTTGTTCACCTTTCCAGCATGGTAATTTATTGATAATTCATAATATCAAACTATTTATAAACATCTTCTCTAAAGAATATTCATATATTTTCATGTGAATATATAATTAATTATTTTTTATCAATATATATATATATATATATCACACATTTCACCATAAATATATTGTATCCATCTCTTCATTGAAAAGATTACCACTACTAGCTACAATTAATGATTTGAGTTATTTTTCTCATTTATTTTCAATTATCATGTGGTATAATATATAAAAATATCATTATTAATTAGTGAACATCTAAATCCCTTCTTTGATACATCACTCTAAATCAAAAAATTATCTCCACTATAAGGTAGTGTGAGCCTAGATTCACTGACCAACTTTCTCTTGAACTCCTTGAAATTCTCTACGCATTCATATATTTACAGTTACATAAAGTCCTTTCAAGTCAAATTGGTGAGTGGATTGTATTTCTATGATGAATCATTCAAAAAACACTAAAATTATCTAGATAATTCAAAAAAATATGGATTTTTGTTACTTTGGTTAGTCTAGGACATTACTCAATAGCATCCACCATTGAAAGATCTAGAAATAGACCCTCCCTTATATAACACAAGAATGAATCTTTTTAAAGATAAAATTCACACTTTTTAAATTTTTCATATGACTTCTCCTTCATGAGTGTCTTCAATATAATTCTAAAATGAACTTCATACTCTCACGTTCTATTTGAATATATAAAAATATCATCTATAAATAATAACAAAAACTAATCAAGTTAATATCTAAAACAATATCCATTAAAACAATGAAGATAAAAAGAGTATTGGTATGTTGAAATGGAATGACTATAAATTTTGTAACATCTTTGACCCTAAGGCCACTAAATCGGTGCCCCGAGTTGAGTCGTCACATGACCTCAAGCGCACCTCCATGTACACGAGCGGTTACCGACTAGTGGCGACAGTCTAATAAGTCACATGGGGATACTATACCCTCTTTACCAAAGTAATCCACAACATAACACCATATAAATAGTGAAAAAATATGAATAACCAATAAACATGCATAACCAAGCGTTTCCCAAATGGGGTACAAACCACAAATCAAATACAACCATGCCATGCCAAACTTGTAGTGCAAAGTGAATAAAAATCAAAATAAAACAAAACACCAAATTCCCAAATGGGTCCTCACTCCATGTTCAGGTCCTTCTCCATGTACATCCCGAGCCCAACTCAACATCCTAGCATAGGGCCTCTTTCTATGTCCGGACCTACTACCAAGTGATCTGCTCGGGTACCCAATGTTTTCCAAAGCAAGGTGTGAGTACAAAACTCAATAGGCTGCCACAAACGGTGTCTAAAAAATATCCAATCTAATAGATACTTCATGCAAGTACAAAATAAATGGTAAGTATATAAGGAACAGTTCGGGTGACATAAGTTAACAGAGCTTATTTCATTCATGGCTAGCATCTATCCCAATTCCAATTCTTATACTGACTTCAATACTTAATTCATTTTGATCACATGTTCCATGGGTTAGGAATAAATATCATCTACATAAGGGTATAATGAAATTAATCACAATGAATAGGGGAAAATAAGTCAAGTACCTATCTCACTAGGGATACACATATCACATAAACACATTTTCTTAGCTCTAAGCCTTAATCCAGTGGAATGCAATCATTAGGCAAATAGAGACTTCGTCCCCTTCTTCAACACGTGCATTTATGGGGTGGAGTTTAGAGCCTCAGTCTAACTTGACCTGTGGGTGTATAACCTCAAGTCAATACCCCACTCTACCAAGTCATGTGTGCATTCTTATTTATCGATTCACTATAACCATACCATATCATGACATAACATAACCAATGCCATTATAAATCATTAATCACAATGTATAACAAACAACATGGGAATTTTTACTATTCCATAACCCATTAAAAAATAACTATTACTATTCATAGTCATTTATCCAAGTTCTCATTCTCATGCCTTAACCCTTTAAGATTATTAAAAAACCCCTATGCATATAAATATTCATAAATTACCATATATTTACCCATTTAAGCCATTTATGCATCACAAGTACATTTACCGTATCTCATAACACTACCACTTGTTACATTCAACCATTAGGTATACCAAAATTCCTAGGTATTAACCCATTCAACATTTTCATTCATTTCCTTATTATATCCCATTGACCTGATCCCCATTTCTCATTTCATCATCTAATTATAAGTTCACCATTTAATATGCGCTAATCCTGTTAATAATTTCTAACCAAATTTCATTAAATAATTTCCATAGTCTCATTCAACCCAATTTTCCTATTTTCATGTCATGCCAAACAACTCCTTATACCTTTATCACCCAAGGAATATTTATCATCAAACCATTTACAACATAAACAATCATTTAACATTTTCTACAAGGGATTCACATTATTACTGATCAATCCTTCACTTACCCTACAACTCTATAGGTTCGGGATTTCTGGTGCACCAATTGGTGGCATTAAAATGGTCAAGTCCTCTACTACGCATCCCATAGGGATTGTGAGGTTTTCAATTGGTCACATAGACACTACTTTTTAACAAAAACTCCAATGGAACTAAGGACACAGTTGGGGGAAAATAAGAACATAATCTTTCTTGCACAAATCTATAATAAAACTATGGTATAATACTAGTATACCACCTACCTTGAATTTGTTGATGAACGCACACTCAATCATGGACTTAGATCCAAATTCAAGCACCCCTTGAAGTCCTATCCTAGATTCCACTAGAAAGAGATGGTTTTAGTGTTTTAGAAGAATATGGAAGAAACCAAAAACCTTAATCCAAACAAGATTATATGAGTGTTAGACTTACCTGGGGATTCTATCTGCAACCAACGACACTCCAAACAGCCAAGAATAAAAGGAGAACCATATCTTGGAATCATGGGTCATCCATGTTATTCACTAGGGTTGTCCGGGGTAAAATGGAGGAGAAACCTGAGTTGGGTTTTAAAATCCTAGGGTGGAATTTCTATAAATTTCTCAAAGTTTTTGGGTCGTACGGTTTACCCACACGGTTTTCCAAATCATGCATAAACCGTGCAGAAAATACTACCTGAAAATAATCCCCATCGCATGGTTTCGTGGTAATTCTGCACAGTTTTCCATACCATTCGTCAATCATTCTTATGATTCTATCCATGATTACATGGTTACCTATGGTACTCTGCATGGTTTTCACTAACCATTCTCAAACCGTGCAACATGATTAAGAACTCCCATTTCTCCCTTTTCACATCCCGAACCCCTAGAACACCCTTGATCCTTCACCTAAACATGGGGAAACACTTATCTATCCAAAAATAAGAAGCCAATCAAAACATAAACAAAATCTTACCTTAAGAAGGTTCAGGATCTTACAATGTCGTCAGCTTATAATAGCTTGTCCTCGAGCCTCTCTCCCGATCATCACTAACTTCCATAACAAGGGAGCATGAAACAAGGCCTGCCTATCCATTCCCACTTCCCATGTTTTTTGGTTTCACATCACCGGGGCACCAAACAAGGACCAAGGTCACAAACTTTCCCCTCAAGGTTTCCTCACCACAACCCACAACACGAACTAGAAAAACTCCTCAAGGATGCATCCACTTAAACCATTATCACCACGATAACTGCATGGGGGAAACTTAGGTGATAACACTTTACTCACAACATATGGAAACTTAACACACAACATCACATCATCGTGGAGGAACTAATTGGAACCTCATCAGTCTGATCCTCTGCACAACTCATGGCCTAAATCACTTGGAGTCATTTTTTTATTTCCCCCAACTCTAACAGTAACCAAACTAGGTATCACTCAAAGAAAAACACATAATACTTCCATCCACATTTACTGAAAATTTCACCCCATAACTATACAACCAAAATCCACCCAAAACCCTCAGGTACTCGACCAACTAAACTTGTGTCGATGCTCACTATTAGGGCTAACTTACCCAGAATGTGGCCACTTGAGTCCTTCCCACCCGAAATTATGATCACATCATTAACCAATCATTTATCTGGTATAGTTATCTCCACTATTTTCGATTAATTTCCTCCTCCCCAATCGGTGAAGTAACACCAGAACATGACTCAACATTCCTATCACATAACATGTTCCAAATCACTGCACCCAAGCATCCGTAGTGGAATTTCCCTATATTTGAATTCAACTGCACCGTTGAAACCATTCGGAAAAAAATTCCAACACTATCCCTTCAAGAACTAAGATCAACACGACCACACTCAAGTATAACTTCATTTCCAAAAGTAACTTTCCACCACAATATGAACCAAGAGGCGGGTCACTCCCCCCACACATTTTCAGGTTTATCATCTTAGGTCGGTCCACATCTGACTACCTTACCCCAGAGCACCCACTCTCTACTGATGGTATGCTACCCCCTTTCTCATCATCCTCAGGTACTTACTAACTTGGAGCCAATCAATATCATCCCACGCACCCACTGAGGTCGTATCTTGAATTCTAGTAAAATTCCATCATCTCGTTGTTACCACCCTTCAAACTGTCATTGGCTTCAACATTAGCAGGACACCACATCACCTGGACAAGGTCCACCCAACTTCAAGATGTTCTAAAACCGCCTAAGGGTAAATTTTCTAAGTCAAACCCCAATCTTTTTTGGAGATATAGAACCCAACCTCTCTTCCCACAACCCGTTGTCATATCCAACCCCACCCTTCTATAACATCAAAACAGATATCACAAGCTTCGCAAAGAACCACCATGATCATGAAGCGGACACATGGATCATCAGTCACCACATCCAAGTCCCATATTGCCTCTCTTAGGAACCTATAAATCACCTTATAGGTTCCCCATTGGCATCCCAGTGCCACTACATTAGCTCGATGTTCTTCTATCCACATCTAGGACTGACTTATCACTCCCCACCATATAAGTGTTGTTACCACTACTCTCAAGAGCGGTTCCAACCACCAAATATTATACCTGATCACAATCCAAACCCCAAACATAGAAATATACATCTATCTTTTTCCCAAAAAAATAAAACAAAGGTCACCTAGTGCCTATTCCCAGCTTCCGTGAATGGAACCAATGGAATTTTTCGACATTCAGTCCAACCCAAGGAACTCACCCAAATCTATTAAGGGTGTAAATCCCACCATCAATCTCCAAATATACCATTCCATGAACGTAACTTCATAATGTCCCTCATCCAATGAAACACCATCATGTATCTGTGCGTGAGACAGAGCTTCTCAATGTACCTGGGATGATGTCAAGATGTTGAGCATGCCCATCCCTAGGTGAGGTACACTATGAATTTGTTGAATAAAACCACCACCACCTTATCCATATCTAATGTTGAACTATGAGATGCCCTGACATGGAAAGGATCGTCATGATCCCCTACCAAACGCATCTTATCAACACTTAAACACTGCCACTCAGGTGTGATTTCTAACCAAGTTTAACCATCAATCCATGACCAAATCACCATGCAGCCATAAACACACATTTCATATGGAACTAGTCTCGTCAAACCACCAGAGTTCTTCTGATGTATCCCCAATAGCCAACAACAGAAGCACACAGTCTACCACACCATCCAAACCAATGATCTCTCATAAATCAATGTTTATCTATGTGTAGTACATTGCCCACTTACTTACATAACCACGTATCATGGTTAGTCAGCCTCATCAACCCTGAGACGGCCTCTACATCTCACCCAACAAGCCAACCATTTGTACAAACAAGTTCAACCATGTGACCACCCTCACCACAAGTGTCACCATCAAGCAAAAGCATATATCCACACTTCAGCCACCCTTGTATTTTCTACTCAAAAAACACTTCTAGACCTTTATTAATCATCACCCAAACTGGTGAGTTATGAATTCATATGATAAAACCCTCGGAAAAAAAATCCTTACCTCCTATCACAAGCACTAAGGTTCCTTTATTAAAGGACCAGTCAAAACTATACCATTCACTAAAACTTGGGGTACTTAGTATGCATTGGAACCACCTCTAAAGCATATCCCATGATTCATATTCCAAGGTACTTTCATTGTTGACCTAACATCTCATGAGCTTACCCTTGATTTTATGAAACTATCATCATTAAACAACAACTCTAGTAGCACCACCAACCATCAACATTTCCAATTAGACCTCTAGTACAAACCCACTCCATACAACACTCTAAGTCCCACTATCAAAGTCGTAAAACATCTACATGTGCAACACACACCCAAAAGTACAAAGGACCCTGTCCAACCTCTCTTATAGGTCACCTTTAAGTTTGAATGATACCAAATCCCTAGACTGGAGTCACTACCAGAAAAATCCATTGGCCCTCTCTCCAAACCATACCTATCATGACACGAACAACGAAATGCTCATGCATAGCACTATCACCACAGTTTCGATGCACATTGTGCTTGACGCACCAAACAACCATTTTCTCTACGTTCTGTACCAAAGGTGTCCACATCCATCGGCACTGCAAATAAAATATCCTCACTAGGTTTCAAAACACAACTCGTATGATCTCTACTCACAAGGTTACCAAGACTGAGGCATAATCCTTAAGGTCTAGCATGCACTCCGTAAGGTTATTAACCACAAGAGATTCCTCACTCTCATTATCGAGAAACACCTCTCAACCGAAACGCCACAACCCTACCAAGGGTTCCCTAAACACACCACCTAGGCCACATCATCACCGGAAAGGCCTCACAATCCAAATAAAAAGTATTATACTAGGGTATTCTCACTGCCCCAACCTACATATACAAGGGTCAAACCGACAACACAAAGGATACCCAACTTTGAACTCAATTATAACCATTTTAAACATACCATTCACCCGAAGCTTTAAAGAATGTACAACAGGATTTAACCATAGATGAAAAGATCTCACACTATCAAACTTTAACAAACCATTCTTTATACTCTACCCCAATGGTCATCATCACACTTAAAACACTACCCTCCAACATACCTATTGTGGGTCATGGTATATATTGGGGTAACAATTTTACTTAATCACAAGTCTTTTTTCAACACATGTTCAAACCAATTCTTCTTTTACAACACGACCCTTTACTCTTAGTCACATTTCCCATTTCACAACATGTTAAAAACATCATTTGAGCTCACATACACATTTCATTATGAAAAATTCATTAGATATTTTACGGTCATTATGAAACCTTTTTTTTTACACCAAAACATCCTTTATAATTTATCAAAACCCAAAACTTTAACTCGGTCACAAAATTTCTTTATACACAATATTTATTAACTATTAATTTTTGTTCTTTTCATTCAACCACTTGCATTACCATTATTAGGCATCATTTTATTCATATTTTTTAAGGAAACAAAATGCATTCTATTCTCTATTCCCCACACACCCATCTTGTGTGTCTGCCTATAATAACACATGCCACCAATATCCTTAGGTGCCTAAAATGATGCATGAATGCACAACCCCATCTCATTCCAGCAATGAGCGAAATATCATAAATCAATAAAATCACAAAACATGTGCATCACCAAACAATGAAATATCATTCATGTGTAACCACACACATCAACAAGAACAATTCCCACCCAGTGTGACATGGGTTTTCCCTCATATATGGGTTAGCTAATCCTAAGAATGAGCTCATTATCGAGGCTCGACACATAATAATCTCATGTCTACCATCACCAAATAGTAATAAAGAGAGGAGAACTACTCTGATACCACATTGTAATGTCCCTGACCTAGAGTCCACTAAACTTGTTCCCCGAGCCAAGTCGTCACATGACCTAAAGCGCGCCCCCTCTTATGCCAGAGGTTACAGACAAGCGGAGAGGGTCTAATAAGTCATGTTGGGATACTATACCCTATTTACTAGAGTAAGCCACAACAAAACACCCTATAAATTGCTAAAACAATATGAACAACCAAAAAAGTTTCACAACCAAATGTTTCCCAAATAGGGTACAACCCACATATTAAATGCAACCATGCCATGACACACTAGTAGTGCAAAGTGAATAAAACTCAAAATAAAACAAATTTCCAAATTCCCAAATGTGTCCCGACTCCAAGTCTGTGTCCTTCTCCATGTACATCTCGAGTCCAACTCAACGTCCTTGTATAGGTCCTTTTCCCTTGTCCTGACCTGCAACCAAGAGATTTACTCGGATACCCAACGACATCCTGAGTAGGGTGTGAGTACAAAACATAGTAGGCCACCACCAACAGTGTCTACAAAATATCCAGTCTAATAGATATTGCGTGCCAGTACAAAATAAATGGTAAGTATACAAGTAACAGTTCAGGATCCACAAGTTAATAGAGTTTATTTCATTCATTACTATCATTTAACTCAATTCCAATTCTTATACCAAATTTATTACCTAATTCATTTTGATCACATGTTCAATGGGTTACGCATAAATATCATCTACGCAAAGGTATATAGAAATAAATCACAGTGCATAGGGGAAAATAATTCAAGTCTCTATCTCACTAGGGATACACATATCACATCAAATCATTTGCTTACCTTAAAGCCTCGGTTTCGGTGGAATGCAACTACTGGGTGAATAGAGCCTATGTCCCCTTCCCTAACCTCTGCATTTATGGGGTCGAGTTTAGAGCCACAATATAACACGACCCATGGGCATAGAAACTCTACTCAATACCCCACTATACCAAGCCATGTGCACATGATAATTTATAAAATCACCACAAACATACCATACCACAACATAATGTAACCAAAGACATTTGAAATCATTAATCACAATGCATAACAAACAACATGGGAATTGTTACTATTCCATAACCCATTAACACATTTACTAATTACTATTTATAGTCATTAATCCAAGTTTTCATTCTCATTTATTAACCCTTTAAGTTTATTAAAAAACCCCATATGCCTTATTCAAATTCATCAATGACCATACATTTACCCATTTAACCCATTTATGCTTCACAAGTACATTTCCCATATCTCAAAACACAACCACATGTTATATTCAATAATTAGTTGTATCTAAATTCCTATGTATTAACCCATTAAACATTTTCATCCATTCCCTTATTAAATCCCACTAACATGCTCCCCATTTCCCATTCCATCATCCAATTATAAGTACTCCATTTAATATGCTCTAATCCTCTTAGGAATTTCTAACCAAATTATGTTAAACAATTTACATAATCCCATTCAACCCAATTTTTCCATTTTTATTTCATGGAAAATAACTCCTTATGCCTTTATCACCCTAGTAATATTTATCATCAAACCATTTACAACATAACCGATCGTTTTACACGTTCTACAAGGGCTTCACATTGTTGCTCTGAAATCCTTCATTAACCCTACTATTATCTAGGTCTGGGATTGTCGGTTCTCTCATGGGTGGCCTTAAAATGGTCAAGTCCTTCTCCACACATCCCACAGGTATCGTGATGAATTAAATTGGTCACTTAGACACTTCTTTTAACCAAATTCTCCAACGGATCTAGGGAAATAATTAGGGTAAAAGAAGAACACAATATTCATTGCACAAATATAGAATAAAACTATGGGATAATACTTATAGACCAACTACCTCAAATCAGTTGATAAACACACTCTAAATCATGGCCTTAGATAAGGATTCAATCTCACCTTGAAGCCCTAACCCAGGTTCCACCGAAAATATAGGGTTTTAGGATTTCATAAGAAAATGGAAGAAACCCCAAACCTTGATTCAAAAAGTTGAAGCAAGTGGAGTGTTAGACTTATTTGGGGATTTGATCTGAAACTAATGGTGCTCTAAACAGAAAATAATAGAAGGAGAAATTTCTCTTATAAGCTTGGGTCATCCAATTTCATCACTAGGGTTATAGGGGGTAAAATGGTGGAGAAGCCTCAGTTGGGTTTTAAAATCCCGACATGGATTTTCTGTAATTTTCTCAAAGTTTATGGGCCACACTATTTACCCGCATAGGTTTCTAAACTATGTGGAAGATACTACCCAAAAATCACCCCCCTTCACACGGTTTCCTATAAATTATGCTTTGTTTTCAAAATCATGCGTCTACAATTCCAAATATTTTTCCCATGATCGCACGGTTACCTAGGATACTCTATACGGTTTGCACTAACTGCGCATAAACAGTGCAACATGGCCAGGAACTACCTTTTCTTTATCTTTCATGTCCCGAACCCCTAAAACACCCCATAGCCTTCATCTAAATATGAGTAAAAACATATCTAGACAAAAATAAGAGGCCAAACCAAAACGTAAACAAAAACATACCTTATGAAGGTCTGATATATTACAAATTCATAATGTACATACCCCATATAAAAGGTTGTATTGAGTATATCATCATTATCAACTATTAATTTTTAATATCCATAATAAATGCAAATCTTATAAAAATATTTATCTCCACATAATTTATAAAAAAATCATTAATACATGGTAGATGATATTTTTTCCACATTGTGATCTAGTTAGGTTATCGATAATCACTGCAAAGAAACAGTAACACGTATTCCTTCTTAACAAAAATAATGGGTTCAAAACCTGGTAATTGAAAATTGTATATGAATACCTTATCAATATTCTCTTATAGTTTCTTCTTTAATTCCTGCAACTCAATTGGTCCAATTATATAATGATACTTTGAAATATGTGCATCACTAGGTATGAGTTTTATTGTTACTCAAATTCTTGATTAGAAGGAAGAATATGAATCTCTTATAGAAATAAATCAACAAACTCCCAAACAATATGCATATCTAGAATGTTGATTTTATCCCCAATCATATGATATAAATACCCTTCATAGATAGGAATTAAGACCCATAAGATTAAATTAATTTCCATTGGATGTTTTAATTCATCATCACACTAATGAATGGTCATAGGTTTATTTGGAAAATTAAAAGTGACTTTCCTTACTCATAAATTTATAAGGGATCCATAAAAATAAATCTAATCCATGATTATAGTTTAATCATATTCAACTAGGGTAAGAATCGAAAGATTTACAAGAAGCACATTCCTACAAACTTCTATAGTATAGGAACTATATAATAGAGTTTCTTACATCCTACCATTAAATGTTTTCACCACTAACTTGGAATTTAATCATTAAGGATACTAATTGATGTTCATTAAGAATTTTCGTGATATAAAATAATTTTCATAACTTATCTCAAATAGGGTACTAAAATATTTGATCTTACATATTACCACCTCAACTTCATCACTCAATATTAAATACCATAATAAAACCAAAATGGTTAGAATGACCATTAGGTATATTTAATAAGAGTGAAAAATTAGTAGAAATATTGCATTGGAAGTCTAAATCATGACACCTTCTCAATCTATGGTTACTTAGGTTCAACCTAGGTTTTCCATGGACATTACTAAAACATTAGGATGTTATCTTACACTTGGAATTATCCCCAAGGTTTTAACTAGTTTTTTCTAACTGTAATCTCTAATGATTAACTAATCCCTACTATAGTAGTAACTATTATGGACAATGATTTTCATAAAAATAATATTACAACTTTTTATAAGAAAACTAAATATATATTATATTATGATCCACTATAAAATCTTAATTTTTTAGTGTTATTGTATACTAGATTCATGAACATCATATTTATATACATTCTTCAACATATCTCATCAAGATACTCTTACTTTGCACCCTTCTTAACACACCCTACATAAGAAATTTCTTCACGACCTAAGGAAATTAATCATAAGAAAGAGTAACCTCAGATTCTTAGTAAGGGTAAATATATAATATATCATTTTCTGATCACATAAAATCATAAGAAATGTATAAGGGTATGTGATTATGACAATAACTTACAATATTCACAACTAATCTATCACAACCCATAAATAATTTTCATGGCATAAAACATTATAGTATTAGAAAACATGAATTGTAAGAGTGATAAAACAACATAAATAAACCATGGACTATAATTTCATATCATAATATTATCATAAAAGTGTGGCACCATCATAGGTAAAAATTATTTCATATTTGAAGGTTAACTTCTAAGACTATAAAATTATAGTGGATTACGAATCAAAATATATCCCCCATATCAGAACAGACCATGCATCATCACTTGTTTCCAATAGTGGGTCAAACATCACCACTCATTACCCAAAGTGGTTTAGCCATCCTTGCTTGTTTCCCATACTGGATCGATTATATAAACTACCATAAAATAAATATCTCATTGAAATAAATATTTTCTTAATGTATTGGTGATATATAAAATTTCTAGATCACAAATAATGTAATAAAAAGCAAACATATATATGCCACATTATCATAAAAACATAATGGAATGAGGACATAACTTGTGGAAATAAATGAGTTTCATAGAAGATTCATCATTTCATTATAGAATAACTCTTGGAAAATAAATGGGTAAAATATCATCATCATAGTCATAAACATGAAAAAATAATAAGTATCATATCATTAGATCACATCCCTAATAAATCATATTTAACATCAAAGGATGTTATAATATATGAAAACTCGTTTAAAAGATCACTGGAATATTGCATGAGGAAAATACTCTTTTAATTTTGAAATCACTTATTTAAAATAAAAATAAAATAATACATATTGAGTAAAATATTTTATTTAAAAAGGGAAACTTTTAAATGAACCTTTAAATAATTAAGTGGACATGATGGTATATAATTTTATTCATTATGATTATGTTAAAAAATATTTCTTTAACATTTTTGGTAAAATGTCAAAATGCCTCATTTATAAAATGATATAAAGATTAATTTTAAACATTTTTGTAAAACATAAATTTTGGGTAAAAATAACTATTAAAAATAATTACATAAATTCCAAAAAACTCCTCAAATCATTTAAAAAACAATTATATGTATGAAAATAATTTTCCTACCAAAATAGGGTAAATATGGCCATCCTTTCTTAAAAACATTTTTTAACCATTTTGACTACCAAAGAGAGAGAAATGGTACCAAAAATAAAAATTATAGAAATAAATAGAGGATAAGAAAAATTAAATTGATTTATTATACAATTTTCATTTTATTTCTTAAATATAAATTCAATCATTAAACTTTCCAATAAAATGGGAATGAAACATAAATCTCTTACCTCAAGTTTTGCCTTTCATCATACATGTTAAAACCAACTATATAATAAATGAATATTTATTATAAATTTATTATATAATAATTAGAATATATAGATATAATTCAATATATTATTTACTTCTAATATCTTATCACTCATTTTATAAAATTATTTTAGTAAAATCATAATTCCCGTTGATAAATGCTTTGTTTCTAATGCATGTTTCGATTCTTCAGTACCAATAATTTTACTTTGATCATGGTTACATCATATATTTAATTTTAATAATAATATAAATATCATATATATTTATTAAATATATATACATATTTATATTCATATAAAAAGAATGTACATAAAAATTAATTGCACCGTTCATAGAGACACTAGGTCGAACGTAAGCAGGAAAGTTGTTTTCGATTTTTAATGATGGAAATAAATAAAGGTAAATAATAATTAACCATTAAAAACAATAATTATATATTATATATTATATATTATATATTATATATTATATATTCATTAATTCTATCCTTATCATATTCTATGTAAAGTATAAATGAAAAACGAATCACATCGCTTTATGGATGTGGTTGTCCACATGTATAAACATGAAATGTAGTCATTTTTTAACAAGAGGGAATGTAAGAAGGAAGATATTATATTATGATTAAAATTTAATTATTATACCATATATATAATATATAAACTATAAAACGATCATAATAGAAATCCATGAAATATGGTGATAGAAACTGAATTGTATCTCCACATTGAGGGGTAGTCCACACGAACGCAGAAGCGATAATTTCACTTCTCATTTAATGGAATAGATAGTAGATATTGGTGTTTACATAATCATAATAAACTTCATGTATTTTGGGGATAATTAATTTATTATTTTATAATGAATACCATAGACTTAAAGTATGTAGATGAAGAAATAATATTAAAGTGGTTAGGTAAGATGATTACCTCTTCTTCTGTAGGCCTCTTCTAGATTCCTTCTTACAAACCTTTAGAATCTAATTTTAAGAAGTGTAAATCCTATAAATATTGTATTGGTATGTTTTTTAGATAATTGGTTTGGTTTTGGTCAAAATATATTGCTCAAGGAGGTGTAAATAAAATAGATAATGAATATCCTTTTATAAAGAAGGGAGAGGACACACAATGAATTACATAAAATATTTAAATATAATTAATTCATTTCTAAAGTATAATGCTTAAAAATATCAATTAATTCATTGAAAAGATTGTATGGATATAAAATCATCAAATAAATAAATATATACAGGTTATGGTGTCATTTTAATCCTTATCTTTTCATTAAACCCCTTCGGTAACTAATATAGAATTTAACTATAGTAACAACATTATCAATATTAAAGGGTTGTGATTTTACATATAAGAAAAAAGTTGTCTCATATTTTTATGGTTTTAAAATAGTTTAATAAAATATAATTCTTCATAAAATATAATTAATGTAAATTTTGATATTATTCAACTAATTTGACTTCAACAACATCAACATAGTAAATTATTTAAAATATAAACTATTGAGACATACCTAATTTATTTTACTCATATATAAAATGTTTTTGTAAATATAATTCACCAAATTAATATTACTTTTATAGTTTTTAATATCATTTACATGATTCTTATATAGCTTGCATAGTCAGTGTAATGATGTTGTGTAAACATTTATGTTAATTATTACATCACTAAAAATTAAAAAATAAATTAAAAAGATAAAAAAATAATTAATAATTAAAATAAACATTTTTTTCCAAATATAAATTCTTCTAATTTTTATTTAAAAATTATAGAGATATTAATGTCAAGAGTATGACATTTTGGAATTTTCATTACATAAAACAATATAAATGTCCTTATCAAGGGAAATGGCACAAATATGATATATATTATAATAAGGATAGATATGGCAGAATATATAACATAAAATAAAATGAATATAGGCTTTGGGTTGATTTTAAAACCTTATCTCATGGTTTTAACATTGATCTACCAATTTTACCCTTATTAAGGTAACAAATATTTATCACAGTTACGATTCATAATGAACAAAAATAATAGGGAAATATTTAACTAATTTCAACCTCATTATTCCAAATATGGATTCCATTTTTGAAGATTAAATTAATATAAGTGTAATAATTTTATTTAAAATTAATCCTGTAAAACGTGATGAAAATCATTTTTCCAGAGAATATCTTTTCTCATGTATAATAAGTTTTGATACTAAAAACCCTAATAAAATTGATTAAAACGACCATAATTTTATTATTAATAATATATGGTAACTAATTTTAATTTAAAGCCATTTTAAAATATATTTTAACTTTTTCAATTCTTGAAAAAAAATAAAGTATTAAATTTAAATTAGTATTTTTCACTATTCACATAAAAATAAATATTTTCATAAAATTCTAAGTAACTAAACATAATATAATGTTGGTATGATGATTTCATGAACAATATCCTTTTTATCAAATAAAATTTCTAAAATCTACATATATTTACTATTATATTAAATCACACAATGAAATAAGAGACATTTTTTTGAAAAAAATACATTTTTAAAGAATAAAATAACTACTAAAAATGAGTACTTATTTATTAATAATTAATTAATACATTTATATCGAGTATAAAATATATATATATATATATTATAATGTGGTTAATCTTATTCATAAACATAAATTAATTGTTTAGATGATAAATATCACATTAAATAATAATATTTCAATAGTATAACACAGATTGTTTATAATTGATGTTGCATGTAAAGAAAGCTATCAAAGAAATAAAATTTATTTATAAATAAATATATCATAAAATATTGGGGTGTTAAAAAAATAATTTCTAGTCATTTATATCCATATGTCCTATTTGAATAATCCTAAACTAAATTACAGAATGGACATGCTTTTAAAACCTTAAAAGGTGACACTATAATCCTTACACATGATATTAAAAAGCATAATGTGCCTCATTATACTAAACTAGACTATATGGATATTGATTTCCTCTATATGGATATGTTGGAATCGCTTTTATAGGGTCTCAATCCCTCCACCCCAACAACATTCACCTCTCTAGATATCGATAAATTTTAGAGTGCATAATTATATAGCTTTAAACTATAATATACTTATTCAATGATAGATAATAAAGTACCTCTCATGCTATGTTCTTTAAAATTCATGGTTTTAATCAATCACTTTAATAAAAGTGTGTCTGGTATTATTATTATGAAGGATTTCAAGAATACTCTTAAATATGTAATAGATATTTTGATTAAAAAATAATAATCTCTATATAATGAGTAAACCTCCCACTCTCTTGATTTCATCATTTGAAATCCCAATGAAATACCTAAAATGGACTATGAAAGAAAATAATTGGAAAAAAATAACACACCCACAAATAACACAGTTAAAGTAAAACATAACATTATAAATGATATTAGTATATTATAAATTAAATATTATAAACATTGGGATAAAATTGTGTGAAATAATAATGATATAAATAATTTGTATTTAATCTATATCGAAATATTATATGACCATTGGGAATTTTCCAATTATAATAGAAACCTAACTATAATAATAGTAATGTCTTTATTAGAAAAAGAAACTAACTGATTGAATGGTACAATGGTCAATAGGGTAACTAATGATGTAACTATGAAATTAATGTTTTCCGTGAATAAATTAAATAATTATAAGAATAAAAATATTATAAAATAATTAATGAATCCACTTAATGTGATTTTTGTATAAGTAAAATTTTTTTTCAAAATTTGATACACATTATTTAATAAAAAACCTTATTTTTATGTTATAAATAATGTTAATATTTATTATTTTAAGAAATTTATTATGGTGTGATGCATTTCTTTTCTTAATAAGCATGTATAAATTAGGTATGGGTAATTTCTAGGTAACTTTTATAAATTGTGAGATATGGAGGTGAATAGTGAAATTAAGTAAAATGTGATATTGTCATTATATGCTTAATAAAAGATTAATTAAACCCTAGATTATGTGAGTATTTTCCCATGGAATGAAAATGAGACTGGATTCATTATGCAACATCACTAAGGGATGGATTGAAATACTTATATTAATAAAAACCTATTAAAATCACTTTTAAAGATAAATAAAAGTAAAAAAATAAAGTATGTAGAAAAAAATAAAAAATTGAAAATAAATGAAGATTAAGAGTGTTAATTTACTAGCCAAATTATTTCTAATAATTATATTTATAATTAATTTATTTCATTCCGCAAAATTATTAATTTTAAAATAAACATCGAGAGTCTGAATGATGATAATGATTTTAAGGTAACATACAACAAATGAAAAAAATTAGAGGATGATAAGTGAGTTTTCAAGCCTAATATTTAGATTTGATCATGATCACAATGTTTCTTTAAATTAAATATTTATATGGGAAAATTAAAAGAAAATAAATCAAATCAAATTAAAATTATAGAAGGATGTGATAAGTAAATTTTTAATTGGTTTAGTATAAGAAAGACCATAACATCCTATTTTATATTAAATATATGTTCTAGTCCCAAGTGCTTTTTAACATTTATAAAAAACATAATAGGAGGATATTATTTAAAAACATTAAATAATTGAGTAAAAGTAGCTCTCTCTTTATATTAAGATGAAAACATCTTTATCTTTAAGATATATTCAATTTAGACTTAATAGGGAACACGTTTTTATCTGAGAAATCCATCAATAAAGGATTGGAACTATGAATTACCCTATCAATTGTACTTATTCTATAAAAGACAGATTGTATATGGAGTGAATAAAATGGATGGGTTCCTTTTACCCTTTTGATTTAAATACAATATTAAAGATAGGTTATAAAGGTTGTTCATATCAAAACAAGAAATCTCTAAACAAATAATATATTTTATCTATATTAATGCATCTCTCATAAAATCATCTCAAGTGTTTTTCACAACTCTTAACTTCTATCTTATTAAAATGATTCATCACTAGGCCTATATATAGATTTTTAATCTCACAGATGGGAAATATAACTATTAGATATTCTATCATTGTATCCCATTTATCTGTTGATTACTTTACCCTTGATATCTTTTGTGTTTTATTTGTGTTGGTTAATTATTTTTACCACTGTAGACAATGTGGATTTATCAATGTATATATATATTCTTTTTACTATTGTAGATAACATGGATTCATATTTTAAATCCTTTATCTCCTATTTATTTGATCTTGTCATGGATATTGTCATTTTGATTTATAAGAACATTAAATTTGGAATTGAAAGAGATTTTTCATACTATATAAAATATAATAAATATACTATTATATCCATTAGATCCAGATATCATTATTTTTTCATCATGGTCTATAGTCATACAATTTTCATGGCCTAATTAGAGTGAATTATGGGAATAAAAACTTATTTGGGCATTATGGTTCTCTTATATTTTCTATTGTTCTACTATTTTTCTTCAACCTTAATATTTTTTCAAGGTAAATATAAGGGGATGATAGAGGTGATTCTAGATACATCACCTAACTCTTATATCAACTATTCATTGTTCTATCTATTTTTGTATGTTCCACTAATAAATGAGATTCAAATATTGAAGATGAATCAGTAGTATTACTTGCCATCCATCTATTTTATTTTTTAACACATAATACGACTTCTTGGTTTTATCACAAAATGTTAAATATTGATACAATATTATTCATTACTAACCTTTTGTGTTATTCTTTAAATGCTTCATTTATTTTTCTTATTATCTTTAAATTTTTCATCCTGATTTTATATTCTTGTATCATTGAATATCTACTATTTATTTTATTCTACTATATGGTATACTTTGAATTTTTTTTATTCATCCATATATCATTCCATTATTCATTTTGACCTAAAAAAATATGAATACTTGTTAGACAAAGAGATTAGTTCCTCATAATCATTAAAATCGATTAGTCTATAAGATTAGGAATATGGTTTCTAGAGGATGACATAATAATATACCATTTTTTGTGATAATATATAATCTAAAATTAGTGAATAATAATTAAAATAATTAGTTTCATGTGATAATTAAAACTTTCCAATCTATAAAATGGATAGAGGTAATATTTGTAGGATGACACAATAATCTCCCATGTTCTAATGATCATAAGACACAATATATTTATGTTCAAATCATTATGTTTTATTTCATTATTTATATACCAATTGAATCGATTGAGATTGAAATATTGCATTATATAACAACCTTTGTATAATGGATTCAATTACACCCCCCTCCCATTGTAAGTATCAAAAAGACAATGGAAAGGAAAACATTGCTCCTTAACTAAAAAATCCATTTTTGAATGAAATTTTCATAACACACTCACCCCTTTAAAATATTTAAAATGGTGAATAAAAATAAAAAATAACGATTTATCCCCCTATGAAAAATATATGGTATTTATAAGTTGGTAATAGTAAAATCCCTTCTTTTTTCATGTAACCTAAAGAATAAAATTAGATAATTCAATTGATTTTCATTCAGATGGATCAAATCAAATTTAAGGTAAAATGATTGAATTTTTCAAAATATAAAGATATCACTAAATGGATAAACTTATATGAAATCAATTCAATGAATTGAAATAGAGAAAAACTAAAAAATAAAATAATTAAATAGTATTTATTATATTTATTTTTGAAAAGACTTATAAATTAATATTTATTTTTTCAAAATCAGTTTAATTATTTTTTTAGTTGAATTATAATTGAGGCCTTAAGATCAATAATTTTTTAATAATATTTATTTTTTTAATTTTAACACTTTCTTATGCTATTTGTGTTGATATATTATTGTTCCTTAGTGCTTAAATTTTTTTGTTCCCAAATTTGTTGGGATAATTTTTATTATAGAGAAACAATATATAAATATCTAATATAGTTCATTTATGAATGAGTATTTATATTAAAATTTAAAAAAATGATGACATTGTATATAAAGAAAGCATGAAAATCAAAAGAAAAAAATTATTTGACCACTACTCTTCAAATCCATATATATGGTTTATTTCTTCTATTTTTCTTTCAACCGGATGTCTCCATTTGAACTACTTTTACAACATATTTTAAAGAACCATCTAAATCCCTTAGATTTACATCACCCTTTAATTATTCAATACTGCCTTGGAAGTAATGGGGGTGATGAGAAAGTGGATTGTTTGGCAGGAAACCACTCTATCTCAAAGTCTCCACCCTTTTAACCTAGTCTCTATGGACCAAAAATGAAAATATTTCAAAATAAAAAAAATCTATTATTAGGCTATGATGAGGAGAAAAAATGGTGATAAATATGAAATTTATTATACATTCTACATGGGAGACCATCTTTCCAAATTGAGCATCAGGTTGGTGGACCAGGCTAAAAAATGAAATTTACAAATCTCATCCACTATATAAGTATTCAAATTTGAATTATTAAAGTATGTATATGAGTAATAAAAGTTATTATAAAGGTAATAACAATCAATATCATCACCTGAGTAATATGAATCAAAGTGTCTCGGGTAGAGAAAGATAGATAATTCTGTCAAAAGATTTGACATTATATGAAAAATGATGCTCTTTAAGAGTACATTAATATTTATAAGAGTTTGACCATTTATAGGATTTATAATGGTACCATTATAATTGAAAATAAATAAATTTTTATATAAGGAAATGAATTGGTGTATGAGATCTGACTATGGAATTTAATCATCATAGATATTACGGTGAATATGAATAGTCTTCATTATGAAATATGTTTTAAATTATTAAAAAAATATTCTTGATAATATAATATATCATTAAATTTAGTATTTTTTATGTTGTCTCATATATTTTTTAGTTTTATTAAATATAAATAATATTTGCATACTAAGGGTCCAATATTGACCAATTAAAAAGGAGGTTGGTTGTCTATCCAATGTATCATCATAATTAGTGATGGAGAGAAACGATTTTTGAATCCATGATTTCTTTTATTTGGAATCTATTTTGTAAAATGGATTGGGAATCCGTATTTGCATTGATTTTCTCAACCATAAATTCTTCTTGATTTCCATTTATTTATTACAAGACATAAATTAGTTCTATCTGGATTTCCTTACACAAACTTTGAAATATTTTATTTAATATAAATATTTTTTATGGATTGTTAATACCAATTCATTCATAGAATATTCCATTTTTTCATAGCTTTAGTTAAATTCTTTATTATATGTTCTTTTTTACACTTGAGGATTTTATCACTTTTTTGTTTGGAAATTTTTCTAAAGGTTGTATCTTTATTTTTGAATGTTGTATCTTTAATTATGATTATTGGGATAATTTAAATAGAGAGTGATTTCATGTTATAATGTTCCATTTATAAATCCTTCAAAATTTTGAAATTATTGTTCTATAATTTCTCACGTTCTGACTCCAATTAAATTATTTTTCTATTCAGTTCAATGATATTATATTAGGATTATTATTATTGATCTTTATTAGATAAATCTTCATTTAATGACTTAGATAAACTTTTTTTATAATATATCTTGAAAAAAAATCATAGAATATATATACTTTTTTAACTCCTAGTCCCATATAAAAATAAAAATTTCATAGAATTGTTGAATAGATAACCTTTTAATGTTGTATTATGATCTAATCTATTGATAAATTCCTTTAAATTCATTTGTTTGTTTCTTTTCAAAAGTATGTACCGATGAAAAAAGTTGAAGTAAAAAATTCCCAATTCACATTTTCTATTTTTAAATATTTGATTGTTTCATTAGAAATTGTATAACCTACCCACATTTATTAGATAGTTTCATAGTTTTTTTAATATTATTTATATTTTATCTTTATAGTAAATCTATATTGATATTAATCTAATTAAATTTTCAGATTTCATGAGTAGTGTAAAGTGATGAAACTAGTTTCTGTACATCAATTCTTTTATTATAGGATAAAATATAGTATAAAATTTTTTGAATTAAAATTAGAAAGTTCCATATAAATATAGGTATCTAAATAATTTATAAGAATATAATATGGTATGATAAAAAATCAAAAACTAGGTAGACTCAAATATATAGGAAATTATTACGTTGTATCTTTTCATTAAACATAATTAGTTCTATCTAAAATAAATCGACTATGAAAAATAGTATAAATTAATATTTAAAGGATGAAATAAATAAAGAATATTTATAGATGATAGAAATGTTAAAATTATATTTCACAATCATATGATATAATGACCCAAATATCATACACATTATAATAAATCATTTAAAAAATTTATTCATAAAAATATTCTAAAATATTGAGGTCTGGTTTCTTTAAGAAATTATGTACATCATAAGTCATTTTTATAATATTTTTTTACATCTTCACAAATTACCCCTATAGATCACCATATTCATATCCCAAAATTAGATATCCTTGAGGAATACATAAAATAATATTTAACCCATTATCTATAGTAATGGAATGAATCATAACAAAGAGGGGGTGAGATATCATGACAGTGAGAAAATCAAAGAAAGGAATCATAAAATAAAATTGATCATAAATTATCACATAGAATCATATGAGAAGAGAAAAAATTTCACAAGTCTCATAAAATTTGGCACAAATATAATTCATTTCATCATAATCTTATGTAATGTCTTGCAAGTATTAAAACATTACATTATGGACAAATTTTACCACATCATTCTCATATATAAGATTGTCGATGAAGATAACCACAACATTCCCACACATAAAATTATGAAAAAATATAACTCCATTGTGAACAGCATAATGATCTCATTAGATATAAATAATTAAACAATTTATTTGGGGGATGTATAAATATAGGCACACCACCATCATAATATTCCATGTATTTATAAAATGCATAAAAAAGAAATTTACATATATAATACCCATGAAATGAACCCATGTGAAAGAAATGGGTAACGTAATAAACACATGAATTATTGACTATCAATGAATTTAGTATGATCCAAATAAAATGATGGGTGAAGGTTTATTGAAAATTATTTTTCAAAAAAGAAACATAACTCGTGAATATAGTCCTTAGAGTGAAATATGATTCATAAAAATAATTTGAAATAAGTAATGGGATTTTCCTCCTTTAACAAAATTTTATATAATATGTAAAGTAATATTTTAAAAAAATTATATTTTATATATTCCAAAAAAAAGAAATCTATTATAATATTTTATATTTAAATAAATAATTTTCTTTTACAAAATCATTGAATGATAGTATAATTTAAAATATTGAAACATGAAAAATAATGAGAAATAAAATTGTTTCATTCATCAACTTTTATTTAAAGGAAATATTAAAAAATGATCTAGAGACACAAATATATCCCTAGAAATGGAGGAATTAATAATACTAAATGTAATAAAGGATATATAATAGTTAAATGGAAATCTTGAGTAAAGAGAGATAGAGTGTGATAGATAATATAATAGTATGAGAAAAATATGAGTGAGAAGGAACCCTTACATTTAGTCCTTAATTTCATTAATCAACTAAATTCATGAATAATCAAGTTTTTTTCATGAATTTACTGATTAAATAAAATTTTCAAATTTAACACATCTCTTATAATCCATTTTTATCAATTTGTATTCAATAATTAAATTAATATTCCCCACATTGATATTTTTTAGGTTGTTTGGTTTATAGTTCCAAAATTGTTACAATATACATGTAACAATAAAAGGTTATTGTAAAATGGTTTCATAATCTATTGAAATATCATGTAATATGTTGAATATAATTCTAATGTTTATTAAATTAAATATTTCCTGAAATTATTACAATTAAAAGAATATTCATCAGTAATATTTTTATATATGCTTCAAAATGATTGTGATTGTTTACTTTAATATCATTAATATCATGAATGTTTAATCATTTTAGATACATATAAATAATATTATTTGATTATTATGTTATAATAAATCATAAAATATAATTCAAATGATATCTTTGAAAGGAATATGTGAAAAATAAAATATCTACATTTAGTTAGGTAGCATAAAACTATCATGGGTGACCAATATTTATAAGAGAATTTAGAAAGAAGATAAAAATCAATAAATATTTATATTCTATAAAAAAATAGACTATGAATAAAATAATATTTTTAAAGCTTTTTTAATGGTTACATATGTTATACATGACATAGAAGGTGAATTGAAATAAAATACATGGACTTTGAAACCCTTACCTTCTTTTTCAAGTCAACAATATTAGACTGAGCCTAAATATTTCAGAGGAGGAACTTTTGGAAATATTAGGGCCATATTAATTATTTTACAGGAGTGTATAGAGGTATTTAGGAAAACATTTGGAAATGGAAAGTGTTCTGGAAGTGAAGAGAAATGAAAAAAATATGGTTATTCATATATCTAGGAGGAAGGGGTATTTTGAATAAAGTACTGATTATTTTATTATCTGGGCCAAGGACTATTAACAGATTTTATAATTTTTTATTTTCTTATTTTATTATTAAAAAAATAAGGTTTAATTGAAATTCTATCATAATAAAAACTATAAGGAATCTTGCAAATATTTTAGAGGATGTAAGGAATCAATTATAGTATTTTAGTACAATGCAAAATAACATGGGTTTTCAAAATCAATTTATAGGTTTGGAAATAAATTTATTATTTTAAAAATTAAAATATTTTAATTAATGAATTCATTTTAACTCATCAAAATAATTTTATAAAATTTTAATTACTTTTTATATCATATTGATGTAATGAAATATACGGAATTCATAAAGACCATATTTTTTATTATTCACTAAAACATAAATTTTTTAGAAAAATAAAAAAATGATTTAAGTTAATTTTGATATGATTATTCTAAAAAGGATATTTTTATTATCAAATTCTAAATATAAATATTATATATTTATCATTTAAATAAAATTATTTAATATATGATAAAATAATCTCATCTTAAATAAAGATTACTTCTTTTATTATGAGTGATTAAATTTCAATTTTTATTACTCCTTAATTATTATAGGTTTGGTATTTAATTATTTATACATTAAAATATAAAAATTTATGAAATTATTCTTTAAATTAAAAAGATTTAGATATTAATTACATAATTAAAAAAATAGTTTTAGTGAGATGTAAATTACTCATAATTCTATGTCATTAACCATATTACATTTATAATAACCTTAATATCCAAATATAATAAACCTTTTTTGGTAATAAAACATAAAAAATATGAGAAATTAAATTTTCAAATATAACTAATAAATAATTTGTAATATTTATTTAGTTAAAACCATGTTATTTAACATTTTAAAGTAACAAAACATGCACATAGAATATGATAAAAATATTTTAAATATAAAAATTATATAATATTATAAATGACTAATAAAATAAATTTATTTTAGTTTAAAAATATATTTTAATTATTCATTTGATCATACTACAAAATAGAATTTCATATCACACTAAAAGTTACAAGATTACTTTTCAATAGTTATATGTTAGAGTTATGTGACTATGAGAACTTGTATTATACTTTTTTAATAAATACCTTACAGTGAATTAATAACTATTAAAATCACCATATTAATTTAAAAATATAATTAATATAGTTATCAAAAACAATATGTGTTAAATAATTATGAATTCATTGTAATATAATATATAAAAACTATTTAGTAAATTAAATTTAATTATGAGACATGAATTAAAAAATATTTCATTATTATTTATTCAATATAATATAAAAAAGTAATAAATTTTTAAAAATAAATATGAAAATTTAAAATCCAAATTTTGTGTTTTTCGGATTTTAGATAAATAAATAATTTTAATTTCACAAAATTTCATTACAAAATATTATTTAATAATAAAAAGGAAATAATTCAATTTAATATTTAAATAGTTTTTGGGAAATTTTAAAAAATGTTTTTGTTTACATGGTATGTTACATTCCACCCCCTAATGAAATTTTTTCCTCTCATTTTTATTCTTTGACAAACTCTAGTTAATTTGTTCTCATATTTTGTTGAACCATAATGTTAATCCTCATTATTATCTTAGGGATTAAAAATGGAAAGGCTATAATATGACTCAATATAAATTAATTATAAGTGTTAATCCAATATGATCATACTAGTTATACTTAACTTAGAAATTTAGAGGCAATAAAAATTTATTTATGGGTTTTACCCAAATTTTTCTCAATCATAATTCCTAAATATTACCAAAATATACTCTAATTCCAAATAAAATGACTCAAGTCTAAAATGCAATATATTATATAATTTTAAATAAAAATATAAATAAATTAAGGAAAAAATCTAGATATACGGTGAATCTTCTTTAAATACATGGTATATCTTAAGGAAGTACATAAAATATATGTTGACCATAAATTTATAGTATGTTTGGGAAACAATATCAAAATTGGGTGAGATATCATGGGAGTAAAAAATCATGGTATAAAATCATAAATAAATATGGATCATAAACTGTAACTTGGAAGAAAAAAATAATATAAAAATTATCATGAGAATTAAAAAATATTGTACCATCATAAAGAATATCATCATACACATTTTTAAAATATCATGACCAATACAACATAAAATTATGGATAGAGAAAGCCACATCATAACCATTCATAAGATTATCAACAACGATAATCACAACATGCCCATGAAGCACATCATCGGCAAATATAACCACATAATGCCCTTGTATAAGGATATAATGAGAGGTAGATCATTATCCAATCAATTTGGGGTTTTATAATTTTAGTCCCATCATTCTTCATAATATATTATACATATGTTTGTTGAATAAAAAACAAACATACATTAGGCATGCACATGAAATGAACCCATGTGAAAGTAACAGGTAATAATAAAATACATAAATCATTACCCAAAAATTTATCCAATAAGATCCAAATAAAACGATGGGAGTTGGAATCTTATAAATATCAAAGTGAAATTCAAAAAATAATAAAATATGAGAAAGAGGTTATGAAATTAATATACATTATAAAAAAAATTAAATGAGAAAAATAATATATAAATGGAAAAAACTATTATGGTTTTCCAAAAAAAATATAAATCATCTTATTTTATATTAAAATATGTTATTTCTATTTAAAATCGTATAATGATAATAGTCTTTATAATTGTGAAACATGAAAAAAAAAGAATAAATAGATCTATTTTCATTATTTGGTTAAATTTAAAAGAAATACTAGAAATGGATTTAGAGACATATGTCTATCCCTAGAAAAAAGAGAGAAATAAAATAATAATTTATATAAAGGATTTTTAAGAGATTAGAGGAAATGGTGATGCAAGAGAGATATTAGACTCATAGAAAACATAACTAAAAGAACAAAAAATAACGGTAATAAAACCTTACATTAAGTCCAAAAATTATTTTAATACTCTAATAAATTCAGGAATAGTCAAGTTATATTCATAAATTACTTCCTTTATAAAAATTTTAATCATTATCATATCTCTTATAACTCATTTCTATCATGTTTTATTCATTTGTTAGGTTCTTTGATATCTTTTTTCATAAACCACTTTGATGTAGTAGTAATATCCAAAGGTAACTATCCAATACTAACATAAGAAAAATAAGTTTAATTTTATATGGTTCATATCATTATATAAGTGATGTAGATCAACAGTTCATAAAATAGTTAAAATTTAGAAAATATTCCTTGGTAATGTATTTTTATAAAACTAAAGAGGACTATAATTGTTTTTTTAATATCATTGTAATCATCACTTCTATAATTATTAAAAGTATTTTTACTTTTTATCATTTTATATTAAATAATGATATAAATTTGTAATAATAGTATTGAAATGAGTAGGTGAAAATTAAAACAACATCATTCACTTCTAAACCATAAAACTACCTCAGGTTAATAGTCTTTTTAACTATGATTAAAAATAATATAAAAAACGAAAAAAAATTATGAGTGATGTTCAAAAATAATAGTGTAATTATGTTAGGATTTTAAAGTAACATTAAATGGTTTCTTTTTTATTGAAGGGCTAAGAGAAGACCGAATCCCAGGGCTTTGGTAATTCAATACAAACTACCATGATTAATCCAAGGGGATTTCCAAAGGTATTCTATATCAAATAGTCATCGCAAACTAATTTAAGGTTATTTAATGAGGTAATATCAATGTATTAGACTCAAAAACAAAATCATAATTGACCAGCCCTCGGAATTCCATTTAGAAAAAACAGTTGAATTATAGGTAGACACCTACGTACTGAACTTAAAGTCTTGGTAGAAGTACATTCCTCTTGTAATATATCATATAATTTATCTTATAAGGGTTGTTCATATAACAAGATCATCTCTTATGTCATTTTCGTATTCTTATGTCCATAACCTAACATTATCACTTTTTATTTATAAGTCTCACATCATTGATACAGGTTCTAAGGTGACAGTCGGTGTAACACCCTGATATTTAAGAATATATTTTCCCTTAAACAAAATTTTTACATGTACTGTGTTTTAGACACTACATCAAACTAAAATGAGTCAAGACATATGAGATAAATAGTATTAAGAAAACTATAAAACAATAAAAACATATGGAAAAAATTATATTAATTGTAATATATTGCCCCATCCCATTGGCTTGAGAGGGTGACAGAATGATACTTGGCATTAAGTGATGTTCCCAAGGTGCCAATGGCTAACAATAAATGTCGGGGGCTTCGAGAATAAATTGGAGAACAATTTTCCATTGAGATAAAATAAACCAACTAAACAATCCATTGACAACAAACTATATGATGCATGTCAACCAAACAACCCAACCCATACATTACCAAAAGACAACCAAGTTATTATATAACAAATTCCCAAATGCCAATAAAACCAAACCCAATATTCGAGTGCCAAGCATAAGATCACACAAAAAGACCCCAAGGAACTAGGATTCCATCTATATATCTACATCAAGCTTCATGCTCCAATTACCACAACATCACCAAATAATCATGTTGAACATCTAGAAAAAAATAGATGATTTACCATTACCTATGTCCATGAAAACAACATTTGTAAAAGTACCCAATTTCCTAATTAGGGGCGAGTAATAATACTCAGTATGATTTCCCCAAATAACTTCCCTACACACACGACTAAGAAATAACTGTTAGCACATTTATATGAAGTAGTTTATATAAAACATTAAATAGTGAAAAGAAGTTACAAAAACCCAACATTAATTTAACAATCCATTCCACCCTTTAAAATTTGCACAACAATTTTTATCTTTCATAGAAACAAACAACAAGGAAACCAAAATAGTGGAGCTTTTTTCTAACCCATTCACTACATTTGCAACTAGTGGTGCTTCCCAACCACTATCCATAATGGTGGATTTTACGTCCACCTCTCATCACCATTTATAGTGAGACTTCCCACCCACTTCCACACAATCAACACAATCCATAATAGTTAATTAAACAACAGGCATAATGCACCAAGGCTTCAAAATAAGCACACAACTATTTCCAACACATGCCAATTCACTTCAATAAATCACCTATTTATTGAAGATACCTTCTACCATTCTCCATGACCTATAATATTTCTCAAAAACCACATTTTTATTGAAAACCATATTGATAAAAGATTTTCATAATCCAAACCAAGCAACTGAATTTAAAATCTACATTTTAAATTCACTAAACAAAACCCCTCTCTCAATAATATCCCATTTCACCCAAAAATCCCAAATTCTTCACCCAATGGGTTTCCACTAAGATTCACACAACATATTTACAATTCATTTCAATCAAAATAAAATTAATTTCAACCAAAGACACTAAATCTAACCAAGTGTAGTCGAGAGAGAATCCACATACCTTTAGTGTTCCGGTGAAATCGACCCACAAGCAACCGCACCACAAATCCAGAAAAATGCTCCAACAAAACCCCTCTAGATATCCATACCTACCCTTAAAAAGACTCAATATTAAAATCCAATGCAAAAAAACCCTATATCTACATGAAATGGATGTAGATCTAGAAAACTGAGAGATAGGGAAGAGTGGGTCTAGAGAAAACCAAAGAGAAACCAAGAGGAGAGACTTACCCAGGTGAAGCTACTATCAAACCACCTTTAACCCCATTAAAATACCTTCCAAAATAAGTAGGATAGCACCCCTATACCTTGAGAACCAACAAAACTGGGTGATAATTGAGTGGGGGAGATTTTGGGTGTTTTTAGGGAAATCCTGACCAATCCTGGATTTTAAAACCATATTTTTTAAGGGATGAATGGTTATATCGCATAGTTAGACAAACTATGCACTAATCATGCACCTGCTACTACCTCTAAGGGGAACCTTGCATGGCATACCCCACATGGTTAGGTAAACCATGCACAAACTGTGTGTACCCCAATACCCATATGGTTCATCTCAAATGGTTTCCCCTAACGGTGCTCAAACTGTGCAGCCTTAAAAATGCCTCAAAACTTATTAAAAACCATTACAAACTCTCCCAACCTCTTACAAACTCATCCCAAGCACTTTAAACACATATAAAAGCATAAAAATGCTACTTACCTTCAACTGGGGGTGCTACATTAACAATCCAAATAATTATTATATTTATGGTATAAAGAATAAATTAGATTTAAAATTAAAATGAATTTTTCTCTATCAAATAACATTATTTTATTACAAGTAATTACATTATAAAATATTAAATGATAATATATAATATTTTTTAGTATAAACATATATATTATTATTATTTATGTTAAACTGGATATGAAATAATATTAATAACACTTGGTGTTTAAGAACATTTTTTTCAATAAAAGTATTTTTTATTATATAGTTTATTTTTCATTTATAAAATAATTTACAACTTATCAAATATAAATACGACAAAAATAAATTAATTTTTTAATTTATAATTTTAAAATTATCATATCATGAATTTTTGAAACTTCTCTAAAAATTATTTTAAGGCGAATGGTGAAATTTACCAATTTTACTAATACTATGAATTTCATACCATTATTAGATTATAAGTCTGACTTAGTGATTTATGAAACATTTTTCCTCAAAAAATATGTATTTTATAATCAAAATTCTGTATTTTTATATATTTATTACTTTTTTAAAAATATATTTTTGATACTTTAAAACACAAGTAATATTTTTCTCAAAAATTAATTTAATTCATTATACTATTATTAAATTAATATTAATAATTACATTTTTTAGAAATTAAATTCAGATAAATTGATTTAGAATTTAGAATTAGTGGTTAGAATTTATCAGATAAGGACCACTTTAATTTTAGGCATAAAGATTAAGTTACCTTTGGTAAAAACTAGTTACCATGGTAAATGATTAAAAGGAAAAAGTACTAATTTTAGGGGTAAAGGGCATGAAACAAGAAAAAATAGGTTTCTAATTGGATTTTTTAGATATTATCAAACATATATCACCTTTTAATCAATTATTTTATATTTTTTTAGCCTAATAACATGTTTAAAATGTTCTCCCTTTATATTAAATTCAAATATTTACAGAAATTTCATTGTCACCACATATAAAAAAGTACTCCCACCATCCCTTCAAGGAACTAATAAATTTTTTGATTACTCCAAAAAAACCTTCCAATTTTCCTTCCAATATATTCTTATTTCACTCTATTGATATTTGTTTAATAGGAATTTACCCTATGCCACCCATTTCTAATGTATCTTCCAAGGATACCTCAAACTGCTTAACGCAAGTAATCATTTTTTCATAACTTTCTTTCCTTTATGTTTTTATTTTATAATTATAATTATCTAATACATATGTAATGAAATAATTATTATTTATATAATGAATTTTATAATTCTATGGGAATGACCATTAATATCCTTTTTCCATTTTCCATTAAGAAAAGTGAAATTGACATTCATGTGGGTGTGGACTACCACATCCACAAAGCGTTGTGTTTTCTCTAATGAGCAGTAATAATAAAGAAATTAATATATAATAATGAAATTTATAACATGTATTGAGTTATATAAATAATAATCCATGTTTCATTGTTCTCTCATATTATAAGAAATAAAATCCTCATTTATGCATACGTGTGAACTGCCACCCCCATAGAACAATTGATTTTTATTTTCCTTTTTTTACTTCCTTATATGGATGGTAATGATAATGGATTTTAGGGATGAATATGATTTTTATAATATAATTAACATTCTATAATAATATATTTTAGCACCTATTAATTATATGATCAAAAAACAGTGACCATTAATTCAATCATTTAAATCAAGATTACTAAGAGGAAAATATTTTATTCAAATTATGTAACATGTTAATATCCATTAAATATTCGAAAAATCATATTATAGTTCTATTATATCACACTAATAAACACTATGTGATATAATTATTCTATTGTTATAATGATACTATAAATAAATTGTTGACCTCCTAGTTTTAATGATCACAAAATCATGATTCTAACACTACTCATGAATTTCATGTTTAACTGTAAGAAATTTGTTTTTTGAAAATATGTGATAAGTATTTCTAATTATAAGACATCATTGGGATAGAAATTATTTTCCATGATACAGTGTCATCATAAAAATCTCAAATTTTGAGACACCTCTTGGACATCACAATGGTAGACTGTCAAATCACTGGAATTAAGAATTGAAAAAGTATGAAACACCGTGAATCGACATACTACCTGGATGTCATGCCGTCATAATAAAAATGTGAAAAATTATGAGATACCAAAAATAAATAACATCATCAGACTGTCATACCACGAGACTAAAAAATTGAGAAATTATGATGCATTTTTTATCGACATACCACCAGGATGTCATGCTGTCAAAATGCGTATGTGGAAAAGTATGAGATACTACCAAATGAGGAAACGTCAATATCACACTTCCAAACTTATACCACCAACATTGGAAATTTTCCTATTTTTTAGACACTATCAAGACATACACTACAAAACTATATACCCTTATATAAGACACCATCAACATCCTGAAATATATCTAAGTCTACGATACTGCCAGAGCAATATTTCGCTAACAATGTATCGCCAGCAACATACGACTAGCAACCTATGACCAAAAATTTACCACCAGAGAAACTTAATACCATAGACTAACATTTCCAGATCCTAATACACCATCACTATTTATATTAAATTATATGATTTTAATTATATTACTCTAATGGATATAATTATTGAATTTAATTCCATTTACTATTTTAATGATTGTTTCTTAAATGTACGATAGAAAAAATGTCAGAACGTGTGGTACAAGGAAGCTAATTCGGACGTTCCTACTACTAACAAAAGTAGGGCACACTCCCTTATGAAATATATATAATAATATATACATATATTCATATAAGGAATAATGTATAGACCGTAGAAATGCATGGACAGAAAGAGCTTGTGATTCACTGAATATCTAATAGCTAAAGAGTTGAACCTAATTGAAAACAAGAATATCTCACCTACTATGTTTGTTTGAATGAGGAATAAAAATATCATCTCATTTGATACTTTTCCCCATTCATAAAACTGGAGTTGTGACGCTCCATTTTCTTAAAGATTTTGAAATAAACCAACTCAAGATTCATTGCTGAGGCAAATTAAGAGTCACAAGATGCATTGCAAATAAATGATCTTCTCTAAACTCTATACTCCTAGGTTTATCTTTTCTATATATATTTATTACTTTTTGAGTAGTTTGTTCTATAATATATTTTATATATGCACATTTTCACCTGTACTAAACTGTAATATACTTGATATCTTCTCAAACACCATTCTTATTTGTTTCTCCCACATATGAGTGTGGTAGAGGTCCTTGTGTGGTCTATTTTATTTTACCCCCACAAATTACTATCGAAGAGGTCATGTTTGACTTGGACAGTGTTAGCTATTTTAAAACATGATACACATTATGGATCATTAATTTTATGTTATATAAACTGTTTGGTTGTAGGTGATAACCATGTGGATAGGACTAAGTCTCAACTTGAGACTGAACTTATTGAATTCAATATTTTTGTTTTGAGTTTTAATTTTGTTTTACTTATTTTTTTAATACTTTGAACTATTTTTCCCTATAAACAAAATTAATACTTTGATATTTTATATTAATTTGTGTTCATATAGTTTTTTTGTCATGTAAATTGATTTCAATGGATTCAATAATATTATATATTGTTCGTTTGAGAACTAACCAATCTTTAAAGAAATATTTATAAACATTAAGATCTATATCATAATAATTATTTTGGTAAACATTCTTGTATTTAAACACTTGGGGGATTTAAAAAAATACATTTTTAACAAAAAAACATTGGGTAATCAATTTACCCCCCTCTTGAGATACTCACTCCATACAAAATTTGGTATCAAATATTGTTCTTTATTCGATATTAATGTTTTCAAATATTTTTTAATTGTGATTTTAGTTATACATTAAAGATATTAAATTTTTTAGTTATAAATTTAGTTATTTAAAATGGGTAATCATTAAAAAGTTTATACAATCAACAAAACTCCTTTATTAAATGGAACAAATTATGCCATATGGAAAATAACGATGAAAATGAACATAGAGAGAATGGGTTTTGATATTTGGTCTACTGTAGAAGAATAATATTCAATGGATGATAATAATAGAATCACATGGAATTAGGCTACAAAATTATCTTCTAATAATAATTATAATGGTTAGAATGCCCTGTACTGTGTTCTTGGTGGTGAATAATTCAATAGAAAATCATCTTGTAAAACATCTTTTGAAATTTGGGATACTATGTCTTTTTATCATGAGGGAACTTCAAATTTTAAATAAATGATGATTAATACTTATACTTTTAAATATGATAATTTTAATATGAATCCTAATGAACCCATTTCTAATATGTACATTAGGTTTAATGATATTTTCAATACCACGAGCTCACTAGAAAATCTTGTATCTGATAGGGACCAGATAATGAGATTACTGAGATGTTTACCTGAAAGATGGAGAGGCACCTCAGTGTCCGTCATAGAATCCTATGATTTAATTAAATTACCAATCAAGGATATGATAGGTGAACTTATGATGTATGAAGAAGAACTAAAGGTAAACTGTAAGGATGATGAGGATACTGAAATAAATTCATAATATTTCAATACTACTACCCCTAAAACATGAGGAAAAGGAGAAAATAGAATGAAAATAATTTAGATTCTAGTGATAATGAATTTGTTTCTAATAGTGATAAAGAAATGTCTCATCTAACCAGAAGGTTTAAGAAGTTCTACAGGAAGATATTTTTTTCCAGAAAAACAAACTATAAATTCAATTATGAAAATAGAGGAATCTATAAGAAATATTGGAAGAAAAATTATGATGATACAAGGGAAGTTGTCTGCTATTAATAAAAAAGAAAAATTTCCATAAAATATGACTATATAAAGATAAAATATAAAAAGAAATATGAAGACAATGAGAGAAGATACCAGAATTCTATGGAATCCACCTAAATTGAATCTAAAGATAGTTTAACTGACTTAGATTCTTCACCTAAAGAAAATCCAGACAGAGTAAATATGTGATTTATGACTAAAGTTAGTGAGGTATCTACTTTACCCACTATTTTTGATATTTTCCCTATACATATGTTTGATAATTCTGACAATGAACAACATGATAAAATCAGGGAAAGTGATGACTTATGTAATTACTAAAACATGCTAAAGGATACTTTTAATGAATTGAAGGATAAGTATAAGAGTCTCAAAACACTACATTCTTGAATTGTAAATGCAAAGTCAGATATCTCTATAGAAAAGTATAAAAAAGTTCAACTGCCAAAAGAGAACAATGAACTCAAAATTTCTAACAAGAAAACTAAGAAAGATCTTGGAAACTTTACAAATGGTACCAATACACTCACTTAAAATCTTGGTAAAACAAGTTTCTCCCAAATATATCAGTGGGATAGGATATGAACCAAGATATAGGGGAATAACTAAGAATAATTTTGTTCATAAATACAGACCCGAAACCTCTTTTTTGAAATATTTTTCAAAAATACCCAACAATGTTTTTATTTCTAAAAGTTTTCATTCTGTTTATAGGAAACCCATAAGGAAAATGTGGGTTCCCAAATCTCTTATCACTAACATTTCTAGACCAAAATTTTTTTTTGTACCAAAATAATTTCTTTTTTAAAAATTTTGTTGTACGAAACTTTCTTAAAGACCTCTAATAGAAGTATATGGTACTTGGATAGTGGTTTTTAAAGACATATTACATGAAATTAGTTTTGATTTAAGATCTTGATAATGGTTTATGGTGGGAATTTCACCTTTGGTGATAATGAAAAGAGAAAAATCATCGGCCTAGGCCATATTGGTAACAAAAAATCTTCTTTAATTTATAACATTTTATATGTTGATGGTTTAAATTATAATATGCTTAGCATTTCTCATTTGTTTGACGATTTTTTTTATTTTAAGTTTATGAATGATGCCTGTAATGTTATTTATTCAAAAAATTCTTTATTTTTTACAGCATTATGAAATGACAGTGTTTCAAGCTCATCAAGATCATACCCCAAACCATGTTTGTCGAATGGCCCCATGAAAGTCTCACCATCGCCATCTTAGTCATAGGGTGAATGTTAGTGTAATAAAGCGATATCTATCAAGACCTTAATAATATGAATATTTATATTGTATATAATAATGAATTTATTTTTATTTTTTTGTTACTTTATAAATAATTTTTATTTTGATTCAATTAAACACAAATTATATTTTTGAGTAATATTCATATACAGTTAATGTATTTATTTTGATGAATTAATTTATTTTTAAAATAAATAGTATTTTAATAAAATGTTAATATTAAATAAATTTTATTAATTATACATGGACATATAATTTTTATGAAGTGAAATGTATTTTTTATAAGGGTTCAAAAACTGTTATTCTCAAAAAACATGACATTTTTCAATAAATGTTGAATATTATTATAAAAGTGAAAATGAACATATTTAAAGAATTATTTAGATAAAATTAATATTATTTTTTGAATCAGATTTTCTAAATTATCCAATGGTGAATTTTTAATAATTTTCTAAGGCATTCAAATTTTGGGGAAAAATTAAATACTGTATAAATATATAGTGTGTTTTATGACATCATAATGACCCAAAATGGTCTAATAAATACTATAATGGGTATCATCAGACAAAAATATGTTTTTCCTTAAATTAATGTGACATTAATTTTACTTTATTAATTTCGTTAAGCCTTTATGAATCCTTCATATCACTTAATATATTTTAGAGTTTTAAATCCATTTATTTAAAAGTGTGACTCACCTCCACATAAGAAAAGTCACTATTTTAATATGTTCATCCATTTTCTTAATAAAATAATGAATAAATCTCAAATTTTTAAAAAAATCATTTTCAAAAACCATGTCAAGGTTTGTGTTTTGAAATATTTTATTTTGTAGAGTCCAAAACCTAAATATTAAATAAATCCCTCTCTATTCCAATATAAATCCACCAAAGATCCCACTTCTCTTCAATAAAAATCCTTGGATAATAAAATTACTCTTACCTCCTCTTTCTATAATCCTCTAAAGGTTCCTCAATCTCTCAAAAATCACCTTTCAATATTTTGGTGTCATACTCTTATGGTAAGGGATCCTCTCTTTCTCACTTTTATTCAAGAATCTCCTCTTTGTTAGGCCCTTTTATTTTTAATTCCTAATGATGGGGTATGTATTTTAACCTCCACCATACTTACCTTATGATGTATAAATGGTGAGAGACCCATTTATCTATCATTAATCCCTCTTAAGAACACCCATTACCATGCCATAATTTCATAAGCATCCTTTCCTTTCTCTTTTTATTCAAGCTTATTTATTATCATTTGTCTTCTTATTATAATTATATATGTGTATACATGTCTATAAATGTCCCTATTAATATCAAATTCATGTCAAAATTATTAGAGACCTATTTCACTTTCATCAACCCATGTTATGAATTTTTATGTGACGTCACTATGTTGCTGAATTTTCATCACTATTTTCCAAGCCAAACTAATTGTGTAGTGAATAACATACCCATTTCCAATTATGGGTGTTCACTTTTATGCACATATACCTTTTTATTAGGGAAATACATGTAATTATTCCACACTCATTTATCATGGGATACATAATGATGATAAATGAGTCCATGTTTTATAATCTATGTGGCACACATAAGCATAAGAATGAAATGAAAGTGACGAGTGTGGTTGGAATTATATAGTGATCCAATACATTGGGTAAGGTTTATTATAGTGATATTTTATGTTTTTACAAGGGTGTACCTGATTCTTTTATAGTACATTGTCCACCATGAAGTCTTGTTCATTTATCCTTGACCTATGATGTAGTTTTTAATTTGTTTCTTCATTTTCATGTTGTCTTTATGTTAGCATGCTATATCATGTCCTATCATTTTGGTTAATGATTGATACTCTTTTTATAACACCTAATATGCCTATATTCTAACATATTTTACCTTATTCCATTTTTATTCCCTTACAGGGCTTCATGGTTTACCTCTTTCTAATGTATTTCCTCAGGTTATCCAATTCATTTTTAAGTTGAAGCATGTTAAAGAAGTTTTCAATAAAGATGTTTTAATTCATGTTTAATGCTGTAAGGAAATGAAACTATTTCCCAATGAAACTATAAATATTGATTTATTTTTTGTTTTTATTAAGTGTACTTTTATGTAATTAAATCATTTATTAATGTGTAAGAAAAATAAGGTGTGTTATAAAAATGATGAATTACAAACAAGTGGTGGAAATTGAAAATAAACGTCTTGGAAATGAGTTGGATTCTATCAAGTATTTTCTTGATGAAATAAGATATGAGTTTAGAGCTTCCTTAGATGGTATTATAAAAAGTCTTGGGGATACTTGCTTAGATTATTCTATTCCTTCTGCTCTGGTTGTGGATGTTTATCAGTTAATAACTATGGTGTGAGAAGAAGTTGTAGCTACCACTATTGGCCCCTATGGTGGAGAAACTGTATTTCCTTTGGAAGTAATAAAAAAATTTGAGAAAGGAACTAAGCATGATCATATGATGATCTGAAATTATTCCAAAGACATAAATAATTATAGGGAGACTATTATTAAATCCCTTAAATACTATCTCTCTCGAATCTATATAAAGAATTCTAAGGAAGAGAATTTGAAATTCTTGGATGAGAACCTTCGAATGCCTCCAGTGTTTCAAGATTTAAAAGATAAATTCAGATATCCTAAAGAGATGACCCCAGTGTTGAATATTTTTATGGAAGATAAGGGTGTCTTTTTTAGTGAAAAGGAAAGTGGTGTCCAGATCATTATAGATTTTATCAATCTCTTGAAGCCTTATCTACATGTTAAAAGCACTGTAGTTGTAGCTCCAAATGCCATTACCATTACTTCAACTTCATCTGGACTTAATAATGGTCCTTTGTACCATTATCCCCATCCACAATATCATTCTACCTTTGTATCCAATCCTTTTATCACCTTTATCTTCTGGAATTCAACCTTTTCCCATGACTCCAACTAAGGCACTCAAAAATTTGAGACCAGTTATTTATAGATAATTACCTTCCTCCTCTAAATAATTACCTCTTACAGTGTGGATCCATTTCCCTAAGCCTTTAGAATCTACTCTCAGTAAATATGATATAGGGAAAGAACCTCTAGATCCTACCATTTAGAAGCCCTGAACCTGGTTTTTTACTTTTTATTGGGGTTGTACCTGGAAAATATTATCATTATATCTAATACTTTTCGGATAATTCCTTATGTTTTTTTATATGTTTATTACCTTTTTGATAATCCCAAAAGGGGGATAATTTTTAGGGAATATGTGTTTCTAATAAAATTTTTATGGCATAGATAATCTGTGTTTTGAAGAATATTTGGAAATTATGTCTATTTTCTAACCTTATTATCATTGATATTTTTTTATTATACATACCTTTGATACATTTTATATTATTATTATTTTCCTTTCACCATATTCACATATTATTAAAGATAATTCTTAATTTATATTAGGATCTTATCTTGGATATCAGGGTTAACCTTGTGTTATATATCTGATAACCTGTTTTTACATTTATAATTGTTGGGTCCACTAGTGTAGATACCCTAAGAGGGGGGTTGAATCTGGGTTTGTGTAACACCACAAGGTTTTAAAAATAATAAATTAACTCCCTGAAACATTATTTTAAGTGCATATTTATAACTATCCATTAAAAATATTTTTTCCACTTTTATATTTTGAATTTCAAAAAATGGTCATCAACAATTGTGTTCAGTATGTTATTTAGAGTCTAATGGAACAAACTTTTATTTTTGGAGAATATTAACATACCCTTATGAATAGTAATATGACCCTAATGAATATTAAATTGTATTATTATTTTATTTTGTTATGTCTTTAAGATAATGACATCTTGTGATTAATTTTATAATGTGATATAAAAGCAGTTACTATTTTTAAATTATTAATTTCTGAATTAAGTATGGTTTTATTTAAAAATTAAATTAATGATATTTAGAAAATCATTTTCAAAAAATTGACTTCATTTAGGAATTCAACACATTGAAAAATAGTAAGGATGAATTTATGGGAATGTTCTGAAATTCACTAATTTTTTATGAATAGTAAAATACGATAAAATACGATAAATGATAAACACATGATTTACTGCATCATAGGTTATGCAAGGCTGATGTAAGACCACTTGGTTCGGGCTCACATACCATTATTACTATTTTGGGTCACATTAATTCTGATTATTCATAGACTTGAGAAAAATATTATAATAATGATTGAAATAATGATAAATACCTCCTCTTCTCCACTATAAATATCACCATCATTCCCCTCTTCCCAAAACACCTCTCAAGCCTTTATAATTACCTATGTTCTAAAAAATACTATTCACAAGTCTCTAAAACATGTCCTAGAGCTTCTGGTCTCACCAAAAGGCCAAAACTGAAGGCCTTAAAAAGGATCTCAAGGAGAAGAGATCAAGAGGTAAACATCCTCTTTAGTTTTCTTTCTTTTCTTTCATTTTATGTTATTATTTTTCCTTACCTTTTAATTATTTTGGGATATGACATTCCATATTCACCTTAATGACCATATTATGTAATAATTATTAGAGACCCATTTTCTCTCATCAAATTATTTTATGAAATTTTAAGCGACATCATTAGGTTGTCGAATTTTCGTAAGGGATTTCACATATTTACTTTTATTTTGAGTTCCTTTATATTCTTCATATTTCATCACCACCTCTTATCCAATAGGTATAAAATTTCCATATATCTTTTATACTATGTATTTCCTCATGTTCATAGAAAATTACTCATCAATATTCTTCTCCTCTTCCACTTATTCAAGTAATTAAAAACATTGTATGTGACAAGTCGAATAACCGACATCATGGATGGTGTGATTTCAATTTTCTTTAATTCCATCAAGGATGATCATGAAACCATTTCTATGGATTAACCATGTTATAATATATTTATTTTGTCTCATCGGTTTTGTAATTCTTTTTTACCCATGATGTTAATTTATAAAACAAAATGGGGTCGTTATTATCAAAGAACCACTAAAATAATCTAAACGAACATCATTAATGTTTGAACTTATGAATAATCCTTATTTAAGAATTAAAAATGATAAATGGTATAATTTATGTTTATGGATATATGTAAATACCACTCCATTCCAATGCTAGAGTTTCACTTCTAATCAATAAGAATAATCCATCATGAACCGATCATGAAAAACATGTAAAAAACACACCCAAAACAATGAAAGGAACAAAATACTGACAATTAATGGGTGAAATGATGTTATAAAATGATCATATAAGATGTTATAAAGATGAATATACTTCTGTAAGATAATAATAACACACTTTTAATCAATATACAAGAGTTTTAAATATGTTTGAACTAAGACAAACCCAAGGTAAAGGAAATTCTTAACCTGATTTACATTCTTTGGGTTAACTTTATAATTCATTATTTATGTGGTATTAAAATTTTTTATGTGATGGGTTTTGTCACGACCCGTCCTCGGGGTCCGTTCTGTGACTACCCCAAGCCCGCCTTCCATAGGCCAGGGGCTGGTGACTAGCACCAAAGGCGTAAATCCTGACAAAAGGGGAAGGAATTGACTTTATAAAGTAAACAAACACCACAGAGTAAGCCAGCATAAGTAAAAAATAAGTAAAACTGGTACAAAAGTAAGTGTGGAAAAGTAAGTGGGCCAGAATACAAACCCAAACAGAAAGTGCTGTACAACGAAAAGTATGTACAACTGAAAGAGAGTGCAGCAGCAGAAAAGTAGCAACAAGTCTAAGATGTACTCTGGAAATCCCACCTGAAGGGTGGGTACAGATCGTCTCCTCTGCTCCTCTGCTCCAGCCGTCCGCTCCGAGCACGTCTCGCCCAGTGATCCACCTCAAGGTACCATCCGGCTCCATGAGCTTCTACCTCGATCAACACAGTTTTTCCTCTGCATTCAACACAATTAAGTGCGGGCAAAGCCTGTGCAGGGGTGAGTAAATGCTACTCAGTAGGGACCCCAAGACCCCCGATGGTCTCCCAGAATCCACAAAGGATAAACCACAAAGGAAAGATACAATCACGAAGTAACAAACAACACTACTTAGGTATATGGCCATACATATACCTAAGTCACCAATTCCAGTTTGGCTCCAACATCCGAGCCCAAGTTCAATCTAGTCCACATAGGATAGCACAACCAACCCACACAGGATAACACAACCCAATCCACATAGGAAAGCAAGTCAATCATATCGGAGATATTTATTTAAAATCAAGACTCAACTCACACAGGTATACTTCTTTATAAGATGATAGAGATGATCAGATGTAGCCACTGATTCATCTAAGCTGGGACCCACGTAGGATACTAGACCAGCTAAGCTTCCAGACCCACGTAGGATACAAGTACTGTAGTCGTCACCGTCGAACCCACGGAGGATTCTAGTACGGTTGTCGTCATCGTCGAACCCACGGAGGATTCCAGTGCGATAGTCTTCACCGTCAAACCCACTGAGGATTCTAGTATGGTTTTCATCGTCATCAAACCCACAGAGGATTCCAGTACGATAGTCTTCACCGTCGAACCCATAGCTGCTGGGGAACTCCTCCTAAATCGAGTACAATGGGAATGCCGCTACAACCAAGCGCTTCCCACTAACCTAGGACTACTGTAGTACTCCACCTGTCGAGTACGGTGGGCCTGCTACTACAACCATCTGCTTCCCACCATGGGTCTGCCGCTACAACAAAGCGCTCCCACTCATAGCCTACAGAGGTACTTCTTCTGTTGAGTACCGCGGGTCTGCCACTATAACCAAGCGCTCCTCCACCATGGTTCTGCCGCTACAACCAAGCGCTCCCCACTAGGCTATCGAAATACTCCGAGTCGATCGGACAGCAGTTGTCATGTCTTAGCCAGCTCTAGGGTTTCGGCACACAGAACGCTCGTTCCGGGAGGGTCCGCTCCACGAGCCAAGAGTTAGATACATCAACAGTCACGTAGACTAGAGTTGATGTAGCGCAAAGTTCTATCATGCCAAAAGGAACACAACATGACAGACGGTGTGTCAATCGGACGCCTGGTCTGAGAGTTATTGGCTTTTTCATTCCAGGGGCCCGGTTGGTTTTTAAGTCAAACCAACCTGACCATACTCCAACTGCATCCAAACCTCGAGAAGGGTAAGTCAAAATGTCTGTCTCACTCAGAGGAATCCAACAAAGTCGACGGAACGTCAATCGGATGTCAGGAGCTCAACTTATAAGTGTTTCTGCTCTAAGGGCCCGGTTGGTTTCGTGTTCGAACCAACCCGGACGTACACCAAGTTCACAGAAACCTTGAGTATAATATACCAAAACAACCATCTCGATCCAAGGATCCCAATTCAACTGACGGTGCATCGATAGGAGGTCTGAAGCCCAATATATGGGCAAATGACTGTAAATAGTCCGAAATGGGTGGTTTGGGCCAAGCTCGGCCCAGCCCAACCCCCCCTGGGTCAGCCTGAACTGGTTCAACCCGACTTGGGTCCGGGTCTGGCCCATCAGGGCGCGGCCTGGCCTGGCCGGTGCGGCCCGGCCCGGCACAGGCGGCCCAGCTCAGTGGGTGCCGCGTGCTGAGCAGACGCGGGGGGGTGCGCTGCCCCCCTTGCTAACAGACGCGACGTTGGTCTCCGCATCTCCCCCGGATCCCGCGTGGCTGTGGATTTAGACGTGGCGGCTCCTTCTGGAGGCGCGTCGGTAGCGCCTTCCGCGGACCACCGGACGCGCTCCGGTGGTCCATTTTGCTCACTGTCTGCGCCTGCGGCTCTCCCGGGACCCGTAGATTACTGTGAAGGATTCAAAACGCCTTTGGGACCCACTTCGTCGTCGCCCGTCAATCCTCACACAAATAAACAAACTACGGAGGGTTGTCGGGCCGTGTTTGTTCGGCCTGCACCCTCCACGTTAGTTGTTTTTCAAAAGGCAATCTTTAAAAGACATGCTCTAAACGAGGGCATAATTGATTCAAGGTAAAATTATTCAATCACCCTGAAATTAAAATACTCATGCACGAGGGGAAAATTCACACATACACTTTATTTGAAAGCCCCCTACCTCGATGAAGTCGTCGGAAGAGGTTCATCGTAGAAAAAGACGTCGCGGAAGAAGGATCATCTGCGTCGGGGTACACGGCGTCGTGGTACACGGCGTCGCGGAGAAGAGGATCGTCGGCGTCACAGTACACAGTGTTGCGTCGTCGATATCTGAGGAATCAGTGTTATTCGTTGTCCTTCGGGCCGGCGTTTTCGTCAGTGACGGTGCATTCTTCATGTTCTTCAAGGAGAAAGATGAAGATTCCAAGGCTTGGGCAATTCCTCTCCAATCTTCTCACATGACGAAATAATGGTTAAAGAAATAATACTTTGTCTTATTTAATTAACACACACAATCCAACATTCAGTTTGAAATTCAAAATGAATTAAAGAATTGATTACATTGAATAACTTAATTCAATTCATTAATTAAGAGAGTTGACTTGGCATTTAAAAGGGGGTTGCGGGTGAGTTACAAAATTAAAAAGCACATGGGAGGTTAAAAGGAAATAAAGGGGGTGGCGCTCGTGTGGGCCCCACCTCACTAATATCCTACCTAGTGGAGTTAGGATATTAGTGTGTCCCACCCCAACCACCATACCAAGGTTATCACAACTTAGAATAGAAATAAAATTTGTTGAACAAATTTTATTTTATTCATTAGTTAACCCATTTTTTTAATAACCACACCCGAGAAAACACAACTCCAGAAAAGGTGTTCTCAAGCAAATATCGGCTTTGCGGTTTCAACGATGCCCTCGTATTTCGATTCCGATCACCGGTTCAAAAGTTAGAAATACCTGCTCGTTCGTTCATTGAATGTACCCGAGCTAAACTTCAGAAATTGATTCTGGGCACACCGGGCCTCAGAATCAGGTGTCGATAGAAACTGCGTTGTAACACCCGAGACTTTTATGTTATATAAATCATCAAAGGAATCTTTCACTTTCTTGGCTTTCTTTACATGAAATCGCGACCTTCCTCGATAGCTTGCGTCGTACGCAATACCGAGTTTCACTAAACAACGATATGCTATTAAAATACTATCAAAACTAGTCGTTATGAATAGTAATAACCACTTTTTGAAATTTTATAAATTTTATTTTTCAAAATGGACTTCATTTTTGGATTTGGAATATCGAAATTAGCCTAGGGTGAAATTTTGGTATTTTTTTGAAAACATTCAATTTTTTATGAATAGTGAAACCACTAAGTGGTAGTTAAAAAAACTGAATTTTTCATAAAACATACTTTTACCGCTTCTGTGAGTGGAATTTCAAAAATCTGAGAGACACGGTTGATGTCAGTAAGTAAAATGTGGTTCAATGGGATGAAAATAATTTTTGGTGAATAGTAACTTTTTACTTTTATTTACCACGGTTAAAAGTACATAGTGTAATTAAGGGTAAAAATGATATTATTATTACCCTAAAACATGTCCTATTATATTGGATAAGTGTAATTCGACCAAAAACAACCTTAGGAATAAAATATGACCATTTAGGCCCACTTGGATTAGATTAGGACATTTATTATTAATTTATTTAAAGAAGGGTTAAAATAGTTAAAATCAAAGTTTAATAAGTATATCATTTTTAATATAGGGTTATACATAAGCTAAATTCGACTATAAATATTAATTAGAATTATAAATGTATTTACTAAATAATGATATTTTATTTTTAATTTTTAGACGTTATATAATTTAATTTATTTATGACACAAATATGATGCATTAATTATCTTATTAATGAAATATTGACATAATTGATGTTATAAATACCCAAATAAATATAATTTGAGACTTTTTATGAATTCCACTAATTTTCTAGGTTAATATGACATTTTAGTATTGATTTAATTAACTTTTTTCGAACTAATCATTCTGTTATGATTTTCACAAAAATCAATTCCTAAATAGTGTCAAAATTGACATAAAATAGTTTTTAAGACAAATATTATATTAGTAATTGTTATTTTATTCCTAAAAATCTAAGGTTCGTCCAAATGACTTATATCAGGTTATATATATTAATAATAAACAACTTGGGGTTCGTTTAGCTTCTTATAGTAAGTTTATTAACCTTATAGCATAAGAACACAAGAAGACATGGTAAAAGTAAAATTATTTTACATAATGTTAAATCTAAATGATAAGGTTAAAATAGGAACCTAAACTTGTCTAAATTCTATTGTATGAGAGGATTTCTACCCATCCCCACCTTATCTTCGAAATAAATCAATTTGTAGCTATTTAAAACCGAATTTGACTTTATAATAAAATAATACTTGTAGTTATTCCAAAGGTTCCCCTCTCCTCCCTTATAAAAGGGCACCTCCTCCCCCTCTTCCTCACACCACATTGAGCCTTCATGCTCGGAAAACCCCTGCCAATTTCTCTTCTCCACTTCCCTAGAAACATCCTAGAGGTACTAGTTTTCTTCAAAGACAAATATTAGTGCCCTAAAAGGAGATCTCAAAGAGTCGTTTCAAAGAAGAGGTAATGTCCGTTACCAATTCTTTCAACTTTATTTCTTCTTCCATTTTTTCTTATTTAGTTGTTTCATTATGAAGTAATAACATCAGTATCACTCATATACTGATATTTTATTATAATTATGAAACAACCCTATTTCACCATCTATCCATCCTATGAAAAATGAAATCACCGCGCGTGCGTACATACGGAATACCGTCTCCACACCGTGGTGTAATCTATTTTCCACCACCACCTTACTTGGATGGGTATAATGGTGTAAAGAATGAATATATATGATTATTGTTAAGTGATATTGATTATGAAATAGAATACATACACTCCAATACAATTCCACGATCATAGGAACGATATCATCACTCATGCGTACGTACGGAATACCGTCTCAACGATGTGATGCGACTCGTTCTACATGATCTTCATTGCATAATGATTATATAAATGAATTGAATGAATGAATATGATATATATTACACTAATACCATTCTGGAAATGAGGTATCTATAACCTAAAAAGAAAAATAAGAATTTATTCGACAAAACACGCATAAGAACAAAAAGTAATAAACACCCGAATAACAAGTAGTAATGAAATATTACTAATAAGAAGCTAAGAATATGACCATATATGATATCATAAAAATAATTATGATTCTGGAATAAGTCAATAACATTATTTAAATCTTTATACAGGAGGTTCGGACACTTACGAAGCAAATCGGACCTAAGGTAAGGGAAAATATCACAATCTCCTTTTTATCCAAGATTGTTTATACTTTGGTATTTACTGGGGTGTATTTTATCATCCACATCCATGTTTCCTCAATATGTAATATTTATATCCTTCTACAATAGTTTATATCCAATTTTACCCTTCGGTGAGTTTTTAGTAAAAGATATGAAAGGAATCTTTTGTCGTTTTTCGTACGAGGTACTTTTTGACATTTCCGACAAAAGTACGAGAAGAATGTTTTTTAACTTATACGGCATGAATGGATTTTTAAAACATTATTTCCAAGAAGATTCCTTTACAAGTTTTCAAGTTTATTTTTAATCAACTTCTTTTAGTTTAGAATTGTATGACATGTTAAGAAAGGAAAATGTTTTTGAAGTAGAAAGGATATTTTCCTCAAGAATGGAGTTCAAGTGTTTTATCAAAATTATTTTCCATATAAGATAATATAGGGTTCTGTTTCTATCCCTATTATTACATGGATTTGATTATGTTGTGATGGAAATATTCTTATGAATTCCTTTATCTTATATGAATTTTTTTATGATGTCACGATGTTTAAGATTCCGATTTTTTTTACATGGGTTATGCTATGATGTATGGTTTATGATTTTGTGGCACACATAAGAATGGTATCATTATGAGATGGGTGGGACCTATATCTCCCTCCAATGCATTGGGTAAAGATTTTATATCTCATGAGATAGACATGGCTGGAACGGCAGGTTAAACCGGTTCAGTGAAACAGAACTGAAACGAGGAGTGAACTCGGTTCAGAAATGGACTTTGTCCACTAAGATAGTCTTGGGAATGAGACTTCACTAATAAGAAATGATTCTCTATGATTATGTGTGTATGACACAAAGTTTCATGTTTTAAGTTATGATTATTGGGATTACATTTCACTCCTATGATTTATCCCATGTTATGAAATTATGATTTCTTTTGCAGGTTAAGATTTCCAAAAGTTATGTTCTTATGTATATGATGTGATTGATATTTCTTTTGTTTACCCTTACTGAGCATTTGAGCTCACCCTTTTTTATGTTTTCTTTCCCCAGGTTAGGAAGAAGGTTATTAATTAAGATATGCCAAAAGGGACTATATATATGATGAAATAAATGGGAGACAGTGTAGACGCTTTACGAACCAGTTGTTTATGTTTCCCAGTTTCTAAAGACACTATACCTATACGGTCCTTTCCTGGTTTTGTTATATGTTTTAATAAGTGTGCTTCAATTCTGAAGTAATAACAATGTATGTAAAGTATGGTTTGTTATAGTTGGTATTAGAGGAAAGGTATAGTCAACCTTTGTAAACTAGGATGTGAAAGCCTTAGTAAGAAACCTAAGGATAAGTCTAAGCATAGAACACAATCTTAGTGTTTTAGAAATGGCCATGAATAACCTAGGATAAGACCTTAAGTGTGAAATTTTATTCTTGATTATGTGGTTTTCCTGTTATAATTAGTGTTTCTCACACTATTCTTCTTGGTTTTAGTCAATGGCTGGAACCCTAAGGAACCATGTTAAAGCGGAATGCGATGGGAAATGCAATGATTGTCCCCCTGAGCAACCAAACGTTATGGGTGCTGGAATGAAAAATCTTGTAGCCATGATCACACAACTTTCTCAAGCTATGAATCATGCAGGACTTCCAAACAAGAAAAGGAAGGAGCAACATTATGTTGAATCCTTCATGAGACAGTGCCCACCTTCATTCAGCGGGTCTACTGATCCATTAGTTACTGAATAATGGATTAGTACTACTGAAAAGATATTTTCAGTTCTTCAATGTTCTGAACATGATAAAGTCATCTTAGCAGTGTATCGTTTGGAAGGTGATGCTGATCAATGGTGGAATCTTATTAAGAATATGAGGCAAAGGGATGAAATTGAGTCCATGGAATGGGATGAGTTCAAGAACTTATTTTTCAATAAGTAATTCCCTCGTATTCTCCGAACAAATATGGAGAAGGAGTTTCTTGAACTAAAGCAAAAGGATGGTGAATCTGTTGGTACCTATGAAGCAAATTTTACAAGACTTTCAAGGTACGCTTCTGGAATTATTATCCAACCCTAGAGTAAGATCGATCGATTCTTTAGTGGCTTAAAACCAAGTCTTCGAAGGGCGTTAGCCATAAGGGACTTTAACAGCTACAAGGAAATCATTCGATGTGCTCTCAAATTCGAGATGGAGATTGGAGTAACCCATTAGTCATATGGGTTTGATAAGAAGAGGAAAATGGAATTCAAAGGAAAATATAAAGAGCACAGTGAAAAGAAGATGAGCTTTCCCTTATGCTCAAAGTGTGGAAAGAAACATGGAGGGAGTTGTCTTAAAGGGACAAGTAAATGTTTCAAATGTGGAAAGGAAGTTCATACGGCATTTGAATGCCGCAATGATGGGAAGAAGATGTCTAATGATGCAAACAAAGGAAGGGATACACAGAATGAACCTACTACACTTCAATGTTTTAAGTGCAAGGAGATGGGTCATTATACCAATCAATGCCCAAATCCAAGGGTTGATGATGATGGTCGACCTCAACAAACTCTTAAGGCTAAAGACAAAGGAAAGTCACATATAATTTCTATCAGCGATGTGGAGTATGATAACGATGTGGTTAAAGGTACACTTACAATCCACTCTAAAGTAGAAAATGTTTTATTTGATTCTGGATCCACCCACTCTTTTATTTCTAAAGAATTTTCTAAGTATATCACTGTATTACCTCAACAATTAGATGTTGAGTTAGCTGTGACAACCCTTAATTGCACAATATTCACATCAAAAGTTTATAATTCTTCCCCAGTAGAAGTTTGTGGGAAAGTGATTCCTGCAAGTCTTGTGATCCTTCCTATAGTGGAATTTGATGTGATTCATGGCATGGATTGGCTTTCTTTATATGCAGCTCATATCAATTTCCAAATAAGGGAAGTCACATTTCATATTCCAGATCAATATATATTCGTCTATCAATGCAAGGATGAACATAACCTTCCCGTGGAAATTTCTTCCATCTTGTGGGTCTTGATTCCCCTAAATGAAGGTTATTTATCTCAAATGGTTGGTGAGAAAATCACGATTAAGAATATGCCCATTGTATGGGAGTTTGATGATGTCTTTCCAGAGGAATTACCAGGTCTTCCACCAAATCGTGAAGTTTATTTTTCAATAGAACTCGTACCAGGTGCTTTGCCTATTTCAAAGACACCTTATAGAATGGACCCAATTGAGTTGCAGGAATTGAAGAAGCAACTCCAAGAGAATCTTGATAAGGGGTTCATACGCCCTAGTGCGTCACCTTGGGGAGCACCTGTTCTGTTTTTTATGAAGAAAGATGGATCAATGAGACTCTGCATTGATTATCGACAACTTAACAAGATCACTATCAAGAAAAAATATCCTCTCCCGCGTATTGACAACTTATTTGACCAACTACGCGGAGCTCAATACTTTTCCAAGATTGATCTTCGTTCAGGGTATCATCAATTAAGGGTCAAAAGGGAGGATATACCAAAGATGGATTTCCGTACAAGGTATGGACACTATGAATATATAGTGATGCCATTTGGTCTTACTAATGCCCCTGCTATCTTCATGGATCTGATGAATAGAGTCTTTAGAGACTATCTTGATCAGTTTGTGGTAGTCTTTATAGACGATATTCTTGTCTATTCAAAGAGAAAGGAATAACATGATGATCACTTGAGAATTATATTGAAGACCCTGAGAAAGGATAAGATTTATGAAAAATTTACCATGTTTGAATTTTGGCATCAAAAAGTTGCATTTTTGGGTCACATAATCTCAAAAGAGGGGATATCTATGGATCCAGCAAAAACAGAGGTTATCTAAAGATGGTCGAGACCAACAACCGTAATTGAGATCCGAAGTTTTCTTGATTTGGCTGGATATTATCGACGTTTTGTGAAAGATTTTTCACGATTATCTAATCCAATCACCAAGTTGACTCAGAAAGGAGTTATGTTTGTTTGGACGGAGGAATGTGAAGAGAATTTCAAGGAGTTGAAAAGAAGGTTATCCAGTGCACCTGTGCTCACACTACCATGTAGTGGAGAAAGGTTTGTGATCTACAGTGATGCATCCAAGAAGGGATTGGGGTGTGTTCTTATGAAAAATGATATGGTGATAGCTTATGCCTCACGACAATTGAAAATACATGAGAAAAATTACCCAACTCACGATTTGGAGTTAGCTGCGGTAATATTTGCATTAAAGATTTGGAGGCATTATCTTTATGGAGAAAGGTGTGAGATTTATACTGATCATAAAAGTTTAAAGTATATTTTCACACAAAAGGAGCTAAATATGTGCCAAAGAAGATGGTTGGAGCTGATTAAGGATTACGACTGCTCAATCCATTACCACCCTGGGAAAGCAAACAAGGTGGAAGATGCATTAAGTCGACAAGACCATGCCAGTTTATCCATGATGAGGATCACAAAAGATCCAATATTTATGTATTTACAAAAGATGGATCTTGGAATTATAATGAAAGGGTAAAATCGTATCTTTCTCAAATGAATGTTCAACCATCTATGCATGTGAAGATTAAAGAGGCACAGAAAGAAGATGTCGAGTTACAAAAGAAGGTGAGAAATGTTCCTTAATTCAACCTTGATTGTGATGGGATAATAAAGTTCAGGAATCGGGTTTGTGTTCCTCCCATCCCCGAATTAAATAAGGAGCTGCTGGATGAGGCTCATAGTTCTTCATTCTCTATTCATCTTGGAAGCATGAAGATGTATAGGGACCTGAAAAGTACTTTTGGTGGGATGGCATGAAAAGAGATGTTGCTGAATATGTCTCTCGATGATTGGTTTGTCAGCAAGTTAAAGCTAAGAGACAGAAGTCTAAGGGGATGTTACAACCATTACCCATACCCGAATGGAAATGGGAAAACATCACTATGGACTTTGTCACTGGACTTCCTAAAACATCCAAAGGCAATAATGCTATCTGGGTCATAGTTGATCGTCTTACAAAGTATGCACACTTCATCGCTATTAGAGAGGATTTCTCTTTGGATCAGCTTGCCAGGATATATGTGAAGGAAGTGGTAAGATTTCATGGAGTACCACTTTCTATTATATCTGATCGGGATCCGAGGTTTACCTCAAAGTTCTGGCGAAGTCTTCAGCATACTCTAGATACATAGTTGAGTTTCAGCACTGCTTATCATCCTCAGATAGACAGTCAGTCTGAGAGAACAATTCAAACTCTAGAAGATATGTTGAGAGCGTGCTCTATGGATTTCAAAGGTGGTTAGGATCAACACCTACCTTTGGTGGAATTTTCTTATAATAATAGCTTTCACTCCAGTATTCAGATGGCTCCTTATGAAGCTCTCTATGGAAAGAAATGCAGGACTCCAACTTGCTAGGATGAACTTGGGGAAATAAAGCTATTAGGACCTAATCTCGTTGATGAAATGGCAGAAAAGGTCTGATCTATTCAACAACACATAAGATCAGCTCAGAGTCGACAGAAGAGTTATGCCGACAACTGAAGAAAAGACCTAGAGTTTGAAGTGGGTGATAAAGTGTTCTTACGAATATCTCCCTGGAAGAGAGTCGTGAGATTTGGAAAGAAGGGGAAGTTGATCCCTAGATATATTGGTCCTTTCGAAATACTGGATCATGTTGGGAAGGTAGCTTACCGATTGGCGCTTCCACCGAATCTCTCTCAAGTTCACGATATGTTCCATGTATCTCTCTTGAGAAAGTACATACCTGATCCTTCACATGTACTCAGCTCAGAAGTTGTACCGCTGGAGCAAGATCTTTCTTATGAAGAACAGCCGATAGAGATTCTATATCGTAGCGAAAAAGTCCTACGAAACAAGACCACTCGCTTGGTGAATGTTTTATGGAGGAACCACCAATTAGAAGAAGCTACATGGGAGCTTGAGGATATGATGAGGGAGAGGTATCCTCATCTGTTTGTTACAAAGTAACGAATTTCGAGGGTGAAATTCATTTTAAGGGGGGTAGAATGTAACACCCGAGACTTTTATGTTATATAAATCATCAAAGGAATCTTTCACTTGATTGGCTTTCTTTACACGAAATCGCGACCTTCCTCGATAGCTTGCGTCATACGCAATATCGAGTTTCACTAAACAACGATATGCTATTAAAATATTATTAAAACTAGCCGTTACGAATAGAAATAACCATTTTTTGAAATTTTATAAATTTCATTTTTCAAAATTGACTTCATTCTTGGATTCGGAATATCGAAATTAGCCTATGGTAAAATTTTGGTATTTTTCTGAAAACTTTCAATTTTTGATGAATAGTGAAACCACTAAGTGGTAGTTAAAAAAATTTAATTTTTCATAAAAATTAATTTTACCGCTTCTGTGAGTGGAATTTGAAAAATCCGAGAGACACGGTTGATGTCAGTAAGTAAAATGTGGTTCAATGAGATGAAAATAATTTTTTGTGAATAGTAACTTTTTACTTTTATTTACCACGGTTAAAAGTAAATAGGGTAATTAAGGGTAAAAATGATATTATTATTACCCTAACACATGTCCTAATTCTATTGGATAAGTGTAATTCGACCAAAAACAACCTTAGAAATAAAATATTACCATTTAGACCCACTTGTATTAGATTAGGACATTTATTATTAATTTATTTAAAGAAGGGTTAAAATAGTTAAAATAAAAGTTTAATAAGTATATCATATTTAATATAGGGTTATACATAAGATAAATTCGACTATAAATATTCATTATAAAGCTAAAAAGCTTTCCTACATAATGATATTTTATTTGTAATTTTTAGACGTTATATAATTTAATTTATTTAGGACACAAATATGATGCAGTAATTATCTTATTAATGAAATATTGACATAATTAATGTTATAAATACCAAAATAAATATAATTTGAGACCTTTTATGATTTCCACTAATTTTCTAGGTTAATAAGACATGTTATTATTGATTTAATTAACTTATTTCGAACTAATCATTCTGTTATGATTTTCACAAAAATCAATTCCAAAATAGTGTCAAAATTGACATAAAATAGTTGTTAAAACAAATATTATATTAGTAATTGTTATTTTATTCCTAAAAATCTAAGGTTCGGCCAAATGACTTAGATAAGGTTATATATATTAATAATAAACAACTTTGGGTTCTTTTGGCTTCTTATAGTAATTTTATTAACCATATAGTATAAGAACACAAGAAGACACGGTAAAAATAAAATTATTTTACTTAATGTTAAATCTAAATTATAAGGTTAAAATAGGAACCTAAACTTGTCTAAATTCTATTGGATGAGAGTATTTCGACCCATCCCCACCTTAGCTTCCAAATAAATCAATTTGGAGCTACTTAAAACCGAATTTGACTTTATAATAAAATAATAGTTTTTGTTATTCCAAAGGTGCCCATCTCCTCCCTTATAAAAGGGCACCTCCTCCCCCTCTTCCTCACACCACATTGAGCTTTCAAGCTCGACCAAACCCTGACAATTTCTCTTCTCTACTTCCCTAAAAACATCCTAGAGGTCCTGGTCTTTTCAAAGACCAATTTTAGTTCCCTAAAAGGAGATCTCAAATAGGCATTTCAATGAAAAGGTAATGTCTGTTACCAATTCTTTCAACTTTATTTATTCTTCCACTTCTTCTTCTTTAGTTGTTTCATTATTAAGTAATAACATCAGTATCAATAATATACTTATCTGTTATTATAAGTACGAAACAACCCTATTTCACCATTTATCCATCCTATGGAAAATGAAATCACCGCGCGTGCATACGTACGGAATACCGTCTCCACGCCGTGGTGTAATCTATTTTCCACCACCACCTTACTTGGATGGGTATAATGGTGTAAAGAATTAATATATATGATTATTTTGAAGTGATATTGATTATAAAATAGTATACATACACTCCAATACAATTCCACGATCATAGGAACGATATCATCACTCGTGCGTACGTACGGAATATCGTCTCCACGATGTGATGCGACTCGTTCTACATAATCTTCATTGAATAATGATTATATAAATGAATTGAATGAATGAATATGATATATATTACACTAATACCATTATTTAAATATGGTATCTATAACCTAAAAAATAAAAATAAGAATTTATTCGACAAAACACGCATAAGAACAAAAAGTAATAAACACCCGAATAACAAGTAGTAATGAAATATTACTAATAAGAAGCTAAGAATATGACCATATATGATATCATAAAAATAAGTATGATTCTGGAATAAGTCAATAACATTATTTAAATCATTATACAGGAGGTTCGGACACTTATGAAGCAAATCGGACCTAAGGTAAGGGAAAATATCACAATCTCCTTTTTATCCGAGATTGTTTATACTTTGGTATTTACTGGGGTGTATTTTATCATCCACATCCATGTTTCCTCAATATGAAATATTTATATCCTTCTAAAATAGTTTATATCCAATTTTACCCTTCGGTGAGTTTTTAGTGAAAGATATGAAAGGAATCTTTTGTCGTTTTTCGTACGAGGTACTTTTTGACTTTTCCGACAAAAGTACGAGAAGAATGTTTTTTTAACTTATACGGCATGAATGGATTTTTAAAGAATTATTTCAAAGAATATTCCTTTACAAGTTTTCAATTTTATTTTTAATCAACTTGTTTTAGTTTAAAATTGTATGACATGTTAAGAAAGGAAAATGTTTTTGAAGTAGAAATGATATTTTCCTCAAGAATGGAGTTCACGTGTTTTATCAAAATTATTTTCCATCTAAGATAATATAGGGTTCGGTTTCTATCCCTATTATTACATGGATTTGATTATGTTGTGATGGAAATATTTTTATGAATTCCTATATCTTATATGAATTGTTTTATGATGTCACGATGTTTAAGATTCCCATTTTTATTACATGGGTTATGCTATGATGTATGGATTATGATTTTGTGGCACACATAAGAATGGTATCATTATGAGATGGATGGGACCTATATCTCCCTCCAATTCATTGGGTAAAGATTTTATATCTCATGAGATAGACATGGCTGGAACGGCAGGTTAAACTGGGTCAGTGAAACAGGACTGAAACGAGGAGTGAACTCGGTTCAGAAATGGACTTTGTCCACTAAGATAGTCTTGGAAATGAGCCTTGACTAATAACAAATGATTATCTATAATTATGTGTGTATGCCACAAAGTTTCAAGTTTTATGTTATGATTATTGGGATTACATTTCACTACTATGATTTATCCCATGTTATGAAATTATGATTTCTTTTGCAGGTTAAGATTTCCAAAAGTTATGCTCTTATGTATATGATATGATTGATATTTCTTTTGTTTACCCTTACTGAGCATTTCAGCTCACCCTTTTGTATGTTTTCTTTCCCCAGGTCAGGAAGAAGGTTATTAAGTAAGATATGCCAAAAGGGACTATATATATGATGAAATAAATGGGAGACAGTGTAGACGCTATATGAACCAGTTGTTTATGTTTCCCAGTTTCTAAAGACACTATACCTATAAGGTTCTTTCCTGGTTTTGATATATGTTGTAATAAGTGTGATTCAATTCTGAAGTAATAACAATGTATGTAAAGTATGGGTCATTATATGCGTACTCATAAAATTTCAATGAAAATTAAGAAAAAAATTCCCTTGAAATTTACAGGTCTTTACATTACTCCCACCTCAGGGATTTACATCCCCTTAAAGCTATAACACAAACTAGGGAAATAAAAGAGATATTGAGCACGCAACCGAGCCTCCCTCTCCCATGTGCTCTCCTAGAGGATCCCATGCTACCACAAAAAGCGCAATAGAGGAATCGACCGTCCACATAGGACTCGCTCCAGTCGATCCTCGATCTCTACCTGTACCTCCACAAAAGTTGCCCCATTGTCAAAGTCAAGCTCCCCGTGGTCGATGATATGTGTCGGTCATGCACATATCTCCTCAACTGAGATACGTGGAAGTCGTCGCGCACCTGGTGTAACTGAGGTGGATTGGTCAAGCTGTAAACCACCTCACCTACCCTGTTGAGGACCTAGAAGGGTCCGATGAAGCGCAGAGATAACTTGACACCCCGGCCAAAACTCAGTAATCCACATCGAGGTGAGACCCGTAGGAAAACGTGGTCGCCATCCTCGAACTCTAGTGGTCTCCACCTTCTGTGAGCACAAGTATTTTTTCAGCTCTGAGCTTTCCTCATCCACTCCTGGATGACTTGGACATTCTCTAGTCCTACAAGAGCTGCTAAGATTTCTTCTTCGCCGATAAAAGAAATCCAGTCTCATCCCCTATATGAACCATGTTCTTTGCCTAATACAGTCAATCCTGATATGGATGATACCAATCCATACCAAGGATGATGTCGTAAGGCCTCGACGCTACTACCAAGAGATCCAACCGTTACTCTCGCCTCCAAGGGTTGAGTCACACTATCAGCATTAGTGTGTGGTCACTAGGTCTCCTCCTGTAGGTATCTCAAAAGTGAGGGTCAAGTCAACGGTTTTTAAACCGGAACCTCTTAGTAACAACATAAAGAGAGGGTAGGAAAGTAAACGCCACAAGAAAGGTGTCTTTTATTACTGCAGCTCAAGTACAAAGACACATTCAACCACAACAAAAATAAATCTAGAAGCACCAACAACAAAGGCCTCTATGCCTGGAACTAGTTTCACTCATGTTCGCCAGCTTCCAGATCTACATAGTCAAATGCCTTGGCTACCTGAAGCTGAGATCTTTCATGTCCATATGTTCCCTACGGTCGGGGTGGTCCTCCTGGTGGTGGTGGTGGAAACACCTCGAAGCGTCGTCCACCTCCAGTTGCATGGCCTGCTCCCCTACCTCGGTCTCCTGCTCCTTGCGATCCGCCCCGATCTAATTTCTGCCTCTGCTTGGGAGGTCCTTCGTTTATATACTGGTCATCTGTATGGAGGGTCGGACAGTCACGAGCCATGGGACCAACCCCGCCATAGGAGTAACACTGCTCGCTCCTGGTAAGTCGTTCTTCACTCTGGGTGCCTCGCACACATGATCTTGTGTCATGCGGTCGATCACCTGTAGGTCTGGTCCTCTTGGACCTCTGCGTCATCTTTCTACTGCCCACTACAGAAGACTCGGCTGCATTCCAGCTAGTGGTGGGTCCTGCTGCTGGAGACTTCTTAGCAAAAAAACTCTCCACTAAGAAGGCTCGTTCCAACACCCCTGTCTGCATCAGGATGCTGTGAGGAACAACTGAGGCTCTAATGTCTCGCCTGAGCCCCTGCTCGAAGGTTCGGGCCCTGAATAACGGGTCTCGTACCATGTCCGTCGAATAACATGAGAGATCAGTAAACCTCGCTGAGTACTGGGCCACGATCATGCTGCCTTGCCGCAGCTGTAGTAACTCGTGAATGTGTACCGCACGGAGGGAGGCTGGAACGAACTCCGAGCGGAAGAGGCTCTCAAAGTCTGTCCAAAGGAGTGATGCCTCATCGTGTATCTGGAGCATCAGGCTCTACCATCTGCCTGCTGCCGCGTGCAGGAGGCTCACTGCAAGGATCACCATGAGGTCATCTGGTGTCCCCACTAACCTGAAAACTCATACAACCGCCTCCAGCCAATCCTCGGCTACCTGAGGGTTCGTCTCCCTACGGAACTTGGGCGGTCTCTGATGCTAGAACCCATGCAGTGCGCTAAGGCGACGTGAACTCTCAACAGCTAGGGATGGTGGCATCGGTGGCTTAGCGGGTAGAGGTACCGCTGGGGCCTCCGCTGAAAAAGGGCCCTGCACTGAAGCCTCGTCGCTCGGTGGGTTGTTGTCTTGCAAAAATCTTTGAACCCTAGATGGCTGCTGTCGTGGGGGCATCCTGAAAAAATACAGGTGCGCCATGGTCAAAACAGTATACCTTGTGAGCTGACACAAAGTAATCACAAAGAAAACTTTTGAAACACACATGCAATCAATGTTTTCGTGCATTGAGTCGGAAATCAGAAGTCAAGGTCCTGGTGTACAGATACGTTGGCCGCCGCACCAACACTGGACTCCCTAGACTGATAGCCACACTCAATACCCTCAACACTATAGTTTCACATAGAAGAAAGATCAGAGTCCTGAGTTCTGAGTTCTTCGGTAGAACCGAACTCCTTTGATACCAATATTGTCACGACCTGTCCTCGGGGCCCATGCAGTGACTACCCCAAGCCCGCCTTCCATAGGCCAGGGGATGCCGACTAGCACCAAAGGTGTCAATCCCGACAAAAGGGGAAGGAATTTCCTTTATAAAGTAAACAAACATCATAGAGTAAGCCAACAGAAGTAAACACTAAGTAAAACTGGTACAAAAAGTAAGTGCGGAAATGTAAGTGGGCCAGAATACAAACCCAAACTGAAAGTGCAGTACAACGAAAAGTAAGTACAACTGAAAGAGAGTGGAGCAGCAGAAAAGTAAGCATCAATTCCAAGCCGTCCTTTGGAAATCCCACATAAAGGGTTGGTATAGATCGTCTCCTCTGCTCCTCAGCTCCAGTCGTCTGCTCCGAGCACGTCTCACCTAGTGATCCACCTCCAGGTACCATCCGGCTCCTTGAACTTCTACCTCAGTCAACATTGTCCGTCGTCTGCATCCCATACAACGAAGTGCAGGTAAAGCCCGTGCAGGGGTGAGTAAACGCTACTCAGTAGGGACCCCGAGACCCCCGATGGTCTCCCAGAATATACAAAGGATAAACCAAAAAGGAAAGATACAATCATGAAGTAACAACCAACACTACTTAGGTATGTGCCCATACATATACCTAAGTCACCAATTCCAGTTTGGATCCAACATCTGAGCCCATGTTCAATCTATTCCACACAGGATAGCACAACGAACCCACATAGGATAACACAAACCAATCCACATAGGAAAGTAAATCAATCATATCAGAGATATTGATTGAAAATCAAGACTCAGCTCATACAGGTATACTTCTTCGTAAGATGATAGAGATGATCAGATGTAGCCACTGATTCATCAAAGCTGGGACCCATGTAGGGTACTAGACCAGCTAAGCTTCCGGACACACATAGGATACAAGTACAGTAGTCGTCACCGCCGAACCCACGGAGGATTCCAGTATGGTTGTCATCGTCGTCGAACCCACGGAGGATTCCAGTGTGATTGTCTTCACTGTCGAACCCACTGAGGATTCCAGTACGGTTGTCATCGTTGTCGAACCCATGGAGTATTCCAGTACTATAGTATTCACCGTCGAACCCATAGCTGCTAGGAAACTCCTCCTCAATCGAGTACAGTGGGCCTGCCGCTACAACCAATCGCTTCCCACTAACCTTGGACTGCTGTATTACTCCACCTGTCGAGTATTGTGGTCCTGCTACTATAACCAAGCGCCTCCCACCATGGTTCTACTGCTACAACCACGCGCTCCCCCTCATAGCCTACAGAGGTACTACTTCTGTTGAGTACCGTGGGTCTGCTGCTACAACCAAGCGCTCCTTCATCGTGGTTCTGTCGCTACAACCAAGCGCTCCCCACTGGGCTATCTAAATACTCTGATTCGATCGGATAGTAGTCGTCAAGTCTCAACCAGCTCTAGGGTTTCCGCACACAGCACGCTCGTTCCGGGAGGGTCTACCCCACGAGCCAAAAGTTCGATACATCAACTATCATGTAGACCAGGGTTTATGTATCGCAATGTTCTGTCATGCCAAAAGGAACACAACGCGATAGACGGCGCGTCAATCGGACGCCCGGTCTGAGAGTTATTAGCTTTTTCATTCCAGGGACCCGGTTGGTTTTTAAGTCAAACCAACCCGAGAGTACTCCTACTATATCCAAACCCCGAGCGAAGTAATTCAAAAGGTTTGTCTCACTAAGAAGAATCCAAAAAAGTAAACGGCACGTCAATCGGACGTCCGGAGCTCAAGTTATAAGCGTTTCCGCTTTGAGGGCCCAGTTGGTTTCGTGTTCGAACCAACATGGACGTACCCCAGGTTCTCATAAACCTTGATTGTAATATACTGAAACGACCGTCTCGATCCAAGGATCCCAACTCAACTGACGGTGCGTCAATCAGAGGTCTGAAGCCCAAGATATGGGAACATGACTGAAAACAGTCTGAAATGGGGGGTCTGGGGCCGGCCCAACCCCCCCCCCCCCGGGGTCGGCCCGAACCGGGTCAACCCGACCTGGGTCCGGGTATGGCCCATCAGGGCGCGGCCCGGCCCGATTCGGCCGGTCCGGCTCAGCGGTTTCCACGTGCTAAGCGGACGTGAGGGAGTGTGCCCCCCCCCCCCATTGCTAACGGACGTGGCGCTGGTCGTCGCGTCTCCCCCGGATCCCGTGCGGCCGTAGGATGCGGTCATCCCACCGCCGCCGTGGCTTCATCCGCGGCGGCTCCTGCCGGTGGTGCACCGGGGCGTGACCGTGTCGGCGTGGCACGTCAGCAGCGCCTTCCGCCGACCACCAGATGTGCTCTGGTGGCCCATTTTGCTCGTTGTCTGCGCTTGTGGCTCTCCCAGGACCTGTAGATTACTGCAAAGGATTCAAAACACCTTTGAGGCCCACTTAGTCATCGCCCGTCGATCCGTACACCAATAAACAAACTGCGGAGGGTTGTTAGCCCGTGTTTGTTCGGCCCGCACCCTCCGCATTAGGTGTTTTTCAAAAGGCAATCTTTAAAAGACATGCTCTAAATTAGGGTATAATTTATTCAAGGTAAAATTATTCAATCACCCTGAAATTAAAATACTCAGGCACGAGGGGATAATTTACACATACACATTATTTGAAAACCCCCTACCTCGATGAAGTCATCGAACGAGGTTCATGGTGGAAAAAGACGTCGCAGAAGAAGGATCGTCAGTGTCGTAGTACACGGTGTCGCGGTACACGGCGTCGTGGTACACGGAGTCGCGGAGAAGAGGACTATCGGCGTCACGGTATATGGCGTCGCATCGTCGATCTCCGAGGAATCAGCGTTATTTGTCGTCCTTCGGGCCAGCGTTCTTCATCGATGACGGTGCATTCTTCGTGTTCTTCAATGAGGAAGATGAAGAATCCAAGGCTTGAGCAATTCCTCTCCAATCTTCTCGCATGACGAAATAAGGCTTAAAGAAATAAGACTTTGTCTTATTTAATTAACACACACAATCCAACATTCAATTTGAAATTCAAAATGAATTAAAGAATTGATTACATTGAATAACTTAATTAAATTCATTAATTAAGAGAGTAGACTTGGCATTTAAAATGGGTTTGTGGGTGAGCTACAAAATTAAAAAGCACGTGGGAGGTTAAAAGGAAATAAAGGGGGTGGGGCTCGTGTGTGCCCCAACTCACTAATATCCTACCTAGTGGAGTTAGAATATTAGTGGGTCCCACTCCAACCACCATGCCTAGGTTATCACTACTTAGAATAGAAATAAAATTTGTTGAACAAATTTTATTTTATTCATTAGTTAACCCAATTTTTTAATAACCACACTCGAGCAAACGCAACTCCAGAAAAGGTGTTCTTAAGCAAATATCGGCGTTTCAGTTTCAACGGTGCCCTTGGATTTCGATTCCGAGCACTGGTTCAAAAGTTAGAAATACCCGCTCATTCATTCACTGAACGTAGCCGAGCTAAACTTCAAAAATTGATTCCGGGCACACCGGGCCTCGGAATTAGGTGCCGTCAGAAACTGCGTACTCATAAAATTTCAAAGAAAATTAAGAAAAAATTTCCCTTGAAATTTATAGGTCTTTACAGGTTTCGTTTATATTATTTTTAATTATGTTTATTTATAGCATGTATACATATTCCATCCACTCTATTAAGTTTCAATTTAATTATATGATATTTTTAAGGGGCTTTTCCTTTAAAACCCTCTTTTAAAACTCTGTTTTACAATATTCAAAAGCAATGTTTTATCAAATTATTCATATTTTATGATTATGTTATTATTCATGGGAATTTGTTACGATTAAGGTTGGAACCTATATTTCCCCCACAATGCATTGGGTATGTGTAAGTTGGAGGTCATCCATATGGTTAAACTAAGTGTAACTACGATGGTTACCCAAATTGTAAGGTAGTCGTGAGGGTTACAAATTATAAGGTAGCAGAGAGGGTTACAATATTATGTAATTAATTCCCTAAGATACCTTTATTATCATATTTATGTTCTTATGTATTTTTTATATCATGTTAAAATATCATGTTTCATAAAGTAATTATATATTAGTGATGAGTATGCCTTTTCAAAATGTTTTCATACATTACAAGTATTCATGGACTAATGTGCTCTTTCATTCTTTTACATCCTTTACTAAGCTTTTTGTGCTTATCCCATGTTTTTTTAAAATTATTTTTACAGGCCATAAGGTTGTGTAAGAAAAATAATGAATCCTAGTTAAATGTTTGAATAATTTTCAAATAAATCATGTTTTAAGCTTTAAAGTTTTATATTTTGAATAAAATAAAAACTGTTTTTATAGTATCCACTGTGTAACAATGTGTTATGTTATGAATGTATATGTCCCAATTCTCTAAATTTATAAACATAAAAATAAACTCAATGTAAAAGGAAGTGATTTCTTGACAAAAATAAATATTATGTAATCTAATAAGGTTGGGTCCTTATGATTGGTATTAGAGTATGGTTTAAAAAACTTTAGGGGTTAAGATGGTGTTGAAAGAATACCATAAATAATTTTTACTCTATGACTAATTTGAAATGTTATAGAATTTAAATATTACCATTTTTCTTTATCTATGATATGGCTATTTATCATGGCTATACACAAAATAAACAAGGAAGCTGAAGAGGAGAGGCACTAACAGAACGACATCCTTCCGAATCTGCAGCCCGGAATGGTAGGGAGTGGAACTGACCAGTTTGTAATAGTAATGGATCAGATAACACAATTAATAAATGGTGTTGGACTCCATGAAAGATAACATCTAGAGGTACCACAATAGAGCATTAAAATAATGGAACATTTTATGAGACAACAACCTCCTTCTTTCAATGGATCTTTTGACCCAGTAGCGGCTGAAGGATGGATTAAAGCCCTTGAAACAATATTTGATGTAATGGGTTGTTTAGATAATCAAAATTTTGGTATTTCCATTTATCATTTTTAATTTAAATATGATTAGTGGTGTTCAATGGTAAAGAATATCAAGGATAGATAGGATATTTATTCCTTATAGTATGATTAATTTAAAATTCTTTTCCTTGAAAAATATTTTACTAAGGTGGTGCGACTTAGGATTGAGAAGCAGTTCCTTGAATTTAAGAAAAACGAGGAAGATTCAGTGGCTGTGTATGAAGACAAATTCACCTGAATGGAGAGGTATTCTACAATTCTTATTCTGGATCTTAATAGTTAAATCAACCGCTTTTACAGAAGACTAAATCCAAGTTATTGAAGGGAGTTGACCTCCCATGAATTCAAAAGTTATGAGAAACTTGCTTGATGTGCTAAGAGGGTAGAGATGGATTTTTTTGATGATCATGTTTACTTTGGAAACAAGGAGAAGAATATGTACAAATGTCAAGCATTGGGTAAGAATCAACCAAAGAAATATAATGGTAAGAAAATCCAGATTCTATATTGTGAAAAGTGTGGCAAGAAGCACCCTAGGAAATGTCTTAGTGAAACTGGGAAGTGTTTTAAATGTGGTAGGATTGTACATATAGCCCAATATTATAATGAAAATGATCCTAAGACTAATCCTGATAAAAAACTGTAAAGTGTTTTAAATGTGTTGATATGGGTAACTGTGAAAATGACTACCCAAAGAGAGATCCAAATGATGCAAAGAAGTCATACTATAAGAAGAAAAGGTGTAGTGAGATCTTTTTCGACAACGTCAACAGATGCTGATCCATCCAATGAAGTTGTATTAGGTACTTGGTTTGTTTACTCAAATTTTTCTAATGTTTTTTTTGATACGAGGTCTACACATTCTTTCATATCTAATAAATTTTGTCAAAAATTGGAAATATCACCTCAACAAGTGAGACCAAAACATGTTGTTAAAACTCTAGGGGGAAATATTATAGTAAAGAGGAATTATAAGAATATTTCTATTGTGATCTTTCAAAAGACTTTACCTGAAAACCATGTTGTTTTACCCTTAGTTGAGTTTGATGTTATTTTAGAAATGGATTGGATTTCAGTTTATCATGATAAGATTGATCGTAGAGCTAAAGAAGTTGTTTTTCAAAAAGAGTTTCAGTTTGTATACAAGAATGAACCCATACAATTGATAACATATCAGGAATCTGAGAAACTGTTGAAAGATAGAAATTAAAGTTATCTTACTCATATTATTAAAAACAAGGAAACTATTCAGATTGATGATTTGCCTATGGTAATTGAATAACTTGATGTTTTTTCTAATGAGTTACCCAGTTTCATACCTGATCGATAAGTATAGTTCACAATTGACTTAGTTCCTGATGTTAATCCAATTTCAAAACCCCTATATCATAGGGATGAAATAGAACTTCTTGAATTGAAAAATCAGTTGCAGGATTTTCTTGATAAAGGCTTTATTCATCCTAGCACTTCACCATGGGTAGATCATATTTTGTTTGTTAAAAAAAGATGGTTCCAAGAGAATTTTCATTTATTATAGATCTTTGAATAACATCACTATTAAAAACAAGTATCATATGCCTCACATCGATGGCTTCTTTGATCAGCTCTAGGGAGCTCGGTTCTTTTCCAAGATTGACTTGAGATCTGGATACCATCAGATGAAGGTAAAGGAGGATGATATCCCGAAAACATCCTTTCGTACTATATATGGGCATTATGAATTTGTTTTTATGTCATTTGGGTTAACTAATGCACCTAATGTTTTCATGAATCTTATGGATAGACTATTTCATGAGTTCTTGTATAAGTTTGTGGTTGTGTTTATTGATGACATTATAGTATTTTCAAAAAATAAAGAGGATCATGAAAAAAAATCTAAGGGTTATTTTACAAACATTAAATGAAAATAAACAATATGGAATATTCATAAAGTGTGATTTGTGGTTGCAACAGATTTATTTTCTTGGGAACGTTGTAAATAAGGATGTAATAATAGTTGATCATGCCAAAAAAAACTGGTTGATGAATGGCCAAGACCTAAAAATGTTACATAGATTCATATTTTTCTTGGATTAGAAGTTTATTACATACATTTTTTTAAGAAAATTTCATGGTTATCTAGCCCAATAACTAAGTTAACACGAAAATGGGTTAAATTTATTTGGACAGAAGAATGCGGTGTTTGTTTTCAGTAACTGAAGAAGAGATTGTTGAACACTCCAGTTTTTCCTTTCCTTCTCTAAATGGTGAGTTTTTAATCTATAATGATTCTTCTTTGAAGAGACTTGGTTGTGTTTTTATGGATAATGTTAAAATAAGTTCTTATTATTTAAGACAACTAAAACCTCATGAGTTAAATTATTCCACACATGATTTGGAATTGGCAGCAGTGGTTTTTTCTTTGAAAATTTTGAGGCCTCATTTATACAGAGCCAAATATAAAATATAAACTTACCATAAAAGACTGATGTATATATTAACTCATATGGAATTAATCATGAAGCAGATAATATGTCTTGAACTAATAAAGGATTATGATTTCACAATCAATTACCATCTGGGAAAAGTAAACAAAGTGGCAGATGCCTTTAGTCAGAAACATCATGCATCATTAACCATGTTACATTTGGAACATGATCCCTTGATTAATGATTTGATGAATTTTGGATTAGAAATTTTTGGTGCAGGGAATACATCTGTTTTGTTTCAAGTTGTATTGCAGTCATCATTGTGAGATAGAATTAATCGAGCACAAAAAGAAGACGGTGAGCTACAGAACAAGGTAGAATTTGTTAAAATGGGTAAGCTTCCGGAATTTAACATTGATAGAGATTGTGTTTTAAGATTTGTAAAATGGTTTTGTATGCCTTGTGATTCTTAGTTGATGAAAGTTTTTTTGTGAAGCTCATAGTTCTCCATTTTCAGTTCATACTAGCAGTACTAAGATGTACAGAGACCTTTAGGAGCATTATTGGTCGGATGGAATGAAATGAGATATTTTTGATTTTACTATGAAATTCTTGACATGTCAAAAGGTTAATGCAGAACGTTATTTACTGAAGGGGATGCTTCAGCCTTTGTCAGTGCTAGAGTAGATGTGGAAGAATCTATCCATGGACTTTGTGGTGGGACTAAAAAAGACTTCTCGAGGTAACGATGTGATTTGGGTTATTATTTATCATTTAAAAAATCGGCACATTTTCTTTTTATTCAAGATACAATATCTTTGGATCATATTTCTCGACTGTACCTCAAAGAGATTGTCAGACTACATGGATTCCCTATTTCTATTGTATCTGACCGGGATTCCAGGTTCACTTCTAAATTTTTTTATGGGACTTCAGAAGTCATTGATCACAGAATTAAATTTCAGTACAGCTTTTCATCCTCAATCAGATGGCCAATCAGAACGAATGATTCAGACTTTTGAGGATATGCTTTAAGCTTGTTCAATGAACTATCAGGGAAATTTGGGATCATCATCTTTGTTTAGTTGAGTTTTCTTATAATAATAGTTTTCATTCCAGTATACAAATGGAATCTTTCAAGGCTTTGTATGGGAAATAGTTTTGGACGCTAGCATTTTGGGATGATGTCAGTGAAACAAAGTTGATGGGGGAGAATTAGTAGAGGAACTGGTAGAGAAAGTGAAGATGATCTGACAGCACATGAGGACATCTTAGACTAGGTAGAAAAGTTATACAGATAACAGAAGGAAAGACATCTCTTTCAATGTAGGTGACCATGTTTTCCTTAAAATCTCTCCTTGGGAAAGTGTGATGTGTTTCGGTAAAAAAGGGAAGCTAAGTCCGTGGTTCATCGATCCTTTTGAAATCTTGGATAAATTTGGAATTGTTGAATACTAAGTAGATTTTCCTCTAAGTTTGTCTTAGGTACAAAATGTCTTTAATGTTTCAATGTTGAGGAAGTATGTGCTAGATTCAACTCATGTCTTGAGCCAAGAAGCAGTTCAGCTAGAAGAGAACCTTTCCTATGAAGATAAACCAGTCTAGATTCTTGATCGAAGGGAATAGGTATTATGGAATTAGTTAATCCACTAGGTAAAGGTTATGTGGAGAAAACACACGGCAGAAGAAGCAACATTGGAGTCTGAAAATGCTATGGGAGAAAGGTACCCTCATTTTTTTAATGAGTAAATAAAATTGTGAGAACAAAATTTCTAGAAGGTGGGGATAATGTAACTCCCTGAGGTTTTAAAAACTAAATAAAATGAATGAAACATTGTTTTATGTATATATTTATAAATATCCTTTAAAAATAATTTTTACACTTCTATGTTTTTAATTTCAAAAAATGGTCATCTACAATTGTGTTCAGTATGTTATTTAGAGTCTAATGGAACCAACTTTTATTTTTGGTAAATAGTAACATACCCTTATGAATAGTAATATGAATAGTAATATGATCCTAATGAATATTAAATTGTATTATTATTTAATTATCTTAATTATTTAAGATAATGACATATTGATTAATTTTTCAATGTGATATAAAAGTAGTTAAAGTTTTTAAATTACTAATTTTTGTATTAAGTGTGATTTTATTTTAAAAATAAATTAATGATATTTAGAAAATTATTTTCAAAAAATAGACTTCATTTCTAAATTCGACATGTCAAAAAATATAAAGGGAGAATTTATGGAAATTTTTGAAAATTCTAGAATTTGTGATGAATAGTAAAATATGATAAAATATGATAAATGATAAATACTTGATTTAATGCATCATAGGTAAAGCAAGGATGATGTAATGCCACTTGGTTCGGCCTCAAAAGCCATTATTACTACTTGGGGTCACATTAATTTTGATTATTCATAGTGTTGAGAAAAAATATTGTAATAATTATTAAAATAATGTTAAATAACTCCTCTCCTCCACCGTAAATACCACATTCATTCCCCTCTTCCTCCCACACCTCCCAGGCGTTGAGAATTACCTAAATTCGGCCCAATACTCTTACCAAGGCTCTTCCCCACGTCTAAGATCTACTAGTCCCACTAAAATTCCAAAACCAAAGGCCTTAAGAAGGATCTCAAGGAGAGTTGATCAAGAGGTAAATATCCTCTTTAGTTTTATTTCTTTTTATTCATTTTATGTTATTATTTTTGATTCCCTTTAGATTATGTTTGGATATTCCTTTATATATTCCTCATACTACCCATATTATTTAATAATGATTAGATACCCCTTTTATCTCATCAAATTATTTTATGAAATTTTAAGCGATGTCGTTAGGCTCCCGAATTTTCATAAGGTATTTCTCAAATATTCTTTTATTTTTTGTTCCTTTATTTTATTCATCTTTCCTCAAATACTATTATCCAAGAGTCATGAAATATCTAGGAAAATTTTATATTTTGGATGTTCTCATTTTCATTTAAAACTCCTCATAAATATTTTTCTCCTCCCCCACTAATTCAAGGAATTAAAAACATTTTCTGTGATGTGTTGAATTACCGACATCATGGACGATGTGATTTCAATTTTCCTTAATTCCTTAAATAATTATCATGAAACCATTTTTATGGTTGTTCCAAGTTATAATATATGTATTTCATCTAATACATGGTTCTATAATTATTTTTTACACATGGTTTTAATTTATAATAAAAAATGAGGTCTTTGTTATCAAAGAACCACTAAAATAATCTAAACAAACATCATTAATGTTTTAACTTTTCAATCATCCTAATGTAATAATTCAAAATTATAAATGGTATAATTTATTGTACTTTAAAAAATTAAATACTACTCCATTCCAATTATGGATTTTCAATTCCAATCGACAGGAACAATCCATCACGAACCGATCATGAAAAACATGTAAACAACACACCCAAAACAATGCAAGGAACAAAATACAAACAATTAATGGGTGAAATGATGTTATAAAATGATCATATAAGATGTTATAAAGATGAATATTTTTCTACAAGATAATAATAACACTATTTAAACAATTTTATATGAGGTTTAAACAAGTTTGATGTAAGACAAACTCGAGGTAAGGAAATTCTTAACCAGATTTCCATTCTTTGGGTTAACCTTATACTTCATTATTTATGTGGTATTAAAATTGTTTATGTGATGTATTTCGTTTATATTATGTTTAATTATGTGTATTTACAGTTTCTATACATTTTCTATCCACTCTATTTTGTCTCACTTGAACTATATGATATTTCTAAGGGGGTTTTCCTTTAAAATCCTCTTTTAAAACTCTATTTTACAACATTCAAAACAATGTTTTTATGAAATTATTTATATTGTATGATTATGTTATGGTTATTAGTAATTGTTTATGTTTAAGGGTGGGACCTATATTTCCTTCAAATTCATTGGGTATGTATAAGTTGTAGGTCGATCGTATGGTTATTCCAAGTGTAACTCTGATGGTTACACAAATTGTAAGGTATTCATGAGGGTTAAAAATTATAAGGTAGCCAAGAGGGTTACAAGATTATGTAAGTAATTCCCCAAGAAAACTTTATTTTTATATTAATGTTCTTATGTATTGTGTATATATTTTTGAAGTCTCATGCTTCACAAAGTATGTATATATGAGTGATGAGTATGTCTTTTGAAAATGTTGTCAAACGTTACATGTATTCATGGACTAATGTGCTCTTTCTTTCTTTTACATCCTTTACTAAAATTTTCATGCTCATACCATGTTTTTTTAAATTATTTTCATAGGTCATAAGGATTTGTAAGAAAAATAAGGAATAAAAGTTAAATTTTTGAATAATTTTCAAAGAAATCATGTTTTAAGTTTTAATGTTTTATATTTTAAAAAAATGGAAACTCTTTTTATGGTATCCACTCTGTAACAATGTGTAATGTTATGAATATATTATGTCTTAATTCTCTAAATATATACACTTAAAAAGATCCTCAATGTAAAAGTAAGTTATTTATTGAATAAAATCAAGATTATGTAAGGTAATAAGGCTGGGCCCTTATAGTATGACATATTAAAAAAACTACCCCTTGGATCTTGTTTCGTCAATAGAAAAAAACTATCTTCTCTCTCCTTCTCATTGCAGAGTATAAACAAATATTAAAGTATACATATGACACAACAATTTTAATTAGTTCACCTTTATTAGGCTATGTTCACGGATCATACATCAGCAATGTGCCGATGTACCAAATTCACTAAAAGCATACTGCTGTTTACAAAGTCTGGAGCAGACTCACTGTCCCTCCTGGTTTACAACCACTCACAATTTGAAAGATCACTGCTCTCTCAACTGAAGTGTTCTCACTGATTTTTGAGATGATCCACTCATAGTTTAAAGACTTTTAGGTCCCTTCATTATCACAAATTAATGAATTTTTTTCTGTATTTAGATTCTCTATTAATGTTTAAATTTCATCCACTGATGAATAAAAATTTACTGCAGGTGTACTGGGAAATCTTCCAACTTTCACATAGGCCAAGAATGACTGGCATGCTTCTCTAAGCCTGGCACACTTCTCTATTATTTGGCACACTTCTCCAATCCTGGTGTGCAAGTGTCACCTAACCACTTGTGTGACACTCCATTCACTAACCCAAAACTTGGGTGACTCATACCCTTTTACACCCAAACCAATATTGGCACACAACTATCAATTAGCACGCAACTTATGAATAACCTTATACTTGTGCACCCACACCACCACTTGTGCGTCCAAACCACATGCACGAATGGAGCTCAAATGTTCTCTAAGTGTTCAGCTTCATACATAAATGAGGAGGGGTATACCTATAGCACGCCCAAACAAAAACTTAGCTTCCCCTCTTTCTATTTCCATATTTTTATGTTCTAATCTTGAAAAAAATATGTCATGAAACTTTCCAAGCCTCCAAGAACCTGGCGTGCAAGTCCCTTTTCAAAGAACACTTTTCTTCATTTGTCGATTTTGAGGCCAAAATTTTTGACAAACACTGGAAAATGGAACCACCTTGTATCTGCTCTTTTTGTACCACCTCCAGATCATCCATTCCATTTTCGAGGTTCTTCTTTCAATCATTTATTTTTAGAAACATCTCTTGGACTCAAAAAATCACCATGTAAATCCCCTTTGTCAACAAAATTAACACCGTGGTCTTCTTTGTTAACAAACATAACATGGATGCCAACATTGTCAACAAACACAATCACCTCAAAAATGACTCAATGATACCTTGAGGGATTTTTTCCCAACAATATTCCCCTTTAGGTTTGATGACATCTCTTCTCATAAAATTATACCTCGTAGAAACTTCATCCACCATTTACCTCTTGAAATTTCGATAGCGATCAAGGATTCACTCAACACATACTCTAAGCCCACATGAGTAATGCTCGGCCTGAGAAACAATAGTAAATGAAACGTTCATCAATGAATCACTTTATTTATGAAACAAAGTGTTGATTCCAAACTGATACCAATTTTTTATCGCTGGATACCTTCTAACACCATTACAATACCACTCTTCTGCTTTTATCACGAACCTCAGATGTCATGATATATATTCATTTATCGATCACTTCTAGCATCGTTATATTTAAAACTATCCTTCTACACTTCTTGGGTTCTTGTGTTGTCCAAGTGAAGCTCTAGCTTATCACTTCGAACACCACATACTCTCATCGTAGTTATCCCCCTATGAGCTTCTTCACCTGTCTTGATAAACTCCCCCTATCTCATTACACCACCTGTTAGCTTCTCCCTGTATCTTTGAGAATGACATTGTCTACCTTCTTTAGAAACAGTTTATCCCCCTTTAGGAGTCACTCTTTATCCCCATTTGTCAATGAACCCAAAGGTCACTCCTTTGTGGTCTGCAATAGAGTAGAAAGCATAGATTAGTACAGTAAGTAAAACACATCATACCTCAAGGAGAGGGGGGGTTCCCACATCCACACTCTTTCAAATACAGGGAGTCGAATGGAATCCTAATTCTAGTAGATGCCTATCAAATGTGCCTTTGGGTAGGGCCTTTATTAGAATGTCCACAACCTATATCTCTGTAGGTACATAATCCAACTTCACTAGCCCTTTCCCCACTTTCTACTTAATAAAATGATATTTTATCTTAATGTACATTTTACTTGAGTTATGGATTGGATTTTTTCTAATATTGATAGCTCTTGAGTTATCCCACTAGATTCTGATTGGAGACTTCACTTCAACTCCCATATCATCAAGTCATTGCTTCATCCACAATAATTGTGTTCATACTTTAGTGGCCGCAATATAACCACAGTCTACCGTGCTTAATACAATGCAGTCAGGCTTCTTTCTTAGCCAATAAATACATAGTACACCATGATAGAAAGCACCTCCTGACATTGATTTCCTATCATCTGTTGAACAGGCCCAATCTGCATCACTATATACCAATAACTCTGACTGTGATTTTTCATTATATAGAAAGCTGAAATCTATCATGCCATTGATATAATAAATTATTCTTTTCACTATAAGCATGTGTCTTTACTTTTGATTACTTTTATATCTTTCTACTTGGAATGTGGAGAATACAATGTTAGTCCTTATCGTGATCAAGTACAATAAACTTCTAATAATTTTCATTTATTTTGTGATATTAACTACCTTTCCATCGTCATCTTTTGAAAGTTTTATCCAGGTAGCAACTAGAGTCTTAATTTCCTTGGAATTTTCCATCTCGAATCTCAATAGAACCTCCTTGGAATATTTGTTTTGAGAGATGAATGTGACATTCCTTCCTTTTGTTACCTGTAAACCATGGAAAAAATGTCAGCTCTCTAATCATTGACATTTTGAACTCACCTTCCATGAATTTGGAAAAAAAATTGCACTGAGCTTCATCTGATCCTCCAAATAATATGTCATCACTAGCACCATCATCTTTTGATTACTATCATTGTCGAAATATAGATTGTTATCAACTCCACCACACTGGAAACCAAGCTTCTTCAAATACTGATCAAGCCTTGAGTACCATGCTCTTGGTGCTTGTTTCAGTCATATAACACCTTCTTCAATTGACAAACCTTGTTCTCATCCTTGTGAATGGGAAAACCATCTGGTATCTTGATATACACTTCTTCCTCTAGAACCCCATTAAAGAATTCATATCTAACATCCATCTAGAATACTTTGAAATTCCATTGCACTATAATGGCTAGGAATAATCTGATTGTCTCCAGCCATGAAACTGGTGTAAATGTATTATCCACATATATTCCCACTATCTGGGAGTATCATTTGCACACTTTTCATTCTTTGTTTCGAATCTTTCTGTCATATTCATTCATAATATTATGAAAGACCCATTTAGTCCTGATGACATTCTTATCTACTGGCCTCAAAACAATCTCACACGTCTGATTCTTCTCAATATAATCTATCTCTTTATTCACATCCTGAACCCAGTTTTCATCTTCAACTGCATCATAAAATCATTTAGGCTCTAATTGAGATAAGAACGATGTCTACTGTAGTGATTTAATTCTTCTTGTCTGAAAATGTGTTGTCTAATCTCCAATGATATTTTTCCTATCAATTTCATCTCGACTCTTTGTCTTATTTTCATATAAAGATCTTACTTATTCTTTTTCATCATTGATATCTTCTTCTGAGTCATCATCTACTACTTTTGTGCCACCTATGTTACTTTCCTCTTCATCACTTTCATTAAGAAATTGTTCACTATTCTATTGAGTATTCTCTTCATTTTCCACAATAGTGACACCATTTCTCTCAACTACTTTTCCCAGCATCTTGATAAAGTATTTTTATTCTTTTCTTTTTCCTGTGTATCCGAGTAATACCCCCTCATCTCTACGTGTCTCAAATTTCTTATTTTTTTCTTGGTTGAGAATAAAGAACATAATCCCAAAGATTAGAAAGTATTTCACTACTGGCTTCTTTTCGTACTACATATCTTACGGAGTTGTTCCTTCCTTTGAACACAACAGATACCTGTTAGAAATGTAGACTGAAGTCAAACTACTTCCTTCCAAAATTTCTCTAGTAGGACATTTTCTATAATCATCATTCTGGCCATGTTGTTGATGATCAGATTTCTCCTTTCAACCACTCAATTTTGTTTTGGAGTTCTTAATAAAGAAAATAGATGCCTTATTTCGTGTTTCTCAAGATAGTCTCCCACCTAACTATTTTTGAATTTTGTACCATTTTCAGTACAAAATTTAAGAATTTTCTTCCCAAGCGTCCTTTCAGATTCCCTTCGATACTATTTTAGTCAACTGAAGACATCGGACTTATGTCCAATGACAAATACCCATTCCATTCTACTATAGTCATCAATGAAAAGAACATATTACCTTTTCTCTTCAGTGGATCTTGTTGAGATATGTCCACACACATCAACATGCACCAATTCAAGCACTCTTGTTGACTTATTTTCCTTTCAATTTTATGCCTTTCAGATGATCATCTCTTGTTAACAAGAATCGCATGTATGTGTACGACCACTTGACAGCTTAGGGAGGTCTATAACTACCTTACATTTCACTATATCTTATAGGGATGGTTGGAATAGATGACCCAGTCATTTATGAAATGCCTTGTTTTCTTTCTCTCTAGAAAAAAAACACATATAATATTCTCTTCTTACAAGGTATAGATTTCCCTTTGTTCTTTTTCCCTATAAAACAACTTCACAATTATTTCCTTTGATGATACACATATTATTAGTAAACCTTATAGAATTCCCTGAGTCAAATAGTTGGATGAATCAAATAAAATTTTGACCGAGGCCTTCTACTACTAAGACATTTGCACGTCTCATCTCTTTACACCCAAACCTGGACTTTCCTAATCCCACAGTCTTCAAGACTTCATCATTTCCAAATATGAAAACTCCTTATTTTTCATAATTTATTACAATAATAATATCTTTACTACCTTTTATGTGGGATGTACACCCACTGCCAAGGATCCATACACCAGAAAAGTTTTATTCTATAAGGGAAATTTCAGAAACCACTACCTTCTCAACTATTTTCTTCTTGATCCATATTTTTGTCTTCCCACTCAGCATAAATTGAGAATATTCATCTTTATTGCATTATAATGGACCAGCTTCATCTTTCAATACTACAAATCTATTTCTCATTTTCATCTCACCTACTGGTTTATTAATCTACTGGTTTTGAATAGTTTGGCTCTATTTTGGCACATTCCTATGCATTCCCAATTTAGAGTATCTGACTATATGTCCAAATCCACCACACCAAAAACAATTTCCCTTGAAATATATTCTAGAGTATCGATCTCTGTTAGGATTCCAATGTTTCTCTTCTTCTCTTCTATACCTCTTAGGTATGGAACACATGTATTGTGAATGTCCCATATTTTCACGACAATAACACCTGATGTATGGTGCATTCCTACATTTCACTTCTGCACTGATAGTTTTCCCATTGGATCTCTCAATATTCTGATTCTGTTTCTTTCCCAAGTAAACCTTCAAATTTGGAATCCGTTCTTGTGGTCTGACTTCAACATTCACAGCTTTCTATTTGTGATCAATCCTTAAATCAGCCTTACCATCTAAACCTAATTATTGCCTCTATACTTATTGGCTACAATGATCCACTTCCTACTTTTTCACCTTATGAATGTTCCACTCTCTAGAAGTCTCACTAGGATTCAAGAGTTTTTCCTGATCCCTAACTTTTTATCATAGTCTGATAACATCTTATTCAAGTTCTTTAATGTGCTAGATTTTTTCTTTACTTTTATATTAAAGCCATCAATATCTCTTTTATGTTCTTCATCCTTCATTTTATGCTTATCAGTGTTTTTGTGTCCTTTGAAAATGAAGAATTGAGATTCTCAATCTCATTTATCAGCTAATCCTTCTATTCATATTTTTTTTATATGTAGAGTTTAGAATCATGAACCACTTTGTTGGATTTATTTGTTTTTTCTCTCCAAACATCTATATCTTTAAGAGATTCTTCTAATTCATCCTCCATAACGACTCTTCCATAAATTTCTTATTATTATTATTCAGTGTCGGTTTCCTCCTTTTTCTAGGAACTACCTACAACTTCCACTATATAATTCTCTCTACGATCTTTGATGTTATCTATCTCTTCAACCTTTTTAACTTCAGACTCATCTGAACTGTCACATTCTTGGGAAAGAAGATTATTTTTCTTAAATAGAATTTTCTTGAAATATTTATTACCTTTCATATAGTTTGAAGACTTATTCTTAGGAATTTTAGCTTCATCCTCGTCATCTTCTTGGTACTTCGTGGGGAACCTTGTCGCAAGATGTCCAACCTTTCCACATCGAAAACAATCTAGTGGAAGTTTCCCCTTGAACTTTCCTTTTCTTCTTTGAATATTTGAAGAAAGAAATGACATCACCTCTTCTATCTCTTAATCTTCCTGAGAATCTTCAATGGTGAGATTTTTCTTGTCTTTTAATTCCACCTCTTTGTATTTCCACTTTTCCACAACATCATTATCATTATTTCGCATTTTATATGCAACATGGGTACTATAAAAGTTATCCAGTGTCAGCTCTTTCGGATCCTTGTCTTCCAATACTGAGACCTTTGGATTGAACCGAGATGGGTGTTCCCTCAGGATGCACTTCATAATCTTTATATCCTTAATGTCTTCACCAAGACCACGCATGTCAACTACTACAACATTTACCCTATTAAATAATGCATAAATACACTCATTTGGGTTCATTATCAAATCTTCATACTTACTCCACAACACTTGTAGCTTTTCCTCTCTGACCTTTGAATCTCATTCATATATTTTCAATAGATTTTCCCATATAGGATGTGATGTTTTTCATGAAATCACCTTCGTATATATATATATATAATTGAATAGGACTCCCCCTAAATAATTTATTCCCACGGCCTTAGCATCCAATTCTTTTAATTTAGATTCTGATAAAGCACCACTATTAATATCAGTAGTTATACTATGCATTGATGTTGTAAACACATCCATTCCCAAAGATCGAAAGTAGTGTTTCATCTTATTCTTCCATAGCTGAAAATTTTTCCTATCGAAGATTTGAGAAACTCGCACTACTCTAACTTTCCCACTACCATAATATTTCCAAAATCCATGAAGGGGGGTTCTTCTCAAAACTGAAGCATGATATCTTATTATGGGATAATGAACTATCGAAATTATCAAATTTTTTACAACTTCTCAGGTATCCAAGGAACCAAATCCATGAAGCCTAGTTAAAACTCTCCAAACCACCAATGAGATTTCAAATCTTGTTGGAATATACCATAACCGAAAATGGAACCCTCTAGATAGAGGGTCTCACTCCTCAAAAAAGTATAGGGATACCAAAAACGTCCATAAGCTAAGATAGTGGATCTACTAATTATATATTTTTATTATGAAGAAACACATTTAAGGAAAAGTAGGAAACCAGTAAAGATTACAAAAGGAAATCATCCAACCTAATATAAAATAGATGAATAATTGAATTGTAATTTAAAGAAATTAGAGATCTTACCTCCGAGGAGACTCCATTGTAGAGATGAATCCTTTTAAACTCGATCATCATTGAGAAAGATCTAAATGTGGTATGTTGTCCTATCCAAAGTCTGGATGAGCTCTTCCATAGAAATATTCTTCCTATTGAATCCATGTGTTAGTATTCCAATATGTTTTTGGATTGAGTCACCATGATCCTTAGATTAACTAGCCTTAATACACCTCCCCACCAGCCTACCAAATTTCTCTTTTATAGTAATGATCTAAAGGCTCTTGTCACAGAAATCTTCATTATTGTTGATGAAACTTTCCCACTCATAACATTAGATTAATTCCTTACCACAATGGGGATACCCTAAGATAGAGGATCTCATGCCTCAATAAATGAGGGATATATCAATACCTTATTATCATAATAGATTTCAGATAGAGGATCTCTACCCCTGGGCACATGGGGGATGTCAAACCCTACCTGAGGGTAAGGATAGAGGATCTCATGCCACACTAAGTGAGGTAGATATCAAAACCTTATTTTTAGACTATGATAGAGGATACATGCCTCACTTATAGAGGGAGATACTAAAATTATATTTATAAATTACAATTGGGGTACCCACACCTTGTTGATAGACACTACAACTGAGGGGGTACCAACCCCAATATTATTCAAAAGATCACCACTAAACCACTTCATTGATTACCAAATAGAGAAAGGAAAAACCCGCTGACACCACTTCACACCATACCTCTAAAATTGAATAGAATTACACCATTGTGATATGTGTGGAGAATTACTTAGGATAGACTACTCAGGTTATGAAAAACAAACACTCAATGAAAAATATGCATTTTATTTTATCAAAGTGCCAGTAATTAAATGACTGGACTTGAGGATTATGTCATGAGTTATAAACATGAATCACATATTAGTCTTGAATTTATAATCTCAAATTCTAGGTTATGGATCATCAATATAAAGTCATATAATAAGATACAACTAAAAGAATAAATTAATACTAACATAATATATTATTTTTTCGGTTTTCAAATTAATAATAAAGGCACCTAAGGTAGGGAATTAATATTAAATGTATATTTATATACCTAGATTAAGTTGGTGTGGAGAAGTCATGTGGATAGTTTCCCACTTTCATGTGGCCCCCTTCTCTCAATTAATGGTGCGTTATCACTTTATTTTTTAATTCAATTTTTTACTTCATCATCTTTTTCTTCTTTTAAGTGCTACAACATGCCAATATATGTCCTGCGCCCCATCTATTTTTCACCCCTCTCCAATCAAATCTCTCTCTCACTATTAAATTTAAAATTCCTTTTATTAATATGGTTTTAATTTATTTAATTCATCTCCATAATATTTTTTTGTTTGTTTTTTAAAAAAAATTATTAAAATAATACTAGGTTAAAAAAATTATAACTAAACCAAAAAGGTGGGATCTCCGATACTACATTTTCCACTCATGACCTGGATCGATGACATAGAAAAAGAGGAATTGGTAATGCCACCTTTCTTTTATATTAAGTTAAATGGTGGCATCAACAATGCCACCTTTTCTCCAACCCCTTATAAATAGGCACCCACCCTCCCCCTTCTCCTCACTTATTTTACACACTCTCCCTCTCTCTAATTCCAATCCTTCTCTCCCTACACTTTTCCCATTGCTTCTTCCTCTGGGTGCGGTTATTTTGGTAGCCCAAAAGGAGTGTTGAATTTTTTGAAACATCATTTAGAGTTATTTTTTATTACTTTTTTTAAATTTATTTATTTATTTAGTTGATTCATTTTTAATTAGTTTTAAATTTTCTAATTAATTAATAGTTTAGTTAGTTTAATATAATATAGAAATAATTTTTATTATTAGTAAAAAAATATTATTTATTTATGACTTTTGATTAAATATGTTATAATTAGTATTAGTAATGGATTTATAATTATAATAAGATTATTATTTAGTATAACTTAGTAGTTTTAAAATATTAGTTACAAATTAGGAATTAATATTAATTTGATGATGAATAAATATTAGTGAAATAATTGCTTGCTAAAAATTAACTTTTAAATAACTAATGAAAAACTTTAGAGTAATAAATGATTAAATAATGATTAACTAATAATTAACTAATGAATAACATATTATTAAATAGTGATTAAAGAGTGATTAAATAATAATTACTTAATGATTAACTATTTATTAAATAATAATTACCTATAAAGTAACTATATGATATCTATTAATTATATAATGATTAACCGATGATTAATGAATGATTAAGGAATAATTAATTTAGGATTAACTAGGTAGAGGCATATTTTCAGGTACTGTAGCAATACTATAGTAGGCACTGTAGCAGTATTGTACACTGTACGGGTACTGTAGCAGTAATGTACACTGTACAGGCACTGTAGTGGAATTATACACTGTGTGGGTACTATAGCAGGCCCTATAGCAGTTACTGTAGCAGGAACTATTCGGTACTGTAGTAGCTGGAACTATCCACCATGAGCCACCGGTTTGGGATTGGAGTCCTTAAAAATTTCGGGCCACCCAGGCCTTCAGGTCAGTAGGGCTTTCGGGCCACCTTTAAGGCCTTCAGGCCACGTCAAGGCCTTTGGGCCCCCTATAGTTGCCCCACACAAACTACAAAAAAGGAGCAGCCCCAGAAGAGGATTCAGATCAGGTGCACTCTCCAGAGCAGAGCCAAAAGGATTTGTCAGAATGAGAGGGTATGCCTATGCCATTAGAACCATCCTGTGCTTATATAGGAAGCCTAGATAGATGGCCATGTGAGGGTGGAGATCTACTATCATGATGCAGATGCTGAGGAGGGTAAAGTTCCTTGTAGATAGTATGGTTTAATTCCCTAAGACCTTCAGGTCATGTAATCTATTAAGCCTACGGGCCATGTAATCTCTAAACCTATGGGCCGTGTAAGGGATCCCCCTCATCCGTTGAATGGGGGGTTATCAAAAATCATTAGAAATTAAGGCCTTCGGGCCATTCGTGCAGAACTAATGATTAGATAATAATTAACTAATGAATATCATATGATTAACTAGTGACTAATGAATTATAAAGTAATAATTAATATAATATTAACTAATTCTTAAATAATTATAAGCTAATAATTAAATAATGAATAACATATGACTAACTAATGAGTAAAGAATGATTAACTAATAATTACTTAATGATTAACTATTAATTAACTAATAATATTCTATAAATTAACTATTTGATATCTATTAATTAAGTAATTATAAAATAGTGATTAATGAATGATTAAGGCATAATTTCTATCAAATTAAAAAATTATTAACTAATTATTATCTAATGGCTAACTAATAAATAAAATATAATTAACTAATGATTAGAGAATAATTAATTAATAATTACTTAATGGTTAACTCTTAATTAACTAATAATTATCTATAAAGTAACTACATGATATCCATTGATTATGTGATGATTAGCTAGTGATTAATGAATGATAAAAGAATAACTAACATATGATTAACTAATATTTAACTCATGATTAGATAATAATTAACTAATGAATAAGATAACATTTATTAATGAGTAAAGAATTATTAAAGAAATAATTACTTAATGATTAACTATTAATTGACAAATAATTACATATAAAGTAACTACTTGAATTTATGTCAAAACTTTAAATCAATTTTATCATCTTTATGTGATTAAAGAGTTAGATAAAATATGCGAAGTTAATGATACAGTGATTTTTAAACTGCTGAGATTGGAAGTTTCTTTTTCTCTTTTTGAATGGAATTTATGATAGATGTGTCTATTTTTTAGGTGTTTTTTGAATACCCTATAAAGTAAATCATGAGTTTTCTTATGAATATTGTGATCCTAATACAGGGATGAATAAATTTTTTATGATTTTTTTGGGGATTGTTGAGATGTGGTTCCCTAAAACATGAGCTTTTATAGTCTAATAAACATAATTTTGAGATTACCTAACTATCTGAAAAATTATAGAATATGTGATCCATCTCAAGTGGGGGAGAAAACAATTTCATATCTTTTGGATTGGATTATGTATATTATATTTCTTCCTTCCACTGATGTTGTAGATATGAGAATTTAGACCAACTCAATTTTCTTCATGAGATGAAATGCACTAAATAATGAAGACTTTTAGAATCATGAATTGCGACCAATGGTTATTGATTGGATTATACAAGGCCTAAGATTTTTTGGGACTCCATATACTAAAGGATTAACAATCATGGATATGAACTGATCGTTTTTTATATTTACAATTTTGGGTATGTTTGTAAGTCTATGTGTAACCACTATCAATTTCTAAATGGTGTAAAATCATTACACCTTGTGTATGCCCTCTAACTCTTATTTTATTTAATACATTTTGTAAAGATATTGGTTATGTGACCAACTCATGTCTCAAATCACCTTAAGTAATAATAATCTATAAAGTAACTACTTGATATCTATTAATTACGTAATGATTAACTAGTGATTAATAAATGATTAAGGAATAATTAATATAGGATTAAATAATGCATGACTAATGATTAACTAGTGATTAAATAAGAATTGTTTAATGATTAATTAATGGTATACTAATGACTAATGAGTGATTAACTAATGATTAACGAATAATTAACATAGGAATAATTAATGATGAAGTAATGGTTAACTATGAATCAACTATAAACAAACTACTCAAAAACAAATAATTAATGGATGTCTAACTACATCCTTAGTAATGGTTAACTAAGGATTAACTTATTATTAAATAATGATTATTTATTGATTGAATATTGATTAACATATAATTATCATATGATAAAATATGGATAACTAGATGACAAACAGGATTAACCAGACAAATGATTTTTTACTCCCACGATTTAGATGATTCATACCTTATTTCATGCTTGGTTTAATACTCTCTATGGATATGTTTTAGATGATTCTTGTTATCTTTATAAACCACTGAACATGCCTTTTATAAGATTAAAAATTGTAGTATGAAACAATATTATCATTTTCTAGAATATACGAATATATTCTTAAATTTTGTTACAATAAAGATTATGTTCTCATATATGAAACGAAATCCATTTCTAGATACTAAAGGTGGATTTGGCTCTGTCATATCTGTTCCTAGGGGTAACAACCTCGAAAACACCATATTTAGCTAGACTCGATCAGGAACTATTGCACGACAATGAGCCTTACTGTACACATGGTTTGACACTCCTAGAGGATATAAATTTGATTAGTCATATTTTCTTTATAAACCACTAAACATACCTTTATGAAGATTAAAATTTATAGTACAAAACATTAGTATCATGTTTTTTGATATAATAAGACATTCTAAAATTTTGGTATAATAAAGATTATGTGGTTATACAAGAAATTAAATCTCATTCTGGATACTACAAGTGGATGCGGATCTATCATATATATACAGAGGGTTACAAACCCTAAAAACACCATATTGAGGTAGACTCAATTGGGAACTAGTGCATGAAAATGGGCCTTAGTACACACTTGGTTTGACACTCTTGAGGGGGTATCCTATAGATGATTCATATTTTACTTATAAACTACACAAAAAACATTTATAATGATTAAAAATTGTAATATGAAAAATTAGTGTCATATTTTTATATATAAGACCATGTTCTAAAATTTTGGTAAAATAGAGATTGTATGGTCAATTCTACATAATGATTCCTCATTTAAATATTATTTACACTATCATAATCATGATCAAAAAATTACATATAGAATCATCTTTTCATGTGTCTATTACTATGGGAGTTTATTCAAACTGAGAAAGGATATTATTATAGTATACAACCAACAAAAATAGCTAGGACATCTGATTGGGTAAATTAAGAACCTTTATAATAAATTGTATTGATGAAATTTCTAATATTTACTAAAAACTATCCTTTTTTATTGAATAATGTTTTTTATTAAGGAATAGGACCTAGTCCATTGTAATGAGGTTGTTTTCCGAACATAAGTTTCCATACCCAGGTTTTCATATTGATTTTCACTAGACATAGAATAATTTAGAAAGATGAAGTTATTGATTAGACACTTTATCATATTCAGGTCCATTGTCATGAAATTGAAAATCATCAGATTCAAAAGAATCAGAGGAAGGACTTTTTGTTTTCTAGAAGTTTATCTTTTCTATAATCATAGAAAGAATGAAGTTGTTGAGTTAAAAATAATAAAGTCATTGATTTAGAAAGAATAAAGTTACTGAATTAGAAAGAATGGAGTTTTTGAGTCATAAGTTTCTAGTTGAAGAATTCATATTATTTATCAAGTGTTTTGAAAGAATAATGTGAACTCAAAAGTTTAAAAGTTTTCATAATTTTTAAAAAAATTATATATGATGCTTTGCTGATAATAAATTTCTTAAAAATCCTGAAAACTCTCATGATAAAAGCTTCTAGATAAATAGTGGAGAGGTTTGAAGAAATTGAAATAAGAAAAGTGAAGAATGATATCATAATGGTAATTCCATCATAATGAGAATTCCATCATAATGGGAATTCCAACATAATTGTAATTCCATTATAATGGGAATTCTATCATAATGGTAATTCCATTGTAATGGGATATCCATCGTAATGGTAAAATCCATCATAATGGGGAATTGAATTGTAATGAGCTAAGAAAGAAACAGATCTTAATGAGTTGAGAAAGAAATAGATCATATTGAGAAGAGAAATAAATAGACCGTAATGATATGATAAAGAAATAGATCATAATGAACTAAGAATAAAACATATTTTAATGAGTTGATAAAGAAATAGATCTAAATGAGATGAGAAAGAAACATATCATAATGAGTTGAGAAAGAAACAGATTTTAATGAGCTTAGAAGGAAACATATCGTAATTAGATGAGGATGAAATAGATCATAATGAGCTGAGAAAGATATAAATATTTGAAGATGTCAAAAAAAAATTCAATATTTCTTAAATCTCAGAGAAATCAAAGGAGGATTGATGAAGTTGAATTTTAGTTATAAATGTAAGATATTTTTGAAGTTTTCAAATTTGAGGAAGTGGGGAAATTTTTCATGTTTCCAAAAAAAATTTCCATGTATCCTATAAATACTTTCTAAGATCATTTTTCAATTTGAAGTTTTTTATATACACATAAAAGGTATAGTGCTAGAGAATTTTAAGTAAAAGTTTCTATATGACTGAAAAAGAATTGTATTGAGAATTATAGTTGAGTTTGATTTTTGTATATTGAATAATGAATTCATCATACTGATTCCATCATTTGAGAAAAATGGATTTAGTGACATTGTATTAAGAGAATTGGATACTGGTTTATCGTATTGAGATAATCATATCCAGCACCATCATATTGAGAAAATTGGATCCAACATTATCGTATTTAGAAAATCAGATCTAGCCAAATCAGATTGAGGATTTGATCAAAGATGTTGTGGATAAGTTTCAAAAAGTCTTTATCCTTTTGTTTGGCTTAATTTTTTTTATAATAAAGCATTATAAACTGATGGGATTTGGTATAATCATTCCTATCAGGAGATAGAAGGTTTCTAATGTGATTTGGCGTAAGTTGTGTTCACTTATTCATAATAGTGGATTTCCATAGTCCCATAAGAGTTCCTATGGATAGGATTTAGGTTCTTGCCCTGAGGCCAAACCTTGTAAATATTGTGTTATTTACATGCTTTCCTACTTTTTCATGCATCTTTATTTACAAAAAATTGATAAGAAAATTAATCTTAACAGGTTGTAGGAGTTAAGTTTCTAGATGTTTTAAAACTTATAAAAATTGAACAACTAATTAACCCCCCCCCCTTCAGTTGTTATTCGATCCTTTGGAATATAAATTGGAATCAGAAGGAAGTTTCCCTTTTTAAAGGTTTATCATAGATAATATTAATTTTTTTAATAGTTTAGGAATTTTATAATTTGATCGAAAAAATATTATGGATGTAAAAATAGGATGATTCCTTATCTCTTATCTCTTGTCCTAGAAGTTATTGATGCTACTACTATTGGTTTTCCACCTACTGAGAAAGATGCTCCTATGACATTTCATGATAATAAAAATATATATGTTGATGGAAATTATATAAATGAAATCCTTATACCCTTATCATATTGTTTCTATCAGAAGGTTATGGGGCTCGATTAGTATGTGGGAAAATATGGAATGTGTTTTTGAAGAGAATACTAAAGTTAAGGAAGTAAATATACAAATAAGGAATAATAAGTATGAAGACATCAGAATAACAGATGAGGAAATAATTGATGAATACTTCACCAGATTAAATGAAATTATTTGAAACATCAAATTATTCTGATATGTCTTGTAAGATTCTATAATTGTAAATAAACTTATGAGAAACTTTTCAGACAAGTTCGATTCTAAAATTTCTTCTTTATAAGATAAGGATGATTTATCCCTAGATCAATTACATAACTTTCTTATTACTTATGAAATTATTAAATCAACAATTTTTAAAAATAATATCAAATATGAATTGGATTTTTAAGTTATGAGAAAGATAAAAAATCAATATGCTAATGAAGTTAATCCTTGTGAGTCTGAAAAAAATGAAGATGATGAGATGAATGATAATATTATGTCTCTTATCATTAAAAAATATTAGAGAGGAAGAGGAAAATATGGATGTAAAATTCCTCTCAAATGATTTGAGTTTTGTGAAATTAGATACTTTTCTATGAATTTCCCCAAGAATAAAGATAGATAATATCGAGATTATTCTAATAAAAACCCTTGATGGAAGAAGTTGAACAAAAATGATAAATAATAAAAGTATTCCAACAAATACAATAAGAAGTTTACTAGAAAAAAATAATTATTTTGGGTAAGAAATTTGAATTGGACTCAACTGAGAAAAATTCTTCTAAATATGAATGTTTAGAAAAGTTCATAATCTTCAATGAAAAAGATCAGAAAACAAAATATTCATCATAGAGTAACGAAGGTGGTGAAGAATCTTATAGAGAGTATCAACTCAGAATAGAACGTATTTCATGTATTGAGAAAAAACTCTCAATAATTAAATTAGAGCTATGAAAAAATGTTGTGAAGAAGTTTCTAATGGAGGAATAGATGATATCAAGTAGGAGGAAGAATTCATTGAGGAGATTTTAAGTTACAAATTTAGAATTGATGAACATGGAAAGATGATTGATGATCTTAGTAATATGCTAGAATCTAAGTAATAAGATGTTATCAAGATTCAATCAGAACTTCTTGAGTCCACGAGTACCTTGAGGAAGATGAATTAAAACATTAACAAAGATTTGGAAGTAAACCCAGAGACTTATAAAGATGTTGAGAAGGCTCAATACGAGAATCAGGTCAAATATTATCTTTCCAAAAATAATGTTTCATATGATTATTTTAACATTTTGCGTTCTGAAAAAATAATTGGGAGATCTTGGGTGGAAAAATTATGTGAAAAATAAATAAAATCTACAAAATTAGAAAACTCAATCAAAATAAAAAATGGTCCATGTCTTGAATATGTTAGAGCTGAAAGAAGTTATCAACCTCAAAAACGTTTCTATAAATAAATATCTTTCTTCAATATAAAAACAATATTTTATGGATATTAATAGTGTTCTGGAATATATGGAAATGTGGAATATAATTTTTGGAACAATATATCTTTACCTGGAAGAATATTTGAGCAAAGTGGAAGAAATAGTGGAAGAAGAATGAGTAACTTTCCTAGCATATAGAAAATTGAAAAGGATAATTCTCAAGATGTTAGAAACATTCCAATAAAAAAATTTGAATGTTTGGAAGGTGTTTGTGGAATATGTGATCAATCGATTCATCATACCAAAAAATTTATGACACTCCTAGAACAAGTTTCTTATGATAAAAATAAAATAAAATTGCAGAAAGATATTTTTTTGGTTGAGAAAGAATTGAAAAAAATGTAAAAGGAAAAAACCATGGTTACTTGATATTAGTTTCACTTCACATATGATAGGTGATATAAAAATCTTGAAACATGTTTAAATTCATGATAGAGGATCATTTACCTTGGGTAATGAAAGTTCCTTAAAAATTAGAGTAATCGAAAGGGTTGAGATTGAAGCTGAAAAGGTGAAATATAAGAAAGTTTTATTTTTTGATGGGTTAAAACATAACTTACATATTGTAAGTCAACTTTGTGATAATGGAAAATAAGTTTTTTTATAAAATACTTTTGTATCATCAAAAGTGTAAAATATGGAAAAGTAATTATATCATAAGAATTAACCAGTGGGAATCTCTTCCAAATAAAATAATCCAATAACTCATATTACTTATGTGTGGAAGATGAAAACAAATCATGGCACTGAAGACGTGGTCACCTTGGACAGAAAAGATTGAAGATAATTTTTGAAGTTGATGGCATTCTAAACTTTCCAAAATTAAAAATAAGAGAAGAAGATTTTTGTGTAACTTTTCAAAAGTGAGGGATGACTAACCAAATTCATCAAAGAGTTGAGATTCAATATACCATACCACTTGACCTTATTCATTCTGATTTATGTGGTATTATGAGAGATTAATCAACAAAAGGACATTTTTACATTATCACATTAATTGATGATTTCACTCAGATGAAAAACATCATGTTTGTGAAGCACAAATCAGAGTCTATTGAAGTGATCAAATTCTTCAAAACAATATGTTAAGAAAGAACTGGGTATTTCCATAAAGAATTTGAGAACATTAAATAGTACCAAATTCAAAAAAATGCTTTTAAAACTTATATGATAAAGCATGGTATCAAAAATCAATATATTACTCCCTATACTCCACATAAAAAATTTGCTTCGTATAAATAAATAATAGAAGCTTGGTGAAAATGGGAAGAAGTATGTTATAAGAATACAAATTTTCAAAATTCTATTGAAGAGAAGTTGTTAGTACTCTTGTGCATGTAAAAAATATATTCATGTTGGGACCAAAAACTAACATAACTCCTTATAAAATGTGGTATAACAAAAAACCTTCATTGATATACTTTAAAGTTTTTGGAAGACCATGTTTTCTCAAAATCAAAAATATGAATTCGGGAAAGTTTGATAAGATATATGAGGAAGGAACTTTTATGGGTTATTCACCAAATGGATAAAGTTATAAATATTGGAAAAAAAATTATAAAAGTTGGTGGACTCATATGATATGAAGTGAATTAAAAATTAATGTTCCCTAAAAATGTTTTTTAGAATTCTGAGGATGATAAAATGGATAATTATAACAATAGTGAAAGTAATTATAAATATCCTTATCAGGATTCAAAATTATCATGTGATGAGGAAATTTCAGCTGGGAATGAAACTTTGAAATTTCCTACCTTACAAAAATATGTTGAATCTGAAAGAATTATTAGGAATAAGAAGGCTTCCGTTTAAACTATAAGAAACTTGATATTATATAATAATACTTTAATTTTCTCAAAAGTTAAACCGTAATCTATTTTAGAATCTATTAAACACCTATAATGTGAGGATGCTATAAATGGAGAGTTGGTTAAAATTGAGAAGAATGAAACATGGGATCTTTTTTCATATCCAGAAAATAAAAATGTTATTGGAACCAAGTGGGTTTATAGAAACAAGTTAAATGAACATGGAGAAGTTTCAAGAAACAGATCCCTACTTTTTTGTAAAGGATACGCACAAGTGGAAGTTGTATATTAGGTAGAATATTTTCCCCCAATTTCAATATTAGAAACTATTATAAAGTTTCATTCAATGGAATCACATCGTAATTACAAAGTTTATTTTATGGATGTAAAGTCATCTTTCTTAAATGGTGAGATTCAGGAAGAAGTTTACATTGAAAAACCATGTGGGTTTCTAATTGACGAAGATGAAATCAATGTTTGTAAATTAAAGAAATCTTTGTATAAGCTGAAACAAGATTCATGTTCTTGGTATTCTAAACTTGACAATTGTTTGAGAATGTTAAACTTTTCTATAATGAAATTTTGATAGCAACTTATATGTGAAAGTTTTTGACTCTGAAACTCTAATTTTAATTGTTTATGGGGATGATATAATTTTTTATGGGGATAGAGAAGATATTTTTAAAACATTAGATGATTAAATGAATAATAATTTTGTAATGTATATCTTAAGATAATTAATATTAATCCTTGGCTTAAAATTTCAACAAAAGGAAAAACAAATTTTCTTTTATCATGAAAATTAAGTTAGAGAATTGTTAAAGAATTTTCAAATGGTAGAATCAAAATAAGTATAAAATCTTATTTTAGTGAGAAAAAAGTTGATTAAAGATGAATCTGGAATATGTATGGATTAGAATTACTTTAATAATATGATAAGAAGTCTTATTTACCTTACAGCCCCAAGGCCTAAAAAATTTTATGTTGTGAATTTGTGTTCCAGGTATCAAAGAAATCCAAAAGAATCACATATGTTGGTAGTAAATAGGATTATGAGATATTTCAAAGGAACAAATTCACATGGATTGTTATAAAAAAATAAATAGTGAGATGAAGTTTCATGGTTATAATAATGCTTATTGGGTAGGATATTTTAATGATAGAAAATCAACCTCAGGAGGAACATTTTTCTTGAGTGAATGTTGTGTGAGTTGGCATAGTAAGAAAAAAAATTCATTAATATTGAGAACATATAAATCTGAATATATTGTAGCTAATCAAAATTTTACACAAATGATTTGGATGAAATTTCAACTGGAAGATTTGAAAGTAAAATTTTCTAAACCATTGAAGATACTTTGTGATAATTAGAGTGTAATTTATCTTTCAAATAATCATTTCCAACATCAAAGATCAAAGAACGTTAATATAAAGTTTCAATTTATTAAAGAGAAAATTTCTTCTATATATTTTTTCTAGAATACATTTCAACAAAGAATCATATTGCTGATATCTTTACTTAAGTAATGCCAAAAGAAAGGTTTGTGGAATTGAGGATGCAACTTCATGTTTAGCCTCCTTCCTTGACATCCTAAACTTCATAAGGAAGAATCCTCCACCATTATTTTCATTATGTTTACAAAGTGGGAGATAAAGTAACAAATTTCACTTTTTAATATGTTTTTACTTATCTTCATAAATTAATCTGAAGCTGTTGTTATCATAGAATGGGGGAGAAAAAAAGAAAAGTGAGAAGAAAATATAAAAATGAGGGGGGTTTATCTTTAAATTTCCATAAAATTTTCTTTCCAATTTAAGATGTAATTCCTTCAAAAACATTACTTTATCTAGTAATGTGGTGTTATGACACTCTATTTTGAGAAATTTTATGTTTTGATAAAATTAAAAAAAAACTTCAGTTATTCACAAAATTTTATTTCCAAAAAATTCTAAGAGTTGGAAAAATTTTTTAAAAGGGTTTTTAAAAAATAAAAAGGGGTATATTTAAGAACCTTTGTGATAAATTTTTTTTATATTTTTTTTATTTATTAACAAATGATCTTTTTCCTTAAGAATATATTTTTTTATATAGGATGTTTAACTGTTCCATCGTAATGAGGTTGTTTTCCAAACACATGTTTCTGGACCCAAGTTTTCATATTGAACTACACCAAACATATAATAAGTTAGGAAGATAAATTTATTGATTAGTACTTTATCATATTCAGGTCCATCGACATGACATTGAAAATCATCAAATTCAGAAGAATCAAAGGTAAATTTTTTTCATTTTCTTGAAGTTTTTATTTTCTGTAATCATATAATGAATGATTTTACTGAGTTAGAAAGAATGAATTTTTTGAGTTGAAATATTTAATTTAGTGAATTATAAATAAATAAGTTTCTAAGACAAAAGTTTCTAGTTGAAGAAGTTGTATTGTTGGTGAAGAGTTTTGGAAAAATAATGTAAAGTGAGGAGTTAGAAATTTATCATACTTTATAAAAAATCAAATGATTATTTATTGATCGTAAAGTTCTAAAAAATCATGAAAACTCTCATGATAAAATATTTTGAAGAAATTTTTGAGAGTTTTATGAAATTCAAAGAAGAAATGTGAATAATTACATCATAATGGGATTTCCATAAAAATGGGAATTCCATTGTAATGGGACTTCCATCATAATGAGAAAATCCATCATGATGGGAATTTGATCATAATGATAAGAGAAAAAAACATATCATAATGAGATGAGAAAGAAACAGATTATAATGATCTGAGAAAGAAATAGATCTTAATGTGATGAGAAATAAACAGGTCATAATGAGATATGAAACAAATAGATCGTAATGAGATTAGAAATAAATAAATATTAATGAGTTGAGAAAGAAATATATCGTAATGAGCTGAGAAAGAAACATATCTTGATGAGCTGAGCAAGAAACATACTGTAATGAGATGAGGATAAAACAGATTGTAATGAGCTAAGAAATATATAAATAGTTGAAGAAGTCAAACATGATATTCAATTTTTCCTAAATCACATAGAAATCTGGGGAGGAATGAATAATTAAATGTTGAAATTCAAATGTGATAGAATTTAAGAGTTTTGAAATTGGAGGAAGAGGGGAAAGTTTTCAACTTTCCTACTTTTGTTTCCCATGTTTCCTATAAATACTTTCTAAGATCATTCTTCCATTTGCAACTTTTTATATATGTACAAAAGGCGGAGTGCTGGAGAATTCAATGTAAAAGTTTATATCTTACTGAAAAAGAATTGTATTGATAATTCTAGCAGGGGTTGAGTTTTATAGATTGAATAATGAACTAATCATATTGAGTCCATCATTTAAGAAAATTGAATTTACCATCATTATATTGATATAATTGGATCTAGGCTCATTGTATTGAGAAAATCTGATCCAGTATCATCATATTGAGAAAATCAGATCTAGCATTATCATATTGGGAAAATCATATCCATCCAAATCAGACTAAGGATTTGGATTGAGCAACAGTGGAGTAGTTTCAATGAATTATTTATTCTTTTTTGGATCAATTTTTTTATAATAAAACATTGTAAACTAATTGGAGTTAGTATAATAATTATTCTCAGGATATAGAAGGTGTATAATGGGATTTGGCACAAGATGTATTCACTTCTTCATAATGGTGGATTTCTATAGACCTGTGGGAGTAGCAATGGCAAGGATTTAGGTTCTCACACTAAGGAAGAACCTTGTAAATCTTGTGTGCTTTACTTTCTTTCCTAATTTTTTAGGCATGAGTATTTACTAAAATTTGATAAGGAAATAAATATTAACAGGTTATAGGATTTATGTTTCTCAATGTTTTGAAACATATAAAAAGTGAACAACTGATTCAACCCCCCCCCCCCCAGTTGTTATTCAATCATTTGGAACTTCTGTAACCATAATAGAAATTCAAGAAATAATTCTTAATTATTTTAATTTTAAACTTAATCAAGAGATCTAGTCTATTAGCTATATTAATTTTAATTTCACATCTACATTATGGAATCTATATTGTCCATTGGCTCCTGATGAGCATAGGTTCCAAGAAAAACTTTTTTTCTCAATGGTAAAACAGTTCCATGATATATAGATATATATTGAGGTTTCTAGTGTAATATAAAAATGTCAAATTATACAAAGACATAGATATACCAGAGTGTTTGAAGAAGGACCATCCTAAGAAAATGATTATATTACATATAATGTGAAATAATACATCCTAACTAATCTCCTAAATATACATCTAAATCTATTGGAAGATGAGTAATTTTTTAATGATGGAACAGTGGGAGAAAATAATTCTAATGACGAGGAAGCTATAAAATTTAGGGAGGAAGTTTCTATAAATTCAATAGTTTTACAACATCCTCGATGCGCAATAAATCTTCCACCACTCTTCGCATCTTGGTTAAAAGTAATGAAACTTATTTTGAATTTTACTAGAATATTATCACACCTAAAACTGAGTTTCTTAGAGTTTTATAGTACTAGTTTAGTAAAATGGACAAAACATTGTATGTTTAAAGGTATTTTCCATGTAAATATTGAATAAAAAACATACTAAATAGATTTCATATTGAGAGACACATCTGATATTTAGTTATAGAATTAGTCCATACAAAATAAATCAAATGGTGTGATAAATATGGGGATGATTGTATATTTCTCATGAGGGTGATTCCAAAAATTTCATTTGGAGGTTGGAGAATTTTGAATATTGAGGTAGCTCATACTTGCATTCATCCAAACATAGCACAATATCATACTTCATTGGATGCTGATTTTTAAATCTATTATCATTGATATGGTTAGGTCCTTCAAAGATATGCATGTATCTCTTATGCTGGATAGGATACAACAAAATTTTGGTTATATGATTCCCTGTAATAAGGTATGGATGGAAAAATAGAAGAAGATTGTCGAGGTCAATGATTATGTGGATAAATAGTATCAATTTGTATCCATAATTCCTTGCTATAATGAGATGTAATTACTAATTTTTATTCCATCTTGATGAGAATGAACATGTGTCTCAAGATAACTGAATTTATCCATCTCATGTCAAATTTTACGGACTGTTTTGGGAATTCCTTCAATATATTTTTTCATTATGTTTCTACAAAAAAAAATTATAGACTGATGGAACATTTCTATATGGAAATTTTTTGGGCATATAGTAGATTATAGAAACCCAATATGGAAACCTTTCACCTCTACCGCTTGAATGTTCTATGTTGGAGTGAGTTAGTCTTTGTAATGTATCGGCAACCATTTCACCTACATCTGGGGTGTCTTATAGATATCTGGTCATCACTAAGAAATCAACAAGAAAATAAATGTGGATCTTGATACATCGATACCCCTGAATTCATATCATCAGTACTGCATCAAACACATTTCTAGCAACGTTGAAAAAATATTCCATGATGAACCTATAAATATGGAAATCACAAGGCATAATATGCAGTCAATTTTTTATTTTTTTATTATTTCAATGTAATTATAAAATTAATTTATGTAAAATATGATCACATATGTTTATCAAGTGATCTAGATCAACAAAGTTTTGAATAACATTTTAAATAAATGTGAAGGGCTAAATAGTGAGTGTATGATTATATGATACAGATTCCAAAAGAAAAATGTACATTGTCATGATGGGGGAAGAGGTACGGACACATGAAAACAAATATTATGGAGGGAATCAATGGCATCTTCAAGTGGCTTCAGAGGTTACCTATAAATGTCCTAGTAAAAGATAAATATTATGGTTGTGGAAAGTGATTCATTAATAGAGAAAAATAGTTAATGGAAGGGATTCTCTAGGGGATAAGGTATAGAATACACTTTCAATGAGACATTAAAAAGAACATTGAATAATATTATGCTTATTAAGTATGAAATTTCCACCAAGAAGACTCTCGATTTGAAGTGAAATAGTTTCCAGACCCCATCATAAATAGTAGTGGTGGTATTATAAGAATCAATTCAATGTTAATATAAAAACTTCTAATCATTATGGTTTCAATGCGTACATTTCATCGCAGCATTTTCCTCTGTGAACATACCATGGGAATCATATGTTGATCCAATATACTAGATAGACACCATATATAACTGCTATGTTGTGCCATGGATTCCTATTAGAAAGTTTCAATATTTCTCAATGCCTAAATACCTACAGATATTGATACCTTATATCAAAAGGTTGTGATGGGGTTGGAGACCGAAGTCCATCAGGATGCAGACTAATATGGACTGGGGTCAAGAAAAAGAGAAACATTTGAGATGCAACATATTTCATCGGGAAGTTAATAATAAGAAATGATTCACTAAAATTTCTAGATCGATTCCACACTCTCAACCATAATTATTTATCACCTCCAATGTGAACTTTTCATATTATCAATTACATGGTGTTAATATAAAATCCATCTTTTTTTAGATTTTTTTGACATTTCTATATAATTTTACTAAAAATAATAAATATTTGATAAATTATACAACCATTTACATTATTCACATACAATCTAAACATTCCTAAATGATGCGTCATTTCAATAAATAAAACTTCAATCTACATGATTCATTTCCCTTTACAAAGGCTTTTTACATGATAAAACCCTTTTCTAAATCATACTTGGGTTTTCATATTGCTCCTTTCATATTCACATTACAAGGAATATGAAAACTACATGTGAGATGACATGAAAGAAAAATAAAACTATACAAGGATACACCATAAAGAAATCATGTGAGAAAATAATCATGAAACATACCATCATGAGAGAAATCATACATAAATTACAAACTGCACCATTTGGGATTTAACTTATTGGTGTATGTTCTAGACATCAAAGAAAGCCTCAAAATATAATGTGGGTCTAACTGATATAACATATTTATGAACGAATATATTTTTAAATTAAAACCACTTTAAAAATATGACTCTATTCTAATAAGAATAGAGGAATAACTAGTCACCTTCGATAACTGAGATTAATAAAGTAGAATCTACAAATTCTCAAGAACGGACTGAGTATGGTGTGAGGGACAATTCTCAGTAGGATAGCACCATGAATCTATTTCAAGATTTTATCTATGAAAAAAATTAAACCAACTTGAAAAAAAATTCAAAACTAAAACAGTTGAAAATAAAACAACTTCAAGAAAACCTTTAAAATCACTTTGGTTTTCTTTTATAAAACAAACTTAGTCGTCCAAAATAATCCAAAACATGGATCAAGTAAACAAACAAGACCAGAAAGAATAATCTATTTCATAAATTGAACATGGGTAATTTAAAAAAAACACCCTTTCCATGGTAAAACCATATCTAAAACTTAATACTTATTTCATTTTTATACATAGAGATGGAGGATATTGTGCTACTCACTGAGTAGTATAGGCATGTTTCATGTGACATGCTAGCAGACCATGAGGTTTGACAGATCAGGATGCATAGAGCACACCATTATCATCACATTCTGCCTTCAGCTGCCATTATACCATACCTACAACATGATATCTTCTATGTAATTGTTGTATCTAATTTTACATTTGTTGATCATCACATCCTTATTGCTCCCACTGGGATATGGAGACCTGAGACATGCACATTCCACTTTCTCAAGGGAGATATGACCGTAACCCTTAAGGATGTGGCAGTTCTACTCGGTCTTCCTATCTAGGGGATACTGTAATAAGACCCACACATGGACATTTTCCGAGTCTTGTACAGAGATTTCTAGGACTCAACATTATGTGGAATGATTATGCTGCATATGGAAGGTTGATATCCATGATATGGCTTGAGATTAACTTTTCACAGTTACATGTTGTTTTTGATGAGCACACCATCATGTCTTATACCCATGAATATATCTTGAATCTCATTAGAAGGACATTGTGCACTGATCACTCTAGTATTCATGTGCAAATGATGTGTAACATCTCAGCCCAGGTTCCACACACTGTTTCCCTAAGCCAGTCAGTCACATTACCTCAAGTGAACCTCCCCGTATGCTAGATGTTTCCGACTAGAAAAGACGGTCTAATATCGATCACAGGGAGAATATACCCTCTTTATTAGAGTAATACGCTATCAGAAACAAAAAAAAAGATAATAATAACCAAATGATATAACCATAACTAGAACAATACCAGAATCATGTGATGTCCAAAATAGAAAAAATACATATCATAAACTAAATAGTAGTTATATCATTCCAATATGTGTCAAGTGTCAATATAAAAACCCCAAAAGTAAAAAATACACAGAATACTTCCGAGAGGATCTTGAATCCATATAGTCCCCTAATCCATGATCCACCCTATATTACCCATCTAACATAAGACCCTTTCTATTAACCTATCATACAACAATAAAATCTATTCGGGCACCGATTATGCATCTTGAGTAGTGTTTGAGTATAACTCAGTAGGCCACCACCAATAGTGTCTAAAATAATATCCAGTCAAATATGGTATGAATTTTTATAAATAATAACATAAAATTAAGTAAAAATGTTTATATCTATTCAATTACTCTTTATTTAACCACAAAACCATTGGGTTCCCGACGACACCCGAACTTCAATACCTACTTTGGCCTGTGTCGAAGTCTGAACAATATCGAAGGGACATCACATATCTGAATACCATTATTACAATTCATTATCTAAATTTGTATCAAGACCATCTGTAACCATAGTCCAATGCCAACTCAAAGGCATAGAATATCATGTCTAACACCCCATGGGTATTTGGAGCCTCTTTCCCTATCCTACACCTCAATGTCACATGGGTATTTGGAGCCTCAGTCAACATCCCATATTCACTATCTCATATGGTTATTTGTTTCCTTAGTCCATGTCACATACATATTTATCGAACATAGGTATTTGGATCCCCAATCCCTATCCATCACACATTTATCATACATGGATATTTGGATCCACAATCCATGTTCTGCACACATTTATCATAAATGGTTATTTGGATCCTGAGACTATATCCCACATACTTTTATCACATATCTCACGTATATCACAATATCACATTTAACCCAATATCACATATTTCTCAATATCACATCAATCAGTATTAATCAAAATTAATCCTCTTATCACATTTCTCTATCACAATCTTCCATTAATTAATTCCAAAATTAATTAATCAAATTTTCCCTTGATTCCATAATCAAGATAACTCCCATTAATTAATAGGACAATTAATTAATCACATCCAATCCATTAATTAATTAAAACATTAATTAATCCAATTTACAATCTCAATATTTCAATAATTAATTCAACAATTAACTATTCCAATTCAATCGATTGCATAATCACAAAAAAATCCCATTAATTAAATCAAAAATTAATTAATTAAATTCAACAATATCAATATCCCATAATTAATTCAACAATTAATTATTTAAAATCACAATTCAATATTCCAATAATTAACTTAGTAATTTATTAATCCTGAAATTCCTCAATTTCAATATTCCAATCATTAATTCAACAAATATTTATCCCTAAATCCAAAATACATTAATTAATTAATTTGTTGAATTAATTAATTCAGTTAGGAAATTCAGTTTCTAAAAAAACATTATAAATTCTATAATTACCCACATATAATTGAAATCATAACTATGGTATTTGAATAATAGATCACCTACCTCAAAAATAGTGAAGAGAGCTCACCAACGGATATCCCCAAATTGAGAGGAATAAAACTAATCTTGTCGAATATCAATATTTTGATTCAAAACCTAGATCTAAGATCAAACAAATCAAGATCTGATAAGCCTATATCTCTATCAAGAACCAATAGTGGATAAAATTCCCTCTTCTATCTAGAAAGAGGAGCGAGAGAGGGATACATCTAAATAAGAAGAGAAAAACATACTTGGGGAGGTTTTGATCTCCAATCCACACTTTGATTTGGAAAGAACAGAGGTTAAGAGGGATTGGAATCTGTCCAGGATTCTCCATAAAAGATAGAAAATTATTATGGGTCAAGATATGGTGTTTTGGGGTATAATATAGGTGTTTTTTAATTTTTTAATAAAATTTGGAAGATAAAAATGTCATATGAATAGATTTATACTCGGGGGGAATAGTTTCCCCTAACTGTGCACCTTAATTGTGCTCCTCTTCTAGGGGTGCATGGTTTCTTCTTAGAGGAAATAAAGTTTTACAAATCATATACTATCTATGTGAATTCCCTCTACCTGGGTTTACACAGTTTGCTAGGTTGTGGCACATGATTTTGAAAAACCATGCACCAATCATGCACTTTCCCTCTTCCTTCCAAAATACTCTATTTTCTCCCAAAAACTCACTGTGTAATAACCAAAAAAATATTACTCAAAAAATGAAAAAATAGTACATGTAAATAATCTAGATACATCCCTAGAAAATGTCATGATCTTATTATCTCTCCACCTTATAATAGCTCTTCATCGATTTGTACTCCCAAGAATACCTAAGATCTTGAGTCAAAAATATCAGGCCATTGCGCCTTTATATCATCTTATGTTTCCCATTTTTCCTCTTTAACCTATACATATTTCCACAATACACAAATAATAAGCATGGTCTTTCCCCATAATACATTCTCACTACGATAAAACACATGTATAAGATGCTCCTCAAAGGACACATTTATCTCTATCTCAAAATCATCAATGTCGATCATATGATAAGGGTTGGGTGATACCTTTAAAGTTGTGACACATGGAAAACATTATTCATTGCACTATATCTCTATGTAAGAGCCAATCAATATGCCACTGGCCTGATTATTTCCATGAATTCAAATGATTCGAAAAAACATGGGATCCAACTTTCCCTATCTCCATATACTAAAGTGACATAATATTTATGACACCTGAAGTAATACATGATCACCCTTTATAAACTCTATAGGTCATCGACATATTTTAGCATAAGACTTCTGTCTAATCTTTTCCATAGTCATCTGCTTCTAAATTAGTTGAACCATCTTGGATGTCTCCTACATGGGAATCGGTCCCAATAATTATGACTCACCTGCCTCTATCCATCTTAGAGGTGATTTGAATGACCTACTATAAAGAGCCTTGTATAGTTCCTTATGAATCGTTTCCTTATAACTATTGTTATAGGAGAACTCCACCAAAGCTAGTTGATTTTCCCAAGACCCATCAAATTCTATGAAACATGCCCAAATCATATACTCAAGAACCTATATAGTATGCTCTGAATTATCATCTATTTATGGGTGGAATATCCTACTCAGTAAAACCTATATGAAAAGTACCTTTTTCAAGACCTGTTAGATGCACGAAGTAAAGTGTGAGTCATGATATGAAACTATAGTATGTGGAACCCCATGTAGATAAAATATCACTCAAACATGCAAGTCACCCAACTGGTCCACTGAGAAAGTCTCCTTTATCGATAATAAATGCATTGCCTTTTCCAAATGGTACACAATCACCCAAATAGCATCATTCATCCAATGTTTTCTTATGATACCCACTACAATATCCATGGTAACATCAACCCACTTTCATTATAGGTTAGAAATGGATGTAGTAAAACACCAGGTCACTAATGCTCAATCATCACATTTTGATAGGTGTAGCATCGTGTCATGAACCCTGTTATCTCCTTATTCATGCCCATTAACCAAAACTATCATCATAGTTCATGGTACATTTTGGTCACACCTAGATGTACCACCCACTTTGAGGCATGAATTTCATGATTCATCTCCTCTAATATATTCAAAGGCACAAAACCCCAATTAATGACATATATGATCTCATCCTCTTCTATCATCTAGTTTGAAGGTGTCTCCCCACCTTCAGGACTCTCCCTCAAGGTAAAAAAAATCAGATCCTCATACATTATGTCTCTAATCAGACATAAAAGTGTATACCTCACTGAAACTGACATGAGATTCATCTTATACTAACTCTCCTAAACCACAACATGCATCTCATCAAGTCATGTCATCATATTCTACTTAGCACTAGAGTCTTAGACTTCTTGAGTCTGGGTTTTCTTTCTTAGAGTGTTAGCAACACTATTTCACTTCCTGGGAATATATGCTAGCTCAAAGTCAAATGACTTCATATAATTAACCCATATCCACTACTAGAGAATCAAGTCTCGTTTGAGAAGATATAATTAAATATATTACGACCAGTATACACTATAATCTTCAAGCTAAAAATATAATTCCACCAACACTTTAAATCATAAACCAATGTGGCTAACTCGAGTTCGTGTGTAGGGTAGTTCTATTCATGTTTCCTTTAATAATGAGAACTATACTCCACAACTTAATATTCCTAAATCAAAACTACACCAATTCCAATCTCAGATGCATCACAAAACACCATGTACTCCTCAACTAGATTGAGTAGGATCAAGAGATGGTCCCATTTCAAATGATTCTTTAACTCATAGAAAGAATCATCACATTTATCTAGCCATTCAAACTTTATCATCTTCTTGGTCAATCTTGAAAGAATTTATGCCAAATGGGAAAATTCTTGGATGAACCTCTGATAATATCTATACAATCCCAAAAAAATATGGATATCGGAAACCTTTTTAGGATTCTCTCAAGATAAAACATCCTAAAATTTATCTGGGTTTATTTACACACCATCATCTGAGACTATGTGAACCAATAAGTGTAATTGATCAATCCAAAACATCCACTTATATGGTTTGGTGTATATATGATTCTCTATTAGTGTACTCAAGATGATGTAAAGATGTTGGGAATGAACATCATGAGCCATAGAGCACACCAAGATATCATCCATAAACACTACCAAAAATTTATCTTTGTATGGATAGAAGATTATATTAATTAAGTCCATAAATAGTTATTGTACAGTCTTTAACCCAAATTAAATTACCAAAAAATCATATAGGCCATACATTCTTCAAAAATATTTCCTCAGTATATCAAAAGGTTGAACACTCAAGTGATGAAACTCTAATCTCAATTAAATCTTTGAGAAAACACAATCTCCCCTCAACTAGTCAAATAGATCATCAATATGTGGAAGAGGATATTGGTTCTTCATAGTAATCAGGTTCAACTTCTAGTAATTAACTCACAAGAACAAACTCATGTCATACTTCATTATAAACTAGACTGGAGAACCCTAGGGAAATGTACGTGGTTGTATAAGACCCTTATCCATCAACTCTTATAGCTGATTCTTGATCTCTTTAAGCTCTATAGGTTCTATTTTGTATAGTGTAATTGAAATTGGCTCATCCCCAAGCATGAGATAAATAGTGAATTCCATATCTCTCTCAGGTGGAAACCCTAAGATGTCTTTAAAAAACACATCATGAAACCTATACACTAAGGTTGGAAAGAAAACATGATTTAAACCCCTATCATCTAGAAAACAAACTAAAAAACTAGGTAATAAGCTCACCCAATTTCTAATGAACTACTTTTGCATGGCCCTTCTAGATATCCCACTCTCCACAGTTAATATAACTATATCCATTAAAATATGTAAAGGTTACTCTCCTATGGTAACAACCAATGTGGGACCAGTATTCTACTAACCAGTCAATATCCAAAATTAATTCAAATCCTTCCATGTCAAGAATATAAATATATCATAGAAAAAAATACTCTTAGACCTCAATAGAACACCCCTTTCATAAATAGATGTCCCTCAACCATACATCCAATGGTGTATCTATCATCAACACTCCACTCAAAAAATCCACCCCCAAGGTCAAACCATTCACAAGTTGTGTACAAATAAAGGAATGAGAGGAACCAGTATCAACTAAAGAATTATCAAGTGTAGAGGATACAAAATTAGTACCTCTCACAGTCAATGTTCCCACATCGCTATCCACTAGTGTAGGGAAATTTACATGTAAGTTTCCTGCCCTGCTTCCATGTGATGCTTCTTGATTCCCCAATGTTGCACCACTCTACTAATTTAGGTGCTCTTTCCCAGAAGAACCTCATCCAATTCCTCTACCACCAATGTCATTTGAACTCTAGCTTCTTGATTGATATTGTGCATAAGATCCCCATTCCACACCTTAGTTCTGTCTAGATCCTCCATAACTACATGTCTATCATGGGCTCTTTCAGAACCTCTATAGATGTCCCGTCCTACTATAGGTTTGGTACTCTACCAGTGGTCGGGGAATGTGTTTACAAAATTGGCCTGGACTACCTCACTAGTGGTAAAAACACTCTGGTAAGATCCTAAGTAACTTATCCTTCCCCATATCCAATATCCCTATTATTCTCTTGGATAAAATTCTCGTAAAGGTACTTCTTACCCTTAGAAGATATACCTTCTGATCATCTAGTAAAAACCATATTTCATGTACTAGAAGCCTCACTCAGTTTTCCCTCAGCTATGATATCCTAATCCACCACATCAGTAAGTTAACTTAGGACTTAATCTCACATTTCAGTATGTCTTATAAATGTACTGTTGTAGCTCTCTCATCCTCTTCCAATGCTAGAGAAAAGTGATGAAAATATGTAAATCATCCAAAATTGTCCATCCTAAAAATACTCCTTTGAATCGACCTCATTAAATTAGCTTCTGTCTCCTATCTCAGTGTCTCTCAGTAAAAGTTCTCCAGGAACTTATCCAAAAATTCCTTCCACAGCGTACTATTAGCCTATCCAGTTCTATCCTGAATGTCCCACCAACACTTTGTTGATCCTCATAACATATAAGTATCCAACTTAAACCTCTTCCTAATAGTATTATAAATGGTTAAGTATAGTCTAGATGGACTCAATTCATAACTCTTCTACCTTAGGTCCACTCTCTCTAGTAAAATTCGAAGGGTGATGCAACTGAAAATCCCTTGTAAGATTAGACATACTCATAAAAACCCATCCTAGGTATCATTCCATGAATTGAATAAAGAGATAAAAGTTATTTGAGAAATGATCTCTTTTTAACTCACCTTGCACTATCAATGCCTCAGGTTCCACTACTGGTAGATCATCTCCATCCATATCCTCATTTTTGTCCCCTCAACAAGCATCATTGTGGGGGAATATATCTATAATGAAAAAAACGCACCATAGGACACTTAATAAAATAGTAACACATTTAAAAAAATTCACAATAATACACCACATGTAATTTCCAAAAACCCTTATATATGGTAAAAACTGAGGTGCTATCAATACCCTTAACCATACTACATATAGGTCAGGTTAAAAAGGGAAACACATTATAATCATTCATGTTTTCCATTATACACCCACTTCCAACATTTATCATCATTTTAAAATATTTCAAATTCCACTTTAGGCACCATTTCATTTTAATTTCGCAAGAAAGGAAAACAATTTCAATTTCAACAACTTACCAAAAACACTGATTTTCCATGCATGCTTATAAATGATTCATGTAACAAAAATCTTTCGTGGCTAGAATGATGCATTCATGCTCAAATGTCATTAAAATATAGTCCATGAGTAAAATCTCAGAAAATATCAAAAACAAAAACCACATCACACAACACGTGCGTCAACTAAGGTGAATTGACATCCAACTATAATATCAAATACCAATTAAAAATCCCACCCTAGGTACTTGGGTTTTCCCCCATAATGGCGTAGCTACTCCCATGCACGATATCAAAACCAATGCTTGAATATCCCTAGACTCCTCTCCGCCTTTCCCAAAATAGAAAGACAAAATAAAAGGAAAAAAATGGGATCTCATACAACCTTGTAACATATCGGCCTCAGTTCTACACATTGGTGCCCCGATCCAGCTAGTCACATGACATAAAGTGAGCCTCCATATATTCCAAAGGATGATAACTAGAATCATGGGTATAATATTATTCATAGGGAGACTATAACATCTTTATCTGAGTAATACATAGATAGAAATAAACAAATAACAACTAACAAAAACCAAATGATATTACCATAAAAAGAATAATCCCAGAATCACATGATAACAAAAACAAAAAAATAAATATCATAAACTTAACATTATATATGTCATGACAATACATGTCAAGTGTAAATATGAAAAACCAAAAAGAAATACATATACTAATCCCAAGAAGGTCTTTAATCAATGTGGTCCCCCCATCCATTCTCCATCCCATATCATCCATCTAACATAAATCCGTTTACCTTAAATTTTCTTGTAACTAGGAAATCTATTTGGTTACTGATCAGGCACCCCGATTAGGGTGTGAGTATAAATCATTATAAAACCACCAACGGTGTTCAAAACAATATTCATTCAAATAGTGTATGTAATTTTATAAAGAATAAAGTACATGAAATAAATTAAATAGATTATATTTATTCAATTAATCTATTTAATCACATAACTATCTGGTTCCCAAGGACACTCGAGCCCCAATACTTTCTTTGGCCTATGCTGGAGTTTGAACTATCCCAAAGGGATATCGCATATCAGAATGCCATTGTTACTATTCATCATCTCAATTTGTATCATTACCATGTGGAACCATAGTTATAACACCAACTTAAGGGCATAAGACATTATGTCTAACACTTAATGGGTATTTGCGGCCTTTTTCACTGTCCCACACCTCAATGTCACATAGGTCATTTGAGCCTTAGTCAATTTCCAATACATTCTATCTCATATGGGTATTTCGAGCCTCAGTCTCTACCCCACACACATTTATCATACATGGTTATTTGGAGCCTCAGCCCTGATCCCACACACATTTATCATACAAGGGTATTTGGATCCTCAGACCCTATCCCACACAAATTTATCATACACGGGTATTTGGATCCTCAATCATAATCCCACAAACTTTTATCACATATATCACATATACCACAAGATTATATTTAACACAATATCACATATTTAACAATATCAAATCAATCAAGATTAATCTACACTAATCATCTTATCACATTTCACTATCACAATCTTCCATTAATTAATTCATAATTTAATTACTCAAATTTTCCATCAATTCCATCATCACGATAACTCCCATTAATTAATTATCCAATTAATTAATCCCATAAAATCTATTAACTAATTCAATAATTAATTAATCCAATTAACAATATGAATATTCTAATAATTAATTTAACAATTAACTTTTCCAATTCAATCATTTTCATAATCACAAAAAAAATCCCATTAATTAATTCATAATTAATTAATATAATTCAAAAATCTAAATATCCCATAATTAATTAAATAATTAAGTAATCCCATTAAAAATTAAATATTCCAATAATTAAATCAAAAATTAATTATTCCCAAAATCCAAAAATTAAATATTACAATAATTAATTCAATAATTACTTATCCCCAAATCTGAAATACCTTAATTATTTAATTTACCAAATTAATTAATTCAATTAGAAAATTCAATTTATAAACAAACCCTAGAAATTATGAAATTGCATACATGTAATTGAAAGCATGACTATGTGATTTCAATAATAGATCACCTACCTCAAAACAGTAATGAAAACTCACCAATGAATATCCCCAATTTGAGCAGAATAACCCTAATCAAATCAAAGATTGAGATCTTGATTCAAATCTAAGATCCAAGATCAAGTAAATCAAGATTTGATAAACCTAGATCTATATCTAGAAACAATGGTGAATAAACATCCATATTTCATTAGAAAGGTATATCATAAGAGAGAGAGATCTAAATGGGAAGAAGAAACATAGACGTGGAGGTGCATATCTTCAATTTTCCCTTTAATTCTCTAAGAATGGAGGTTGGGAGGGCTTTAAATCCATATGAGAGCCTCAAAAATTATATAAAATTATTATGGGTCGATCTAGGTAATTTAGGGGCATAATACAGGGGTTTAGGAAAAATTTTATTAATTTTTAGGGTATTAAAATCTTGTATGCATGGTTTGTTACTCATTGTGCCTGGTTTCCCCTAACTGTGTGCCTTAATCATGCACCTCTTCTAGGGGGTGAAAGGTTTCTCCTTGGAGGGCACACAGTTTGAATATTTGTTCCCTAATAGTGAAAATTCACTCTTCTTAGGCTCACACTATTTGTTATGTTGGGGTTCATGGTTTGGGAAAACCATGTGCTAGACATGCACTTTCCCTCTTCCTTCTAAAATTATCAATTTTCACTGACCCTCCCCCCCAATTAATAACTGAAAAAAATTACTCAAAACAAGTAAAATATAGTACATGTAAACAATCCAAAGATATATACCAAAAAGTTTGGGGTCTTACATGATGTATCTCGGGATAATGGATGGTTATGATCAGTTTGAGATCTCCAACTGGAGATCTATATTCTGATAATAAACTTACAAAGAATTATTCACAGAGTTATAGTCAGATCACATTGATCATGAGGGATTTTTTATCCTTATTTAGATGTAGTCATGGGATTTTATCCCTCATGTATCACCTATTTTTTCTAGTTAGAAGATTCATATAGATGTTTTATTTGATGCTCCACATGAATACAGTTATAATCACTCATATTTATGTTGACCAAAGATTCATTTATTTAAATGATGTGTCATTTAGGTATGTTTAGATAGTTTTTACCTTATGTAAATGGTTATATAATTTATCATTTATTTATTATTTGATAGTAAAATTATTTTTTGTTTAGAATAGGTTGAGGTCGAGCCCCTTTATTTCAGAAAAAAGGAATACACAACAAGACCCAGAAGAGAGGATGAGAAAGGGGTCATACGAAGAAAACCTACCCTCATTCAAAACCAAAAAAAAAGCAAGAAAACCTCATAGATCATAATCATGTGGATTGAGATTCTCATACTCTTCCTAGTCAGAATCATCTCTTAGGGAGATGAAGTAATTAGTATGGTCCCTCTGACCATCAGAAGAATATGTTGATCTATTTCTAATAGTGGGATTCAGATGAGAATAGTCATTCTTTGGTTTGGATTTCTTCATTGGAGTAGAAGAGAAACCTTCATCATCCTTTAAATTTCCCATTACAACTAAATCCCTATCGTATTTCTTCAGAGATGAATCATCATCTTTTATATTAGTCCAATTACCCTCAATATTATTGATCTTACATTATTTATTGAGCTCTACCATGGGATCAAAACCGAAATGAGTAGAAACACTTATGTCGACATCAATTGGGATGTAAATAAAAGGTTGTTCATGTTTTCTAGAAAGATCAAAGTCCACCTACACCTATAAAAGACAAGGAAAACCAGATTTTTATTAGATTGTTCACTGCCATCAAGTACATGAGGTCTTTGTGAGCTTTTAATGTCCATTTTCAGATAAGAACTAGCTTTAGGACCCATTAGAGAGTGTCTATAAATGTTTCTAGTGAGGGAATTTGTCATTCTAGGCTCCACACCTTCTGTTGAAACAATATAAACCCCTTAATCATAAACCTACAAAGTCTATTTACCAGAATCCATAGCAAGATCACCAAACTTATGTTCCAATGTTTCTTGAACACATGGGAGAGAGAGTGTAAATTCCTCTTCTACTATCGATCCTCCAATAGAATTTAGCATGACACCCTCTATACCAACATTCTAACCCAACATGGTCTTTCCCTTCCCAAAGATCTCATCCAGTTCCTACCTCTACATACTGACATCCTATGAAAGAGACATTTGTAGTTTATTCCCTTTCATACTTGCATTTACCTCTTTTATTTGATATCCTTCCAAGATAGATGTTCCAACACTTACTTATTGTGTGTTCATTCATTTTTTTCTTATAGGTTTCATCATCATGTCTAGACATTGAAGAGAAGAATCATTTAATGGCCCTCCAACATTTATCCTTCACATGACCAATGATCTTACAATCAGAACAGAAGTCAGGGAGTTTCTCATAAATAATCTTAAGCTTGAACTCTTCATCATTTTTAGGTAGTATCACTTGTTCAGTTAGAAATAAATTTAAATCCACTTCTCTAAGAACCTTAGAAAAGTAACCAAATATTGCTTGTTCAATCTTATTATCCATTTTAATAGGAGCTTCAATTGATGAATCAATATCATATAGAATTTTTCGGTGCCACAAAATCTAGTTTAGTCTAAACATTATGAACCAAAACTTCCCAATAGGTATCCATGGGGTAGCATATAAGTTAGAAATAGTGTTAAATCAGTACATTAGATCAAAATATGCTTCCCATTATATGTTCACATAGGAACATGTTATGATGAAATCTCTACATGAAAACTATAATGCCTAGAAGTTACCATATTAACATTTTCTCACTTCTAGTAATACCACCAAGACTTAACCAATACTATTTTTGATGGGGTCTTAACACTCTTTCGCTTCAAATAGAGAGTCTTCTTGGTGAAAAATGTGAAATTGATGAGTAGAATCTTCCTCAATGTTCTTTTTAATGTCTCATTGAAATATTCTTTCATACCTTATTCCTTGTTGAATTCCATTTGCAGACATTTTTATCTATAAAAAATTACAAGATATAATAAAAAACATATATAAAACTAGGATAGTTATAGGTATCTTGTGAATCACATTAAAGATTCCACTAATGCACTCCACAATCTTTGTGGTTATGTGTTCATACCTCTTCCTCATTTCATATGCCAATGTCCATTTTTCTTTTGTAATATGCTTTATATAATCATACACTTCCTGATTTTCCATGTATATTTCTTTAAAATGTTGTTCAAACCTTCATTGATCCTGATCAAATGCTATAAAAAAGTGATCATATTTCATATAAATTAATTTTATCATTATGTTGAAATTGTAAAAAATAATAAATATATTGACTCCCAAGCCTCATGATTTCCTTCTTCATAGGTTCATCATGGAATGTTTTTCAGACATTTCTAGAAATGTGTTAGATGAAGTACCAATGATATTAATTCAGGGGTCTCCATGTTTTAGGATTCACATAGATTTTCTTTCTTATTTCCTAATGACAATCAGATATCAAAAAGACACCAAAAAATCAAGCGAAATGGTTTCTAATACATGAAAAAAACTAACTCCATGATTTATAATTTTTCTTATCTTTCATGGAAAATACAAGCAGTAGAGGTTAATGGTTACCATCTTGGATTACCGAAATCAACAATACTCCCTTGTATTTCTTGTATGGAAACATTCTATTAATCTATAGAAACTATTTGTACAAAATAAATGTGCAAATATAGTAAATAAAATCCTAGAAAAACCAAGGAAATATGAAAAGAAATGTATCAAGTCAGTAATCTTGAGACACATGTTTGTTCTCATTAATATGGAAGACAATGTGATCATTGTGTCTTGGTATGGATATAAATTTTTGAAACACCTAATTGGTTTTTTCTCAATTAACATAGAGCTTGGAAATTTTCCTCTATTTCACCATACATTCCCTATTATATGAAATATTATAACAAAAAGTTTATTGTATCATCACCAACACAAGGGCTATAGGCACATCTTTGAAGGTCTCAATCATATCAATGATAATAGATGACACAAATACAACATCCTATGAAGTATGATCTTGTGTCAGGTTTAGATGAACAAGAGTATGAGCTTCCTCAATATTAGAAATTCTCCAACCTCCAAATTAAATTTTAGGAATCACCCTGAATAAGAATATACAATCATCCCCATATTTATCACACCATATGATTTATTGTGTATGTCTATATTATTGAACTAAATATCTACAGTGTATCATAATATAAAATATTTTTAGTTTTTTTTTCATTGCATCTTTACTTGGAAAATCCCTTCCAACATATAATGTTTTTCTATCTCACTAAACTAATCCTCTATAACTCTAGGGAACTTAGTTTCAAATGTGATAACATTCCAGTAAAATTCATGAAAACATATCATTTCTTCCAAACAATATGTTAAGAGTGGTGGATGATTTATTGTTCATAGAGGCTATTGTAAAACTAATGTATTTATAGAAACTTACTATCGAACTTCTATAGCTTCCTCCTCATCATCACTATTGTCAACATCTATTCCATCATTCAAAAAATTCATCATCATCCCACAAATTTAGGTGTATATCTCGAAGATTAGTTTGGTTTTCTTCTTCTCTGTCATAAGTAATAGCCTTATTTTCTTAGGATGGACCTTATTCAACAGCTCTTGTTTGTCTAAGTCTTTATACAATTGGTCATTTTTTTTAAAACTAGAAACTTAAATATATAACTCTATCATGGAACCATCTGACCATTGGGAAAATAAAGTTATTCCTTAGACCTGGTGTTCATCAGCGGCCAATGGACAAGCTAAATTCCATAGTGTAGCCTAGAATTGAAAATTTCTATACCTAGAAAATTGGACCTCTTGATAAGGTCCCAGATTTAAACAGTAGTGATTTTTTTCTTGAATTTATCTTAGGGTTATGAAATTATATGTCTTAACAATTATTTTTGTTTGTATATTATAATAATCTCATTGCATGGTTTGAATAACATCAACATGGTAGTAGACATTGGAAAACATGACTATCTACGTGAATGATGTTTCTTAATCAAGATTATAGTAGTTTAAATAATATTTATAATGAGGAATAACCATGTTGCTTTTACCATAAAATCTCCACTTTATTGCAATTTTAGAAAACATTCTTATATCCTAAAATATGAAACTAATGTTTCATAGTACAATATTTAATCTTCTTAAAGCTATTTTTGGAATTTTATAAACAAAATATGAATCATCTAATGTATATCCCTAAGGGCATCAAACTAGGTGTGCAGTCAGGACCATTTTCATGCAATAATTCTCGATCGAGTCTAGTTCAATACATTGTTTCATGGTCATTACCCCTAGGTACATTTGTGCTAGATCCATGTCCACTTGTGGTATCCATAAAAGGATTTCATTACTTAGATAACCACATAATATTTATTATACAAAAAATCTAGAAAATCTTCTTATAACCTAAAAGATAACACTAATGTTACGTAGAACAATTAGTAATATTCCTGAAGGTATATTTAGTGGTTTTTAAAGAAAATATGAATCATCTAATGAATATCCCCTAAGAGTGTCAAACCAGGTCTGAAGCAAGACCTATTTTTGTGCACCAATTATTGATTGAGTGTATCTCAATATGGTGTTTTAAGGGTTATTACGCCTTGGTACATCTATTCCAGAGCTGCATCTACTAGTAGTATCCAGATAGGTATTTCATTGCTTAGATAACAATATAATCATTATAATATTGAAATGTTAGAACATAGTTTTATATCCTAAATTATAACAGTATTGTTTTTTATACAATTTTTAATCTTCCTTAGAGGTATTTTTTGTGGTTTCTAAAGAGAGTGTGAATCACTAAATCCTATCCATCAAGAGTATCAAACTATACATGCAATAAGGTATCAATAATCTAGAATGCATGAGTAACAGATCATGGGTGCAGTTAAGAATACTTTTTATCCAGTTAGCCATATTTAATCCTTTGTTAATTATATGTTAATCCATAGTTAATCCATACCTAATAATTATTTAATAATATGTTAATCCTTAGTTAACATTGCTAATTTATTTGTTAAACATTCTTTAATTATTAGTTCTTAGTTAGTTAGTTTAATTTTAATTAATAGTTAATCATTAATTCATCATTAATTAATCCCATGTTAATCATTTATTAATCATTGATTAATCATTCTTTAATCACTCATTAATCATTATTTTACTATTCATTAATCATTCACTAATCCTTAGTTAATCATTATCTAATCATTAGTTAAGAATTATTTTATCCTACATTAATTATTACTTAATCATTCATTAATCCCTAGTTAATCATTACTTAATTAATAGATATCAAGTAGTTACTTTATAGTGGATTGTTAGTTAATTAATAGTTAATAATTAAGTTATTATTATTTATTCATTATTTAATCATTGGTTAATCTTTTGTTATTTATTAGTTAGTCATTAGGTAATCGTTAGTAGACTATTAGTTAATTCTATATTAATTATTCCTTAATCTTTCATTAATCACTAGTTAATCATTACTTACTTAATAGATATCAAATAGTTACTTTATAGCTAATTATTTGTTAACTAATAGTTAATCATTAAGTAATTATTAGTCAATAAATATTTACTCATTATTTAATCATATGTTATTAATTATTTAATTATTAGTTAATAATTAGTTAAACATTAGTTAATACTATATTAATTATACCATAATCATTCATTAATCACTAGTTAATCATTTCATAATTAATATATATAAATTACATATTGTTTAGCTAATTACTTGTTAATTCCTAGTTAATAAATAAGTATTTATTTTTTAATTATTCTTTAATCATTAGTTAATAAGATGTTATTAATTAGTTATTCATTAGCTAATCATTAGTGAATCATTTCTTAATCCTGTATTAATTATTCATTAATCATTCATTAATCACTATTTAATTATTAGTTAATTAATAGATATAAAATGGTTACTTTATAGATAATTATTAGTTAATTAAAATTTAATCATTAAGTAATTGTTAGTTATTCATTCTGTACTCATTAGTTAAGCATATGTTATTAATTACTTAATTATTATCTAATCATTAGTTAAGTATTAGTTAATCCTATATTAATTGTGCCTTAATCATTCATTAATCATTGATTAATAATATGTTATTCATTAGTTAATTATTAGCTAATCATTAGTTAAGCATTAGATAATCCTATATTAATTATGCCTTAATCATATATTAATCACTAGTTAATCATTACTTTATTAAAAGATATCATGTAGTTAATTTATAGTTAATTATTATCTAATTAATAGTTAATCATTAATTAATTATGATTTAATCATTCCTTGATCAATCATTAATCATATGTTGTTAATTATTTAATTATTAGCTAACAAATATTTTTATCATTCTATAATCCTAAGTTATTCATTAGTTATATAATATTTAATTATTAGTAAACTAATACTTCACTTATATTTATTCATCATCTAATTATTATTAATTCCAAAATTATGTCACTAATATTTAAAAACAACTAAGTTTTAATAAATTATAATATTATTATAATAATAAATCCTTCATTAATATTAATTATAAATTCTTTACTCAAAATCCATAAATAGATAATAATATTTTATTTACTAATAATAACTATTATTTATAAATAATATTGAACATACTAAACTATTAAGTAAATAATATATCTAAAATAAACTAAAAACAAAACAACTAAATGTATAACTTTAAAATAAATAAGAAAATATACTTCAAAATGACGTTTCACAAAATTCATCACTCCTTTTAGGCCACCAAAATTAGTGCACACAAAGGAAGAAGCACTGGAAAAAGTGTAGAGATAGAAGGAGTGGAATTAGAGAGAGATCGTTTGAAATGAGTGGGGAGAAGGGGGAGGGGTGAGTGCCTATTTATAAGGTGTTTCAGAAAAGGGTGAATCACTGATTCCATATTTCATGTTAATTTTATAAAAAGGTGGATTATCGGATTCCACCTTACACCTTAATGTATATGAAAGGAACCATAACCAATACTACCTTTGTCATGTCATCAAGTCTGGTCGATGAGTGGAAAAGTTTTCATCGGCCTTTCCCCCTTTCCACATAACTGAAAGGAGGCATCAATGATTCCACCTTTCTATATTAGTTTTAAGAAAATAACCTTGTATTATTTTAATAATTATTTTAAAAAATCATATAAATAAAATCTATCCATAATCATTAACTTCCCAAAAAATGGTCTTCTTCCCCTAATTTTTCATGGTTCCTCTACAGAATGATGACCACTGTTGACCATGCATGTGCCTCTGAGTAGTTGTCACCACCATGTCATTAACACACTGCTCACATGTCTCATGAAAACTACCATGGAATATACCACCATATCCCTCATACCTCATCACACCACAATCCTAAACTAATATTCCAACCTACATCAATACCCGGTCAAACCCTATTGCATCCCTCCCCCTCCCTCCCTCCCTCGTCAAGTTGCCACGCTGCCACCTCCTTCCTAATGTTGATCATTGTGTCGCCCCTCACAACTATTGCTCACCACTAGGTACATCGGCTCATCATCACACATGTGAGGGGGAAAAGGAAATAGGGTAAAGGGAGGGAGGATAAAAGACATAATAGAATAAAAGGAAGATAATTTCTTTCCTGGTCTTCATCGATCCGACATTGTAACCCCATATTCCCTTGAAAAATATTAGATATAATCTGCCTTATTCTAATATGTGATCTCCATTTTATTAGCCATGAGTTCGCCAATAAATAAAGCATCAAATAGGGTTCTAAATCGATAATAAAAACCATAAAAATGATATAAAAATATCCTCAATGAAATCAAGAAAACATAATAGATGGAACAAAAATTTAAATGAAGATTCCTAAATCAAATCTGGTTTGATCATGAGTGAAAATCACACACGTACATTGAAAAAATTAAGATTTCATTTTTCATCATTGAATGATCTGAACTCATTCTTTGATTTTTTGTTACTTCCACCAACAATTCCTCTCTCCAATTATCAGGTTTGAACTATCACCAGTGGATAACCCTAGGGAAAGCTTCAGCGGAGGTTAAATATATTATTTCTATAGATTTTTCTATAAATCCTTCTAATAAATTAATTAATCTATCAACCTGTGACATGGAACACCCTAGAGTCCCAATGCTAACAAATCTAGAATTTCTCCCAAGGTAAACACCCTACTTAAAACCCAACCAAGGTCATGTTTTTCCCTCGAATGACCCAATAAAGATATTATAATTTCTTTAGAAATGTGTGAATTTGAACTAAAAAAATATAATAATTTTATTAATTTATTTTTATTCCTCCATAATACTCACTTTTCCACATAAATTCACCCAGAGGGTAAACACCGTAATCTGGAAGCAACAAAACCATCAAAAAAATTATAACATCATCTTATTGGGTAAATTTATCGTTTTACCCCTAATAAAGTCCTTGGGCTCTAAAAATTTGAAATTTAGTTAAGTATCGACAAGGGAAAATTTGGGACACTACAGTCTAACACAGTTGATATCATGAGAATGGGAAGGAATATACCCAAGGCACATTTTTTTATTCTATGATTCATTTCCATTCAATTGAAGAGTATTGGTAGTGTTGTATGCATATTAGTTAGACATGCACTCTAGTAAAGTCACTTAGAGGAAATATTGTATATGGATTTTACAATAGTCTTCTCCTATATTGGAGACTCCTCAATGTTAGGATCTACTTGACCATCATATGAGAGGAAATTGATTGGAAGGTTTACATCATTGGCCACTATGAACCACTGATCTCTAGGAATACCACATATTTCCCTTTATTCATCACTGTCTTTTATCAGTTCTAAACATAAAGCACTGATAAAAGTTTAATCTTTATCAGTGCTAGATAAAATCACTGATAAAGGTAACCTTTATCAGTGCTACAAAAAATTGATAAAAGTATACCCTTTATAAGAACTACCAAATATTGTGCCTTATAGATCATCGACTTTTATTAGTGCTAAAAATAATGCATTGATAAAAGGGTTACATTCATTAGTCCTAGATTAAAGTACAGATAAATGTAACTATTAACAGAACCAGATAAAAGTGTTGATAAATGGACAAGAGAACCATGGGGATATGAAGAGTGGTACAAGTACATGAATAACAACAATAGAAAAGGATCAGTATTAAGAGCCCATTTTTATGCCCTCTATATGCCCTATATTTCAACCGATCAATCCAATGTGTCACTTATGATGAATCAATGACCATAATCTATTGGTAAATGTTGCTTGAGGTCTATATATGTCCCCATCTAAGGTCATTGGTGACCTGCTTCACCCAAGATTCATATCCCACCATCAGAGAATCTCTAGATTCCAACCCATGAAGGTCATTGCTCGTCCCCATCCTGAGGTTGATTCTAGTACACATCCCAATTTCACTACTGACACCCCACATCCCAATGCCATCGCGGTCATCTCCATCCTAGTCCTTTCCCCCATAATCTCATCCTAAGATCACCATCGTCATCCACCTCATGTCTCGAGGTTACCTAATCTTCACAGCCCAAGGTCAGCCATCGCCTTCCTACTATAGCATCATCTTATGCCTTGTGACCTTTTTTCAATAACCACAATCATAACCCACTTCGTCACCGGCTCTCCAGAACACCATCCCTTCCATGTGGCAAGTCCCCATTTCCATCATCCATCATCTGAATACATGGTTGGTCTGATTTTCATATCATTATTGCAAACCTCTGTTACCAACCCCATTGTCATGGTAGGGATCCTTCATCGATTGTTCACCACATAGATCCTAAACATCTCTAAAAAGTCTCATCTATCACATGCTTCTGTCTTACTCGCATGTGGTGCTGGACTTATGCCTTCCTTTCATCCTTACTAGTCATTTCACCGCCACTGGGATCTAAAATCCCATGTCGACATACTTCATACATCTTTTAATCTTCAAAAAACTCATCATCCTTTCCATCGTGCAGGGCCACCTAAAAATGAGATTGGCCTTTACCCCTTGAATCTTCATCACTAACCCTTCTGGAAACACCACCACCAGGTTCCCCTACAACACAGTGATGTCGGCTGGTTAAGAATAAATTATCCCAAGTTAATTATAATAAATATATTTAAATAACAAATATATGTATTATATTTATAATTATATATATTTATATATCAATAAATATATTTATTTATGTATATAAATATATATAATTATATAAATAGAATTATAATTATATAAAAATAATTATACATATATTTATTTATAATAATAATTACAAATAAATATATTTTTTTAAATAATTATAAAATTATAATAAATATATTTATTATTATTTAATTATATAATGATATATATTAGTAATTATATATCATTATATTAATATATTTAAAATTATATACATAAATTTATAAATATACTTATATATAATTATAATTATATATATATTTTTAAATAATATTTAAATATTTTGAAGTAATAATTATATTAAAATAAGTATACATAAGTAAATATAATATATAAATATGATTTATATAACTTTCACTAAAAAAATTAATCTGATTTTCATAATTATATATATATATAATTAACAAATTTATATTATTCAGAAAATTTAATAGTTTATTTATATAAATTATTTACAAAATTCTTGAATATAATTGATATAAACATGATATTGATATATGTATATTAATAATTCAAACAATTATATAAATATAAATGATGTATTGTTAATATGTGATATTTGAACTTATATATATATATATATCAATGCCTTTGTACATATATTTGTATGCATTATGTTGTGTGTGTTTATTTTAGGTATGTGTGTATATAGATTTTGTACGTATACATATGTGTGTGTGTGTGTGCATGTGTATGTGGGTCGCTATTTTTTTGTTCACGTGGCTTTCATCCAATGATAGAATCACAAGAACATGATCCTCAGTCCAATTGGTGAGGAATAGAAAAATGCATCCAAGAGACTGGAGATCATATCCGGGTGGAGACATATTTCTGGGTACTATAGCAGTACTGTAGCAGGCATTGTTTGATGTTGTAGCAGTTGTAACTATTCATCCCTCTTGGCCTTTGGGCCACCGGTTTGGTCCTCAAGTCCTACAAGGCTATCGGGCCACCCATTGCCTTCCGACCAGTTATTTATCAGGGCCTTCAGGCCACCTTAAGGCCCTTGGGCCACCCCAAGGCCTTCGGGACACATGATACAGATGTACTAGTCAGACTACAAGAGAAAAAGGCTTTAGATGAGGATTCAGGGCAGGTGAATTCACAAGATCATAGCAGACTAGAATTTGAAGAATGATAGGGTATGAAATTTCCATCAGTATCGGGCAAGTGCATATTTTCATAGGAAAGCTAGTCAACCATCCCTGCGAAGGTGGAGTGTTGATATCAAGACATGTGCTAGGGAGGAGCAGTTCTAAGTTTTCTGGTCTGGGTGATTCCTTCTAAGACCTATGAGTCATGTAATTGTCTCTAAGCCTTAAAGCCTTGTAAGGGTTCCGCCTCACACCTTGAGAGGTGGATTATTAAAAAATAAAAAAAATTAAGGCCTTTTGGCCATTCTGAAAAAAAAAACTCATGAGTAGGAATTTCAAGAAACGGTCTATCAGAACATGAGGCTGTTGGAAAAGAAGAAGGATGAAGGATTCAATGGGGGTTTGTGTCATTGGAAAGATCTGGCCATGCTGCCTTTTTTCTGCTTAGACCCAGGTTCTTCGATGATGACGATGTGATTTGTCTCTACTTTGGCTGAATCCTTCCTTGATCAAAAGCTTTTTGATTCCCATTGGTTCATAATTCCTAAATCTAAAGATATAAAAGTTGATTTGGGCGTATCCAATCAATATGAATCTATTGTTGTGAATAGATTATCTCTCTATAAAGAGTCTAAGGATGGTTTGATTAATTATAAAGAGAGCATTGCACACATTAAAGATGTTGCATATGTAGTTTTGAAGCATCTTATTTTAAGTAATCACTTGATTATTTCTAGATTAATTATACCAATAGGATCCAAGTTGAAAAATGTGTAAGACCCTGTTTTTCGCTTGTCTATGATTTGGGGTATCACCAAATGGAGGTTTATTTCATTGGGATGAGGATTTTTCCACATCCTCTTTCCCACAGATGATTTCAAGCAGTGTGTGTAGGGGCTTGGCTTAGTGTCTTTGAAGATTGGTGTCCTACACATTTATTAATGGGATAAGACCATTAACCCGATTTTGGAATACAATTCATCTATTCAATTTTGGGTGAAAATATTTTTCTTAATCTTACTATATTGGCATCCAAAAATCATGTATGACATCGTACTTTTGATTAGAGTACTGATTAGACTAGACAAGGAAACTGAGTTTGCATGGTTTGGGAACTATGCTTGATTTTTGGTTGAGGTTAATCTTAGATCCACCATAGTGGATAAAATACTTTTTCACAAACTATGATGGGTTTTTACTGAATTTTGTTTATGAATTTTTTTTGATGTTTTGCTCAGATTACAGGGTTATTGGTCAGGATCATTCGAGTTGCATAAGGAATGTCTCTTGCTCCTTCTGTTCAAAACACACGCATGATTCAAGACACAAAAATAATAATTCATGTCCTACAAAGGAACCTTCCCATGATTTGATAACTAGTACAAATCTTGGTGATGATACTCCGATATGGAGGACCATGTTAGGTTTCTCTCCACATCCTTGAGAGAAACAGTTGGAAATGTCTATTTGTTCAGATGTGAGGAATTTATCGAAGTATGCAACTTTGACTTCCCATAATCTTTCTCCTCCTCTTCACAATCAGTCTTGGGATGATATTTCACCCGATGAACTAGATTCAAATCAAAGTAATGCTAACCCATGTGAGGATAATTTCTTGGAGATGAATTCTTTGACTGATAAATATTTCAATGAAGATGAAACTCAAGATGTGGTTGATGAAATTTTTTTGTTGGAGCAAAGTCTTGCTTCAAGAAATAGAAGCTGAAAATATATATTGGATTTTGACTTCTTTATTTGTAAAGGGGAAGTTTATAACACTAACTCATCTAAAGGGAAGAAACTTGTCAATAGTGAAGGTTTTCAAAGAGTCTCTTACAAGAAATCAAAATCTCTTTCTGAGTATATTTTGGATGACATGCAGGTGTCTACCTATGGATGTATTTGGTTTTAAAAAAAAATTTGATTTTTCATGATGATTTTTCTATGGGTATTGACATCACTGATAAGTAGAAGTCTTCTTTAGAGAAAGTGGAAGGGACTTGGAAACAACCAAAATCCTAAAGACAAGGCCATCATCCATGGGGTCATTGATGGGGGTGTGTACAAGATGATTGGTATACTTCATGTGGCTGTGGCTGAAATATGTCTACTAGGTCCTCTACCAAGGACACTCAGGCTCATCACACTCCAGAGTAGGAGAAGCTCATGGAGAAATACTCTGTGATCTTCAATCAAAAGAAGTCATGGTACGAGTGGTAAACTGCTGATGATGTCAATGACTCTAAGTATGACTATGGGGATGACCTTGATCCATTTGATCTGTAGTTATTTTCCCTTGATGGAGGATAGAAATTCATATATATCCCCATCATCCTCTTTTTTATTGTCATTTACATTTTTCTAATAAATTTGATTGGTATGGGTTGTCTTGCCAACTTTTACTCAGACTTGTTTCATATAAATATATATATTTATATTTAAATAATTATAAAAGTATAATAATTATATATATTTATATATTAAAATATATATATATATATAATTATATAAATGTATTTATAATTATATATAATTTTTTTTAATATATTTATTTATAATTATAACCAGCAATCTGTGAATCATGAATTTTGAAGAACCAAATCCATGATCCCAATAATTTTTTATTAAAAGAAAACAAGTAAAAAGGGAGGGATTACATGGAAAAATCCCAAAAAAACATACCAAACCAAAAAACATAACATTAACATTCATCTTGTCTAGAGGGGAACATCCACTCCCAAGAAGAAGAAGAGTCATAGACTCCTTCATGCCCCATGGCCAGCCAAACCATCGGCTTAGTCATCCAAAATCCCCCAGATGCTACCAAAGACATCACCTATAACACAAATCACCCTCAACCCCCACTAAATAACTGAAAACCATTGTTCAGGATCTCATAATCATCATGCCCTATTAATGAGCCACCGTCATTGTCGAGCTGTATTTTCATTTGTGCATCTCTCAAATTCCAGCAAGTTTGGATCTTTTAGAAAACCTCACTGATGGGCAGGGCTCCATAACTCTCCAACCCAATCTTATGATGGGATCTCTCTACATCGCTCGTCATTGAGAATGCACACCAAATATAAAATTCCCCGATCTATAAACATATATTTCCTACCTCATCGTCCCACCATCAGTAGATAATGGGATCATTGTAGATCCATCGATTTTCCTAGATCTACATCACCCCTGAGATTCACTCATCATAGCCTACCGTCCTGACTGGAGTCCAAAATCGGTGTCCTTCCATCTTCACAAGATCCACCACTAGGTCATCATTCTGGCTAGACCACTAATGATCCTCCCTGTTTGTCTAATGTTTATCACCATGCACTACTCAAAGTTGGCACATCCTGCATCCTGCCAACACCAGCTATAATCCCCACTAGTCAATGATGTCAACCTATCATGCGTCATTCGAAGAGAACATTGCCTCACTTCTCACTGACATCAACCTCATTATGCTTCCACTGGGACCAAAATCCCCATAGAAGTCAAACCACCCTGAAAGGAATCACCAAAAACCCCAAATAATGGGGCCACCAGGAACAGATCCTGGTAGAAAAGTAGTATTAAAGGGTTCACATGTATGTCATTCCACATGTTATCCCATCATCAGAGGCAAACGACATCGTCAAAAATCTAGTGATCTTTCCGGATCTCTAGGATGCTGAAGTTTCACTCACCGTAACCTCCCTAATGGATTGGAGTGTGCAACCCACTCCATGTGATCTTCATGAGGTTCATCAAAATTTTGTCTCACTCGTCATAGCCTCATGATCAGACCAAAGTCTACAAACCCTAGCAGAGGGTCTTGGGCGCCCATACTAGGCCTATCCACCTCAAGCTGATGCTATATCCCCATAGTTTAACCATGTTTTTGGGTAACAAGGTATAGGTGGTCACCACACCACACTTTTCCAAAGCCCAACCCACCACCTGTGTGTTTTATAGCCCTAGTTAAATTCGAGTGAAACATATTATTTGGTAACGAGGTATGGGTGGGTGCCACACTACGTCTGTAATGGGCCCAAACCACCGACTACGCAACGTACACCCCCAGCTAAATTCAAGTGTCGCAGGACTCAAATAATTATATAATTATATAAATTTAATTAGAATTACATATCAATATTGTTTAAATATATTAATTTATAATTATAATTATAATTAACTGAATATATATTTAAATAATTATACAATTATAATAAATATATTTAAATAAAAAATATATTTATTATTATTATAATTATATATAGTTATATAATATATATATAATTGATTATATAAATATATAATTATATATAATTATATATATAATTATATAAAAAAATTAAATATATTTATTTATAATTATAATTATAAATAATAAAATATACATTTAAATAATTATAAAAGTATGATTAATATATTTAAATAATAAATATATATAAATATAATTATATTTATAAATATATATTGGTAATTATTTAAATATTTATTTATAATTATAAAAAATTTAATTTTTAATGATATTTATTATATTATGAAAATTGTATCTTTATTAAAAAAATTCTATCTTTGATAAAGACAGAGTATTGTCAGTGCTAAATGGAATTTATAAGACATATCTTTATCAGTGTTAGAATTTGAGCATTGATAATGATATATTTTATCAATGCTTACTATTTTAGTGCTGAGAAAACTTATCTTTATCAGTGTGCTGATAAAATCCTTACTCAATGTTTTAAATAAAACCCTAACAGATTTCTCATACCTTTCATCTTCAAAGTTTCATGGAACCAAATCCTTACCTACACTCTTTATCAATATTCTCAAGGAATCGATCCTCTCAAGATCTAAGGAATGTGATTATTTCTTCACCTTGTTAATTGTGATATTCATTCTCATGCTATTTTTGGTGGGACACCGGCCAACCACACACATCTACCTCTATTGAGAATCTTTATAGATGCCTTCCTGAACCACCAACGACATGATGTACCAAGAAATTCCAAAATAAAAAATTATGATATTACCCCAATAGAATTAAAATCTCCTTCAACCCGCCACATTATGTTACACATGCGCATAGATTATGGAAGGCTGGTTGTACTTCTACCTTCAATTTTTATTCACATAAATGGTGATTTTTGTGTTCTCTTTATGATTCAGGTCTAGTTCATCATAGTTAGGTTTGATTTTTCTTTTAAAACTATTTTCTCTCCCATTTAATATTTTTCCCACATCTCTCCCTTATTGTGTGTGCACTAGCTAAACCCTAAGTGAGTTTTGGATTCTAAATTTATTTGATATCATAGTTGTTTGGGTATGTGATGGTTTCTTCAAGACTTTTTTTTCTTATGTAATTGATGTTTTATTCATAACCATTCTTGATTGAGGTGTGTTTCCCATCACAATTATCATTAAATTTAAGAACCCTAAAAGCATGTGTTTTAAAATGATGTTTTTGATACCTAATAATTGTATTGAATATGTATAATGAGTATTTTAAAGAAAAATAAAATTTTTGTAGATTTAAATTTCAATGAAATTGATTTATAAAATTAGAAACAAGAAAAAAATCTGTTTTAAAATAACCCCAAACACCATGAATTTTGAGAAATTTTCAAAATGGATATTATTTATGGTTTTTCATATTTTATGATGTGTTTTGGTTTTATATTTGAATTCTAAATGATCCTTTGAATGTTAAGGGTGTTATTATTCATTCAAAATATAATTATAGGTCTTATATTGGTCTAGTTTTTGGTTTTCCAGCAGTTCAAGTTCCTGTGAAGCTGTTGTTTTTTCACTTATTCTTTGTTCTTGTTTAATGTCTAACAATTAAATATTGGGATCAACCATTTTTTAGAGATATATAGGTTATGATTAAATCTTTTTTTTGGAGTTTAAATTTTATTTTCCTTCTAGGATTTTTATTTTTGGTATATTCAGATGTTATACTTATATATTTTGTGTATATTAATAGTTATAAACAATTTATAAATAATTTTGATTATATATAATTTTGATTATCATGAATTAATATGTATGAGAAAAACCCCATTTTTATTAAGAAAATATATCCATCTTCTTCAACAAGATTTAGAGGTAAACCTTACATGACAAGATGGACCAGTGGCACAAAGGACCATTATAATTTTTAATGGGCTAAAGGCATTGTGAATCAAAGACCTAATCTGAGAAACCAAGTTTCAAATCACGATCTTATTCTTTTTATTATAATTCCTCCTTACCATCAGTATTTTTATGACAATACCCCACCATGAGAACCTTTGTAGAGAACACCTCTTTAAAACCACGTCTGTGTAGTGTGCCAGATGATGGGTGTCAGTGCACCCATCACTCTTTTGAGCTTTCCACCCAGCAACGTCTCTAGGTCTTCATGTCATATGGCCTCCAAGATGTGTCCCTTCACATGTTTGTTTATCACCATTCCCACAATGTGTCACCCCTCTACCAAAAACCATCACATTTTTCATTATTTTTCAATGTTGTAGAAGAGAACCCATCTTTCCCATGCGGTTAGATGGTAAAATGATAGGTGATAATACATTTATCGCTCTTCTAAGGTGTCCAACAGGAAATGTTGCCGGAAGACAAGCTGCACTACCAACCTAATGCATTTTACAGATTTTCTGGACACTTTTTGCATCGCTTACTACTCTGTAGTGGCCCAGGGGGGGCTATGGCCTAAATTCCTTCGGTGGACCGAAGGCCCAAATCTATGGATAATAGGCCCAAATTATGTGAATAGTTCCACATCTATAGTAATGTTATAGTTACTTAGAAATTTCACCCCTACTCGAATTTGATCCTAGGCCTTCTGGATTCCAAGAAAGAGCCTTTACCACTTGGTTACAGGATCATTGGAATTTATTATCTTTAAATAATCTTTTATATAAATAATTTATAAATAATTTTGAATTAATAATTATTTTTACTTAATTTTTATTTTTATAAATTAGAAATTGGTTATTACATTAATAAAAAATAATGATATATATTGTTTTCTAAATATAGACATCATTTTTTTTATATATTGTATTTTATTTTATTTTCTAGTCATTGACATATTTTAATGTTCTCACATATAATAGATTTTTTAAACAATAAATGATTTTTAATCTCTTAATCAATTTCGATATTATGATTCCAAATTTGAAATAAACTTTTTTAATAAAATTATAAATATATATAAATGAATTATTAATTTAAAACATATAATGTATTTTAAATTTATATTTTTTTGTAAGAAATACTTCTTTATTATAAAATATTTTATTTTAAATTCTCAAAAATCTATTATTATTTATGGATTACTAATTATTTTCTTTTATTTCTGTAAAATATACAATATATATTTAAAATTAACGATTTAATTATAATAAATTTTATTTTCAATTAAAAATATTAATTTAACAAAAATAATGAATTTCTATAAAATACATATTATAATTATTAAAATAAATTTTTAATAAATAAATAGTTACACGTAAATAACTCACTAAATTTTAGTTACATAATACAGATATACATATATAAATGACCAAAGTGTGATATAATCCATGATTTTAATTTAGAGTGGTGATTTAGATATTATGGATCACATAATAATCTCCACTAATGTAAACTTATCCCACATGTGATTTTGTTCCAGCTTCACTTATTAAAGATCATTTGAATCTTAGTATAAGATAAAACCTTAGTGATATTACCTTCTTCCCAAACTTAACAAAATTTCTCATATGGGTTTGAAATTGTGAGAAATATGAATGTGTAAATTTTTATTAATTTATCATCCATTTTTAGTTGGTTTTGTTTCATTTTGTGTTTTGATGATTATAGAAGGATTTGTTTTCTTAAAAATTTCCCTTTAAAAGTTGTAATCCTTGATAATTTTATTAAAATAAATTTACCTATAACTCATTTTACTCAATTTTTTTATCAATGATTAATAAAATTTTTCTTCATAATCAAGGAGTGAAAAAAAATAATGAAAAATATGGAAAAAGGATTTACGGATCGTAAATTAAAAAAAACATATAGCCATTCTTTTTTACTTACCAAAAATTATGTAGAATATAAGAAAAAATATTAAGAACTAATACATTTAGTATCTGGATATCTATTTATAAAATATTAAATAACATAACCAAAACATTATTAGGGAATATTTTAACTAAACAATAGTACCAATAATTTATTCCAAGGTGTAAAAATGTACAATGTTACCATTATTGAAAAGAAACATGAAAATACTAACGTTGTTCTTATAAATCACCATAAACACAAGATGGATTCTAAATAACCCTTAAACTCCATAAGAGCTAAATTAATAAGCCATTAAAAACAAAAATATTCAATTTTAATTACATTCACTCAACTATATATGGATTTTAGCCTATATCTAAGGGAATATGATATAGAAGAGGTGTATTCCTGCCAAAAGGATTGCAAAGAATCACTTTTGGATTCAAAGGAATAGAATCCAATAGCCACTTTAAGCTAAGAACCAACCTAGAACTAACATAAATGTTGTGATTTTTTATATGAAGTATGAAACTAGAAAAGGAAAAATTGGTTACCATGGTATCATCCAAGAAAACCATCCACTCTGACCAACGATAAATAAAATTGAAGGATCAAAAGGTATTAAATGGCCTAACACTATATTGTCATGCATAAGGATATTGTAAAAAATTAAAGAGTTAAAGAATAATATTATAAGAGAGAATATAGGCTTTTCTTTTTGAGGAATATATTTTATTGAAAATTTTAGGGTAGTGTAAATTTATCACTAAGAAGGGGAAATAAATAAGTGAAACACATTTTCTTTTACAATTACTATTTATACATTAACTTATGTCAAAGATTATTTTTTTGATACACTCACTTAATAATTTCCTTTTTCTTTTCAAACATTCCATAAAATATGTTTAAAAAAGATGATTAGTATCTATATTTATAAGTACATTGGGTTGAGTGGTTATAAATACATATATGTATAACGAAAACGAGTGGTATCTATATTTATGTGATCATATTAACTTTAAAAGACCTCTAAGATACACATAATCTCACCTATACATATTATAGATTGATAATAAAACCATGGTAAGGGTATTTCACTGACTCCATCCAACCTATAGGATATCCATCATGACCCCTCTCCCATAACCTTGGCCTCATAGGAAGCTAAGCGCTACTAAAATTCAATCCTCATACCAAAATCATTTTCCTTTTCATGGAGTAGTTTAAGGCTTACTTTGAATGTTGAAACTATAATAAATTTCTCATCATGAGTGAGTGTAAGACCATCCATCTAATAATTCTCATGGTTACACCAATCAAGGATTCTCTTATAGGGGCCAAACTACTAATAATACTTTTTTCAATTTTAGATAGACATCTTGGGAACATTTAGATTTAAGGAAACAACTTTCATCCTCAATATATTCATCTCCTAAATAGTTATTATTGAATTTTTTTTCCAATGACTCATCCCCCATATCTTCTAGAAATTCACCTTTGTTTCTTAAATTACACTAAGCAGTAGTTATCCCATAACAAGTACCGGTGATCATTGTGAATGAATTTTGAGGATAAAACCTATGACTAATAGAGTAATTATTTTCATAAATTTAATTAACAATTTCCTTAAAAGAATACTGAAATTATTTGAAACATTCAAATGTTTGGTTCCCCTTATTTTAAAGTCCCCTTTTGTGTATTTATTTATTCTGTTAAATATTAACTACTATAAAATATGGTTGTCCCCATGCATCTATACACATTTTTTACAGAAAATATGGGTATAGAGTTTAAGGAATCTATCTATACCAACAATTTATGTAAAATATTGGTATAGAAAGTATATCCCAATAGTTTTTAAAAAACGGTTGGTATAGAATGAGATATACCAACCGTTTTTTAAAAACCATTAGGTATATTTCTCTCATATCCCTTGGCCTCCTTCCCTCCCCCCTTCACTAATGAGACCCACTCTACCCTCATCCAGGCATCGGATGATTCTATTCTCCTCCTGTATTCTCCCCTAATTCAAGTTTTCTTTCTGATCTTTTTTGACATCAAAATAGCGAGTTATGAATCCTTATTCTCTTTTGATAAATTTTTTTTTAATTTTTATCTATGTATGAAAACCTAACCAAGATACAGTTAGGTCACAATTATTCTTGATTATTTAAAATAAGGTTATTTTAGATTATTTTTGTTATAGAATTTCATAATAAATGTGATAATAATAGATATACTTCTTATTTTAATTTATTTTTCCACTACTTTTATATAAATCCAATACAATTTTTTTAATATATGCTAACTGATTATGTAATTAATTAATGTGGTAAATTTTTGTTTTATTAATGTATTAGGTTGTTATTTTATGTCATGTGATTATATAAAATAGTTCATGAGTTACATTTACTTATATTAGTATACCCTTATATAGCCTTCATATTTTCCTACTTACCTTTACAGAGGTTAGTGTACTCTTACACATGTTATAAAGTTAGTCTCACCTTTACGTTCGAATTTCATATCTTTAATAACACATATATATATTATTCAATGGATTGATCCTACCCTTACATTTGGTTGAGTAACATGCCACTTAAAGAGCTAGTTGACACCACTAACAATCCATTTCATCTAATTTTTCTACAATGAAATGTTCTTTCAAATAAGGTTAAGTAGATTTAATGATCCAATATTTATCTCCCCTTATTTTTTAAACCTCTAAACACCACTTGTTTAATCCAATTCATTGGAATAATTATTTTTCCAATTAGATTCTGATTATCCTGAAAAACAATCAGATGATACCAACATGTCAGTTTATAATAAATCACTTGAAAGGTTTTACAAATATCCTAACTTCATTAGTAAAACTAAACCATGGATTTGAAACCTTAATCACTCCAAAATAGGCCTGAAATTAATTTTATATTTAATATTTCAGAACATTCATATATATTCCAGTGTATATTGTCAATTTTACAATGTTCTACACTTAATTCATGATTTGTGTAATTTTTGAATTATCTTTAAATTTTATTTCATCATGAACTCATGAATTTGTAATATTATTTTTAATGCACACATGATGAATAACCCCCATGGATTGTATCTACCCATTAATCTTACATTATTAATTTTATTATATATAACAGTAAAGTAAAAGGGGAGATGGGTACTTCTGACATACTCATGTTAATGATTGTTGTTTTTCTTGATGATCTGACTATTTTCTTCTACTCTTCCTCCATGAATTTTTAGTGGATGTTTTTTTCAAAACCACATGTGATAATTCCATTTATGATGTTATATATGATATTATTTTCTTTTTTCTCTTGGGTTTCTTAACCATTATGAGACTAATATCACTAATACTTGTCTCTTATTTTGATACATTTTTCTTGCAACCTTTTATATGTTTCCTCTTCCAATGGAGATATCTTCTACCAAAATTTACCTCTTACATGGTAGATTAATATTTGAGATCATTAAGGTGTAATTTTTTATTTTCCTCTTCTTTGATATCATTAATAGTCACTTCAGACTTATTCTTCCTTAGTGAATCATTATTTAAGAGAACTTCCTTCATAAATTATGCACACTTTATATGTATTTAGACCCAATTTAATTCTATTTTGTTAGTTGAATGTTATTTTTTAATTTAGTAGATTCTCATTGAATATTATTCAATCTTATGGATATATACAAGTGATACATTTTTTCTTTTCAATTAGAGATGATTGATTTTTGCTAATAAATTTTTTTATTGAATTTCATATATCATACAACTTTAGTCATCCATATCCTTTAATACATTTTGGATATATTATTTTTATTTAATAAATATTATTTTCTATAATATCTGTATTGGATGATTATTTTTATTTATATCCATTATGGTTTAACTACAATGATATTATTATACCTTGTTTTTGTGGTTTTGATTTTTGGTGACACGTTGTTTTTATTCTCAAGTAAATTTTTTCCATCATAAAGATAGGTGTATTTAATTAGATTAATGTCATATTCAAAAAAGGGAATTTTTACAAATAATTTTTTATGGATACATATGTATTTAATTGGGTTGTGTAATAGTTTTTCCCCATTCTATGTGTTATACTTTGATTGGCTATTTATTTTTAGGAATCACTTACAGAATATATTATTTCTCTTATTTTTTTTCTAGCTACTTGTATGCTTTGATAAATGTCATATTAAAATTGATTGTAATGAATTTTTTAATTGCAGTTTACATTTTTTTATATAAATTTTTTCCCTTGGAATATAATGGATATAATATAGATGTTTCATACCAATCAAATTTTAACCATATTTCAAAAAAATTGATATTTTTTAGATATTTCATTTAACAATACTTCAGATGGAGGTCTTATATAGTTTCCATGTTACAATTTTTTTTAAAGACAATGGTTATAATATGAATAGGTTATATACCATATAAAAAAATCTGAATTTCAAAAAAAAAACTATTATGTTTGGTATCACAATAGAGAGATGAGACAAAATTTTACTAATTATGAATGAAAAGAAAGAATTTTTATGGAGAATTTTGTCTTTGATTGGTTTCTATTAGTGAATCATCAAAAGAGGGATATTATGTCAGTGTAAGAAGACAATGATATCAATACATGTGAGGAAATGATTGAATATGATGATGTTGAGAGAGTGAAAATATTAATTGATGATGCCAGAACTCATGTATATTAGGAGTGAACTAAAATGAAAAAAGTTGAAATTTTTAATGTGGTTATATCATGGAAAACCCATGTATAGAATTTATAATACTGCTACAGATTATATAATTACATTTTATAGGGACTTTCAACCTAATGGTGACAATATTCTCTCAAATAATTCTAAGCCATAAAATTTAATTAAGAAGCATAGATATTTTAATAATAAAATTTCTGCTTTATTAAGAGATTATAGTTTATTTACAAAGGAAATAGTAGACTGTAATGTCTTTAAAGAATTTGTAACCTCTTTATGGAAGGATAATTTATATGGAACACCATCTTTTATTCCATTAAAAGTAATGTGTCACTTTCCATTTATTCTTAAGAAACAAAATATATTAATTTATATGGAAATATAATCTAATGTGTGATAGAATGATATTGAGGTAATTAAAGATAATGATGATTTTGTTCATCTTACAGATGGATTATCATGGTGGGAATTTTTTACACAATATCCTGATTTTTCAACTTAGGTGTGTAATGTTAGGTTGGGTCTATCCTATGATGGTTTTAATCTGTTTGTTCATGTGATTACTACTCATAATGCATGGCTAATTTTTATTCTTGTTTATAATATTACTCAATGGATTTGTATAAAAAATCATTTCACTTTTTTTAGTACAAACATATTTGAACCTTATGGTCCTGGTAATGATATAGATGTTTAATTATAACCTTTAATAAGATAGTTGAAGAAGCTTTGGAATATGAGTGTGTGCACATTAGATACTTCTTCAAAAATATATATTCTAGATGTGTGATTCCCTTTCTATGGACTATAAATGATTTCCCTACTTATGAAATGATTTCCAGTTCAAGCATGAATGAAAAACCATCATGTTCTATTTTTATGAAGAATACATGATTGATAAGACTTAAATATCATCATAGTTTTAGTTTCATGGGGCATCAAAAATTCTTTCCAATGGATCATCAATACAAGAAGAAACACTGGAGGATTAAATATTCTATTGACATTGAACAACCACCTCAATGTATATTATGAATTTATGTTCTTAATGAGTTGAAATATTTCAGTTTTTCATTAGGAAAAGGTTAGATGAAATTTAAAATGAGGAAGAATACTGAAACTGAATCCACTTACAATTGAAAAAAGAAAATAATATTTTTTATTTTTTATGTTGGTATACCAATTTGTTACTTCATTATTCATATATAATGCACATTGAGAAAAATATATGTTAAATATTTCTTTCAATTCTTCTAAATATCAAGGGGAATACCAATTATGACTTAAGATCTCTCCAAGACATGTTGGATTGGGGTTTTCAATCAAAACTACATCCTGTGAGTATCGTTGAAAAAAATAAAATTTCTTTATGATTATTATATGATGAAACCTTTAAAGAAAAGTAAATTTCTAGAACTATTGAATAATATCAAGGTTTGTGATGGTTATTCCAGTAACATATCTAAATGATTCAACAAAAGGGAGTTGAAACTAAAATCCCTAAAAATCATGATTATCACATCCTTCTTCATGAATTGATTCCAATAGTAATATGGAATTTAATATCCAACAATTTAAGGGTGAAGGTGATTTTCATGTTCAATTTTTATAGAGATATTTATGCTAAAATTTTATTAAAAGTCTTTCTTGATAAAAATACTACAATAGGCGCAATTAATTTTTTTTATTTGGAAAAAAATTTCCTCCATCATTTTTTACTTATATGATACATAACAGTTCATCTTCCAATCGAAACACTTATTGAGGTAACTACTAATTTTAAGTGGATATGTCCAACTAAAATAAATATTTTCACAATGAAATGATATTTCTGAAACAAGAATCATCCTGATTGTTTCATTATAAGAGGTTATCCAGCTCAAAAATGTATATATTTTTGTTTAATATATTTATCTGATGTGAGAACAAGACAAAACCATCCAATGAGAAATGAAGATGACCTGTATGGGTAAATTGAGCACTTGTTTCCATCTCTTCCCAAAATAGAGTAATTCCTGGCTCATATACATTGGCTACATTGATCCTTGGAGAGTAGGATATGGCACATCACATAGTCTTGTTTAACAATGTTTGTTCGATGAAAATCTATAGTAATTAATTTATATACTTATATTTTATCCATTCTATTTCATTTCACATTTACCATAAAATTTTATAATAATTTTATATAAGGAACATAAAAAATCATTAGTAGAGTTCATTGAACTTTTCCTTTGACAAAGAGAGTGGCTTTGCAAAGAAAAAAGTTTCCCACTTGGTTGAAATCAATGGTATGACCATTTTTTAATTTAATTAGAATATAGATATTAATTAAATTATATTATTCAAATAAATTTTAGGTATTGAGTTTAGATGTTGACTTTGTCCCTCAATAATTAAGATTGTTGGATTTTGGTACCAATTGTTTGGTTCATGAATGTAAATATTTAATAATCAATCGGTATAAATTTGTTATAACTGATCGAGTAGGGAAAACGAGAACACAACATAATGACATTATTTTAATTGTAACAGTAGACTATTATGGTAGTGGATCGGGTAGTAAGCCTCAATATGAAAATTTTTCTTGTAATTGACTTATTGAGAAAATATTCTTATCGGATTTCTACTATCATGGTTGAGTCACTATAATGAAATGTAAATGTTTTGATTCAATGATGTGACATGGTGAATTTATTGATGAATGTGTATTTAGAGTTGTTGACATGAATCAATTATTTTGTATAGATATATCATATGTTTTAAAATCAATGGAAAAATTGGTGTTTTATATGAAAGATCATCTAAGAACTGATTATAGTCTCATCATGGAAGTAATCCCAAGACATATTTTCCTGATTAAGGGGATGAAATTGACACCACTGACGCCCCAATTGGTTTTGAAAAAAAAATATTGTATTTGATTACTCAAATTGTCCCATTGTGAGAATTTATGTTGAACCTGAAGTAGCAGTGGGTAATATATAGGATCAACCATATATGTTCATAGTTTATTTAGTTTACCTTGATGTGTGTTTCTCATGTTAATACTACTGTAATTACATTAATTTAGTTTCAGTTTGGAATGATATGTTTGTTTTTGTATTGTTTTTTTCATTGAATTTAATTAGATTTATTTTAATTCAAAATATCAGGTTTAAAATAGGTTTTTTAAAAATGTATAACTTGGTTTTAAATTATAGTTGTTAAAACATATTATGACATTGATTATGAATTAATTGAATTCTAATTTTTATGAAGAATTTTCTAAAACTATTTTTTTAAAATGTACATTTCATTCTTATACGCATTATGAAATATATTGAATAAGTTTTAGGGAATAGATTATTTGATAATGATTGATAGATGTTCAAGCTAAGGTTTCCACCTCTTGTTCTCTTAGTTAGTATAATAATTGTAATATTTTTCTTTTTCATTAGATTTAATGTCACATTCTTATTCTTTATCAATTTTTTAGGGACATTTATTTGAACCAGGGTTGAATTCTCCTTATCCTACTAGTATGGGTATGAGAAGGGGTGCTCTTAGAGTTACACAGAGCACCAGTTATACCTATTCACACCCTAACCCTCTATATGACACCTCATCTTCCATACCTTTTTATACTCCACTTGAGTGTCCAGGGATATTCCCACTAATGCCTCCATAGTCATCTTATTTACCCTCTTCTTCTCATACCATGTCTATTCCACCTCCAGGGAAGTCCCAACATATACCATATCCATATCCTATGATGTATCCTGAGCCCTACTATCCTTATCCTACCATGTTTATGTCACCTATATTTCCTACTATCCTTCTAAGATCAGATGATTCTGTTACTTAAATTTCCACTCCAGCGTATGATGATGACCCAGTGCATGCATTGGAATAGGAACATCTTTCAGATGCTACCGATCTAGGATAACCCACAAATCCATCAGATCCTAATGAGATATATCCATCAGGCTTTTTTATAAGTGTATCAAATTATATCACAACTTTTTTCTTGTTGTACTATAAATTATTTTTTTTCTTTTTGTCTTATTCAGTGGGATATTATAATAGGTGACATGGACACACCTGTATGCATGAATCCTACAATTTTCAAAAAAAAATAATGGTGTCTTACAATTAATACAATTAAATGATATGAAAAAAAATTAGTTTGTATATAAGTTTTAGGGAAAATTTATACTAGTACAACAATATCCTTCTATTTCTAACAGTCTCATAGAGGCATATTAGTAATGAAATCAAGAATAAATAATAAGTAGATATATTGGTAATAAAATTTTTAAAATTGATATATATATATATATATTGTAGTACTTATATGAATTAAAATTTTAATTGTAGTGTTGGATTAACTTTCTCGATGGTGAAGCTACTAAGGTTTCATGGTTAAGGGATCTTGGGGAGTTGTGGCGATCATATAAGCATGAGTTATATGTTCGTTGTAAGAGTAAATATGGTTCTAATTTAGAGGGTGCGCCAATATGAAATGATTTTAAAAGAACACAATATCAATAAATGATCACATATTTGAAGAGAAATGAGTATAATGTATCCTTAGTCTTTAATTTTTTTAATTAAAAAATTAATTCTTATTAACTGAATTGAATTTTTTTTATGATGCATCAAAAAAATAAAAAGAAAAAAGATGATAGGATATATTTTTGGAGTTTGGGGTGCACTACAATGATCGATCATGAGAGGCACCATGTACATTAAAACAAATATAAATAATATCTATATTTATATTGTTACTAAAGGGTTCATTTAATTTTATTTTTATTTTCAATAATTACATAGACATAAATAGTTATTTTTTCATGATGAAATTTAATATTGAAGGGTAGAAATTCACTATTTAGTTATATTTTCATGATCAAATTTAAGTTCTATTCTCATGAATCACTTTAATATAAGTATATAAATTCCATTTTAAACTAAGGAGACATTTTTATGATTTTTTGTTTTAAAATGGGGAAAAGGTATGGACATGGGTTGAATACCTTTAAATAATTACTTTAAATAAATAAAACTATTTTCTAAAATTTTCTGTGAATGAGAATTAGTTTTGAAAAGGGGGTATATTGAAATAGTTACTCTTTATAATTTAATTTGGGAGAGTTTTTTGTCAAGTTTTATTTTAAATTAAGTTGATTTTCAGGTATAATATATATTTCAAATAAAAATTTTGGGGGCTTTTACACAGTAATGATACTTTGGTGAAACTATGTTGAAGTGTAATTTTTTTGATAAACCAATATTCAATGGAACATAGGAAAAGGTAAATCCATCGTGATTTTGATTTATTTTTTTATAATATGTTGTATAAGTATTTAATGTTTTTTTGGGTTATGTAATAGTTTTTTTGGATATTATTTACCAATTATGTATTAGGGATTTAGTATATTATGTTTGAATTAAATTTTGGAAGTCACACATCAGAATAATAGTGTATATTTGATATATATGATTGTTTTTTAATTAGGGATTAATAATTTTGGTATGAATTAGATCATGGATGTTTAATTGGTTCATATTTTTATGGATGATAATGTTTTTATTAGAAAGTTATAAAAACAATTTTATAGTGGATAAGAGTAAAGGGGGAATTCTGTGTAACCTAAAAGGACCTAACCTAAAATAAACAAAATAACCTAACCTAAAAATTCGTAACCCAAAATGGATAGAATTCTATAACACAAAATCAAACAAATAACATAAAACCAATAAAACCAATTGTTCTAACCAAAAAATGAACAAATGACCAAATGAGAAATCCAAACATTACATAACCCTAAAATGAAACAAATAACATAACCCAAAATAAACCAAGTGACCAAACTCAAATATGAAATAACACAAAGATTTAATGAATAAAAAACATAAAATTAACCAATTGACATAACCCAAGATGAATCAAATACCCTAACTAAATATGAACTAAATAACCTTACACAAAGAAAAATAAATAACCTAACCCAAAATGAACTAATTAACCAAACAATAAAAATAAAAAATTGATCAAATGACCTAATCCAAAATAAACTAATGAACAAAAAACCAAAATGAATTAAATGATATAACCCAAAAAATATATTAATTAATGATAAAACAAATTACATAACCCAAAATAAACCTGATAGCATAACATAAAAAGAGAAAACCCAAAATTGAACAAAATTTACTAACCTAAAAAAGGCCTAATAGAAAATAAACAAAATGACATAACCCAAAATAAAAAAATAACCTAAACCCAATTAAACCAATTTCTCTAACCAATAATGAAAAAATAACTAAATTAAATAACAAAAAAATACATAACCTTGAAATGAACCAAATTATGTAACCCAAAATAAACCAAATGACCTAACTCAAATATGACATAACCGAAAGATGAACCTAATGACCAAACCCAAAATTAACATATTGACATAACCCAAGATGAGGAAAATACCATAACAAAAAATGATCTACATAACATAAATAAACAAAATAAATAACCTAACCCAAGATAAACTAATTATCCAAACCAGAAAAAATAAACAATTGATATAATAACCTAATTAAAAAAACTAATGACCAGAAATAACCAAATTACATTGCCCAAAAAAGACCTAACACAAAAATAAACCAAATTACCAAACCGAAAATAAATTAAATAACTTAACATAATAAAGATATAATCCAAAAATGAATAAAATAACCTAACCTAAAAATAACTAACCCAAAATGAACAAAAGGACATAACACAACAAAATCAAATATCCTAAACCCAAGTAAACTAATTTTTATAACCAAAAAATGAATAAATGACCAAATGAACAAACTAAAAATTACATATCCCTAAAATGAACCAAATCACATAACCCAAAATAAACCAAATGACCTGACTCAAATATGACATAACCCAAAGATGAACCAAAAGACCGAAACCAAAATTAACCAATTAACATAACCCAAGATGAAGCAAATACCCTAACCAAAAATGAACTAAATAACCTAACCTAGATAAAAATAAATAACCAAACCCAAAATTAACTAATCGACCTAACCTAAAAATGAACAATTGGTCAAATTACCATATCTTAAACAAACTAATGACCAAACAACCAAAATATACTAAATTAGGTAACCTAAAAAAGGCATAACCAATAAATAAACCAGATGACCTAACCTGGAATAAACCAAATAACCTAAAAATATATATATAATAAAAAATTGAACAAAATAAACTAACCATAAAATACATAACCTAAAATGAATAAAATTAAATAACCCAAAATAAACTAAATAACCTAATCCCATGCAAACCAATTGTTCTAACTAAAAAAGTGAACAAATGGCCAAATGAACTAACCAAAAATTACATAACCCTGAAATGAACCAAATAACGTAACCCAAAATATACCAAATGAACTATCTCAAATAAGAAATAACACAAATAAAAACCAAAAGACCTTACCCAAAATTCCTTAAACCAAAATAAACTAACTAAAATTTCCTAGAATAAACCAAATTATATAACTCAAAAATGACTTAACCTAAAAATGAAGAAAATGGTCTAACCCAAATCAACCAAAATGATCTAAATTTATAAGAAACAAATTATCTATCCAAATAACCAAATGTCCAAATATTCCAAAATATCTAACTCATAAATGAACCAAATAACATAACTCATTCATGAAAGAAACAACCTCACCTAAAATGAATTGAATGACCAAACTAAAAAATTTGAAAAACACTCTAATTGATTAACCAAATGACCAATTTACCAAACAACCTAACCAAAAAATAAACCTATTGACCAAATGATCAGAATTACCAAGTGACTGAATAAAAAAATAATGTAAAACAAATATAATTGCACTAAAATAAACATAACATAGGAATCTAGATCATACCTATCTTTAACATGCTAATTATTATGTATTGAATATGTTATACCACTTGTATTAAATTTATAATTAAATTTATATTTAGATGCTTCTTAATTTTATGCATTTATTTTATAGATAAAATTTTAATTCATCGTACCTTTATCAATTTCAAATAATGTACTATTATACTAATAAATTTAATTTTTAGAAAGCAGCTTTGGGCATCAATGGTCGTGTTCCTCAAGAAAATTTATTTTTCTCGAGTAGGAGGGAAAAAGGATGGAAGTACTGTAAATGTGAAGACATAAGAAAATATTGTAAGTATTTTTATGGATATTTCAAATGTTTATATTTTATTAATAATTAAATATCTTGTTTTTATTTTGGACAGTGCTCCCTAGAGGGCCTAGATGAGAAATAAGATGACAAATTTGGGCCAAATTATCATTTGAGACAGGTATTAGGTGAGGATCATCGAGATAGGGTTCAATGTTGACCTGGTAAAAACATCATCCCCAGTAGTTGTTGGCCCTCATTAGGCACCTCTCAAATCCTCACACACCACCTAGCTACAAAATTCTTATACAAAAGTAGTTGACGTCAAAAAAATATATCTATACATGAGTGTGAAAGAGGTAAATTGGTCACAAAATAGTTCCTAAAATCTATGATAGTTATATGTCCATCACATCCATCATAGGATACTAACATTTTTAATTCATGTATAGAAACAATGCGCTCTACATATGATTCACTGAGTGATGTTAATGAGGGTCCAAGTATAAGTTATGGTGATGATACTACTGGTGGTGGTGGTGGTGGTGATAATGATGATGATGATGATAATGATGATGGTGGTGATGATGATGATAGTGCTTCAGGTGATGATACATGTGATGATTATGACAAAACTAGTGGTGATGAGGGAGATATTGATCCCCTCCTTTTCTGTTTTGATAGTAAAGTGACATGTGTAGATGATGTTTAATGACTATAATTGGTTGATGATGTGGATTTTATATGTATGTTATAATATTGTAAATGATTTGAAAACTATTGATAACCTGATGGTTAAATGATAAATATATGATAAGTGTATTGTATCAAATTTATACCATAGTTTGTATCTTTTTTATAGGTTTTTCTTCTGTTTATGTGTTGGGGCTAGATTGGTTACTGCTGGTTTTTGGGGAAAAGTATCTATACCAACAATTCAATGAACCTTTGTTATGCCATGTCTAGGGGACAAGTTATACCCAAAATTATCCTAATCATTGGTATAGATATATACCCACCATTTAATAAAAAACATGGATATTTTGAAAAACTCAAATTCAATACCCAAGGTTTCTATAGAAACCATGCGTATAGGCCTGTGTCGACAAACTATGAACCCACGATTCATAGAACCATTGGTATATCCTATACCAATAATTTTATGCAATATACAAATGGTTCTAAACCATTGGTATAGGGTAAGTTTCCAGTAGTGATTAATATTACCAAATCAAATAGGATGGATATGAATAAAAAATGGATGGATTCCAATATTATAAAAAAAGATTATGAGGATTGGGTGAAAGATTTTATTATGTTTTGAAAATACCATTCATATGACCCTTCTCAAATTATTTTTTTGTGTTTATAGTGTTTTTATTCAAGAATAATTTCTCCAATGGAGTTGTAAGAATACAAGATTTGTCACAGAATAGATTGAAATTATAAATGTTGGACTAAACACAGGGGGAAACCAAATATAGCTAGTGATTGGGATAAGTCTATGTTTTATGGATCATCTTATATGATTACAGGTGTGTACAATGATGAAGACTATATCAAAGATGTGATTATAGGTATGAATGATGATGAATATAATATTGAGTAAATGAATATGATAGTTGAATATGAACTTCAGGATTATCCAAAGTTGTGTGGGAAGTTAAATAGTTGTGAAAATACACCATTGTATATTAGTTATACTAAATATATAGCATTTTCAATCATACTAAAGTTGTATAATTTAAAATATGGCAATGAATAGAGTAAAACCATTTTTACTAAACTAATTTCTATCTTAAATAATATTCTCCAAGAAGATAATGATATTACTTTCTGAACATATAATGCTAAATTAATTCTATGTACAATAGGTATGATCTATAAAATAATATATTTCTATCCAAATGACTATATACTTTTTATCAAGGACAAAAAATAACTTAAATAAGTCCTAAATGTATAATTCATAATGTGTAGTGATTATTGATACAAGAAAGATAAATCAGGTCCTATAAAAGTTGTATGGTACTTTAAAGTCATTCCAAGGTTTAGGCACCTATATGGAAGTAAGGATACTACAATGTAATGACTCGGACAATTATAAATAAAATTCCCTTTATTGTTTAATTATGTGTCTTGTTATGTGTTATGGTAATAGAAAACATAAGAATTTATTTGGTTTTATTATATCCTATCAGATCTAAAAGACCTTAAATCATCATTACCATTGATAATATATCCATTTAATATTGATCAAATGATTAGTATAAATATAGGGTTTTGATAAATCCATTTGACACAGAGAAACGAAGCGATGGCCTCAACCAGTAGGATTGTACCCTACGAAGCCCATTTATCAGAGCTTATGAGGGAGATAGAATCACTATGATTTTTTATTGACCAAGACTAATATGAGAACCAACATCTTAAGCATGATAAAAACCATTTACGGTATAATTTCAAGATCATCAAGATCATAGCCCAAACTATGTACGTCGAACCACCACATGAATATCTCACTATTTTTCACCTTACCCTTTGGTTGTTTGCTATTGTAATAAAGGTATATGTATCAATAATATAATAATATGAATATTTAAATTTTATTTTCAATATAATAATGGAAATATTTACTTCATATTATTACTTTATAAATGTTTTTTATTTTTATACAATAAAACAAACATTATATTTTTAATTAAAACTAAATTTCATTTAAAAAGTTAATATTTATGAATTATTTAAATGAATTATATTTTATTAAAATAATATTAATAAATAATATTTATAAAATATAAATTATCTTCTAATTTTTATGAGGTCAAATGTAAATTTTATAACAGTTCAAACACTATTATTGTCAAAAAAATCAGAATTTCCCAATAAATGTAGATTCTATTTTAAAAGTAAAAATTCATATATATAGAAACCTACTTTTATAAAGTGAACTTTATTTTTGGAATTATAACATAAAAATTATCCTTAGGTGAATTTTTCATAATTTTATGAGACAGTCAAATTTTTAGGTAAATATTAAATATGGTATAAATATACAGTGTGTATTATGACATCATAATAAAACAAAAAAAGATTTAATAACTAAAATAAAGGGTATACAAGACAAAATATATGTTTCCCATTTAATATAATGTATCTTTTTGTTTAATTTATTAATTTTATAATGTATTTATGAATCCCATAAAACCTATAATATATTTAAAGGTTTTAAAATCATTTCCTTAAGGACATGACCCACTTCCACATAATCAATGGTATTATTTTAATAATTTTGGACATTTTACTAATAAAATAATAATAAACACCATTATTTGGAATAAACCATGGTAAAACCCTTGGTAAGGTTTGTGTTTTTGGTTATCTTAATATATAGTTTCCCAAAGCTAAGTTTGAGAAATAATAAAGAATTCTTCCCTATTTTCCTATATAAACCCACACAATATCCCATTTCTATTCACTTAAAAAACTTGTATCACATATTTACTCTACCCTAACCTTTATAAATTCCTCCCAATGTTCCACCAAGCTCTCAAGAGGCTCCTCTGAAACATTTGGAATCACCCTCTTAGGGTAAGGGATCCTTTCCTTCTACTCTTTATTCAATTTTATTCACTCTCTTATGTATTTTATCTCCAATTTATAATGATGGGATAAGTTCTTACACATACCATATACTTTAAATTCTATGCCAAAATTATGAAGCACCCCTTTAGATCTCATTAATCCATTCCATTAATATTTATACGCCCAAGTTATGTTGCCGATATTTCATCGCGATTTTCCATGCCAAAACAAATGTGTAGTGAATACCGTACTCATTTCATATCAAGTGTGTTCACATTTATAAAAAAATGTTTCATTTATTTTGGACTTAAATATATGTATTGAACACACCATGATCTTGGTAAAAAATGATACATTATTCCATGTGTTATAATCTATGTGGCACACTAAAGCATGAGAATGAAATGAAAGTAACGGTTGTACCCAAAATTATATTGCATTCTAATGCATTGGGAAATGTTTTATTTTCTTGAGGAATCATGAAATTGATTATGGAGTAAAACATATCTATAATGTTACTTTTCTAATCATGATTTCTTGGAATTTATTCTTGATATATGTTTATGATGCAGTGTTTTAATTTATTTCAACATTTCTCATGTTTCTATTATATTATCATGTTATATCATGCCTCATTGTTCATGTTTATGATTATCACCACTTTTATGTTTAATTGATATTTATATTGGCTAAAATTTATTAATTTATTCATTTTATTCCATTTTTATTCCCTTACTAGCCTTTATAGCTCACCCTTTTTTATGTATGTCCCCAAGTTATCCAATGTAGTTTTAAGTGCGAAGGAGTAATATGATCATGTTAAGAATGTTTTTAATAAATATGATGTATTCTATATTTTAAGTTGTTATGTAATGTAACTAATTCCCAAATACACTAGACATATCGATATTTCAAGTTGTATTATGTGTAATCTTATGTAGTAAATCATTAATTAATCTATAGTAAAGGGGAGGGTTGTCATAGTTGGTATCAAAGGAAAGTTTAGTTATTTTTGGGATTAGGATTAGAAAAATATAGTGAAATCTTTTGGGATAAAACTATGTATAATAAATATTCCTATATTCTTTTAAAGTATAGGGTAAGTTTTTTATCAAGAAAATACATCCCTATATTGATACTACAAGTGGATGTGGATCTAACACGTATGTGCATAGGGGTAAAACCCAAAAACACCACGTTGAGCTAGACTCAACCAAGAACTAGTACACGACAATGGGCCTTACATCAAACTTGGTTTAACACTCTTGTGTATATGATTTGGTAAATCCAAAGCTCATTAATAACCTTTATTAGGGGTAAAAATTCTCATAAGAGTATATGTTAGGAAATAGATCATGGATAATATTGATTGAAGCCTATAAATTAATAAGTTTAAAAACAAATGTCATTTTTAAGTTGTCCCTTTTAATGTCATTGGATTTCCATTTATGTGTTTAATAGTTTAAAAATAATCATTCCTAATTTTCCCTTTATTCTATCCAATGTCCATAAATATGAGGGATCATGTAAACAACCAATATGATGGGAAATGTGATGAATACCCAAACAAGGTTCAAAACCTAATGGAAGTAGGAATAGAGAACTTTATGATGATACTCTCTCAGATAAATTAGGTTATGAATAGAAACCTGGATCAGGAGGAGCTCCCAAATTCCCCTAAGAAATAACAAGTTGTAATTGATACCTTTATGGTACAAAGGCCTCTAACTTTTAATGGATCTTATAATCCCTTAATCGTGGAATAATGGACACCTCTAATAAAAAATAGTCTCCATCCTTCAATGTTCTGAGTAAGAAAAATTACTACTATTTGTTTTCATATGCAGGTATAATCTAATCAATGGTGGAAATTTTTCAGGAATACAAATCCTAAGAAAGATATCTATGTGATGGGGTGGAAATAATTCTAGAAAAAAAATTGATAAATATTTTCCTCACACTCTCTAACTTAAAATGGAAAGGGGTTTATTTTCCCTCATGAAAAAAAGAAGATGAGTATATCGGGTTGTGTGATGAAAACTTCACAATACTTTCACAATATGTTTCTTGATTTTTCATTACTCCTAAATAAATAGTTGATCGCTTCTTCGGTGGGATAAAACTAAGGGTGTGATTTTAGCTCGACGGCTTGAAAGCTTGAGTGGCCTATCTTGAAAGCCTGAGCAGCCTAGCTCTGTAAATCATGAGTTGGGTTGGGTTGGGCTTAGGTCAATGACTCATTTGGTTGGTCCAGATCAGCCCGTAAAAGCCCGACCAACTGTCCAATATGAAACTGACCTGTAAAAACCTATCCACTCGAAAAAAATGGGAAACTTTGGGTAGAGAGACTCAAACCACTTACCACAAGTTTACAATCCAGAATATATATATATATATATATATATATATATATATATATATATATATAAAAATATATTAATAATATATATAATTATATATCAATGCTTTAACATAATATATATATATATAATAACTCATTATATATTATTAAAAAACAACTTTTACCCAATGATGTTTTCACACCCCCCCCCCCAACTTCATTAATTTTTTTATGTATATTTCAACATTAATTTTATATATACAGTATATATACATATATAAATCTATTTAAAAAAATTAACCTACAAATAGTGTGCACCCCCAACCCTCATTACTTTTTTTACAACTTTCACATATTATATATATTCATATATATAAATCTATTTATAAATATAATTAATACGTCCACTCGCTATCACGCGACCCCCAAAACCTCATTAATTTTATTTTAACTACTAGAAAATATTATTTTGAATTTTATTTAATAAGATGATTGATATTTACATAGACATGGTAGTTGCTACAGATTAATTTTTTTAATGAACCTTTCCAAATAAATTATTAGAACTTTAATTAATTTTTAAATTGGTCAATATTTTAGATTTTTATTAAATTTAAGAAATTATTATAATTAGAATAGACATGTGACATTAAGGTTGAGGGTTCTTGTGAAACAAATGATATGAGAACTTTAAAACATGTCAAATGAATGAGAATTAAATGAAAATGTTTCAACTGTAAAATGTTAATAAAAAAAGAAAATAAAAGTTTTTAAAGAAAATGTTAAACATTAAAAAAATTATATTAAAAAATGACGTATAAAAAATATGTTTAGAAAAGATGTCTTAATAAATACATTTAAAAAAATTTAAAAACATTAAAAAATCATTTTAAAAAATTTAAAAAAAAAATTTAAAAAAAATTAAAAAAAATTAAAAACATTTATGAACGTTTTAAAATAAATTATCAAAAAATGTTTTAAGAAAATGTAAAAAAATATAAAATAAACATTTAAAATATATTAAAAATCATTTTAAAAAATCCTTTCAAAAATTTATAAAAGAAATAAATTAAAAAAAGTTTTAAAAAAATATTAATTTTAAAAAAAAACTCATTTTAAAAAATAGTTTTAAAATAAATTTTTAGAAAACTATTTAAAAAATATTTTTAAAAGGTTTTATAAAAACTTTAAGAAAAACAATTTTTAAAACGTGTAAAAAGTAAAAAAAATATAAATTAAACATTGAAGAGAACATTAAAAACGTTTTAAAACATCAATTAGAAAAATGTTTTTAAAAAATACAATTAAAAAAAGTTTAAAAAAACATTAAAAAAATTTTTTGAAAAATAATTTAAAATAAAATAAATTTTATAATTTTTATTGAAAAAACCTATTTAAACAATATCTATAAAAGGTTTTATAAAAACTTTGAAAAATTTTATTTTGAAAAAAAGTTTAAAAAAACATAAAACATATCTACAATACACTTTTAGAAAACATTAAAAATGATTTAAAAAATCCTTTAAAAAACATTAAAAAAGTTTTAAAATAAAAGTTTAAAAATAAACGTTTTACAAAATGATATAATTTAACAAAAGATTTTAATTTTGAAAAACGTTTTAAAAAACTTTTAATTTTTTTCAAAATGTTTAAAATCATTTATAAAACATTTTAAAAATACCTTTAAATAAAATCTAAAAAAAAATTTAGAAAAAAAAATTCAAAAAATGTTAAAAACCCTAAAAAACATTTAAAATAAATTTTTAAAAAATATATAAAAACATTTAAAAAAACATTTTTGACTTTTTATATATTTTATTTTTAAAATAATACAATCCTACAAGGCCTTTCTCGTGGCCCATCTCGAAAATTTCATCTCGGCAAGACAGTTTGGGTCAACCCTAGTTTGGGCTTGGGAATCTTCATGGGGTTATTTGGGACAACCTAGCCTAGCCCAAATAGTAGATCCCAACCATGTTTTTTTGAGGGAAGACCCAGCTCAGCCAAACTTGGTCTGGGCCAAGAAGAAATTACACCTTGAGCTAAAACCAATCATATGAAAATATATGGAGATCTGAGACTTTGATGGCTATGAATAAATTTTCTAATGTGCCCTCAAAGTGAAAATGGATATTAAAAAACCTCAAGATTATCATGGTGATAAGAGTGAGAAATGGAGTTTAATTCTAGTGGTCCTATGGTTAAATCTAATTGTGTTAATAAATTTCAACATCCCACTTATCAAAAGTGATGAAAGAAGCACCTCTTAAATTTCCTCAGGGAGTAGAGTAAATACTTTATGTGTGGGAAGAAAGGACACCTAGCTAGCGATTACCGATAGGATAAATCCACTAATGTGATGGAGGAAAGGAATTCTCTAGTCATCCTTCAATGCACTGTTCATTATTTCAATTGTACGGAACAAGGGAACTTTGAAAACCAATGCACTAGGAAAAGGGTTTTTGTAGACAACCACCAACCTCCATGGTAGAAAATGAGAGCTAATTCCATCACAATTGTTGAGGTGGATCCTGGCAGTGAGGTGGTGATAGGTATGCTGGTTAGTCATTCAAGGATATAAAATTTAATTTTTCATTCTAGTTCTACACATTACTTCATATCAAGAAAATTTATTATAACTATTTATACACCGCTAAAAATCATGGAAGTAGAGATATCAGTGAAAATGGAAAATGGGGAAATTATTGAATCCCAAGTATATAACTCCTCCCCTATAAAAATTTGTGTCTTGAACTTTCCATAAAAACTTTTGATAATCCCTTTAGTGGAATTTTGTGAAATTATAGGTATGTATTGTCTTTCCCTATATAGAGCCAACATAAATTACTATGACAAGGAAATGAATCTATGTATCATGAATCATCCCATGATTCTATACAAGTGCAAGGAGGACGATGAATATTTTGTAGCACTAAAATATCAAGCATGGATGTTATTTCCCTATCATAAAGAATATCTCTCTCAGGTGATTGATTCTAAGGAAAAATCATCTTTGAAGAAATGATCTTTGTGAGGGAATATGTTGATGTGTTTCTCGAATAATTTCATGGTATTCCTCCAAACCAAGAGGTTCAATATTCAATTGAACTTATACCTGGGGCGTTACCATTATCCAAGACTCCATAGATAATTACTATTGTGTAACATGAGGAGATGAATAAATAACTACAAGATAATCTAGATAAAGGTTTCATATTTCCAAGTGCTTCACCATGTTGTGCACCAATCCTCTTCATCAAGAAGATATATGGGTCAATGTGCTTTTTCATTTATTATTGTGATCTCAACAAGATCACAATAAAGAACTAGAATATTATTCCCATGATTTATGACTTGTTCTATTGGCTACGTGGATCACAATACTTCTACAAAGTGGATCTTTGTCTAATATATTATCATGTAAGTGTGAAAAAGTATGAAATCTCTAAGACGACTTTTCATACAAGGTATGTGCATTATGAGTTCATAGTAATGTCATTCAAAATCACTAATGTACCTTCAATATTCATGGACATGATTAATATAGTCTTTATAGATTACCTCAACAAATATTTGGTATTGTTTATAGGTGATATTGTAATATACTACAAAATTAAGGAGGAACATCAGGAGCATCTGAGAATTGTGTTAAAAACCTTACGAAAAGAGAAGCTTTATGAAAAGTACATAAAATGGTATTTTTGGTTAAAGTATCATTAATGGGGAATATTATCACAAGTAATGGGATATTTATCTATCCATAAAATATAGAAGAAATTAAAGTATTTCCCATGCTTTCATCTATGACATATATTTGTAGTTCCCTTGGATAAGTTGGGTATTACTTTTGATTTCTGAGAAATTTCTCATGATTTTCAAACCCTCTAACTAAGATAACTCTAAAGGGATTCAATTTTGTTTGGAATAATTAATGTTAAGAGAACTTCAAGGATTTTAAAGAGGCTTATCACTACACTGGTACTCATAGTACCCATGAGTGGAGGAATTTTTGTGGCATTTAGAGATATTTCAAAGAAGGGATTGGATTATGTGTTAATGAATAATGAAAAAGTGATAGTTTATGCTTCAAGGTAGTTGAATATTCACAAATAGAACTACCCAACACATGATCTAGAGTTTGATGTAATGACATTGACATTGAAAATATGGATAAATTATCTCTTTGAGAATAATTGTGAAATATATATGTAACACCCGAGACTTTTTTGTTATATAAATCATCAAATGAATCTTTTTCTACACAACACTTTCTTGGCTTTCTTTATACGAAATCGCGACCTTCCTCGATAGCTTGCGTCGTATGTAATACCGAGTTTCAGTAAACAATGATATGCTATTAAAATATTATTAAAACTAGCCGTTATGAATAATAATAACCACTTTTTGAAATTTTATAAATTTTATTTTTCAAAATGGACTTCATTTTTGGATTTGGAATATCGAAATTAGCCTAGGGTGAAATTTTGGTATTTTTCTGAAAACTTTCAATTTTTGATAAATAGTGAAACTACTAAGTGGCTGTTAAAAAAACTGAATTTTTCATAAAGCTTAATTTTACCTCTTCTGTGAGTGGAATTTCAAAAAATCCGAGAGACACGGTTGATGTCAGTAAGTAAAATGTGGTTCCATGATATGAAAATAATTTTTTGGTGAATAGTAACTTTTTACTTTTTTTCCACCGTTAAAAGTAAATAGGGTAATTAAGGGTAAAAATGACATTATTATTACCCGAAAACATATCCTAATTCTATTGGACAAGTGTAATTCGACCAAAAACAACCTTTGGAATAAAATATGACCATTTAGGCCCATTAGGACATTTATTATTAATTTTTTTAAAGAAGGGTTAAAATAGTTAAAATCAAAGTTTAATAAGTAAATCATTTTTAATATGGGGTTATACATAAGATAAATTCGACTATAAATATTCATTATAAAGATAAAAATATTTCCTACATAATTATATTTTATTTGTAATTTTTAGACTTTAAGTAATTTAATTTATTTATGACACAATGATGATGTAGTAATTACCATAATAGTGAAAAATTAGAATAATTGATATTATAAAAACCTAAATAAGTATAATTTGAGACTTTTTATGAATTAAACTAATTTTCTAGGTTAATATTATAAGTTAGGATTTATTTAATTAACTTTGGTCGAATTAATCATTCTGTTATGAGTTTCAAAAAAATCAACTATTGAATAGTGTCAAAATTGACATAAAATAGTTTTTAAAACAAATATTATATTATTAATTGTTATTTTATTCTTAAAAATCTAAGGTTCGGCCAAATGACTTAGATAAGGTTATATATATTAATAAAACAAAACTTTGTGGTCTCTTGGATGTATATGGTAAGTTTATTAACTATATAATATAAAAATACAAAGTGACATGGTAAATGTCAATCTAATTAACTAAGAGTTAAAACTAAAAGATAAGGTTAATATAATGACCTAAACTTGTCTAAATTATATTGGATGAGAGTATTTTGACCCATCCCCACCTTATCTTTGAAATAAATCAATTTTGAGCTATTTAATACCGAACTTGACTTTATAATAAAATAATATTTTTAGTTATTCCAAAGGTGCCCCTCTCATACCTTATAAAAGGGCACCTCCTCCCCCTCTTCCTCACACCACTTTGAGCCTTCAAGCTCGTCCAACCCCTGCCAATTTATTCTCTCTGCTTCCCTAGAAACATCCTAGAGGTTCTGGTCTTCTTCAAAGACCTATTTTAGTGCCCTAAAAGGAGGTCTCAAAGAAGCACTTCAAAGAAGAGGTAATGTCTGTTACTGATTCTTTCATCTTATTTCTTCTTCCACTTCTTCTTCTTTAGTTGTTTCATTATGAAGTAATAACATCAGTATCACTCATACACTGATATGTTATTATAAGTATGAAACAACCCTATTTCACCATCTATCCATCCTACGGAAAAAGAAATCACCACGCGTGCGTACGTACGGAATACCGTCTCCACGCCGTGGTGTAATCTATTTTCCACCACCACCTTACTTGGATAGGTATAATGGTGTAAATAATGACTATATATGACTATTATAAAGTGATACTGATTCTGAAATAGTATACATACACTCCAATACAATTCCATGATCATAGGAACGATATCATCACTCGTGCGTACGTACGGAATACCGTCTCCACGATGTGATGCGACTCGTTCTACATGATCTTCATTTCATAATGATTATATAAATGAATTAAATGAATTAATATGATATATATTACACTAATACCATTCTGGAAATGAGGTATATATAACCTAAAGAGAAGAATAAGAATTTATTCGACAAAACACGCATAAGAACAAAAAGTTATAAACACCCGAATAACAAGTAGCAATGAAATATTACTACTAGGAAGCTAAGAATATGACCAAATATGATATCATAAAAAAAAGTATGATTCTGGAATAAGTTAATAACATTATTTAAATCATTATACAGGAGGTTTGGACACGTACAAAGCATATCAGACCTAAGGTAAGGGAAATATCACAATCTCATTTTTATCCGAGATTGTTTATACTTTGGCATTTACTGGGGTGTATTTTATCATCCACATCCATGGTTCCTCAATATGTAATATTTATATCCTTCTAAAATAGTTTATATCCAATTTTACCCTTCAGTGAGTTTTTAGTAAAAGATATGAAAGGAATCTTTTTTCGTTTTTCGTACGACGTACTTTTTGACTTTTCCGACAAAAGTACGAAGAATGTTTTTTTTAACTTATACGACATGAATGGAATTTTAAAAAATTATTTCCAAGAAACATCCTTTACAAGTTTTCAGGTTTACTTTTAATCAAATTCTTTTAGTTTATATTTGTACGACATGTTAAGAAAGGAAAAGTGTTTTTGAAGTAGAAAGGATATTTTCCTCAAGAATGGAGTTCAAGTGTTTTATCAAAATTATTTTCCATCTAAGATAATATAGGGTTCTGTTTCTATCCCTATTATTACATGGATTTGATTATGTTGTGATGGAAATATTTTTATGAATTCCTTTATCTTATATGAATTGTTTTATGATGTCATGTTGTTTAAGAATCCCATTTTTACTACATGGGTTATGCAATGATGTATGATTTATGATTTTGTGGCACACATAAGAATGGTATAATTATGTGATGGGTGGGACCTATATCTCCCTCCAATTCATTTGGTAAATATTTTATATCTCATGAGATAGACATGGCTGGAACGTTAGGTTATACCGGTTCAGTGAAGCAGGACTGAAACGAGGGTAACTCGGTTAAGAAATGGACTTTGTCCACTAAGAAAGTCTTGGAAATGAGTCTTGACTAATAAGAAATGATTCTCTATGATTATGTGTGTATGCCACAAAGTTTCATGTTTTAAGTTATGATTATTGGGATTTCATTTCACTACTATGATTTATCCCATGCTATGAAATTATGGTCTCTTTTGCAGGTTAAGATTTCCAAAAGTTATGTGCTTATGTATATGATGTGATTGATATTTCTTTTGTTTAACCTTACTGAGCATTTGAGCTCACCCTTTTGTATGTTTTATTTCCCCAGATTAGGAAGAAGGTTATTAAGTAGAATATGCCAAAAAGGGACTCTAGATATGATGAAATTAATGGGAGGCAAAGTAGATGCTTTATGAACTAGTTGTTTATGTTTCCCAGTTTCTAAAGACATTATACCTATACAGTCCTTTCTTGGTTTTGTTATATGTTGTAATAAGTGTGCTTCAATTCTGAAGTAATAACAATGTATGTAAAGTAAGGGTCATTATAGTTGGTATTAGAGGAAAGGTATAGTCAACCTTTGGAAACTAGGATGTGAAAGCCTTAGTAAGAACCCTAAGGATAAGTCTAAGCATAGAACACAATCTTAGTGTTTTAGAAATGGCCATGAATAACCTAGGATAAGACCTTAAGTGTGAAATTTTATTCTTGATTATGTGGTTTTCCTATTATAATTAGTGTTGCTCACACTATTCTTCTTGGTTTTAGTCAATGGCTGGAACCCAAAGGAATCGTGTTAATGCGGAATGCGACAGGCAATGCAATGATTGTCCCCCAGAGCAACCAAACGTTATGGGAGCTAGAATGCAAAATCTTGTACCCATGATCACACAACTTTCTCAAGCTATGAATCATGCAGGACTTCCAAACGAGCAAAGGAAGGATCAACATTCTGTTGAATCCTTCATGAGACAGCGTCCACCTTCATTTAGCGGGTCTATTGATCCATTAGTTGCTGAACAATGGATTAGTACTACTAAAAAGATATTTTCAGTTCTTCAATGTTCTGAGCATGATAAAGTCATCTTAGCAGTGTATCGTTTGGAAGGTGATTCTGATCAATGGTGCAATCTTATTAAGAATACGAGGCAAAGGGATGAAATTGAGTCCATGGAATGGGACGAGTTCAAGAACTTATTTTTAAATAAGTACTTCCCTTGTATTCTCCGAACAATGATGGATAAAGAGTTTCTTGAACTGAAGCAAAATGACGATAAATCTGTTGGTACCTATGAAGAAAATTTTACAAGACATGCAAGGTACGCTTCTGGTATTATTATCCAACCTGAGAGTAAGATCGATCGATTCTTTAGTGGCTTAAAACCAAGTCTTCGAAGGGCCTTATCCATAAGGGACTTCAATAGATACTAGGAAATAGTTCGATGTGCTCTCAAAGTTGAGATGGAGATTGGAGTAACTCATCAGTCATATGGGTTTGATAAGAAGAGGAAAATGGAATTCAAAGGAAAATCTAAAGAGAACACTGAAAAGAAGATTAGCTTTCCCTTATGCCCAAAGTGTGGAAAGAAACATGGAGGGAGTTGTCTTAAAGGGACAAGTAAATGTTTCAAATGTGGAAAGGAAGGTCATCGGGAATTTGAATGTCGCGATGATGGGAAGAAGATGTCTAATGATGCAAACAAAGGAAGGGATACACAGAATGAACCTAATACACTTCAATGTTTCAAGTGCAAGGAGATGGGGAATTATTCCAATAAATGCCCTAATCCAAGGGTTGATGATGATGGTCGACGTCAAAAAACTCTTAAGGCTAAAGAAAAAGGAAAGTCACATGAAATTTCTATCAGCGATGTGGAGTACGATAACGATGTGGTGAAAGGTACACTTACCATCCACTCTAAAGTAGAAAATGTTTTATTTGATTCTAGATCCACCCACTCCTTTATTTCTGAAGAATTTTCTAAGGGTATCACCGTATTACCTCAACAATTAGATGTTGAGTTAGCTGTGACAACACCTAATGGCACAGCAGTCGCATCAAAAGTTTATAATTCTTCTCCAATTGAAGTTTGTGGGAAAGTGCTTCCTGCAAATCTTGTGATCCTTCCTATAGTGGAATTTGATGTTATTCTTGGCATGGATTGGCTTTCTCTACATGGAGATCATATCAATTTCCAAAGAAGGGAAGTCACATTTCATATTCCAGATCAGTCTATGATCGTCTATTGATGCAAGGATGAACATAACCTTCCAGTGGAAATTTCTTCCATTTTATGGGTATAGATTCCACTAAATGAAGGTTATTTATCTCAAATGTTGGTGAGAAACTCAAGATTAAGAATCTTCCCATTGTACGGGATTTTGATGATGTATTTCTGGAGGAATTACCGGGTCGTCCACTGAATCGTGAAGTTGAGTTTTCAATATAACTCGTACCAGGTGCTTTGCCTATTTCAAAGACACCTTATAGAATGTCCCCAATTGAGTTGTAGGAATTGAAGAAGAAACTCCAAGAGAATCTTGATAAGGGGTTCATACACCCTAGTGCGTCACCTTGGGGAGCACCTGTTCTGTTTGTTAAGAAGAAAGATGGATCAATGAGACTCTGCATTGATTATCGAGAACTTAACAAGATCACTATCAAGAACAAATATCCTCTCCCATGCATTGATGACCTATTTGACCAACTACGCGGAGCTCAATACTTTTCCAAGATTGATCTTAGTTCAGGGTATCATCAATTAAGGGTCAAACGGTAGGATATACCAAAGACAGCTTTCTGTACAAGGTATGGACACTATGAATTTATAGTGATGCCATTTGGTCTTACTAATGCCCCTGCTATCTTCATGGATCTGATGAATAGAGTCTTTAGAGACTATCTTGATCAGTTTGTGGTAGTCTTTATAGACGATATTCTTGTCTATTCAATGAGCAAGGAAGAACATGAAGATCACTTGAGAATTATGTTGAAGACCCTGAGAAAGGAGAAGCTTTATGCCAAATTTACCAAGTGTGAATTTTGGCTTCAAAAAGTTTCATTTTTGGGTCACATAATCTCAAAAGAGGGGATATCTATGGATCCAGCAAAAACAGAGGTTATCGAAAGATGGTCGAGACCAACAACAGTAACTGAGATCTGAAGTTTTCTTGGTTTGGCTGGATATTATCGACATTTTGTGAAAGATTTTTCACGATTATCTAATCCACTCACCAAGTTGACTCGGAAAGGAGTTATGTTTGTTTGGATAGAGGAATGTGAAGAGAATTTCAAGGAGTTGAAAAGAAGGTTATCCAGTGCACCTGTGCTCACACTGCCTTGTAGTGGAGAAAGGTTTGTGATCTATAGTGACGCATCCAAGAAGGGATTGGGGTGTGTTCTTATCCAAAATGATATGGTGATAGCTTATTCCTCACAACAGTTGAAAATACTTGAGCAAAATTACCCAACTCATGATTTGGAGTTAGCTACGGTAATCTTTGCATTAAAGATTTGGAGGCATTACCTTTATGGTGAAAGGCGTGATATTTATACTGATCATAAAACTTTAAAGTATATTTTCACACAAAAGGAGCTGAATATGCGTCAAAGAAGATGGTTGGAGCTGATTAAGGATTATGACTGCTCAATCCATTACCACCCTGGGAAAGCAAACAAGGTGGCAGATGCATTAAGTCGACAAGACCATGCTAGTTTATCCATGATGAGGATCACAAAAGATCCAATATTTATGGATTTACAAAGGATGGATCATGGAATTATAATGAAAGGGGAAAAATCGTATCTTTCTCAAATGAATTTTCAACCATCTATATATGTGAAGATTAAAGAGGCACAGAAAGAAGATGTCGAGTTACAAAAGAAGGTGAGAAATGTTCCTGAATTCAACCTTGATTGTGATGGGATAATAAAGTTCAGGAATCGGGTTTGTGTTCCTCTCATCCCCGAATTAAAGAAGGAGCTGCTGGATGAGGCTCATAGTTCTTCATTCTCTATTAATCCCGGAAGCACGAAGATGTATAGGGACCTGAAAGAGTACTTCTGGTGGGATGGCATGAAAAGAGATGTTGCTGAATATGTCTCTCGATGCTTGGTTTGTCAACAAGTTAAAGCTGAGAGACAGAAGTATAAGGGGATGTTACAACCATTACCCATACCCGAATGGAAATGGGAAAACATCACTATAGACTTTGTCACAGGACTTCCTAAAACATCCAAAGGCAATAATGCTATCTGGGTCATAGTTTATCATCTTACAAAATCTGCACACTTCATTGCTATTAGAGAGGATTTCTCTCTAGATCAGCTTGCCAGGATATATGTAAAGGAAGTGGTAAGATTGCATGGAGTACCACTTTCTATTATATCTGATCGGGATCCGAGATTTACCTCAAAGTTCTGGCGAAGTCTTCAGCATACTCTGGATACAGAGTTGAGTTTCAGCACTGCTTATCATCCTCAGACAGACGGTCAGTCTGAGAGAACAATTCAAACTCTAGAAGAAATGTTGAGAGCTTGCTCTATGGATTTCAAAGGTGGTTGGGATCAACACCTACCTTTGGTGGAATTTTCTTATAATAATAGCTTTCACTCCAGTATTCAGATGGATCCTTATGAAGCTCTCTATGGAAAGAAATGCAGGACTCCAACTTGTTGGGATGAAGTTGGGGAAAGAAAGATATTAGAACCCGATCTCATTGATGAAATGGTAGAAAAGGTCAGATCTATTCAACAACACATAAGAGCAGCTCAGAGTCGACAGAAAGGTTATGCCGACAACCGAAGAAAAGACCTAGAGTTTGAAGTGGGTGATAAAGTGTTCTTACAAATATCTCCCTAGAAGAGGGTTATGAGATTTGGAAAGAAGGGGAAGTTGAGCCCTAGATATATCGGTCCTTTCGAAATACTGGATCGTGTTGGGAAGGTAGCTTACCGATTGGAACTTCCACCGAATCTCTCTCAAGTTCACGATGTGTTCCATGTATCTCTCCTGAGAAAGTACATACCTGATCCTTCACATGTACTCAGTTCAGAAGTTGTACCGCTGGAGCAAGATCTTTCTTATGAAGAACAACCAATAGAGATTCTGGATCGTAGTGAAAAAGTCCTACGAAACAAGACCACTCGATTGGTGAAAGTTTTATGGAGGAACCACCAATTAGAAGAATCTACATGGGAGCTTGAGGATATGATGAGGGAGAGGTATCCTCATCTGTTTGTTACAAAGTGACGAATGTCGAGGGCAAAATTCATTTTAAGTGGGGTAGAATGTAACACCCAAGACTTTTATGTTATATAAATCATCAAAGGAATATTTTTCTACACAACACTTGCTTGGCTTTCTTTACACAAAATCGCGACCTTCCTCGATAGCTTGCGTCGTACGCATTACCGAGTTTCACTAAACAATGATATGCTATTAAAATATTATTAAAACTAGCCATTATGAATAATAATAACCAATTTTTGAAATTTTGTAAATTTTATTTTTCAAAATGGACTTCATTTTTGGATTCGGAATATCGAAATTAGCCTAGGGTGAAATTTTGGTATTTTTTTGAAAACTTTCAATTTTTGATGAATAGTGATACTACTAAGTGGCTGTTAAAAAAACTGAATTTTTTATAAAGCTTAATTTTACCGCTTCTGTGAGTGGAATTTCAAAAAATCTGAGAGACATGGTTGATTTCAGTAAGTAAAATTTGGTTCAATGAGATGAAAATAATTTTTTGGTGAATAGTAACTTTTTACTTTTTTTACCACGGTTAAAAGTAAATAGGGTAATTAAGGGTAAAAATGACATTATTATTACCCTAACACATGTCCTAATTCTATTGGACAAGTTTAATTCGACCACAAACAACCTTTGGAATAAAATATGACCATTTAGGCCCACTTGGATTAGATTAGGACATTTATTATTAATTTATTTAAAGAAGGTTTAAAATAGTTAAAATCAATGTTTAATAAGTAAATCATTTTTAATATGGGGTTATACATAATCTAAATTCTACTATAAATATTCATTATAAAGCTAAAAAATTTCCTACATAATGATATTTTATTTGTAATTTTTATAATTTAAATAATATAATTTATTTATGACACAATGATGATGCAGTAAGTACCATAATAGTGAAAAATTAGAATAATTGATATTATAAATACCTAAATAAGTATAATTTGAGACTTTTTATGAATTAAACTAATTTCCTAGGTTAATATGACATGTTAGGATTGATTTAATTAACTTTGGTCGAAGTAATCATTCTGTTATGAGTTTCAAAAAAAATCAACTATTGAATAGTGTCAAAATTGACATAAAATAGTTTTTAAAACAAATATTATATTATTAATTGTTATTTTATTCCTAAAAATCTAAGGTTCGGCCAAATGACTTAGATAAGGTTATATATATTAATAAAACACAACTTTGGGGTCGCTTGGATGTATATGGTAAGTTTATTAACTATATAATATAAAAATACAAAGTGACATGGTAAATGTCAATCTAATTAACTAATAGTTAAAACTAAAAGATAAGGTTAATATAATGACCTAAACTTGTCTAAATTCTATTGTATGAGAGGATTTCGACACATACCCACCTTATCTTTGAAATAAATCAATTTGGAGCTATTTAAAACCGAACTTGACTTTATAAAAAAATAATATGTTTAGTTATTCCAAAGGTGCCCCTCTCCTCCCTTATAAAAGGGCACCTCTTCCCCCTCTTCCTCACACCACTTTGAGACTTCAAGCTCGACCAACCCCTGGAAATTTATTCTCTCCACTTCCCTAGAAACATCCTATAGGTTCTGGTCTTCTTCAAAGACCTATTTTATTGCCCTAAAAGGAGGTCTCAAAGAAGCACTTCAAAGAAGAGGTAATGTCTGTTACCGATTCTTTCATCTTATTTCTTCTTCCACTTCTTCTTCTTTAGTTCTTTCATTATGAAGTAATAAAATCAGTATCACTCATCTACTGATATGTTATTATAATTATGAAACAACCCTATTTCACCATCTATCCATCCTACGGAAAAATAAATCACCACGGGTGCGTACGTACGGAATACCGTCTCCACGTCGTGGTGTAATCTATTTTCCACCACCACCTTACTTGGATGGGTATAATGGTGTAAATAATTACTATATATGACTATTATAAAGTGATTCTGATTATGAAATAATATACATACACTCCAATACAATTCTGCGATCATAGGAACGATATCATCACTCGTGCGTACGTACGGAATACCGTCTCCACAATGTGATGCGACTCGTTCTACATGATCTTCATTTCATAATGATTATATAAATGAATTAAATGAATGAATATGATATATATTACACTAATACCATTCTGGAAATGAGGTATCTATAACCTAAAGAGAATAATAAGAATTTATTCGACAAAACACGCATAAGAACAAAAAGTTATAAACACCCGAATAACAAGTAGCAATGAAATATTACTACTAGGAAGCTAAGAATATGACCAAATATGATATCATAAAAATAATTATGATTCTGGAATAAGTTAATAACATTATTTAAATCATTATACAGGAGTTTCAGACACGTACAAAGCATATCGGACCTAAGGTAAGGGAAATATCACAATCTCATTTTTATCCGAGATTGTTTATACTTTGGCATTTAATGGGGTGTATTTTATCATACACATACATGTTTCCTCAATATGTAATATTTATATCCTTCTACAATATTTTATATCCAATTTTACCCTTCGGTGAGTTTTTAGTAAAAGATATGAAAGGAATCTTTTGTCGTTTTTCGTACAAGGTACTTTTTGACTTTTCCGACAAAAGTATGAAGAATGTTTTTTTAACTTATACGGCATGAATGGATTTTTAAAACATTATTTCCAAGAAACTTCCTTTACAATTTTTCAAGTTTATTTTTAATCAACTTCTTTTAGTTTAGAATTGTACGACATGTTAAGAAAGGAAAAGTGTTTTTGAAGTAGAAAGGATATTTTCCTCAAGAATGGAGTTCAAGTGTTTTATCAAAATTATTTTCCATCTAAGATAATATAGGGTTCTGTTTCTATACCTATTATTACATGGATTTGATTATGTTGTGATGGAAATATTTTTATGAATTCATTTATCTTATATGAATTGTTTTATGATGTCATGTTGTTTAAGAATCCCATTTTTACTACATGGGTTATGCAATGATGTATGATTTATGATTTTGTGGCACACATAAGAATGGTATTATTATGAGATGGGTGGGACCTATATCTCCCTCCAATGAATTGGGTAAATTTTTTATATCTCATGAGATAGACATGGCTGGAACGGTAGGTTATACCGGTTCAGTGAAGCAGGACTGAAACGAGGGTAACTCGGTTCAGAAATGGACTTTGTCCACTAAGATAGTCTTGGCAATGAGTCTTGACTAATAAGAAATGATTCTCTATGATTATGTGTGTATGCCACAAAGTTTCATGTTTTAAGTTATGATTATTGGGATTTCATTTCACTACTATGATTTATCCCATGCTATGAAATTATGATCTCTTTTGCAGGTTAAGATTTCCAAAAGTTATGTGCTTATGTATATGATGTGATTGATATTTCTTTTGGTTACCCTTACTGAGTATTTGAGCTCACCCTTTTTTATGTTTTATTTCCCCAGGTCAGGAAGAAGGTTATTAAGTAGAATATGCCAATAAGGGACTCTAGATATGATGAAATTAATGGGAGGTAAAGTAGATGATTTATGAACCAGTTGTTTATGTTTCCCAGTTTCTAAAGACACTATACCTATACGGTCCTTTCTTGGTATTGTTATATGTTGTAATACGTGTGCTTCAATTCTGAAGTAATAATAATATATTTAAAGTAAGGGTCATTATAATATATGAATCATAAGATCCTAATGTGTATACACACACACACAAAGATGAATATGTTTCAATGAATATGGATAGAGTTGATCAAGGATTGTGACTACTCAATCCACTTCCATCCCAGGATGGAAAATAAGGTGGAAGATATTATAAGTAAATGGGTCCAAAAAAAATTTCATTGATGATAATTGATAAGGATAAAATCTTCATAGCCATGAAAAGATAGACATTAGAATCATAAAGGAAGGAACATCATTAATACTTTAATAAATTATTTCTCAACCATCCCTTCTCAAAAAGATAAATAATTCTCAAATAGATGATGTGGGAATTCAAAATAATGTAGAATCTATAAGGAAAGGGATATCCTTGGAGTTCAATCTTAATAATGAAGTAGTTGTAAGATTTGGGCCATGACTATATGTTCCATCAAATCCTAAGTTAAATGGGTTATTGGATGATGCACATAGCTTGACCATCTCTATCCATCCTAGAAGCATGAAGACCTATCAAGATCACTAAGAGCTCTATTGGTGGGAAAATATAAAGAAACAGATCATGGAATATACATCAAGGTGTCTTGTATGACAGGAAGTGAAGGTGGAAAGGAAAAAAATAAAAGGGGAAAATCCAACCATTACTCATACATACATGGAAATAGGAAATCATAACCATGGAATTATTCACTGGTCTTAAATGACATCAAGATGAAATAATTTTATATGGGTTGTATTGAATAGTCCTACAAATATTTCTAACTTCAATGCAATTAGAGAGGACTTTTCATTCGATCAACTTGGAAGGATATACATTAGAGAATTGGTAAGGCTTCATGGAACATCCCTATCAATTGTATCTGATTTATATCCATGATTTACCTCCAACTTCTGGAAGAGTCTTCAATATTCTCTAAATACTAATTTTAACTTTAGCATGGATTATCACCCTCAAAATAATGGCCAATCTGAGCGGACTATTCAGATACTTGTGGACATGTTGAGAGCATGCTCAATTGGCTTTGAATGAGGTAGGGATCAACATATTAATCTTATCAACATCTAATATAATAATATTTTTGAATCAGTCATCCAAATATCTCCCTATGAAGCCCTTTATGGAAAGAGGTACAGAACACATTCCTGATGGGATGAAGTTGGGGAACACAAATTTCTAGGTCCTAGAATGTTCAAGGAAATGGTGAAAAAAATAAATACCATTCAACAACACATCAATGCTGCTAAGAGAATAAAGAAGAGATATGATGACAATTTTTGGAGATTTCTAGATTTTTAGGTCGGATAAATGGTATTCCTCTGTATATCTCCAAGGAATAAAATCATGAGATTTTGGATTAAGGGAAATATTAGTCCAAGATACATCGTCCCCTTTGATATCCTTGATCGAATCAGAGCAGGTTCTTATCGGATATAAATCCCACATAACTTATCTCAAGTATATGATGTATTCCATATACCCCTCTTGAGGAAGTACATAACATATCCCTAACATGTACTCAATCCATAGGTGGTATAATTGGAGAATGGCCTCTCATATGAGTAGCATCCAATGAAAATCTTTTATCATAGAGAAAAAGATCAATGAAACAAGACAGTACACCTGGTCAATGTGTTATTAAGAAACCACAAGTTTTAATAAGAGATGTGGAAAACATAGGAGGTTATAAAATTGAATTATCCTCATGTATTTTAGTGCGGGAAATGAAAATTTCAAGGGTTCAATTTCTAAAGGGGTAAGATTGTAACGACCCAAACTATTATAAATAAAATTCTTATTGTGTTTGAATTAAATGTTTTATTATGTGTTATGGTTATTGAAAACACATACACATATTTGGTTTAAATATATCCTATTGGTTTTAAAATACCATTAAGTATCATTACCATTGATAATAAATTCAATGAACAATTATCAAATGATAAGTATAAATATAGGTTTTTGATAAATCCATTTGACATAGACAAAGGAAGTGATGGTATCAACTAGTGGGATCATACCCTACAAATCCCATTTATCAAAGATTTTAAGGGAGATATAATCTCTAGTGTTTTTCCTTGACCAATTATAATCTGAGATCCAACAACTTAATCATGAGTGAAACCATTTACATGAGAAGTTCAAACTCATCGAGATCATGTCCCAAACCATGTATGTTGAACCACCCCATGAAAATCTCATTGTTGGGCACCTTAACCTTAGGGTTTTTTCTAGTGTATTAAAGAGATATGTATCAAGACTATAATAATATGAATTTTAACATTTTATTTTCAATAGAATATTGGTTTTATTTACTTCATATTTTAACTTTATAAAAGATTTTGATTTTTATACAGTAGAACATAAATTATATTTTTAATTAATATTAAATTTAAATTAAGATGTTTATATTTTTGTATTATTTAAATAAATGATATTTTAATAAATTATTATTATTAAATAATTTTTATTAAATATAAATTATTAAATAATTTTTATGAGGCCAAATGTAATTTTTATAAGGATTCAAAAACTGGTATTGTCAAAAAACCCATCATTTCTCAATAAATGTAGATTCTATTTTAAAAGTAATAATTAATGTATTTAGAAAAATATTTAATAAAATTGATATTATTTTTGGATTCATAATGTTTAAATAATCCAATGGTGACATTTTTTCCAATTTTATGAGACATTCGAATTTTCGGGTAAAAAATAAATATGGTTTAAATATAGAGTATGTATTATGACATCATAATGGCCGAAAATGATGTAATAAATACCATAAAGGGTATTCATGACCAAATATATTTATACCATTTAATATAATGTGATTTTTAATTAATTTTATTAATTTTATAAGTTCTTTATGAATCCTCCAAAACCTATAATATATTTTAAGGTTTTAAAATCATTTCTTTAAGGACATGAATCACTTCCACATTAGCAAGGGTATTAATATAATAAGTTCAGCGCTTAGACTAATAAAATAATTAAAACCACCCCTATTTTTCAGGAACAATGTGAAAAATCATATGAACATTTTTTTTTATTATATAGAGACCAGAACCTAAGTTTGAGAAATAATAATGAATTTCCCTCTATTTTCCTATATAAACCCACTCATGCTCCCATTTCTCTTCACTAAAATCCCATATATAATGTATTTAATTAGACCTCACCTCATTATATTCCTCCCAATATTTCCTTAATCTCTCAAGAATATCCTCCAAATTATTTGGAATCACCCTCCCATGGTAAGGGATTATTTCCTTCTCCTCTTTATTCAAGTTTCTTCATTATCTTATGTCTTTTATCTATGATTCCTAATAATGGTACATATTCTTTCATATCCCAAAAACTATCCATTTTATTTATAAATTATGATATACCCATTTCACTATCATTAAGACCTTCCATGAACATTTATACTCCCCCGTCAAGCTATTGATATTTCACTGCAATTTTTCATGCCAAAACAATTGTGCAGTGAATACCATAACCATTTAATATCAAGGGTTTTCACCTTTATACACTTATGTTTATGATGCATTGTTATAATTTTTTCACAAATTTACCATTTTTATTTTATTTTATCAGGTTATATCATTCCTCACTATTCATTTTTATTATTCACACCCCTTTTATGTCTCACTGATATGCCAACTGTCTAACATGAATTACTTTCTTCATGTTATTTCATGTTTATTCCCCTACTGGGATTTATAGATAACCCATTTCTTATGTATGTACCCAGGTTATCCCATGAATTTTTAAGTATGAAGGTACAATATGAGCATGTTAAGGAATTTTTCAATAAAGATGATGTATTCCATGTTTTAAGTTGTTATGTAATTTACCTAATTCATAGAGACACTAAAATTATCGATATTTTAGGTTATATTTTGTGTAATATTATGTAATAAATCATTAATTGATCTATAATAAAGATCAAGGTTCTCATATTCCAGGTAATTGATCATGAGTATCATGAATTTGGGAATGAGATGATAAACCTTCATCTTACACTATCTACAAATAGAGTGAATCCTTTTGGTTTTCAAAGCAACACTCATAGTACATGGCTGGTTATGTTGGTAAATTATAACATTCCATTGTGGTTATTAATGAAATGAAAATACATTATGTTATCTATGCTTATATTAGGACAAAAACAATCAAGTAATTATATTGATGTTTATTTGGATCCATTTATTAAATATTTGAAATTATTTTTGGATTCAGATGTTACATTTTATGATGATTACAAGAATAAATATTTCATGTTGAGATCCCTATTGCACTAGATGACAAATGAATTTTTTTTCTTATGGAAAATTTTCATGATATATCATTAAATGAACTTAAGGGTGTCCTTTATGTGAACAATTTTCATATTCAATTAGGTTGAAACAATCATTAAATACTATGTTTTTATGACATCACATATTTCTACCCCCATCGACATAAGTACAGATCTCTGATAACATAATTTTATGGGAGTTTATAAGAACATTCAACACTATATACACTAATAGGTGATCAAAGATTTGGGAAAGTAAAAGATATAGACACTATTTTTGGTAAATATTTTTGAAAAAAACTTACAAAATCTGGTTGGAAGAAGAGATCCATTTTTTTAATTACCATATAAGAATTGTTTTTACATTAGACATTTTCTTGATGCCATTCATGTTGAAAAAAATATATGTGATAGTGTCATTAGAAATTTACTAAATGTAGTGGGAAAAATGAATGATTTAATTAAATCTAGGTTGGACATGATTGACATGGGAATTCATGAAGAGTTGGTGCTAGTAAAGGTTTGAAAAAAAGGCATTTCCTTCTCTAGCTGCTTACACTCTTTTCAAGAATGAGAGATATTAGTTTTGAGACTTCTTGAATGATGTAAAGGTTATAGGTGGGTATTTAAAAAATATCAAGAATATCATGAAAATTATTTATTTAATGTTAAAGGTTTTTAAATAACATGACTTTCATGTTTTGATGCAAGATCTAATTCGTGTATCTTTACATTGAATTTTTTATAATATTGTTCTTCATACATTAAACAATCTCTATTTCATTTTTAAATCTATAGGTAAAAAATTAATAGAAATAGCCAAATTGAAAACTATGGAAAGTGAAATTTCTTTTATATTATGTGAATTGGATATGTTCTTCTAACTTATATTCATTTATATGATGGTTCACTTGATATTTCACTTGGTAAGAGGTATTTGACTACGTTTTACTATAAATTATAGATGGATGTACCATGTTGACACTAGTGCAGAAAACGTTTTTTACGTCAGTTATTTTTAATTTTTTACGTCGGTTTCTAGCCGACGTTAATATGTACGACGTTATAAATAAAGTTTTTGACGTCGGTTATTTAAAAAACGACGTCAAAAACATAAAATCGCGATGTTTATCACGTCGGTTATTTTAGAACCGACGTGATAAAGGGCCTGGAGAATGGTTTATCACATCGGTTATTGAAGAACCGACGTGATAAACGGCCTGGACAATGGTTTATCACGTCTGTTCTTAAACAACCGACATGATAAACAGGGGCGAGGGGGTTTATCACGTTGGTTCATATAGAACTGACGTGATAAACTGGGGTGAGGGTGTTTTATCACGTCCGTTCTATAAGAACCGACGTGATAAACCGGGCTGAGCGTGGTTTATCACGTTGGTTCATATAAAACCGACGTGAAAAACCGGGGGAGGGGGGTTTATCACGTCAGTTATTGTATAACCGCCGTGATAAACCAGAGGGAGGCGGTTTATCACATCGGTTATTCAATAACCGACGTGATAAACCATTGTCCAGGCCGTTTAGCACGTCGGTTATTCAATAACCGACGTGCTAAACCATTCTCCAGGCCCTTTATCACATCGGTTATTAAATAACCGATGTGATAAACCATTCTCCAGGCATTTTATCACGTCGGTTATTAAATAATCGACGTGATAAACCATTCTGAAGACCTTTTATCACATTAGTTATTAAATAACCGACGTGATAAACTATTTTCCAGGCATTTTATCACGTCGGTTATTAAATAACCGACGTGATAAACCCAATTTTTTTAAACAGAATGCAGTGATCTTCTCTCCACCAGAATCAACCAGAAAACAAATCAAGAAATTGTACCACAAAAACAGAAGTACATCAAAATTAAGCATGTACATAGATAACATATAAAACTTACCCACTAGACAGCATCCACCCTCATTTATACCCCATGGACAGCCCTCCCCCACCCCATTGGAGCCCTCACCCTCATGTATACCCCCTGGACAGCCCTCCACCACCCCATTGAAGCTCCCACCCTCATGTATACCCCTTGGACAACCCTCCCCCACCCCATTGGAGCCCCCACCACACTCCCGGACTGCCCCCCGACCCCCGGACACCCCCAAACACCCCTCGACAACCCCCCACCCGCCTGAACAGCACCTCCTCACCCCCTCACCCCACTTGACAGCCCCCACCACACCCCTGGACAACCCCCCCCCCCCCCCCCACCCCTGGACAGCACTCCCACACCCCTGGACCGGCTTCCCACACCCCTGGACAATCCTTCCACCCCCCAGGACTATCCCCCCACCCCACCGGACAGCCCTCCCAGACCGCTGGACACCCCCAACCCCACTGAACACACCCCCACACCCTTTGAACCCCTCCCCCACAGACCCAAATCCATACCAGAAGAACCATCAAAAGTAGACCAAAACAAGAAGTAGAGCAAAATTAAACATTCACTTATATAACATTCAAAACTTACACTATCAACTTCAAAAAAAAACTAAATCAAACATAAACAACTACCAAATACACAATTAAAATGACAATATTCAAAATTACATTTTACATTACAAACAACTAAAATTCAATCAAACCTGTAAAATAATTTGACCACTCCACTTGTACGTGTTTGATGTCTTCAGTAGTATAGGGTTGAGGGTCATCAAAAAGATACAAATGAAAAATAAGATAGTTAACGTGTATAATGAATAAATCAAATTGAAATATTATGGCAATGTTTAAGAGGAAATCGTACCAGGTCAAAATTCACAACTGTCCCAGTTGTTATTATTTCATACATAAATCTTAACATATAATATCCACATTCGATGAGGCCTTGTTTTTCATGACAATTCTGTTTTGAATGAGTGTAAATTAAATATAATATTTTTATGTAATAAATCAAAAAGTACAAATTATAAATGGAAATTTACCTTCGTATTTACATATTTGATCTTTGCATTTCTTTTCTTTGTGTTTTTTCGAAAGTAGACCCATGCGCTGTTAAAAAATAATACGAATGGGGTAAATTTAAAATTCATTATAATATATAAAACTATTGAGAAATTGAAACTTACTTTTCCAATATATTCTTAAAACTTGCCCGCACATTACCATGAACAGAGCATATCCAATAAAGAAGTTCCTCCCTTGGGCAAAAAATCCCTAAGATCCAATGATTACTGATAAAAGGAAATTTAATGTTAGTGGTTTTTTATGTTAAAATATAATTAACTCTTTGAGAGAAATGTGTTTCATACCTCTCACAAAAAGGCATCATCCAACATTGTTGGATTATATTCTTTTCAAATCTTTCAGTAATATAAACCATTCTTTGTTCCTCAGTCAATGCACATGCTTCAGGGGAAATCAATTGCGGGTCCATGAATCCATATACTTCTGTCAGTTCATTCCTCTCACAAATTTTATAAAGATACCTAATACAAAACATATATAAGTATACATTTTTAATAAATATAACGCAGGGAAAAGGTGTTAAGACTTACATGGAAAAAATTTCACCACGTTGATGCCCAACTTATCTCCAGTAACAAGCTCCATGATATCAGATTTTGTAATCCCCGCACTTATTTCATGTCCACAAACATGAGATTCCATTGGAAACTCATAAAAACCCAACAAAAAAATGTGAATATCTTGACAATCTGTCAAGACCACTGGAATCTGTATCTGATGTCATAGCATGTTGTCTTTGTTGTTGTCTATACAGTATTTCTTTACCTTTGAAGTATTCCTGTGAAAAAAAATTGAGAATTATAGTAGTTTTCAAATGATAAAACAACTTTAATAAAAATAATAATATATAAGATATAACATTCATACCTATATGGTAATGAGTCGAAGAAGTCTGGATGGCCAAACTAAAAAATGGCCGATACTCTGTCCAACTACCGCCACCTCATATGTAGGTATTGGTACCCTAGCTGATCTATCTATAATATCTTGTACAGTGACCCTCTGATTCTCTACCTCTAATTGTTGATGATGAACTGTATCTCCTATACAATATACCAACTCGTATGCTACTATATGATGTTGAGAATCATCAACATATAACTCGAAATATGTAGGAAGCTGCGGTGGAGGCGTAGGATAAACAATGGGGTCCGCAAGCTGAGGTGGGGGAGTGGGAGCTACTGGCGGAGGTGGAGGATAAATAATGGGGTCTACAGGGGGAGGTGGAGGAGTGGGAGCTGCAGTCTGAAATTGTCTTTGCATTTCTTCAAACATAGACTGCACCGACTCTCTAATCTTGTCTTCCATCGTCGCATTAATATTTTGAACTTCAGCCTCCAAGGATTCTATTTTTTGTATAAACCCCCTCAATGTTAGAAGTTGAAGAACATGGAAACACTTTTCTTACCGATACACCTGTCGGATATCCTCTTACACGACCAGGATGTTCGGGCCTTCCCAATGCTGCAAATAAAATATCTTCCCTCCCAGTAGCTGTAAATGTCCCCTCTGAACTCTGCTCCTCAATAGAGTCTTGTATTAATTAATTGAACATTTCTGTAATTATTGAAACTTATATAAAGAAAAAAGTTAACTTAAATAAATTAAATAGATATCTTACAATCCTCTCAGCTACGATTCTCGATTCTTCCGAAAGATATTTCCCTTTTTTCCCTTCCGATCTCTCTTCCATTTTTCATGTCTAGATGGAGGGGATGGAGGGGCCACCCCTCCAGAGCTCGAAGACTCAGCTCTTAGTTGTTGAAATTTTTCCCCTATCATTTTTTCTTCCAATAATGTATACCCTCCCCGAGATAAACTATGAGGGTATACATTTTTAGATTGGATCTCCTGATGAGCTTTCCTTGTTTTCTGTAATTTAAGAATAAGAAATCATTAAAAAAACATTAATAAAATCATTTATATAAGAAAGTTTATAAAAGTTTACATTTCCCTTACCAGAAATGACTCTTTTTTTCTACATTCAAAAAACTGTCTCCATGTGTCTTCATCTATAAAAGGATATATACGACATGGATTGTCATGACTCCTATGACCATAAATGAAATCAGATGAGAGGGTTGATTTGAAATCCCTCCATCTCCTGGCAGCCAATGATAATCATTTCTTCCTGACTCCTCCAGTGTCAGGAATATCAAATGTTATCTGATAAAGAAGAGGTTAAACATATTATATATACTAGAAACATTAAAAGAATGGTCAAACAATGACAAAAGATCTTACCAAAATCGTCTCCCAAAACTAAGAGATAATCGATTTATCCACACCTCTCCAATCATCATACAGAATGCTTACTTTGGTCTTAGCCTGAGTTGCAACAAAACTCTTAAAATCTTTGGCATTCGAACCTCTAGGAATATCATCATCATCAAACTCAACTACTATCCTCTGATCCTGCGTGCGGGCAAGTGATAATTTTGGTAAACGTGTGCACCCATGTTTACCAACCTTTGAACCCTTTGTCGTAATAGGAGCATGTGAATGTTCATCCCCAGAGGTATGACCAGCAATATGATCCTCTCCAGAATCATGTGGTTGATCATCTGAATGATCTGTCATTATCCTTGAAATCAAAAAAACAAACGTCAGTTCACAAATATACAAATTCAAATATTTTAATACTACTGTAATCAGAAAATAGAAAACGGTACTAGGTTACATAATAGTAAACATTGGTAATATGGTAAGCATGTTAAACAATGGTAAAGATGGAAAAGATGTTCAAGATGGTCAAGATGGTCAAGATGGTAAAAAATGGAAAAATTGGTAAACCTGGTAAACATTGTAAACATGGTAAAGTAATTGTCAGTGAACAAATATAAAAATTCAAATATTTTAATACTACTGTAATCAGAAAATAGAAAAGTGTAATAAGTTACATAATAGTAAACATTGGTAATATGGTAAGCATGTTAAACAATGGTAAAGATAGAAAAGATGGTCAAGATGGTCAAGATGGTAAAAATGGTAAAAATGGTAAACCTGGTAAACATTGTAAACATGGTAAAGTAATTTTCAGTGAACAAAAATAAGCATTTTAAAATTCATGTAATGGTTATAAACATGATAAAGTAAAATAAACAAACTTAAAACAAACAAAAACATATACTTATTTTCTTTTAAAACATGTTTTAATAAATAAAAAACTTACAATATCTAACATTTATGGAAAAAATAAATGTAAACAAGAAATAAACATATGTTACCTGTAATTTTAGGAATGTACATATGGATTTTTTTCCCAAATTCCTTCGTCGTGATCGTTCCTTATGGCACAAACTATGTCTTCAACATGATCGTCATTATGTTCTATTAATATTTCCATGGAAGTAGGGATCTCACATAAATAAGCATATTCATCAAGTTCATCCTCACCAACATATTGTTTTTTCCCTTGTAAAACAACAGCCCACTACATATCTGATTGATCTACTACATAAAAAATTTGTTTTGCATGTGTTGCCATTATAAAAGAATCAGTTGTGTCTTCCAATCTATTCAGATTAACAAGTTTCATTCCAAATTCATCGTGTCTGACACTGTTGTTACCGTTAAACCATTTACAGTTAAAAACGGGAACTTTAATTTTAAAGTAATCAACCTCCCATATGTCTTCAATCACTCCATAATATGCATTTGATGCAGAAATTGGGTTTTTGTCCTTAGCACTTGAAAAATGCATTGCTTCTGCAAACACCAATACACCACTATTCTGAACTGCACTTCTGTTGTCCTGAGCTTTTGTATGAAATGTATAACCATTAATGTCATAACCAGACCATGTTATCACATTTAAACATGGACCACCCACTATCCATTTTAATGTCTCTGATACATCTGATCTACCAAGCAAAGTCTTTTTAATCCATGACAAAAAAGTTTTGTTGTGCTCATTCAAAATCCACATTTCTTTCTTCTTTGGATGACATTGTTTCAACTCATTAATATGCAATGTGATATATGGTTGAGCATCAGCTATGTTATTCAAGATGTATGATTCTAACTTCTTCATCTGTTCAGCTGGCAATGATTTGACTTTCAAGCCGCAAATCCCCTTTCCCTCATTATTAACTCGTTCATGGCGAGATGGAGGCAAACCTATGTGTTGCGCCGCAGCCAAGTAGCTCGTACAAAACTCTCATACCTCCTCAGAAATATACTTTTCAATAATGGAGGCTTCAGGTCAATATAGATTTTTAACATACCCCTTTAATATTTTCATATACCTTTCAAAAGGATACATCCAACGAAGAAATACAGGTCCACAAAGCTTTATTTCTCGAACCAGATGAATCATTAAATACACTATTATATCAAAAAAAGTTGGAGGAAAATACATTTCCAATTGAAAAAGTATAAAAATTGCATCCTTTTCCAAAATGTTCAAAGCATTCACATCAATCGCCTTGTTACAAATTGAATTGAAAAAATAACACAACTTCATTATAGTCTTTCTGACACGAATGGGCAATATTCCACGCAATGCAACTGGTAGAATTTGTTGCATCATGACGTGACAATCATGTGATTTCATACCTATCAACTTCAATTCCTTCAATGAGAAAAAAAATTTACATTAGAAGAATAACCTTGAGGCACTTTGGTATCATGAAGACACTGACAGAAGCTAATTTTCTCCCTCTTCGATAATGTATGACAAGCCGGGGGAAGAAATGTTCATCTTCCTTTAGGAGTGGGAGCTAACTCCAAACGTATTCCCATTGATAGTAAGTCTAATCTTGCATTCAACCCATCTTTAGTCTTTCCTTTAATATCTAACAATGTTCCAATCAAAGAATCACATATATTCTTCTCCACGTGCATGACATCAATATTATGTTTAACTTCATGATATCTCCAATATGGTAGCTCAAAAAAATTGACCTTTTCTTCCAAATATGTCTATCATTACCAGATTTCTGTGTCTTTCCCAATGTCACGTCAAGGTTTTTCACCCTCTCAAAATACAGATCAGGGGATAAAGGTTTTGGAGCAGTATCAAATTCTTGTGAGCCATTAAATGCCTTTTTTAGTCTTCTATAAGGGTGTTACATAAGCAAAAACTTTCGATGACCCATGTAAACTGTTTTCCTCCCATGATGCAATTGACAATAGGACGTCTGTTGTTCACAAATTGGACATGCTTTATGCCCTTTAACACTGTATCCAGACAAATTTCCATACGCTGGGAAGTCATTTATAGTGAACAGAAGCACTGTATGCAGTTGAAAATATTCCATTTTATAAGAATCATACACCCTAATACCATCAGCCCATAACAGTTTCAAATCATCAATCAACGGTGACAAGTAAACATAAATATCATTACCAGGTTGCTTTGGACTAGAGATCATTGTACTCAACATGACATATTTGTGCTTCATACAAACTTCAGGAGAGAGGTTGTAAATTACCAATAAAACAGGCCATGAACTATGTGTGCTACTGAGTGTTCAGTATGGATTCATTCCATCTGTGCACAACCCTAGTCTGAGATTTCTTATTTCATTTCCAAATGTAGAATACTGCGCATCAATTTTCTTCCATTGTGGACAATCAGCTGGATGACGTATTTTTCCATCACATACCCGCTCTTCAAAATTCCATCTTAACCTTTTTGCATCATGTGAATTAGCAAATAAACGTTTGAAACGATTAATTATAGGAAGATACCAAAATACCTTTGAAGGGAGCTTTTTAATCTCTACATCACCCTGTGATTTTTCTTTCACCTTATACCGTGATGTCCCACATTTTGTACACTCTGACAGAAATTCATATTCCTTCCTATATATAATGCAGTCATTCGGACAGGCATGTATTTTCTTGTATCCCAATCCCATCGGGCATAATATTTTCTTGGCTTTGTAATGTGAATCTGGAAGATCATTATCTTTTGGAAGAATGTCTTTCATCAATTGTAGCAGCTCTGTAAAACTTCTGTCACTCCATCCATGCTTCGCCTTTAGGTTAATCAATCTTAACACCGCCAACAAAACCGTAAAATCTGTACAACCGGGATATAATGGTTTTTCAGCATCACCATATAGACGTGCAACTGTCGGTTCTATCTCAATTTGTTCTGCTACAATATCGCGAATCATTTCTTCAATTCCATCGGAGTTACCATCTTGCGAATCATCATCATCAGTGACATTCCGTCCAGTTTCACCATGCCAAATCCAAGGGTTGTAACTCGGATTAAAACCATGACATATCAGATGATCTTTTATCTCTCTACTTTTCAACTTCTTCATATTCAAACATTTCAGGAATGGACAGAAAAAAATGTCACTACTTGGAACATTTCGTTTTGAAAATTCCAAAAAGGTATCAACACCTTCCTCAAATTCATTGCTCATTCGATGTGCCGTAATCCAACTTCGACTCATTATTACCTATAACAAATATCAACAAAAAATATATATTTTTAAGATAAGACAAATACATGTTTATATGAAAAAAATCATAATTTGAATGTAAAACAATTTAAAATATAAAACAAATCTATAGGTATTTAAAAAAATATTCTTGAATATTATTTTTAAAACAAAATATAGTTAGATATAACAGTTTTAAATTTCATTGAATCAAAGAAAACCATGACGCATAATGATTCTCCAAATAAAATATACATCAATAAAACATAAACAAAATGATTTTTATCTGGAATAAGTGAATATGATCAGATGATACACATTTATAATAATCTCATGCCAATATACTAATAAACATGTTAAAATATAGGAATACCTAATGGAGCATATAACATGTGTTATTCATGCTTGTTGTTCAATCATTATGATCTAAAGTACTCAACACTTTCAAGTGCGAAAATCTTGAAAGTAGTAGTAGTTTTCATAAGTACCCAACACCAAATAGCTATACATCGTAAGTGTCATGTTAGAAATATGAATATAGACCATTTGTTTTATGTTTAATAATATTGTCATATTATCTGATCATTTTGATTATATATTAGAATTACTATATCCTTTTGATCCGATATATAATCAAAGGACATTAATATTTCTTTAGAAAAAGTAATGTTAATATCATGGTAATGTAAAAAAAGTATATGTCGAACTATATATATGTAATACCAATAAAAAAATACATATGTGTTTGGCCTGGGTTTCATACATAAAACAACTCATCTCACAGATTAAATTTTTGAATCATCCTACATAATACTTATTTTTATAACTTAGGGAATGAAAATAATAAAAGTTTTGATTTACGATACTCATTATGGGTAAACATGATATATATAAATATAATATCTAATCTCATAAAAAGATATCCATGGGGGTATAAGAGCATACACAAAGCACATGATCAAAAAGATAAGTGAAACAGTTCTATATAATCATAGATTATAAAACCTGAGTCCAAGTATAACAATTTTAGCATAACATAAGACATGATTTATATGATAGTGGGAACATGATTTAAAAAACCTTATTCACAAGATCACAACATTGGTATGTGGAATAACATAAGAGTGTGGCACAAACATAATCATATAAGTCATAACATATGTCAAGGGAAAACATAGTTTCATTCACCTCATATTGGGATATGTTAATCACCTTTCCTATAATTTATTATAATATTTCTTACGAGACACATCACATAACACATTGGACATGGTATAACCATCTGTATCCCATATTGATCTATGATATATAATGCATTGTTGAATGCATTAGAAGGATATTATGGACCCAAATGTCACATAAGGACTAACCATATATATGGGTGAATCGTGATCATCAAATCATTTATAACACTTTCGTAGATCAATTAACTAACAAAAATGAAATGGGGGTCATAATTGTTTTTACAAAACATAATAATTCTGAATACATAAAAATGTGTTTGGATGGTAAGATAAGATAATATACCTAATTCAATCTAATTATTGTTAAATTATTTCTACCTAGATAGAAAAGACCTTTATAAAAAATATAATTTAACTTGAGAATGAAAAGAAAGTACCCTTTACCTTTTTTATAATGAAAAATCTGAAAAGGATGATAATAATATTTAGGTATTATAATTTTTTTATGAATTATTAATAATAAAAGAAATCACCTCACTTGGTTTTGTTGAAAATCGGACATACCATCGTATTCAAGAAATCAGATACACTTTGCATGAAAAGGTCCATCATTTTTAGGATATGACTGAAAGAAGAAATGTATTATCAAACTCACCATGAGTCCAGAATGAAATATTTGATTGTAATAGGTATGAATTGATATTTTTATGAATGCAGATGAAAACAGATGATGGTTTTCTGATCTAGGAGTTCTAAATATCATAATTTTTTGAAAAAAAATTATGATGTAAGAATGTTGAATGAAATTTTAAGGATAGGCATTACCGATTGTACCTGGTCCAATTTCATTCATCAAAATCATTTTCTGGACAATCATATTGAAAATATGATTTTAAGAAAATAAGTACTACCAATCTTCATCCAGAAAGACACATTCCAGCTAAGTAGGAAATAATAATGTTGCTGGAATAATGGAACGTTACAATACCACCCATTATTTTTCAGATTTTGCTGAAGCTAATCCTCAATTTTTTAAAATTAATTATTCTTTCTAAATGATTGAATAATTTGAATGGTTGTGAAGTCAAATATCTATGTTCTCATGGTCATAGTAATATTTTTATCAGATATTGATTTATTTAGATACTTAAGAGGTTGCTCGTAATGAAGTTGCTGGTATTCAGATAGATCAATATAGCGATCATATTGGAGTTGTTACTGATTCGTATTTCAGAAGAAAAGATGAAGTATAAGTGGTTTAAGAAGCTTTAATAAATCTACTTTTTCATTGTACTATAGAATCGTAAAGCGTATATCAGAATGAAAATCTAGAATAAGAGTTAAAAATAGTCTTATCCAAAATACACCTGCTTGAATGTTGCGAGTTGAATGTTGCGATTTGAATGTTGCGAGTTGAATGTTGCGAGTTGAATGGACATAATAACCATTTGCAATAACAAAAAATTCCACGAGATTCAAAAACGAACGAAAAGAACATCAAGAATCGAAACAAAAACGAACGAAATAAATTCGTGGAAGGCTTACTTGAATGTTGCGAGTTGAGATGATAGATCCGAGAGGAGTGAAGAAGATAAACAATGAAGCCAAAATGAGTTTAACGCAGGTCGATCGATGAGCCGATTAGGGTTTACCGCACGAGAGAGAGACGAGCCGGCGGACTGTCAATCGAAAAATCGTAAATGACAGTCCACGGGCTTTAATTTTTTTAAATTTTTTATAACATAGGTTATTATATAACCGACGTTATAAACTATTTTTTAACTTTATAACGTTATTTGTCTTAAAACTGACGTAAAAAATCTCCCGCGCTTTGGTTTTTTACGTCGGTTATTTTATAACCGATGTAAAAAACGAGATATCTACGGGTTTTTTACGTCGGTTATTTTATAAACGACATAAACCCCCCCCCCCCCCCGTGCTTTGGTTTTTTACGTTGGTTATAAGATAACCGACGTAAAAAACCAATGCACGGGGGGTTTTTTACGTCGGTTTCCAAATAACCGACGTAAAAAAACCCGATATCTACGCGTTTTTTACGTCGGTTATTTTAAAACCGACGTAAAAAACCAAAGCCCAAGTGGGTTTTTTACGTCGGTTATTTGGAAACCGACGTAAAAAAACCCCCGCGCATTGGTTTTTTACGTCCGTTATAAGATAACCGATGTAAAAACCCAACAGGCGCGATTTTTAACGTCGGTTATTAAAATAACCGACGTTAAAAATCTACTCGCTGCATTTTTACGTCGGTTATATATAACCGACGTAAAAAATGGTGATGTAAAAAACGATTTCTGCACTAGTGTGAACATTATATGAATATTTTGAAATGGAATGTCAAAAATAAAATCCATCTAGAAGGTTGTATTATGGAGAGACTACCTATACAGTGTAGAAATAATTTGTCTATTGAAATCTCATCACATTGGGTTGCTTGTGGGTAAAGGAATCTCTAGAATAGATTTCATCACAATGACAATTACTGATCAGGATCTATCCAACATTTATGTTTTTCATAATATTTTAGAGGTTTTCCCATATATTTAAATCAACAAAAAAATTATTAGGCATTTTAATTTATAAAGGGATGAAGGTTGGATATCAAATACACATAATCAATAGTTTATAGGATGGTTTTGCAACAATGTTTTTAAGGAGTAAACTAATAATAAAAATTCTATTATTAAATGACTTTGATGGATAGCGAGAGGACTATGTGTGCTTGTATTATCTCAAAATGATTATGTAATTAATGGTTATTATTTCTATATAAATAAACATGATGAGTACAGTACCAAGAAAAATAGTGGATTTAAACTTGTGTTTGATGCGATGAATGTATCTAGTACCAAGAATAGAAATATAATTTATGTGAATATGTCATAATATCACGACCCTCCTTCTTCAATATGAGGGAATGGATAGTAAGATTCTAGGTCCTTCTTTCCTCAAGAAGGAGAGATAATGGCCCCTGATTCCCACCTCCAATAGGCCCCGGGGTGGAGACTAGAACCAGGGGTAGGTAAACATTCAAACAAGATAAGAGGCATTACCCTTTTTAAGGAAAAAATATCATAAGATAAGATGGTAAATCCCAAACCACTCCAAAAAAATAATAAGATAATAAACTGTAAAACCAACCCATGCATGTTTTAAAAAAAAATTCTATAAGGTGCAATAAAACCTAAGTATAGTACCAAAAACAAGGATAAGCAAAAACACAACAACTATCTCAATGCCCGAGCTAGTAAGGTCTAGCACGGTCCTCAAAGTCCACCTAGAAACCTGAAAATTGTTTTATATATGTAGGGTGATCATACAATTATACTCAATAGTAAAAACCTAGGTCACTCGTGCACAAGTGGGAGAATATACTAATTCCTCTTTGAGAAAACAGTCAAACCTCAAAAGCACCTAACAAGTAATATTAACCACCCTAACGTCACCATGGCACACTCACCAAATAACGCATGTTAATTAAAGTAATAACATAATCACATCGATGATAGGGTCCCCTCTCCAATTCCCACTGGTTAACTACTCATCCCTAATGACTAACGTCTCGGCACTACCACTCTTCCTCAAGCCCCACTATCATGACCTTACCTCACACTCCTAGTCCACAAACCGCATCACATCCTTAATATAGACACCTGGGCCACAACCACATTACATTATGTCTGTAGACACCAAGGCCGCAATCACAACTCATCTCACCCAAACACAACTTGGCCTCATCCTCAAGACACCTAGGAAACAAACCACCTCTCACACAACCAGTACCATAGATTTGGTAACAAACCTAAATCCACTACAGCCTTCCTGAAGATTCTGAGGAGATAAATGACTAGAAGAGGGAGTATGGGAGCCAATAACCATCCATCCATCCTCCCACCAGGATGTCGGGAAAAACCCCCTCCCCCATAAAAATGGGGGTGTTTGGTATGTAGTTCTCAACTTGAGTGGGGTGCGTATAGAAATCACAACGAACTACAAGTTTATACATATAGATAAACAAACACTTGGACCAACCTATGGGTTTCTAAACAAACAACTATCCCACATGGAACCACCTTTGTTACTACCCCTACATGCACAACCACACAACCAACTACAACATAAAAAATAACCCCCAACTAGTTCATTTCATTAATAATAATTCCTTATTAATAAAATAGTTATTCATTCCATACCTACATGGGAAACTAACCACCAAAACACACCACCAGTAATGGCCACACAGCATAAAATGCACCAAGGAGAAGGACCATGACAAAGAAACCCACTCCACACATCCTTCCTAGTAATCACCACACAGCATGAAATGCACCAAGGAGAATGATCATGGCAAATAAACCCACTCCACACATCCTTCCCAACCACTTTCAGCAGCCCCACTGCCTAACCAAACCATACTAGCAACATAAACAAGAAAAAGAAAGTTATATTCCCATTATACAAACACCAATCCCAACAAACATAACACAACCTAGAAGTAGTCTCACTGCTCTACAAGTTCATGCATTCCACAATACATCAATCTCTCAAATTAATATTCCATCACACCTCATGTGCCACCTCATACACAAATCCCACAACAACAACCACAAAAACCATAGCCCTGCTACACAAACATACCACACCAAACTCATAGAACCAACCCCTCTATCCACCCATGTACTCACAACCATGATACCAACAGTAGAACCATACAACCCACACAAGGCACAAAACCCAACAAAACACAGCACACAACCACACCAACAATCCAAGTGTATTCATGTTTAGCCAACAAGAGTTTTTTCATTCCATTTTGATAAAAAAGGGTGATCACAAAACAAGTTTGATCCTAGTGCATGATTTTCATTTAACTGGGTATACGTGATTATTCAGATTAATATTGATAGTAATTATTCACAAGATATTATGGGTACACAAATAAAGACTACCAATAGCCATGATTTTAAGAAGGAATAATGCCATAAAAAATCATAATAGGAAAAATCATGGATAACACATAAAGCAAGAAATCAACAGCATCAACTTCCTGGACCCCATTTATGACTAAGGTAACAACCAGATTATATCGTAACACCCTTAATAATTGGTTTCAACTATGATAAAGTGGTGAAAATAGTATATACACCCTGTATGATACACAAATAAAGGAGAAACTAAGGAATTCATACTTAGAACAATAGGCGACCAATGATCCTTTCATGTGCTAAAACAGAGGGTTGTGTGAGTAGGAGACACCAAGTAAAAAAATAAAATAGGATGGAACAACATAGGAACACGACTCCACGGGAGGAAAGGTTCTGGGTGCACTAAGAGAAAATTGAAGGGTTTAAGGAAGAGAGGATCTCAACTTAGGAAAAGGACATATCCTAAAATTAGGGAGATGATTTCAAAGTACTTAAATTTTGAATCATGGTTTGACCATGTAGCTTGAATGTTTCATTATATTTAAGATACAATAATTCCCTTGGATATGCTGGAACAAATGGTTAAACATTGATAGGATCCTCATTTAATAATAATAAGATATATTAGGGTTGAAACTGGAAAAAAAATTAGAAGGTGCGAGCTATTGGTGGCAAGTCACCATTTGGTGAGTCACCGTTCGTTGAGTCACCATTTGGTGAGTCACTGTGCGGCGATTCACCATTCGGTGAGTCAATGTTCGGTGACCTACCATTCAGTGATTCACTATTCGGTGACCTACCATTTGGTGAGTAACCGTTCGATGAGTCACCACTTATTGAGTCACTGTTTGGAGACCTACTATTCGGTGACTAATCATTCAGCGACCTACAATCAGATGAGATAACGTTTGAAAAGTGTATTTTTTGGAAAACTCTTTAAACAAGCCATCGGGACCTCTAAGAATACCTCTAACACAGTATTTTCACAAAGGAAAGGGTCGAAGAGGTCTGGGTCATTACATCAAATACCTCTTAAAATATACTCACACTTGAGAATTTAAAACCAAACATAGAAGAAATAGGGGTCTGAACAACCACCTGTAAGATACCTCTCAAGGATAAACTACCCTCTTCTATTCGAAGGAAACACCTTTCCCAAAATCTACTACCCCAAAAAATCCCATAAACACCAAATTTCACACCATTCGGACACATGGATTAGGTAATTCCTTCCTCCATGTCAAGATATTATCAGTATTGGGCTGCACTAACTCACCCGCATTGGTTTAATCGCATTCGTATTAACGTATCTTGATTAGGGATTAGGTCCTTTCCTTCCCACGTGTTAGGAAGTTTTCACACATTAGAGAATAGGGAAACAACTCATATTATATAAAACATGGTTAAAGAATTACGTCATAAAGTAAAGTAAAAAACAAAAACTAAAAATAGGTCTGGTTATTGGGCACGCATCTAGGATTCTCACTCCCAAGTACTCTCCTTGAGACCACCATACCTCCACAACACACGGACCAAGGGAATGGTCCATCCACGCAGTACCTTTTCATGATTATCTAGGATCTCTACTATTCAATCCATGAACATCGCATCATTCTTGATATGAAATCCTCCCCAGTTGTTTATGTGGAAGTTATCATGTAGATACTAATGAAGCTGGGAGACATAGAAGATGTCATGGATCCTATCCAACTATGGTGCCTGTTCCAGCTAGTATTCCACCTCACCACCATGTCCCAACTACTCGAAAGGTCTGATGAACCTAGGGGAGAGCTTTCTCCTATTATTGAACCTCTACTTCCCACTTCAATGGGCATTCTACAAGAACATGTGGTCTCTAACCTTGGACTCCAAGGGCATCCTCCTATGATCGGCATATGACTTATGTCGATCCCGTGTTACATTCATCCTCTCATGCACGAGTTGAAGCTTCTCTGTCATGATCCAGACTACCAATGGACCAAAAATAGGTATCTCCCCAACCTCCATCCAGTATAAGGGTGAATGACATAGCCTCCTAAACAAGGCCTCGAATGGTGCCATGCCAATGGTAGAGTGATAGCTATTGTTGTAATAAAACTCAACCAGGGTAAAGTGACATACCCACAATCCTCCAAAGTCTAAAACACACACTCGTAACATATCCTCTAGCATCGGGATGGTCTGCTCTATCTTCCCATCTATCTAAGGGTGGAAAGAAGTGCTAAGGGATAACTGGGTTCCAAAAGCATGTTGCAATCCCCTGTATACTCATGAGATAAACTGTGTGTCCCAATCTGAGACAATGGATCTCAAAACCCCATTTAGCTACACTACCTCATCCACATACCTCCTCGACAAGGTATCTACTACACTCAACTCCTTGATCTCTAATAAGTGAGCTGATTTCGTAATCTGGTCCACCAATACCTAGATAGAATCATATCCTACCTTATCCATGGGTAGCCATGTGATGAAATCTATTGAGATGTCCTCCAACTTCCACTCGGTTATATCTAAGGGATGTAGAAAAATGTCAAAAACATAGTGCCCAGTCTTCACCTACTGAAACACTAGTCACTTTTCCACAAACTCTTCTATTTTCCACTTCACCCTAGGCTACCAAAATTATTACTTCAATCCTCGGTACATATTGGAAACTCCTGGGCGTACCACCAGGGGTGATCTATGAAACTCACGGAGAACTCCCTCGTGCATCGCCACTAGGAAAAACAACTTCCCACAAAACAACATTAGATTCTGACCATCCTATGAACATCCATCTAGAGCATTACCCTAGTCAACATGATCGCGCATCACCATATCCTCCGAGTCTCCCCATCGAGACTCCTCTACCTCATGCCTCAGAGATGACTACAACTTTATCTGAAATAGACATCCTCTACCACCATCCATTCCCACATCTAATTGCAAGGTATCCAACTCCTCCATTTCCCTCCAAGCATCTGTAGATTTCTGAACTACCTCTCTTTATGACGTCCTACTCAAAGTATCAGCTACAAAATTCCACTTTACTAAGGTTTATGAGATATAAAAATCATAATACTAGAGAAACTCCATTGACCACCACTGTCATAAGTTCATATCTCACTGTAAAATATTTACCTCAATCTCTTGTGATCTATGAAGACCACAAAGTGCTCCCCAATGAGGTAGTGTCACCACAAATTCAGCACAAACATCCCCGCTAAAAGATCCATATTGTGTTTCGCATAGTTTCTTTTTTGGGGATGCAACTTCCTAGACCCATAATAGATCATTCCTTGTTTTTTCATCAACACACATCCCAAGACTATACCGGAAGAATCACAGAACACCTCAAACATCACCCCTTCCTCTAGAAACCTGAGTACTAGAGAACTGTACAACCCCCCTTCTGATATTTAAAATATTCCTGACACTGCTCACTCAACAAAAAGGCTGGATCTTTCCAAGTCAGAGTCGTCAATAGAGATGCATCTCTGAAGAAGTTGGGTACGAATATCTAGTAATATCCTTCCAGACCAAGAAAGATATAAAAATCTACCACATTATTGGGTTCTTCCCAAGAAAAAACCTCCTTTAACTTCAACGGATCTACTTCTATCCCTTGCTGAGACACCATGTGTCCAAGGAAGTGGACCTCATATGTCCATAACTTACACTGGGAAACTTCCCATAGAGCCGGTGGGGTCGAAGGACCTCTAATACAATCATAAGATGCTCGGCATTCTCCTACTCTAACTTTGCGCAGATCAGGATGTCATTGATGAATACGATGATAAACCAATCTAGGAACTAACGGAAGATAGAGTTTATGAGCCCCATGAACCTGGATGGTGCATTTGTAACATCGAATGGCATGACCAAAAACTCAAAGTGCCCATACCTACACCTAAAATCAGTCATTGGGATATCACCCTTCATCACCTTTAACTAGTGATACCTAGAGTACAGATTGATCTTAGATAACCAAACCGCTCACCTCAGCTATTCAAAAATATCGTATATCCTTGGGAGAGGGTAATAGTTCTTGAGTGTTACCAGATTTAGTCTCTAGTAGTCTATGAACAGCCTCGTACCTGTAGGACCCCGGGACACCCTGAGAGGGGAGGGGTGAATCAGAGTGTCAAATTTTTCTTCTTAAAGTTGTGGATCTTGTTCCCAAGTTGGTAGGAACTACTTATACCTATATGATGGATATGATCAGCAATGAAACATTCACATGCACAGAGAAAACACAACAATTTTACTTGGTTCACCACAAAGGGCTACGTCCAAGGAGAATATGCCGACAAGTTGTCGGTCGTACCAAATTCCACTAATCTTCACTAGCTGTGGATTATAGAGGTTCGGGCACAGTCACTCTGTCCCATGCTCACTGCCTTTACAAAGGTTCAGGGATAGCTCACTGCTTCCCTCGGGTCACTCCCGTTGACTCCCCCTGGCTCACTGCCGTTGGTGAAGTCACACTCATTTTATAGACGTGAAGGTCTCTTCAATAGATAGACATAAAGTTCTTTGTCCTCTGTTCAGCATGAGACTTTTCTTACATCAAGATTCAAAGTTGATGCTCTTTTTAGTTCAATCCTTCTTCATTAGTGTAATGACTGAATTCACTAGATCCCCTTTTCTTCCTTGGCCTGAATCACAATCACTTGTGTGATTGCTCAATAAATGATGCTCTGTTGAAGTCCAAATTTCATCCACTGATGAATACCCCTTTTTCCCATGTCCACTGGGCGAAAAACCTTTGTAAAGGGCCTTCGCAAAGTACCCTACTTCGCAAGGCTCCCAATTTTGGGAAGCTCAAATAATTCTTCGCGGAGCCCCTACCTTTTCCTGAAGCTAAATCGCGAAGCACTCTCACGATGCACAAGCCATCGCAATGCTTGGATGTCATGGAGGTCCTGCCTCTTCGTGAAGCTCACTGAGCCAACGCGGGGCGGACGACTTTCGCGGAGCTAGAATAGTCATCGCGAAGCTCCTCTTTCGCGAAGCACACTGCCTTCGCGAGTGACCTTTGCAAAAGGAGAGCAAAGTATTTTCTCTGAAATTTTCTCTACTTCTCTTGAGGGGGTCGGCCTCTATTTATAGGCGATTCCACCGACCCTTGAACTTTCTGCGCGAAGTCAATGCCACGTCATCTCAAATCGCGAAGCTCCGAAATTTCCGCCGGAATTCTGTCCAAATCGCGAAACACCTCGGCAATTTTTGGATCGCGGAGCTCCTCGTAATCGTGGAGTATCACCGTCATCATTCCTTCGCACCTTTTCCGCGAATCTCCCTCGCAAATCCCTTCACCGCCGTGATGCGCTTCAACTCTGTCGTTCGCGAAGCTTTGACGTAATCGCGAAGACTCACCACCTTCATTCTTCTAGTCTTCGCGATTTCTAAACCATGCATCCTATCTTCACGAAATTCATGCCTTTTCCATATTTAATTATTATCTTCATAGAAATCCACTTTTCGCGATGCTCAGCAACTTCCAGATTTTGGACCCCAAAAATTTGGCAAACACTGGAAAAAGGCGCCACCTTCAATACTGTTTTCTGCTTGAATGGTATGATCTCTTTGCTAGTACATGATCCGAACTTCCATTGATGATTGAAAACAAACACAAACCATTCTCCCCATGGATAGTATCTCCCCCACAAACCTACATCACATCCATAAACAGATAAAGACAGTTATCATAATCTGGGAGAGAGGTATCTCGGATCCTCCTTATGCACTAGGAGGTGGCTGAACACCAAGTTTCAACCGATACTTTTCAAACACAGCTGCTGACAATGGCTTCGTCAAGATTTCAGCCACTTTCTCATCAGTTCCTTCATAATCCATTCCTTTTTCAACATTCTTGAATCAGACATGGATCCTTAATGACAGCCTTTGAACTCAGCATGCCACCATGGAATCACCTTTGTCAACAATGTTTTTATGTCGTTTTTTTGCTTTGTCAACAAGAACAATCACCTCAAAAACACTTCTTCTCGGTGATCTGAATCCTTCAGAAACTCTTCTGTTTTCACCACAAACTCCACTATCATGATATGTATTCTTCTAAGGAACATCTTTAGAATCATCATCTTCTAATACAATGTGATGTGCATGGAGATCGCATAAGTCCAATGTTCATGGCTGTCACAAAATGCCAATCCCTTGCACAGTGTCTTCTTCTTAAACCATCTTCCTCTACTTCATGCAAAACATACGATTCTATTATTCAAGAAGCCTCTTGCATGGTTCTCATGCAATCATGAGTAACTGCATGGTCTTAATCAAATCCCAATTCTTCATTAATCATCCTCATATGGATTACACCTCCCATTATTCATTGTTTTAAACAATGTGTCACCTTTGACACATGTTCTTTGAACTTATGATCAGTACAACAATCGTCTAAATTACCATTCCTCCATTTCATTGGAGTACTTCTTGATCTTCTTCATTTTGATCTTCATTGACAACTATTGACAACAAATACAACCTTATACACAAAGTGGTTCCAAAAATCTCCCCCTTTGTATTTTGTTTTCAATACATTATACATCTTCTGAAATGAATTTCTCAATGTCAAAATGAGAATCTTCTCTTCAATCAACTTTTCTCTTCTCTTCAAACTTTCATTTCACTTTATCTTCCCCTTATTGAAAAGAAATACAAAGCACCTAGTAGAGAGGGTATCAGCCTATACTTAAGCAGTGTGTCATCAACCATTTCACTCTAAGTCTACTTAAGCAATGCTCGGGGTAGAAAACAATAGGATTTGATTAAGTCAACAAGGTTGTCCATTATTCACAGATCATGATACCAACATGAGATGAGAACTCATGTATTTTGTCTTCAAGGGTTTACCACTTTTATTTCAGGCATAAGAAATAAAATTTGATAGGGAATGATCAACCAGAAATTCCTACACTTACATCAACAAACTGATCAAAAACATTCAAGTGTTATCTGCAGGATAAGTGACCTTAGGGCACATCCATTCTTCTTATGTCACTGATCAATTCAGTTACTCCCCCTTTGTAGAATGATATTTGATCTGAGTAACCAAGGGATAGAGATTGAGAAATGGCATACCTTCTCCATTGACATGTTTTTCAAGAAATTCACAGAGTAACTGCTTTTGAGTACAGCTGGAGTTGATATTGATTGACACAGTGATTTCGGAAGCTTCTTCATTTTTCTCCCCCTCAGGGGAAACACTCCTCATTATCTTCATCAAGAGTGATCCTTCATCATCTTAATCATTGAATATCCATTGAATAATCTACTAAGGATGGAAACTTCTTTAGCTTGGCTACAAGAGTGGACAGCATTCACTACTTCTCAGGTTCTCCCCCTAAGAGCATGCTTCACCTTCAATTCCCTGCATTATTAGCACAAATACAATACACAAATGAATAAGGGAATAAGGTGGTTCTTCCTTTCTTCATCAATATGAGCTGCATGGTTGAGGTGTTTTTCTCAACCAAGTTCCTCTGTTCAATCCAGTCTTCATGCCTGAATATTTCAACATATGTTCTGATATGTGTTGATGTGGCATGGATCTTTTTACATTATCTTTTTCTTTGTGTGGAGAATTGTTCTTCTTAACAGCCATCATGAATGATAGATTCTTACTCCTCTTAAAGACTGATTCTTGTTCTGGTATTAAGGTTAGACAACTTTTTGCAACATGACCAGATTTCTTGCATCTCCCACACAGAACTTCTTTAACACGAGTGTTTTTCTTGGTTTTCAATCTCTCTTGCACTATGTCTTCATCATGTGAATGTTTTACTTTTCCTTTGTCACCAGCCATGGCCTTTTTATCTTCAAGTTTCCTCATTCTTTTCAAATCTTCTGACCAGATGACCAATATGTCATTTGGAACTGTTGCAGCTAGTTTGGTTCTTCCACATGGGTTCATCTGAGTTTCATCCCACTTAGTGTTTCTTTTGGATGAATGACCCTTCAATTTCATGGATCTAAAATCCTAGGTCTTCTCAGCTTCCCTTCTTGAGATCTTCTTGGGGAATTGTGTGTTCACCATATTCTTCTGATTTCTTCCCAAGGAATATTCTTCCTTCTTAGATGGCTTGTGTGGTCTTTTGTTCTTATCTACTCTGGATATTTGTTGAAATAGGGATGCACCATTCTTGTGACCACTGCCGCTGCATACATCACAGATGTTGTCAAGTATTCCAAATCTGTTTGCTGTAAACAGATGCTTATGGACCTGTAGATGTTCCTTCTTCTTCTCTGGCTTCCTTATCTTTGATATAGGCTTTCCCTGTGCTTTTCCATGTAAGGGATTATAAAAACAATCCAGTGCACAGTGCCCAAATCTGTTGCAGCACCAACATTGACCCACATAACTTTTCTTCTTTGTATCTTCTGTATTAGGTTTTTGGGCCATCTACTTAATCTTTTGTGCTCTATTTGAGGAAACAACTTCTTCCTTTTCTTCCCATCCACCCTATCCATGGTGGTAGGTCTCTTTTTCTCACCTTTCCTCATCCATACTTGTTTAGAACATTTCTTCCAACCTGCACTGATTATAGGAATGTATTTAGAAACATGAGTACAAGATGGTTTGGATGGTACCTTCACTTTCTCAGTTTCTTATGATAGATTAATGAGGGAAGTCATGATCTTCATACCACATGTTGGAGGTCTTTCGACAATAGAATCCTCCAGTGAGAATTGAGTACTAGCTGCAACTGATTCTTGATGTGGAGAATCAAGAGTTGTCATAATCTTCTTGTCACATGTTGGACGTATTTCAGCTTTAGACTCCCCCAACTAACATTGAGTACAAGCATCACTCATTTCATTCTTTTGTGAAGTCTCAATATGTGTATTCTCAATCTTGGTCAATTGGGCTTCCAATTTTTGACCCTCAATATTGAGGATGATCTTATGATCTTCAATCATGATCATCTTCTCTTCACAAGTCTTCTTCAATCTTTCAACCTCATCTTCATGCATCTTAACTTTGTTTTCTAACAAGGAGTCAAGTTCCCTGAATTTAATGGAAGTTTCTTCCAAACAAAAACTCTTGACTTCATTGCTCTTCTTCAGCTCAACTTCCCGTGCATGGATCTTTTCTTTTAGAGTCTTATTGACTGCCTCGTTTTCTTCAAAGACTTTAACCTGTTTGGTGAGCTTCATACTTTCAAGAACTTTTCTTTCCAACCCCTTTTCCACATTTTCAGCTTCTCTTTCTAGTCGAGTGATCTCAACCTACATAGATTGGAATAGGCTACAAATAATAGCAACCCTTTCTTCAGGAATATCACGCAGATATGTTTTGAGTTTTTCCTGAAAGCTTGAATTAGGGATGTCATCCTTTCCTCTGGAAGAATTCTGAGCCACATGCTCGATACTTTCCAAGTCTGATATTTATTCATTATTGGAATGGCCTAGAGAACAAGACACTGAATCTTATTTAGATATGAGTGACTTATTTAGCTGCTTCTTCTCTTTCTTTTTCCTGTTTTTCGTGGTCTTTCTAGATGTAGACTTCTGCTTAGAAATGACTGAATATTCGTCAAGACTGCTCTTCATTGTTGAATTTAGGAAAGAAACTCAAATCCTCTTTTGAATAGAATTACTGGAGAATATCCAACATACGTCAACCTCCCTCTGATACCACTTGTAGGACCCCAGGACACCCTGAGAGGGGAGGGGTGAATCAGGGTGTCAACTTTTTCTTCTTAAAGTTGTGGATCTTGTTCCCATGTTGGTAGGAACTACTTATACCTGTATGATGGATATGATCAGCAATAAACATTCACATGCATAGAGAAAACACATCAATTTTACTTGGTTCACCACAAAGGGCTACGTCCAAGGAGCATACGCCGACAAGTTGTCGGTCGTACCAAATTCCACTAATCTTCACTAGCTGTGGATTATAGAGGTTCGGGCACAGTCACTCTGTCCCAGGCTCACTACCTTTACAAAGGTTCAGGGATAGCTCATTGCTTCCCTCGGGTCACTCCCGTTGACTCCCCCTGGCTCACTGTCGTTGGTGAAGTCACACTCAGTTTATAGACGTGAAGGTCTCTTCAAAAGATAGACATAAAGTTCTTTGTCCCCTGTTCATCATGAGACTTTTCTTGCATCAGGGTTCAAATTTGATGCTCTTTTTAGTTCAATCCTTCTTCTTTAGTGTAATGACTGAATGCACTAGATCCCCTTGTCTTCATTTTCCTGAATCACAATCACTTCTGTGATTTCTCAATAAATTATGCTCTGTTGAAGTCCAAATTTCATCCACTGATGAATATCCCTTTTGCCCCAGTCCACTAGGCGAACAACCTTTGGAAAGGGCCTTCGCAAAGTACCCTACTTCGCAAGGCTCCCAATTTTGGGAAGCTCAAACAATTCTTCGCGGAGCCCCTGCCTTTTCGCGAAGCTAAATCGCGAAGCACTCTCGCGATGCACAAGCCTTCGCAATGCTTGGTTGTCGCGGTGGTCCTGCCTCTTCATGAAGCTCACTGATTCAACACGGGGCACACAACTTTCGCGGAGCTACAATAGCTGCCGCAAAGCTCCTATTTCACGAAGCACACTGCCTTCGCGAGTGACCTTTGCAAACTGAGAGCAAATTATTTTCTCTGAAATTCTCTGTACTTCTCTTGAGGGGGTCGGCCTCTATCTATAGGCAATTCCACCGACCCTCGAACTTTCCGTGTGAAGTCAACGCCACGTCATCTCAAATCACGAAGCTCCGAAGTTTCCGCTGAAATTCTGTCCAAATCGCGAAGCACCTCGGCAATTTTCGGATCGTGGAGCTCGTCGTAATCGCGGAGTATCACCGTCATCATTCCTTCGCGCCTTCGCCGCGAAGCTCCCTCGCAAAGACCTTCACCGCCGCGATGCGCTTCAACTCCACCGTTCACGAAGAATTGATGTAATCGCGAAGACTCACCGCCTCCATTCTTCTAGTCTTCGCGACTTCCAAACCATGCATCCTATCTTTGCGAAATTCATGCCTTTGCCATATTTAATTATTATCTTCATGGAAATCCACTTTTCGCGATGCTCAGCAACTTCCAGATTTTGGACCCCAAAAATGTGGCAAACACTGTAAAACGGATCCACCTTCAATACTGTTGTATGCTTGAATGGTATGATCTCTTTGCTCGTACACGATCCGAACTTCCATTGATGATTGAAAACAAACACAAACCATTCTCTCCATGGATAGTATCTCCCCCACAAACCTGCATCACATCCATAAACAGATAAAGACAGTTATCATAATCTGGGAGAGAGGTATCTCAGATCCTTCTTATGCACTAGGAGGTGGCTGAACACCAAGGTTCAACCGATTCTTTTCAAACACATCTGCTGACAATGGCTTCGTCAGGATGTCAGCCACTTGCTCATCAGTTCCTTCATAATCCATTCCTTTGTCGACATTCTTGAATCAGACATGGATCCTTAATGACAGCCTTTGAACTCAGCATGCCACCATGGAATCACCTTTGTCAACAATGTTTGTATGTCATTTGTTTGCTTTGTCAACACGAACAATCACCTCAAAAACACTTCTTCTCAGTGATCTGAATCCTTCAGCAACTCTTCTGTTGTCACCACAAACTCCACTATCATGATATGTATTCTTTGAAGGAACAACTTTAGAATAATCATCTTCTGATACAATGTGATTTGCATGGCGATCGCATAAGTCCAATGTTCATGGCCGTCACAAAATGCCAATCCCTTGCACAGTGTCTTCTTCTTCAACCATCTTCCTCTACTTCATGCAAAACATACGATTCTATTATTCAAGAAGTCTCTTTCATGGTTCTTATTCAATCATGAGTAACTGCATGGTATTCATCAAATCCCCATTCTTCATTAATCATCCTCAGATGGATTACACCTCCCATTCTTCATTATTGTAAACAATGTGTCACCTTTGAAACGTGTTCTTTGAACTTATGATCAGTACAAAAATCATCTGAATTACCATTCCTCCATTTCATTGGAGTATTTCTTTATCTTCTTCATTTTGATCTTCATTGACAACTATTGACAACAAATACAACCTTATACACAAAGTGGTTCCAACAGTACCATTGTTTTCCTTCTTCACAAACAAGATTGGAGCACCCCACAGTGACACACTGGGTCAGATAAATCCTTTCTTCATCATATCGTTAATCTGAATTTGCAACTCCTGCAAATCAAAAGGCACCATCCAATAAAGATCCATCGAAATCGGACGAGCACTATGTTGCAAGTCCATCCCAAACTCAACGTCCCATCGAGGGGGTATAGTCATATCCTCCTTGGGGAAAACATCAAAAAAAAATCCAAAAACACCTGAAACCTTCCCCATCTCATCATCCATCGATCCCACTGATGGCTCAGCTAACAAAGAAAGAAGAGGCTCCACACACTAGCTGCCCACCTGAAAACTTTGCTTTCCAATGAAAGATACATGCAAGATGTCTACATATGAAAAAATAACTATCCTTCGGAATCAGTTGATAACATCTTGCAGAAAAAATAACTAGTTGATGCCAAGAATGACATCATATGGCTGCATCTGTAGTAGAAAGAGGTCCCCACTAGACTGATGTGGCCCCAAAATTATTCTACATCCTCAGAAAATTTCAAGAAAGATGGTTTGACCTCTGACTGGTGTACTCAACACCAGGATCATAGAAATTATTCATGTGTATAGTTCCAACGCATGGGCCAGACTGGGTGCAACAAAGGATTTTGAGGCTCCCGAACCAAATAGGGCACAAGAAAGAGTACAAAACAAACTGATTGTACATCAGACGATCTCTGGCCCTGTTGGAACTACTACCTCTATGGCGTGAAACTGTCCACGCCCAGATCCGCTACCCCTTAGCTATCATTCACCTCCCCAACCATTCCCTAGTTGAGGTCCCTAAAGAGCACCCTGATTTCAGCCTCCACCTTCCCTGTCTCCCCTCAGTGGAGGAGTCTACTGTCCTTGCTGCAGGAAGGGCCTAGATAGAAACTACTGTTGAGGAGGACACTGAACTTTCTCACCTCAACCATAATGATCTCAAACCGAGCAATGAATCTAAAGGAGCACATGGCCTCCACAAGTAAAACACCTTGTCCCTAATCCTATGGGAAAAGGATGAGGACCATAAGGTCGGAACTGAAACTGCTGGGGTCGGCTCCCCGCTGGTTGAAACCTAGAAAGACTTGACACTGGATACCAACTACAGACATCCTTCCCCTTTGAAGAACTCGACTGGCTCCCCTATCATAGTTGACCTCCTCATGACTGCATCCTTTCCACTACCTCATCCTATTCTAAACCTCTAAGTATGTCGACAAAGTAAAGGGAGTAACTACATACTGAAGATAATGATAAAGAGACTTCTCTAAGAGTCTTTCCCAATACTCCTCATTTGGAAAAATATCTGAAGAAAATTAAAGGAGATACTTAAACTTGATCCTCACTTCCCTCACTAACATACTCCCCTATTGGAGGGAGAGTAGCTCCTACGCCTTCTCGTCCTTCATCGTCAAAGAAAGTAATTCTGCCCGGAACTCCTTTCCAAATTCAGCCCATAAAAAATCAGTCTCCTTCCTCTCCCTGAGGTAAATTTCCCACCACTGATGTAATGATCCCCTCATCTGGTTCACCACTAGAGGAACTCAGTACTATGTTGGATCACGGATCATAGTGAAGGTGATCGCAAGATCCTTAAGGAAACACTCCATATCTAAGTCTGAAAAGCTACATTCTTACTTCCCTAGAGTCTATCACTAGAAATCATGAAGGGTCTTATTCCACTGGTCATCCTCCTCCACTCAGTCAACCCTCTTTCAGTGGACCGAGTTAGCCTGATGGGCCTTGACTACTTGTACCGCACGCGGGCAACATCTGGGAGACATAAATGAAATGTAAAATAGGGAACTCCTAAGCCTATGTAGTATGGAAATTTTCATTTAATATTCATTTTAACTCATCATTTATTTTAAATTACTAGAAACACCCAAGGCAAACAAGAATACAAGTCATTATGATGCACGTAAATTTCCTAGGGTATCTACCCTGCAATCCGTATAGCCTCACTTGGTCATTCGGTAGACTCAGAGTCCTTGTATCGGATCACAGGGGGGTCTAAAATCCCATGTTGTAGCCAGTCTTCCCTAGCCTATGTCATGCACCAAGATCACCTAACACTATTTCCATACCATATTATGAATTCCACACTGCACCTAACATCAAACTCCATCATATCTCAAAACTATCACCTCTGATACCAATTTGTCACGAACTACCTTTGTCAAGATGAGGTAAGTGATAGAAAGACACCAAGACCTTCCTTCTTCAAGATTAATGAGAGATAATGACCCCAAAGTCCCACCTCCAATAGGCCCCAGGGTGGTGACTATAACCAAGGGTAGGTAAACATTCACACAAGATGGGAGGCTTAACCTTTTTAAGGAAAATAAGATTGGGTGATAAGATGGTAAATCCCAAACAACTCTAAACAACTTTATAGGAAACGAAACTGAAAAACCAACCCATGCATGTTTTAAACAAAGCTATTACAAGGTGCAATGAAACCCAAGTACGGTACCAAAAACAAGGAAAAGTGGAAACATGAAAATTATCCTAACTCCAGAGATGTAAGGTCAATCACAGTCCTCAAATGCCTCCTTGAAACTTGAAAATAGTTTTATATATGTAGGGTGATCATACAAGTATACTCAATAGGAAAAACCTAAGCCATTCATGCACAAGTGGGAGAACATACTAATGCCCCTGTGAGAAAATAGAAGAACCCCCAAAGAACATAACAAGGAATACTAAACACCCCATCCTCACCAAGGAACACTCACCAAATAATGAAAGTCCAGTAAAGTAATAATATAATAACATCGATGATAGGGGACCCCACACCACTTCCCGCCAGTTAACTGGTCATCCCTAACAGCTAATTTCTAGGCACTACCACACTTCCAAAAGTCACCCTGTCACAACCTGTGTAAGAACTCGGATCGTTGTTTTAGGTATGTTTTCCTTTTCTGTTCATTTTTAAGGAAAAGGGAAAAATCTAGAAATTTTCAGAGTACACGCTGTGTACTTCATGAGTACACACCGTGTACTTTTCTACCACACGAGACCGTGTGCTGGCCGTGTCTGGTCCATACACACGGTCGTGTGGGGTGATGTGGAGGCCTCTTAAAAGCGGAGTACAGAAAACCAAGGTACACGTCGTGTACTCTAAAAATACTCATCGTGTATTTTTCTTTTTATTTCATTAATCGGACCAGGGTCGCGACTTAACCCTATTTTTGTCTTCTTCTCCGCCTAATTCTGTCCAGAGTGTTCGAGGAGGCCGAATCTTCTCCAAGCCACCGATCCGTCACCGGCTATCCAAATCAAACACCATTGGTTGCAATAGAATAACAGCGGAGAGTTCATGGTTCTGCTTTAGCCTTCTTTCATGATTCCTCCTCGTTTTCAAGTTATCGTGGGTTGAGTGTTTTCAACGTTTTCTCAGATCTTAGACGTTCTAAGGAGATTCAATCGTCGTGGTTCACTTATATCGATATCCGAGGATCGAGGTAGGTGGTTTGTTGCCCTACGTTGAATGTCTTTGAGTTATGGTTGCAAAAGTGTCGGATACCCATGTATCAGGTATCCCGGGTTTGGGATTTTGATCCTCTTATTTAATATACTTAGATTTCTTGTTAGATTATAATTAATTGATACTAATGTATGCTTGGTTTCATGTTTTATGATCACCCCATGGGTGTTTTTTTTCCTGTTTGGCTGTTTATCACTGTTTGGCGTCGTTTTCCTATGAAGGAAACCTTATTAAAATTGCTAGTTTACTTGTTATAACTGGATGCAGGTGTTGCCTGGTGTTTAAATGTTCTTGATGCATTTTAGCTATTAGCCAAGTAGCTGTTGAACTTACTTGGGGCTGATGATAGTCGATTATGCTCGACTGGACTACTCAGGGCTGCGAGAACTTGGTGCGGAGGATCAAAGAGGGAATAGATGATTAAGTGCTTCCCTAGAGGGTCTGTTAGGTTTAATTTCGTACACAAGACCTACAGGAATAGGAATTTGTGCTTCCCAAGAGTGTTCTTAGTTTACACATGTATCGAGACCATATTAGGAATTATACGTAAGTGCTTCCTCAGAGATTCTGTAGCTATCGTTGCAAGACCATAGGGGAATTGATGTAAGAGCTTCCCAGAGTGTTTGTGCCTTGTTTGATTACTAGACTATAGGGGTATACTAGTTTGATCCACCCGGAGAGTTAGTGTGATGTTTTGTTTGGTTGGTTGTGATGAGTCCACCAAGCCAAAGAACAAGCTTGGGTTTGAACTGCTTGTGGGTTAGGTAGTATTTTAGTTACCTGTTGTGTTACTTGCTTTAACTTGGAATAGAGAGCATTGTTATATTCCCTGGTTGTTTAATTAAATGAATTTGAATGGTAATTGGTAGGATTTATACTTGTGTACTGCTAGTTCATTACTGTATTTATTTCATTTACTTTTTCTATATTGATCACTGATAGTAAGGCACAAATCTTGTGGTGGTTGCCTACTGGGATTAGTCTCACACCCTGTTTGGGTCCTGTTTTTCGGCCCAAACAGATTATATGGTTGCATGTGTGGATAGGGATTGTGGCCCTTCCACCTCAGGTACTTGATTACTGGTTGGAGCTGGAGAGCATGGGACCGGGCTTTGGCTCGCGATACTGCTGGAGTTTCTGTTTAATTATAGTATTTATTTTCATTTGTGTTTCAGCACGTTGTTTTGTTTACTTCTTTCCATAGACACATGTACCATACTGCATCATTGTTATATCAGACATTACTTCTAATTTTATTTTCAGTTGTGGTATGTTTTTCGTGTTTCTGATATTGTGTATGTTTGATCTTCCACTGTATACTTTACCCAATGAGGGCATAGTTTCCCCACTGACTCACCAAGGCCCTCGCTGCTAGTCGGCAGCCTCTGGCATTTGGGTAAATGCGCTTGTGGTCATGTGGCGAACCAGGTACGGGGAACCAGTTATGAGGCCCCAGATTCGGGTCGTTACAAAGTGGTATCATAGGATGTTTTCTTTCTTTTCTATTTCTTTACTGTTTTGCTACAATAGACAGGGATAGGAAGAAATGGGTAGTTAGTACTTAACTGTTCTCGGGAGTAATTAACACGTGTACAAGGAAAATTTATATTACCCCATAATTGCAATTTTCAGTTTTTGCAAGTGTTACAGTTTATTATATTTCACCATTAGGGGATGCACATGTTTTGTGCTGTTACAGTTCATATTATTGTGGTTCTATTTTTTTGCAACCTGATGAGATGAGGGTATTCCATCTCATGCATCATATAGGCACTGGTTAAGAAATCACATGTCATACCTTTTTCCATGTCATCTAGGGTGCATTAGATATTACATGCTGTTTTGGTAGATGCAGTGATATATTATCCATGATGTTGTGATAGTTGTTGTGATAGAGATACTGCTTTGTTGATAGGGTGTTGTTTATTTTTTTCAGTTAATTTATCATGGATGCCAAAATCTGTTCTTAGAGGTGTTATGGGCCCTCAAGGATCGGAATTTGGCAGATCATTGGATTATTATGTTGTTTACTTGGTGTATGCATTGTTATGATGCCAAGCCTTGATTCACGGGGAGTATGGGCCCCCACGGATCGGAATTTGGCATATATATGTTTGTTTTTCAGTGTTTCTGGCGTTTGGTGCAATTTATGAGCTACTTCCTGGAAAAACCCAGAATACATGGCATGCACTTTATTAATACATGTTGTGTAGTTTTAAATCGTATTACTGACTATGTGAACAGTGACATGGGGTTGTAGAAAGTCTTTAGGGACAATCCGTGTACGATAAATACATGTCGTGTAGTAGTTAACTCTGTAACCGGTCGTGTCATTAACAACATGGGTCGGGGACGCTCGTGTAGTACAAGCTGTGTTTTTTTTAAGAACACGTCGTGTAGCCTTTTTCTAGGTACCCGGCTATGTCACAAACAGCACGGGACAGTGTTATCTTCTCCTATACATGCTTTGTTTGTTTGGAACACGCCGTGTAAGTGTCAGTTGTGTAGCCGGCCATGTAACCCGGTACACAGGTCGATGAACCTGTCTAGTACACGTCGTGTCCTTAGTGAACACGCCGTGTAGTTTAGGATTAAGAGGACTGTGTAGGTTAGTCGTGTAAAGAGACTCAGGCAGGGGAGTGGAGTTCAAGTACACTCCATGTGTTGGAACAACACGCCGTGTATTCTGGGGTGTTACACGACCAGTAGTGGCAGAAGTACACACCCATGTGAATGGCTTTAACAAACACATCGTGTAGTTTAAATACACGTCGTGTAGTCTTGTTTTGGAAAATCTAAGTGTTTCTCTCTCCTGTTCATGTTTTGTACCCTTGTGTTTATGTCCTTGTTAATCCTAATTTTGAGGTGTGCTTTTGAACTTTAAGGGTTGTGGCACCAAGATGACCTCCCGTTTCACGTCAGGAACCAGGCAGTGACTGTATGCCTGATACGGCAGACCAAGTACTACCAGTAGTTCCACCGGTTGTTCCGGACATGGCACCTGCAGTGATTCCAGACACTGGTGTCGATGCTCAGTTCAAAGAGGGTTTCATGAGATTCATGCAGACCTTCCAGGGAGCTCAACATCTTGCCCCGTCTATGGCAGAGCTGACGCAGGTTTTTCAGCACAAGCATCCTCCCACTTTTACCGGGGATGGAGGACATCAGGCTGAAGAGTCATGGCTAGAAACCATGATTTCCATCTTTGAGCATATAGAGACACCCCCAGACGGAAGGGTGAATCTCATGACTTACATACTGTGAGATTCTGCCAAGAGATGGTGGGACGTTGTTTCGCAGGCAGGGCGCCAACAGAATATGGCTTGGGATGATTTCTAACGTACTTTCTACGACTACTTCTATCCAGCGACGTTGAGGGCCGACATATCCATAGAGTTTATGAACCTTCAGCAGGGTAATCTTTCTGTTATGGAGTATTCCTCCAATTTCACTGAGTTACAGCACTTCACTCCCGTTCTGGGAAATGATGAGCTGCTTTTGGAAAGGAAGTTTGAGGAAGGCCTCAAGCCAGAGATCAGATCGCAGGTGAACATCTTCCAGTTGACTTTTATTACTCTAATAGTCTACCAGGAGCTGATCACAGAACAAAATTTGAGGGAGACTGGAGCTGTTTACTAGGGTGGTTCAGCACCCAAGGATGATTTATTTCATACTGACAGCAGGAAGCGCCACCGAGAGTCTACTCGAGGTGACTCGAGGAAGCGAGGTATTTCTTCTGGTAGACAGGATCTCCCTTCGGGCAACCAGGTGGTATGATATCAGTGTGTAAAGAGTGGGCATAAGAAGCCTCAGTTCCCGAGAGACCCAGTAGACTTCCGATCTTATGTCAAGATGGGTCATCTGCAGCGTTTCTGCAGGGTTCTTCTTCCAGTGGCTAGTGAAGGAGGATCTATTTATACTCCTCGTACAAAAGCAGGATTACCAGTTCCGCAGCAGACTGGGGGATGGAGTTCTTCAGGTCATTCGAGACAGGGTAGAGGTCGAGGACGTAGTGGTCAGGCTTAAGGAGGATTAGCCCAAGGATATCAGGCTACTACACAGGGCCACAGTACTGCCCAGACATTTGCAGTAGAGTAGATTCATCAGGGGCAAGATCCTGGACCTTCCACAGTTCGAGGTACGATCTTAGTAGCCTCAGTTTTATCTTCTGTACTTTTCAAAACCGGAGCTTCTCATATCTTTGTTTCTCTACACACTGTGGAGAGCCTTAGACTAACTGTCTTTACTTATGAGGATATGATGACACTAGACACTCCCTTGGGACTTAGAACTGCTAGTGTGTGTCAATGCAATGAGTACCCCCTTGAGGTTGGTGGGTGTCACTTCATGTGGGATCTTTATGTCCTTGAGATGATGGGTTATGATTTCATTCTCAGGATGGACTGGTTAGTTTCCTTCCAGGCCTTTGTCGACTGCAATCACCGAAGGGTGAGTTTCACATCACCGAAGGTCAGATCTTTTCTTCATAAGGGAGAATGGGATGTCCAGGCGAGCAGAGCTGGACTAGAGCATCATGGGTTGGGCGGTGTTACATACCAGATTTCTAGTTTATATATAGATTACCAGGGGACTTCTTAGATGAATTTTCCTCTGGTAGTTGATCTTTTTTCGGGTGTCCTTCCAGAAGACTTTTCAGGGTTGCCACCGGAGCGATAGGTAGACTTCTCTATTGATCTTGTGCCAGGAGCAGCACCGGTATCCATACCTCCTTATAGGATAGCAACGCCTGAGTTGCAAGAGCTCAAGAAACAAATGGAGGAGATGCAGGCAAAGGGTTTTATCCAACCCAGTACGTCCCCTTGAGGTTCTCTGGTGTTGTTTGCGAAGAAGGCAGATGGTACCTTATGGCTGTGTGTGGACTATCGGAAGTTGAACCAGTTGACGGTCAAGAACCGATATCCTTTGCCGAGGATTGATGATCTTTTTGATCAGCTTCTAGGATCCAGGGTGTTCTCAAAGATCAACTTGAGATCTAGCTATCATTAGTTGCGCGTCAGACCATTTGATATACCTCTTACAGCCTTCCGTAGCAGATATGGTCTGTATGAGTACTTGGTTATGTCATTCGGTCTCACGAACGCGCCAGCATCCTTCATGGAACTGATGAATAGAGTTTTCCATCCTCATTTGGATTCCCCATGGTGGTTTTCATGGATGATATCTTGGTGTACTCTCACACACAACACGGCCATGTTACCCATCTTGAGATCGTATTGAGTACACTGAGAGAGCATTAGTTATATGCTAAGCTCTCAAAGTGCCACTTTTGGATGGATGAGATTCACTTCTTGGGTCATTTCATCTCAGAGACAGGAGTATCAGTAGACCCAGAAAAGGTGAGGGTGGTGGTTACATGGACGAAACCGAAGAATTTCTTTGAGGTACACAGTTTCTTGGGGCTGGTTGGTTACTACAAGTGGTTTATACAGAACTTTTCATGCCTAGAAGCACCACTGAAAGGTCTGACCCAGAAGGGGGCGAAGTTTTTATGGTTAGATTCTTGTGATTCAGCATTTCAGGAGCTGAAGGGGAGGTTGATGTCTGCATCGATACTGCTCTTTCCAGAACTGGGAAAGGTCTATACTATTTACTATGATGCTTCAGGTATCAGGCTGGGAGTTGTGCTTATGCAGGGATGTGGGTCATTGCTTATGGGTCTCAGCAGTTGAGGCCACATGAGAGGAACTATCCTATACATGACCTGGATTTGGCTGTTGTTGTTCATGCCTTACGTTTTTGGAGACACTATCTTCTGGGAGATCATTTTGTGGTATATACTGACCACAATAGCCTCAACTATATCTTCACACAGCATGACTTAAATTTAAGACGATAAAGGTGGGTAGAGTACCTGCATTCTTTCGACTTTCATCTTGCCTATACACCTGGGAAAGGCAATACTGTGGCAGACACACTGAGCAGGAGGACTCAGTTACAGGCAGTTCAGGATGCTAGCAGTGAGTGGCTACTTATGGCCCTATTCTCCGAGATGCACTTGGAGGTGCATGACAGACAGGGATAGACCTTTCTCTCTTCTGTGGTTGTTACCTCTACTTTACTTGATCTGGTACGGATGAGGCAGCTATCAGATTCAAAGGGCTTAGTTCTGCAGGAGAGTGTGTCAGGAGAGGACCCTCTTCCTAGATGGACAGTGGGTTAGGATGATATATTGTGTTTCCAAGGATGTGTATGGGTGCTAGCAGACATACGTGAGGAGCTAATGCGGGATTTTCATTCCTCAGTTTGGGCAGTTCATCCTGGTATCACCAAGATGTATCGTGATCTACATCTCCAGTATTGGTGGCTAGGTATGAAAAGAGATGTTGCTGGTTTTGTCATGAGATGCTCGACTTATCAGCAGGTGAAATCAGAGCATCAGTGACCAGCAGGGATTTTACAGCAGTTACCCATTCCAGAGTGGAAGTGGAATGATGTCTCGATGGACTTCATGACTGGTTTGATGAGGTTGCCTCGAGGTAACGATTTTGTTTGGGTTGTCGTCGACAGGCTTACGAAGGTTGCTCACTTCTTACCAATCAAGGAGACCTTTAGTGTTGATGATTTGGGATGACTTTACATTTGAGATATTGTACTTCTGTATGGATTTCCACAATCCATTGTTTCAGACAGGGATGAACGCTTTACTTCTCGGTTCTGGCAGGGGTTTTAGAGGGCATTGGGTACACACGTACTTTTGAGCACAGCATACCATCCCCAGACTGATGTCCAGTCCGAGTGCACGATCTAGGTGCTTGAGGATATGCTCCGAGCTTTCATTTTGGACTTTGGCTATTCTTGGGAGAAACATATTCTTCTTGTAGAGTTCTCCTACAACAACAGTTTCCAGGCGACCATTCAGATGGCACCTTACGAGGCCTTGTACAGTAGGCCATTTCGATCACCTTTATGCTGGCAGGAGGCAGGAGAAGCAGCTTTTCTGGGACCTCATCTTGTTCAGGAAACCTCAGAGTAGATAGAGTTGATTCGAAAGAGGATGGATACAACATAGTCTCGACAAAAGTCTTATGCTGATCAGCAGAGACGACCTCTGGAGTTCAAGGTCGGGGATCAGGTTTTCTTACGTGTCGCACCAAGGTTAGGACACAAGAGGATTCTAAGACAAGGTAAGCTTTCACCGTGGTACGTCGGGCCATTTGAGGTGTTGGAGAGAGTTGGGCTGGTTTCCTATCGATTGTAGTTACCTCATAGGTATCGGGCTATGCACGACATCTTCACGTTACCTAGCTCCAACATTACTTTTCAGACTCGTCTCATGTCTTTAAACTAGAGGAGGTTGAGCTTTAAGTGGATGCGTTGTTTGAGGAGCATCCTATCTGGATTGTCGATCACAGTACGAAAATTCTCCGTGGCTGGTCTGTTCCTCTAGTACGGGTGTTATGGCAGCATGGGCGAGTGCAGGATGAAACTTGGGAGCAGGAGGCCGATGTACGATCGTAGTGTCCGGAGCTGTTAGGGGTTTCTTCTTCTACGCCTCGCTAGGGAAATTTGGGGATGAATTTTTTTAATGGGGGAGGTTTGTAAGAACCCAGATCTTCGTTTCAGGTATGTTTTTCTTTTCTGGTCATTTTTAAGGAAAAGGGGAAAATCTAGAAATTTTCAGAGTACAGGTCATGTACTTTATGAGTACACGTCGTGTACTTTTCTCCCTTGTGAGGTCGTGTGTTGGCCGTGTCTGGGCCACACACACGGCCATGTGGGGTGACGTAGAGTCTTCTTAAAGCAGAGTATGAAAAACCAAGGTACACGCTGTGTACTCTAAAAATACACACCGTGTACTTTTCTTTTTATTTCATTAATCAGACCGGGGTCGCAACTTAACCCTATTTTTGTCTTCTTCTCCTCCTAATTCTACCCAGAGCATTCGAGGAGGCTGAATCTTCTCCGAGCCACTGATCTGTCACCGGCTATCCGAATCGAACATCGTCGGTTGCAATATAATCGCAGTGGTGAGTTCTTGGTTCTTCTTTAGCCTTGTTTCATGATTCCTCATCATTTTCAAGTTATCATGGGTTGATAGTTTTGGATGTTTTCTCAGATCTTCAACGTTATAAGGAGAATGAATCATTGTGTTTCACTTATATCGATCTCTGGGGATCAAGGTAGGTGGTTTTTTCCCTATGTTGAATTTCTTTGAGTTTTGGTTGCAAAAGTGTCAGATACCCATGTATCAGGTATCCCGGGTTTGGGATTTTGTTCATATTATTTAATCTTCTTAGATTTCTTGTTAGCTTATAATTAATTGATACTAATTTATACTGGGTTTCATGTTTGAGGATCACCCCATGGGTGTTTTTTCCCCTGTTTGGCTGTTTATCGTTGTTTGGCACCGTTTACCTGTGAGGCAAACCCTATTGCAATTGCTAGTTTACTTGTTATAACTACTTGCAGGTGTTGATTTTTGTTTAAATGTTCTTGATGCATTGTAGCTATTAGCCAAGTAGCTAGTGAACTTACTTAGGGCTGCTGACAGTCGATTACGCTAGACTGGACTGCTCAGGGCTACGAGAACCTGGTGTGGGAAATCAAAGAGGGAATAGGTGATTAAGTGCTTCTCTATAGGGTTTCTTGGTTTTAGTTTCGTACGTAGTACCTACAGGAATAGTAATTTGTGCTTCCCATGAGTGTTCTTAGTTTACACACGTATCGAGACCATAAGAGGAATTAGACGTAAGTTCTTCCTCAGAGAGTCTATAGCTATCGTTGCAAGACCATAGGGGAATTGACGTAAGAGCTTCCCAGGGTGTTTGTGCCTTGTTTGATTACTGGACTATAGGGGTCTGCTAGTTTGAGCCACCCAGAGAGTCAGTGTGATTTTTTGATTGGTTGGTTGTTATGAGTCTACCAATCCAAAGAACAAGCTTGGGTTTGAACTTCTTGTGGGTTAGGTAGTCTTTTAGTTACCTGTTGTGTTACTTTCTTTACCTTGGAATAGAGAGTTTTGCTAGATTCCCTGGTTGTTTTGTTAAATGAATGTGAATCGTAATTGGTAGGATTTATACTGGTGTACTCCTAGTTCATTACTGTATTTATTTCCTTTACTTTTTCTATATTTCTCACTGATAGTAGGGCACAAATCTTGTGGTGGTTGCCTATTGGGATTAGTCTCACACCCTGTTTGGGTCCTGTTTTTCAGCCCAAACACATTATATGGTTGCAGGTGTGGATAGAGATTGTGGACCTTCCACCTAAGGTACATGATTGCTGGTTGGATCTGGAGAGCATGGGACCGGGCTTTGGCCCGCGATGTTGCTGGAGTTTCTGTTTACTTTTTGTATTTGGTTTCAGTTGTGTTTCATCACATTGTTTTGTTTACTGCTTTCCGTAGACACATGTACCATACTGCATCATTGTTATATCAGTCATTTATTCTCCTTTTAGTTTCAGTTGACGTATGTTGTTCTTGTTTCCGCTATTTTGTATGTTCATCTGTTGTATAATATACCCAATGAGGGCATAGTTTCCCCACCGACTCACCAAGGCCCTCACTGGTAGTCGGCAGCCTCTGGCATTTGGGGAAACGCGGTTGAGGTCATGTAGTGAAACGAGTATGGGGCACCAGTTATGAGGCCCCGAATTCGGGTCGTTAAAACCTTCCTTCACGCACCTGGGCCACAAACCACGTCACATCCTTCCCACAGACACATAGGCCAAAACCACATCACATCATGCCTACATACACCTAGGCCACAATCCCAACTCATCTTGCGAAAAAAATACCTCGGCCTTATCCCAAAGACACTTTTGAAACAAACCAACTCTCACATGACCAGTACCATAGATCTGGTTTCAAACCATAATCCATTACATCCTTCCCCAATAGTCTTGGGTGATAAATGCTTAGAAGATTGAGCAGGGGATCCAATACCATCCGTCCATCCTCCCGTTGGGATGTTGGGAAAAACACCCTCCCCCATAACAATGGAGGTGTTCGATACAAAGTGCTCAACACGGGTGGGGTGCATATAGAAATCACAAGGAACTACAAGTTTGTACATATAGATAAACAAACACTCTACCCAACCTATGGTTTTCCAAACAAACAACCAGCCCACATGGAACCACCTTTGTTGATACCCCTACATGCACGACCACACAACCAACCACAACTTAGAGCATAATCCTATACCAGTTCATTTCATTAAGAATCATTCCTTTTTAACAAGATAGTTATTCATTCCATCCATAACCATGAAACTAACAACCACAAAACACCACCAGAAATGACCACACAACATAAAACACACCAAGGTGAAGGATCATAACAAAGAAACCCACTCTACACTTCCTTCCCAACCACCTTCAGCAACCCCGTAGCCTAAACACACCATACCATCAATATAAAAAAACGAAACCAAGTTACAGTCCCACTTTACAAACACCACTCCCAAAAAATGTAACACAACCCCTAAGCAATCCCACTTCTCAACAAGTTCATCCATTACACAATCAATAAATCTATCAACCTAAGATTCCATCACACCTTCTTCACCACCAAATACACAAATCCCATAACAACCACCACAAAACCATAGCCCCGATGTACAAACATACCACAACAAACTCACAGAACCAACCCCTCTATCCACTCTTGTAATCACAACCATGCTACCAACAGAAGCACCATAAAACCCACACAAGGCACAAAACACATCAAAAAATAGCACACAACCACATAAAAAAGCCAAGTGTATTCATATTTATCCAACAAGGGTTCTTTCATTCCACTTTGATAATCATCGGTTATCACAAAACAAGTTTGATCTTAGTGAATCCATTTAATTTAACTGGGTATATGTGATTAGTCAGATTGATATTTACTGCAATTATTCACCAGATATTGTGGGTGCACAATCAAATACCACCAACATCCATGATTTTCAAAATACATGAATCCATAATAAACCATAACAAGAAAAAATCAAGGATAACACATAAAACAAGTGATCAACATCATAATATTCCTATCCCCCATTTATGAATAAGGTAACAAGAAGATTATATCAAAACACCCTTAATAATTGGTTTCAACTATGATCAATATGTGACACAAGTATACACACCCTTCATGATACAAAAATAAAGGAGAGACTAAGGAATTCTGACAGGGAACAATAGGTGACCAACGATCCTTTCTTGCATGAAAACAGAGGGTAATGCGAGAAGGAGACTCCAAGTAAAAACTAAATAGGATGGTACAAAATAGGCCCATGACTCCTTGGGAAGAAAGGTTCTGGGTTCAGTGAGAGAAAACTGAAGGGTTCAAGGAAGAGAAGATCTAGGCTTAAAAAAATCAAAATCCTAAAATCAGGGAGATGATTTCAAAGTACTTAAATTTCATATCATGGTTTAACCACACATATTGGACATTTCATGATATTTAAGATAAAATAATTCCCTTGAATATGGTGTAATAAATTGTTAAACAATTATAGGTTCCTCATTTAATGATAAAAATATGTAATAGGGGTGAAACTTGAAAACAAAACTCAGAAGGTGTGAGATACCGATGGAAAATCACCATTCGGTGAGTCACCATTCGGTGAGTCACCATTCGGTGAGTCACCATTCAGTGAGTCATCATTCGGCGAGTCACCGTTCAGGGAGTCTCCATTTAGCGATTCACCATTTGGCAAGTCATCATTCAGCGAGTCATCATTATGTGAGTCACCATTTGGTGGCCTACCATTCAGAAAGTCACTGTTTGGTGATTCATCATTCGATGAGTCATCGTTCAACAACCTACCATTCGGCGACCTACTGTCAGATGAGCTACCAATGGAAAACTTGATTTTTTCGGCAAACTCATGAAACAAGCCACTGTGACCTCTAAGAAAACCTTTAACACTGGATTTTCACAAAGTAAAGGGTCGGAGAGGTCTGGGCCATTACACATACTTTTCATGACCAAAAAAATATGGGGGCTGGATTATACAACATTCCAAGTGCCTATTTTTCAATGCAAGTTGGTTTATAATAAAAGTGTTGTTAAAATAGAAGAATTGGGATTTTTGAAAGTGTATTTTAGTAAGTAAGTTTCCAAAGATGAGCCTTTAATAATGTAATCATAGTCAGTAAAAGTATTTTATATTCAATATCCCACAAACCAAAAGTTGTCAATTTTTATATTATCAACCAAAACCACTAAAGGGTCAGATGTCAATTCAACTTAGGATGTCCCTTTCATTGTAATGTTTTAATCATTTTGTAGTTGTCCCAATGTATATGGGTACTTGTATGTTATAGGATACCATAATTAAGGGATTTAGATACTTGATATAGGGTTCTAATCCCTTCAACTATTAATAAAATAGAGTTTAATAATCTGGTTATATTTTTTTGTAATATACATTGTGTTACCTCATATTATTATTTGTTTACTACTACATTTTCATAGTCTAAATTAAGTGTTCAACCACTTCTATAGATAATTACTCATGCATGGGCTTATGTTTCCAATCCTGAGGAACAATTGGTTTCCCATCCTACTGGTGCTCCAAATATAGATGAACAACAACCTTTTGTACATGAAAATTCTACCAACCCATAAGAAAAACATATTGATGATGTTGAACCCAACGAAATTATAGAGGGTGAGCAACCGGTGTCCTAGAAAAAATAGGATCACCTTATCATGATAGATTTAGAAAAAATTATTAAGGTGAGAAGCAATGGAATCAAATTCAAGGTTGTATGGAATGCATGCTGCTAGACTTTTAACCCCAACAAGGCCATGTTCAATAGTTACATTAGGATCCCCATTTGGAAATTCATGCCATTTGATATGTATTTGTGGAAAAATTATGTTCCTGTGCTTAAGACATCGATTCAGGAAGATATTAGGGTAACATTATGATATACTTTCTTTATTTTATTAAAAAACAAAATAATGAAACATGGACTTACTCTTCATTATACCTTATAGAGGGGATTTGTAATAGATTAATCCTGACTGAAATTTTTATTAATTCTTTCTAGAAAGTCTCACAAAGGATTTATCATAATTTTTATGAATTTTAATCTCAAATATGCTGAATGGAAAATAATCCCACACCCACCACAGATGTAATAACTCCTAATAATCCAAGAAGCATGAGATGTGTTTTTTGTCATCATGAGGAGACAACATTTTAGGTACATTTTAAAGGGTAGCGCATCATTTGAAAATATGTGTACTAATCACTTTTATTAAGAATTATTAATTTATGAAACAAAAACTGAGTGTTGAAAATAAGAAACGGGCATAAAAACTAACGTACCCCTACTATAAAGCAAGTATGGGGTGCACTTCACTTGAAAAAAATAGTATGTATTTTAAATATAACATAATATTTTTATGCTACATGAAACAAAAACAATATTATGTTCATTTATTTATATATAGATTGATGAATCCAAATCCAAATCCACTTCCATACCACATCACGTGTTGTGGAAGGACGAACATGTAAATAAATAAGGGATACAAATATATGAAAAATACCTAAAAAATATAGGAATCATGTGTAAGTATGACATAATAAAAGATATATTTAAATTTGTATTATATAAAAATTATTACTTATATTCCTATGTTTTTATATGACGTGGACACAATAATCATCATCAGATGTACCATTTGAACAACTACTATCAATGTCCTTGAAGTGGCCTAAATTGTATGGCCATGTCAGAGGTGTGGGATTTGGGGTTTCACCCCAAACATATTTTGTGAATAGAAATGAACAAGGGAATGAAGATAATAAAATGGAAGATTTTCGATCCTGAATAGATTCTATTGAATAAAAATTTAATTAGCATTCATATTTTCTAGAAAATTTTATAGGAAAGAATCAAAGAAAATAAAAAAAAACACAAGAACAACCACTACGTGGAGATCTAACCCCCACTACCACCAACTTTTAGAGGATACATTCCCCTAAAAGAGTTGTCTTAGATGAGGTATTAAATATTCTCATATTAATTTCTATGAAATGTGAATTAGTAAGATATTGATACCTTTCCAATAATTATATTCTAAATGGTTAAGATTATTATGATTTATATCTATCAACACCCACCCATCACCTTGTTGTGATGGATATTTTGTTCAACATATAAGAAGATATTCTACACAACATAAAAATTCCAATATGTCATTTGAGAGTGGGGATTAACTTAGTTCATGAGACAAGAACCAAACTACCTATTCCACTAGATGATACATATACTCATATGGTCAAGAAATCTATTATAAAATTTATAGCATGTCTATTAGATCATGTAAACAAAATGTTGACAAGGAAGTATTAATTTCCAATTTATTTTTCAGGAAAAACCTTTAACAATTAATGAAAATTTCTGAATGATTAATGTTATTATAGGCATACAAATGTTAGGGGTTGAAAAAAAATTAATCAAAACAATCTAAAGGATCAACCAACCAATCGAAAATATCTTCACAAAGCACCTTTATCTCACTCATTAAACTTCTGTATTTGATAACATTAAAGGTTCTTATGGATACAATTTTAGAAAATGGTGTTATGACTATAGTTTATTTTGAATAAAATATTTACGAAGATTCCATTACAAGATATATTGTTCTTGAGAATGAAAATGAAATCCTCACACATGAATAGCTAGGAGTCTTGGTTTTAAAGGTATACATGATGTGTATTTTCATGATTTTTCTCTCCAGTAACAAATCTAATATTTAATTATGATTGAATATTATTCATATTTTTTAAGGTTTATATATGAATACTAATTGTATAGAAACCCTATGAATAGAAATTTGGACTCATTATTCCTCACATCACTTCTAACCAATAATTATATAAAATAATTCAAATAAAATTAATAGTGGAAAAATTGGCCAAAATGTTTTAAAGAAAACTTATTGATGATATAATCTTATTAATACCCATGATGAAGGGGTAAAAATATACAATTTAATCATATAAAATATATTTTCATTCATTTCATTACTTATTCCTTTCTTTTAGGCATCATTATTTACTCATTGTAGTCAATTTTGATACTCCAAAGATCTATTTTCTAGATTTAATTCATGGATACCCAAAAAAAATGACCACATGCGATGGAATTTATCAATTTGTAAAACACTGTATGAAATTTTTTATAAATAAACTTCAAGTTACACATTTTATATTATTTTTTAATGAATATTTTATTATGATAGGGAAAGGTTTAAATGTCGTCAAAATCGGCGCATGACGGCAGTCCATGAATACAAGAACCCCATATACTTCTATAAGTGTAAATGTATTAGGTTATATAATAAGATTCCAATTTCAATACATATATCAAAACAAATTACGTATTTTTATCAATGTTTTTGTGTTGTCTAAAACAAACCAATGGAAAATATTGGGGTTATTATGTTTGGAAATTTTTGAAGGATATCGTATACCATGAACAAACTTTCATCCCTGAAGAGGTATATTTAATGATAATTAATATTTAATTTAAAATATTTATTAATAATTTGTTTATTTATATTTTTCAAGTACTATTAGAATATTCATCAAACCTCATATTCATAGGAGAAAAAATATTTTCATAGAAATTAATGGGTAGCATACCCGGTGTCAGGATGTATACGTGCATCATGAAAAGGTGAATTCATACAAGTTATTTAGTTCATTTTCTCATCATTTTATTCCCAACATGACTTAAAGTTTGTGTTTTTAGTTTAAAATTGACAATTTAGTAAAAAAGACAAGTGATATACTCAAAACCAAGAAACACATTAAGATTGTTTTGATAATTTAATACAAAAATTCCTAAGGGATTTATGATGTGTAGGAATTAGAATCACCTTAATCCAATACACAGTATGCTCGATATGGATCAAAGTTTCTGTTATCAGTATAAAATTAACATTTTAGGTAAAAATTTGTATCACTCAATAAAAACTTGGAAAACACACTCATATTTTAATGATAATTTATGAAAAATATTCATCAATAATTTGTGTTGTGTAAAAATTAGTCTCATAAAAAACCAACACATGATGTGACCGGTATGATTCAAAGTGAGTGTTTTTAGTTTAAAAGGAAATTTTACAAAAAAACAAGTGAAATACTCAAAATTGAGGAATTTTTTTTTTATTATTTTGATACTTCGGTACAGTGATCTATAACTCATTTTTTATGTATAGTAATCAACCATACCTCAACCCTAAACATCATGTACCTGGTATGACACAAATTGTGTGGTTTCATTTTAAAATTGAAATTTTATTAATGTATTATTTCATATTTATATTTAATTTATTTATTTATTGTATTACTAACATAAGAATTTTTATCTTATATAGGTGGATTATTTTTCTTGATTTGGGGTGTATTTTTCAAATCTACTCATGATCATGATAGATTAGACTTCGAGGGTGCAACTAAGATAATGAAAACAAGGAAATGGGTCACGAATGCACACAGACATCATGAAATGGTGAATTTCTACTACTTATTTAGTTAATTTTGTCATCAATTTATCTGTTATTTTTAAGTTAAAATCCTTATAATTTTTATCTAATACTTATTTAGTTTTTTTCAAAGATCTTCTGAGAAGTCATATTTTCCTTTAAACTATCTACAACAAGCTAGAAAAGAGAGAACATGTTTCTTTTGGATGGATGAGGAAACATCTTGTTGCCTGAAATGTGATGTGTTTCAGGCAGCATGGGGTTTCATCTTCAATCCAAATATAACATGTTCTCTCTTTTATGTCTTGTTTCAGATCATTGAAATAAAAAAAGATATAACATAATCAATCAGTCACACCTCAATATGATACATAGTGTGCTTGGTATGACTAAAAATTTATGTTTTTAGTTTCTAATTTAACTTTTAGTTCAAAACAAAGAAATCACATACTCAAAACTGATAAAACACATTCATATTATTTTTGATACTTGAGGGAAATTATTTATAAGTCATATGCGATGTGTAAGAATCATCCAAACCACAATTTGATATGTGGTGTGATCGATATGACATTAAGTGACTCTTTTTATTAAAAATTGACATTAATTTTAGTAAAAGGAGAATGTGACATACTCAAAACCAATAAAATTAATTTATATTGTTTTTATACTTTAAGAAAATGATACATAAGTCATTTTTGATTGTATGAATCATCTTCATCTAAATTTGATATACAATATCACATCAAACTAACACACTATGTACCTGATAAAACTCAAATTTCATGTTTTCAGTTTAAAATGTCATTTTAGTAAAAAAATTACATTCACAAAGTGTCTGTTATTGATTTAAAATTTATATTTTAGTTCAAAACATGAGTCACTCAGTAAATCCGAAAAAACATGCTCTAATTTTTTTGATAATTTAGGGCAATGATTTATAATTCATATGTGGTGTGTATGAATCGGTCTCACATCATACTGACATATGATGTGACTAGTATGACTAAAAGATTTGGTTACGAGTTTAAAATTTACATTTCAGTTCAAAATATGTCACTCATTGAAAATCAATAAAGAACACTCCAATTGTTTTGATAATTTAGGAAAGTGATTCATTAATCATTTTCGATGTTTTAAAATTAGTCTCACATAAGACCAAAATATGATGTGACTGGTATGACATAAAGTGTGTGTTTACACTTTTAAATGACATTTTAGTAAATAACATAAGTGACAGACTCAAAACTTATAAAACACATTCATATTATTTTAATACATTTGGAAAACAATCCATAAGTCATTTTTGACATGTAGGAATTGTAACGCCCCAACCCCAGTTACCCATAGTCGGTGCATTATTACATAACATTGGCATCATACAAGGAAATCATATCCTGAAATACTGATCAGTTTAGTAGCCTTGGAAATACTAGATACATTCATAAGGTAAACATTACAACTTTAAAAGAAAAACAACACTAAATTATTCCACTAGAAACATCCAAGATTCCTAGATTATGCCTATAATTTACTCATAACTAACTTCTTCACATCCTGTAAAAAATAAAACATAGAAATATGTGAGCTCAGATGCTTAGTAAGGACAATAATATAGCAGAAACTTACATAAATAAGAGTAAAAATTTAAGGAAATTTATAACTAAAACAAAAGCCTTTTAAACTTGAACTTCAGCATAATATGGAAAAAAAATAAAATGAAATAATTTCATTTACTTATTCACATGGATATTATACTAGTCTAATAATCGCATGCAATATCAATAACCACTTTCATAATGATAGAATGCATAATGTCAGACTATCATAACCACATATTCATGGCCTTGTGCCAAGACTACAAATAAGATTTTGTCAAGCCCTTCTGCCAAGACACTAGTTTGTTTCATGATATCTACTGATGCATCGAGGAGCTATAGAAGGCTCCACCCGTCACTTACTAAGTCTAATGCATTCCTCATATGAAAAGTTTGAAACATAACATAAACATTAGTATTAAAACTAGCATACGAAATATCAATACATTATCCAGAAACCATGAATGGTATAAAAATAGCACATCCACAGTCAAAAATAACCCATTAAATACAATATGGAAGATTGTATTGTAATAGATTAACCTCAATTGAGAATAATGAAGGATATTGACATAGATGAAAATAATCATCAAAACTATTTGAGAGAAATATCCCCCTTTTTCTTGAAAACATTTAAAAGTCATACTATTTGTCAAGAAGCAATTTAAAAATATATTTTTTAATCAAAGTGTCCCATAACACTTGGAATCTTTTAAAAGTAATTTTAATTTTAAAACATTAATGTCCATATAAATAAATCCTTAAAAACATTTTTACAAGATGGACATTAATGAGAAAGATTTAGAATAATAAATCATTTAAACATTTAAAATAATATTTTAGTTAGAGTTTATAACCAAAATAGAGACACTTGAATACAAATAATTGAGGTAATCAATACTTAATAATATCATGAGAATAAAGGGATTCATGATATACTATGTAAAAGTACATTATATACACCATATAAAAGTGAATTGGTGTATAACATCAAAGAAGTCTCAATGGAATGTAAATTGAGAAGAAATATCTTATAAAGATTGTATCCTTAGGTTAAGGATAAATCAAAGACATAATTATGTGTGAAAAATATAAATACAATCAATATTATTGGATATTCAGTGTAAATAAATCCGATGAAATTCAAACATATTCTTGTAAAAACAACACCAATGAATTGGATGTTTAACTCAATAAATGGATATTGAGTTAAAAATACTCTTATCAAGTTCATATCAATGACTTGAGAATCTATATATGGAGTGATTATGTGTATCAAAAGTACATCCACAGAAAGTTGAGTGGAAATTATGACATAAAAAAAGAATAGTGATTCCACACATAATCTTGGAGTAAAATAATCACTGAAGTATGCGTAAAGATGAATGAGTGGAAATTGAAATTTCAAATTCCCTTATCGATTTGGTAACTTATTAAACATAAACCCATGAAAGAAGGATCATACAATTATGATTTAGATATCCATAAATTAAAGTATATTACACAATTAATACAATCATGGGTAGTACACACACCACATGCAATAAATATGTAGTGAACAATGGAAATATCATGGAATTAAAAGTGAGATAAGAAACCCCTTACTTTGTAATTTTCCTTGGTAAAGGGTAGTTTAACCTCCTGTATAATGGTGAAATAATTTTTATTGAATTATACAAGAATCATATATATTAATATTATATTATATATGATCTTTTAATATTGATTTGTTAATAATATCTTAGTATTATCGTCGTTTTGGGTGTTAACGAATTCATTTTCCTTTATATTATTTTTTATGTGAGCCATATTTGTTATGTATGGGATGTATCTTATTCATATCCAGAATGATATAATGTCTCTAAACATTATTTTTAATCATCAAATGAAATTTAGTATTGAATGGATAGAATGAGGAATAAATCTCATCGCGTTCGTGGAGACGGTAATCCGTACGCACGCACGAGAGACAATATCATTATTTTTATATTAAAATAATATATAATTGGATGGTATATCATATACAAATAATCATTATCATGTTATATTTTATTATTTACATGAATTAGACATCATTGTTATACTCATTCAAATAATAATGTATTGAATAACAATTACACCACGACGTGGAGACGGTAATCCGTACGTACGCACGTATGGTGACATGTCATTCAAATGATGGATAGAATAATGAATATGGATGTACCATATTTATAATAACATCATAGTATATAGGAGATACTAGATTTATTATTTTAGAAACTAAATAACAAAGAAATAAGAAATGGAAGAAGAAAAGAACTTGAAGGAGGGTGGTGAAATTATTACCTCTTCTTCGGGTTCTTCCTTTTGATTTGATCAAAATGGCTCTTTAAGTTAGCTTTCTGACCAAATGAGGGCCTCTAGGATGAAGTTAGGAAAGTTTATAGGATATTTTGGAACATTTTGGCTGAGACAAAAGGCTTTGATGGTGTGAATTTGAGAGAAGGGGAAGTTCCCTTTTATAAGAGGGGTGAGGGGCACCTTAGGAAAGACTTAAAATATTATTTTATAATAAAATAATTTTCGGTTTCTAATGTATCTAAAGTGTATTATGTAAATTATAATGTGGTTATGGGTCTAAAACCACTCAACCAATAGGTTTTAGACAGGTTTGGATCACTATATTAACCTTAACTTTTAGATTAAACTCTTAGTTAAATAGTTTGACATTTACTATGTCTCTTTGAATTTTTATATTATATGGTTAATAAATGTACTATATACTTACAAGATAAATAAAAGTGGTTAATTAATTATACATATATCATTATATAAGTAATTTGGCCGAACCTTCAATTTTTAGGAATAAAATATCAATTAATAATATAATATTTTATTTAAAAACTCTTTTATTTCAATTTTGACACTATTTGGTATTTCATTTTTTTCAAAATTCATAACAGCATTATTACCTCTAAAATAATTCATCAAATCAACCCTAATATTTCATATTAACCTAGAAAATTAGTGTAATTCATAAAAAGTCTCAAATTACATTTATTTGGATATTTATAATATCAATTATTTTAATATTTCATTGATTTTGTAATCACTGTATCATCATTGTGTCATAAATAAATTAAATAATTTAATGTCTAAAAAATATAAATAAAATAATATTATGTAGGAAATATTTTTAGCTTTATAATTATTATTTATAGTCTAATTTATCTTATGTTTAGACCTATATTAAATATGTTTTAGTTATTAAACATTGATTTTAACACTTTTGACTCTACTTTGAATTAAATAATAATAAATGTCTTAATCAAATCCAAGTGGACCAAAGTGGTTCATATTTTATTCCTAAGGTTTTTTTTGTCGAATTATACTTAGCCAATAGAATTAGTACATGTGTTAGGGTAATAATAATATCATTTTTATCCTTAATTACCCTATTTACATTTAACGGTGGTAAATAAAAGTAAAAAGTTACTATTCAACAAAAATTATTTTTATCTTATTGAACCACATTTTAGTCCTTTATATTAACCGTGTCTATTGGATTTTTAAAATTCAACTCACAGAAGTGGTAAAATTAAGTTTTATGTGTATTTACAAATTCTCCTAGGAGGTGGGTAAAAGACGGTGAAAAGTTCAATAAAATTTTATATATCTAATATTATTACAAAATAAATCTAATTAATTACATTGAAATTATATGGGTATTATGTATCTATTTTGACCTAAAATAAATTTAAACAAAATAAATAATTATTTAGATAAAAATTCGATTTTAAACTATAACTCAGTGTTTTTCACTATTCATCAAATATTAAAAGTTTATAGAAATATAATAAAAATTCACCTTAAGCTAATTTTGATATTATGAATTCAAAAATTAAATCTATTTTACAAAATTTAAAACATAGAAATTGCATTTATTAGTTTAAAATTAATTCCCATTGTCAAAAACAAATGGCGCATTTTTATGAAATAATAACTACCAAAAGAGTGACATTTGTTTATGTCCAATTTCAAATTGAAATTACTTCCAATGAAAAAAATTAGATTAAATTGTAAAAATATAATATAATTATACATCTAAACCATTCATATGTATTTTTGAACACTACAAATTATTTTAATTAAAAAAAGTGTTTTCAATTAAAATATATTATTTTTCACTATTCACCCAAATATAAAAGTTATCAGAAAAACACCAAAAATTAATTGAAACTAAATTCTTATATCCCAATCCCAAAGAATAAGTTTATTTTTTCAAATTGAATATATAAAAGTTTAAAATATTGGATTTAAAAAGGGTTCTCCATTAAAAGTTGGTAAAATTGCATTTTTTTTAAAAATACTTCTTTTATCTAAAAAAATGAATTTTTCCTTACATTATGTCTAAGAAAATCATAATATGTATTCTAAAATTATAATGGTTATATAAAGTTCAAATTTTTTTAATATTATTCAAAACCTCTTTTGAACGGCTAGTTTGGTAAGTCGTGGTGTGCTAGAACTCGATGTTGTGCGTAGTGTAAGTTATTGAATTATTTTGAAGAACTAATGTACTATGAAATATTTGGGTGTTACATTCTTCCCTCCTTCAATAAATTGCGTCCTCAAAATTTTTAAAATTGGTATTTGGAATATAATGGAAGCTCCCACATCGGAAAAATATTCAATAAAACAATCACTTTAAAAGAAATAAATAGAAGTACAAAGGTCACACAAGATAACCCATACAAGGATTCCATGTAGGAAAACATGGATATAGAAGATAAACTAAGTGTCAAGTTATGATGGAGAGGGATAGAAAACATGATCCGGAGAAAGTTTACAACAAGAAAACCACAAACTTGTGATGGCACAAACAGTCATTAGTTTCCTAGTAGGAAAAGTAAATGGACAACATTTTTTTTGTTTTAAGTTACATTTCATAAAGAAGAGGAATTTATTTATTATATTGACTAAGAACATAAAGATATATACTTAATTTTTAAGTACAGATTCATTATTTAATAAATTTCTAACACTAACTCATTTTTTTAAACGATGAGTATTCGAGAAGACTTGGTCACACTGGAAGATCTAGAATAAACTTCTAGAGAATCACATGATCCACAAAGGATAAACTATATATTTACCTTGTCTATAGAGATTAATCAAAACAAAAATGGTTAAGTACAAGATTAGATGATCCCCCAAAAGGATATTCCTTTAAAGAAAGAAACACTAATCTTAATTTGTAAAATTAAACCAACAATACCCCATATTTAAATAAATACCATTCAATAAAAAATTGTCCTTAAAATCCTTCAATAAAATCCAAACTAATATTGAAACCCAAAACATAGAATAATTTGGTTGTGTAGTTTCCACGTTAAATTGTATCTCCAAATGACATCAACTACTCTTAAAGTCACATACTTAAAAGTAATTAACCTAATCACATATTCTCTATTATAGGTTAATCATGTCCATAAATAACCCAAATCACTAAAAACATAGATAAAAATCCACCATTACTCCTCAAATGAAATCCCATAGTATTCTATTTCCCTTGGGCATATAGTTTTCCAACAAAGAAAATGTCTTCCAAAATAACATTTATCACTTAATAACCAAATCATTTTTTTATACTAAGGGTATTCATTTGATAATACATAAGATCCCAACTCAAATTATTATTGATCAGTAAAATAATTTAACTAAAAATAATTAGTGACACTAACAAAGGACTTCGCGTAGTCCTGTGGTAGGTGATAAATCCCAATCGCACTCTGGTTGTGGGTTCAATTCTCACTCCTTTGTCCGACGCGACGGGTTGTGACACAGTCTGCATGTTGTCCTTTTTCAAAAACTATATTTTATAACATTAAAAAAATGAGATAAATTCCATAAAATAACCATAACATAATTTAACCACAAATGTTATCTCATTCCTTTAATTTTCATCCCAAAATATAATAACTTTTCATTGCCTCAAACCCAATGATCATATAAAACCAAATGGTTATTTATAACTATATCCACAAGAGAAAAGATAATTCTTCCTCAAATATTATTTTCACATGACAAACTTTAGGGTTAAAAATACAAGAGAAAATTATTCCAAAGTAATCCCATCAACAAGAAGCACTAATACTTTTAAAAATTTATCCAACCATTTATTTCCACATAGATTATTCTTTGACCAAGAAAATATCCTATAGAATAGGGAATTCACTCGGGTAATGGCCAGGTCCCCTACATTTACGGAAAATGACTATAAATGGATTATTGGGACCATTTTTATTTTCTTCTATATTACTCTTCATTTTTCCTCAGCAATTATTCACTTTATGTACTTCTTTCCCACACATAAATCATTTATTTGTTACATTGAGACACTTTCCTGGGTGTCTCCTTCCACATTTCCTACATGAGGGAAATTGAGGATTCATTTCTTCATGGGCTCCACTACTGGAGCTCTTATCATTCATCATATTTCTCTTCTTTGTTGAGTCCAAGAGTTGGTTAATATATATGTTGTTGATCATATTTTTGGAAAACTGATTTGGCATGAACATGACATCTTTACGCCTATCAACATTCAATTTTTTTTTCTTATTTCCACCATTGTTACCACCTTGTACATCATTCTCAATGTTACTATTACTTCCTTGGAATCCAGCCATTGACTAAAACCAGAAATCATTGTGTGAGTAACAGTAGTCATAAAATCATTTAGAGAATATCATGCCACCATATTTTCAATTTGAAACACCTTACGATTAACCAAGGTCATTTATTTTCATTTTATATTAAAATACTTTAAATCAATTTTTAAAGAAAATGTAAATTATCCTAAGCATATCCCCCATGATTTTCGTAACCAAGAGTGCAGCAAGGCCCATTGTCGTGCACTAGTTCTCGTTCGAGTCTAGCTCAAATTGGTGTTCTCGGGTTTTACCCCTAGGTACATCTGTTCCAGAGTCTCCTCTACCTGCTCGTATCCATAGAAGGATGTATTTCTTAGAAAACCCACAAAATCACTAAAATACCAAAATTTTAGGAAGTTCCTTTATACTAATCCTCAAAGTCTATCTTAGGGTTATGTGCTCTAATCAGAGTTTAACTAAATCTAGTTTCCAAGGTTTGTACTAAACTTCCTCTGATACCAACTATAACACTCCAACCCCAGTTACCTAGAGTCGGTGCATTATTACATAATAATGGCATGATACAAGGAAATCATATCCTGAAAGACCGATCATTTTATTAGCCTTGGAAATACTATATACATTTATAAGGTCAATATTACAACTTGAAAATAAAAACAACACTAAATTATTCCACTAGAAACATCAAAGCTTCCTAGATTATTCCTGCAATTAAATCATAACTAACTTCTTCATATCCTGGGTAAAATAAAACATAGAAAGGAATGAGCTCAGATTCTTAGTAAGGATAACAATATAGCAGAAACTTTCATAAATAAGAATAAAACTTTATGGAAATGTATAACTAAAACAAAAGCCTCTTAAACATGAACTTCAGCATAATATGGAAAAAAATAAAATGAAATAATGTCATTTACTTATTCACATGGATATTATACTAGTATAATAATCACATGCAATATCAATAACCACTTTCATAATGATGGGATGCATAATGTCATACTATCATAACCACATAGTCAAGGCCTTGTGCCAAGTCTAAAAATTATATTTTTTCAAGGCCTTGTGCCAAGACACTAGTTTGTCTCATGAGACCTACCGATGCATCGAGGAGCTATTGCGAGATCCACCCGTAACTTACTAAGTCCAATGCATTCCTCGTATGAAAAGTTTAAAACATAACATAAACATTCGTATTAAAACTAGCATACTAAATGTCAATACTTTATCCACAAACCCTAAATGGTATAAAAATAGCACATACACAGTCAAACGTAACTCATTAAATACAATATGGAAGATTTAATGGTAATAGATTAACCTCAATCAAGAATAATGAAGGATATTGACATAGATGAAAATAATCATCAAAACTATTTGGGAGAAATATCCCCCTTTTACTTGAAAACATTTAAAAGTCACACTATTTGTCAAAAAGCCATTTAAAAATAGATTTTTGAATCAAAGTATCCCATACCACTTTGAAACATTTAAAATGAATTTTAATTTTAATACATTAATTTCCATATAAATAAATCCTTAAAAACATTTTTAAAACATGGACATTAATGAGAAATATTTACAATAAGAAATATTTAAAACAATTAAAATGATATTTTAGTTAGAGTTCCTAAACAAAAGTGAGACACTTGAATACAAATAATTGAGGTAATAAATACTTAATAATATCATGAGAATAAAGGGATTCATGATATACTATGCCAAAGTACATTATATACACCATATAAAATTGGATTGGTGTATAACATCGAAGAAGTCTCAATGGAATGTAAATTGAGAAGAAATATCTTATAAAGACCGTATCCTTATGTTATGGATAAATCAATGAAATAATTATGTGTGAAAAATATAAATACACTCAATATTATTGGATATTAAGTGGAAATCGATCAAAGTACATTCACATATATTCTTGTAAAAACAACACCAATGAATTGGATGTTTAACTCAATAAATGGAGATTTAGTTAAAAATAATCTTATCAAGTTCATATCGATGACTTGAGAATATATCAATGGAGTGATTATGTGTATCAAAAGTATATACACAGAGGGAGTGGAAATTATGACTTAAGCAAATTAATAGTGATTCTACACATAATCTTGGAGTAAAATAATCACTGAAGTATGCATAAAGCCAAATGAGTGGAAATTGAAATTTCAAATTCCCTTATCGATTTATTAACTTAAGAAACATACACCCATGAAATAAGGATCATAAAATTTTGATTTATATATCCATAAATTAAATTATATTACACAATGAATACAATCATGGGCAGTATACACACCACATGCAATAAATAAGTGGTGAACAATGAAAATCTCACGGAATTAAAAGTGAGATAAGAACACCCTTACTTTGTACTTTTTCCTTGGTCGAGGGTTGGTTAACCTCCTATATAATGGTTAAATAATTTTTATTTTATTATAAAAGAATCATATACAATAATATTATATCATATATGATCTTTTAACATTGATTTGTTAGTAATATCTTAGTATTATCGTTGTTTTGGGTGTTAACAGATTCGTTTTCATTTATATTATTTTTTATGTGAGCCATAATTTATATGGATGGGATGTACCTTATTCATATACATAATTATATAATGTCTATAAACATTATTTTTAATCATCAAATGAAATTTAGTCTTTAATGGATACAATGGGGAATGAATCTCATCGCGTTCGTGGAGACGGTAATCCGTACGTACGTATGAGCGACAATATCATTCTTTTTGATATTAAAATAATATATAATTGGATGGTATATAATATATACTGAATCATTATCATGTTATATTTTATTATTTACATGAATTAAACATCAATATTATACCCATCCAAATAATAATTTATTGAATAACAATTACACCCCGACGTGGAGACGGTAATCTGTACGTACGCATGTATAGTGACATGTCATTCAAAGGATGGATAGAATAATTAATATGGTTGTACCATATTTATAATAACATCACAGTATATATAAGATACTGGAGTTATAATTTTATAATGTAAATAACAAAGTAATAATAAGTGGAAGAAGAAAAGAATTTGAAAGAGGGTGGTGAAATTATTACCTCTTCTTTGGGTTCTTCCTTTTGATTTGATCAAAAGGGCTTCTTAAGTTAGATCTATGAAAAAAGTAGGGCCTCTAGGATGAATTGAGGGAAGTTGAGAGGATATTTTTTAGGGTTTGTCCAAGCCAAAAGGCTTTTAAGGTGTGAATTTGAGTGAAGTGGAAGTTCCCTTTTATAAGAGGGGTGAGGGGCACCTGAGGAAAAACTTAAAATATTATTTTATAATAAAAAAAAATTCGGTTTCTAATGGCTCAAAAGTAGATTATTTAATATATAAGGTGGGTATGGGTCGAAAACCACTCAACCAATAGATTTTATACAGGTTTGGGTCACTATATTAACCTTAACTTTTAGATTTAACTCTTAGTTAAATAGTTTGACATTTATCATGTCTCTTTGTATTTTTATATTATATGGTTAATAAACATACTATATACTTCCAAGAAAACCACAAGTGGTTCATTAATGATAAAACAATCATTATATACGTCCTTTTTCTGAACCTTAGATTTTTAGGAATATAATATCAATTAATAATATAATATTTTATTTAAAAACACTTTTATGCCAATTTTGACACTATTTTGTATTTTGATTTTTCTAAATTCATAATAGCATTATTAATTCAAAAACAATTCATCTAACTAACCCTAATATTTCATATTAACCTAGGAAATTAGTTTAATTCTTAAAAAGTCTCGAATTAAATTTATTTAGATATTTTTAATATCAATGATTTTAATATTTCATTGATTTGGTAATTACTGAATCGTCATTGTGTCATAAATAAATTAAATAATTTAATGTCTAAAAAATATTAATAAAATATAATTATGTAGGAAATCTTTTTATCTTTATAATGAATATTTATAGTCGAATTTATCTTATTTTTATCCCTATATGAAAAATGTTTTAGTTATTAAACATTTATTTTAACTCTTTTAACTCTTCTTTGAATTAAATAATAATAAATGTCCTAATCTAATCCAAGTGGGACAAAGAGATTCATATTTTATTAATAATTTTGTTTTTTGTCGAATTATACTTATCCAATAGAATTAGTACATGTTTTAGGGTAATAATATTATTATTTTTACCCTTAATTACCCTATTTACTTTTAACCATGGTAAATAAAAGTAATAAGTTACTATTCAAAAAAAATATTTTTATCTTATTGAATCACATTTTACTCCTTGATATTAACTGTGTCTCTCGGATTTTCAGAATTCAAATCATAGAAGCAGTAAAATTAAGTTTTATGTGAATATACAAATTCTCCTAGGAGGTGAGTAAAAGATGGTGAAAAGTTCAATAGAATTTTATATATCTAATATTATTAAAAAATGACTCTAATGAATTACATTGAACTTATATGGGTATTATGTATCTATTTTGACCAAAAATAAATTTAAATAAAATAAATAATTATTTAGATAAAAAATCCGTTTTAAACTATAACTCAGTGTTTTCACTATTTATCAAATATTAAAAGTTTTCAGAAACATATCAAAAATTCACCCTAATATAATTTTGATATTATGAATTAAAAGATGAAGTATATTTTACCAAATTTAAAACATATTAATTTCATTTATTAGTTTAAAATTAATTTCCGTTGTCAAAACCAAAAAGCGTATTTTTATGAAATAATAACTACCAAAAGATTGACATTTGTTTATGTCCAATTTCAAAGTGAAAATACTTCCAATGAAAAACATTAGATTAAATGGTAAAAATATAATATAATTATACATCCAAACCATTTATATGTATTGTTTATCACTATAAATTATTTTGCTTAAAAAATTTGTTTTCAGTTAAAATATAATATTTTTCACTATTCACCCAAATATGAAAGTTATCAGAAAACCACCAAAAATTTGTTAGAACTAAATTCTTATGTCCCGATCCCAAATAAAATTTTTTTTTGTCAAATTTAATATATAAAAGTTTCAAATATTTTATTTAGAAAGGGTTCTCCATTAAAAGGTGGTAAAATTTCGTTTTTTGAAAAATACTTCTTTTATCTGAAAAAAATGAATTTTTCTTTACATTATGTCTAAGAAACTCATAATATGGATTCTAAAATTATAAGGGTTATATAAAGTTCAAAATTTATTAATACTATTCATAACCACTTTTGAACTGCTAGTTTGGTAAGTCGTGGTGCACTTGAACTCGATGTTCCGTGTAGTGTCAGTTATTGAATTACTTTGAGGAACTAACATACTATGAAATCATGGGGTTTTACAAGAATCTTTTTCACCTCAATATTAAACACAGTGTTCCTAGTAGGACTCAAACTGTTTTCTATGATTTTAAAATTGAAATTTTCGATTAAAATAATTTTCACTCACTAAAAACTAATAAAACACACTCAAATTGTCTTGATACATTAGTAAAATAACTCAAAAGTTATTTGTGATGTGTATGAATCAGACTCACATCAAACCAACACACAATGTCACTGGCGTGACTCAAATTTCATGTTTTCAATTTTAAATGAAATTTTAGTAAAAACACAAGTTACATGATAAGAACTAATAAAACACATTCAAATTAGTTTTATACTTTATTATAATGATTCCTAAGTCATTTGTGACATATATTAATCATCCTTACCTCATTCTGATGCATGGTGTGACCGGTATGACTCCAAGTGTGTGTTTTTAGTTTAAAATGATATTTTAGTAAAAACAATGACAAACTCAAAACCAAGAAAACACATTCATATTCTTTTAATACTTTAGTAAAATTATCCATAACACATTTTTGATATGTAGGAATAATTTGTATCTTAATCTAATACATTGTGTTCTTGGTATGACTCAAAGTGTTTGTTATCAGTTTAAAATCGACATTTTAGTTCAAAACATGTGTAACTCACTGAAAACTGAGAAAACATGCTTGGTATTTATTGATAATTTAGTAAAATTATTCATAAGTAATTTTTTACATGTATGAATCATTCATACGTCAAAATAACACACAATGTGACTGATATGACTCAAATTGTGTGTTTTCGGTTTAAAATGACATTTTAGTAAAAAAACACAAGCGACATACTCAAAACTAAGAAAAAAACATTTGGAATGTTTTGATAATTTAGTACAATGATCTATATTTCAATTTTGATATTTATAGATTATCTTCACCTCAATCAGATACATGGTGTGACTGGTATAACTCCAAGTATGTATTTTTTTAAAAAAATTGATATTTTGTAAAAAAGACAAGTGGCAAACTCAAAACTGAGAAAACACGTTCGGATTTTTTTAATACTTTAGAAAAATGATCCATAAGTCATTTGTTACATGTAGGTATCACCCACACCTAAATCCTATACATGGTGTCTCGGTGTGACTCAAAGTGTTTGTTTTCAGTTAAAATTGACATTTCAATTCCAAACATGTGCCACTCACTAAAATCCAATAAAACGTGAACAGTTTGTCTTAATACTTTGGGAAAATGATTCGTAAGTCATTTGTGAAATGTAAGAAAACATTCTCACATCAAGCTGATGCATGATGTGATCAGTATGACTCAAATTGCATGTTTTTAGATAAAAATGATATTTTAGTAAAAATGAAAAGTTACATACTCAAAACTGAGAAAACATATTTGTATTGTTTTGATACTTTAGGACAACGATCTATATGTAATTTGTGACATGTTGGAATCAGTACTACCTCAATTTGATGCACAGTGTGACCAGTATGACTATAAGTGTTCGATTTTATTTAAAATTGACCTTTTATTTGTGTATTGTTTAATATTATGTTTAACTTATTTATTTATAGTATTACTAACCTAAAAATATTTCTTATATGGGTGGATTCTTTTTCTCGAGTTGGGGTGTTTTTTTCAGAAACTGAAACCATGATCATGATTTTTTTTAGAGGGTTTTGGGTACCAAGAACAATGAAACATTGATGTTTTTGAATTTTTAGGATAGTACTTTCTAATTTAATTGTAAAAAAATTGTTTTAAATGTATATAATATAGTGTTTTTTATGTATTTTTGGCGTAATTTTCATTTTAATTAAATTATGATTTTTTCATATATATCTATATATACAAGTTGTTGTAGTAGTGCACTATAATTTTTATAGCACACTACAATAGTATGGCCTTTATCAGTTCTATTTATAGTTCTGATAAAGGCCCCCCTTTATGAGCGTTAATGAAAGTTCTAATAAATAGTGCCATTTATGAGTGCTAGAAAAAAGTACTGATAAAGGGATACCTTTATAAGTGCTAAACTAGGGCTGACAAAAAACACATTTATCAGTGTTTTTTAGCACATATAAAGGTCCCCCTTTATCAATTCTTTTTTATCACTGATAAAGGGGTCCCCCTTTTAATACAACTTAGGAAAACAACATTTTTAGTACCATTAAATCCTATTTTGTGTGTTGTTAAATGGTCGATTTGTGGTAGTGTAGTGCATTTTTTTGTACTGATAAAGGTGGATCTTTATCATTGTTTTTCTTAGAGATAATAAAATAATTTAATAAAAAGATATTATTAATATATATATATATAATTATCATATTTATATTCAGAAAATAATGTTTATTTACATACATTAATTTAAAAATGCATGTATGTAATTAATATAAATATGATATATTAATATTGATTTTTTAATAATTAAAAAATTATATAAATATAAATGATGCATTGTCAATATGTGATATTTGAACTTATATATTTATATCAATGTCTACGTGCATATATGTGTATGCATTATGTTTTGTGTGTGTGTGTGTGTGTTTTGCATGTGTGTGTGTGTGTATAGATGTTATATATGTACAGATGCATGCATGTGTATGTATACGTTCACATGTACATGGGAGACACACACACACACACACACACACAGATATATATATATATATATAACATGTGTATGTATGGCATGAACTTATTTCACATTTAACGAATATTTTTTCATTTTTGTTAAAATATTTTTGGAATTTACTCATTTTTTATACATATTTATATTTTACTAAGTATTATTTTTAGTATGTATATATTTATATGATTAGTATTTATTCAATTTTATTTGTTAATTTTTTAATATTTTAAAAAAAATTAATTTTATATAATTAACTAACTTAAATGCATTTTTTTAATATTTCCTTCATTTCTCTATGTGTTTACAATTCATGTAGTTAATCTTATATGAATTTATTTTTTAAAATAGTTTTTTCTATTGGATTCTATTTATTATTTTTTAATATTTATTTCATTTAATATTATATATTCATTTTTAATATTTATTGATTTTTATATTTTTTGGAATTTAATCACTTTGTAATATTTATTTATACAAATATTTATTTACTATACATATAATATTTTCAGTATGTTTTTAATTTATATGAATAATTTTTATTGATTTTTTATTATAGATAAATATTAGGACCTAGATAAATATGGTCGTAAAAAATTTATTGAATATTAAAAGAAATGATTTAGTCATTAAAAAGTATATTTATAGATTAGGCTATAGATCACACCCCTCATGTCCATATCAATCAGTGATGAGCAGTAAATATAAACAAATATATATTTAAATATATTTATTTATAATTATAAATCTAAATAAAAAATTATTTATTTAAAAAATTATAAAATTATAATAAATATATTTAGATAATAAATATATTTATTATATTTATAATTATATATATTTATATATTAATAAATATATATAATTATATAAATATATATAATTGTATTATTATATTTATAATTATATGCATATATTTTTAAGTATATTTATTTATAATTATAATTATAAATAAATAATTATTTATTTAAATAATTATAAAATTATAATAAATATATACATATGGGATGTTATAGGTCTAGGAGATCTCCAATGGAAAAAGCTGAAGGTGTCCATGCCTCCTTCAGTTTCATGGCTTTACCGCACTATCAGGGATTCAAGCTTATTCCAAAAAGGAGTTCTCGGGCAACCCATATGGCTCTAAAGTTCGATTCGAGATCTATTGAAGGTTTCCTGATTGGAGATGGAAGATCATGTGTGTATTTAGATCTAAATTTGAATACCAACAAGTGTTTGCTGGAGTCATTCAGTGATTCCACCATAGGAATAATTCTTATAAAATGAGCATAGGTTCATGTGGATGCGAATTTGGAGGAATTTTCTGAAAGTTTAGAAATGGGGGAAATCTGTAAATGCAAGGCTCGTTCTTCCTAAGATGTGAAGACCTGGACGATTTATGCTATGATTCTGAGAGTTTTATTTTTTATGTGGTTTCTCATATTGGAGGTGTGTTTCTCTCGACCGTTATTTTTTTTCATTGTATTTTTTCTTCATATGAATACAGACTATGAGCTTGGAGATTTCATGGAGTGTTCCTGAAACCTGGTTCACTACATCTACATGAGAAATCCTTGGACTTCAATGCCTTGAAATAAAAGAATAATGAGGCCCAATTATGAATTAAATTTAATGGTATTAATTGGTTACTCTAAAACCCAAATATCTTTCCTAACATTTCAATGGCTATTAGATCTTATATTTTTCTCAACAAGGAAACAGAGCATGTCCACCTTGGCCACTTCTCCAGAATTTTGTTTTAATCTCATCTCAACTTTTTCCTTGTTGATAGAATAATACTCTCCACTCCCAATGATGAAATTCTCATCAGTTTTGAGTATGAGAAGTGCCTGAAGTTCTATGTGGAATGTATGGTTGTTGGTCACTCTTTGGAGGATTTTCTATAAGATCGCCTTGTGTGTGGTTTATGGAATGAAGGGAAATTTGTCTAAGCTATGTAGAAAATGGAAAAGGGGAAGTTTGTGGAAGATTCTAAATCTTAGTATGTTGTTCAGTCTACTATTAACAAATATTAACAAAAGGAAAGTATCTATAGGGACCCGACCTTTTGTTACATTACTATTACATAATATTAAAGATAAAAAACATAATAATATTACACATAGAGTATCCAAAGGTTTAGTGTCTTGGGAAAACTAGGACCATACATAACAACTACAACATCAATCATAAACAGTTATTTAATTTCTTCCTCTCTAGCTTCTTATTGGAACTTGTCCTCTCCTTAATACATGTAGCCACCTGAGGATATACATGAAAATGGGTGAGCTAGAAGCCCAGTAAGAGGATATATAAGAACAATATAGCATGGGGTGAGCATAATCATAACATGGAAAAAAGATCATGAACATGAGAGGAAGCAAAAATATAAGACTTGAAATGTGGCAATGCATAAAAATGAAACATCATGTCTTAGTGGTTAACTACCACACATACTTGTGAACCAAGATAGAATCATTTTCACACATCATTTCACATTTACTCATGAGATTCATCACTTTACCCAATGCATTGGAGCTCTGTATAATTCAGGGCGCACCTGTCACATTGAAACATTCATATTGCGCTATATAATTCCGGGCGCACCCGTCACATCATAAAATTATCATCATCATGATTTACACATAGAAAAAATATAAAAAATGTACATAACTAACCCATGGAATGGAATGGGTTTCATCTCATAATAACACAATCATAAGCTTTGGGTTCCCAAAAGAAAGAGGGAATAACATATATGTTACAAGAACCGTCCACTTTGAGTGAGAAGTAAAAGGGGTGTTCTTAAAAGAGGATTTCTTTTGGAAAACATTTTGTTTGACATAAAAACCAGTGAAAAATATGTATATCCCATAAAATTAAAGACAATTATGAACAAATTATCTTTAAGGAGTAACCATGTCAAAAATAGAGTGAAAGAGGGAGAACCTGAAGGAAGAAAATTGGGTTCGAGATTTCCCCTTACCTTGTATCTGAATGCTTCCATCCTATTAATGTCCTATATAATGACATTATATTAATTAATTAGAAATTAAAAAACCTTTTATACATTAATTAGGTTCATTATGGCTTCATTATGTCATATTATGTTCCTTTGGATGACTTATAGAGTTTAAAAACATTGTTCAGAGGTGTTCGTTTTTATGGTTTTTCTTGGGTGGTTCACTTGTATTCATAAATTAAAGTTCGAGTAAAACATGGGTAAACATCCAGAACTGATATTAAATTTTATTAATGATATTACAGGATTTTTAATGATCTTATAATTAATCATATTATATCCTTGTAGATGAATCATTAGATAATAATTAAATGATGATTGTTTGGGTAAATTTGGGTGGTTTTTCGATCACAAAGAACTTGTTTTAATTTATCACTTAATAATATGATCATAAGTTAGTTCCAGATATTTAAATAGGAGATAATACATAAAAAATGTTTTGTTTCAACCATTAAAATGGTTTCATGGCCAGATATGAAGGTATAAATGGAAGAAGAAAGCATGTCGTTCTTGAAGGTGAAAAATTAACACCTCGCGAACAACGTTCTCTTTAATAAAATATAAGGAGGAGGGAAAGTGGGTTGGATGATATAATATCCCATTAGCATCATAAAATTCCATTATATTTATAATAATATAGTTACAATACAATTTAGATGAAGATAGGTGGGGAGATATCAAGAAATGAACTTGAACTTGAAAGGAAATTAAAGAAGAAGAGGGAGAGAAATTACCTCTTAAATCTTCCTCTTGAGATCCTTCTTAAGGAAGCTAGGATTGGTCTTTTGATGAGACCAGCAGCTCTTGAACGTGGGATAGGGGATAATGAGGTGGTTTGGGCAATGTGTATAGAAGTCTTGGATCTTGAGAGGTGTGAAGAAATGAGGGTGTGAATGGTGGTATTTATAGTGGAGGGGAGAGGGCTTTCCTTAATATAAAATTCATTAGTTTATTAATTTCCCCTACGACAAGGAATAGTGAGTCTTGAATGACCAAGAATAGTAATTTTATAATGTGATCTCGAACCAAGTGGGCAGAAATCAGCAGTACATCACACATGACTCTATAAGTTTCTTATTTAGCTTATTTTTGTAAATTACGGTATTTCACTATTCATCAAAACTTCAAGTATTTCAGAAAAATCACAAAAATTTAACCCTACCATTTTTAAGTGTGGAGAATCCAAAAATGAAGTTCATTTTTCAAAAATAATTTTCTAAATATTATTAATTTAATATTTAATTAAAAACATAATTTACTTAAAAACAGTTTCTAAACGTTAAAACTGAATTTATTATGCTTTCAAAATTTACGTAGGGTCTAATAAAATTATCTAAAAACTATAAGACATGGATTCAATAATTTATGAATACATTTTAGAAAAATAAATTTTCTTTTAAATTAATTAATTATTTATAATTAATTATTTATGACTTACAAAATACAAAAACATTTACTAAGGTCAAATTGTCACTTTCTAAGATGTCTAAATTTTCTTTAATTATTCATGGGTAAGTTTACTTTTATGTTGGATGATTTACTATTCATAAGGGTCATATTACTATTCATAAGGGTAGGTTACTATTCATAAGGGTAGGTTATTATTCACCAAAAATTATTTTTGTTTTATTAGACTCCAAAAATCACCTTGAACACAACCATGTATGTCAGATTTTCGAAATTCAAAACATATAAGTGACAAACTTATTTTTAGAGGTCACTTAGAACTTATTAGATCATTATGTTGTGTTTTCATGTGATTTTATGACATGATTATAAGAAGGGAATTTCCATTGAAAAACTTTGGGTCGTTACATTCTTCCCCCCTTAAGAAATTTCACCCCCGAAATTTCTCTTTACATAAACTGGTGAGGGTACTTCTCCTTCATTGACTCTTCTAGTTCCCAAGTTGCTTCCTCAAACTAATGGTTCCTCCACAACACTTTGACAACATGGGTTGTCTTGTACTGTAGAACCTTATCTCTCCAATCTAGAATCATTACTGTCTACTCTTCATTGGAGAGATCATCTTCCAGCTGCATCACCTCTGAGTTTAGTACATGTGAGGGGTCTGGTATGTACTTCCTCATTAGTGATACATGAAACACATCATGAACTTGAGCCATAATCGGTGGAATTTAAAGACGATAGGCCACGGCTCTTATGAGTTCAAGGATCTCTAAGGGGCCAATGTACCTTGGGTTTAACTTCCCTTTCTTCCCAAATCGCATTACTCTCTTCCATGGAGATATTCGAAGGAAGAATTTATCTCCAACGTCGAACTCCAAGTCCCTTCGACGGTTGTCAGCATAGCTATTTTGCCGACTTGAGTAGCTTTGATGTGTTTCTGGATGAATTGAACCTTCTCTGTCATATCTTGAACAAGATCAAGTCCAAGTAGCTTTCTTTCTCCAACTTCATCCCAACAGGTTGGAGTTCTACATCGCTTTCCATATAGAGTTTCATATAGATCCATCTGAATACTCTAGTGGAAGCTATTGTTGTATGAGAACTCAACCAATGGGAGATGCTTATCCCAAAAACCTTTGAATTCAAGAGAGCAGGCTCTTAGCATATCTTCAAGTGTCTGAATAGTTCTTTCAGACTGGCCATCAGTTTGGGGGTGATAGGTCGTGCTGAAATTTAATTCAGTACTCAAAGCATGTTGAAGGCTCCTCTAGAATTTAGATGTGAACCTCAGGTTGCGGTAAGAGAAAATCGAGAGTGGAACACCGTGCAGTCTCACCACTTCCTTCACATATATCTTTGCAAGTAGTTCAAGCGATATATCTTCCTGAATAGCGATAAAATGGGCAGTCTTGGTGAGTCAGTCAACCACAACCCATATTGCATTATTTCCCTTCAACATCTTTGGGAGACACGTGACAAAGTCCATAGTAACATTTTCCCATTTCTACATGGGTATAGTAAATGGATGAATCATACCTTTGGACTTTTGTCGCTCATCTTTAACTTGCTGACATACCAAGCACCTTCATATATATTCTGCAATATCATTCTTCATGTTATCCCACTAGAAGTGTTCTTGTAGATCACGATATATCTTGGTACTCCCATGATGGATAGAGAATGTTGATCTATGTGCATTATCTAATAGCTCCTTCTTTATCCCAGGTGATGAAGGCACACAAAGCCACATTTCAAATTGAATCACACCATCATCGTCGATATGGAACTCTGGCAGCTTCCCTTTCTTTACTGAATTCACCCTCTTTTGTATCTCTACACCATCCCTTTGTTCTTCATTAATCTTCTCCTGGATGGATGGTTGCGCAATCATTTGGGAAAGGTATGATGTATCCCTTACCCTTATGATTTCCAAGTCCATTCATTGCATATCCAAAAAGATAGGGTCTTTCTCAATCCGCAACATGGATAGAGTAGCAGGTTCTTTTCTTCTTAGATCATAAGCTACATTGTTTGCCTTTCTAGGATGATAGTGAATAGAGCAATCGTAATCCTTAATTATCTCTAACCATCTCCTTTGACGCATGTTGAGATCCTTCTATGTGAATATATACTTTAGGCTCTTGTGGTCGGTGTATATGTCACACTTCTCACCATAAAGGTAGTACCTCCATATTTTCAAGGAAAAAATCACGTCTTCCAGCTCTAGATCATGTGTCGGGTAGTTCTACTCATGTATCTTTAACTTCCATGAGGTGTAGGCTATCACATAGTCATTTTTCATGAGTACACAACCCAATACTTTTTTTGAAGCATCACCGTATATCAAAAAACTTTCTCCACTTTTCGGTAGTGTGAGTACAGGTGAAGTGATCAGCCTTCTCTTTAGATCTTTGAATCTTCCCTCACATTCTTCTGTCCAGACATACTTTACCCCTTTCCTCGTTAACATAGTTAGAGGGCTTGACCATCATGATAAGTTTCTCACAAAACGTCGGTAGTACCCAGCTAATCCAAGAAAACTATGGATTTCTGTGACACGAGAGGGCCTGGGCCATTCCTTGAACACTTATGTTTTTGAAGGATCCACAGAAATTCCCTCACTTGTGATCACATGTCCCAAGAACGTTACTTTCTTCATCCAAAAGTCACACTTTCTGAACTTGGCGTACAACTTCTCCTTTCTCAAGGTCACCAACACAAGTCTTATATGTTCTTCATGTTCCTCCTTTCTCTTGGAGTAGATGAGAATATCATCGATAAACACTACCACAAATTTGTCAAGGTAATGTCTAAAGACTCTATTCATCAAATCCATGAAGATTTCTAGGGAATTAGTAAGTCTGAAGGGCATCACCAAAAACTCATAGTGTCCATACCTTGTACGGAAGGCAGTCTTCTGAATATCTTCTTTCTTCACCTTTACCTAATGATATCAAGAACGAAGATCCACCTTTGACAAGTATTGAGATTCTCTTAACTGATCAAACAAGTCATCAATCCTAGGGAGAGGATACTTGTTCTTTATGGTGATCTTGCTGAGTTCCTGATAATCGATACACAGCTGAATTTTTCCATCCTTCTTCTTCACAAAGAGCATCGGTGCACCCCAAGGTGATGTACTAGGGAATATAAACCCTTTGTCTAGATTCTCTTGCAGCTTCTTCTTTAACTCCTACAGTTCGATAGGAGCCATCCTATAGGGACACTTCGAGATTGGAGTAGCTCCAGGAATGAGTTCAATTGAGAACTCTACCTCACGATCCGGGGGAATTCTAGGTAACTCTTCGGGAAATACATCACCATATACCCTTACGATGGTAATTTCCTCAAGGTTGGAACTTTCCTTCGACTCAACCATTTGGGTGAGGTATGCTTCTTCATAGGGAATCAACACCCACACCATTGAAGGATTTTTCAAAGGAGATTCATAATATTTCATGAATTTTTTGAGGAGCATGGGATGGTTCAGAATATGAAAAGATATTTCCTTTTCCTGACACTTGATATGTGCTATATATAACGAGATCCAATCCATTCCCATTACAGCATCAAATTCCACCAAGGGAAGTATTATGAGATTTTTCGGAAGAGTCTTCCCACATACGCCAATAGGAGAAGAGTCAAACACTTCGGTTGTAATGATTGAACTACTTGGTGTTTTTATATATATCTCTACTTCAAGGTTTTGGGGCTTTGATTCTATAGTTCTAGCAAACTTTCAAGATATAAAGGAATGTGTACAAACCAAATCAAATAAGTCTTTTGTCATTCTTGAGTGAATAGGAAGTGTACCTTGTACGAATTCATTATTTGGATCCACTTCCACAGTAGTGATGGAATAATCCTTCCCTTGTTCCTTTGGTTTTAGTGGTTACTAACACTAATTACCCTCGAGACCTCGAGGTTTAGTGCACTGGTTTTCATAGTGTCGTGGCTACCTACAGTTGTAGCATTGAACCATGAATGGTTCTCTCCTCTCATCAGCTACATTCTCCTTCCTTTTTATGTCTTTTCGACACTCTTGATCATGATGTCCTTCTTTCCCAGACTTGAAGCATTTCCCTGTCCCTTTGATTCAGTTCCCATGGTGCAACTTCCCACATTTTTTGCATGTGGTTCGTTGAGTTTTCTCACTTTTGTCATTAGATCCTCCAGCTTGAATCTCCATATTTTTTTTCTTATCTCCATATCCATGGGACCATTCTCCAAACTCCATCTCCACTTTGAGAGCACATATAACAACTTCTTCATAACTCCTAAAGTCTTGTATTGCACGAGCCTTTCGAAGGTGCGGTTTTAATCCACAAAATAATCTATCAATTTTGCTATCATTGTTGATAACAAAACCTAAAGCGTACCTTGAAAGACTTGTGAAATTTGCTTCACAGGATGTGACATATTCTCCTTCTTTTTTCTTGAGCTTTATGAATTCTCTCTCCATATTCATGCAAAGAGTTCTTGGGAAATACTTATTAAGAAACATTATCTTAAATTCTTCCCATTCCATCTCTTCAATTTCCTTCTGTGGCTTGGAGTTCTTAATCAAAGACCACCATTGATCGGCTTCTCCATCTAGATGATAAACGGATAGGGTCACCTTCTCCATATCATAATAGTGAAGAACAGAAAATATCTTCTCCATGAAGTTGACACACTGTTTAGTAGCAAGTGGATCGAATGTTCCACTAAACGTCGGTGGTCGTTGCCACATAAAACATTCGATAGCCAGTTGGTCCCTCTTTGGTGAAGGAAGACGTTCCCCATTATTATGGTTATTGTTCATAACCTAAGATAATTGGGTAATAATCGCCATGAAGTTTTGAACTCCACCTCCCAAATCATTGGGGATTTTGTTTGGGAAATCGTTGTGTTGGCCCTCGCACGAGTTGTTGGCCGGATTTCTCCTAGTTCCCACCATTTTTTAAAATAGAAAAGGTTAGAACAAAACATAAGTAAACAATTAATGAGTACATAACTTATTCATTTGAACAATTTATACTAAATCATAACATATGGGATCCTTATGTAAATATTCTTGTGTGCATTTTTGTACTTAGTCTCATGTTGGAGGTTTTCTCTAGGGTTCACTAATCCTAATTCCCAAATTAACTAAACCATTCCTCTGATACCAACTATAGCGACCCGACCTTTTCAAACATTACTATTACATCATTTTTAAGATAAACAACATAATAGTATTACACATAGAGGATCCAAAGGTTTAGTGTCTTGGGAAAACTAGGACCATACATAACAATTACAACATCAAGCATAAATAGTTATTTAATTTCTTCTTCTCTAGATTCTTATTGTCACTTGTCCTCTCCTTAATACATGTAGGCACCTGAGGATATACATGAAAAGGGTCGAGCTAGAAGACCAGTAAGAGGATAGATAAGAAAAATATAGAATGGGGTGATCATAATCATAACATGGAAAAAAGATCATGAACATGAGACGAAGCATAAATATAAGACTTGAAATGTGTAAATTCATAAAAATGAATCATCATGTCTTAGTGGTTAACTACCACACATACTTGTGAACCAAGCTAGAATCTTGTTCACACATCATTTCACTTTTACTCAGGAGATTCATCACTTTACCCAATGCATTGGAGCACTATATAATTCCGGTCACACCCGTCACATTGAAACATTCATATTGCACTATATAATTCTGGGTGCACCCGTCACATCATAACATTATCATCATCATGCTTGCCACATAGAACACGTATCAAAAATGTACATAATTAGCCCATGGAATGGAATGGGTTTAATCTCATAATAACACAATCATAAGTTTTGGGTTCCCAAAATAAATATGGAATAACATATATGTTACAAGAACCATCCACTTTGAGTGGGAAGTAAAAGGGGTGTTCTTAAAAGAGGAGTTCTTTTGGAAAAAAATTTGTTTGACATAAAAACTACTGAAAAACATGTATACCCTAGAAAATTAAAGACAGTGATGAACAAATTATCTTTAAGGAGTAACCATATCAAAAATTTAGTGAAAGAGGGAGAACCCGAAGGAAGAAAATTGGGTTTGAGATCTCCCCTTACCTTGTATCTGAATGCTTCCTTCCCTTTAATGTCCTGTATAATGACATTATATTCTTTAATTAGAAATTATAGAACCTTTTATAAATTAATAGGGTTAATTATGGTTTCATTATGTCATTTTATGTTCCTTTGGATGACTTATATAGTTTAAAAACATTATTCGGGGATGTTCGTTTTTATGCTTTTTCTTGGGTGGTTCACTTGTATTCATAAATTGAAGTTTGGGTAGAACATGGGTAAACATCAAGAACTGATATTACATGTTATTAATGAGATTAAAGGAGTTTTAATGATCTTATAATTAATCATATTATATCCATGTGGATGAATCATTAGATAATAATTAAATGATGATTGTTTGGGTTAATTTGGGCGGTTTTTCGATCACAACGAACTTGTTTTAATTTATCACTTAGTAATATGATCATAAGTTAGTTCCAGATATTTAAATAGGAGATAATACATACAAATTGTTCTGTTTCAACCATTAAAATGGTTTTATGGCCAGATATGAAGGTATAAATGGAAGAAGAAAGCATGTCGTTCTTGAAGGTGAAAAATTAACACCTCACGAACAACGATCTCTTTAATAAAATAAAAGGAAGAGGGAAAGGGGGTTGGATAATATAATATCCCATTAGCATCATAAAATTCCATTAGATGTATAACACTGGAGTTACAATATAGTTTAGATGAATATAGGTGGGGAGATATCAAGAAATGAACTTGAACTTGAAAAGAAATTAAAGAAGAAGAGGGAGAGAAATTACCTCTTAAATCTTCCTCTTGAGATCCTTCTTAAGGAAGCTAGGATTGGTCTTTTGATGAGACCATCATCTCTTGAACGTGGGAGAGGGGATAGAGAAGAGTTTTGGGAAGAGTGTAGAGAATTATTGGAGCTTGAGAGGAATTAGGAAATGAGGGTGTGAAGGGTGGTATTTATAGTGGAGGGGAGAGGGGATTCCTTAATATAAAATTCATTAGTTTATTAATTTCCCCTAAGACAAGGAATAGTGAGTCTTGAATGACCAAGAATTGTAATTTTATCATGTGATCCTGAACCAAGTGGGCTGACATCATCATAACATCACACATGACTCTATAATTTGTTTATTTAGCTTATTTTTGTAAATTACGGTATTTCACTATTCATCAAAAGTTCATGTATTTCTGAAAAATCCCAAAAATTTACCCCTACCATTTTTAGACGTGTAGAATCCAAATATGAAGTCCATTTTTAATAAATAATTTTCTAAATATTATTATTTTAATATTTAATTAAAATCATAATTTACTTAAAAACAGTTTTTAAAAGTTAAAACTGAATTTATAGTGCTTTAAAAAATTACGTAGGGTCTTATAAAATTATCCAAAAACAATAAGACATTGATTCAATAATTTATGAATACATTTTAGGAAAATACATTTTCTTTTAAATTAATTAATTATAATTATTAATTTATGACTTACAAAATACCAAATTGTTTACTAAGGTCAAATTGTCACTTTCTAAGATTTCTAAATTTTATTTAATTATTCATGGGTAAGGTTACTCTTATGTTGGATGATTTACTATTCATAAGGTTCATATTACTATTCATAAGGGTAGGTTACTATTCATAAGGGTAGGTTACTATTCACAAAAAATTATTTTTGTTTTATTAGACTCGAAAAATCACCTTGAACACAACCATGTATGTCAGATTTTCGAAATTCAAAACATATAAGTGACAAACATATGTTTAGAGGTCACTTAGCACTTATTAGTTAATTATGTTGTGTTTTCATGTGATTTTATGACATGATTATAAGAAGGGAATTTCCATTGAAAAACATTGTGTCATTACAGTATCCATATCAAGACCAGAAATAACCTATGGTTGATAAAGCTAGAATGGATTTAGAAAAATTTCATTCTTCACCTTGGAAATCTGATAGATCTTGGGTAGAAATAGTGGAGGAAGAGGCTCTCACTCATCATAATCCTCAGGAGAATGACTACTTTTTTATTGACTCCCACTTTCATAATCTTCTGGATGATAATGCAGTGAGTCTTCAGTGTAGGAAACTATGAAAGATGTTGATGATTTAGATTGTGATCAAGTGGTGTTGGCCACCCCAACTCACTAGATATCCAATTATGTTAATTTATGTGAAACACATGTATTTACTTCCAACTGTTATGAAGTTCTATATTTGACTAACCTTTTAGGATAACTCTCTATAGAGGAACCCTTGCATGATAAGGGAGAGATCATTGGGGAAGTGAACTGGGCTGAAGTAGGTACAAGTGACTTGGGAGACTCCAATGTTCATGAGAACACTTGGTAATGTGTGAAATCATAGAGGGAAGGTCGGCATATGAGGATTCATGGATTCAGGAATGGTCGAATTGATTGGGGTTCTTTTTACAATGAGGAATATAGGATTGGTTATAACATTACAAAGAAATTGGGTATCTAAATTTTATTTTATAAGGGATTTTTTTGATTTATCTAACCACATTCTATGATCTTTCTATTTTTTAGCTTTTTATGAAAGGGATCCAACCCTATCTTTCAAAAAAAATATAATAAATTTATTTATTATATTTATAATTATATACATTTATATATTAATATATAAATATACTCAAGATGGTGTGAACCATAGGTTGTAACCCATGATCCTGAAATTTATTAAAAATAAATCAAATACTGAGAACAAAGATAGATGGCATATGAAAAAAGTGACAAACCACTGCCACAAATCAAAGAAGATATATTCCTAGGAAATAAGAGAAGAAATTCATCTTTTGGACTGAGATCAGACATAACCCCCACCTCTTGGATGAAGACCCCTCTTCAAGGTTTTGGGATTTTTTCATGTCTCATCATCGTCAGCTTGAGGTTCAATGTTATCATCCAGTGGTATGAGATCCTCAAGAGGCTGAAGATTTTATTCTCCAACCAAACTTAAACCCTTCGATAATACACTCAATTTATAATTTCTCCTTGAATTGATAGTATCATTGCTTGGGTATTGTCCTTATACTTAGATTATTCCATGAGAATTGATGAATTATTCAAGGAAAACCTCCTTGTTATTAAATCTATATAAAATTTAAAGTAGACTAAGGGAATACTCCCTTGCCTTCAGTTTGACCTAGATCAAGGGAGACTCATTAGAAGTATTTCCCTTCATATATGAAGCATCCATCTTTCCCAAACATGATTCTTTACAATCACCAAGATTTGTATGGGCAGTCCCAAGCTGATAAGATAATTTAGCAACACCCATGTGCACAACACTATACATAAAAGTAAAATATTTGACTCCATCCTTTCCATAATTTGATTACATAGTTCTATGTTCCTCAGACTGAATGGCCCCAGAGGTATCCTTCCTAATGTTACTTGAATCCTAAGAGATTACATGGGTGGGGGCACCCTCTTCATCTATTTCAATGTCCTGGTGGTCAAGATCTTGTTCAGAAAGATCACAGTCAGTGTCCCTATACTTATACCCCTGACTCGGTGTCTAAGTTCCTTTAATGACCTCTTCTAGTGGTTCTTGATTCATGATACTCTATCCCTAACCCCATCTATAATTTTAGGTCCCTTCCAAGATATCTCTTTAGCCTTTTTATTCCTCTTTGATTAAGTTGGTAAGGAAGGTCCTACTAAGGTATAAAACTACTTCCCTTCACTATTTTTATATTATAGGTAACATTCCTTATATAGAAGAGAAAGTTCAGCCTCCTCCACTTCAGCAGATTCATATTGATCATCCTTCTTAGATCTAGCCACACCATACCTCAATGGGATCACAATCACACCCATTCCATAAATTGGTGTGATGTCATTAGAGAGAGCTGGGACATGATCATATACCACATTTTAGGAGAACCCTGTGATCAGTATAGGTAAACTATTCATGGTAACAGGGCAGCCCCTGGTTGCTTCCATGCACTTTCCAATTCCTCGATTCCTGGAGAGAGTCCCAGCAAAAGGGTCAGGGCCACAAAAAAATACCTAAGGGAAGTCACCTGAAACCACTGTAGTAAATGACTTAGGCTAGTTAACATTCTCCATCTTAATTCTCTCAGAATCATAAAGAACACCAAGAGATTTGACAGGCATCACATAGGCTCCGTTCATGATAGGGACCTTAAACTTTCATTGAGAAATTAAGTTCTCTATCTTCCTATAGTTATCATATAATAAGTTCCAAAAATAATTTTCTATAGAATTCCAAATCATATTATAGTTCTCACAACAAGTATGAGGTTTTTAAAATTTAACCTTTAGGTCAAGCTTAATATATATATATATATATATATTTATAATTATATATAATTATTTTTTAAAATATTTATTTATAATTAAAATTATAAATAAATATTTTTATTATATTTATAATTATATATAATTATATATTAATAAATATATATAAATATATAAATATTTAATATTATATGTAATTATACGGTATGGGAAGTTCGTGGGTTCTTCCTTCATGATCTCTCGATGGAGATTAGGGTTTTTTCTCATGGACTCTTCAGATTAGATTTCTTTGGCTAAATCATTCCTTTTTCAAGGTCAATTTGGCTCAAACAAGGCTATTACGATAGGATCTTGGGACTCGTCTAGTTTTGGACTTCATTTGAGGAATCTGAAAGATGATTATTTTCTACCCCATTTTAGAAATGGAAATACTGAATATTTAAACATGATACACTTTTATTCACAAAAAGACTCTTCTTAAGACTAGTTCATAGAGTATACAAGGATCATGTAATGGTAAATCAGGATGCAATCAAATATAGGCTTCATATTTTTCAATTTTCGATTGTGGTGTGACTCGCTCTATAAGCTGGTGGGAAATTGGGGATAATTGAAGACATTGTGAGGCTTCTTAAGAATACTTGGGTTTTCTCATATTGGATATTTATTCCTCTTAGTAAGGTTTTTTTCACCTATTTTTCCTTTATATGAATTTAAGTGAAGGTCTTGGGGCTATGGATCCATCTCATTGAAGCTCGGAAAAATTTACATACAATATTGGAACTTTCATTTTAACCCGATTAATCTAAATAACTCTCGAGATCAAATTTGAATTCAAATAATTGGATTGAATTGGATTTTATAGAATCCATGTATTTTATTTAATATTTCATCTACTTTTTATATTCCTACTAAAATAGAAATATCTACTGAGGTTGATCAATTTGGTTATTATGCAATAATTTATATGGAAGTAGACCTTAGTGTCACCCTGGTTGATAAGGTTGTGTTTTCCACTAATGAATATGATATTTATCTTCAAATAAGTTATGAGAATCATCCTTCATTTTTGTATGTTATGTCAATCTATAAGACATACATAGGCTGTTTGCATATGGGACCTTGTCTACTCATTATGTTCTATAAAATGTCATGGTGAAAATATGTGATGGAAGAATAATTGAACATGTAATCATGCTGATGAAATTCTTATTATTGACCAATATGTTTATCCGGTTGGTAATATTAAAGACAAAGATCATTTTCTTCTAGGTAAGAGGCTGAATCAGGAACAACTCCTATCATGATAGGGTATATTTCTCATAATGTTGTCGGTATTCCTCATGATCCCAAAATTTCTCATGATTCTTATCCAAGGAGGTTTTTAACTGATTATTTTGCTTCTCAAAGGCATTATGGGAAGATTTGAAATGATGGTGCAGTGTCTAAATATATTCCTTTAATTCATATGCATGATAAGAATGCTTCTAATATTCCATGTCCTCTGGTAAGTGGTTCAAATCCATGGTTTGATCTTATAAAGGAGGATAAATCAAATATGATTGGTTTTACATTTAGGGATAATCCAATTAGGGTTTATGAGGAATATCCTTCTGAAAATTCCCAAGAGGATGGCTAATCTGATCATGAATTGGGTTCTCAGGTTATGGCTGGGCATCAATTCTGGCAGGAGAAAATATGGACCTCAAAGATTAAAGGGAAAATGAATATTGTGGATGATTATTCTTAGAAAGGTAAACTTGTGAATAAAAAAGATTTTATCTCTTATTTTGTTAATAGGGTGGTGAAATACATTATTACTACCAACGAATATTCTATAAGTAGCAGTGGTCCTTCTATGGAGTATAGGAAAAATGATGATGAAGGTCCTGCCACTCTCTCCCCCAGAAATGTTAACCAGGATGGGTGTAAAAAATCTTCTGAAATTATAGTGGTTGTCCATGCCTACCAAATTAAATCTTCTTCTTGTTTTGGATCTTCAAAATCATATGAATTCAGATTAGATTACTCTAAGGGCTCAAATTCACTCTCTCTAGGTGTGGCCACTCCCTCAACCAAGATCCCTTTAAAAGAGGGATCTCTCCAGTATAGGGAGGGCACTTTTTCTATATCCACAATAGGTGATTTAGTTATAAAAATATATATAAACTCTACTCATATGATTAATAGTTAGAATATATAAGATTTAAAGGTGGATATCTCTTGGATAGTAAACCCAAAGGATGGTTTTTTCAGTATATTCAGAACCTATACATTCTATTAAGAGTAAGGCTAAAATAAAGGTTAGCATGAACAATTATTTTGAGTCCCTTTCATATGGAAGAAGTGAAGAGGATAGTCAAAAAAGTGGTGGTGCTCCATGGGCAGAAGAAATGACATAAAACGCTGATGTGGATCCTTCTGATGACAAATATGGATCATGGACTCAAGTCAAAACCGGGAGGAGAGGATGAATCCCTCATAGAAGGTGAGGTAAACTTTCTTATCATATTATGAGAATGTGATATCAGGTCACTTAATCTTTCTTGATTTTTCATTTCATGTTCTCTATGGACATATCATCGCATATAATCCTCCTCTGTATTTCTCTAGGTTTCTTTTTTATTTTAATAAATGGGTATCCTCACCTCACTTTTTTTAAATAATTATATATAATTATATAATTATATATAAATATATAAATATATTTTTAATTGCATACAAATATTTATAATTATATTTATTTATAATTATAATTATAAATAAACAAATATATATTTTAATAATTATAAAATTATAATAAACATATTCAAATAATAGAAGTATTTATTATATATATATATATATTTATAATTATATAGATTTATATATATTTATAATTATATAAATTTAAATTTTTTAATTGTATTAATTATATTTTTATATTAGGTCTTTATTAGCACTTTGTTAGTGCTGATAAAGAATTATTTTTATTTGTGCTAAAAAAGCACTTATAAAACATATCTTTATCAGTGTTAGAATTTTAACAATTATAAAGATATGTTTTATCAACTCCCTTTCAGCACTTATAAAGATTAGTTTTATCATCACTTACTATTCTATCACTAATAAAACCTCTATTTATTATCTATTTTTTGAAATAGGTGATAAAATCATTCTCAATCTTTTAAATAGAACTCTAACAAAGTTCTTCTCACTTTCATCATTCAATTTCTTATAGAACTGAATATATTTCATCTCTCTCCCTCGATCATTATGGATGAATAGAAACCTTCAAAATCTCAGGTATGTGATTACTTTTGATCTTCACTCCTCATTCAATATCATTGTTTGTTTTTAATTTTTTCAAGCAGTTTGAACAGCTGGTGTGTGCAATGATCTTATTTGTCATCGATCTACCTTGAACCTGAAAGTTGATTCAAGAAGTTCTAACATGTACCTCTTATATCTTTAAGTATAAAATACCTTTTCATTTCTTCCACGCATACAAAAAAACTCACCATGCATACAAATCATACTATGTGGTTTCCTCACAATAATACACATTTCCATCAGAATTTGAAAATCTATATAATGGGGCTGCAACGTATAAGTTTTATCTTCTTGCATGATATACCTCTTTTCATATGAATATTATCCCTCCATGTTAACTTTGTTATTTATTTATTTATAGAAAGTTATTTTACCAATCAATACTCTTAATTACTCCACATTAACATATTTCTCTAATAATTTACAAATTTTCATTTATTATATATTTACATATGAAACAAAATTTTATAATTGTTTTTGTTATTATTGTTTATAATGATTATTTCTATAAGAATTTATTAATTAGTATAATTCTATTATAATGATCATATATATGTATATATAATTTCAATTGTTCATGGTTGATTTTCCACCCAATATCCTTTTCCATGATCCATTGTTGGTTCCCCTATCCCTAACCCCCACATTCATTTTTACCCATTCATAATTATTTTTCAATACAATTGCATGGAGCTCCTTGTTGTGCACCAAAAACACTACTCAATTATCATGTAAGGTGGTGACTGTAAATAATAAGTAGACAATGTTTTTATGGTGTATATATGGTAATTGGATCCAAGTTCCAAGTATCCCCCTACTCCTATGGATTAAAATCAAAAAATTCTTCTTATTTTCTTCCATTACTATGCAAAATAACCCTAATAATTTTAATATCTTATGATTTGTTTTTTAATTTTTATAGGAATTATGAAATGAGTTTAATTTATTTTCATTATTTGTTAAAAATTTTATATTTATATCTCTTGATAAAAATTATTTCATTTTACTTTTTATTCTTATACACATACTCTATTTATATTCTTTATTTTTCATTTTAATTTTGTTCTTAATAATTTTATCTTGTTCTCACGTTAGTAAATTTTTATATTTTATTAATATTTTAATTATATCTATTTTTTTATACAGATTTTCTATATATTTTACACATGTTATATGCCATTAACACATAGGTTATTCACATGTATTATAGATCCATAATGAATTATCACATACGAAACAACTTGAAATTATGATATAACTTGAACATAAGTGGCATTAATTGATTACATGTCATTAAAAGTTTATATTACATAACAAACCAAAATATATTACTTTAACACCAATTTAGTATGACCATGTCAACACAAGATACTTCATTGGCCCAACACCAACATATCTAACAAAATCAATCCAACGCAATGAGCATAGTGAGGTTAAATTATTTCACTATTTTTAAACTCTAAACCACTACACTACATGTAACATCCCAAGTAAGTAAAGAATAATATATTTTCATATCTATATCTATTTATGAATTATATAGTGTTTTAGAGGCTTAAAATGAGAATAAATCCAATCTTAAGCATAGAATACTCTAATATTTTTAAAAGATTGTTTTACCGCCTTTTGATGGAAAACCATTTTTAAATATAAATTTGGAAAATTTTATAAGCTGAATATTTTAAAATAAACTTATTATTTATAATTGGGACATTGAAATTTAATTTGGATAAATTTTTGGTATTTTTCTGACAATGTTCATTTTTTAATGAATAGTGAAAAATACTGCATTTTACTTCAAAACTGCATTTTCATCTAATTTAATTATATGGTTATATTATCATTTTAATTGGTTTTAAATTGTAATTAGAATATATTCTTACTATTTAATCCAATTTTGGTCATTATAATTAATTTCACTTTGAAATTGGACATAAACAATTGTCAATCTTTTGATAGATATTGTTTCTTAAAAACATGGTATTTGTTTTGAAAACAGAAATTATTTTTAAATTAATTACTGTAATTTCTGTGTTTTGAATTTGGTAAAATGGATTTCATATTTGGAATAATAAGGTACAAATTATGTAATTAAGTCTCTTTTGTTATTTGGACATTATGAATAGTAATGACGGTGATTATCTTTAATTATCGTGATTAATTAGTAATCATATAGTTAACGGTAATAAAATAATATCATAATAATATAAAATGACCCCAACATGTGTCCAAATTCTCTTTTTTGAGTCATGGCCGACCATGGGATGCTTTTTACCTAACTTGAGGTCCCATGGAGTCACATGGATGTAATAGTGACATTTATGACATTATTTTTAAAAAGAAGAGAAATATAACAAAGGTTTGTATATCCTAAGTAAAACAATTTTAATTTTGTTTAAATAAATTATCTTATAGACTATAAATATTCATTAGAAATATAAAAATATTTCCTACATAATGGTATTTTTTTTGTAACTTTTAGATATTAAATAAATAAATTTATTTATGACACCATTATGATGCAATGATTACCTCATTAATGAACGATTTAAATAAAATGAAAAGATAAGCTAAAATATAAGACATACACTTGTTTAAAAACTATTGGATGAGTTTATTGATAACCTTTAATAGATTATCCTCAAAATATATCATTTTGGGTCTTTTAAAATTAAAAATCATTTTATAATAAAGTAACATTTCAAGACTTTCCAAAAGTGACCCTCCTCCCTCTTATAAAAGGCCCCCACCTCTACCCCCTTACCCACACCTCTCAAGCCCTTGGATCATCCAACCTATACACATATTATCTATTCACACCCCTATCTTACTCCTAGAATCCTCACTTTGGGCAGAATTCTTTCCAAGGAATCCTTTGCTCAAATCAAAAAGGAGTAACCTGATTTAGATGTAATGTCTTCTCTCGAGTTTCTTCCTGCTATTTTCCTTATTCACTCACCACTATCTTCTTATTATTTGATCCCATAATAACAATAGTATCCTAAATATACTAGTATTTTTTTATGATAAGGATTCTACCTACACATACACACACCTTCGTCTAATGGTTAAAGAACATATTGTTTCTGTGGGTGGCGAATTACTGCCTCACGAAACAATGATTGTTCAATATTCTTTTAACACCTTTCATGGTGACCATTATGATGTCACTGTATTTATATATGATATATGTGGTATTTATTTTTTATATATTCTTCTGAATTTTTTTTAAATCACATTTTTAGGCTTTTCATGTTGTGGAACTGCGATAATTACATCTGAGGAAGTGTGGACTACCACCCCCTCAAGTGATGTGACTTGTTCATTCCAAACATGGAATTTATAAATAATGTAATTAATGAACTTATGTTACCTATATAAAATTTATATTATATTGTAATTATAATATATATATATGTCTCATTTAGTTTTAATTCCTTTAATATGACAAAGAAATGAATGTAGCGTTCATGTGTACGTACGGCCTACCATCTCCATGAACGATGCATTTCATTTTTTATATCCAAATGTTATGGAATAGTATAAAATTAATATATACTAGATATATATGATATTTAAATCATTAATAACATTCTGGAGATGATGTACTTATAACTACATGGGCAATTCTTTTCAAACAAGTTCATTTTTGACTCATGTATCGAACATCGACAAAACGTATGATATGAAATCACATAATTAACTAATTATTATTACATGATAATATGTGATATTAATTGAATAATAAACTCTAAAGGGAGTCTGTAATCAATTATAAATTGAACTAATTTTATTAATCAGGAATATAAAGAAACGAAAAGGACATGTCGGACTTGAGGTAAGGGACTTCGTCTCAGTATCCTTTCATTGAGGCATACTACAATTTATATACGAAATTATTTTATTTGTTATATAATAAACCCTTTTTAATTTTAATTTCATTCAGAAGGAATCTTTTTACACAAATCGTTTTACTAAATGAAAAAAAAGGAATGTTTTTGTCTTATATATGCGGCGATAACGATTTCTCCGCCGCTGTGACCATTATTTGAGTTTCAAATTCCTCTACAAGCCATAATGTTTTTAAATGAAAAATAAATACCATGTTTTACTTATATTTTATTTTGGTATTGAAAATGGCTTTGATAATTTTTTGATTATATCAATGTGTTGTATTGATATCTTGTGATTGGAATATGGAAATATTATGTTTCTTTTATGTATTTTTTATATGATATGATTATGTAATGGTTCATGGGAATTGTTTATGAATTCGGATGGTTACGTGATAAAATAAGGGTAGGTGAGCCCGAGATAGCTCTCTAATGCATTGGGTAACACAAAGGAGTTAAACTCTAAGGTTTCTCTGAAGAGATTTAGGGAATATACTGTGATGGGTATTCCAAATGTAACCATGAGGGTTACTCCCTATGTAAGAATGTTATGAATGCCTCAAGTTACCTTTATATCTTATGATTTCTATGAGTTATTCATAAATCTTATGATTTCATGTTGTGTGTTAAAGTGCTTATATTTTATGAGTAAAGTATGATTTCATTGATTCTTATGTATACATTGACTAATGTTTTCTTTCCGTATTTTTATATCCCTTATTGATATTTTTATGCTCATCCCAAGTTTTTGAAATATTTTTCACAGGTCCAGGGAAAGTTACATGATGTGATGATAGTTTCGAGGAAGTGTTAAGAAAGAATCCATGTTTTGTTTTAAATATGATTCCTTTGGTGGAAAAAAATGAATATTGTCTTTGATGTAACCACCTTGTTTAAATATGGAATGTAATGAATGATTTATGATCTAATTCTCTAAAACTCTAAACCTGAAAAGATCCTCAAAGTGAATTCTTGAAATAACTCAAGATTAAGTAAGGTTTAAGGCTGGGGCCTCATAGTTGGTATCAAAGGTCGGTTTAGATAACTTAGGAGTTATAATTATATTAAACGATTATCCAAAAATATTTTTTTACACATTATGTTCAAATAGAAATTATATAGAATTTGTAGATTACTTTGTTATTTCATCTAATACATGTTTGTTCAGAATGGTTTTCCAAAGAGGAAATAGGGAAGCAGTGCTAGGAAGGCATACGGATGGAAATGACTTTCCAAAATAGCATCCTGAGATGTTCGTAATTGGAACTGAATAGTTTGTTTTAGTAATGGTGCAGTTGAATCAAGCGATAAATGGTGGTGGTATCCATGCACAAGATCTGTCAGATCAACCACAGAGGAACATGTCAGTAGTGGAACATTTCATGAGGCAACATCCCCCATCATTTATAGGATCATCTGAACGTGTGATAGCTAAATGGTGGATTAAAGAACTGGAGAATATTTTCGATGTCATGGGGTGTTCAGACAATCAAAAGGTTAGTCTTGTTGTTTACCATTTGGAGGGTGAAGCAGATCAATGGTGGTTAATGGTGAAAAATATCATGGACGCTGATGAGACTGATTCTCTTGAATGGGATGAATTCAAAGGTATGTTTCTTGAGAAATATTTTCCTAAGGCTGTTCAACTTATGATGGAAAAAAAATTCTTGGAATTGAGGCAAGAGGAAAACTCAGTGGCTTCTTATGAAGAAAATTTCACTCGATTGTCAAGGTATGATCCAAATTTTATCCGAGACCTTTATAGTAAAATCAATTGTTTTTACTCAGGATTAAAGCCAAAATATCAAAGGGCATTATCTTCTTGTGAGTTGAAAAGTTGTGAAAATCTTGTTCAATGTGCTGAGAATGTGGAAATGGATTTTTTCAATGATCAATTGTTCTATAAAAACAAACATAAGAAGAGACCGAGGTAGCAGGAGAAATGTAATAATCCTTCAAAAAGGTTTGATGGTACAAAAACTAAGTTTTTAATTTGTGATAAATGTGGTAAAAACCATGTTGGGGAATGTATTTTGAATTATGGAAAGTGATTTTGATGTGTTAAGATGGGACATAAGGATCGTGATTGAACTAGAAAAGATCAGGGTAATGGTAAGACCAAATTTGATTTACAGTTAGTGAAATGTTTCAAGTGCAATGAGATGGGTCATTATGCAAATGAGTTTTCGAAAAAGAGATCGAATGATGGAAATCAGTCAGACTACAAGCAGAAAGGTGTGGTGAAATACTTTGCAACTACTTCAGCAGATGTTGGGCCATCAAATGAAGTGGTATCAGGTACTTTGTTTTTTCAGATTAGGCCAATGTGTTGTTTGATTTAGGGTATAAACATTCTTTCATCTCTGAAAAATTTTCTATTAAATTGGGAATTCCATCTCAAGAAATGACGTTTGACCTTGTGGTAAAAACACCTGGGGTAAATGTTGAGGTAAAAAGAATTTATAAGAATCTTCCTATCCTTATCCATGGAAAGAACCTACTTGAAAACCTTATTTTTTTTACCTCTAGTAGAGTTTGATGTTATCATGGGTATGGATTGGATCTTTGTTTACCATGCTAAGATTGAATGTAGATCTAAAGAAGTTATTTTCCGAAAGACTTTTAGTTTGTGTACAAGAATGAACCCTTACTGTTGATAACATATCAAGAGGATGAGAAACGTGTAAAATATGGAAATGAATGTTTCCTTGCACATATTGTTGAAAACAAAGGAACCTTTTAGATTAATGATGTGCCAGTGGTAAATGAGTATCCAATGTTTTTCCTAATTAGTTTCCTTGAATAATACCAGATCGAGAAGTTGAATTTACTTTTGACTTAGTTCTTGATGCTAAGCCAATTTCAAAACCCCCTTATCAGATGGTTCAAATTGAACTTTTAGAGTTAAAGGAGCAATTTCAAGATTTATTAGAGAAAGGTTTCATTCAACCTAGAACATCACCATGGGGTGCTCCTGTATTATTTGTTAAAAATAAATATGGTTCAATGAGACTTTTCATTGATTATAGAGCCTTGAATAACATCACTGTTAAGAATAAATATCATTTACCTCATATCGATGATTTGTTTGATCAGCTCCAGGGAGCTCAGTATTTTTCAAATATTGACTTGAGATCGGGGTACCATCAGTTGAAGGTAAAGGAAGAAGATATTCTGAACACCACATTTCGTACAAGATATGGCCATTATGAATTTGTAGTTATGCCTTTTGGGTTAACCAATGCACCTGCTGTATTCATGGGCCTTATGAATAGAATTTTCCATGAGTTCTTGGATAATTTTGTGGTTGTTTTCATTGATGATATTTTGGTTTTTTCTAAAAGTAAATAAGAGCATTAAAGTCATTTAAGGGTTATTTTTCAAACCTTAAGAGAAAATAAATTGTATGTGAAATTCAGCAAGTGTGAGTTTTGGTTGCAACAAATGTTTTTCCTTGGTCACATTATTTTTAAGATGGAATAACTGTTGATCCTACAAAAACATAGGTTGTTGAATAATGGCCAAGACCCACAAATGTAACCGATATTTGTGGTTTTCTTGGTTTGGCAGGCTATTACCAAAGGTTTGTTAAAAAAATCACAGTTTTTCAGCTCATTGACTAAGCTAACTTGGAAGGGTGTTAATTTTATCTGGAGAAAATAATGTGATGATTATTTTCAGTAATTGAAAAGAATATTGGTGAATTCTCCAGTATTGGCACTACCTTTCAGTAATGGCGAGTTCATTATCTACAGTGATGCTTCATTGAAAGGACTTGGTTGCATCCTAATGCAGAATGATCAGGTAATTTCTTATGCTTCACGTCAGTTGAAAACTCATGAGATAAATTACCCTACACATGATTTGGAATTAACTGCTATTGTTTTCACTTTAAAAATTTGGAGGCATCATTTGTATGGTGTAAAGTGTGAAATATATACTGATCACAAAAGTTTAAAGTATATATTCACTCAGAAAGAATTGAACATGAGACATAAGAGATGGATAGAATTAATCAAGGATTATGATTGCACGATTCACTACCACCCAGGAAAATCAAAAAAAGTGGCAGATGCTTTCAGTTGAAAAATTAATGCTTCATTAAACATATTATGTTTGGAACATGATCCTTTCGTTAAGGATTTGATGAATTTTGTCTTGGAAGTTGTTGGTGTAGGAAATTATTCTGTTTTGTTTGAGGTATCAGTGAAATATTCTCTATCAGACAGAATTAAGCAAGCACAAAATCAAGACAGTGAGTTGCAGAAAAAGGTATAGCTGGTTCAGAAGAGTATGTTACCTGAATTCAACATTGATAATGATTGTGTTTTGAGATTTGGGAAGAGATTGTGTGTGCCTTGTGATTCACAGTTGAAGAGAGAGTTGTTATGTGAAGCTTATAGTTCTCCATTTTCAGTTCATCCAGACAGTACTAAGATACTCAGAGATCTTCGGAAGTATTACTGGTGGGATGGAATGAAAAGAGATATTGCTGATTTTACTATGAAGTGTTTGACTTGTCAACAGGTTAAAGCAGAGCGGTAGTTACAAAAATGGATGATTCATCCTTTACTAGTGCCAGAGTGGAAATGGGGGAATATACCCATGGACTTCATTGTCGGATTACCGAAGACACCTTGATGTAATAATTCAATCTGGGTTATTGTTGATTGCTTGACTAAATCTTCTCATTTCTATGCTATACGAGATAATTTTTCCCTAGATCAACTTTCTCGATTTTATATTAAAGTGATAGTCAGGTTACACGGAGTTCCCCTCTCCATTGTATCTCATCACGATCCCAAGTTTACTTCTTACTTTTGGAAAGGCCATCAAAAGTCGTTGGGTACTGAATTAAATTTTAGTACATCTTTTCATACTCAATCAGATTGGTAGTCATAATGAACAATTCAGAATTTAGAGTATATGATGCGTGCTTATTCAATGGATTAACAGGGAAGTTGGGACTAACATATTTCATTGGTTGAGTTTACTTATAATAACAGTTTTCATTCCAGTATACAGATGGAACCATTTGAGTCATTATATGGGAATCAGTGTCGAAATCTAGTTTTTTGGGATGAAGTAGGTGAAAGAAAGTTGATGGGGCTAGAATCGGTAGATGAGATGGTAGAAAAATATCAGCTGATAAAGAAACACATGATAATATCTCAGAGTATGCAGAAAAGTTATGCGGACAACAGGAGGAAGGATCTCTCTTTTGAGGTAGGTGATCATGTCTTCCTCAAAGTTTCACCATGTAAAAGTGTGATGCAATTTGGTAAGAAAGAAAATCTGAATCCAAGGTTCATTGGACCATATGAAATTCTGGAGAGAGTTGGATCAGTTGCATACTGAGTGGCTTTACCTCTGAATTTATCTCAGGTACATAATTTTTTTCATGTTTCAATGTTAAGTAAGTACATGCCAGATACATCTCATGTTTTGAGTCCAGAGGTAGTTCAGCTGGAAGATAATCTATCTTATGAGGAACAACCGGTCCAGATTCTTGACCATAAGGAGCAAGTGTTACTAAATAATTTGATTCATCAAGTAAATGTTTTGTGGAAAAACTACATGATTTAAGAGGCAACATGGGAATCTAAAAATACAATGAGTGATAAATACCCCCCACTTATTCGATAAGTAAATAAATTGAGGGGACGCAATTTCCTAAAGGGGGGAAGGATGTAACATCCCAAGTAATTAAAGAATAATATATTTTTATATCTATATCTATTTATGAATTATATAGTGTTTTAAAGGCTTAAAATGAGAATAAATCCAATCTTAATCATAGAATACTCTAATATTTTTAAAATATTATTTTACCGCCTTTCGATGGAAAAACATTTTTAAATCTAACTTTTGAAAATTTTATAAGCTCTCTTTTTAAAAATAAAATTACTCTTTAGAATTGCGACATTGAAATTTTCTTTGGATAAATTTTTGTTATTTTTCTGACCATGTTCATTTTTTAATGAATAGTGAAAAATACTGCATTTTACTTAAAAACTGCTTTTTCATATAATTTAATTATATGGTTAGATTATCCTTTTAATTGGACTTAAAGTTTAATTATAATATATTTTTACCATTTAATCTAACGGTGGTCATTAGAATTAATTTCACTTTGAAATTGGACATAAACAATTGTCAATCTTTTGATAGATATTGTTTCCTAAAAACACACTATTTGTTTTGACAACGGGAATTATTTTTAAATTAATTACTACAGTTTTTGTGTTTGGAATTTGGTAAAATGTATTCCATATTTGGAATCATAAGGTCCAAATTATGTAATTAATACTCTTTTGTTTTTGGACGTTATAAATAGTAACGACGGTAATTATCTTTAATTGTCGTGATTAATTAGTAATTGGGTAGTTAAGGGTAATAAAATAATATATTAATAATATAAAAAGAACCCAACATGTGTCCAAATCCTCTTTTTTGGGTCATTTCCTACCATGAGAAGCTTTTTACCTAACTTGAGGGCCCATGGAGTCACATGGATGTGATAGTGACATTTATGACTTTATTTTTAAAAAGAAGAGAAATATAACAAAGGTTTGTATGTTCCAAGTAAAACAATTTTAATTTTGTTTAAATAAATTACCTCTTAGACTATAAATAGTAATTGTAAATATAAAAATATTTCCTACATCATGGTATTTTTTTATAATTTTTATACATTAAATAAATAAATTTATTTATGACACCATGATGATGTAGTGATTACCTCATTAATGAACGATTTAAACAAAATGAAAAGATAAGGTAAAATCTAAGACATAAACTTGTCTAAAACATATTGGATGGGTTTATTTAGAACCCTTATCACCTTATCCTTAAAATATATCATTTTGGAACCTTTAAAATCCAAAAATCATTTTATAATAAAGTAACAATTCAAGACTTTCTAAAAGTGACCCTCCTCCCTCTTATAAAAGGCCCCCACCTCTATCCCCTTACCCACACCTCTCAAGACCTTGGATCATCCAACCTATGCTCATATTATCTCTATAAATCACTCTCTTACTCCTAAAAGCCTCACTTTGGGTAGAAGTCTTCCATGGAAGCCTTTGGCTCAAATCAAAAAAGATTTACCCGATTTAGAGGTAATGTCTTCTCTTGAGTTTCTTCCTTTTATTTTCCTTCTTCACTCACCACTATCTTATTATTATTTGATCACATAATAACACCAGTATCCTAAATATACTAGGATTTTTTTATGATAAGTATTCTACCTACACTTACACACACCTCCGTCAAATGGTTAAAGAACATACTATTTCTGTGGGTGGCAAATTACTGCCTCACGAAACGATGATTGTTCAATATTCTTTTAACACCTTTCATAGTGGCCATTATTATATCACTGTATTTATATATGATATATATGGTATTTATTTTTTATATATTCTACTGAATTTTATTTTTAAATCACATCATTATGCTTTTCATGTTGTGGAACTGCGATAATTTCATCTGAGGAAGTGTGGACTACTGCCCCCTCAAGTGATGTGACTCGTTCATGAAAAACATGAAATTTATAAAGAATATAATTAATGAACTTATATTACCTATATAACATATATATTATATTGTAATTATAATATATATATGTCTCATTTAGTTTTAATTCCTTTAATATGACAAAGATATGAAAGTAGCGTTCATGCGTACGTACGGCCTATCGTCTCCATGAACGGTGCATTTCATTTTTTATCTCCAAATGTTATGGAATAGTATAAAATGAATATATACTGTATATATATGATATTTAAATCATTAATACCGTTCTGGAGATGATTTACTTATAACTACATGGGAAATTCTTTTAAAACAAGATCATTTTTGACTCATGTACCGAACATTGACAAAACATATGATATTAACTCACATAATTAACTAATTATTATAACATGATAATATGTTATATGAATTGAATAATAAACTTTAAAATAAGTCCTTAAGAAATTATAAACTGACCTAAGATTATTATTCAAGAATATAAATAAATTAACAAGACAAGTCAGACTTGAGGTAATGGATTTCGTTTCTATCTCATTTCATTGAGGCATACTTCAATTTATATACGACCTTATTTTATTTGTTGTATAATGAACCCTTTTTACTTTTAATTTAATTCAAAAGGAATATTTTTACATGAAGCATTTTACTAAATGAAAAAATGAATGTTTTTGTCTTATGTATGCGGTGACAATGACTTCTCTGCCGCCGTGACCATTATTTGAGTTTTAGCTTCCTCTACAAGCCATAATGTTTTTAAATGAAAAATAAATACCATGTTTTACTTTTATTTTATTTTGGTATTGAAAATGGTATTGATAATGTTTTGATTATATCAATTTGTTTTATTGATATCTTGTGATTGAAATATGGAAATGTTATATTTCCTTTACGCATGTTTTATGTGATATGATTATGTTATGGTTCTTGGGAATTTTTTATGAACTCAGGTGGTTCCATGATAAACTAAGGGAAGGTGATCCCAAGATAGCTCTCCAATGCATTGGGTAACGTGAAAGGAGTTAAACTCTAAGGTTTCTCTAAAGAGATTTAGGGAATATACTGTGATATGTATTCCAAACTTAACCATGAGGGTTACTCCCTACGTAAGAATGTTATGAATGCCTCAATTTACCTTTATGTCTTATGATTTCTATGAGTTATTCATAAATATTATGATTTCATGAGGTATGTTAAAGTGGTTCTATTTTATGAGTAAAGTATGATTTCATTTATTCTTATGTATAAATGGACTAATGTTTTCTTTCCCTATTTTTATATCCCTTACTGAGCTTTTTATGCTCATCCCATGTTTTTGAAATGTTTTTCACAGGTCAAGGGAAAGGTACATTATGTGATGATAGTGTCGAGGAAGTGTTAAGAAAGAATCCTTGTTTTGTTTTAAATATGATTCATTTGGTGGAAAAAATTGAATACTGCCTTTGATGTAACCACCTTATTTAAATATGGAATGTAATGCATGATTTATGATCTTATTCTCTAAAACTATAAACCTGAAAAGATACTCAAAGTGAATTCTTGAAATTACTCAATATTAAGTAAGGTTTAAGGCTGGGGCCTTATACTACATGTTGAGAATTTAACACTCGTTTATCTCCTTGACATTGTTCTCCATTCTCTAACAATTAATGGAACTTGAAGTCATTTAAAGATGCTTTATGCATGCATAAAGGGTTTTATAGTTCATGAAAATGATAGTTGATATATACATTACTTTACCAAGCTGAAGAAGTAAAGTTTTTTTAATTTATTGGTAATGAAGGAATTAAATGAAGACCACGTAGATATTAATATAAATACATTATTTCATATATTGAACTATGTTTTTAAACTTTTTTCTTAAAAATAGGATTCTCCAAATGTTATTTTTAAAATTAGGTAGTCCTTTAAATTTAAAATGCCCCGGTTTGATTATTTTACTTTCATTCCATGTTTTATAAAATTTGAATTAATTTTTTTAAATCCTTTCTATTATGACAATGATGATTTTTTATGCCTCTTGTGTTGTTTAAAAAAATTACTTTGATTTAAGAAATGTAATGTTTTAATGTGGCATGTGTTGTTTAATGAATTAAATTTCTTGTCATAGTTTGTTGAGATGACCCTTTGATAAAATGTGAACTGTTTGAAATGAGAATAAAACATAGGGACCCTATATCAAGACATCTAGTTCATTTTGTTTAAATTTAAGAGTTTATTCAAATGATTCTTTAAAAATGAATTTTATGGGTTCTAAGATTAAAATTTATTTGTATTTATTTATTTTGTCAAATATTAATATCATTGAATCAAATAGGATGGATATGAATCAAAAATATATTGATGACAATCATATGAAAAAAGAGTATGAATATATGGTGAAAGAGTCCATCAAGTTTTCAAAAGATCATGCATATGACCCTTCTCAAATTGTTTATCTATATTTATGTTATTTCTATCAAAGACTACTAGTCCATAGGAGTTGTAAAAATATTTGATATATCACATAATAGATAAAATTTCTAAATGTTATACTAAACATGGGGAAAATGAATGTATCCAGTGATTTAGAAAATATAACATTTTATGTATAATTTGATATGATTACAAGTGTGGACATTGATGATGGCTATATCAAGGATTTTATTATAGGTGTGAATGTTGATGAAGATCCTATTGAGTAAATAAAAAATGATTATTTAAGTTTAACATCTTGATTTTCTAAAAAAATAGAAGTTAAAGAGTTTTGTAAAGACACGATTGTATACTGGTTTTACTAAATATAAAGCATTGTCATCCATATTGAAGCTATATAATTTAAAATTTAGAAATGGATAGAGTGATGCTAGTTTTACTGAAATACTTGCTCTCTTGAATGATATTATCTCAAAAGATAATGAGCTTCCTTTCTAAACATATGACTCTAAATGAATGCTATATTCGATGGGTATGGTCTCTGAAAGAATACATGTCTATCCTAATTACGGCATAATATTTCTCAAGGAATAAAAATCACTTAAAAATTACCAATGTGTGTTGATTCATGATATAAGAATGATAAATTAGAACCTAAAAAAGTTTTATGGTACTTTCCAATCATCCCAAAATTTAGGTTCCTATGTAGAATCAAGGAGAATGCAAGATAATTAGAGTGATAGGAAAATACAAGAAATAAATATGGGAAACTTCATCACACGAAATACTCTCCGCAGTGGAATAGAAATGATCACAATTATCCTAATTTTGGAAATGATATGAGAAACCTTATTCTTGCGCTATCTACAGATTGAGTGAATCTTTTTTATTTTCAAAGTATCACTCACAGTTTATGGCCAGTTATGTTGGTAAATTATAAATTTCCACTATAGTTATGTGTGAAATGAAAAGATGTTATCTAATCAATGCTTATTTCATGACCAAAACAATTGATTAATGATATTGATGTTTATTTGACTCCATTGATCAAAGATTTAAAATTATTTATGGATTCAAGTGTTATGTTATATTATTCCTACATAAATGAAGATTTCATGTTGAGAGCCATATTGTGTAGGAAAATAAATGAATTTCCTTCTTAAGGAAAATTTTCAGGATATAGAATTAAACGTACTCAAGATCATTTCATTTTTTGAACATGTTACACAACCAATTAGGATGAAACATTAATCTAAGATTGGGTTTCTAGGACATCATATATTTCTACCCCATACAAAAAAGTACCAATATTGGATGACATCATTTGATGGGAGTTTAGAATGACATAAAACATCATCTGAACTAATGGGTGATCAACTATTTGAGAAAGTAAAATATATGGACACTACTTTTGGTAAACCGTTTTTGAAAAACTTTAAGAAAACTGGTTCGAAAAAGTGATCAATTTTTTAATTACCATACTATAATTGTTTGTACTTCAGGAATTTTCTTGATTTTATGAATGTTTAAAAAAATGTATGTGATAGTGTCATCAGAACATTACTAAATCCATCCAGAAAAAATGATGGAATTAAGGCTAGGTTGGGATTTATTGATATGGCAATACAAGAATATTTTTCACTAGTGAAGAGTGAAAAATAAAATTTTCTTCCTCTAGTTGCTTACACTCTTTCCAGATAAGAGAGATATCATTTTTGCAACATCTTTAATGATGTAAAGGTTCTATAAGAGTATTCATAAAATATAAATAATATTGTGTCAATGATTTATTTAAAGTTAAAAGGTCTAAAATCACATTATTTCAAGTTTTTGATGTAAAATCTAATTACTATATATTTACATTGCATTTTCCCAATAATTCCCATCATATATTAACCAAGATCTATTTCTTTTTCAAAGCTATATATAACAAAGTTATAGACCCAAAAAATTAAACACCATGGAAAATTAAATTTATATCATATTATTTGAATTTTATATTTTCTTCCTATCATAATTTGTTAATATGATGGTTTTTGTAACACCCCAAGATTTCATAGTAAGTTATTTTCTTTAATGTAATTCAATAGCTTGCGCTACATGCAACACCGAGTTCGAGCGCACCACGACTTACCAAACTAGTCGTTCAAAAGAAGTTATGAATAGAATTAACTGAATTATGAATTTTATATACTACATATAATTTTAGAATCCATATTATGTGTTTCATAGACATAATATAAGAACAAATTCATTTTTTTAGATAAAAGATGGATTTTTCAAAAAAATGCAATTTTTCCACCTTTTAATGGAAACCCCTTTTTAAAACCAATATTTGACACTTTCATATATTAAATTTAATGAATTTATATTCTTCTTTATAATCGAGAAATAAAAATTTATTTTGGAAAAAAATTTGGTAATTTTCTAATAACTTTTATATTTTGATGAATACTGAAAAATAAAAAAATTAATTGAGAACAACTTTTTTAATAGAAATAATTTATAGTGTTAAATTATGTATTTGAATGGTTTTTAAGTAAAATTAGATTATATTTTTAACATTTAATACAATTTAGGTTATTGAAAGTAATTTCACATTTAAATTTGATATAAACACGTGTCAATCTTTTGATAGTTTTTACTTTTTAAAAAACCCGCTTTTCAGTTTTGACAAAGGGAATTAATTTTAAATTAATTAATGAAACTTCTATATTTTTAATTTGGTAAAATAGAATTAATTTTATAATTCGGAATATCAAAATTATCTTAGAGTAATTTTTTGGTATTTTTCTGAAAAAATTCAATTTTTGATGATTAGTGAAAAACATTGTGTTATAGTTTAAAACCAACTTTTTATTTAAAAATAATTATTTATTTTATTTAAATTTATTTAAGTCAAAATAGATTTATAGTACCTATATATGTTCAATATAATTCATTGGATTCATTTTATAATAAAATTATATGTATAAAATTTTATTGAACTTTTTACCGTCTTTTACCCACCTCCTAGGAGCATTTGCAAATTCGCATAAAACATAATTTTACCGCTTCTGTGAGTAGAATTTAAAAAATCTTAGAGACATGGTTGATATCAGTAAGAAAAATTTTGTTCAATAATATGAAAATAATATTTGGTGAATAGTAACTTTTTCCTTTTATTTACCACGGTTAAAAGTAAATAGGGTAATTAAGGGTAAAATGATATCATAATTACACCAAAACATGTCCTAATTCTATTGGATAAGTGTAATTCGACCAAAGACAACCCTAGGAATAAAATATTATCCTTTATGTCCACTTAGATTAGATAAGGACATTTATTATTATTTTATTTAAATAAGAGTTAAAAGAGTTAAAATCAAAGTTTAATAACTAAACCATTTTTAATATAAGGTTATACATAAGATAAATTCGACTATAAATATTCATTAGAAAGATAAAAAAAATTACTACATAATGATATTTTATTTATCATTTTTATACATTAAATAATTTAATTTATTTATGACACAATTATGACACAGTAATTACCTTAATGATGAAATATTAAAATAATTGATATTATAAATATCCAAATAAATGTAATTTTAGACTTTTAATAAATTCCACTAATTTTAAAGGTTAATATGACATGTTAGGGTTGATTAAATTTATTTAGTTATAAGTAATAAATTTTTATGACTTTAACAAAAATCAATTATTAAATAATGCCAAAATTGACATAAATGAGTTTTTTAAGACAAATACAATATTATTGGTTGACATAATAATCATAAAAATTTAAGGTTCAGACAAAAGACATATATAATGATATTTTTATCATTAATTAACCACTTTTTTTTCTTTTGGAAGTTTATAGTAAGCTTATTAACCATATAATATAAAAATACAAAGAGACATGGTAAATGTCAAACTATTTAACATAGAGTTAAATCTAAAAGATAAGGTTAATATAGTGACCCAAACCTGTCTAAAACCTATTGGTTGAGAGTTTGTAGACACCTCCCCACCTTATCATTTAAATAATTTATTTTTGTGCCATTAGAAACCAAAAATTATTTTATTATAAAATAATATTCCAATCTTTTCCTAAGGTGCCTCTCACCCCTCTTATAAAAGGGCACTTCCCCTTCTCTCAAATTCACACCTTAAATGCCATATAGCTCGGCCAAAACCTGCCCAAATATCCTCCCAACTTTTATACCTTCATCCTAGAGTCCTTTCTTTAATAATAAAGCTAACTTAATGAGCCCTTTTGATCAAATGAAAAGAAAGAACCCGAAGAATAGGTAAATATTTCATCACCTCTTTCAAGTTATTTTATTCTTCCACTTACTCATTATTTGTTGTTTCCATTATAAAATAATAACTACAGTATCTTATATATATGGTGATGTTATTATAAAAATGTTACAACCATATTCATTATTCTATTCATCCTATAAATGACAAAGTCACCATACGTGCATACGTACGGATTACCGTCTCCACGTTGTGGTGAAGTTTGTTATTCAAACACTTCATCATTTTAATGGGTATAATAATGAGTATAAATGATGTAAATAATAAATATAAAATGATAATTATTCTTTATATATGATATACCATCAAATTATATATGATTTTAATATCAAAAGAATGATATTGTTGCTCGTGCATATGTACGGATTACCGTCTCCATGAATGCGATGAGATTCATTCCCCATCGTAATCATTAAAGAATAATTTTCATTTTATGATCAAAAATACTGTTTATGAACATAATATAATTATTTATATTAATCAAATACATCCAATACATAACAAACATGTCTTACGTAACCAAGCATATAAAGGAAAACGAATCAGTTAACACCTGAAACGATGATACTACTAAAAATATTATTAACAAATAAATATTATATGATCATATATGATATCATATTTATGTATATAGTTATTTTATAATTTAATAACAATGATTTAACTATTATACAGTAGTTTATCATACCCTTGACCAAGTAAAAGTACAAGGTAAGGGGTTTCTTATCTCACTTCTAATTCTGTGAGATTTCCACTATTCGCCACTTATTTATTAGATGTGGTGTATTGTGTACTACCATTTGATATATATTATAATGATTCTATTTATATTCATGTTATTCTATAATTAATTTGGTGTTTATTAACTTTTGGTCATACGACTTGATTGATTACAATGAAGTAAGGGTTTTTCATCTCACTTTTTATTCCTTTGAGATTCATGCTATATTGGACACTATTTCTTTTTGTGTGGCATATGTACTATACATGATTTTATTCTTGGTGTAATATAATTTAATTTATGGTTATTTACATCTTCATTTTATTATCCTTATTTCATGGGTTGTATGTTTCATAAGTTACCAAATCGTTAAGGGAATTTCAAATTTTAATTTCTACTCAGTGGGCTTTACGCATACTTCATTGATTATTTTACTCCAAAATTATGTGTGGAATCACTATTTATTATTTATGTAGTAATTTAAATTCCCCTTTGTATGGATATACTTTTTATTCACATAATCTCTCCATTGATAATTTCTCAATTCATTGATATAGACTTGATATTAACTCTATTTCCATTCATTGAGTTAAACATCCATGTCATTGGTGTTGTTTTCACAAGAATATATGTGAATGTCCACTAACTGATTTACACTGAATATCCAATTATATTGAGTGTATTTATATTTTTCACACATAATTATGTCATTGATTTATCCTTTACCTAAGGATACTGTCTTTATAAGGGATTTGATCTCAATTTACATTCCTTTGATACTTCTTTGTTGTTATTCACCAATTCCATTTTATATGGTGTATATACTATCCTTTGACATAGTACATAATGAAATACTTAATTCTCACAGTATTATAAAGTTTTTATTACCTCGATTATTTATATTCAAGCGTCTCTCATTTGTTTAGGAACTCTAACTAAAATATCATTCTAAATGTTTTAAAATTTTATTCTTCTAAATCTTTCTCATTAATGTCCATGTTTTAAAATTGGTTTTAAGGTTTTATTTATATGTAAATTAATGTTTTAAAATTAAAATTCCTTTTAAAAGTTTAAAAGTGGTATGGGACACTTTGATTCAAAAATCTATTTTTAAACAGCTTCTTGATAAATAGTTTTACTTTTAAATGTTTTCAAGAAAAAGGGGGATATTTCACTCAAATAGTTTTGATGAATATTTTAATCTATGAAAATATCCATAATTATTCTTGATTGGGGATAATCTATTACAATAAAATCTTCCATATTTTATTTAATGAGTTATGTTTGACTATGGATGTGTTATTTATATACCATTCATGGTTTTTGGATAAAGTATTGGAATTTCATATTCTAGTTTTAAGACGAATGTTTATGTTATGTTTCAGAATTTTCATATGAGGAATGCATTGGGATTAGTAAGTGATGGTTGGATCCTTTAATAGCTCCATGATGCATCGGTAGGTCTCATGAGACAAACTATTGTCTTGGAACAAAGGCCTTAAAAAATCTTATTTATAGTCTTGGCACAAGGCCTTGACTATGTGGTTATGAAGTCTGGCATTATGCATTCCATCATTATGAAGGTAGCTTTTGATATTACATTTGATTATTTGACTATTATAATATTCATGTGAATAAGTAAATGGAATTATTTTATTTTATCTTTTCCATATTATGATAAATTTTAAGTTTAAAAGGCTCTTGTTTTAGTCTTATACATTGCCTTAAATGTTTATGCTTATTTACGGAAGTTTCCTCTATATTGTTATCCTTACTGAGCATCTGAGCTCACCCATTTCTATGTTTTATTTTTTCGCGGATGTGAAGAAGTATTTTATGGTTGACCTGTAGGGATAGGCTAAGGATATAAGTGTGTTTAAAAAGTGTACATAATTTTGTTGATGCTTTTATTTCATAATGTAATGTACAACTTATGAATATACCTAGTACTTCCAAGGATAGTAAACTGATCGGTATTTCAGGACATGATTCCTTATATCATGCCAATGTTATGTAATAATGCACCGACTCTGGGAAAATGGGTTCAGGGCATTACAATTTTATTTATGGATCACATGGTAATAAATATTTGAATATATGGTTCTATACATTATAGATAGATGTACCCCATTGAATGATATATGAAAATTTTGAAAGGGTATGTCAGAAATCAAAGTCATTCAAAAGTTTGTGTTACAGAACGATATGTTTTTGAGTAAGTCATTGAATCCTATACCAACTACCTATTCGATGAGTAAATAATTTGTTTACAAAAATCCTACCACAGTGGGTAGATTTTGGATGAATGAATTTCAAGAATAGATGTTTTCAAAATTTCTATTACAGAGTGGTAGAAGGCCCACCTTTATAATTTTCATAACATTTTTGAGGTTGTACCAAATTTTGAAACCTAAAAAGTAAAACTTTGTCATTTAAATTCATAAAGGGAAAAAATATGGATATCAAATACACATAATCAATAGTTTATTGGATGTTTTTGAGCCAATTTTTTTAATGATTCAACTGAATATTTGGATTCAACTTCAAAATGACTTTGATGTCTCACCAGAGGACTGAGTGTGCATGTATTATCTTATAATGGTTCTGAAATTAATCATTATATGTTATATAAAAATGAACATGATGAATGAAGTGCCATGAAAAATAGTGAAGTTACACTTATGGATAAAGTAATGCAGGTATCTTATACCATGGATAGAAATCCAATTTATGAAAATATGTCATACTTTGGCATCATCAAAAAAAATATGTTAGTTGTATTATACAACATTACAAGTTACAATTTTTTAATGCACTTGGGTTGATAATAGGTGTTTAGTTAAAATATTGGAATTTGGATTCATAAAAGGGTATTTTGGTAAGGAAGGGTACAAAGATAAACTATTTATAATGGTATCACTAGAAAAATAATTATTTTACATTCCAGATCCTTCAAACCAAAAGTGGTCAATTATTCTATTGTCGACCAAAACTCTTGAAAGTTCATATGTCAATTAAACTAAGGATGACCCTCTCATTGATAGGTTGAAATAATTTCACAATGGTCCCAATGTATATGGGGTATTATATGTCAGATTATACCACAATGAAGATATTTGGATACTCGATATAGGGTTCAAATCCCTTCAACCTTTAAAAAATAGAGTTTAATAATCAGGTTATTTTTTTTGAAATATAAATTGTGTTACCTCATATTATTATCTATTAACTTCTTTATTTACAAAATATAAATTAAATTTTCAGGAAATTCTAAAGATAATGACTTTTTCACATGTTGATGATCCCAATCATGATGAACAAAACGTTTCTCAATTTGTTGGTGCTCCCAATAAAGAGGAATGTCATCCTTCTACACATTTCGATGCTACCAATCTAGAAGAATAACATATTGATGATATTTAATCTAAGGAAATGGTCTATGATGAAAAACCTATGTCCCAAAAATAAGAGTTTTGTAGAATGACTATGTTAGAAAAAATTATCAATTCAAGAAATAAAGACATCAAATTTTAGGTTGGATGGAATGAACGCAGCTATCCTATTAACCCCAAAAACTCTATATTCAGTAGTTACACTAGGCTCACCACTCAAATGTGCAGTCTGATTGATATAGATTCAAGGTAAAATGTTTTTTCCATTATTGAGACACTAATTTGGAAAAATATTAGTGTAAAATTATTTTATTCTTTTATGAGTTTACTAAAAAAACATGATAATGAAATGTTGACTTAGTCTACATTATTCATTATAGAGTGTATTTATAGTAGATAAATTCTAAATGAAATTTTTATTAATGATCACTATAAAGAAACATAGAGGCTTTTAGAAAATTCTTATGAATTATTATCTCAAATATACTAAAGGTAAAATAGACTGACCCCCACCATAGATGTGTGCATGCCGGATAAACCAACAAGCGTGGTATGTGTTTATTAGTCATCGGGAGGAGACATCTTTTTAGGTTTATTATGACTGGTACTAAATTTCTTGAAAATACTTGTATTAATCACTTTTATTAAGAATTTTTAATTTATGAAATAGTAACTGAGTGTTTAAAATACATAATGGGTAAAAAACCAATGTACCTCTAACAATAAGTAAGGATAGGGTATGATTAACTTGAAGAAAGGGGTATCTATTTTAAAAATACAATTTTTTCCAACAATTTTCATGCCTGTGCTAATTTTAAGTTAATGTGGACCAAATTTCCAAGGATAGGAAGTCACTTATATTTTTCCAATGATATCTTAGAAAATGAATTTTCAGATATGATGGTAGGTTGGGCTCATCACACACTTTTTGGGGTATTATTTCCTACTTAAGGACTCTCTTGTAGATTTAATATGTATTCATGAATCCTTTCTAAATCCTAGTGTGTGGCTAGTTTCCCATGTTTTAATTATATGATCGAGACCATATGTTTGATGTAAACCTCTATATTCATTAGAGGTTCCCCATATTCTCTTATTAATTCTTGATACTTTGGTTTAAAGCTAGCTAGTTGGGCTCTCTATAATTTATTTTTTTCCATGGAGGAAGATGGTTTTTTTAATTTGGGATTGAACCTCAGAGAGGCATCCTAAGTATCATGTGAAAACAAATATCAAAACCCACATATTTCAATGGAATGGGTAAAAGGGAAATTTAGTTTTGTTGGGACCACAAATATACATCCTATATATCCTATTAAGATAATTAATCAGAGCCCGTATAGTTCAATGGAATTAATGGTTTGAAATTATACCTCAATAGAAGTTCCATAATAGAGACCCTTTCATAATATATATGGGATGACCATCACAGATCTCTAAGACCGTGTGATTCATGCTCTGTGTGAGAAATAAGAGACAATGTACTATTAATCACATTGAATGAGATAAAAAAATTATATTTTAAGGTTTTGCTGGTTCTTACACCTAGGAGTATACCCATGTTTTTATAACCATGAAAAGAATCACAACTCATGGTAATTTGGAGGTTTTTGGGGGGGGCTTACACCAAGGAGGATTCCCATGTTTCTAGAACTATGAGGAGAATCTCAACTCGTGGTAATTTGGAGTGTTGTTTGGGGCCTACCCATAGGAGGATTCCCATGTTTATGGAACCATAATGAGGATCTCAACTCATGGTGGTTTTGAGATTTAACCATGAGAAGTATCACGAATAATTATTATTTAATATTTCTGTTAGGGATTATACCTAGGAGGATGCCAGTATTTTTAGAACCATAAAAATAATCTAAACTCATAATGATCACAAGTTTGGTTGGGGCTTTTACCTAGGAGGATGCCTATGTTTCTAGAACAATTATGAGAATCTCAACTCATAGTAATTTAATATTTTAACCATGATGAGTATCTCAACTCATGTTGAATTGAATATTTAACCATGAGGAGTATCTTGACTCAATGGTTATTTAGGATTTTGATAGGACTTATACCTAGGAGGGCTCCCATATTTGGGAACCATGAAGAGAATCTTGACTCAGGGTGATTATATGTTTTTTTGGGGATTACACCTAGGGGATGACCATGTTTCTAGAACCCTGAGGATAATATTGACTCATGGTAATTTAATATTTTAACCATGAAGAGTATCTCAACTCATAGTGAATTGAAGATTTATCCATGATGAGTATCTCAACTCAATGGTTATTTAAGATTTTGATGGGGCTTACACATAAGAGTATTCCCATAAATCTGGAACAACTAGAAGTATCTCAACTTGTGGATAATTAAAGATTTAACCCTAAGGATTATCTCAACTCAATGGTTATTTAATATTTTTATAAGGCTTACACCTGGGAGGATGCTAATATTTCTGGAACAATCAGGAGAATCGCGACTCATCGTGGTTAGAGATTTGGTTGGGGATTACACCAAAGAGGATGCCCATGTTTCTGGAACTATGAGTAGAATCTCGACTCATGGTGATTAAGGTTTGATTGGGATTCACACCTAAGAGTATTCCCATATTTCAGGAATGATGAGGATTATATCGACTTGTGGTGAATTTGATAACCATGAGGAGTATCTCAACTCATGTATAATTTATGGATGATAGGTAGGGTTGTATTTGTCACAACCTAAAAAATTCCTTGACACATACTAAAAATTTTGCAGTGTGACTCTCCATTTTCCATGGGGGTCAGTAACGGTAGTGAAGGGACCATCCCGGAGGTCCGGGACCGTTGTTTGACACTAATCCCAACTGGGGGTATGGGGGAATATCCCCCATGGTATGGACTAGTGGGGATGAAGGGGTCCTCAAATAGGCACATAGGGATGTATGTATCGCATTTTTTGTATAGGGTTGTCTACATAGAATTTTCACATAGGGCTAGCCGCATAGAATTTTTTGTATAGGGATAGTCTCATAAGGGAATTCACATAAGTGATCCGCATTGGATAAGTCATATAGTGCTTCGCAAAGGGGAATCCTCATAGGGATTCATGAAGGGGATTTTGCATAGGAACATGGAAAATTGATTTATTCTTCATGAAGGAGTCATAAAATGACACCTTGCATCAAAAAAGACCTATGTTTCTCATATCATTTTGAATTTTCATGCTTCTTAAGGGGATTACCTTGTGGAGGGTCTTCACAAGATTTCTTCAAAAAGTCCCTATCTATTTTGGAAATCTTGAATCTCACCTGAGTGATTCTAGTAGAGTTTTTGAAGGCTGGGAATCCAAGATAATTTTCTGTGTTTATTCCACCCTAGCGTATATGTTTCACCATTCTTATTCCTAAATAGGGTCTTGATATTCATAAGAAGTGGTGAATAACCAATTCCATAAAATATTTTTCCATATAGAAAAAGGTTCTTTCATTGTAGTTTGAAAAGGAGGGTGGCAACATAGGAGCTTCATAAAGGATTCTTGCAGAGGTCTTTCTATATAGGAGCTTTGTAAAGGAGTCTCAAAAAGGTATTTTCACATAGGGAAGGTTGTTAATGAGTTTTATTTGTGGGAGGCCAAAATTCACTTGTAAGTCCACAAATAAATTATTTTGTGGGAGGAGTGTTTTTTTGAACCTTTCAAGGTTCTATTTATTTAAGGAAAATTTTTATTCAGTTGAGAAAATTGATATGAGGGATTTTAGAATTTTTCAATTTAATTCTGGGAAAATTAGTCCCTAAATTTGAATGGTCAAAAATTTTGATCCACAAGTGTGTTTGGGCTTTCTGAGTAGTCAAATTGAATCTTGTAATGTAGACTAATCCCCTAGATATAGTGTATACACCCTAGTAAAAAATTTCCAATTCCAAAAATTGTGTGCAAGACCATTAGAAATGGGTTTTAATCTATCAAAATCTTTTAATAGAAATTTTCAAAAATACATAGCCTATACCTAGAGAAAGTTTCTTACCACCATGAAACAAGATTGTGCATCATTTATGAGGAATCTCCATCCCTTAGTGTGTGAAAAGTATTGAGGCACCTGGAAATCTAATCTAATTCTAATTCCAACATGGATACATATCTTTACCCAAACATTGAATGTGTTTTCCAAGCGAGGATAGTATCATGGGTCATGTGGAAAAGTGCATGGAATGAATTTTTTGATTCCAACAATAGAAATAATTTTATGTGACATGGAACAAAAATGTAATTATGTTCCTCTGTATATATATAGGTTGGTGAATTGAAATACAAATCTACTTAAACCCCACATTATATACTATGGAAGGAGGCATAAGTAAATAAAGAAGATATACTAATATATAAAAACACACAAAAATTTTGGGAATCATGTGTAATTATGAAATAAAAAAATTAATATTTCAATAGATATTACATAATAATGATTACTTATTTTTCAATATTTTTTATCTGAATTAGACCCAAGAATCATCATTAGATATACCCAATGAATAGGTATTATCAGTGTCTTTGAATCGTCCAACATATAATGGTCACATCAAAGTTACGAGATTTGGGGTGTCACCCAGAACATATTAAGAGAGAATAAATTACCAAGGTTATAAAGATAAGAAAATGGAATAGCTTTAGGAATGGTTATCTTCTATATAAGAAAAAACATAATTTTAAGTCACATACATCAGAAAAATTTATGGGAAAGAATCAAAAAGAATAAAAAACACAATAGAAAACACTACATGAAGATCCCCCCCACCCCTACCAGTTTTAAGGTGATGCATCCCTCTCAAAGAGATTTCTTAGAAGAGGTAATCAATATTGTCATATTTTTTTATGTTAAATTTGAATCAGTTAGACACTGATACCTTTCCTATACTAATATTCTTTAAGGTGAAAGCAATTTTGATTTATATTTATCAACACCCACCCATCACCCTATTTCTAGGGGTACCATGTACAATATACAAGGAGATATTCTACACAATAAACAAATTACAATAGGTCATGTGAGAGTGGGGGTTCATGTAGCTCATGATTCGAGCACTGAGCTACCTATTCCACTTAATGATGTTAATATTCATATGGTCGAGAAAGTAATGAAAAATTTTGTATCATGGATATTAGATCTTGTGAAAAAACATTTCGACAAGGAGGTATTCACTTAAAATTTATTTTTCATGAAAAACCTTTTATAATTAATGAAAAAGGTCCAGAACTGATGAATTTTATTATAGAAGGAAAAAGGTAAGGATGTTAAATTGAATTTTAGATCAAAATGATTTAAAGGATCTACTAAAAATCAAAAATATCTTCACAAATTACCTTTAACTCTCCCATTAAACATCTGTATTTACTAACTTTAAATTTTAATGTAGATATAATGTTTGAAAGTGGTTATATAAACATAATTGATTTTTAAAAGTAGATATACAGAGAGGCCTTTATAGACTATATTATTCATGGGAATGTAAATTAAATCCTCAATCATGAATGGCTAGGAGTCTCAGTTGTAAATGTATACATGAGTTTTGTTTTCATGATTTATGTTTCCAATATCTGATCTGCTATGTTAATTATGAATAAATGCAGTTCATATTTTTTCAGGAATATATATCAATACTATTTTAATGGGAAACCCAATGAAAAAAATTTGGACTCATTAGTCCTCACATCACTTATACACAACTATTCTCATTAGAACTAAAGAAAATTGAAGTGATAGAGGTAAAACTGGCCACAATGATTGAAAGAAAATATAAAAATGTTAGAATCTTCTTAGTCCACATGATGTAGGGGTAAAAATATACAACTTAATCATATAAAATATATTTTCATTAATTTAATTACTTATTCCATTTTTTAACCAGCATTGGATACTCATTGTGGTCAATTTGGATACTCCAAAGATTTATTTTCTAGATTCAATCCATGGATACCCAACAAACCAACAACTTGTGATGATGTTTATCAATTTTTAATACACTACATGAATCATTTTACAAATAAACTTCAATATATTCATTTTATATTATGTTTTAGTGAAAATTATGTTATGATTGGGTGGGGTTTAGATCTAATAAAAATCATGAAATGAGGATAGTACATGAGCATAAAAATCCTATCAACTTCTACAAATAGATAAGTATTATGGTGTATATAATAACATTCCACTATGAAAACATATATAAAAACATATTTCTTATTTTTATCAATTTTTATGCAGTTCCTAAAACAAAATAAAATAAAATATTTTGGTTATTATTTTTTCAAATTTATGAAAGATATTTTATTACATAAATAAAGTAGTATCTCTTAATAGTTATTTCTGATGACAATTACAATTTCATTTAAAATATTTACTAAACATTTATTTATTTATATTTTTATAGTACTATCAGGACTATATAATGTTATCATATTAAAAGGAGTAAATATATTAGTTTAGAAACAAATGGGAAAAATAAATGGTGTCATATTGTATACAAAAACATGAAGAGGTGACTTCCTCAAACTTATTTAGTTAATTTTATAATTATTTTATCTACTTTTTTAGTTAATTTTCATATATTTTTTATCGAATAATTATTTTTTTAATTTTAATAGAGATCGTAAAGAAGGATGATACACTCATGATGCACTCATTTATTATGATTATCCACTCAAAAAGGATGATGCACTCATAATGATGCACTATTATTTTTATTTTCTAATGCATTCAATATTACAGGTTATCAAATATTAATAATAATATTAGATAATCTATAATGTTGAATGCATTAAAGAATAAAAACACATGGTGTGATGCATAGAAATAAACCACAAATTGATATGATACACAGTATGGATAGTATGGCTCAAATTTAAATGTTATTAGTTTAAAATTTACATTTTAGTTCAAAATAATTACATACTCAAAATCAAGATAAAAAATTCATATTTTTTTGATACTTTAGGAAAATGATTCAAAAATAATTTTTGATGTATGTGAATCAGATGTGCCTAAATCAAATACATAGTGTGATAGATATGATAGAGTCAGTCATAAGTTTGAATCTTCTCTTTCTCGTGTAGGAATTTACCACACCTCAAATCAAACTTGCATCAAAACAATACAATATGTGACTGGTGTGACTAAAAGTCAATGTTTTCAGTCCAAATTGAAATTTTAGTAAAAAAGACACATGACATAATAAAAACCAAAAAAATCATATTGTTTTTATAATTTATTAAAATTATCCTTAATTCATTTTTTACATATAGTAATCAACCACACATCAATCTAATGCGTAGTGTGATAGGTGTGACTCTAAGTGTGTCCTTCTATTTAAAATTGAAATTTGAGTTAAAAACACATGTCACATACTCAAAACTGATAAAAACACATTTATATTTTTTTTATACTTTAAAAAAATGATCCTTAAGTCATTTTTGATGTGTAAGAATCAGCCCCACCTCAATATGATACACGGTGTACTTGGTATAACTCAAAGTGTCTTTTATTAGTTTAAAATAGACAATTTAGTTCAAAACATGTGTCACTCACTGAAAATAAATAAAATATGTTTGGATTATATTGATAATTTCAAAAAAATATTCATAAGTCATTTGTGACATATAGGAATTATCTTCACATCAAACTACCACCATATGTGACCGGTATGACTCAAAGTGAGTGTTTTCAGTCTAAATTAGAATTTTAGTATAAATGAAACACGACATACTCTAAATTGGGAAAATTCATTCCTATTGTTTTTGATGTTTTGTAAAATGATATTTAAGTCATTTTTTAAATGTAGTAATCAACCTCACAATAATCCAGTGCACATAGTGAATGGTATGACCCTATGTGTGTCATTTTATTTAAAATTTAAATTTAAGTTCAAAACACACATCACACACTAAATAGTAAGAAAACACATTTCAATTTTGTATATTATTAGGTAAAATGATCCTTAATTGATTTTTTATGAGTATGAATCAAACTCACCTAAATATTATACACAATGTTCCCAGTATGACTCAACGTGTATGTTATAAGTTTAAAATTGTCAATTTAGTTTGAAACATGTGTCATGCATTAAAAACTAACAAAACATGATTATATTGACTTGATAATTTTGGAAAATGATTCTTATGTAATTTTTGAAATGTAGGAATTATTCTCACAACAAATCATCACATGATGTGACTGATATGACACAAAGTGCATGTTTTTAGTCTAAATTAACATTTTAGTAAAAATGACACATAAAATACTCAAAATTGAGAAAATGAATTTATATTATTTTGATACATTATTAAAACTATCCTTATTTCATTTTTTACATGAAGGAATCAACTGAATGTCAATACAATGCATGGTATGACTCTAAGTGTTCCCTTTTAATTAAAATTGACATTTTAGTTCAAAACACACAACACATACTCAAAAATAAGAAAAAAATTGGATAATTTTTATAATTTAGTTAAGTGATCCATAATTCATTTTTTATGTGTAATAATCATTTTCACCTCAATCTAATACACAGTGTACTCGGTATGACTCAAACTGTCTGTTATCAATTTAAAATTTTCAATTTAGTTAAAAACATGTGTTACTTACTGAAAATTAAGAAAAAAACACTCAAAATATATTGATAATTTATTTAAATGATTCATAATACATTTTTTATTTTTAGGAATTGGTCTCATGTGAAAATGTCACATGATGTGATTGGTATGACTCAAATTGTGTGTTTTCATTTTAAATTGACATTTTAGTAAAAAAGAAACATAACAGGTTAGAAACTGAGAAAACACATTGGTATTATATTTATACTTTATGAAAATGACCCTTAAGTTATTTTTTATGTGTATCAATCAACCACACATCAATACAATGGATTTTGTGACTGGTATGGCACCAAGTGTGTCCTTTTATTTAAAATTGAAATTTTACTTCAAAACACAAGTCACATACTCAAACCCAAGAAAAAAAATTAGGATTGTTTTGATACTTTAAGAAAATTTTCAGTAATTAATTTTTGATGTGTGGGAATAATCTAGAACTTGATTTGATACTCATTTTTCTTGGTATGAATCAAAGTGTTTTTTATCAGTTCAAAATTTACAATTTAGTTCAAAACATATGTCACTCACTAAAAACCAAGAAAATTATCTTATAATATCTTGATACTTTAGTAAAATTATTCATAAATCATTTTTGATATATAGAAATTATTCTCATGTTGAAAAAACACATGATGTGATCGATATGAATCAAAGTTCTTGTTTTTAGTTTGAATTGAAATTTTAGTACAAAAGACTTGTTACATACTCAAAAATGAGAAAATGAATTCAGATTATGTTGATACTTTTGAAAAACTATACATAAGTCATTTTTGACATTTAAGAATCAATTGTATTTTAATCTAAAGCACGATGTGACGAATATGTCTCCAAGTGTGTCCTTTTATTTAAAATTGACATTTTAGTTCAAGACACATGTCACATACTCAAAACAAATCAAACACAATTGGATTGTTTTGATGCTTCAAGAAAATGATCCATAATTCATTTTTCATATATAGGAATTAGTTTCACCTTATTCTGATACACAATGTGCCTATTATGACTCAAAGTGTCTCTTATTAGTTTAAAGTTAATGATTTATTCCAACACATGTTCCACTCACTGAAAAACAAGAAAACATGCTTAGATTGTCTTGATATTATAGTAAAATGGCTCATAAGTCATTTTCGACATGTATAAATAAGTCTCGTATCAAATAAACATATGATGTGACCGATATGACTCGAATTGTATGTTTTCAATATTAATTTACATTTTAGTAAAAATAAAACATTAAATACTCAAAACTGAGAAAATTCATTCAAATTGTTTTAATACTTTATTGAAATGATCTATAAGTCATTTTTTACATATATTAATCAATCGAACATTAATATGACTCACAGTATGACAGGTATGACTCCAAGCGAGACCTTTTATTTAAAATTAACATTCTAGCTCAAAACATACATCGCATACCCAAAATTGTGAAAAAAAACAAATTGTCACTATAGATTTGGAAAATGTTCCATAAGACATTCTTGATACGCTGGAATCATTTTCACCTCAATCTAATACATGGTGTGCCTGTTATGACTAAAATTGTTGATTATCAGTTTAAAATTGATTTTTATTTCAAAACTTATGTCACTCACTAAAAACCAAGAAAAAAATGATAATATTTTCTTGATAATTTAGTACAATGATTCCTAAGTCATTTTTTATGTGTAGGAATTAGTCTCATGCCCAACCAACATGTTATGTGACCGGTATGACTCAACTTGAATGTTTTCAGTTTAAATTGAAATTTTAGTAAAAAAGTTACATTATATACTCAAAAATGATCAAAAACATTTTTATCATATTTATACATTATGAAAACATTCCTTAAGTCATTTTTGATGTATATAAATTATACGATCATCAATCTGACACACGGTGTGACTGGTATGACTCCAAGTATGTCCTTTTATTTAAAATTGACATTTTAGTTTCAAACACATGTCACGTATAAAAAACTGAGAAAACATATTCATATTATTTTGAAATTTTTTAAAAATGATCCATATATAATTTCTGACAGTCGGAATTATCTATATCTCAATCTAATACATGGTGTGACTGTTATGACTCAAAGTTTCTGTTGTCAATTTAAAATTTCTAATTTATTTCAAAACATGTGTCATTAATTGAAAACCAATAAAAAATTATATAATTGTTATAAAAATTAAGGATAAGGATTCGTAAGTCATTTTTTATTTTTAGTATTCAGTCTCACATCAAACCAACACACGATGTGACCAGTATGACACAAAGTGCATATGTTCATTTTAAATTGACACTCTAATAAAAAAAGACATGTGACATACTCAAAAATGATAAAACACATTTGGATTGTCTTGATACTATTTTAAAATCATCCACAAGTCATTTTTTGATGTGTATGAATCAACCACACATCAATACGACACACTATGTAACCAGTATGACACCAAGTGTGTCCTTGTATTGAAAATTGACATTTGGGTTCAAAACATAAGTCTCATACTCAAAAATAATCAAACACATTCATATTTTTTGATACATTATTATAATGATCCTTATGTCATTTGTAACTTGTAGGAATCTTCCACACCTAAATATGATGCATGATATACCCAACATGACTCAAAGTGTCTTCTATCATTTTAAAATTGAAAATTTAGTTCAAAACATGTTTCACTCATTGAAAAAAATAAAATATTATTATATAATCTTTATACTTTAGTAATATAGTTCATAAGTCATTTTTTGGTGTGTAGGAATCAGTCTCTTGTCTAACTGACACATGATGTGACCAATATGATTCAAAGTGCATGTTTTCAGTTTAAATTGACATTTTAGTAAAATAGATACATGACATAGCCATAACCAAGAAATAATATTCATATTATTTTGATAATTTATTGAAATCATAATAAGTCATTTGTGACATGTAGGAATCATTTTCACATCAATATTACGCATGGTGTGACCGGTATGACTCCAAGTGTGTCATTTTATTTAAAATTGACATTTTATTAATGTAATATTCAATATTTATGTTTAATTTATTTATTTATATTATTTCTTATATAATATTTTTCATATTATATTGGGGTAATCTTTTACTCAAATTGGGGTGGTTTTTTTAGCAATTGATACCATGATTGGGATTTTTTGAGAGGGGTCAGGTGCCAAAGACAATGAATCCATTAAAGTTTTTGAATATTTGTGATAGTACTTGATAATGTAATTGTACAAAAAAATGTTTGAAATGTGTATAATATAGTGTTTTTTTCTTGTATTTTTGATTTACTTTTTACTTAAATTAAATTATGAATTTTCTATATACAAGTGTAATTGATGCTACAGTGTGTTGTAATTTTAACAACACATCATAGCAGGTTGGCCTTTGTCAGTGCTACTTTTAACACTAATAAAAAGAAAACTTTTTTCATCGCTAAACTAGGACTAATAAATAAACACCTATATCATCTCATTTTTTCTAAAAAAAGTACCCCCTTTATCATATCTTTTCTATCTCTGATAAAAGCTTCCCACTTTTAACGACACATTGATCAATAGTTCTTTTTAGTGCTTATAAAAGATTTATATAGTGATTTTAAAATACAATTTTGTAGTATTTTATCTAGTGTTTTTTCCTTAATTATATTTATAGGAAATATGAAATCTTCATTGAGTTCACTCAATGGACTTATATTAATAATTTCTAGACCATTAGGGTTATAAATCAATGTGTATTTATTTAAGATTGACTAATTTCCCTCCCTTTTATAGTATCCTACATCCATAACCTAGGATTCATGAGAATCAAAAGGGAAAATATAATTATAAAATACCTTGAATTTATAATCAATGGATTACATCAGGAATTAGTGATATAATGAGACTACTACCATGTACAGAGATATCCATGAACTTCCTAAAAATACATTGAATATTGTGTCTTGGAAAACAACTATGAAATTGGAGTCAGAAATGAGGTCTTAAAACTAGCTACTGAGTTTGATTCTTTAGAGTTTCTTCTATTAAATTTTATTATACCCATAAATTTTTAGGTTTTAAGAAGATAAGTCAACTTAACTATATCCTAGAAATTCGAGGGTTCAGACTGGAATGAGGTTGATCCAAAAACCATTATCAATTAAAGATTGATGGATGTCAATATCATCAAGATTCCCAAATATGTAAAGGGTTCTGATATGACCTTGTAATGTAGTTTACCAATCTTGTTTCATAAAATTAAGAACTGTATAAAATATAGTAAATCCAATCTCTACTCAATATTTTGTGGCTACACCAACTTAATTTTTGAGGGTTTGAAAGAGCCTCAATAAGGGATTCTCGGTGGTCTGTGGAAAGATGAAGGGCATCCAAGACTGATAGATTTTCTTGGATGATAGTGAGCTACTTAAAAATTTCATATTTTTATTCTAGTGTTCTTTGCTTCTATCTATGTTTTTCTCCCTGTATAATGCTTTAGGGTTGAGGATGATTATGTCAGGGAATCCTTTCCTTGATGGGAACTAGAGGATATCTCTTCTATTTATATTTTAGAATGAAATTCACTTCCCACATTTTGATGTTAATAAAAATATTTTCTATTTTCTAGTTGATCTATTGGGTCTGAATGATCCATGTGGGATTCAAAATTAGATTGATGTTCCTATTGAGATCACTGGTGTGCCTACCTCTAGTTTTTAGTTGTATTTATATCTTCAGTCAAAATGATGCCTAAACATCAACATCCACCATGGTTTTATCTTCCCCAACCTATATATAATATTCATAAAATATTTATAGGGGGCTTGGGTTTATATGAGGCATTATTGATGAAGGGGTTTGTTAGGTGGATAACATCAACAGTGTAACACCCAGATATTTTAAAATACATTATTCTTTAATAAATTAAAAATGTTTGATAGATTTAATTCCATACAAAAATAAACTAAAATGAATAAATTATTTTTATATTACAAATTTAAGTATACTATGATACAAATAAATGAAATATAATTTTTAAAATCAATTATAATAATTACCACTTTAATTATTCACAAATTACATAAATATTTTAGTTAAAAAAAATTATATTTTATATTATATCTGTTTAATTTAAAATATAATTTTATAAATTTTTGAATTTTTTATTGAATAAATGAACTTTAGTTTTCAATTTATCATTTGTAGTGTACATTTTTTAGATTTTTCTAAAAGGATGATTTTTTGTTCTATAGTGAGAAAGATCATTTTTATGAATACCATAAATTTAAAGAAGTCATTATGATATAAACATGACTTAAAAATATGTGAAATATTTTTATCAAGCAAATATATATTTAAGGAGTAAAATAAATCATTGAAAACTATTATGTTTAATTTGGAAACTTATTCAGGACTTTTTGGAACCTAAGTTACATTTAATTATAATAATCGACTATTTTTTGGTTCTTTACATTTATTGAGTTTGTTCAATGATTCCTTTCAGTGTTTTCATGGATATAATGTCAAAGAACCATAATTTATTTTATAATAAGATAATAAAATCACTAGAATCATAAATACTCAAGAATATATGTCCTAAATAAGTATAAAATCATTTTCACTTGTAAAAATACTTTTTTAAAAATGGTTAATATTCATTTTGTATGCCTATATTAGAATTAATTACTGGAAATTATAAGAATTGAATGTTTAAAAATAGATTAAATATTTTTAATTAACATATTTAAATTTTTTTATGAGTAAAATTTTATTTTTAGATATAATTAATTGTTACCATGGTAAAATGTTTTCACTATAATTAAGTGTAAAATGGGTTAAAAGGGTTAAAATAAAGGGATAAGGCTTCAACATAACACAAAAAACATTATTAAATATTATTGGTTTATTTAATTTTTACCATAACTTTATTATATTTTAAATTATGAAAATTTTGATCCAATTGACTTGAGTAAGACATATATTATAAAATAAAGTTTCAAGTATTGACAAGTATACCACCCACCTCTCCAATAAAAGGGAACTGCCTCTTCTCACTTATCTATGCCACATGATCACTATGGTTTGGAAAATACCTGACCAAATCCCATAAAAAATTTACTCACATCATAGAGGTTCTGTTATTTCTAAAATACCAACTCAAGAAGGCTCTAGGTGCAATCTAAAGGAAGATACCCAAAGAAGAGGTAATTGTCTTTACTGGTCTATTTCAGGTTTATTTCTTACTTATCCTCATACAAATATTATATAAACATATCAAAATGATTAAATAAATACCTTTAATATACTGAATTGTTTTCATATTAATGGTATAAACAATTTATATCTCCTCTATATCTAACAGATAATAAAATCATCTCTCATGTGTATGTACGGACTACCGTCTCCGTGAGGCGATGTGTTTTATTTTTCATCACTATATCTCATGGATGGTTATATAGATAGATATAATTTATATATATTATTTTTATGAAATAATTATGATTATGTAAAGGTAAAATATTTTTTACAATATTACCCTTCCATCTGTTCAAAAATAATAACATCGCTCATGCATATATGTAGACTACCACCTCTACGAAGAGATTTGATTAATTTTTCATTTTCTATTATCATTGATGGTAATAAGGATATATTTAATGAATATATATAATATTTATGATATTATTATGATTAATTAAAGATATATTATCATTTAACTATCTTTTTTTCCTTCCAATTAAAAATTAAAACATCACTTGTGTGTATGTACAAGTTATTGTCTCCATAATGTGATATGATTTATTTTTCATCACCAAATTATATAAATGGTTATAAACATGTATATAATGAATAATTATTATACAAATTACATGATTAATGTTATTTATATTTTTAAACCATGACTAATATTCAAGGACCAGAACCATCAAATTGAAACATTCAAGGGAAATAGAGCAGTTAACACCAAAATATTGATTTTAATGAAGATTTGTTTATTAATGGGTAATTATAAATAATATGGGAATGATATATTATAATATTATTATTAATATGATTCTTTTTTAAATTTATAATAAAAAAAATTATAAATGATGTTAATAGTACATATGAAGAAATTTATGAACTGGGGTAAGGCTTTATGTTATAATCTCATTTATTTTCAAGATTTTATATGTTAAATTTCATATGAGAGAAAATATATAATATTTATATTTAAAACCCCATAAATTTTATTCTAATATGTTTATTTATAGGTTTTTTAATGTCTTAGTTTAATTCTCCTCTTTTTGGTACTTAAAATGACCAAGAAAATGTTTTTAAGAAAAGTTGACCTTATTTCCTCTTTTTAGTTAAGAATATTTATCTTCCATGTTCATAGAATTGTTTTGTAGAATTTTTTACCTATATTTAAATTTTTTTAAATTTAATATTTACTAAATTTTACAATATTTAATAATTATATAAATTAATCTTTTTAAGTGTTTTTTAAATGACTATCTTTTTACATTTTACAACATTATGAAAAGAATATTCTATTTTAACATATACGACATGAAAATATTTTCCCATCATCATTTAATTCCATAATCATGAAGATTAATCTATAAGTTTCAAATTATTTACAAAGAAAATAATATTCCCATTTTTTTGGAAATTTATGTTTTAAAAAGTTACCAAAATAAACGGGATGTTTTCTCTTTATTTTCAAAGCATATATTAAATTATTTTATAAAAGGTATGTTTTATCTATTTAAACAAGATTTTAAGGATTATAATGATTTAATAAGGTTATATTATTATGGTAACATACACTTTATTTATTTATATGGATTATGATGATGATATTCTAATGAATTTTTCATAAAACTCATTTCATTCCTATAGGTTTATTAAGTTATTATGAAATGATTAATGTTTTTATGATCACATGGAACACATATTTATGGTTTTCATTATTTAATGGTGGTTAAATAATTATATACTCCTCTAATGCATTGGGTAAATATTAATTTCTCATGATATAATATAAACTATAATTAGGAGTGAAACTAGCCATGTTAGGGACTTTATCCACTATAATAGTCTTGGTAGTGAGCCATGACTAAGAAAATGATGGGAATATTGAGTGAAGTCGATCCACTATGAGAATATTTACACTATGATAGACTTATCAGTGATAATTGTCTAAGAAAATGATTTTTTATTCTTATGTGTATGAAAAAAAATTATTTTTTATATTTATGATGTGCGCGCATGGATTATGATTGATTATTTATGATTCCACACTCATATGATTCATGTATTTTTTTTGTGAAAAAACATTATTTCATGTGTCATGATTCATTTCAAATGATATATTGGATATTTTTTGTAAGTTATGATCATCTTCTCATACCCATATGTTCACTTGTGATCATCGATTAATACCTCCCATATTTACCCTTATTGAGTATCTAATCTAAAACTTTCTTTTGTTTCTTTTTCCCCTATTTATGAAGAAAGGTATTAATTATATTTTGTCTAAGAAGGGTAAATTTTAAGAATAAATTTTTAGGAGAGGTTTAATATCATTAATTAAATAATTTGATTATGTATCTAGTCTCGAATGACACTAAACCTTTACCGTTATGAGGAATGTATTATTGTGAGATGTATTGAATAATCATCTTAAATGATGTAATATTTATCTATGTAATTCTTGGTTCACCTCAGTTTGTATCAAATCATGGTTTATTTATTTTTTAGATATTAGGTTATGAGTTAAATAAGGATAAAACCTAAGACACCCTATGATGAAATGAATGATATATAGGATGAACTGATAGATTTATAGGTTGATATATAAGCAAGTGTCATAATGTAGGACATAACTCTAATGATTTTCATTATCATATGATTTATTATTCTGATTATTGTTGATTGATACTCACACTGACATTTGAAGTGTAACTAAATGATAATAACTTGAACAAAATAGAAAAAGTTTTTCTTATTATGCGATCATGTACTCTAAATGTCATATTTATTATGGTTTTACTCACTATTTTATTTATAAATTATTTTTATAAGGGTATCACATCACCACCTTAATGATTATATATTTAATTATTAATTAAAACACCTAGTGGTATAATGGTCACATCTCAAGTCTATATATATTTTTCAATAGAAGTTTGTGGGAATATTATTCTTGTTGACCTTTCTATTCTCCATATAGAAGAATTTGATTTCATATTTGATAGTGATTGTATCTCTTTATATAGATCCCATTTTAATTTTTGGGGAAGGTAAGTCACATTTTATTTTCCAAATAAACCTATAATTTTCTATTAGTGCGAGGATGAACATGAACATCTTGGGGAAATTACTTCAATTATATGGGTCTTACTACCTTTTTATGAGGGTTGATTATCTAAAATAGTTTGGGAGAAACTCAACATTAAAGATATTCCTATTGTTTTAGAGTATGTTGATCTTTTTCCTTAATATTTTTCTAATATTCCCATGAATATTGATGTTTAGTTTTCAATATAAATCATACCTAGTGATATAACAATTTCAAAGACTCTTTATAGAATGTCCTCAATTTAGTTGCATGAATTGAAGAAGAAACTCTAGGAGAATATAGAAAATGGATTCATATGATTGAGTGCTTCACCATTGGGTGAACCTATTATTTTTGTTAATAATAAAACTAGTTCATTGCATCTTTATATTTATTATAGAAAATAAAAAATATCACTATAAGTAAAATGTATCTTATACCCTATATTGATTACTTGTTTGATCAACTACACAGATATTAATGATTTTCAAAGAATAAAATTTTTTCTATATATCATTAATTAAGGGTAAATGAGTATATACTCAAAAAAACCTTCGGTGTAGGGTATAGTTATTATGGATTTATCATAATTACATTTGGACTTGTCAATGTTTCTTATATCATCATAGATCTAATAAATAGAGTCTTTATAGATTACCTTGATCAATTTGTGGTAGTCTTTATAAAAGATATTCCTATATACTCCAAGATAAAGGAAGAGAATAAAGATCATTTGAGGGTTGTGTTTAAGGTATTGAGGAAGGATAAAAGGTATGTGAAATTTATCATGTGTAAATTTTGGCTAGATAAAGTGTCATTATTGGGTCATGTAATCATAAGTGAAGGTTTATATGTAGATCCTTATAAAATTAAAATTATTGAACAATGAACTAGACCAACCATGATGACTAATATATATAGATTTATTTGGTTTGTTGGGAACTATCTAAATTTTTTGAGAAATTTCTTAAAACTATAAAATCCAATAACCAACTTTATGTGAAAGGGAACTAAGTTCCTTTAGATAGATGGATGTGAAGAAATTTTCAAGGAACTGAAGAGAAGCTTAGTCAGTGAACCAATTATTACACTACCCTGTAGTAGATAAGGGTTTGTAATGTATAGTGATGAATAAAATAAGGTATTGAGATGTGTTATTATGAATAATTTAATGGTGATATCATATTCCTCATGAAGAATAAGGTTTCATGAGAAAATTTACCTGACTCATGATTTTGAGTTGGAAACAGTAATATTTTCATTGAAAATACAGAGGAATTATCTATATTTTGAACGGTGTGATATATATATATATATTATAAAATCATAAATTATATATTCACATATAAAAATTTAAATATTACCCAAAGGATATGGTTGGAGTTCATTAAATATTATGGTTGATTAATACATTACCTCTATGAGAATGCAAACATGGTGGCTGATGCTCTGAGTCATAAGGACCTTGATATTTTGTCTATAATGAAGTTTCAAAGAGATCTAATACTTATGGATTTATAGACATTATAACTTTAAATTTTAAGGAAAGGGTAAAGGTCTTATCTTTCTCTTTTGAATATTCAACCATCCATTCATGTGAATATTAAAGAGGAACAAAAGGAAGATATAGAGCTGTAAAAGAAGGTAAATATTGTTCTAGGGTTCAACCTTGACCATGTTAGAATGATAAGATTCAAGAATAGGATATGTTACCTTTAAATACCAAAATTTAATAAGTATTTGTCGGATAAATTACATAGATAATCATCTCTATTCATCCTATAATTACGAAGATGTATGGAGATATTAAAGAGTAATTATGTTGGTACCACATGAAGAGATATATTGTATAATGTGTATCTTGATGCCCGGTATGTTATAAATTCAATGATGTATGTTCTAAGTTTAATGGAATGATGCAACCATTACACATATCTATATGTAAATGGGAAAACAAAACCATGTATTTCATAATTGGACTCCTCAATACATCTAAAGGCTATAAAACCATTTGGTTTGTATTTTCTCACATTATATAGTTAACACATTTTATTATTATCAGAGAGGATTTCTCTCTTGAATATATTTATAGGATATAAATTAAGGAAGTTATATGGTTTTTTTGAGTACCACATTATATTATTTATTGTCAAGATCTAAGGTTTACCTCAAGTTTCTAAGAAGACCTCAATAGTAGTTGATTATAGATTTGAATTTTACATCTTCAAGCATATGGTTAGTCTAAGAACAACATTAAAACCCTAGAATACATACTGAGAGATTGATCTATGAATTTCAAAGGTGATTGGGATCAATACCTTTCTATGGTCAAATTTTATTACAAAAATATATTTCACTTGAGTATTCAAATGGATATTTATGATTCCTTATATCAAATAAAGTGTACAACTCCAAAATATAGGGATAAAGTTGGATAATGGAAGATATTGGGACTTGATCTAGTTGAGGAAATGAGAGACAAGGTTAAACCCATTAAACAGCATATCAAATCATCTCAGAGTGGATAAAAAATATATGTTGACAATCATTAGTGAGATATAAAGTTTTAATTTGGTGATAAATTATTCCCATGAATATATCCTCGAAAAAAAGGTGTGATAATTCGAAAAAAGGAAAATATGATCCCTAGATATATGAGTTTATTTGTCATTTTTTATTGTACCAGGGTGTTAGCTTATCACTTGGTGATTACACAAAGCCTCTCTTGAGTTCATGATGTGTTCTATGATTATATTTGGAGGAATTTTGTACCCAATACTTCACATGTACTTAATTAAAATTTCATACTACTGGATTATGATCTTTCATATGTGGAATAACTGCTAGATATCTAGGATTATAGATATATGGTGATACAAAACAAGTACACTCACTAGGTTAAGGTTCTTTAGAGGAATCAAAAATTTAAAGAAGTCATGTGGGAAATTGAGAAGGTAATTATAAAGATGTTTCCTTATTTTTTTCATCAGAATAATATAATTTCAAGGGAGTATTTCTAAAAATGGGGGTAGAATGTAACACCATAAGATTTTAGAGTATATTTATCATTAATAAACTCAATGTATTTGGTGGATTTATTTACAAGAAACACAAAACTAAATTAAATAATTATTTGTTATAATAAAAATTACAATATACTGTGAGATGATTAAATGAAACATGATTATTAAAATAAATTATAAGAATTACTACTTAAATTATTCATGGATAAATAGAAAGGTTTTTTTAAACACTATTTCTATTATATATTATATATTTTTTATTTCAAAGACAAATTTATAAATTCTATAATTTGAGTTTGAAAAAAATAAATATATTTTTAAATTTATCAAATCAAATTTATCAAAGGGTTAATTTTTGTTATTTTTGTAGAAATATTATTTTTTTGTGAATAGTAAAAAATACCATTTTATGAATACCATAACTTTGATGAAATCATTGTGATATAAGAATAACTTAAAAATATTTGAAACATTTTTCTTAACTAAATATGTGTTTAATGAGTAAAATAAAACATTTAAAATTATTATTTTGAACTTGCAAACCGATTATTGAATTTTTTTTAACCAAATTTATATTTTATTCTAATAAAAAATTATTTTTGATTATTTACCTTTAATAAGGTGATTAAATTATAACATTCATTTTTTACAAGGTTATAATTAAAAAATAAATCATATATTTAATAATTATCCAATAAATATTTTTTAATCGCCACTTCATAATAATATTCAGCCTAAATAAGTATAAATTCATTTTTACATATAAAAATACATTTATCTAAAAATGGTTTTTTTGCATTTTGTGTGATTATATTAGAATTAATTTCTTCAAATTCAATGGATTTAATCTTGAAAAATGGATACCATATTTAGAATAAAAAATTTCAAATTTTTTTTTAAGTCTAATTTTATTTTTAGGCATAATGAAGAGTTACCATGGTAACAAGTTGTCACCGCGGTTATGGATAAAATGGATTAAAATGGTTAAAATAAAGATATATGGTTTAAAAATAACATAAAACACTTGATTAAATATAATTAGTTGATTTTATTTTGACATTTAAATTATTATATTTTAAAATATGAAAATTTTGGGCAACTTGACTTGAGTAATACATATATTGTATAATAATGTTTCAAGTATTTACAGTTTGTCACCCACCTCACTTATAAAAGGTCACTTACTCCACTCACTTCTCCACACCACTTGAGAAATATATTTTGGAAAATACTTGAAAAATTACCATAAAAACTTTCCTCACCATGTCTTAGATAATTTTGTCTTACAAAAATACCAACTCAAGAAGGCATAGAGTGTAAGATAAAGGAAGATACCTGAAGAAGAGGTAATTATCTTTACCAATATATTTTGAGTTTATTTCATCCATAAAATCCTATAAATGTTTTATAACCATATTAAAATGAAAAAAATATATTTTCTATACTTAAATGTTTTTATTTTAAGGTTACAGTCATTTTCTATCTCCTTTATATCGTATGGAAGATAAAAACATCGCTCATGAATACATAAAGACTATCATCTATATGAAACGATGTATTTAATTATTTATCGTTTTCTCTTATGAATGGTTATATTTATGGATTTAATTAATATATAATATATTTATGACAAAATTTTGTTTCTTTAAATATAAAATATTATCTAACTTTTTACCCCCTCATTCATTGGAAAATGATAATTTTGATTGTGCGTATGTGTGGACTTCCAACTCCACAAAGCTATGTGATTTGTTTTTCATTTTTTCTTAGCATGGATTGTAATAAAGATTTATTTGATGAATATATAGTTTATTTATGATGTTATTATTATTAAGTAAATATATATTATTATTCACCTTGCTTTCATTCCATTCTTTAAAAAATCAAAACATTACTCATGTGTACATATGAACTACCATATCCACGAAGTGATGCAATTCATTTTTATCACAACTTTTTATTAATAGTTATAAAATTGTATACAATAAATAAATATTATACTTATGAAATTATTAATATTATGGATATGTTAAAACTATGACTAATGAGCGAGGATCAGAATTTTCAAACAAAAACATGCATGGGAAATTGAATAGTTAACACCCAAATATTTATTTTAATGAAGAATAGTTAATAAATTGGTAACTGGAAATTATATGGGAATGATATAATGTTATCTAATCCTGAATATAATTATAGTATAAAATTATAATAAATATAAATTTATTATAAAGGAATTTAAGGGCATGTATGAAGAAATGTAGGACCTGAGGTAAGAGTGTGTGTTAGAATCTCACTTCTTTTTAGGATTTTCTGTGTTAAATTTATAATAAGGGAAATTATATAACCCTTATATTTTAAACCCCATATATTTTATTATCCCCTATTTGTTTATTTATTTTCTTGTTTTCCTTTCATTATTATCTCTTTGGTACTTAAAATTATCATGTATTTTTTTAAGAAAATCCGACCTTATCTACTCTTTTTTGTCGGGAATCATTCTCTTCCATATCCATATTATTAAAATTGTTTTATGGAATTTTTTACCTATAATTATTTTTTAAAATTTTATTTTTAATTAACTTTTATTTATTTACAAATTATTAAAATTAGTCTTTTAAAATGTTTTTTCACAAGATTCGCTTTTGAATTTTTTTTAAAGTGTGAAAAGAATGTTCTCTTTTAATTTATATAGAATTAATGAATTTTCTCACCATAATGTATTTAATTCATCATAAATATTACTTTAAAAGTTTTAAATTTTTTAAAAACAAGATCTTATTACCATTTTTCTTGGAATTTTAGTTTTTAAAAGTTACCAAAATAAAAAAGGGATGTTTTCTCTTGATTTGTAAAGTGTATTTTAAATTATTTAATTAAAGAGATTATTTATCTCTGTAGAAATGATCTATGGATTTTTATGATTTTATGTGGGTATGATCTTATGGTATTGTCAACTTTATTTATTTGGATGGATTATGATGATGATATTTAAAGTATTTTTTTATAAAAACCATTTCTTTCCTACATGTTAATTTAGTTATGATGAAATGATGAATGTTTTTATGATCTTGTGGCTTGAATATTTATATGGTTTTCATTATTTTATGGGTAGGTTTAGTATTATATATCCCTCTAATGCATTGGGTAAAAATTTATATCTCATGTGATAATATAAACTGGAATGAGGATTGAACCCAATCTAGTAAGTGAATTTTTCCACTATGATTGTCTTTTAAGTGATCCTTGACTAAGGGAATGATGGTAATGGAGAGTGAACCCAATACACTATGGGTATCTATCCACTATTATATTCTTGGAAGTGATATTTTACTAATAAAATTATTTTTTATGTTAATATGTGTCTCAAAAAATTATATTTTATTCTTACGATATGCTCTCATAGCTCATGATTGATTATTGATGATTCCACACTCTTATGATTCATGAATTTTTTATGAAAAATAATTATACCATGAATCGTGATTTATAGTATAAGATATGTTGGGTATTTTTTTTTTTCAAGTTATGACCATGCTTATCTTATACTCACTTATGATCATCTACTAATATCTTCCATGTTTACAATTATCGAGCATCTGAGTTCACCCTTTCTTATGATCCATTTTACTCAGGTTATTAAGTAAGGTATTCAGTCTGGTATTTCTAAGATAGGTACTATATAAGAAAAAAATTATAAAAGGTTTTGAAGATCTTTTAAAAAATAAGTTGACTACGAATATAGTTTTTAAAATACACTAATCCTTTATAGTTCTAGGGAACATTTTTTTATAATATGTAGTTAATATTCATATAAAATATTCTAATTTTTTTTATGAAATTATTGGGTTGAATTAGATGGATCCATATTGAAACTCCTCATCAAATGGAGGTTCAGTTTTTTAAGGCGGTGCCCGTCCTCCCAATAATGAGAGTAGGAAATAAAAATGAGTTTGGACTATCTTGGTTACTATAAAAGACTCTTATTTATATTATTTGTTTCTCTAAAAAGTATTACACTAGATCTTTGAAATTTATGATGATGAATATGTCACCTATGGTGTTATAGAAGGAGTTGAGGTCATGACTAGTTGATTAAATTTTTCCTTGAATATTGTATGTGCCTGAATGGCCAAATTCATGTTCATCTAGTAATAAAACATTGATATATATCTATTTGGTACCTATTTACACACTTTTTATTCATCTAGTGATGCAAAAAATGCACATTTCACCTATAACAGGGGTTTAACCAATTTTACCTACCTAGACTTTAACATTTTCTAGACTATGTCTTTGAAGATAAGGTATTCCTAAATTTTATGCCCCAATATTTTGTGTATGGGTTGGTAATCAGGGTGGTCATTCCAACCTACTTTATTATTCCCTTAATTTATAATAATTTTACTAAGATTTTTGAAAAGTAAATGATGAAAAATACCATAACATGTTCTTTTGAGCGATAATAATCCTCATTCTTTTGATCCTCAATGTTTAGAACTCTTTTATCCTTATTTCCTTCCTTAAGTGGAATTTGTTATTGTATTTTTTATTTAGTAGGAGGAACCATATGATATTGAGTAATCTTAGGGGTAAGAAATGAAATCAACACTGGTTTGATTGTGATAGTTATAGTTTCCACTTTACCAAATTTCATACCCTATACTGATTGAATTATCCAAGATTTGGACTTAGAGCATTGAATGGAATCCTCTGTGTTTTGTGCTACGAATACAAACTCTTGATAATAACCAAGGTACCTCAAGGTAATTAGTACTATTGTTAAATCATTATAGAAATTTTCGATACAAATATCTAATATCATCTCATAAAAAATATACATATTTAGTGAATAGGTTGACCCTTTTCACTTGGAAATGAATTTTAAGAACCTCTAGTTTTCATTTTTTATGTAATTTAAGAGGTATAGGATTAAAATATTACTCATTTTAGAGATGAAATAGTAAAAGAGTTTCAATTAAAGATCAAACAAATTACAAATAGTCTTAACTAGAAATTTATTGTGAAAAATAAATGATGTTCTCTATAGTGTTTTTATAGAGAACCTAAGCATTTTTTTCCTCTTGTTGTTCTAGTGTTCCAATCATTGGGATGCATTGATATGTGAAGTTCATGAGATGAAACTTCAAGACTCTCATACCATTTAATGTTTTGAAGTTAGTATTTATAAATTTAGGTAAAGGGGGAGTTAATTACACCCACTCTGTGTATTGTTTCCTCTCGGGTTTTTCTGGTGCATGTTACTCCTCCATGGCTTCTATTCAAGAAGTAAGGGATTCAATCTAGCCAAGGATTTATGGTGTCACAGACACTTAATCTGATACTCAATTAGAGTTAGCGGGTAGAACATAGTATATTATGATTTTATGTTCTTTTTGTTCATATCCATCTCATTTAAACCTAGAATAATTCACCTTAAATGTTAGGCTTTCCTATGGTGGGAGCCCTTGATAGTCCACAGCCATTAGGATTTGATAAACTGGCTATCTGGTACCTAGTTAGCCAAATAACTGGATTCTACCCTTATTTATTGGTTGATTCCATATTGTTGAGGGGTACTCACCAAAGGTAATATATTATCCTCAACCTAAGATATTGACTTAGTAAGTACATTTCCTCTTAGTAACATGGTTTTGAGTCACCTTAACTTCTCAAACTAAACTTCATACTATGCATTATTCACCTTAGCGGAGATAGGTTCATCTTCCTTGAGAGGTCATTGGGTTATAGATATAGTCACACATTCCCCTTTATATTTGGTTTAATATCACTAAGTAGGTGGTAAATGGAGGTTTAATGGAGATCTAAAATCATGATTATACCTTTTATGTTAGGAAAACACACCCTCTCCATTGATTTCGGTGTAGACCGTATTTCAAATAGATGACTTCTATCAGTATCAAACACATTTTTATACATATAGATGATGTTAACAACATTTAATAACATGGGTCATATAGTGGTAATCAAATCTTTATCTGCATCAGAGTAATAGGAAAATATTTCATCACCTAAATATCTGTTGAGGAAAAATAATACTCCACCTTGAAATCATATTTCTCGATAAAACATTTTGACTTATAGCCTTTGTATGGTGTTTACTTTTCTCTATAAATTCCCCTAAAAAGTGGTTTATGTAAGGTGATCCTAAGGGAGTTCCTAGTATCATTCACTAAATGTATTACTAATTAAAGAGATGGATTTTAATTTATAATAAATCATGAGGGTATTTCCAACCAATCTAGAGAAAATAGAATTTATTAGAGAGGGGGGTTTATAATGAACTTAGCCCTATGAGTTAGGGTTTAATTGGCTCTGCTACTATCATATCTCTACCCAATTCTGGAATTGATGGTTCCAAGGGTGGTGGTGGTGCTCAAAATTCCCCAAATCATATGGGCTAGGTTTGTTTATATACTAACACTGAAGATGTTCTATCACATTATTATTTTCCTTTTAAAATTTATTTTATATTGGGTTGGATACATTTACTTTTAATGATAATATCTTCTTTTAATCAATTTTTTATCTATAACTATAATCTCTATTTTCCTCAAATATGAGTACAGTTTCACTTTTTATGTGTTATTGTTCTATTCTTTATTTTAGTATTTCTATTTGTTTTCTTATGGAAGTTATTATTTTATTATGAGGTGATTTGGTATATAAATCCCAAAACCTAGTTCTAGAGTTCATTTACTGATACCAGGTGTAATACATTTTTAGAAGTTATATACATTTCTCTATGTTTGAGTTTATAAAGGGTATCTTCTAGATTATAGAGTTCTAGCATAAAAAGTGGTATCATAGCTCAGTTGTAGATTTTTTAGTATATTGAAATTTGTATAGTGTTTAGAGATTTAGGAATAATTGAATTATACACTTGAACTTATAGGTCAATTTTTGGTATTCAGTTTATAATCCCTTTTAAATTTTTTGGTTTCCGTGGGAGTTCATTGTTTCTGGAAGAATGGATTTGGAATAGGGAAATGTCTACATAGAGAAATTTGGTAGGTCAAATTTTATATTCTATAAGATGTAGGTTAAATGGTATCTATTCCAAAGAGATCTATAGGTTTTTTTAAAATGGGGTAAAACTAGAAGTGATGTCAAAATAATAATGGTAATGGATTGATCAAAAATAATTGGAGGTGATTCAAATGATGTTGGCATGGAATATGTCCTTAAACATCTGAGAGGTATATATATACTTGATAGCATGTATGAGAATCCAATTACTCTGAAAAAAGTGTTTATGATGTGGTGACATTTTTGTATGAACTTATTGTAAGGAAGGTCAATTTTGGATTATGATAATGACTTTAATGATATTTGGATTCATATATTGTCTGTTAGGGTGGAGTTTGGCGGACCAGTGTGGTTGCTACTTATTTTATCATCATTATAATATTCATGGTAAATAATGGTTACTGTATTGAGAAATTACAATGGTAAGTCTAACTTGGTGTTCATGTATATTTAGGATCATATTCTACATGAGTAAATTCATATGGAAACCCAATATTCTACTAAAAATTATTTTAGTGTGGGATTTAGGGAGAATTATATTTCATGTAAATTTTAGTATAAGAAGAAGTAAAGGATATAAATGATTCAAATTAATTTGTATGACCTAGAATCGTATACTGGAATTGCTAGAAGAAGGGTCATATGAAGAAAAACTATAGGGAGTGAAGGTTCAATTCCAAAAATTATATGTTTATATAAGTTCATATATATAACCCATTTTAGAATAAAATAATAATTTGTTTTTTAGGGCCAACAATCAACTTGATTCATTTATAATTAAATCTTTGTATTTTTCTTTACTCTATATCCAAGATTATGATCATGAGAAAAGGTGTTTCTATAAGATTTGGCAGGGTTAACCTTAAATATTATGAAACTCTCGAGATCTTTGGAAGGGTGATGATTCTATCCAAACATCAAATTAATGTTTTCTAGAGTTTTAAATGGTGCATAACAAACTAGGGTTATGAAAGAACATGATCTGGGTAAAATATCTAGAAGATGTGGGTTTCTGTTCTATATTTTCAAATGAGATGTGAAAAGTTTAAAACCACGAAATATTAAAGTTTTAATAGGCTAAAATGTTACTACCCAAGTCAAAATGGTGAAACTTTATTTTCAAGAGCCTACCGGATTATAAATTCATAGTTAAAGAGATTTTGAAGGGATTATTGATCAGGATGGGTGACCTCCTAGGAAGTTTCCTAGGTTGTGTGTGAATATGGAAAAATCACACTTAAAGAACATGTGTTGGCATGTGGGTACAACCATCAGTTTAATGACTCATTTAGGAATGTGGGTGGAGCCCAGGGATGGGACAACACATGTTTGTGGGTAAAATGGGGTGCGTTTTGGGATTAGTTTTTACATTGTTAACAGAGGAGGAACCCAGTTAGAAGTGTAGTGGAACTTCCCAGGTTGAGATGTGGGGTCTATAGTGAGGAATTTATACTCTAAAGGGGGTGAATGTGATGCCCTAAAATGTTAAAGGATTTATAGGATAAAATGTAACTAACCATGTCAACTAGAACATGAGCCTCAACCTAGTTGGTGAGGTCTCTCTAAGAGCATCCATGAGACCCAGGTTTGAAACCAGGTGGAGGCATAATTCCAGTACTATAGCAGTACTGTAGCCGTATTGTAGTAGTACTGTAGTAGGCACTATAGCAGCACTATGTGGTGTTGTAGTAGGTATTGTAGTAGTTACAGTAGCAGGTAATATTTTGTACTATAGTAGTTGGAACTATTCACCTTGGGCCACTGATTTGGTCTTGGAGTCCTTAAAGCCTTTGGGCCACCCAAGCCTTCGAGTCAGTAAGGTTTTCAGGCCACTTTTAAGGCCTTCGGGCCACCTCAAAGGCATTTGGGCCACCTCAAAGGCTTTCAGGTCCACCTGATATACAGATTCCCAGACAGATTCTACAAGGAATCATCTCTAGAGAAGGATTCATGAGTAAGGCGCATTCACTAGAGTAGGGATAAATGGATTTTGAATAATGAGAGGGTATGGAATTTCCATAAGTACTGGGCTTATGAATCTCTACATAGGACAGCTTGTCGGACATCCATGCAAAGGTGGAGAGCTCATCATGATGCAGATTTTTGGGATGTGCAGTTTCAAGTAGTCATAGTCTATATGATTTCCTTAAGACATATAGGTCTTGTAACGTCTCCAAATCCTACAGGCAATGTAATCTCTAAGCCTACGGGCCTTTTAAGGGTTCCCCCTCATCCCTTGAAAGGGGGGCTATCAAAAATCAATAAAAAAAAGAAGGTATTCTGGCCATTCAGGAAACCATGTCAACAAGGTACACCTTTCTTTTTGGGAACCAACCTGGTTATCATTTCATAGTTAAAGAGGTTTGTCCTAGAGTAGTGACCAGGATGGGTGACCACCTGGGAAGTTTCACATGGTCTGTGTGATTGAGGAAAACCCATTCCAAAATTACATGTGTTGGTATATAGAGACAATCATTAACTGGATGGACCATTTGGGAACATGGGTGGTCCCTAGGGAGGGGACAACACATGTTTGTGGGGGAAACTAGGGTTCCTGTAGGGCCTAGATGTTATAGAAAGTGACACATGGTTCCATGGTGGTGTCCAAATTTATGAAAGATGAGTCATTTTATATTAACATGTTTTCAAAAGGAGAAATGTATACTGGATAAAAATACTTTTGGATCTATGAGTGTAGTATGATTGTCTCACTCACATGGTTGAGAAAGGGATAAAAACATGGATGCAGAAGTTATACTAAAACTCATATTCATGGAGTAAAAAATATGCAAGGGTGTATCCTGGGAAAGTAGTATAATGTCTCATTCAACATGGAACGTATAAAAATAAAGAAAAATAAGCTTACACTCTTTTATATGGATGTATAAGGGTTATCCCTAGTTCATTGACTATGGGAAATAGAGAGTTGGGTTATTTTTTCTTAAGAGAAATTCAAAAAAAATTAAAATCTTCTTCAAATAGAAATCCATAGTGAAAAGGGGGAATGAAAGTTGGTTAAAGTGGTTGAGGTCTAATAATGGAGGTGCATACAAATTTAGGGAGTTTTGTAGGGTTCACTAAAAATAGGTATATGGTTTGATAAGACCATACCAGGAACACATGAGCATAATGGAATAAAGGAGAGGATCAAACAAACATGAATAATAGGACTATAATCATGAAGTTTCATGTTGCTTTCCCCAAGTAATATTGGGTATAGGTTGTACACTATGTTGATAATATTTTTAATATGATTATATCCACACAATTGGGGTAGGAACTTTGTTAATAATTTTTATGTAGAAATATGATGGATATCTCCCACTTAAAAGTCTTCAAAGGAACCATCTACATCCATATTGATGTCAATGAGAGGGAAAGTTGTAGGAAAAGTCCTAGTGATGTTTCTTTATTGGTTGTTGTAATCAAGAATTTAGATTTTGACTCTAGGATAACATGAAAAATCATCTGAAGCTAGAATTTTTCTTTAATAAGATGATCTAATAGATGGATTAAAACTTAGTGAAAGATTTCATAGAGAAACAAATCTATGAGAGAAAAAGTTTATCTGGATAGAATTTCAGAAAAAATGATTAGTTTAGAGAGTAATAAAATTTACGATATAGTAGATTGATTGGAAGGTTAAGTTTTATATTAAGTTTATATTTCATTGGTATATTAAATGAAAGATGTACTATAATTCTCAAGGATTGTGGGAGATCAATGTAGGGATATATAAGGGGATATTCTTAAAATTATTTTTCTGAAAGTAGTATATCCACATGTCTAATTGTGGAGGTATTCCAGGTCTAGGTTCTTAGTGTAGAGGTTTGGAAGTGACATTCACTTCTTACTATATATGAATGGTGGATAACCAAAAATACTATAAGAGTGACTTGTTATAGTGGGAGTTAGTCATGAAGGAGAAGATATGCACCTTACATGTGTCTAGAACAAAATAGACCACAAAACTTCTTACTAGGAAAAGAGTGTTATGAAAAAAGTGAGTCTTACACTTGAAAGAAGAAGCATATAGTAAGAAATAATAGAAGATAAGTCTTGTTTTTTATGGTTTTATACAAACGTAAGGTGTGTATTTATCAAAAGAAATCTTCATTTGTTAAGAATTAAATAATTTGGATGATTCTCAAAATGATAGGTATGAAGGGTCTAAATCTTGATCAGTTAGTATGAAGATTGTATTCCTCTATGCTAAATAAAAGGAATAAATCATCATAGATTATATGAAAGGTTACATGAATAATAGAATGAATTTTTTGGTGCTCTTTCTTAAATAGAGTTTGTATGGGATGAAATAGGCTCCCAGGAACTGGAATTGAAATTTCAATGGCTTCATGATAGAGAATGTATTTTTACAAGGCATTGTGGACCATTTATATTATTAGAATGTTTTTAGTGATGGGAGATTCATCATGATTATTCAATATTTGGATGATATTATTTCTACAAGTTGGGGGAGATATTATATTGAGGAGAAAAGAGCTAAATTGTATAAAAGTATTGATATAAATGATCATGGTTTTACAAAATAGGTGTTGAGGATGAGGATTAAAAGTGAATTTAGTTCTAAAAAATTGTTCCTTTTAGTCAGAGTACATCCAAAAAGTGTTGGAAAGATTAAGAACGATTGAATCTAAGCCTATAAACACTCCCCTGGATGGATATTTCTAGTTGAACAAGGATAAGGTACTGATTAAAAAAGATAATTTTGGGTACATGGAATGGGTCCCATATGAATTGTCAGTTGGAAGCTTAAGGTATATCATGGTTTATGTCACAGCCCGCTCCCACTAAAACCACACCTAGATAGGTAGTTAAGATAAGAATATCCACAAAATACCACCTCAAATAAACCATGGGTTGTCAACTAGCATTGAGGGAATCTGTTACACATGTCGGAGGCATTTCCCTTCTAAATCCTAGGAAAATAAATCTAAACCACCAGTCAATTCCACATATAAATAATAAAAAGATAACACTCACATTCCCAAATATTCACTACATATTAATGGGTATAATACAAACATGTATAATACAAGGTGACCTCCCAACTTCCCAAATATAACATCTATAATCTCTTTTAGATTGTCCTTCAAAACATCTCAATATAGAGGGGTGGGAATTTAGGATTACTCAGTAGAATCATATTTCTAAAAAAATCAACATCCATGTTAAATAAATGTGATTGGATAAAAATGTGTGAGATAAAATAGGAAGAAATAAATGTTAATTAGGGTTAACATATAAGAAACTAAGAAAATTAAATATGACATTGTAGAATCTATTAGTTGTCACCTTTAACTATGTTACCTACAATTATCATATCAGTTTGATGGATTTAAGAAAACCTAAGTAAGTGATGGTGAATTCATATTTTCATAGTCTGATAATAATAAAATAGGAACCCATTAATCATAACACCATCAATTGAAAAACCTTATCACATTATATTATTATTCCATTGGTTTAAATAAATGAGGATAATATCAGGTTTTCAAATTCTGATAATAATAATAAATAACATCAAGAAACAAATCACCAAAATTTCAACTATCATAATCATTTCATCATATCAATAATAATATATTTCATATAATTTTCATAATTTATCACAACCAATCAAACACATCACTATTGTAATCACATCATATCCACTACCGTACCTCCACATTTTCCACATCAGCACCATAACACCACATCACTGCATCAACACATCCACAACCACATCACCACCACCACATCACCACATCATCATCTCATTGACTCATGTTATAACCTTGATCCATTATAGACTATATACATGACATAACCCTAATCCATCTCAACCCAAGGAAATGTGTACATGTTATAACTTAATCCATTACATCCCATAAGTAGATGCACATATTGAAACCTTGATCCAGTGCAACAAAGAAAACACATACAATTCATCTTAATACATTATATCCCATCTCTATATTTAAATTCATATAACAACCATAATCCAATACAACCTATAATGACTATACATGTAATAAAATTGATCCATTATAGCCTATGTATAGATGTGTTATGCCTTAATACACTATAGCCCAAGCAAGTATACATATAACTGAAATCCATTACAGCCCGAATATAGAGAAACATAGAATCACAAACAAATAAGAAAAAAAATATTATCATAAAAAAAGAATCAAGATACACAACAGATAGGATAATACCAAATAAAACATCATAACATACAATATTAAGTAATAATAATGAAATAGAAGATAATTAACCACATAAATTCATGAACTGATAAAAATCACAATATAAAAGATACCACTAATAACTATAATATAAACTCTATAGTAAATTATTATCTTGACCAATAATTATTCAATTAATTAAATATTTAACTATTAATTAGTTTATTAAGAATAATACATAATTTATGATTTAACTAAGACATGACTATGACCTAACCTTAAATCCACAAACCACTTCCCAAGTGGATACTAACCAAAAAAAAATATCAACCGTGAAACTCAAAATCTAACTCCAAAGACATGAAATTTATTAAGGCTTACACAAACCACTTATTCCTTTAATTACCCACTACCCAACACAAAATCCAAAGACACCATCTTAAGGAAGGGAAAATACTAACAACATAACCTCAAATCTACCCTAATATGAAAACCTTAAAAAAGACAATAAACCTATACTTATTAAATTATTCCATACTCATTATCTTTATATTCTATAATTAAATTATATTTTTATCATATTATCATTATTTAATCATTTTCTCCTTATAAATATTTCATTCCCAATCTATATTTCTTCCTTTTAATTTATTTTCTAAAATATTTCCCACTTCCTTTGTGAAATTCCATAATATCGACAATATACAAACATGAAAATATAGCATTGCATGATAATAATACAATTATAAATAATAGTTTTAAGTGAGAGGTAAAATAACTAATGATCAAGTCCTGAAAAGATAAATATATAAATTAAATGAAATATGAAACATAAATAAACCCATTATTCTAGACCAAAACAACAATATTGATTCCAAGAGAAGAGTGATAAAATTTATAAAGTAAATTTCAACCCATCACTTAAGAACAAACCTTCACCATCATGCCTGAGGGAAGAGTGGGAACTTATCTTGCTGCCTATAGTTTTTCCATGGGTGGATTTTCAAATTTTGTAGTGTTATAAGTCATGGGTATAGGATTTAATGGGGGTTTTAAATTAAGATGAATGGTGAATATTTAATCATTATTTTCAAATAGTAATATAATCAAAGAGATTCGGCTTCATTATTTTGAAAGGCATAGCAATTAAAGGATATTTAGGTTTAAATAAGAATGGATTTAAATATTTTCATATCATATCAAGTAAAATATATTCTAGGAGATAGAATAAAGGATTATAAATCCTCTACATAAAAGAAACCAATTAACTCTATTGAAAGAATTGTAGTTTAGAACCATTTAATTTTAGAGAATAATTTACTAACCTATTTAAAGTTATCTCTCATCAAATATTTCATCAATGAAAAATATAATTTCTACTTCATCCTTCCCAAGAAGAATGAAAGAAATTAAAAGAGATAGAGAGGCCATTAATTAAAAGGAATCAACCACATAAACTGGAATTCCATGGATTTTACATGGATTTTAGGGACCTTTGAAAATGAAATCTAGTACCACCCATGGTTTTATATAAATAAGGGAGATCAAATCAAAGGATAAGACACCCCAAAATTATAATTAAATTTCAAATTCCATAAATCATGTTGTGATTCTCCCATGAATTTCCATTCTTTAAAACTCAGTCTACCATTTTAATTTTATATAATAAAGGGAATCCATGGTTCTGATATAGTATAGATTAATCGGGGATTTATTCAGTAATTAAACAACAACTTAAAGGCCTTATGATTAATAATATATTTATTAATCATAAAATATGACTCATTCCAATCAGTAGAAAAATTTGAATTTTACAAAGGAAAGAATTTGGTGCATGGAGGGACTAACTTTTACATAATGAGTGAAATAATCTTATATAATAAATTTTAACAAAGAAGATAACTATTATGAATTAATGATATTACTTTTATGTATCGTAGAGAAAATTTTACGAATTAAAAAATTAGAAAATGGATTTACTTCTATGAATTAGTGTTTTAAATTTATATATTAATAAAATTAAATAATATTTTAAGAAATTACTTTTACACTTTAAAAAATGACTCTTACATGTTACGAATTACTTTTTCATATGAAATAATCTACTCTTATATGCTACTAGTATATTTGGAACTTTATAATTTCTCCAAAGTTGTTTTAAAGTTACTTTTATGTGATAAATAATTAATCTCATATATTAGGGATTTTCTCTTACATATAAAAATTTATATTATTAAATAATTTTATTTTATGTATTATATAAATGGATCTCACATACTGAGAATTTAGTAATGTGTGAGCAACACTGTAATACAGAAGGGTCACTTTTCATCAAAATGTGATACGTGAGCCACAAGAGCCTTATCCTATTTAGTAAAAACTTGAAAAGTACATCCAAGATACCCGAGATCAAATCCATGTGGAGATATATTTCCCGGTTACTATATCATGTACTATAGTAGGTACTATTCGGTATTTTAGCAGCTAGAACTATTCATCCATTTGGGCTATCGGGCCATAGTTTTGGTCCTCGAGTCATTCAAGGCCTTCGGTCCACCTATGGCCTTTAGTTCAGTAAGGATTTTGAGCCACCTCGAGGCATTCGGGACACCTTAAGGCCTTCGGTCCATCTCAAAGGCCTTCGGGTCACATAAAATTGTGCTTAAATGGACCAGGAAGACTCTACAAGGAGCAGGCTCTATATGGGGATTCAGAGAAGGAAAATTCAGCTAAGCAAAGAAATCAAATTTTGAACAATGATCGGGTATGAAAATTTCCATCAGGACCAGCCTGTGCATGTATGGGAAGCATATCTAAACAACCATGTGAAGGTGGAGAGTTGACATCATGATTTAGATTCTAGGGAGGAGTAGTTCCAAGTAGTTATAGTCTGGATGAATTCATATAAGACATACGGGTCATGTAGTGTCATGAATCCTATGCACCATGTAAGGCTTCCCCTTCAACCCTTAAAAGCGGGATTGTCAAAAATGAATAAAAATGGAAGGCCTTTAGGCCATTCAGGGGGATATTTAAGGGTCTTTTCCATGGAAAAGAAAATATGAAAGGGTTATTTACAAAAAAAAGTCAATACTTAAGTTAAATTTATAGAAAAGGGAATTCTTAGGGGTAACAGGGTGATATGTAAAGGTAATCTCCACAACCAATGATAAAAAGTAAAGTTATTTCTAGTCTTTGCCAAATATTAGATAAAAACCCCAAAAAGTCATATTTACTTAAAATCTGAGATTAAAATCAATACTAACCTTACCCAACATCCAAAACTACTTAGATAAATCCATATGCAACCATGCCACTTGAGAAATGGTAAATCTAAGGTGTTGGGAAAATTTATCCCCTTACATAAAATACCTCTCAAAAGACTCTCATCCTTGGGAATCAAAATAAAATCAATAAAATAAAAGTAAAGTAAAACGAAATAAAGGATAGAGAAACTTGGGTCTTCATATTAAATACCTATAATATTATTTTCACCCTCAAGAATCCAAACCATGCCTGAAATAAGAAAACCCCAAAGCATAATAGCTATAGTAAATTAGTTTTAAATAGAAAAAATTCCATAGAGGGAATCCAAACATAGTAAGGAATGGAAGATCCAATCATTTAGATTAATTTTAATACCCAAGAAGATTCTAGTAATAAATAAACATATTTTATTACAAAGTAATTCATTATAAATGAAAGATAAAAATTTAATAATACTTTTATAACTAATAATATAAAATATAAAAAAAAATAGTGAAAGTGTATTGTAGATGTTCCTTAACTCATATTTCCTAATAAACACCATGATTATAATAATAACAATATAAAATAAAAATAATATAATCCACAAAATCAACATATTGAAAGAATTGAATATTAGAAATATTATTTTGGGAATTGGTTTGAATGAATTTATAAGAAGTAATATTAAATATATCCATTACAGTGACATTGGTAATTATGAATGTTGGTAATTATGATCACTGGGAATTATCACCATTGGGAATTAAAGCTATTGGGTATTAGGATCATTGGTGATATTGCTATTATAAAATGGCCATTATAATTAATGTATATTAAGGGTAATAATGAGATTTAATTGGCATAGAAGGGATAAAATATAACCTCAACTAGTAGGAACATACCTTATAAAATTAATTTATTAGATCTTGGGAAGGGGGTAACATCATAGGGGTTCTCCCTTAACTAAGACTAAATAAAACTTCAATAATTGAAGTTCGAGTGGAATCATATATAGGAGAAGTTAAAGTTAGTAAAAAAACATTACCATATCAATAATGGTCAAACCACCCCCCAAAAGAACCACCATTACACACCTTACTCTTAGGGATTATAATGGTGTGATAATGGGTTATGTATTTAAAAATTAAGTGGTATTAAAGTGTATATAATTTTATAAATGATACGGTGTTTACTACAATACTAAATTTTCATCAAATGTATCATCCTTATATAAAAGTGAAAATGAATATAATTTGAGGATGAATTTGATAAAATGGATTTCATATTTGGAATTAATATTTATAAATTATTTAAGGGGTTAAATTTTTTTATTTTATGTAAAAATAGTAAAATACATTAAAATGGTAAAATATGGTGAAATATGAAAAATATGAAATCATATATATGTAATCATAACTCAATTCAGACAAGGTAGTGCTATTTGTCTTTTTTTCACTAACCATTATATTAGATATCTAAAGGAGGCTATGGGAAACTATGGTGAGTAGTGGAGCACTTAAGATAATAGAAAAATAAAATTTTCAATACTTTATTCCATGAAATTTCACTCACCACACTTATTTATCCCACACCAAATTCCAATTTCCCCCATTATATATCTCTCAAGGATTCACTCTCATATCTCTCACTTCATTTTGTAAGTGTTTGGTTGGTTCTGGGTATGGTTTTAGGCTAACAAGATCAAGAGAGGTAAGGGTTCTTTTTCTCTCACTTTTCAATTCCTAATTATATTTTTATTATTGAATCCTTTTAAGTTTACAAGTAATTATTGTAATATTTTTATGATATCATTTTCAGTATAAACCTTATGAGATCTTATACATATATGACCCCCCATTTCACTAACATTATATTCCATTCATAAGTCATTGTAATGCCAAAATTCTCTTAAGAGACATGGAATTTTATATTATTCCATGATAAAAAATACCTATATATGCACTGAATTTTTGGTATTATAGATAAATTATTTCTAATATAGGGACTAATCTAAGTAAAGATGACTTCAACATATCTTGGTTAACCACTATTGGACCCCAGGTGGATTAAAATAAATTTTAGAACAAGTAAACATTTTGAGATCAAATCACACCAGCCTAGAAGTTTCGCATTAAAGAAATTTTATATCCCAACTATTTATTGAATATGTGTGATTACATAGTTATAATTTTTAATGGGGGTTTTCCATAATTTCATTGGCCTATTTCCATCATAAATATATGTATTTGATTTTCTAAACACATTAATCATCATAATGTTTTCAAGAACCTAATCACTATAAATCCATATTTTTCACCTAATAAGGATGATTATTTAAAATATTGAATCCCTAATTATCACTAATAAGTTTCAAGGTAATTATCTTATATATTCTTATTAATTAATTTTCTATTAAAATATTTTTATATACTTGTATAATCCATTATTCTATATGGTAAAATCTTATATGATAAGACTAATTGATAAATAATGCTAAGTTTTTTTAAGTTGTATATTCTTGAACATTATGCCATGTATTTCCTATACCCTTTTAGTATGTGATAGAATTAATTAGATTTTTATGTGATGGGTTGAGTCCAAAATTATATGGATATTAAATGCACTAGTAGGTCTCATGAGATAACTAAGATAGGTTAATGAGAGAATCCTTGCCCTTTATATAATATTTTATAGCACAAGGCCTTGATAATATGTTTATGATGTCAAGAATTATTCATTCTCATCATTTACAACATTATGAGTCCATTAAATTTTATCCATGGGATTATTAATTTCCATTTTCATCCATGGATTATGATATGCTTATATATTCATTATTATGGAATCAATTTTTTTATCAATTCTTATTATATAGTCTATTTCATTATTATTCCATGTTTGCTTCTATTGTACATTATCCCATACTAAGAATTTGATATCACCCTTTACATTTGGTTCCCATTTTCCGAAATAATGAAGTGGGGTAATATGTATAATTAACTCTATAGATAACATTAATGAATAAGGAATTTTAATAAAATATTGAAATTAGACATGTTGATATGTAATATTTATATATATAGTCTCTTAATTACTATTAAAACATGATCATAGGGATATAATATCATTTATTATAGTTACCATGTAATAAATAACCTATTATATCTAGATGAATATGGTAGGGAGAAATATAATTGCTATCATAGCATGGTTTGGTATAAACCTTAGGAACTAGATTTAAAATAACATGGGTGGATAAAGTATATCTTTTTGCTATAAAATTATATATATTTTTATATAATTTTGTTGATAGGTATCATATATATAGGAACATATTTTAGTAAATAATGATATATACATATATTTATATATATATATATATCATTTTTTATATGTTATTAGTTTATAATATTAATAATTAAGTTATCTCATTTGTTACATAATGGTAAATTCTAGAAGAAACAGAAAACAAGGAAAAATTTGTGGATAATGTGGGGAATAATTAAATAATCGTGATAATGGAGTTAATGATAGTTTTGAACAAATTATTACTATCCTAGGGCAATTTAATTGGGTTATGAAAAATAAAAGTTTCTACATGGATCAACCAGTTTCCCCTCTACAAGGACCAACCACTTAAGATTGTTTTATAAGGTAATAAAATCCATCATTTAGCAAGTAAACTAATCCCATGATGGTAGAGTAATGGACAATGTATATAGATAATATATTTATGGAATTTGGGTTTACTGGGATGGAAAAAAGTTATCATGATTGTCTATAGTTTAATGAGTGATGCTGACCAATGATGATATCTGATTCAAAAAACTAATGAGGAATATTAGATAGAATACCTGGATTGGAATGCATTTAAAGTTTTTTTTCCATAAAAAATTTTTCCTTAGGAGAAATATAATGATATGAAAAGTAAATTATTTAATTTATGATAGTATTAAGAAGATATAGTGTCTGAATATTCAGATAATTTCAAAGGGATTTCAAGGTATACTTTTGATTATATATATAATCCAGAAAACAATATTGATCATTTATTTGATGGTTTAAAGCCTTGTATTCTGATATTGTTAGTATCTCAAAATTTTCTTTCATATGAAGAAATAGTAACAAGTGTAATAAATACTGAGAATAAGCTTTCCAAATCATTCATTTTCAAATGGAACCCTAAGAAGAAAATGATGGTTGATCTTTATATGGAAATAACTAATAAAATGGAAAAAATAAGAAAATAGTGGAGTTTCCTATATGTAATAAATGTGTAAATAAACACCTAGGGGTCTACTTAAGGGGATTAAGTTTGTGATTTAAATGTATAGATAATGTTAATCAAGATTTTGAGTACAAAGTCAAGAGAAAATAAATCATTGTGAAATATTTTAACTGTAAAGATATGGGAAATTACTCTAATTAATTCCCCAAACACCAAAGTAATCTACCCTAGAATAATCATAGGGATCAAGATTGAGATTTTTCAATAAAAAGTAGAAATTAAATCTAAAAATGATGTGATAGAAGGTACATTTGTTATATACCCAAATTTAGACCATAAATTATTTGATTATGGATCTAAAAACTCTTTTATATCATGCATGTTTGAAAATAATATTAAATCACCCCTAATTTATTAAGTAATGATTAATCAGTTAGAACACTGAGGTGTACTTACATTATAATTAAAATATAACAAGAATTTTAAATTATAATTAATGGGGTTTTTTTTGGTTTCAAATCTATTAATTATACATATCTTTGATTTTGATATAATCTTGGGGATGTATTGGTTGTCAAATTAAAAAGAAAAAAATTATTATAGAGAGAAATAATTTATAATTGGTGAGGAAAGTATGTAACTACTTGTTTTTTAAGGATATAATTCATTACCTGAATATTTTCAGGAATGATACCTAATTGATCATCTTAATAAAATCCTTAGAGAAAAAATGGATGACATTAAATCTAAAAAGGGGAATGTTGTTTTGATAGTATAATATTCACCAGTTTTTCAAGAATATATTATTTTATTTCCTAATTTAATTACGTAGATTTACCCATGTTCAAGAAGTTGAATTCTTTATTAATCTTATCCCTGATGAAAAACTTATATCTGATCCACTTTATGGAATGTATTCGATGGGGTTAGTTGAGTTAAATAATTAATTAGATGACATATACGATAGTTGTTTGATTCATCTTTCACTATAGGTGGAACCTATTTTATTTATGATAAATAGTGATTTTTCAATGAGGTTAGGTAAATTAATAGAATTTCTATAAATATCAAGTATTCATTATCACATATTGATGAACACTTTTATTTTTATATAAGGGGCTCAATATTTATTAAATATAAACCTTTATTTTTTATCATCAGTTAAAATTCAAAATGGTTGGTTCCATAAAGATAATTTTTTTTACAGGGTAAGAATATTATGAGTTCATAGTAATCCCTTTTGGGTTAAAAAATTCACCCTTTGTGTTTATAGATTTTATGAATAATGTATGGTGTTATCTTGATAATTTTGTGGTTTTATTTATTGATGATGTTATTATATACTCTAAGAGTTATAAGGAACATGAAATTAATTTGAAAATCACACTTGAGGTTCTAATGGAAAATGAGTTATATAGAAAATTCATTAAATGGTATTTTGGGTTTCAAAAAGCTTCTTTTCTTAGAAATATTATATCTAAGGATGGTTTATTTTTTTACCATTAGAAAAATTTTCAATGAATGAAAAATACCCACTATCATGACTAAAATATATAGTTTCCTTAGCTTAATAGGATGCTATCATATGATTATTGAAAACTTAACTTGATTAGATAATGTTTTAACTATGTAAATGTGTAAGTAGATAAAATTCACACGGAAAGAGGAATGTGATGATAGATTTGAGGAATTCAAGATGGTATTGTTAAACAATCTTGTATTAACTCTTTTATCCTATAAAGAAAAATTTTCTATTTACAGTGATATATCAAGGAAAGGTCTTGGATGTGTTGTGATTAATAATTCGAGAGTGGTGGATTGTTCATCTAAATAATAGAAAATCCATGAGATAAATTATAAAACTACTAATATATAGTTGGAAATGGTGAATTTACACTAAAGATAGGGAGAAATTATCTTTATGGACATTTATGTCATATATATACTAACCAAAATGGTTTGGAATATATATTTACTCAGAAATATCTTAATATGAGGAAAAAGATATGGTTGGAACTACTTGATAATTAGGATTGTGTCATACATTGTCATCTTAAGAAATAAAACATGATAGAAGATGCATTGGGTAGTAAAAATAAAGGTTTATTATCCATGATGAGGGTGGAGAATGATCCAATTCTCAAGGATTTTTAAAGAATATACTTGAATATTATTAATGAAGGAGAAACATCATTATTATTACATGTAATTACCCAACCTTTTTTATTGGAGAGGATGAAGAAATCTCAATATGATGATAAGTAAATAAAAAATAATATTTAATTTGTGGGGAATGGGAAATTACTAGATTTTAATGTTGGTGATAATAGATTATTAAGTTTTGGTAAGAGATTATATGTTTTATAAATACTAGAGGTGAAGAAATATCTATTGGATTATGATCATAGCACAAAATTCTCTATACATCTTTGCATCACAAAGATATATAGAGGTTAGATCATTTTTGTAGGAAAATATGAAGTGAGGGATTGTAGATTTTGCTTCAATATGCTTAGTATACCAGTAAGTGAAGGTTAAAAGACATATTTCCATGTGAGTTACACAACCTTTACCTGTACTATAGTGGAAGTGGGATGATATCACTGTGGATCTCATAATCAAGATATGAAAGACATTCAATGGGATTAATTTAATGTGTTCCATTATTGATTATCATATAAATTCAGTCAATTTCTTTGCAATTCAAGAACATTTCCATCTGGGTTGTCTTGCAATGTTTTATAAAAATGAATTTTTTAAACTTCATGAAACACCCTTATCGATAGTCTCTAATTATTATCAAAGGTTCACATAAAATTTTGGAGGTCACTTTAAAAGTATTTAAATAGAAATATTAATCTTAGTGCATCATGTTACCTTCAAATGAATGGAAATATTGAAAATAATATCTAAACATTCTAGGACATACCACGGTCATGCTCTCTTGACTTATAAGGAAGTAGGTATTTGTATTTACCTCTATTAGAGTTTGTATATAATAATAGTTACCACTCCAATATAAAAATGTCACTATATAATTCCTTGTATGTAAAGTTATGTTGGACTCTGACATGTTTGGGTAAAGTTAGAGAAAGGAATTTATTAGATCTAGAACATTTAGAAGAGACATTAGAGAAGGTAATATCCATTTAAAATCATATCTAGATGGCCCAAAATAGGAAGAAAATATATGTTGATATCCAAAATAAGGATCTTTATTTCCATGTAGGGGATTATGTATTCATGAATATATCTTCATAGAAAGTGTTTAATAGATTTGAAAATAAAATGATGTTATGTCCTAGGTACATAAGGGAATTTGAAATATTAGACTAGAGCGAAGCTATGGAATAGTTTTTGGAAATTACACAAAACTTATATCAAGCACATAATTTCATCAATATATCACTTATAAGGAAGTATATTCCAGATGCTTCCCAAGTTCTAAAGGTGGATCAAGTTCATTTGGATCCTGACTTGTCATGTCATGAAGAGATGATTGAGAATATTGACACAATAGAGAAAGTTCTATGAAATTATGCAAATCATATGTTGAAGGATATTTATAATAATTACTAAATACAATATGGAGCATGGGATTTAGAGAATTCAATTATAAAAACTTATCCATATTTTTTTATGGATTAAATTAGAGGTTAAAGGATGAAATTATTATAAGGGAGGAGAATGTAATACCTGATAAAATTCTAGTGAGGAATAAAAACAATTCTTAAAAAGTAATGTATTATAAAATAATGATTCAATTTTTAACATGATGAGATTTTGAAAGAACATTATGTATGATAGTGTATATGACACGCAAAACTGAGCTAAAATGACCCACGAAATCTTATTATTCAAATATGATCATTATAACATAGCTATTAAATTGGAGGGTATGAATTGGATTACCTTATTTATGAAATATATATAAATTCCCTACTCAATATAAATGTATTGATAAATTATTAGTAAATAAATACTCAAATTTTATTAAATTCATTATATTCTTCAAAAACACATTTTCTTCAAAAATGATTTGTATTTATTTTTGTAAGAAAATATTATAACTAATTTTTGAAACTTTTATAAAATTTATTTGATTAAAATAAATTCATTTGTGGAATCATCATATTAAAATTATCCTAGGGTGTATTTTTGGTATTTTTTATAAAAAGTTTTATTTTTCAATAAATAATGAAAAATACCACTCTTTATTAGAAACTATTTTTAAATGAATAACATATTTCCATTTTAATTAATTTACGAAATAGTTAATAATTAATAATTTGAAAGAAATTTATATATTATATATCTAACTATATGAATTTAAATCCATATAATGATTATCACTAGTCATATAGTTAATATAATATCTTCTTATGTTTGAACAATACATTCCTTGATAATCTGTTTTTTGAAACACTTTGGGGGTTTATTTTTAAATTAAATTCTACCAATTGTGTAAATTAAATTTAATAAAATTAATTCCAAATTTTTAATCATCATAATTAATATTATTTAATAGGGAGGACTAAATTTTTTGTCATAATGAATAGAAAAAACATTAAAAATATATAACCATGGTATGGGTAAAACACCGGGGAATGAACTAAAGAGATCAGGGTTATAATAACCTAGAAAATTATATAATTTCTATTTAATTTACATATTTAGACCCTATATCATATAATGTTTTTAAATTTATCTTTTTAGATCCATATGTCCATGATTATGTCTTTTATAATAATTTAAGAAAAGAAAATGACAAAATGTCATTCTCTTACTTTTAAAAACCTCTTATGTGTTCACATAGGAACAAAAAGTTGGTATGTTAAGTTATAAACACTAATTTTAAGGATAAATAATTTTTATTTATCATGAAGTTTTTTTAAATTTTCATTGAAGAAATAATTACCTTAGATGCTTACACAATGCCATGATAGTAATTAATTAATTATAAATAAAGTAAATGATATTAAAATATTAAAAGTAATATAATTTGAATAATTTTTTGTGTTCCAAAAAAAATTAGATAATTACAAATTTTTAGGTAAGTGTAAAAGGTATATATTATAATTATATCATTTTATTAATGTTTTTAAAGTAAAAATAAATTAATAGTATCAAAATGGACAGTAATGATATTTTATAATAAATAATGTTTTTTTAAATGATTTAAAATTATTAAAAAATTATTTTTAGAAAAATAAATTTATATGGTTTAGAATATCAACCATGATCCAATTATGGTCCATTTTTCCTTTTATAGGAACTTTCTTGACCCTTAAAGTTTAAAACATTAATACCATGGTAATTGTCAAAAAGGGTTAAAGTGGGTTAAAAAAATTAGTGTAAGAACATAATATAAACTTTTACAAAATTTATTGGATGATATTATATCTACACGTTATCATCCTATATTCAAAATATATCATTTTTGAGACATTGTTTCAAGAGAAACAATTTATATTAGTTTAATAGTCCAAGAAATTCCAAAAGTACCCCTCTCCTCACTTATAAGTGGAAACCTCCTCTCCACTTTTATTCACGCTTAACGAACCTTTTGGTTCATAAAATAGTTGAAAATATCTATTCCTTAAATCCTTAACCATGTCCTAGAGGCCTTGGTTTGATCATAAAACTAACCTAGGGATGAGTTTTGTGTAAACATTAAGAGGTTGTTTGAAGAAGAGCTATAGTTGTTAATCAAGCATTTTTTTTCTTTCTAATTACACCACATATAATATTATTCAACCATGATGATATAATAACATATTTATATCCCATTTAAAGATATTTTTTTATTTTAATGGGAAATTAAATTTTTGTTTGTGTGTACGACGGACTACCGCCACATGAACTGATGTAATTCATTTTCTATAACATCGTCTTAATTATGGTTGTAATGATGGATTTAATGTTTATATATAATAATCATGAAATATTTATCATTATAAAAATATAATATATCAATTATTTTTTTGCATATCCCCTCACCGAAAAATGATAACTTCATTCGTGTGTTCCTGTGGACTACCACCTCTACGAGGTGATTTGATAAATTTCTTCATCACCACATCAAATTGAGGATTTATATAAGTATATTAAAATAAATAATATGGTTTATATGATATAATTATAATTATTTAAATATAAAATAATAATTGTAACATACCAGGTAAATAAAGAATATGACATTTTCATATTTATTAATATTTGTGAATAAAATGTTAATATTACTTTAAAGGAGATTCTATGTTTGATGGCGTACCCAATACGCCACAACGAGTTTCATTGAAATCTTACGTTGAACACTAATAATATAATAATATTATTGTAAATGGTAGTTAATGCCTAGCTATTGTAATGGTGGGAATGAACAGAACTAACTACAAAATGATTATATTTGTTTTTTTAAATATTTTTACATTTATCCAATAAATTTAAGAGGCTTAAAATGCTAATGAATCCAATTTTAAGCATAAATATTTTAATATTCTTTAAAAGGTCGATTAACCGCCTTTTGATGGTGAACCCTTTTTAAATCCACTTTCTAAAAATTTTATATGTTATATTTGAAAAAATAAAATCCTTCTTTAGAATCAGCACTTCAAAATTTACTTTGTGTAAATTTTTGTTATTTTTCTGATAAAGTTCATTTCTTTATGAATAGTGATAATGGTGTATCTTAATTCAAAACCTCCTTTTAATATAATTTATTTATATGGTTAGATTATCTTTTTAATTTGTTTTAAATTGTATTTAAAATATATTTTTACCATTTAGTCCAATGGTGGTCATTGGAATTAATTTCACTTTGACATTGGACATAAACAAGTGTCAATCTTTTGATAGATATTGTTTCTTAAAAACATGCTATTTATTTTGACAGTGTAAATTAATTAAAAAATTAATTAATGAAAATTATATGTTTTGAATTTGGTAAAATGGAAATCATTTTTTAATTTGAAATATCAAATTTACTTTAGATAATTTATTGGTATTTTTCAGACAAATGTTCATTTTTATTGAATAGTGAAAAATACTGCATTTTACTTCAAAACTAATTTTTCATATAATTTAATTATATATTTAAATTGTCCTTTTAATTGGTTTTAAAGTGTAATTTAATTTTTTTTAATCACTTAATACAATTTTGTTCATTGGATGTAATTTCACTTTTCAATTGGATATAAAAACAATTCAATATTTTGATAAATTTTACTTCTTAAAAACCCGTCTTTGGTTGTGACAATGGGAATTATTTTTAAATTAATTACATCAGTTTTTGAGTCTGTAATTTGGTAAAATAGATTCCATATTTGTAATTAGAAGTTCCAAATTATGTAATTAAGACTCTTTTGTTTTTGGAAATTATGAATAGTAACGACGGAAATTATCTTTAATTATCGTGATTAATTAGTAATCGGGTAGTTAAGGGTAATAAAATAATATCATAATAATATAAAATTACCCATCCATGTATCTTAATGCTATTTTTTGAGTCATGGCCGACCATGGAATTACTTTTTCCAACATTGTGACCCCATGGATTCCCTTTAGTGTGATAGTGACCTTTTATCATATTATTTTTAAAGAAAGGAAAATATAACCAAAGTATGTATCACATAAGTAAAACAATTTTAGTTTTGTTTATATAAATTATATCTTAGACTATAAAGAGTCATTGCAAATATAAAAATATTTCCTACATAATGGTATTTTTTATAATTTTTATACATTAAATAAATAAGTTTATTTATGACACCATGATGATGCATTGATTACCTCATTAATGAACGATTTAAATAAAATGAAAAGATATGGTAAAATATAAGACTTACACTTGTATAAAACCTATTGGATGGGGGTATTTCAAACCCTTATCACCTTATCCTAGAAATATATCATTGTGGGACCTTTAAATTCTGAAAATCATTTTATAATAAAGTAACATTTCAAGACCTTCCAAAAGTGACCCTCCTCCCTATTATAAAAGGCCCCCACCTCTACCCACTTACCCACACCTCTCAAGCCCTTGGCTCATCCAACCTCTAATCATATTATCTCTCAAAATCCCTATATTACTCCTAGAATCCTCACTTTGGGCAGAAGTCTTTCCAAGGAAGCCTTTGGCTCAAATCAAAAATAGTTACCCGATTTAGAGGTAATGTCTTCTCTCGAGTTTATTTGTTTTATTTTCCTTATTCACTCACCACTATATCTTTATTATCTGATCCCATAATAAAACCAATATCCTCAATATACTAGGATATTTTTATGATAATTATTCTACCTACAGTTACACACACCTCCGTATAATTGTTAAAGAACATACTGTTTCTGTGGGTGGAAAATTACTGCCTCATGAAACGATGATTGTTCAATCTTCTTTTAGCACCTTTCATGGTAGCCATTATGATGTCACTATATTTATATATGATATATATTAAATTTATGTTCTCTACATGATTCTGTATTTTATATTTAAAACATACCTTTATGCTTTGCATGTTGTGCCCCTTTATCAGCGCTAAGCAAGCGCTGATAAAGGTAGTTTTTATCAGCGCTATTTTCAGCGCTGATAAATGTATAATATATCATCACTATTTTGAGCGCTGATAAAAAACTACCTTTATCAGCGCTCAAAATAGCGTTGATATATTATACATTTATCAGTGCTTAACTAGCGCTGATAAAGGCCAAAGATCCAATCCAAACCCAAAACCTGCACAGAACCTACCCAGCACCTGCACACATTACAGCACCTGTATATAGTCCAAACAAAACCTGCACACAGCAGACACAACACCCACACACAATGCACAGAAGAACAAAAATGATACATACATTTACTTGAAATCATGAATACAAAACAACACACTTCTATATACATTTCAAACAATGTTTAATTTTGTTACAATTACATTTATCCAACAAACAGTTAAAAAACAATGATGTTCCATCCTTTTTGCATCCAATCGCTCTAAAAAATTGCCGTCCACGGCGGCGGTTTCCGAACAAAGCATTCGAACTGAGGAAAAAGATTTCACCTACATAATAAAACAAAAATTATGTTAGTAATACAATAATGAAATAAAGAATGGGTTTACTAAATGGAATTATACTAGTGAGGCACAAAACATAAAATAACCAATTAGCGAAATTGGTGCATGGTTAGCGCTAATCATCTATAATAATAAAATGGCCCAATGTTTAGTAGAACATGGGATATTTAATGATTCGAGGGTGAATAGATAAACCTACAGTTTGGTTCTTAGGTTATGATGGTCTCACATTGATGGTTAATGGTTTGTCAAATAATGTGATGAACTTGTGTAAGGTATGAGTTTTTGGGGAAGTATCTCTATATGGTGGAATAATGGATTGTAAGCCACTCAATGAAACTATACGGATTAGAAGTGTGTGTATATTGATTCCCACATTGTTGGAAAATGATTTATTTTACCCTTAGGCCTAATAATTCACCTAATTAATGAGTGAAATTAACAAATTTTCACTATCAACCATTAAAGTAGGTTACCCTCATATATTCCTCATTCCACTCAACAAAATCCTTTACACACACTCTCCTCCTTCTCCCTTCCCCCATGGGATATCTCCCTTACTTTTGAGATAAATCAAATATTATCAATTATATTAAAAGAGTGGTGGAATATCTTCAACCCTATTATCCTCCTCTATTGGATACCAATGATGGGCCTTTTTCAACAACATTAAACCTTGGCTATATACCTATAGCCATGGTTTAATACCATGGCTATATGTCCCCCCATTCCATAAAAAAGAAGCACCCCTTCCCCCTTCCCCAGCACACCCCCTACACACTGCCCACCCCCGAGCACACCCCCTACCCCTGCACACTCCCTGCCCCCTGAACACCCCCTGCCCCCTTCCCTAGCACACCCCTGCCCACTGCACTTCCCCCTGCCCATTGCACACCCCCATACCCACCCCCTACATATTTCAAAAGAACCTAGCACACCCCCTACCCCTTCCCCCTACCACTTTTCCCCCTTCCCCCTCCCCTAGAAAACTACCCTTACCCAGCACACCAACAGGTTAATACCATGGCTATATGTCCCCCCATTCCATAAAAAAGAAACACCCCTGCCCCCTTCCCCAGCACACCCCCTACACACTGCCCACCCTCAAGCACACCCCCTACCCCTACACACTCCCTGCACCCTGAACACCCCCTGCCCCCTTCCCCAGCACACCCCTACCCACTGTACTTCCCCCCTTCCCATTGCACACCCCCCTTCCCACCCCCTACATATTTCAAAAGAACCCATCACACCCCCTACCCCTACCACTTTTCCCCCTTCCCCCTCCCCCAGAAAACCACCCCTACCTAGCACACCCACAATTTAATACCATGGCTATATGTCCCCCCATTCCATAAAAAAGAAGCACCCCTACCCCCTTCCCCAGCACACCCCCTACACACTGCCCACCCCCAAGCACACCCCCTACCCCTGCACACTCTCTGCCCCCTGAACACCCCCTGCCCCCTTCCCCAGCACACCCCTACCCACTGCACTTCCCCCTGCCCATTGCACACCCTCCTTCCCACCCCCTACATATTTCAAAAGAAGCCATCACACCCCCTACCCCTTCCCCCTACCACTTTTCTTCCTTCCCCCTCCCACAGAAAATCACCCCTTCCCTCTCACCTTGTCCCCTGCACATCATAAAGAAAATACCTTGTATGGTAATTATGCTCAATTTACATTATACACATCATATATATCAACACATTCTCATGTACATTCATTCAATGTAAATACACATATATAGACTCTCTATATCTCATAAGAAAACCCTCTTTAAAATTCACAAAAACATTAAATCCATTTGAAAACACCCATCACACAACTTTCTCATTTATTCTAACACATTTAAAAAACTTAAGCATGAAAATCCACAAGAAATACAACTGCATTCATTTTAAAAATAACTTTAAAGTCTATACACACCCCAAATTCCTTTGATAACACATTTTTAACCACACAAACATTTCATATAGTACACATAGCAAGCAAATATAGCATAATAAAATCATCATATAATGTAAAATCATGGAATCACCTATATAAAGTGTGGAATCTTCTGAAATATACTGGAAAACATAAAACCACAAGAGTAGCACTGGGATGAATGGGACATACGTGCTAAGATGAACCATGTGAATGGCGTGATCCTTGTAAAGAGGCACGAGGCATAAAAAACATGTGGAACTATCTGTAAACATTATTTATGGTGTCCATGGGGCTTATCCAACTCCTCATACCTTCTATAAACACCTCAAAACATCACGAGGACCAGATTCTACATGATGGAACATCACAGGGTTCATTATTTTGATGATGTACTGGTCGTTTGAGCTTGGATTTCATCTCAACCAGCCTTTCCCTTACTTGAATTATCCTGGGATACATATTTTGGTTCCAAAAAATCCCTCAAAGATATCGATTATCTCATGCATCTACCTAGAAAGAATTATGCAAGTCAAACAACAACACATGTGCTCAAATACAAGTTCAAACAAACGAGATATAGAAAATGGATTTTGTTGATCATCGATGGTTTTTTCGTTCACCCCATACGCACTTCACACCATAATTCCTTACTTCAATATTGATTTGTTCAAAGATCAATAATATGAATCCGGGGATAGAAAACATTGAGTAATAAATTAATATTTCAATACATCGGAGCATTCTCAATTCACCAAAGAAGGTTGGAGGATAATCAATGATCATATATAGATAACATAAGTGGTAGGAATTCACCTTCATCTTATTTGTGTACAATATTCCATCAGGTATGTTGCCCATTCGTTTCTAAACACATGTATATCATCTTCTGAATATGTGTTTTTGCGATAGTCATAGTAGTACTGAAAAAATATAAATAAAAAAAGGATTAATAAATATTTTAAATGAACTCGTAATTATTTTCGAAAATACCTCATCAGGGATGCTAGTTTTTTGATGAAATGTGATCTATTTCATAAATTTACAAACATAATAACCACAGTCCTTTCCGTTTGTTTGTTGTGGACACTACAGAAACATCGACAACAATAAGTAATTTGTTTTGATACGTGTTTGGATAGTTAAATGTTATTATATATACCTGGATACTTTTCCAGTTGTAGATCTTGTAGGCGTGCTCATCCTTATGCCCTGGATTCATTCCATGCATTAGATGATATTGATTCCCCGCCCTATCATAACAGAATCTTCATTAAAAGATAACATAAATTATATAAGTAGATGATTAGTTTTAAAATGTTGGATCTAGTGTATTACAAATTAACAAACGCCATCATGCGTGGTCGGTTTGTTCGATATCCATGCGTTGAATCTAGAAAATAAATATTTGGAGTATCCAAATTGACTGCAATCAACATCCAATGCTCCCTAAAAATACAAAAAGGAATAAGTAAAGAAAGAAATGAAAATATAGTTGCTATGATTAAATTGTAGAGTTTTACCCCTACATTGTTGGTATTAAAAAGATTCGGTCATCCGTAATTTTGTTTTCAAATGATTTGAGTAGGGATGACATTATTGCAGCCTCTTTAACAAAATCTATTTCGTCTTCTGAAGATGTAGTGTGAGGACTAACGAGTCCAAATTTTTGTTCATGGGGAAATCCCATCAATTTTTTTCATATATACGTCTGCGACAAATATAAAATGTATTTAGTCAAAATTATCAGAGTATGTCAGCTTTTGTCAAATCAAATCATGAAAACTTACCTCATGTATACATTTACAACTGAGGCACCTAGCCATTCTTACTTGAGGAGTTCATTTAAATTTTTAGCACTAATGAAATCTGATATCTCCACTCCATACATATCTTTTTTAAAATCAACTATGTGAGTACTGCCATCTTTTAACTTTGTATCCACATGAGCCTGCAATGATATTAACTGTGGATACAGAACGGGCGGGGTGAAGGTGCTCTCAGTAGACTGTTTCAATCGGTTGGTTGATCCTTGAGATAGTTTTGAGCTGATATTTCGGTTCACCCCATAGTCTTTGTCATTCTGTAATAACATTCATTGGTTCATACCTTTTTTCATTAAATGTTAAAGGTCCATCTTGAAAAATAAATTAGAAATGAATACCTTTTTGTCGACATGTTTTTTTACAAGAACTGTCGACCATGAGATGAATGTTCCAATAGCTTTTTCAACCGTATGAATGTCATCATTGTCATTTGTAATAGGTATCTCGGCACTCAGCTCATTAGCTACATTAATTGACACTCTAAGATGATCTTTTGGAAGCTGTCTGTTGTGTAGCATGTCATTTTATGTATTGAATACCGTAGCCCTTGCTACAAGGCGATAGGTGGGATTTGATAAATATAAATCACAGTCATTTTCACCCTATGGAATATTAGTACAGGAAAGGTATCAGTGTCTATGTAAATCATATTTCACAGAAACAATTATTAAAACATTGATTACCTCATCTAAGTCAGGTTTTTTAAGGGAATGGCTCGCCTCAAAGCTGGTGGGGGGTGGGGCGAGATCGTCACGCACGGGTTGTTGTTGAGTTTTTTCTTCTCTTTGCCTCTCCCCCATCAATTTTTCTATCATCTCTCTCTGGTATTGTAATTCTTCTTGAAAAATAGATAATTGTTCGTGCAGCTTTTCCATTTTTTCATTTTGATCCCCCGCTTGTTTTTGTTTTTGAAAATATGTTCGGGGTGTCACCCCAAAACCCACACCTCTGACACGGCCATACTTTTCTGGCTGCTTCAAGGCTGCTGAAAGTATGTCTGCATTTGGTGCGGTTGTTATTGATTCTTGTGACTATTTCAGATAGAAAATATAGAAAAATAAGTAGTTATTGTAATGTAATAGTGATTTAAAGCAACTCAAATTTATAATATGTCATACTTACACATGTTTCCCACACTTTTTGTGTGTTTTAATCTATCAATGTCCCCTCTTTATTTACACGAGCCTCCTTCCATATCACATGGCGTGGGATAGATATGGCTTTCGACTTCGATTCATCAATATGCATATAAACAGAGAAACATGGTTATGGTGTTGTTTTATGTCACATACTAGTAGTAAGGTTGATTTAAAAGACGTGCCAATTTTTTCTCAAGTTCAGCATACCCCATCCTTACTTTACGGTAAGGGTATACTGGTTCTGTTGCGCGTTTTTTATTTTCAGCACTCAGTAGCTATTTCATAAATAAAAAAATGTCAATCAGAGTGATGAATACAAGAAAACGTCAAACAATGTATTACCCCACACAATGTACCTGAAAAGTATACTCCCCATGATGGTTGCTAAACGCATCCCACGCTCCTTGGGATATCAAGTGTGCGTAAAGAGGAGGTGGGTGCGGCTTGATTTTCCCTTATGTATATTTAAGATGATATTTCGTTAAAATTGTGTGGAAACCTCCATGAGTCCTTCCTGCAACTCTTAATACATATTCCTTGTGCGAGACATCTACTATAAATGCACTCTACAATGGATGATGAAGAGTAAGTCAATGTTTTGGTATTTAATTTTATTTTAATAAATTAAAAAAATGATATCATAATGTTACTGTAATCTATTCCCACATTAGTGTCTTCAGCCCGGTGCAACATGGTGCCACGACTATACATCAATCGGCACACGTTGCTGAGTGACGATTCCAATGTAGCTACTAAAGATGGATCTGTTGTGGTTAACATGTTGGCCTCTCTTATTCAATCCCACCTTGAATTTGATGCCTTTTTCTTTTTCCTTAAGGATTTTGGCCAACACTGTCAAACTACGATGCTCCTGTTTTTTTTTTTTTTTGCGCTTTAAGGGTTTCATTTCCTACAATTTCCTCAGAAGTAGCATCAATATCTTCCCCCGGAGCGCTAGCATCAGCAATGGGACCAGGAGCAACAGGTTGATAAACCTGTTGTACCTCAGCACTGGGACTAGCAACAACAGGTCGAGAAATCTGTTGTTGCTCTGCACTGGGATCACCAGCATCTGGTTGAGAAACCTGTTGTTTCTCTACAGTGGTACGACCAGCTGCTGGTTGAGAGACCTTTTGTGCCTCGGGATTGGGCACATTAGAAGGTGCAGAATTCATTATCTACAGAAGTGGTTTAATATTTAATTTAGATTACATAAAAACAGCAGTGAACAGATAATAACATAACGTAACACAATGTATGTTACAATAAAAAAATAACCTGATTATTGTACTCTATTTTTTTTCTTTAAAGGCTGAAGTGATTTGACTCCTCTATCGACTATTTAAATTCCTTCATTGTGGTCTCCTCTGACATACAAAACACCGTATACATTTTGACCACTGCAAAATTATTGTGAAGTCCCTATAAAAGGGTCAACCTCCATTGAACTTTCATCTGACCCTTCAGTTGTTTTGGTCGATAACAGAACAATAGACCAATTTCAGTTTGTGGGGTCTGGAACATAAAATACTTGTACTACCTATGATGCCATTATAAATGGTTTGTCTTTCTCCCCTTCCTTACTGAAATAAAATTTCACAAATCCAAATTCATCTATTTTAACAGCACTCCTATTATCAACCCACTTGCATTGAAAAATCGGCACTTTGAATTTCATATAATCCAACTCCCATATTCGTTTGATGATGCCAAAGTATGACATATTCGCATAAATTGGATTTTTGTCGTTAGCACTAGAAACATGCATCGCCTCAGCCACAAGTGTAACCCCATTATTCTACATGGTACTGTCTTCATCAGGTTCATTAGTATAGAATGTATAATCGTTAACTGCATAATCATTGTATGATAATACGTACACACTTTCTCCTCCGGCCAGCCATCGAAGTCGTTCTGAAATTGAGTCTGGATTTTTATCTAATTGCTTAAAAATATGGTCTCGAAACCATCCTATAAACTGTCGATTATGTGTATCTGATATCCATTTTTCAGCCCTAGAAGGATTCAAATGCCTAAGAATTTCTTTGTGGGTTTGAACATATGGGTCAACGTCAAAACTGTTATGCAAACTGTAAAGGTGGGCCTGCTCCCAATCTGTAATATTGATTGTGACAACCTCTCTTCCAGAAATTCCTTCACCCTCATGCCACTCAGTGTGACGAGATTTCAGTAGGCCAACGATTTCCACACTAGAGAGGTATTTGGTACAAAATTCAATAGCTTACTCAACAATATATTGCTCTGCAACACAACCCTCTAGCTGACTTCAGTGTTTAACATACCCTTTCAAAATATTCATATACCGTTCAATGGGGTACATCCATATATAATGTACAGGACCACATAGTTGAATCTCTCTCACCAAATGAACCATCAAATGAACCATCATATCGAAAAATGTCAGTGGGAAGAACATTTCCAATTCACATAATATGATGGCAATTTCTCTTTCCATAGTTGGCAATTTTTCCGGGTCTATAACTTTGCTGCATATAGCTTTGAAGAAGAAATAGAGCTTCGTTAATTTATGGCGTACATTCTTGGGAAAAAATCAATGTAAATCTATAGGAATTAGATCTTGCATAAAAACATGGCAGTCATGTGATTTCAGACCCTTTAATTTTAAATCTCCCATTGACATGATGTTCTTGATATTTGATGAATACCCCTCTAGAACCTTTACGTCATTCAAGAAGTTTCAAAACTGATATATCTCCTACCTAGAAAGAGTGTAAGCAGCTGGAGGAAGAAATGTTCATTTTTCACCCTTCACTGGTGCCAACTCTTCTCGTATTCCCATCTCAACCATGTCCAATCTATCCTTAATTTCATCCTTTGTTTTGCTGGGTGCATTTAGAAACGTGTCGATGACACTATCACATACATTTTTTTCAACATGCATAACATCAAGAAAATGTCTTACATACAGACAATTCCAGTATGGTAATTCAAAAAAAAACTGATCTCTTTTTCCAACCAGTTTTCATAAGGTTTTTCGAAAACGGTTTACCAAAAGTAGTCTCCAAATATTTCACTTTCTCAAACAATTGATCACCTGTTAGTGGAGACGGTGTTGTACGTTCCTCTGAACTTCTGTCGAATGATGTCATCCAAGATCAGTACTTATGTTGTCAGGGTAGAAATATGTGATGTCCTAGAAACACGGTTTTCGATGAATTTTTCAACCTAATTGACTGTGTACCTTACTCGCAAACGGGACACCCTTGAGTTCCTTTAATGCTATATCTTGACAAATTTCCATAAGCAGGAAATTCATTTATCATCCCATATGACATGGCTTTCAAAGTTAACTGTTCATTTTTGTAAGCATCATACATCGTAACACCTGAATCCCACAATATTTTCAAATCCTCGGTCAATGGGGCCAAATAAACATCAATATCATTACCCGGTTGTTTTGGTCCTGATATAAGCATAGATAACATGATGTATTTTCATTTCATGCATAACCATGGTGGTAAATTATAATTTACCAACATAACCAGCCATGTACTGTGACTACTGCTTTGAAAACCAAAAGGATTCACCCTATCTGTAGATAACGCCAGATGATGGTTTCTCGGCTCATTCCCAAATTTAGGATACTTGTGATCAATTCTCTTCCACTGAGGAGATTCTGCAGGGTGACATAGTTTCCCATCTTTAATTCTTGTATCTACATGCCATGTCAATTGTCCTGCAGTCTCCTCACTTCCATATAGGTGTCTAAACCTAGGAATGATTGGAAAGTACCATACAACTTTCGTAGGACTAGAATTATATTTCTTGTATCGGGAAGCACCACACTTTGGGCATTCTTTAAGTGATTTTTGGTCCTTGCAAAACAATATACAGTCATTCGAGCAAGCATGTATTCTTTCAGAGATCATACCCATCGGTCATAGAATTCGTTTGGCATCATATGTTCGGCTTGGGAGTTCATTATCTTCTGGGAGCATGTCATTCATGAGAGCAAGTAGTTCCGTAAAAATGGCATCGCTCCACCCGTTGCCTGCTTTCAAATTATACAGCTTCAATACGGCTGACAATGCTGTATATTTAGTGCAACCAGTATACAATGGTGTTTTTGCACAACTCTTTATCTTCTCAAACAATTTTGGGCAATCACAAAGTTCATCTTCAACTGTCCTTTTCATTTCCTCAATATGATCTTCATCATCATTCACATCTGTAATCACACCCTTCATACAATCGTCTTCACTGTTCACGCTTCTAATCATATCAGATGATCTATAAAATGTCGTGTTCTCTGAGTCACTACCTACATTGGTTTTTTCCCCATGTTTATTCCAACATGTATAACTTCGATCTATTCCATGACAGATTAGGTGTTCTTCCAACTCCTCTAGACTAATTTGTCTTGAATAACAACAGCGTAAACACAGACAAAGGATTTGAGAAGGGTCACATGCATGATCTTCTGCAAACTTGATAAACTCTTTCATGCCATCCTCATACTCTTTTGTCAAACGACATATCCTCCAATGTCTTCAGACCCCACCCTTTCCCCTTGGCTATCAAAAAAACCTAAAAGACAATGAATATAAATGATCATTCTAAAATACATTTACACTGAAACCCTCCAGAAAAAAATAAAGTACAATACCTGCAAGTTGTAACTTAGGCCACGTTGCACAAGCCGATTACCACATTGTTTGTAGCAACCACATTTTCTCCAACACTCTGATGATCTTCATTGCTTAATGTCTCTTATACTCTTCGAGAAACTCTTCTCTAAGAAGGTCAACTATCATGTACGCATACTCACCTTCAAATTCATGGGTGCAAGTACAAGGCATGGATAAAGATAAACAATTTCTAAAACAAGTTGACCAACATGCATCATCCTCGACACTCATCACTAATTATGAATCACATCCCTAGAAATAATCATAATCACATTAAGACCACACTATCTATTATGGAAATCCTTACTGGAATTAGTCTCAAGATATGGTATCATTCGTATCTCACATCTATATTCACTATTTGGTCCTCACATAGACAACATATAAATAACATACCAAGGGAATACCATCCATGGAACTCACATCCCACCTTGAGAGCACGAGGAGGAGGAGGATGAGGCGGCGGTGGTCGTGGCAGCGAGGGGGGAGGCGGTGGCGGCGGCAGAGGCGGAGGCAGCGGCGGCGGCAGAGGCAGCGGCGGTCGCGGCAGTGAGGGTGGAGGCGGCAGAGGCAGCGGCAGTCGCGGTAGCGGGAGCGGGGGCCGATGTGGCGGTGGCGGTGGAGAAGGAGGAGGACAAGGAGGACAAGGAGGAGGAAGGAGGAGGAATGAGGAGGAATAGGAGGATGGGGAGGAGGAGGACGAGGTCGCACGGCGAGGGACCTAGTTCAGCTTCCGCGAGAGCTTGACCACGTGCAAGTGAAGATGGCACGTTAGGGTTATTAAATAAAAACCGATAGAACCTTTATCAGTTCTCGTTAAAAGCGCTGATAAAGGTATGTTTTATTATCACTAAAATAAAAGTGCTGATAAAACATTCATTTATCAGTGCTTTTTTAGCACTGATAAAGAGCTACCTTTATCAGCGCTAAAAAAGCCCTGATAAATGTTCCCTTTTATCAGTGCTTTTAGATAGCACTGATAAAGGCATACCCCTTTATCAGCGCTTTCTGTTTAGCGCTGATAAAGGGAAGCGCTTCCCTTGCCCTATTTTGTGGTAGTGAAGAAAAAAAATTCATATTGTTTTGACACTTTAGGATAATGATTCAAAAATAATTTGTGATGTGTGCGAATCAGATGTGCCTAAATACAATACATAGTGTGATCGATATGATAGAGTTAGTAATAAGTTTGAATCTTCACTTTCTCGTGTAGTAATTTACCACACCTCAAATCAAACTCGCATCAAACCAATACAATATGTGACTGGTGTGACTAAAAGTCAACGTTTTCAGTCCAAATTGAAATTTTAGTAAAAAAGACACATGACATAATAAAAGTCAATAAAAAAATCATATTGTTTTTATAATTTATTAAAATTATCCTTAATTCATTTTTTACATATAGTAATCAACCACACATCAATCTGATGCATATTGTGATAGGTGTGACTCTAAGTGTGTCCTTCTATTTAAAATTGACATTTGTGTTAAAAACACATGTCACATACTCAAAACTGATAAAAACACATTTATATTTTTTTTATACTTTAAAAAATGATCCTTAAGTAATTTTTGATGTGTAATAATCATCCCCACCTCAATCTGATACACGGTGTACTTGGTATAACTCAAAGTGTCTTTTATTAGTTTAAAATAGACAATTTAGTTCAAAACATGTGTCACTCACTGAAAATAAATAAAATATGTTTAGATTATATTGATAATTTCAAAAAAATATTCATAAGTCATTTGTGACATATAGGAATTATCTTCACATCAAACTGCCACCATATGTGACCGGTATGACTCAAAGTGAGTGTTTTCAGTCTAAATTAGAATTTAAGTACAAATGAAACACGACATACTCTAAATTGGGAAAATTCATTCCTATTGTTTTCAATGTTTAATAAAATGATATTTAAGTCATTTTTTAAATGTAGTAATAAACCTCACAATAATCTAGTGCACATAGTGAATGGTATGACCCTATGTGTGTCATTTTATTTAAAATTTAAATTTAAGTTCAAAACACACATCACACACTAAATACTAAGAAAACACATTTCAATTTTGTATATTCTAAGGTAAAATGATCCTTAATTTATTTTTGATGAGTATGAATCAAACTCACCTAAATATGATACAAAATGTTCCTAGTATGACTCAACGTGTATGTTATAAGTTTAAAATTGGCAATTTAGTTCAAAACATGTGCCATGCATTAAAAACTAAGAAAACATGATTAGATTGACTTGATAATTTTGGAAAATGATTCTTATGTAATTTTTGAAATGTAGGAATTATTCTCACAACAAATCATCACATGATGTGACCGATATGACACAAATTGCATGTTTTTTGTCTAAATTAACATTTTAGTAAAAATGACACATGAAATACTCAAAATTGAGAAAATGAATTTATATTGTTTTGATACATTATTAAAACTATCCTTATTTCATTTTTTACATGAAGGAATCAACTGAATGTCAATACAATGCACGGTATGAATCCAAGTGTTCCCTTTTAATTAAAATTGACATTTTACTTTAAAACACACAACACATACTCAAAAATAAGAAAAAAAAATTGGATAATTTTTATAATTTAGTTTAGTGATCCATAATTCATTTTTTATGTGTAATAATCATTTTCGCCTCAATCTAATACATAGTGTGCTCGGTATGACTCAAAGTGTCTGTTATCAATTTAAAATTGACAATTTAGTTAAAAACATGTGTTACTTACTGAAAATTAAGAAAAAAAACTCAAAACATCTTGATAATTTATTTAAATGATTCATAATCCATTATTTATTTTTATGAATTGGTCTCATGTGAAAATGTCACATGATGTGACTGGTATGACTCAAAGTGCATGTTTTCATTTTAAATTGACATTTTAGTAAAAAAGAAACATAACAGGTTAGAAACTGATAAAACACATTGGTATTGTATTTATACTTTATGAAAATGACCCTTAAGTTATTTTTTATGTGTATCAATAAAATACACATCAATCCAATGGATTTTGTGACTGGTATGTCTCCAAGTGTTTCCTTTTATTTAAAATTGAAATTTTACTTCAAAACACAAGTCACATACTCAAACCCAAGAAAAAACATTAGGATTGTTTTGATACTTTAAGAAAATATTCAGTAATTAATTTTTGATGTGTGGGAATCATCTAAAACTTGATTTGATACACATTTTTCTTGGTATGAATCAAAGTGTTTATTATCAGTTTAAATTTTACAATTTAGTTCAAAACATATGTCACTCACTAAAAACCCAGAAAATTATCTTATAATATCTTGATACTTTAGTAAAATTATTCATAAGTCATTTTTTATATGTAGAAATTATTATCATGTTGAAAAAACACATGATGTGATCGATATGAATCAAAGTGCATGTTTTTAGTTTGAATTGACATTTTAGTACAAAAGACTTGTTACATACTCAAAAATGAGAAAATGAATTCAGATTATGTTGATACTTTAGAAAAACTATCCTTAAGTCATTTTTGACATGAAAGAATCAATTGTATTTTAATCTGATGCACAATGTGACCAATATGTCTCTAAGTGTTTCCTTTTATTTAAAATTGACATTTTAGTTCAAGACACATGTCACATACTCAAAACAAATCAAACACATTTAGATTGTTTTGATGCTTCAAGAAAATGATCCATAATTCATTTTTCATATATAGGAATTAGTTGCACCTTATTCTGATACACAATGTGCCTAGTATGACTCAAAGTGTCTCTTATTAGTTTAAAATTAATGATTCAGTCCAAAACATGTGCCACTCACTGAAAAACAAGAAAACATGCTTAGATTGTCTTGATACTATAGTAAAATGGATCATAAGTCATTTTTGACATGTATAAATAAGTCTCGTATCAAACAAACATATGATGTGACCGATATGACTCAAATTGTTTTTTTCAATATTAATTTACATTTTAGTAAAAATAAAACATGAAATACTCAAAACTGAGAAAATTCATTCAAATTGTTTTAATACTTTATTGAAATGATCCATAAGTCATTTTTTACATATAGGAATCAATCGAACATTAATATGACCCACAGTATGACAGGTATGACTCCAAGCAACCCCTTTTATTTAAAATTAACATTATAGCTCAAAACATACATCGCATACCCAAAATTGAGAAAAAAAACAAATTGTCACTATAGTTTTGGAAAATGATCCATAAGTCATTTTTGATACGCAGGAATCATTTTCACCTCAATATGATACATGGTGTGCCTGCTATAACTAAAAGTGTTGATTATCAGTTTAAAATTTATTTTTATTTCAAAACTTATGTCACTCACTAAAAACCAAGAAAAAAATGATAATATTTTCTTGATAATTTAGTACAATTATTCCTAAGTCATTTTTTATGTGTAGGAATTAGTCTCATGCCAAACCAACAAGCTATGTGACCGGTATGACTCAAATTGAATGTTTTCAGTTTAAATTGAAATTTTAGTAAAAAAGTTACATTATATACTCAAAAATGATCAAACACATTTGTATCATATTTATACATTATGAAAACATTCCTTAAGTCATTTTTGATGTATAAAAATTATATGATCATCAATCTGACACACGGTGTGACCGGTATGACTCCAAGTATGTCATTTTATCTAAAAATGACATTTTAGTTTAAAACACATGTCACGTATGAAAAACTGAGAAAACATATTCATATTATTTTGAAATTTTTTAAAAATGACCCATATATCATTTCTGACAGTCGGAATTATCTATATCTCAATCTAATACATAGTGTGACTGGTATGACTCAAAGTTTATGTTGTCAATTTAAAATTTCTAATTTAGTTCAAAACATGTGTAATTAATTGAAAACCAATAAAACATTATATAATTGTTATAAAAATTAAGGATAAGGATTATTAAGTCATTTTTTATTTTTAGTATTCAGTCTCACATCAAACCAAAACACGATGTGAGCAGTATAACACAAAGTGAATATTTTCATTTAAAATTGACACTCTAATAAAAAAGACATGTGACATACTCAAAAATGATAAAACACATTTGGATTGTCTTGATACTATTTTAAAATCGTCAATAAGTCATTTTTTGATGTCTATGAATCAACCACACATCAATACGACACACTATGTAACCAGTATGACACCAAGTGTGTCCTTGTATTGAAAATTGACATTTTGGTTCAAAAAATAAGTCTCATACTCAAAAATAATCAAACACATTCATATTTTTTGATACATTATTATAATTATCCTTAATTCATTTGTAACTTGTAGGAATCGTCCACACCTAAATATGATGCATGATATGCCCGACATGACTCAAAGTGTCTTCTGTCATTTTAAAATTGAAAATTTTAGTTCAAAACATGTTTCACTCATTGAAAAAAAATAAAATATTATTATATAATCTTTATACTTTAGTAAAATAATTCATAAGTCATTTTTGGTGTGTAAGAATCAGTCTCTTGTCTAACTGACACATGATGTGACCAATATGATTCAAATTACATGATTTCAGTTTAAATTGACATTTTAGTAAAATAGATACATGACATAGCCATAACTAAGAAATCATATTCATATTATTTTTATACTTTATTAAAATCATTAATAAGTCATTTGTGACATGTAGGAATCATTTTCACATCAATATTACGCATGTTGTGACCGGTATGACTCTAAGTGTGTCATTTTATTTAAAATTGACATTTTATTAATGTAATATTTAATATTTATGTTTACTTTATTTTTTATAGTATTTCTTATATAAGACTTTTTTTATTATATTGGGGTACTCTTTTACTCAAATTAGGGTGGTTTTTTTAGCAATTGATACAATGATTGGGCTTTTTTGAGAGGGGTCAGGTGCCAAAGACAATGAATCCATTAAAGTTTTTGAATATTTGTGATAGTACTTGATAATTTAATTGTACAAAAAAATGTTTGAAATGTGTATAATATAGTGTTTTTTTCTTGTATTTGTGATTTATTTTTTATTTAAATTAAATTATGATTTTTCTATATACAATTGTAATTGATGCTACAGTGTGTTGTAATTTTAACAACACATCATAACAGGTTGGCCTTTGTCAGAGCTTCTTTTAACACTAATAAAGAGAAAAATTTATTCATCGCTAAACTAAGACTAATAAAGAAACACCTATATCATCTCATTTTTTCTAAAAAAAGTACCCCCTTTATCATATCTTTTCTATCTCTAATAAAAGCTTACCACTTTTAACGACACATTGATCAACAGTTCTTTTTAGTGCTTATAAAAGATTTATATAGTGATTTTAAAATACAATTTTGTAGTATTTGGTCTACTGTTTTTTCTTTAATTATATTTATAGGAAATATTAAATCTTCATTGAGTTCACTCCATGGATTTATATTAATAATTTCTAGACCATTAGGGTCATAAATCAATGTGGATTTATTTAAGATCCACTAATTTCCCTCCCTTTTATAGTATCCTACATCTATAACCTAGGATTCATGAGAATCAAAAGGGAAAATATAATTATAAAATACCTTGAATTTATAATCAATGGATTACTTCAGGCATTAGTGATATAATGAGACTACTACCATGTACACAGATATCCATGAACTTCCTAAAAATACACCGAATACTATGTCTTGGAAAACAACTATGAAATTGGAGTCAGAAATGAGGTCTTAAAACTAGGTACTGAGTTTTATTCTTTAGAGTTTCTTCTATTTAATTTTATTATACCCTTAAATTTTTAGGTTTTAGGGAGATAAGTCAACTTCAATGTATCCTAGAAAGTCGAGGGTTCAGACTGGAATGAGGTTGATCCCAAAACCATTATCGATTAAAGATTGATGGATGTCAATATCATAAAGATTCCCATATGTAAAGGGTTATGATATGACCTTGTAATGTAGTTTACCAATCTTGTTTCATAAAATTAAGGATTGTATAAAATATAGTAAATCCAGTCTCTACTCAATATGTCTTGGTTACCCCAACTTAATTTTTGAGGGTTTGAAAGAGCCTCAATAAGGGCTTCTCGGTGGTCTGTGGAAAGATGAAGGGCATCCAAGACTGATAGATTTTCTTGGAAGATATTGAGATACTTAAAAATTTCATATTTTAATTCTAGTGTTCTATGCTTATTACTATGTTTTTGCTCCCTGTATAATGCTTTGGGGTCGAGGATGATTATGTCAGCGAATCCTTTCCTTGATGGGAACTAGAGGATATCTCTTCTATTTATATTTTAGAATGAAATTAACTTCCCACATTTTGATGTTGAGAAAAATATTTTCTATTTTCTAGTCTATCTATTGGGTCTGAATGATCCATGTGGGATTCAAAATTAAATTGATGTTCCTATTGAGATCACTGGTGTTCCTACCTCTAGTTTTTAGTTGTATGTATATCTTCAGTCAAAATGATGCCTAAACATCAATATCAACCATGGTTTTATCTTCCCCAACCTATATATAATATTCATAAAATATTTATAGGGGACTTGGGTTTATATGAGGCCTTATCGATGAAGGGGTTTGTTAGGTGGATAACATCAATAGTGTAACACCCAAATATTTTAAAATACATTATTCTTTAATAAATTAAAAATGTTTGATAGATTTTATTCCATATAAAATACACTAAAATGAATAAATTATTTTTATAATACAAATTTAAGTATATTATGATACAACTAAATGAAACATAATTTTTAAAATCAATTATAATAATTACCACATTAATTATTCACAAACTACTTAAATATTTTAGTTAAAAACATTTTTTATATTTTAAATTATATATTTTTTATTTGAAATATAATTTTATAAATTTTTTAATTTTTTATTGAATAAATGAACTTTAGTTTAGAATTTATCATTTGTAGGGTATATTTTTTAGACTTTTCTAAAAGGATGATTTTTTGTTCTATAGTGAGAAAGATCATTTTTATGAATACCCTAAATTTAAAGAATTCATTATGATATAAACATGACTTAAAAATATGTGAAATATTTGTATCAAGAAAATATATGTTTAAGGAGTAAAATAAATCATTTAAAACTATTATGTTGAATTTGGAAACTTATTCAGGACTTTTTGGAACCCGAGTTACATTTAATTATAATAATCAACTATTTTTTTATTCTTTACATTTATTGAGTTTGTTCAATGATTCCTTTCTGTTTTTTCATGGATATAATGTCAAAGAACCATAATTTATTTAATAATAAGATAATAAAATTACTAGAATCATAAATACTCAAGAATATATGGCCTAAAAGAGTATAAATTCATTTTCACTTGTAAAAATACTTTTTTCTAAAAATGGTTATTATTCATTTTGTATGCCTATATTAGAAATAATTACTGGAAATTATAAGAATTGAATGTTTAAAAATAGATTAAATATTTGTAATTAACATATTTAAATTTTTTATGAGTAAAATTTTACTTTTATCCATAATGAATTGTTACCATGGTAAAATGTTTTCACTATAATTAAGGGTAAAATGGGTTAAAAGGGTTAAAATAAAGGGATAAGGCTTTAACATAACACAAAAAACCTTATCAAATATTATTGGTTTATTTAATTTTTACCATAACATTATTATATTTTAAATTATGAAACTTTTTATCCAATTGACTTGAGTAAGACATATATTATAAAATAAAGTTTCAAGTATTGACAAGTATACCACCAAACTCTCTAATAAAAGGGAACTGCCTCTTCTCACTTATCTAGGCCACATGATCACTATGGTTTGGAAAATACCTGAACAAATCCCTTAAAAAATTTCCTCACATCATAGAGGTTCTGTTATTTCTAAAATACCAACTCAAGAAGGCTTCAGGTGCAATCTAAAGGAAGATACCCAAAGAAGAGGTAATTGTCTTTATTGGTCTATTTCGGGTTTATTTCTTACTTATCCTCCTACAAATATTATATAAACATATCAAAATGATTAAATAAATACCTTTAATATACTGAAGTGTTTTTATGTTAATGGTATAAATAATTTATATCTCCTATATATCTAACAGATAATAAAAGCATCTCTCATGTGTATGTACGGACTACCGTCTCCATGAGGTGATGTGTTTTATTTTTCATCACTATATCTCATGGATGGTTATATAGATAGATATAATGTATATATATTATTATTATGACATAATTATGATTATGTAAAGGTAAAATATTTTTTACATTATTACCCTTCCATCTGTTCAAAAATAATAACGTCGCTCATGCATATATGTAGACTACCACCTCTACGAAGAGATTTGATTCATTTTTTATTTTCTCTTAACATTTATGGTAATAAAGATATATTTAATGAATATATATAATATTTATGATATTATTATTATTAATTAAAGATATATTATCATTTAACTATCTTTATTTCCTTTCAATAAAAAATTAAAACATCACTTGTGTGTATGTACAAGTTATTGTCTCCATAAAGTGATATGATTTATTTTTCATCACCAAATTATAAAAATGGTTATAAACATGTATATAATGAATAATTATAATAAAAATTATATGATTAATATTATTTATATTTTTAAACCATGACTAAGATTCAAGGACCAGAACCATCAAATTGAAACATTCATGGGAAATAGAGCAGTTAACACCAAAATATTGATTTTAATGAAGATTTGTTTATAAATGGGTAATTATAAATTATATAGGAATGATATATTATAATATGATTATTAATATGATTCTTTTATAAATTTATAATAAATAAAAAAATTATAAATGATGTTAATAGCACATATGAAGAAAGTTATGAACTGGGGTAAGGCTTTATGTTCTAATCTCATTTATTTTCAAGATTTTATATATTAAATTTCATATGAGAGAAAATATATCATATTTATATTTTAAACACCATAAATTTTATTCTAATATGTTTATTTATAGGTTTTTCATGTCTTAGTTTAATTCTCCTCTTTTTGGTACTTAAAATGACCAAGAAAATTTTTTTAAGAAAAGTTGACCTTATTTACTCTTTTTAGTTAGGAATATTTATCTTCTATGTTCATAGAATTGTTTTGTAGAAGTTTTTACCTATATTTAAAAAATTTTAAATTTAATTTTTACTAAATTTTACAATATTTAATAATTATAAAAATTAATCTTTTTAATTTTTTTTTAAATGACTATCTTTTGACTTTTTTTAACATTATGAAAAGAATGTTCTCTTTTAACATATACGACATGAAAATATTTTCCCATCATCATTTAATTCCATCATCATGAAGATTAATCTATAAGTTTCAAATTATTTACAAAGAAAATAATATTCCCATTTTTTTGGAAATTTATGTTTTAAAAAGTTACCAAAATAAAAGGTATGTTTTCTCTTGATTTTAAAAGCATATTTTAAATTATTTTATAAAAGGTATGTTTTATCTATGTAAACATAATTTTAAGGATTATAATGATTTAATAAGTTTATATTATTATGGTAACATACACTTTATTTATTTATTTGTATTATTATGATGATATTCTAATGAATTTTTCATAAAACTCATTTCATTCTTATAAGATTATTAAGTTATTATGAAATGATTAATGTTTTTATGATCACATGGAACACAAATGTATGGTTTTCATTATTTAATTGTGGTTTAATAATTATATTTTCCTCTAATTCATTGGGTAAATATTAATTTCTCATGATATAATATAAACTAGAATTAGGAGTGAAACTAGTCAGGTTAGGGACTTTATCCACGATAATAGTCTTGGTAGTGAGCCATGACTAAGAAAATGATGGGAATATGGAGTGAAGACAATCCATTATGAGACTTTTTACACTATGATAGACTTATCAGTGATAATTGTCTAATAAAATTATTTTTTATTCTTATGTGTATGAAAAAAACTTATGTTTTATATTTATGATGTGCCCGCATGGATTATGATTGATTATTTATGATTCCACACTCATATGATTCATGTATTTTTTTGTGAAAAAACATTATTTCATGTGTCATGATTCATTTCAAATGATATATTGGATATTTTTTATAAGTTATGATCATCTTCTCATACCCATATGTTCACTTGTGATCATCTATTAATACCTCCCATGTTTACCCTTATTGAGTATCTAATCTAAAACTTTCTTTTGTTTCTTTTTCCCCTATTTATGAAGAAAGGTATTAATTATATTTTGTCTAAGAAGGGTAATTTTTTAGAATAAATTTTTAGGAGAGGTTTAATATCATTAATTAAATAATTTGATTATGTATCTAGTCTCGAATGACACTAAAAATTTACCGTTATGAGGAATGTATTATTGTGAGATGTATTGAATAATCATCTAAAATGATGTAATATTTTTCTATTTAATTCTTGGTTCACCTTAGTTTTTATCAAATCATGGTTTATTTATTTTTTAGAGATTAGGTTATGAGTAAATTAAGGATAAAAACTCGGACATCCTATGATGAAATGAATGATATATAGGATGAACTGATATATTTATAGGTTGATATATAAGAAATTGGAATAATTTAGGACATAAATCTAATGATTTTCATTATCATATGATTTATTATTATTATTATTGTAGATTGATACTCACACTTACATTTTAAGTGTAAAAAAATGATAATAACTTGAATAAAATAGAAAAAGTTTTTCTTATTATGCGATCATGTACTCTAAATGTCTTATTTATTATGGTTTTACTAACTATTTTATATATAAATAATTTTTATAAGGGTATCACATAACCACCTTAATGATTATATATTAAATTATTAATTAAAACACCTAGTGGTATAATGGTCACATCTCAAGTTTATAGATATTTTTCAATAGAATTTTGTGGGAATATTCTTCTTGTTGACCTTTTTATTCTCTATATAGAAGAATTTGATTTCATATTTGATAGTGATTGTATCTCTTTATATAGATCCAATATTAATTTTTGAGGAAGGTAAGTCACATTTTATTTTCCAAATCATTCTATGATTTTCTATTAGTGCGAGGATGAACATGAACATCTAGTGGAAATTACTTCAATAATATGGGTCTTACTACCTTTTTATGAGGGGTGATTATCTAAAATAGTTTGGGTGAAACTCAACATTAAAGATATTCCTATTGTTTTAGAGTATATTGATATTTTTACTTAATATTTTTCTAATCTTTCCATGAATATTGATGTTTAGTTTTCAACATAAATCATACCTAGTGATATAACAGTTTCAAAGACTCCTTATAGAATGTCCTCAATTTAGTTGCATGAATTGAAGAAGAAACTCCAGGAGAATCTAGAAAATGGATTCATATGCTTGAGTGATTCACCATTGGGTGAACCTATTATTTTTGTTAATAATAAAACTAGTTCATTGCATCTTTATATTTATTATAGAAAATAAAAAATATCACTATAAATAAAATGTATCTTCTACCCTATATTGATTACTTGTTTAATCAATTACAAAGAGATTAATAATTTTCAAAGAATAAACTTTTTTCTATATATCATTAATTAAGGCTAAATGAGTATATACTCAGAAAAACCTTCGGTGTAGGGTATAGTTATTATGGATTTATCATAATTACATTTGGACTTTTCAATGTTTCTTATATCATCATAGATCTAATAAATAGAGTCTTTATATATAACCTTGATCAATTTATGGTAGTCTTTATAAAAGATATTCCTATATACTCCAAGATAATGGAAGAGAATAAAGATCATTTGAGGATTGTGTTTAAGTTATTGAGGAAGGATAAAGGGTATGTGAAATTTATCATGTGTAAATTTTGGATAGATAAAGTGTCATTATTGGGTCATATAATCATAATTGAATTTTTATATGTAGATCCTTATATGATGAAAATTATTGTATAATGAACTAGACCATCCATGATGACTAATATATGTAGATTTATTTGGTTGGTTGGGAACTATCAAAAATTTTGAGAAATTTCTTAAAACTATAAAATCCAATAACCAACTTTATGTGAAAGGGAACTAAGTTCCTTTAGATGGATGGATGTGAAGAAATTTTCAAGGAACTAAATAGAAGCTTAGTCAGTGAACCAATTATTACACTACCCTATAGTAGAGAAGGGTTTGTAAGGTATAGTGATGAATAAAATAAGGTATTGAGATGTGTTATTATGAATAATTTAATGGTGATATCATATTCCTCATGAAAATTAAGGTTTCATGAGAAAATTTACCCGAATCATGATTTTGAGTTGGAAACAGTAATATTTTCATTGAAAATACAGAGGAATTATCTATATTTTGAAAGGTGTGATATATATATATATATATTATAAAATCATAAATTATATATTCACATATAAAAATTTGAATATTACCCTAAGGATATGGTTGGAGTTGATTAAATATTATGGTTGATTAATACATTACGTCTATGAGAAGGCAAACATGGTGGCTGATGCTCTGAGTCATAAGGACCTTGATATTTTGTCTATGATGAATTTTCAAAGAGATCTAATACTTATGGATTTATAGAGGTTAGAACTTTAAATTTTAAGGAAAGGGTAAAGGTATTATCTTTCTCTTTTGAATATTCTACCATCCATTCTTGTGAATATTAAAGAGGTACAAAAGAAAGATCTAGAGCTGTAAAAGAAGGTAAATACTGTTCAAGGGTTCAACCTTGACCATGTAGGAATGATAAGATTCAAGAATAGGATATTTTACCTTTAAATACCAAAATTGAAGAAGTATTTGTTGGATAAATTACATAGATAATCATTCTCTATTCATCCTATAATTATGAAGATGTATGGAGATATTAAAGAGTAATTATGTTGGCACAACATGAAGAGATATATTGTATAATGTGTATCTTGATGCCCAGTATGTTATAAATTCAATGATGTATGTTATAAGTTTAATGGAATGATGCAAACATTACCCATATCTATACGTAAATGGGAAAAAAACACCATGTATTTCATAGTTGGACTCCCCAATACATCTAAAGGCTATAAATCCATTTGGTTTGTATTTTCTCACATTATAAAGTTAGCACTTTTTATTATTATCAGAGAGGATTTCTCTCTTGAATATATTTCTAAGATATAAATTAAGGAAGTTATATGGTTTCGTTGAATACCACATTATATTATTTATTGTCAAGATCTAAGGCTTACATAAAGTTTATAATAAGACCTCAATAGTAGTTGATTATAGATTTGAATTTTATATCTTCAAGTATATGGTTAGTCTAAGAACAGCATTAAAACCCTAGAATATATGCTGAGAGATTGATCTATGAATTTCAAAGTTGATTGGGATCAACACCTTTCTGTGGTCAAATTTTATTACAAAAATAACTTTCACTTGAGTACTCAAATGGATCCTTATGAATCCTTATATGAAATAAAGTGTACAACTCCAAAATATAGGGATAAAGTTGGATAATGAAATATATTGGGACTTGATCTAGTAAAGGAAATGAGATACAAGGTTAAACCCATTAAACAGCATATCAAATCATCTCAGAGTGGATAAAAAATATATGTTAACAATCATTAGTGAGATATAAAGTTTTAATTTGGTGATAAGGTATTCCCATGAATATATCCTCGAAAAAAAGGTGTGATAATTGGAAAAAAGGAATATATTATCCCTAGATATATGAGTTTATTTGTAATTTTTTATTGTATCAGGGTGTTAGTTTATCACTTGGTGATTCCACAAAATCTCTCTTGAGTTCATGATGTGTTCTATGATTATATTTGGAGGAATTTTGTACCCAATACTTCACATGTACTTAATGAAAAGTTCATACTACTAGATTATGATCTTTCATATGAGGAATAATTGCTAGATATCTTGGATTATAGATATAAGGTGATACGAAACAAGTACACTCACTAGGTTAAGGTTGTTTAGAGGAATCACAAATTTAAAAGAAGTCATGTGGGAAATTGAGAAGGTAATTATAAATATGTTTCCTTATTTTTTTCATCAGAATAATATAATTTCAAGGGAGTAATTCTAAAAATGGGGGTAGAATGTAACACCATAAGATTTTAGAGTATATTTCTCATTAATAAACTCAATGTATTCCGTGGATTTATTTATAAGAAACACCAAAATAAATTAAATAATTATTTTTTATAATAAAAATTACAATATACTGTGAGGTGATTAAATGAAACATGATTATTAAAATAAATTATAAGAATTACTACTTAAATTATTCATGGATAAATAGAAAGGTTTTTTTTTAAACACGATTTCTATTATATATTATATATTTCTTATTTCAAAGATAATTTTATAAATTTTATAATTTGAGTTAAAAAAAATAAATCTATTTTTAAATTTATCACATCAAATTTATCTTAGGGTTAATTTTTGGTATTTTTGTAGAAATATTATTTTTTGGTGAATAGTAAAAAATACCATTTTATGAATACCATAACTTTGATGAAATCATTTTGATATAAGAATAACTCAAAAATATTTGAAACATTTTTCTTAACTAAATATGTGTTTAATGAGTAAAATAAAACATTTAAAATTATTATTTTGAATTTGGAAACCGATTATTGAATTTTTTTAAGCAAATTTATATTTTATTCTAATAAAAAATTATTTTTGATTATTTACCTTTAATAAGGTGATTAAATGATAACATTCATTTCTTACAAGGTTATAATTAAAAAATAAATAATCTATTTAATAATAATCCAATAAATATTTTGTAATCACCACTACATAATAATCTTCAGTGTAAATAAGTATAAATTCATTTTTACACATAAAAATACATTTATCTAAAAATGGTTTTTTTCATTTTGAGTGATTATATTAGAATTAATTTCTTAAAATTCAATGGATTTATTCTTGAAAAATCGATACCATATTTAGAATAAAAAATTTCAAATTTTTTTGTAAGTCTAATTTTATTTTTAGGCATAATGAAGAGTTACCATGGTAACAAGTTGTCACCGTGGTTATGGCTAAAATGGATTAAAATGGTTAAAATAAAGATATATGGTTTAAAAATAACATAAAACACTTGATTAAATATAATTGGTTGATTTTATTTTGACATTTCAATTATTATATTTTAAAATATGAAAATTTTGGGCAACTTGACTTGAGTAATACATATATTGTATAATAATGTTTCAAGTATTTACAGTTTGTCACCCACCTCACTTATAAAAGGTCACTTACTCCACTCACTTCTCCACACCAATTGAGAACTATATTTTGGAAAATAATTGAAAAATTACCATAAAAACTTTCATCCCCATGTCTTGGATAATTTTTTCTTACAAAAATACCAACTCAAGAAGGCATAGAGTGTAAGATAAAGGAAGATACCTGAAGAAGAGGTAATTATCTTTACCAATATATTTTGATTTTATTTCATCCATAAAATCCTATAAATGTTTTATAACCATATTAAAATGAAAAAAAAATATTTTCTATACTTAAATGTTTTTATTTTAATGTTACAGTCATTTTATATCTCCTTTATATCTTATGGAAGATAAAAATATCACTCATGAATACATAAAGACTATCATCTATATGAAACGATGTATTTAATTATTTATCGTTGTCTCTCATGAATGGTTATATTTATGGATTTAATTAATATATAATATTTTTATGAAAAAATTTTGTTTCTTTAAATATAAAATATTATCTAACTTTTTACCCTCTCATTCATTGGAAAATGATAATATTGATTGTGCGTATGTGTGGAATTCCAACTCCATGAAGCTATGTGATTTGTTTTTCATTTTTTCTTAGCATGGATTGTAATAAAGATATATTTGATGAATATATAGGTTATTTATGATGTTATTATAATTAAGTAAATATATATCATTATTCACCTTGCTTTCATTCCATTCTTTAAAAAATCAAAACATTACTCATGTGTACGTATGAACTACCATATCCACGAAGTGATGCAATTCATTTTTATCACAACTTTTTATTAATAGTTAAAAAATTGTATACAATAAATAAATATTATACTTATGAAATTATTAATATTATGGATATGTTAAAACTATGACTAAGGACCGAGGATCGGAATTTTCAAACAAAAACATGCATGGGAAATGGAATAGTTAACACCCAAATATTTATTTTAATGAAGAATAGTTAATAAATTGGTAACTGGAAATTATATGGGAATGATATAATGTTATCTAATCCTGAATATAATTCTAGTATAAAATTATAATAAATATAAATTTATTATAAAGGAATTTAAGGGCATGTATGAAGAAATTTAGGACCTCAGGTAAGAGTGTGTGTTAGAATCTCACTTCTTTTTAGGATTTTCTGTGTTAAATTTATAATAAGGGAAATTATATAACCCATATATTTTAAAACCCATATACTTTATTATCCCCTATTTTTTTATTTATTTTCTTGTTTTCCTTTCATTATTATCTCTTTGGTACTTAAAATTATCTAGTATTTTTTTAAGAAAATCCGACCTTATCTACTCTTTTTTGTCGGGAATCATTCTCTTCCATATCCATATTATTAAAATTGTTTTATGGAATTTTTTACCTATAATTATTTTTTAAAATTTTAATTTTAATTAACTTTTATTTATTTAAAAATGATTAAAATTAATCTTTTAAAATGTTTTTCACAAGAATCGCTTTTGAATTTTTTTTAAAGTGTGAAAAGAATGTTCTCTTTTAATTTATATACAATTAATGAATTTTCTCATCATAATGTATGTAATTCATCATAAATATTACATTAAAAGTTTTAAATTTTTTAAAAACAAGATCTTATTACCATTTTTCTAGGAATTTTAGTTTTTAAATGTTACCAAAATAAAAAGGGATGTTTTCTCTTGATTTGTAAAGTGTATTTTAAATTATTTTATTAAAGAGATTATTTATCTCTATAAAAATTATCTATGGATTGTAATGATTTTATATGGGTATGATCTTATGGTATTATCAACTTTATTTATTTGGATGGATTATGATGATGATATTTAAAGTATTTTTTTATAAAACCCATTTCTTTCCTACATGTTAATTTAGTTGTGATGAAATGATGAATGTTTTTATGATCTTGTGGCTTGAATATATATATGGTTTTCATTATTTTATGGGTGGGTTTAGAATTATATATCCCTCTAATGCATTGGGTGAAAATTTATATCTCATGTGATAATATAAACTGGAATGAGGATTGAACCAAATCTAGTAAGTGAATTTTTCCACTATGATAGTCTTGTAAGTGAGCCTTGACTAAGGGAATGATGGGAATGGAGAGTGAACCCAATACACTATGGGTATCTATCCACTATTATATTCTTGGAAGTGATATTTTACTAATAAAATTATTTTTTATGTTAATATGTGTCTCAAAAAATTATATTTTATTCTTACGATATGCTCTCATAGCTCATGAGTGATTATTGATGATTCCACACTCTTATGATTTATGACTTTTGTTATGAAAAATAATTATACCATGACTCTTGATTTATAGGATAAGATATGTTGCGTATGTTTTTTCAAGTTATGACCATTCTTATCTTATACTCACTTATGATCATCAACGAATATCTTCCATGTTTACAATTATCGAGCATATGAGGTCACCCTTTCTTATGATCCATTTTACTCAGGTTATTAAGTAAGGTATTAAGTCTGGTATTTATAATATGGGTACTATATAAGAAAAAAAATTATAAAAGGTTTTGAAGATATTTTAAGAAATAATTTGACTATGAATATAGTTTTTAAAATACACTAATCCTTTATAGTTATGGGTAAAATTTATTATAATATTTATTTAATATTCATATAAAATATTCTAATGTTTTTTATGAAATTATTGGGTTGAATTAGATGGATCCATATTGAAACTCCTCATCAAATGGAGGTTCAGTTTTTTAAGGCGGTGCGCGTCCTCCCAATAACGAGAGTAAGAAATAAAAATGAGTTTGGACTATCTTGGTTACTATAAAAGACTCTTATTTTCATTATTTGCTTCTATAAAAATAATTACACTAGATCTTTGAAATTTATGATGATGAATATGTCACCTATGGGGTTATAGAATGAGTTGAGGTCATGACTGGTTGATTAAATTTTTCCTTGAGTATTGTATGTGCCTGAATGGCCAAATTCATGTTCATATAGTAATAAAACATTGATATATATCTATTTAGTACCTATTTACACTCTTTTTATTCATCTGGTGATGAAAAAAAGACACATTTCCCATATGAGAGGGGTTTAACCAATTTTACCTACCTAGACATGAACATTTTCTAGACTATGTATTTGAAGATAAGGTATTACTAAATTTTATGCCCCAATATTTTGTGTATGGGTTGGTAATCAGGGTGTTCATTCCAACCTACTTTATTAGTCCATTAATTTATAATAATTTTTCTAAGATATTTGAAATGTAAATTATAAATAATACCATAACATGTTCTTTTGTGCGATAATAGACCTCATTATTTTGATCCTCAATGTTTATAACTTTTTTATACTTATTTCCTTCCCTAAGTGGAATTTGTTATTGTATTTGTTATTTAGTAGGAGGCACCATATGATATTGAGTAGGCTTAGGGGTAAGAAATGACATCAGCACTGGTTTGATTGTGATAGTTATAGTCTCCACTTTACCAAATTTCATACCCTATACTGATTGAATTATCCAAGATTTGGACTTAGAGCATCGAATGGAATCCTCCGTGTTTTGTGCTACGAATACAAACTCTTGATAACCACCAAGGTACCTCAAGGTAATGAGTACTATTGTTAACTCATTATAGAAATTTTCTATACACATATCTAATATCATCTCCTAAAAAATCTACATATTTAGTGAATAGGTTGACCCTTTTCACTTGGAAATGAATTTTAAGAACCTATAGTTTTCATTTTCTGTGTAATTTGAGAGGTATAGGATTGAAATATTACTCAGTTTAGAGATGAAATAGTAAAAGAGTTTCTATTAAATATCAAACCAATTATAAATAGTCTCAGCTAGAAATTTATTGTGAAAAATAAATGATGTTCCCTATAGTGTTTTTATAGAGAATCTAAGCATTTTTTCCTCTTGTTGTTCTAGTGTTCCAATCATTGGGATGCACCGATATGTGAAGTTCATGAGATGAAACTTTAGAACTCTCATACCATTTAATGTTTTTAAGTTAGGATTTATAAATTTAGGTAAAGGGGGAGTTAATTACAACCACTCTGGATATTGTTTCCTCTTGGGTTTTTCTGGTGTGTGTTACTCCTCCATGGATTCTATTCTAGAAGTAAGGGATTCAATCTAGCCAAGGATTTATGGTGTCACTGTCACTTAATCTGATACTCAATTAGAGGTAGTGGGTAAAACATAGTATATTATGATTTTATGTTCTTTTTATTGATATCCATATCATTTAAACCTAGAATAATTCACCTTAAATGTTAGGTTTTCCTATGGTGGAAACCCTTGAAAGTCCATAGCCATTAGGATTTGATAAAATAGCTATCTAGTACCTAGTTAGCCAAATAACTAGATTCTACCCTTATTTATTGATTGATTCCATATTGTTGAGGAGTATTCACCAAAGGTAATATATTAGCCTCAACCTAATATATTGACTTAGTAAGTAAATTTCCTCTTAGTAACATGGTTTTGAGTCACCTTAACTTCTCAAACTAAACTTCATATTGTGCATTATTCTCCTTAGCGGAGATAGGTTCATCTTACTTGGGAGGTCATTGGGTTATAGATATAGTCACACATTTCCCTTTATATTTGGTTTAATATGACTAAGTAGGTGGTAAATGGATGTTTAAAGGAGATCTAAAATCATGATTATACCTTTTATGTTAGGAACACACACCCTCTCCATGCATTTCGGTGTAGACCATATTTAGAATAGATGACTTCTATCGGTATCAAACACCTTTTTATACATATAGATGATGTTAACAAAATTTAATAACATGGGTCATATAGTGGTAATCAAATCTTTATCTCTATCAGAGTAATAGGGAAAAATTTCATCACTTAAATATCTATTGAGGAAAAATAATACTCCACCTTGAAATCATATTTCTCGATAAAACATTTTGACTTATAGCCTTTGTATGGTTTTTACTTTTCTCTAAAAAGTCCCCTAAAAAGTGGTTTATGTAATGTGATCCTAAGTGATTTCCTAGTATCATTCACTAAATGTATTACTAATTAAAGAGATGGATTTTAAAGTATAATAAATCATGAGGGTATTTTCAACCAATCTAGATAAAATAGAATTTATTAGAGAGGGGGGTTTATAATGGCCATATCCTTATGAGAGAGGGTTTAATTGGCTCTACTACTATCATATCTCTACCCAATTATGGAATTTATGGTTCCAAGGGTGGTGGTGGTGCTCAAAATTCCCCAAATCATATGGGCTAGGTTTGGTTATATACTAACACTGAAGATGTTCTATCACATTATTATTTTCCTTTTAAAATTTATTTTATATTGGGTTGGATACATTTCATTTTAATGATAATATTTTCTTTTAATCAATTTTTTATCTATAACTATAATCTCTATTTTCCTCAAATATGAGTCCAGTTTCACTTTTTATGTGTTATTGTTCCATTATTTATTTTTGTATTTCTATTTTTTTTCTTGTGAAAGTTATTATTTTATTATGAGGTGATTTGGTAAAGAAATCCCAAAACCTAGTTCAAGAGTTCATTTACTGATACCAGGTGTAATCCATTTTTAGAAGTTATATACCTTTCTCTATGTTTGAGTTTCTAAAGGGGATCTTCTATATTATAGAGTTATAGCATAAAAAGTGGTATCATAGCTCAGTTATAGAGTTTTTAGTATATTGAAATTGGTAGAGTGTTTAGAGATTTAGGAAGAATGGAATTATACACTTGAACTTATAGGTCAATTTTTGGTATTCAGTTTATAATCCCTTTTAAATTTTTTAGTTTCTATGGGAGTTCATTGTATCTGGAAGAATGGATTTGGAATAGGGAAATGTCTACATAGATAAATTTGGTACGTCAAATTTTAGATTCTATAAGATGTAGGTTAAATGGTATCTATTCCAAAGAGATCTATAGGTTTTGTTAAAGGGAGTAAAACTATAAGTGATGTCAAAATAATAATGGTAATGGATTGATCAAAAATCATTGGAGGTGTTTCAAATTATGTTGGCATGGAATATTTCCTTAAACATCTGAGAGGTATATCTATATTTGATAGCATTTATGAGAATCCAATTACTCTGAAAAAAGTGTTTATGATGTGGTGACATTTTGGTATGAACTTATTGTAAGGAAGGTCAATTTTGGATTATGAGAATGACTTTAATGATATTTGGACTCATCTCTTGTCTGTTAGGGTAGAGTTTGGGGGACCAGTGTGGTTTCTACTTATTTTATCATCATTATAATATTCATGGGAAATAATGGTTACTGTATTGAGAAATTACAATGGTAAGTCTAACTTGGTGTTCATGTATATTTTGGATCATATTCTACCTGAGTAAATTCATATGGAAACCCAAGATTCTACTAAAAATTATTTTAGTGTGGGATTTAGGGGGAATTATATTTCATGTAAATTTTAGTATAAGAAGAAGTAAAGGATATAAAGGATTCAAATTAATTTGTATGACCTAGAATCGTATACTGGAATTTCTAGAAGAAGGGTCATATGAAGAAAAACTATAGGGAGTGAAGGTTAAATTCCAAAAATTATATGTTTCTATAAGTTCATATATATAACCCATTTTAGAATAAAATAATAATTTGTTTTTTAGGGCCACCAATCAACTTGATTCATGTATAATTAAATCTGGGTATTTTTTTACTCTATATCCAAGAGTATGATCATGAGAAAATGTGTTTCTATAAGATTTGGCAGGGTTAACCTTAAATATTATGAAACTCTCGAGATCTTTGGAAGGGTGATGATTCTATCCAAACATCAAATTAATGTTTCCTAGAGTTGTAAATGGTGCATAACATACTAGGGTTATGAAAGAACATGATCTGGGTAAAATATCTAGAAGATGTGGGTTTTTGTTCTATATTTTCAAATGATATGTGAAAAGTTTAAAACCCCGAAATATTAAAGTGTTAATAGGATAAAATGATACTACCCAAGTCAAAATGGTGAAACTTTATTTTCAAGATCCTACCTGATTATAAATTCATAGTTAAAGAGATTTTGAAGGGATTATTGATCAGGATGGGTGACCTCCTAGGAAGTTTCCTAGGGTGTGTGTGAATGTGTAAAAATCACACTTAAAGAACATGTGTTGGCATGTGGGTACAACCATCAGTTCAATGACTCATTTAGGAATGTGGGTGGGCCCAGGGATGGGACAACACATGTTTGTGGGTAAAATGGGGTGCCTTTTGGGATTAGTTTTTACATTGTTAACAGAGGAGGAACCCAGTTAGAAGTGTAGTTGAACTTCCCAGGTTGAGATGTGGGGTCTATAGTGATGAATTTATACTCTAAAGGGGGTGAATGTGATGCCCTAAAATGTTAAAGGATTTATAGGATAAAATGTAACTAACCATGTCAACTAGAACATGACCCTCAGCCTAGTTGGTGAGTTCCCTCTAAGAGCATCCATGAGACCCAGGTTCGAAACCAGGTGGAGGCATAATTCCAGTACTATAGCAGTACTGTAGCAGTATTGTTGTAGTACTGTAGTAGGCACTATAGCAGCACTGTGATGCCCTAAAATGTTAAAGTATAATACAAACATGTATATTACAAGGTGACCTCCCAACTTCCCAAATATAACATCTCTAATCTCTTTTAGACGGTCCTTCAAAACAACTCAATATAGAGGGGTGAGAATTTAGGATTACTCAGTAGAATCATATTTTTTAAAAAATCAACATCCATGTTAAATAAATGTGATTGGATAAAAATGTGTGATATAAACTAGGAAGAAATAAATGTTAATTAGGGTTAACATATAAGAAACTAAGAAAATTAAATATGACATTGTAGAATCTATTAGGTATCACCTTTAACTATGTTACCTACAATTATCATATCAGTTTAATGGATTTAAGAAAACCTAAGTAAGTGATGGTGAATTCATATTTTCAGAGTTTGATAATAATAAAATAGGAACCCCTTAATCATAACACCATCAATTGAAAAACCTTATCACATTATATTATTATTCCATTGGTTTAAATAAATTAGGATGATATCAGGTTTTCAGATTCTGATAAGAATAATAGATAACATCAAGAAACAAATCACCAAACTTTAAACTATCATAATCATTTCATCATATCAATAATAATATATTTCATATAATTTTCATAATTTATCACAACCAATCAACCACATCACCATTGTAATAACATCATATCCACTACCGTACCTCCACATTTTCCACATCAGCACCATAACACCACATCACCACATCAACACATCCACAACCACATCACCACCACCACATCACCACATCATCATCTCATTGACTCATGTTATAACCTTGATCCATTATAGACTATATACATGACATAACACTAATCCATCTCAACCCAAGGAAATGTTTACATGTTATAACTTAATCCATTACATCCCATAAGTAGATGCACATATTGAAACCTTGATCCAGTGCAACAAAGAAAACACATACAATTCATCTTAATACATTATATCCCATCTCTATATTTAAATTCATATAACAACCATAATCCAATACAACCTATAAAGACTATACATGTAATAAACTTGATCCATTATAGCCTATGTATAGATGTGTTATGCCTTAATCCACTATAGCCCAAGCAAGTATACATATAACTGAAATCCATTACAGCCCGAATATAGAGAAACATATAATCACAAACAAATAAGAAAAAAAATATTATCATAAAAAAAGAATCAAGATACACAACACATAGGATAATACCAAATAAAACATCATAACATACAATATGAAGTAATAATAATGAAATAGAAGATAATTAACCACATAAATTCATGAACTGATAAAAATCACAATATAAAAGATACCACTACTAACTATAATATAAACTCTATAGTAAATTATTATCTTGACCAATAATTATTCAATTAATTAACTATTTAACTATTAATTAGTTTATTAAGAATAATACATAATTTATGATTTAACTAAGACATGACTATGACCTAACCTTAAATCCACAAACCACTTCCCAAGTGGATACTAACCAAAAAAAAATATCAACCGTGAAACTCAAAATCCAACTCCAAAGACATGAAATTTATTAAGGCTTACACAAACCACTTATTCCTTTAATTACCCACTACCCAATACAAAATCCAAAGACACCATCTTAAGGAAGGGAAAATACTAACAACATAACCTCAAATCTATCCTAATATGAAAACCTTAAAAAAGACAATAAACCTATACTTATTAAATTATTCCATACTCATTATCTTTATATTCTATAATTAAATTATATTTTTATCATATTATCATTATTTAATCATTTTCTCCTTATAAATATTTCATTCCCAATCTATATTTATTCCTTTTAATTTATTTTCTAAAATAGTTCCCACTTCCTTTGTGAAATTCCATAATATCGACAATATACAAACATGAAAATATAGCATTGCATGATAATAATACAATTATAAATAATAGTTTTAAGTGAGAGGTAAAATAACTAATGATCAAGTCATGAAAAGATAAATATATAAATTAAATGAAATATGAAACATAAATAAACCCATTATTCTAGACCAAAACAACAATATTGATTCCAAGAGAAGAGTGATAAAATTTATAAAGTAAATTTCAACCCATCACTTAAGAACAAACCTTCACCATCATGCCTGAGGGAAGAGTGGGAACTTATCTTGCTGCCTATAGTTTTTCCATGGGTGGATTTTCAAATTTTGTAGTGTTATAAGTCATGGGTATAGAATTTAATGGGGGGTTTAAATTAAGATGAATGGTGAATATTTAATCATTATTTTCAAATGGTAATATAATAAAAGAGATTCAGATTCATTATTTTGAAAGGAACAATAATTAAAGGATATTTAAGTTCAAATAAGAACGGATTTAAAGATTTTTATAGCATATCAAGTAAAATATATTCTAGGAGATAGAATAAAGCATTATAAATCTTCTACATAAAAGAAACCAATTAACTCTATTGAAAGAACTGTAGTTTAGAACCATTGAATTTGATAGAATAATTTAGTAACCTATTTAAAGTTATCTCTCATCCAATATTTCATAAATGAAAAATATAATTGTTACTTCATCCTTCCCAAGAAGAATGAAATAAATTACAAGAGAGAGAGAGACCATTAATTAAAAGGAATCAACCACATAAACTGGAATTCCATTGATTTTACATGGATTTTAGGGACCTTTGAAAATGAAATCTAGTACCACCCATGGTTTTATATAAATTTGGGAGATCAAATCAAAGGATAAGACACCCCAAACTTATAATTAAATTCCAATTCCATAAATCATGTTGTGATTCTCCCATGAATTTCCATTCTTTAAAACTCGGTCTACCATTTTAATTTGATATAATAAAGGGAATCCATGGTTCTCATATAGCATATATTAATGGGGGATTTATTCAGTAATTAAACAACAACTTAAAGGCCTTATGATTAATAATATATTTATTAATCATAAAATATGACTCATTCCAATCAGTAGAAAAATTAGAATTTTACAAAGGAAAGAATTTAGTGCATGGAGGGACTAACTTTTACATATGGAGTGAAATAATCTTATATAATAAATTTTAACAAAGAAGATACCTATTATGAATTAATGATATTACTTTTATGTATCTTAGAGAAAATTTTACAATCAAAAACTTAGAAAATGGATTTTCTTCTATGAATTAGAGTTTTAAATTTATATATTAATAAAATTAAATAAAATTTTAAAAAATTACTTTTACATTTTAAAAAATGACTCTTACATGTTACAAATTACTTTTTCATATGAAATAATCTACTCTTATATGTTACTAGTATATTTGGAACTTTCTAATTTCTCCAAAGTTGTTTTAAAGTTACTTTTATTTGATAAATAATGAATCTCATGTATTAGGGATTTTCTCTTACATATAAAAATTTATATTATTAAATAATTATATTTTATGTATTATATAAATGGATCTCACATACTGAGAATTTAGTAAAGTGTGAGCAACACTGTAATACATAAGGGTCACTTTTCATCAAAATTTGATACGTGAGCCACAAGAGCCTTAGCCTAGTTAGTAAAAAATTGAAAAGTGCATCCAAGATACCCGAGATCAAATCCACGTGGAGATATATTTCCTGGTTACTATATCATGTACTATAGTAGGTATTGTTCGGTATTTTAGCAGCCAGAACTATTCATCCATTTAGGCTATTGGGCCATAGTTTTGGTCCTCAAGTCATTCAAGGACTTCGGTCCACCTATGGCCTTTAGTTCAGTAAGGCTTTGAAGCCACCTCAAGGAATTTGGGACACCTTAAGGCCTTCGGTCCATCTCAAAGGCCTTCGGGTCACATAAAATTGTGCTTAAATAGACTAGGAAGACTCTACAAGGAGCAGGCTCTATATGGGGATTCAAAGAAGGCAAATTCAGCCGAGCAAAGAAATTAAATTTGGAAGAATGATCAGGTATGAAAATTTTCATCAGGACCAGCATGTGCATGTATGGGAATCATATCTAAACAACCATGTGAAGGTGGAGAGTTGACATCATGATTTAGATTATATGGAGGAGTAGTTCCATGTAGTTATAGTCTGGATGAATTCCTATAAGGCATACAGGCCATGTAGTGTCATGAATCCTCTGCACCATGTAAGGGTTCCCCTTCAACCCTTAAAAGCGGGACTGTCAAAATTGAATAAAAATGGAAGTCCTTTAGGCCATTCAAGGGGGATATTTAAGGGTCTTTTCCATGGAAAAGAAAATATGAAAGGGTCATTTCCAAAAAAAAGTCAATACTTAAATTAAATTTATAGAAAAGGAAATTCTTAAGGGTAACAGGGTGATATGTAAAGGAAATCTCCACAACCAATGATAAAAAGTAAAGTTCTTTCCAGTCTTTGCCAAATATTAGATAAAAACCCCAAAAATTCATATTTACTTAAAATCTAAGATTAAAATCAATACTAACCTTAACCAACCTCCAAAACTACTTGGATAAATCCCTATGCAACCATGCCACTTGAGAAATGGTAAATCTAAGGGGTTGGGAAAATTTATCCCCTTACATCAAATACCTCTCAAAAGACTCTCATCCTTGGGAATCAAAATAAAATCAATAATATAAAAGTAATTAAAACCAAATAAAGGATAGAGAAACTTGGGTCTTCACATTAAATACCTATAAAATTATTTTCACCATCAATAATCCAAACCATGCCTAAAATAAGAAAATCCCAAAGCATAATAGCCATAGTAAATGAGTTTTAAATAGAAAAAATTCCATTGAGGGAAGCCAAACATAGTAAGGAATGGAAGTGCCAATCATTTAGAGTAATTTTGATACCCAAGAAAATTCTAGTAATAAATAAACATATTTTATTACAAAGTAATTCATTATAAATGAAAGATAAAAATTTAATAATACTTTTATAACTAATAATACAAAATATACAAAAAAATGAAAGTGTAATGTAGATGTTCCTTAACTCATATTTCCTAATAAACACCATGATTATAATAAAAACAATATAAAATAAAAATAATATAATCCACAAAATCAACATATTGAAAGAACTGAATATTAGAAATATTATTTTGGGAATTGGTTTGAATGAATTTATAAGAAGTAATATTAAATATATCCATTACAGTGTCATTGGTAATTATGAATGTTGGTAATTATGATCACTGGGAATTATCACCATTGGGAATTAAAGCTATTGGGTATTAGGATCATTGGTGATATTGCTATTATAAAATGGCCATTATAATTAATGTATATTAAGGGTAATAATGAGATTTAATTGGCATAGAATGGATAAAATATAGCCTCAACTAGTAGGAACATACCTTATAAAATTAATTTATTAGATCTTGGGAAGGGGGTAACATCATAGGGGTTCTCCCTTAACTAAGACTAAATAAAACTTCAATAATTGAAGTTCGAGTGAAATCATATATAGGAGAAGTTAAAGTTAGTAAAAAAACATTACCATATCAACAATGGTCAACCACCCCCCAAAAGAACCACCATTACACACCTTCTTCTTATGGATTATAATGGTGTGATAAGGGGTTATGTATTTAACAATTAAGTGGTATTAAAGTGTAAATAATTTTATAAATGATACAGTGTTTACTACAATACTAAATTTTCATCAAATGTATCATCCATATATAAAAGTGAAAATGAATATAATTAGAGGATGAATTTGATAAAATGTATTTCATATTTGGAATTAAGATTTATAAATTATTTAACGAGTTAAATTTTTTTATTTTATGTAAAAATAGTAAAATACATTAAAATGGTGAAATCTGGTGAAATATGAAAAATATGAAATCATATATATGTAATCATAACTCAATTTAGACAAGGTTGTTCTATTTGTCTTTTTTTCACTAACCATTATATTATATCTCTAAATGATGCTATGGGAAACTATGGTGAGTAGTGGAGCACTTAAGATAATGGAAAAATAAAATATTCAATACTTTATTCCATGAAATTTCACTCACCACACATATAAATACCCACCCCTCTTCTTATTTATCCACCACCAAATTCCAATTTCCCCCCTTATATATCTCTCAAGGATTCACTCTCATATCTCTCTCTTCATTTTGTAAGTGTTTGGTTGGTTATAGGTATGGTTTTAGGCTAAGAAGATCAAGAGTGATAAGGGTTATTTTTCTCTCACTTTTCAATTCCTAATTATATTTTTATCCTTGAATCCTTTTAAGTTTACAAGTAATTATTGTAATATTTTTATGATATCATTTTCAGTACAAACCTTATGAGATCCTATACATATATGACCCCCCATTTCACTAACATTATATTCCATTCAAAATTCATTGTAAGGCCAAAATTCTCTTAAGAGACATGGAATTTTATATTATTCCATGATAAAAAATACCTATATATGCACAGTATTTTTGGTATTATAGATAAATTATTTCTAATATTGGTACTTATCTAAGGATGACTCCAAAATATCTTGTGTAACCTCTATTGGACCCCAAGTGGATTAAAATCAATTTTAGAACAAGTGAACATTTTGAGATCAAATCACCCGAGCCTAGAAGTTTCGCATTAAAGAAATTTTATATCCCAACTATTTATTGAATATTTGTAATTACATAGTTCTAATTTTTAATGGGGGTTTTCCATAATTTCTTTGGCCTATTTCCATCATAAATATATGTATTTGATTTTCTAAACACATTAATCATCATAATGTTTTCAAGAACCTAATCACTATAAATCCATATTTTTCACCTAATAAGGATGATTATTTAAAATATTGAATCCCTAATTATCACTAATAAGTTTCAAGGTAATTCTCTTATATATTCTTATTAATTAATTTTCTATTAAAATATTTTTATATACTTGTATAATCCATTATTCTATATGGTAAAATCTTATATGATAAGACTAATTGATAAATAATGCTAAGTTTTTTTAAGTTGTATATTCTTGAACATTATGCCATGTATTTCCTATACCCTTTTAGTATGTGATAGAATTAATTAGATTTTTATGTGATGGGTTGAGTCCAGAATTTATGGATATTCAATGCACTAGTAGGTCTCATGAGATAACTAAGATAGGGTAATGAGAGAATCCTTTCCCTTTATATAATATTTTATAGCACAAGGCCTTGATAATATGTTTATGATGTCAAGAATTATTCATTCTCATCATTTACAACATTATGAGTCCATTAAATTTTATCCATGGGATTATTAATTTCCATTTTCATCCATGGATTATGATATGCTTATATATTCATTATTATGGAATCAATTTTTTTATCAATTCTTATTATATAGTCTATTTCATTATTATTCCATGTTTGCTTCTATTGTACATTATCCCATACTAAGAATTTGATATCACCCTTTACATTTGGTTCCCATTTTCCCAAATAATGAAGTGGGGTAATATGTATAATTAACTCTATAGATAACATTAATGAATAAGGAATTTTAATAAAATATTGAAATAATCCTTGTTGATATGTAATATTTATATATATAGTCTCTTAATTACTATTAAAACATGATCATGGGGATATAATATCATGTATTATAGTTACCATGTAATAAATAACCTATTATCTCTAGATGAATATGGTAGGGAGAATTATAATTGGTATCATAGCATGGTTTGGTGTAAACCTTAGGAACTAGATTTGAAATAACATGGGTGGATAAAGTATATATTTCTGCTATAAAATTATATATTTTTTTATAGAATTTTGTTGGTAGGTATCATATACATAGGACCATATTTTAGTAAAACATGATATATACATATATATATATATATATCATTTTTTATATGTTATTAGTTTATAATATTAATAATTAAGTTATTCCATTTGTTACACAATGGTAAATTCTAGAAGAAACGGAAACCAAGGCAAAAATTGTGGATAATGTGGGGAATATTTAAATAATCATGATAATGGAGTTAATTATAGTGTTGAAAAAATTATTACTATCCTAGGGAAATTTAATTGGGTTACGAAAAATAAAAGTTTCTACATGGATCAACCAGTTTCCCCTCTATAGGGATCAACCACTTAAGATTGTTTGATAAGGTAATAAACTCCAACATTTAGCAAGTAAAATAATCTCATGATGGTAGAGTAATGGATAAAGTCTATAGATAATATATTTATGGAATTTGGGTTTACTGGGACGGAAAAAAGTTATCATGATTGTCTATAGTTTAATGAGTGATGCTGACCAATGATGATATCTGATTCAAAAAACTAATGAGGAAAATTAGATAGAATACATGGATTGGAATGCATTTAAAGTGTTTTTTCGATAAAAATATTTTCCTTAGGAGAAATATAATGATATGAAAAGTAAATTCTTTAATTTAAGATAGTATTAAGAAGATATAATGTCTGAATATACAGATAATTTCAAAGGGTTTTCAAGGTATACTTTTGATTATATATATAATCCAGAAAACAATATTGATCATTTATTTGATGGTTTAAAGCCTTGTATTCTGAGATTGTTAGTATCTCAAAATTTTCCTTCATATGAAGAAATAGTAACAAGTGTAATAAATACTGAGAATAAGATTTCCAAATCATTCATTTTAAAATGGAACCCTAAGAAGAAAATTATGGTTGATCTTTATATGGAAATAACTAATAAAATGGAAAAAATAAGATAATGGTGGAGTTCTCTATATGTAATAAATGTGTTAATTAACACCTAGGGGTCTACTTAAGGGGATTATGTTTGTGATTTAAAAGTGTAGAGAATTGTAATTAAGATTTTGAGTACAAATTCAAGAGAAAATAAATCATTTTGAAATGTTTTAACTGTAAATAGCTGGGAAATTACTCTAATAAATTCCCCAAACACCAATGTAATCTACCCTAGAAGAATCATGGGGATCAAGATTGAGATTTTTCAATAAAAATTAGAAATTAAATCTAAAAATTATGTGATAGAAGGTAGATTTATTATATACCCAAATTTAGACCATAAATTATTTGATTATGGATCTACAAACTCTTTTATATCATGGATGTTTGAAAATAATATTTAATCACCCCTAATATATTAAGTAATGATTAATCAGTTAGAACACTGAGGAGTAATTACATTATAATGAAAATATAACAAGAATTTCAAATTATAATTAATGGGGTTTTTTGGTTTCAAATCTAATAATTATACATATCTTTGATTTTGATATAATCTTGGGGATGTATTGGTTGTCAAATTAAAAAGAAAAAAATTATTATAGAGAGAAATAATTTATAATTGGTGAGGAAAGTATGTCACTACTTGTTTTTTAAGGATATAATTCATTACCTGAATATTTTCAAGAATGATCCCTAATGGATCATCTTAATAAAATCCTTAGAGAAAAAATGGATGACATTAAATCTAAAAAGTGGAATGTTGTTTTGAGAGTATAATATGCACCAGTTTTTCAAGAATATATTCTTTTATTTCCTAATTTAATTACATAGATTTCCCCCTGTTCAAGTAGTTGAATTATTTATTAATCTTATCCCTGATGAAAAACTTATATCTGAGCCTCTTTATAGAATGGATTCGATGGGGTTAGTTGAGTTAAATAATTAATTAGATGACATATACGATAGTTGTTTGATTCATCTTTCACTATAGGTAGAACATATTTTATTTATGATAAATAATTATTTTTCAATGAGGTTTGGTAAATTAATAGAATTTCTATAAATATCAAGTATTCATTAACACATATTGATGAACACTTATATTTTTATATAAGGGGCTCAATATTTATTAAATATAAACCTTTATTTTTTTATCATCAATTAAAATTCAAAATGTTTGGTTTCATAAAGATGGTTTTTTTACGGGGTAAGAATATTATGATTTCATAGTAATCCATTTTGGGTTAACAAATTCACCCTTTGTGTTTATAGATTTTATGAATAAATTACGGTATTATCTTGATAATTTTGTGGTTTTATTTATTGATGATGTTATTATATACTCTAAGAGTTATGAGGAACATGAAATTAATTTGAAAATCATGCTTGAGGTTCTAATGGAAAATGAGTTATATAGAAAATTCATTAAATGAGAGTTTGGGTTTCAAAAAGCTTCTTTTCTTAGACATATTATATCTAAGGATGGTTTATTTTTTTACCATTAGAAAAATTGTCAATGAATGACAAATACACACTATCATAACTAAAATATATATTTTCCTTATCTTAATAGGATGATATCATATGATTATTGAAAACTTAACTTGATTAGATAATATTTTAACTATGTTAATGTGTAAGTAGATAAAATTCACACGGAAAGAGGAATGTGATGATAGATTTGAGGAATTCAAGATGGTATTGGTAAAAAATCCTGTATTAACTCTTTTATCTTATAAAGAAAGATTTTCTATTTACAGTGATATATCAAGGAAAGGTCTTGGATGTGTTGTGATTAATAATTCGAGAGTGGTGGATTGTACATCTAAATAATTGAAAATCTATGAGATAAATTATAAAACTACTAATATATAGTTGGAAATGGTGAATTTACACTAAAGATAGGGAGAAATTATCTTTATGGACATTTATGTTATATATATACTAACCAAAATGGTTTGGAATATATATTTACTCAGAAATATCTTAATATGAGGAAAAAGAGATGGTTGGAACTACTTGATAATTAGGATTGTGTCATACATTGTATTTTTAATAAATAAAACATCATAGAAGATGCATTGGGTAGAAAAAATAAAGGTTTATTATCCATGATGAGGGTGGAGAATGATCCAATTCTCAAGGATTTTTAAAGAATATACTTGAATATTATAATTTAAGGAGAAACATCATTATTATTACATGTAATTACCCAACCTTTTTTATTAGAGAGGATGAATAAATCTCAATATGATGATAAGTAAATAAAAAATAATATTTAATGTGTGTGGAATGGGAAATTACTAGATTTTAATGTTGGTGATAATAGATTATTAAGTTTTGGTAAGAGATTATATGTTTTATAAATACTAGAGGTGAAGAAATATCTATTGGATTATGATCATAGCACAAAATTCTCTATATATCTTTGCATAAAAAAGATATATAGAGGTTAGATCATTTTTGGTAGGAAAATATAAAGTGAGAGATTGTAGATTTTGCTTCAAGATTCTTAGTATACTAGTAAGTGAAGGTTAAAAGACATATTTCCATGTGAGTTACACAACCTTTACCTGTACTAGAGTGGAAGTGGGATGATATCACAGTGGATCTCATAATCAAGATATGAAAGATATTCAAGGGGAATAATTTAATATGTTCCATTATTGATTATCATATAAATTCAGTCAATTTATTTGCAATTCAAGAACATTTCCATCTGCGTTTTCTTGCAATTTTGTATAAAAATAAAGTTTTTAAACTTCATGAAACACCCTTATCGATAGTCTCTAATTATTATCAAAGGTTCACATAAAATTTTAGAGGTCACTTTAAAAGTATTTAAATAGAAATATTAATCTAAGTGAATCATGTTACCTTCAAATGAATAGAAATATTGAAAATAATATCTAAACATTCTAGGACATACTAAGGTCATGCTCTCTTAACTTATAAAGAAGTAGATATTTGTATTTACCTCTATTAGAGTTTGTATATAATAATAGTTACCACTCCAATATAAAAATGTCACTATATAATTCCTTGTATGTAAAGTTATTTTGGACTCTGAGATGTTTGGGTAAAGTTAGATAAATGAATTTATTAGATCTAGAACATTTAGAAGAGACATTAGAGAATGTAATATACATTTAAAATCATATCAAGATGGCCCAAAATAGGAAGAAAATATATATTGATATCCAAAATAAGGATCTTTATTTCCATGTAGGGGATTATGTATTCATGAAGATATCTTCATAGAAAGTGTTTAATAGATTTGGAAATAAAAGGATGCTATATCCTAGGTACATAAGGGAATTTGAAATATTAGACTAGAGAGAAGCTATGGAATATTTTTTGGAAATTCTACAAAACCTATATCAAGCACTTGATTTCACCCATATATCACTTATAAGGAAGTATATTCCAGATTCTTTCCAATTTCTAAAGGTGGATCAAGTTCATTTGGATCCTGACTTTTCATGTCATGAAGAGATGATTGAGAATATTGACACAATAGAGAAAGTGCTATGAAATTAGACAAATCATATGTTGAAGGATATTTATAAGAATTACTAAATATAATAGGGAGCATGGTATTTAGAGAATGCAATGATAAAAACTTATCCATATTTTTTTATGGATTAAATTACAGGTTAAAGGATGAAATTATTATAAGGGAGGAGAATGTAATACCTGATAAAATTATATTGGGGAATAAAAAAATTATTAAAAAGTAATGTATTATAAAATAATGATATAATTTTTAACATGATGAGATTTTGAAAGAACATTATGTATGATAGCGTATATGACACGCAAAACTGAGCTAAAATGACCCACGAAATATTATTATTCAAATATGACCATTATAACATAGCTATTAAATTGGAGGGTATGAATTGAATTACCTTATTTATTAAATATATATAAATTTCCTACTCAATATAAATATATTGATAAATTATTAGTAAATAAATACTCAAATTTTATTAAATTAATTATATTCTTCAAAAACACATTTTCTTCAAAAATGATTTGTATTTATTTTTGTAAGAAAATATTATAATTAATTTTTGAAAATTTTATAAAATTTATTTGATTAAAATAAATTCATTTGTGGAATCATCATATTAAAATTATCCTAGGGTGTATTTTTAGTATTTTTTATAAAAAGTTTTATTTTTCAATAAATAATGAAAAATACCGCCCTTTATTGGAAACTATTTTTAAATGCATAACATATTTCCATTTTAATTAATTTAAAAAATAGTTAATAATTAATAATTTGAAAGAAATTTATATATTATATATCTAACTATATGAATTTAAATCTATATATTGATGATCACTAGTCATATAGTTAATATAATATCTTTCTATATTTGAACAATACATTTCTTGATAATCTGTTTTTTGAAACACTTTGGGGGTTTATTTTTAAATTAAATTCTACCAATTGTGTAAATTAAATTTAATAAAATTAATTCCATATTTTTAATCATCATAATTAATATTATTTAATAGGGAGGACTTAATTTTTTGTCATAATTAATAGAAAAAACATTAAAAATCTATTACCATGGTATGGGTAAAACACCGGGGAATGAACTAAAGAGATAAGGGTTATAATAACCTAGAAAATTATATAATTTCTATTGAATGTCCATATTTAGAACCTATATCATATAATTTTTGTAAATTTATCTTTTTAGATCCATATGTCCATGATTATGTATTTTATAATAATTTAAGAAAAGAAAATGACAAAATGTCATTCTCTAACTTTTAAAAACCTCTTATGTGTTCACATAGGGACAAAAAGGAGGTATTATAAGTTATAAACACTAATTTTAAGGATAAATAATTTTTATTTATCATGATTTTTTTTTAAATTTTCATTGATGAAATAATTACCTTAGATGCTTACACAATGCCAAGATAGTAATTAATTAATTGGAAATAAAATAAAATAAATGATATTAAAATATTAAAAGTAATGTAATTTGAATAATTTTTTGTGTTGCAAAAAAATTAGATAATTACAAATTTTTATGTAAGTGTAAAAGGTATATATTATAATTATATCATTTTATTGATGTTTTTAAAGTAAAAATAAATTAATAGTATCAAAATGGACAGTAATGATATTTTATAATAAATAATGTTTTTTCAATGATTTAAAATTATTAAAAAATTATTTTTAGAAAACTAAATTTATATGGTTTATAATATCAACCATGATCCAATTATGGTCCATTTTTCCTTTTATAGTAACTTTCTTGACCCTTAAAGTTTAAAACATTAATACCATGGTAATTGTCAAAAAAGGTTAATGTGGGTTAAAAAAATTAGTGTAAAAACCTAATATAAACTTTTACAAAATTTATTGGATGATATTATATCTACACTTTATCATACTATATTCAAAATATATCATTTTTGAGATATTGTTTCAAGATAAATAATTTATATTAGTTTAATAGTCCAAGAATTTCCAAAAGTACCCCTCCCCTCACTTATAAGTGGAAACCTCCCCTCCTCTTTTATTCACGCTTAACGAACCTTTTGGTTCATAAAATAGCTGAAAATATCTATTCCTTTAATTCTTCACCATGTCCTAGAGGCCTTGGTTTGATCATAAAACTAACCTAGGGATGAGTTTTGTGTAAACATTAAGAGGTTGTTTGAAGAAGAGCTATAGTTGTTAATCAAGAATTTTTGTTTTCTTTCTAATTACACCACATATAATATTATTCAACCATGATGATATAATAACATATTTATATCCCATTTAAAGATATGTTTTTATTTTAATGGGATACCCTATATCTATATTCCCTGATATCAAATGGGAAATTAAATTTTTGTTCGTGTGTACGACGGACTACCGCCACATGAACTGATGTAATTCATTTTCTATAACATCGTCTTAATTATGGTTGTAATGATGGATTTAATGTTTATATATGATAATCATGAAATATTTATCATTATAAAAATATAATATATCAATTATTTTTTTTCATATCCCCTCACTAAAAAATGATAACTTCATTCGTGTGTTCCTGTGGACTACCACCTCTACGAGGTGATTTGATAAATTTCTTCATCACCACATGAAATTGATGATTTATATAAGTATATTAAAATAAATAATATGGTTTATATGATATAATTATAATTATTTAAATATAAAATAATAATTGTAACATACCAGGTAAATAAAGAATATGACATTTTCATATTTATTAATATTTGTGAATAAAATATTAATATTACTTTAAAGGGGATTCTATGTTCGATGGCGTACCCAATACGCAACAGCGAGTTTCATTGAAATCTTACATTGCACACTAATAATATAATAATATTATTTTAAATGGTAGTTAATGCCTAGCTTTTGTAATGGCGGGAATGAAAAGAACTAAATACAAAATGATTATATATGTTTGTTAAATATTTTTACATTTATCCAATAAATTTTAGAGGCTTAAAATTCTAATGAATCCAATTTTAAGCATAAATATTCTAATATTCTTTAAAAGGTCGATTAACCGCCTTTTAATGGAGAACCCTTTTTAAATCCACTTTCTGAAAATTTTATATGTTATTTTTGAAAAAATAAAATCCTTCTTTAGAATCAGGACATCAAAATTTACTTTGTGTAAATTTTTGTTATTTTTATGATAAAGTTCATTTTTTAGGAATAGTAAAAATGGTGTATCTTAATTCAAAACCTCTTTTTAATATAATTTATTTATATGGTTAGATTATCTTTTTAATTGGTTTTAAAGTGTATTTAAAATATATTTTTACCATTTAATCCAATGGTGTTCATTGGAATTAATTTCACTTTGAAATTGGACATAAACAAGTGTCAATCTTTTGATAGATATTGTTTCTTAAAAACATGCTATTTATTTTGACAGCGTGAATTAATTATAAAATTAATTAATAAAAATTATATGTTTTAAATTTGGTAAAATTGAAATCATTTTTTAATTTGAAATATCAAACTTACTTTAGATAATTTTTTGGTATTTTTCAGACAAATGTTCATTTTTAATGAATAGTGAAAAATACTGCATTTTACTTCAAAACTACTTTTTCATATAATTTAATTATATTGTTAAATTTTCCTTTTAATTGGTTTTAAAGTGTAATTTAATTATGTTTTAATCACTTAATACAATTTTGGTCATTGGATGTAATTTCACTTTTCAATTGGATATAAAAACAATTCAATCTTTTGATAAATTTTACTTCTTAAAAACCCGTCTTTGGTTGTGACAACGGGAATTATTTTTAAATTAATTACATCAATTTTTGAGTTTAGAATTTGGTAAAATAGATTCCATATTTGTAATCATAAGTTCCAAATTATGTAATTAAGACTATTTTGTTTTTGGAAATTATGAATAGTAACGACGGCAATTATCTTTAATTATCGTGATTAATTAGTAATCGGGTAGTTAAGGGTAATAAAATAATATCATAATAATATAAAATTACCCATCCATGTATCATAATGCTATTTTTTGAGTCATTTTCGTCCATGGGATGACTTTTTCCAACATTGGGACCCCATGGATTCACTTTAGTGTGATAGTGACCTTTTATCATATTATTTTTAAAGAAAGGAAAATATAACCAAAGTATGTATCACCTAAGTAAAACAATTTTAGTTTTGTTTATATAAATTATATCTTAGACTATAAATATTCATTGGAAATATAAAAATATTTCCTACATCATGGTATTTTTTTTATAATTTTTAGACATTAAATAAATAAATTTATTTATGACACCATGATGATGCAGTGATTACCTCATTAATGAACGATTTAAATAAAATGAAAAGATGTGATAAAATATAAGACTTACACTTGTCTAAAACCTATTTTATGGGTTTATTTCAAACCCTTATCACCTTATCCTCAAAATATATCATTGTGGGACCTTTAAATTCCTAAAATCATTTTATAATAAAGTAACATTTCAAGACCTTCTAAAAGTGACCATCCTCCCTATTATAAAAGGCCCCCACCTCTACCCACTTACCCACACCTCTCAAGCCCTTGTATCATCAAACCTCTGCTCATATTATCTCTCCAAATCCCTATATTACTCCTAGAATCCTCACTTTGGGCAGAAGTCTTTCCAAGGAAGCCTTTGGCTCAAATCAAAAATAGTTACCCGATTTAGAGGTAATGTCTTCTCTCGAGTTTCTTTATTTTATTTTACTTATTCACTCACCAATATCTTCTTATTATTTGATCCCATAATAACACCAGTATCCTCAATATACTAGGATATTGTTATGATAAATATTCTACCTACACTTACACACACCTCTGTATAATGGTTAAAGAACATACTATTTATGTGGGTGGCAAATTTCTGCCTCACGAAACGATAATTGTTCAATATTCTTTTAACACCTTTCATGGTAGCCATTATGATGTCACTATATTTATATATGATATATATTACATTTATGTACTCTATATGATTCTTTATTTTATATTTAAAACATACCTTTATGCTTTGCATGTTGTGCTAATGCGATAATGTCATATGAGGAAGTGTGGACTACTGCCCCCTCAAGTGATGTGACTCGTTCATGTCAAACATGGAATTTATAAATAATTTAATTAATGAACTTGTGTTACCTATATAACATATATATTATACTGGAATTATAATATATATATATATATATATGTCTCATTTAGTTTTAATTCTTTTATTATGACAATGAAATGAAAGTAGCGTTCATGCGTACGTATGGCCTACCGTCTCCATGAACGGTGCATTTCATTTTTTTATCTCCAAATGTTATGGAATAGTATAAAATGAATATATAAGGGATATATATGATATTTAAATCATTAATACCATTCTAGAGATGATGTGATTATAACTACATTGGCAATTCTTTTCAAACAAGTTCATTTTTGACTCACGTATCGAACATCGACAAAACATATGATATAAACTCACATAATTAACTAATTATTATAACATGATATGAATTGAATAATAAACTTTAAATTATGTCCTTAATAAATTATAAATTGACATAAATTTATTATTCAGTAATATAAAGAAACTAACAAGACAAGTCAGACTTGAGGTAAGGGAACCTACCTCTCTCTTTATTTTCAAGTACTCTTTTGTATTTCATTTCATTTAAGCCCAATGTTCTTATATTGGGGGATGTTATTTTATATTACTAATAATTCCCTTTTCATTATAATATGATGATATATCCCCTCTTACTCTCATCATTTTGTTTTATGAATGTTTGAGTGGTGCTGTTAGGCTGTCAAATTTTTGTAAGGGATCCTACCTCTCTCTTTCTTTTCAAGTACTCTTTTGTATGTCATTTCATTTAATCCCCATGTTCTTATGCTTGGGGACGTTCTTTTATATTCCTATTACTGACCTTTTCATGATCATATGATGAGATATCCCCTCTTACCCTCATCATTTCGTTTTATGAATGTTTGAGTGGTGCTATTAGGCTGCCGAATTTCTATAAGGGATCTTCTTAACCCAATTTCAATTCTTTGGTTTAAACCTCTACTTCATGCTTATGTCATTCTATGAATGTGTGTGGATGAGATCTGATTTTATTAAACTTAATATCCACTTCTATTCAGTGTATTTATATTTTTCACACATAATTATGTAATTGATTTATTCTTAATCTAAGGATACCATCTTTGTAAGGGACTTCATCTCAATCTCCTTTCATTGAGGCATATTTTGTTTTAATATAAGAATTTCTTATATACGCTGTATAAAAACCTTTGAATTTTCATTTCATTCAAAGGGAATCTTTTTCTACGAAGCGTTTTACTAAACTACAAAAAGGAATGTTTCTTTTAACGTACGTGGTGACAATGACCTTTCCAACGCTGCGAGTATTATTTAATCTTTGGCTTCCTCAACAAGCTGTAATGTTTTTAAAAGAAAATAAATACCATATACTATTTTATGTATTTTGGTATTGAAAATGGTTTTGATAATGGATTTGTTATGTCAATATATTTAAGTGATATATTTTGATTTAAATGTGAAAAACATTTCTTTCTTTTATATTTGTTTTATGTATTATGATTTTATAATGGTACTTGGACATTTGATGGGTGGTTATGTGATAAACCAAATGATGGGTGGTGTCGTGAATACTAGGATGTGTGGTTATGTTATAACCTCCAATGCATTGGGTATGGAAGTCGGTTGTATGTCTATTCCATTTAGTGACTTTTCTGGAAGTCGACCGTATGGTTATTCCATTTAAGTATGTTTATGTCCCAAGTTACCTTTATATGTTATGTGTTCTTTATACTGGTTTTATGGTGATATTTTGGTTACAAAAGGGTAAGCAATGGTATTTTATTCATTAAAGAGTATTTACTACTTCATAAAGGAAAAAGTATTACTTATGATAAAATATTCATGATTTAATTATTGTTTTGAAAAACTAATAGTTTTCCTTCTTTGTGTATCTCTTACTTAGCTTTTTATGCTCATCCCAAGTTTTTGAAATTTTTTCCATAGGAATTAAAGATAAATAGGGTCAAGGATGGGATCAAGGAAATATATTCTATCTAAAACATGGAACTATACATGTTTCTTTTTAAGAGTTTTTATTTTATGAAAAAAATGGAAACTGAGTAGAAGTGTCTACTTTGTAATCTTTTGAGATGTAATAATTATGTATTAATTCTCTAAAATTTTAAACTTGAAAAGATCCTCAATGGGAATTATTCATTTAATTCAAGATTATGTGATGTTTTAGGGTTGGGTCCTTATAGTTGGTATCAAATGTCATTTTAGATAACTTTATAGGTTAGGGTGTTGTTTAAGCATAAGTGACAAGTTGTGTATAACCACAATGGTTAGTATATTAGATAGAGTCATTGTTATTTTTGAAAGTTGGAATGAGTTTGAGATAACTTGGATAAGTATATCTTAGTGTTTATATTCCTTATTAGTACATGATTATTTTACCGATATACTCACACTGACCTTTTTGGTTTTATTAAATGGCTGGATCTAGCAGGTACCAAAGTAACAGTGGATGTGAAGAAAACTCTGACGGTTTTCTGAAGGAACAACTGAATGATATCGGAGCTGTAATGAGAACTCTTGTGGTTATTCTCAACCAGCTATCAGGATTCATGATTAACCACTTGAACCTTGCTGAGTTCTCTAATTCATCATGTATGAGAGAACCAACTGGATGTGGAAGTTCAAGTAATAATTATAAAGGTAACCAATAGGGTTTATATGATACTTACTTTTGAGGTAATTATGGGTTGCTATATGTTATGATAAAAAATGAAAGGCATGAGATAAACTTGAGGTTAAATTATGTTATAGTTATTTTTGAATATTTTATCTCTTTTTGGGGAATGTTTTAAGAATTATATAGTTTTGGAAAAAGGACAACACACAGATCGTGTGACAACCCATCGTGTCTGACAAAGCTGCGGGAATCGAACCCACAACCAAAGTGTGACTGGGATTTATCGCCTACCACTGGACTACTTGAAGTCCCTGGTTAGTATGAATAATTCTTTTTAGTTAGATGATCTTATGAATCAGGAATAAGTTGATTTTGGGTTATCTATGGAAATGATTAACCTATCATGGAGGATATATGATTAGGTTAATTACTTTTCAATATGATACTTTAAGAGTAACTAATGGTATTTGGAGATAAATTTTAAAATTTACCTTGGAAAACTATTTGATTAAATCCTTCAGAGATTTGGGTTTCAAACTTAGTTTGGATTACTTTGAAGAATTTTATGGATATCTGTTTATTGAATGGTTTTTGACAAACTTTGGGTTTTGTTGGACAAATTTTGGAGATTAAGGGTAGTTTTTCTTTTTGTGAAAGATTATCCTTTTAGGGATTATCTGATCTTATACTAACAATTTTGGTTTTGGTCAAGGTATAAAGATATGAGAAATATATAGTTCATCTTTTGTGGGTTAGGCGATTCTCAAGAAGTTGATTATAGCGCTCTTAATGTGAACTAGTCATCCTAAATACTCATCGTTTAGGGAAAATATGAGTTTGTGTAAGAAATCTAGTAAGAGATGAAAGTCTACATGACAAGTAAGTATGTTTCCTTATGTTTTAGCTAATATAATAAATAAATTCCTCAATGAAAGGTAACTTAAAACAAAAATTTTGTCTCTTAAATTTCCCTACTGTGGAATCAAATACCGTTTAACCCATCACAAGTTTGTGATTTTCTGGTGGTTAACTTTCTCCTATACATATTTTCTATCACTCTCCATCAGAACATGATGGTTCGTTTTCTTCTCCATATCCATGTTTTATGGAATCCTAGTATCTGTTGTCTCAGGTGACCTTTTTATATTTCTTTCTTTCTTTTAAAGTGATAGTTTTACTGACTCTTTTTCTGATGTGGGACTTTCAATGAAGTTTCCAAGCCCAATTTTAAAATTGCGAGGACGTAATTCTTAAAAGGGGGAAGGATGTAACATCCTAGGTAAATAAAGAATATGAAATTTTCATATTTATTAATATTTTTGAATAAAAAATTAATATTACTTTAAATGGGATTCTATGTTCGATGGTGTACCCAATACGCAACAACAAGTTTCTTTGAAATCTTACGTTGCACACTAATAATATAATAATATTATTTTAAATGGTAGTTAACTCCAAGCCATTATAATGGCGGTAATAAACAAAACTAACTAAAAAATGGTTATATATGTTTGTTAAATATTTTTACATTTATCCAATAAATGTTAGAGGCTTAAAATGCGAATGAATCCAATTTTAAGCATAAATATTCTAATATTATTTAAAAGGTCGATTAACCGCCTTTTGATGGAGAACCCTTTTTAAATCCACTTTTTGACAATTTTATATGTTATATTTGAAAAAATAAAATCCTTCTTTAGAATTAGGACATAAAAATTTACTTTGTGTAAATTTTTGTTATTTTTCCGATAAAGTTCATTTTTTATGAAGTGAAAAATGCTGTATTTTAATTCAAAACCTCCTTTTAATCTAATTTATTTATATGGTTAGATTATATTTTTAATTGGTTTTAAAGTTTAGTTAAAATATATTTTTACAATTTAATCCAACGGTGATCATTGGAATTAATTTCACTTTAAAATTGGACATAAACAAGTGTCAATCTTTTGATAGATATTGTTTCTTAAAAACACGCTATTTGTTTTGACAGTGGGAATTAATTATAAAATTAATTAATGAAAATTATATGTTTTTAATTTGGTAAAATGGACATAATTTTTGAATTTGGAATATCAAATTTACTTTAGATAATTGTTTGGTATTTTTCTGACAAATGTTCATTTTTAATGAATAGTGAAAAATACTGCATTTTACTTCAAAACTGCATTTTCATCTAATTTAAATATATATTTATATTGTCCTTTTAATTGGTTTTAAATTGTAATTGAATTATGTTTTTTTAATTTAATACAATTTTGTCCATTGGATGTAATTTCACTTTTCAATTGGATGTAAAAACAAGTCAATCTTTTGATAAATTTTACTTCTTACAAACCCGTCTTTGGTTCTGACAACGGGAATTATTTTTAAATTAATTAATGAAATTTATAAGTTTGGAATTGGGTAAAATGGATTCCATATTTGAAATCATAAGGTACAAATTATGTAATTAACACTCTTTTGTTTTTTGACATTATGAATAGTAACGACGGTAATTATCTTTAATTATTATGATTAATTAGTAATCAGGTAGTTAAGGGTAATAAAATAATATCATAATAATATAAAATTATCCATACATGTGTCTTAATGCAATTTTTTTATTCATTTCCGACCATGGGATGCCTTTTACCAACTTTGGGACCCCATGGATTCACTTTAGTGTGATAGTGACCTTTTATCATGTTATTTTTAAAGAAAGGAAAATATAACCAAAGTATGTATCACCTAAGTAAAACAATTTTAGTTTTGTTTATATAAATGATCTATTAGAATATAAATATTCATTGTAAATATAAAAATATTTCCTACATCATGGTATTTTTTTATAATTTTTAGACATTAAGTAAGTAAATTTATATGACACCATGATGATGCAGTGATTACCTCATTAATGAACGATTTAAATAAAATGAAAAGATAAGGTAAAATATAAGACTTACACTTATCAAAAACCTATTAGATGGGTGGATTTCGAACCCTTATCATCTCATCCTCTAAATATATCATTGTGGGACCTTTAAATTCCGAAAATCATTTTATAATAAAGTAACATTTCAAGACCTTCCAAAAGTGACCCTCCTCCCTCTTATAAAGGGTCCCCACCTCTACCCCCTTACCCACACCTCTCAAGCCCTTGGATTGTCCAAAATCTTCTCATATTATCTCTTCAAATCCCTCTATTACTCCTAGAAGCCTCACTTTGGGCAGAAGTCTTTCCAAGGAATCCTTTGGCTCAAATCAAAAAAAGTTACCCGATTTAGAGGTAATGTCTTCTCTTGAGTTTATTTCTTTTATTTTCCTTCTTCACTCACCACTATCTTCTTATTATTTCATCCCATAATAACACCAGTATCCTAAATATACAATTATTTTTTTATGATAAGGATTATACCTACACTTACACACACCTCCGTCTAATGGTTAAAGAACATATTGTTTCTGTGGGTGGCGAATTACTGCCTCACGAAACGATGATTGTTCAATCTTCTTTTAACACCTTTCATGGTAGCCATTATGATGTCACTATATTTATATATGATATATATTATATTTATGTCATAAATATGATTTTGTATTTTATATTTAAAACATACCTTTAAGCTTTGCATGTTGTGCAAATGCGATAATGTCATATGAGGAAGTGTGGACTACCACCCCCTCAAGTGATGTGACTCGTTCATGACAAACATGGAATTTATAAATAATGTAATTAATTAACTTATGTTACCTATATAACATATATATTATACTGTAATTATAATATATATATATATATATATATGTCTCATTTAGTTTTAATTCCTTTATTTGACAAAGAAATGAAAGTAGCGTTCATGCGTACGTACGGCCTACCGTCTCCATGAACGGTGCATTTCATTTTTTTATCTCCAAATGTTATGTAATAGTATAAAATGAATATATACTGGATATATATGATATTTAAATCATTAATACCATTCTAGATATGATTTATTTATAACTACATGGGTAATTCTTTTCAAACAAGTTCTTTTTTGACTCATGTACCGAACATTGAAAAAACGTATGATATGAACTCACATAATTAAATATTTTTATAACATGATATGAATTGAATAATAAACTGTAAATTAAGTCCTTAATAAATTATAAATTGACCAAAGTTTATTATTCAGGAATATAAATAAATGAACAAGACAAGTCAGACTTGAGGTAAGGGATCATACCTCTCTCTTTCTTTTCAAGTACTCTTTTGTATGTCATTTCATTTAATCCCCTTGTTCCTATGTTGGGGGATGTTCTTTTATATTTATATTAATACCCTTTTAATTATCATATGATGACATATCCCCTCTTACTCTCGTCATTTATTTTTATGAATGTTTTAGTGGCGCTGTTAGGCTGCTGAATTTTTGTAAGGGATCCTACCTCTCTCTTTCTTTTCAAGTACTCTTTTGTATGTAATTTCATTTAATCCCCATGTTATTATGTTGGGGTATGTTCTTTTATATTCATATTAATTCCCTTTTCATTATCATATAATGATATATCCCCTCTTACTCTCATCATTTCGTTTTATGAATGTTTGAGTGGCGTTGTTAGGCTGCCGAATTTCTGTAAGGGAACCTCTTAACCCCATTTCAATTATTTGGGTTAAACCTCTACTTATTTATTATGTCATGTTTTGAATGTTTTTTGATGAAATCTAATTGTATTACACTTAATATCCACTTATATTGGGTGTATTTATATTTTTCACACATAATTATGTAATTGATTTATCCTCAATCTATGGATACCGTCTTTGTAAGGGACTTCATCTCAATCTCCTTTAATTGAGGCATATTTTGTTTTAATACAAGACTTTATTTTATATGCTGTATAAACACCTTTGAATTTTCATTTCATTCAAAGGGAATATTTTTCTATGAAGAATTTTACTAAACAACAAAAAGGAATGTTTCTTTTAACGTACGCGATGACAACGACATTTCCGCCGCCGCGAGTATTATTTGATCTTTGGCTTCCTAAACAAGCCGTAATGTTATTAAAATAAAATAAATACCATATACTCTTTTATGTATTTTAGTATTGAAAATGGTTTTGATAATGGATTTTTTATGTCAATATATTTAAGTGATATATTGTGATTGAAATATGGAAATGTTTTCATTCCTTTATATTTTTTCATGTCTTATGATTTTATAATGGTACTCGGACATTTGAAAGGTGGTTACGTGATAAACCAAATGAATGGTGGTTCCGTGAATACCAGGATGGGTGGTTATGTTATAACCTCCAATGCATTGGGTGTGTAAGTTGTTCATATGGCTATTCCATTTAATGACTTGTGTGGAAGTCGACCGTATGGTTATTCCATTTAAGTATGTTTATGTCCCAAGTTACATTTATATGTTATGTGTTCTTTATATGGGTTTTATGGTGATATTTTGGTTAAAAAAGGGTAAGAAATGGTCTTTTATTCTTAAAGAATATTTACTACTTCATAAAGGCGAAAAGTATTACTTATGATAAAGTATTCATGATTTACTTATTGTTTTGAAAAAATAATAGTTTCCCTTCTTTGTGTATCTCTTACGGAGATTTTTATGCTCATCCCACATTTTTGAAATGTCTTCCACAGGACTTAGAGATGAATAGGGTCAAGGATGGGATCAAGGAAACACATTCTATCTAAAACATGGAACTATACATGTTTCTTTTTAAGAGTTTTTATTTTATGAAAAAAAAATGGAAACTGAGTAGAAGTGTCTACTTTGTAATCTTTTGAGATGTAATAGTTATGTCCTAATTCTCTAAAACTCTAAACCTAAAAATATCCTCAATGTGAATTATTCATTTAATTCAAGATTTTGTTTTTTTAAGGATGGGTCCTTATAATAATTATCTTATTTTCATAATGATCGTTGAAAAATGGAAACGTTACTCATGTGTACATACGACTTGTCGTCTCCAGGATTGTAATGTAGTTCATTTTTCATAAAAATTATTCATTGTTAGTTTAAAAAGTATAATTTATGTATAAAAATGATATTTATTTCATGATTATTATTCTGGATATGATGTAATCACAACCTATTTTACAATGATCGAACTATTGAATTCACTTAGGATATATGAACTAAATACCATCAAAATGTTTGATGTAAACTTAATGGATTAAGTAACTAAACATAACAAGGTATTAAATAAAATAATATGAATAATAAAAATGAAAAAATTTATTAATTAAGTAAATAATTAACATAATTATATTATTCTTCAATATAAAGAACATACATGATGAGTCAGACCTGAGGTAAGGGATTCCAAATCAATTTCCTTCTAATGAAGAATATTTTAATGTTTTACACATAATTTATTTTATATGGTGTATATACTAAAAATTTTACTTGTAATATAGTTAATAATTAATAATTTATAGTATTTTAAGTTTCAATGCAATTTATTTCATCCAAAGGGGTTTGAATTTATTGTTACCAATTGGTAGGTGTTTCATAACTCAATTTTTTTATTAGGTTATATCACTTCGTCATTGATTATATTATGTAAATATTATATGTGAAATGTAATTTTCATGATTTATGTCATATTTAAACTTTTTTTGTTTGTATTTACATTTTTTACAAATAATCACTTCACTGATTAAGTATCACTTCAATGTTATGATCATTATAAGGGTTCTTTCTCTCAAATTGTCTTCTTTGGGACATATGTTATGTTATACACCTATCTTATTTTATGTGGTGCCTCTAATACCACTTTGATAAGTTAAATCGTGAATATAATTATATTAATAGTATTTAATGTTCATTTGGGGTTATTTATTTCATGGGGGTTATGATTAAAATGTTTCCAAAGTGGTAAGGTTTGATTTCACAATCTCATCATTATTTAGGATTGTTTATGTTTAAGTCTATGCTAGGGTAATTGTTTGATCTTTATATCATAAACCAAAAAATATTTTATTATATTATGGTTATGTTTTAAAATTATAATTTTTCCTTTAATAATAATCTTTTATGTACACAGAATTTTAGAAAATGTTTTCAAACAAATATAATTAAGTTCCTCTTTAGTCGGGAATATTTTCTTTCAAGTCCATGTTTTATAAAAAAAAATTCAAGAAAGTTTTTAATATTCTAAAATTATTTATTAAAGAAATTTTTACCCATGTATTGATTTTAAAAAAATGTTTTAAAATGAGTCTTACTATCATTTTCCTTACGAGGAAATTTTTTGACTTTTTTTTCAAAAATTTAATAAGAATATTTTCTTTAAAAAACTTTGGCATGAACAGAATTTCCCACCATTATGACGACCCAATGCTTTGATGCTTCATTTAAAATCTTACAAGGTTCTTTTAAAATAAATTTTTTTTCCTAATATTCTGAAATTTTTTATTTTTTAAAAGTGATTTTCAAATTGCAGAGGGTATTTTCATAAAATTTTATTTTAATTATCTTTTTATAGAATTTCTATTCATCAATTGAAAAAAAACCATTTATTTTACTTATGATATACTAGGGATATGTTGTAATGATATCATCCATGTTATTTTTATAGATATTTTATGATCATTTTGACTAGGAAAAATATTAACATTTCATATGATAGTTTTTCAATACAAATGTTTCTGTTGATTATGTATTGAATTTTTATTCTTCCCTTTTATATGAGGAATAAATTGGACTCAGTAATTGATAGAATAGTACCTCTATGGCTTCTCTATACATTGACAGATTTCATGAGACAAACTCTTTGGGGTATTTGGTTGTGTCATTGCCCATTTATGTAATATTTTTTGGAATGAGGCCATGACTGTATGTTTATTATGTCAAACATTATGAATTATATCATTATGATATTTGTTATTGATGATGTGATTATTTTAATAGTTATGATATCCATGGATAATTTTCAAGATCATGTGATTAGTTATATGGAATTATTTGATCATTATTTATCCCTACCATATTATTCTTGTTGATCAAGTTATTGATTAAATGGAATGTGTTTTTAGTTATTTACCATGATATATTATTATGATTTATGAACTCATGATAGATTCCACTATAAGTAACCCTTACTAATAATTTGATCTCACCCTATATTTTTTTCCTTTTCCTAGGATATGAAGAATGAATTTATTAATAAGTTCAAGGATGTATAATATTTAATTTCACCATGCCATGTTTTTTTAATTTTTTCAAATGAAATGTGAGATTCAAGTATGTATATATAGTTTACAAATACTACTAAACTATTTAAACCTTTAGGATGCGATAACCTGTATCTAGTGCTAATGCAATAAAGTAACCATTGTATCTAGGCTACTGGAGTTAGGGTCTATATAGTTATTATCAGATGTATTTTAGTAGAAACCTTGGGAACAAGATTTTGTAAAAGAATGATTAGGGGACATAACCCTATGATATACTTTGAGGAAATACCCCAAAGTCACTAAGTTTATGATCTAGATGAGGGTAGTTTAAAAAAAAATTGGTACCATAATGGGTTAATAAGTATAATGTTAATTATAATTTTAAAGGAATAGATACCCCATTTGAGGTTTTATGTGATGGGATTTTAACATGATTAAGGATATTTTGTGAGATATTTATTTGAATAAAACCCTTTGGTTTAGCATATGTTTTAGTGATAATGTTATTATAGGAATAATTATTTTTTTGGATATAAGTTTAAAGTTATTAATAAGATTTAGGATTAATATGATCACTGATGTTAAGGTAATAATAGTCAATTAAGATTATTTGATTTTCTGAAAAATAATTGGTATAGAAAACCAATGTGGTTAAAAAGTGGTTTGATGAATAATATTATTTTTGAGGATGTTCATCATATTTTTTTAAATGTTATAGAAATTATGATAATATATTTTTAGATAAATTATAACCAACATGTCCGAAAACAACTCGTCACATCCAAATAGGTTGTAGGGCTTGAACCCATAACTGAAGAGAGACAATGGTGTAGTGCCTACCACTGGCCTACGATATGTACTGGTTAGGATGAAATTTTTTTAATTTTATATTTTTATGGATAAATATTAAGTTTATTTTTGGGATACATATTATAGGATCATATGTTTTTCATTTTTAGGTGATGAGTTATATTTCAGGAGATGTTTTATTTGGTTGAGGTATATATAAAAAGTAGTTTTAAAATAAAGGATTATTTGGGAAGAGCAATATAACATTTTTTTAGGTGTAAGATGAAGGTTATAAGATAAAATTTCAGGTTAAAATATTATTTAACGTTAATTTTATTGGTTTTATTTGGGATATAGGGATATTTATTTAAGGAATGATCTATGTTAAACCTTTATTTTTATTATTGAATTTTTTAGATTAATGTATGAAGGTTTATTAAATCTTGGTATTTCCTTACATTGTGCTAACCAATTTGGTTTTTCTAAATATAGTAGGAATAACATGTTATTATTTTTTGGATTACTTTTTCCATTAGATTTCAATTTTAATGCTTCATTCATAAAAAAATATTCAAGGATATTCATTTCATGGAGTAAGAAATGAAGTGGAAATTTATTGAAACACAACTAAAGGGTGGAATTATTATATTATTCATTATATTGATAGTAAAATATCTATAAAAATAAAGGAAAGAATAATGAAATAAAAAATTTATACATTTACCTTCATTTTTTATGAATCAATTCTCTTTTCACCCATCACAGATTTATGGATTTTTTGTTGTCAACTTTCTCTTATCATTCATTTTCTTGTGATCAATGATATCTATTACTCTCCATAATTATATGGGAATTAAACTTTTCTTCCTTGTCCATATTTTAACTTCCCACTAATGTTTTTCTACTTTGAAACCTAGTTATGTGTTATTATATATGACCTTTATACTTCCCTTTCTCTCTTATCAAAAATAATTTTATTAACCCTTTTACAATGTAGGTTTTCAAAAAAGGTATTTTCAAATATCAAACCCTTGATTTATGAGTGCAATTTAAAATTGAGAGGACAAGATTTAATGAAAGTGGATAGAATTAAACACCCTAATATTTTAAAAGAATAACAATATTTTTTATGACACATACGACATGCAACACTGAGTACAAAATACCCATAAAATATTATTATTTAAATATGATCATTATAACCTAGTATTAAAATAGTGGGTATGAATATTATTAAATAATTTGTGAAATATATATAAAGTTTGTACTCATAATAAATTTATTGATAAATTCTTAGTAAATTATCCCTGAAATTTTAGTAAATTCATTTCATTCTTCAAAAACATGTTTTCTTCAAAAAAAAAAATTACTTATTTTTATGAGAAAATATTATAATTACTTTATATAAATTTTATAAAATATTTTTAATAAAAATAAATTTATTTTTCAAACCATAATTTTAAAATTATCTTAGGGTTAATTAATTAGATTTTTCTGAAAAGTTTTATTTTTCCAATAAATAGTGAAAAAATGCTGCTTTTTATTGGAAATTGTTTTTAAATTCATAATGTCTTTCCATTTTAATTAATTAAAATAATGTTTAATAATGTATAATAATAATTAAATTTATATTTCATATTTCTAAATATATGAATTTAAATCCATGTAATGATGATCACTAGTCATATAGGTAATGCAAGTTCATCTTATGCTTGAAAAATACATTCCTTGAAAAATTGTGTCTCAACACGTTTTGTGAGTTTATTTTTAAATTAAATTTTATCAATTATTTTAATTAAATTGAATAAAATTGGATTCCATATTTGGAACCATAATAATAAATCTTAGTTAATAAGTTCAACTTAATTTTTTATCATAATGAATAGTAAAAATAGTAAAAATCTGTTACCACAGTTATAGGTAAAACAGCTTTACCAAGGGTTAAAATAAAGAGATAATGGTTATAATGACCTAAAAATGTGTATAATTTATTTTTGATGGAAATATATTTACCCTATATCATCTATTTTTGGGAAATTTCCCACTTTGGAGCTACATGATCATGATTATGGCCTTTGTAAAAATTTAAGTAAAGAAAAGGAAAAATGTCACTCTCTTACTTTTAAAAACCTCTTATATGTTCACATAGGTATCAAAAGAAGGTATGTTAAGTTATAAATATTAATATAAAGGATTAATAATTTTTATTTATCATGTTAATGTATTTCTAATTTTATAGATGAAATAATTACCTTAAAGGATTATGCAATGCTAACGCAATAATTATTTAGTTAAAAGAAATATAAAATAAATGATTTTAAAAATATTTAAAGTAATATAATTTGAATAAAGTATTTTGTTCTGAATTTTTTTAGATAATTATAACATTTTAGGGAATTTTTAAATGTTTAAATTCTAATTTTATCTTTTTCTTGAGGTTTTTAAGGTCTGATTAAATGAATAGTGTCAAAATGGACATTCATGATATTTTATAATAAAATATATTCTAATAAATGATTTAAAATTACTAAAAATCTTATCTTCAGACAAGTAAATTGTATATGGTTTATATTATCAAAAATGGACCAATTATTGACCGTTTTTTTATTAATAGAATGTTTTTTGATCCCTAAAGTGTAAAAACTTTAATATCATGGTAATTCTAGAAAATGGATAAAGTTGTTTAAAATATGAAGATAAAGGTAAAAACATTATATAAACTTGTAAAAATATTATTTTATGATAGTATTTATACCCATACTCATCTTATATTCTAAATATATTATTTGGGATCCATTTTTTAATAAGAAGTATTTTATATTAATTTAATACTTTAAGGAATTACAAAAGTTCCCTTCCCCTCACATATAAAAGAGAACCTCATCTACTATTTTATTCAAACTTAAAGATAATTTTGGTTTATCTAATACTTGAAAAATCTATCCTTTACATCCCTCCCATGTCCTAGAGTCATATGTTTTATCATAAAGCCAACTTAGGGAATCCTTTTGTGTAAACCTTAAGAGGTTTTTCGAAGAAGAGGTATAGTAATCAATCAATGTTTTTATTTCTTTCTTATTTAACCTCCTTAAAGTATTTAATAATCATTATTATATAATAAAACTATTATCTCCTTTATAATTATATGTTTTTATGTTAGTTTCATACACTATATATGTCTCCTCTTCTATAAAATGGGAAACTAAATTGTCATTCGTGTGTACAGAAAACTATTACCTCTCGAACTAATGTAATTAATTTCCCATCACCACCTATTAAGGATAGTTGTAATGATTGATTTCATATATATATATATATTAAACATTTATTATCCTAAAATTATAATATATCAATTACTTTCTTACCATTCCAATCACTAAAAAATGATAAAATATTTCATGCGTACGTGTGGACTACAATCTCCATGAGGATATGTGGATAGTTCTTCATCACCACATCACATGGATGATATATATAATTATATTAAAATAAATAATTTTGTTTTTATTATAAAATTATCATTCTATAAATATAAAATAATAATTATCTTCCTTTCATAATGATCGTTGAAAATGGGAACTTTATTCATGCATATCTATGTCTTATTATCTCCATGATTGTAACGTAATTCGTTTTTTATAACCATAATTCATTGTTGGTTTAAAAATTTTAATTTATGTATATAAATTATAATTATTTCATGATTATTATTCTGGAGATTATGTAATAATGATCCCTTTTACAATAATCAAACAACCAAAGTCATTTTGATCATATGAATTGAATACCGTAAAAATGTATGACATAAAATTAATTGATTAAGTAATTAAATATAACATGGTAATAAATAAAATAAAAGGAATAATAAAAATTAAAACATTTATTAATTAAGTAAATAATTAACATAAGTTTACTATTCATAAAGATAAATGACGTATGTGACAAGTGGGACCTAAGGTACTGGATTTCATCTCAATTTCCTTCCATTGAGGAATATTTTAATGTTATACACCTAATTTATTTTACATGGTTTATATACTACCCATTTTATATGTTAAATCATGAATCCTTAATAATTCAAGGTATTTTAAATTTCAATTATTTTATTTTCATTCGAGAGGATTTTACTTGAATGTTGACAAGTGGTAAGTGTTTTATAAATCCATTTTCTTTAACTAGGTTATATCACTTATTTATTGATTATATTATGTCAAAATTTTATGTAAAATTTAATTTAATTTATTTATTTTTTATTTCCACTTTTTTCGGATTTACATTTTTTACACATAATCACTTCACTGATTAATTCTAACTTCAACGTTATGGTCCTTGTAAAATTTATTCATCTCAATTTGTCTTATTTGGGATATATGTTATGTTATACACCAATATTATTTTATGAGATGTATCTATTTATACATTGATAATTTATATTATGAATATAATTATATTCATGGTATTTAATTTTCATTTGAATTTATTTCATTCATGGTTGTTCTGATTTGAAATTTACTGAAGTGGTAAGAGTTTATTAGATAACCTCATCATTATTCGGATTTTTTTATGTTTAAGTATCCACTGGGGGAATTCTATGATATTTATATATTAAACCAAAAATGTTTTATTATCTTATGTTTATTTTTGAAAATTATAATTTTTTATTTAATTATCCTCTTTTATGTACAAAAAAACCAAAAAAATGTTTATAAACAAAATAGACATTATTTCCTCTTTAATTGAGAATCATTTCTTCAATGTCCTTATTTTCTAAAAAATGTTTTCAAGACTTTTTTTAATATTATAAAATGATTTATAAAATACATTTTTTCACATGTTTTACTTTTACGAAATGGGTTAAAATAAATCTTCCTTTAATTTTCCAAACAATGTACTTTTTTACTTTTCTTATAAGATTGTGAAGGGAGCCTTTGCTTTAACATACTCTACATGAATGGAATTTATCGCCATCATAACCACCCAATTCTTTGATAATTCCTTTAATATTTTACAATGTTAATTTCAAATAAAAAAATTCCTAATATTTTCTAAATTTTTATTTTAAAAATGTGATTTTCAAATTGAAAATGGTATTTTACTCAAAAATGATTTCAATGGTCTTTTGTGTGATTTAAATTCATCAACAATGAAAACCCATTATTTTAATTACACTAAATTGGGGATATGTTGTAATGATACCATTCATATTATTTTTATAGATGATTTATGATTAGTTTGAATGGAAAAAATATTAACATTTGGTATGCTAGTTTTTTAATATAAATGTTTAGGTTGATTATATATTGAATTTTTATTCCCCCTTTTATATGAAGAATGAATTTGACTTAGTAAGTGATGGGAGAGGCCCAATATATTCTCTTCATTCTTTGGTAGGACTCATCAAACAAATTTTTTTGGGTATTTGGTCAAGGCCTTAAACATTTATATAATATGTCTTGGCATGATTCCCTAGCGGTATGTTTAAGAAGTATGGAATTTTTATTTCCTTGATTATAAGAATATTTATTAATTTCCATGTGATTATTTGAATAATTATGATATCCATGGATAAGCTTCAATCTCATGTGATTGGTTATATGAAATTATTTGATAATCATTTATTCAATCTATATTATTATTTATGATCAAATTATTGATTAAATGGAATGCGTTTTTAGTTATTTACTTTTCCATATTTATTATTCCTTATTTAATCATAATAAATTCCACTGTATGTAACCATTAATAATAATTTTAGATCACTCTTTGTTTTTTTTCCTTTCCATAGGATATATAAAATGGATCTTTGAATAAGTTAAAGGAGAAAGAATATTTAATTTCACTTTGTTTTATTTTTTATTTTTAAAATGTAATGTGAGATTCCAGTATATATCTAGTTTACAAAGACTACTAAACTATTTAGTCCATATTTGATCGCTTATATCTTGGGCCAACGTACTAAAGTAACCAACAGCTCTAGGATACTGGGGTTGAGGTCTTTACACAAATTTAGTAAAATCATTATAACTAATAATGGATAATAGGAAAAAATGTAGATGTATCCTAGCTCATATTCCCTAATAAATATCATGGTTATAATAAGATCAATACAAAATACAAAAAAAATACATGCCACCGAATCAAAAAATTGAAGGAACTAAAAATGATAAGTATTATTTAGGGGATTAGTTTTAATGAGTTTATATTAAGTAAGAATAAATATATTCATTACATGAACATTTGGAATTATTAATAATGGAAATTATTATTATTAGGAATTATGATCATTGGGCATTATGACCACTGGGTATTATGACTATTGGTGATATAGCCGCTATAAAATTTCTTTTGGAATTAATTTATATTAAGGTTAATGATGAGGGTTAATTGGAATATAAGGGAGAAACCATGACCTTTACCATTATTAAAATACCTTATTAAGTTCATTTACCAGAGCTTGGGAAAGAGGTGATATCACTTGGGTTCCCCCTTGACCAAGACCAATATGAACTTTAATAGCTGAAGTTCAAGTGAAATATGTGTGGGAGAAGTTTAAGTTAGTTTAAATCACTACCAAAACATTATTGGACAAACTATACCATAAAATCACCATAAATTCACACATTACCCTTAGATATTATTCTACTATGATAAGGGGTTATTTATCTAGGGGTTAAGTAGTATTAAAGTGTAAATTCTTTTAGAAATAATATGGTGTTTACTACAACACAAAAATTTTATAAAATGTTTCATCCTTATATAAAAGCTATGATACACATAATTAGATGATGAATTTGAAAAAATATATTGTTTATTTGGAATTAGAATGTGGAAAATAACTAATTTGTGACATTTGGTTATTTTTTTGTAAAAATAGTAAAATATGACAAAATGGTGAAACATGATGAAATACAAAGAATATAACATCATATATATGTGACCATGTCTCAAATCATATAAGGTAGATCTCTTTACATATTTTCCACTAAACATTATAATGTAGTAATAAGGGAGGTAAAGGGAACTATAGGGAGTAGTGAATCACTTAAGATAATGGAAAAATAAAATATTCCATACTTTAATACATGAAATTCCACTCAACACACCTATAAATAATCAAACTATCTTCTAATTTCTCCCATTCCAAATTTGAAGTTATTTCTTAATATTTCTCTTAAGCAGTCTCTCTCATATCTATCTCTTCATTCTTGAATTTTTTTGGTTAGTTCAACAGTTCAACTCTAGGCTATGAATCTTAAGATAGTTAAGGTTTATTTTTCTCTCTCTTTTAAATTATTATTATATTTATATCATAATACCATATCTAATTTATAAGTTATTATTAAAATATTTTTATTATATCATTAGAGGTACCATCACTTTGATATCCTATACATGTGAGGCCCCAATTTCACTCACATTATACTTTGTTCAAAGGACATTGTGATGCTGAAATTATCTTAAGAGACATAGAATTATATATTTTTCCATGGTAAAAAATTCATACGCATGCTATGTATTTGTGTTATTATATATACTTTATTTATAATATGGGTCCATGTATAAGGAAATATTGTTACTATGTATATAGGGCAGCCTTTTTTGGGAATCAATTGGATTAAAATAAATTTTATCATTGGTGCACCTTTTGTGATCAAGGAATACAATCCTTGATGGTTTTCCTTAAGAAAGTTTTATTTCTTTAATGTATATCAAATATGTGTGATTACATAATCCTAATTTTTAAAGAGTATTTATATATAATTAATTTAGTCTCCTAGTATCTCAAATACTTGTATTTGATTATCCAAACACATTGATCATTTTAATCATTAAAAGTACTGAATAACTATAATTTTGTATTATTCACTTGATAAGGTTACTTATTTGAACATTTTTAATCCCTAATTATCACTAATAAGTTTCAAGGTAATTCACATAGATATACTTATTAATTCATTATCTAGGAAAATCTATTGACAAGATCATATAATCCATTATTCTATATGGGAAAATCTTATAAAATAAACTTCATTGAAAAATTATTCTAATTATTTCTAATTCATTCATTCATGAAAATTATTCCATTTATTTAATATACACTTTTAATATATAATGTAATGTATTTTAATTTTATGTGATGGGATGGTCTTGTAATTATATATCTCATCGGAACACTAGTGGGTTTGGTGAGACATCTAAGATAGGGTAATGAGAGTTTTTATACCCTTTATGTATGACTTCTTGGCATAAGACCTTGATAATATGTTTATGATGTATAACATTATGCATTACCATCATTTTTAGAATTATGATACCATTTTATTTTATCATGTGATTATTTATTTCCATTTTCATCCATGTATTATGATGTTCTAATATATTCATTGTTATTGTATTGATTTTTTATCTATTCCCACTGCATTTTCTATTCCCTTATTATTATATGTTAGATTCTATTATACATTATCCCTTACTAAGTGTTTAATCTCACTATTTTCTTTTGTTTCTCATTTTCATAGATAATGAATTGAAATAATATGTATCATAAAATATATGGGTAACATTGAGTAAAAATGACTTATACTCAAAAGTTGTAATAGGTCATGTTAAAATATAATGTTTATGTATCCAACCTCTTGAGGACTACAAAACCTTGATCTTGGGAATTTAATCTCATGTATTCTAATTACCATGTAATAAATAACTTTTTAGCTATGTGTGACTAAGTTTGAGGTTATTACACTTAAAATTTACATTTAACAATATAACTACTCTCTTATTCTAAATCATGTTTCAAAATAAATACACATTTTAAATAATACATATATCATTTTAAATCTTTCTCCATTTTTTAAAACAAAACCAATTTAAAATATTTTAGAATACTACCTACTATTTTTAGAAAGGAGAGAATTTATTTAATTAAATAAAAATCAATGCACATAATTTTTATAAAAATAAAAAAATTATAATCAATTTCAAAATCATTTTAGAGTTTTTATAAGTGAGGGGGTAGAGTTAATATAATGAACTGGTCTTTTAATACATGGATATTAAATCATTTTTGCATAATATTTCATACATTGCACAAACACATGCCCAAATATTATACTTGTTTAGTTCCAGTGTAAAATTGGAATAAAAAATCTATTCTGGTGAAAGATCTTAAATGTTTAACACAAAGTTCTTTCCCTTTAGTACTCTTACTTAAAACCTTTCATTATAACCTAGGTAAAGGAAACATAAGAAAAGTGTGATCTAAGATGCTCAGTAAGGGTAAACAATGAATATATATAAGCATAAACATGATAATAAAGGGTAGTATAAAATTATTATAACATTATAAGATCATACCCTGCATATCAAATATCATAAACAGGAATCATGGCATAAATATTGGTAGTATATGAGACATGAATCATAAGGTAATAAAATAACATAATCTATGAGATCATAACATTGACATAAGACATGGAATTCTGTCATACACATAAACATGTAACATTGAAAACATGTATAAATAGTAACAGGTTCACTCATTAAATTAAGGACATGAAATAATTCCCTTGCATAAACATATGGACATGAAAACTGGGTCTACGCATAAAATTATGGACATCAAAATCAGGTCCATTAATAAAATTATGGACATGAAAACCAAGTCCATGCATAGAATTGTGAACATGAAATCAGGTTCACGCATAACATATATACCTCATGAGTTATCTATCTTTACCCAATTAATTATAGGGTGATATAGGTACCACCCATAACATAACTAAAACCATAAATATGTGTTCCATAAGAACATAAATCATTCATCATATCAGAACCCATGGATTTAAATGGGTTTCAAAAACCTCATTCAATCATAACATAACTCATGAAAAAGAAATGGGTTTCCAAAATATCATTCCATCATAACCATAAATCAACCATAGGAATTATAAGGATAGTATTATTTAAAAATACCCCCAAAAATTCATAAGTAACACAAATTAATATTATCATATATTTAAAAATAATTCTTGAGGAAAATATCCTTTCTTCTTTAAAAACATTTTCTTTTATCAAAATACCATGAAATTTCAAAAGAAAAAATTTTATGTGAAAATAAACTTTAAATATTATAAGGGAAGATTTAAGGTAATAATTCATCATGAAAGTGTAAAAATACATTCATGTTTTATAAGTTAAAAAACATTCCTTTCATACTTTTTTTATAAAAGTCACAAAGTACCTCTTTCGAAAAATGACAAAAAAGATTCTTTTCAAACCATTTAATAAAAATTCAAACAAGGGTTAAAATAAATTTAAATATTCATAGGATAATAGTAAAAACTTTTTATAAAACATTTTTATAAAACATTTATGTTAAGGATAAATATTCCCCAATTGATATTTACAACAAAATAATCCCAAATATTGATGAGATTGTGAAATAAACACTCATCACTTTATAATCAGTATAATTGAAATCCCTTGGAAAAAACTAAAATTTTATAGATATAAAAAACCATAATATTTTAGATAATAATCATAAAATACATTCATGGGAATTATATACACCATATAGACTAAATAAGTATTGTATAAGGCATGTGTCCCACAAAAATAAAAGTGAGACAAAAATCTTTTACCTTATGTCTTGACTCTCATCGTACTCATAAAAAATTCCTACATAATAAATATAAGTTTATTATAAATATATTACAAAACCATATTATATATATATATAATACCATATATTATTTCATTATGACTCTATATTATGCATTTATTAACAATTCCATTTTAATGTTACTCTTCAGGTAATATCCGCTTTGTTTTTCACATGTGTTTTGATTTGTTATATTTCTAGTCATTATTCTTAAATAATGATTTAATTATCTATATAATGATAAAAATAATATATATATCATATATATTCAGTATATATTTATTTATAATAATCTATAAAGTATATAATTTAAAAATTAAATACATTATTCATGGAGATGGTAGGTCGTACGTACGTATAAACGTTGTTTCTATTTTCTTGTCATATTAAAAGAAAAATGGTAAATGGAATATATATAATAAAATTATAGTAGAATTATTATATATATATATATAATATAAATTCACTAAACCCATCCTTAATAAATTCCATGTAAAGTGTGAATGAATCACATCGCTTTGTGGAGGCGGTAGTCTACACATCCACAAACGAAGTTATCGTATTTACACATTATGGAAATAATGAAGGTATGAGTTATATAATAATTAAATAAGCATAAATATATCATAAATATACTATATATCATATAAAAATATAAATTTAATCATTATTATCAACCTTGAAAGGTGTAAATGGAAGAACGAATGACATCGGTTCGCGAGGCGGCAGACTGCCATACACACGAATGATAATTGTGTATCCCATTTGATGGAAGTGTGTGTGGTTATAGGTAAACCCCTTAATATAAAAACATATAAGTATATTTATGATATTTATGTTATTATATAATCATAAAATAAAAATAATTTAGGGAATTCAAGGAAGAAAGAAAGAAAAAATGTTTGTTGATGAACATTACCTCTTCTTCGAGTATCTCCTTATGATTTGAAAAAATAACTTTTTTGGTTGGATTTACTACCAAATAAGGATTATAGGATAAGGTTTTTTAAGTTCAGATGATATTTGGACAGATTTTTTCATTAAAAAATAGGTTCTTAAGTGTGAAGAAAAGAGAATAAGAGGTTCCCTTTTATAAGAGATGGAAGGGGCACTTTTGGAATTTCTCAAAATATTAATTTATAAAAATTAAATCTAATTAAAATACCTAAAAATGTCTATTTATTATAAACTAAGATATTATAATGCTATATTTTAGACAAGTTTTTATTTTATTTTAAACCTTATCAATTTTATTGACCCTTAGTTAATCCATTTTAATTTTAACTATAGTAATAAATTTTTCTATATAAGAGGATGTAATTTTTTTATATTAAGTGTAAATTTCACCATAAATAGAAAATTTATGATATTTTATATCATATATAATCTCCTTTTATTTATTTAATATTTTATTATTTTAAAATAATTTAATAAAATATTATTTTCATAAAATATCATTAGTGCCAATTTAGACACTATTCATAACATTGAATTTAATAAAATCAATACAGCAATATAACTTCCAAAAAATTCATTTAATAGATACATAAAATGTCATATTAAAGTATAAAATTCTTTTAGAACCTTAATTTGGTAAAATTAGATTTATTTTAATATTTCTAATATCATTTAATTGATTAAATAGTTAATTGAATAATTATTACATCATCGTTGTGTAATTATTTATGAAAACAATTTATTTACTAAAAAATAAAAATAAAATTCCATGATTTATATAAACCTTTTATATATAACAATAATATACTTAGTGGATCATATATTCTATTTAACCATGTGTTAAAAATATTGTGCTTATTAAAAGTAAGAGTATCATTTTGTCACTTGCTTTGATTTTAATAATATCCAAATCATTTTCATTGAAAAGTGTTCCTTAAATTAATAAATTTATATAATTATCTCCTAATTTTAGAATTAAATTCATCCAATAACATTTTATAAAGTTTTATGGTTGTTTTATAATATTTATAATGTTATTTTTATCCTCAATTACCAGATTTACCCTTAACCATGGTAATAAAATTTACTAAAGTTGCTATTTAATTCATCAAAAAATAAAATGAAAATAATTAATAAATTATTAAATTATGATTCCAAGTATTTAATCCATTTTTCACAATTATAAATATATAATTTTCTAAAATTAATTTAAAATTAATCTTGTTAACGTAATGAGAAAACAAGTTTTTAAAGTGAAAATGTCCAAAAGATTGAAATATTTTTATCTCAAATTTCAATGTCAAATTTGTTCCAATGACCTAAATTGGATTAATTTATGTAAAATTATACTAATTATACTTTAAAAAAATTCAAAACCTAATTTAACTATATAAATAATTAGGAAGAAAAATTAGTTTTCAATTAAAATTTAGTATTTTCACTATTCATCAAAACATTAAGCTTATCAGAAAAATTCCAAAAATTTAACCAAAGTAAATTTTGATATCATGCATTCAAATAAAAAATTAATTTTATCATATAAAAATTATAAAAAATTCAAAAATTATATTTAAAATGGGTTCACCGTTAAAAGGCATTAAAATTACCCCTTTGAAACATATATCATTGTATTCATAAAATTAGATTTATTATTATATAATGCCTATAAAATCTATTGGATGTGTGTAAAAATTTATTAATATTTAATATATAAATTTAATTAAAAACATTCACCAATATTTTTTTAATTTATGTAGATAAAATGGTGTTTTTAAATAAAAATATTTTTCATAAAAAATGAATTTCTTTATTTTCAAATAGTTATTACTTTCATTTATATATAATTGATGAGTAAAGGATTCATTTGATATACATATTTAAATCATATTTTCATAATTTATTTAATATTATTTTTAATTTCCATTCCAATGGATAGGTGGTAACTATAATAATAATTTAATAACAATATTAATAGTATATTGTAGTTTGGTAAAACTTGGTCTTACTTGTAATGAAATATATCGAAATAACTCAGAATCATGTGTAACATAAGTTAAAAATAGTGTTTCATGCACAACAAGCTAATATAAGTGCTTCATGTAGTAAAAACCTGACTTGGTGTTGGGTATAAAGTAATGATAACTTAGTTATTTCATTTAACACAAGTTATATTCAGTGTTGTGTGAATTGAAAAATATCAAAAAGATTGAATTAATTCCAAAAATCACAAAATATCTAGGTTTTATATTATACCCCTCTTAAAATGAATTGCACACTTGAAATTCATCTAGGTTATCAAAGGTTTAATAATTAGAAGTTTATTTCATAGAAACCCACATCATAAAAATGAATAATAAAACTCCCTTTAAAAAGGAAAAGTTGAAAACATAACGGTTACCCAAAGTAACTCATAATAACATAGTTGTCAAGTGAAAACATGGACATGTAAGAGAAATACAACTATTATATTCTGATGTATAGTGATATATAATATAGTTAGGATAAATTAAAACATCACAAATCCATTACCCAAAAAGTATTAAAAAATATCATTAATATCATCAAAAATTATGATAACATGCCAAAATTTTATTTCAAGACCCTTTTTCCAAAATTTGAAGAATTTTTGTGAGAAGATATACTTAATTGATTTTAGTAAAATCTCACCCTTATTTGTGTATTAATCAATTTATACTTCATCTCTTATTTAAAGAAATGACGGTGAATTTTTCATTTTTGAAGTATTAGCATATCATGAGATCCATGAATAGAATGATAGGTCATTTCATCTAACTTTATCACAAAAAAAATGTTTATCACATGTTATCCAATATCTGAAAAAAATATTAATCTCTAAAACCTCATCCAAATTTCAACTTAAACAATTTTATAAATGGTAACCCTTATGAACCTTCCAAAAGTTTAAAATCTAATACTTTTGAAAAAAGGTTGCTAAATATCCAAAATCAAATAATAATTAATCCACCCAAAAAATGATATAGTTCATAATTTTCACATATTAAACATGTGAATACTATCATCATGTATTCTCTTGGAACATGGTAATAACCTAAAAATCCGCATACTTTTTCATTATTTATAAAAGAACTTTTCTTATATCATAACATTTTCATTAGAAGCTTAGGTTGATCCTTATATCGATAGAATATGTGATTTCATTACTCTAGATTCCATGTAGATGATCAAATTAAATCTTACTAATTTATAAACAATAAGATTTTCATAGGGATTATTCATTCAAAAACAAACATTAAATTTCAAATAAGGAGAGGAGGATAAGCATTCCCTAATTATCATGGTTCACGTCATCTATTATGGCAACATAATCATTCCATTTTTACTATTTACTCAAAGGTTTTTGTGGCTTACCATCCACATAAGTCCTTTAATTAGGAAACTTGTTAATTTAAATCTCAAACTACTTAAAATTGAAACACTAAATAACGGTAGGTTCACTCTTTGGATATTTATTTGTGTTCCAATTACTTTAATATTCAAATGCTCGATGATCTTCTTTCTCGCACTTAAAACATTATCAGTCCCCTTAATACATTTTCCTCCAAGGTCCCTTCCATAATTTGAGAATAAATAAAATCTAATCTTCTTCTACCTATAGTTTTTAGAGTTTACTTTGAATTATATCTTTCATTTCTTATCATAACTATGAGATAAATAGGAAACTTCAATCTCACTTTTTGTAAGAATAATACGAGAAAGGTACTTATTGAAAAATAAGATTTTAAACTCATCCCAAACCAAGGAGTTAATTTTATCTAGTTTCCTTATATTCTTGATAAAGTGAAACCATTTATTTTCTTCACCTCCCAAGTGATAAGTGCCCAACTTAACTTTTTTACATTATAAACAATGGAGAAAGGAAAATATCTTTTCAATGGTATAGATCCATTTCTCAGTAACTAATGGATTAATCGATCCACTAAAATAAGGTGTATATTTCCTTAATAAGTATTTAAGAAAATGATGTTCCCTCTTTTGGTCATTTTTAAGTCCATAATGATTCATGTATTGATAAGGTTGTGTGGTTAGAGAAATTTGGTTTTCATTCCATCTTTCATAACATTAGATTACTCAGGAGGTCCATGATGTTATTTTCCATTATATTCCTCATTAACATGGTTCCTTCAGGTTTCATCCATTGAATACAACGAAAATAAAATATTGTGAGCAACACTAATCATACTGAGAAAACCTCATAATCAATGTAAATCACCTTCAATATATAACATCTTAAGTTTAATCCTAGGTTATTCATGATAGTTACAAAAATTATAGGATTGTAACCTATACTTATATTTATACTTAGATATATCCCTAAAAATATACATAAAAATATCTCTAGGGATCTCACTAAATTTTTCTCATCCTAGTTTTCAAAGGTTGTCTAAACCTTCACTCTAATACCAACTATAAATAACTGGTATTTTCATACATGGATATTATATCATTTTTTCATAATATTTCATACATTGCACAAACACATTCCCAAAGACCATCTTAGTTTAGTTTCTTCTGAAACTTGGAACACAAACATTTGGTATTGTGAATGATATTCAATTTATCCCACAAAGATCTTTTACTTTAGTAATCCAACTTAAAAATTTTCATTATAACCTGGGGAAAATAAACATAAGAAAATGGTGATCTCAGATAATTAGTAAGGGTAAACAAGGGATATATGTAAGCATAAACATGAGAACAAAGGGTATAAAAACTTGATCAAAACATTATAAGATCATACCCTGCATATCAAATATCATAAACATGAATCATGGAAAAAATATTAGTAGTTCATAAGACAAGAATCATAAGAGAATAGAAGAACATAGTCCATGAGATCATAACATTGATATAAGACATGAAATTATGGAATATACGTAAACTTATAAATTTTTTAAGATGTATAAATATTAATATGTTCACTCATAAAATTAAGGATGTGAAATCAGGCCCTTGCGTAAACATGTGGACATAAAAACCAGGACCATATATAAAATTAGGGACATGAAAACTGTAGAGACCCGAAGCTTAACGTACAAGGATATTACATTAATTTTGCGGAATACTTAGTACATAACAAAAACACACACACAAGGATCGTAATAGTTTAGTGTCTTTGGAAACTCGGAATATAATATTCTAATCCTGGTGAAAGATCTTCAACATCTCCCATAAAGATCTTCCTTTTTTTTAATACCTAAAACCTTTCATTATATCCTGGGGAAAAGAAAACATAAAAGGGTGAGCTCAAATGCTCAGTAAGGGTAAACAAAAGAAATATCAATCACATCATATACATAAGCACATTACTTTTGGAAATCTTAACCTGTAAAAGAGATCATAATTTCATAACCTGGGATAACTCATGGCAGTGAAATGTAATCACAATAATCATAACTTAAAACATGAAACTTTGTGGCATACACACATAATCATAGAGAATCATTTCTTGTTCGTCAAGACTCATTGCCAAGGCTATCTTAGTGGACAAAGTCCCTTTCTGAACCAAGTCACCCTCGTTTCAGTCCTGTTTCACTGAACCGATATAACCTACCGTTCCAGCCATGTCTATCTCATGAGATATAAAATCTTTACCCAATGCATTGGAGGGAGATATAGGTCCCACCCATCTCTTAATGATACCATTCTTATGTGTGCCACAAAATCATAAACCATACATCATTTCATAACCCATGTAATAAAAATGGGATTCTTAAACATCATGACATCATAAAACAATTCATATAAGATAAAGGAATTCATAAAAATAATTCCATCACAACATAACCAAATAAATGTAATAATAGGGATAGAAACAGAACCCTATGTTATCTTAGATGGAAAATAATTTTGATAAAACACTTGAAATGAATTCTTGAGGAAAATATCCTTTCTTATTCAAAATCAATTTCTTTTCACAAAACGTCATGCAATTTTAAAAGAAAGAGATTTTATTGAAAATAGTCATGAAACCATTTGGAGGAAGCTTCATGAAAATAAGGCTTTATAAAACCGTAAAAATCTGTTCGTGCCGTATAAGTTAAAAAAACATTCTTCGTACTTTTGTCGGAAAAGTCAAAAAGTACCTCATACGAAAAACGACAAAAGATTCCTTTCATATCTTTTACAAAAAACTCACCAAAGGGTAAAATTGGATATAAACTATTGTAGAAGGATATAAATATTACATATTGAAGAAACATGGATGTGGATGATAAAATACACCCCAGTAAATTGCAAAGTATAAACAATCTCGGATAAAAATGATATTGTGATATTTCCCTTACCTTAGGTCTGATTTGCTTCGTAACTGTCCGAACCTCCTCTTCTTTGAAGCGCCTTTTTGAGACCTCCTCTTAGGGCACTAAAATTGGTCTTTGAGGAATACCAGAACCTCTAAGATGTTGCTAGGGAAGTGGAGAAGAGAATTTGGCAGGGGTTGGTCGAGCTTGAAGGCTCAAAGTTGTGTGAGGAAGAGAGGGAGGAGGTGCCCTTTTATAAGGGAGGAGAGGGGCACCTTTAGAATTCTTAAAAATATTAATTTATAATAAATCTAACCCCACTTAAAAACCTCCAAAAATGACTCATATTCGAAGATTAGATTAGATAGGGTTGTAATCTCATCAACCAATTAAATTTATACATGTTTGGATCTTATTTTAAACCTTATCATTTTAATTTATCCTTATTTAATCTATTTAAGTTTATTTGTGGTAATAAAATTCTAAATTTTAAATTATAACAAATAATTACTTATTTGTTGTAAATTTTCCATAATTGTTTAATTTATAACATTATAGACCATATAAATTTAAATTTATAATTTTTAAATATTTTTGTGATTTTTAAACAATTTTATAATATGTTATTTTTATAAAATAACAATAGTGTCAATTTTGACACTATTCATTTATTTGAATTTAAATAAAATATATACAGAAGATATGTTCGAACTAAAAGATTTAATATATTAATAAAAGGTCATATGTATCTATAAAATTAGTGGATCACATTAAATAGTTCATATAATATTTATTTTATTATTTTTAAAACCATTTATTTGGTTTATCTCTTAATAAAATAATTACTACATTATTTTTGTATAATTATTTAATATACTTATTTGTTGCATAAAAATTTAAAATAAAATCCTATGATAAATATTAATATATTAACTTTCACAATAATACTTTTACTAGAATTTATCATCTTAAAATCACAATATTTAAATTGTTATATTTATTAAATTATGAAGGTGACAACTTTGGCATCATTTAAAATAAAATAATATAAGTGTCATAATTACTTGTATATGACTCTAAATGGTCAAATATTCGACCATTGGATGATTATAGTTTAAATTTACATGTCCAATAAGTTTTTTTCAGGGTTTTGTGCCTTTTATGGTCACTATTAGATTAATAATAACTATATTCTTAATTTTTCACTAGATAAATAATTTCTGCATCACTATTGTGTCACAATTAATGATAATTATTTAATCCCAAAAAATTCTAGATAAATTCTCATGATGTATATAATTTTGTTAGATTTCTGGAGACTATTCATTTTCGAAGTTTTATGATGTTTATCACTAAGTTAAAATTATTATACTTATAAGATTAAAGAAAGTGACATGTTGTCACTTTCTTTGGTTTTAATAATAATTAAATTATTTTCATGGTCAAAAATCCATAAAATGAATCTAATCCGACCCTTAGTTGATATGGGTTTACTTTTAGCCATCAAATAGAATTTTGGCATGTGTTAGGGTAATTTTATAATATTATATTTACCCTTAATTACCCGATTTACCTTTAACTATGGTAAATAAAATTTACCGTAGTTACTATTCATAATTCCCAAAAATAAAAAGTAGCCTATTAACATAATTTGGACCCACTGATTCCAAATATGGAATCCATTTTTTAAAATTCAATACACGGAAGTTGCAGATATTAAATTAAAATTAATCCCGTTGTCGAATAAAAATGGGTTTTTGTTTAAAACATTGCAAAAGATTGAATTGATTTAACCTACGAATTCAAGGTAAAATCAATGCTAATGAAATTCATTATATTAAATGGTAAAAATATATTATATTTATACTTTAAAACCATTCAATATTATAATTTAACCACATAAGATATTACGATGAAAAAAGTTGTTTTTAATTAAAATATAGCGTGTTTTTACTATTCATTAAAAAATGAAAGTTATCGGAAAAATATCAAAACTTTATCTAATGTAAATTTTTATATCCTGATTCAAAAGAAGAATTTTATTTTGTCAAATTGAACATATAAACATGTCAAAAACTATATTTAAAGTGGGTGTGCCATCAAAAGGTGGCAAAACTTCATTTTTTTGAAAAATACTTATTTTACCCGAAAAATTTATTTTGTTCTTATACCATGTTCTAGAAAATGTGTAAGATGAATAATAATGTTTCAAAATTTAGTTAATACTATTCATAACGGCTAGTTCATGACAATATTATAATATTATATCGTTGTTTATTAAAACCCGGTATTACGTACAACACACGCTATCGAGGAAGGTCGCGATTGCGTGTAATGCAAGCCAAGTCAGGGTTGCGTGTTGTGAAAGAATCCTTCATTGTTTCGTATAACATAATCCAACCATATTTCATTTATACATTGAATATATATATATATATACTCAATGTTGCGTAGAATAACTATTATCAAAATTGTGTGTAACAAGATCCAAGAATAGTGTTGCGTATACTGCAAGCTAATACGGTGTTGCGTATAGCGCAAGGTAATCTTGGTGTAGAATACAACACAAGACATTAATTAAATTAAAATAATATTTTTCATAAAATCTCGGGGTGTTACATTCTACCCCCCTTAAAATGAATTTCGCCCTCGAAATTCGTCGGGGTTATAAATGGTTTACTACTTGAAATTTTGTTTAATAGAAACCCACATCGTAAAAAGGAATACCAAAACGTGGCTTTAAAAACTAAAGTATGAAATGTAACTGTTACCCAAATTAACTCATCACTGGGTTTCCACATAGGAGAACATAGGTATAAATATGGATATGGAAGAAAAATCTAACCATCAAGTTCCGGTGGAGAGTGGTAGAGAACATGGCTATGAAAAAGCCAACAATCACAAAGCTATTGATTTGTGATGATCTAGGGTACCATCTGATTCATAATATATAAGATCACTAGGACAACATTTTTGGTTTTCAATATCATTTCCCTAAAGTTGAAAATTTTGAATTAGAAGAAATACTTACTTGATTTTGGTACAATCTCACTGTTGTTCGTGAATTGAACAATTTCCACTTCATCCCTTAAAGAAATGAAGTTGAATTTTTTATTCGTGATGTGTTAGAAGATCATGTGATAGAATGATGGGTCATTCCATCTCGTTAAAACAAAAGGTTAGCAAAAGTTATAAGTCCATCTTATGGTTAGATTAATCGTATATGGTTCCAAAAATGAACTTATACTTCATATATCATACCGCTTAATAAAATAAAACTAGTTTATACTAACCAGGGACTTCCTGTAGGCCAGTGGTAGGCGATAAAGGCCAGTCACACTTAGGTTGTGGGTTCGATTCCCACAGTCTTGTCTGACGCGATGGGCTGTCGCCCGACCTGCAGGTTGTCCTTTTTCTAAAACTATATTACTATAACATCCCATCAATAATATCAAAAAACAAACAATACTAACTTATGTCCAACATAATCCATTCCAATCTTTAGGCTTATCCATAATACTTCAGTCCACTCTCAGAGATTTAATACCATCGTTTATCCCTATATATCATAAGATATATCTTGTTGGTCACATTCCAAACATTCAAAGGCCTTAATCATGTACTCTCTTGAATACCCATTGAACCGTATTGAAAAAATGAGTGTTGTTAAAAGTTAACTCTTTCCACATACCAAAATCCTCAAAATTCTATATACTCAAACCATGATATAACCTTCTCCTTATATCAGTCATGAGCTCATGAATACTATCAAACATTTAATTTTCTCCTTATCCCTTCATTATGCGCATATCATCTACATTCCAAAAATAACTGAATAACCTTTCATGGATACTGGTAACATTAATCATACACTTTCAAAACTCAAGGAAAGGAAATAGTGTAACAATCCTTAGATGTCTCTTTATTCCATAGTACCATGAGATTACTTATACAACATTACACATGATAAACATGTAATCATTCCACTACATTCTTAAACCATTGACCGAGCTTCAACAATTCTTTCATCTCAAATATCATTTGTAGTCTCTTCATCATCATCAACATAAATACTACCCATACAACCATACTGATTCTCTTCATGAGACTATACCTTAGGGAATTGGTTTTCATAATGCCCGTACATTCCACATTTAAAACATTTAACCATTGTTGATGTCGTAGCAATACCATTATCCTCATCCCTGGTGTTAACTGAACCTTTTCCTTTGCACTTACTGGCTTTGTGTCCTTCTTTTCCACACCCAAAGAATCTTCCAGTTCCTTTGAAACATTCTCCTTGATGCCTCTTCCCACATGATTTACATAAGGGAAATTGAACTTTCTTTCCTCTATGATCATCATGAAACTCCATCTTTCTCTTATTAGTCGAGTCAGGAAACTTACCAAATTTTACTTTATTGATCATATTATGAGATTGCTGATTCGGCATAATAATTATGTTTGGACTTCCAAATCCCATTTCATTTGATTTCTCATGAAGAATATCATTCCATTGTCCATCATATCCTCCATTATCGTGAATCATCTTGTTTCCAGCCATTTTCTAAAACCCAAAAAGAATAGTGTGAGATGCAAAAATCATGCTAGGGAAAACAACATAATAAAAGAGGGAGTAACCTTAATATATAACATCTTAGGTTAAATTCTAATATCTTTAGCGCAATTCTAGGAATATAACCTATACGTATACTTAACCTTAGAGACATCCCTAGACATACCTTAGAAATATCTCTAGGGATCTCACTAACGTTTTCACATCCTAGTTTCCAAAGGTTGACTAAACCTTTCCTCTGATACCAACTGTAGAGACCTGAAGCTTAACGTACAAGGATATTACATTAATTTTTTGTAATACTTAGTACATAACAAAAACACACACACAAGGATCGTAATAGTTTAGTGTCTTTGGAAACTCGGAATATAATCTTTTAATCCTGGTGAAAGATCTGCAACATCTCCCATAAAGATATTCCTTTTTTTTAATACCTAAAACCTTTCTTTATATCCTGGGGAAAAGAAAACATAAAAGGGTGAGCTCAAATGCTCAGTAAGGGTAAATAAAAGAAATATCAATCACATCATATACATAAGCACATAACTTTTGGAAATCTTAACCTGTAAAAGAGATCATAATTTCATAACCTGGGATAACTCATGCAGTGAAATGTAATCACAATAATCATAACTTAAAACATGAAACTTTGTGGCATACACACATAATCATAGAGAATCATTTCTTGTTGGTCAAGACTCATTGCCAAGACTATCTTAGTGGACAAAGTCCCTTTCTGAACCGAGTCACCCTCGTTTCAGTCCTGTTTCACTGAACCGGTATAACCTACCGTTCCAGCCATGTCTATCTCATGAGATATAAAATCTTTACCCAATGCATTGGAGGGAGATATAGGTCCCACCCATCTCTTAATGATACCATTCTTATGTGTGCCAAAAAATCATAAACCATACATCATTTCATAACCCATGTAATAAAAATGGGATTCTTAAACATCATGACATCATAAAACAATTCATATAAGATAAAGGAATTCATAAAAATAATTCCATCACAACATAACCAAATCAATGTAATAATAGGGATAGAAACAGAACCCTATGTTATCTTAGATGGAAAATAATTTTGATAAAACACTTAAAATGAATTCTTGAGGAAAATATCCTTTCTTCTTCAAAATCAATTTCTTTTCACAAAACGTCATGCAATTTTAAAAGAAAGAGATTTTATTGAAAATAGTCATGAAACCATTTGGAGGAAGCTTCATGAAAATAAGGCTTTATAAAACCGTAAAAATCTGTTCGTGCCGTATAAGTTAAAAAAAAACATTCTTCGTACTTTTTTCGGAAAAGTCAAAAAGTACCTCGTACGAAAAACGACAAAAGATTCCTTTCATATCTTTTACAAAAAACTCACTGAATGGTAAAATTGGATATAAACTATTGTAGAAGGATATAAATATTACATATTGAAGAAACATGGATGTGGATGATAAAATACACCCCAGTAAATTGCAAAGTATAAACAATCTCGGATAAAAATGAGATTGTGATATTTCCCTTACCTTAGGTCCGATTTGCTTCGTAAGTGTCCGAACCTCCTCTTCTTTGAAGCGCTGTTTTGAGACCTCCTCATAGGGCACTAAAATTGGTCTTTGAGGAAGACCAGAACCTCTAGGATGTTTCTAGGGAAGTGGAGAAAAGAATTTGGCAGGGGTTGGCTGAGCTTGAAGGCTCAAAGTTGTGTGAGGAGGAGAGGGAGGAGGTTCCCTTTTATAAGGGAGGAGAGGGGCACCTTTGGAATTCTTAAAAATATTAATTTATAATAAATATAACCCCACTTAAAAACCACCAAAAATGACTCATATTAGAAGATTATATGAGATAGGTTTATAATCTCATCAACCAATCAAATTTAGACATGTTTGGATCTTATTTTAAACCTTATCATTTTGATTTATCCTTATTTAATCTATTTAAGTTTATTTGTGGTAATAAAATTCTAAATTTTAAATTATAATAAATAATTGCTTATTTGTTGTGAATTTTCCATAATTATTTAATTTATAACATTATAGACCATATAAATTTAAATTTATAATTTTTAAATATTTTTGTGATTTTTAAACAATTTTATAATATGTTATTTTTATAAAATAACAATAATGTCAATTTTGACACTATTCATTTATTGGAATTTAAATAAAATATATACAGAAGATATGTTCAAAATAAAAGCTTTAATATATTAATAAAAGGTCATATGTATCTATAAAATTAGTGGATCACATTAAATAGTTCATATAATATTTATTTTATTATTTTTAAAACCATTTATTTGGTTTATCTCTTAATAAAATAATTACTACATAATTTTTGTATAATTATTTAATATACTTATTTGTTGCATAAAAATTTAGAATAAAATTCTATAATGAAGATAAATATATTAAATTTCACAATAATACTTTTACTCGAATTTATCATCTTAAAATCACAATATTTAAATTGTTATATTTATTAAATTATAAAGGTGACAACTTTGGCATCATTTAAAATAAAATAATATAAGTGTCATAATTGCTTGTATATGACTCCAAATGGTCAAATATTCGACCATTGGATGATTATAGTTTAAATTTACATGTCCAATAAGTTTTTGTCAGGGTTTTGTGCCTTTTATGGTCACTATTAGTTTAATAAAAACTATATTCTTAATTTTTCACTAGATAAATAATTTCTGCATCACTATTGTGTCACAATTAATGATAATTATTTAATCCCAAAAAATTCTAGATAAATTCTCATGATGTATATAATTTTGTTATCTTTCTGGAGACTATTCATGTTCTAAGTTTTATGATGTTTATCACTAATTTAAAATTATTATACTTATAAGATTTAAGAAAGTGACATGTTGTCACTTTCTTTGGTTTTAATAATAATTAAATTATTTTCATGGTCAAAAGTCCATAAAATGAATCTAATCCGACCCTTAGTTGATATGGGTTTACTTTTAGCCGTCAAATAGAATTTTGGCATGTGTTAGGGTAATTTTATAATATTATATTTACCCTTAATTACCTGATTTACCTTTAACTATGGTAAATAAAATTTACCGTAGTTACTATTCATAATTCCCAAAAATAAAAAGTAGCCTATTAACATAATTTGGACCCACTGATTCCATATATGGAATCCATTTTTTAAAATTCAATACACAGAAGTTGCAGAAATTAAATTAAAATTAATCCCGTTGTCGAATAAAAACGGGTTTTTGTTTAAAACATTGCAAAAGATTGAATTGATTTAACCTACGAATTCAAGGTAAAATCAATGCTAATGACATTCATTATACTAAATTGTAAAAATATATTCTATTTATACTTTAAAACCATTCAATATTATAATTTAACCACATAAGATATTACGATGAAAAAAGTTGTTTTTAATTAAAATATAGCGTGTTTTTACTATTCATTAAAATATGAAAGTTATCGGAAAAATATCAAAACTTTATCTAATGTAAATTTTTATATCCTGATTCAAAAGAAGAATTTTATTTTGTCAAATTGAACATATAAACATTTCAAAAACTAGATTTAAAGTGGGTGTGCCATCAAAAGGCGGCAAAACTGTATTTTTTTGAAAAATACTTATTTTACCCGAAAAATTTATTTTGTTCTTATACCATGTTCTAAAAAATGTGTAAGATGAATAATAATGTTTCAAATTTTAGTTAATACTATTAATAACAGCTAGTTCATGACAATATTATAATAATATATCGTTGTTTATTAAAACCCGATATTGCGTACAACCCACGCTATCGAGGAAGGTCGCGATTACGTGTAATGCAAGCCAAGTCAGGGTTGCATGTTGTGAAAGAATCCTTCATTGTATCGTATAACATAATCCAACCATATTTCATTTATACATTGAATATATATATATATATACTCAATGTTTCGTAGAATAACTATTATCAAAATTGTGTGTAACACGATCCAAGAATAGTGTTGCATATACTGAAAGCTAATACGGTGTTGCGTATAGCACAAGGTAATCTTGGTGTAGAATACAACACAAGACATTAATGAAATTAAAAGAATATTTTTCATAAAATCTCGGGGTGTTACAAAAACCAGGCCCACACATAGAATTGTGAACATGAAATCAGGTTCATTCATAAAATATATGCCTCATGAGTTATCAATATTTAACCAATGCATTAGAGGTAGATATAGGTCCCACCCATCACATAATGAAAACCATACATATGTGTGCTACAAGAATATAAATCATTCATCATATTAAAACCCAGGGAATGAAATGGGTTTCATAAAAATCATTCAATCACAAAATAACCCATGGAAAAAAATGGGTTTCATAAATATCATTCCATAATAACCATAAATCAATCATATGAAGTATAGGGTTATTATTATTAAAAAATTTCCCTATTAAATCATAAGTAACACAAATTAATGTTATCATAAATTTAAAAATAATTCTTCAAGAATATATCCTTTCTGATTTGAAAAAAAAATTATTTTCTTAAAACTCCATGAAATTTTAAAAGAAAACATTTTATGTTAAAATAACCTTATAATATTTTAATGTAATATTCAAGGAAATAAGTCATCCTAAAAGTGTAAAAATCCATTAATTCCATATAAGTTAAAAAAACATTCCTTTCGCACTTTTACCAAAAAATTCACAAAGTGCCTCATTTGGAAAATGACAAAAATATTCCTTTCAAAACATTTAGTAAAAATTCAAACATGGGTGAAAATAACTTTAAATATTAATAGGAGAATAGTAAAAACCTTTTGGAAAACATTTTTATAAAACATGTATAGAAGGATGAATATTTCCTAACAAAGATTTCAAACAAAATAACCCCAAATATTGGTGAGATTGGGAAATAAAATTATATAGATATGAAAATAACATAATATAATTTATAATACTCATAAAATATAATCATGGATAGAATGTACACAACATAGAAGAAATAAGTAGTGTATAAGGCATGTGTATTATAGAAATAAAAGCGAGACGGAAATCCCTTACCTTAAGTCCTGACTCTCATTGTACTCATACAAAATCATTGTATAATCAATATAAGTTTATTATAAATCTATTATAGAACCAAATTATTATATCTAATACCATATATGATTTTATTATGAATTTATTTTACCCTCTTATTAAAAATTTCATGTTAATGTTACACTTCGGGTAATATCTACTTTTCTTTTCGTATGTGTTTTGATTGGTTAATTTTTTTTTGTTCTAAAAATTATATCATGATTTCACTATCTCCATAATTATTTAAATGATATAAATATCATATATATTCATTATATATGTATTTAGAACAATCTATAAAATATATAATTGGAAAATGAAATACACCGTTCATGGAGATGTAGGTTGTACGTACCCAAGAACGTTGTTTCCATTTTCTTGTCATATTAAAATAAAGAAGGTAAATGAAATATATATAATAAAATTAAAGTATAATTATTATGACATATATATCATATAATTTCACTAAACCCATCCTTAATACATTCCATATTAAGTGTGAATGAATCACATCACTTTGAGGAGGCGGTGGTCCACACGTCCAAAAATAAAGTTATCGTATTTACAAAAAAAATGGAAAGAATGTAGGTATGAGTTATATAATAATTAAATAAGAATAAATACATCATATATATCATATATATCATATAAAAACATAAATTTAATAATTATTCCCAACCTTGAAAGGTTTAAATGGAAGAATTAATGACATCGGTTCGCAAGGTAGCAGTTTGTTGTACACACGAATGATTATTATGTATCGCATTTGATGGAAGTGTGTGTGATTATAGGTAAAACCATTAATATAAAAAAATATCATAATATTTAGGATATTTATTTTTATTATATAATAATTAAATAAAAATAATATATGGAATCCAAGTAATAAATAAAACAAAAACCTTCATTGATAAACATTACCTCTTATTCGGTAATCTCTTTTTGATTTTTACAAAAGGACTTATTTGGTTGGATATATGCCCAAAGTAAGGAATATAGGATTAATTTATGTAATTTGGGAGTATATTTGGATAGATTTTTTCTAAACCAAATATGTTTTGAAGTGGGAAGAAAAGGGAAGAAGAGGTTCCCTTTTATAAGAGAGTAAAGGGCCACTTTTGGAATTTTACAAAATATTAATTAATAATAAATTAAATCTAAATCCAAATACCTCCACATTTCTATTAATAATAAGATAAGATATTATTATGTTGTAATATAATAAACTAATAGATTTTATACAATTATTTTGTGTACATTTAAACCATATCATTTTGATTAACCCTTAGTTAATCTATTTTAATTTTTACTATAGTAACAAATTTTTCAATATTAAGAGGATGTAACTTTTACATATAAAGTGTCGATTAGATCATAAATGAAAATTTTATGATATTTTACACCATATATAATAAATTTTTTCTTATTTAATATTTTTATTATTTTTAAATAATTTAATAAAATATCATTTTCATAAAATATGATTAGTGTCAATTTTGACACTTTTTATAACATTGACTTCAAGAAAATAAATAAAGGAATATAACTTCAAAAAATCATTTAATAGACTTATAACATGTCATATTCACCTATAAAATTATTTTATCACCTTAATTAAGTAAAATTATATTTATTATAATATTTCTAATATAATTTAATTGATTATTTCATTAATTGAGTAATTATTGCATTATCATTGTGTAATTATTTATGAAAATAATTTTTTCATGAAAAATTAAAAAATAAATTAAATTATGGATATAAAAATTTTATATTTAATAATAATATACATATTCAATTATATGTTCTATTTAAATATATATTAAAAATATTATACTAATTAAAAGTAAGATTGTGACATTTTTTCACTCTCTTTTATGTTAATAATATCCAAATAGTTTTCATGGAAAATTGTCCCTTAAATTATTAAATTTAGATAATTATTTGTTAATTTTCTAATTTAATTCATCCAATATAATTTGGAAAGTATTATGGTAGTTTTTTAATATTTATAATATAATTTTTACCCCCAATTACCTAATTTACCCATAACTGTGGAAATAAAATTTACTAAAATTACTATTCATATTGTCTAAAAATTAAAGGGACTTAATAACTAAATTTTTACCTTATAAATAAATATATTTAATCCATTTTTTACAATTATAAACTCATAATTGGCTAAAATTGATTTAAAATTAATCTCGTTGATGGAATGAGAAAACGGGTTTCTTAAGTGAAAAGGCCCAAAAGATTAAAAAAATTTATCTTTAATTTCAATGTGAAATTGGTTCTATTTACCTAAATTAGATTAATGGATGTAAAATTATACTAATTATACTTTATAACTAATTAAAAACATAATTTAACTATATACATAAGTAGGATGAAAAAGTGGTTTTCAATTGAAATTCAGTATTTTTTCTCTATTCATCAAAACATGAAACTTATCATAAAAATATCCAAAATTTAACCAAAGTAAATTTGGATATCTGAATTTAAAAAAAAGAAGTTTATTTTATCAAATAAAAATTATAAAAGTGTCAAAATTATATTTAGAATGGGTTCTCCATTAAAAGGAAGTAAAATTACCCTTTTGAAAAATACATCAATTTATTCATGAAATTAATTTTTTTATTATCTCATGCCTATCAAATATATTGGATGTGTGTCAAAAAATTTGATTGAATATGTAATATATAAATTTTATTAAAAACATTCACCAATAATGGTTTTTTTAATTTATTGATATCAAATGTTGTTTGTACATAGAAAATAGTTTTCTAAGAAAAAGAATTTATTTATTTTCAAATAGTTCTTACTTTCAATTATAACAAATTTATGACCAAAGAATTCATTTTATAAACATTTTTAAATAATATTTTCATAATTTAGTTAGTCTTATTTTTAATTTACATTCCAATGTAAAGGTGGTATCTATAATAATATTTTAATGACAATATTAATAGTATATTATAGTTTGGTAAAACTTCGTCGTGCATGTAATGAAGGCTATCAAAAGAACTTGGAATTCTGTGTAACACAAGGAAAACATATCATTTTGTGTACCACAATCTAATCTAATTGTTTCATATAGTGAAACATTGACTTTGTGTTGCATAAAAATCAATAATATCTTGGTGGTTTTATATAACACAAGTTATATTCAGTGTTGTGTGAATTACAGAATATTGAAAAGATTGAATTAATTTGGAAAAAAATTATTTCATAGAATCTATGGGTGTTAAAGTTACCAACCTATTACGTGCCTCAATCCCCAAACTATAACTAACCACCAAATACTAAGAGACTCTAACCTCATAACATTCATGTTGATGATGCCCTAATACAAAAAAAAATAGGAAAATAACAAATCTATTTCAATACATGTTGCACCATCCATATTTAGGTGTCCATGATAAATCAATTGTTATATTCAAGATATTTCCAAGAAAATGATGAGTTTAGCACATAATTTTTAAATAATATCAATAATTTATAAAAAAAATATAGCCATGAAACCAACCCAGAATCAATTCTAAAATTTAAATCATAGTAAGGGATATATATTTCAGGATATATATATATATATAGTAGGAAAATAATTATACCAGAAGAAATAAATGTAAACAAAAAAATAACACTAATTTAACCAAATCATGCAAGCTTAAAGAAATTAATGACCAAACATAGTAAGTTATCATTATCTGTTTCAACAATATCATCATTTTATTACCATTTTAATTTGATTTATCTACCCTATGTAAGTTTCAAAAGGTAAAAATACCAATTATAATGGTAGTTATAGCATCAATAAACACCATATAAATATACATAATAAAGTGATTTATCATATCAATAAATTTAACAAATAATATCAAGAAAATAAGAAAACAACTACCAATAAATAAACAAACAATGGATAGTGAAAAAACAGAAAGTGGAAAATAAATATGACAAAAATATCTAATAATAAGAAAAAATGGATAATAAGTGAACCACTATCAGTTAACCATCATATATATTTCTTCCCTATACATTTTAATTTTAATAATTCCTTTCTACTTTCAATTATATCCTATATGAAACATCATATAAAATTATTCTAAGGATTTAAAAAAATTAATAATAGTTTATTTCAAAAGCTTGAAATGGTAAATTAAAATCCCCAATAATCAAACTTGAGGATTTAGAAACAAATAAACAATTAGGTAATTATAATATTTAAGTATCATTTCATAAAAGTTGAACAAAACATATTTATTGCCATTTCTTGCATGATTTTCAAGTAATCATAATACTTACATCACACCAAATTGATTTATTAATTAATGTTTATTATACTTCAATTCATCATTAAATTGATACATGTTTCCCTATAATGATTTAATATTAATAAAAACATATAAATACAAATCATAAAATAAATTTAAATTATGTAGTAAAAACTAGTACTCATTATGTTCCAGGCATTTTCCCAAAGCTGAAACGCTCCCTTGAGGTATTATGGAAATATCCAATGCCAGGATGGATCAAATTGAACATTGACGGTGCTTCCAAAGGAAACCCTGGTCCTTCCAGTTGTGGTGCTATCTTCAGAGACTCATCTGGTCAATGTCAGGGTTGTTTCTTTGTTGGATGTGGTCACTCTTCATCTCTGGAGGCAGAAATGCTCGGCGTCATTCATGCAGTTGATTTTGCTCTTCAAAGAGGTTGGAGAAAACTATGGATCGAAAGTGATTCAACCACTATCATTCATGCCATCTGGAATGGCAACATCCATCTAGCCTGGTCACTCACCACTCGTTGGATGAACTGCCTTAATTTGCTCCATGGGATTGATTATATAGCTACTCATGCCTACCGTGAAGCAAATGTCGTTGTTGATGCTCTTGCCAACAAAGGAGTCCATCAAACCATGACTTGGCTAGACTCTATTCCTCCTGACCTATTATATCTTTTTGATAGAGATTGTAAAAAAATCCCTTCCTTTCGCATTTTGTAATCCTTTTTTGCTTATCAATAAATTATGTTGTGGTCTTTGACCAAAGCACTACCTTTTAAAAAAAATATCACATTAATTCTCAATTTAAATCATTTTTCATTAATTCTAGTTAATCACAATATATATTAATCATGATTCATAATTCTTTATCAAGTCATACATGTTATGTAATAATAATTTATAATTCTAGTATGTCCTTTGATTTAAATAAACTCATAATTACAACTATAATTTATTTCCAATTAAATTTAAATTTTTTAATAGTTTACTAAACACATGGAATAATATTTAATGTTAAGGAACATTGGAATTTAAAACATTTTACTAAAATTTTTCTTTAAAAATATTTTAACTTAATAAGAGGCATGCTAAATTAAGAAAATTTTAAAGAAAATTATATCTGGAAATAAAAATATTCTAGACATTATTCACTATCAATGAAAATATATAATAATTCTAAATTAAAATAACAATTTATGTTCCAAACATGTTATTACATGTTTGATAATTATCATGGTTTAATCTATATAATTCAAAACTAACTTGAAATTTTAAGAAAATAAAATATCTTATTATGTTTTGATTTTATAAGAGAATATGTTTTATCTTATATGATTTAATTTATTATGAATGAATAAAACATAAATATAAATACTACATCATGTAAATATATTCTAGAATAAGTCAACACACAAAACAAAATTACCAATCAAAATTCTAACTTAATTTCAACCAATGATAATGATGCATGCAACCATCCTAAATTATACAACAAAATCAGTGCTTGTTTCACCTAATCATTCAAAATTTGATGTCATGATCCTTTTGTTGGATCATAGGGGGATATGAAACTTGGATACTAACAACTCTTCTTAACATTAATGGCTCCAAAATTGTTCATAAGGGGCCATAAATATCTGTTTTCTAGCTAGTCCCCCACTTTCATCACAAGTTAAGGTTAAATGACATTATTTCCCTACTGAAACCATGAAAACCTCACCTATTAATAACTCCAAACACCATTATATCAATCAACCAAAATCTTTGATAACAATTTTTCATGATGCAACTCCACTGGAACCCAACCTAGGTATGTAGTGATAAAAAATTTGACCCATGAAACTGAATTTCAAAAGGCCATGGGTTGGTGACTAGAATCGAGTATATATATCACATGTATCAGAGAAATTAACCACATAAATCCTAAGAAAATAATTCTAAACCATAAATAAACTCTATATATAAATACTAAAAAGATAACAATCCCATTATCAAATAGTCACAACATGTTAATGAGTATGATGCAAATAAGAATAATACAAGGATAGCCTCCTTACCTCTATCCCAACTGCCTGAATAGTAGCATCTCCAATATCCATCAGACTATCCTATAAAATAACTCAAAAAAATATAAAGGGGTGAACACTTAGAAGTACTGAGTAGGATCATATTTTTAAATAATTAAACATCCATGTGAATTAAATTTTTTAAGATATACATGTGTGAAATCAACTAAACATAAGAAAGAGTTAATTAGGTTAAAGGTTTAAGAAAGTAAGAAAATTAAATATGACATTATATGGAAGGAGGATGGTGTGTGGGATTGGATCACTTGGTGGAAATGGCCCTTCATTGGTGGAAATCATGTTATATCTAAGAAATAGGATCACAAATTGGTTAGTTTTAATGCGTTTTGGGGCACAAAACATGGAGATATTCAGGTGTTTGCCTTGGATGGAGGTAAACCCCTAATCGCTTTATTTTGGGAGAGCACCATGGGGATAATCATCAAAAAGGTTTCCAATTTCCCTATTGATGTGGATCCATATGTGGTAGTCAAAAGGTTATTGATGGGTAATAATTCATTTATTGTTATTCTTGTGCTTAAAAAGGGATAAAATTCATGGATACTGGATGAGATATGTCGTAGGTTCTTTACGATTTGGGAGTGTTATATCCCAATCCCAAAAAAGTGTACCCCTCAAGGGATAGCAATGTGAGAAGAGAGATAGTGACCCCTGAGTCCCACCTTCAGTAGGCCCCAGTTTGGCGACTAATACTATGGGTATAATAAACATGAAAATAGGATGTATTACCCTCTAAGAGAAACACATAAGGAAGATAGTGATAATATAGACATAAAAAACTCCTACTAATACCAAAATATATAGAAACACAAGTACATAAATGTAATTTCAAGAAAAAACAATTACAACTGGAAGGAAAAACTACAAGTACAAAAATAAGGTAAATACGGTTGTGACCAAGAATCCCAAATAGCTCTCACAACCCACAAGCTAGTAGTAACCAACCTGATATCAAACCTACTCCAACTAACCTGAAATAGTTTATATATACGTAGGGTTAGTATAACAGTATACTCAGAAGGATCCTCCTTAGAGCCTCTCATTTAAAAGTAAGAAATCATGTTAAAGAATAGTGAACAACAAGTGAAGCTAAATCATCACCTAAACAGGTATACTATGTTCCCAACCTCATCATGGGTACTCTCACCAAGTATCACATAAAATATAATATAATATAATAAATAATTTCAATGGTACCCCTGCTACTACTTCCCCACTAGTTTATTACTTTTCCCCAACGTCGCACGTCCTGGGCATCTCTCTCTAAAAAGGCTACCCACAGACACCTAGGTGAAGCACCGCAACATGAACCTTATGAAACACACACTACTATGCCCAAATTTTAAAAAGTAACCAAGTAGTTTCTAGGAGCCACCAAATCCTACATAATGTGTATCATATATCAGGTATTATACCTCAAGCCATTACAGCCCATACACTGAGTAAGGATCCTTAATCCATCACATCCCATACACGTTATACCTGTAGTATCCCTTAGGAAACTATATCTAGATTATGTGTGTGTGAAATAACCACAAGATATTACATCCCTCTACGCACATATATGTGGAAAACTAACTATCGTGCATACCAGTACAAGTAACTTCCAAATGAGGAGAGTGGTCCAAAGGGGTAGTCAGCCATCCATCCTCCCATAAGGATATTGGGGAAAACACCCCCCATGGATCATAATCCTTGAGGTGTGAGTTTCCCTAACATGTAGGGTAGAGTAGTGTATAGAAATACAAAATGTACATGATATAATATAGCTCACAACCACACTATGGGAATAACCTAGTCTTAGACTCAACTACTACTAATCTATCTAAGGCTCTGGGTTTCCACTGCTAAGACCAGATATCCTATAAGTACACAACCATTTATAGAGATACATTAAATTACTTTATAAATTTTCATCAGTTGAGATTTGTCTTAATTAATTACTTAACCATTAATTACCCATTATCATTTCCATATTAAATTTCATTAGCATCACAATAAATTTACATTCCCTCTAGGAATAAGCAAATTGAGTTCACGACATCTCAGGATTATAACCTCATCATTGTATCCTAGTAAGCTTCAACCCCGTGGGTTAAACATTTATTCATTTATTTAACAATCATAACCACTTTCCATATTTCTAGGTATTTTATAAAAACATTCTAAGATACCAAAAACAAGGGGCTCAACATGGTGAGTAGATGAACTACTTGTCAAGTCTTCACCACCTATAACAGGAGAATAGACTCATCCAATCACAATAAGATAAACATGGAAAACACATGGAATACCCCAAAAATATTCACCTCTCTTGGAAAGAGAGTAACCAAAACCACATGCATCAAGTAGTGGGTAAATAATATCAGATAAAAAAGAAACAAAATCAAACAAGCATCCAACTTCTATATCAACATGTAAGCCCAACTTTAACTCATTCCATCATCTCTAGTGTCCACCATGACACCACATACATAAACTGATGCATCTTTCCACTCTAGGAATCAACTTATGCCACAAAAATCAGGCATCCCTAACCCACATGTCACAACATCCCTCCATCCTTAGAAATCCTAGGCTCACGTCACATCTGGGCCTCCCTACCCCACAACTACAATAGCCCTCTAGGCTCATCTATAACACAAGCAGTAGTAAACAAACATAGAAACTTGTCTCTTTTCCCTAAAGAAATGATTCATCATTCACGCACAATGATCTCTCACAGATCCAAATCATAATTCGCGTGGCCTTTATAAGAAAGTGAGAAAATTAGTCCTGACAAAGGCATTATCTTTTATCACACAACCATTTTTTATTCCATCTTGAATTGACTGATTCATTATTCACAGGTTCCAACTATGAGCAACCTAAGCAAAAATCTATAAAAAATTAATTAAAAAATTAATTTAACATGACTTTAATTATTTTATCAACAAGAATAAATATGATTCAGGTTTATTAACCAATTCAATTAAACATGCATATCTCCATCAATTTGATTATAATCAAATTGGAACAACAACAACTAGATCCATTAAACATTCCTCTTAAATTCCTTTAACCAATTAATTATCAATTAATTATATATTTACATTATTTAAAAATTTCCATCAATAAAAACATGATAAACCAATAAAGGCATAAATATCACATTATCTAGAAAGTCAATAGGCAAACTGTTATCACAGTTCCAACAAAAACATCATCAAGCGATCAATATCAATTCCTTAATCTAGTTCAAGTATTAAATCGGTTCAATTTCATTATGACCTAAGGGGATAAATCATGTTAAATCTACGATTTCACATAAATAAATATAGAATCAATGAATCCCATGCCTCAAAAGGTTATAGACATTCTTCACACGAGAATGGACCATGAAAGGGATCTCTGATCACCCCTCCCACAAGATCTACATCCATCTAGGGACACAATGGAACTACTTCACCAAAAACAATCAATAAAACCCCATCAGAACCATGGGAGATCATACGCCATCACATGGAAAGAAAAATAGAAGGAAAAAAGAGATCAAACTGGGAGAACCTGCAAGAATAGAGAAAGAACGCACCTTAGATCAAAGGAGGGCCATTATGGATAGAAGGAGGGAATCTAAGAATAGATCCATGATAAAGTAATCCCAAAGATGTAAAAGAGGGGTTTCCTGGTTTCTTGAAGTCAAGAGAGAGCTGTTGAAGCAATAGGGTTTGACAACCTGAGCGGTTGGAAAATGTTTTAAAACATATAGCAGTAGGGTATTACATGACGTGCAATCCCCTTTCACATCATGTAATGCCTTAAGGTCAATTTTCATAGAAAAATCTGTCACCTCTTAATTTTATTTATTTTTCAAACCTGAAATATTATATGATGTGAATCCCACTTTCACATCATCAAATTATTCTACATGGCATGAAACCAACTTTCACCTCATGAAAGTTCCGTGCTCCCAATTCTTAGCACCCAAACTCTTCCAAACTTCATTTGAGCCTCCCCCAAGCTCCAAAAACCTTATTAAATGAAAATGTTCGATTTATGTGGATATAGTCCCTTATATTAGATACCTATCAAAATATTATCATACTTGAGAATCCAAAACCAACCCAAAGAGAAAAGATAAAATGGATTATCCAAACATCTACCCCGCAAGATACCTCTCAAGGCTCTCACCACCACATGAGCTCAACCGCTTCATCAAAGAAACAGTGTGAAACCATGAAAAATCCTCAACCAACTCTGAAAAAATCTCACGAGGAAGATAACTCTCAAAATAGAGAAAGCTAACACAAGAAAAAATATAAAGGAATATCAAAAATAGAAAAGGTATATGACCACAAAATTAAAAACCTTATAATAGAAGAGATAAACATCAAAAATCTCGGGGTACTGAGTGTGTATCTATGACTTGTGTTCCCAGGTACTCTCCTCCATGACACCATGCCACTATAAGATACGAACCAAGGGGATATCATGCCTGCACAATACCTTTTTTGGGCTGTCCTGGATCTCTAATGGTTGATCCTTAAAGTTCGTATCATTATCAACATCTATCTCACCCCAATCGATAATGTGAGAGTCGTCATAAAGATAACAACAGATCTGTGACATGTGAAAATCATTTTTTATCTGACTCATTTATGGGGAAAGTATTATCCAATATGACACAACTCAAGCATGATCCAACACCTTGAAAGTCCCAAAAACATAGAAGAAAACTTACTCCCATGGAAAAACCTTTACTTCCCATGATGAGAAGCCACCTTCATGAACACATGATCACCAACATAGAACTCCAAAAGTCACCTCCTATGATCTCCATAGTATTTTTTATGATCATGTTCTTCTTTTATCCTCTCATGAATCACCTGAACCATCTCTGCCATGTTTTTTACCAATTTCATCCTAAGAATTGCTTACTCTCCAACCCCAGTCCATCACAATGGAGAACGTAAAGTTCAGTCATACAAGGATTCAAATGGCTCCATGTAAATGGTGGAGTGAAAACTATTATGGTAAGAGAACTCTAATAAAGCCATGCACCTCATCCATGAACCTCAAAAATCCAGGACACAAGAGTACAACATGTCTTCAAGAGCCTGGATGGTCTGATCTATCTGACCATCCATCTACAGACAAAAAGTAGTGTTAAGGCATAGGTGAGAACCAAAAGCATGATGGAGACCTATCCACACCTTGGAGGTAAAATTAGGATATCAATCGAAAATGATCATCTTTGGGACTCCATGGAGTCTCACCACCTCTTCCTTATATTGCCTTGATAATACTTCCACTGATCATGAATCCTTAATTACTATAAAGTGGGTTGATTTCATCAAATGATCCACTACCACCCATATAGAGTCATAGCATCCCTGAGATAAATGTAAATTGGGAACAAATTCCCTTGATAGGTCCTTCTACTTCCACTGAGGAACATCTAATGTCTAGAGAAACCCACAGAGAACACGGTGCTCAACCTTCACCTTCTAGAAGACCAAACATCAAGATAAAAACTCTGAAACTTCATGCTTCAAACCAGGCCACCAAAACTAACTCCTCAAAGCTTGGTACATCTTTTTTACATCAGGATGTACCACTAAGGGTGAACTATAGAACTCTCTTAGAACCATATCATGCATTTCCAAAGAAATAAAAAGTCTACCCTAAAACAACACTAGGTGTTGTTTATCCTAAAACTAACCCTTAAGGGCCTCACCACAAATAAATCACTCTCTTCATACCTCCCCCTCAAGGTCCCCCAATTGGGAATCTTCCACTTGTATCACCATAGATGAATGCACCTTCATCTGGAAAAGACAACCTATGCCCCCAACTTCTCCCATATCCAAATGTAATGTTTAAATTTATTCCATCACCCTACAGGAATCACCTAATTCACATATTTCATCACTAAATGACTTCTTTTTCAATGCATCAGCCACAAAATTTCCATTTCCAGGTGTATACAAAATCTCAAAGTCATAATCTTGTAATAACTCCTTCCACCTACACTAATGTAATTTTAAGTCATGCTAGGAGAAAACATACCTCAAGCTCTTATGATCGATGAATACCACAAAACGCTCACCAATGAGATAATGTCTCCCTATCTTTATGTAAAACACCACCAATCATGGGTGGCGTAGTAACGTTTGTGGGGATGTAACTACTGAAACCCATAGGAAACTTCTGATCACTTCTGCATCATAACAAATCCCAAACCAAGACACGAAGCATCATAGAAAACCTCAAATTGAACTCTTTCTATTGGAAGACAAAGAATTAGATCACTGATCAACTTCTACTTCAGATACTCAAAAGTTGTCTGACATTGATAAATCCACAAGAATGCATGATCCTTTCTCTTCAATGCTATCAAAGGAGTCACAACCTAAGAGAAATCAGCTACGAACGTCCTATAATAACCTAAAAGATCAAGGAAACTTTTTACCTCTACCACTATCTTGGGGGATTCTCAAAACACAACTGCCTCTATCTTCGACAGATCTACAACTACTCCCTATTAGAACACAACATGCCCTAATAAATGGACTTCTCAATCCCAAAACTCACACTTTATAAACTTCCCAAATAGCTGTTGATGATAAAGAACTCCCAAAAAGGCACGCAGATGCTCTACATGCTCCTCCTCAAACATGGAGTACAAAAGGATGTCATTAATGAAAACCACCATGAACTTATCAAAGAACTCATAGAACATAGAATTCATTAACCCCATGAACATGGCTAGAGAATTTATCACAACGAACTCATAATTCCCATGATAACAATGGAAATAAATCTCTGGAATATCCTCATCCTTCACTCACATATGATGATACCCTGAACACAAATTGATCTTGGATAACTAACTATCACCCTTAATTTGATCGAATAAATCATCGATCCATGGAAGAGGGAAGAGTTTCTTCACATAAACTTGGTTCAAGTGACGATAATCAATACACAACCACAAACTTGTGTCATCCTTCTTCACAAAAAAAACTAGTGCATCCCATGGTGACACACTTGGATGAACAAAACTACACTACAATAGAACTTTGAGTTGTATACGCATCTCTCACAACTTAGAAGGTTCTAACCTATATATAGAAATCGAGATAGGATACATGCCTGGTTGTAGTTTAATCCCAAACTTGATCTCTCATCGAGGGGGTAATTCTACAACCTCCTCTAGAAAGACATCTGGGTACTCTTCTATAACCCTAGGAAATGATGATTATTGAACCTCTAAGGAACTCATCATAATTTCATCCATCAAAGATGAAAAGGACATAACATTCCTATAAACTGTTCAAGGGTCTCACTCACCAACAAACACTAGTGGCTCTTCATCAGCATCAAATAACACAACCTACCTCCCAAATAAATACATGAAATCCTACATCAAATACAACCAATCCATGACAAGTATGATTTCATATGGTTGTATCCATAAACAAATGTAATCTCCCCAAGATTAGTGGTTTCCCAAAACTAGATCACAATGTCAACATACATTAAACAAGTAATCTTTTCCTCTAACTGGAATAGTCAATGCCAAGGGCACTAGAAGTATCTCTACCTCAAGTCCCAAAGAATGGACAATTGTAGATAATATGAAGGAGTGAGCCACTCCTAAATTAAACAAGGAATGAACCTGAGTATAAAACAAGCAGAGATTACCTCGAACGACGTATGTCTCTCTTAGATATGGCAACGCTAAAGCATGGAGTTGACCAAGGCCTTCTCTACAGCCTCTTTGTCTATGTTGATGACCCCATCTACGGCCACACTCTGCTCTTTGAGGATTAAAAGCATCCTGGGGATGTCCTCTTCCTACCCCATATGCTCTCTGCTGATCCCAAACTGGAGAAACATGCTGCTACTACCTCGGCTGGAATTGCCTCAATAGAAAAACCTAAAGCAGAACAACTGGCGCACGCTGACTGTTCAAAAAGTTTGGGCACTCTCTCTAATGATGACCTCGGACTCCAAAAGAAATAAATGAATCTAATCTCCTACAATAGTCTTTATAGCCACTTCCCTTAGAGAAATGAAACATTGAGCATTGAGACCTACACCCAACTAATCATAAGTTCTTCTATCCTGACAACTGAGAACTTTGGACCATTGCTCTGCTTCGTGAGGAATCTTGACGACTCCCCTATTTTAATGATTTAGTTCTAGATAAAATCCTCTTGATGACCTCTACTCTTTCCAGTATCTCAAGATACATATTCAGCATAAATGGGGTGACCTGGTGCCAGATATTTGGATACAAATCCTCCACAAAATGCCTCGCCCTGGCCTCCTCATCCAGCAAAAGGTCTAAAGTATATCACAAAATGTTCCTAAAATAGATTAAAAACTCTTACACACTGGAGATCCCCTACCGAAGGGTAATCATCTACTGGAGACTAGTCTCTATCATGGTCAAAGAAAGAAACTCGTCTATGAACTAGTCTCAGAACTCCTCATATGAGACTGTCAGCTCCTAGCGATCTCTGAGGAACAAGAACCACCATTGTCTCACTTCCCCATGCAACATTGTCAAATCCAATGACACCCAGTCCTCCTTACAATAATGGATCAAACTAAAATCTATATCAAACTCCTCTAACCATTCTTCTATAACTACATCTAAAATATATACCTCATATGTCACGACCCCCTCCCCACAAAGTGTACCCCTCCTGGGCCGGCAATGTGAGAAGGGAGATAATGAACCTCGAGTTCCGCCCCTAGTAGGCCCCGGGTTGGCGACTAGAACTGAGGGTATAATACACACACAAATGGGAGGCATTACCCTCTAAGAGAACACATGCAGAAGAGAGAGATAGAATAAACTCCAATCGACTCCAACTTAGAACTGAGATATAAAAGGAAACCAAGTACATATATGAAATGTCATGAAAAAGTACTACAACTGAAAGGGGAAACTAAAAGTACCCAAAAGAAAGTAAAACGACAGCGACCATAAGTCCGAACATCTCCTTCTCCAACCACACTCTAGAAGTAACCATCTTGATCTCCAACCTGGTCCAAGTGACCTGAAAAAATAGTTTATATATACATAGGGTGAGTATAACAGTATACTCAGTAGGATCCTCCTCAAGCCTCTCGTGCAAAAGTAAAGAAAGCATGCTAAATCCCAGTGAACAACAAGTGAAACTAACTCGTTACCTAAACAGGTATACTAAGTTCCCAACCTCACCATGGCTACTCTCACCAAGTAACGCATACAAGAATATAGCATATAGTAAAGAATATCAAGGGTACCCCGCTACTACTTCCCCACTGGTTTGCCGCTTTTCCCCAACGACATACGTCCTGTGCATCTCTCTCCAAGGCTTTCCCGCAGACACCTGGGCTAAGCTCCACAATCTGCACCTCGTGCACCACATAGGCTTGCCTGCAGACACCTGGGCGAAGCACCACACCGTCCTCACAACCAAAAGTAACCAAGTAGTTTCCGAGATCCACAACAGCTCGCATAACGTGTATCATACGTCGGGTATAATACCTCAATCCATTACAGCCCATACTCCGAGTAAGGATCCTCAAGCCATTATAGCCTATACACGTTACACCTATAGTAGTCCATAGGATACTATATCCAGAATATATGTGTGTGAAATAACCACAAGCCATTACAGCCCTCTACACACATATATGGGTAAAACTAACCACTGTGCCTACCATCACAAAGATCTACCAAGATAAGAGAGCGGGGCCAAAGGGGGTAGTTAGCCATTCAACCTCCCATAAGAATGTTGGGGAAAACACCCCCCCCAGGGCTCAGAATCCCCGGGGTGTCAGTTTCCCTTACCGACAGGGTGGAGTAGCGTATAGAAACACAGAATTACAGAATATATATGACTCACAACCATACTATGGGCATTACCTAGTCATAGGCACAACTGCAGCTAACGTCTCTCAGACTCCAGGCTGCTACTTCTAAGACTAGGCATCCTATAAGCACACAACCATTTGAAGAGCTTTATTAGATTACTCCATTCTCATTTTATCAGTTCCACTGTACGTTAATTAATTCTTTAAACATTAATTAACCATGAACAATTTACCATATTAAACTAAATTGGCATCACATTCAAAAACTGCTCCTTTTTAGGATTCACATCACTATTAAATTCCAGTTTCTCCATCCCCGTAGATTATCACCATTTAAACAAACTTTCATTTCAGAATTACTTTTCCATAATCTCAGGCATTCTAGAAAAACATCCTATGCTACTAAAAACAAAGGGGCTCAACACGGCGAGTAGATATACTACCCGTCGAGTCTTTTCCGCCTATAGCAAGAGCATAGACCCATCCTCCATCGAGAGGCTAAACACGGAAAGCATGTGGCATACCCCGCGTATCTTCGCCTCCTTCGGAAAGAGGGTAAGCAATACCAGCTGCCTTGAGCAGTGGGGAAAAGTAAAGCAGATAAACAACCAAACCAAACCACCAACATCAAACCATCACATTCATCTCATACCATCATCCTTGGTGTCCTCCCTGACACCCACATGCATAAACCGATGCATCTCGCCACACTAGGTGTCATCCGCTTCCACAACCACAAGTCCCCATACCTCCACATATCACAACAGCCATCCAGGCTCACATCAAATCACAAGCAGCAAGAAATCAAAGATCACAAAATGGTCTCCCGGCCCTTTAACAAGGCATTCAGCCTTCATACAAAATGAGCACTCAGAGCTCCAAACCACAAGGCATTCAACCTTACAAGCAGGTAGGTAACTCTGAACCCTTTTTAATTTATTGAACTAATAGTTCTTTAATCCATCTTGAATTAACAGATTCATTAACATTCCTCTTTATCTTTAGCCAATTATTTAACAAATAATTCCGGCTTTACGTTCTTTATCAATTTCCATCATGAACGAGCAACTAATTAAAGAAAATCATAGATATCACTCTATCTAGGAAAACATGAGGCAAACCGTTATCACGGTACAAAGCAACAACATGCAATCAACCAATTCTTTTAATCCGGTTCAAGTATTTAATTAGGTCAATTTCATTGTGATCCAAAGGACTAAATCATGCTAATTCTACGATTGCACATACACAATTAGAGAAGCCATGAATCCCCTACCTCGAAGAGTTCTTGACGTCCTTTATCCACACAACGAGCTACAATCCTTCTCTCGCGAAAACTTCATCCACCCGAGGATGCCACAGTAAGTCCCAACCAACCAAACCCCATTAGAACCATGGAGATTACATGGTAATATGGAAGGGAGAACAAGAGAAGGTGATCCCTGAAGGAACGATGATAAAACATACCTTATATCGAAGATTGATCGACATGGCTCGGTTGCATCCAAAACAGAGCAGAACCAATCCTAGGAGTAAAGATTGATTGTGAAACTCCTACGGAAAGGATTGAAAGGTTATAGCGTCTTGTAGATGAGAACCAGGAGGAAGAACAACGAAGAATGATATCTCGTTCCTTTTAAAAAAAATTAGAGAGGCGACGGTTTAAGATCCGATTTATTCTCCATTAAAAACGGATCGCATTAACCCACGCGGTTTGACCAAGTAAAAACATCCCGGCCTTAGGAATAATTAATATAGAATTTATGTCCTTTGAATCGGTCTTAAAGTCCTTAAAATAAAGTTTTAAAAGTATTTTACGTCAAAGAAAACGTCAAATTTACGAACCTGGAAACACTGTTCACATACTCAAAATTTGGCAAAGTATGGAATCGGTAGCTCTCATGAAGTATGGAAACACTGTTCATTCGTGAAATTTGGCAAAGTATGGAATCGGTAGCTCTTAGGATTCTGGAAACACTGTACAAGTCTACCGATAGAAGTCCACCGATAGAACCTCACCGATAGAAACATTGTTCAAGTATACCGATAGAAGTCCACCGATAGAACCTCACCGATAGAAACACTGTTCACTGAACCTCACTGATAGAAACATTGTTCACTGAACCTCACCGATAGAAGTCCACCGATAGAACCTCACTGATAGAAACACTGTTCACTGAACCTCACCGATAGAATTCCACCGATAGAACCTCACCGATAGAAACACTGTTCACTGAACCTCACCGATAGAAACACTGTTCACTGAACCTCACCGATAGAAGTCCACCGATAGAACCTCACCGATAGAATCTCTGTTCACTGAACTGGAAATTTGGCAAGGTGTTAGCCGAGCTACTGCTAGACTGCGGCTACCAGTATACCGAGCTATCAGTACGCCGCGGCTACCGGTAAACCCAGCTACTGGTAAGCGGTGGCTACCGGTAGGCAGCAGCTACCGGTAGACCGAGCTACCGGTAGGCAGCAGCTATCGGTAGACCGCATCTACCGGTAGACCGAGCCACCGGTAGGCATCAACTACCAGTAGACAGCAGCTACCGGTAGACCGAGCTACTGGTAAGCGGCAGCTACCGGTAGGCAGCAGATACCGGTAGACCGAGCTACCGGTAGGCAGCAGCTAGGGGATAAGTCACCTTGACCTCCCGGAACACCTCCAACACCACATTTTCACAAAGTAATGGACCAGGGAGGTCCGGGCCATTACATTAGATACCTCTCAAAACATTCTCATCCTCGAGAATTAAAAACCAACTCAGAGGAACAGAGGGGTCCGAACAACCACCCCATAAGATACCTCTCAGGGAAAGACCGCCATGAGTTGTTCGAAAGCTGGAACAAAGCTACGATATCCGAGAATATGGAAACAAACAATCCATATCCAAACAATTCAATCATAACATCACACAAAAAAAAGGTACATAAATAAAACATGAAAGGTCTAACCATAAAGGAAACGTCATTACATGAAAAGAGTTAAACATTAAACAACTCTAGGTACTGAGCACGTATCTGTGACTCACGCTCCCAGGTACTCTCCTCCATGCCACCATGTCGCCACAAGACACCAACTAAAGGAATAGAACGCCCACGCAACACCTTCTCCTTGTGGTCTTGGATCTCCACAGGTCGCTCCTCGAAGGTTGCATCATCGTCAATATCGATCTCTCCCCAATCGATAATATGAGATTCATCATGAAGATAATGACGGAGCTGTGATACATGGAAAACATCATGTATCCGACTCATCTGAGGGGGAAGTGCTACTCGATATGCCACAGCTCCAACATGAACCAACACCTCGAAAGGCCCAACAAACTGGGGAGAAAGCTTACTTCCACGACCAAACCTTCGTTGCCCACGGCAGGGAGTCACCTTCAGAAACACATGATCCCCAATATTAAACTCTAAGGGTCTCCTTATTTGATCAGCATATGATTTCTGACGATCCTGTGCTGTCTTCATCCTCTCACGAATCACCTGAACCATCTCTGTTGTATTCTGCACTAGTTCTGGTCCAAGAATTGCTGACTCTCCGACCCCAGTCCAGCACAACGGAGAACGTCATGGCCGGCCATACAAGGCTTCAAACGGCGCCATACCGATGGTAGAGTGGAAACTATTATTGTAAGTGAACTCTACCAAGGGTAAGTGCTTCGTCCATGAACCTCCAAAATCAAGAACACAAGAGCGCAACATTTCTTCAAGAGTCTGGATGGTTCGCTCTGTCTGACCATCCGTTTGAGGATGAAAAGCAGTGCTAAGGCACAGTTGAGAGCCAAAGGCATGCTGGAGACCTCTCCACACCCTGGAGGTAAAACGAGGATCTCGATCATAAATGATCGTCCTAGGTACTCCATGGAGTCTCACCACCTCCTCTAGATACTGCCTCGACAAAACTTCCACTGAGCTCGACTCCTTGATCACTATGAAGTGGGATGATTTTGTTAAACGATCCACTACCACCCATATAGCATCATGTCCTCCTGGAGCTCGAGGTAAACCTATAACAAAGTCCATTGAGATGTCCTCCCACTTCCACTGATGAATCTCTAAGTGCTGGAGAAGACCACCAAGAACACGGTGTTCGGCCTTCACCTTCTGGCAGACTAAACATCGAGACACACATTCTGCAACTGTACGCTTCAGCCCAGGCCACCAAAACTGACTCCTCAAGGATCGGTACATCTTCGTCACACCAGGATGTACCGCCAAGGGTGAACTATGGAACTCTTGGAGAACCGTCTCGCGCATCGCCAAGGGAACAAAAAGCCTGCCATGATACAACACTTGGTGTTGTTCATCCTCCGACCAACCATCAGGGGCCTCACCACATACAACTCTGTCTCTCCAAACTTCCACCTCTAGGTCACCCAACTGAGACTCTTCCACCTTCTGCATCAGGGATGACTGCACAGTCATCTGGAAAAGACAACCTCTACCCCAAACTTCTCCCATATCAAGATGCAAAGCTGATAGCTCTTCCATCACTCTCCAAGAATCACCAGATTCACGCACAACATCATTACGTATCTTTCGGCTTAGTGTGTCAGCTACAACATTCCCTTTTCCAGGTGTATACGATATTTCAAAGTCGTATTCCTGCAAAAACTCCATCCACCGACGCTGCCTCAAGTTCAAGTCATGTTGGGAGAAAACATACCTCAAACTCTTATGATCGGTGAAAACCACAAAGTGCTCACCAATGAGGTAATGTCTCCACAACATTAGAGAAAACACCACGGCTGCCAACTCAATATCATGGGTGGCATATATGCATTCATGGGGACACAACTGCCGAGACCCATAAGAAACAACTGACCTCTGCTGCATGAGAACACAGCCTAGCCCCAGATGTGAAGCATCACAGAAAACATCAAACTGGACTCCCTCCGCTGGAAGACAAGGGACTGGAGCACTTACCAACTTCTCCTTTAGATACTCGAAAGCTGTCTGACACTGATCAGTCCATATGAACGCTTGATCCTTCCTGGTCAAAGCTATCATAGGATTCGCAACTCGGGAGAAATTAGCTACAAACCTCCTATAATAGCCTGCGAGACCAAGGAAACTTCTCACCTCTGACACGGTCTTGGGGGCTGGCCAAGACACCACTGCTTCTATCTTCAAAGGATCCACAGCTACTCCCTGTTGGGAAACAACATGTCCCAAGAAACGAACTTCTCGAGCCCAGAACTCACACTTGGACAACTTCCCAAACAACTGATGTTGGCGAAGAACTCCCAAAACGGCTCGTAGATGCTCTGCATGCTCCTCTTCAGATTTGGAGTACACAAGGATTTCGTCGATGAAAACCACAACAAACTTGTCCAAGAATTCACGGAACACAGCATTCATCAACCCCATGAAAACAGCTGGAGCATTCGTCATGCCGAATGGCATTACAAAAAACTCATAATGCCCATGACGACAGTGGAAAGCAGTCTTCGGGATATCCTCATCCTTTACACGCATCTGATGATATCCTGACCGCAAGTCTATCTTTGAGAACCAACTTGCACCCTTCAGTTGATCGAATAGGTCATCAATCCGCGGGAGAGGATAGCGGTTCTTTATTGTCACTTTGTTTAACCGACGATAATCGACGCACAACCGCAAACTGCCATCAGCCTTTTTCACAAACAAAACTGGTGCACCCCACGGTGACACACTTGGCCGAACAAAACCACACTGCAACAGACCATCGAGCTGAATACGTAGCTCTCGTAACTCATAAGGGGCCATCCTATACGGAGACATAGAGATAGGAGACGCTCCTGGCTGTAGCTCGATCCCAAACTCGATCTCTCGTCGAGGGGATAAGGATACAACCTCTTATGGAAAGACGTCAGGGTACTCCTCTACAACCCTAGGAAACGCCAATTGTTGAACCTCTGAAGAACTCAGCGTCATCCCACCCATCATGGATGATAAGGATGGAACTCGTCTATGACTCATCCTAGGATCTCTCTCACCAACAAACACCACTTTCTCTCCATCTTCATCAAAGAAAACGACCTTCTTCCTGTAGCAATCCACAACATCCTGCACCGAATACAACCAATCCATGCCAAGTATGACATCATATGGTTGTATTCGCAAACATAGGAAATCTCCCCAAGAGCGGTGTTACCCCAACACTAGCTCACAGTCTCTACATACTTCAAACAAGTCAGCTCAACCTCCAACTGGCGTAGTCAATGCCAAGGGAACTGGAAGCCTCTCTACCTCAAGTCCCAAAGCATGGACAAGGGTTGGTGATATGAAGGAGTGTGTTGCTCCTGAATCAAACAAGGCATACACCAAGGTAGAAAACAAGCAAAGGGTACCTCGAACGACATCTGGCTCACCTGGGGCTGGTAACGCTAGAGCATGAAGCTGACCACGACCTCCTCCACGGCCTCTCTGACCCTGATGACGACCACCACCACAGCTGCGCTCTGCTCTCTGAGGATGGGGAGCATCATGGGGTTGTCCTCTATCTGCTCCATCTACCCTTTGGTGATCTAAAACTGGTGCAACCTGCTGCTGCTGCCTCGGCTGGAACTACCTCAACGGAGGAACCTGGAGTGGAGCGCCTGGTGCACGATGACTGCTCTGAAAAGTCGGGCACTCCCGCTGCTGATGACCACGACCACCACAAGAAAAACAAGCGCCTGATCCCTTGGCATAGGTCTGAGAGTTTCTACCTCCGAAGAAACGAGATGGGAAGGGCTGGGACCTACCCCCAGGTGAACGGAAACTCTTCTGTCCTGAAAACCGGGAACCCCGGACCACAGTTCTGCTTCGTGAGGAATCATGACGATTCCCCTCTCGTGATGATCCAGTCCTGGCCAAAGTCCTCTCAACAACCTCTGCCCTCGCCAGCACCTTAAGATATGTTTTCAGCATAAATGGGGTGACCTGGCGCTGGATCTCTGGACGCAAAGCCTCCTCGAAATGCCTCGCCCTGGCCTCATCATCTGGTAACAGGTCTGAAGCATATCGTAGAAGGTTCCTGAAACGGATTCCAAACTCTCGAACACTGTCGCTCCCCTATCGAAGGGTGAGAAGCTCCTGGCGACTGGACACCTTCGCAGTCGATGAAAGAAACTCGACTCTAAAACTATCTCAAAACTCCTACCATGAGATTTCTGACTCCTCACGATCACTGAGAAACAAGAACCACCACTGCCTCGCTGCTCCACGCAGCATCGTCACAACCAAGGACACCCAGTGTTCCTTCCGAGCACGAATTGAACTGAAGCCTATCTCGATCTCCTCCAACCAGTCTTCTGTGACTGCATCTGAAACGGAGCCCTCGTACTTCTGTAGACTCTGGCGCTGAAACTCTCGAAGTGTCTTCCTCCAAGTGTCATCTTCATCAACCTCTACTCGGTGGTGATCTGTTGGAACAGCCTGCTGGACATCTTCTGTGCAAACCTGACGAGGACGTCGACCTGGATCCATACCTGTAAAATAAAAACTGTTAGAAATACTAATCCTGGAATATGGAAGACTCAACATTAATTAATTAATTGTTTTCTTTTGTTCATTTTAGGTTAACCTATCCCAAGGTCTACCCATTCAAACACAGGCACAAAGAAGAATGATGCATGATCCTTTCCTAGGTCTCTACCCTGCAACCAGTATCACCTTGTTTAGTAGTCATCATAAACTTAAAGGTCCATGCAACAAGTCATAGGGGGCCCTAAACTCCTATGCCTCTGCCAGTCTCCAGTGTTTACCCCACTTGCTAAACATGAATGACATTGTTGCCCTACCAACCCATGCAACCTCACATGTGCCTAACTCCAAACTCCATCCTATCCCTCAACCAGACCTTTGATACCACTCTGTCACGACCCCCTCCCCACAAAGTGTACCCCTCCTGGGCCGGTAATGTGAGAAGGGAGATAATGACCCCCGATTCCCACCTCCAGTAGGCCCCGGGTTGGCGACTAGCACTGAGGGTATAATACACACACAAATGGGAGGCATTACCCTCTAAGAGAACACATGCAGAAGAGAGAGATAGAATAAACTCCAATCGACTCCAACTTAGAACTGAGATATAAAAGGAAACCAAGTACATATATGAAATTTCATGCAAAATTACTACAACTGAAAGGGGAAACTAAAAGTACCCAAAAGAAAGTAAAACGACAGCGACCACAAGCCCGAACATCTCCTCCTCCAACCACACGCTAGAAGTAACCAGCTTGATCTCCAACCTGCTCCAAGTGACCTGAAAAAACAGTTTATATATACATAGGGTGATTATAACAGTATACTCAGTAGGATCCTCCTCAAGCCTCTCGTGCAAAAGTAAAGAAATCATGCTAAAGCCCAGTGAACAACAAGTGAAACTAACTCGTTACCTAAACAGGTATACTAAGTTCCCAACCTCACCATGGCTACTCTCACCAAGTAACGCATACAAGAATATAGCATATAGTAAAGAATATCAAGGGTACCCCGCTACTACTTCCCCACTGGTTTGCCGCTTTTCCCCAACGACATACGTCCTGTGCATCTCTCTCCAAGTCTTTCCCGCAGACACCTAGGCTAAGCTCCACAATCTGCACCTCGTGCACCACATAGGCTTGCCCGCAGACACTTGGGCGAAGCACCACACCGTCCTCACAACCAAAAGTAACCAGTTAGTTTCCAAGAGCCACCACAGCTCGCATAACGTGTATCATACGTCGGGTATAATACCTCAAGCCATTACAGCCCATACTCCGAGTAAGGATCCTCAAGACATTATAGCCTATACACGTTACACCTATAGTAGTCCATAGGATACTATATCCAGAATATATGTGTGTGAAATAACCAAAAGCCATTACAGCCCTCTACACACATATATGGGTAAAACTAACCACTGTGCCTACCATCACAAAGATCTACCAAGAGAAGAGAGCGGGGCCAAAGTGGGTAGTCATCCATTCAACCTCCCATAAGAATGTTGGGGAAAACACCCCCCCCCCCCAGGGCTCAGAATCCTTGGGGTGTCGGTTTCCCTTACCGACAGGGTGGAGTAGCGTATAGAAACACGGAAGTACAGAATATATATGACTCACAACCACACAATAGGCATTACCTAGTCATAGGCACAACTGCAGCTAACGTCTCTCAGACTCCAGGCTGCTACTTCTAAGACTAGGCATCCTATAAGAACACAACCATTTGAAGAGCTTTATTAGATTACTCCATTCTCATTTTATCAGTTCCACTGTACGTTAATTAATTCTTTAAACATTAATTAACCATGAACAATTTACCATATTAAACTAAATTGGCATCACATTCAAAAACTGCTCCTTTTTAGGATTCACATCACTATTAAATTCCAGTTTCTCCATCCCCGTGGATTATCACCATTTAAACAAACTTTCATTTCAGAATTACTTTTCCATAATCTCAGGCATTCTAGAAAAACATCCTATGCTACTAAACACAAAGGGGCTCAACACGGAGAGTAGATATACTACCCGTCGAGTCTTTGCCGCCTATAGCAAGAGCATAGACCCATCCTCCATCGAGAGGCTAAACACGGAAAGCATGTGGCATACCCCGCGTGTCTTTGCCTCCTTCGGAAAGAGGGTAAGCAATACCAGCTGCCTTGAGCAGTTGGGAAAAGTAAAGCAGATAAACAACCAAACCAAACCACCAACATCAAACCATCACATTCATCTCATACCATCATCCTTGGTGTCCTCCCCGACACCCACATGCATAAACCGATGCATCTTGCCACACTAGGCGTCATCCGCTGCCACAACCACAAGTCCCCATACCTCCACATATCACAACAGCCATCCAGGCTCACATCAAATCACAAGCAGCAGGAAATCAAAGATCACAAAATGGGCTCTCGGCCCTTTAACAAGGCATTCAGCCTTCATACAAAATGAGCACTCAGAGCTCCAAACCACAAGGAATTCAGCCTTACAAGCAAGTAGGTAACTCAGAACCCTTTTTAATTTATCGAACTAATAGTTCTTTAATCCATCTTGAATTAACAGATTCATTAACATGCCTCTTTATCCTTATCCAATTATTTAACAAATAATTCTGGCTTTACGTTCTTTATCAATTTCCATCATGAACGAGCAACTAATTAAAGAAAATCATAGATATCGCTCTATCTAGGAAAACATGAGGCAAACCGTTATCACGGTACAAAGCAACAACATGCGATCAACCAATTCTTTTAATCTGGTTCAAGTATTTAATTAGGTCAATTTCATTGTGATCCAAAGGACTAAATCATGCTAATTCTACGATTGCACATACACAATTAGAGAAGCCATGAATCCCCTACCTCGAAGAGTTCTTGACGTCCTTTATCCACACAACGGGCCACAATCCTTCTCTCGCGACAACTGCATCCACCCGAGGATGCCACAGTAAGTCCCAACCAACCAAACCCCATTAGAACCATGGATATTACATGGTAATATGGAAGGGAGAACAAGAGAAGTTGATCCCTAAAGGAACGATGATAAAACATACCTTATATCGAAGATTGATCGACACGGCTCGGTTGCATCCAAAACAGAGCAGAACCAATCCTAGGAGTAAAGATTGATTGTGCAACTCCTACGGAAAGGATTGAAAGGTTCTAGCATCTTGCAGATGAGAACCAGGAGGAAGAACAATGAAGAATGATATCTCGTTCCTTTTAAAAAAAATTAGAGAGGCGACGGTTTAAGATCCAATTTATTCTCCATTAAAAACGGATCGCATTAACCCACGAGGTTTGACCAAGTAAAAACATCCCGGCCTTAGGAATAATTAATATAGAATTTATGGCCTTTGAATCGGTCTTAAAGTCCTTAAAATAAGGTTTTAAAAGTATTTTACGTCAAAGAAAACGTCAAATTTACGAACCTGGAAACACTGTTCACATACACAAAATTTGGCAAAGTATGGAATCGGTAGCTCTCATGAAGTCTGGAAACACTGTTCATTCGTGAAATTTGGCAAAGTATGGAATCGGTAGCTCTTAGGATTCTGGAAACACTGTACATGTCTACCGATAGAAGTCCACCGATAGAACCTCACCGATAGAAATACTGTTCAAGTCTACCGATAGAAGTCCACCGATAGAACCTCACCGATAGAAACACTGTTCAAGTCTACCGATAGAAGTCCACCGATAGAACCTCACCGATAGAAACACTGTTCAAGTCTACCGATAGAACCTCACCGATAGAAACACTATTCACTGAACCTCACCGATAGAAACACTGTTCACTGAACCTCACCGATAGAAGTCCACCGATAGAACCTCACCGATAGAAACATTGTTCACTAAACCTCACCGATAGAAGTCCACCGATAGAACCTCACCGATAGAAACACTGTTCACTGAACCTCACCGATAGAAACACTGTTCACTGAACCTCACCGATAGAAGTCCACCGATAGAACCTCACCGATAGAAACACTGTTCACTGAACTGGAAATTTGGCAAAGTGTTAGCCGAGCTACTGCTAGATTGTGGCTACCAGTATACCGAGCTATCAGTACGCCGCGGCTACCGGTGAACCCAGCTACTGGTAAGTGGTGGCTACCGGTAGGCAGCAGCTACCGGTAGACCGAGCTACCGGTAGGCAGTAGCTACCGGTAGACAGCAGCTACCAGTAGACCGAGCCACCGGTAGGCAGCAGCTACCGGTAGACCGAGCTACCGGTAGACAGCAGCTACCGGTAGACCGAGCTACTGGTAAGCGGCGGCTACCGGTAGGCAGCAGCTACCGGTAGACCAAGCTACCGGTAGGCAGCAGCTAGGGGATAAGTCACCTTGACCTTCCAGAACACCTCCAACACCACATTTTCACAAAGTAATGGACCAGGGAGGTCCGGGCCATTACATCATACCTCTGTAGGTTCTGGCACTAAAACTCTCAGATTTTCCTCCTCCAAGTCTTGTCACCACCAACCTCTACCCTATAGCAATCTAATAGTGCAACCTGTTGAACATCTTCCATGAAAACCTAACGAGGACATCGACCCAGATTCATAACTTCAAAATAAAAAATAGTTAGATCTCCTAAACCTAGAATATGGAATACCTTAAAATTAATTAATTGTTTTCTTTTATTCATTTTAGGTTAACCTATCCCAAGGTCTTCCCATTCAAACATAGGCGTAAAGAACAATGATGTACGATCCTTTCCTAGGTCTCTACCCTGAAACCAGTATCACATCATTTAGTATTCATTATAATCTTAATGGTTCATGCATCAGATCAAAAGGGGCCCTAAATACCCATATCTCAACCGGTCTCTGTTTTTATAGTGCTTTCTAAACACAGCTGACATTATTTCCCTACCAACCCATTCAACCTCACCTTTTTCTAACTCTAAACTCCATATTATCCCTCAACCTACCTCTGATGCCACTCTTTCATGACCACCTCCCCACAAAGTGTACCCCTCCTAGGCTGAAAATGGGAGAAGATAGATAGTGACCCTCTAGTCTGGCCTCCAGTAGGCTCCAGGTTGGTGAGTAGCAGCGAGGGTATAATAAACATGCATATATAAGGCATTATCCTCTTAGATAAACACATGCATAAGAGAGAGATAAGACAGACACCAACCAAATCCTACTTAGACTACAATATAAATAAACTCAATTAAACAAATTTATGTTTAGGAAAGAACTACTATAACTGTAAGGAAAAACTACAAGTACCAAAATAAGGTAAAGATGGTAGCAACCACAAATCCCAAAAAGCTCCTGCAACCCACAGGATATTAGTAACTAGCCTAATCTCTAACCTGTTCCAATTGGACTAAAAATAGTTTACATATATGTAGGTTGAGTATAACAGTATACTCGGTAGGATCCTCTCTGAAGCCTCTCGTGCAAAAGTAAGAAAACATGTTAAAGCATGGTAAACAACAAGTAAAACTAACTTGTCACAGAAATATGTATACTAAGTTTCCAACCTCACCATGGTTACTCTCACCAAGTCTCAAATACAAGATCATATAATATAATAAATAATATCAATGGTACCCCACAACTACTTCCCCAATAGTTTTCTTCTTTTCCCCAATGTTGTACATCCTATGCATCTCTCTCCAAAAAGGATAGCCCGCAGACACCTGTGTGAAGCACCACAACATGCACCTCGTGCAACACACCACCACAACTATGTATCTAAAAGTAACCAAGAAGTTTTTTAGATCCACCACATCCTGCATAACTCATATCATACATTGAGTATTATACCTCAAGCCATTACAGCACATACACCGAGTAAGGATCCTCAAGCCATCATAGCCCATACACTTCATACCTATAGTAGCCCTTAGGAAACTATATTCATAATATATGTGTGTGAAATAACTAAAATCCATTACATCCCTCTATAAAAATATGTGGGGAAAACTAACTTTCATGCATACCAATACAAGTAACTACCAAGAGAAGACAGTGGGGCCAAAGGGGGTAGTCAGCCATCCATCCTCCCACTGGGATGTTGGAGAAACCACCCCCCAAGGCTCACAATCCTCAGGTTATGAGTTTCCCAAAATAACAGGGTGGAGTATCATATAGAAACAAAAAATGTACATGATATAATATAGCTCAAAACCACACTATAGTCATAACCTATTCTTAGACTGAACTGCAGCTAACATCTCTCAAACTATGGGATGCCTCTTCTAAGAACAGATATCCTATAATCACACAACCATTTAAAGAGGTACATTAAATTACTTTATACCTTTCTATCAGTTTCAATTTATGTTCATTAATTATTTAACCATTAATTAACAATTATCATTTCCACATTACATTTTATTGGCATCACAAGAAAGTTATATGCCCTCTAGGCATAAGCAAACCGAGTTCACGACTTCTCAAGATTATAACCACAACATTTCATCCCAACAAGCTTCAACCCCTTAGGTTAAACATTTATTCATTTATTTACCAATAATTACCACTTCCCATATTTCTAGGTATTTTATAAAAATATTATAATCTACCAAACCCAAGGGGATCAACACAGTGAGTAGATGAACTATCCATCGAGTCTTCACGACCTATAGCAAGAGCATAGACTCATCAAACCATGAGAAGCTAAACATGGAAAGCACATGGCATACCCCGTGTGTCTTCACCTCTCTTGGAAGGTGAGTAACCAAAAACATCTACCTAAAGAAGTGGGTAAAGGATATAAGATAAACAAATGACATAATCAAACAAGAATCCAACTTTAATATCGATGGGTAAGCTCAGTTTCAACCTATTTTATCAACTCTAGGGTCCTCCCCAACACCACATGCATAAACCAATGCATCTCCCCACTATAGGAATCAATTAAAACCACAAAAACTAGGCCTCCATTCCCCACATACCACAACATCCCTCTAGGATCAGCCATCCCAATCTCACGTCACATTTGTGCCTCCCTACCCCCACAACCACAACAGCCCTCCAAGCTCATCCATAACACAAGTAGAAAAAAAACATAGAAACCATTCTCTTGGACATAAAACAAGGAATTCATCATTCACACGCAATGAGATATCATGACTCTAAAGAAAAAGGCACTTGGCCTTTATAAGCAAGCAGTCAACTCAATCCCTACAAATGCATTATCTTTTATCAAACAACTAATTCTCATTTCTTTTTGAATTGAATGATTAATTATTCATAGGTTCCAAATTTGGGAAACTTATGAAATAATATATCACAAACTATCACAAATTAATTAAACAATTAATTTAACATTGCATTTAATTATTTTGTCAACAAGAAGAAACATGCTTCTGGTTCATTAACCAATTCAACTAAACATGAATATCAATATCAATTTGAATATCATCAAATTGTATCAGCAACAACTAGATTAATTAAACATGCCTCTTAAATTCCTTTAGACAATTAATTATCAATTAATTCCATCTTTAAATTCTTTACCAATTTCTACCAAGAGAAACATGCTAAACCAATAAAGGAATAGATATCACACTATCTAGAAAATCAGGTGAAAAACCGTTATCATAGTACCAAAAAACACATCATCAAGCAATTGATATCAATTATCTAATCTAGTTCAAGTATTTATTTAGGTCAATTTCATTGAAATACAAGGGTATAAATCATGATAAATCTATGATTTCATGTAAAGAAATAGAGAATAATGGAATCCCCTACCTCAAAAGGTCACCGACATTCTTCACACAAGAACAAACCATGCAACGGATCTTTGATTACCCCTCTCACAAGATCTGCATCCATATGAGGATGTTGTGGCACCACCGCACCAACAAAAACTAAGAGAAACCCCATTAGAACCATGATATATCATACTCCATCACATGTCAATAAGAATGGAAGGAAAAAAGAGATCAAACCAGGATAAACCGCAAGAATAGAGGAATAACACACCTTATATCAAAGGCAGATCCTTACTGATAGAAAGAGGGAAGCTAAGAATTGATCCTTGACAAAGGAATCCCTAAAACATCCAAGAGGGTTAATCAAGTCACTTGGAGTTGGTAGAAATCTACTAAATCCATAGGGTTTGACAACCCAAGTGTATGTAAAATATTTTAAAACATACAGCAGTGGGGGATTATATGACGTGTAATCCTCTTTCACGTCGTGTAATGCATCGAGGTCATTTTCTGATGAAAAAACCATCACCTCTTAATTTTATTTATTTTTAAAACCCCAAAATATTATATGACTTGAATCCCACTTTCACGTCATGAAATTCTTCAACACAGCATGAAATTGAATTTCACATATTTAAAGTTATCTCCTCTCAATTATTAACACTCAAACTCCTCCAAACTTCATCTGAGCCTCCACTGAGCTCTACAAGCCTCAGGAATATGCAAAGGGTCGATCTATGTAGATATAAGACCTTATAGTGGGTTTTCGAACTCGTTCTGTGTTTCAATCAGTAATATATTTTTTCCACTATTTCTTTTCTTCTGATGATCTGAATCATCAAGCTTGGAGCTTCAGTTCCTTGTTTCTGAAGCCAGGTTCTCTCTGTATGCGTGATTGGAGCCTTGATTTCAACAGTTTGAATGTTAAAAATGAATTTTAAAAATCCAAAGTTAGGATTCATGGACTCAATTATATTTTATGGAATCTAAAGATACTACACAACATTGTTACTATAATTTTATTTGTGATTCAGATGGACATGGAGAAGGAGTAGGTGCGCTTCAAACACTTTTCCCATTTGTTACTAGAGGTGGACCTGAGTGCTATTCTAATTGATATGGAAACTCTCTACATCCCTATTGATGATATTTATATATGAATTTAATATGAAAATATTCCTCCTTACTATTTTTATTACAATTATGTTGGGAACTATGTGGAATTATTTCGAAGAAATACCTTATGTTGTAAGTGAAATGAAAAAGGTCACCTCAAAATTGTATGGAGGAAGTCAGGGGTGCCTATGCAGGGATAAGAAGTTAATAAATATGTTGAAGATAGTGGATTGCATGTTTCAGAGATGCTAGATACTCAGATTAAGGACTCTCTATCATTTCATGTTGAGAAGGATCATCCACCTCCTGGATTATTGAATAGGAAGCATGAGGTTCGGGTAGTACTTGACAGGAGATCCTTCAAGGAGGATTTGTGAATGAATAATAAGGTTTCATTGGAAAAGGATGTTTCTTAATAAAAATATGAATGTGATGCATTTTTAAAAGTTTCATTTGATCATGATTAGGATCTTACCAATTTCAAAATAAAAGGAAGGATCATGTTTTGAACAATGAGGGATTCTAGTTGGTCTTCTCGAGGAAGTGGAGGACACTTGTTCCTCAGTAACTGTTCGATGTTAATGGAAAGGACTAGGAACCCCTCACTGGGGATGATATTTCTTTTCTTTATCGTGTTTCTTATTTGTAGGTAGTTTCTTTAACACCCTCTGTGCCTACTCTATAGGTTGTAATTGGAGGTGCAGGTGGAGATTGTGTTTCTAGTGATACTTTAGAGGAGAAGGAGGCATCTGAAGAGGGTTTAAATACTCCTATGGACTCTATAATCATTTCAAATAAGTTTACCCCACTTTAAATTATTAACATATCTCACATAAAGGATGAATTCTGGGAGTAATTTGGCAATCTTCAAGTTGAAGTGAAACCAGAAGCTATTGAGGATAATGCACCAAATGAAGATGACCATGATTCCAAGATCATTACCAATGACATTGTTCCTACTGATGAGGATGATGTGTATTATTAATCATCAAACATGAGTGACAAGGATACCACTTGGAAGGATTCGAAATAGTGGAAGCAAGAAATTCACACAATAGGTCCGGGTGATTCTCAAGGAAGAATTGGTAAACACAAAAGAAGATGATTGCTTTTTGTTCTTGTGTTTGGTGGAAATCACCTTGTTAAGAATTTCACCCATTATCTATTTTATTTATCTATCTTGCACTCTCTTTTATCTAATAAATTTCTTAGAACCATGGATTTTATCCATGGTTCATTTCTTTTGGGTAAATATGACATTATATAATATCTTAGTTATAACCTTTAACTCTATTACCAATAATTGTCATATTAAATCAATAGATTTATAAAAGCGTATGTAAGTGATGGTAAACTCTAATTTATAAGGGCTTATGAAAATAAAATAGGAAGCCCATAATCCTAAAAACATAAATTAAAAACCCTTATCACATTATATCATTATTCCATCAATTAAAATAAATGATTATTATATCATGTTTCTTGATTCGCACAATAATAATAAATAACATCCAGAAAACAAAATCACCACTCTTTAAACCATAATAATCTATTAATTATATCATTATCATTTTTATAACTAATTATAATTAATTAGACATGTCGTTATCATAATAACATCACATCCACTACCATATCTCTATAGCCACTACATCATCGTTATAACACCACATCATCATAGCCATAACCACATCACAACCACCACATTATTACAACCCGTAAATTGGTTAACATGTCAAAATATTGATCCATTAAAGTCTACATACACACAATCACTTCACTTTAAGAAATTATAGCCTATGTATATATATAAATTCATATCACAACTATAATGTATTATGACCCATAAGAACTATACATGAAATAACCTTGAGCCATTATAGCCCTGTATAGATGCATTATTACTTAATACATTATATCTTATGTAAGTATAGACATAACTAAAAGTCACTACAACCTGTATGTATGATAACATAGAATCAAATACAAACAAGCAAAAAAACATACAATCATACAAATAGATAATCTTGTAATCAAATAAATGGGATAATAGTAAATGTAACATCACAATATAAAATATTAAGAAGTAATAATGTAATCGTTGATAATTAACCACACTGATTCATGAAAAAATAAACATCACAACATACAAGATACCAGTACCAAATATCATATGAGCTCTATGATAACTCTTATCTTACCCAATAATTATTAAATTATTTATTTATTTAATTAATAGTTAATTTATTATTTAATTATTACTTAATTAATTAAATGAAACTATATAATTTAGGATTTAACTAATAAAAACTACAACCAAACCTTAAAAACCCACACGCTAATTCCTAATAGGATACTATCCAGATAGAAATTGTTACCCTACACCTAAAAATCCATCTCTTAAAACATAATCTATATTAGGAATTTCTCAATCCACTTCTTCATTTAATTCCCCACTACCCAATACAAAACCCAAAGACATCATCACAAGGAAGGTAAAAGGATAAAAATATACCATTAAATCTATCCTAAGATGGAAACCCTAAGTCAAAAAGTAAACCTTAACTTCTTAAATTATTCAATATTAATTATCTTTAGATTATAGATTTCCATTTTATTATTAATATATTATCATTATTTAATCAATTTCCACTTGGAAATGTGATCTTATCATAGCATTAGAAAAATAATGCAAAAACATATATATATATATATATATATATACAAATATGATTTAGTATAATATTAATAATTAAAGCGTAATTTCATAGATAATCAATAATGATAGTATAAAAAGGAATGTACATTCATCCATATTTCATTGTGAACACAAACTTATCCCTTTTAATTTATTTTCCAAAATACTTCCCATATTAAATTTCATGTTATCGGTAGTATAAAAATATAAAAAAACAACATTACACGAAAATTATAAAATTTTAAAGTATAATTTTATGAGTGAAGGAAAAGAACTAACAATCAAGGAATAAAAATATAAATGTTAAAATTAAATAAAATAAGAGATATAAATTAACCCCTTACCCTAAACCAAAACAATAATATTATGATTTATAGAATAGTATTATAATAAAATGAAAAAACTAAATGAAAACCCCACCCCTAGACCAAACCTTCACAACCAATCCTGAGAGAATAGTAAGAATTTACCTTGTTCTATAAAGTTTATCCAAGGGTGGAATTTCAAATATTAGAGTGGTATAATAATACAATCGTATGGTTTTTAATTGGAGGGTTTTAATTAAGAAAAATGATGAATATTTTGATAATTATTTTCAAATTTTATTTCAATAGAAGAGATTCAGATTCATTGGCTTCAAAGGTATAATAATAGAAGGATATTAAGGTTCAATAAGAATGGATTGGAATAATTTCCTAGAATATCAAGTAGCCTATATTCCTAGAGATATAGGAAAGGATTGTAAATTCTCTATATCAAATTAGTCAAGAAATTTTATATTAAAACCACTATAGCCCAGCACCACTAATTTTGGGAGAATCTTTTCCTAAACCATTTAAAGTTATCTCATATCAAATATTTCATTAATAAATTATATAATTAATGGTTCCAGATCCCCTAAAGAAGGAATGAAACAATAAGAAAGAGAGATGGAGAGAGAAATAGACCTTTAATTAAAAGGAATCTACCACAAAAATTGGAAGCCCATGGATTTTCCATAGATCCTATGGACCTTAAAAATTGGAATCCAAGAACACCCAGGGTTTGAGATAAATAAAGAGGATTGAATAAAAGTAATAATACACCTCTAAATTATAATTAAAATTTAAATTCCATAAATCACAAAATTATTCTTCAAGTCATTTTCCTTCATTAAAACTTAGTCAACACTTTAATTTGACATAATAAAGGGAGGCTGTGGTGCAAATATAAAATTTATAAAATGGATTTTATTTGATAATTAAATCCCAATTAACATTTCTATAACTAATAATATATTTATTAATCATAAAATATGACTTAGGACAACCATGATAAAAAATAATATTTTCACAAAGGGAACAATCCTATACATTGAGGGAATTACTTTTATATATAAATTAAAAAGGATATTATATATTAAATTTCATCAAATTATATGACTATTATTTATTCAATATTAAAATTTTATACATCATATGGAAAACTTTTAAATATTAGAAATTCGATAAATGGATTTACTTTTAAATATCAAAATTTTACTTTTATGTATCAAGAAAAGACTCTTATGTATCAAAATATTAATTTTAACATTCAAGGAATTACTATTAATTATTAAGAAATAATTTTTACTTGTGAAATATATTACTCTTACATATAATAGGGGGATTATAGACTTTTTTATTTCTATAAAAATTTGTTTCAAAGTTACTTTAACATAAGAATTAATAAATCTTACCTAATTGAAAATTACTCATATTTATCAAAATTTTGTTTTCTTATTAAATAATTTAATTCTACATATTAGAGTAATGGATCACTCTTACTAAAAATTTGGTAATGTGTAGACATACACAGTAATATGCAAGGGTCTCTTTTCATTAAAGGGTTGTATGTAAGGGTCTTTTTCTTAGGAAAGTAAATATGTGTGTTTCATTTCCAAAAGGGTAATTTATAGGAAAAAATAACACATAAGGATCATGGGGTGATATGTAATGGGCATCTCTATAACCAATTACAATAAATAAAGGTTTTTCTAGACTTGGAAAAAATTAGATAAAAAGCCAAAAAAGTAGAGTTTCCTAACTCTGAACTTAAAATCAACACTAACCTTTCCCAACCTAAAAAACTACTAGGAAACCTCCCCAAGTTCTTACAACACCTAATAAATGATAAATGGTTACACCTTGTGCAAGGCTAGATATTAAATATATAGTGGTAGTTTTCAACAAGTTCATGTTGAATCTATGATGGGATAACTTAGAAGAGGTCAAGTAGATACTCTAGTATGTAAATAGTTTGGTTGAAATGTCACTTAGTTTTGGAATAGATAATCCATTATTGTATTTTTTGGTTTTAAACTTTAGAAGATATATATGCACACATAGAAGTATTATTAGAATTGTGTTCACTTTCAGATGAAAAAATATAAGTTATATGTCCAAACATTAATGGATGTTTCACTATTCATAATGGATGAATTTTATGTTGAAATTATAGATTCTAGAAAGGATTTTATCTAGCTAAAAGGATTATATTATCATCTTAAAATAAGGAAATAATATATAACATTGTTTTATGACAATCATAGAATGATTCAACTTATGAAGAATATGATATATCGATCCAATAAAATTAATATTCGGTTGACGTATCACTTAATCTATAATTTGCTATAGAATAGAGTTAAAAATATTTATAACGTTTATAGATATCAAGATCCCATAGAAATGTTGATGAAAGTTACATTTTGAGAAATTTGGGGTGGTGTTACGCTTCGGTGGGGCTTAGATGACCAAAATCATGGTGGAGGACCATGGTACCACTATGGGAAGTAGAAGAAGAGGTAAAAGAAGTTATTTTCCTTGATCAATTAATAGTGAATCCTTGAAAATTATCTTCATGTGGAAGATTGTTAGTTTTTTCTATGTGAAATTCATCTTATGGCTAAGTAAAAAAAATTGGACCAAGTGAATCTAGAACTAGCTTACAAAACCAGATAGAGATAGTAATGTGGCTGATGACCAATGTTAATAACTAGAAAATAATATTATAATGTTACAGAAGTTTGTGAGATAACAAGGATGAGTTCTGAATCATTCATTATTCACCAAAATTAGTAAGTTTTATTGGTTTAATATATAGTTTATTGGTTATTATCTTGATCGAGTGATCATTAGTATAATATATTTTTAAAATGAATCCTTTATAACATTGGTTATTTAATAAAATATGTAAAAAACCTTTTTAAATATTGGTTAATGAGAAAATTATGTAAAAACTTGTCTTAGACATTATTTATTTAATAATTGACAATGAAACCCCTTTAATAATTGAAATTTCAATCCCAAATTTTATTTCTTTTTAGTCGCTCAAATCTTTTTAGAACTCTCTTCCTTTCCCCTAATCTAAAACCCAAACCATATCCATAATAGAAATTTCCTACCACAATCCTCATTCATCGATACTCCCCCTCTATTTCCCTTTTTCATCAACCCTCCCCCATCATTGACCCTTCATGTCATCACCCCCATTATCAACCATCCTCACTATATCCCTCTTTCATTTTCTATCGTCCATGACCCTCGGCCATTCACTACTAATTTTGGACACCCTCAACCACCCTTATCTGTTTTCTTCTACAATTTATCTTCTCTCCCAACTTCGGAAGTCCAACAATTTTTTATTCTATTTTTGAATTTTAAGATATGCATTAAGAAAATGTATTAATTTTTCAACAACTTATTAAGTTTTTATTAGATTTATTTATTCTCATGTTTTAGGTGTTGAATTATTAAGTATATACTTTTTTCTACATATCTTGAATGTTTTTATTTATTATTGTATAAATTTAGATCATGTATTTTGTTTGATAAATAAAAAGTGATTCATTTTTACAAAATATATTCTAAATTATCATTATAGGTTTCATTGTATTTTTTCCATTTTTAGTTATACAATTATTGTTAGGAAATATTTTCTTAAGGTGATTTTATTAAAAATAAAATATATTTTTATTTTTAGAATAATAATTAATATTTTATTATAATTATTAGAGATAATTTTATCACTAATTTTTTGATAAATATATGTTTTATTTTATAAAATTAAAATATATTTATGTGAACATTATTTTTGTAATAATTTAATTATTTTTTATTATGCTTCAAAAAGTTTTGTTCTTTAGAATAAAACATTTGGTTGTTAAAATGTTTTCTATTTTATGAAATAAATATGGTTTAATAAAAAATATATGTTTTATATGGATTAGAAATTAAATCTTTCTACTAATAACTATTAAATTTGTTTCTTATTTATTGTTTTATTAAATAAAAATAAATTTGATTTAACATATTATTTTATTTGAAAATAATGTCATTTGTTTTTTTAGAACACAAAGAAAATGTTCTATATTATTTTATGAGTATATATTTTTGTTTTTGGTTTTATAAAACAATATAATTTTTATTTAACTTGTTTTTTCATTTTAAAAATATAGTTTTTATTTATTCTTAATGATTGATAAATTTTTTTACTAAATTTTATTTAAAATTTAGAGTTCTTATTTAATAATTTGAACATTTTTTATATTTTAAAATCAACCACCAATCATATTAAAAAACTTTTAGGTTATAAATAATATATTAAATAGAGTAACAAAAATCAACTTTATTAGTAAAGTATTTTCTAGGGATCTAAATATAACATATATTTCAACATTATAACATTTACATATGAATAATAATAGTTTATAGATAAATTATAGTGAGAAAAATAACATATAAATGTTATTCTATTTTTTAAAAATATAATATATTTATTGTTCATATTATTTTTAAAAAAAATTATCATTATTATTTTTCATTTAAAAATTATTTTTTATTTTTGTTTATAAAAGTAAATTTGAATTTATAATTTCAAAATATAGTAATTTATATTAAATAAATAAAATGTATTATGGGGGATAATAAATTGTTGTTACATTACTACATGATGAATAAGTGATGAATATGAGGAAGGGGTTGTATCTATTTTTGGAATTTTCCAAATGAAATTTTCTAAACAACTTAATTTTATATCCATATATAAAGTGTTTAAATATGATAAAGATGTGAAGTAGAGAAATCAAATATCATTAAATTTTTAATAGTTTTAATATGAGTTATATTCCTTAGATTTGGTAAGGTGGTATTATATAGAATTCAATATCTAATGATAATAGTTATTTTTAAGATGATAATTCTAATAAAATTGAAAAAATGATTCATAATATTGAAGTGGAAGCAATCAAGAAAACACCAAATATTGAGAACATATTTAGTGGTGCTAAAAAACCATTTTATCTCTGTTGTATAAAATTTTTGATTTTTTTAGCTATGTTAATATTGGTTAATTTAGAAGAAGAAAATGGATGGAGTGACAACAGTTTTATAGAATTGTTATAGTTGTTGAAATACATAATTCCTAAAGACAAAGATATGACATATTAAAATTATAATGTAAAACAAATATTATGGATGATGGGATGGAGGTTCAAGAAGATACATGCATGACCCCAAGGAATTTTTGTTATATAAGAAGGAATAATAAGGCCTATTATAGTATCTTAAATTTTGTACATCACAATATAATACGTAAGAAAAATCGCAAGATGATTTATTTATCATAACAAGTATTCAGAATTAAACTAAGGAAATTTGGTATATTTATAAAATTACCCATTTGAAACATTTACTTTCAATTTAAATTGATGTAAAAAGGTTAATATGACAAACATATGAGTGAATATATAATATAAAATTATGTCATCCAGTTGATTCTCCACAATGGAGAAAAATTGAACAAAAATTTCCAATATTCATAAATAAAGTTAAAAATAATAGATATGGGATGTGCATAGATGAAATAGATCCATATCAGAGCATTAATAGAAAAAATATTTCATTGTTTGTTTTATTGATAATTTTTAACTTATCTCGTGAATTTTGTATGAATCAGAAATCTATTGTGTTGAGTTAAATGATTTTTAGAGCAAAGCAGTTTGGAAATGATATTGATGTTTACTTTTCACCCTTTATTAATGATTTGAAAATAATATAGGATAAAGGTATCAGAGTGTATGATTTTTTTTAAAAATGAATATTTTTAATTACATATAATGATTATGTTCACTATAAATGACTTCTCAGTATAAGAAAATTTTCTTAGATATAGTGTTAAGGGGCTTCAAGCTTGTCCAATGTTTAAAAAATGGACTTCATATTTTCAAATGCAATATGGGATAAAATTAGTATGCTCATTCATTCAAAGGTTTTTTTTTCTATGGATCAAAATTATTAAAGATTAAAAAAGGTATTCAACAACTCAAAAGGAATTTGATATTACTCTAAATACTTTGTTAAATATTCAATATTTCAAGAGGGTGAAAAACATTTATGTCACATTTAGAAAGAAACAAATATCTAGTAATGATATAAATATATGTAAAAAATGATTATTATTTTTTGAGCATCTATATTGGATATATGATGAAGTCAAAGATAACATTGATGTGATGCATGTTGAGAAGAATACCTATGAAAAATTGATTTGAACACTATTAGATATTAATGGTAAGACTAAGGGTGGTTTAAATGAAATATTGGACTTACTATCAATGGGAATACATTTAGAGTAAACTCCCACACCTAAGTTAAAATGAACATACTTACATCTTGATTTTTATAAATTATACAAGATGGAGAAAATAAGTATTTTTAAATTACTAAATAGTATCAAGGTTGCCCAAATTTGTTATTAAAATATAAGAAAAATTGATACTAAAATATTTGATGTTAATAGGCCTAAAATCTCATTTTGTTAATGTTATGATGAAAGAACTCCTACGAGTTTTCTTACATGGAATATTACTAATCAATGTCAAATTGACTATCATCGAGGTTATTTATTTTTTCAGTTCTATGTGTAACAAATTGATGGATTTAAATTCATTTAAAAAATTAGATAATTAATTAGTTGATATACTTTTCCAAAAAAATTACTTTTCACCGTATTTTTTTATATCATGGCACATTTTAGGGTTCAATTGGTGTGAGAAATAAATCTTGGTGGAACCATATACTTATGTTGGATATATACTTTTTAAAGTTATATGAAGATATCAAAGGGGTATGTTAAGAATTAATATCAAATAAAATCCCCCATTACTGAGAAATATATTCTATAAGGGTGGTATAGTTTTTATAGACTAATTTTCTATAGTGAAGTACATTGGTTTGCCTATATATAACTATAAATGATTTAGTTTTGTGGGTAAAGGGGATCCATGGCCTAAAAATAAATTTATTAACAGGTGATAAGATAATGTGAGCACATTTATTCATCCTGAATAACACTTCTGAAACTCATTAATATATAACATTTAATATTAATGTGTTAAAATAACTTTATCTAAAAGATAAAGATATATGGGAACTGAATGAAGATAAAAAATCTTTTTTACCATGGTTTAAATAGAATATGTGTGGTAGATCTAATGGATCAAACATATTGAGATGGTTAATGGGTATCCCAAGTTTAAATGTGATAACATGGTCTAAGTATGATATTAATGGCAATACACTTTATACTAAATATATATAAGTATGATTTAGAATAGTGGTGTATTGGTGTTTTCTGAAGCAACGCATTTTTTGAGTGAAAAATAAAAAAATGCAATATCAATGTTAAGTTCATATTATAGAGTTATTAAAGATATATGGTAGATTTATTACATTAAATTCTAAGCTCCTACATTCATATATAATTTTTTTCTCAATGATAGTGATGTCAAACATGATGAATTTGAAATGACACAAGTGAATCTAAATAGATTTGGATACATATATGGCCCTTTTATCATAGAGACACATGAAAAAAATCTATATTCTTATTCCATTAAATGTTAAATGTTCTATCATTTTTCAAGGAAACCAATAGTATTTTAGTGATGGAAAAGTTAAGGATGATGATGGTTTACATTTGATCTCCCCTATAATGGAAGGATAATCAGAGGATATCAACGACCATAGTATAGTAATGGTTCATTCTATATAGAATTATCATAAAGAATGAATAAGAGAAAATCCTTTAATAATCTCATAGGTTCTATATATTTATTTCCTATTTAATTGTTCAAATTTTGAAAAATGTGAGACATGTTATTTATAATTTAATTGTTTATTTAAGTCGTTTATTTTAAAAAATATGATAAATTTTTTTTAGTACATAAAAATTCACTACATATAAATATTATTTTTTATGATGTTTTTATCATTTTAATTATTAATTATGTTTTATATTCCAATTTTATTCAATTTTATATGTTGAAATTTTTATTTGTATCATATTTTGCAAAATTTTTGTTAGCTTGATTTTTAATAAAATTCTGAATTAAATTGTTGATTCATCTCAATATTCAAGGAAGTACACTCCACATAATTCTGTTGAGAAGCCTACTCATTCCTCTTAATATGATTATCTTACTTATACAGATAAATAGAAGGCTTCTAGGGTTGGAAAGCATGTAATTATACATTTGCCTAAATTATAACTTACTCATCTCAAGGATTAGAGGGAACCTATTGATTTTTATGGTAATGGTAATCCTATAGGTACAAATTCGAATCAATTTAGTAGTTTTGTTGCTATAAAAGCTCAAGAAAAATAAGTTTTTTGGTTTCATATTGGAAAATATTTTTCTAGATAACATGAGGTCAGCTATGGGAGACCATTTTGGTGATCAAATTTATTATTTTTTTAGTTATTGTGACATTTTTTTTAATAATATAGGTTAATTTTTATCTTCTCACTTTTCAATGGTATATAATTTAATTGAAACTAAAGAAACTCAAAGGAGATGTTTATCTTTTTTTAAAAGATATGTAGGGATTTTAAGTTAACGCTAACTTCAAATTTAATTTTTATCAAAATAAAAAATGAAAATCCATATCAACTATACTGTTTTTTAGATGAAGATATATGGAAGAAATCTATTAAAAGTGTATAGAAGGAATCATTTCTGGTAACTGTAATGTAAAATATTTTTAGTGATTTTTTATATAATCACTAAAAGAAACTATATTAATTATTTTTATCCTTAATTAATAGGGATTGAGGATATCTCATTAGATTATCTAGGAAAAGAATATACACCTATATACTCTAATAACAAATGATGGGTGAGAAGTTCCAAAATTTTAGATCTGAGTCTTCAATATCATCAGATATACCCTCATATTAACATGAAAAATATAAAAGGTCTTGGATGAATAAAATAGGAAACTATCTTATAAAATATTTAAAAGATATAGCTGATAAGATTTTATGAATTAATATAAGTTATTTCTAAATTATTTTTTTTAACACTAATAATTTTTCAAATATTATTTATAAGAATCCATTTAAGAGCATAGAATATAGTGGACCTTCAAAACCGAGGTAAAGAAGGATATTTTGGCTACTAAATTTTGAAATGAAGTACACTCGGGTCATTTATGAGGATAAGAGGTAGGTATATATATTAACATATTCTTTGGTTTTCCTGATACTTCTTTGAGTAAGTAAGTATATAAGTGAAAAATAGTCTCTTTAGAAAATAAATTTTAGGATATGGGAGAGATGATGGAGGATCATATTATATTATTAGTATATTTAGTATTTATATACATGTAGATACAATTTCAACCCGCATATCCCACTATTCCACCTCTTCCATAGTTTCCTATCTACTATGAGTTATATGTTGAGGATATCCAATATCATATTATAGTATATGGGATCATAAATTATATTGGGGATACCTTACATCACTAGTATATGGAGATGAAATATCTTAGGGTAATGTTATAGGATATTATAGAAGCATTATCTAGAGTATTATTTCCTACTGATGAGGTTTCTATATTTGGACAGAGTGTTGAACATTTTCATTTTGACCATCTAAAATTTAAAAAAAATCCATTGATGTATACATATATTATATCCATCATTTAATATTTTAATAATATATCATTTAATTTTTCAAAGAATACTGTAAAGGTAAATAAATGTTGTATAGAAAGCAACAACAAACTAAGACCCCTTCAAATTTTCATACTAATTGTTCTAAAAAAATTCTAAATTATCATCATATGAATTTATGTTGTTGAATGTTTACGTTATTCCAATGGATTCAATTTTTTTTGGGTATGATTATCAATTGATGATTTGTAAGAAATATATATTGATTCTTGTAGATATAAATATGTCAAGTCTCAAAGTGATGTAAGTATTTTCCATGTAAATTGATTATCATATTTCTTTCAATTTTATCAATTTTATGTAACTTACTACCTATATTTTTTTAGGTATATTCATACATTTTATATTTAATAAGATGTTATTCTAGTGTATAAATTCATGGACCCATAATTTATTTCTCTAGTAATGAGGATAATGTGTTATATATAAATAACTGAATATATTTCTCAAATATTTTTGAATGATAAGATTATGTGTTGGATATATCCTTATCATGAAAGGTATGAAATATATATTTTAGTATAGAGTAAAATTTATCTTAATTAAATAACCACTCAAATTATATATTTTTATATGAGTTCCCTTTGAAAATTGTGTGTTTTTTATCAATAAGAAAACATTTCTTGCAGATTATTCTTCATACATGGTGATGTACTAGGTCATTTTAAAGCAGTTTTATAAAAATAAGTTGATTATTTTAAGGATTATATATTGTAATATCATTTTATTTCATGTAATACTTCTTATAATTTTCAAAAAATGCATGGAAACACTATCTTCGTTCATTAAGAAAAAGGCTAAAAAATATCCATTATGTGTGTGCAGTGGTGACTTTTTTATAAGTGATATAATTTAGTAGACACTTAAAATGTAATTTTCAATTGATAACTTATTTTGAAATAGAATATCCATTTTCAAAAAAATATTTGAATATGGTTATTATATGTTGAGATTTATGTATGAAATAATTACAATTTGGGAAATTATAGTTTTTTAAAAGGTTATGTTTTATTATCACTTTTTCATTTATTTACTATGGCATTATATTGATATTAAAGGATGAATAGTTTATTTTAAATTTGTAGATTTTTTATGATCCTTACCCATATTATACGAATGACCTAAATCATCTACATGGAATATGAAATTATTTCTTCATAATTTTGATTTATTTTTAGTTCATCTATTTATAACTGTAATGCATATTTTTTATTTTAACTGTGAAATTTTAAATTTGTTGTAGTTGTAACCAAGTTTTGATATAAATATTATTAAATAATTATAATTTATGTTTTACTACTAGAATTATCTACTAAATTGTTTTAGTTTTCTTATATTAAAGGCGGTATAGTAGTTTTAATTAAGATTTATTTTTAAAAATTATTATTTTTAACATCAGTTATTAGAAAAATTGATTTCAATAATATCTTCCACATTGATTATAAAATAACTCACATAGAAGAGAGTTTTCCGCTTCAGTAATTTAAAATAACTTATGCAGAAAAATTTCTTCCACATCGGTTGTTTTATAATGAATATAGAAAGTGTTTGAATTTTTCATTTTAGGGGGGGTATTAAACATTAGTTAAAATAACCAATGTAAAAATTGTATTTACAACATCACTTTCATTTATTCCACTCTATAACTAATGTTAAAAATATTTTTTTTATACCAGTGGATAGATGACTGTGAAGATCAGATAGAGGTGAAACTGGATCAATAGGTTGGACTAATATATAAAAGTGTGGGTGTGGTCTCTTATTTGATAAGTTATGTTATTCATTTCCATCTTCTATTTATTAATAGATTTATGGATGTAAGGATCTTTTAACTTGTAGATTTTTCTCTTAATCCAAAGCTTGTAGTGTTCCTCTCATAGAGTAAGGAAATTCCCAAACCATGTAATTTATTTTGTATTATTTTCTATTTATTTATTTGTTCTTTATATTCATTTACTTATGGAAGTTAATTTATGGTTGTGAGGTGATTCAACATGGAGATTCCAGAGAATGGTTCAAGATTTTAGTTGCTAACATCTAGTTCCATTTGTTTTTAAAAGTTTTAGAACTATTTTATATTTGATTTTCATGAGGAAATATTTCAGATCAAATGGTTTTTACACAATAAGAGGACCCCACAGAGGCACTAGTGATTAGTGTTATTGATGGATACCAAAAGAGACATGAATTATTCCATTCAAGTTTAATCTAAATACTGTAAAAGATTAAATTTTTATTTTATTATTGAATTATTATATTTTTTATTTACTTTTTATTTTATAGGTTGAGTTGTATTACTATTTTTTTACATGTTGAGGGTCATTAATATCACTAAAACCCAATATAGTTTCCTTAGGGTTTTATTTACATGATATTTCCATGCCCACATGGTAGAACTTATACTAAATTAAATCCATGTCTATATCCAATCATATGTAGGCTGATATCCAAAGTGACATCTTACACTAGTGGAAGGGAAAAGGTTAATTAGGGTTCCATCATCACTTAACATAATTACTTTTCCTGAAAATCCTTATAAGTACCCAAGATATTATAATGGAGTTTTATCGGAATCAAAATAATTTAAAGTATTCCAAAACAAATCACATGAAACAAACACTCAAATTGACTTCAAACACCCTTAACAAAAACATCCCCTTCATATCTATTAAAAATTAAATAAAAAATATCATATAAATACATTTCATTCCAAAGAGGGGATATCACATAAAGAGATGTGACTTAAAGTAAGTACACATTGAATATTCCAAACACCATTTTATTTTATTAAAATTATTAAAAAAATATTTTAATAATAATTTATAAATCACATTAAAAAATTCCAATAAAATAGTTAATATACCCAAAAAACATATCTTTAATAAACCAACACCCAATTTCCATGGAAATACCTTTTACATTATTATAAAAAAATACCTTTTATATTAACCATAAAAGTATCTTTAATTCTTTCCAAATTGGATTTTATACTTTGAAATTTTCCTTAGAAAAAAATAATAGACTTTTTTTATAAATAACAAGAAAACATTCTATAAAAACAACTTTGATTAATTTTATTTCATATTATATAAGACATTTTATTAAACACTTTGCGTGCATGGAATTACACGAGAATAATTTTATACATAAAATCCATGAAAATACAATTGACGTAATATGGTATTCACATGGAAATCCTAGAAAAATTTTAAAACGCCATCATAAATAATTTATATGATCATTTTTAAGTGTTAAATTAATTTAAATTTCACAAAAACCCATGGTTTCTTCAGAGAAAGGGGGAGGGATAGAATCAAATTCCTGGAAGAAAGTAACCTCAATAAACATCAATAACCAAAGATGGATTAGGGTTATAAAAAAGTTTTATATCCTCTTGATTCCAAAATCCCCATGAATATTAGGGGGTTTTCCTTGACATAGAAGACCTCAATTTACCATGAACCCTAGACTATAAGAAACATGAGATATATAAGAGGATAGAGAATATATGAGAAAACAGGGAGTAAATAATACCTAGAACCATCCTTTACATATCTCCCCTTAAAGATTAAAAAAAGGTATATGAATCCCCCTAACCCAAATTCGTGGCCGAATTAGGGGGAGAGGAATACTTTGTCCTCTTATATAAAGACAAAGTAACAATAATAATAAAGATAAAAAGATAATTATATATATAATAAATTATTTCCTTTTATTTATAGAATCCATCATAAATAATAATAATAATATACATTTTAATGAACAATCTATAAATCATAATAACCATAGTTACATTATTTATTATTAATTAGTTAATTAATTAATTATTAATGACAAATTATATTAATTATATTATCAATTAAAAATTGTATTATTTATATTGTTATTTATTTTTTATATTAATAATCATGTATTATCAATCATCTATTATTATTATTATCATATTATTATTCTAATTTTTATTCAGTGGAGCTTGAATCCCGTGTTGAAAATTATCAAGGGAGGTCAAAAACCACTCCCTTATAAAGGGATTCCTGGGTGAAGTTTTCAATTATGTTTTGAAATTAATTTAATTCAAGTTATTATGAATAAAATAGCAGTATTTTAAATACTATTTAAAATTATGTTATTTATATATATAACAAAAAAAATAAAAATAAAAAATATTAAAATACATAAAAAAAACTAGCTTGTGTAAAGATCATTCACACAATCCATTTTAAGAATATTAAGATTGTGTGAACCTCATTCATGCAATCCATGTAAGTGCCTTGTGTGAATAGTAATCACATAATCAAGAACCCATTTGAACAAAATAAATTAATTATTATGTTTAAATAGTTATTTTTAAAAAAAACTGAAATAAAAAACTATTTTAATTAATATTTTTATTGGATTTAGTGAATTAATAGAAACTAATTTTATAATATTTATTACCAAAATATCCAAAAATATTTCATCATATAATGATTTTTCTTTTATGAAATATTAATGTGATATTTTTCTTAGACTATTTGACATATCGACAGTTATTCGTTATAATGAGAACCTTGAAGTGATATGATGATATTCTTAAACATATATCATATAGTCTAGATGAAATATATTTGATAGGGCACAAATGATGTTTCACTATTGGGTGTTAGGGGCTCAAATGGCATGGATACCTCTTCTCATGAAGTTCTCACTTGGTAGTCTCTAATAAGAGAGGTTATGGGAACAGACCTTCCAATAGAAATTCCACATGTTATATGTTCCATTGGATATTCCTATATGTGAACATGTGTATTCAACCTAAAAATTGAGATTAATAATAATAAAAATCATGAATCACATACTTTGATGTAATGATTAAAACTGAGATGTTATGTGCTTTCGTGTAGGTAGGATGTGTTGGGTGAGTCATAAGTGATATATAATTAATGAATAATTCAAGAAATGATTTTTCCATTTTTAAATAATGAATTTTGATATCTCAAGCCCTTTGATTGAAATTGAATTGTATTATTAAATCAATGGCCATGGTAGTTCATAGGAGAGTTCATTTAATCAAGCATAAATGTTGATGACACAAGTATGAAACTTTCTTGATGATATATTGATAAAAAGATATTATATTACGTGGTAAGAATTGATATGTGGTTTTTTTGTTTTTGTGACATTAACTTATTTCTTTATGGGTGCCATGATTTTTTTTTTCTAGACATTGGTCTTGGAATTTAGGTATGTTCACCTAATACCACTAAGAAAGAGGCCCAGATGGTTACACAATTAGTGTATCCTGAATCTAAGTTAAATTTTATATGAATTTAATATTAGGAATAAATATTATTCTCAGGTTTGAGGAATAATAATTATTTAGGTTTTTTTATTTTTTTATTTCAATCACCACAAATATTCATGTTTAGAATATGATATTTGAATTTTAAAATAAATATATATTCACAATTTAGTGAATAAATTATTTATTGGAATAAATATATTTATTCACATGTTTAGTGAATAATATTTATATATTTATTTATTGAATTAATAATATTTATTTGGATAAATATTTATTATTTAATGTTTGATAAATGTCGAGGAGGGTGGATTGGTCATGCTAAGGGATCAGTGATGAAAATAACATATATACTTTAAATATCATTTAAATAAATATTTATTTATTTATTTAAAAAATTATATTTAAATATCTTCAAGTTAGTTCATGTCATCGAATATAATAAAAATGATATTATTATTATTTGACATGGGTTTCACTTAAGATAAATAATTAGATAAAAATATTCTTTGTGTAATTACTAATTATGTAATCTTAAGTATATATATCTAATTATATTTTTTTTATGGGGTGAGAATTACTATTGCCAAAAATAATTCTCTCAAAAGATAATTCTCTCAAGCTTGAATTAATTCTAAAGAACACTCTCTAGACCGAGAGTGTTCATCATCCTCTATCCTCTCAAGACCAATAGAAAAATATTTAGCTCTTTTTTGTGGTCAACAATGAAGGATATAAGAGGCTTGGTTTCCCTGTTCTAGCACCCATAATGCCAATAGCGATATTCATAGATTCTTAGAGAACGTATTGATACTACAAGAGAAATTATATTTTGGATTATTCATCATAATTACTGTATGACTCAAGCGGTTCTTAGATTTATCAACTTCTATAATGAAGAAATAAATTTTAATATGAGTTAATTCTTGGTTTTAAATTAATTATAAATTAATGTAGAAAGATCTACCCTTGAAGTTTATAAGGTTTATTTTCTTAATTTCTTTTGGATACATCTATGAGTCATGACATTTATTTTTCAAAACCCTCTAGGTTATCCATTAGATAAGATGGAAAACATTATTGAGTATGGTGTTCTACGTTGTCGCGGCATGCAAAATTTTGAAATTTATGAAACCTAATAACTAATATAAAAGTGGCAGTGGGGTCAATACCATGGAGAGAATATGGGTAATAACAGTAATATAATATTCAAATAATGTCTATAAAGATTAAATTTTCAATGTGATGTAAACAAAATTCTAGAAATTAAAAAAAATGAACCGAAACAAATGAATAAGGGAAGTGGACATGCAAGTGTCCAAGCTAAGACTTCATCTTAGTTTCATGCAATACTAATTATTAAATTTCCATATCTAATTTATTATTCTTTTAATTATCACTAATTATAAATTTAATTAAATTATTATTAAGTATCGTTCTATGATGTTAGACATCATACTTTTATTTCTCACAAATTATTCAATGTCTCATTCTCTATTGTTATAAACAAGTTGTTAGACATTTTAGTGTTGAGTCACATGGTGAAATACACTGACCCATCTCTCATAATTTCTAGGTGTATATTTATATTGAGTTTTCAAGCATTAGTTAACTTTTTAGATATCACTTGTGCAAGTTTGTAAGTGGTCACATAAAATATTAATTTTCCTATTAACATATTTATATATTATAAATTTTCTAATAAGAAACTTGAAATTACCTCATAAACATTATTGAATTCCAAATAAATAAATTATCTAATGTTTATCCCGCCCATTATTACTTATTAGGTATCACATGAACATGCATCAAATCAAGTGTGAAAGTCTAATATGATAATTATTCAGAAACATATATAATTTAATTATATTATAATATAATTAATTAAAATTCAACTAGTAATAAAACATGTGAAATAAAAAAATTAGCATGAAATAACTATCAAAGAATCAAAACTTTGACATTATGATATTAAACCATCCAAAACACATACATTACATGAAAAATAATGAATAAAAATCATTGTGTTCTTCTTGATGAAAAGATCATCACTAGTCGTCATTAGTAATCACTGAATGAAAAATATAATGTCATTGATCACCACATCGCTAATGCGAACCACCGTGTTCATTGTCGATGCACTCAATCCACCAAAAAACACAATTATGACTAAATAATTATGCAAGAATATGTCATCAATGCATGGGATACTCCTAAATTATCACCGAACACAGATACACCACAAAAAAATTCCATTGTGAATAAAAAAACTCATTGTATACACAAATATCCATTAATGTAAAGGTTGCACATGAATAGTGGATAAGGTTGGTGTGGATGGAGGTGTGATGTTATACACTGCAAGCTAGTGTGATGCAGCCTGGAAGGATTAATGTGAAATTGGTGGAGGGAGTAAGACTGCACTCCCAGCTAGTTGCAACGCATGGTAGAGTGAGAGGGATCACTACTACAGATTCCACTATACTCAATGCTACCCTCTATCAGGGATAAAATAAAGCATTGATAAATGAGAAAAAATTCAGTGCTAAATAAAAGCACTGATAAATATTTCCTTTATCACGGTTGAAAAAATCATTGATAAAAGGTACCCCTTTATTAGTGCTTTATTTACCACTGATAAAGGGTCACCCATATCAATACTTTTTTAGCACAGATAAAGGGTACCATATATACAATATTTTATATATACATATTTATATATATTCTAAAATGTGATTTATATAATAATAAATATTTATATTTAAATTCAAATTATATAATTCACAATATAAATATATATTTATATTCATATTTAGATTCATATATTTATATTCATATTATATAATTTATAATATAAATCTATATTTATAAAATACATATATATTTATAATTATTTGTGTGTGTTTATGTATTTATATATTTTGACACACACATATATAACATATATATAGACACACACACATATGTAATATATATATATATATAATAAGATATTGTATGAACAATTTAAATAGATATATGAATACATTAAATATGGTTCATGTTTAAATTTATTATAAATTTATATCCATATTATATAATTTACAATCTATATTTATTTATAATTATATGTGTATTTCTATATATATAGATATGATTATATATAAATAGATATAAAACATATTTTAAAATATAAATATACATAGAAAATGTTTATTTAAAAATATGATTGATATTAAAATAAAAATTCATCTTCAATCTTATTTTCATAATTTATATATGTAAATGTAATATATTAAAATTTCATTTAAATTATTATATAAATTTATAAATGATCATATATTTATTTAATAATATTTATATATATTACATGTGTGTATTAATATAATCGTTGGTGTTGTGACACGAATCCTTGATATACCCTGAAAAGCATGTGGTGTAGCAAAAGAAAAAAAAGAAAATAATGGGGGGTCAATAAATGTATATGCATATAAAATATGTATGTATGGATGAGTGTGTGTGTGTGTGTGTGTGTTTATATGTGCATGTTATGTATGTATATGGGTATGTATGTATGTATATGTATATATGTGAATGTATGTGTGTACGTGTATGTGTACGTGTACGTGTATGTGTACGTGTACGTGTATGTGTATGTGTACCTGTATGTGTATGTGTATGTGTATGTGTATGTGTATGTGTATGTGTATGTGTATGTGTATGTGTATGTGTATGTGTATGTGTATGTGTATGTGTATGTGTATGTGTATGTGTATGTGTATGTGTATGTGTATGTGTATGTGTATGTGTATGTGTATGTGTATGTGTATGTGTATGTGTATGTGTATGTGTATGTGTATGTGTATGTGTATGTGTATGTGTATGTGTATGTGTATGTGTATGTGTATGTGTATGTGTATGTGTATGTGTATGTGTATGTGTATGTGTATGTGTATGTGTATGTGTATGTGTATGTGTATGTGTATGTGTATGTGTATGTGTATGTATATGTGTATGTGTATGTGCATGTGCATGTGAATGTGCATGTGCATGTGCATGTATGTGTATGTGTATGTGTATCTGTATCTGTATCTGTATCTGTATGTGTATGTGTATCTGTATGTGTATTTGTATGTGTATGTGTATGTGTATGTGTTTGTGTATGTGTATGTGTATGTGTATGTGTATGTGTATGTGTATGTGTATGTGTATGTGTATGTGTATGTGTATGTGTATGTGTATGTGTATGTGTATGTGTATGTGTATGTGTGTGTGTCTGTGTATGTGTATGCGTCTGTGTGTGTGTCTGTGTATGTGTATGTGTATGTGTATGTGTATGTGTATGTGTATCTGTATGTGTATGTGTATGTGTCTGTGTGTGTATGTATGTATGTTGTGTGTGTGTTTATATGTGTATGTATGTATATATATGAGCATTATACATGTATATATATGCCTATATGTTTATGTGTATGTGTATGTATGTGTATGTATATGTATAAATGTGTATGAATGTTTGTGTGTGTGTGTGTGTTTGTGTATGTATGTTTATGTGTATGTATGAGTATTTGTGTGTGTGTGTGTGTGTTGTGTGTGTGTATGTGTATGTATGGGTATTTGTATCTGTGTACTTGAGTGTGTGTCGGTATATGTGTATATGTGTGGTTGGATACACACATGCATGTGTTGGTTCACCTATATAACATACACACACACATAAAACATTTATACATTTATATAAATAATAATATTTCTAATTATAATTAAATATTTTAAATGTATTTAATAATTAATTATTTATATATATATAATCAATACATATATATATATATATAATTAGTAATAGTAATATATCCATATATTATCAAATGTATATCTATCTAAATATAAATATTAAAATTATTACTTTTAATTTTATAGTTTTATAGCTATTTTTATTTTATGAAAAAAAATTATACAGGATATTACTATTTATATATTTATTAATGATGTATTTTAAAAAATATTTATCCATTTATATAATTAAAAAAATTATATATAATTAATAATTTTAAATGTATTTAATAATTAATTATAATTATTCATTTTTATTATAAAGTATTTTTTAATTTTTAATTTATTATAATATGAATAATTTTATTCGTAATAATTATTATAACTAGTACTTCACTAATGAGAATATACGGGGCTATTCACTTTGCTTAATTCATGTTGTTGATTTGTATGTATTCATACATGATTTTGAGTTTAATGTATGAATGCATAAATTCAATATCTATGAAAACAAAATAGAAATAAATAGTATACATAAATATTAGGAATTTGAGATAAATGTATGGTAATACATGAAATATCTATGATATCTGGCATCCATATATAGTTCAAAACAGATGGATAAAATAAAGGAATGAATGATATATGATAAATGTAATGCAATATTTAAATTGAAAAATGTTTGATTCGGTGTCCTAAAGTAGAAAGCATGAAAAAAATTCATGTAAAATAGATATATATGTATAGTATAGTACATAAATATAAAGTAGGATAAATATGTATAGAAGAATATAAATATATGTATAATAGTGAATAAAAATATATGCATGTATAACAGATTTCATATATATGTATAGAAGAATGCATATATATTTATATAGCATAGTACATATGTATATTAGAATATATATATATATATATCAAAGAATAAATACATGTGTGTGTGTGTGTAAAAGAATACATATGTATAAAAGAAGAAATATATATAGATATATATATATGTGTGTGTGTGAAAATTATAATACATATATGCATATATGCATTTCATATATATATATATATATATTCATAATAAATATATATTTATAGCAGAATTCATATATATAGTATAATATAAATATGGATTTCATATATACATAACAAAATATCATATAGAAAATAACATAAATGATTTTAATATATATGTATAGCAGAAAATTACCATACCCTATGATCTTAGAAATTATCATTGGAAAAGAATGAATTTAATGTTTTTAATATTAGAAATGAGAAATATAAATAAAATTATTAAGGGAAGCTTGTTTTTCATACCTGAAACCAAATTGAAGTAGTTCCACTTCTTAAGAACACATTACCCAAAAAAATGGTCTCTCCATTTTGAACTATCTAGAAGTGAAATATTTAGTTGGGGGAGAAGCATACAAAAATAAAATAATATTAAAGGAAACATGACTTCTGTTTTATTTTATGCAATAAAACCATTTTACCAACTCTTTCTAAAGGGAAAAATAAATTAACTCTTTAAATCAAATGATTTTCATGCATAAGAAGAAACCCGACATAAAAAATAATCACATCAGAAAATCAATCATTGTCAAATGTGAACGAAAGAAAACAAAAATTTTCCCACAACCCATAAAACAAAATTAGTCACTATAGAGTAATATAGGGACCAAATAACATTTCATCCATTAAAAAATGAAAATAAGGTTTCATGTAAATACTTTTAAACTATCAAATCAATCACATGAAATCTTGAGATTTCTATCACCACATTCCTCTTGAAATATACAAAACTCATTTTCTTGAAGCATCATCATCCCTCCAATGTTATAGAAAAAAAATATTGTTTTAAAATTTAGACTACTAAAATAAAAGATCAAATTTGAAATATTAATTAAAAATAATGGGGGTCACAATACACATCTTGTTAGAATTCTCAAATTCAAAAGGCAAGTTGAATCTGATGAAGGAATTTTTTTTAGTGATGAAATTTGAAGTTTGGTCATTTGAAAGTGAAAAAATGTGATTATGAGAAGTATTAGTCTAAGGATATAATGAAACATCTAATTAAAATTTTGAAATGAATTTTTTCATCCCAAGTTTCAATAGGTTACTTAAAATAAAAAAAACTTAAAATTACCTAATATAATCCTTTGTTTCATCATCCTCTCTAAATTTTTATTGAAAATATATATATATATTAGGGAAATTGGAATAAAAATTGGCATATACATGTTCAATAAATATATATAATGTGAAAAACATATCATAATACATATATGTATGTATATATGTTTTATAAGTATAGATGCAGAGTATATATATGTTCTGAAAGCATTGTTGTGTGTGTGTGTGTGTGTGTTTTTATTTATTTTGTGTGTATATGTGTTTGTGTGTGTGTGTCAGGTAGTGTGTACAAAACATATTTATCATGATTAATCAATTATTATTGAGTAACAAAATTGAAAAATAAATAAAATTTTTAGAAAGTGAAAAAAGGTAAAAAAAACATATAACGATATAGTTGATGGGGAATTGGGATTTGAAATTTTTTTAATCACTATTTAAAGATAATGTTTTATAAATTTCAATAACTTTTTATACATATACCTGACATTTAATAATGAAAGTTTATAAATATAGAGGCTGACATATATATATATATATATATCAAGTACAATATAAATAATAACTTACATAACTATATGAGCATAATTTTTCTATTATAATAATATTAATATTATTTTTATATTTCATACTACAGAGGAAAAGGAAATTGATTAATTAGTGAAAATTCATAGTTATATGCATGCATATTGAATGTGTGAAAAACAAAATGCTGTGATAGAAACTTTTCATCTAAAAATATAATCATAAAATAGTGAACATGTATGTGTATGAAATGGATTGTAATATTCATAGGCCATCATATTTAATGAAATAAAAGAGATAACGGATTCATAAATTAGACATTCTATTTAATAAAACCATGAGAATAAAAATGAGGAAACAATCTACACTGTTTTGTATAAAGACCTATAAAATTAGAAATTTGGAAACAACTAAAATCCAATTTGTTATAAAAATAATTATAGTGACGTATATATATTAGCTAAATTCAATTAGATAAATTTTATTGAATAGATAACTTATCCACATTCTATTTAAAATTTATCTCCAACCTTCATCACTTTGGACCAACCTGCACATTAACAATATCAACTGGTTCTCACGATCAAACCATAACGAAAATGTTTCTAAAAACTATTAGGTTAATTAAAGTATATTAATTTATCAGTGTTTTAATAATTACTAAATAAAAAATCAAGAAAAAACATAAATTCATCACTTATATATAATAAATTTACTATTGGACAAATTTATTCATGGAACTCTACCTAAATAATACACCCTACTACGATATCTCTAATTATAAAAATAATGATCTTAAAAAGAGTTTATAAGTATAACATGATGGAATGGAAAAAATAAAGAGTAATATATAAATATTACCATAAAGGAAGAGAATAAATAATATTTTTTAAAATAAAATTAAAATTAAGTGTAATATAAAAACAAGGGCTGAATTCTATATATAAAAAAATTAGTATGTTGAATACTTTATATAGAATCTTCATACAGAATATGCATAGTGAAAGAGGGTCAAAATACCCACATAATAAGAGGAAAATATTACATAATATATAAATCTTAATAAATATTGACTATTTATTATAAATATAAAAAATCAGTACATTGAATCATGAAAAAAATTTAAGGCCTTCGGGCCTTTGGAGGAAAGGGAAACAACATTTTTACTTTAGATTAAGGGATTTTCATGTAAAAGAAGAATTTTTCCATTTAATAGTGATGTAGTCCTTTATATATAATATAAAAATGTTCTAAACCACTATAATTATGAGTTTTTAATATAAATAAAGTTCAAGTTATTTGAATTTTTAAATTTGGTTTTTAAGAAATTAGATTAATGGAGAACTATATTGGGAGAAAACTTGTTTTTAAGGAGTAAACCTAAGGAGTACCCTTTGTATTAGAGTAAGGGTTGAGGTCACCAATATCATGGATCAGATATAAAATCTATTTAACCTAGGTATGATGGTTGAAAATCAAGAAATATCAATGGAGGTAGGGTGCTTAACATGATGAAATACAATGGGAGAACCATTGAAGGAGTAGGAGATGATGTCAATTGTGTCATAGATTGAAGAGTTGATCAAAGAAGGTCGACCAATACATGGGAGAGTGGGATAGGTGAGCTATAGGTGGATGAGGATAGAATATAGGTGAAGATGAGAGGATACAAGGAGGAGAAAGTGGGGAGGGAGGGAGATTCGAGAGGGGAGAATGCAGAAAGTGTGAAATGTTTTGGAGGGAAAAAAATAGATCAGGGGATGACATGTGTGAATCAAAGAACCTATTTTTAATAAATATAGTAAATATTAATACATTTATTAATAATTTAAATTAGTTTGGGTGATAACATATTTATTAAAGAAAAAGAAAATAGAAAACCAGATGAGGGTAATTCCATATAATGAAACCCTACCTCATATAGAAATCCAAAAAGAATAATGAAATAAAGTCAAAACAATACAAACCAAAGAAGTTTATAGTTTATAGATAGAGTGAAACCTAATATCTAAGACTCATATGGTGATAATCTCCCATCCTCCTCAGCCACATGGATGACTTCATCGCCTATATATTTTAACCTATTGCCACTAATCTATCTGGTCTTCAGAATCCTCCTCCATTGATACTTTATCAGTGTTGTAAGTCACAATCACATTATTAGAAAATGCAATATGTCTCACTCCATCATGAATATAATTTTATAAATCCACTATTTTATTCCCAAATTCCTTCAGAATAGCTCCTTGTTCAAGAGGCACATCCATAGGTTCAATCATGGAAAATGATTTAGATGTAAGGATCAGGATCTTTACCAAGATACAAACTAAAGAACTCTAATTTGAATACACATTCATAGAATTGTATAACTCATTCATCAAGTTTTATAATTCCCATAATTTATCTGATAAACAAGTGACGGAATATTTTCCCAAAGAGGTATCCATCTCATTGATGGATTAATCATTTTGTAATGTAAGAGTATATGTTAGTTTATCCTTACTAGTGATTTTTCCCTATAATGTATTCATGCTCAAAGAACCTATATCATGAGATTTAATAACAGTCACATTTCCACCATTAAATGAAGCAGTTTTCAAAACCAAATTCCCAATGTCAATGGATAAATTTGTTAATGTTGTTTTCTCCAGAATGGGAAAATTAGAAAAAACTAGTGCAGAGGAAACAATAACTTTTGATACCTCTTCATTTCTTGCCTCCCCATTGTAGTTTATATGCCTTGGAGTACTAGAAACCTTGGAAGGATTCATGTTTTTATCTTGATCTCTAAATCCTTTGATGATCTATATAGGATTTTAGACTATATTAGCCTCCAAATCCTCTTTATCCTAGACCAAAATTGTGGGAGGATACCAAATAGTCTCAAACATCATGGTATCCTTATTGTTCTTAGGCCTCCTGGGTAAAGCACAGTCCACTTTTAACTTACTTTGAGTCTTTGAAGTAACCAATTTATGTTCCTATTATAAATTAGGATCAATAGCATCTTTTTCTTCAAGCTCATGGATAGTTTTTCCATCCTCGGTTGAATCCTATTTATCCTCCTCCAATCCATAAGCAAGAGCATCCCATAAGGAAACACCTAGATGAGAATTCATCAAGTTATAATCCATATCATCCCATGATCCTTCATACCTACAATAAATTAGGTTAGGTTATAGAAATAATGTCTGAGGATCTATGGTCATAGAGCAGTCCATTCCTTTTCTACCTTGATTCACTTCTAAATATGGATGCACTAGAGTGGTAATAGGAATAGGATCTACTTATAAAACAGGGAGGTTTTCACCTTGGATAATTACTTGTTTCTACTCTAAAGATGACTTGGGATCAATAGGTTCTTACACATTTGTTCCCCTAACCTCATCCCTAGGTTAATAGATAGTAATATAGGCATTCTTTTCTTTTCTAACATTGTCATCCTTCTTATAGTGCTAGTTTGATTCATTTCCTCTTACAAATAAGTTATATCAAACAAATAAATCCCTATAATTGGACTTGTAATGCTAAATAATTCCAAAAGCAAGGTATAAAGGTGGAAAACTTTAATAAATTGTCTTAAGATTGACTTCGTCCTAAGGAGTGGAGAAAAAAACTCTATCAATTAGAGTTGAACTAAGATCAAACTCAATGAGAACCCTCATAAAATGGCCAAAAATATCTAATTCATTAGAATTATCCATTTTAATTGGAATTATAATAGAGGATGATATTTCATATAAAATTTTAGGATGACATAAAACCCAACTCAAACCATGAATTTGAACCCAAACCTACTCACACGATTCATTATAATCATGAAAATTTAAATTATGATTCCAATCGTGAATTCTAATGATGACTAGTTTTAAATTAAATGATCCAAAAATCCAATCCTTATCCTTTAAAGCAACCAAAGGTAATAGTATGTGGAATAAACCACAGCTAATAGAGACACATTTCCAATCACTAAATCCCTAGATTGAAACTAGACAAGTGACAGGAAGAAAAACATTATAAGTCCTCATTCCTCTAGATAGAAAAATGTGAACAATAAAATAGTGATTATAAATCTTAATAAATTCCACAATATGCTCATTAGGGGTTGATACATGAGTATTATTACCCTTATTATAATTTCTCTATGGAGGTTGATAATTTATGGAATCAAAAGAGCCTTCTAAAATCCCTAAATTCGGTGAAATACCCTTGAAAACTTCATATACTTATTAAAAATGAACCTAATTAAAATTAGTAGGATATTTATCTTTATTCCAAGTTATGATAAATACATCTCGATTATTGAAATATAAATCAAGATTGATGTCCATTAAATGTAATAATGAATCGCCATTTTTTCTTAAAGAAAGCTCCTCTTGAGTTGATCCCATCCTCCCGTATACTTGTATACTTATACATATAAAAAAAGAGTGTAGGTTGTGATCCAATTGGTCGTACCACATGGTTGGTTACACCCTTCCTTCCCTAGTTAGGAAATGAATTATAATTAACATGTGTATAATATACACAGTGCCTAAGTGTGGTGAGACTCGAGCCTGGGTCATGTAATGTCTCAACCCATTTCACTCATAATTAACTAAACCCAGTTAGCCACATGGCCTCAAGCATGCCTCCCCTTATCCTAGATGGCGTTGACTAATAGTTATGATCTATGATGTTATGGTGGGGAGACTATACCCCCATGATCAAAATGTAACACAACATTGAAAATAATAATAATATTAGAAACATACAAAATAACCAATATCAGAAGTACGACATCCAGATATAATAAACACGCGGAAGAAATAGTAAGATTCATATACATGATAATGATAATGTTAGGATACTATACAAAGAGAAACCAGCATACATGTTATAAGGCACTCAATACAAAATAAGTATAATAAAATAACAAAAAACCAAAAACTATCTCCAAGTGTCATGATCCAAGGGTAGGTCTTAAGCTCCTAAGCTCTCATGCCATATAAAAATCAAACATCCATGATCAGGTGACTTACCTTGTCCCTACTTGCATATATAAAGTCTATTTGGGTACCAAACATCATCACAAATAGGGTATGAGTTATACTCAGTAGAACACTGCTAATGGTTTCTATAAAAAAATCCAATCTGTGTATAAAAATTATAACTGTGTGTAGGTATAACATATAGTGATGCAAAAATAATGTCAGATATAGTCATGTCCAAGAATACATGATGTGAATAAGATCCAGGTATAAAAATGTGTGTTCTAGTACATAATAATGAAAGATGCAGGAAACTGTAAGCTTTGAAATATTCTATATGCATATAAACTATCAGACCTGTGTAGGTTAGGACCCAAGGCAAGAGACCAAGGAATCCTCCTCAAGGATAAGAAACTCGTCCAAGGTGATATCAGAATAATTTATACCTATAGGTCTAGGAACCCAGGGCCCATGGCCAAGGAATCCTAATATTCGAATATAAAAATATAGGGGTCATAAATTCCATACCTTGATTCCCCTTCTTGATGCCATACTAGTAATCAAGTTAGTTCCATACCTATAATCAAATTCGGTTCCATAATGTGATTTCTAATGACAAATATGTAGTGAAATGGATCATGAGTCAATTTCAGTGTCCATTCTCAATTCCAACTATCCATATAAAAAGGTATAATCCTATAGATCATCCATCTCATTAAAATTTCATTATTTACACTATTCATATAACCAATTTTTTTGCATTTGATGTTATGATCCAGATTTAATTAATACTTCTCTATATCATTTCATTTAAATGGGATTCTTCTAATAGGTGGAAAGATCACACACACCCAAGGATTGGTTTTAGTTTAGGGGTAGATAATATAACCCACCACAAAGGTAGTTCGGGTTTAGGTTGGAAACCTTCAACTAAGGCAGGGTGCAATAAGGGATTTAAATTTGAGTTTAATAATTAATTTAGGACATTACTCAATTAAGGGGAAACATCTGGAAGGTATGGAATGCATCAAAAATTAAAATAATTATTAAACAACACGACATTATTCAAGAGTTATAGACCACCTACCTCATGGTGTTAGAAAAACCCTCATCCAGTATTGGCTTCCGATTTGATCTATAATGGAAGAAATCAGAAAATTAGATGAATACCTTGAAAATAAGGCATATTAGTTTTCAAAAAAATGGTGTCTAAGATGGGGATATAAACTGATAAAGAAGGAAGTGTATTAAATCACATTACAATACACTTCCGACATGATGAGCGGTGATCTGATCGGAGCCTGGATGAGAGAGAAACTTCAATTCCTAGGAATGAGGATGAGATATTTCATATTCATGGAAGTGAAGATGTCACTGCTAAAGTTATAAGGATGGGTTGTCAATGATTCTCCAGTACCTCTATATGAATCTTAGAAAATAGTTCCAATAGCTGCCACTCACCACTATCCTCCTAAATGACTTATGTCTGATCCCTCCATATTAGAGAATTATTTATATCATTACCCTTCCCAAGTATATCAGAAAGCTCAAAATTGATAGACTATAGGTATTTGTCCCACCTTATCTGTCTAATATTTAAGTCACATTGTGTGGAGATGTACTTGAGGATTTTTTTGGTCTGTATACACCACAAATCACTCTCCCAACAAGTAGTGCCTCCAACAATGCGAGGTGTGGACTATGGTTACTAGCTTGAGATCATGTGTTGGGAAATTTCCCTCATGTGGTCTCAAGAAAATTTGTATGTAAAATATATTCTTGGGTTTATCCTAGGTAACTATAGCTCTAAAATTATCTAGTTTAATAGATACTTCTACCTATGAGATGATGTGACCCATTAAGTGAACCATGTAGATCTAAAAGTTTCATTTAGTGATATTTGAAAATAGTTGGTGTTTTCTTAGTGTATTCAGAATGATCTCAAGATATTTTCCATGTTTGCTTCGAGCATGAGAATAAACTAATATTTTATCCATGAAGACTAAAACAAATGAATCTATATATGACTGAAAAAATTGATTCATCAGATCCATAAAAATGGTAGGTGCATTTTTCAAACCAAATGGAATAAACTGATACTCATAAAGACTATACCTATTATGTAAATATGTACAATGTATTTCTTTTTGAATCAATAAGGTTTTCTTTATAACTTTTCCATTTCTTCTTTCAAGGGGGAGATTGTTGAGTGATTAAGCTTTCCTTATGACTTCACGATCCCTTCTTGTTTTGAAAATCACAAACACCTTATCTCAGGGAAAATCTTGTTTTACCTTGTTTTACTTCTATAAGGAAAAATTATCTTCCCCAAGGAAATATACCTTAACTCATTTTCATTGTTCATATAATTTTTTTTTAAGTGTAAAATTCGGATTGATACCAAAACCTCGAAATCATATAATACTTAGATATAAAGCATTCTGTTTAAGACTCCGAATTCTGGTTATGAACTTTCATGAAGTTCAACTCCAAATTCTGGATACGAACTCTCATGAAGTTCAACTCCAAATTTTGGATACAAAATCTCATGAAGTTCAACTCCGAATTCTGGATACGAACTCTCATGAAGTTCAACTCCGAATTCTGGATACGAATGTTATGAAGTTCAAGTTCGAATTCTAGATACGAACATTTATAAAGTTCGACTCCGAATTATGATTACGAACATATGTAAAGTTCGACTATGAATTCTGGTTATGAATTCTGATTATGAATTCTGGATATGAACTCTTCTGAGTTCTGACTTTGAATTCTGATTATGAATTCTGGTTACGAACTTCTCTAAGTTATGACTCCGAGTTCTCTGAATACAGACTCCTAACTCTTATGAGTTCTGACTCCGAATTCTCATAAACTCTGACTCTAAACTTTGTAAGTTCAGGTTCTTAATTCTTTTGAATCCAGAATCCGAATTTCCTTGAAATTTAGACTCCGGAATTCTACGGAATTCATGTTCTGAATTCCTAGAAAACAGAATCTAAATATCCTTGTATTATAGACTCTGAATTCATTTTTGGTTAGACTCCGAACTTTCATTTACTTTCATTCCAAATATTAGTTTTTGGTTATGCTTACATCTATTTAGTTATAAAATGATTTCGTGCTTTCAGTTACTCACTAACCATTGTTTGAGTGACATGTGTATAGGTCCCTCCGAAATTCAAGGAAAAATGTGACCGTTGGAGGAGGGAGCCGACCGTTGGAACCATGCCTATAAATAGGATCTCATTTGAAAAGAGCTCAACACACACTGAAATTTGACAACTGTGCTTACATGCTATTGAAGTGATTTCTAGAGAGAGAGACTCTTATAAAATCTCAGGCTTCGTGCAGAAAGTTTGAATGGCTTGTTCAAACTTTGCTTCGTACAGATTTTCTTCGTGCGACTCCAATTGTTACTATGTACAATTGAGGGCTTCCGGGTATAGGAATACAGAGGTGCCGACTACCTAATAGTTGAGGGCTTGCGGGGATAGCAAGACATACTCTGATCTTCATATTGAGGGCTTACCCTAGTCTGGGTAAGACAAACTTTCTTGAAAGTATAAATCAAGGGACCTTTATCCAAGGTTGTTGGATACCCTTCTCTTTGGGTTAAAAGATTTACTTTGTTACTTGTTTTGTTACAATTTTATCCACTGTATTTGTATTGTTGAGGAAAGTATAACTTTCTTATACTTACTTATACTTGTACTCTGATTTAGTTAGATTCTATACGCTTTAAGGTAGAATCTTATTTGTTGTGAACTTTTGTTAAGTTTCGTTTCAGGAATCACTTTTTCGGAATCAAGCAAGTTATTAGAACTTAGAGGTGCTGTGAATTTTGGTTATTCAAAATTTCCTTAGGGATTTTTAAAGAATACAATTCACCCCCCCCCCTCTTGTATTTGTATCTCATTTTACATATTCAATCATACATTTGGTATTATAGAGTATATCATACTTAGACATACCATCTCAACAATTGGTATCAGAGGAAGGTGACCCCTGAATTAATCTCACAATTAGATTCAAAAGAGAATTCTTCTTCTTATTACTTTTCGAAATTGATTTTCTGGAATCATATTTTCCAGATCCATAATTTTTCAGAATCTATTTTTCAGATACAGTTTTTCTTAGAGATACTCTTGTTTTATATTTTCCTTGCTTAGGATTATATTATTTTTTTACAAACTTTTTCTATTAACAAGTTTTGTGTGGAAATGTTTTTCTTTAAGATGACAGGAATCAATTTTGGTTCCATAGACAATATCAATCCAACTAGACCACCTATCTTTGATGGAAATGACTATGAGTATTGGAGAGATATAATGAAGACTTTCATTATCAATACTGGTGTTTATAATTTTGTTATTCTTACTGAAGGATACAAAATTCCTAATAAAGAAGTTAGTACCTTCACCAATCAAGAAAAGCATGAATATCAATTGAATTATAAGGTACGCAATACTTTACTTTGTTCTATGACTAGAAATATGTATATCCAAATTTCATCTTGTGAAGCAGCAAATTCTATATGGAAGAAACTTTAAGTTACTCACTTTGTAACTTCCAAAATCATTGAAACACAAAGATCCATGCTCATAGCTGAATATCATGGTTTCTACTTTCCTTATGGAGAACCCATATATAAGGTACAACAAAGATTCATGACTATTGTGAATATTTTACAATCAATGGGTGAGAAAGGATTAGATGATGAAGCTCTTGTTGATAATATCATAGACATCATGCCCAATGAGTGGGAATCTAAGAGGACTGTTATTGATGAGAATAGAAAGGTTACTCTTATTTCCTTAGATGAGTTGTTTGGAACTCTTCTTCAGCATGAGACTAGAATGAAGAGAGATGCTGAAAATGTAAAAAAGAATAATGGAAATGGAAGTGTCGCTTTTACTATAACTTCTAATCATATGAAAGCTAAGACTCCTGAGAGAGTTACCAGATCTAAATCTAAGAAAGTTGTGATCCAATCTGAATCTAGTGGAAGTGAATCCTCAGATAATGAATTAGAAAATGTTGCTCGAAGGATGAACAAGATAGCTGGACAGAGGAACTTTTAATCCAAATATAATAAAAAGGAAAGAAAATATAAGAAATATTTAGAAGCCACATGTTATGAATGCAAGAGAGTTGTACACATAAGACCTGATTGTACTATGCTTAAGAGAAAGGAAATAAAGGAAAAACATTCAAAGATAAATAGAAAGAAGTATTACAAGGATAAAGCTAAGAAATTCTTGAAAGCTAATGACACCTGGAGTGCCAGTGGTGGAGACTCTTCATATGAATCTTCAGATTATGAATCTTTTGGACAGAAGAATATTGGTCTAATAGCCAGACTACTGATTGACAATCATTGTTTAATAGCTATGGTACACAATGTTGAATCATTGACAAATGTTTATTTAAATGCTAATGATTGTAAATATTATAACTCTTCAGATGAAGAATCCTCTTCAGATGAAGATAATACTTTACCTACCTATGAAGAAGTTTCTAGGTTTTACAAACTTCTTAATATTAAGAATTCAAAACTCATGAAAAAACTTGATAAGGAAAAATCTAGGAATACTATTCTTACCAAGTAAATATCAGATCTTTCTATGGATCTTGATAAGAAAAATGCTGATTTTGAAAGTATTTTAAAAAATATTGAGGAAGTAAATTCTGAGAAGAATAAACTTTCTAAATATCTAGAAAACGTAATTTCTAAGAAAAATGTTTTCGAGCCTAGCTCTAGTTTAAAATGAAATGTTTTCTAAGACAAGAACTTGGTTATCAAAATAAAATCCTAAATATTTTCCTTGAGGAAGTGTTTGTCAAACTTTACCTTAGGTAAGGAAAATTTTGATAAAATGTATTCCCAAATTCGACGTCTAAGGAATAGTTCTAGTTTTGGTTATACTAGTTCTAAACCTGTTTTTAGTAATAATTATTTTGTTCCACAAAGTGCTCCTTTCTGCACAAAGTGCCAGTGTGGTGGACACTGGGCAAAGAATTGTTCCTTAAACAAAACTCAATATTTAGGATTTCATAAAGCCTATTTTTCTAAGAATATGTGGGTGCTGAAAATATTTCTTTCTAAGAATTCTGGATCCAACCAAGTTTGGATTCCGAAAACCTAACTCTTTCTTATCTTCAGGAAAATAGAGAAAGTACCAATAGAAATACTTGGTACATGGATAGTGGATGTTCCCGGAATATGACTGGTAACAAAAATTATTTTGAAAATATTATCAAGACGAAAGGAGGAAAAGTAACTTTCTAAGATAATGCTTAGGGAAAAATTATTGGTATATATAACATTGTTCTTCTTGGAAAAACTTTTATTTCAAATGTCTTATTTGTTAAGGGTCTTATGCACAACCTTATTAGCATAATCCAATTATGTGATGAAGGTTACCTTGTGAATTTTAGGAATGACAAGTGCATAGTACACAATTCCAAGGAAGAGTTTATTCTTTCTACCCATAGGCAAGAAAATGTTTACACACTAAACTTAGAAGACCTTAGGAGCCAAGACTTACCTTTCCTTAGTGAAATGGAAAATAATTCTTGGTTGTGGAATATAATGTTAGGACATTGTAACCTTATGAGCCTATGAAAACTTTCTATGAAAATATTAGTTAAAGATCTACCAGATCTTAGATTTGATTCTTAAAAAGTTTGTGACCCTTGTTAATATGGAAAGCAACATAAATCATGTTTTAAATCAGTCGGTTAAGTCACAACTACTGATGAATTACAGTTAGTGCATATGGATCTCTTTGGTCTAATACAAACTGGAAGCATTGGGGGAAAGTATTATGTATTTTTCTTGGTTGATGATTACACTAGATTTACGTGGGTCTATTTTCTAGCACAGAAGTCTGAAGCATTTTCTTATTTCAAAAGTTTTAGAGCCCAAGTTAAAAATGATAAAAACCTTCCATTGAAAACTATTCATAGTGATCATGGAGGAGAATTTCAAAATTCTGATTTTGAAACTTTTTGTAGTAGAAAAGGTATTACTCACAACTTCTCAACACCCAGAACACCTCAACAATATGGTGTTGTTGAAAGAAGAAATAGAATTCTTCAAGAGATAACTAGAACCATGTTGAGTGAGTATTCTGTAGCCAAACATTTTTGTGTTGAAGATGTAAGTACTACTTGTTATACTATAAATCGAGTTCTGATTAGACCTTTTCTTAATAAAACTCTTTATGAGTTATGGAATGGTAGAAAACCTAGACTTTATTACTTTAAGGTTTTTGTTTCAAAGTATTCATTCTGAATACTAAAGATAATCTTCACCAATTCGCACCAAAATCTGATGAAGGAATTTTTTTAGGCTACTCCACAACTTCTAAGGCTTATAAAGTTTTCAATAAAAACATGTGTACTGTTGAAGAGATAGTACATGTTAAATTTAATAAAACTGATCCTTTTGTTTTTAAACAACCCCAACCAACATCCTCAGATGTGTTTTCAAAAACTGGTTATCAAACTTTGATAGAATATCCTTCTGATAAGGAAAATGTTCAATAATATACTTCTGAAACATTTATCCCATAATATTTCCTACCTTATATTGATGAACAGGTTTTACAAAACCCAAATCAGTCATTTCTAAAGAAACATCCCTGTGATAGTATCATTGGTGTTGTGAATCAACCTATGAGGACTAGAAGTTCCTTAAGAAATAAAGTAGAACATCTAGCATTCCTTTCCCAATTAGAACCAAAAAGAACTGATGAAACTTTAGGTGATGATGATTGGATTAAATCCATGAAGGATGAACTAAATGAATTTGAAAGGAATAAAGTTTGTACCTTTGTTGAAAGACCTAAGGAAACTTCTGTTATTAGAATAAAATAGGTCTTCAGAAATAAGTGTGATGAAAATGAAATCATTGTTAGAAATAAAGATAGATTAGTTGATAAATTCTATAATCAACAAGAGGGAATAGACTATGAAGAAACCTATGCTCCATTAGCTAAACTTGAATCTATTCGTATTTTACTTGCCTTTGCAGCATTCTTCAATTTCAAAATTTTTCAAATGGATGTGAAATATGATTTCATTAATTGTTATGTTCAAGAGGAAGTTTTTGTTGAACAACCTCCTGGATTTGAAGATAAAAAACATTCTTATCATGTTTTTAGACTTACCAAAGCTTTGTATGGCCTTAAACAAGCCCCTCGATCTTGGTATGATAGACTCAAAAAATCTTTGCTTCAAAATAACTACGTTAAGGGAAATGCAGATCGAACCCTTTTTATAAAGAAAGATAAGAAAAATGTTTTGAATGTTCAAATTTATGTTGATAAAAATATTTTTGGTTAAACTCAGCAATCTTTAACTGGTTCTTTTGCGGATCTAATGAAATCTAAGTTCGAAATGAGTATGATGGGTGAGTTAACATTTTTCCTCGGTTTTTAAATTTCTCAAAAAAACAGAAGGAATCTATATATACTAACATAAGTATATTAAATATCTTCTTAAAAAGTATGGATATGACAACACTAAGAGTATAAGTACTCCTATTGGTAGCTCAAATACACTTGATCATGATGAAACTGGGAAACCAATAGATTAAATATCTTTTATAGGTATGATAGGAAGTCTACTTTACTTAACAGCTAGTCGTCCAGACTTAATGTTTTCAGTATGCTTATGTGCAAGATATCAATCCAATCATAAGGAATCTCATTTAAAGGCAGTGAAAAGAATTTTCTCTACTTAAAGGGAACCATGGATTTAGGACTATTTTATACTTCTAGAAATGATTTTGTTTTAAAATGTTTTTTGGATGCTGACTTTGGTGGATGTAGAATAGATAGAAAGATTACATCCGGAACTTGTCATTTATTAGGAGATTCATTAGTTTCTTGTTCTTGCAAGAAGAAACACTCAGTAGCATTTTCCACTACTGAAGCTGAATATGTAGCAGCTGGAAGTTGTTGTGATCAAGTATTGTTGATGCAACACACACTCACAAAATATGGTATGAGTTTTACCAAAACACAAATTTTGTGTGATAATACAAGTTTCATTTCTCTTAGTAAAAACCCTGCACATCACTCTTGTGCAAAGCACATAGATATTAGGCATCACTTTCTTAGGGATCAAACACATAAAGGATATATCATTCTTCAATTTATCGGAATGCAAGATCAACTTGCTAAAATTTTCACAAAATCTTTACCTTCTGATAGATTTGAATACATTAAATAGAAGTTAGTAATGATAACCGTAAGGTAATCCTCCTTAATTAACTTCCTATTAAACCAATATCCTTATAGTAATAAAATCCTTTCCATAGGGGGGTACATATGTTGTGAAGCTTTTCATATTTTTCATAATGAATTCTTTCATATTTTTCATAAAAAAAATTCAAGTTCTTGTTATTATAGTTTTTCAAGTTTTTTTTCATAAGGAAAATTTTCAGACCGGAAATTTTCGTAATGGAAATTTTTGGATTTGAAATTTTCATAGTGAAATTTTCACAATGAAAATATTTGAACCCGAAATTTTTGTTAAGGAAATTTTCAGATTTGAAATTTTCTTAAAGGAAATTTTCAGATTTTGAAATTTTCGTAATGGAAATTTTCGGATTTGAAAATTTTCGTAGTGAAGTTTTTTTTCGTATTCAAGTTTTTTTTGGAATCCAAAGTTCTTCAAGAAAAATATTCCTCAGTATGAATAATCTTCCTAGAAATCTAAAAGGTATGATTCATTCTTGAGTTTTTCGTAATTACCTTTTACTTGCTGTTAGTTTCTTTTGTTTTTAAAATTTCTCAGATTCTAGTTTCCTTAAATCCGAATGTTTTCCTTTTAAAACCTCAAAAGATCGGATTCAACCAAATTTTTCCTTATGGCTATCATTTCAACCATCAGATTAGATCTGAATAATTCTCACCCATTCGATTCAAATGGGAAGTTCAACCGTCAATTCATCGCCTATATAAAGGGGACCCCTGGTAGTTGTCCCACATCGGTTTTCAAAGCTTGTGTGTGTCGAAGCCCTGCCCCTCTACAAAATCCCATTCCGAATTCTTTAGAAGTTCTCAAGTCTGAATGTCTTCAGCAGTTCCCTCTCAAGATATGACTTCTTTCAAGATGATTTCAGAGTGGAAAATTTATAGGGAAAGTTTGGTACATCCGAACTTCTTTAATAAGTATGAATCTATTATTTCCAAGAATATCAAGCTCAATGGATGGGAAAGTGTAGCTATTTCAAAGACAAGAGATCAGGATGTTTTCTATTAGGATCTACTTATAGAATTATATGAATCATTTCTCTTCTTTAAGGAAGAAGGTAGAGAAAATTTATCCTTCAAGAGTTATGGAAAGACATATAAACTCTCTTACACCAAGGCTGCGAGCTTGGCGGGGCTGTCATATGAAGGAGAAGCCAAATTTTGTTCTCACAAGCTACCTGATGTACAAGTAAGTTTCATCAAGGTGAAGGCTATGGAATTCCTCGTACTTACTGATGTAAAGACAGCAAATATTTCCCATATATCTACCAACAATCAGATTCTACAGTTATGGGTTCAAGGTCTCATCGTATCAAGAAAGGATGCCAAGGAAACCCTGAAGAAAAGTGACATGTATATCTTAGACTTTTTGGTAAACCTAAGGAAGGTCAACCTCATGAAGCATATTCTCATTACGATTGAGAATATCAAGAATGGGAATCTGAGAGCTCAGATAAGAATGTATCCTGCCTTACCTTCCAAATTTATAGTTAGGTGCCTAGAATCTTTCAAGATCCCCTGTAGTTCCAAGCTGAGGAATTTCAAGGTGATGCTGATTAGTGATGACACCCTCAAGAGAATGAAGGTTGGTTTCTACAAGGAGACAAGAGGATTTTATGATCTGCCTGAGGATGAGGCAGAAGCCATTTCGAAAAATACAGAAGAAGCTGAACCTTCAAAGAAGGCCAGAAGGAAAATAAATTTGAAGGAAGTTGAAGTAGAAGAAAAAATTCCTAAGTCTAAGGAAGTCCAATCCACACCTCCTAAACCAAAGATGCAAAAAAGCCTACCTAGATGAAGTTGTAGCAAAATGGATGGAGGATAAGAAGAATAGAAAATCAGGGGAGCCACAGTTCGGTTTGGATCCTATTGAGGCTAAGTCCTTGAAAGAGAAAGTTACTGATGAGCATGAGAATCGGGCCAAGGAAAAGAAGCTGAAGAAAAATATTTCTGAGGATAAAGTTTGTCAATCCCTTCTAAGGGGTACTAAGATAGCATCCGAAAAAATTCTCGTATTGAAATATTTCCTTGTAGAACCATTACCTGAGACACTGGGAAAGGAGTTCATGTCTCCATAGAAAACCCAAGATAAGATTGTGAAAGAGAAGAAAGCTGCATAAGAAGTACAAGAAACTGAGAATAGTGGTGGCTATGATGATGTGATTAAGCAAGTTAAGGATTATCAGGAAAAGGAAAGTGCTTCCAAAAAGTTATCAATCCGGACTTCTCAAGCTAGATCCTCAAAACTTGCTAATCCTGGAGCTGATGAGAAGGGTCAAGAAGAGGAAGTGAACAAGTTCTCTGAAGAAGAGAGTTTTAATCATCACTTTATTCATCCAGAAGACATTGAGGCTGGTGCTGAGAAAGAAAAATTTGATGAAGATAATATTGTCCAATTATCTGAGAGTGATCATGAGTCTCCTGATGTGGAAGAAGTACCGAAAACTGAAAAGGGGAAACATGTGGTTTTTGACACCCCAACCGAAGATATTTTGAGGAATAAAGAAGCTAGAGGAACCTCTAAGAGGAATCTAGTAGAGTTAGAGGAAGAACCATCTCCAAGTAAAATGTCTGATTCAAAGTCCTCATCCTTAGGACATGATTTTGTTGTTCAATCTATGAAGAATTTGGTGGATACCATTCTGATCTTTCTAGCAATTTATTCTAGATTCCATATGATTTAGCATATCATGAATCCAAAGTCAGACTCAGTATCTATGGTGATGGATAGATGTGTTAAGATTGAGGCTGATCACAAAAAAATTTCTGATCAACTGTGAAGCTCATAGAAAATCTTGGAAGAAAATAACCAAATGGTCTAAGAAAATTGTTGAATATTTGGAAGAGCTTGATCAATTTCAAGAAGATGTCAAGGAATCTTTTGATACCAAAAACACAAAAATCAAGAATCTTACAAACAGCTTTCAGTAAAAGCTAAATCTTGAACAAAATTCTTAGATTCAAGATGTCAAATATCTGAATGGGAAGCTGAGTTATTTTTTCCAAAGATGGAAAACAGAAAAGGATATCCGGATTGAGATCCCAGAAAAGCTAGCAAAACAAGATGAATTACTGAAGGTTCAGGAAGAGGACATGAAATCTCAGGAAGACGGGATCAAAGCACTAGAAAAGCAATAAGAGGGGGGTCACAAAGAGCTAAAAAAGCTAAAGACCATTGTGAAGAAGCTAATTCCCAAGGAAAAAGAAGCAAAATAAATCTCAATCCGATCTTTTGTTGAATCTATTTTTCCTTGTAAAAATTATTCCAACCTTAATGAAATTGTGGATGCTTGTTTTTTCTGGATGTGTTTACTAATATTTCAGGTACCATTTTTTCCATTCCCTAAAACTCTTTTTGAAAATCACAAAGGGGGAGAAGGAAAAATAACTCTAAAGGGGAGAAAGAAAAATATTTCTAAGTAAATAAGAACTATCCCTAAGTAAGGAGGAGTTTATTCAAGGGGATTTATCATTAAAAATATTTTCACATTCAAATGAAAATTCTCATTTTGGAAATCTAGAATATGATCCTTAGTGTTCCAAAGCCTAAGGGGGAGTTAGTCGTATTCACCATTGTTCATATGTAAAGGGAGATGAGTTTTATTTTTAAAGTCTAGAAAAAAAAATTGCTAAGACCTTATATTATTTTTCGTAAGGATATTTGTGCTTTCTAAAAAGGGGGAGATTATTGAGTCAATAAGGTATTCCTTATGACTTTTTCATTACTTATTTCAAGGGGGATATTTTTGAGTCATTAAGATTTCCTTATGACTTCACAATTCCTTCTTGTTTTGAAAATCACAAACACCTTATCTCAAGGAAAATATTTTTTTACCTTGTTTTACTTCTATAAGGAAAAATTTCCTTCCCCAAGGAAACATACCTTACCTCGTTTTCATTGTTCATATAATTTTTTTTAAGTGTAAAATTCAGATTGAGACCAAGACCTCATAATCATATAATACTTAGATATGAAGCATTCTGTTTAAGACTCCAAATTCTGTTTATGAACTCTCGTGAAGTTCAAATCCAAATTCTGGATACGAACTCTCATGAAGTTCAACTCCGAATTATGGATACAAACTCTCATGAAGTTCAACTCCAAATTCTGAATACAAACTCTCATAAAGTTCAACTCTAAATTCTGGATACGAACGTTATGAAGTTCAAGTACGAATTATGGATACGAACATTCATAAATTTCAACTCCAAATTCTGATTACAAACTTATGTAAAGTTCAACTATGAATTCTGGTTATGAATTCTGATTAAAAATTCTGGATATGAGCTCTTCTGAGTTCTGACTCAGAATTCTGATTACAAATTCTGGTTACGAACTTCTCTAAGTTCTGACTCCGAGTTCTCTGAATACAAACTCCGAACTCTTATGAGTTCTGACTCCGAATTCTCATGAACTCTAAATCCAAAATTTGTAAGTCTAGGTTCCGAATTCCTAGAAAATATAATCTGAATATACTTTTATTATAGACTTCGAATTCATTTTTGTTTAGACTCCGAACTTTCATTTACTTTCATTCTGAATATCAGTTTTTAGTTATGCTTACATCTGCTTAGTTATAAAATGATGTCGTGCTTTCAGTTACTCACTAACCATTGTTTGAGTGACACATGTACAGGTCCCTCCGAAATTCAATGAAAAATGTGATCGTTGGAGGAGGGATTTGACTATTGGAACCATTCCTATAAATAGGAGCTCATTTGAAAAGAGCTCAACACACACTGAACTTTGAAAACTATGATTACATGTTGTTGAACTAATTTCTAGAGAAATAGGATCTTATAAACTCTCAGGATTCATGCAGAAAGTTTGAATGTATTTTTCAAACTTTGCTTTGTGAATATTTTCTTCGTGTGACTCTGATTGTTGTTGTGTATAATCGAGGGCTTCTAGGGATAGGAAGACAGAGGTTTCGACTACCTGATAGTTGGGGGCTTGCGGGGATAGCAAGATAGACTCTGATCTTCATATCTAGGTCTTACCCTAGTGTGAGTAAGACAAACTTTCTTGAAAGTATAAATCAAGGGACCTTTATCCAAGTTTGTTGGATACCCTTCTCTTTGGGTTAAAATATTTACTTTGTTACTTGTTTTGTTACAAGTTTTTCCGCTGCATTTGTATTGTTGAGAAAAGTATAACTTTCTTATACTTCTTTATACCTGTACTCTAATTTAGTTAGATTCTATATGCTTTAAGGTAGAATATTATTTGTTGTGAACTTTTGTTAAGTTTCATTTCCAGAATCACTTTTCCGAAATCAAGCAAATTATTAGAACTTAGAGGTGTTGTGAATTTTGGTTATTCAAAATTTCCTTAGGGATTTTTAAAGAATACAATTCACCCCCCCCCCTCCTCTTATATTTGTATCTCATTTTACATATTCGACCCTACATTTTTTATTATAGAGTATATCATACTCAGACATACCATCTCAACATTTCTGATGGTATATATTGTAACTAATGGTAGACGGACCTCAAATCAATCTTGGAGAAAATTTGATCCCCTCAAATATGATCAAAGAGGTCATCAATACATATAAGAGGATACTGGTTCTTAACCATAATCTAGTTCAACTGATGGTAATCCACATAAATCCTAAGGGTATCATTGGCCTTCTTAGTAAAAAAGATAGGCAACCCCCATGGGGAAGTACTAGGTTATAAAAAAAACTTAGCTTCTAATTACTCTAGCTACCTCTTGAGATATTACAGCTTAGTAAGGTGATTCTCTTGATACTAGGTCAATAGTAAAATATACTTCAATCTTAGGAGGTAGTCCAGAAAATTCATCTTGGAAAACTTCCCTAAAATGATCTACTACAAAAGGGAAATTATCTTGACATATTCCCTGGTCATCCATATAAAGGCTAATAATCAGGGCTATCACCTTTCCCAACCCACAATTCTCAGGTCTAACTCAACTTTCCTAAATATCCCATTTTCCCTTGTGAATATAATTATCATCCTCTGGTGATGTGAAGGAAACCCTCTAATGATGTAAATCAACATGGGAATGATAAGGGACCTGCTAGTCTATCCTGAGAATGATTTCAAATCCCATTATCTCAAGGATAAAGAGGTCCCATAATAAATGATGGTTTCCTACCTCAAGGGGTCATTCCTTGCACTGGAATACTCTATCTAATCATACTCCTAATAGAGTATAAAGCATCACCACTCCAAAAAAAAACTAAATTTCAATACCAAGACTCACCACAATAACCAAATATATAAATGATTCAGAAGTGACTATATAAAATAAAATGGATACCAAGGTAGATGCTACCAAAATCATATATTGAACCATAGATGGACTGACACTCTACTCCTTAGGGATCAGTTTCACTACATATATATAGCCATGTATGTGACCCTGAGATATAGCCTAACTGACCTGGGTAGTCCCTCTTTTTTTGGTGCTATAAATCCTAGGTTTGGATTCCTTGGCCACAACCACCTCCTCAGTCTATACAGGTAGTAGTTCTCTAGCTCCCTACCTGATGCGGAGCTACTGGTCGTATTATATGACCCAATTTTGGTGATGATCCTCTCTTGCTAGATATTAGAGGGAAGTTTCTAAAAAACCATTATAGATATCCCATCCTTCCACATTCTCAACACTCAATTGGGGCTCTCTCACATTAAGGTTTCATGTGCTCCATCTTCCTACACTAGTGACATACTATAGAACTTACATTATATATACTCTGATTGGTAATTCCCTCAAGATGTGTCTCTAAGTGAAGCATCTTACCACAAGATATTGTACCACTAGACCAAGAAGTTGGACCACTTTGATCCATACCTCCATCACTCCTTAGGTTACATTCATTCTTAAGGGCCTGATTACTATCTCAAACACAGTATTCAACTAAAATATTTTCATCTGAGATCAACTAGGACACCTGAAACCATACTCAAATCATATTTCAATGGAAGGATCATCACCAGTATAGATAGGCACAAAGAACTGAATCTCTATAAATAGATATTAATATTTCATAAAAGTCATAGTACCTTACTCTAGGTGCATAAACTCCATTGATCGATCATCCCTCAAAGTCTCTAGGGAATTTTTTTTATTAAAGCTAGATTGGAAATCCCTTTAATTCATTTACCAGTACTGATCTACCTACTTTAGAACATCCTTACAATGTTTGGATGATCCATGAATAATATATATCATAATATTGACCTTCCTTACTGGAGGAATCTCTAGGTCTCAATAATAGATAAAATGGTCTTGAGCCATAAATCAATATCTCGAGGACTGCAGTCCCCTAAGAAAGTATGTGAATTATACTATTTAAACTTATATTTCATATCTTCTATATAGAGGGTAGGTCTTGGAGCTTCTATATTAATCTCACTATCTATATTAAACCCTCTTGAAACTAATCATCGGCATTCAGATAAATATTTTCATGAGGTGCTTTAGGTGGAACCATAATAGTTGATATGTGTGGATTAGGTCCCACTACCTCTATAGAATGATCATTTACACCCTCCTAGTGTATGAATTGAGGATGTCATGGTGGCATAGCTCAGAAATTTCGAAATACACACCTTAGAAAATATTAAACATGGATAGGATCATAGATAACATAATAGGACAAGTATATTCCTTCTTATATAAAATCCAAACCTCTCTACCTACTCCTAAAGTCAGGTCTTCGTGATAATAAATATCATAAAGTTCTTAAGAGATGCTACCTACTACACACTACTATGGTTAAGTTAGGACCAGGGTCTCACATTACATCATAAAAGTTCTATTATATGGGATTTCAATTGAAAGGCATAGAGGAAAACATCCTTTATTTTATAATCGGTATCCTCGTGAAATGGTAACCATTTGAAATTATATTTAACAATTCTTGAATTTTCACTATAGACTAGTTAGATGATGTACCATTCCTAATTTATATAATTAAATGATTTATAAATAAAAATTCATATTTTATATAACTATAACTAGACCTTTACATACAATAACATAATTTCACATATCTTATAAGATGATTTGACAAGATGAATCACCATTCCCAATTTATAGAGGTACTTTCACTATTTATTTTACAATTGGAATTAATGTATCAAAAATCAACTAACATCTCAATCTATTTATCCTTGATTTCATAGCTCAAACATGTGATAATTGGTTAGTTAATGATTCACCATAAATTTTTATGGAAAAATACCATTTAGGTTGATGTAGAAACTTTAATAACCAATTATTTAATCCTCTTTTTTCCTATATAAACATTAGTTTCATAAAAAATATATCACTCAAGGCATTCTCGATAAGTATCATGCAACCAAACAATGAAACCTACATGGAATGACATATACATGACATATGAATCCTCAAGTCCCTATAATAATGAATGAGAAATGCTTCCTTATCTTACCATACCAAGGGTAAAAGTCCAAAACAATAATGATAACCACCACACATCAAGTGTGTCACCCAATAGTGAAATTATTACAACTATAATAGGAAAAATCAAATACATCATATATCATCCTAGGTAATATGGTTTTTTCCTATACTTGGGTTAGCTACTCTTAGGTACAAGATCATTACCAAATTATAGTGTTTTCCTAATCTCTTATCTACCAACCCCAACTAGTAAGACAAGAGGAAAAAAACTCTTTGATACCAATTTGTAATGTCCTAGATCCAGTTCACTCATAAGTAACCAAACATGGTTGGCCACATGGCCTCAAGTGTGCCACCCCGTACACTAGAGGCTACCAACTATTATTGAGGTCCTATGAAGGTATAGTGGAGATATAATAACCCCATTATTAGAGTGTAGCATAGTGGTAAAAAGAATAATAATAGTGTAAATATACTAAATAACTAATAATGGAAGTGAAATATTAAAATATAATAGACATGAAAAAACAATAGTCATAGTCATATACATAATGATGATAATGTGAGGATATTATAAAAAGAGAAACAATAATACTGGAAGAAGGAAATCAATGTAGTACATGTATAATGAAATAATAAAATACCCAAAATTTCTTCCATGGACTAGAAGCCAGGTCTTAGTCTTGTGCTTCTGACCTCCCAAGCTATGTAAAAATAAAACATCCATGAATGGGTGATTTTCCTTGTCCCTACCTGCATCCATAAAGTATTTATAGGTACGAAATAGAGTCCCAAATAGGGTATGAGATATACTTAGTATACCACCACTAATGGTGTATAAAACAAACCCAGCCTGTGTATAAAAACTATAACTGTGTGTCGGTATAACATGTAAAGCTATAAAATGAATATCAGATATAATCATGTCAAAGAATACAAATTATGAGTAAGGTAAGGGTATAAAAAGGTGATTTATAGTACATAATAATGAAATATGTAGGTAACCACAAGATTCATCATATTCCGCACACATATAAAGTATTAGACCAACATGGGTCATGGACCAAGGTGAGTGACCAAGGAATCCTCCTCGAGACCAAAGAACTAGTCCAAGGTGAATTTAGATTAATGTATGCCTATATAGTCTAGGAACCTAAGGCCCATGGAAGAGGTATCCTAATATCTGAAGATATAAATATAGAGGTTATAGGTTCTATACCTTGATTCCCCTTCTCAGTTCCATATCGATAATCAATTTGGTACCATATCGATAATCAAAGTCAGTTCCATACTGAATTACCCATATTTGATGCCATACCATGATTTCCAATGACAAATAAGTAGTGAAAATGGTCATGAGGTAATGTTAGTATCCATTCCAAAGTCCAACCATCCATATAAAAAGGTATAATTCTAGAGATAATCCATATCATTACAATTTCATTATTTACACCATTCATGTAACCACGTTTTCACATTTGATATTATTCTTGACAGTTAGTCAACCCTTCTCTATCTCATTTAATTTAAAAATGGCTCGTGCTAATAGGTGTAGAGCTCACACACACCCAAAGGGTGGTTTTAGTTTAGGGGTAGATAAGTGAACCCACAACGGAGGTGGTTCGGGTTGAGGTTGATGACCTCCAACCAAAGTAAGGTTCTATAAGGGTTTTAAATTTAAGTTCAATAATTAATTTAATACAATACTCAATTAAGGACCAACATTAAAAAGGTGTGATGTGTTGCACAATGGTTAATAATTATTAAATGACATGACTTTATGGAAAATTCATAGACCGCCTACCTTATGGTGGTAGAAGACCACTGTTCAGTATCAGCTTCTGATTTGAGAAAGAACGGAAAAAATTGCAAAATAGATGAATACCATAAAAATAGGGAATATTATCTTGCATGGACATAGCACCAAAGATGAAAAGATAAACCAATAAATGTAGTTAGTGGATTGAATCACTTATAGAGATGATTTCAATGTGATGAATGGTGATCCAATCAGAGTTCATAAGATGGATAAACCTTAATGCCTAGGAAGGAACCATGGTAAAGATCTCTCAAGATATAGACATGTTATGCATGAAGAGGAGAGAAAATGAGGGTTATATTTGATAATAAAATAGGGTAAATTTAATTTCTCCCCAATTAAATAGGCACAATGTAACAACTGGGTCCTGGTGACAGCACAGACACCCTGCCTTTAACATGGTTTTTGGGTCCCAATAAATGAAGGTAGTGGATTGAATCACTTATAGAGATGATTCCAATGTGATGAATAGTGATCCAATCAGAGTTCAGATGAGGTATAAACCTCAATTCTTAGGAAGGAGCCATGGAAGAGCTTTTGTAGGAGATATATGTTTTGTGAATTAAGAGGAGAGAAAAATGAGTGTTATAGTTGATAATAAAATAGGGGGAAATGTGATTTCACCCAATTTAAATAGGCACAATGTAACAACTGTGTCCCATTGATAGCATAGACACCCCGCCTTTAACATAGTTGTCGGCTCCCGGCCTGCCAGTTACCACCAGTTGCCCCACAGATATGTGGTCCCCACCCTAGGGCCCACCCATGTGCCCGAACGGGTCATTTGACTAATGAAAGTACACATAGGCCAACACATTTCTTTTCTAGTGTGCCTTTTCCTCACTCACACACCCCCTGGGAAACTTCCCAGAAGGTCAATCATTATAATCACTACTCCAGGACAAGCACACTTAACTGTGGGGTTCTAATTAGGTAGTCTCCAAAAATGGGAGGTGCACCTTTTTGGCATGAGTCATATCAATTATTCATTTAACACTTTATCATTATGGTGTGTTACATTCAACCCCCCCCCCCCAGAGCACAACATCCTCATTGTGGGGCCTACATCTCAACCCAGGCAGTGCACCACACTTAAGGCTGGGTACCACCTTTGATACCAAATGTAACAACTGGGTCCCGGTGGTAGCACAGACACCCCGCCTTTAACATGGCTAGGAAAGAGCCATGGGAGAGTTTGGATGAGGGATAAACCTCAATGCCTATGAAGGATCCATGGGAGATCTCTCATAGGAGATAGACGTGTTGTGCATGAAGAGGAGAAAAAATGAGGGTTATAGTTGATATTAAAATTGGGTGGAAATTTAATTTCAACCAATTTAAATAGGTACAATGTAACAACTGGGTCTCTGTGAAAGCACAGACACCCCGCCTTTAACATGGATGTCAGGTCCCAGCCTTCTAGGTACCACCAGTTTCCCCACAAACATGTGCTTTGTCCTCACTCACACACACCCTGGGAAACTTCCTAGAAGGTCAGTCATTCTGATCACCAGTCGAGGACAAGCACACTTAACTGTGGATTTCTAATCAGGTAATATCCAGAAAAGTAAGGTGCAACTTGTTGACATGAGTTGTATCATTTATTCATTTAACCCTTTTTCATTCTACAGTGTTAAATTCACCCCCCCCCCCCCATAGAGCACAACATCCTCATTGTGGGGCCTACATCTCAACCTAGGTAGTGCACCACACTTAAGGTTGGGTACCACCTCTGATACCAAATGTAACAACTAGGTCTCTGTGACAGCACATACACACTGCCTTTAACGTGCTTGAAAAGTCATTTGACTAATGACAGTACCCACAGTCCAACACATATCCTTTCTAATTTTCTTTTTCCTCACTCACACGCACCCTAGGAAACTTCCCAGAAGGTCACTCATTCTGATCACTAGTCCAGGCCAAGCACGCTTAACTGTGGAGTTCTAATTAGGTAGTCTCCAAAAAAGGAAGATTCAACTTATTGACATGAGTCATATCATTTAGTCATTTAACCATTTATCATTCTGGGGTGTTACATTCACCCTCCCCCCTTTAGAGCACAACGTCCTCATTGTGGGGCCTACATCTCAACCCAGGCAGTACACCACACTTAAGGCTAGGTACCACCTCTGATACCAAATGTAACAGCTAGGTCCCGGTGACAGCACAGACACCCCACCTTTAACATGGTCATCGGGTCCCAGACTACCAGGTACCACCAGTTTCCTCGCAGACATGTAGTCCCCACCTAGGTCCCACCCACATGCCCGAACAGGTCATTTGACTAATGATATTCCCCACGGACACCCCTCCATTAACATGATTGTTGGGTCCCGACCTGCCAGGTACCACCAGTAGCCCCGCAAACATGTGGTCCCCACCTTGGGGCCCACCCATGTGCCCGAACGGGTCATTTCACTAATTAAAGTCCCTACAGGCCAACACATATACTTTTCAGTGTGCTTTTTCCTCACTCAGACACACCCTAGAAAACTTTCCAGAAGGTCACTCATTCTGATCACTAGTCTAGGCTAAGCACGTTTAACTGTGGAGTTCTAATCATTTAGTATCCCGAAAAGGAAGGTGAAAATTTTTGACACGAGTCATATCATTTACTCATTTAACCCTTTATCATTCTGGGGTGTTACATTCATACCCCCCCCCCCCCTTTAGAGCACAACGTCCTCATTGTGGGGCCTACACCTCAACCCAGGAAGTGCACCGCACTTAAGGCTGGGTACCACCCCAGATACCAAATGTAACAATTGGGTCCTGGTGACAGCAGAGGCACCTCGCCTTTAATATGCCCGAACAGATCATTTGACTAATGAGAGTCCCCATAGGCCAACACATATCTTTTCTTGTGTGCTTTTTCTTCACTCACACACACCCTGGGAAACTTCTTAGAAGGTCACTCATTCTGATCACTAGTTCAGGCCAAGCACGCTTAACTGTGGAGTTCTAATTAGGTAGTCTCCTGAAAAGGAAAGTGCAACTTGTTGAAACGGGTCATATCATTTAGTCATTTAACCCTTTATCATTATGGGGTGTTACATTCACCCCCCCCCCATTTAGAACACAACGTCGTCATTGTGGGGCCTACATCTCAACCCAGCCAGTACACCACACTTAAGGTTGGTTACCACCTCTGATACCAAATGTAACAACTGGGTCTTGGTGATAGCACAGAAACCCCGCCTTTAACATGGTCGTCGGGTCCCTACTGCCAGGTACCACCAGTTGCCTCATAATAATGTGGTCCCCACCCTAGGGCCCACCTACGTGCCCGAACAGGTCATTTGACTAATGACAGTCCCCACGGACACCCTACCTTTAACATGGTTGTTTGGTCCCGACCTTCCAGGTACCACCAGTAGCCCCGCAAACATGTGGTTCCCACACTGGGGCCAACCCATGTGCCTGAACGGGTCATTTCACTAATGAAATTCCCTACAGGCCAACACATATACTTTTCAATGTGCTTTTTCCTCACTCACACACACCCTGGAAAACTTCCCAGAAGGTCACTCATTCTGATCACTAGTCCAGGACAAGCACTTTTAACTGTAGAGTTCTAATCAGGTAGTCTCCCTAAAAGGAAGGTTCAACTTTTTGACATGAGTCATATAATTTATTCATTTAACCCTTTATCATTCTGGGGTGTTGCATTCACCCCCCCCCCCATTTAGAGCACAACGTCCTCATTGTGGGGCCTACATCTCAACCTAGGCAGTGCACCACACTTAAGGCTAGGTACCACCTCTGATAACAAATGTAACAACTAGGTCCTGGTGATAGTAGAGGAACCTCACCTTTAATATGCCTGAATAGGTCATTTGACTAATGAGAGTCCCCACAGTCCAACACATATCTTTTCTAGTGTGATTTTTCTTCACTAACACACACCCTGGGAAACTTCCCAGAATGTCACTAATTGTGATCACTAGTCCAGGACAAGCACGCTTAACTGTGGAGTTCTAATCAGGTAGTCTCCAGAAAAAGATGGTGCAACTTGTTGACATGAGTCATATCATTTAGTCATTTAACCCTTTATCATTCTGGGGTGTTAAATTCACCCCCCCCCCTAGATCACAACGTCCTCATTGTGGGGTGTACATCTCAACCCAGGCAGTACACCGCACTTAAGGCTGGGTACCACCTCTGATATCAAAGGTAACAACTGGGTCCTAGTGACAGCACAGGCACCCTTCCTTTAACATGTTCGTCTGGTCCCGACCTTCTATGTACCACCAATTTCCCCACAAACACGTGGTCCCCACCCTGGGGCCCACCCACATGCCCAAACAAGTCATTTGATTAATGACAGTCCCCACATGCCAACACATGACCTTTCTAGTGTGTTTTTTCCTCACTCACACACACCCTGGGAAATGTCCTAGAAGTTCACTTATCCTGATCACTACTCTATTCCAACCATGCTTAACTATGGAGTTCTAATCAGGTAGGCTCCCAAAAAAGGATGGTTCACCTTATTGACATGAGCTATATCATTTAGTCATTTAACCCTTTATCATTCTGGGGTGTTAGACACATAGTTTCATTGCACGGTTGACCAGACCATGTAGTAACCATGCATCAGTATTGTCCAAGAGAGACACCCCCTGTCATGGTGTGGCACATGGTTAGAATAACCATGCGCAGCCCATGAAAACACCCTCTAAGTCTATAACTTTCCATATGGTCATACAGTCTCTCTCGTATGGTTTTTCAAACCATGATCCCTTATATATTGTTCACATTGTTAAGCCACATAGTTACTATTAACTGTGCCCCAACCATGCGCCTCATACTGCTTCTCCAAAATTCATAGATCTGAGCTCCAAATAATCATTGGGTGCTTCTGAACTCTTATTTAATCCCTTAGTCATTTCTGTAAGGATTAAACTAAATATTAAAAGTGATATTTAAAGGTTTCATACCTTAGAGAACAATTGGGGTGTTACAGGTCAATTCTCATGGAGATCAAGGGGTACAAACAGTAGGCACCACTTGACTAATGCCCCATGGGTAAATAAATTTATTAATAAGTTTTCTAATAAAACATTTATTATAATATCAATACATTTATTATAATATCATAATATTAATACATTTCTTATAATTTTAATAATACATTTTCCATAATATTAATACATTTATTATAATATTAATTCATTTATTAATACACTTATCTTAATATTAATACATTTATTAATACAATTTTCATTAAGGGGCCTATAGGCCATCAAAAATGGTGGACTTTGGGCCATATAATTGTAACAGACTAACTTTAGAGTGGGTCAACCCTTTAAAGAGGGTGTGGTCTATCCTTACTAGCCCGTGAGTCTGTGAGTTTTTTAGTTTATTATAACCACCAATACCTAATAAGATTAATACTTTTAATATAATTAATAAATTTTTCTCAATTTTAATATTTTTTAATTTATTCATTTGTATTATAAATTAATTTGGCAGTTTTAAATTTATTATAGTATCAGCAAATTTAATCATAATATTTGTTATAATATTAATTTATTTATTAATACATTTATTAATAAAAAAATTTCATAATAATAATAAATTTATTATAATATTAATAATATATTTATCATAATATTAATACATTTAATATTTATTTATTTCTATTATAAAGTAATTTTGTAATTTCTAATTTCTTATAATTTTAATACATTTACTAATACATTTATTAATTCATTTATTAATATATTTATTGATAAATTTAATAACAATAAATTTATAATAATATTTATACATTTATTATTATATTAATACATTTATTATAATATCATAATATTAATACATTTATTATTATATTTATTAATATATTTATTATAATATTAATAATATATTTATCATAATATTAATACATTTATTATGATATTAATACACCTTTCATAATATTAATATTTATATCTTAATATTAACACACTTATTAATATATTTAATACAATAATATTTTTTTCATTTTTAATATTTTTTTAATTTATTCATCTTTAATATTTATTTATTTTTTATAAATTAAATTTTTAATTATTATTTTATTATAATATTAATACATTTAATCATAATTTTAATTATAATATTCATACATTTATTAATATATTTATTATAATATTAATAATACACTTATTATAATATTAATACATTTATTAATACATTTATCATAATATTAACACATTTATTAATAAATTTAATATTAATATTTCTTATCCATTTTTAATATTTTTGTAATTTATTCATTTTTAATATTTTTGTTGTTTATTATAAAGTAATTTTTTAAATTTTTAATTTATTGCAACATTAATACATTTAATCATAATATTTATATTAATATTAACACATTTATTTGTAAAACATTTATTATAATATCAATAATACATTTATCATAATATCAATACATTTTTTATAATATACTTATTATAATATTAATACATTTATAAAAATATTAATACATTTTCCATAATATTAACAAATATTTATACATTTAATGTAATTAATATTATTTATTCATTTTTAATATTATTCTTTTTTATTATAAAATAATATTATAAATTTTAATATTCATTTTTATATAATTAGTAATTTATTTCAATTTTTAAATTTATTTTTAAATTTTAATTTTCCTCTAGTATTTATCAGTGCTAACATTAGCACCGATAAAAGCCTCTTTATCACTGCTTATCAGTTAGTGTTAATAAAGATGAGTTTTATCATTTATTATTTAGCATTAATGAATCCAAGACTTTATTAGTGCTTATAAAAAGTTTTTTATATGTGTTTTTTGTTTATCATAGTTAAATGTAGTTTTTACTTGTTCAGTTTTACTAACACTGATAGAACCCTTCCCCCTATTTAAAAAGAACCCTAACAAATCGCACTACTCATTAATTCCATTCAAGATCTCAAGAAATTCAAAACTTGTTACTGACTCCTTCAAATTTTTTGGATGAATCTACCCTCAAAACCAAAGGTATGTTATTTATTACTTGTTTTTAATCGATCTTGTATAGTTTTTTTTTTGTGATTTTTTGTTTTTCTTCGCATCTGCTTGAAGCCTACACACGACATATGTACCCCGAATATCCACTAAATCTCCAGGCCATTAAACTCTATTACAATATGTAACACCCCCAACCCTGTTCATCCAATGCTTGTAGGTTTTTTATTACATGGTAATCAAAATACAAATGATTACATTTCTAAGATCAAAGTTTGGTAGTCCTCAAGAGACTAGATACATTACAATAAAACATGACATTTACAACATTTGAGTGCAAGTATTTATTCCTTAATGCTACCATTAAATTTTATCATACATTGTATTCCACTTCATTACCTAGGGAAATAAACATAAAAGTGAAGGGTGAGCTCAAATGCTCAGTAAGGGAAACCGTACAACAGAAGCTAAAATGACATAATAATGGCATGGGAAATATATCATGAATAAGTAAAAAAATATGTATTAAGCATAACATATTCCATTAATTAAAAAGAAATTGATAATAAAATGGATCACTTAATAAGGTGAATTATGGTAATTCATAATGACATACATTATAAATATATCGTTGAGGCCATGTACCAAGACATCATACATAAAGGGTAAGGATGATCTTTTTACCCTATCTTAATTGTCTCATGAGACCCACCAGTGCATTGAAGGGATATATAATTATGATCCCCAAATTTCACATAAAATTACAATGCATAGCATCACAAACTAAATGATCATAGTTTGTGCATGGCATAATGTTCATGGATAAACAACTTAAAATTACATAGCATAATCTCTTAAAGGAAACTATCATACAAGAATTTCCTTTATAAAATAATGGATTAGCATACTATCAATAGTTTTCCCTAGTCAATGAATTAATAAGGATGTCTAGGTTAAATCTATTAACTCATATAAGGAATAATTTTCGATTCAATATATTTAAATAAGTACTTTTATCAAGTGAATAATATGGATTTTTATTTATCTAGTACTTATAAAAATTAAGATTATTGATGAGTTTGGGAAGTAGAAAGAATGTATTTGAAATAGTGGGAGACCAAAGAAATTACTGATAAATCCTATATAAATATAATAAAATCATACATTATGGTTGGTAAAGATCATGTGAATTATCCATAACATATCCCCTGGGAGTGTCAAACCAGATGTACATTTAGGCCCACTTTCCATGCACCGAGTATAGATCGACTTAATGCAAAACCAAACTTTTTTAGGGTATTTGTATCCACATTTTTGTATCCATACAGGGATGTCATTACTAGAAAAATCACACACTCTTTACTTTACCAAAATTCTAGGATGTTTATAGCTACAGAAGTGTTTAAGCATAGTAACATCTTATCAACGAGACATAATGTGAGAGAAATGTGTACTCGCATGGATAGAATATCTTAAGTAAAATACTTATAATTATATCAAGACAATATTTGGATAATAAATTGGAAATTTAAATGGATACAATAATGGAAATTCAAGTAAGTATTTAAACAAGAGACAAAGAGAACCCATACCTCTTTTGAGAGATTAGATTTGAACCTTAAAACCAACTAAACTATTTAAGAATAAAGATATGGATATGGGATAGTCTCCTTGAGAGAGCTATGGAGAGGAAAAATTGGATTTAGTGTGGGATAATGAGAATATGTTGTGGGTATATATTGGTTTTGTGAGAGGAATCCCATGGAATAAATTATTTATTATTTTATTTCTCTACTATCTTTAGTGATTCACTACCCCTATAGTGTCTCATCACCTCCATTAGTGCTCTAATATAATTATTAGTGCCAAAAATGGTCAAATAGAACCACCTTGTTCGAGTTGAGTATTTATTATACATATATGATGTCATAGTTACTATATTTCACCATATTTCACCATTTTACCATATTTTACTATTTTAAAAAAATTAAAAAAAATCACCACTTAGATAATTTCTGCATCCTGATTCAAAATATGAAATCAATTTGATCAAATTCATCCTCAAATTATTTATATTTTATATTTTATACAGGTAAAATATATTTAATAAAAAATGTGGTATTAGAGTAAAAATCATTTCATTTATTAAATAATGAACATATTGAACTACTTAACCACTATATATATAACCCCTTATCACACCAGAATAATCCCTAAGTGTATGTTTCGTGATGGTGGTACTTCCATGGGGTGCTTCGACCAACATTGATCTGGTAGTGATCTCCACTAATTTGGACTTCTCCAAAAGATGATTTCTCTCCAAGCTTAATTGCTGAAGTTCTTCTTGGGCTTGATCAATGGTGAACCCCAGTGATGCTACCTCCTTCCTAATGTCTAATAAAAGAACTTCATAAGGTATGGTCCTACTATTTGAATCCATGGTTCCTTTATTTTTATAAAATTAACTATTATCATCTCCCTTAATATACACTAATCCTTATAGTTAATTCTTGATCATTATACCCCCCAACAATTATAATGGCCAATGGTCGTATTGAATAATAGTTTTATTGAAAAATATCTATATTCCCCTTATATATACACCAATATATAAATTAATTCATATACTTCATTTTGTTTTTATACCATGTTTATTCCATTTTTATTGTTTTCTTATTAATAAAAATGTATCTTGTATACTTGTTATTCTTCTTTACTTATGATCCACCACAGTACAAGATTATGGTTCTACTACATATTTTTACATGTTTTATGATACTATTTTTATCTTGTCTTATAAATTTAATTAACTAGTTTTCATTAGTACTATTATTTGTTGTATTGTGATGATGGAATAATGGAATGAGCATTGTATAACAATTTTTCAATGAAACTTTTATTTACTATAGCATAATATGAGGTATTACATTCTTCCCTAAATAATTGTGTCCTAAAAATTATAAATTATCATATCAAAAATGTGTATAAGGATTTATCATTGCTTCCTCTCCCTTCTAGGAGGCCTCTTCTAATTGATGATTCCTCCAATTGACCTTTACTATATGAGTCGTTCAATTTTGTATCACCTGCTCTCTAATGTCAATAATCTGAATAGGCTCTTCTTTATATGATAATTTAGGATCCAAATTAACTTGATAAACTTTAAGAACATGGGAAGGGTTATAAATATACTTACTTATAAGTGATATATGTAAGTCATCATGAACTTGGGACAAATTTGGTGGCATGGAAAAATAATATTCCATAGCTCATATCCACACCAATATTTCAAATGGTATAATATACCTTAGAATCAACTTCCCTTTATTTCTAAATATCATGAACCCATTATATGGAGATATCTTTATGAATACATGGTCCCCCACTTGGAATTTAAAATCTCTCCTTTGATTTTTATCATAAATTTTATATCTACTTTGAGTTGCCTTGATATTCTTATGTAATGATCTTACCTTCTATTATATCTCTTCCACATGTTCTAGACCGAACAAATTCCTTTATCCAACTTCATCTCATCATGTTAGATTTTGGCATATCTTTTCATACAAGGCTCCATATGTTGTTATTTTAATGATAAAGTGGAAACTAATATTGTATAAAAACTCCAGCATAGGTAAATACTAATCCCAACTTCTTTGGAATTTAATTGAACATAGACTTAGTATATCATATAATGTTTGGATAGTTATTTAAATCCTACTGGAGACTCCTCCAAAAAATTTAAGTGAACCTTGGGTCTCAATCAAAAAATTTGGATATTGGTGTTTCAAAATGTTCTAGAATTATAGTGAAATGGGATGACTTTTTAAGATGATCAACAATGAAAAATATTTTATGATGTCTATCGGATGTCTTAGAAAGCCCAGTGATGAAATATATAGTAATATTATCCCACTTTTACTCTTCTATAAGGTAAAGGATGTATAACCCCTTTAAGAAGTTATCTTTTATATTTCACTTGTTGTCACACTAAGAATCATGCAAAATAGTCTTTAACCTATAAATTTACATTTTCCAAATAGAAATGTTGTCCAAACCTTAGAATTATATCATCAAAAATGTTAAACTCTGGTGATTTCCCATTCCTCGTAACTTTTATATTATTTTTTAGGTCCTTATCATCATATTATGCTTTCTTATTAGTCTCTAATAAATATTATTAGGTAATTAAAAGGAACAAGAATGATTTTTTCTCTTATATTATATTACCCAAGTCCATATTTACTAAATCCTTGATAATTAGATCATTCTCCACCCTCATCATAGATAATATACCATGGTATTTTCTACTTAATACATATTATACATTTTTTTCTTTCCCTATAAGATAATTTATAATATAATCATAATCCTTGATAAGTTCTAACTATCTCCTTTTCATCATATTAAGATCTTTATATGTAAATATTTAATTCAAACTCTTTTAGTAAGTGTTTATATCACATCCCTCCCCTATATAGATAATGTCTCTATATTTTCAGTGAAAATATCAACACTTCCAAATCTAAATCATGATTTATTTAATTATTTTCATGAGGTTCCAGCTATTCAGATTCATATGCGACTACTCTATCATTTTTTATTAAAATACATCCAAGACATTTACTTGATGCATTTATGTAAATAAAAAACCCTTATTTACAAGATGTAAGAGTAAATATGTGTTCATTCACCAATTTCTTCTTCAATTCCTCAAATATATCTTCACATTCCTTTTATATGTTAACCTGTACCCCTTACATGTTAAGTTAGTTAACATATTAGCTAATCAGGTGAAGTTTTCAATAAACTGTCGATAATATGCTAGTGGGTCATGAACATCCCTTGACAACCTTCATTTCTGAAGGTTCAATAGATATACCATCCTTGGATAATATATTTCCAAAGAAAGAAACTTTTTGAATCCAAAATTCACATTTACTTAATTTTTAAATATAAATGATTTTTTCTCGGAACCTCAAGAATTATAGGCAATTGAGTTTATGTTCCTCATAACTGTTAGAGTATATTAAAATTTCATCAATGAATACAAACACATAATTATCAATATAATCCTTTAATACTCATATCATTAAATCCTAAAACACAAAAGAAGCATTAGTCAACCCAAAAGGCATTATTGTCAACTCATAATGACCAAACATTGTATGAAATTATAGCTTTGGTATATCCTCCTTAACTTGTAATTGATGATATCCAAAATGAAGATCAATATCGAATAATTATTAAAAAATTAAATTTGATCAAATAGGTCATTAATACATGTAAATGGATGCCTTTTATTTTTAGTAATTCAATTGATTTCTCTATAATCAATTTATAACCTCATTGAACCATCCTTTTTATTTACTAATAAAATAGGTGCTCCCTATGGTGATACACTTGGATGAATTTTACCTTTGTCATATAAGTATTCTAATTTATTTTTTAAATCAACTAAAACAATTGGATCCATTTGATGTCAGGCATTGGATATGGGTTTTTCATTAGGGATAAGATCAATAGATAATTCAACTTATTAGTCATGGGGGAATCCAGGTAATTAATTATGAAAAACATCAATATATTATTATACAATGGGTACATATTCTATTCTCAAAAACTCTTTAACCATCATAGATTTAATATCATGCATTCCTTCCCTAAGTATTTCATTAATCTGAGCTACCTGGGATATTTCTTGTAAAGATTTATGTAATAAAATCCCCCCTTAAAAAAATTTATTTCATACTTGCCTCACCAACTCAAAATTCTTCCTCTATATATTAAATTATTACTTTATAATTAAAAATTCAATACATCCCCAAGATTAAATCAAAATACACCATATATATGATGATTATATTTTCATCTAGACAACACTCGTGTATTTTAATTTTAATTTCATAGTATATATTTATTACAATCAAAGTACCACTCTGTGATCTAACTGTTAAATAATTCCTTAATTCATCAAGGTATGATTGGATATTCTTTACAAACAAGAAAGATATGAGAGTGTATCAATTTATAATCAAATAACATATTAGCTAACTTTGAGGGTATAATCAAAGTAACTTCTATCACTTAATTTGGAGATTCAATTTTAGTTGTTTTTATTGTAAAATCTCAGCCTTGATCTATAAAACACTTATAGGGTAGATTCCCTTGGTACTTGGAGAATTGATTAGAGTAATTTATCATTTTTTATAGTTAAATAAATGATCATTAATGGATTATTTATTACCTTTTCACTCATGATCTTGATTAACTTTATTTATATATATATAAATCATACACCCAATCCTCTTAAAAATCATGTTGGTGTTTCTTCCCACATTTATTACATATAAGGAACTCCACTCTTTAATTATTTCTCTTTACAGTAGTCCTTTCCTCATAGATATCAGGAATCCTCTTCCTCTCAGGTTTCCCTTTGTAAAATAAATAATTAGAAAAATAATTCCCAATCTTGATAACACTAGTTACAATATCTTCATATGAATAAAAAAATTGTGATACTGATGATCTTATAAGACTTGGATTCAAAGTATAAAATAAGTGATCAATATTGTTTTATGGATTATATAGATAATATGCAACATACCCTTTCAACCTTGTGAAATTATCCTCATAATAATCCATAATCTCTTATTCCTTTTGTTATAAATTTAATAATTTCCTTTCTATCTTAGTATGCTACTCACGAGGGAAATATTCTTCTATAAAAATCACCTTAAATTCATTACACTACATGTTTTCTATCTCCTCAATCCTAATTTTATTTTGGACCAAGGACCACTAATAGTCATCATCACCCTTTAAACAATACACAACCATGATAATATTTATCCTTCTTATTGTAGCCTAATGCCATAAATATCTTCTCTAGAGACTTTATCCATTGCTTTTCCACCATTTAATTAGTGGATCCACTTGAATAATGGAGGTTTTTTTCCTCATAAAACAATCTAGGGAGGTTAATACTTATTGATGGTAAACTAATTTCTCAATGTGGGAAATGTTATTTTCGATAACCTAGTCCAATTTCCACAAGATATTAATAATTTTATTAGCATCAATTTTAACTCCATTATCCTGATTTTACTTATAATCCTCACATTTTCATTAGTTATTAGTTTCATTTTCATTCCTTCTAGTAGGAATCATTATCTAATAAATGGTATAACTTTATTAATAATATTATAATATATTATTGTGTAAAACATTAATTATATGTAAGTTTTTCTAAAATATGTTAGGATATATAGGATACTTATCAAACCAATTCTATAATAATATCTAGAATTTTCTAGCAGCGTGTTCTCTTAAAATTTTATTCTAAATAAAGTTCCTGAGGTTTTTACCAAAACTTTCTATGATACCAATTATAATGCCTCCAACCCTATTCACCTAGTACTGGTGAGTTATCTATTACATGGTAATTATAATAAGAGTGATTAAATTCCCAAGATCAAGGTTTAGTGGTTCTTAAGAGACTAGATACAAAAAAATTACAATATAACATGAAATTTACCACATTTGAGTATAAGTCTGTAATACTTAATGCTACCCTTAAAATTTATTATAGGTAGTAATCCAATTTATTTCCTAGGGAAATATCCATAAAAATTGAAGGTTTATCTCAAATTATTTGTAAGGGAAAGTATACAGTGAAAGCTAACATGAAATAATTATGGAATAGGCAATATATCATGAATATGTAAATAATTTATGTCATAAGCATAACATATTCTATGGATAAAAAAGAAATAGATAATCACATGGACTACTAAATAATGGTAATTATGTGAAATCATAATTTTGGACATTATAAACATATCATTGAGGCTTTGTTTCATGACATCATATATTACGGGTCAGGATGGTCCCTTTATCCAATATTAGTTATCTCATAAGAATTACCAGTGTACTAAGGGACTATATAATTTTAGGCCCCACCAAACATAAAAAATTATAATTTATTCTATAACAAACTAAATAAAAAATCCATGACATAATGTTCAAGCATGAACAAAATAGAATTACATCACATAATTTCTTAAAGGAACTTATCACACAAGACTATTCCATATAAAACAATGTATTATATAAATTATCAATAGTTTTTTCCAGTCAATGAATTAATGAGGATTTCTAGTTGAATTACCTTGACTCATATAAGGAATAATTAATAAATCATAATGTTCAAATAAGTACCCTTATCAAGTGAAGAATATGGATTTCTAGTTATTTGGTACATATAAAAAGTGAGATTATCAACGAGTTTGGGAGGTGGATTGAATTTATTTTCAATGGTGGATGGAAAAATAAATTATGGATAAATCCTTATATCAATATAAAAAAATCCTTCATTATAGATGGTAAATAGATTGTGAATTATCCATAACATATCTCTTGTCAGTGTCAAACCAGGTGTGCAGTTATCCCACTTGTTATGCATTGAGTAAAGATCAAATTAATATCTAACTAAACATTTTTAGGGTTATTACCACTAGGTGAATTTGTTCTAGATCATACATACACTTTTTTGTATCCATATAGTGATGTATTTCTTAAGAAAACCACACACTCTTTACTTTACCAAACTTCTAAGATGTTTTATGTCTACAAAAATGTTAAAGCATATTAACGACTTATCAAAGAGACAAAATGTGAGAGAAATGGGTACTCACATGGATAAGATATATTAAATATAGTGCTTATAATTATATAAACATAATATTTAAATAATAACTTGGAAATTCAAATGGATTCAATAATGGAAATGAAAGTATGAAATGAAAAGAGAGAGAAATAGAACACCTACCTCTATTAAGCTTCATAACTTAGGGATAGACCTTAGAATCAATAAAACTATTCAAGAATGAAGATAGAGATATTGGGGATACTCCTTGATAGATATATAAATTGTAAAATTTTAATTTTGTGTTGAATAATGAGAACAATGGGAGGGTATTTATATGTTTGTTGAGTGGAATTTTAGAGAATAATTTATTGAGTATTTTATTTATCCACTATATTAAGTGCTACACTGCCCCCTATAGTGCCTCATTACCTACCTTAGTCCTACACTATAATTTTTATATCCAAAAATAGTTAAATATAACCACCTAGTTTTATTTGAGTCCTTATTACATATATATGATGTCATATTTAGTGTATCTCATCATTTTTCACTATAATTTACAATTTTTACTAAAAAATATCAAATTTCACCCCTTGGATAATTTCAAAGTCCTGATTCCAAATAGTCATTCCATTTTATCATATTCATACTAAAATTATATAAATTTTATATTTTATATTTGGATGAAACATTTAATAAAAAATGTGTTATCAGAGTAAACATCATTTAAATTATTAAATAATATAAACATTAATACTAATTAAACTCTAGATATATAAACCCTTATCACACACACATAATCCCTAAGGGTAAGGTTCATGATGGTGGTACTTTCATGGGGTGATTCGTCCAAAATTGATCTGGTATTGATTTCTACTAACATAGACTTTTCTCAAAGTTTATTTTGTTCCAACCGTAGTTTTTGAAGTTCTATTTGGGTTTGGTCAAAGGTAAACCATAGTGATTATACCTCCTTTATAATATCAAATAAATTAAATTCATAATGGATAATACTACTGGTCAAAGTCATGGTTCCTTACATCTACTATAATTAACTCTTTTCATTAGCCTTAATATACCCTTGTCTTAATAACCAATTCTTGATCATTATACACCTAACAGTCATAATTCCCAATAGTCATAATATCAAATAGTAATATTTACCAGTGGTTATATTTACCAATATTCATATTTCCCCTTATATATACAACAACATCTAAATTCAGTCATATCCTTTGTTTAGTTCTTATACCATGTCTATTCATGTGTTTATTGTTTTCTTCTTAATAGAAATATATCTCATATACTTGTTATTATTATTTGAGTATGATCTAGCTGTGTACAAGATTGTGGTTTTGTTTCATATTGTTACATGTTTTATGGTATTATTTTTATCTTTAATTATAAATTTAATTAACTAGTCTTCTGTTGTACTATTATTTATTTTATTATGATGATGGAATAATGGAATGTTCATTGTGTAACAATTTTCTAATAAAACTTTTATTTAATATAGAATAATACTAGGTGTCACACCATATCTCTATATAACATCCCAACCCAGCTTCCACACACCAGTTCCCCAAGCCAAACTGCCACATGACCTCAGGCATGCCTCCCCATATTCTAGAGGCTACTGACTTGTAGTGAGAGTCTGATAAGTCGATCATAAAGAGAATATACACTCTTTTATCATAGTAATACCCCATCAGAAATAAATAATCAACATCAGAATAACATATAACCATAAATAATACCAATATCTCAAGATAATCAATGTAGGAAATACAATATCCAAACTAATGTAAAAAACATTTCAAGTTAATGTACGCATCAAGTATCTAAAATGAAAACTCAAAATAAATAAACCAATAACTCCCAGGTAGGTCTCAAACTACATTTGGTTCCATCATCCAAGATCCTTCCCCAAATCATTCATCTAACACAAGCCCCTTTCCCTTAGCAAGAACTATAACAATAAAATCTATTCGAGTACTGATTAGAAGCCCGAGTAAGGTGTGAGTACAACTCATTAGGCCACCACCAATGGTGTATAAATAAAGCTAGTCAATAAAATTTTATGTCATTATAATAAGAAATAAGTGCAATGCATAAATAAGTAGTTATCGCATTATCAAATATTCTATATTTAACTACATCAACCCTTAGGTTCCCAAGTACTCCCTAACCTCAATACCCGCTTTGTCTCATGCTAGAGTCTGAACTATTTCCAAGGGATATCACATTTGAATAACCATGTTACCATTATTAGTACCCAACTGAATGTCCATGTTACCATTCACAATTTAACAATACATAAATGTATGATCATGTTACCATTCATAACAATTGTTCAAATGTTCAGGTTACCATTCACCATTTAACAACACATAATTGAATGAGAATGTTACCATTCATAACACATGGTTGAATTTCCATGTTACCATTCACCATTTAATAATACATAAATGAATGATCATGTTACCATTCATAACACTTGGCTGAATGTCCATGTTACCATTCACCATTTAATAATACATAATTGAATGAGCATGTTATCATTCATAACACTTGGATGAATGTCCATGTTTCCATTCACCATTTAATAACACATAATTGAATGATAATTTTACCATTCATAACACTTGGATGAATTTCCATGTTACCATTCACCATCTAATAATCACATATATCATAATATCACAATATTGCATATATCTCAACAACCCCTTATTTAATTCACCAATTAATTAATCAAGTGTAATAATTTCATACTCTCATCATTACATTAATTAATTCAACAATTAATTAACCACTTAAATTTAATTAATTAATTCAACAATTAATTAATCTTTTCACAATACCAACATCCAATAATTAATTATTAATTAATTCTTCAAACACACAATTTCAATATCTCATAATTAATTCACCAATTAATTGTTCAATTCATAATAATAATATCCTATAATTAATTACCCAATTAATTATCTCAAGAAAATGATATCAATATCCCATAATTAATTATCCAACTAATTATCTAATTTCATAACATCAATATCAAACAATTAATTCCAAAATTAATTATCCCCAAATCCCACAATTTCACAATTCTATAATTAATTAATTCACAAAATTAATTAATTATATAAGTAAATTCAATTGCTAAAAAATATTGAAATTCTAAAATTTTCATACATGTAATCAAAATCATGAATATGGGATTTTAATATTATACCACCTACCTAGATTTGTTGATGAATGATCACCCAATGGAAAACCAAAAAAAATCAACAAAGTAACAACATAGAACAAGATTTGGATCTAAAACCAAAATTAATATCTCTCTAATATATATATAGATCTATAATTATATATCTTTATCTAACCTAAAACTAGAAGAAACCCCACTAAAAAAAGGGTAAGAACAAAAGAAGAGTGGGAAAGAAATTAGGGTAAAATTCTCTTACTGGGTGAGGTGTGGATCTTTGATCCAGGATTTAAATCACTAAGAACATAGGTCAGACTACCTTGGAATCCCTTTGGGAGGATCTATAATTAATAGAAAAATTTTAGGAGTCGATCTAGGGAATTTGGGGTATTATATGGGGGTTTTAGATATATTTTAATAATTTTAGTGAGATTAAAATCTCGTACACATAGTTTGCTACTTGGGGTGCATGGTTTCCTCTAACCGTGCACCCTAGTTGTGTGTCTCTTTTATAGGTGTGCACAGTTACTTCTAAAAGGGTGAACATTTTAAAAAACTGTGTGCCAACCGTGAAAATACCCATGGTCCGGGGTTGTACGGTTTGTTGGGATGGTGTGCACGGTTAGGGAAAACCATGCACCAACCATGCACTGCCCTACTTCTTTCATTTTTTCTAAATTTTTACCCAAAAAATATTTAAGTTAAAACCAAAAAAAATTATGATAAAACAAAGAATAAAAGAAAACATAAAATTTAGCCTAAGTCAACTCTAGAGAAGGTCAGGATCTTACAATAGCCCCACCTTATAACAGCTCATCCTCGACATGAACTCCCAAGCCTCTCTATGATTCTGAGTCAAAATTATCAGGCCACTGAGACCTCGTATCTACTTCACTCTCACATTTTTTCTCCTACATACATACATGTTTCCACAATTTGTGAACTATTGGCATGATATTTCCCTACAACACTTTCTCACTGTGATCTAACACACATATTGGATGCTCCTCAAAGGACGCATCTATCTCAAGCTCAAGATCATCTAAATTGATCACATGAGAAGGTTTGGGGTGATACCGCTACAGTTTTCACACATGGAAAATATCATGAATAGATCTATATTTCTATGGTAGATCCAATTAGTATTCCATGAGCCTAATTCTCTCCACAACCTCAAATGTTCCAACAAACCTAGGTACCAACTTTCCCTATATCTATATCATGTGGTGGCCCAACCTAGGAAACACACAAAGTAATACACTATCACCCTCTGTAAACTCTAGGGTTCATCAATGCCTATCAGTACATGACTTTTATCTACTCTGAGCCATAGCCATATGCTTCTGAATTAGTTGTGCCTATTCCAACGTCTCCTGTAGGAGACTCGATCCCAACAATTCTGACTCACCTACCTCTATCCAGTATAAAGGTGATATGTATGGCCTACTATAAAGAGCCTCATATGGTTACATTTATATAGTTACTTGATAATTTTTTTTATAGGAAAACTCCACTAAAGTTAGGTTCTTCTCCCAAGACCCAGTGAAGTCAAGAAGACACACCCATAGCATATCCCATCTATTTGTGGGTGAAAATACATACTCAATAAAACCTATGAACAAAGCACCTTCTACAATCCCTTCCAAATGTGTTAAGTGGAACATGATTCATGGTCTGAAACTATAGTATGTGTCACCCCATGTAGAAGAACTATCTCATGAACATACAGTTCTCCCAATTGATCTACTGAGAAGGTTTCCTGTATATGAAATAAATATGCTACATTCATCAGTTGATCCACAATAACCCAAATAGAATCATTATTCCTAAGTTTCCTTGGGAGACCCACCAAAAAGTCCATTATCACATCATCCCACTTCCATTATGGAATGGGAAACGGCTATAGTAAACCTCTAGGTCATTGATGCTCTACCTTCACCTACTGACAGGCATAACATCATGTCAAGAATCCTGTTATCTCCTTTTTCATGCCTAGTCACCAAAACTATCATCGTAGTTCACGGAACATTTTATTACACCTGGATGTACCACCCACTTCAAGTCATGAAATTACCACATTAGATCCTCTCACATGTTTATAGGTACAAAAACATGATTCCTGAAATAGATGATCTCATCCTTATATATGATCCAATCGGAAGGTGATTCCCCACCTTCAAGGCTTTCCCCCAAGGTTAATCACTCCTAATCCTCATAATTTCTGTTGATTTCTAACATCACCACAGGGAATCATTAGTTCCCTATGGTTCTATTCAGAAACAAATTTATAAAACTCAAACAATCTTAACTCAAGGCCTAGTATTTAGTAAGTCCAAGTGTCTAACCCATAGGGATGATCTGTATGTTATAAATTAATTAGGAAATTTAAATTGAAATTTATTGGCTGTTTGTGAGAAAAGAGAAAAAAAGTAGGATTGGTTGGGGTTTGAATCAATATGGGAGACATGTCAGGTTTAGTGATGTTTAGGGTTGTGTACTAGGGATTCAATTGAGTGTGGTCTTATTCAAGTTTGGTGTCATAATTGGGTCATTAAGGATCCTTGGTCTTGGTATCCGGCCCTACTCCTATGATTGGACCATTATAATGGTCATATACTAGATTCAATCATAGATATATATTACACAAAACCATGTTTAAACATAATCAACTTAGATTTCATAATGGTCATATGAAAGTTAAAGTGATTAATCGATGCAACTAAAATAGAACTCCTTAATTCACAAGCAATGGTCATGCGATTTGAAAAAATAAGAAGATTATAATTGATAGATGGTGTTCAAAATAATACAAAACATGAATAAAATATAGAAAATAATCCCTAAGAAGCACTCTCCCTACAAATCACATCACCTTGCACTATGGGACAACTCGCTCATGGTGGTAGTGAGCAGCATTGGTACCCGAGGTAGAATGGCATTGAAGAATGGATCTGGATCATCACCCGTGGTCTAGTAGATGTCCCTTTATGTTCTTTGGATTATTATTCCCTATAGTGTCTTTTAATGGAGTCAAGGACCGGTATTTATATAATTTTCTCACCGAAACCCACGGCCCTCATCGTGTTATTTTTTTCTGCTCATCACCACATACACGATGTGTACTTGGGTTACACGATGTCTACCTTAGATTCGCTTTTTCCTTCGTCGCATTGAATCTTTGAAAATATAGTATGCCGGTTTGAGTGTCTCCATGTCGTTTATTTGTGGTACATGACGTGTATTTGGCTTTCATGCTATATATGCTCATCACGACTTGTCTTTCACGGTTCTATTTCTCTTGAAATAGCCAAATGTATACTTGGGGTACATGATGTGTAATTAATTTTTCTTCAGTTCCTAGCTCCTCTTTTATCTCCAAAAATCTAGTGTCACCCCTCTTCTCTTTTCTTGTGGCATGAAGGTTCATTTAGATCATTTTTCTTCTACTTTTCGTTCCTTTTTCATAATTCATCGTTTCCTTCCAAAAAACATAAGATGGGTAATTACATTCCAATTTTGGAAAGATCATTCAATAAAGTACAATATCAAAAAATTAAACTACTCAAAAATATATGTATGAAATACACATATCAATGCTAGATCAAATCACTTTAAATTTGTAAAGTGTCCAGCATATTCCATCACGGACATGCTCCCCTCATTCAGCCACATGAACTTGGTTTCTATCTCCTGCCTCAACATATATGGATTGAAGTTCTCTAAAAACTTCTCCAAAAATTCCTTCCATAGAATACCAATATCTTGTATGGTATGTACATGAATATCCCACTAGGGCTTAGCTGATCCTCATAACATATAAGCATCCAACTTGACCCTCCTCTCAGTAAAATTCTCCAAGTGGTCAAGTTTAGTCTAGATAGACTCAACCCAGAACTCAGCTCCCTCAGGTCCACACATTCTAGTAAAATTCGTAGGGTGATTCAACTGAAACTCCCTCATCAGGTCATACATATTCCCCAAAACCCATCCTAGGTCTCTTTCCATGAATTGCATGAAGTGGGCAAAGTTCTCTCAGAATTTCTCCCCAGCTTCCTCACTTGGAAGAATCGGTGCCTCAGGTTCCACTACTAGTAGAGCATCACCATCCATATCCTCCTATCATCCTATCAAAAATCATAATCAGGATGAATAAATCTACAATTCCAAACACATGTCTTAGTAATCATTACATAACTTTATCACATTTATATAAGAGGAATAATCACAAAAAGTCTTTTCCCCAAATCTTTCCACTCTGCCAAAGCCAAGGCTCTATCACTACCCTTAACCACACTACCTCTAGGTATTGGTTATAAAATGGTTATTCTCATTCTCATGTCAATTTTCTCACTTAAACACCCAGTTATTCTCATCTTGTATCATTTTACAGTTTTTAATTTTATATATAGGCACCATTTATAATTCAATTTCACAAGCAGCTAAATACAGTCTAAGTTCAAAAACTTACCCAAAACCCATTTTCCCGTGCATGCTTAAATTATTCATGTCACAAAATAATTCTAAGTTCCTAGAATTATGCATTTAGACCCAAATCTCATTCCATTTTGACCCATAAGTCAATTCTAAGAAAATCCCAAAAATAATTTTCACATCACGAAAAAAAGTGTGTCACCTAAGGTGAAATAATATTAAACTATAATAGAAAACAAAAATAACAAAAATCCCACCTTGGTTACTTGGGTTTTTCTCCATACATGGGATTCCAACTCCAATTAATGAGCTCATGTCCAAGCCTTGACTCTTATGAGTCTCCTGTCTACCATTCCCAAATAGTAAGACAAAAGAGAAAGAAAAGAAAACTGGGATCTAATACCACTTTGTAACATCTCGACCTGGGTGTCATGCACTGGTTCCCCAAGTCGGACTGCCACATAACCTCAAGAATGCCTCCCCATATTCCAAATTCTATAGACTAGTAGTGACGGTTTGATAAGTCAATCATGTGGATATTATTCCCTCTTTTATCAAAGTAATACACCAGTGGAAATAAATAATCAGTAGAGGGGTAACATATAACCATAAACAATACCAATATATCAAGATCATCAAAGAATAAAATAAAATATCTAAACCAATGAATAAAAACATTCCATGATAATATATGTGTCAAGTTTCTAAAATGAAAACTCAAAAGAAATACACTAACGACTCCTAGGTAGGTCTCGAACTTCGTCGGGTTCCCTCATCCAAGATTCATCCCCAAATCATTCATCTAACACAAATCCATTTCCCTTAGCCTAAACTATAATAATGAAATCTATTTGGGTACTGATTAGGCATCCTGAGTAGGTTTTGAGTACAACTCATCAGGCCACCACCAATGGTGTCTAAAACAAACCTAATCAATAACAATGTATGTGGTTGTAATAATAAATAAGTACAATTCATAAATAAATAGTTATCACGTTATCAAATATTCTCTATTTAACCACATAAAACCCTGGGTTCTCATGGACACCCAAACCTCAATACCTAATTTGGCCCATGATAGAGTCTAAAATATTCCAAAGGGATGTCATGTTTGAATGACCATGTTACCATTCTTAGTACTTAGCTGAAAGTACCTATTACCATTCACCATTTAATAATAAATAAATGAATGATCATGTTACCATTCATAATACTTGGTCTAATGTCCATGTTCCCATTCACCATTTAATAACACATAATTGAATGAGCATGTTATAATTCATAACACTTGGTTGAATGTCCATGTTAACATTCACCATTTAATAATACATAAATAAATGATCATATTACCCTTCATAACACTTGGTCGAATGTCCATGTTACCATTTACCATTTAATAATACATAATTGAATGAGAATGTTACCATTCATGACACTTGGATGAATGTACATGTTACTATTCACCATTTAATAATACATAATTGAATGATCATGTTACCATTCAAAACACTTGGATGAATTTCCATGTTAAAATTCACTATTTAATAATCACATATATCATAATATCACAATATTACATATATCTCAAAAACACCTTAATTAATTCAACAATTAATTAATCAAGTATAACAATTACATATTCTCATCATTACATTAATGAATTTAATGATTAATTAAACACTTCAAGTCCATTAATTAATTAAAAAACAATTAATATTTTCACAATACCAACATCCAATAATTAATTCTCAATTAATTATTCAAACACACAATTTCAATATCTCATAATTAATTCATCAATTAATTATTCAATTCATAACATCAGTATCCTATAATTAATTCCCCAATTATTTATCTCAAACCATGATATCTATATCACAAAATTAATTTACCAAATAATTATCTCATCTCATAACATCAATATCACACAATTAATTACATAATTAATTGTTCCAAAATACCACAATTTCATAATTCCATAATTAATTAATTCACCAAATTAATTAATTCTATTAGGAAATTAAATTTCTAAACAAATATAGAAATTAAAAAAATTCCATACACATAATCAAAATCATGACTATGGGATTTGAATATTAGATCACCTACCTCGATTTGTTGACGAATGATCGCCCAACAGAAAACCTCAAAAATTTAGTGGAGTAACGACATAGAATGATATCCAAATATAAAACCTAAATCAATATTAAATAAATAAATATCTATATAATATAGATCAATATATACAATGATAGATATAAATATAACCCAAAATAGTAATAACAACCACCAAGAGAAGGGGGAATGGGAGAAGAGTGGGAAAACAACCAGGATAGAATTCTCTTATCAGGAGAGGTGTGGATCTTCGATCTGGGATTTGAATCACCAATAAAGGAGTTTATACATCCTTATAATCCCTCTGGGAGGCTCTTTAATCGAGATAAAACATTTATGGGTTGAGATAGGGTGTTTGGGGGTATTATATGGTGGTTTGGGAAAATATTTTAATAATTTTTTTGGGATTCAAATCTTGTATGCAGGGTTTTCTTCTTGGGGTGCACAGTTTCCCCTAATAATGTTACCTAACCATATGTTTCATTTATAGGGGTGCACTATTACTTATAAAAGGGAACATTTTTTGGAAAATTTTACTCTAACCATCCAAATTCCCACTTTTCAGGCCTGCACAGTTTGCTGGGTTGGGGCACACAGTTAGGGAAACCATGTGTCAACCATAAAATTTTCTATTCCTTCCATTTTCCTCAACTTTTTACCCAAAAACTCTTTAAGTTAAAAACCAACCAAAGTATGCTCAAATAAAGAAAGAAATAAAACCTAAAATTTAGCCTGATCTAAATCTAGACAAGACTGGTATCTTACACTCTATCATGGATCTATGTCTTGCTAATGATAAATAATGAAGTCTTCCTTTTCCCTCTATCTTGTGTAATGAAATATATAAGTCTGATAAATTATAAAATTTGGGGTGAGTATAAACTCCGTAGTATTTCTTGTATGTATATATAAATTTATATATAGATTTATATTTTTTTATGTGTGTTTTTGCATTAAAAATTGAATAGTTTATACTTAGGTATTTTCAAATAAAAAAATATTTTGAATTGGTATGGTGAAAACATTTTGAAAAATAAGAGTTTCAAATTATTATTGATTCTTTTTTATAATATAGGGATTTTGTGTCCAACTTTACTTACTAAAATGGTTATTATTATAAATTTTTTTCTTTTTAATGTATTAAATTGGTTATATTTTTATTGAGTGATGTATAGTTTATTACAGGTAATTATCTTAGTGAATTACTTATTTTAAAAATGATTTTATAAATTTGTTCTTGTATTTTTCATGTGTGTGTCAAAATTTCATGATTTTAACAAATTTCTTTTTCTTATGGAATCATTTCTAAAAGTAAGGTAAAGTAGTTTTTATAAAAATAAGGTTTTTTGGATAATATGAATTAACATATGATTTATTGTTGGGAAATGTTTGGGTTAATTGGTTTTTTCAAAAATTAGGAGTGGTTTTTATTATATTACCTTATTTTAGATATTTTTTTCAGAACCATTTGAATTTTATTATTTAAAGATATTTTTTTGTGACCATTTTTTATATAATAACTTTTTTGGTTAAGTCCCCATTTATTTTTAAGTGGTTAAAAATTATATTCCTTGATAATGTATAAAATGACATGAAGTATTGAAAATACAACCCCAATAAAATAAGTGGTTGATGACCATACACATAAATATATTTACACACAAACAAATATACATGATTATATATTTACACATAAATAATTAATTTTTTATATATATTTATATATACAATATAATCATACTTTCTATGTATTTATTAATTTATTGTAAAATTTGAATATTATTGAACAAAATAGGTTGGATATGAATTGAAAATAAATGTATTTCAGTCATAAGACAAAAGAGTATGAGGATAGGGTTAAAGTGTTCATCAAGTTTGAAATAAAGCATGTATATGACCCTTCTCAAATCATTTGTTTGATTTTACATGTTTTTTATTCAAGAATAATTTTTATAGGTGATTCATAAGAACGTATTATTTATCACAAAAATAGATCAAATTTATAAATTTCATATTAAACATGGGGAATAATTAAATGTAACTAGTGACTGGGATAACACTGCAATTTATGGATCATCTGATATGGTTATAAGTGTAAATAATGATGGAGATTGCATTGAGGAAATGATAATAGTTATTGAAGATAACCTTTTTTATTATAAAAATTCATTTTATAAGTTAAATATCTATTCAAATATTTCATTGTATATTGGTTTTACTAAATATACATCATTTTAATACATACTAAAGCTATATAATTTTAAAACAATAAATATATATAGTGAAACCATTATAGGACTACTTAATCTCCTAAATAATATACTGTAAAAAGATAATGAGATTACTTTTTAAGAATATAATATTAAATGAATACTATTTTCAATGAGTAAAATCTTTAAAATAATATATTCATATAAAAATAATTATATTTTGTTTCATAAAGTATATAAATCATTTAAAAATTTCACTAAGTGTGTTGTAACTCAATACAAGAAATATGAATCAAATCCTTCAAAATTTTAATGGTACCTTATAATAATTCAAATGTTTAGATGTCTATATAGAATTTATAAGACTAAAATACAATTGACGCATCACGAAGATACAATAATTCAATATGGGAAACATTTTCACCCAACAGACTCTCATTAGTGGAATAAAATTCATTATGGGCATCCTGAATTTGAAAATGATTCAAGAAACATCCATCTTGATATATCTATAGATAGAATGAATCCTTTTGGTGTATAAATTATCACTCATAGTGCATGGATTTTTATGTTTCTAAATTAGAACTTTCTATTGTGGTTATACATGAAGCGCAATTACAATATATTTTATCTACTTATATCAGGACTAAAACAACTGGGTAAGGTGTTATGTTTTATGATTCTCATAAAAATAAATATTTTTCTCTAAGATCCATGTTTCGTGTGATAATAAATTAATTTCTTTATAATTTAAATCTTTTCATAAAATATAATTAAATTAATTTTAGGGAGTCCCGTTTTTGAAAACGGTACACATTCAGTTATATTGAAACATTCCTTGAAGACTGTGTTTCTAGGACACAATAATTTTTTACCTTGATGAATAAATATTTATCTTAGAATATATAATTTTATGATAATTTAGAATAATATAAAACACCATCTCCACCAACAAGTGATTAATAGTTTGATAATTAAAATATATTGTCACCTTTTTTCGTAAAAACTTTTTTTTAAAACTTATAAAAATGGGTTGAAAAAAGTGATTAATCTTTCTTGAATTACAGTACTAGAATTGTTAGTATATATTTTCTTGATATCATGAACATATAAAAATTTATTTAATAGTTTCATTGTAATATTACTAAATACACATGTAAAAAAATATGTAATTAAGGTTAAGTTGTACAAGATTAACATGAGGATAAAAGAAGAGTTGACACCAGTGAAGGATGAAAGGTGTATTTTTCTTCCTTCGGTAGCTTACATTATTTTTAGGAATGAGAGATTAATGTTTTGAAACTTCTTAAATGGTGTAAATTTTATAGATTGATATTAATAAAATATCAATAATATCATATATATGACTGATTTAAAGTTAAATATCCTAAAATCACTTGACTGTTATGTTTTAATGCAATTAATTCATGGGATTTATTTTCATTCATCCTAAAAATGTTTGACACTCATTAACTAAGATTTGATTCTTTTTTAAATATATATGTAGTAAATTTATAGACTTGATGAAGTTTCCAATTTTGGAAAAGGAAATTTCTATCATATTAAGTGAATTGGAGATGTTATTTCCACCATCATTTTTTGATATAATAGTTCATTTGATGGTTCACTTGGTTAAAGATATTTGATTAGATAGTCCTTTACATTATAGATAATTGTAACCCACTGAATGATATATAAATGTTTTTAAATGTTACATCAAAAATTAAATTTAACTAGAAGGGTGGATTATAGAATCTGTCTCAAAAAATATTGTCACAGTGGGTACCTTGTGGGTGAATTAATTACTAGAATATATGTTATCACAATTACCATAACATAGTGGGAGCATGATCATATTTACATTTTTCATAATATTATATAGTTTGAGCTATATGTTTAAACCTACAAAGTAATTCTTAGTCATTTGAATCCATCAAGGGATGAAATATGGATATTAAATACACATAATCAAAAGTTTATAGGATATTTTTTAGATTATTTTTAAGGAGTTATCTAAAAATTAGAATTCAATTTAAAAATGACTTTGATGGCTTTCCAGGGGACTAAGTTTACATGTATTATCATACAATGGTTACATAATTAATGGTTTTACATTTTATATAAGGGAACAAGATGAACATGGGGTGATCTAAAATATTAGAGTTACTCTTATGTTGGAAGTTATGTATGTATCTGGTACCAATTACATAATTATAATTTACATGAATATAAAAGAATTTGGAATCATAAAACAATATTATATTTAGACTATATAACATTCCAACTACTCCAACTATAATTTTTTATTAATCCACTTTAAGGACAAGTGGGAAACCAAAGTTCGCACACAAGGACTACGTGCTGAAAGAGCTCACAGAATTGTTAAACAGAAGACTAAGGTTATTTGAGTCAGATGATCTATATAATTCCCAGTGCAGAGTACTAACCTGGATGTCTGGATCCTCCCTAATAAGTGCTTCAAGGTGAGAAATCATTATGTCCATTATCTGGATGAATTCCTCTATGGTGATTCTGCCTTGGTTGAAGCCTTGGACGATGATTCGGTATTGCTCGTCTATCCACGCTTCTTGCTCCTATGTGGCCTCAGTCTGCAAGTGTCATTCATAAATCCTTAAAATATCTTCATTTGATGTGTTTGGCCGAAGTACTTTTTCAAACATCTCTTCCTTAGTATGGAAGATGAGCCTTAGACACTCCTCACCCTCTTCCTCTATTACTCTTGATTCTCTTCTTGGATCCCCACTTTCCCCATCTTGAAGGCCTTTTCTTTCCTTTCTTAAACATTTCTTGGACAACCTGGTTTCCATTGGTTTCGGCAAGTGAGAGTAGTCTTTGCGCCCCTTGGGTTTTTTACCCTGAACAACTATGCATTTCCCTGAGTCGCGCTTTCCTTTTTTCCCCTTCTTCCTTCTTGGACTATGGGGACCTTTCCCTTGGAACTGGTTCAGGCTGTCAACTGAGAGTTGGATAAAACTATCATCACCTGAATCGGCATCCTCTTGTGATAATTACTGTTCTTGATTTTCCAGTCCTTCAAATCGGTTTTTCACTTCAACCCCCGGACCTTCTTTCAGAGCCCTCGGCCTACCCGAAGAATCCAACTTGCCTTCTTTAGCCACCAAATCCTTCTTCTTCTTCCCCTCGCTCTCAGTCATATGAAAGGAGGACTTACAAATGAGTGTGTTTGGGTCAAGAGGACCTAATACGATATCCCCTTCCTACCTTCCTTGACCGTCCTGCCTTCCTTGACCGTGGAGAGATCTTTTAGCTACATGAAAAAAGGATTTCCCCTGCAATGCCTTGATAGATGGTCCGGCCTCCTTTCCAAATTGAGACTGCTGGTTAAATCCCTCCCATTCCCAACCTTGTGGACCCCCTGGGCCATGAAACTCTCTAGCACCCTTCACCACACCAATATCGACAATTCTATCTGAGACCAGATGCTCCACCACATCCACATGCAAGGATAGATCCTTTCCTCCCCCTGCACTGCCTCCACTCCATTCTCCTGCAAGGAATTGATCCCCAAATCCTGCCTTAACCGAGCTATGACATCCACAACCCATGGAAAGGAGGTACTGGCCTCCATAACCTTCACTGCTGGAACCACCAGATAAGTCCCCTGCAAAGGCTGGCCCTCCTGAGGACTGCCTTCTGTTTCCAGCCTCGAAACCTCGCATGGACCAAAATGAGCCCTGCCTAGATCCCATTCCCCTGGATCAACCCAACGCGCCTCTGTAGGCCTGTCCAGTCCTACTCCATCCGATAGCTAAATCACACCGGGAATCGCCTGCGCCTGAGACTCTTCAGGTTGGGAATTCAAAGGTTACTGATCCCTTAGACCTCGACGACATCTAGGGACAGAATGTCCTAGATGATGGCAACCTGATAAAAATGTTGGCCAAGACTTGAAGAACACCTGTTGTTTCCATCTGAATTCTTCGCCAACCGAAATCCAAATCCACTCTGTAGGAGGCTTCGAGACGTCGACCTCATCACAAATGTGAGGGTTGATAGGATGACAAACCGCAGCATTCCTACTAATGGAACAGAGAAATCTACCAACCATGTTCCCTAACATGCTTATTATTGACGAGATCTGAAAAGGAAGCGGAAAATCTAGGAAGCTTACCCACACCGCAATCGTCGGTTCGTCCTGATTCATGATGTATTTGAATGACCAGCGAAGGAGGTAAAATCCACATCCATTAAGGATTCGGGGGGCGTTGGACCAAGCAGCAATCAAGTCACTCTCAGAGGAAAATCGAACCATCATTTGCCGCCGGTCGAGCAGCCCGACCACCGCGCGGTCTTGAAGTCCCCAAACTTTGAACACGAATCGGTCAAAGGCATCCACCGAAGGGCGGCGGCCCCTAAATATAACATTCCAAGTGATTTTTTTAATGAAAATGGTTTGATAATATGGTTGTAGTTAAAATTGATAAATTGGGATTTTTGAAACTAAATTTCAGTGAGGAAGGGTATATGGATAAACTGTTCATAATGGTATCATAGGTAGTACAACTATTTTATGTCTCAGGTCCTATAAAAAAAATTGGTAAATTTTTATATTGTCAACTAAAACCATTATAGGGTCAAATGAAAATTCCATTGGGGATAAACCTTTCACTAGGATGTGAATATCATTTCATGGTGGTCCCAATGTAGATGGTGTATTTTATATGAGAGGGAACCACAATGAGTGATTTATATAGTAAATAGAGGGTCCAAATCCCTTCATCCTTTAAATGAAAAGAGAGATTTCAATGAATTTCTAATAATATTATGTGTTCACTATTGCATTTACATAATCTAAATTAAATTTTTTAATACTTATATAGATGCTACCAATCCTAAGGAATAATATATCTATAATATTGAAATTGAGGAAATTTTAATTAATGAACAACATGAGGTAAAAAAAAGATAGGATCATCATAGCATGGTGTTCTTAAAAATTTAAGGTAAGAAGTAAAGGCCTAAAATTCAAGGTTTTATGGAATACACACGACTAACATGTTGATACCAACAAATATATTTTCATTATTTAAATTAGGGTCACTAATTGAATGTATTATCTTATTGATGTATATACACAACACAATATTGTGCCTAAATTGAAGATAATAATTTGGGAATACATTAGAATAACATTATGATATACTTACTCTATTTTACTGAAAAATAAAATAATGAAATATTGATTTAATCTTCATTACCCCTTATAGAGTAAATTTATATTAGATTATTATCGAATGAAATTAATATTAATGGTTATTAAAAAGGATCATATATAATTTTAGACACTTCTTATGAAGTAACATCTTATGGATGGTGAGGTTAAAGTAAACCCTCACCCACTAGCTATATATGCATGCATGATAGACCAAGAAACATAGAATTATTTCATTGGATTTAATGGGGAGGAATAATTTCAGTTACATTGTAATTGGTAATATTTTATGTGATATTACATGTATTAATCACTTTAATTAAAAAATAATAATTTATAAAATAGAAAAGGATTGTTGAAAATAAGCAGTGTGCATAAAAAATAATGTACCCATACCATAAATCAAGGATGGGGTACATTTCACTTGAAAAGTAAGTTATGTATTTTGAATATACAATAAATATTTTATGTGATATGAACCAATAACGTAATTATTTTCCTTTATTTATAGGCATATTGATTAATCATAATCTAAATCCACTTCAATATCACATCATGTGTTATGTATGGTGACTCATGTAAATAAAAAGGGATAAATAGTTGTTTAAATGACACAACAAGTATGGGAATTATGTGTAAGTATAACATAATAGAAATTTTTTCTTATTCAAATTAGTATTAAATAAAAATAAATAATCATTTTTATCTATTTTTTTATATATTTTAGACACACGAATCATCATTAGTTGTACCTAGTGAATGACTCCTTTCATTAGATTTGAAGCGGCCATAATAATATGGTCACATCATAGGTGTAGGTTCTGAAGGGTCACCCCGAGTATATTTTGAGAAATCAAATACATAAGGGGATGTAGATGATAAAATTAAAGACATAAAGTCATAAATAGATACTCTAATAGAAAAAAATTATTTTCCATTCTGTTGTAATGGACCAATTTATGTGAATGGATTAACAACAAGAAACAACACACCAAGAACCACTATATGAATAAATACACCCTATCATATTTAAGTCTAGTCATTCCAATAAAAGGTTTTCCATAATTGAGGTAATCAATTTTATCATTACAGTTTCTTCTAAATTTTAATCAAACATCTATTGATACCTTTATTATACTAAAATTTTATAGGATGAAATTGATTGTGATTTAATTATATCATCACCTACCCATCGCCTTTTTATGAGCGTCATAGTGTACAATATCCAAGTAGATATTATATACAATAAATAAATTACAAAATATCATGTGATAGTTGGGATTCATGTATTTCATGAGCTGAGAACTGAACTACCTATTCCCATTTATTATTTGGAGTTTATACGGTTGAACTTGATATTAGTAATTTTGTAGAATGGATGTTTAATATTATAAATATACATGATGATAATGAGGTATGTTCTTTATAATTTATTTTATATGAAAAAACATTAAAAATTAATTAAAAAATGTATAAACTTAGGTACATTATTAAAAAAGGAGAAAAAAAAGGGGAAATGGAAGGTAGATTCAAGAGAATCTATAGAATCAACTAATAAATTGACTGGACCTTCCAATAAAACCTTTACCCGACCAATTCCACTCTCAGAATCATTAAAATTAAATATTGATGTGAATACAAAATTCAAAGATCAAAATGTGTCCTGTATTTAATTTGAATAAAAAATATATAAATAGTAAATTACATAAATTATTGGTATTGATAATGTAAATTAAATTCTTAAGCATGAATGGTTGGGAGCCTCAGTTGTGAATGTATAAATGAGGTACATTTTCATAATCTGTTTGTATAATAATTGATATACTATATTAATTAATATTAAATTCTATTCATATATTCAATAATTGTATATATCACTACTATGTGAAGGTAAAAACATGAAAATAAAAATTTGGACACATTGGTCCTCATATAAATTCTACATAAGAATTTTTCATAGACAAAGATAGAATTTAAAAAAAAGGAGCTAGTGGTTGTAACAATAAAATAAAAAATTATAGGCATCACACTATTCTTAATACCTAAAATACATGGGTAATACTCTATAATATAATCATAAAAAATATTTTTTATTTATTTTATTATTTATTTATTTTATTTTATTTTATAATGCATTGTATGCACATTGTGATCAATTTGGATACCCCAAAGATTTATTTTTAGATCCAAAGCATGGTATTCCAAAAAATCAACCACACATGATGTCCCTTGTGAATTTTTATTACACTAAATTCAATATTTTACAAATAAATTTAAGATTATAAATTTTAGATTATGTTTTAATGAGATTTTTTTATGATAGGATAATGTTTGCTTATCATCAAAATCATGGTATTAATAAGGTCAATGCTAACAAGATTCCTATAAAATTATATCACTATATAAGTATTAAGGTATGTATAATAATATTTCACTATCAAAAAATATATCAAAATAGATCACTTATTTTGTTCAATGTTTTTATACTTCCCAAAACAAAGTAATTCCAATGATTGTGGTAATTAAATTTATAGAATATATCACATTTCATTAGTAAACTATCATCCTAGAAGAGGTATTTCCAAAGGTAATTATAATTTAATTTAAAATATTTAACAATGATTTTTTATCTATATTTTTCTAGTATTACTAAGAATGTCAAAAGTCCACTTATTCTAAAGATAAATTACACTTGTTTAGAAATGTGTGGGTAGGTTACATGGTTTCAGAATTTCTACAGACATCGTGAAGAGGTGATTTCCTATCAAGTTTATAATTTTTTTAATTTGTAGATATCATTAAGATTTGGTTTATATATTTATTATTTAGTTAATTTTCTTATCATTTAAAATTAGATCATTATAGAGAAACTTTACAATAAAAATGTTTCTATTTTAGTCAGAATAAAATAGAACATATGGAGTGTTATTTTAGAAAATTATTGTACATTTATGTTATGGATGTGGGATCATGATCCCACATTATTTCAAAATATGTCCATTTTTTATATTTAGGCTCATTTCCACTTTTAGTGTTAAATTTTTAAAATGTGTGTGTAATGATCAAAACCTAAAAAACACCCTTGGATTGATGTGAAATCATAGGATAATAATCTTTTAATTATTTTTAACATATCTAATTAGACTATGAATTAATCCAACAAGTGTTGTGATCATAATGACTGGATATTCAATTTTTAAAGATATGAAAATATTTAAAAACATACATTAGGGGGTCAAAATTGAGAAAATTATCTTAGATTTCCATGAAATCCTTGGACAATGGCCACTAATTAATTTTTGAAATATAAGAAGATACACTACATAAATCAGAGTTGTGGATTTCTCAATATGACAAAAATGATCTTTTATTTTTTTAAAGATAAAAAATATGCATGTAATACTTAAAATGATGTAGATAGCCATATATTGAAATGAAATCATAGGAAAATGGTCTTTGAATTAAATTTGACATGTCTAAATAGACGGAACAATAATATGACATGTGGTGTGCTCGTAGTAAGTTGTTTTTAAAGATATTAATGTCTTTAAAAGCATGTATCATGGGTTCAAACCAAAGAATATGACCTTATAATTTCATCAAATATTAAGAATATGACCATTTATTGATTTTTTTTAAGTGTAGAAAAAGACTCCTTATCAATTTAAAATTTGGTTTGAGGGATAAAATTGTTTTCCCTTCATAATTCCACTTTATTTTAACTCTATTAGTTTAAAATTAATCACTTCTATGATTCACTAATGGATCACTAAAGCCATCATCAATTAAAGGAATATAGATAATTCCTTGTTTAGTCTATAGTAATTATATTGATTATATCTTTAGTGATCTTGGATTGAAGTAAAATAACGATTAATTCTAAGCTAATAGAGTTCACATGAAGTTGAATTATGAAGGGGGAATGGTTTTATACTTTAAGAAGGACCCTAAACATTATATGAAGGAGTTTTTTTCACTTCATTGGAACAAAATTCTTGAAAATAAATCAATTCTTGATGAAGGATTCAGAAAGTATCATTATATCTTGACCATTTATAGAGATGTCCCAGTCTTGTTATAGGTACTCTATTTCCTATTTTTGATTAATTTTGTTTGGGTTGTTCCTTGGGGTGTGTTTAGGTAAAAATTTCCAATTTTGGAAGGAAGAAGAAAAGTGTGTGGTTGGCACACAGTTTTCCCAAACTGAGTGCCCTGGCCTAGTAAACCATGAAACCCTAGACAGAGATGGGTTTCATAGCTAGCGCATAGTTTTTCAAACCATGTTCCCTTTTAGGAGAAATGGTCAACCCCTCCTATAAGAGGCACATGTTTAATGTGTATAGTTTGGAAAACTGTGAACCCCTACCCAAGAAACTATGTTAAGCTTTTTAATTAACTTGAAAATTTGTTTTAAAAATAAATGAACACGCATATTATCCCAAAATTGACCCCAACTTAGTTATAACCTATTCCTCTCATTTTTTGAAGGTTCTCAGCCACATTCCTAGGGTTTCTGACCTCCATTATTGGTGAATCAAAGGGAGGATTAAAGATCTTCACCTCCCCAAGTATGTGTTTTCTTCCCATTTATATATCTCTCTATATCCCACTCCTCTTCTTAGATAAAAGAGGGATTTTTATCCATTGGTGGTTCTAGATCTAGATCTATGTTTTTTAGATCTTGATGCATTTAATCTTGGATCTAGGTTTTGGATCCAGATTGTGTTATTAATCATGGATTTGACCTATCCATTTCAAATTGAGGATTTTTGTTCGGCGATCGCTCATTAAATAATTGAGTTAGGTGTTATATTATTAAAATTTCAAAGTCTTGATTTCAATTATGTATATGTAATTGTAGAGTTTCTATTGGATGATTAGCAATTGAGTTTCTTAAATTGAATTAACTAATTTGGTAAATTAATTAATTAAGGGATTGTGAAATTGGTGATATTGAATTGATTGAATTGGGATAATTAATTGTTGAATTAATTATAGGGATATTGGGATTGTAAAACTGTTATTAATTAATTTTTGAATTAATTAATGGAATTTATGTGGTTAATTAATTGTTGAATTAATTAATATAATTAATGTGATTAATTAATTATTTAATTAACTAATGGAATCAATGTGATTAATTAATTATTTAATTAACTAATGGAATCAATATGATTAATTAATTATTTAATTAATTAATGGAATGGTGTAAAATTTTGATATTGTGATACATGTGAAATTATGATATTATGATACATGTGAAATTTTGATATTGTGATACATGTTATAATCGTTTGTGGGACATGGTTTGCTACATCAAAAGCCTATAGTGATAAATATTGTTAGATAATGAATGGTAACAATGGAATCAAGATATGAATTGAGATGATGAATGGTAATAATGACATTCATATATGAATTGATATGATGAATGGTAATAATGGAATTCATATATAAATTGAGATGATAATGGTAACAATAAAATTCATATATGAATTAAGATGATGAATGGTAACAATGGAATTCAGGTATGAATTGAGATGATGAATGGAAATAATGAAATTTAGATATGAATTGAGATGATAAATGGTAACAATGAAATTCAAATATAGGATATCCCTTAGGAATAGTTCAGACTCCAGCATAGGCCAAAGCATGTAATGAGAGTTTGGGTGTCCATGGGAACCTAAGAGTTATGTGGTAAAATAAAGGGTAATTGAATAAATGTAAATTGTTTACTTTATTTATTTTAATTTATTCTTTATACAACCGCATGCATCGTTATTGACTATATATTATTTTAGATTACATTGGTGGTGTCCTACTAAGTTATACTCACACCCTACTCAGGCTACCTGATCGGTACCCGAATAGACTTCTTGGTTGCAGGACAGGTTAAGGGAAAGTTCCTTATGTTAAATAGCTGATATGGGATGGAGAATATATGAGGGAACCAATCTTGGATTTGGGAAAATCTTGGGAGTATTTAGTTTCTTTATTTATTTTGGGTTTTTTATATTGACACTTGACACGTATTGGTATATCATATCTACTATTTAGTTTTGGATATTGTATTTCCTGTTTTGTTCATCATGTGGTCCTGGTATTTTTCTGTTATGGTTATATCTTTTGGTTATTATATATTTATTTACACTGGTTTATTACTCTTATAAAAAGGGTATAGTCTCCCCATGATTGAAATTATACCCTCACTAGTAGTCAGCAGCCTCTAGCATATGGGGAGGCATGGGTGAGGTCACATGATGAATCGGCTCGAGGCATCGATGTATAGATCCCAGGTCAGGATGTTACAAAGTGGTATCAGATATGGTTTCTTTTCTTTTCTTTTATATTACTATTTGGGAAAGGTAGACAGGATAATATGATGATTTGGGTCTTGGTTAAGATCTTGTGCATGGGAGTTTATAACCCATGTATGAGGGTAAAATCTAAGTACCTTGGGTGAGATTGTTGTTATTGACATATGTTGTTATATTTGGATGTTATTTCACCTCAAGTGATGCACATATTGTGTGATTTGATAAATGTTTTTTATATTTATTGATATTTGACTCATGGCCCACTATGGTGTGATATTTGTGTATACATGCATCATTCTAGGCACTCAGTACTATTTTGTGACATGCATCATTTTATGAATGCATGAAAAAATGGTTTTGGGAAAGTTATTGAATTGAAATGATTTTATTTTCTTATGTAACTTAACTGGAAAAAGGTGCATAATGTGAAATTTATAATTATAAATGATTCAAGATGTAAATAAATGGGTTCTAATGAGTCACTTAAATAATGAGAATGAGTTTACCCTTTTTAACCACAACCTGGATGTAGGACTGTTAAGGGTCATGATAACACCTCATTTTGAACTTGTGTCAGGGTTTTGGGGAAATTACTTGTTATGATTATTTTGAATCCCTCTTACGTAAGTATATAAATTCTATGTTATGTGTCCTATGATGTTTTCTTGGAATTATAAAGAGATTCCTTCATAAATACACTTATTAATAATAAGGCCAGAGGTTATGTCTGGAAATGATACACCAACAGTGGATCCTGAGGAACTGATAGTGTTGGGTGAGGAAGCAATAGGGGAGTTCCATGAAAACTTTTCTTTCTTCATGCAGTTTATAAAGAGAGACCCATAGCGGGTTGTGAAGAGAATGTATAATCTGACATAGGAGTTTCATTTGTAGTACCCTGTGACTTTCATCGGAGTGTGTGTACCTAAGGCAGTTGAGTTTTGGATTGAGTCTATCCAAGAGATACATGACCACTTGGAGACTCCTAATAAGAAGAGATTCAAGTTGGTTGTTTACATGTTATATGGATAGGCTAAGCATTAGTGGGACATCCAAACTTGGGATGGATAGCTAGAGACTATGAATTGGAAGGACTTTCAGGAGAATTTATTGGATGACTTTTATCCAGAGACACTAATATAGTAGAGGTTATATGAGTTCATGAGGTTGAGTGAGGGGAGTATGTCCATGATGGACTATACTGGATGCTTTATAGATTTGCAGTGCTTTAATCTAGTGTTGGTGGGGGATGAGACAGCTATGTCTAGTCATTTCTAAGAAAGACCTAAATGTGAGATTAAGTACCAGGTTAACAAATTTTGATTAAATAAATTTTATGAGGTGGTGGATTAGGCTCTCATAGATAAGGATAACCTGAAGGATACTTTCAGTGTAGGATAAATGGTTTTTGTTGGAAGATCATAAGGTATGTCTTCTAAGGGCATGAAGCATCACTATGAGAATTTTATCTAGGGGGGATAGCAAGAAGAGTTTCCATAGGGAGGGTTTAGTTATATAGGACCTTACCCAGATTATCTATCACTAGTGTAGTAGTTAGGGTCACTATCATAGACACTATCCTCGACCACCAGTAGAGTGTTGATCTTGCAGAAGGATGGGAAATCTATAGAATTTCTGCAAGAACCCATGATAGACAGGTAGTGATAGAGGAGCTAGACATAACCAAAGTGTGGGAAGGGGATCTTCTACACCATATTAGTTTGTAAGATTGAGTTCTACTGGCCATGGAGGTAGATTCAGTAGACAAGGTGCTTCAGGTTAAGAGTACCCATATCAATAGAGTGTTGTAGATCAGAATACTCAGGTAGTATCACAAGGAAGAGGGGAATAATAGTTGTATGTCATTCATCCTACACTGGTGGATAGTGAGTTCAGACCATCGATAGTGATAGGTACTATTCATATAGATTCAACATTATCTTGTGCCTTATTTGATACAGGTGGCTCTTATTCCTTTATTTTTTCACAAATTTTGAATAGTTTAATCCTAGCAGTGGAGTTCATGAGTGGGGTGATGATGATAGATACACCATAGGGAGTACAATCTAGAGACATATGCTTGTGTAATGGGTGTTATCTACAGATTGAGAAGTATCATTTCAATTGGTATATTTACATACTTGACATGTTATGATTTGACCTCATTATGGGTATGGACTGGTTAATATCATATCAATCCAACATAGATTTTTACTATAGGAGAGTAACATTTACATCTCTAGAGGGTGAAAAATATATTCATTATGGAGAGTGAGACATCTAGGCAGCCCCTGAAAGTATAGTTCATCAGAAACTGGGGGAACTTACCACCCAGATTTCTAGTCTATTGGTAGATGATAGAAGATTAAAGCATGGTGTCTTTCCACCCATGGTGGATTGGTTTCAGGATTTGTTTCTTGAAGACTTATCAAGGATTCAACCTAAGAGAGATGTGGAATTTACTATTGATATCATTCATGGGGTAGATCCTATTTCAATTAAACCATATATAATGGCACCAACAGAGCTTCAATAGTTCAAGACTCATCTAGAATATTTGATGGAAAAGGGGTTTATCCATCCGAGTATGTCACCTTGGGGTTCTTCAGTACTGTTTTCAAAGATGTAGTACTAGATATTGTGCTTGTGTATTGATTACTGGAAGTTAAACCGGATAAATATAAAGAATCAGTATCCTCTTCTTCATAATGATGATCTATTTTACCAGTTGAGGGGAGCTTTTATTTTCTCAAAAATTGACTTGTGGTCAAGGTATCATCAGTTGATAGTTCGACCTTCTGATATACCAAGGACCACTTTTAAAAGAAACTATGTCCTATATGAGTTCATTGTAATGTTGTTTAGGTTGATGAACACACCAGTATTTTTTATAGCCTTGATGAACATAATCTTCCATCCTTACCTATATTATTTTTTTGTTGTGTTTATGGATTACATATTGGTGTACTCAAATACTAATGAAGATCATTCCCAACATCTTGACATTGTCATGAGTACACTGAGACGGCATAGGCTATACTCCAAGATATCTAAGTGTCAGTTTTGTATTGATCAGGTACACTTCATGGGTCACATCATCTCAGAGGAAGGTGTGTCAGTGGACCCAGATAAGGTTTAGGAATTTTTTTCTTAGGATAAACCCAAGAATGTTTTTTATATCTGTAGCTTTCTGGGGTTATAAGGATATTATTGTAGGTTCATCTAGGACTTTTATCATTTAAAAGAACCACTTTTTGGATTTACCAAGAAGGGTTAATGTTTTAATGGAAGGAAGCATGTGATAATTACTTACAAGAGTTAAAGAATCATTTGACATCGGTATCAATATTGATCTTACCTGATTCAGGTTAGGATTATACGGAATTATGTGATGCTTATAGGATAGGGCTTGGAGAAATATTGACTCAAGGAGATTGAGTTATGGTGTGTGGGTCTCAGCAATTGAGGACACATGAAAAAAACTACCCAGCACACGAACTCGAGTTATTGGAAGTGGTTTATTCTTTGAAATGTTGGTGACATTATATTTTGGGAAAGAAGTTTACTATATATACTAATCACAAGATCTTAAAGTACATCTTTTTTAGTGATATTTTAATCTCCAATAGTGGATGTGGTTTGAGTATATGGATTCATTTTATTTTGAGCTAGCATATACACCCAAAAATGGAAACAATTTTGTTGATTCTTTAAGAAGGAAAAATCATACTTAGGTTGTTTCGGAGTCTAGTGTTGAGTGGAAGATGATGACTTTATTGGATGAGATGCATGTGGTGGTTTAGGAGAGTAAAAAGTAGATGACTCTCGTATCATTTTCAGTAGAGTATACACTTAGATATGTATTAGAGATAGGAAGTATGAGGATCTGAAGTGTTTTCCCATGAGGGAAAGCCTTGAAGGTGGGGAGTTGCCTTTAGATTGGACCATAGATGAGGGTGTTATCATCTATATCAGTAAATGGTTTATTGTGCCTACAATAATGCGAGAGGAAATAATGCGTGGGTTTCATGCATCGATGTGGGTGGTACATCCAGGTGGAACCAAAATATACCATGCCCTACGATGAATGTTTTACCGGTCAAGAAAGAAAAAGGAGATAGTAAGGTTTGTCACATGATACTACACCTTCCAACAGGTAAAGGCTGAGAATCAACAGCCTAGAAGTTTATTACAGCCACTTCTCATTCTAGAATAGAAGTGGGATGAGCTTACCATATAATTTTTGGTGGGTCTCCTGAGGGAACCTCATAATAATGATTCTATTTGGGTGGTTTTGGACCAACTAAATAAAGTAGCACATTTCTTACCAATGTGGGAGACTTCCTCAATGGATCAGCTGGGAGACTTTTACATTTGAGAGATAATCCATCTGCACATATTACCATAGACTATAGTTTCATACTGTGACTCATGATTTACCTCACACTTCTATATGGTCTTGTAGAAGGAATTTGGTAGGTAGGTTCTATTGATTACATCTTTCTACCCACTACATATGGGAAATCAGAGCATACTATATTGGTTATTAAGTATATGCTTCATTAATGTTTCCTAGTCTTCGATAGGTCTTGGGAGAATCACCTAATGTTGGTGTAGTTCGCCTATAATAACAGTTATTGGGAAACTATACAGATGGAACCATATGAGGTATTGTATGGTAGTCTATGCAAATCACCACTATACTATATGGAGGAAGTTGAATTAGAGTTATTGGGACCAAGTCTTGTGTAGGATATGTCATACTAGGTTCATCTAATTAGAAAGAATATGGCTACATATTAGATTATATAGAATTTGTATACCAATATACATCAATGACCCCTATAGTTTGTAGAGGGTGATCATGTATTCCTTCGGGCATCACCTATATTGGGTCACCATATGATATGGAGACAGGGAAAGCTGGCACCTGGGTTTTTGGACCGTTTGAAATTGTGGAGAGAATTAGGCTGGTGGCATACTGATTGGATCTTCTACAGAGTTACAGTGCTATGAATGATGCTTTTCATGTGTCACAAATTTTTTAGTACCACCCCAACCCTTCGCATGTGATCTATATGGATGATTTTGAGCTTGAGATTGATGTGTTCTTTGAGGATTATCTGATATGTGTGTTGGATCGTAGTGATAAAGTGTTATGGGTAAATACCATGCTAATAGTTTGTGTATTATTGCAACATGGCTGTGTTTAGGAGGATACATGGGAGAAATAAGCAGATATGTAGGCTCAGTGGCATGATCTTTTTGAGTTAGAATCTTAAATATGCTTGGGAGGACAGCTCAAGTATGAGCTGTTATAAGGTGGGGAGATTATAAGATCCTGATCTTTTTAGAGACGTCTCAAGCCTGTTACTGGTACTCTTTTACCTAGTTTTGAATAGAATGTTCCTTGGGGAGTGTTTGGATAAAAATTGAGACTTTTGGAAGGAAGAGGAAAAGTGCGCGGTTGGCGCACAGTTTTCCCAAACTGTGCACCCTAGCCCAGTAAATTGTGTACCCCTAAACATAAATGGATTTCATAGCTAGTGCATGGTTTATCATACCATTCACCATTTTAGGATAAACTATACACCCCCCCCCCAAAAAAAGGTTCATGGTTTGGAAAATTGGGCACCTCTACCTAGGAAACTGTATGCGGATTTTTAATTAACCTGAATAGTTGTTTTAAAAATACCACGACCCCCATATTAACCCAAAATCAACCTCATCTTAGACCTAACCTATTCCTCTCGTTTTAGGATTCTCTTGGAAACATTCCTAGGGTTCCTGACCTCTGTTCTTGGAGAATCAAAGGGTGGATTGAAGATATGAACCTCCCTAGGTATGTGTTTTCTTCCCGTTTAGATCTCTATCTCTCAAACTTCTTTTCCTAGATAAAAGATGGATGTTTATCCAGTTTTGGTTCTAAATGTAGATCTAGGTTTGTTAGATCTTAATTATTTTAATCATGGACCTAGGTTTCAAATCTAGATCATGTTCTTTATTGTGGGTTTAACCCATCCATTTCAAATTGGGGATTTTTATTGGTCGGTCACTCGTCAAAGAATTGAGGTAGGTGGTCCATTATTCAAATACCAAAGTATCTTTTTTAATTAAGTGTATATAATTGTAGAATTTATATTGGATGATTATAAATTAAGTTTCTTAAATTGAATTAATTAATTTGGTAAATTAATTAATAAAGGATTCTAAAATTAGGGATATTGAAGTGATTAAATTGGGATAATTAATTATTGAATTGATTATGGAGATATTGGGATTGTTAAACTATGATTAATTAATTATTAAATTAATTAATGGAATTGATTTGATTAATTGATTATTGAATTAATTAATGGAATTGATGTGATTAATTAATTGTTTAATTAATTAATGGAATTTATGTGATTAATTAATTATTGAATTAATTAATGGGATTATAGGAAATTTTGATATTGTGATACATGTGAAATTGTGATATTAAAATACATGTGAAATTGTGATATTGTTATATGTGTGATTATCATGTGTGGGACATGGTCTGCTGTATCAAAAGCCTATAGTAATAATTATTGTTAGATGATGAATGGTAACAATGGAATTTAGATATGAATTGAGATGAAGGATGGTAATAATGACATTTAGATATGAATTGAGATGATGAATTATAATAATGGAATTCATATATTAATTGAGATAATTAATGGTAATAATGACATTCAGATATGAATTGAGATGATAAATGGTAACAATGGCATTCATATATGAATTGAGATGATGAATGGTAAGAATGACATTCGAATATGAATTGAGATGACGAATGGTAAAAATGATATAAAAATTTAGTATATCCCTTGGGGATAGTTCAGACTCTAGCATGGGATGAAGCATGTATTAAGAGTTTGGGTGTCCGTGGAAACCTGAGAGTTATGTGGTTAAATAAATAGTAATTGAATAAATGTAAATTGTTTACTTTATTTATTGTATTTTATTCTTTATAAAACTACATACATTGTTATTGGATAGATATTGTTTTAGACATCATTGGTGGTAGCCTATTCAGTTGTACTCAAACCCTACTCAAGCTTCCTGATTGGTAACTAAATAGATTTCATATTTTTAAGACAGGTTATAGGGAAGGGCCCTATATTAGATAGTTGATATGGGATGGAGCACAAATAAGGGAACCAAACTTGGATTCTAGACCCAATTGGGAGTAGTCAATGTCTTTATTTATTTTGGGTTTTACATATTAACACGTGATGTGTATTAGCATAGAATATCTACTGTTTAGTTTTGGATATTTTATTTCATGTTTTGGTCATCATGTGTTTATGGTATTGTTCTATTATGGTTATATCTTTTTGTTATTGTATATTTATTTTCTCTGGTTTATTACTATGATAAAGAGAGTATAGTCTCCCCATTATCAATATTAAAACCTCATTTCTAGTTGGTGGACTCTAGTGTGTTGGGAGGCACACCTGAGGTCACGTAGAAAATCGTCTTAGGGCACCAGTTTTTGGCTCCTCAGTCGAGAAGTTACAAGTATGGTGCACTCGGGTATTGTCAATGTTCTCTCTTTGGGGATTTTTATTCTTTATTTGATTTTTTTTATTTATTAATAATGAAATGCATTCCCTTTTGAATCTGAAACCTTTTAATAACATGCTTTTGAGTTAAATTTTTGATATAGTAATGGGAAATAAAGTTATCAAATTTAAAATAGTAGGTAATTTGGGTATATAACTATCACTTGTATAAAAGTATCATTTTTTTCACAAAACATGTCATATAATCAAAACCAATAAAATATGCTTGGATTGTATTGATAATTTAGGGAAAATATCTATAATTAATTTTTGATGTGTAAGAATCAATTGCACGTGAATCTGATATATGGTGTGAACAAATTGATACAAAGTGTCATTTAAGTTTAAAACTCACATTATATACTCAAATTGATTAAATATGATCAGATTGTCTTGATTCTTTAGGAAAATGATTTGTGAGTCATTTATTATATGTAGGAATTCACTCCACATCAAAATGACATGTGGTGTATCTAAATTGATTGAAAGTGTATTTTTTTCTATTTAAAAGAGATATTTTAATCCAAAACATGTGTCATATACTCATAAATGAGAAAATTAATTCGATTATCTTAATAATTTAGAAAAATTATATGTGATTCATTTGTGATTTTTATAAATTAACCTTAAGTCCGTTCGACACATGGTTCATCCAGAATGACTGAAATTATGGGTTTTCATTTAAAAATTAAATTTTAGTTCAAAACATGAATCATGTACTTAAAACCAGAAAAACAAACTTGAATTGTCTTGATATTTTATGAAAAATATTAATAATTAATTTTTTATGTGTGGTAATTAAACTCAAATCAATCTAAAATACGATGTGCCCAATATGAATGAAAGGTTTTTTTCATTTAAAAGTGAAATTTTAGTTCATAACATGTGTCACGGAGTAAAAACCGAGAAAACACACTTGAATTATCTTGACACTTTAGGAAAAAATCCATAATTCATTTTTTTATGTGTAGGAATAAACTGTATATGTAATACCCTGGTATTTTAGTTTATATTTTCTTTTGAAAGAACACTATGTTTGGTAGCGTAAACCACACACAAACCAAATCTTAAACAAATCATGAAATAAATTTAAATATAACCGTTATAATCATTGGTTTGGCATGTGTGAATAGAAATAAATGAATTATAAAATATTTGTAGATGGTATTTTTTTAATATAAATATTTAATTAAATTAATAAATTTAATATTCATATAATTTTATTTACTAGGAAAGAAAATAATAATAAATTCATTTTATGCTTTAAAGTTATTTTTCTTCTAAAATAGTTTTTATTACATTTTTTCATAGATATTATAATCAGTTTCCTCCAATTTCATAAATAATATTTGAAAAAATGGATATCATTTCATTATAGTCTTAGGATTAATTTTTGATATTTTTCTGAAAAGTGTGACTTTTGAGTGAATAGTGAAAAAATGTTGATTTTTGTAAAAATATCCTATCTTTTCATCAAATAAAGTGATTTAAAAGTATAATTATATTTTAAAATTTATCTTAAATTAACATAATTCTCATTTAATTATAAATAATCTAATTAATCATATATAAATCACTAATATACTTTATTTTGGTATAAGTTTATTTTTGGGCTTGAAAAACATTTTTCTAAAAACTACTTTTCATTGTGTTTTATGAATTTATATTAAAATTGACATCTACTGCTTATAAGAATGTTATCATGAAAAAATTATTTTACATTTATAATCAATATTTTATAATTTTCTAAATATTTCAATTTCATTTTTAATAATAATCAATAGTATCCATGGTAAAAGTTTGTCACCATAGTAATGGGTAAAAGAGGTTAATAATGTTTAAAAATTGTATGTGGTATGAAAATCAACTTAATGATTTTTTTTCATTTTATGTGATTAATTAGACCATTTCCATCCTAAATTCTAATATATATTATTTTTTCTATTTTCCTTTGATTATAACATTTATATTATTTTAAGAAAATGAAAAATAGAAAATGTCAACCTCTTGACTTCAATTTCTCTTATATTTGTTCATAGGGATAAAAAAATTATAAATAAATATAAAAGTTTATTTTAAAAATAAATAAATCATTTTATTATGGTAATTTATTTCTAATTTATTTTAATGGTATAACTACCTGAAATTTTTATGCAACGCTGACTCGGTTCTTGTGATAACAATAGGAAAAATCTAGTAAATGAATTTGAAAAAATTAAAATAGATATTTTTTTTTTGAATTATTGTGTTCAATGAATTTTATGGTTAATAATAATTTATAATTGGTGGTAAAATATTTTATATTTGAAAAAAAATATTATCTTGATGTCTTTAAAGTCAAATTAAATGAATAGATCTAAAAATTACTTCCATGATATTTCATGTTAAATAATATTTTATTAAATGTCTTAAAAAAACTTTAAATAGTAAAATTTATATTTAAAATGGTCAAAAATTTCATACTTGGACCATTTTTTACCTCTTTTTACCGTATAAATAATTTTATAACCCTTAAAGGATAAAATAATGTGTTTCTACGGTTAAGGTTAAAAAATGTTAATGAAGGGGTTAAACCAAAATATATGGTTTAAAATGACACAAAAACATATATGAATTTATTTTATTATTATATTTCGACCTTAGACTATTTTTATTAGAATACATGGACATTTTGAATCATTTTACTTGAGAAATCCATTAATTATATTTAAATTCTTTAAGTAATTTCATGTGTATCCCTCCCCTCACTTATAAAAGGGCACATCCTATCATCCCTTATTCATAAAGTCTAAGACTTATATATAAGACAATAACTACCCTAATTCCTTAATATATTCCTTAATTTCATTATTGGTCCCTTTTTCTCACCCCAAGACCATCATAAGAAGGCATAAGGTGTAATCCAAAGATGGTTTTTTGAGGAGAGGTATAACCTGTAACCAACAATTTTTATTTTATTTTTTTTTATAACTCATTGAAATATTATATAAACATGATAATATAATAACATTATTATATTACATATACTTAAATTTTATTATTATTTTGTCACAACTCTTATTCATCTCCTTTCCTTCCGATGGAAAATGAAAACAATGCTCACACGTACATACAACCTACCATCTCCACATAGAAATGTAATTCATTTTTCATCACTAATTTACTTGGAAGGTTATAAATATGGAAATAATTAATATATAATATGTTTATGACATAATTATTATTCTATAAATATAATATATAATTTACCTTCTTACCCTTCCACTAGTTAAAAAATGATAACATCATCTGTGCATACATGTGGATTGTCACCTCCACGAAGCGGTGTGATTCATTTGTCATGTATCCATTTCAATAGCGATTATAAATATGTATATAATGTATATATATGATATATATATAATAATTAACATTTTTTATATTATGGAACCATGATAAATATACCACGAATGAAACTAATTATCCAAAACTTATATGAAAAATGAAATAGCTAACACTCTAAAAAACCATTTTAATAAATAATTATTAATAAATGGAAATTGAAATATTATAAGTGGGTCATATATAATATTATAAGTATGTATATTTTCTGTTATAATATTATAATAAATTTAAATAAATTATATGGGGTATTAAAATCACTTATGAAGAAATTCAGGCCAGAGGTAAGAGTTTATTTTACAATATCATCCTTATTCGGGATTGTTTATATTTAAGTTTCTATTATGGGAATTATATGATCATTCTATATTAAAACCCATAAATTTTATTATTCTCTAGTCATTTTTGGGTTTTTCAAGTATTAGTTTCATTTTTACCTACTTTCGCACTCGAAAAGACCAAGAGAATGTTTTAAAGGAAAGCTGGATTCATTTTTCAATTCTGACATTAATATTTTTCTTCCACATTAATATTTTCCTTAAATTGTTTTAAATAATATTTTTTATATCTTATAATGATTAATTAAATTCAGTTTTACCCTTTTTATTTTATATAAAAAATAAAAGGAATCTTATTTTCGTTTTCGGAATAACACACTTTTTACAGAAGGTGCGAAAAGAATATTGGTTTTAATGCTTACCGCATGAACAAATTTTACTACTCTCATGAATACTCTTTTATTTGAAGATTACTGTTCAATTTTCCATGGTTCTTTCCAAAAATATATTTTTTACCAAATATTTTTCAAATTATTATATTTTAAATAAGTGGTTTTAAAATGAAAATGGTATTTTCTTCAAAAAAATGTTCAAGTGGTCTTTTAAAAGTGTTTTCATAAAAATAAACATCCTTTGATGATTATTATAATTTACCAGGGATATAATATAATGAAACCATCCATAATATTTATCTTTATGGATTATTATCATTTTTACTAGTGAAATTATATACATTCTATATACTAGTTAATCCAATATGAATAGTTATTGATTATTAAGTCATGTTGATTAAGTTGTATTTTTTATTCATATGATGAATATATTGGACTTATTAAGTAATGGGTGGGGCCTGAAATTACATATCCCCTTGATGAATTGGTAGGTATCATGATACAAAATATGTTTTGTATTTTGAATATGTATTACCCATTTATGTATGAGGTCATGGCATGTGTGATCAATGGTAAATTTAATATGTATAACATTATGTATTCCATCATTATAAAATCAGTTATTGATGTCCATGTGATTATTTGAATCCATGAATAAGTTTCAATATCATGTGATTGTTTATATGACATTATTTGATCATCATTTATTCCTTCCATATTATTGATGCCTTAATTGTTCTATGATAAATTATGTTGTATGCATTCCCTTACTAAGCATCTGAGCTCACCCGTTATTTGTTTTCCTTTACCAGGGATATGAAGGATGATATTATGAATTATTTATAGTAAAAAATGTTTTATATGCTATTTTTTATATTTATAATGTAATATGGAAATCATATATGTATCTAGTCTCTCATGACTGCTAAACTGGTTAATCTTGTGTGTTGAGATTCCTTATAACTTATACCTATATAATAAAAACTAAATCTAGGTTTCTCAAATCAGGGTGTTACCATTTTTATTAGATAAAGTTTATTATGACCCTTAGTAACTAGATTTAGGAAAACATATATTAGATAATATAACTCTAGGATATATTCTAGGGATAAATCAAAGTATATGGTAATATCATGAATATTTGGTAAAGTATATATTATGTGGTTTTCCTAGAAGGTGCATCCTCGTTTGGATACTAGTAAGTATATGTGGTTGTGGAAAAAAATCACCTATGGTTAGAAACTCTGAAAGGGTAAGATTAGATATTAACTTTATCTTTATTGGTGCATGATTAGTGGACCTAAGACTGCACACCTAGTTATACACTCACAAGGGATATGCTTGGTTTAATTACATTTTCTTTATAAACCATTATGATGAATGAGATGATAAAACCTATTCCAAAATATGATATTACATAGTGATATGGGATAGGCATAAAGTGTCATGGGTTTATAATTCTAAGGTTTATCATAAGTTTAAATTCATAGATACCCATTTTTAGGTTTTATATGATGAGAGTTTAAGATGATTAAGAATGTTTTTTGAGACATTTATGGGAATACAACCCTTTGTCTTAGTATGTGTTTCAGTGAAAAGGTCATTTAAGGAAAAATTATTTTATATTTTGTGGGAATAGGTTTAAAATTATTGATAAAATTTAGGTTTCATATGATTTTAATATTAATATAGTTAATTGGGATAAAATGGTTATTTAATTTTAGTAATATATATTTATTGTATATATAACCATGGGATTAAAAAGTGATTTGGTGACTAAGTGATTAATGTTATTTTTTAAGAAGTTATCTATATTAGGAACATTATATGATTAAGGTAAATGGAAATATTTTTGACTAAGATGGGATTTTATTTGAAGAATAAAGGTTGAGTTATCTTTTGGAGTCATGTATGATTTTATTATGTCTTCATGATGATTCAGTTTATTTATGGGAATGATTATAATATTTTGGATATTATATAATAGGTAATATACATTTTTGTTATATGACTTTATGATTGAATATGTTTTTTGAAGATAAAAGTTAAATTGGTCTCAGAATAATATGTGATCAAATATTTATATTATTTGGTTTTTCAACTTGTTCAGGAATATTTTTGAAGATTTTTAAGGTTAGTTTCTTATGGAATGATTTAAGTTGAAATTTGGGTGATATTATTGAGGATTTAGAAATTAATTTAGTATTTAATCATATAAATATTTATTCATGTTGTTTATTATTTTATCTTAAGCTAACCATATCAGTTTTAGATATAAAAAATAACTTATCATCATTTTTTGGATCTTATAGTGAGTTAAAAATTGAATTTAGTGCTTTAGACATGAAAAAATCATCTTGAATATTCATTTCTTGGAGTAATATATGAGATAGAAGTGGAAATTTATTTAAACATAAATTAAGGATGAAATTATAATTATGTAGTGAAAAGAAATATATTTTATTAAAATATCTCTATCATGATGGTAAAATAATTTCTCTAATCTATCGATTCACATTTAGAAAGTAATACTCAACTATCATGGTCTACTTTTAGAATCTCATTTGAAAGTATGACTCTTATAGAGGTAAATGCGTAATAAATTTCTTATTCATAACCTAGAAATTAAATTTCATGATAAAATATATATTAAATTTTATTATTATGTTATATTCAGATTATAAAAGAAGAATTAAAATTGTGAGGACACAATTTTATAAGGAGGGGATAACATAATAACCCAAGATTTTATTTTATATTTTATTTTTAAAGAACACTATATTCAATATTATACACCACATGAAACCCTGATCTTAAACATACTACAAAATAATATTATTTAAATATAACAATTATAACATAGCCATTGGGTTGGTGGATATGAATAGAAATAACCAAATTGTGAAATATATACAGAAAGTATTTACTTGATACAAATAATAAATTCAATGAATAAATTTAAATTCATCTAATTATTTTTACTGGGATATGAATAAGAATAAATTTATTTTATGCTTTAAAGTAACATTTATTCTAAAATGGTTTTTATTGAATTTTTTACAGAGATATTATAATTAATTTATTCTAATTTTATAAATAGTATTTGAAAAAATGGATATAATTTTTGAAATAATAATTTTGTAATATTCTTAGGATGAACCTTTGATATTTTTCTGAAAAAGGTTGTTTTTTTAATGAATAGTGAAAATACCAATTTCTATAAAATTGTCATTTATTTTTATAAAATCATGTATTTTAAAAGTCTCATTATATTTTTGATTTGATATTAAATTAAAATAAGTTTAATTTAATTATAAATAATCTAATTAATTAAATATGAATCAGTATTATACTTTCTTTTGGTATTAGTTCATTTTTGGGCTTAAAAACGCATTTTTCTAAAAATTGTTTTCCATTATGTTTTATGAATTTATATTAAAATAGATTTATTCCAATTTTAGGAATTGAATCTTGAAAATTGTATTTCATATTTATAATTAATAAGTTAAAAAAATTTAATAGGTCAATTACATTTTTAATCATAATGAATAGTATCCATGGTAAAAGATTATCACCATTTTAATGGGTAAAAGAGGTTAATTAAGGATAAAATAATGGGATAAGGTCTAAAAATGAATCCAATTCTTGTTTTTATTTAATTTTATGATATTAATTCAACCATGACCATTTTAACTTAGAATATATGAAATTATGGTTCCATTTTCCTTTGATTATAACATTTAAATTATTTTATGAAAAGGATAAATACAAAATGTCACTCTCTTGACTTTAATTTATATTATATTTTTTTATAAGGATAAAAATAAGTTATGAATAAATATAAAAGGTTATTTTGAAAATAAAATAATTTATTTTTATTATGTTAATTTATTTATAATTCTTTTTGATGGTATAATTACCTTAAATACTTACGCAACGCTGACTCAATACTTGTGCAAACAGTAGGAAAAAATCTAGTAAATTATTTTAAAAACATTAAAAGAAATATGTTATAGAATTATAGTTTTTCATAGAGGTATGGGTTCTTTTAAATTATGTCAAAACCTCATTGATTTTTTATTTTGGGATTAGACCCTATGAAACCACACCTTTGGGCCAGATGGTTTGTTTATTTTTGGGAAGAAAGGTAGTAGGTGGGATGGAGTTGGTTGTAGGAACAATTCCTAACATGAATGAAATTAACAATGTAAATTGTTCTAGCTAGGTCCTAGGATTTTATTACAGGGAATGAATTCAATACATGTTGTGGATCCTATTCACTATGTGAACTGTTTTTTCTAGGTATAAAAAAAGGAACTCGAGGAATTCACTTCATGAATATGTCATGAACCCTTTTTAAAAAAAAGAGGCAGATCCCCTCTTTTTATGGATCACTTTTTTTTATTTAGTAACAGTAGTATATGGGATCTCCTCTCCTCCTCCCACCCAGGTTCCCTTGTCTATTCTTTATTTAGACATCGATCAAGCCATCATTAGTCACGTTGGATCTACATCAATAAGAGATTCAATCCTCTTATTTACTTTATTAGTTTGTCTTTCTATATTTGGTACTATTTTGGTGTAATATAATATGCCATGTTTTTAAGAAATTTTTCTATTTTTATGATTTCTCTCATTATACTTTTAATATGAAGTTGATAATAGATGAGGAATCATCTAACAACCTAAGGTTCGTGCTCTAGTTATTTTTTCCAAAACATTTATGCTTTATATGGTGTGTCATTGTGTCACATGCCAAACCTTTCCAGTGATAATGAAAAATTAATCAAATTAAAAGACATTTCAATGATTTTTATAGTTCTAACAACTCGTGAACCATCGTCAGAGGTTGAATACATCTATATAAACCACCCTTAAGGGTGTGACTTCTTTAAAGGCCTGGGATCCTCATACTTTGGAATTTATTTTAACCCAATTTGATTTTTGGTGATTTTTACCTTTTGAATGAAATGTATTTGGGTTTGAAACAAAGGAAAATGGCGGGCCATGGGTATATATCCTTACTCCTCTTTTTTTGGTTGAATCAACAGTAATAAATGAGTTAGTTAATGTGACTAAATTTTACTTATTGAATGGAAAGAGTTTAATAATTGATATGACCATTAATTTAAACTAAGCTAAGGGAAATACAAGGGTAATAATTAAGGAATCCTTTGATAGGATCATCAAGATTAAAAATTAGAATTGTTAAATGAATTATAGTATATTGGGACTGATACATGGGTTCTTTATAGAACACCATGTGCGTGCTCACTGGGTAGATGTTATTAGGATTCCCATGAGTGATACCTAGTTCCCTATTGGATTACCTTAGATGGGACTGGTTGGCACTATTACCATATCATGTCATGATCCATACTAGGTTATTGATATGGTACACCTTGAATGGACTCAGAGGTTTATGGCGTATACCATGTCGTGAGTGATACTTGGGTCCTTATACGAAACCCTTGAATGGACTCTTGTGGTGATGGTTTTTTATAGAAAATACCAAGAGAAATACTTGTATTCCTAATATGGAACACCTTAGATGGGCTCAAGTTTCCAATTAAATTAAAAATCAATAATATGTTTTTCATGCTAAATAATAAGCTTGGTATTGGTCCATGTTTTATACTTGACCTTTATGATGGCCCAGTTATACCTCCATGCTCATATGATTGGAGAGTTATGAACTCCTTATAAGTATGTATGGACACCTTGAGCTTACACCTCATGTCCTGACTATTACTATGTATCTATATATCCACATATGTGTCTATATGTATACAAGTTATATATATTCATACCTTTGTTTATACAATTGTACATGTAGGGTTACATCTGTTTAGAGACATCTGGCTGAGGTTGAATTAGGTAGTGTCAGTCAGGTATCCCATGAGGAACTCAGTCCGATGTGATTTATTTATTTACTATCACATGTTTATTATTACTTGCACACTGATCATATTATATGTAAAGACTTTATAGTTATAGAAATTATTGTTAGTGGCCTACTAAATATATCTCACACCATGTTCAATCAACTAATTAGCACCCAAAAAAACTTCATAGATGCATTTGGGGACAAAGGGAAGCATCCATCTTTGGATACTTGACTTTTATACTTGAATAGAGTATGGCAGAAAAAGGTCAAGCCTATGCGCATGATTCTAGTGGAGATAGATTTTTCTATTTTTTTATTTTTTTATATCATGATGTATATGCTTGTTCCCTTATTCCCCTTTTTTATATCACATGACATGAACATCATTTTGGTATATATTATTGATTCATCTTCCGTCTTTTTATTATATCTGGGTGATTTATTATTCCACTGATGGTTATTTTTTTCTATTTATACTACTTATAGTTATTGAATATAAAAAATTACACTCTTATAACGATGGAATAGTCTCCCCATAGACACACTCTAGGACCTCATTTCTATTCAGTAGCCTCTGGCATATAGGTAGGAGCACTTGAGGTCATGTGGCCAACCAGATTAGGGCATCGCCCAGTGGATTTTGGGATAGGATGCTAAAAACTAGTATCATAAGGGATTTTTCCTTTTTTATTATTATTTGGGTATTAGATAGAAGACTAGTAATGTCTCAGAATTTGGTGATGAGACTATTCTTGGGAGTAGCTAGCCCACATATGGGGGAAACCCAAATTAACTGGGATGGGATATTACCGCTTTAGTTTATGCCTATTACAATTCAATTCATTTCACTATTATGTGAAACACATGTTTTGTGAGGTTATTATTGATTGAATATCTTTTTTGATGTTTACAAAGTTTTTTTTTTGCTAAAAACTAACTTTTTGTAAAATAATGTTTTTTTTAAATCAGGTGAAAGATGTGTTGCTGAAATTTTTTAACTTATTTGCTGAGAAGTTTCTAAAAATACGAATAAGGAAAGCATTTTGAAAAGTTGGTGATTGGATGCTCCATCGGACTCATCTCATTATATGTTTTTAAAAATTATAAGTTTTTGTGAATATGAAATTCATCATACAAAGAAGTTGTTGAGTCAGAATTTTTTAGATTGAAGAAAGTCAAAAGTTGTTAAAAAGAAGTAAGTTTGAAATTTATTGATGGGAAGTTGTAAAATTTCCAAAACTAGTCTAATGATGTTTTTGTATTCTTTAAAGCTCTCAAAATCATGAAAATTTTCATGATATAATATATTAAATAAAGGTATATGTTTTAGTTATTTAGTCATATTTTTTCAAAATTAGGGTTTTTCAGATGTAGATCATCAGAACGAGAAGTATCAGGTGCAGAAGTTTTCAGAAGAATGAAAATGTGTTTTTTCTGAAATTTAAATATTTTCTAAAGTTTATTATCATAATAAATGAATATTATGATAAATTATAGAGATAAATATTATGAAATTTTAAGATTAAAATTTAAATAAATGTGATGAATCAATAAATTGGTTTTGTAAATCTCAGCAAAGACAAAGGAGGAGATCATCTTTGCTTTCAACCAAAAATATGAATAAGTTTGGAGATGTTTCACCATAGAAGTTGATTGGATGAAGAATTTGTTAAAAGATATAATGGTTTGATTTTTTAATCATATTGGAGGAATTTTCTGAGTTTTTACAGAGAGCAATTTTGAACCAAGGCATCGGGCACAGATTCATCAGATGCGCTATTGGCATCAATCCATCAGATAATATTTGATACCGATAATTCATCAGTTGTTAAATTCTGTCAGAAAATATTTAATAATACTAAGTAACATATAAATATATGTAGAATGAGGATGAAAATTTGAAAACATATAGAAGTTTTTACCATACAGTCATTGTAGGTTTCTGAATTATTTAGAAGTTTCAATGATTATGTCAATATTTTTTAGTTGGATTGATGGATCAAACTGCGCAATTGAGTTTGTTTTATATATAAATGTTTCAAGATAAAAAAAAATTAGTTATTTAAATTTAGTCAATAACATCATATAGAGGAATTATAAAGTCATAAGTTTTAAAGTTTTAAGTTTGTTCATCATATATAATCTATTTACAAAGTTTGAGCAAAGAAACATTATTGGATTGAATAAATTTTTTGTATTTCAATTGGGTCAAGATAATTAGAATGATCAACATATTTTCAGAATGCGTTTTTTGGATCACCATTTCTATATTTATGTTTTTAAATTTGAGAATATTTTTAATGAATCAATAATTTTTGAGAATCTATTAGAAGATATGAGAAGATTTCAAGTTATAAAAATGAATCTCAAGTGAATGAGAAATTTGGGGTTTTCAAATTTGGGCCATTAAGAAAACTATTTCAATTTCCTACCTTTACTAATTATGGACTACCTATAAATAGAGGTAAATAAATTGGTACTTGATACTATTAAAACATGCATAAAAGATGAATTTATATAGAATTGGTATCAAAAGTAATTTTTCTAACCAAATTTGTTTCATGTTGGAGAAGAGTTTTTGAATAGAGGGTTCTAGTCAGGATATTGGATAGACAATAGTTCATATTACCATACATAGATAATCAGAATAAGTGAATCGGTCTGAGTCTTGAGAAGTTTTTTGACAAGTGAAAATAGAGAAAAGGTCTATTGGTCTAAGACTTTTGGACGTAGGCCATTGGACACTGAAAAATTTAACATAGGAAGATCAGACTGATATTCTGTATGGGCCTTTAGTGGAGTAGTTTGAAAAAGTTACATATTTTTTTATGGCTCAAATTATTGTCCAAAAAAAATTAAATTGATGGGATTCAATATAATCATTCCTATTAGGATATAGAAGGTGCCTAATGGGATTTGACATAAGTTGTACTCACTTCTTCATAATAGTTAATTTTCATAGACCCATGGGAGTAAATATAGAATGGATATAGTTTTTCTCACTAAGGTATAACCCTATAAATAATGTGTTCCATATTTACCTTTCTATTTATGTATGCATTTTATTTTACTAAAAGTTGATAAGGAAGTAACTCTAACAAATTACAGGGGTTAGTTTCCTAAAGTTGAAATTTTTAAAAAGTAAGTAACTAATTCAACCCCCCCCCCCAAGTTATTCTTTAATTATTTAGAAATTCAATTGGTATCAGAGGGAGGTTCCATTTTTAAACACTTATCAAGGAAAATATAAATTCCATCAATATAATAGGGATTTATAAATTCTATGTCCAAAATTAATATGGTTGAGAAAATATAATGATTCTATATCTCTTATCTCTTGGCCTATAAGTTTTTGATGCTGCTAAAATTGGGTTTTCACCCATTGAGAAATATGCCCCAATGACTTGCTGACAAGAGAACTATCAAAGTTAAAGGAAAAGCTAGAAATTATATCTTTCTGTCTCTATCATAAAATTTTTATATGAAGGTGATGGGTATCAAAACAGAAAACATTATGTGAGAAAATCTTGAAATTATTTTTTAAGGAAATACTAATGTGAAGAAAGATAAGTTAAAAATCTGGAACATCAAGTTTGAAGACATAAAAATGATATATAAAGAAACTATTGATGAGTAATTCACTGAAGTAAATGAAGTGTTTTGCAACATTATAGGTTTTGGAAATGTCTTGGAAGATTTTACAATTGTGAAAAAACACATCAAAAACTTTCTAGAACTATTTGATTCTAAAATTTGTACTTTAGAAGATAAATATGATTTATCTCTTGATGAAATACATAAAAAAATCTTATTAAATGATAAAATATCCAGTGTTTGAAAAGAATATGAAAAATGAAATGAATTTTTAAGCTATAAGAAATTTGAATATTCAAGATGTTGAAGATATAGATCCTTGTGATTCTGAAGATAAGGAGGATGATGATTTGAATGAAAAAATAGTTTTTCTTATCTCCAAGAACTATTAGAGAGTAAGAATAATTTATAGAGGAAAACTTCCTATAAAATTTTTTTAGTGTGGTGGAATCATTCATTTCTCCATGAATTTTCCAAAAATAAAATTTGGAGAATATCGAGATGATTCTGATGAAAAATTGTTATAGAAGATGTGGAATAAAATTTCTAAAGAAGAAAAGTCATACAACAAATATAAGAAGAAGTTAATTGGATACAAAATAAGTATGTTGAGTACGAAAGTTAAATTTAACTCAACTGAAAACAATTCTTTAGAAGATAAATGTTAATAAAGGTTCAAAACATTCATTGAAAAAGTTGAGAAAACAAAAGATCCCTCGGATATTAAAGAAGAAAAAGCGGGTAAAGAATATTATAGAGTATAATCTCATAATATAACTTATTACATGTATTGATAAAAATATATCTCTCAAGAAATAAAACATGATGATAAATAAATATAGTGGAAAATTTTTTGAGGGTGGAAAAGATATTATCAAGTATGAAGAATAATACATCCAGGAGATATTAACTTATAGAATGAGAATTTTCGAATAGAGAAACATGATTAAAGGTATCAGTAAGAATTGTGTAACTAAGGAAGATGAAGTTAAAAAGTATCAATAAAAAATTATTAAGTCTAAAATTACTTTAATAAAGTTGAATGAAAACATCATTAAGAATTTAGAAGTAAAATATGAATCATATAAAATGTATAAAAACCCCACTCTAAGAATCAAATGAAATCTATACCCCCTAAACTAAAAAATTAATATAATTTTTCTAAAATTTTAGGTGTGAAGAAAATTTTTGAGAAGGATTAAGTTGATAAGGGATGTGAAAAACCCATCACTTCTATAAAGGTTGATAATTACTCCCAGAGGAAATTTTTCACACACCCAAAGGTAACTAAATTTGAAATATGTTATGAAACTCAAAAATATTTTTACAAGGAAAGATTATTCTTCTAAAAAATCAAGATTTGATGGGTTTTTTTAGTTTTGTTTAATTTATTGGAATAGTGGTTAAAAATTTTAGAATAAAATTTCTATTCTTGGAATGAGGTTTGAATATAGTAGAAAAATGGTGGAAGAAGAATGAGTAACTTTCCTAACTAACAGGAAGTAAGAAAAGTAAAATCTAAAGATGTCAAAAACTTTCCAAAAAAAAATAAATTTTATTGTATAGAGGAATTTTTTGGAAGATGTTATAAATAAGGATACTTTTATGAAATATTTTTGATAATATTTCCAGAAAAAATTTTCTATAATAGAAATTAAAAGAAAGTTGGAAATAAAAAAGTCAAGGAAAGAGAATTTTTTGTTGAGACAACTTTAAAATCTAGAAAAAATAACAAACCATGGATATTTGATATTAATTATTCATCATGAGTGATAAGTGATTTTAAAATATCAAAAGATGTTTAAAAACATGATGGACAAGTTTTCACCTTCAGAAATGATAGTTCCTTAAAATCAAAGGAATTGGAATGGCTGAGATTGAAGCAGAAAAGTTGAAATATAAGTAATTTCTATTTTTTGATGGGATAAGACATAAATTACTTAGTATAATTCAACTTTTTGATGATTTAAAGAAGTTACTTTCATAAAAATATTCTTCTATCATTAGAAGTATGGAATATGGAAAAAATTTTGAGGGGAGAAAGAACTAGTGAAAATATTTTTCAGATTGGAGAACTTGACAACTCATATCTAAGTTTTGAAGATGATAATAAGTTGTGGCATCTTATAATTGGGTATCTTGGACATAAAAATATGAACAAACATTCTAAATTTGATGTTGTTAAAAATTTTATAGAATTGAAAATAAGAGAAGAATATGTTTTTATAAGTTTTCAAAAATAGAAAATGACTAGTAAAAGTTATAAGAAACTTGAGATTTAGTCTACAAGACCTCTTGAAAATTTTCATTTTTACATATGTGGTATGATGAGAAATAAATAAAAAAAGGATATTTTTACTTTATCAATTTTATTTATGATTTCACCTGGATGAACAACAATATGTTTATAAATCACAATTTAGAGGTAGTAGAGATGTTCAGAGTTTTCAGAAGAGAAGTTGAGAGAGAAATTGGTGTTTATATAATGAATTTGATAACTTATAATTTAAATTAATTCAAATTCAAGGCCTATGAATCATATTTTAAAAAATATTGAATTAAATTTAAGTACAGTGATCTATACACCCCTCAATAAAATAGAGTTTTATAAAGGAAAAATATAAGTTTAGTGGAAATGGGAAAGGCATGTTAGCAGAATACAAACTTTCAAAGTTCTACTAGAGAGAAAATATTAGTAATATTGTAAATGTACAAAACAGATGTTTATTGAGGTTGGAATCCAACATGAAATCCTATTAAATGTTTTATAATGAAAAAAACTTCTTTAAAATACTTCAAGTTTTTTGTAATTCTATGTTTACTAAAAATAAAAAATAAGGATCTTGGAAAATTTTATGAGAAAGAAGAAGGAATTTTTTTGGTATATTCACCCAATGGAAGAAGTTACAAATGATAGAACAAACATTTAAAAAAAATTGTGGACTCCTATAATGTGAAAGTTATTGAAAATATGAATTTCTTAATAGAGAATGTTGATAATGTTAAGGAAGACAAATTTAAGATTTCCAATAAAAGTAAAAGTGAGTCAAAACAGAATTTTCAAGATTCAAAAGAATCATGTGATAAGGAAAGTAAAGCTATAAGAGAAACTTTGAAAATTTATACTTTAGAGAAACATGTTGAAACTGAAAATATTCTTGGAAATCAAAGATCTCTAGTTTATACAATAATAAGGCTAATATTAGAAAATCAGACATCACTTATTTTAAAATTTTAACCACAATTAGTTTTAGAATTAGTTGAACATAAATAATTGGCTAATGTGATGAATGAAAAATTGTATCTTATTGAGAAAAACAAAACTTGGGAACTTTTTTCACATTTAGAAAATAAAAATGTTATTAGAATAAAATGGGTGTACAGAAACAAGTTTAATGAACATAGAGAAGTTTCAAGAAATAAAGAAATACATGTTTGCAAAGGCCATGCACAGGTGGAAGGTGTTGATTTGGAAGAAACCTTTACCCTAGTTTCAATATTAGAAACTATTAAAATGTTTCTATTAGTGGTTTCACATTGGAGTGACAAATTTTATTATATGGATGTAAATTCATCTTTCCTTAATGGTAAGATTAAAGAAGAAGTTTACATTGAACATCCATGTGGGTTTGTACTTTATAATGATGGAATTAAAGTTTTTAAATTTAATAAAGCCTTATATGGGTCAAAACAAGCTATGTGATCATGGTATTCCAAACTTGATAGTTATTTGAAAAAGTTAAATTTTTCAAAATGAAATGTTAACAAAAACTTGAATGTGAAATAAGTTAAATCCAACACCCTGATCTTAATTTTATATACTGATGATATCATCTTTGATGAAGATAAAGAAAAATCAAAGACTTTTTTGAAGAAATGGAGAAGAATTTTGAGGTGTTAATTAGGCAATAATTAATATTATTCCTTGGTTTACAAGTTAAACAAAAGGAAAAATACATTTTACTATATCAATAAAAGTATTCTAGGGAATTTTTAAATAAGAATGGTATAGAATAATCCAAATAAGTTTGAACTCGTATTTTAGCGAGAAAAATTTGGGTAAAAATGAAATCAGAAAAGGTGTAAATCAAAAATATTTTTAGAAGATGATAGAAATTTTTATTTATCTCACATCCTCAAAACCTGATATTGTCTATGTTGTGAATTTGTGTTCCATATATTAGAGTGACCTAAAATAATTTCATATGTTGGAAGTAAAAAAGAGTTTTGAGATATGTTAAAGGAATGGGTTCATATGGGATATTATAAAAAAGGAGTTATGAAATGAAATGGTTGTACTGATGTTGATTGGGCAGGATATTTAAATGACATAAAATAAAATTCTAGAGGAAAATTTTACTTAGGATAATGTTTTGTGAGTTGTCATGGTAAGAAAAATATTTTAGTAACTTTGAGTGTAGTGGAATCAGAATATGTTTCAGCTATACAGACATGTACGCAAATTTTGTGGATGAGAGTTTAGATGGAATATTTAAAAGCTGATGTTTGAAAACCATTGAAGATACTTTGTGATAATCATAGTACAGTTGATCTTTCTAAAAATCTTATCCAATATTCAAGATCAAAACATAAGTTTTACTTCATAAAAGAAAAATTTTCTGGTGGATATGATTTAATGGAATATATTTCAACCAAATATCAAATTATAGATATTTTCACAAAATAAATTCCAAAAGAAATATTTGTGGAATTGAGGCTGAAAATTAATGTCCACACTCCACCAAAGTATTCCTAAACATCTTAATAAGATCCCCCATCATGCTTTGTATTATGTTGAAAACGGGGGACAATATGTACAAAATTATCCTAAAAAGTAAAGATAATTACTTATCTTAATTAAATGAATCATAAGCTAGGGCTATCATAAAATGGGGGAGATAAAGAAAAGATATAGAAAAAGATAAAATCGATGGGGGTTATCTTTACATGGATAAAAATTTTCCTATCACTGGGGGATTTAATTTCTTCAAAAACATTACTTTATTTAGTATTTTTGTGTTATTACATTCTCTTTTGAGAAAGGATGTGTTTTGGTAACATGTTAAAAAACATGATTTGTTTAAAAAAATGTGATGTGAAAAGTTTGAGTTTTAAAAAATGCTGAGTTGAAAATTTTGTTAATGAGAGTTGTCAATAAATCCAAAAAGATATTAAATATTCTTTGTGATGATTTTTAAGTTTCTTTTTGTTGAAACCTAAATTTTTGTAAAATAATGTTTTTATAAATCAAGTTAAAGATATGTTGCTGAAATTTTTTAACTTGTTTGTTGATAAGTTTCTGAAAATACAAATAAAGAAAGTGTTGTGAAAATTTGGTGATTGGATGGTCCATCAGAATCATCTCATAGGGAATTTTCAAAAAGTATAAGTTTTTATGAAGATGAAATGCATCGGATAAAGAAGTTTTTGTGTCAAAAGTTGTAAAAATAAAGAAAGTTAAAATTTGTTTAAAAGAAGTAAGTTTGAAATTTGTTGATGGGAAGTTTTAGAACTTTCCAAAACTATTCAGATTATGATTTTATATTCTTTCAAGTTTTCAACATCATGAAAAATATCATGATATAATCTATTTATTAAAGGGATATTTAGTAGTTATCTAGTCATAGTTTTCCAAACTCAGGTTTTTTTAGATGCAAATTATTGGACTGACAAGTACCAAGTGTAGAAGTTGTCAGAATACTAGAAATGTATTTTTTCTAAAATTTGAAGAGTTTACAAAGTTTTTGATTGGAATAGATTCATATTATGATCCATTAGACATAGAACTATTATGAAATTTGAAGATGAACAGTTGAATAAATGTGATGAATCAAGAAATCAGTTTTGTAAATATAAAAATAAAGACAAAGTAGGAGATCATCTTTTCTTTCAACTAAAATATGAAGAAGCTTGAAGATGTTTCACCACAGAAATTGATCAAAATAAGAATTTTGTTAAAATAAGGGTAGTTTGAGTTTGAAAATATACTAGAGGCAACTTATGATTTTTTAAAAAGAGGATTTTTAAACCAATTCATTAGGTGTATATTCATCATACATGCTATCAACATTGATCCATCATATGAGCTTTGATACTGATAAGTCATTGGATGATGAGTTCCATCAAACACTGTTTGAACAGATATAATAATAGATGAATATATAGATAATGAGAATAAAAATTTGAAAACATATAGAAGTTTTTACTCAATAATCATTATATGTTTCTAATGTATTTATAAGTTGTAACTATTTTTTTAATTTTTTTCATTCGACTCAGTACATAGGATTGTGAAATTGATTTTCTTTTATATTTAAATGGGATAAGAGAAAAAAATTTGATTTATTTAAATTGAGTTAAGAGTATCTAAAATAGAAATGTTGAAGTCATAAGTTATAAGTATTTAAGGTTATCCATCACATAAAATCTGTTTACAAAGTTTGATCATAGAAATGTGATCATAATGAATAAATGTTATGTATTTCAAATAGGTCAAGAGAATCAGAATATTCAAAATAGTTTCATACTAAGTTTTCTAGATCATAATTTCCAGACAGATGTTTTGAAATTCTATAAAGTTATCAAGAATCAAAAAAAATTGAGAAGCTACCAGAAGATGTGAGAAAAGTTGAAATTTTCAAAATGAAGCTAAAATGAAAGTGAAATTTGGGGTTTTGGAATTAGTGTGAGTGGGGAGAATATTTCAATTTCCCACCTTTACTAATTTTGGAGTACCTATAAATATAGGAGGAAATTATAGTGGTACTCAATACTATTCACCCATGTATAAAATTTAAATTTCTGCATAATTGGTGTCATAAGTGTGTTTTCCAACTGAAGTTGTTTCATGTTGAAGAAGAGTTTCTGAATAGAGGGTTCTGATCAAAAGATAAAACAAAAGATAGTTCAGATTATTGAATATAGATAATCAAATGGAGGGAATCGGTTAAGTTTTGAGAATTTTTTTGAGAAGCACATATTGAGAAAAGGGATATCAATCTTATACTATTAGACATAGGCCATCGTACATTGGAAAATAAAATAGAGGCATATCAAAATGATATTATAGATAGACCTTTGGTGGAATATTTTGAACAAGTTACATATTTTTTTGTGGCTCAAATTGTTGTAAGAAAAAATTATAAACTAAAAAGAGTCGGTATAATCATTACTAACAGAATATAGAAGGCATTTAATGGTATTTGATGCAATTTTTATTCATTTATTCATAATAGTGAATTTCTATAGACCCACGAGAGAAGCTATGAAAAGGATGTAGGTTCTCATACTGAGTTAGAACATTGTAAATCATGTGTGACTTGTTTAATTTTTTATTTATTCATTCACTTAAGTTTACAAAAATATTATAAGGAATAAACTCTAACAATTTGTAGGGGTTAAGTTTCCTAAAGTTGAAATTTTTTAAATAGAAACAAATTATTCAACCCCCCCCCCCCTCAGTTTCTATTCGATCCTTTATAACTTCATTATTATTATCATGATGGAATTTACTTTACCTTGTCTCTATGTGGTAAGGGTATAACATCTCATGCATCATCATAGGAAATTAAGGATTCACATTTCATGCACTATGTCATTCCATATAGGTGTATCTTGTTGTTTGAATTTCCGGTATTTCCTACGATTGTTGTGAGTTCCTTGATCGTCATGTATTTTAAATGTGCTAAAATTTCTTCTAGGAATATAATAATTAGATTAATTAAAGTTTCTACATCAATATAATTGGTTTTTTCCCATGTATATTGATAATGGAACCTTAATTAACCAATTATACCATGTTTGATCCATGAACCACTGGTTCCATGGGATGAAACATTAGTTGATATGATTTCTTGAATGACAATTATAATTTATGAAGAACGTGCTTCTATAAATTGGGAATGGTAATTCATTTAATCAAATCATTTAATATGACCAGTTACATCTTGATACCGAATGTATGGGTCGGGTCATAGTTACTTGACATACCAATTGAAAATTATAAAGAGTATGGGTCTTTATAAATTGAAAATATTGATGCATCTAACTAAAATGTGATATCTATATACATATAAATGAGTATGAACTTGAATAAAATTTAAAATCTTAAATAAAATGGTTACCGTTAAATGGGTATTCTAATTGAAAATTAAAGGGTGTTTTCCTCTATACCTTGTAATTGACACTCCATATACCAGAACCTCTATTGTGTGATGTTAGACCTTAACCCTGAATCAATGATAGTAGTGGGAAGTAGGTAGTGTCTATTTTAATCCATTTTGATCTCTCTTATCACTTAGAACTGGATTTAGGATCAGGTAGAGAGGTTTGATGCGTTTATAGGAAGGACATGTACCTATCATCTCCTATTATCTCTGATTTATGTCTATTGTTAAATATTATCTGAGGTATGAATTTGGAAATTATATAATTATTCTTCCATTATTTCCTTGATTCATGTTCTAGGAGGGTGGTGGTGACCATGATCTAGAGGTGGTGGTCCCTAAACCACAAGAATTACATCATGCGGTACCACTAGAGGCACCTCTTGTTCTTACTCCACTAGGAATTGATGCTTATTTTCAAGAGAACTTCTTGTGTTTCCTGAAGTATATACAGGTATCTCTATAACCTTACCCTATTATGGTAGAGTTGGCATGAGAATTTTAGTATCAACATCCTCCCACATTCTTAGGGGATGGAAGTTCTTAGGGTGTTAAGTCATGGATAAAGGCTATTTTATCCAACTTTGAGAATTTAGAGACAACTCTAGAGTATAGGGTCAAGCTCACAACCAATATACTTCATGATTATGCTAAACATTAGTGGGATTTCATCAATCAGACTGATTTTCATTAGGATATGGCCTGAGAGGACTTCCAAACAGCCTTCTATGATTTCTTTTCCCCTTAGATGTTGAGATAAAACCATGTCAGGGAATTCATAAACCTACAGTAGGGTTTTATGTCTATGATAGAGTATTTAACACATTTTATTGAGCTTCATTGTTTTGTACTGACACTGACTAGTGACAATTTTATGATTGTGATATAGTTTATAGATGGGATTGTGAATGCCATTCGATCATGGGTAAATGTCTTTAAGCTAACCACCATTTCAAAGATAGTAAACCAAACCCTCATCACTGAGTAGAACCTGATGGAATCTAGTAGTGTGAGTTGGGGTAGTTTAGCATCTAGGAATGGAGGCAGTTTGTCTAGCAGTAGGAAGCATCGCTTAGAGTCTTCTCACAATGGTGGTGCAAGTAAGACTATGCACACCAAAAGTTATGTGTTGTGTCACCAATATGGTAGGATGGGGCATAAGAATCTCCAGTGTACGAGGGACCCAATTGAGTGTTGAGATTATGGTAGGATGAGTCACCTTTAGAGTTTCTTCCAAACTTTCCCTCCAGTGCCTAGTGATAAGTGATATGTATCGATGCCGCATTCAGGTACAACATTATTAGATTCACATCAGGCAAGGAGCTGGTCTACTATAGGTTGATCGGTCCAAGGAGGTGGATGTGTCCAAGGTAGTCAAACATTAGAAGTATAGTGCCAAAAAAGAGGACAATCCAAGGTTAGTCATGTTGAATCTCAGGGCTATGAATCTTCCATATCTATGCATTGTAACTTACTCCTAAGGAGAAGATTTAGAGGCCTTCTACAGTTCGAGGTACTATTCTAGTGGCCTCTAATTTAGTATCTACCTTGTTTTATTCAAGCACTTCACACTCCTTTTTATCTTCAAAAATTGTGAAAATTATTAGGTTAGGAATAGAGCACGGTTGTGGTGTTATGAACTTAGATACTCCTCTAGGATCATCATCATAGAGTATATGCTAGTGTAGGTATTTTCCTCTTAATATGGGTGGATATCACTTCCTATGGGATATTTTTTCCTCAAGATGACATGCTTAGGTTTCATTATTAGGATGGACTAGTTAGTTTCACATCATGACCATGTTGATTTCCATCACCAAAGGGTGTCTTTTTCATCACATGAGGGAAGTACCTATGTTCATAAGAGTAAATTGGATGTTTGAGAAAGTTGATATGGAATAGATCATCGTGATTTGGGTGGTGAGATAGAATATATAGATAATCTCTTTATGAGTGATCAGGGAACACGATGTATGGAATTCCCTCCTATAGTAGATCATTACAGGGATGTCTTCCCTGATGACTTTTCTGGGTTACCTCCTATAAGATAAGTGGAGTTCACTATTGAGATAGTTCTAGGATTAAAACCAACTTCCATTCCTAATTATAAGATGAAGCCTTCATAGCTTCAGGAACTCAAGAAGAAGTTATAGGATTTGGAATCTAAGTGTTTCATATGAACCAGTAATTCACTATGGGGCTCACCTGCCCTTTTCCCCAAGAAGGTGGATAGTACCTTATAATTTTCATGGATTAATTTTGATTGAATAAGATTATGGTTAAGAACTAGTATCCACTACCTAATATAGATAAAATATTTAACCAACTTCGAGGAGCAACGATTTTCTCCAAGATTGACTTGTGTTTGGGATACCATCAAGTGCATGTTAGACCATCATACATACCACATATAGAATTCTAGGGTAGATATGGATTGTATGAGTATCCATTTATGTTTTTTGTTTTCACGACCTAGCATGATGGGTCCCGAACCGTGACTACACCAATCCTACCTTCAATAAACTAGGGGCTAGTGTCCAGTTCTGAATAGGAAAATCACACTCATGGGAGGCATTATCCTAATGTGAATACACACACACACACACACACATCTCCAAGTCTATACAAAATTTAAATGTAAAACAAATAAAACTAATACATGCATACATTTATAGTCACACAATCATATAATGATAGTAAAGTACTAAAATAAATAAAGGGGATAAATAAAAGCCTAAACAAAGTCATAAAGAGTCCAACCTACTCAAAAAGTGAGGACTAATATCAAATGAAGCCACCCAAAAAATACCTTTGTATATCAATATCAAGATATTCTCTACCAGCTCCCTGTCCACCCAGGATAGCATAAAATGGATTTTCATCTACATAATACATGACACATGCGAGTAGAGACCATGTCGAGGTGAATATAACAATACCTAGTAGAAAACCTATAAAACACTAAACATGAATCATAAAGAGTGGTCAGATCATAAAAATGATATAGAAATAAAGTAAAAAAACCAGATATATTTAATAAAGACACTATTACTCCAGTTGGTCTCAACCAAACTTCCAGGCATAGGATTCTACTCAATAATTCCAGGAAATTATTATTCTAGGAGAACCCACTCCATGAGCCATGATATCATTAGAGACACTCATCTAAGAGGTCCAGATATTTGGGACCTACTAAATAAAACTCACTATTCTATGAATACCTCAACACTCAGATTGGTGATCACACCCAGGACTACTGGGGGACACCACAAACCCAATCTGGATCAACCCACTATATAGGGGATCATATACTAATAATACCATGAACCATACTAAAATTACCTTCTAGATAGAGTATCAACACCCCATCCATGGAGGTCACCCTGATTCCACAAACCATGCCTAGGGTATAATAATGAATGATAGATGATCACACTCTAGTATCATAGAGGGATACCACAAACTCAATCTGATACTCATCCACCATAAGGGATCACAATCTAGAGATGTGGATGTAATGTCATGTTGTACCCTCAAGGATATGGACCAAGGGAACACAATCAACCTATACTGGTCCAATAATGAAGAATAAAAGGGATCTAATCACCCTAAAAGGGGGTATACAAAGTATACTATGGGTACACGGCATGTCTAGAAAACCCATGGTCTACCCGTGTTGTGTTGCCTCACATGGCGTGTAAACCTCAATATATACAGTGTGTACCAAAGGGTATATGGTGTGTGGAGGTCTTTTGGCACCCTACCCATGACATCTATCCATGCTTGTGTACTCCTGGACTGCCAGTGTACCTCCCTGTATACTTGTCCGTGTAACTTCCTAGGCACCCTGAGTTACATGATGAGCCACCAGGGCAAGGTCAAATGAAATGTGGTAGAGAACACACGGTTTTTGATCCATATCTTCATCGCAGAAATCCTAATGCTATATAGGGGGTCACACATGGAATGTGATCCCATATTACACACCATATAATGTGTGATTTCAATAACATGTGCATGGTTCACACATCGCCTGAATCTACCAGCTCCTCCGTCAATTGCACCCAAGAACTTACAATTTGGTTTTGAATAGCCTTACCTTCGACCGCTTTCTATATGTCATCCACTAAAATGAATCATGAAATCCACCTCCATTGTCCTTTTTTTGTGATCTAATTGGTATAAATTAAATACATATGTTTTGGTCTTGTTCCTCTATGAATCACCTATCTTCATTGTCGATCCTCAAATCACATCCTCAATCACAATTCATGCCCATAGTAACAATATGTTGTGCCAAATAACGGTCATGAAATGGTTGAATATTGGGTGTCCATTGAACCATTGACCAAATAAAATAGAAATGGTGATCAATTGAATAAATGGGGAAGAAAAACATAAATGTGAGGAATGAACCATGGACTTTTTTCATTCATCCTTGATCCATTTTTAAATAATTAGATGAATAAAGAGGGAAATAATCAATGAACAATAAATCTTCAATAAATAAAATTAACTATCAATGCGTAAATCAATTATTGTTTTTGGAATTGATCCATGTTTTACCAAGATAAATAATTGGATGGAAATCATAAAAATAAAACACCCTACATGGAGTTTGGATCAATCATTGATAAATAATTCTCTTGCATTGTTGTTGTTGGTGAGATCCACGAAATCCAATTGTGCAATGATCCTTGATCTCGATCTGATTAAATATTGCTCACTAAGAACACTCTCCTACAATGGTCCTTTATATATCCAAGGTTAAGTATTTAAACCTAATATATCATCATAACCATGTATTTATAATCAATTTTATTTCATGGAAACTAAGAGAATAAATTAATTTCATTTAATTAATTTATTTAAAAAATATCCCATGACTAATCCCAACCCGATAATCTGACGCACTCTAAGTTTATATCATTCCTAGGGTAAACCCCATTATATACTCAACAGAGGCCTCATATTTTCAATATGATCCTCCATTTAAGATTTATTACACTTTTTATGAAAATACCAGTGCATGATATTAATATTTTTAATATTTTTTAAATATAAATTCTTGGATCATTGGGTCCTAGAATATCATGTCGTCTCAGCACCTAGATCCAAGAATAATCCATATAATATTGTTCAGAAATAGATGGAAAAATCAGAGTCATTTCATTCTCCCCACCTTAGGGTTTTTCATCCCAAAAAAGTGAAAAATATACTCAAAAAAGATAAGGGTACTGGGATCGCATCTGGTTCTCTCACTCCTGGGTTCTCTCCTGAAGATTCTCATGCTACCATCGGACATGAACTAGGGGAATCAATCATCCATAAAGGATACTCTCCTACTGATCCTCAATCCCCATTAGGTACTCAAAAAAGGTAGCATCATCCTCAATGTCTAGCTCACCACAGTAGATAACATGTTATGGGTCATGAATGTACCTCCTCAGATGCGATATGTGTAAAACATAGTGTACTCGGTTCAACTGTGATGGTAGATCTAAGTGGCATGCCACATCTCCAACTCTATGCAGTATTTGGAAAGGTCCAACGAATCACAAAGATATCTTGTTATTCCAGCCAAATCTCTATAACCTATGTCATGTTGATACCCTCCAGAACACATGTTCTCTATCATCAAACTCTAAAGGCCTTTATTTTCAATCAACATAGGACTTTGGATGGCTCTGTCTAGTCCTTGTCCTCTCCTGGATGATTTGTATCTTCTCTATCATAGCTCATACCAACTTTGGGCCCATGAGTGCTGACTCATCCAAATCATTCCAATAAAGTGGTGTCCTGTAGGGTCGCTCATACAAGGCCTCAAATGGTGACATACCGATGGAGGAATGTTATATTTTTTTATATGAAAAATTCACCAAGGGTGAGTGATCATCTCAACTATGGCCAAAATCCAACATGAGAGCCTGCAACATGTCCTCCAAGACCTGAATGGTCTACTCATTCTGGAAGTCAGTCTAAGGGTGAAACACTATGTCAAATTCAACTGAGTCCAAAATTCCTCCTTAAATCCTCTCCATAATCATGACATGAAGTTATAATCACATTCTGAAATGAAAATTTATGGAACTCCATAGAGCAGGACTATCTCTTGCAAGTACAAGCATCCCAAGCTCTCTACCAAACTCTTATCTCAAACAGCTAGTAAGTGGACCAACTTGGTGAGCCAGTCTACGATCACCCTAATGGAATAATTTCCCTTGTACATATGTGGTAACCCCATTACGAATTTCATGGATGTCTCATCCCACTTCCACTCTGGAACCTCAAAGGGTTGATCTAAACCTACTAGAACCTGGTGCTCAGACATCACTTACTGATAAGTGAGGCATTGATAGAAAAACTCTGAAACACAACTCTTCATGTTTGGCCACTGAAACTAACATCATAGGTCCTAGTATATATTTTCCATGCTAATATTTACTACCAAAGGGGATGTATGAAAATCCCTCATAACCTCCTCCTATAACAACACTAGTACCATTATTCATCCTCTTAAAAGTATAATGTTCTCACTACCTTAATAAAATACATATAGAGCATTTCTAGTGGATATCTAAGTATGTAAGGCCTCATAATTAGTATCTCAATGCTGAGATTCCCTAACATGTTGTAAAAGAAGTGGGTTAATGACCATCGACTGAAGATATAAAGCACCATCCCTTTTCACTAAGGAAAACTAAAATGAGGATAACTACTACAACACCTCATCCAACAACTGAGAATAAGATATCCTACTGAGATAATCTATCACCATGTTCCCCTTACCATGAGTATAGAAAATATTGAAGTCATGGTCTTTTAGGAACTCTATCCATAGACACTATCTCAAGTTAAGATCCTTCTGAGAGAATATATAATTGATACTCTTGTGGTTATAGTATATGAGAAATTGATCACCCATAAGGTAGTTTTTTCACATATTTAGGGTGAATACTATTGCCGATATCTCAAGATCATGGGTCACATATTTCATCTCATGTGGTCTCAACTACCTAGACCCATAGGAAATCACTACCTTCCTATGTATCAGAACACAACCAAGTCCGGTCCCTAAGGAATCCTATAAAACTATATAATAGACACCCTCATATGGAAAAATCAAGATGGGGTGGTCATCAATATCTTCCTCAACTCCTAAAAACACTATTGGAGCCTTTATTTACACATGAATGGCTACTTATTTTCGGTTCAAAGCTATCAAGGGTATTGCAAGTCTAGAAAAATTGAGTATAAAACTATGATAGTACCTTGACAGCCTAAGGAAACTTCACACCATGGTAACAATCTTATGTGTCTCCCAAGCTAGAATTGCCTCAATATTCACTAGATCCACTACCAATATTACCTCTAAGATGACATGTCCTAGGAAGTGGACCTCTCAAATCCAAAACTGACATTTCAAGAGATTCCCATAAATTTGGTTCTCTCGTAGTGTTTTTAGAACCATACTCAAGTGTCTTGAATACTCTTTCTTGTACATCGAGTACACTATGATAACATAGATGAATACCACCACAAACCGAGCTAAGAAATAATGAATGATCCAGTTCATGAGTCCCATGAACACTTCTGTGGTGTTCATCACACTGAAAGGCATCACCAAGTACTCATAGTGACTTTAGTGACATCTGAATGTCATCTTAGTTATATCCTCATCCCATACTCATAACTGATGATAGAATAATTTGATATCAATATTTGAGAACCATCGTGACCCTCTCAACTAATCAAAGAGGTCATTAATCCTTGGTAGTTGATACTTATTCTCCATGTTCCCCAGGTTCAAGTACCAGTAATCCACACATAACCTCAAGCTCTCATTTTCCTTCTTGGAAAATGACATTGGGGCCTCCTAGGGGGAAACAATGGGTATTGTGAATCCCTTCTCTTGAAAGTCCTCTAAAAAAACCCTCAGATCATGTAGATTTTCATGATCCATATGATATACCAGTGTAGATATCGAGGTATCCCTGGGGTGTAAGTAAATTTCAAAATCTAGATCTCGATGAAGTGGTAATCATGGAACATCCTTGGGAAAGAAGTACTTGTACTCTACCACCACCATAGGGAACTGGTATCCCATAAAATCCACTGCTCCAAGAGTCATGATATCCAACTGGTGAGATATTGGATGAAATTTCCTATTTCTAAGCCTATCCTGCTTCTCCAAGGTTTCCTTTTCACCCAAAAATAAAAAACCCCATACCATCACTACAGACACACCATATCCTATTCCTAAAATAGTCAATATAGACATGAACTATGGATAGTTGGTCCATACCTAATATGACTTCATAAGGCCTCATCATTAATAAAAATAGATCTCATGTGAAGCTCTCACCTCCAAGTATCAGATCATACTATTGGTAGAAGTTTAAAATAAATGTGTCACCTCCTATCGGAGTCTCCAAGAACAAGGTTCGAGCCAAAGGATCAACCAAAATCTCTAAGTCCCAAAATAGAGAAGTGTTTATAAAGTAATTACTCACATATGTGTCTATTATTACTACATATAAGGTGTAAAATACACAGATCATACCTCATATCATCCCTGGAGCCTTGAGTTTATAGGACTCCATAACCTATAAATAGCCTCGTCCTTGACCACCAGCTTCCTAAGCCTAGTGTGCACCACCTAGGGGTGGTGGTAGAAATAGTTCAAACCTATGACCCCCTCCTACTACTCTAAAAGTCCATATACTACATATTTCACCCTAAAAACCTCCTTGATCTTACCTCTACCTCTACCTCGATGGTCCCTTGACAATCTCTCGGTCAAATATATGATGGGCCATACAATCACATGTAAGATGTCCCCAACCATCATAGGAGAAACACTACCTCTCCCTTGGTTGATCTGAACCATTTTAAGATACTCGCACCACCAACCCTCTATCCTAGGATCATCTCCTAAATCATTTGACACTCATGGATCCCTACAACTGTCATCAGCTACCTGCTACTAAGATCTTATCTCATGGGTTCTCACTATCAGTATCCACTAATGGATCATAATCGTCCAAGAATCTATCCACCACTAAGGCCTAGTCCAACACTTCATTATAAGTGAAAATTCAAATTGATATCACTGAATCCCTAATATCTCTATGTAATCCCTATTTGAATGTTTGTTCCCTAAAGAACGGATTCCTCACCACATCCATGGAGTACTAAGAGATATTAGTAAACATCAATGAATACTCTTCCATGGTAATACTTACATACTGCAGATGCATAAACTTATGAATATTCATTGATCATAATGTGTCTAGATAAAACTCATCCCTAAATATATTCTCAAAGTCTGACTAGGAGAGAGATATTTTGTCATGTAACTAAGTCACCAAACTCCACCATCACCCAAAGAATCCCTAAATAATAATTTCCATGAGTACTTCCATCTTATATTTATGTGTCCTTACTAGGTGTAAAAATTGATTGACTACCTCTAGCTATTCCTCAGCCACCTGGGAGTTTGAATCACCCCAAAACCTGAGTGGTCACTACCTTTAGAACTCATGCAATGTACTCATTCTGTGTGTATCCTCATATAGAACTATCGGTACTAACTAATGCTCAACGGGTGGTGGTATAGCTATTATACCACTTGGATGTACTATCTTTGGTACAAGACCCAATTACTAAAGCCTCTTCACTCGGCAGATCATCATTGTGATTACATAGTGGAATCCTGGATTGATGTCTTCACAGAGGCATCATGAAATAAACAAGATATACCATGGTTAAAGAGTATATCGGGTGAGATAACTCATGAATGAAATATAAAACACAAAAAATTCCTATATAATGAATGTACCAATGTTTTCCCTGTAACCAGTGTATACATGTATCGAGACAAAAGGCAGGTGATCAGAGTCCTAGTGTATGGATACGTCGGCCACCACACCAAAACTGGAGCCCCTATCCTAAAATCTGAACTCAAAATACATAACACAATTTCCAAAAAACCCAAACCAATCTCACAGAATTCATTCCTAAGGTATAATAGACTCCTATGATGCTACTTTATCACAAACCAACTTAATGGGGCCCAAACCGTGACTACCCCAAGCCTTCCTCTAATAGGTCAAGGTTCTGGAGACCAGTGTTGAGTATGTATATCACACTTATAAGAGGAATTAGCTTAATGTACCTATACACATGGACAAATATCCAAGCCCATACAATTATGAAATGAAGAAAAACTAAAACTAATTCATGTATACATCTATAATCCCACAATCATTGTACAATAGTAAAGTACTGAAAGTGATAAAGGGTATCAATACAAGCCCAACCAAAACTGTATATAGTTTGACCTTCTCATAAGGTGAGGACTACAATCAAATGAAACCACCTCTAAAACACCTTGGTTTGTCTAGATCAATTTATGCTCCACTGGATCCTTTTCCTCCTAGGACACCGTCAAATGGGTCTCTGTCTGTATAAGACAGGATATATGCGGGTAGAGCATATGTAGGGGTGAGTATAACAATACCCAGTAGAAAACCATAAAAACACTAAACATGAATCACCAAAACTATTAAAATCATAAAAGTGATATATAATTAAATGATAAACAACAAAACCCATATATACTCAATAAATACATCATGCCTCTGGACAGTCTCAACCAAACCGCCAACCAAAAGATTTTTCTCAAAGATTCTAAGAAATGTTCATTCTAGGAGAACCCAATCCATAATCACTGATATCATCAGAGACACTCATCTAAGAGGTCATGATAATTGGGCCCCACCTAAGAAAACTCAATGGTTTCTAAATAAATCGACACTCAGATAGGGTATCACATCTAGTATTGTTGGGGGACACCAAAAACCCAATCTAGATCAATCTTATATATAGGGTATTGTATACCAATGATACCAGAAACCCTACTAAAAAAGAATGATGGATGGGGGATCAACTCCCCACATATGGATGTTATAAATATTCCATGAACCACTCCTAGGTTATAATAAGGAATGATATAGGATCACACTTTGGTCCCATACAGGGACACCACAAACTCTATATGAGACTCATCCTCTAATGGGGATCATAATCTAGATATGTGGACATAATTCAGCACTATACCCTTGAGGGGATAGACAAAAGGAACACACTCAAATGATACTGGTTCAATAATGAGGAATCTAAGGGCTCTAAACACCCTCAAAGGGGGTACATGGCATGTACTGGGGGTATACGGTATGTCTAGCCAACCCCTAGTCTTCTTGTATAGTAATTCCTCACATGGAATGTAAAACTCCATATAAACTATGTGTACCAAAGGGTACATAGAATGTAGAGGTCTTATAACACCCATCTCGCATTTTATGTCCATGTTTGTGTACTCCTAGAATGTCCGTGTACCACCCCATGTACTTGACCATATAACTTTCCATGCACCCCAGGTTACACACCGAGCCGCTGGGGTAAGGTTACAGGTTTTGTGGTAGGGACCACATGGTGTGTGATCCTTATCTTCACTGTGGAAACCCTAGCACTGCATAGGGAGTCCCATATGGTTTTGTGATCCCATGTCACACATCATGTAATACGGGATTCCACAGAACCCATTCCTAGTTCACATGTCGTTGAGATCATTCGACTCCACAGTCAATCACACCCAAGAAATTTGGACTTGGGTTTGATCAACCTTTCCATCGGCCACTCACTAGATTCTAGCTACAAAAAATAGATCATGAAATCCACCTCTGTCATTTGTTTCATCCAACACCACTCGGGAAAAATAAAATACCTTCAGTTTCTTATCGTTCCTCCATGAATCACCCTCCATTGTCATTGATCCTCAAATCACAGACTCAATCAGAATACATGCCTACGGTAATGATATTTTGTGATGAATAAAATTCATGAAGAAATAAAAAACTGGGTATCCATCAAACTATTTTCCAAAGAAAATACCAATTATGATCAAGAAAATAATCGAGGAAGAAAAACATAAACCACAAAATGTGAGGAAGAAACCTTAGTCTTTGTTCATTTATCCTCAATAAGTTGCCAAAGAATTGGATGAATGAAGAGGGAAATGATTAATAAACAATAAATTTTCCATAAATAAAATCAATTTTCAATGTGTGAATAAATTTTTGTTCAAGGAATTAATCCACATTCAAATGGGATAAATAACGGGATGTAAATCACACAAATAAAACATCCTACATGGATTTTAGATGGATCGTTGATGAAGAATAGTCTTGTGTTGCTGTCTTTAGTGAGATTCATGAACTCTAATGGCACAATGATCCTCAATCTTAATCTGATTCGATGTCATTTCCCAAATAATTCTCTCTTCCAATGGTCTTATAGATCTCCAATGTTAAGCAGGTAAACCTTAGATCTTACCATAACTATGTATTTATAAGCAATTTCTAGTCATGAAAAATTAATAGAATAAATTAATTATATTTAATTTATTTATTTAAAAATTCACCCATGACCGAGCCCAACCCAATCATCCAATGTGCTCTAATATTATGTCATGCCTAGGGTAAAACCCACACTCTATACTCAACAATGGCATCAAATTTCCAATTTGAGCCTCTTTTTAAGAGTTATTTATATTTTTCAGAAAAACTTCATGCACATGATATTAATATTTTTAATATTTTTCAAATCAATCCTAAGATCACTAGGCCTCATAATCTCATGTTGTCTTAGAACTTAGATCCATAAATAATCTATATAATATTCTAAAGTAATACATGGAAAAATCAGAGTCATTACATTTGTCCTTATAAAAGTTCCAATAGTTTTGATAGTGTTAATTAATCTCATTTTCCACCCATATTTGGATTAATTTGTGTTTGTCTTCATGGATGATATCTTAGAGTATTATTGTACTTGACACAACCATGTAAAACATCTTAATATCATTATTAATACACTGAGATAACACCAATTATATGCTAAGCTAACTAAATTCTACTTTTGGGTTGATAAGTTTCACTTCTTGGGTTACATCATCTCAAAGGTAAGAGTATCTTTTAACCCCAAGAAGGTGAGAATAGTAGTTTCTTGGTATCATCCCAATAATTTCATTGACATATACAATTTATTGGGGATGGTTGGCTATCACAGGCTTTTCATTCATATATTATCATTCCTAGAAGAGCCTCTCACGGGCTTGACAAAGAAGAGTGTGAAGTTCTTATGGTCTAAATCATGTGAATCAACCTTTCTGGAGTTGAAAGGGATATTGACTTCAGTTTTAATCATGATTCTTCTAGATCCTATAGGGAGTTATGTAGTCTATTTTAATGCATAAGAAATTGTTATAGGAGCATTTATTATGTAGGGAGGTCGATTTTTAGTGTATGGGTCTTTCTAGCTAAGACCTCATGAGTTGAATTATCTTACGAAAAACATTGAGATGGTAGTTTTGGTTCATGCCTTATGTTGTTGGACACATTATCTATTGGGGAAATAGTTCATCATTTTCACAGACCATAAAATTTTTAAATACATTTCCACACATCGTGATTTGAATCTAAGGTAGTGTTGGTAGGTAGAATACTAGAATTCATTTGACTTTCAGCTAACTTATACCCCTGTGAAGGGAAATGTAGTGGCTGGTGCACTAAGTTGGAATAATTAGACACAGGCCATCCAAGAGGCTAGTAGTGAGTGGTAGTTGATAGCCTTATTTTATGAGGTACACCTAGAGGTTTAGGAATATCATGGGAAACCTATTTTAGTAGCTTTGGTAGTATAATCCTACCTTATGAAATAGGTATGGATGAGGGGGATTTTAGATTCTAAGGGCCTCGTCCTAAGAGAGTGTGTCTCAGGTGAGGATCCAAAACTTGGTTAGGTTATCAATATGGATGATATTTTTCACTTTTGTAGATGTTTTTGGGTGCCTATTGACATACAATAAGATTTGATGTGGGAATCCCATGCCTCTGTTTGGGCAGCACACCCTGGGCTTACCAAGATATACCAAGATGTATGTCGCTAGTATTTGAAGTTAGGTATGAATAGGTAGATTTTAGGTTTTATCACATGGTGATCTACCTATCAGTAGGTGAAGTCTAAGATTCAGTGGACTAATGGACATTTACAACCTATTTCCATTCCAAAATAGAGATGGGGTGACATCATTATGGATTTTGTGATATGTTTTCCAATATCCCATAATAGAAATGATGCAGTATGGGAGATATTCGATAGGTTGACCAAGGTCATGCACTTTATTACAATTAAGTAGTATTTATTATTTGATGATCTTGGGAGGATTTAAATTTAAGTGATTTTACACCTTCATGGTGTTTCCTGTTCTATTGTATCGAACAAATATGACTAGTCTACATCACAGTTCTAGAAAGGGTTGTAAAACTCACTAGGTTCATTGGTTATCCTAAGTATATCATATCACCCTCAGACCAAGATTCAATATGAGTATATGATATGGGTTTTATAGGATATTCTTCGAGCATGTGTCCTTGATTTTGGAGGTTCTTGGTAGAAATACTCACCAATTATTGAGTTTTCTTACAATAATAGTTTTTTTGTAAAATATGCATATGGATCCCTATGTGGCCCTATATGGTAGGTTGTGTCCTCCACACCTATTTTGGTTAGAGGTTGGTGGGAGAATGTTTTTGGGATCTCATCTCATTCAGGATACTTTATAATAGGTCTAGGTTATTCTGAAGTGTATGAATATAGCTCAGTTCAGGAATAATTATTATATCGATCTTCATCATCAACCTTTTAAGTTCGAGGTGGGATATCAAGTCCTTCTATGAATTTCACCTAGATTGGGTCATAGACAGATTCTTATATAGATATATCTATCACCTCATTTCATCGGTCCTTTCAATATCTTGGTGAAATTTAGGTTGGTAGCTTATCAGTTGGATTTACCTCATAGGTACAGGGTCATGCACAATGTCTTCTATGTATCGCAGCTTTACCATTATTATTCTAACTCATCTCATTTGTTTGATCCTAAGGATTTTTAGCTAGATGTATATGCATCCTTTAAGGATCATTCAATATGTATCATTCACTAGAGTATGAAGGCCCCCAAGGTAGGTCTGTTTCTCTAGTATGGGTGTTATGTCAGCACATTCGTGTATAGGAAAAGACCTAGGAGAGAGATTTCGATGTATATACTTAGTGTTCATAACATTTCTCAGATGATGATTTAACACCCTATTAATAGAAACTCATGTTTTAGTTTTTTTAAGGAAGGGAGGTTGCAACATCTTGGTTTTTCAAAGAGGCGTAGATTATTTTAAATTTATTCAAACCCTTGTTGAGTTTTTATTTTAGTCTTGGACCCTAAGTAACCATGCCTTTAGGCCGAATGGTTCATTTTTTTGGTCAAAAAGGTAGAATGTGGGTTAGAGATGGATATAGGAACAATTCATGATATGAATTCAATTCAAAATGTGATTTTCTCTGGCTAGTCCTCATGATTTTTATTACAAGGCATGAATTCAATACACATCATGAATCCTATTCATGATGTGAACTAGTTTTTTCAAGAATAAAAAAAGTAACACAAGGAATTCACTATGTTAATTCTATTAATGTCGTGAATATTTCACAAACCCTTTTAAAAAATGGGGAAGAACACCTCTTTTTTATGGATCATATTTTTTCTCCAGTACCAGTTGCGCACAAGAGATCATATCCTCCTTCCACCTAGCTTACCTTGTATCTTCTTCATTCATACATTGATCAATCCACAATTTGTCACGTCGGATCCACATTGGTAATTGATTCAATCCACTTCTTTCCTTTATTGGTTTATCTCCATATCTTCAGTGCTATTTTGGTGAGAGTTAATGTGCCATATTTTTAGGGAATTTGTCTATTTTTTCAATTTCTCTCATTATAATTTGAATCTAAAGGTGATAACGGATGAGGTTTCATCTACCAACCTGAGGTAGGAATTATAGTTCTTTTTCCAAAAATTATTGATGGTTTATATGGTTTTTCATTTTGCAGTGCACCAGACCTATCTAGCAAGGCCTTCTAAATGTCAAATTAATCAAATTAAATGATGTTTATATGATTTTTATTGTTATAGAAACATGTGAACTACCATCTAAGGTTGAATACATTGATGTGATCCACCCCTAAGGGTTGAACTTTCTTAAATTCCTAGAAGCCTCATACTTTGGAATTTATTTGAACCCCATTTGAGGTGTGTTGATTTTTTCCCTTATGAATGCAATGTATTTGGGATTGAACCAAAGGTAAAATGTGGGCCATATGTATAGAACCTTACTCCTCTTATCATGGTTAGATCAACCATAATGAATGGATTAGTTAATGTGACTAAATTTTACTTGTTGAATGGTAAGAGTTTAATGATAAATATGATCATTCCTTTAAACCGATCTGTGGGTGATACAAGGATCTTGATTAAAGACATCTTGGATGGGCTCATTAGGATTAAAAATTATAATTTTTAAATGAATTATAGTATAAAAGTAGTAATATATAGTTTATTTATAAAACACTATGGATGGTCTCATTGGGAAGATATCATTAGGATTCCCATGAGTGATACCTAGTTCCCTAGTGGATTACATTGGATGAGATCAATTGGAACTATTTCTATACTATTCCATGAGTGATACTTTCTTACCAATTTGGTACACCTTGGATGGAATCATAGATTTATTTCTTATACCATGTCATGATTGATACTTTGGTACTTATATAGACACCTTGGATGGACTCCTACAGTGATTGGTTTTGATATAACATACCTGGAGTGATACCTGAGTTCCTAATATGGAACACCTTGGATGGTTTTAGGTTTATAATTAAATTAAAAATCAAGAACACATTATCTAAGACAAATCATAATCTTTGGATCGATCCATGCTTTATACTTGACCTTTATAATGGCCTAGTTATACCTCTATTCTCATATGCTAGGAGAGTTATGAACTTATTATAAGTATGTATGGAAACCATAGGCTTACGCCTTAGGTCTTTACTATTACTATATATCTATATATGCACATATATTTCTATATTTATACAAGTTATATATATACATACCTTTGTTTATATAATTGAACATGCAGGGTGACATATGTTAAAAGAAATTTGGCTTAGGATGAAGCAGGTAGTGTCAGTCGTGTATCCCATGAAGAACTCAGTTTGATGTGATTTATTTATTTACTATAATTCATTTATTATTACCTAAAAACTGCTCGTATTATATGAATATACTAGATATTTCTAAACACTTTTGGTGGTGACCTATAGAGTATATCTCACACCCTATTCAAGTTGTTGGTGGCACCTGAATAGTCTTTTTGAATGTAGGTGGGGACAAAGGGAAGCATCCATATTTGGATGCTTCACTTTTATACTAGGATGAATTATGAGAGAAAATAAATGATCCTATTATCATGATTATAGTGGATATATATTTTTCTCTTTTTTTATTTTTGTATTTCCTAATGTATATGTGTGTTCCCCTTTTTTCATATCACATGAGATGAGCATCATTTTGGTATGTGTTACTAATTCAGATCTCACTTATTTATTATATATGGGTGATTTATTATTCCACTGTTGATTTTTTGTTACTATTTACACTATTTATCATTATTTAATACCACTATGTTACACTCTGATAACGAGGGAATGGTCTCCCCATAGACACACATTGGGCCCTCGCTATTAGTTAGTAGCCTCTAGAATATGGGGAGGTACGCTTGAGGTTATGTGGCCAACCGGATCAGGGAAATGCTTAGTGGATTATGGAGTGGGATGCTACAAAGTGGTATTAGAGGGTATTTTTCCTTTGGAATTACTATTTGGGTATTATATAGAAGACTAGGAATGTGTTAGAATTTTTTAATGAGCCTATGCTTGGGAGTATTTAACCCACATATGGGGGAAACCCAAATTACCTAGGACAAAATATTTCTATTTTGGTTTGTGCCTAATAAGATTGAATTTATTTCACCATTGGGTGATTCACATAATTTTTGAGGTTATTATAGTTATTATCATGGTGGAATTTACTTTACCATATCCTGATGAGGCAAGGTTGTAACATCTCATGCATTGTTATAGGCACTTGAGGATTCACATGTCATGCATTATGCCATTCCATATAGGTGTATCTTATTGTTTTCATTACCTATATTGTTTGTGATTTTTTTTATTTCCTTTATTGTTATGTATTTTAAATGTGCTAACTTTTCTTGAAGGAACAGAAAAATTTTATTAATTAAAGTGTTTGCATCAATCTAAATGGTGTTTTCTCATATAGATTGATAATGGAACCTTAATTAACCAATTATTCCATATTTGATCGATGAACCACTAGTTCAATGGGATGAAACATTAGTTTATTTTATTTCTTGAATTCCATTTGTAATTTATGAATCGTGTACTTCTATAAATTGGGAATGTTAATTCATTTAATAAAATTATTTCATATAACCTATTACATATTGATGCTCGAAGTAAGGCTAAGTATGCAATTATTTGATGTACCAATTGGAAATTATAAAGAGTATGGGCCTTTATAAATTATAAATGGTGATGAATCTAACTAGATTGTGATATATATATATATATATATATAAATGAGTATAAACTTGAATAAAATTTAAAATCTTAAATGAAATGGTTACCATTAAATGGGGATTCCAATTGAAAAGTAAATGGAGTTTTCCTTTATACCTTGCAATTGAAACTCCATATACCAGAACCTCTACTTTGTTATGTGAGATATTGACCCTAAATTGACCTTAGTAGTGGGTAGTAGGAATTATCTCTTATGATTTTTTTTATCTCTCTTATCACCTAGACTAGGATTTAGGAGTAGGAATAGAGGTGTGATATATTTATAGGAAGGCTATGTACATGTCCTCTCCTATTATCTATGATTACTGTATATTGAAAAATCTTATCTAAGGTTTTAATTTAAAAAAATATAATTATGCCACCATAGAATCCTCAAGTTATGTGCTAGGAGGGTCGTGACCACCATGATCTGGAGGTGGGGGCCCTAAACCACCAGTATTACCTCCTATAGTGCCATTAGAGGTACCTCCTGTTCTTCCTCTAATAGGAGTCAATGCTCAGTTTTGAGAGATGTTATTTTGATTCATAAACTGTGTATAAATATATCCATAACCTACCCCTATTATGGTATAGTTTATGTGAGAATTTCAGCAACAATATCCACCCACTTTCTCAGAGGACGATGGTCCTTAAACTACTGATTCATGGATAGAGATCATTTTATCTATCTTTGAGAATTTAGATACACCTCTAAAGAAGAAGGTAAAGATATCCACCTATATTCTTCATGATTCTGATAAATCTTGGTGGAATTTCATCACTCTGGTTAATTGTTTTTAGGGTATAGCCTGGGCAGACTTCCAGACAACCTTTTATGATTACTTTTTCTATCAGATGTTGAGATTAAACTATTCTAGGTAATTCATACACCAAAATCAGGGTGTTAAGTATATCATGGGGTATTAAACTCATTTTACCAAGCTTCATCATTTTGCACTGACACTGACTACCGACGATTTGACAATTGTAAGAATTTTTTCAAATGGGATTACATATGCCATCCAATCATAAGTAAACATCTTTCAACTGACCACCATTTTAGATATAGTGAACCAAACCTCATCACTGAGCATAACCTGAGGTAATCTAGAAATGTGAGTTAGAGTAGTTCAAAATCTAGGTAGGGAGGTAGTTTGTCTAGTAGTAAGAAGTGTTGCTTTGAGTCTTCTCATGGCAGTAACACAAGTCAAACTACATGAACTGATAGTTATGTGGTGTGTCACTAGTATGATAGGGTAGTCCACAAGAATCCACAGTGTATGAGGGATCCAATTTAGTGATAATATTATGGTAGTATGGGTCACCTTTAGTGTTCTTTCTGAACTTTCCCTCCAGTACCTAGTTAGAAGGGATCATTACTAACACTGCATTCAAGTATAGGATCAGTAGCTTCACATCATATATGGATTCAGTCTACTACTAGTCAATCGTGTTGAGGAGGTGGACATGGCTGAGGTAGTCAAACTTTAGAGGTATAGAACTAACAAATCATACCTTCCCAGGTTAGTTAGGATGCATCTTAGGGTTGTGGATCTGGATATATCTATGTATTATAGCATACTCATAAGGAGAAGAGTTTAGTGCCTTTGACAATTTGAGGTACTATTCTATTAGCCTCTACTTTAGTTTCTTCCTTGTTTGATATAATCCCTTCATTCTTCTTTTTATTTGCAGAAATTATAGAGAGCCTTTGGCTAGGAATCTATCATGGTTGTGGTGTTATTACCTTAGATATTCCTATGGGATCGCAATCAGTTAGTATATACCAGTTCATGGATTTCCCTCTTGATTTGGGTGGATATATCTTCATCTAGAACCTGTTTTCCTCAATATGAAAATATTTGACATCATTCTTGAGATGGAATGCTTGGTTCCACACCATGATCATGTTGATTTCTATCATTATAGGGTGTCTTTTATATCACCTGAGGGTAGTACCTATGTTCATAAGAGACAATGGGATATCCAAGAAAGTTGAGTTGGACCAAATCATCATGATTTGGGTGGAATGACATCCCAAATAACTAGTCTCTTTATGAGTGATTAGGGAACATTAAATATGAAATTGCCTCTTATAGTGAATCTTTATAGGCACGTCTTCCCTGGTGAATTTTTTGGGTTACCTCATGTAAGAGAATTGTATCTCACTATTGATCTAGTTACAAAATTTTCACCTGTGTCTATTACTACTTATAGGATTGTGCCTATAGAGATTAAATAACTTAAGAAGTAGTAAGAGGTCTTTGAATATAAGGGTTTCATATGACCCAGTACTTCACCATAGGGTTCACATGTCCTTTTCTCCAAGAAAGAGGATGGTACCCTTAGGCTTTTGTGGATTACCATCGGTTGAATCAGCTTGCAGTTAAGAAATGGTATCCATTACCTTGTATAGAGGACCTCTTCAACCAACTCTTAGGATTGATGGTTTTCTCCAAGATCATCTTCAGGTTGGGTTACCATCATGTGGGTGTTAGACCGTCAAACATACCACGTACAATATTCCAGAGTAGATGTGGATTGTATGAATATCTAGTTATGTCATTCAGACTTACAAACATGCCAAAAAAATTCATGAATTTAATGAATCAGGTTTTCTACCCCTATCTAGATTTATTTTTGGTAGTCTTCATGGATGATATCTTAGTGTATTCTCATACCCAACACAGGCATGTCAAATATCTTGATATCGTGTCAAATACACTAAGAGATCACCATTTATATGCTAAGATCACTAAATGAAACTTTTGGATTGATAAGGTTCACTTCCTAGGTCACATCATATCAGAATCATGAGTATCTATTGACCCAGAGAAGGTGTGCACTGTAGTTTCCTAGGAACACCACAAGAATTTATTTGAAATACATAGTTTCTTGGGTATGAATGGCTATTATAGGCATTTAATTCAGGACTTATCATTCCTAGTAGTGCCTCTCATGAGCTTGACTAATAAGGTTGTTAAGTTCTTATGGTCTAAATCCTATGAAGAAGCCTTTCATGAGATGAAAGGGAGACTAGATTTATTGCCAATATTAATTCTTCTAGAGCTGAGTAGGAGTTATACAGTCTATTATGAGGCATTAGAAATTAGTCTAGGAGAAATTATGATACAAGGAGATCAAGTTTTAGTATATGGGTCCTGAAAACTGAGTCCTAATAAGAATAATTTCCCTATGCACGACCTCGAGCAGACAGATATGTTTCATGCCTTATGATTTTGAATACATTATCTATTGGGAGAATGGTTCATCATTTACATGGACCATAAAATTATTAAATACATTTCCAAACTACATCATTTAAATATTAAGTAGTGAATGTGGGTAGAATACTTATAGTCACTTGACTTTGAGCTTTCTTATACATCTAATAAGGGAATTGCAGTGGTCGATGTGCTATGCCAGAATACTTAGACATAGTTTGTTCGAGAGGCTAACAGTGAGTGAAATTTTATGGCACTATTTTTTGAGATTCACTTGGAGGTTCGGGAATATCATGGGTAGATTATTTTAGCATATTTGGAAGTAACATCCTTCCTTATAAAATGGGTAAGGATGGTACAAATTTTAAATTCTAAGGGTCTCATCCTGAGAGAGTGTCTCTTGGGTGAGGATCCACCACCTAGTTGGGATATTGATTTTGAAGAGATCCTATACTTTTATGGACGTGTTTGGGTTTCTTTTTACATACAGTAAGATTTGATGTGAGAATCACATGCCTCTATTTGGGGAAGTACACTGTGGGATTACCAAGATGTATTGAGATGTACGTTGTCAGTATTGGTGTCCAGGTATGAAGAGGCATATTGAAAATTTTATCGCACTATGCTCTAGCTATCAGCTGGTGAAGGCTGAGAACCAGTGGTCTGCTAGAATTTTACAAACTATATCCATTCTAGAATAGAAATGGGATGATGTCACTATAGATATTGTGATGGGTTTTCTAAGATCCCCTTTTAGAAATTATGCAGTAAATGTGATCGTCGATAGGTTAACCAAGGTCACGTTATTTATTCCAATTAATGAGACATTCTCAGTTGATTATATTGGGAGGATTTACATTATGTGTATTGTACACCTTCATGGTGTTACCCATTATATCATATTGGAAAAATATTTTTGGTTTACATTTCATTTCTAAAAAGGGTTTCAAAAAGAATTGGGTTTATAGGTGATCCTGAGTACAGTATATCACCCTCATACCGATTGTCAATCTGAGCATACAATACAGGTGTTAAAAGACATTCTTTGGGCATGTTTCCTTAAATTTATAGGTTCTTGGGAGAAAAACTTACCTCTAATTGATTTTTTATACAATAACAATTTTTAGGAAATTATTTATATGGATCCCTATGAGGCCCTATATGGTAGATTGTGCCATTCACCCCTATGTAGAATATAGGTAGATGAGGCAACATTATTGAGATCTCATATCATTCATAAGACTTCATAATAGGTGTGGATTATTCATAATTGTATGAATATAGATCATTTTGGGAAGAAGTATTATATTGATTGTCATTGTCAGCCTCTAGAGTTTGAGGTGGTTTGTCGATTCTTTCAATGAGTTTCACCTAGATCAGGTCATATATATATTCAGAGAAAATTCAAGTTATCACCTTGTTATGTTGGGCCTTTAGAGATCTTATAGAGAGTTGGTTTAGTATCCTATCGGTTGGATTTACCTCATAGGTGTTGGGCCATACATGATGTCTTTCATGTATCAAAGTTTCACCATTATTATTCTTACCTATCTCATTTCTTTGATCCTGAGAACTTTAAGCTAGGAATAGATGCGCCCTTTAAGGAGAATCATATACATATCATTGATCAGAGCATGAAGGATATCCTAGTAAGGTCAGTTACTTTAGTACTAATGTTACGGAATCATGGACATGTATAGGATGAGAATTTGTATATAGAGGCTGACATAAATTCTTAGTGTCCGGAACTTTTCTGAGATGATGCTTTAACACCCTCAAAAGGAAAACCTAGGTATGAGTTGTTTTAAGGAGTGGAGGTTATAATGTACCGGTTTTTCTGAGAGTATCATATTCTTTTAAATTTTATCAAAGCCTCCTTGAGTTTGTATTTTGGTCTTAGACCCTAGGTAAACATTCCTTTAGGTCGGTTTTTTTTGTCTGTTTTTTTTTAATAAAGGTAGTAGGTGGGTTGGAGATGGATGGAGGAATAATTCATGACATAATGAAACTCACAAGATGAATTGATCTGCCTAGGCCTCATGAGTTTTATTATAGGTAATGAATTAAAAACACATCATGAACCCTATTCATGATGTGAACTAGTTTTTCTAGGAATAAAAAAAAGGGTTCCCTTGGATCTTCTTCATCCAAATACTAATCAACCCACCATTTTTCACATTGGATCTGCATCGGTAAGAGATTCACTACCCTTCTTTCCTTTATTGGTTTATCTCTCTATCTTCAACTCTATTTTAGTGTGAGATAATATGCACTATTTTCATATATTTTGTATATTTTATCAATTTATATCATTCTAATTTGAATATGCAGTTGTAAATGGATGAGGTTTTATCTAACAACCTGAGGTATGTGGTCTAGTTATTTTTCCCAAAAGTTTCAATTTTTTATATGGTGCACTATTATACTGCATGCCAGACCTTTCCAACGATGCCTCATAAATGTAAAATTAATCAAATTAAATGATTTTCCAAGATTTTTATAGTTATAGAAACCTATTAACCACTTTAGTATGTTTACTACCTCGATATGAGCCACTCTTATGGTTGTACCTTCATTAAATTCCTAGGAGCCTCATACTTTGGAATTTATTTGAACCCCATCTGAGGTGTGTTGATTTTTACCTTATAAATGCAATTTATTTGGGATTAAATAAAAGGTAAATGGTGGTACATATGTATAAACCCTTAATCCTATTATCATGGTTGAATAAACCATAATAAATGAGTTAGTTAATGTGAATAAATTGTATATGTTGAATGTTAAGAGTTTAATTCTTGATATGACCATTCCTTTAAAGCAAGACGAGGGTGATACAAGTGTCCCAATTAAGGAAACCTTAGATAGGCTTGTCGATCTTAACAATTAGAATTGTTAAATTAATTTTATTATTTCAAGAGTTATATACAAATTATTTATAAAACACCATGTACAAGCTCACTAGGTAGATGTTATCAGGCTTCCCATGAGTGATGCCTGGTTCCCTAATAGATTACCTTGGATGGGATCAGTTAGCACTATTATCATATCATGCCATGAGAAATACTTGGTTACCAATGTGTTAAATCTTGGATGGACTTATAGGTTTATCCCTTATACCATTTTATGAGTGATACTTAGGTCCTTATATAGACACCTTGGATGAACTCCTATAGTGATGGGTTTTGATAGAACATACCTGGAGAGATACCTAGGTTTCTAATATGGAATGCCTAGGATGTGAACAAGTTTCCAATTAAATTAAAAATCAATAATATATTCTTCAAGAAAAATCATAAGATTAGTATCAATCTATTATTTATAATTAACCTGTATGATGTCCTAGTTATACCTCTATGATCATATGATAGGAGAGTTATGAATTTCTTATAAGTATGTATGGATTCCTTGGGCTTACGCATCAGGTTTTGACTATTTATATGTATCTATATATGAATATATATTTATATATTTATATGAGGTATATATATACATACCTTCATTTATATAATTGTACATGCAGGGTGAAATGTGTTCAAATATATCTGACTTAGGCCAAAGCAAGTGGTGCTGGTCAGGTATCCTGTGAGGAACTCAGTCCAATGTGATTTATTAATTTATTATCACATATTCATTATTAAATACACACTTCTCATCTTATATGCACATACTAGATAGTTATAGACACCGTTAGTGGTGGAAAATTGATCATATTTCATAACCTATTTAAGATGCAAGTTGTCACCTGTATAGACTTTTTTTATGCATTTGATGATAAAGGGAAGTGTCCAACTTTGGATGCTTAAATTTTATACTAGGATGATGTATAAGAGAAAAGGACCGAGCCTATGATCGTGATGATAGTAGAGATATATTTTTCTCATTTTTTTTTATATCCTGATGTATATTTCTTTTCCCCTATTCTATTTTTTTTATATCTCATGACATGATAATCATTTTGATATATGTTACTGATTCAGATTCCACCTATTTATTATATCTAGGTGATTTAGTATTACTCTGCTGATTGTTTGTTACACTTTTCACTGCTTATCATTATTTAATAACTCTATGTTATACTTTTATCAAGATAGAATAGTCTCCCCAAAAATAAACCCTAATACATAGCTTCTATTCGGCATCCTCTATTGTACAAGGAGGCACGCTTGAGGTCATGTGGCCAACTGGCTTAGGGCACTACTTAGTGGCTTCCAGAATACGATACAACATATTATTTGGATGAATTATGGTGTTAAAAGAATATTATGATTAATAATAATGTATAATTGAGGTTAAAATAGTTTATATTATAAATCCATTATTATCTTGGTGGATTTAAATACGAATTAAATGAATAGTTCTAAAAAAATACTTTAATGTTATTTTATGTTAAATAATATTTTATGAAATGATTTAAAAATTAAAAAAATATTAAAAGAGTAGTAGTGGGGTGATAAATGGTCTAAAATTTAATACAAGGACCATTTTTATGCTACTTTTCTCCTTAAATTAAATTTATAACCCTTGAAGTCTAAAAAATATGTCGTGACAATTAAAGATAAAAAGGGTTAATAAAGGGGTTAAACCAAAAGATAAGGTTTAAAATGACACCAAAGACTGCATAAATTTTATTAGATAATTTTATTTAGATATTGGCCTCTTTTTATTCAAATCTATGGCCCTTAGGAATCATTTTAATTTAGAAATACATTAATTATATTTAAATATTTTAAGTAATTTCATGAGTCCCTCCCCACACTTATAAAAAGGAACCTCCTATCCTTCCTTATTAATAAAGTTTGAGACTTATAACATGTATTGAAACCCTATTTTATTAAAAAAATACCCCTTTTAACAAGATTAAGGAGGGACCCATTATAATTTAAGTACCCCAATGCACATGAATCCCAAAAGACCAAATACAGCATGGGCTAAAGACCCAAAGTCACATAGCATAATGTTTACAGTGGTATGAAATCCCATGGACACAATGACTATTATACACTCTTCATGGACCGAAAACAAAAACCAAAATGAAGTAATTAATCACAAGACACTAATATTTTCTATTTAGATGACTGACCATCCACCCTCGTGAATCTGTCAACCTACCTGTCACGCACATCTATCTGCATCCCCACCAATACACATCCACTATCACCTATCTATACTGTCCCCACAATGTAAAATCCCCAAGTATAGATGGAATGGTCGAATAAAATAACATGGAAGAAAAATCCTAGGAATACAAGGTGCGTCTACTAAAAAACTCATGAGTAGACAACTAAAATAAGATGAATCAAAGCCTCTTCTAGGAAGAAGAGGTATAACTCGTAACTTAGTGTTTTCATTTTATTTATTCTTCTACCTCCTTAAAATTTTATATAAACATGATCATATAATAACATTGATGTATTATATATACTAAAATTTTATTATTTTTTTGTTACAACCCTTATTTGTATCCTTTTCATCCTGTGGAAAATGAAAACATTGCTCATGCATATGTATGACCTACCGTCTCTACATAGCACTATAATTAATTTTTCATCACCATGTTACATGGGTGGTTATAAAGATATAAATAATGAATATATATAAATATATAATATTTATGACATAATTATTATTTTTTAAATATAATATATCATTTGCCTTCTTACCCTTACACCTGTTAAAAAATGATAATGTTGTTCATGCGTACGTGTGAACTGCCACCTCCACGAAGCGATGTAATTCATTTTTTATGTCATACATTTCATAATGATTATAAATATGTATATAATAAATATATATTATATTTATATCATGATTAAAATTCTAGGGATGATGGAACCGTGATTAATATGTAAGGATTGAAACTACCAAACTGAAACATACATGAAAAATGAAACAACTAACACTCAGAAACAATGATTTTAAAAAATAATTATTAATAAAAAGGTTTTAAAATGTTATAAGTGGATCATATATGATATTATAATCATTTATATGTTTTTTTATAGAATTATAATAAATATAAGTTTATTATATAGGAGTTTAAAATCACTTACAAAGTAAGTCGGGCCTAAGGTAAGAGTTTTTTTCATAATCTCATCCTTATTCGAGATTATTTATGTTTATTTTTTCATTGGTTTAATTATATGATATTTCAATATTAAACCCATAAATTTTATTCTAATATTTTTATTTCTAAGGTTTTCAAGTATTAGTTCCATTTTTATCTTCTTTGGCACTAAAAAGGTCCAAAAGAATGTTATAAAGGAAAACTGACTTGGTTTTTCAATTCGAACAGTAATATTTTTCTTCAATGTCCATATCTTCTTTAAAATGTTTTTAATAATGTTTTTTATATTCTATAATGATTTATTAAGGTAATTTTTACCCTTTTTAACTTTATATAAAAAGGTTTAAAAATAATATTCTTGTCATTTTCTGAACGAAGCCATTTTTACTAAAGGTGTGAATATAATATTTTTTTAACGCTTACCACATGAATTACTTTTCCTATAACCATGAATAATATTTTCTTTAAAGCATAATTTAAAAATTCCCATAGTTATTTCTAAAGAAATTTTTTTCCCAATATTTTGGAAATTTTTATATTTTAAATAAGTGATTTCAAAATGAAAAGGGTATTTTACTCAAGAAATGTTATAGTGATCTTTTAAAAGTATTTCCATATATGTCAATATACTTTAATGAATCTTATGTTTCACTAGGGTTATACTCTAATTATATCATCCACAAAATTCCTCTATATGGCTTATGATTATTTTGACTAGGGAAAGTATTGAAATTTTGTATGCTAGTTCTTCCAATATATATAGTTATTTATTATTAAGGAAAGATGATTAAGTTATATTTTTTATTAATATGATGAAGGAATTTTAATTATTAATTAGAATTTTGGGGCCAAAATTATATAGCCCCTAAATGCATCGGTATGTATCATGAGACAAAATAGGTTGGGTATTTGACATATCCCTTACCTATTTATGTATGATGTCTTCGAATGAGGCCTCGATGGTAAGTTTAAGATGTATTAAACTATGCATTCCATCATTATGAAATCAGTTAATGGTTTCTATATGATTATTCAAATAGTTATGTTATCCATGGATAATTTTCAAGCTCAGGTAATTATTTATATGGAATTATTTTATCATCATTTATTCTATTCATTTTATTCATGCCTTATTTAGTCTATGGTAGCTTCCATTATACACATTCCCTTACTGAGAATATGAGCTCACCCTTTATTTGTTTTCCTTTCCCTGGGATATGAAGGAGGATATTATGAATAATTTTAAGGATACAATAATGTTTTATATTCTATGATTTTATATTTCCAATTTAATACGTGAATAATTTAAGTATCTAGTATCCCAAGACTGTTAAACTTATCAATCATATGTGGTGAGATTCCTTATAACTTATAACAATATAATAGAGTAAATATTAATTCTAGGTTTTTGGTTTCTACATGTTACAGTACATCAATACGACACAAAGTGTGGTTGGTGTGATCGAAAGTGCATGATTTCATTTAAAAATGGAATTTTAGTTCAAAACATATATAACATACTCAAAACCAATAAAAACACTCAAATTTTATTAATATTTTAGGTAAAATATTGATAATTCATTTTTGACATGTAAGAATTAATCATACATCAATCTGACGCATAGTGTATCTTGTATGACTAAAAGTGTGTGTTTTCATTTGATAGTGGAATTTTAGTTCAAAACATGCATCATATTTTAAAAATTGATCAAACATGATCAAATTGTCTCGATACTTTAGTAAAATGATCCATAGTTTATTTTTGATGTATAAGAATTAACCGAACATCAATCTGAAACACGGTGTGGTCGGTATGACTCTAAGAGCATTGTTTTAGTATAAAAGTGTCATTTTAGTCTAAAACGCACATCACATACTCAAAATAAATCAAACACACTCATATTTTCTTTATACTTTAGGAAAATGATCTATGATTCATTTTTTATCTTTATTAATTCACCTCAAGTCAATCTAATGCACGGCATAGTCACACTGAAAGTTCATGTTTTTGGTTTAAAAGTGAAATTTTAGTCTAAAATGCACATCACATACTAAAAAATAATAAAATGAGCTTGTATTGTCTTATTAATTTAGGAAAATTATTTTTGATTCATTTATTTCATGTATGAATTAACCAGAAGTCAATCCAACACATGGTGGGAATGATATAACCGAAAATATGTGTTTTATTTAAAAATTACATTTTAGTTCGAAAATGTGTGTCGCATACTAAAAACCAAGAAAACACACTCAAATTTTATTAATATTTTAGGATAAATATTGATAATTCATTTATGATATTTAGGAATTAATCTCACATCAATCCAATATACGGTGTGGTTGATATGACTAAAAGTGTGTGTTTTCATTTAAAATTGCATTTTAGTCTAGAATGTGCTCCACATACATAAAACTAAGAAAATGTGATCTTATTGTATTGATACTTAAATAAAACAATCAATAGTTCATTTTTAACATGTATCAATCCACTGCATATTAATCTGACACATGATATAGATGATATTACTCAAAGTACGTGTTTTTATATAAAAGTAATAATTTTTCTCATGGTGTGCATCACATAGTAAAAATTGAAAAAACACAATCAAATTGCCTTAATACTTTAGTAAAATGATCTATGATTCATTTGTGATGTGTAGGAATTAATTTCACATCAATCCTACACACAATTTGGCTATATTCGCTAAAAGTTCATGTGTTTAGTTTAAAAGTGACATTTTATTCTAAAACACACATCACATACTCAAAATCAATAAAATTCACTCGGATTGTAATGATAATTTAGGAAAACAATATGTGATTCATTTTTAATGTATATGATTTAACCTCAAGTCAATCTGACACATAGTGTGGTTAGTATGACTGAAAGTGCATGATTTCATTTAAAAATGAAATTTTAGTTCAAAACCTTCATGACATAATCAAAACTGAGAAAAATCACTCATTGTGTCTTGAAATTTTAGGAAAAAATATCTATAATTCATTTTTGATGTGTAATAATTAAACACACATCAACCTGACACATGGTGTGGTTAGTATGACTAAAAGTACATGGTTTCATTTAAAAGTATCATTTTAGTTCAAAACATGTTTGACAAACTCAAAACCAAGTAAACATGATAATATTCTCTTGATACTTTATAAAAAAATTCATAATTCATTGAGGACATAACTAAATAAACAGCACATAAATATGACACATCGTGTGGCTAGTATGACTCAAAGTGCGTGTTTTCAGTATAAAAGTAAAATTTTAGCTCACAACATTCATTACATAGCCAAAACTGAGAAAACAGACTTGAATTTTAATGATAATTTAGAACATTAACCAATTTTTCATTTGTGACATGTTGGAAGTAACCCCGTATCATTCCAATTTAAATTTATAATGGATTATATAACATATCAATTATAATTTATTTTTATTTTTTATTCACTAATACTAAAATAAACATTTGTTTCTATTACAGGAATATATTTTTTTGTATGAAGTTGGGTTTATTGATGGATAAGGATTTAAATGGGAGTTTTTTTGTATCAGTGATAATCTTTCTTGTTTGTAATTGAATTTTACATCAATCTAATTTTAATGTAATGAAATTATTTAATGTAATATCTATATTTAAATGATGTTGTGATGTAAATTTAAGTTTTTTTATATTTAATGTGATTTTTGTGCTAAAATTTATTTTGTTTTATATATTACAGGTTGTTCTAGATTTCTACATATTTAATTACTAGTGTTTTTTAGTAGCTGGTGTGATCCTTTATCAGTGCTAACTATATAGAAAATAAAATAGGACTTTACTAGCACTGAAAAAATCATAGATAAAGGGGGCTTTTATCAGTACTAGAATACACACTGATAAAGGCCCCATTTATTAGTTCTTTTGTTAGATCTAATAAAAGTGATTTATATTATTGATAAATACATTCTCTATAGTAGTGGAGGTAGATGTGGATCTAGCAGGAGGGTGACGGTGGGGGACCTTATGATGGTTTGGAACAATAATGGGGTCATCATCAGCTAGTGTTGGTGTTTGGTGGCTATATATAATGTTGTGGAGGAGGTGATGAAGATGGAGTAGTCATCTCTCAGGTGAATCCCCCTGCCCAGAGATCCTTCCCTCATTCTCTTCTTCTGTATTAAAGGATTTAAAATTTAAAAAAAACATATACACATAATCTAATCTAATAATAATAAGGATAATTTAATACATATCTGATGATGGGGATAAAGACTGTAAGAACCCGGTTCTTATTCTTGAGGTATGGATTTCTTCTTTTCCTTTTTCCTTAAGTGTTTTTGAGAAAATAAGGAAAATGGGGGAAAATCCAAAATTTTGTGGGTACACACTGTGTACTTTTCCACATGCCATGTACTTTGGTCGTGTGGGATGAGTACACAGGGCGTGTAGGCATGTCAGCAATGAAGGGTGTAAAAACTGACTACACGCCATGTACTTGGTATTTACACGTTGTGTAATCAGTTGAAAGGTGAACAGTAAGGTGGTGGAGGCAGTCGCCAGTGGAGCGACAGTACATGCCATGTAATTAGGAGTACACACCATGTACTCATGTCGATAGATGAATAATTTCGCGGTGGAAAGAAGCCGCCAGAGGAACAGTTTAAAAAATTAAAAGTACATGTCATGTACTTGAGAGTACATGCCGTGTAGTCTGTTTTTTCTCTTAAAATGGGCAGTAGCCTCCTCATTTGGCAGAGGAGGCAGAACCTCCATTTGGATCTCAAGAGGACGGTCGTATCTTTGGATATCACCCGATCACACACTGGGAATCCGATTCCGCCTCCGTCGATCACGTTGGGATCGTACGGGTAATCCCTCCCCTCTCCTTGCACTGTTATTACCAATTTTTTCTCTGAGGGAATTTGTTTTCATTTGAATGGGTAAATGTTTATCCCAGATCTACATCATTCTCAGTTGTTTCGGGAGACGTTTTTCACGTATACCAATCATAGACGATCAAGGTAGGTGGTCTGGTGTTCATTCCAACTGTTGGGTTGATTTTTGTGTACTGTTTTTCAACAAACCCATGTTTGGGGTATCGTATGGCTGAGGCATTTTCTGATAAGATATCTGTAATTGAATAGATAATCTAATGATAAATTAAAACTGCTGTTTGGGATCACTGCTTGGATCCAGGACCACCCCGGGGGTGCATTCCTCTGTTTATCCGTTTGTCTTGGATACTTGAGGGTATACCGTGATTATTACGTATTTAAAGTTTTCTTGAGAGGAAATTTGGTATAAAATTGCTTTTTATGCTTTGAGCTCAGCCCAGTTACTTGCGTCTGAGGGAAGTGTTTTACTTTAGCCTGAGGGCAGTGTTTACTTTAGACTGAGGGCATGGTTATATTAGCCTGAGGGCATGGTTATATTAGCCTGAGGGCATAGTTATATTATCCTAAGGGCATGGTTATATTATCCTGAGGGCGTTGTTATATTAGCCTAAGGGAAAGGTGATATTTAGCCTGAGTGCATAGTGATATTTAGCCTGAGGGCATGACTACATTACCCTGAGGGCATGGTTACATTTAGCCTGAGGGAAGGGTTCTGATTAGCCTGAGGGCATGGTTATGATTAGCTCAGAATTAAATTATGTTGAATTGTTAAAAGAACATTAAAATGAAAATTTAACTGGTGGTGATAGTTACTTTGAGTGCTTACTAGTTTGATGCATTTTATTATTGCACACTGTTTTTGCACATCTTCACCGACTGTTGGGCACGGGCCTTTGGTGGTTGCCTACTGGGATTTATTTCTCACACCCTATTTGGGTCATGTCTTCGGCCCAAATAGACTATATTGCTACAGGTGTTGATAGGGGAAAGGGTCCCTATACAGGTACATGATTGTTGCAGAGGAGTAAGAGAGCATGGGAACGAGCTCAGGCTTGCAATACTACTGAGTTCCTGTTTCACTGTTCTGTTTTGTTTTTCTACACTTGTACTTTGAGTTGTATTGTATTCTATTCCATTGTATCATGTTCTGACTGCTTTCATAGAATTAGTTACATGCTGCATCTTTATATATATGACTGGTGGTTCTCATTTACTTCAATTGTCCATTTCAGTTGTATATTGTTTCTAATTCTTCTGTTGTATGTTATTTATCTTTTCTGCTTTGCTACACTTTGTAAAATGATGGAATAGTTTCCCCACTATCAGACCTGGGCCCTCGCTGCTAGTTGTCAGCCTCTGGAGTTTGGGGAAATGCGCTTGAGGTCATGTGACCAACCAAGTTCGGGGCACCCGTTGAGTGGCTTCTGGATCCGGGATGTTACAAATTGGTATCAAAGGGGTTCTTTTATTTGACTTAATATTTAGATCCTTATTCAGGGATAGGACAGACATGGTAGTTGGTAATAAGTTGTGACCAGGAGTAGCTAACACATGTATAGGGAAAATCTAGTCTACCTCGTTTATTGCAATTTTCTGATTTTTCAAATTTAACAGTTGACTTGATTCTCACCATTGGGTGACACACTTGTGGTGTGCTGTTTATATGTTATACTTGGGTTATATTTAGTTGCAACCCAATGAGATAAGGGTATTCCATCTCATGCATCATTTAGGCACATTCTAGAAATCACATTTCATGCATTCCTTCCATGCCATATAGGTTCATTAGAAATTGCATGCTGTTGTGATAGTTGTTGTGCTAGAAAAGCATGTTGTTTTGATAGCTGCTTTGATAAATACCTGCTATTTTATAGGGTATTGTTGTGTGAGGTTTTGATAGAATGAATTCCAAACTTTGGTTCATTGAGGTGTATGGGCCCTCAATGACCGGAATTTGGTGGATCATCGATGTGTTTATTTTATTATAACATGTGTAAGATGCCAAGCTTTGATTCTCGGGGAGTATGGGACCTCACGAATTGTAATTTGGAACTTAGATGTTTGTTTCAATGTTTTTTATGGGTTCCGGATTAGTTTCTAAGGTCTACTGTCTGTAAAACCCAGGATACATGCCATGTAGTTCTATAGACACATGCCATATGTTCTTCTATTTTGGAAGAAATGAAAACTTTATAAGTACACGCCGTGTAGTCTCTTCACGTGTCATAGACCGTGTGGGTGGGGACACGAGGTAGGGAATGGTTTGGGGAAACACATCGTGTACCGGTTGTACACGTCGTGTAGTGTTGACCCAGTGTCCGCCCGTGTAACTAACAACACGGACGGAGGAAACCTTAAGACATACATGCCATGTCTACCTTGCACACGCCCTGTAGTCTAACCTAGGTACATAGGTCGTGTCACAAACAACACGGTCCGGTGAAAGCTTGTCGAGTACACGTTGTGTTCCCGTGGGACACGCCCTATAGTCTGGTTTTAGGAGAGCCTTGTGGCTTAGCTGTGTAGAAGGACTCGGGCAGTGAACGGGGATTCAAGTACATGCCGTGTGTTTGGGGTGTTACACGGCTAGTTTAAGCTGGAGTACATGCCCATGTGAATGGATTATGAGAACACGTCGTGTAGTAGTTATACACGCCGTGTAGTCAAGTTTATTAAATCTTGAATGCTTTCTTTCTCCTATTCCCTTCTTGGCCTCCTGGTTTTTGGTCTTTGATAATCTTGATTTAAGGCGTGTGTTTGACCTTATAGATTCATGCTGCCGAGACGAACACCAGTTGTTCGCCAAGAGAGAGGCAACGATCATACTCTAGATATGGTAGGCCACAGGCTACCGATGGATCCTCCAGCAGAGCCAGATGCAGCGCCATTCATTATACCGGACACAGGCGTGGAGGTGCAGTTCCGTGAAGGCTTCATGCGGTTTATGAAGACCTTCTAGGGAGCACCGTTGGCTGCTACATCTATGGCAGAGATGACGCGCATCTTCTAGTAGTAGAATCCGCCTATGTTTTCAAAGGATGGCGGATCACATACTATGAAGTCATGGCAGGGTTCTGTGCATACTATTTTAGATCATCTTGAGACGCCTCCTGGGCAGAGGGTCAAACTCACTACATACATGCTATGTGATTCCGCCAAGAGGTGGTGGGATGTTACCACCCAGTCTGATCATCACTGTGACATGTCATGGGATGATTTTTAGGAAGTCTTCTATGATTTTTTCTTTTCGGAGATGCTGAGAGAATATCAAGCTTGAGAGTTCATGAATCTGCAGCAAGGTGCCATGACAGTGATGGACTATTTTGGCCGCTTCACCGAGCTTCAGATTTTTGCACCCGTTTTGGTGGGCGATGAGGCATTGAGAGCTCGACGCTTTGAGTATGGTCTTCGATATGACATCCGAGCACTGGTAAACATTTTTAGGTTTCCTACAGTACATTCTATTGTGTACCAGGCACTGATTTCTGAGCGGAACCTGTGGGAATCTTTTGGTGTGGGTCAGGGCAGTTCAACATCAGTTTCTGGTACTATTTATACCGGTAAGAGGAAGAGACAGATGTATTTATCTCATGGTGGCAGTACTAGACAGAATAATTCAATAGGTGGCCTAGTTATTTGCTACCAATGTGGTAGAGAGGGGCACAAGCCACCTCAGTATCCACGTGACCCAGTGGAGTTTCGAGCTTGCGGAAAGGTGGGTCACCTACAGTGCTTTTTCAGGGCATTTCTATCAGTGTCTAGTGAGATGGGTTCTGTAAAGACTCTGTGTGTGGGAGCTGGACCAATAGATTCTTACCAGTCGGAAAACTGGAATACATCAAGGCGTGTAGGTAGAGATTGTGGTCATGGTCGTGGTAGCCAGACACTAGGATCTCAATGGCAGCAGGGCGGGTCAGCTCAGGGTAGCTAGGCTGTGTCACAGGGCCGCGGCACTAGGCAGGCATATGCAGTGAAACATACCCAATAGGAGTAGGATCCCAGACCTTCTACTGTAAAAGGTACTATTCTAGTAGCTTATGTCTTATCTTCAGTACTTTTCGATATGGGAGCTACACATAGTTTTATATTTATGCCCGTTTTGGAGAGCCTTGGGCTCTATGTTCCTTCTACTTCTGATGCTATGACATTAGACACTCCGTTGGGAGCGAGGACGGCAGGTGTGCGTCAGTGCAAGGAGTTCCCCCTTGAGTTTGGTGGGTGTCACTTCCTATGGGACCTCTATGTCTTAGAGATGACAGCTTATGATGTTATTCTCATGATGGACTGGTTGGTACCCTTTCAAGCCTTTGTAGATTGCTATTATCGTAGGGTGAGTTTCACGTCACCAGAGGGCAGGGATTTTCTATACAAGGGCGAGTGGGATGTCCAAGCGAGCCAAGCTGGACCCGAGCATCATGGGCGAGGTGGAGTGACAGTTCAGATTGCAAGTTTATATCTAGATGACCAGGGAACTTGTCAGAAATATTTCCCTCCTATGGTTGATCATTTCTGTGATGTCTTCCTGAATGAATTTTTAGGTCTACCTCTGGTGCGTGAGGTGGATTTCTTTATTGAGCTTATGCTAGGAGAAGAACCAGTGTCCATTCCTCCTTATCGGATGGCTACACCTGAGTTTCAGGAGCTCAAGAGGCAGTTGGAGGAGTTGCAGGCAAAGGGTTTTATTCGACCTAGTACTTCTCCTTGGGGTTCACTGGTCCTTTTTACGAAGAAGGCGGACAGTACCCTTAGACTCTATGTGGATTATCAGAAGCTGAACCAGTTGATGGTTGAGAACCGATATCCCTTACCAATGATTGATGATCTTTTTGATCAACTTCGAGGATCACGAGTGTTCTCGAAGATTGACTTGAGATCCGGATATCATCAATTACGCGTTAGACCATCAGTCATACCACTTACAGCTTTTCGGAGCAGATATGGTTTATACGAGTACTTGGTTATGCTGTTTAGACTCACAAACGTGCTAGAAGTTTTCATGGCTCTGATGAATCGTGTGTTCCATCCATATATGGATTATTTTGTGGTATTCTTTGTGGACGATATCTTGGTGTACTCTCACACTCGACATGACTATGCTCTCCATCTTGAGATTGTTTTGATTACACTAAGAGAGCATCAGATATATGTTAAGCTCTCAAAGTTCCACTTTTAGATAGACCAAATACACTTCCTGGGTCATATCATCTCAGAGGCAGGAGTTACGGTGGACCCAGATAAAGTGAGAGTAGTAGTTTCATGGGAGCATCCTAAGAACGTGTTTGAGATATGGAGTTTCTTGGGTCTGTCTGGTTACTATAGGAATTTTATACAGGACTTCTCCCACCTAGCAGCATCATTGACGGGTTTGACTAAGAAGGGTGTGAAGTTCGTTTGGTCAGAAGCTTGCAAGACAGCCTTTCAGGAACTGAAGGAAAGGTTCAAATCAGCACCAATCCTAATACTTCCAAAGCAAAGGAAGAGTTATACATTTTACTGCGATGCATCAGGGATTGGGTTGGGAGCAGTGTTGATGTAGGGAGATCGAGTGGTTGCGTACGGGTCTCAGTAGTTGAGGCCACATGATAGGAATTACCTGACGCATGACCTCGAGTTGGCTGTATTTGTGAATAAGTTACACTATTGGAGACATTATCTCTTGGGGGAACATTTTGTGGTGTTCACAGACCACAAAAGTATCAAATATATCTTTACCCATCAGGACCTGAATTTGAGACAGCGAAGGTGGGTTGAATACCTTCAGTCCTTCGACTTCCAGGTTGCCTATACACCTGGTAAAGGTAACGCAGTTGTAGATGCATTGAGCAGGAAGACTCAGATACAGGCAGTTCATGAGGCCAGTGGTGAGTGGAAGCTTATGGATTTTTTCTCTGAGATGAATTTGGAAGTGCGCGATAGTCAAGGTCAAACCTATCTTTTATTCTTAACTGTGACTTCTACCCTACTGGATAAAGTGATGATGAGACAGCTATCGGATTTAGAAGTTTTAGTTCTATAGGAGTTGATGGAAATTCAGGACCCTCCTCCTGGTTGGACGATAGGTAATGATGAGGTACTATGTGTCCATGGATGAGTGTGGGTTCTAAGGGATATACGCAAGGAGATGATGCAGGAGTTTCATGATTTAGGTTGGGAATTTCATCCTGGAGTTACCAAAATGTACCATGACTTGAGACGTTAGTACTGGTGGCTGAGTATGAAGAGAGAAGTAGCTGGTTTTGTTATGACGTGTACCATCTTTCAGCAGGTGAAGGCAGAGCATCAGAGGCCAGCCGGACTGTTACAGCATTTACCCATTCCGGAATGGAAATGGGATGATGTCGTGATGGACTTCGTGACTAGGTTACTGAGGTCACCTCGAGGAAGTGATGTCGTGTGGGTTGATGTGGATAGACTTACAAAGGTATCTCACTTTTTTCTGATCAAGGAGACCTTTAGTGTTGACGATCTCAGAAATTTGTATATCCGAGAGGTAGTACGTCTTCATGGGGTCCCTCGTTCTATCATTTTTGATAGGTATATCCACTTTACGTCTCATTTCTGGCAGAGTTTTCAGAGGGCACTGGGTACACAGGTGCTTCTGAGCACAGCTTACCACCCTTAGACCGATGGCCATTCAGAGCGTACGATACAGGTGCTTAAGGACATGCTACCTGCATGCGTCTTGGACTTTGGGGGCTCTTGGGAGAGGCACATACCCCTGTTCAATTTTTCCTACAATAATAGTTTTTAGGCAACTATTAAGATGGCACCTTATGAGGATTTATATGGTAGTCCATGTCGATCACCGTTGTGCTGGTTAGAGGTAGGTGAGGCAGCTTTAATGGGACCATGTCTCGTGCAGGAAACTTCTGAAAAGGTCCAGTTGATTCAGAAGCTGATGGATACTGCACAGTCTTGTCATAAATCTTATGATGATCTCTGCAGACGACCCTTAGAGTTCATGGTCGGGGATCAGGTGTTCTTGCGTGTTTCACCGAGGCTAGGACACAGGCGGATTAGGAGACAGGGTAAACTTTCACCAAGGTATGTGGGGACTTTTGAGATTCTAGAGAGAGTCAGGCCGGTTGCCTATTGGTTGCAGTTACCACAGAGGTATCGAGCCATGCATGACGCCTTCCATGTATCTCAGCTACACCGTTATCATTCAGACCCATCTCACATTTTTCAGCCCGAAGAGGTTGAGCTTCAGGTCAATGCATCCTTTAAGGAGAATCCGATTCGTATTGTTGATAGGAGCACAAAGGTTCTCCAAGGCCGTTCAGTTCTTCTCGTGCGGGTGTTGTGGCAGCATGGTCGGGTGTAGGATGAAACCTCATAGAGGGAGATCGATGTACGTGCTCAGTGGCCGGAGTTATTCACAGCTTAATCTTCACCACCCTTGGAAGGGAAATTCGGGGATGAATTGCTTTAAGGGGGGAGTTTGTAAGAACTCAGTTCTTATTCTTAAGGTATGGGTTTCTTCTTTTCCTTTTTCCTTAAGTGTTTTTGAGAAAATAAGGAAAATGGGGAAAAATCCCAAATTTTGTGCGTACATGCCGTGTACTTTTCCACACGTCGTGTACTTTGGCCGTGTGGGATGAGTACAGAGGGTGTGTGTCCCTATCGGCAATGAAGGGTGTAAAAACTGACTACACGCCATGTACTTAGTATTTACACGTCATGTAATTAGTTGGCAGGTGAACAGTAAGGTGGTGGAGGCAGCCGCTAGTGAAGTGACAGTACACTCCATGTAATCAGGAGTACACGTCGTGTACTCATGTCGACAGATGAATAGTGTCGTGGTGGAAAGAAGCTGCCAGAGTAACAGTTTAAAAAATGAAAAGTAAACATCGTGTGATTGAGAGTACACGCCGTGTAGTCTATTTTTTTCGTTTAAAATGGGCAGTAGCCTCCTCATTTGGCAGAGGAGGCAGAACCACCGTTTGGAGCTTGGGAGGACGGCTAGAGCTTTGGAGATCACCCGATCGCGCACCGATAATCTGATTCCGCCTCCATTGATCACGTTGGGACCGTACAGGTAATACCTCCCCTCTCCTTTCATTTTTCTTACCAACTCTTCCTCTGAGGGAAGTTATTTGCGTTTGAATGGGTAAATTTTTATCCCAGATCTACGCCATTCTCGGTTGTTTCGGGAGGCGTCGTTCATGTATACCAATCAAAGACGATCGAGGTAGGTGGTCTGGTGTTCATTCCAACTATTGGATTGATTTTTGTGTACCATTGTGAAATGAACCCATGTTTGGGGTATCGTATGGCTGAGGCCTTTGCTGATAAGATATCTGGAATTGAATAGATAATCTAATGATAAATTAAAACTGATGTTTGGGGATCACTGCTTGGATCCAAGACCCCCCCGGGGGTGCGTTCCTCTGTTTAGCCATTTGGCCTAGACACCTGAGGGTATACCATGATCATTACCTGTTTAAAGTTTTCTTGAGAGAAAATTTGGTATAAAATTGCTTGTTATGCTTTGGGCTCGGCCCGGTTACTTGCGTCTGAGGGCAGTGTTTTACTTTAGCCTAAGGGCAGTGTTTACTTTAGCCTGAGGGCATGGTTATATTAGCCTGAGGGCATGGTTATATTAGCCTGAGGGCATGGTTATATTAGCCTGAGGACATGGTTATATTAGTCTGATGGCTTGGTGTTGGATCTTGAATATACAGATTATACACAAGAGGGGGTGAATTGTGTCTTTTAGATTTTTCATTAACTCTTCGATTGAACGAGTTCTGTCTTCTATGCTTTATCAGATTTGATCATGAAGCAGAATAAGTAAAAGCAGGGACACATAGATGTATAGTATTTTGGGGAACAGAAGTCCCCTAGTCCACTCCACCAATGCTCAACTCCACGATCTTGGTGATTTTCACTATCTGGTCCTCGTTTCAACAGATCGGGTCACAACTGAGTACAGGCAGTTGACACCTTTACAATCCAAGGAAAAACAAAGCCTTCTGGTTCAAACACGAACCTACACAGCTTAGTACAAGAAGCTGGTTACTCAAGAATAGAAAGAAAAGATTTTCGTATTTTGAAAATACTTTCCATATGTTCTTCACAATTGAAACAGCATGCAATTGAAAGCACATGGATCGCCGTCTCTAGAAATATTGATTTTAAGTCGAAGCAGTTCTGAGTCGATCCAGTTGTAGTAGATATAGAGATATAATTCACAACTTCAGCAATAGTAGATCCACAGTAGATATTTGATGTAGAACAAGTGAATCTTCTATCGAGTTCCTTCTTCTTCTTAAAATAAACAGAGCTTTGACACTCCTCTTAAATCAGCAGAACAGAGTGCTTTTTGCAGTCTCTATTTTCCACATTTTTTTGAATAATAGATTTATCACCACACACTTGTGCCTGGTGTTTCAGAGAAAACATATATAATAAATCAGAGCATATTCCCTTTAAATTTAGATCCATAAAAGTCACCTTTTTATTCGCGATATTCAAAAAATTGAATTTATAGAGTATTCATAACTTCCCTAAAGACTCATCATAAAAAGATCCTTTTAATTTGATCTTTAATCCATTTATAAAATGGATTTGAATCAGTCAAAGTCGTATTTTAAAATCAACTTTAAATCCATCTTGAAATCCACATAACAATCAGCTTGTTGACCGTTGCATAAAAATATCATCTTTCAAACTTTCCGACGCCAAACGTAAGGTTGATGATGTGGCCTCCAAATGTAGGGTTGACAATGTAAGGTTGAACATAAATGTAGGGTTCATGTTACTTTCTTTAAACGTAAGGTTGATCATAAATGTAGGGTTGATCATCCATACTTTTTCTTCAACTTTCAAACGTACGGTAAAATATCCAAACTTTTTCTTCAACTTTCAAATGTATGGTAAAAGATCCATACTTTTTATTCAACTTTCAAATGTACGGTAAAAGATCTATACTTTTACTTGATCCATACTTTTACAAGAACATATGGTTGTTTACAAAATTAAGGTTGATGAACCATACTTTTGAGAAAGAAATGTTACATTTAATATTTACGTACGGTTCTCCTTCCATACTTTTCTGATAACCCAAACGTAAGGTTCCTTCCTAACGTAAGGTTCTTCTTCCATATTTTGCCGATATTGTATGGTTGATTAACCATTCTTTTCTCTTATCTCAAAAAGTATACACGCTTTTCATCCTTACGCTACATTTATCCACGTAGGGTATGAACAGTGATTCCAGGACATGCTAAAGCAAATTCTGACTAAGTAGCGCATGAACAATGTTTCCAGAACACGCTAAATACGAATACTTTAACAATAAATTCCCGTAATTTCAAGAGTAAAATAAAATGTTAAATTCTTGAAAAATACTAAATAAAATCATTAGAAAATAATTAAGGGTATTTGTGAGCATCAAATTTGTTATAAAGAGATAGGGTATTATTTTCAATAATCTCCCCCTTTAAATAACATTATTATGTATTGTTGAAAACAATACTTTTCTCAAAAATCTCCCCCTTTTTGATGATCACAAAACCCATAAAATAATAAGACTAATTAAATGAAATTAAATTTCAAAATTAGTTACATAAAGTTATTGAATTTTGAGAGGATAAAACAATATTTAATTTTAACAAGATCATTTCAATAAATATAAATTTCTCCCCCTTAATGAAAATAAAAGTTTCTAGTTTTATCCAAATTTCTCCCCTAATAACTTAAAATAGTTTTCTTTATAAATCCAAAACATTAAATATACAAGAAATCATTTAAATAAGGTTTTTAAAATAAAATGTTGTGTTTATCCAAATTTCTCCCTCTTTTTGTGATATCAAAAAGAATGATAAATTATGGATTTGAACACATTTAATGTTGCACTGAGCTATAGGTAAATGCTATTATTAACTATTTATCAATAATTAAATCTGGAGTACTGGAATATCAAAATAAAGACAGTAAAAAAAATAGAAAGAATCAAATAGACAATGGAGAAAATTTGCATTAAAAAATAGCAGTATTTACATGACAATGATATACACAGGAATCAAGTTTTGGGTGAGGTATGCAATAGGTTCTATCTTCTCTGGATTGCAGACTTGATTTCTATGAACAGTTCCCTGAGTCTCTTCATCATCCCATCTCCAAGTTTGATTAGGAGTTCTCTGTTCTCCTGAGTCATATGAATATCCTTGATTAAATTGACTCTGAAAAACTCATGCATCCTTTCCTCTTTTTCTATAAACATCATCAGCTTCTCTGACAGCTGATTTAACAGTGTTCTGATTAGTGGCTCATTAGATGTCAGTTGATCCATTAAAAATTTATGATTGTCCAGCAACACTGATAATGGAGCACTGTTACATTGAAGATCTTGCAACCTATCATTCATGTTGCTCATCACGGCTGTGATAGCTTGAAATCTTCTGATTAAATCAGGTGAAGTGCCTGATCCACTAGCAGCATTATTTGCAACTTATGCAAATTGGTTCTCCATAAACAATTTTAGATCTGATAAATCTTTCTTCATAACTATTTTAGATTTCAACTTGTCAAATACATTCAGCATATCCTATTTAAACATTTCAACTTCTTTCCTTGAGACTGTACTCTCCTTCAGCTTTTGAAATCTCAATTGTTCTACATCTAAGACATTTCTTAGAGTGACATTCTCAGATTCCAACTAAGACACCTTTTTGTACAGTTCTTCAACTTCTTTCTTTCTTGAATCAGAGGCACCCTGTGCTTGATTCGCATTCTCAGGCTCTGGATGATGCAGCAGTACCAAAGGTAATGATTCAGCGTCAGATTTTTCTTTCTCTTTGTCCTGAGTAGGTTGGTCCACAGATTTTTCCTTAGAGTCTGTAGACTCCTCCACAGAAAAATCCTCTTGAAGTACTTCTGTGTGAGCTTCAGAATCATGCTCATCACGAACATCAGCATCTTTGTCTTCCACTGGAATTTCGAGAACAATATTTTCAGGATTTTCTTGAGGTCTGGCCACTTCCTCACCAGGCTCTGCCTCCTTATCATGTTCCTGTTGAAGTGTAACTTCAAAATCAGCTACAATCTGTTCATGATTCTCCCTTTGAGCTGCTTCTTGAACTCCTGATCCCTCTACTGGTGTTGTCCTTTCACTAACATCTTACATGGTCTTATCAATAGTAGCTTCTCTTACAAAAGAATAAGAAAATAAATCTTCTGTTGTTGCCAATGCAGGGGAAGTAATTTCCTCAGTAACAGGCCTAGTTCTTCGAGATTGAAGTCCCACCTGGCTTCTTTCTTCCTCAGCATCTTCCACTTCAAATCGGATCCTTCTTGCTACATTGTTGACTCTTGATTCAGCTTGTCCCTCCATGGACTTAGCAGGTTGATCCTGAGCACTCTCTGAGTCATCCTCAGCTCCTACTAGAAAAATTTTTCCTTTAATGGGGATCCAGAAATAGCCAATTTTTCTTAGAGTTCCAGCATTAAACATATTACTATGATGATAGTGTACTCAGGCATCCACTAATCTCATCATGTCCTTTTTAAGCAACAGCTTGGAAATAAATCAACCAAAAGGGTAAAAGTTCATCTGGATGTCACTTTGACAACAGTAATTGAGGTACCTTACCATGTACCTTGGGAAGTTTAATTTTATATCGCTTAACAGAAGATACATTATGTATATATTAGGGTACAAAATCTTTTCCATTTCTGCCATTCTGGGAGCTATTCCTGTCTGAATAAATTTAACCAGGATCTTCTGATCCAGTTATAAATCTTTTACCATCATTTTCTTAATAGTAGATGTTCCAAAAAAAGGACATAATGTCCTCGGATTTATGCACAGCATCTCCTATGTTTTTCAAATCAAAATGAAAAACTCCCTTATGAGGGCAGTTGAGAATCTGACCAATTTCTACTGATGAGATTGAGAAATCTCTATCCTCTATCTTAGCCATCATACTGTCCTCAGTATCCCCCAGACTAAACTGTAAAGATTTGAAGAAGTATCTAAGTTCTACCTCATACAGAAATTTTGTATTTTCACTGTTGAATGTTTGTTCAAGGTTCTGAAATGACAGCGCTTGTTTCAATAGTAAATTTGTCTAAAATAACCAGTCGAGATCGATTACCTTGCCCTGTAAGATCTTTATTCCTTCAGAGCATTGTCACTTGGCATTGCTTGGCTCGGCTTCACTGGCTCTTTTATTCCTTACCATCTCTGCAAGAATCTCTAAAGGTTTCAAGGTTAGGGTTTTAGAGGTTCAAAGATTAGGGTTCACGAGCAGAGGTGCGGTTTGCAGATTCGAAAATGTTTTGATAGAAATGAAACGGTTTAGAAGTTGAAAGGGTTTCTGAAAATCTTGATTCCCGTGTTTTTAATAATCATTACATATATTTAAAAATAAATAAAATAGATTACGCGGATAAAATAAACTTATTCTGTTTTAAAAAAAACAAAATTATTTTAATCAAAATTAAAATAAAGAACTAGCATTGTAAAATAAAATTTTATTTAAAATCAAATAAACCTTGCTCCCCCTTAATAAAATCAAACCTTGCAGTGGGAAGTGGTTTAGTAAAAATATCTGCTAATTGAATTTCTGTATTTATAAATTTTAAAAATATATCCTTTTTAATAACATGATCTCTTAAAAAGTGATGTCTTATATCAATGTGCTTAGTTCTAGAATGACTAATAGGATTTTTTTGAAATATTAATTGAACTTGTATTATCACATAAAATAAGTGTATTATTAAAATTCAATATAAAGTTCATAAGAGTGTTTTTCATCCACAACACTTGTTCAAAGCAACTGCCAGCAGAAACATATTCTGCCTCGGCTGTTGATAGGGAAACTGAATGTTGTTTCTTACTAGACCATGACACCAAAGACTTTCCTAAAAAGTGACATGTTCCTAATGTGCTTTTTCTATCTAATCTACAACTTCCAAAGTCAGCATCTGAATATGAAATCAAATTAAAATCAGAAGTTTTAGGATAAAGTAGAGATTGAAAAATAGTTCCTTTTAAATATCTAAAAATTCTTTTGACAATAGTTAAATGAGATTCTTTGGGATTTGATTGAAATCTAGCACAAAGACATACTGAATACATTATATCTGGCCTACTAGTAGTAAGATATAACAAACTACCAATCATAACTCTATATAACTTGTTATCAACTGATTTCCCAGTTTCATCCAAATCAAGTTTTATATTAGTACACATAGGAGTTGTAAATGGCTTGTTGTTTTCAAGTCCAAATTTCTTAAGTAAATCAGTAATGTATTTGATTTGATTCAAAACATTTCCAAAATCTTTTTGATAAATTTGAAGTCCTAAAAAGAAATTTAATTCTCCCATCATACTCATTTAAAATTCATTTTGCATTAACTTTAAAAACTCGTGACAAAGGGTTTTATTAGTTAATCCAAAAATTACATCATTAACATAAATTTGAACCAATAAAACATTATTTTTTACAGTTTTCTTAAAGAGTGTTGGATCTTCCAATCCAACAGTAAAGTCATTTTTCAAAAGAAAATAACTTAATCTTTCATACCAAGCTCTGGGTGCTTGTTTAAGGCCATAAAGAGCTTTAGTAAGTTTAAAAATAGAATCAGGTTTTTGAGAGTTTTCAAAACCAGGAGGTTTCTCAACATAAACTTCCTCCATTAAATAACCATTTAAAAAGGTAGATTTAACATCCATCTGAAATAATTTAAAATTCATATAAGATGCATAGGCTAAAAGGATTCTAATGGCTTCTAACCTAGCTACAGGTGAAAAAGTATCATCATAATCTATTCATTCTTCCTAATTATATCCTTTAGCTACTAATCTTGTTTTATTTCTAGTTATTGTGCCTTGGTCATCCTGTTTATTTCTAAAGACCCATTTGGTTCCTATTACTAGATAATTCTTAGGTCATTCCACTAATTCCCAAACTTCATTTCTTTTAAACTGGTTTAATTCATCTTGCATTGCTATTACCCAGCTTTCATCATCTAAAGCTTCTTCTATAGTTTTGGGTTCTTGTTGAGATAGGAAGGCAGAGAATTCCACTAGGTTTCCTAAGTTTCTTCTAGTTTGAATTACTGTATCTAAGTCACCTATCACAGTTTCTAAAGGGTGATTCTTTAGGGTTCTAGACTGTCTAGGCAATACACTTATAGGTTCTTCAGTATCATGTTCTTCTGAACTGGACTGAATTTCTTTTATATCATTTTCAAAATTATTCTTTAAGTTCTCAAGTCTCATGTTATCATTAGAGTCAGGTTCATCCATTTCATCTATCCTTTTCTCAAAGGGATCAGATTCATCAAATTTCACATGAACTGATTCTTCAAAAATTCTTGAATTTTTATTATAGACTCTATAAGCTTTGGAGGTAGCAGAATATCTTAATAAAATACCTTCATCAGATTTTGGATCGAACTTACCAAGATTATCTTTGGTGTTCAATATGTAGACCTTTCATCCAAAAACTTTGAAGTAATTTACTTTAGTTTTTCTGTTATTTCATAGTTCATAGGGTGTCTTTTTCAAAATAGGTTTAATTAAAACTCTATTAATTATATAGCAAGCTTTATTTACAGCTTCTGCCCAAAAATATATAGGTAGGATATATTTATTTAACATAGTTCTAGCTATTTATTATTTCTACAATCCCATTCTGTTGAGGTGTTCTTGGTGCAGAGAAGGTATGTTTAATACCCATGTTTGATCAAAAGGAATCAAATTCTTGATTCTCAAATTCTCCACCATGATCACTTCTCAATGAGATTATATTAAAACCTTTTTCATTTTGAATAGATTTGCAGAAACTTTCAAATAAAGTAAAAGATTCATTTTTAAATCTCAAAAATAAAGTCCAAGTAAATCTAGAATAATCATCAACTAATACATAAACATATAATTTACCAGCTAATTTTGTTACTCTTGAAGGTCCAAACAAATCCATATGGATAAGTTCTAGAGGTTTAGATGTAGAAACTTTATTAACAAATTTGAATGATGATTTGTGTTGCTTTCCAAGTTGGCATGCATCACATAATCTGTCACTTTAAAATTTGAGACTAGGTAAATCAGAAACTAGATGTTTCTTAGATAATTTATGTAAAACATATGCATTGAAATGTCCAAGTAACCTATGCCAGATCCAAGATTCACTTACTTTAGCAGTCAAGCAGTTTAATTTTTGTTTACACAAGGAATTTAAATCCAAGGTATAGACATTATCAGTTCTTGGTGCCTTAAATTTAAACAGTTTATCTTTAGAAACAGTACAACAATTGTTAGTAAAATCAACAGTATATCCATCATCACAAAGTTGAGAGATACTTATCAGGTTGTATTTTAATCCTTGAACATAAATTACTTTGTTGATTGAGACTGTTTTTGGATCTCCAACAGTTCCAATGCCAATGATTTTTTCCTTTGGCATTGTCACCAAATGTGACAAGTCCTACTTCCTTTTGAGTGAGTAATGAAAAATTTAATGAGTTTCCACTCATATGTCTTGAGCAGCCACTGTCCATGTACCATATATCTTTTCTACTCTGGTGGCCTACTACCTGCAAAGACATTCAAACAAATTTCTTTGGTACCCATATTTTGTTGGGTCTGGGGGTGTTAGCTAGCATGATATGGGTATCCATATTTGCTTTATTCTTTTAAAATCAGCTGAATCATATAAGTCTTTTGAAACATATTATTTCTTAATACCACATATTTGAGGTTGCCTTAAGAAACGGTTTTTAGTTATATGTCCCTTTGTCCCACAAAAGTTACAATTAACCCTTTTAGAGCTAAGAACAAAATAATTTTTATATAGCTTAGGTTTTTCTCCTTTACTGCCAATTCCAAATCTATCCTTTTTAATGACAATTTTTCCAAGAATTTCATTTAATGAATTCTCTCCTTTTGTAAAAACCAATGCAGCTTGTTTGTAAGATTCTACTTCATCCTGCAGTGTTTTTATTCTTGATTCAAAATTAATATAGTTAGTGTTAATAGAATTGTATTTATCAGTTAATTCCTTATGTTGTTTCAGAATTGTATCTCTTTCATCTGAAACAGCTTTATGTATGTTTTTTAGTGACTTATATTTCTTAAATAGTGAGTCATATCTTTCTTCAAGCATATTGCAGTAGGCTGCAAGTTTTTTATTTGTGTAGCTTGATTCAGAACTTGATTCATTATTTGAGTCAAAGGAGTAATATGAGTATGCCTCATCATTTTCTGCCATGAAACACATGTTTTCTTTTATATTGGTTTCTTCTTTCTCTGAGCTTGATTCAGGAGAGCTACTGGAGTCTTCAGATACACTCCAAGTGGCTTTCATAGCTTTCTTGTCTTTCTGCTCATAGTCATTTATTTTAAAGAATTTCTTCTTCTTTGTATCTTTTAATTGTGGGAAATCTGGTCTAATATGCCCAATCTTCTTGCATTCATATCATCTTACTTCCTTATCATCTCTCTTAAAGGATTTTTTGAACTCTCTTTTCTTGCTGTATAATTTTCTAAATTTTTTGGCTAGTTGATCTAATTCTTCATCTAAGTTTGATGAGTCAGAGCTCTCTGATTTAGCTTTGACTTCTCTGCTTTTCATCTTTATTCTTCTACTCTGTGATGATACTTTTAGGGCAGTATCTTCTCTTTTGATAATCACTTTATATTCATTAGCTTCATCTTCCATCTCAACTTCATACATAATTAATGTTCCAATCAGTTTTCTCATGGTTAAATCTTTGATAGGTGTCGACTGTGTGATTTATGCAGAGATTCCATTCCATTTTGTAGGCAGTACTCTCAATAATTTTAAAGCTTGATCAGATTACTTAATGGGATCTCCCAGGGCAGTTATTTTATTGAAAATTTCTTTCAATCTTCCATTCATTTGAGTAATACTCTCACCTTCAACCATTCTGAATGTATCAAATTTAATCTTAGCAGTTTCATATCTCATTTCCCTGATATTGTTAGTTCCTTCATAAGCAACAGCAATAGTTTTCCATATTTCATATGCTGTTGGTAATTGAGATACTCTGTTAAACTCATCAGGTCCTAGACCACATATAATTTTATTCATTGCTTTAAAATTCATATCATATTCTTCTTCAGTAGCTGCACTCCATGTTTCAGGTTTTTCTGGTATTTCATATGGAGTTATAATCTTATAATAGACTCTGTATCCAAGATTTTTCAGATAGATAATCATTCGAGACTTCCAGTATCCATAATTTTTTCCATTGAAGTACGGTGCTCTGACCATAGACATTCCCTCTATTGTATCAGTCATGATGCTCTGTTGTATAATCTTTAAATGCTTCTAGCTTGCTAAGGCTCTATCAGAAGCTCCACCTCTGATACCAATTGTTGGATCTTGAATATACAGATTATACACAAGAGGGGTTGAATTGTGTCTTTTAGATTTTTTGTTAACTCTTCGATTGAAAAAGTTCTATCTTCTATGCTTTATCATATTTGATCATGCAGCATAATAAGTAAAAGCAGGGACACATTGATGTATAGTGGTTCGGGGAACATAAGGCCCCTAGTCCACTCCACCAATGCTCAACTCCACAAGCTTGGTGATTTTCACTATTTGGTCCTCATTTCAATCGACCGGTTCACAATTGAGTACAGGCAGTTGGCGCCTTTACAATCCAAGGAAAAACAAAGCCTTCTGGTTCAAACACAAACCTACAAAGCTTAGTACGAGAATTTGGTTACTCAAGAATAGAAAGAAAAGATTTTCGTATTTTTAAAATACTTTCCAGATGTTCTTCACAATTGCAACAGCATGCAATTGACAGCAGATGGATCATCGCCTCTAGAAATATTGATTTTCAAGTCGAAGCAGTTCTGAGTCGATCTGGTTGTAGTAGATATAGAGATATAATTCACAACTTCAGCAATAGTAGATCCAAAGTAGATATTTTATGTAGAACAAGTGAATATTCTATCGAGTTCCTTCTTCTTTTTAAAATAAACAGAGCTTTGATGCTCCTTTTAAATCAGCATAACAGATGATTTTTGCAGTCTCTGTTTTCCACCTTTTTTTGAATAATAGATTGATCACTACACACTTGTGCCTGGTGTTTCAGAGAAAACATATATAATAAAGAAGAGCATATTCCCTGCAAATTTAGATCCATAAAAGTCGCCTTTTTATTCGTGATATTCAAAAATTTGAATTTACAAAGTAGTCGTAACTTCCCTGAAGACTCAGCATAAAAATCTCCTTTTAATTCGATCTTTAATCCATTGATAAAATGTCTTTGAATCGGTCAAAGTCATATTTTAAAATCGACTTTAAATCCGGCTTGAAATCCGCCTAACAATCAGCTTACTGACCGTTGCATAAAAATATCATCTTTCAAACTTTCTGATGCCAAACGTAAGGTTGATGATGTGGCCTCCAAATGTAGGGTTGACAACATAAGGTTGAACATAAATGTAGGGTTCATGTTACTTTCTTCAAATGTAAGGTTGATCATAAATGTAGGGTTGATCATCCATACTTTTTCTTCAACTTTCAAACGTATGGTAAAAGATCCATACTTTTTCTTCAAATTTCAAACGTACGGTAAAAGATCCATACTTTTTCTTCAAATTTCAAATGTACGGAAAAAGATACATACTTTTACTTGATCCATAATTTTCCAAGAAAGTATGGTTGTTTACAAAATTAAGGTTGATGAACCATAATTTTGAGAAACAAACGTAACATTTAATATTTACGTACGGTTCTCCTTACATACTTTTCTGATAACCCAAACGTAAGGTTCCTTCCTAAAGTAAGGTTCTTCTTCCATATTTTGTCGATAACATATGGTTGATTAACCATACTTTTCTCTTATCTCAAAAAGTATACATGATTTTCATCCTTACACTACGTTTATCCACGTAGGGTATGAACAGTGATTCCAGGACACGCTAAAGCAGATTACGACTAAGTAGCGCATGAACAGTGTTTCCAGAACACGCTAAATACAAATACTTTAACAATAAATTCCCATAATTTCAAGAGTAAAATAAAATGTTAAATTCCTGCAAAATACTAAATAAAATCATTAGAAAATAATTAAGGGTATTTGTGAGCATCAAAATTATCATAAAGAGTCAGGGTATTATTTTCAATAATCTCCCCCTTTAAATAACATTATTATGTATTGTTGAAAACAATACTTTTCTCAACACATGGTTATATTAGCCTTAGGGAAAGGTGATATTTATCCTGAGGTCATGGTGATATTTATCCTGAGGTCATGACTATATTACCCTGAGGGCATGGTTACATTTATCCTGAGGGTAGGGTTATGATTATCCTGAGGGCATGGTTCTGATTAGCTCAGAATTAAATTATGTTGAATTGTTAAAAGAACATTAAAATGGAAATATAACTAGTGGTGATAGTTACTTTGAGTACTTACTATTTTGCTGCATTTTATTATTGCACACTATTGTTGCACATCTTCACCGACAGTTGGGCACGGACCTTTGGTGGTTGCCTACTGGGATTTATTTCTCACACCCTATTTGTGTCATGTCTTCGACCCAAACAGACTATATTTTTTTAGGTGTCGATAGGGGAATGGGTCCTTGTACAGGTACATGATTTTTGCAGAGGATTAGGAGAGCATGGTACTGAGCTCAGGCTTGCGATGCTGCTGAGTTCCTGTTGCACTGTTCTGTTTTGTTTTGCTGCACTTTTACATTGAGTTGTATTGTATTGTATTGCAGTGTATCCTGTTATGACTACTTTCATAGAATTAGTGATATGCTACATCTTTATATATATGACTGCTGGTTCTCATTTACTTCAGTTGTCTATTTCAGTTGTATATTGTTTCTACTTCTATTGTTGTATGTTATTTATCTTTTTCGCTACGCTACACTCTGACAAATGAGGGCATAGTTTCCCCACTATCAGACATGGGCCCTTGCTGCTAGTCGGTAGCCTCTGGCGTTTGGGGAAATGCGCTTGAGGTCATGTGACCAACTGGGTTCGGGGAACCCGTTGAGTGGCTTCTAGATCTAGGATGTTACAAATACAATGAAAATCATACAATATCAATAGTAAAGAACTCAATAAGACTCGAACTAGAGACCAAGACCCCACAAGGCTACTACCACTGAGTTGTATCCTAAGGAAAATAATAAGGATAATAATAGATATAATAGTAATAAAAATTATAATAATTACATGAAGATAAATATATATAATTAAATATATTAAGAATAGTATATAAAGTTAAAAATAATTAAGTGAATAATACTAATAAAATTATACATAATATAATATAATAAAACTAATAAAAATAAAATTTAATAAGAATTAATAATATCAATAATTAATCAAGAGAATTCCTGGATATGGATCATAATGAACCATTCCAATTAAATAAAATAAATATGAGTAGATTACAGAGGAAAGTTATATAATATGAGTATTTACATCACTCTCCATGTTCAAAGAATGTAAATAAAACAAACTATCATTCAATCCATGGGACTAAAATGAGTCACGATCATCAATCACCTTTTTATAAAGTGTATTTTCCACCTTGTTTTCTTCCCAAAATACATCTGAAATGATAGTGTGCATCTTTTCCATCTTTTTCAAATAGTTACTCCATGAGGAATAAAGTTTCCATGAAACATTTAGTGACCTCTACCTAACCAGATTGACCATCAGCATGGAATCAGTCTCAATCCATAAATCAAACTAATGAAACTTCCATGCATGTTTTACCACATAGATAATATCCTAGGTCGCAACCTCAAAAGCAATGTGATACCCAAGAAAGTAAGAGAAATTTCCCTTATTGAATCTTCTATTGGTTCTGAAAATACAACCACAACCCACCAAGCTAGGGGAGCCTCTAACTGCACCATCCACATTTTCCATAATGTAAGGGGAAATAGTGAAATCCATATAATATATTTTTAACATGGTGGATTTCTAGGAACACCTTTCACACTAAGAAAACATGATATAATAAAGTCATTAAGACAAGTATTCATAGACATAATTATAAATTTAGTAGCCAGTTGAATATAACTACAGATATAAGTTCAAGTTTCACAAAATTTCATGAAATTATAGTCAAAATGAATTTAATTATAAGGTTTCCAAATATAATGGAAACTTATAACCACTGCAATGAAAAATGGTTCTGTATTTTTTAGCATAATGTAAAATCCATAACAAAATCCATAAAAGAATGTATATTATCTCCCAAAGGTGGATCTAAAATGAATCTATTAAAAACAAATCCCCAAATATCTCCAGCATACTCATACTAAAATAATACTTGGTTACAAGTATCATGGGCCTTTATATATATCTAAAAAATAGACATGATATGTAATCCCATAATGGAAAAATGGTTATTGGTGGGTAGTCTATTATACCAAATTATCCAAATAATAATTAACCTAAAATAAGTAATGCACATTCTTTGGAATCTTTTAATCTAGGTTGGTTTAGAGTCTAAAAAACACAAATATATGAATAAAAGAGTAAATATTTGAGTATTCCCATCCTTGTAGGAATCCATATTCAAGGTATTTATCAATAAATTTTTAGTTTCAAATATTCTCAATGAAATAAATTAGAATAAAGGATTCAATATCTTCTAGGCATGTAACAACCTCCCTAGTATTTAGGTTGGAAAAATCTTATGGAATCTAGGAAGCAGCACCAATGGGGCTGACCAACCATTTTGTGGTCCATAATGAATATCTCACTTTGTGTGTGAGTTTTATTTTTTGTCAATGGATAGAAATGGTCAATGAAATAAAAATATTTCATTGATTTCAATATGATAAAGATTTTATAAAGAATAAACTAATGGAATGTTCGGTTGAAGTATCCAAGATTGGTAACAAAGTTGATGTTTCTTGGATAAATGAATGAATGAATAAGAAAGGAAGTACTCAAGTGTTATTATCTCAAGAAAGGTGAAAGTTATTTTTGAATAATTTAAGTTAACTTATGATGATTGATGAGTTGTTCCTAATATCAAAACATGTACTTGATTTTTAGAGAAAAAAAATTTCATCATTATGAAATTTTCCTTCAAGAGTTTCCTTAATAAGTTTGTTAATCCAAATGGACTGAGAAAGTGAAGGTGATCAAATGAAGTTGGTCAGACTAAGGTCATCGGATGATGATTTTTGAGTAGCACCATCGGAGGTAGGTTTACAAATTCTTCTATAAGATGGATTTTACATTATAAAAACTTTCCAAAGTCATATAACATAGTCCATCATATGTACCAAGATGTAAATTACAATTTTAAATAGGAAATTTTGGGCATCTACCAAAGGAACGTTCACACTGATATCGGACTGATGTGAACAGACTGAGATGATCATCTGACTGGTGGAAATAAATGTTTGGATGATTACATTCATAGTTACATCAGTCATATAATTATTGTACAAATCATATCATATGTTTCTAAGTGAAGTGTTCTTCATTGATCAAATATCACAATGCTTTATCACTATAATTTAAGATGAAGTTATAACAAAGGAAAGAGTCTCTAAAAGTGAGTTCAATTAGTTTAAGTAAAAAAGGATAAATTGAGGATTGGTTTCACAATTTTCAAGTCATGAATATATTAATTTTGTGGGGGGACTCAGTGGAACTATGGTTCATAAACATTGTGAAGTTCTCCTTGAAGTTGACTGAAGATATATACGAAGTCCATCAGATTGACTTGTACAAAGATCAATATGTGAAGTGAATAAGTTGAAATGAGTGAATGAAGAAAGTTTTTATGAGGTTTTAGATGATGAAATAAAGTAAAAATAATTCATACAAGCTTGGTGTGTCATCAGACAAACTCTACCAGAAAGAAGTTCTCAAATGATCAAGAGCAGGTTTCCTAATGCAATCAAAAGTTAGAGGAAATGTGTGAAGATCATCGAATGAAGAGATTACCAAATTATTGGAGATGGGTTTCTAAATCATCATATGCAGATGAAGTTTTTGAAGTATAATTAAAACATAATAATGTTTGTGAAGATGAAAGATAAAGGTTTTCAAATGATTGTACAAAAGTTTTCTAACATTGTTAGAGGAAATATGTGAAGCATTTCATCAGTCAGAGGAAGTATCTTGAGAAAGATTTAGATATTTTTATACAAAGTTGTATAGGAACACCAAATAAATTTTTACCAAACATGAGACATGTTATGAATTTATACTGAATGTAAGGTTCAAATAACTTTATGACATTTTTATAAAGTCATCTAAAATGATGATGTTGAGATAAACATTTAACGTATGTTTATCTAGAGAAGTTAAGGAAGTTTTTAGAAGTTACTTAACACTGAGTTTTAGGAATTTTAAATAAATTAGGAGATTTTTATAAACTTTAATAAACCTCAAGAAGATTCCAAAAGAGTTTATAAGCCCCTCATGAAATACTATTGAGCAGAAGTTTTGAAATTCAAAGTTCTGTTGAGCGGGAAAAAGTATTTGAGTTCCCACACAAACTTCTAGAAGCGAACATATATAATGGGTTTAAATAGTATGAAGTGGTTTTAAATACTATTTACACATGTAAAAATCTAATTTATTGTAGAAAAGTTATTGGATGGGTACCAAATGAAGAGTTAAAACCCAAAGTTTCAGTAGTGTAAGATTCCAACCATGGAATTTATTGGTTTAAGAAGAAAGTTGTGTGGATGTGTGTTATGTTGAAGAATTGAAAAACCATAAGAAAGTTTTGGCCATGAATCATGAGATCAATTCTCATTTGGGTAAAAATTTCAAAATAATAGGTACTAAATGAAGTAGGGGGTACCGGATGAAGCAATAGTGCATCGACTGAAGAGAAGAAAAAATTGTATGAAAAGGATCAGATGTATAGGTATTAGATTGAGTAGAATCTATTAAACAAATAAGTAGCACCAAATGAACATGTACCAAATGATTGAGAATAATTAAGGATCATCCAAATATCGGATGGAATTTTCTTATCAATTGAGGGTTAGATGAACATAAAAAGGAATAGAGACCGGATGAATTATCACTAGCAAAACCGTCATCAGATGAACATTAATGGATAGACAAGATCAAATGGAGGATCGGATAGACAAGTTTTGGATAAAGGAAGATGTGAAACTTTTATTTTTATGTTGATAATAATAAAAGTTGTTTGATCATTTTTTTACAGGTAACAAAGTGAAAAAGAAGGAAGTGAAGAACAAAGTTGCACTATGACATCCAACAGAAGTATCATTTGGTGTAATACATTATTAGAGTTACAATGTACATTGATAAAAAGTTGAATACTATCTTAAATATGTTTTATAAAGAACCAACAAGGGGATACAAGTTGGATGAGGTCATCACCAGTCTAGGGAGTCATGGTTATTTCTATCCCACCTCATAAAGTTTATAGACTCACACTTAGGAAAAGGATTATTTTCTGGACAATCCACTATACTTGGTATCTCATTAAAGTATAGAATTAATGTACTATTCATCACTATACATGTAAAGGACTATCTACTCTTATTAAGAAATAAACCTTGTAAAAATATCATGTTCCATCTTTTTTTTATTTTTATATACTTGCATACGATAAGGAAAGGATGATATAAGAATCAAGATCTTAAAGAGGTATAGGGATAAAAATTTGAAATTTCTTAAAATGTTCCCAACACTAATTCACCCCCCCACACCCCACCCCCCTCAGTGTTGAGTATATCTCAAAGTGGTACTCTCAATTGGTATCAAATATAGGCTCATATCTATTATATTTTATACATTTCCTTAATTATATTTTAAAGATTTAAGTTTATTTCCTATATTAATAATGAATTTTAGTTTTTTTGAAGACTCAATTATCTCTAAGAAGAATTATATTTTTACCAACAATATAATGAATAGGAGAAAGAAAGAGAAAAGAAAGCTAAATAATATATCCCTCTTATCTAAAGAAGAGGAAGTGTCAGATTCTCTCTACCTTTCTAACAATGAATATAAATATGGCTTGGAAGGTGAAGAAAAGGTGGCTCAAGTTTCCACCAAGGATAAGGAAAATGTTTCTACCTCATGTGAATCAATTGTGTTAAGTGATCATGAGGTATGTGAAATTTCTTATACAAATAGTCCTAAAAAAGAAGATAATAGCATAAGTAGTGATAATTATCAATCTACAACTTATCAAGATATATCAGTTGATATATTGAAATATATTTTGTGTTTTGTTCCCAAAAAAATATTCTCTCTTATTTGTGGGTTATTTAAAAGTATATAGGAAGAGATCACCCAGCTGTAAGAAAAAGTAGATAACAAGGAGAAGGCTTTTCAAAGAAATATTTTGTAATACATAAAGTTATCCAAATAGGTTAGAGCCTTTGAATAAATAAAAATAGAACTTGAAATAAGTTCCTTGAAATTAGAATACAAATTTATCAAAGAAGTTTAATAGAAATATGGATTCAAAAAGAATCAAGAAGAAAATGTCCATTCACTTGAAGAAAAGATGAAAAATATCATTGATGTTAAGGATTTACAATTGGAAGTAAAATCTAATAAGATCAAGGAAATTGACTCTATTACAATAAAAAAGTTAAGTTTCATGATGAGAAAGTTGAAAGAATGAATAAGTTTTTTAAGAAAATTTTATTATGATAGAAGATCGGAAAAAAAAACCCTTAATATGAGATGTCTAAAATTAGAAGTTTAGTTGGATAATTTTTATATGAAACATGTTGAGACTTCACAAAAGAAATACGTTTTTACAGCTTCTCAATTCTAATTGGATGATTATAAGGTTAAAAGACATCCAATATGTGATAATAATATCATGACCTTGTTTAATGATCTATCTCAAGTAGAAATGAAGAAAGAGGTACCATCTTCACCGTATTGTAATAATGTTTCTAAATCTATTTTCATGAAAATTTCAGGTTAGAAAACAAAATTGTTATAAGTTTTGATGAATAAATTTGATAATAAGTCTACCACCATGACTAGGGTGGATAAGATAAAGAGTGTGGAATCTAGTTCCCACATGCAGTAGGATCCTTCTACCACAGCGATCTGGATTCATCTTCCTGGCCTTCCACTGCCTTTCCAAAATCCAGTGTTACTCCTGTCGATAGGTAACTCCATAGGACGCTTTCTTTATGCTGATCGGCGGACTTCTTCCCTGAAACATCCGATTTTGGAATGGCTATGTGTTGAAATGGATCTATCTCAGCCTCCTCCTGAAGTCATGTGGATTTTGATTGAGGGGGAGTATAGGTATTGCCAACCGATTTTCTACAAATCTTGGACTAAGTTTTTCTGCTACTGCAATCGATAGGGTCATAGTCTTCTTGAATACAAGATGAAGGCTACAGGTTCTAATGTGGTCGACCCCTCTGGTCGGTCTGCTGGGCCTGGTTCCCAGGTGAGTGCTTCAGGGGATTCTCATAAGGAGGGTCATCTGGCTGTACAGGATAAGGGGGGTCATATCCCTTTGGGTGAGGACCACTTCAGGCAGGTTCCTTTGGGCACAGGCCAGGGGTATTCTTCGAGTGCAGCCAAGAAAGGTGGTCCAGTGGTTTTCGGGCCACTTGTTTCAGAGGTTTTTTATTGGTTGCATCGTGATCTAGGTGCAACCAGCTCGGGTGAAGACGTGCAAGGTTGTGTGGTGGTGAATGAGAAGAGGCCCCTTCCTATGGTTGCGGATCAGGTCAGTCAAAGGGCGGAGTAGACAGTGAGGGAAACCCCCTGGGAATCTACACAGGCCTTCCAGGAGGTTGCTCATAAAACATCTAATGATGTCATACTGAAGGTTGATGCAAGGGTCATGGTTCCAAGGAGGCCTCTCAATGGCTAGCTTTGGAAGACAGTCCCAACCTTTTCCAATATATGGGACGTGGTCTTGAGAAGATAGGAGTCTCGGCCAAGACTAAGCAGGCTTCACATACCACCTCTTATGCGGAGAAAATCTTAGCAGGGGGGCTAATCGGGACCTCCCAGAACTGTTATGCAGTGCTTGCTGAAGATCAGTGCCTCAATTGTGAGGAGGTTGCAGGGGTGGATCACGGTCAGGACCTTGTAGCAGATGCAGAAACATCCCAAGAGGAAATGTTCGAGGCCTCAGACATTTACGAGCCCAAGGAACTAGTTATAGAGGAGGACTATTTTAGATCCTCTATGTGCAAAGGCAAGAACAAAGTCTTGGATTCTGATGGCTTTATCTTGAACAAACGGAGGGCGCGCAGAAGGAAGGACTACTCCAACCTCCCCAGCCCTCCTATTACCAGATCTATTGGAAAGGGAAAGTTGTCCCTGAAGGCCTCTACAAAGTCTGGCAGCTCAACCCTGAACAAGTCCAAATACCTATTCTAACAGGAGGTGGCCACCATCTCCAAGGACCCGGTTCTGGTAAGTTGTGATATTTCTTTTCTTGAGTCTTCTTAAGGCGGTGTGGAGCTGAGGGGCCAGGGGCAGTAATGTGAGGAGGTTTCAAAAGCTGACCCACAGCACCTAATGGTCTCTGTGTTGGAACATAGGGATCTACTCATGTATTTGGATGAGGAATTGTTGGAGTAAACTTTGGATATCAATGATTTGAAAGAAGAATAGACCGATCCATGTGGCTACTACAAAGGAGCAAGGCGAGTGGGCTGACAAGCAGGCACGCATTCTGCTTAGAGGCTGCAACTTGGGGAAGATTAGCAAAGAGGATTTCAAGAAATCCTGGGAAAACATGGCTCTTCTTTTTTAGGGAACCTTGAAGGACTTCCCTAGAACTAAGGTAAATGATACTCCCTAGGTTTTTTTTAGGGAAAACACTTCCAAACAACTCACTCTTTTCTTTAATAGATCTGTCATATCATTTGGCTCCTAAACTATCTAGTTGTGAGGGTTCCCACTTTCCCCTTAAAAGTGATTTCTCTTTAATAAAAAATTAATTTTGGATGGATGGAATCCCATATAAAGTGGTAAAATCTATAGGATACAAAGCAACATCCACGGTGTAAGAAAAATCTGAAAACTTCTAGTGGTTTTGGAAAGTTTGAAAATACCTATGATGTTGGAAAAGTTGGTGGTTATAAGGTTGGAACATGATCATCTCAACATGTATCCAAATTTGATAAGAAAATAAGATCATATAAGTTGTCTAAGAAAGGGTAAGTGACCTTGTGAAGTAATTAGAATAATTTTGTAAACAAAAACTCTCCCATGAAGACTTCAAGAAGTAAAGGTGAGAAGAGTTTGGATTTTAAATCCAAGAAGTTGAAGAAAAGTGAAGCATCTAAAAGAACTAATCATAAATATGTTACTCAGAAGAATCCATGTGGAAGATCCAAACTTTTTTCTAATATTCCTAATGATATATTAGTTATCTGGCCAAAAATATTTGGAAAGAATGAGTAAAATGGAATAAGTACAAGTAAAGTCTAGCGCAAAAGGGAAAAAAAATATTCCACATAAAGGTAAATAATTTCTATGTGTGATGGTTGTTCACACTATGAAAAATTATCCTACAATAATTCCATCACAAGAAAAGTTCTTAAATAAGATAAAAGTTGCACTAGGTGATACATTTGATTTAAAATATATTGCATAAATAGATTCACACAAAAAGAAATTGAAGAAATGATGATATCTGTGCATCCCTGATTAGAACTGAAGTTTGGATTTTCTAGCATGGAGAGTGGAGGAAAAGGAGCAACCTGGTTGATAAAATCATCTCGACCTTGTTGTTCACATTATGAAGCGAGGAAGAATAATCTTATTCCATTAACCTTTTTGTTTTTTATTTATTCTTTGAAAAAAAGGAATTGAAGGTGAGGCATGTTCTCAGGAGGAGAACTTGAGAAAGAGGAATGGATTCCAATTTTGGTCATCCAAGATAGGAAAGTTTCCCTCCTAGAATTTTTTCTAAGATGGTTTAATGAAATATCATATGAAATATTCATCCTTAGTGAAGATGTGGAAATTTTCAAAAGTCTGTAAAGCAACATAAGGAAGATCTATTTTTATGATTTTGTAACATGGAGTTACAAAATCATTTATATTGAATATTTTCATCATTATTAAGGTCGTAAGAAAGGTATCTCTAAGGGGGTGAATTTAGAGAAAGTTGTGGTTGCTTCTAGAATTATTATCTCATACAAATCTAATTATTCTAGAAATTGCTTTAAGATCATGTTATTGGAAAATGTACAATTTTTATGTTAATCTCTCATCCTTTTTTACAAAACTTATAAACTTAATATAGAGGGATAGAAATTGAAATAATCAATAACATAAGAAAATAGGAAGCATGAAAGTGATCCAAGGCCACTTATCCTGTTTGTTTCATTTGAATTTTTTAATTTGTTTGTTGAAGTGAGTGTCGGATTTTCATGTTGATCTATATTAAAAATGTTTTATATCAAAATTAATATCTCCATACTATAATAAAAGTGGAAAAACCTTGAATAAAAGTTTGTGAGTCTCATTTTATGAGGTATCAAGATCATTTGGTAAGGGTAAACTTTTTTATCTAAATAAAATCCTCTTGTTTTCTATATAGATCAAGGCTCACACAAACATAGAGTTAAATGATGGGTGTAAAATTTAATAGAATTAACTGATACCCTTTTCTCATGAAATTTTTATTTTGTTTCAATAAGGGGGATAGAATTTGGAATAAAGGTTTGGAAAAGTAAATGGGATAGAAAGAAGAGAAGGATTAACATATTGACATATTAATTTGAAAAGTTCTTTGAATGTATTGTCAATAAATAAAAAGGGGGGATTTAAGAGTCCACTTTTTGTGTGAGTTTTATTTTTTTTAGTGGATGACAATGTCCAATGAAATATAAATATTTCATTGATGTCAATATATTGAAGATTTTAGGGAGAATAATTTTTTGGAAAGTTTGGTTGAAGCATCCAAGATTGGTAACAAATTTGATGTTGCTTGACTGAATGAATGAAGAAGAAAGGAAGGTCTTGAGTTTTATTATCTCAAGAAAGGAAAATTTTATTTTGAATAATTTAAGTTAACTTATAATGATTTATGATATGTTCCTAATGTCTCAAACATGTACTTTATTATTAGAGAAACATATTTGTTTTCAAAATTATGAAATTTTCCTTAAGGAGTTTTCTTAAGAAGTTTGTAAAGACAAATAGATGGAGAAAACGAAGGTGGTTGGATGAAGATGATCAGACCAAGGTTATTGAATAAATATTTCTGAGTAGAACCATCAAACACAGGTTTCCATATTATTTTATTGGATGGGGTGGATTTCAGGAAAAATTTCCAAATTCATTTAACATAGTCTATCAGATGAACCAAGATGTAAAGTCCAATCAAATAGAGGAAAGTTTTGATGACCACTAAAGAAACGTTCATTCTAACATCAGAATAATATGAATGGATTGGTTCAATTAACCTAATGAAAAAAAATTGATGTTTGAATGATTATATTCATAGTAAAATTGGTTAGATAATGATCGGACAAACCATATCAGATGTTTCTAAGTGAAATGTTCTTCATTCATCAAAAATCACAGTACTTTATTGATGTGATTCAATATAAATTTATAATTAAGGAAAAAGTCTTTGAAAGTGAGTTTAATCAGTTTAAGTCAAAAGGAAAAATTAAGGAGTGTTTTCACAATATTCAAGTCAGGAAGATAATAATGTTGCAACGAAACTCAGTGGAACTATGGTTCCTAGACATTATGAAGTGCTTGTTGAAGTTGACTGAAGAGTTGTACAAACCCCATTAGTAAAAATTTTATAAATAATAAGATGAAAAGTGAAGAAATTAAAATGAATTAATGAAGTGTTTATGAGGTTTTAACTGATGAAAAAATTAATGATTCTACCATATGAGCATAGTGTGCCATCAGAAAGATTCTACCAGATAGAAGTTCTTGAATGATAAAGAATAGGATTCCTAACACAATCAATAGTTAGAGGTAATGTGTGAATAACATTGAATGAATATATTTATAAATTATCAAAGAATATTTTTTGAATCATTATTCATAGAATAAGTTTTTGAAGTGGGTTTTCAGATAGAATAATGGATACAAAGATAGAAAATAAAGGTATAAAAATGATTGGATAGAAGTTTACTAACATTGTTAGAAGAAACATGTGAAGTGTGTCATTAGTTATAGGAAGTATCTTGAAAAATATTTCAATATGTTCCTACAAAGTTTTAAATTAACATCATATGGAATAGATTTTATGAAGTTGTACCAGATGGAAGGTTAAAATAACTTTATAACATTTTAGTAAAGACATCTAAAATGATGATTCTAAGTTGAACATTCAATGTATGTTTATCTAGTGAGGTTAAGGAAGTTTACATAAGTTCCATAAAACTGAGTTTAAGTAATTTTGAATAAATTATGGAACTTTCAAGAAACATCAAGAATCCTCAAAAAGATTCTATTAAATCTAAGAAGTGCCTTGTGAAATACAATTGAGTGGAAGTTTTGAAATTCAAAGTTACATTGAGTGGGGAAATATATTTGATTTCCCATCCAAAATTCTATAAGTGAACCTATATAAAGGATGAAATAGTAAAAAGTGGTGTTAACTATTGTCCATGCATGTAAAAAGATAAATTGTTACAGAAAATGTATCAGATAGGTACCAAATGAAGAATTAAAATCCAAATTTTTAGCAAGGTAATTTTCCAACCACGGAATTTATTGATTGAAGAAGATAGTTGTGAAACTGTGTGTTATGTTGAATAATTAAAAAACCATAAGAAAGTGTTGGCCATGAAGCGTGATAATAATTATAATTTGGTCTAAGGTTTCAAAATAAGTGGTACTAGATGAAGCAGGGGGTTCCAAATTGAGAAATAGTGCATTGGCTGAAGGGAAGAACATGATATAGAAAAAGGATCAAATACATAGGTATTGGGATAAGCAGGAGCTATTGGATGGTGCATTAGCACTTTATAAATAGGTATCATATGATTAAAAATAAGTAAGTATTATCCAAATATAGGATAGAGTTTCTTTATCAATTGGAGATCAGAAAAATAGAAAAAGGAAGAGAGACTGAATAAATTGTCACTGGGAAAACCATCACTAGAAAAACACTATTAGAGAAAATATTAGATGGATGATTGGGTAGATAGGTTTCGAACAAAGGAAGATAATCATCTTTCAGTTTGCTTCTGAGAAGAAGGAAATTTGTGTGCTCTCTACTGTGAAAATATCAAAGTGGAGAAGAAGGAAGTTAAGAATAAAGAAACATTGTGACATCCAACAGAAGTCTCATCTAGTGGAAGACTTTATTGGTGTTACAAATTACCTTAAGAAAAATTTGAAGAGTGTCTTCAGTGGGTAGTATAAAGAACCAGTAAGGATCTGCAAGTTGGATGAGGTCATTACCAGTTTAGGGAGACAGGGTTATTTCCATCCCCCTCATAAAGTTTAGGGACTCACACTTAGGCTAAGAATTATTTTCTAGCAAACTCATTTTACTTGTTATCTCATTATATTGTAAAATCTATGTATTGTTCATCACCATATACGACAATGACTTGGTACTCTTATTGAGTAGTGAACCTTGTAAAAATATCATTTTCCATATTTTGCTTGTTTTTATATACTTTCATATGATAAGTAAAAGATAATAGTAGAATCAAGATCCTAATAAGTCTAAGAGGTAAAGTGATAAAAATTTAAAATCCCTTAAAAAAATTCAAACACTGATTCACCCCCCCCCCCCAATGTTGATTATATCCCAAAGTGGTCCTCTCACAGAAGTTTTGAGAGTACTAGATGGAGGTAACACATTTCACCTAAGGTAATATATATGGATAGTAGTGTCTCAAGGAAGGAAACACTTTTTAACCTAGATAGAAGAACCAACCCTACTACAACTTGTCAACAGATCTTTTTTTTAGTATGGAAGAAGCTGACTCAGATTAAAGAAGGTACCAAAAAAAGATGGCAATAAGGGATTCATTAAAAAGTCCCAAGTTATTTATACCAAGGGCCTTAAGGATAATAGGTCTGATGCATTTTCCCCATACCTCCATGGAACCCTTCTTTTTAAAGATAATACTAGTCCAAATGAAATTATTAATATACCTCTCAGGACTTTTAATGAGGCCTATGGGTCATTTATAGATGTGGAATTCATGGATAAGCATAGAAGCGGTAATTAAATTAACAAGACAGATACAACCACCTTGAGAGAGGTACTTACCTTTATAACTTGCAAGTTGTGTAGTGATGTTACTGTCAATATCTTCCAGATAAGAGGCTTTATCTCTCCCAACAAAGAGTGGGATGCACAAATACTTGAATGAAAATTTCCCATGCTTGACCCCCAAGAGTCTAGAAATTCTAGTATTCCTGTCTACAGTCATATATTTTCTAAAAAATAACATGGATTTATCCTAATTAATGGACTATCCTAAAATAGACTGATAGTGAGAGAATATATCTTTGATAGCAGTAAGGGAGGTGTCATCAAATCCATAAAATATGAGTAAATCATTAGCATAAATAAGATGAGTTGAATCTCTTAAGTTGGAGGAATCCATGATAGGGGAAATAACTCAAAATCCCATAGCTTTCATATAACACATTGTTTCGTAGTTCCTTTAAACGTGTGTTCTAGTTTTAAGAATCACTATTTCCAAGCGGTTTCCATTGGATTTATTTATGGAACTAGAAACTTCCAATAGTTCTTTATCCAAAGGGGGCATACTTTCCAAAGTCAGGCGTTCATTAAGTTTGAACTTTACAATATTTAAGAATGTGCATTATTTGAGAGGATGGGAGGTCAGACTCATCACACCCTTTTGGGAGGAATTATTGTCTACTTCGGGACTCTCTTTGTAAATTTAAGATATTTTCATGAATCCTTATTAATTCACCAAGCATAACATAAGTTTCCCTTGGAATTTACAATCACTTATTAACATGTGTAAAATTTAGAATCATCATTATGCATTCAAGGTTCTTCATTAATAGAAATATCTGTATGTATTCGAGGTTTTACATCAATGTTATCCTCTAATATACTAATTATAGATTCTTTTAATAATTTTTGTGATGATACTGGTTTTTAAGCCACTTAGTGGGGCACTTTGAAATTTATTTTCATCCAGGGAGATGAAGGTTTGGTTTGATTTTGGGATTGTGCCCATAAAATGGGATACCTACATATCCTTGTAAAAGGAATCAGAACCTTCGTAGTTTGGTGCCACTGAATGGGACACATCATACCTTTTAAGGTCATGTTATAAGGACCTATCCATACAGTTTAATGTCATATGTTATGGACATCTAAGCGGAAGGTGCTCAGTAAAAACATAGTGTGGGATTTATACTGAAGCATCCCAATGAACTTTGGAAATAATATGGGTTTCCAAGTAGGATCAGACCTTGTTGGGAATATGGAACAAGGAGAACAGGGTTGATTTAGGGTATTGGGTTTGAACCTCAAGGAGGCTTCCTACATATCCCATATATATGGTAATCAAAGCCCACGTAGTTCGATTAGTCTCATAGGAGAGTATAGTCATTTTAGAGAAATGAGTTTGGGATTACTTCTTGAAAAGGATTCCTTGGTGACTTAAGGGTTTAATTTGAGGATTAACCCTAGGGAGGATGCCCGGATTAAGGGAATTAGGGTTGGATTACTGAAGAGGATGTCCAGTGAGCTCAGGCCCTGAAAGGGATTCCTACGTATCCTGGTTTGAATAGGAATCAGAGTTCTCATAGTTCTTTTAATTGTGAAAATGTTGTGACCATGACAAATATCTAAGCTCACATGAGTCATTCTTTGTGTGAGAAACAAGAGGATGTAAAAATATTCAACAAAGGCATTCACACTTTTAAAATTTTCCTCCTCCGTTGATGGAAGAGGGCGCACCTATGGTGTCCAAGGTGAATGAGGTCGAGGCAACCTGGTAAGAGGGCGAGGTGATGAGCCTTCCCTCTGTTCACTTTACATTGGAAAAGGGTCCAATAAAATGAGGAAGGGATGAAGGTTAGGGGATTACACCAGGATGGATACCCATGGTGACAAAGCCCAATGGGAGGGGAAAAGGGTAACAAAAGTCTATGTGCTCATATCTCCTCTGGTCTTTGGTATCGAAGAAGAGAGGAGGAGAAATGATGCCACCTCATGCAAGAAAATCTATGGGCTTATGCCAGGATGGTTACCCTAAAATTTATCCTAGTAGGGGAAGGGAGACTTATCCTTTTTTCAAAGGGGAGAAAAGAAAGTGTGAACTTTACCTTCCCTGCCAGAGACCTGAGCTTTTGGTCTATCTCTTTGAGAAGGGAGAGGCCAGGACCCAACCCTCCTCTAAACCGAGAACTTCCGAACACTATTTTTGGGAGAAAGGTCCATGTGACTATGGTTATACAACCTCACATACACTCCATGAATCCTAACCCCATTGTGAATCAAATGTGGGAAACCTCTAACTCTGGAAATACAAACCCAAATAGGAGACCCGCTGATGTGCCTTTCCCAAAGGTTTGATAAGTCAGGAGGTTTTGGTGGAGGTCTCAATAGAATCCCTTTAAAACAAGGGAGCCAAATAAGAATAAGCCTTTCTATGAATGTATTTGAGGAAGTCTTGATGGCTTGTAGACTGAAGAGAGTAAGTGAATCAAAAAGGGGCACCCAAGTAGAGAAGGACGCGCAAGTATGGGCACGCAAGTACACTTGGGTGACCTAATGTTCACTTAAGCGATGAACAACCTGTATGTTAATACTTGGGAGAGACCTTACTTGAGCCTTCAAGAGTAGTCATAGGTGATCCCAGAAGTGGGGCTCTCAAGTTCCTGTGGGAGGAATGGGCGGTGCACAAGTGTTTCTAATTTGGGTAGGTTGGGTGCTTTAGGCACGCAAGCGTTATGGTTTTCAAACACTAAAAGGACTTAAGTACTATGATCATCCCTTAAATACTCCGCTCTAGGTGTTGAAGAACTAAATTGAACGTTTTGGAAGATTGGGGAGAAGTACTAGGGATTCTAGAGCAGTAATTGGGATTCAGGGAAATTCGTCCGTACAAATGAGGCCCCTAAGGGTCTATTTATAGGCAAATATTGGACCCTGGGTGAAAATAAAATGGGCGCGCGAGTAGGCTACGTGACATATGGGGGCACGCAAGTGGGATACGTGACATATGGGGGTGCGTAAGTAGGATGCACACCGATAGAGTTTTGGCTAGACTAAGGAAACCAAAAACTAATTCCTTTTGAAAATATTGATTTTTATTCATGTATTTTCTCCCTTTTCCTTCTAATGGATTCCCTTTATCATATTTTTTAAACTCTTTAACGAAATGGAGTGTCAAAAAAAATCCCCCACTCAAAATTGGATCTGAAATGAAAAGAGGATCCTATATTGAGGTAAAGTAATGAAGGAGAAAGAAAAGAGCATTGAAGCGTGCAAGTATTGGAACTCAAGTAGACTTGGGTGCGCAAGTTTGCAATGCATAAGATTTTTGGCGTGTAGGGTGACATGCATCGCTTATATATAATGTCTTCACTTCCTTGAAATGTCTCTCAACTTCTGAATTTTCAGCTCTCAGTGTGCAATTCTTTGTCTATTCAGGCGCTTGTGTTTCACCGTGCTTCTTCTGTATGTTTTTTAATTGTATGCTATAAGTGGGGTGCCATACTTGTGTGCCAATTTATACTTGTGTGCCAAGTTTTAAACTTGTGTTCCTTAATGACTGTGCCATTTTTTTGTAAAACACCAAAAAATGAACTTACTTTAAAAAGATGATTTCTATCTTTTTACAAGTTCAATGGCTCCCAAAATAATTGGAACTACTGATGAGATCAACAGCAATAGGATTGATGACATGATGAATGTCGTTGTTCATGATTACTTTGACATTTGTGAAACCACCCTTCCAGATTTAGAAAAATATTTGAAGAAGTATCATTTCAATTTTCCCTAAAGCACCTATCTTTCTTTGTATATCTATGGCCATTTGCAGGATGCTAATATTCCAGATCTAAAGAACTATTTCCCACATTCTTGGTTTCAAGATTATACCAACTTCTCATCAGCCAATGTTTCTATTGGGGGCTCATTCGCTAATGTTGGGACAGTAGAGAAAGCTCATATTATGCATCATATCTCGTGTGCTCTAGATTTGAAGGCACATACACCTGAGCTGCAGCCACACTGATATTCATCCATCTTTCGAGATTCGCAAACAGATTAGTTCAAGGGTTGGAATAAAAGTTAGGACTTCTGCCCAGGATGAGGTGTAAAACCCGCATGGATGTGGGCATACTGGGTGTGAAATACATGTGAAGAATTTATAGATGATTTTAGAGTCGTTTGGATTTATGAGGCTGTCTGGGTTGGGAAAACCTATGTGTATAGGAATGATGATTTTGTGCTGGAATTATTAAGTCGATGGAGCCCATATACTAATTCATTCCATTTAACACATGGAGAGGTAGGTATCATCTTGTGGGGCATTTACAAGATTTCTGGAGCTCCAATCCTTGGAGACATGTATGATGAGTTTATTCCTCCCAAGGTGACATGGAATGACTCGGAGAAGACACCATATTTGGTTAGTGAGTTGATGAAAATATTTAACAAACTCAATAATTCAATCACCACAAAAACTCACACCAGGAGGGATATTCATCTAGAGGAATGGATGGAAATATTTTTAATAAATAAGAAGTAAAAGGATCCCACTTACACCCATCTGACTAGTTTTCCAAGGGTAGAGAAGATAGTCACTCCTGACACCTTTTGGGAAACATTAGAGAAAGGAGAATTTGATAAATGGGGATATGAAATCAATCCAAAAATTCTTTCAAAGACACGTCTGGCAGGTTTCTTGTCCATGTGGTTAAGCATATATTTATTACCAGTCCGAGACTCCAAAGTAGGTGTGAGGCTGGGAACCTTTGTTATTGCAGCTAAGATGGCGGAGAAAAGGATGTTAGGGTTGGATACTCCTATTTTGGCCAAGATTCATAGGAGTTGACTGCATATTTACAAATGAAAGTATCCCTTTAGAATAGTGGGACCATTCCAAGTGTTGTGGGGATGGATTTCACCTCACTTTAGAACTTATGTTGTACAAAGTGGAGTATAGGTTTTTGGAAGTTCTTTATGACCATCTGTTCAGGACTTTTCTTGTATTTCACCCCTGTCTTTGAATGCTTATGACATCAAGGCTAGATTGAGCATGCATAAGGAGTTACATTTCTTTATTTATAGGAATCCGCCTACAGGGTGATTCATTGATGATGGTACAGCCAGTTTGGAATTGAGGTCATATATGCTAACTTGTAGAGATGGCGTGTTGGCCAAAAAAATCAATGGATAAATCATATGTGAGGCCTATGCTCCTTATAGATTTTCACATCAATTAAAATTTCTACAATAGAATACTATATCCCCTTCTGTGTATGTCAGATTAGAGCAACACCCAATGCTTTCCTGATAGCTATGGTTGTTGACATCTGTGGAGAAGACTGGGGCAGTATTTAACTTACCTGTCACTGATGCAGTAAGCAGATTGACTATCTGGTATGCTGAAAACTGGGTTGCATCTTACTCTGAAGAGGTATTAAATCATTTTGTCCCTCGATTGGGGATAAAGAGAAGTAGCAGGAAGAAACCTCGTCATTTGGAAGATAATTCTTCATCATCAGGGGCCGACTTGAAAGAATCAGAGGGTGGAGGTGACGATGCTCCAAATTCACCAAAGAGACCTTGTTCTAGATATAACCCTCCTGTAAGAATTAAGAGTGCCACTCCGTTAATCCCTAACGAATTCATATCAAGGTGATCTGGTCGCCATCATTCTGAAGAGTGGTGAGTTCCATTTTATAATCCCTCATCTGTGATTGTGGGTGCTGGGAAGAAACTCAAGTCCAAGGTTATAGGATCCTCCTCACAACCCTAGGATATACATTCTGAATATATACGAACAGAGGCTATTTGAACATGGAAGAATATGTAGTGTGATGCTGAAGCCATGTGGATGGATCTGTGCGAAGGACTGCATATTCCAGGAGTAGGGTATTTGTAGGCTTCTTTTGACATTATTTTTAAGGATAATCCCAATGAGGTAAGGACCTACATTCGAGAGCTGGAAATGCTCATATATGCCACTAATGAATCAATTCCTACCAAAAAGAGAGTGAAGGAAATTATAGATCGTGGTACCACCAAAGGTATTAATCCTTCATTAGACGAAGATTGGCATGGCTTTGTAGATCCTGAGGATGTAAGTTTCCTTTCTTTTGCATTATCTTCCATTTTTTAACTTGAATTTTAGTCAAAACATTATTACTTAGGAGAAACATCATCTTAACTTACATTTGGTTAAAGTAAAGACAACTTAAGTTCCTTCACCATAGTATAGCCCTGGAGGCACTACTCTTGGAGCTACTGGATCACCCTGTGAATTGAGAAAAATATCTCTAGGCCAACAGGCTATAGAGGAGTAAATAGAGAGGGTATTGGAATATCTAATACCAGTCTTTGGGAATGATGATGCAAGCTATCCTAAAAAGGTGAAGAAGAAAAAGCACTGAATAAATAAGACCATGGTTAAGCACTTTCTTAACAGTGGTAATTCTCCCTGATAATCATGAATTTTAGTCTTTATTCATGAAAAGGTGTTTAAACTTTTTAAGATTACAGGGGATTCTTCTGTTTATTCTTTGAAATAAACTACTGATAAGATTCAAGGAACCATAGAAGGTTTTGCTGAGAAGACACAAATTCCTATAAATCCAGTGGTTCCTGAAGAGGTATTGAAGCCAAATAAACCAACATCTATCCCCAGCACTACTCCAATTCCTGCTATCAGAGGAGAGAAAGCTTCTGGTAAATCAATAATACTTCATAAGGAATCAAATGTAACAATAGATAACTTCCATTATGTGATACTTTTAAGTTCATCAAATACACCAGAACATTTGAAAACAATTGACGTTGACCCCACAATTGTTGCTGAAGAAGCTACTCGGGGTCAAAATTATTGAAGGAAGGTTGCGAAGTAAACACGCCAAGTGATCCCACGGGTGAGACTAACCTGGGATCTGAGATATCACTGGATGAAATGATGAACCTTGGAATTTCTTTTGAAGAACTATTAAAACATGTTAATATGTCAAATTCTTTATAAGATTTTGGAATTCCTTATATATAATCAACTGGACATGAGTTCTCATTATTCATCCTATTAATCTTCTTATGATTAACCTAATAACCATGGTTGATTGAAATATGCAGTTCCATATAAAGAAATTGTTATCGCAATGGTACTTGAAGGAAGTATTGATATTAACATCAACCCCACCATTGTGGAGACATTGGCTTAGGTGGATCTTGAGATAGCAGGTCTTCCTGAGATTCACTCTAAAAATCCTGAGCATATTAAAGATATCACTCCTCATCCAAAGACATCAAACAAAATTGTTGAAACTGAGAATATTGGGGAGTATTCTTCTCAAGTTTTTGACCTATTGTTAGGTAAGAGATACTGATATTTTTATTGCATTCACTTTTTTTATATCTTGAATCTAATCATAACCATAATTCTTGATTTACCATATAGGGCTATCAACTTCAATGGATAGGTCTGGAGGTGAAGCCTCTACATTATCCCAAACAATATTGGAAGGTGGAGAAACCATTTTTCAAGAAGGAACAGAACAAGGCACTTATTTAAGTGAATTAGTCCTAGAATATACCCCTCCTTATAACAGTGATTCTGAATTGGACCCAGAACTACAGAAGGCTCTTCATCTTGCTTGTCGCAAAGCATGGAAAAACATTTGGAAGACAATATCTGAGATTCCCCTTGAGGAACTGCCTTCAATAAATCCACGACTTTCATCTCTGTTTATCATGCTATGATTTGGTGGTTTTGAAAATTGTAAAATTCATACTGTGGTAAAAGAGATTATTCGGAGGAGGGAGAAAGAGAAAAAGATTCGATAAGGCTTGATAAAAGCCAAACTTTCAATCAATATTGAAGATTCCCAAGCAGTATTGTCCTGGGATAAAACTAATCATACTGAAAAGTTGAAGGAACTGAACCAGACAATTAAAGAAAAGACTGTTCAGCAGCTGCGACTCCAATAGGAGTTGGATATCATTATAGGGGATCTTGAATAGCTTCATATCTCATTAGGATAAGTCCAGAAGGATGGGGAAAATCCATTACAGATACTAAAGAATCACTTCATCATGCTGAAGAGAGAAAGGCTAGTCAAATAAAATAGCTTCAACAGGCAGCTGATGGGGATCAAGAGGTTGTCAAAAAAATGAGTAATTATGTAGAAAGCCTTTTATAATTTCCGATTTTTTTTTTTTTTTGATAAGAGAGAGAATCCAATTTTTGGATGCTCCTCTGTGAAAATTTGCATGAATGAAAAGTATTTTGTCTTCAATCATATGTGTTTTTTTTTACTTTTGCTGACTGCTTTTGCTTTACCTAGGCCATTGGGCCCAGTAAGAATAGTTTGATTTTTTTCTAGGGTTATATGGACAACCCCACAAACTTTGTATCTCTTGAATTTTTATTGCTCAATATTACCTAAACCATACAAAAAAAGTATGTTTAGTGAGCTGGGACTTGACTTTTGTTTAGAGTTTTCTTCACGAGTTCTCAATCTGGTGAGTACCACATCTCTTAGCAGTTTAGAGTCATGCATGTTGGACTATAAAGGGATAGTATTTAAGGTCAAATAGCTTTGACCATAAATTTTGAAATTAGATCCCAAACAAGACTTTGTGGCTAAGAATTGCTTTAATTATTATTTAAATATTTCCAAGGGGAATATTGAGCCATGATTTTTATGGTCACCAAATTTAAAACCTATATCAACATAAGGGGAGTTTCTTCCAAGAACGAAGTTATCATTATTTTGAAAAACTTGTTATGGGAGTTGTATTATGCAAGGCCAACTGGGGCATATGCTGCATAGTCAAATAGTGACATCTTTTGGCTGACAGTCCTATTATGTAGGCAACTTATGAAAGGCCACCTAAGGGCACGTATTTCATATTTAAGAAAAAGGTATCTTTAGTAATTTAACATTTTACTGCTGATAAATAGGGGAAAATAAGATTTGGGTGACTCAAGACCACAGTGGGTGGTTTTGCCAAGGAAATGAATTTTAATAATGAAAGGGCTATTTTATACCGAAAAATGTAATGAATAGGAAAACCATCTCTACACAAATTTGGTGTATTAGGAATGACTAAAATTTATCAGAAATGGGAATTTCTGATATCATATTTTGTATTTTTAAGTCATGCAATGAGGACATTGGTACTGTGCAGTTTTAAGTCATGCAGTGAGGACATTGGGTGGCTTTAATTTAAGGTCTTTAATTCTGACCAAAGGTACAAAACTCTCCCAATTTCTTGATAATTTGTTTTGAAACATACTATCATATTCAGGTATGGAATGGAAAATTTTAAACTGTGATTTGAGAATTTCTAAAACCAAGGAATGATATGGGAAAAGGGATAAAAGCATTAGAGGAAGTCTTTTCCAAGAACGAGGTTACCATTACTTGACAAACCTGTTATGGGGGATGTATTATGCAGGGCCAACTGGGGAATATGCTGCATAGCCAAATAGTGGTATCTTTTTACTAAAAACCCTTTATTATAGGTAACTTATGCAAGGCCACCTAAGGGCATGTGTTGCATAGTCAGGAAAAAGAGATCTCAAAAATCTGACATTTTATTGCTAAAAGCTGAAGAAAGTTTATGGAGATTCAGATTTTTCAAAGCACGGAGTTTGGTTTATGGACAAAGGTACCTAAGTATGGAAAGGACATTTCCAACCAAGATTTTCAAATAATTTGAGGAATGGGACTTTTACAAAGTTCTGACCCAAACATAAAATTTATGATGTTTGTAGTTTTAGGTCATACAACTAGGACCAGAAATTGAAACAATATGTGATATGTGGCCAAGTAATTCCAAGGTTATTTTATATTGTATTGAACACATGGTGAGGGAAATGTGTAAACCATGGTCTTGAGAATTTTAGATCAAGATAAATATAATGGGACAAGTATACCTAAATGACTGTTTTAAAATACAGATTCTTGCATATTGTCATCAAAGTTTGAAGGGAACAAAGATACTTTAATCAGGAACGAAGTTACCATTATTTGACAAACCTGTTATGGGGGTTGTGTTATGCAGGGAAAACTGGGGCATATGTTTCATATCCAAATAGTGGCATCTTTTGGCTGACAAGCCTGTTATGTAGGCAACTTATGCAAGTCCACCTAAGGGAACATACTGCATAGTCAAGCAAAAGAGTTCTTAAATATTAGAAACTCTGCCACCAAAAACCGTAAGAAAGATTATGAGGATTTGGAAATATTCAAGATTAAGAGTGTAAAATATGGAAGGGGATTTTTCTCAATGTACATGAGAAATATTTGAATCAATATTGGTTGTGATTTTGACGTACTTTACATAAATCTAACTCATATGTAAAATAGAGACTTTATTTGTTTCCTCTAAATTAATATTGTGATGTGCAGTTTTAAGTCATGCAATGAGGACATTATACTATGCAGTTTTTAGTTATGAAGTGATTACATTAATAACCCCATAAGAAATTGAAACACCTTATTTATAAAAAGAATCCTTTTACCCAATTCCTAATCCCACATGAGCTATGCTCAGTGTGAGAAACAAGGAGCAGTAAGGGTTTCTTTTACAATGAAAAGGTGATGTAAATGAAGAATAGGGGTGTTATATTTCCATGCAATTTAACTTCATGTAGTAAGGATAAAGATGAACCAATGTGAAAAGAAAGACATATTGTAACTGGATTAAGGGATAAATCCAAAATGTCACTATGTGTCTTACTAGGGTAAGAATCAAGTCATACATAGTTCTTAAAACATTCCCTATGCATTCTTGATTCTTATACAATGAATAAGGGGGGTTTATTGTAGCTAGGCCCAAGATTGGAGATCTAGGAATCTCTATATATCTCATTGAAAATGAGAATCAAGCCATACATAGTTCTTGAAACAATCATTTCTCACGTCAATCGAGATTGACATTAAGAATGGGGGCTTTTGACACGTTCTGAGAGAACAGTAAATCTTAAGACATAAAATGGTATAAGTACCAAATCATATATCTTAAGGAAACACTCTGTATAGATCTGATTCATATACAGGAGGATAAAATAAAATAAGAAGATTTTGTGATTGTGTTTGGGCCCAAAATTGGAGATTTAGGTGTTTCTATGTATCTCATTGAAAATGAGAATCAATCCATACGTAGTTCTTGAAATAAGGTCACTATGCAGATTTGACTCAGACACAAGAAATAGAGGGACTCATGTTCCATTAAGGAGTAGCAATGATTTCAATGATGTTTGTTTATGGAAGCTTGTAACATCAAATAGAGAAAACATTAGTTGTACAAATGATGACATGCAGTTTAACATCATGCGATAAGGATGAAGATGCTACGCATTTTAACGTCATGCATCATGGATGTTTATGGTTGTTATATAGTTTAATGTCTTGAAACTAGGACATGGGGGTTGTGCAGTTTTTAGTCTTGCAGCAAGGACATAGAGTCTGTGTAGTTTTTAGTATTGCAGCAAGGATATAGAGGCTGTGCAGTTTTTAGACTTGCAGTGAGGACATTATACTGTGCAGTTTTAAGTCTTGTAGTGAGGACGTTGTACTGTGCAGTTTTAAGTCTTGCGGTGAGGACGTTGTACTGTGCAGTTTTAAGTCTTGCAGTGAGGATGATCTATTCTATTCTGATAGACTTATAAATGATGCAAAGTATAAAATCTTTTCTCATCTAATCATTCCAGTTCATTGAACCGTTTCTAAGACCTCTCATCTATAGAAAACTGATCACAGATTGCAACTCTGAGTGAAGGCAATTGCATTTCAATTAGCAAAACTACTTCTGTTCCATATACCAATGAATAAGGAGTTTCTTAGGTGGCAGTATAAGTAGTTGTCTGATAATCCCATAAAGCATTCAAAAGTTTATCAGGACATGATTTCTTATCTTTATCCACCATCTTCTAGAGTATATTTGATAGGTTCTTGTTGAAGGCTTCTATCTGTCCATTGGCCACTGCATGATAGCGAGATGAATGGTTGTATTTGATATTATGCTCATGATATAACTTCATTACCTCAATCGAACAAAAAGTGGTGCCATTGTTTTTCAAAATAGTATGAGGGACACCAAATATGGTGATTATATTAGTTTTGATAAAACTAACAATTCTTTTGGATCCAACTTTTTTAAGAGGTATTACTTCAGCCCATTTAGAAAAGAAGTCAGTGGTATTAAGGATATACTTGAAATACTTAGTTGTAGCTGGAGGATAAGGCCTTACTACATCCATTCTCCATGTAGCAAATGGACAGGAGTATTTAACTGTATGTAGAAACTCTATGGGTTGATGAATGAAGTTGGAATTCATTTGGCAGGGATGACATTTTTTAGTGAAATTTGTGCAATCTTGTGTCATTGAAGGCCAAAAGTATCCAAGCCTTCGGATCTGATCTGAGAGTCTATGCCCAAACTGGTGGGCACCACAAGCTCTTGAATGTACTTCTTTCATGACAGTTGTAGTCTCTTCTCCATTAATACATCTGAAGATAATTCCATCAAAGCCTTGTTTATAAAGGATCTTTTAGTGGTCTAGACTATCATAAAGAGTAAAATTGGTTGCTCGTTGCCGGATCTGTTCTTTTTCATCCCTATTTGGTGGAAGTACCTCATTTTGAAGATATTCCATAATGGATGTTCTCCATCCCATGGTATTACCATATGGTTCAGAAATAGGGCTAATTTCATTAATTTCCTTCATTATGGTTTGAACAAAAGGTGATACCACACAGCGATGGGCTATGCTAATGACTATCTCATCCTGATTTGGATCTGCCAAGGTTGTAGCTGCATTATCCAGTGCATCTTCTTGGGCATTTTGTGATCACGGGACATAATACAATATCATCTCTGAGGTAAATTCATCCATTAACCCTATAACGTAATCACACAAAGTGATTAACTCTTCTTTTCTAATAGAATATTCCCCATTTATTTGTTTGATTACCAATTCTGAATCACCTTTTACCATTAAGTGATTCATTCGAACCTGAAGGTCCAATTCCAAACCTGTGATGAGATCTTGATATTCTACCTCGTTGTTGGTACCACCTTCTGACAACAGGAAGGAATAAGAAAACAGTGCCTTTTCTGGTGAAATAAAGACAATTCCTAACCCAACTTTATTGAGTTTAGGGTTTTCCATTATCTTCCCTATTGGGCTTTTGGAATCACAATAAAATTACATTTCCCATGTTTGGGAATTATCCTGAATAGAGAAGACTTATTCATCAAGAAGCTCAGTATTTAATGATGTATCTTCTCTAGATGGATGCTTAGCAAGGAAGTCATCCAGATCTTGGCCTTTTATTGCCTTCTGAGGCACAAACTATATTTCAAACTGTTGAAAAATAACTGCCCACCATGCCAGATGCCATGTAAGCATAGGATGACTGAGGATAAATTTGAGTGGGTTATTGTGAGATATAAATTGGACCTCGTGATGTTGTAGGTAATACCTCAATTTATGAACTGCAAAGATTAATGCTAGGAAGAACTTTTCAATACTTGAGTATCGAGTTTCTGCATCAATCATAGTTCGATTGAGATAGTCAAGACTATTTTCATTCCCAGCATCATTCCCATCATCATTCTTTTGGGCAAGGAATGCACCTAATGATCGCTCTAAAGATGTCACATAGAGAATAAGTGTTCTTCCTTCAACATGCAGAATTAATACTGATGGAATCAAGAGATATTTCTTGAGAGTTTCAAATGATTCTTGGCAGTCTTTAATCCACTGATAAAAGACTCCCTTCTTCATTAATCTGGTGAAGGGTAAACATTTTCCTTCCAAATTGGTGATAAAGCATCGAATATAGTCCAAGTGTCCTTGGAGTCCTCTTAATTATTTCAAATTTTGAGGATGTGACATACCAAGGATTGATTTTTTTTCTCAGGATCAACTTCAATACCATGATAGCGTACAACAAAGCCAAGGAACTTTCCTGAGGTTACCCCGAAAGCACATTTCAAGGGGTTCATCTTCAAACTGTGTTGCCAAAGGTTATGGAGTACAGTCTCCAAATCATCCAAGTGATTATAATGTTTTCTATATTTTACCACCAAATCATCCACATAACATTCAAAAAACTTCCCTAAGAAAGGTTTGAATATATGATGCATGGAATGTTGATATGTTGCACCTGCATTATTTAAGCAAAGGGCATTACCCGATAGAAAAACACCTTGAGGGGCTATGAAGGTTGTAGATTCTTTATCCTCTGGGGCCATATGAATTTTATTATACCCATAGTAGCCATCCATGAAGGAAAGAGATTCATATCCAGCTGTTGCATTAATTAAAATCTCTGTAATCGGAATTGTAAAATCATCTTTAGGACAATTCCGGTTGAGATATCTGAAATCAATGAAAACTCTAATTTTATCATTCTTCTTTTTTACTGGGACAATATTGGCCATCCATTTGGGATATTGAACTTCCCTAAAAAAGTTTACCTTTATAATCTTATCAACTTCAGCTTCAATTTTTGAGGCATGAGTTGGGTGTGTTCTTCTTGTTGCTTGATTGAATCTATGATGTTCTTCTAGAAAATCCAAATGATGGGTTGTTACATCAGGATCAAGACCTAGAATTTCTATATAATTCCAAGAAAATATATCTCGATGTTTCTTTATAAATGAAGTATACACCTCTTTCTCTTTTGATGTCATGGTCGCACTAATTAGAGTGGGGAGTGGATCTTCTTTTGTACCCAGATTTATTTCTTTGAGCTCATCCACAGTGGTAGAGACACCTTCTTCAAATGCTGAAGGAGAATCCCTGAGATCTTCCTCTTCTTCATTACATGTAACCTCTTCTGTTTCCACTTTCATAGTAGATGACAAAGCAAAACTCCCAGATTTAGAGTAGGAGTCAGTATTTGAACATCCTAAAGAAGAGGCCACCAAATTTGACCCTACTAATGAAGAAGGGTCTTCTTGGGTTAATAAAGTAGAGATGATGGATTAAGAATCAACATCTTTGTCTTCTTCTCAAATTGATACAATATTTTTTTTCTCTGGTTGACAAATTATAGGCTTGTTGTAGTTTAGTGGATGAAATGAAGATATCTCCATTTAAACTTCGCTCACTGCTTGGTGGATCAATAGTTCCTCCCATGTTATCAGGCTCAATTTCCATATTTGACATTATGGAAGTTACTGGATGAGTTCTCAGATTTAGGTTTACCTTTTCAATTTTATTAATAGGTAATACATAATTTTTACTCAAATGTATGAATGGATTTGCTGGAATCTTTTCCAATCCATTTGAAGCATTAACTCTGGTTATTTTTTTTTCATGGACTTCGTTCCTTTTGTGTGATAAAACTCTGCCTCAATGTATTGAGATTCACATGTTTTGAATGGAGCCTTGTCACCATATAATGTCCCAATTTGAACATTGAAATAGTACTTAAGACATCAATGGTATGACAAAGGTATGGTTGTATGTTGATGAAACCAAGGCCTTCCAAGCAGAATATTGAAGGTTGTGTCCTGACGAACAACCATGAAATATAAATTAGACACAAGATTTTAAAACTGAGTTCTGAGTGTAATCTCACCCAGAGGTTCTTGCTCATTCTTATCATATCCTTGAAACATTAAAGTGGAAGGAGATAAATCATATTTAGTCAGGCCCAATCAATGAAGTATACGAATAGGAATGAGGTTGACTCTAGATCCATTATCAATGAAGGCTCATTGGATTTCTATGTCATTGATCTTTCCAAAAAAAATACAAGGGTCTGATATGTCCATGTACAACATCATCTTCATCTTCATCTATAAAAGATATGACTGCATGACATTCTACAGGATCATTCTCTATACGGTAAACCTCAGCAGCATCAACTTTGGTTTCAAACTCTTGAGGACTTGACAAAGCCTCAATGAGTGCCTCTCGAAGATATTTTTACAGATTCAAAGCATCCCGAATTGATAACTCGGTCGATACTTGGGCCAATTGTTTCAAGACATCATACTTTTGGTCTAAAGGTCTGCGTTTCCCAACATAGAGATGCAGTTTTGTAGGTGATTTGGAAATTGATTCTTCTGATGTAGCCATATTCTGTTTCGGAGTAGAAGATGGAAATACTCCTGACTTCGGTAGATTAGACTAACTAGGTCTATTCACTTGCTGAGAAGAAGATGGTGTATCTTCTAATCGGTCTTCTAAAATAATTGTGTCAGAACTAAACTTGTCTTGCCTGGAAGAAACTCCTTGTTCTTATTGATCCCGTAGAAGGGCTCTTCCATGAGTTTCTACCGCATATATGGTTCGATCAAGGGTAGAGTTAAAATGGTGGTTTCTATAATTTCCACGTTTTCCACTGTATCCTCGACCTTGGCCTCTTCCTCTAGTTCCCTAATTAGGTATAAAAAATTCTGGCTCATTATAATCAGAATCACCATCAGTATAAGTATCTGTTAAGTGGATAACATTGACGGAACTGAAGATCAAGTCTTCATCTAATGAAGATTCTTCTTGAAAGGTTAATTCTGGTTGTGCCGTTTGGCGGGGCGGTGCCCGTGTTTTCAAAACAGATGGCATGAAGTCTGCCAGGGTTAAGGACAACTTTGGCCTTAATGTGATCTCATATTCTTCTGACTTCTCTTTGTCCTTATGATCACTTTGCTTCTTTGAGGAATGAATTTTTTATGAAGGTGGTTTTACTGTGGAAGAAGTGGTGGAAGACACAATTGGTTGTTTCAACTATGTTTGTAAAATGGCATGAATTCGGTTGATTATTTTCCTAATCATCCAATCATCATATTTCTACATATTTTTACTTTTTACTTCTTGCCATTCGCCTTCTCCATTTGGATTAGTAGCGGTAACACATGCTACTTGAGCTGACAAATTTTTCAGTTTCACTTATCCAGAATCTACCATCTTTTGTAGGAGGTCCTTGAAAACAAAACACTCCTAGATAGGGTTCTCTAACATCTGGTGAAAGGGACAATAATTCAGAATATCTTCATCTCCTTATTTATTTGGTTTCTTCGGCCTTGTAAACTAAACCAAATTGTTTTCCAGAGCTGAGATGAAGTAACCAGGAACATGTTAATTCCGAAAAGAATAAAATTTGTTCTTTAATTTCTCAAACTATTTACACCTTTGATATATTTGATCATCTTGACGAGTTGTTCATTTTTGTTGGTGCCCAGGAGGTGGATCCCTTCGGTATGATGAAGGTCTTGAAGAAGAAGTAGGTGCAGGTGCCTGCTTAAGTGTAACTGTAGCAGCTTTTACCTTTCTTATCCTCCTCCCTGAAGCTGATGGAATTACACGAGTTTTAGCCTTAGTTTCTATAATAGAATATTTTATTTGTTGAGTGATGGAAGTAAGGTCTCAAAACCCTCCTGTGTATTTCACAGGGATCAATGGTGTGCGTAACTCATCATGCAGATTTGCCACATAGATTGGTAGAAATTCTTCTTAAGGGAGTGTTAGATTTAAGAAATATGTTAATCCATTCCATAGCACAATGAAATCTAAAACTCTTTCATTCTCCCTTTGTTTACAATTGGTAAGATCAAAAATTGTCATCTTTGGTAGCGTTGAGCTAAATTAAAGAAATAATTTTTGACAGAGATCTTCTCATCCAGTAATTGATCAAGATTGTAAGCTTGTATACCAGACAAAAGTCGATCCCTATAATGACTGCAAAAAACACCTAATATTTACTACTTCTTGTTGTTGAGAAGTTCCCATCATGGGATCACAATGAGAAACAAAATGTGTTAAGTGTTAAACTGGATCCCCTAAACCATTAATTATTGGGAATGTGGTATTCACAAAATTTGGTGGGGGAGGAATTGCATCCACCTATTCAGGGTAAGCTCTCTTTTCTGGATGAACTGGTGCACGTCGTTCTTTCATAGCTTCCAATAAAGTCATTAATGCCTCAATTGTGTTCATAAGAATTTGGGGAACATCTAGATAAGCTGGAACCTGTGCAGATATATCAATTGGAGCTTGATCAGGTGCAACGACTGGAAAAACCACTGATGGTGATGCTGATATTTTCCTTAGATAACCCATGGGAACAGGCCTATCAGGATGAATTTTATCATGTCTTGATTGTGTACCCAGTGGAGGGAATTCATTATACTCATCTGTAGTTACTAAAAATCTTCTTTGTTGAGCAGTTCCTATAGGATTTTCAAGTTGAGGACCTAACTGGGGAGTACGTTTAGCAGAAATGATGCTTCAAAGTAACTATGTATTGAGTTTTTTTAACTCCTTCATTTCCTCTTCTTATTGTGAAAATATCTCTTCAAGCAAAATAGATTGACCTTATCCAATGGAAAAGTGAGATGCAAACTGACTTTTGCCTTTCCCCTTGTTAGATACCTTTCAAAGGGGTGGGAGTTGGTTATTTAAAGGCATACCTAGATTCTGGGTAGGCCTCTGATTTCGGGTACGTACACCTTCTTCATTCTCCTCAATGTGTACCATATTATGGATAAGAACTTAATATTCTGATTTCCCTAAACTAGACTCATTTTCTGGAAGATCTTCTATAGTGGTATTAGTGACATTCACTGACGCATAATGAATCGATGGCATTCTGTCAGTATTTTTGTAAGATCATATCCCTCTGTATCTTCCATGAGACTCTGTTATCCTATATGATAAATTCCTAGGAACTATTTAGCAGACAGTAACTTGAAGGGAATCTTTGGATAATTCATTTGTACACTTTACTTTTGGCTCCTTCCCTAATTGGGAGAAAACTGACTTCCTTTGAAGAGGGGATTGCATATGTGAAAAATCCCCCAGTCCTGCAGGCTAGGGATGTTTTTGTTCTTCTTCTTAAAATATTTGAACTTTGTTTAATTAATTTGAAGGTTGAGTTAAATGATCCCTCGTCCTTGCAAGATGGGTGATTATTGAACTGCTATGGATGGAATTCGTGCAACTTCTCTTCTGATTTTTCGAATTTTGGTTCGGACATTAGCTGGGTGCATTATCCGACAACCACTCGAATCACCTGTTTCGGAAGATCGCTTTGCTATTTTAGACATTTTCATTCTCAGACACCTGACATCCTCTAAGTAGGATGCCTGCTCAAGATTCTCATATGCTTGATGTAAAAGTAACTCAACAACTTCTTTTCTTTGGGCCTGAATCTAATGAGAGCTGGTTGAGGGATGTTCTTGAGCGTACATTTGATTACATACAAAATCTATTTATTGTGGCAGATCGTGGGCAATAACATTACATGAGACCACTTTTGGCAGACTTTGTTGATTTTGGAGTGCAGTGAAATGCAATGCTCTATGTGCACCCCATCCTTTGATACGAACACTAGATGGGGAATCATAAATTAACTAGTGTAGCCTCTTTAGAGTGTTGAGGCATGCATGCTAAAGGGTTATCTTCATATTTTCAGCCTTTGGATGTTGAGAAACTAAGAGAGATGCCAAGTCAATTTGGTGTTGCAACCCTTCTATTACCTTTACATGATTTTGATATTCATCATATGGTAATATTTTAGTTTTCAAATGATGAAGAGTCTTCCATAAATTGAGGTGGATATCATGAATACAATCCTCTGTAATCAATTCTATAATGTTATAATGAGAATTTTCCAATGGCCAGAACATGATTGGTACTTCTCCCTTAGCTAATTGTTTCCTCATGTTTAACACATCTTTATCATCTTTCACTAGAGGTTTATCCACTTGGTCTGACCAAAGTGGGTGCTCTGTATTCGAATAAAAATGAACCAAGGGAGGTTAGGAGAATGATTTTTCCCTTAATATGTCTTCTAGTTGAGAAAGTGTTTCACCTGTCAATGACAAGGCATCAGACATGACTGGCCTTGTGTTTTCAAGTGCCTCGAGATAGGAGGGCTTTCTTGTCACTACATTATCAATTATAAAATTGTTTTGACAATGAAAAATACTACTGTAGAGAGCACTTTCACAGCAAATGACATCATGGGGAAGATCACCATGATAGATTAAAGCAAGGGATAAATCTTCTTGCTCCTTGGTCTTATGGCCACACGGAGGGTTGCCGTGAATCTCATCCAGAGATAGGCACTCTAGATTGACCAAATTTTCATGAAGCAAGTCTTCGTGATGAGGTATCCGATGATGAACTTTATAATTACTACTACCACTCCCATAATTTAGTAATGAAAGGGTAGGATCTTGAGCTGCAATAGATAAATGTCTGAGGGCTTCAAGAACTCCAATATTAAGAGGATCCAAATTGTGGCTTGACTCTTGATTTCCCAACAGTGATTGGCAATACTTCTTCTTAGTCGTTCTCTTATATTTAGTTGGGGCCACTTGCTGGGAAAAGTGGTTATCATGGGAAAGTGTATGTATCTGGCTTAGAGTGGTTACCAGAATGGATCGATTACCTCCAATTGGAAAGGGTGTATGTTCCTGATCTTGTTGTCCGTATGATATGGGGTAGTATGCCCCATGACCCTCCTGGACTGGAACAGAGTTATGTATCTGCTCTGGGATGTCATTTCAATGTGTCATCCCATGTGTGGGGATAGATTTATGCTCCTGTTTCCCCGGTACTACTGAAGTGGTTGTTATAATATCCTGGCACGCTTCCAGAATATGGGCAGGGATTTGCGTCTACCCTTTCACCATTGATAATATATGTTTGGTGACTTCAGTGGCCATAATAGGAATATACTTTCATTCCGTATCTAGAGTAGGTGTATTTTCCTGCTCTTGTCCTCCTTTTCCTATCAATGGGTATTGACAGTACTCATGCATGGGGGCAGAGAGTTGGTTCTGCCCCAAATTTGTCATCGGAGCTTTCCGACTGACTTCTCATGGTGCTACCAAATGAAACTATTTTCAGACTTGATGAACATTGGCATGTGTATGTGCCTACTGGCTATTTCCTGTCATGTATGGTTGATGGACTTCCTTCAATACTGGCAGACGAGACTGCTGACAGAATTGGTGATTATAAACAGGTGTATAATCCTGTTTACCAGTTGTCACCCCATTAGATTGGCGGGCTTCTTTAAATGTAGTTAGACAAGCCTTCTGATTGGTTGATAACTTGTAATAAAGTGTATGTGTTTGTTCACAGTACTCCACCGGAGTTATCTGGTGGGATTGGCGGGTTGCTTCCAGATGAGTCTGTTGAGCAGCAAAATTAGGACGGACGGGTGTATGTGTCTGCTCGTCGTTTGTCATCAAGTTAAGTTGAAGGACTTATCCGGAAGGGGTGGAGATAAGAACCTACTCCCCATTGACCGTAATTTTTTCTCAGTGGTTTATCTTGCATGCCTGGGTCTAAGATACCTGGTCTGGACGTCAAAAGACAACACCCCCATCATGTTGGGGATTCACTACCGCGCGATTCTGGCGGCGATTGTTGTTGGGAGTCCTCATGAAGGAGTTCTACATTTTTTAATTGATTCCTTGAGTGACCTCTTGATCCACTTACCTATATTATGGGAGGGATTGATTGTTGTGATCCAGGGATAAGGACCCAAAATGGTTGAAGACGGTGGTTGGCATCGTCTGCTTCTTGATAATTGGTCATCGTTGTCCAGATGATCGAGGATTGTTATTGACCTGGAGGGCCTGCCGAGCAGCTTCAAAAGTCGGTATTATACCATGCTGGTGATATTAATTTACCATCACATTAGATACCCGGCTTTGAAGATGTTGGGTTGGTGATTATGTCCTTCCCATGGATGGGGATCCATCTTTAGTAGCGGTCGGGAAGTTCATAGATGTTATCTTGAAGAAATCCATTTTGGAGTGAAGGTAATTCTGAGAAACACTTAAAACAACAACAAACTTCATTAAAGAAACATCTTTTTAGATGGATACATGCATGATTGATTCCTTTTTCTATCCTTTATCAATCGATAGGGGCCAAACATGTGGGTAACATTATTAACTTGGTTAAGGATTCACATCGGGTTCACCATTTTTGTTTCATAGTTCCTTAAAACGTGTGTTCTAGTTTTAAGAACCACTATTTCTAGGCAGTTTCCATTGGATTTATTTATGAAACCAGAAACTTCCAACAGTTATTTATCCAAATGGGACCTACTTTCCAAAGGAAGGCTTTCATTAATTTTGAACTTTACGATACTTAAGAGCGTGCATTGGTTAAGAGGATGGGAGGTCGGACTTATCACACCCTTTTGGGGGGAATTATTGTCTACTCTGGAACTCTCTTTGTAAATTTAATATATTTTCATGAATCCTTATTAATTCACCAAGCATAACATAATTTTCCCTTGGAATTTACAATCACTTATTATTATGTGTAAAATTTAGAATCATCAGTATGCATTCAAGGTTCTTCATTAATGAAAATATCTGTATGTATTTGAGGTTTTCCATCAATGTTATCCTATAATATACTTCTTAGAGATTCTTTTAATAATTTGTGTGATGATACTGGTATTTAATCCACTCAGTGGGGCACTCTGAAATTTATTATCATCTAGGGAGATGAGGGTTTGGTTTGATTTTGGGGATCGTTCCCATAAAATGGTCTACCTACGTATCCTTGTAAAAGGAATCAGAACCTCCTTAGTTTAGTGCCACTGAATGGGACACATCATACCTTTTAAGGTCATGTGATAAGGACCTAGCTGTACAGTTTAATGTCATGTGGTATGGACATCTAAGCAGAAGGTGCTTAGTCAAAACATAGTGTGGGACTTATACTGAAGAAGCCCAATGAAATTATGAAAGAATATAGGTTTCTAAGTAGGATCAGGCCCTGTTGGGAATATGGACCAAGGAGAATAAGGTTGATTTAGGGTATTGGTTTTGAACCTCAAGGAGGCTTCCTACGTATCCCATATAAATAGGATTCAAATCCCACGTAGTTTGATTAGTCTCATAGGAGAGTATAGTCCTTTGAGAGAAATGATTTTGGGTTTACTTCCTGAAAAGGATTCCATGGTGACTTAAGGGTTTAATTTGGGGATTACCCATAAGGAGTATGCCTAGATTAAGAGAATTAGGTTTGGATTCCTAAAGAGGATGTCTAGTGAGCTCAGGACCTTAAGGTCTTCCTATGTATCCTGGTTTGAACAGGAATCATAGTTCTCATAGTTCCTTCAATTGTGCAAATTTTGTGACCATGAAAAATATCTAAGCTCACGTGAGTCATGCTCGATGTGAGAAACAAGAGGATGTCAAAAGATTCAACAAAGGCATTCAGACTTTCAAATTTTTCCTCATCCGCTGGTGGAAGAGGGCGCACCTATGGTGGCCAAGGTGAATGAGGTTGAGGCAACCCGGGAAGAGGGCGAGGCGACGAAACTTCCCTCTATTCACTTTACATTGGACAAGGGTCCAATGAAAGGAGGAAGGGATGAAGTTTAGAGGATTACACTAGGATGGATTCACATGGTAACAAATCCCAACATGAGAGGGAAAGGGTAACAAAAGTCCATGTGCCCATCTCTCCTCTGGTCTTTGGCACCAAAGAAGAGAGGAGGAGCAATGATTCCACCTCCTATAAGAAAAGGTAGGGGCTTATGCCAGGATGGTTTCCCTAAAATTGATCCTGGTAGGGGAAGGGAGACTTGTCCTTTTTTTCAAAAGGTATAAAATCAAGTGTGAACTTTACCTTCCCTACCAGAGACTTGAGGTTCCGACCTATCTCTTTGAGAAGGGATATACCAGGACCCCCAACTCTCCTCCAAACTGGGAACTTCCCAACACTATTTATGGGAGAAAGGTCCATGTGACTGTGGATATAAAAACCCATATACACTCCATGAATCCTAACCCCATTGTGAAACAAATTTGGGAAACATATGACTGTGGAAATACAAACCCAAATAGGAGACACGTTGATGTGTCTTTCCCAAAGGTTTGATAAGTCAGGAGGTTTTGGTGGAGGTCTCAATAGAATCCCTTTCAGACATGGGAGCCAAAGAAGAATAATCCTTGCCATGAATGGATTTGAGGAAGGCTTGATGGATTGTAGACTGAAGAGAGTAAGTGAATCAAAAAGGGGTTCCCAAGTAGAGAAGGGTGCGCAAGTATGGGTGCGCAAGTACACTTGGGCAACCTGATGTTCACTTAAGTGACAAATAACCTGTATGTTAATACTTGGGTGAGACCTTTCTCAAGACTTCAAGAGTAGTCACTAGTGATCCAATAAGTGGGGCACTCAAGTTCCTGTGGGTGGAATGGGCGGCACGCAATCTGATTTGGGGAGGTTGAGCGCTTTAGGCGTGCAAGTGTTATGGTTTCCAAACACTAAAAGGACTTAATTCCAATGATCCTACCTTAAATCCTCTGCTCAAGGTTTTGAATAACTACCTTGAAAGTTTCGGAAGACTGAGGCGAAGTACTAGGGTGACCAGAGCAGTAATTGGGCTTCAGGGAAATTTGTCCGTACAAATGAGGCCCCCAAGGGTCTATTTATAGGAAAATATTGGACCCTGGGTGAAAAGGAAATGGGCATGCGAGTAGGCTGTGCGACATATAGGGGCGCGAAAGTGGGTTGCGTGACATACAGGGGCACGCAAGTAGACTGTGTGCCAACAGAGTTTTGGCTAGACTAAGGCGACCAAAAACTCATGCCTTTTGAAAATCTTGATTTTTATTCATGTATTTTTCCCCTTTTCTTTCTAATGGATTCCCTTTGTCAAATTTTTTAGACTCTTTGACGGAATGGAGTGTCAACATACATATTGATATAGTCTTCTACAATTCCAAAAAGGAGATTCGAGAGAGGGTTCCCTTACCTGACCTCTCTAGTGTATCCAAAAATAACCTTTGGGTACACAACTAACAATAACTGGAAGCCTGGAACTATTAATAAGAGCATTTATAGGTTTTATGAGTCTCACAAAAAAATCCATACATTTCATGAACCTTAAAGATGAAGTCCCACTCTAAAGTATCAAATGCTTTGGATATATCCAACTTAAGATTAATATTGCCAAATTTGGATTTCCACTAAAACCCATTGACACATTCAGAGGTTTTATAGACTCAATCATGAACTTTCCTCCTTGGGATGAACCTAAAATTATTAGAGGAAATAATGAGATTAGCGATTGACCCCAAATATCTCACACTTAAACTTTTGTGCTCTTAAGAAAAACAATCAAAAAAACACATGAATGCACCCTTAGTCAAACCAAAACAATACAATCAAAAGTTTAAAACATTTCAATCCTTTTACCTATAAAATATCATGATTCATTTAAAATATCAATTTTTAAAATTGATTTCCCTTTCACACACATTTTTTCAAAATGAGTATCTACACTCATGCATCAATGTAACCTTCCTTGCAATCACTCACATCACTCAAAAAAATATGATCAAATCTATGCTCAATTCTCATACATATGAATAATTGTCATATGATTTTGATGAATTTCACATCTCCAGTAGTGGAAATAAAAATAATGCACTAATCTTGAGGACTTCAAATTGGGTTCAAATATTTACTAAGGATGTGCGATGGTGGGTCATAAAAAATGGTAAAAAATAAGGGTTGAATATAAATGCATGATAAATTTCAATCCAAGTGTCTCCCTAAAAATATTACTCCTCCACACTTAAAACACTGCTTTTCCCCAAGCAATTGATAATATCAAAGCACACATGATGAACAAGGGGGTATCTAACTTAGATATAATGAGAAGACAAACATGTGAATATCGTCTCCAAAACCCCAAGAAATGCATATATGAAAATATCACATAGAAAAAGTACGCAAATAGATCATAATTCATAGCATGTTAGTGAAAGTAGTTCATGTAAAAACTCTCTAGCTCCTATAGTAATGGGTTTTCACTTTTATAGGTATTCTTAAATTTGAGGGTTACTGATTAAAAATCACAAATGTACTTGTAATTGGAATCAAAAAGAATTTACATTCTCATATCAAAATATGCATGTAAGGAATGGTGCTACTGTGAAAATGAACACATAGAACATGAGAATATAGTGTTTATCCATGTGCATCAAATGAATCGTTATCCATCAAATAACCCTCTTCATGAATAACTGTCCCCCGTACTTAGATTGAATATCATCATGCAAAATATTTAAGATTTGAGAAGGGAAGGGTACAAGTTATGAGTTCATCATAAAAAGACTTCTCCATGAATTATAATGGATACACAATGGATAAAATACAAGGGTGGATCATTGGGTCAATAGGGCTAAATAAAACAAAAAATTGTCTAGATAATTTCAGGGAAAGTTTCAAAGTTCTTATCGCTTTGATGGACAAACATGGAAAGTTTTAGAAGTGATGGGAAGAGAAATAGGAAGAGATAAAAAAATGAGTCATAGTCCTTAGGGGTATGGAAGTATAAATTTGGAAAAAAAAGGATGAGCATGAGTGCAAATAAGTGTCTCAAAAAGAAACAAGTTTCATAAAAAAAATCAAATCATGGAATGATATCAACAATTATCTAAATTATGGTATCAAGAATAAAATCATTTTAACCAGGAATCATATGCTCAAAATGTTCAGGGACAAAAGTGGTGTGTCTTAACTATGTTTCTATAGAAATACAGTAGTTTCCATGTGGGTTCAATAATGACAGTGGTGTTAGTTTTTTCTCTTTTTTAATTATTAATTAGTTATGTTACATGGTGTTGTTAGAAGAGTGAATAAAATATAACATAAAATATAACACCTCCCTGAGTAATTGAAGATTGATGCAGAGAGGCTGCTTGTATCTAATGAAGCTCCAAAAATGATGTAACCTATAAAATCTACACATATATAGCACATATCCACATCATATCAAAGAAATAACACCATAATCAAATTAGCATGTGGATGATAAAAATATAAACAATGAATTCAAATCCATTGTAGTGCTTGGGGAAAAATGAAATGAAATGAAATGAAAACTAATGATGGGTTGCCTCCCATTAAGAATTAAGTTTACTTCATCTTCATTCAAAATTTGATGATATTCCACCAAGATTGAAAGGAAATTAATAACATGCATCTGCTTCATCGGTAGAAGTGTTTAATGCATACATCGAGAAAGTACTTATCTTATATCCCGAATGATGTATCAATAGAAACTAGTCCAAAAATGGATGGGTTGAATGGAATGAAAATAACTCTGCTCAAAAGAGGGTGGATAAACCTCATATGAAAGAAAAATCTCAAAATAATGGGAATTTAGGTAGAGGATATTAGCATAAAGATCAAGAAGATTGCCTCTTTGAATGTGTACAAGAGAAGAAATGTTATTGGACTCTTTTAGTGATTGGATTATATCCATCACTTCCTTGAATTCGCTTTCTGGGAAAATCATGTAACCTGTTTATTTTCCATCAATGATGACCATCATGGAGAAATTCACTGGTTTCGAACACTATTCATGCTACATGGATTCATTGATTACTCCTAGTTCAAGAGTATTTCCAATATTTGTGAGTTTTTCAAGTAATGTGGAATTAACCTCAATGTTTAGAATAAGTGGGACAAGCTCTAGTGGAGTAGCCAACTCCATTCTATCAAAAATGGTATTTTCTCCAAAAGTTTCTTCTATATTTCCCTCATCGTGTTTCCTCCTTGGTACATGTGTTATCATGAACTTAGGGACCACCAAGTAATCTCATTCTTCTGGTATTTCTAGAATGTTGTGAGTGTCCTCCACCATCATCACTAGCTGATTTTTTTACTCTTACACTATTTTAGGTTGTTCCATCTTGGATAATGTGTCCAACTAACAGTGATTCTCAGAAAGAGGTGAGTCGAGGTTATTTGAAGTGATATCTTTTGGGGTGTGGCAATCCATGGTATCTTGGGTCAATTCTCACAGTGAAGAAGGGTTTCAATTCAACATCCTCTTCATCCTCAAATGAATTTTCATCCTCAAAAGGTGGCATATTATATGCATCAAAGTCATCCATTCTTACTTTAGGGTGAAAGGGTTGTGAACTCATAGGAGAGGGACATGAAATCACATTATCCGATGAACCATTATATTTGACAGAGTCTAAGATAGGATGCTCAAATGTGATAGGGATTGAGGAATCAAGTTGTGGTGGAGAGAAGACATCTATGGCATGATATGAAGAGTGGTCAATAAAAGCAAACTCTTCATTAGAATCTGAAAAAGAACGTTGTTCGTGAGGAACCTCTACTACACTTTCTTTATAATAATTGTTCTGAGTCGAAACTTCAAGTTGTGTGGTTGCTAATTTAACTATTTGACTCATTTGATTTTCAAGATTTTGTGTTGTGGAAACCAAATTTTCATTACGCACTTCTTGAAGTTCAAACCTTTTACTTACCTCATTCATCAACATTTTGTTCTCTAATGTTGAAGTGTTTGGATCACACGAAGATTGATCAAAGTGGGTGTCTTTCTCTAGCAGACAAGGTGGTTCATATTCTCCAATGTTTTAAGAATGTGTAATAGAGTTTTGAAATTTCTCTAAAAGGTCTTGCAACCAAGATAGAGTACATGAATTACTAGGTTCAAAATTTTCTAAAATATCTTGACTTTGAAAATGATTAAAAGATAGTATAAAGTAATATTAGGATATAGTGAATCATTCTCCCATAGATCATGACATTGACTTGAATAATAATCATAAAAATAAATAGAATTACCTGGATAACTCATGTGTGGTGAAAAATTGTGATCTATACCATGCATTGTGGCAGGGTGGGGCGGGCATTGATTGTAAATGTATGGTGGTAACCGCATTATTCTGAACTTTTGGGCGTTTTGAATTTTCCTGTAATGACAAATCACCCATAGTAGTATTCTGGGTTTTTTTTTCTTTTCTTTTCTTTTAATCTGAATTACTCTTTTTTAGGATCTCATAATGCTACAATTCTCACCGGCAACGGTGTCAAAAATTTGGTTTGCATTGTCACAATGTGCCAAATTTAGAAATTTATAAAACCTGGTAACTATTGTGGCATTAACGGTAGAGTCGATCCCATGCGGAGAATGGGACACTGGTGATATCATCTTCAAAGAAAGTCCGAATATAAAATTTTCAATGTAATGTAAAATAAAAACTAGAAACTAGATAACCATTTAAATGAAATAAAATTAACATAATGGAGAGACATGAAGATGAAAGTGTCGGAGCTAAGATTTTAGCTTAGGTACATGCGATGTCAATTATTCAATTTCTATATTTAATTGATCTCTTATTTAATTATCACCGATTCAAAATTTAATTAAAATACTACATCAAGTCTTGTTCTCTCATGTTAGATAGTACTCTAATATTTCTTAAAAATTATTCAAGATCTCGTTCTTCAATGTTATAAACAATTTGTGAGATGTTTCAATCACTTGATTAAATACAACACATTTCTCACAAAGTTAAGATATTTATTTGTTCACCCACACAAGTACACTTTTTAAGACTCCTAAGTTTGAAGAGGAATCACGAAAAATATTAATTTTCCAATAAATATATTTATTTATGTCAGATTCGTTTGGGTTGTGATTCGCTCACACACAACCAAATTTTTAAAAAATAAATTTTCTAATATTTATCCCGTTTTTAATTACTTACTAGATATCATATCATACGAATTGACATCAAATAATGCGTCAAAATACCATATCACAATTATTCAAACACGAATATAATTTAAATAAATAACATGCGAATTAAAACAAATTCAATTGATAATATATATGGAAAATAAACAAATTGACATGAAGAGTCGCCACAGAATCAAAACTTCAACACTAGTCACTCAATCACAGCATACACACACATATAACACTATGATAATCACTCAATCATTGCATAAACACATGAAAAATAATGAATAAAAAACAGTGTGTTCGCCGACCACTGAACAAGAAATGTGTCCCCAGCACACACAGGGCTCCTAAACTATCATCGAAGGCAAACGCAACACAAAAAGGCTCACTGCAAACACCGGTTGTGCACCCAAACATCCACCGAGGTAAACCCCACACGCAAACAGGGATGATCAGAATGAGATGGATCAAAAGAGAGATTAGCACCTAGGAGCATCTATAACCAAAAGGAGCTCCCATTCAAGACAAGCATATCAATAAAAGGCAGGGGGGGAGGATGGCATATTAAAATATTTAGAGGGGGCGTGGCAAAATAATCCAGTACCAACCCTAGTTTACCATTTGTCATTGCTTGCATCGTCAAATTGACCCAAAAAAAAACACCCATTCCTCTCACATTACATGTTTTAGTCAAAACCAACAGCTCTCGACCAAAAATAAGTTACAGTAGGCAGACGCGCACACACAAGCTAAGGACCTCAAGAAGGGCAGGCACTAGGCCAGCGCAGCAATCACATCTGATGCCTTTAGAGCTATGTAGGTGGAGTCATCACCACCCTTAAACTCGCTCCCCGCATACCTCGAGTACAGCACATTGCTCCCCTCAACAACCTGCACCGGTTTTCTGAGCCCTTCCTCATCCCACGAACCCGGCCCGACTGCCACTACCTGCATAGTCCCAACAAAACATAAAGCTCTCGGCTTTACAACCAAACAGACCCACATCTTTTTCCAAACTGATTATCATAGATAAGTATGATACATAATGCATGATATCAGGACATCATAAACATGCAGTCAAAAGATCTCCTATGAAAACAGAGGGCATTTTCCATTAGGTATATGAGTTGATAATAATCAAGTCAGAAAGCCTCATCTCACCACACCAATAGATTGTTTCTCCTTGCTGGCCTCGGTTAGCAGCAAACCTCCAGCTGTCCTTCCTTCAGCCTCAGCAACCTACAATGCAAGCATTTGAACAAAGAATACAGATCAATGATCACCATCCACGACCTTTGTAAAAGAAAGGGGAAAACATATGAAGGTTTGGGTGCTGTATTTAAACTAACCTTGATTAAGACTCTGTCATTAAGGGGCTTGAGGTCCTTAATATCATCTGATTCTAGAATTCCAACAATATCATCCTCTTTAAGTATCAGATGATTGACTCCATTAAATTCTAATTCTGTTCCTGCATACTTGGAATAGATTACTTTGGTACCAGTCTGCAGTGAAAACCATCAACCCATCAATACCATAGAAGAAATCAGAAAAGGAGTCATGGAAGTAGGGGTATAAAAAAAAATCAGGAGACCTTTACACTGATGTCCACTTTGCTCTTTCCAATTGTCTTGCCATCACCAACAGCAACAACTTCACCGCCCTGAGGTTTTTCCTGAGCAGAAGTAGGTAGCAAAATACCCGCAGGAGTCTTCTCATCGGCAATTTTAATCTTCACCAAAACCCTATCACCCAGGGGTTTAATAGAAGTGTACTGCAGATGTAGAAGAAGATGATGTCAGGATGGCTAGGTGAAAAATTTAATAACTTAGATTACAATGAATAATGGAGCATGCTTTGAATATGGTGCAATGACATGGTTCTGTATATATGTTTCCAAAGTACATCGAAAAAAACGTTTTTATGCCGCTTAATTAAGTGGTTTTCATGAAATTTAGTGCAGCTTTTTTTTCAGAAACACTGCTAAATTTTTAAATGGTTCAACGTAAGTGATAAGGGTTGTAAGCATTACCAAACCTTAAGGGTGAAATTAAACAGAACACAAATTTCAACATACCATGCTGAAGATATGAATTATGACAGTACATTGATAAGTCTATTCAAGTGTGCAGGAGAATGACGACAACGACATTAAGAAGAATTAACAAGTAAGGCCTAACCAGCCCACCTTCATGCAAGTAAAAACGATTTCGCCCCGATAACAGGTTGGTAAAACTAGCAAAGACGGACAAACAGAGTTTTCAGGATGGGCATCTTCTAGCCGAAAAATACGCCAAATATCAGACAATTGCAATAAGCAAAACACAGGAATCGGTAGTGTGTGGGATGACAACAAGCATTTGAAGCGTTTATGAACAGAAAAGAGAAAACCTTCGGAGCAACAACTGTCGCAGCCTTGGCAACAAGGCCCCTGAAGGACCGTGACCTGAAAGCCGCTGTCTTCAATGGAATGACGGAAGGAAAACCAACGTTTGAAGGCCTGAGCCCTTCAAAATGAACCAGCCTACCGTTCGAGACTGTGAGCTGGGCCGTAGCCATTCCTGTTATACCAAAGGAAAATAAAGCATCAAGAAAAGTCAGCAATATCAGCTGGCTGACAGGGTAAAGGGTGAATGAAAGAGGTTTCAAAAGAGAATTAACTAGGGCTGTCAATTCAGCAAGCAAAGACCAGTGAAACAGTGCTTGATGAAAACCTAATACGAAAGATAGACGAAAGTGGTCTTGAAATGCAGCGGCGGGAGACAGGAATTGAATAGACGCTAACAGAGAGCAGCGGGCGAAGAGCACGTACCAGAACCCAGATCAATTCCAACCGTGAGTCGTGTAGGCGGTGGGGAAAAGGTGCGGCGGGGAAACCTAGCCGAGGCGTGAGTCGCGGAGGGCTACTGGAGAGGATGGGTCTTTATCACGAGCGAAACGAATCCCAGCTGTATACCCTGAACCCGAATCCGAATCCGAATCCGAGACCCCACATCCCGAATCCGAATGGACCCGAACAGATGGGATCGGTTTATTTTAATAGACAATTTCTTCTCGAAAGGAAATTACCAAAAATACCTATCATTACTTGACAAAAAAATTTATCGACAAACACCCTACAATTGAATAAAATTATTATCTCCAACAAAAAAATATATATAATAAAAAAAATTAAAAAACCATTTTTATATAACTTAAAATTCGTCAAAAAAAAATTACAAGTAAATAACAATAGCACTAAGACGCCATTTACCATGCAATACAGGAAAAAAATTAAAATTAAAATGAATTTCATTCAAATTAAAACTAAATTTTAAATCGTAATTACTATATTTGAACTTTGATTTTAAATATCATCAAAAATAATAAATGAAAGATAACAATTACTTTGATCTCAAATAAATGAATGAAAAATCATTAAAATGAACAAAATATTAAAAAATTATATTTTATATTTAAATAATCAATAAAATAACACATAGCATATGTTTTGTCCTTAATTTAATATCAAAATTACATAAAAAAATATAGACAACATCTTTTGGTGCAAAAAACTAATAAAAATAATTAAATAATTTATTTTGATTTTTTTAGTAGGTTCTATTCAAAAAAGTATAATTAAAAAACACATAACGCATGTTTTGACATCAAATTTTTATATAAAAATATATATATTTGAAAAATATAGAAAAAGTTTTATTGTAGAAAAGATGATAAAAACAATCACAATATACATTTTATATACTCTTTTGATGACAAGGCATTTGTTAATTAAAAAAAGCTAACAAAAAAGCACATAACATGTTATATTTCCTTGGGAGCATTTTATGTTGGCCATACCCCCACCCCACTACCCACTAACATGTAGGGGGCACAATGACCTCCCAAAACCACCATTTTACTCTTTTTTGCAAGTATAGCATTCAGAGATCCCTCATAAACTGTTTGAAGCTTCAAAATTGGTAGTTTTTCTAAATGATGATTTTGGATATTATTGTGATCGCAACGATCATGCGATATAAAAACGATGGATGATGGCATTGATGGGTTTTGTGGGACATCTCTATGCCCATCAACATTGAAAAAATACATAAAACCAAGATAGATCAGGAGTGGAATCGACAAGATGAAAAAAGAAAAAACATGAAACAGGCATACCTTTATGTCCATGCTTTCGATATTCACCGGCAGTGAGTTTGATCGTACCCCCTTGGCAAAACCAATAGGTTCTTGCATCTGACTGTATCCATCGGCCACTAGAATCACCAAACACATTGGTAAGGCCCTTTCTCCATAACAATGTGCTAACATCTACTCTTCAAAGGCAAGCAAAGAGAAGAGAAATCGAGAGAGGGTTTCAACCAACTAAGAATGATCTCATGTGTACCAATGAAGTGATCAAACTCCTTCATATAAGACACAAGAATCAAATGCAAATGACTATTAGAGTTAATAACGCTCAAATGCTATAAAACGACCAGTCTCTTTGGCTCCAAATTCATTGATTAAACTGATTGTTAAACTCCTTTAACAATCAATGTTTCATCTACACATCATCATACGATGTGTCTATAAGCTGAAATAGTCATGACAATCACTTTAGGAGGGCCAAATCGAATGATATCATATATCATTATCCATATGCACCATGGTGTGGTGTCGTATACCATGTGAAAACACTAGCCACATCGTGATTTGTGCTTTAGTGCATAAAAAACAACAATCACCCACTTGCACTAAAGCCTCAGAGACATTATGAAAAACTTCACAACTCATTGTGAATCTGTTCAAACTCCTTTGGATGTGATTATCATCATCTCTCTTATATTTTGGATAAACACTTTGCACCAAAATCAGTCTTCATTCCATGACCTCATGTGTGACCCTGCGAGTTGTTTGGTTCCCAACCAAATTTCGATAAACCACTAGAACCAGCACCATCGAAACTTCACAGGACAGAAACATAAGCTCTAGAATGAACCCATGCTATGTAACGAATAGGCTCAGGTCGACCCGACCCTTCCCTTGAGTCGACACGCCACAAGGCCCGCATCGTATTTCTGATTGCCATGAGTTGGCGACAAGCCCTAGGGCATCACAAATAACAATTTGGGAATAGTTTCTCACTTGAAAATCCAGCATAACTTGTCCATGGATTGGATGACCACGTCAATTAAATAAGCGACATTGACATATGTAAATAATTATACAATAGAGTAAATACAACATAACTAAGAACAAATATCACAACATCATCATAACATGATATATAAACAAGACATGAACATGCTATCCACAGGCAAAGCTCAAAACAATGAAAAAGACCACAAGGCCCAATATATAACATCCCAACAATTCAAAATCCCAAAACTGCTCCATAAGAGCTTGTCTACATGCGACCACGTCTCCACCATCCCAAAACCACCACGGACATCGGTAATCAAGAAGGTCCATCGATCTGCAAGGTTCCCTTGCCCTTACTCGTGCCCTTCAAAACAAGGTTTACATATGCCAAAAGGCGTATACAGGGTGTGAGGCACAAATCCCATATGATACCATAATGAATCTATGTAAGAACTTTATCCATGCAAACCAATAAGTCTATTTTGAAAACTCATTTTTCAAAACAAAGTTCACTTTTTAAAATAAGGTCACTTGAAAACAACTCTTTAGAAAACCCTTTGGTTTTCTCAAATAAACCATTTTCTCAAACATGGAAAACAAGGCTCAATTAAGGAAAGTAAACCACCGGGCATAACAAGCTTAACACACCCACAAATGGAATCAACACGAGCATAAGTGTAAACGCCATCCTATACACAAATAATGGAACATGGGCATAATCATAAATCATCTCAATCAATCAAGGCACTAACATCATGCATAAAACACATAAATTAACCAGACACAAGTAATGCATGAAGGTTCTGAACATAACGGGAGCACCAGATGGGGTATGCCTAACTCAACTTTTTGATGTAATCGATGATTAATCCGAAATGTACATCAACGATAAATGTTGTGACTAACAAAATTGAATCAAAGATTAGTTGACATGGGAACGTCAGAACCAAAACACAGGATCATCACATAATGATTTATAATTAATTTAATCAATTAGAGAATACCTTGCAATGAATTCTTTCTTCATTGATGAATCTGACAACGTCTCGAAGTCATACCGTAGGTACGTTGTAGGAATAAAGTATAGATTCCTTATAATAGTGATCCACACATGCTCTATAAACCTTTGAATATCGTCGTAGGAATATCCAGGTGCTAGCATAGTAGATCCCAATGCACTACAAGAAAACCTCCATTTAACGGTGGTTATTTTTGCGTATAGCGGCGGTTTAAACCGCTGCTACATGGTTTGGCGGCGGTTTCTGTAAACCGTCGCTAAATTGGGCGTCGACAATCTATTAGCAGTTCCATTTAGCAACGGTTTAAGGGAAGCATCGTAGCTGCCTCATTTCGCGGTGGTTTTACTGATTTTAGCGGCGGTTTTTACGAGCCCTGGATTTTATTTTATTAGCGGCGGTTAACTGCCGCTAAAGTCACGAGAAACGCCAGGGAATGCACGCGGGTGATGCGACTTTGTAGCGACGGTTAAAACTGTCGTTAAATGTAAGCCAATAGCGGCAGTTAAAACCGCCGCTAATGTCTTACCTGTATACTTTTCGCGACGGTTAAAACCTTCGTGAAAAACTGACCAGAAAAAAAAATTCTACTTCCACTGCATCACTGCCCTGAAAAACAAATCAAACCAGAAATACCAATAGCCTAACAGATTAATGCACACAAAATTTAAAAAAGAATAGAGACAACTAGTAAAAAATTTATGGTCGTGTTTCTTGGAAAATATAGTGGAACATCATAAATGGGGATATGTGTAGTGAGGAGGAGTAAAAAACATGACCTGAATTGATAGAGAATGGGCACAACACCACACAACACATTCTAAGGTTGATTTAAAATTAGTTTATATTAGTGATTCATGGACATGGAATACTCATTTAAGGTTATAGAATTAGGACCATGTGGTGATCATGCAACTCAACCATGCTTGAGGTAGACTTCCTCCCAACCCCTAAGCCCTGCTGAGCCATGATTGATTGAAGAATCAAGGATATTTATATAGTTATAATTGATTATAGGGGTGAACCCAATGAGGGTAAGAAGTGACCTGAAAAATATCACGATGACAATTACAACTTTTGAGAACTAGGAAGTGAAATGGGAGTAATCGACAGAAATAGAATTATTATTGACCATGTTTGAAACATAGGATACCTGAGCTGGTTGAGGATAGGATGAAAAATATCATGATCTACTATTTATGGAGATCAAAGCATGAGATCCACTTTTTATCAGTAAATTTACTTCATTGAATGAGCCTGAGATGGCATGTAAGACACTATGTCCATGAATCATTTCATTAGAGATCCTTTTCAGATTGGTAGGGTGAGGATTATACAAATAGTAGAATGTGTAAACCGCACAAGTTTATGTGGGGATGTACCATATAGAATATTAGGTTCCATGGGAGATATTTCCTCATGTGCTCAAATGTTCTATTTAAACTTGTGGGTTGACAAGATTCAAGCCTAGCCCAGAGGGAAACGTCCCCATGATGAGTTTCTGGTAGGGATGAGACTGAAATGAAATATACATGCATCAATATGTGTCTCCTCACAATAGGCATCAAGACAAACATAGTTTTGATGCGTGACATGGTAAGAGACTATTGTCGGTGGAGTGATTTTATCTCTGGCAAGGATATCATATCATCTTATATTCGGAGAAATACAAGTTTTATACGGGTAATGTGTGGTTAATTTCATACTTATCATATGAGGAATCTCAGTTTTATATGTGGTAATTATTTTTATAATCATCCCACACTTATCGGATGAGGCATCCTTATTTCATTTAATAGGGTATGGTTGTTAATTAACATTATTTGCTGATGACATTGGGCTTTGATGTTTAAAATCATACAACATGGACTATGACTACAACTAGTTTAAATTCCTAGAGCTCCAAATATAGGAATAGGTTTGAGTTAAAGGTCTCCAAGCTTTGACCAAAGTAGATAGGAAAGGGAGAAACCTATAATGAGTCGGTGATAGGGTTGTGCCCTGGATTAAATATTTATATGTAACTACTTATATCGTGATTATTATAATCAATCCACATGTTTTTATGATTCACGGTGTCATAGGATACCAACGCCGGGAGGGTTTACCTTCTTGGATGATGATATTTAATAATAACATATTAGAATCTTAGGCATCGAGAATTTATAAGAGGTGAAATTATCTCTCTTTAAGAGACATATCAATTTTTTATGGGGTTGAATTATCTATCATTAATAGGTATATATATTTTACATGGGGTAATGATATAGTTTAAATTCATCTTATCATGATTTTAGAAGGTCTTTTGCATCTATATACCCATTATTTACTTCCTCATATCAGGAAATGAGAGCATCTTGGACCACTGATGTGTCAACATAAATGAAAGGAGATTATTGCTAAAAAAGAGGCTCATGTGAGTGTTTTGGGGCAATGACACCTTATGTAATGGATTATTATATGGTGAATCATCAGCTAGGCTCAATGATAGAATATATATGCATCAATACATATCCCATGGAAATGGGAATCAATCCACCCATAGTTCTAGAATGTTGTGGAAATAAATGTTTGATGAAACTCCAGGGATGAATAAACCCATGTGATGGATGCATGAGCATATTTTATTGTCATAATGCTTGGACTATGGATCTCTTAATATAAACTGTTATAGTATAGATTGGTGAGGTGGGGGGAATCAAGAATGTTTTTGTGGTGAATAAAACATGGGGTTATAGGATAAATAGGCCCTTCAACCCATGACGAAATCCTGAATATGATTGCACACAGTGTAAGATCATAGAACCAAGACCATGATGAAAAATTTAATGTCATGTCTTGAAGAAAATGATTTTTTTCATCTCACATAATGTGATGCTTCCATGTTTTATATGAGGTAATGTTTTTGAACATATCATAATTATCGTAAGAGGAATCCAAATTTTATATAGTGTAAGACTTTTAGATCATCCAATACACATCATACAATGAATCTCAGTTTTATACGGTTTAATACCATCTCCCATTAAGAGGAACCTAGATTTTATATGGGTTATGACCAAATTTTATCATCATGAATAGAATATGATAACCATTAACAACGCATGAAGATTCACTATCTACACATTCTGCCTCACCAAAGTGTCCACAACACTATCCCCTTGATCACTATGAAATGACCCAATTTGTTCAACACATCAACAATGGGTTTAACTCCTATTCATCCAAAATCTCGACTACCAATTCAAACACAAGACTAAATGGAATGATGTATACCACACTAGAGAAATAAATACATAAAATGAAACATCAAGAATCAATAAAATGCATAAAAGGAAACATGATAAATCAAGAAAATGTTAGGACATGAAAATGTTTGGTGGAAACTATGTGTCACACATGTTACATATACAAACCAATTGTTCCCATATTTGTTCAACACATCAACAATACAACTACTCATGGTCTGATGATGCATCGTCACCCTCTCCACCTCCATCTCCACTTTCTACTATCACCTGTAAGAACATTATATTGAAAATTAAATACTGTTGCATATTTATATTAAAACTTAAAACCAATGAAAGTTTTCAAACTAAATGATTTTGATTTTTTGTGATTTACCTGCATACCACCAGTCGATGCACTACCACCGGGGGTATATCTTCTCATCTGCTGATGTATATCAGTCATCGCTTTCTGCAAAGTGGATATCTGAACCCCCTAGTCTTGAACTGTGGTTCATAGAGAAGCAATCTCCCTTTGAGCATCTTTGGGTATGGACTGACTATAAACAGGAGTAGATGCAGCTGGAATCCCTGGTGGCATGCCAAAGACCCCAGATGGTACGGGTTTGAAACCCATATCGCACACTCTACCAGGATGCTCCTTCCTAAGGACTTTAGCAACTGGGTCATCCTGGGAGACTGAATAGGACTGCCCAGGATTGGCATCCCATAGTTCTTTAATTTTTTTACCTATAAATCAAATATCAATATATATTCACACAGTAAAAACTGATAATAAGTTATTATAATAAAAAATTGACTTCATACCCCAACTTCTTTGGCAGGCTCATTAACAAAACTTCCATCTGATTTTTTGTGAACATCCAACCACAGTTCAGTTCGGGATGCTTCGTGCCCTAAACTCTGTTACTACATTAAGCAAAGATAAATCAACAATTCAATGTATTAAACAGATAATATTGTATTATAAATATTTAAACTAATTAAAAGATTACCAATATCATTCGGCTTCTAGAAAAGCTTTTGAGCCTGCAATGTGAGGGATGACTTGCTTAGCCCGGTTTGATGCATTCTATCTTGAGAGATCCTGAAATAAATAAAATGAAATTTAAAAGTAATGTATTCAATGTCATCTCCTCTTCATATACAAGTATAAATGTAAAATGAGGATAATATAATAATATATATTTCAATACCATTCGCTTCTCATCACGATGTCTGTCAACAAAAACTTTCCACTGTTCTTTCGGTACCCCACTGGGTAGCTTCTCATACATTTGTTGTACGGTCAACGAAATATCGTTGACATCACACCACAATCTCCATATGAAATATTTCCATTTCTTACCAAGATTTTTCAACATTCACTTCTGTGCTATCACATCAGCAACTGTAAAGTGGAAGAACATCTGTATACATAAATTCATTTTAAACATATTAGTAACATGAAATTCAATTAAACCACAATGTAATAAAATTACCTTTATTTTGGAATCAAAAACTTTATTTTTCCATCTTGTAGGCATATGTATCCAATCATCATAAGAAATAGGAAGGGAAATGGGCTCTGCTGCCAGCTGGCCTAGAATCTGGCTAAGTAACCCTGCGGCGTCATCCGTAGGGACCTCATAAGAATCAAATGGCACGACTATCTTCTCACCATTCATATTCCAAACACCTGAACTTTTTATTTTTTTCTCCACGGTTGCATTTTTTTCATTTTCAATGAGGAAACAATCAGTATAAACAAAATGCAATAAATTTATTTAATTAAAATTTGTACCTATGACAGTGACACTCCAGTATGTCTGTGATGAACTGGAAGGGGCATGTCGCTGCCCCACTACTGAGGCTCCTAAAGGGGGATTCGAAGACTCAACCTCTAATGGGACATCCACAGATGGTGTGAGAGATGGTGCAGGGGGAGATGGTGCAGGGGTGTAGGCAGCTGGTGCCTCAGATGCCATGGGGAGGGAGCCAGATGGATCATCATCTGTCGCAGAACTAGATGAAATAGTGTACCGCTTCCTCCTTAGCATTCTTGTCATTTAATCAAATAAAATTAAGTTCAGAATATATATTTCAAAAAAATTATGAAGAAAAAAAAATTAAAAATGATAATAGATGTCCAGTACTAACAGACAAAATATATATAACAATGATAATGAATGACTGTAAAAATGAAACAAGTGGTTGCTGAATGAATAAATAATTTTACATACAATCATTTTCCCCTTAAATCATGTCGGTTTCCTACTCCATTGCTTCATCCACTTCATTCATCCTTTCTAGACTAATATTTTCAATATCATGATGGACAAATAATTCTACTTCCTGTTGTTGATTAAATTCAATTTTAGAGGTCAAATCTTCCACTACATCACCCATATCATACAAATATCTTTGTATTATGTGAGAAATTACACTCCACCCTTCATCCACAACATCATTCACATAATATACCATTTTTTCTTGTGATGCTAAGATATATGGATCATGCAGTTCACGATCACCAACATCCATCAAGCGAGAGAAGTTCACAGAAGTAAATTGCAAGAAATCTCTTTTAACACCTCTGATAATATTGACCCATTTTCATTTGAATAAAACAAAAAAAAAAATGTCTATGGTAGTTTAATTCAATAATATCATGTAGATTTCCATAGTATCCCACTTCAGAAAATGTAAATATACCACTATTCTGTGTTTTCAAACCCACTTCTCGATCGGTTGTACAAAATATAAAGCCATTCACATTATAAGCGTCAAACTTTCTAACTTGTTTTATAGGACCTCTAGCAATAAACATCAAATATTTTGAAAAGTCTGCTCGAGTATCAGTATTCATGATCTGAAAAAATAAATATAATTTAATATATTTAAAAAATGTATGTGTCAAACTAATATTCGTATTTATTGCAATATTTATGAACTTACACATTGTGCAAACCATTCTGCAAGCTCTTTATTCACAACTTTCGTTATATATTTCTCATTTCATGTTCGGCCTCTCATTCGTCTCTTTGTTTGTATCCTCAACCCTTCAATAAATGAATATACAATTTCACTATTCAGCATCACATATCTATGTGCCTGTAATAATTCTAATTCTGTCAGTGTCACATTTGAGGTCCTCCCAACTGATCGACCAATAGCAGGAAATATTTTTGATTTATGATGCATTTGAGATTGATTTGATGCGTCGTCAACATTTTCAACTTGATTAAATCTTGTCTCAATATCATCCAAATATCTGGAACAAAAGGTAAGACACTCCTCAGCCAAATAGCCTTCAGCAATAGAGCCTTCTGGTTGAGCTTTATTTCTCATGTATGCTTTCAAATGCCCAAGATATCTGTGAAATAAAATAATAATATTATGCATTTATTTAAATTCCAAAAATTGTTTACTTAACTAAAAAACATATAAATAAAATACCTCTCAATTGGATACATCCATCGATAATGAACGGGGCCACCTAATTTAGCTTCCTAAACAAAATGCACAGTTAAATGCATCATGACAGTAAAAAACGATGGAGGAAAGATAATCTCTATTTTAAAAAGGGTTAATACAAACCTCTTCTGGAGGTTGTCAAGCTAAAATGGATGTAGAGATTTCTCACATAATTTCCTGAAAAATCTGCAGAATTGGAGTACAACAGCAGTGACTTTTTTAGGTAATAATGTACGCAATGCCAATGGTAGTAATTGTTGTAACAAAATATGTGAATCGTGACTTTTCAATCCATGTAACTTACGATTATTCATGTCAACACACCTCGATATGTCACTCGAATACCCATCATATACCTTCACATTCTTTAAAATTCGAAGAAATGTATCTTTATCCCTATTTTTCATTGCAAAAATGCCCGGAGCATACTTTTCATTCTCATCTGGACAGAGATCACATTTTATATTTATTAATTGTAATTCTTTACGAGCATTGAGATGATCCTTCGACTTTCCATGCTCATTAAGTAATGTGAAAATAAAATTATCACAGACATTCTTCTCAATATGCATCACATCAAGATTATGCCGCAACAAATTAAATTCCCAATACGGAAGTTTGAAGAATATACTTTTTTTCTTCCATTGTTGCGATTTCACTTGACAATGCACTTCAGACCCGTTTTCCATTATCATTAAAATGATGAACCTTCCCAAATTTTGTTTTAACATTTTCAAGATGTGTCAATATTTCAGAACTAGTTAACAACTTTGGAGGTGGTCTACGATTAATGGAAGCATTAAATTTTGATATGTTCAGCCAAAATCTATGAGATGCATCGAGAAATCTTTGATGGCACAAGAAGCACCATTTTCTACTATGAGGTAGCCGTATGGGCTCAAAATCAAAGTTACAAACGGGATAATCCAAACCCGTGTAAGTGTTCCAACCATATAAATTCCCAATCCCAGGGAAGTCACTAATGGTTCACATTAAAGCAACATTCATTTTGAATATTGTTTTATAAAAAGCATCAAATATATCAAAACTGTTACTCCATAACTCCTGAAATTCGTCAATCAAAGGCTATAAGTATACATCAATATCATTTCCAGGTATTTTTTTTCCAGGAATAATCATCGAAATGATAAAAGATGTTTGTTTCATACACATCCACGAAGGTAGATTATAAGGGATCAAAACAACTGGATAAATGTTATAACTGGTACTCAAAGTCCCAAATGGGTTGAATCCATCAGCAACCAATCCCAATCAAATATTCCTAGGATCACCTAAGAAATCTAGATGTAATGAATCAAATGTCTTCCATTATTGGGAATCTCGTGGATGTCTCATTAACCCATCATTATTATTATCTATAGAATGCCACTTCATGTGTTTGGAAATTTTCGATGACATGAATTATCTTTGCAATCGAGGATTCAAAGTAAAGTAACGCAAAACCTTTGCAGGTGTGTTCCTTTTCTTCTTCTCCATGAAATTATGTTCATTTAGACTTCCAACATCACCCTTTGACTACCATCTAGAAGAATAAAATTTCTTGCAATTCTGTCTACTTGAATCCTCTCCCCAATAAATCATAAAATCATTGGGACACTCATGTATTTTTGTATAATTTAGACCAAGATTGTTAACAACTTTTTTCATATCATAAAAATATTCTGGGATTTTTGCTTCAGGAAATGCATCACGAATCAATTCTAATATCATGGGCATTGCCTTATTTGTAATTCCACATAGACATTCGATATGGTACAACTTCAGTAGAAATGAAAGCTTTGAATATTTCAAACACCCACTATACAACTCTTGATTTCCATCGTCAACTAAATCATGAAACAAATTTTCCTCGGTGAAGTTTTCTCTTACATTTGGCTCCACAGAATCAATAGGAGGATCCAATGATATGTTATAATCTTAATCTGCTTGTGTTACAGTATCAAAAACATCACTTGTCACATTGCAATTCGTAGCACCCTCTTTTGGTTGTTCTGATATGTTTTGATACTGATAGTGGTGTCTTGAAGTGCCGAATGAATCATTTATGAGGTTTTGCATTTCATTTTCCATTGTTGACAAACTTAGGACCTCATTCTGTGGATTAACATCAATGCTCAATCTTTCTATAACATTCGATTCTCCATGCCAAATCCAACACAAATATTGACCAGGGAATTTCTTCAATATTAAATGTTCATAAACTTCATCTCTCTTCAACCATGTTCTAAATTTACATTTAGGACATGGACATATTATTCTCCCTTCAATGGATCGATTAAAAATTGAAAAATCTAAAAACTCATTCAAACCCTTAACATACTAAGGTGTGTTCCTCAGTAATGTGATCCAGCTTTTATCCATGTATATCACAATGTGCATACACAATAATAAAAAAATTAAAACACATAGTTACTACTAAATAGAGAAAGAGATTCATATATACGATAGTGTAAGATTATAGAAACATAATATAATAAATATGATCCCCTGAGTTAGATATGAACCCTCTAGTGTTTGGGATAGGGGAAGTTTCTTTGGTAAAGAGAAACAATGTGCTAACAACGTGGTAGCTACTTTACCACGAAAACCAAAGCACATTGTTAATTTGGAATAACTACGTGGATATAAAAATCATTCATAAGGTATGATAAAACATCTATAATATAGTCTATTCATCCAAATGGTTTTCATGGAAATGAATGGTTGAGAAAAATCTGCTGAAATAATAAAAATCATCAATAGAACCAACAATGCCGTATTACTCAATTACCACATGGTCAATACTAAAAGTTATGCTAAATAGTATTCCTATCACGTTTCTCCCAAATCTCCAAATTTTCAACCCTTGACTTTTGAAATCCTTTATAGCATCAAAATATAATATTAGATAACAAAACCATGCAACCATATGAAGTAAATACTCAACCACCCCTAAGTCATATAAAACCATGCAACCATATGATGGTAAAATCACTACCACTTCTCAAGGGTTGGCGCTACTTGATACACCTAATAGGGTCCCATTCACTATTGAAGGTGGAACTCATCTCATTTACAAAATCACATAACACCATATAACAATAGAAAAGGGTAACCAATACAAACCAAGGAAGATACTATTGGGTATCATCTATACCAAAAAGGAATCCCATGAATGAACCATTTCTCCATTAGGGATAAAATCACTTTACCAAAAATTATTATTGAAAGATAGTCACCATTAGTGGAAATTATCTAGTTGATAAAAGGTATAATAAGGGTCGTGGGGGGCTGGGGGAAGCGAGGTCGCTGGGGTCTCGGGGTCGCCGGGGTCGCGGGGGGCCGGGGGAAGTGGGGTCGCCGGGGTCACGGGGTTTCCGGGGTCACGGGGTCATGGGGGGTCGAGGCCTTAGATTTGGATGAATTCATTGTTTGTTCCTTGGAGTGGCAAGAACCATGTGAGGGATGGTAGTCTTGAGGCATGATAAGTGGTAGTGTTTATGGAAATGCATGATGAAATAACTTGGGAGATTAGGTTTTGAGGTTCTAAGAACCCTGTGTGGATTTAATTCCTAGACATCTATTTGGTGTATTCACGTAGAAAAGAGTGGTGGTGTGACTTGAGGGTGATTTGGATCATATATGTGTTAGTGATCATGAGTGGAGAATTATGGTTAAATGGGACGATCGAGGATCTGACCATGGAGTTGAACTAAGAGTCAGATTCAGACTTCGATGTGGGAATTAGACATTTTTGTTATTCCTTGAGTTTTAAGGCATTGTGGTCGGGATATGATAGCGCATTGGTGGGTGGGATTGAGCGCCTTTGGTATAATTCATTTAGATAAGTACTTACTAGTGTTGTTGCATAAAAATTGATGTGGTAAGGTGGAGACCACATCAGAAATATCGTTCAAGATGCGACTGATGTGGTTTGGGGATCAAACTAGGGTATTTGAAGAATATTTGATGTGTTTGGGATTGGTGTTTGGAGTTTCATAGTAGAATCATGTTGGGAATTTGGAGATGAAATGTGGGGTTTTGGTACTATCCTCTAGGACAACATAATAAGATAATCAGAATCACATAGGTGGAAATAGATTCCAAAAGAAATTCTCTCTAAGCATTATATTCGAGAACTTGGAAGAATTATATTCATCCAAACCACTAAAATAAGTTAGAATGAATTCAATACCATTCACTTCAACACAAAAAATATATTTATGCAAAGTAAAGTAAATGACAGTACAAAAGAACACTTCGGTTTTATGTTGTTTGGATTGAAATTATGTATTCTAAGGGAGAAACACTACAACATTCCATTTTACCGAAAAGAAAAGATTACAACTTGTGAGTAACAATCCATGACCTGAGGCATTACTCAGGAATCCCTATAAAGTCACTAGAGTCTCATATGGTATTAGGGGATTCCATGAAAATGTATTAAAAGTATAAGGGATTCCAGGACCATATATCACAAGTATGAGGTACTCCAGACCTTAGTAATACTATAATTAGGGATGTGATTACCATGTATTACAAGTATAAGGGATTCAATGACTAATTATTCTAAGTATTAGGGACACCATGATCGGGTGTCACAAGTATAAGGGACACAATGCCTGATTACCACACATATAAGGGATGCTATGCTTGAGTAACACATGTTTGATGGAATCCATGATTGAGTATCAAAAGTATAAGAAACTCTATACCTAAGTATCATAATTCATTATAGTCAAGTAAGCCTTATAATCTATGTTGGGCAAAAATACCTCAAGGTAACATTGAAGTTTTTTTGGGTTGATTGTGTTTGTTGACAAAGCAGGTTTCCATGGAGAATTGTCGAGTTCCCAATAAGTTGTTGACAATCCATGTTGACAAAGAACGATGACAAAAGAAAGGACGATCTGGAGGCGGTACAAAAGAGCAGTACAAGGTGGCGCCGTTTCCCAGTGTTTGCCAAATTTTTGGGGTCCAAAATTTGGAATTTGGTGAGCATCATGAAAATAGTATTTCCATGAAGATCATAATTTAATATGGCAAAGGCATGAATTTCGCGAAGATAGGATACATGGTTTGGAAATCGCGAAGACCAGAAGAATGAAGGCGGTGAGTCTTCGCGATTACGTCAAGCTTCGCGAACGGCAGAGGCTGAAGCGCATTGCGGCGATGAAGGGCTTTACGAGGGAGCTTCGCGGTGAAGGCGCGAAGGTATGTTGACGATAATGCTTCATGATTATGTCAAGCTCCGCGAACGGAAAATTGCCGTGGTGCTTCGCGATTTGGACAGAATTCCGGAAGAAACTTCAGAGCTTTGCGATTTGAGATGACGTGGCGTTGACTTCACACGGAAGGGATGAGGGTTGGTGGAATCACCTATAAATAGAGGCCGCCCCCCTCGAGAGAAGTAGAGAGATTTTTCAGAGAAAATCCTTTGCTCTCGACTTGCGAAGGTGGTTCGCGGAGCCAGTGTGCTTCACGAAAGAGGAGCTTCACGGCGGCTATTATAGCTCTGCGAAACCTGCGAGCTCCGCGTTGGCTTATAAAGCTTCGCAAGGGACGTTGCTTTGTGACAGCTTGAGCTTTGCGGTAGTGCTTCGCGAAAGTGCTTCGTGAAAGTGCTTCGCAAAAAGGCAGGAGCTTCGCGAAGGCTTGTTTGAGCTTTGCGAAATTGGGAGCTTTGCGAAGTAGGGTGCTTTGCGAAGGTGTTTCCAAAAGGAATTTCCCAGTGTTCAGAGGCAAAGAGGTATTCATCATTGGATGAAATTTGGACATTAACAGAGCATCCATAATCAGTTAAGGATACGTGCATTCATGCAAATGAAGAGACCTACAGGTCTATAAACTGTGAGTGAATCCCTTCACAGAGTAGTGATCTTAGGAAGAGGAAGAAGGTGATCCTCTCCACCGATAGTGAGCCAGAGAGAGAGAAACAGGGAGTGACCCTTGGGAAAGCAGTGAGCTGACCCTAAACTTTGTAAAGGTAGTGAGCCTGGGTATAGAAGTGATCTAGCCCGAACATTTTAATCCACAGCTAGTGAAGTTTAGTGGAATTGGTATGACCGGAAACTTGTCGGCGTATGCTCCTTGGACGTAGCCCTTTGCGGTGAACCAAGTAAAATTGGTGTGTCCTATGCATGCTTTACTTTCTGTTTACTTTGTGCAACAGGAAAGAGAGAGAATAGTGTTTTGCTTAACAATAAAACAAGATCAGAATGGGCGTTAATTTTAAATTAGTCTTACCCTGATTCACCCCCCTCTCAGGGTATTCAGCCTTGTGGACCTAACAATTAGTATTAGAGGGAAGGTTGACAATTTTTATTCTCTCAAATGGAGGTCACTAATCATAGAGGGATTCCGATCTTCGACGAATGTAATTTTCAGATATGGAAGAATCGAATGCAACACTATTTCCGATCTTTGGGAATGGATGTGTTTTCAGCAGCTATGCATGGTATCACAGCTGATATTACTAGTGGTGCATTATCAGAAGCTGAGCACAAAGAGTTGGATGCTGATTCCAAAGCAATAAATGCCTTAGGGGGAGCCCTCTCTAATCCCATCTATACAAAGGTGATGTCTTGCAAAACGTCACATGCCATGTGGGAAAAGCTTTTAAATATATATGAAGGGGATAAAAAGGTCAGAGAGGCAAAGCTGCATGTGTTGTGGAACAAGTATGAAGATCTGAGAATAAACCCGAATGAGTCTGTTGATGCATTCTTTGACAGGGTAAATGCAGTGGTAGAAGACATGCGGGGTCTTGGAGAAATTATCGAAGATATAAAAATTGTGAAGCGCATATTGAGAAAACTTCCACCTCGGTTCAATCCGAAAGTTTCTATTTTGGAAGATAAAGACCCAAAAGAACTGACATTGGATAACCTGCACATCACTCTTGTTGCATATGAAATGAGAAACGATGATAACGAGACTGTGGAAAAGGGGAAATCTAAATATGTGGCATTCAAGGCTATGAAGAAACTCACCATTGAAGATTCTAATGAAGAAGAAGAGACAGATGAGGTGATGTCATTCCTTTCTTCAAATCTACAAAGAGGAAGATGAAAGTTTAAAGGTAAACTTCCACTAGCATGATTTCGATGTGGAAAGGTTGGTCATCTTGCAGCAAGATTCCCCAAGAAATTTCAAGATAACGATGATGATGATGAAGTTGAAATTCCCAAGAAGAAATCTTCAGCCTATGTGAAAGGGAAGAAGCAGTTCAAGAGAAATTTCTTTAAGAGGAAGAATCTTCTTTCACAAGAAATAGATAGTTCAGATGAGTCTGAGGATGAAGAGGTTGAGGAGTTTGAAAATTGTAAAGATCATAGACAAAATTCTATGGTAGCGGTCGTTGGTAGTTCTCAGGAAAAAAAGAAACTAACGTTGGAGAAGAGGAAGAAGAAGTTGAAGGAAGAGTTGATATGGAAGCCGAATTGGAAGCAGATCTTGAAGAGATAGATGTTTGGAGAGCCAAAACGAAGAAATCCAATAAAGTGGTTCGTGATGCCAAACTCTATATGCAACAACAGGATGAAGAAAAGTCAGAACTGTTAGAGGAAATTGAAAGACTAAAATCCTCAACACCAGAGATCCTAGAAAATATTGTTGAGAATAAGCTTAAAATTGAGGAACAAAAGAAGGAAATTGATTGTTTGACTAACACAGGAAAGGAGCAGGTCAGACGTATCAAAGAGCTTTAAGAAGAAGTGGTCAGTCTGTGATGAAAAATGAAGGATCAAGAAAAAATCTTGACCCCCAATGTGATATCAGAAAAGCAGTCCATTCAGAAGACAGAGAAGATGAAAGAGGAGGCTCGTAGTTCAGCAGGAGTGAAGCATCAAGAAAGCTCAAATGCTAAGGTTGATTCAGGGCTTGATAAGAAACAAAAATCGGTGGCAGTTAATGTCAGACCGCAAGCACCCGTCCTGAAATTGAAGGTTGATTTGGGCACAAAATAGAATCAGAATATTCATAGATCCCAAAGGGAAAATCGTAGTGCTGAAGTATCACGAAGGAATTTATCCTATATCAGGTGTTATTGCTGTGGGAAAATGGGACATTCACAGTATGTGTGTTCCATAGCCAAGAGATATAGAAGGGAACAAGAACAGAGATGACAGCCAAACAGAGAATGGTTTTCCAGAACATATTTTGAAGGACACTGTTTTTGGTGCGGAGGATTTGGGCACATGTCTAGGTACTGTACTTCGACCATTCAGAGAAATGTGCCAAAGAAGAATCAAAACGTTCGCAAGCAGCAGGTCAACAAACCGACAGGTGAGTTAAAAACGCAGAATAGATTTGCGGCTTTGCAAGATGAGGCTGGTCCATCATACTCTGAGAAAGAACAGAAGTCTCAATCTATGCCGAGTGTGAAAGAAAAAGTATGGACCAAAAAGAAGAGAAATGAGAAGGCCGTTGTGGCGGAGATTGCCCTTAAAGCATCAGATCGATCTGGTGTTTGGATCCTTGACAGTGGTTGCACATCCCACATGACGGGTAATAAGGATCTTGTTACAGGCATCAAATATGACAAAGAAGGAGTTGTCAAATTTGGAAATGATGAAGGCCTGAAGATTGTTGGCTCAGGGAAAGCCAAGTTTGGGGGCAAAGAGATGAGACGTGCTGATGTCTTGGTAGTAGAGGGTCTCAGTCATAACTTACTCAGTGTCAGTCAACTATGTGACTCTGGGCACTCTATCCGATTTACTGAGAAGATGTGTTTTGTGAAAGGAAAAGATGGAGCAACTGTTCTGCAGGGAAAAAGGTCAAAGGGAAATCTCTACCTTGTAGGTGGGGAAGAAGATACATGTCTTTTATCCAGAGAGGAAGAAAACCAGCTGTGGCATAAGCGACTTGGTCATCTATGCCAACCATCTATGGAGGATCTCATAAAGTGTGATGCTGCTAGAGACCTTCCCAAGCTATCATGTGATCGCACTCATACGTGTGATGCTTGCCAACAAGGGAAGATCATCAGAAAGACATACATGCCAAAGGAACAGAAATCAATTAGAGTGCTCGAACTGGTTCATGCTGATGTATGTGGACCTATCTCACCATGATCTATAAATGGGAAAAGGTACTATGTCCTTTTCATTGATGACTATAGCAGAATGGCCTGGGTATTCATCATTACCCATAAGACAGAGGTGTTCAGTTGAATAAAGCAGTATAAGAGGGAATCAGAAAAGATGCTTGGGCAGAAAATTCTGAAGTTTCATACTGATAACGGTACAGAATTCACAAACAGTCAAGTTGAAAACTATCTCGAGAAACATGGGATAAGGCATCAAGTTTCATCGGTAAGAAATCCCCAACAGAATGGAGTGGTTGAAAGGAGAAATTGGATCATCAACAATATGGCCAGAACGATGCTTATTGATAAAGACCTACCAGAGAAATTTTGGAAGGAAGCAGTTTTGACATCGTTATATGTTTCGAACAGGTCTTTGTTTTGTCCAAAGCAAGGGAAGACTCTGTATGAACTGTGGTACGGAAAGAATCCAACGTTTAAATACTTTCGAATCTTTGGAAGTAAGTGTTTTATTCTCAACAAAGAAAATCACAGGAAGTTTGAGGCACGAGGAGATGATGGGATATTCCTTGGCTACTCCGGGAAAAGCAAAGCGTATAAATGTTTCAACAAAAGGCTGGGAAAAATCATTGAAAGCAATGATGTCACTATAGTTGAAAATGAACAGAATACTCAATGATCCAGTGAACAGTTCCTGGATGACAGTGATGATGAGGTAAGCAACCCAGGGGGAGCAGAAGTGGCAGAAGCTGACTCAGAAGAAGATACTAATGATGAAGAAGAAAGTGTCAAGTCTGTGTCTACGAGGAAGCCAAAGAGTTGAGTTGAAATTGATAGGCAGAATATCATTGGTGATCAAACAACTCCAGTTCAGACTCGAATAATGAAATCATCACAGCAAACATCGTTTTTGTCTCAAGTGGAGCCAAAATGTTTTTACGATGTAGCTGAAGATGAAAACTGGGTTCAGGCTATGAACGAAGAGCTTGATCAGATTGAGAAGAACCAGACATGGGAGATTGTTTCGAGGCTAGCAGACAAGAATGTCATCAGGACTAAATGGGTATATCGCAACAAGATTAATGAAGATGACACAGTGATTCGGAACAAAGCACGACTAGTGTGCAAGGGATACTCCCAGATAGAGGGAATAGATGTTGATGAGACATTTTCACCGGTTGCAAGGCTGGAGACAATCAGATTATTTTTGGCCATAGCAGTGCAAAGAAAGTTCAAAGTGTTCCAGATGGATGTCAAATCCGCATTCTTGAATGGGGTTCTGGAAGAAGAGGTGTACATTGAGAATCCATATGGTTTTCTCATTCATGAGGATGAGAACAAAGTTTTCAGGCTGAAGAAGGCATTGTATGGGCTGAAACAAGCACCAAGAGCATGGTACTCAAGGCTTGATCAGTACTTGAAGAAGCTTGGTTTTCAGCGTGGAGGAGTTGATTACAATCTCTATTTCAGTAATGACAGTAATCCAAGGATGATGGTGTTGGTTTATGTCGATGACATAATATTTGGCAGATCAGATGAAGATCAGTGCAGACAGTTTTTCGAATTCATGAAAAATGAGTTTGAAATGTCAATGATTGGAGAGATAACGTTTTTCCTTGGTCTACAGGTGACACAAGGAAGGAATAGAACATTCATTTCTCAATCTAAATATGCCAAGGAGGTCCTGAGAAGGTTTGGAATGGAAAATTCCAAGGAGATGAAGACTCTGGTTGCCACCCGGATGAAATTATCTAAAGATGAAGATGGAAAGGCAGTTAATATCACAGAATACAGGAAAATCATTGGAAGTCTGTTGTACTTAACCATAACAAGGCCTGATATTGTTTTCGCCACATGCCAAGCAGTGAGATATCAGAGTTATCCCAATGAAAGTCACATGCTCACAGTGAAAAGAATACTTCGGTATATCAAGGGCACGGTGGACTTCGACTTGACATACAATGAAAAATCTCAGACAAAGTTATTGGGATATACTGATGCAGACTGGGCCGGTTCAGCGGATGATAGGAAATCAACGTCAGGTGGTGCTTTCTATCTTGGTGGATTGTGTATTTCATGGCTAAGCAAGAAGCAAGATTTCATTTCACTGAGAACCGCGGAAGCTGAGTATATTGCGGCCACTCAAGTATGCACACAGTTATTATGGATGAAACAACAGCTTGAAGATATGGGAGTTGAAGTGAAGTCTCCGATCGGAATCCAGTGCGACAAATCAAGTGCTATAAATCTTAGCAAAAATCCCATCCATCATTCAAGGACAAATAACATTGAGATTAAGTATCATTTTATCAAGGATAAGGCTAAGCAGGGAATCGTGAAGATGGAGTACGTGCCTACAAAGCTACAGGTTGCAGACATTCTGACAAAGGCCTTACCCAAGGAAGCTTTTGAGAGGCATTGACTAGCTCTGGGAGTTCAGTCGATTCCCCGCACTTGAAATAGTGTGGATGTGGGACCCCCCTCTCCCCGAGGTAAGATGTGTTTTTCCTTAATGGGCTGATATGTGTTCTCTAATATGTTACAGACTACAAAGGAGTGTCCTTTGGGTTCGTTGACAAAGGAGGAGAAAATAATGATTGTTCAATGGGGAGACAGTGTGTCTATTTGATAAATCATGATTGATACAGGGAGAAGCTGACCAGTGGAGCAGCCAGATAGGGGGAGAAATGAGAAAGGGGGAGAGATTTTTAAATCTGACGATGCTAGAAGTGATCAATCAAAGCATAGATATCACGACAGATGAGGATCGTGATACAAGCAGAACAGTGGTGTTGGAATGGTGAGTGAAGGTATCCAGCTATCACCAATTGGGATCAGAGTGGTTCCACAATTGGTATCAATTTAAGAATTGGTATCATGTTGGAATCAACAATTGGTGTTTGACATGAAGTGATTCATTGATGAACTTTTCATAATACTCTTGTTTCTCACGCCGAGCATTGCTCATGTGGGCTTAGAGTACGTGTTAAGTGATTCCTTGAAAGCTATCATAATCACAAGAGTTGAATGGTGGTAGCGGCTGGATGAAGACTCAGTGAGGTATCAAAGTGCAGAAAATCTTTCTGAGCAGAGTTGTGAAGAGTTGTCAACAAACCCAAAGGGGGAGATTGTTGGGAAAAAATCCCTCAAGGTAACATTGAAGTTTTTTTTGGGTTGATTGTGTTTGTTGACAAAGAAGGTTTCCACGGAGAATTATCGAGTTCCCAAGAAGTTGTTGACAATCCATGTTGACAAAGAACGATGATAAAAGAAAGGACGATCTGGAGGCGGTACAAAAGAGCAGTACAAGGTGGCGCCGTTTCCCAGTGTTTGCCAAATTTTTGGGGTCCAAAATTTGGAATTTGGTGAGCATCGTGAAAATAGGATTTCCATGAAGATGATAATTTAATATGGAAAAGGCATGAATTTCGCGAAGATAGGATACATGGTTTGGAAATCGCGAAGACCAGAAGAATAAAGGCGGTGAGTCTTCGCGATTACGTCAAGCTTCATGAACGGCAGAGGCTAAAGCGCATCACAGTGGTGAAGGGATTTATGAGGGAGCTTCGCGGCGAAGGCGCGAAGGTATGTTGACGGTAATGCTTCGCGATTATGTCAAGCTCTGCGAACGGAAAATTGCCGTGGTGCTTCGCGATTTGGGCAGAGTTCCGGCGGAAACTTTAGAGCTTCACGATTTGAGATGACGTGGCGTTGACTTCACGCGGAAGGGACGAGGGTTGGTGGAATCGCCTATAAATAGAGGCCGACCCCCTCGAGAGAAGTAGAGAGATTTTTCAGAGAAAATCCTTTGCTCTCGACTTGCGAAGGTGGTTCGTGGAGCCAGTATGCTTCGCAAAAGAGGAGCTTCGCAGCGGTTATTGTAGCTCCGCGAAACCTGCGAGCTCCGCGTTGGCTTATTAAGCTTCGCAAGGGATGTTGCTTTGTGACGGCTTAAGCTTCGCGGTAGTGCTTCGCGAAAGTGCTTCGCGAAAAGGTAGGAGCTTCGCGAAGGCTTGTTTGAGCTTCGCGAAATTGGGAGCTTCGCGAAGTAGGGTGCTTTGCGAAGGTGTTTCCAAAAGGAATTGCCCAGTGTTCAGAGGCAAAGAGGTATTCATCAGTGGATGAAATTTGGACATTAACAGAGCATCCATCATCAGTTAAGGATGTGTGCATTCATGAAAATGAAGAGACCTACAGGTCTATAAACTGTGAGTGAATCCCTTAACAGAGCAGTGAGCTTAGGAAGAGGAAGAAGGTGATCCTCTCCACCGGCAGTGAGCCAGAGAGAGAGAAACAGGGAGTGACCCTTGGGAAAGCAGTGAACTGACCCTAAAATTTGTAAAGGTAGTGAGCCTGGGCATAGAAGTGATCTAGCCCGAACATTGCAATCCATAGCTAGTGAAGTTTAGTGGAATTGGTACGACTGGCAACTTGTCGATGTATGCTCCTTGGACGTAGCCCTTTGTGGTGAACCAAGTAAAATTGGTGTGTCCTGTGCATGCTTTACTTTCTATTTATTTTGTGCAACAGGAAAGAGAGAGAAGAGTGTTTTGCTTAATAGCGAAACAAGATCAGAACGAGCGTTAATTTTAAATTAGTCTTACCCTGATTCACCCCCCTCTCAGGGTATTCAGCCTTGTGGACCTAACAATCTATCAGCATTACAGTTTAACAAGGGATTATCCTTTTTTATGTAGAAACAGGTGATATGGTCTCATGACACCCTTCTCATCAAATTCATTATAGTCATTACAATTAAGATTCCAGAAAAAACCACATAGAATGTGGTTTGGTCACCTAAGAATGAAAAATACCTAGGGAGATTCCAATTGAACACCTTAAGTTGTTAAAATAGTCGATAGTGATTAAACATAAATAATAACAAAGTGATAATAAGTTTTTTATCAAGTATAACATATTAAACACGGGTTATGTTTATGTTTAATGAATTGAATGGAAAATCAACCATGAATCTTCATAATTCATAATATATGGAGACAAGAATTGAGGTAAAATTACTAGAATTCAAACCTTAGGGTTCGTATAGGTCGCTGGGGTCGCGGGGGGCCGGGGGAAGCGGGGTCTCTGGGGTCGCGGGGTCACCGGGGTCACGAGGGGCCGGGGTCGCCAGGGTCTCCGGGGTCACGGGGTCGCTGGGGTCGTGGGGGGCCGAGGTCGCGGGGGAAGCGGGGGGCCGGGGAAAGCGGGGTCGCGGGGTGAGAAGGGGTCGGGGTGGGGGGGGGGGAAGGGTCGGCAGTGTAAAAAAAAATTGTTTCACGGTGGTTTATTATAAACCTCTGCAAAACCATTTTAAAAAAGGGTTTAGCGGTGGTTCCCAAAACCACCGCTAAAAAACTGCCACTAAAGGAAATTTCTGTTGTAGTGATGCTTGCATCATTGGATTTTGATCATTTTGAGAATCGCTTCAAGAAGGATTCTCCTTGGTCTCTCTAGAATAGAGTGTGGTGATAGAGGAGGATCACTCTCTGATCTTGAGAGTGTTATTAGAGAGAGATATCTTTAGGACTTTGAGATAATTATCTGAATGTTGTTTTGCACAACAAAACAAATGACATCACATAGGGTTAGAAATAATATATCTGGTTTAAATAGCACTAGGGTTATAAAATAATAATTTCACATGCACCCTTATTATTTCCTTAATCCCCATGGAACCCCACATATATAATAATAATAATAATAATAATAGTATTTCTTGACATGCACAAAACTTACGAATTAATTACATATTATTTATTCAAATAATATTTGATATATATTATTTCTCACCGGACCATTAAACCCAGTCTATCATTCCTCCACAATATTTATTGGGTCTTGAATAATGACTATTTATTTAATAAATAAATATCACTCCATTATTCTCCAATAAATAAATATTATATTCACTACATAGAAAATAAATATTTATTAAATATTCTACACATAAAATATTCTCTCGGATAACTAATGAATAAATATATATGCTCAAACAAACATGAATAATTATTAAACCACAAGTGGAAATAAAATTTATTCAGCATGTTAAATAATAAATATTATTATTATTTAACTAAGGTTTTGGATACACTTAGTGCGTGACCCTCTAGGCCTCTTTCTCAGCGACATTAGGTGAAATAACCCAAAGTCCAAGGTTAGCATCTGGAAACATGCCAAGACACCCATAGAGAAATAAGTTAATGTCGCAATGACATAAAACCTTATATGGACACTTACCGTGTAATATAATCCTTTTATCTTGATATCTTAAATCAATCAGGTTTCATGTTGGTGCCATCAACCTATGTGCTTAACGTCTCTTTCTTTGACTTTCAAAAAATGAGTTGTCCCACAGAACACTATGGACATAGATTTATTTAGGTTGTATCATTTTCATCAAAGGGACTAAGATATCACATTTCATTAAATAACATAAGGGAAAAATGCTTTCTCACATTATTCAATAATGAAATATTACTTATGATGCACCCAACATATCCTACTTCATCACTAATATGTCATCATGGTTTTCATCAATACATAAAATTACACAACTTACAAATAAATTAATAATAATATTAAAGTCTAAGGATCCATACACACATATGCAAATAAAAACATCTAATAACATATATAAATGTGGATCTTCTACTGGCAGGTCTCATTCTCATTATCACATACACCGAAAATTACCAAGGGATTACACCATGAGAAGGTGCCTTAAATTCCTATGATTCTACACCCCTAATAGTCTATATCATTTTTGTACCTAAAATAATTTCATCTGGTTATAAAATATATATTTAAGAATATTATCGTGACACTTCTAGGTTCTCATCAGAGTGAGGGACTACTATAACCTTTCAGTGCAAAAACTACTCTAAGGACATTATCACATACTATGTAATGAAGAAGAACAATAATGATATGATAATTAGTTTATTAATATTTAATACTATTAATACAGGTAATCATAAAGTACATAGAAATTGGTTCGAGGACACCAACCCCAATAGACTTCCACTTACACTAGATCCAACTGATAACAAATTTTAGTCTGCTAACACTCAAATGATACTCAAGCTTCTGCTAAGATAATGCTTTAGTCAAGGAATCCACCATGTTTTCTTCCATGGAAACTCTAATCATTGTAACTTCAACCCTTTTAGAAAATTCCCTCAAGTGGTGATACTATTGGACTATTTGGTTTGTCCATTGGTGTGACCTTGGATCTTTTATAGGAGTCATTGTTGCAGTATTATCACAATATAATGTGATGGAGTATTTACTACTAAGTACCACATCAATCTTTTAGATAAATTTTCATATCTAAATGGATTCTTTGGCCACATAAAAAGTTTCTAGACACTCAAAATCTACTTTATAATTGATGAAAACTGATTGATTTGAACTCTTCTAGCTCACAACTTCTCTATTGAGACTGAAGACATATCATGACTGTGAATTCATATCATTCTAATTTGTTTTAAAACTAGCACCAGTATAAGAATTGATGAATAGATCCTCACATCCTTCATGCACCAAGAATGTATACTTAGTTCTTCTCAGATACTTAAGGATAACCTTAATAGTAGACCAATGTTATTCACCTGGATCGACTTGATATCTACCTACCATGCTTAATGCATAGGAAACATCAAGTATAGTACACAACATGACATACATGATTAATCATATCATGGAAGTGTATGAGATCTTACTCATTATCTCTTTCACCTGTTGTGTCCAAGGATACATTTTCTTTGAAAGATGTATGCCATGTGACACTGGAACCAGTCCTCTTTTGGATTGTTCTATGATAAATATCTTTAGAATTTGGTCAATGTATGTACCTTGACTTATTCCAAGCAGCCTCTTGGATATATCACAAATTATCTTGAACTATATAATGTAGGTTTCTTCACCTAAATCCTTCATGGAGTAGAATTTGTTTAACCGTTCCTTAACAGATTGTAAGACTGGTATGCCATTTCTAATAAGTAATATTTCATCAACATATGCTACTAGGATAACAACTATATTCCCAATAAATCGCTTGTAAACACATGGATCACATTCATTCTTAATGAAATCAATTTCTTTTATAGCTTCATCAAACTGAATGTTCCATGATCTAGATGTTTTCTTCAATCTATAAATGGATATCTATAACTTTCATATCTTTTTGACATCACCTGGAGTCACAAACCCTTTTGGTTGTGTCATATAGACATATTCCTAAAGGTTACCATTAAGGAAATATGTTTTGATATCCATATTCCAAATTTCATAATCATGGTAAGTTATTATAACAAGTAAAATTCTGATGGATTTAAATATGGAAATATGAGAAAAGGTTTCATCGTAGTCAATGCCTTGACGTTGTTTAAACCTTTTAGCCACCAACCTTACTTTATAGGTACTTACTTTACCTTCCATGTTTAGTTTTCTCTCAAATAACCATTTTCATCCAATAAGTTTTACGTCAATTAGTGGATTGACCAGAACCTAAACTTGGTTTTGATACATGAAATCCATTTTAGAATTCATGGATTCTTACCATCTTGAAACTTATGTACTCTCTACCACCAATTTGTGGGATAGAGTTTCATTATTTTTAACTAATAATGAGTCACCATCTCTAGTTATAAGAACCCAGATATTCATTTCAGGTATGGATCTTGATTTTCGGGTTGTTTTTTGAGGATAAAGGAAGAATTGGGAATTTTTTAAGTACACGCTGTGTACTTATGAGTACACACCGTGTACCCGGGTACCACGTACAACAACATACTGGCCGTGTAATGGATGAGTACATGGTCGTGTAAGTGACCTGACAGACCACCTAAAGTGGAGTCCAGTTGAGGCTAATACACGACGTGTACATTAAATGAACATGCCATGTACTTTTCTTTTTATTTGATAAATCGGTGTGGGGTCGCATCTTATGTATAGAACACCCTTCTTATCCTAGTGTTTTTCACAGGAGAGCGATGGAATAACCACAAACTTCGAGCCCCTCCTAGTTTTTCATCTGACCTCTTATTGATATGTCGCCAGTTGTGTTGGATTACCACCGGTGAGATCTCCTTTCCTTTAGATCCTTTATTCCTGATTTCTCCTCTCTCATGAGTTATCGAGGGTTGATCATTTTTACCATTTTTAAAGATATACATCATTCTAGTCTGATTAAAGGGATGAAATTCAAGAATATTGATTGTATGACATCGAGGTAGGTGGTTTGTTCCTTTCACTGTTCTTATTTGAATTATATATGCTTAAAGTACCAAATACCCATGTTTGGGGTATTACGTGTTTTGGAAATTTAACCCTGTTTAATACCTGCTATGGTTTGCTTGATTGAGAAAGAGTTATTGATTATGCGAAAGGTTAGTTACCTTGTTATGTGACACCCCATGGGTACATTCCCTTGATTATTTGTTTACAGCCATTTGGTCTAGGATTCCTACAGGCGTTCCTTGTTCCCATGCCTTGTTTTGATAGGATGGAGTTTTTGTTTATATGAGATGCATGTGATTTGCATTATGAAAGTTTGACCAAGGGGATGTGAGAGATTCCAGAAGTAGGTTCATTTATGTATGAATTGTTGTTATGTTGAAATAAAGGTATTGACTGTGAGAGATGTCAGGTGGTCATAGACAAGAGGGGTTAGACCATGAGAGCTATTTAGAGGGTCGTTATTAAATGAATGTTGGACCCTAGGGCATTGACTATGAGAGTTTCCAGGTGGTCATTATAGTTTATCATTGCTATGAAGACCCAAGGGGTATTGATCATGAGATCTTATCAGGTGGTCATTTGTAATTGATTAGTGCTATGTTAAACCAAAGGGGATATACCGTGAGAGTTTTCCCAAAGGGTTTTTGTGAATAATTGAATGATTGTGGCGAGTCTGCCAATCCAAAGCACAAGCTTGGACTCGGTCGTACTTGTTTGTTTAGATGGTCTTCTGAGACATCTATTGTTACTATTACACAGGGGATACAGAGCTTAGGCTAAATCCCAAGGTTTACATGATTCAAAGGATGAATAATTAAATGTAAATGAATGTAATTGAAAATTGTATGATTGTTTACTTTTGAGTACTTCCTAGTTTATTGCTTCATTTCTTCACATTTCCTGCTATATATATTCACTGACAGTTAGACACAGATCTTTTGGTGGTTGCCTACTAGGATTCATCTCACACCTTGTTTGGTTCATGCTTTTGGACCCAAACAGATTATATGGTTGTAGGTATGGATAAGGTCAAGTTCTATTCTTCATCAGGTACTTGATTACTGTTAGAGCTAGAGAGCATGAGACCAAGCTGAGGCTTACGATGCTATTGGAGTTTACTTATTTTCTGTACTTTGATTTTAGTATTGCATTTCCAACATTGTGACTTGTTTGGATAATTCCCTAGATACATGTGACATGCATCATTTATATGTGATCTAGTTGTTATATTACTATCAGTCTTCCTCTGTTTACTTTTGTTGTAAGGTATTACTGCTTCTGCTACTATATACTATTTGTTTCTGCTAAGTTACTCTACTAATGAGGGCATAGTTTCCCCACCATTACACCCAAGGCCCTCACTGCTAGTCGGCAGCCTCTGGCATTCGGGAAAATGCGCTTGAGGCTATGTGACAAACCGGGTACGGGGCACATTTGGGCGGCACTCAAACCCAGGACGTTAAAAAGTGGTATCAATGGAGTTTCTTTTCTACTTTGTCTTACTATTTGGAGCCTATATAATGTTATAGGAAGGAATGGGTAGTTGGTAATAAGTTTTTCCTGGGAGTAGCTAACCCGTGTACAGGGAAAATCTAATTTACCTTAAATATTACAATTTTTTTTCTAGTTTTGCAATTGTTACAGTTGATTTTATTTCACCGTTGGGTGACACACTTGTTTTGTGCTATTATTATTGATATCATTATGGTTATATTTCTATTTCAATATAATGAGATGAGGTATTTCATCTCATTCATCATATAGTCACTTACTAGAGATCACATGTCATTCATTATTATCATGCCATTTAGGATGCATTACTGATTGTATGCTATTGTGATAGATGTTGTGCTAGATATGCATGATTTTATGATAAATTCATGATATAATACCTTCTATTTTGATAGGGTATTGGAATAATTAAAGTTTCATTTGTATGGATGCCAAACTTTGGTCCCTGAGCTGTTATGGGACCTCTTGGATCAGAATTTGGTGGATCATGTTGAGATTTAATTTAATTTTGTCAAGTTATGATGTAAAAAAGGATTCCAAACTTTAATTCACGGGGATTATGGGCTATCAAGAGTCAAAATTTGTCATGCCTTGGGAAAAAATTTAAGTTTTTAAGGGTTCCAAAGAAGTTTTAGAGGCTTACTATCTGGAAACCCAGAAAACACGACGTGCGATGTTATGAACGCATGCCATGTGTTCTTCTGTTCTGGAGGGAAAAAATTTTCTTAAGTACACACCATATACCATATGTACATGTCGTGTAGTCTTTAACCGTGTGATTGAATATCTGAGCAGAGACACAGGGTTGATAAATGTTTGGTAGAACACACTATGTAGTCTTTAACCGTGTGACTGACTGTGTGAGCAGAGACACGGGGTTGAGAAAATTTTGGTAGAACATTCCATGTTTAGATTATACATGCTGTTTTGTAAAGAACCGTGTATTTGTTCATGTGACTAACAAAATAGGTGGATGAAATTTGGATGGTACATGCCATGTCTAGTTTGTACACGTTGTGTGGTGATCAACTGTGTATCCAGCTCCGTGACCAACGACACGAGTGGATGAAACTTAAGTAGTACATGTCATTTCTAGGGTGAACACATTGTGTAGTGTTATCTAGGAGAGAACCGTGTAGTTCTAGCTGTGTATAAGAACCTGGGTAGGTGGGAAAATTCAAGTACACACCGTGTCTCAGGATGAAGATTCCATGTGTAAGGGGTGTTACATGACCAAGATTGGCAAAGGTGCATTCCATGTTAAGGCTTAAAGGGAACACACTATGTAGTAGTTATACATGTTGTGTAACCCTGTTTTGTAAAACTTGAATGTTTTCCTTCTCCTGTTCCATTCTAGCACTTCTATGTTGATGTCCTTGATAGTCATGAACTGAGGTGTGCACTTGACCTTACAGATTTATGCCACTGAGGCATCCTCTAGTTGTACGCTAGGTACAAGGCGATGACCAGACACTGGAAATGGTAGATCAGAGACTACCAGTATATCCTACCATTGTGATAATCTTGGCACCAGATATTATACAGGATGTAGGTGCTGATGCACAGTTCTGTGAAGGCTTTCTGAGGATGATGCAAACTTTTCACGGAGCACCACATCCTACCCCGACTATAGAAGAGTTGACACGAGTGTTCCAACAACAACATCCTCCCACCTTTTTAGAGGATGGAGGATCACAAGATAGAGAGTCATGGTTGGAGGACATACTTTATATTGAGTATCTAGAGACGCCTTCAGAGATGAGGGTGAAGCTTACGACGTACATGCTACGTGATTCTGCCAAGATATGGTGGGATGTTATCTCACAGGTAGGATGTCATCGAGATATGGATTGGGAAGAGTTTTAGAGGACCTTCTATGATTAATTCTACCATGAGACGTTGAGGGATGATCGAGTCTGAGAGTTTATGAATTTGGAGTAGGGTGCTCTTTCAGTGATGGATTACTCTTCTAATTTTATAGAGCTTCAGTACTTCGCACCTGTTCTAGGAGGTGAAGAGTTATCTTTGGCTAGGCAATTTGAGGATGGTCTCAGGTATGAAATCTGATCACAGGTGAATGTTTTCAATATGAATTCAGTGATAACTATAGTGAATCAAGCTCTAATTACTGAGCACAATCTGAGGGATTTGGGAGCTGCGAGCTAGGGCGGTTCAACATCCAGGGTTGGTACTCCTTCGACAGATAGCAGGAAGTTCCGTATGGAGATTTCACACAATGTTTCTTCATGTATATAGGTGGTATGATACCAATGAGGGAAGAGTGGACATACGATACATTTCCCAAATGATCCAGTTGAGTTTCGGTCTTGCGGAAAAATGAGTCACCTTCAGCATTTTTTTGGGTGTTCTCACCAGCAGCGAGTGACAAGGGTTCTATTATGACTCCACATTCAAGAGCAGGACCACCGGTTTCTCATTAGTTAGGGAACTAGAGTTTATTAGGTCATTCATTCTAAGGAGGAGGTCATGGCCATGGTATCTAGATGGAAGGATTTCAACGATAGTAGGGTGGATCAGCTCAGGGTAGTCAGATAGGGTCATAGGGTTGTGGTACATGTCATACTTTTTTAGTGAAGTATACCTAGCAGAATCAGGATCCCGAACCCTCTACAGTTAGAGGTACAATTCTAGTTTCCTTATTTTTAGCTTCTGCTATTTTTGATATGGGGTCTTCTCATAGTTTTATATATATTTCCATTATGGAGAGCCTTGGGCTCTACATCTTTACTTCTGATGATTTTATGCCGCTAGACACTCCGTTGGGGATTAGGACTACTAGTTTACGTTAGTGCAAGGAGTTCCCTCTCGAGGTTTATGGGTGTCACTTATTATAGTACCTCTATGTCTTAGAGATGACATGCTTCGATTTCATTCTCAGAATGTACTGGTTAGTCTCTTTTTAGGCCTTTTTTGACTACTATCGCCTCAGGGTGAGTTTCACATCACCAGAGGATGAGTCTTTTCTACACAAGGGTGAATGGGATGTCTATGTGAGCTGAGCGGGACTCAAGCATCATGGGTTGAGAGGAATTACAGCCCATATTTCTAGTTTATATCTAGATGACCAGCAGACTTCACAGATTTACTTTTCTCTAGTGGTGGATCATTTTAGGGATGTCTTTCTAGATGAATTTTTTAGGTTTAACTCTAGAGCGATAGGTAGATTTCTCTTTTGAGCTTGTTCCAGGAGTGGAACTGGTGTCCATTACTCCTTATAGGATGGTTAAAACAGAGTTCCAAGAGCTCAAGAAGCAATTAGAGGAGTTGTAGGCAAAGGTTTTCATCCAACCCAGTACTTATCCTTGGGGTTCGTCTATCCTTTTTACGAAGATGACAGATGGTACCCTCAGAATTTGTGTGGATTATCAAAAGCTGAACCAATTGATTATTAAGAACCGATATCCTTATCCAAGGATTTATGATCTCTTTGATCATCTTCAAGGAGACCAGGTGTTCTTTAAGATTAACTCGAGTTCTGGTTATCATCATTTGTGCGTTAGACCATCAGATATACCTCTTACATCCTTTTGAAGCAGGTATGGTCTATACGAGTATTTGGTTATGCCGTTCGGTCTCATGAATGCGTCAAAAATTTTCATAGCACTGATGAACAAAGTGTTTCATCCTTAATTAGATTATTTTGTGATAGTCTTGGTGGATGATATCTTGGTGTACTCTCACACTCAACACGACCATGCCACCCATCTTGAGATCGTATTGAGTACACTGATAGAGCATCAGTTATATGCTAATCTCTCAAAATGCCAATTTTGGATGGACCAAATTCACTTCTTGGGTCATTTTATCTCAGAGACATGAGTATTAGTAGACCCAGAGAAAGTGAGAGCAGTAGTTTCTTGGGAGCAGCAGAAGAACTTCTTTGAGGTAAGAAGTTTTCTAGGGCTAGCTGGTTACTACAGGTGCTTTATATAGAACTTTTCATACTTATCAGAACCACTTATGGTCCTGACTAATAAGGTTACAAAGTACTTGTGGAAAAATTATTATGATTAAACCTTTTAGGAGCTGAAAGGAAGATTGACTTTAGCACTGATACCGATTTTTCCAGAGTCGGGCAAGAGTTACACTGTTTATTATGATGCGTCAGGTATCAGGCTAGGAGTAGTGCTTAATCAAGTGGAAGGAGTCATTGCATATGGGTCTCAGAATTTGAGTTCACATGATAGGAATTACCCGATGCACGATCTCGAGTTGGCTACAGTTGTGCATGCTTTACATTGTTGGAGACATTATCTTTTAGGAGAGTATTTTGTGGTATACACTGACCACAAAAGTCTCAAGTATATATTTACTCAGTGTGATCTAAATTTGAGATAGCGAAGGTGGGTTGAGTACCTGCATTCCTTTGACTTTGAGCTTGACTACATGCCTGGGAAAGACAACGCAATGACGATGTTTTGAGCAAGATGACTCAGATACAGGTTGTTCAGGAGTCTAGTAGTGAGTGGAAGCTTATGGATCTGTCCTCTGAGATGCATTTGGAGGTTCATGATAGACATAAGCAGAAGTTTATTTCTTATATAGTTGTCACCTATACTCTATTGGATCGAGTGTGAATGAGGCAACTATCAGATTCCGAAGGCCTAGTCCTATGGGAGAGTGTTTCAGGTGAGGACCCTACTCCTGGGTGGACCGTAGGAGATGATGGGGTCTTTATTTTCATGGACGTATATGGGTGTCAGAAGACATACGTGAGGAGCTATTGCGATATTTTCATTCCTCAGTTTGGGTAGTTCATCCTGGCGTCACCAAGATGTATCAAGATCTGCACCGTCATTATTGGTCGCCAAGTATGAAGAGAGATGTGGCTGGTTTTGTTATGAGATGTTCCACCTTTCAGCAGGTGAAGGTAGAGCATTATGGACCAGCAGGGCTATTAAAGAAGTTACCCATTCCCGAGTGGAAGTGGAATGATGTAGTGATGGATTTTGTGACAGGTTTACCGAGGACTCCTTGAGGGAATGATTCAATTTGGATTTTTATCGATAGGCTCACAAAGGTTGCACACTTTCTACCGATTAAGGAAACCTTTCATGTTGATGTGCTTTGAAGGTTATACATCCAATAGATTGTACGTTTGCATGGGGTTACTCACTCTATTGTTTCAGATAGAGATTCCTGTTTTACTTCTCGTGTCTGGTAGGGACTATAGAGGGCTTTGTGTACACATGTACTTCTAAGTACAACATACCATCCCCAGATAGATGGTCAGTCTGAGCGCACAATTCAGGTTTTGGAGGACATGCTTCGAGCATGCGTCCTGGATTTTAGGGGCTCTTGGGAGAGACATATACTCCTATTGGAGTTTGCCTAAAATAACAGTTTTCAGGAAATGATTTATATAACACCTTATGATGTTTTGTATGTTAGGCCATGAAAATCACCCCTATATTGGCTGAAGGTAGGAGAGGAAACTGTGTTAGGATATCTTCTTGCCCAGGAGACCACTGAGCAGGTGGAGTTGATTCAAAAGAAGATAGATACTACACAGTCTCAGTAGAAATCTTATGCTGATCAATAGAGATGACCTTTAGAGTTCGAGGTCAGAGATCAGGTTTTCTTACATGTCACACCGAGGTTGGGACACAGAAGGATTAAGAGATAGGGGAAGCTTTCACCGAGATACTTTAGGCCGTTTGAGGTTTTGGAGAGAGTCGATCTGGTTTTCTATCGGTTGCAATTACCTCAGAGGTACTGATCTATGCACAACGTCTTTCGTGTTTCTCAGCTACGACATTACTTTTAATACTTGTCTCATGTTTTTCAACCTGAGAAGGTTGATTTAGAGGTGGATGCATCCTTCGAGGAGCACACTATTCAAATTTTGGATCACAACATGAAGGTTATCCGTGTCCAGTCTGTTCCTCTGGTATGGGTGTTATAGAAGCACAGATCAGTACAGGATGAGACTTGGGAGAGGGAGGCCGATGTATGATCCCAATGACTAGAGTTGTTTTAAGCTTCTTCTTCACCACCCTTAAAAGGGAAATTTGGGGAAAAATTTATTTAAAGGGGAAGTTTATAAGAACCCGGATCTTCATTTCAGGTATGGATCTTGATTTCGGGTTGTTTTTGAGGAAAAAGGAAGAATTGAGAATTTTCTAAGTATACGTTGTGTACTTATGAGTACATGCTGTGTACTTATGAGTACACGCTGTGTACCTGGGTACCATGTATAACCATGTACTAGCCGTGTAATGGCCGAATACATGGCCATGTAAGTGACCTAAAAGACTGCCTAAAGTGAGGGTCAGTTGAGGCTAATGCACAACATGTACATTAAATGAACACATTGTGTAATTTTATTTTTTATTTGATAAATCGGTGTGGGGTCATATCTCACATCCAAAACACCCTTCTTCTCCCCGTATTTCATATAGGAGAGCGACGAAATAACCACAAACTTTGATCCCCTCCTGATTCTTCGTCCGACCTCCAATTGAGATACCACTGCTTGCGTTGGATTCCCACAGGTGAGTTCTCCTTTATTCTAAATCCTTTCTTCCTAATTCCTCCTCTCTCGTGAGTTATCAAGGGTTTATCATTTTTACCATTTTTGTAGATCTACATCATTCTAGGACAATTCAAGGGACGACATTCAAGAGTATTGATCGTACGACATCAAGGTAGGTGGTTTGTGACTTTTATTGTTCATCTTGGGATTATATATGCTTAAATTAACAAATAACCATGTTTGGTGCATTGTGTATTTTGGAAATTTAACCATGTTTAATACCTTCTATGGTTTGTTTGATTGATAAAGGGTTATTTCTTATGCAAAAGGTTAGTTAACTTGTTATGGGACACCCCATGGGTGTGTTCCCTTGATTGTTTGTTTATGGTCGTTTGGTCTAGGATGCCTGTAGGCTTTCCTTGTTCCCATACCTTTTTTTTATAGGATGGAGTTGTTGTTTATATGAAATTCATGTGATTCTCATTGTGAAAGTTTGACCAAGGGTAATTTGACTGTGAGAGCTTCCCGAAGTAGGGTCATTTATATATGAATTGTTTTTATGTTGACCTAGAGGTATTGAATGTGAGAGCTTATGGGTGGTCATAGACCAGATGGGTTAGACCATGAGAGCTGCCCAGAGGATCATTATTAAATGAATGTTGGACCCTAGGGCATTGACCGTGAGAGAAATCAGGTGGTTATTATAGTTTATTATTTCTATGCATACCCAAGGGGTATTGACCATGAGATCTGCCCAAGTGGTCGTTTGTAATTTATTAGTTATATGTTAAACCAAAGGGGTTAGACCATGAGAGATTTCCCAGAGGGTTGTTGTGAATAATTGAATGATTGTGGCGAGTCTTCCAAGCCAAAGCACAAGCTTGAACTCGGTCTTACTTGTTTGTTTAGATGGTCTTCTAAGACTTCTGTTGTTACTATTATACAAGGGACATAGAGCTTAGGCTAGATCCCAAGGTTTACATGATTCAAAGGATAAATAATTAAATGTAAATGAATGTAATTGAAAACTTTAGGATTTTTTAATTTTGAGTACTTCCTAGTTTATTGATTTATTTCTACATATTTCCTGCTATATATATTCACTGATAGTTAGGCATAGATCTTTTGGTGGTTGCCTACTAGGATTCATCTCACACCCTATTTAGGTCATGATTTTGGACCCAAAAAGATTATATGGTTGCAGGTATAGATAAAGGAAAGTTCCCTTCTTTATCAGGTACTTGATTACTATTGGAGCTGGAGAACATGAGACCAAGTTGAGGCTTGCGATGCTGTTGAAGTTTACTTCTTTTCTGTACTTTGGTTTTAGTATTATATTTACAACATTGTGACTTGTTTGACTTATTTTCTAGACACATGTGACATACATCATTTATATGTGCTCTAATTGTTATATTACTATCAGTCTTTCACTGTTTACTTTTGTTGTATGATATTACTGCTTATACTGCTGTTTATTATTTGTTTCTACTATGTTACTCTGCCAGTGAGGTCATAATTTCCCCACCATCACACCCAAGGCCCTCATTGCTAGTCAGTATCCTCTGGAGTTCAGGGAAATGCACTTGAGGCCATGTGACCAATTAGGTACGGGTAACCTTTGTGTGGAACCCAGATCTGGAACATTACACCAGTGACTAGAAAACCATATCTCTCTGGTTCTCTTACCTCTCTGGTGATCCTACGTAGTGCTTGTGATTCAAGAATAATTTCTTCCATGATGAACTATGGAATATGTTCCCATACCATCTCTTCTATATCTTAATCATCAACTTCATCAAAGTCAATCTTTCTCCTACTATCCTTCTTTGGAATGTGGCCCCTCTCAAAAAAGAAGGCTTGTCCAGTGACAATCACTTTCTTTTCTAAGGGTTTATATAGGTAGTATCACCTTGTTTCCTTAGGATACCCTATAAAGACACACTTTTTACCCTAAGGTTCTATTTTATTTCCAAATATAACCTTAATAAACACATCGCAACCTCATACATGCGTATGTGAAAAATGGGTTTCTTTCCACTCCATAACTCGTAGGGAATTCCATTTTCCACTTTAGCTGGTACTCGGTTTAGTGTGTATGCCATATTTTGTAATGTATATCCCCAATAGGGTGATGGAAGATTTGCATGACTCATAATATACCTTATCATGTCTAGTAAGGTATTATTCATCTTTTCACTAAAATCATTCCATCATGGTATGTAAGGTGGAGTAAGCCAAGAAATAATCCTAAAATCCCATAAAAAATAGAGAAACTCTTGGTTAATATATCCACCGCCTCAATTAGATCTAATATTCTTTATCTTCTTTACAATTTGATTCTCTACTTCATTCTTGAATTCTTTGAATTTCTCAAAGGACTCAGACTTATAACTCATCAAGTAGACATAACCATATATACTCAATGAAGGTTCTAGGCGCAGCAGAAGCACCTTTGATGGGTGTAAAATTAAAATTTATTTTAATTTAGAGTTTCTTGAAACCCCAATAGAGGATATTTCACATTAAATTTATAATTTATTTATTTAGATCTAAAGAAAGTAATTACCTCATCTTAGGATAATTTATTCAATGATTATGTTGATCTTCGAAAAAACCATTATTGATTTTCCTTTGTTGCATTGTGAGGATCCAAGGGTAGAATCCATCTAGTGGTGATCCACACATGCTATTTTGATCTCCGAGCAATGCCAATTTATTTACAGGTGCTAGTGTGGATAATAAATTTTCTTGTGTTGTTTGTGTTGATCACTCATCCTTCAATCTTAACGGAATATTTCTCGCGTTTATCATTCCTGTGATGGAGAGAGAAAAATGAATTTGAGAGAGGATTCATTATGTGAAACAATTCACTATATCTCGATTTAACCTACACAATATACATAACCATATATTTATAGAGCTAGAGTTTAGGTTATAATATTATTTAATTGCATGTCATCCCTTAAAAAATATAATAATATTTATTAAAACCCATGCCAATAATAATAATAATAATATTTTATAGCACACGTACTAACTTGCACAATAACAAATATCATTTAACCATATTGTAAAGTAATATTTGTTATTGAACATGGTCTTGGTCTGTTTGAACTCCTCTAAAATTTATTGGACCCCCGAATAAGTATATTAAATATTTTATTCATCAATAAATATTTGCGATCAATAATATGTGAATAAAAATTATTCATCAGTATTGAGAATAATATTTATTCCATTAATTAAATTCAAATAGAATTTAATCGAGATCAATGAAAACACTTAGTGTGTGACTCTTTGGGATTCTTTCTCATTGGTATTAGGCACAACACAAAACACTAATTAGCGATGTTTTAAAATGTCACTAATTCATTTACCGACGTTTCTGAAAAACATCACTAAATGCGGTGTCAATAATTTAGTGACGTTTTTCTATTTAGAAATACCTCATTTACTGATATTTTTTAGAAATATCAAAAAATAAGCATCGCTAAAATAGTGATGTTTATAAACGTCGCTATTTAGATACACCTAATTTACCATCATTTCTAAAAAATGTTGATAAATTATTTTTTGAAATTTATAAATTTAGTTTTTTTAATTTAGTATTTTTTTGATATATAATTTTTTTTAAAATAATAAAATATAAATAATATCATTGTAGGACCCTAGTACACACTAATTTATTGACATTTTTTAGTAACATCGACGGTACCTACCTGCACCTCAGCCCTCCACCCCATACGTTGACCCGCGACCAATAGCCTCTAATACCTACCTACACCTAAACCCTACACCCCATACGTTGACCCGCAACCTTCAGTACACCCTCTACCCAAGGTGAGGCATCCTCATCCCCACACGGTGACCAGCCCCCTTCATATCCACAAAGCAGGCCGAAATTCCTCTACCATAAGGATTTGGATTTGAACTCATGACGTTCGGATTCACTCCCGAAGACTCAACCAACTCACCCATGAATATTTTATATATTTAATTGTATTATATTTTCTTTATATATATGAATACATGTCAATATTTAAAAAATTAATATCATATATACATAGATATATTAATATACATATATTGATATATGTATATATATGTTTATATTATATATTATATATTATATATATATGTGTGTGTGTTTATTTTTTATATCATATTATATATATGTGTGTTTACATTTTATGTTTATATTATTTATATGTGTTTATAATATATATATGTATATATTTTATATATATTATATGTTTATATTAATATATATATGTGTGTGTGTGTAAATATAAATAAATATATATATATAGATAATTATATATATATATAATTAGCCACGTTTTAAAACACTGATAAAAATGTCACTAAAATAGCCGCATTTTCTTAAAAACACGACTAAATGTTTTAAAAAAATATTTTTATATATAAATATATGTATGTGTGTATATGTGTGTGTGTGTTTATATATATATATATATATATATATATATTTATATATATGTTTATATATATGTGTCTGTGCTTATATATATTAATATATATATATATATATCTAAATATATGTGTCTGTGTTTATATATATGCGTCAGTATTTAAAAGATTAATATATTATATCTATATATATAATTTTATATATTAATATAAAAATATTAATATATATTAATATGTTTATATTTTATGTTTATAGATATATATAAGTTTATATTATATATATATATGTTTATATTTTACATATATTTTTATATTTTATATTATATATATGTGTGTGTGTGTTATATATGTTTATATTTTATGTTTATATATATATGTTTATATTTTATATTATATATATACGTTTATATTATATATATATATGTTAATATTTTATATACATTATATGTTTAGATTATATATATATATATATCATATGTTTATATTAATATATATATCTTTATATTATATATATATATATATATGTTTATATATATGTGTATGTGTTTATATATATATATATTTATATATATATGTGTGTGTGTGTAAATATATATGTATATGTATATATGATTATAATTATATATATATATATATATATATATATAATTAGCCACGTTTTCTTAAAAACATGACTAAATTTAAAATATATATGTGTTTTTATATATAAATATATGTATATATATATGTGTGTGTGTGTGTGTGTGTTTATATATTTATATAAATATATATTTATATATATGTTTATATATATGTGTTTGTGTTTATATATATTAACATATATATATATATATAAATATATATTTACATCGATGCAGGTAAATGATATATATAAATATATATATTTTTAATGATGTTTCCTAAAAGACATCGCTAATTTAGCAATGTTTCTTGAAAACTATGGCTAAATTAGTGGCGTTTCCTTAAAAACGTTGCTAAATTAGTAATGTTTCCTAAAAACATCCCTAATTTAGCGATGTTTTTCAAGAAATATCACTAATTTAGAGAATTTTTTAGGAAACGCCTCTAAATTAGCGATGATTTTCACAAAACGTCACTAAATTAGTGACTTTTATAAGAAACGTTGCTAAATTAGTGACGTATTTCACGAAACGTCGATAAATTAGGGATGTTTTCCAAAAACATCGCTAAATTACAATTTTTTTATAGTGATGTGGGTTTGCCTAAAGTCTAAGATTACTATCTAGTAATGGGTCAAGGTACCAAAAAGAAAGAACTCAATGTCATAATAATGAAAATCACATACAAACACTCACTGTGTAATATAATCCCTTTGTCTCAATATCTCATCAAATAGGTTACACAATTGTGTCATCAAACTATATTCTTGATATGTCTTTCTTTTAATATCTGAAATAAACACGTCATTGCACTATGACCATGGAATTTGATGTTAAAGTTCTATTCCAATCAAAAAGCTAAGATATAAGCTTCCATAAATATGAAGAGACAAATCCTTCCTCAACTTATCCATTAATAACATGTCATTCATGATGCACCCAACGCACCCTACTTCCCAACAACATATGAAGTGATGGTTTTCATTAGTAAATATAAGTGCATGAGTCATGACACATATCAATGATAATCTTAAATTCTAATGACCATTACACACACTTGTAGAAAAGAATATCTGATGACACCAAAATATGTGAAATTCCTAATGGAGGGTCTATTCTCATTGTCTCCCATCTTGGAGATTACCAAGTGTTAACTTAATGAGAAGAATCCTCATTGTCTTATGAGTACTTACTCTTGAGAGTCTACATACTATGTGTCCTATCATAGTAAATTATCCAACTATAGAACTATATTTAAGAATATTGTCATAGCACTTAAATATTCTCATCATAGTAAGGAACAACTATGAATTTATCAATGCGACATATATCTTAGGACTTTATTAAATTAAAGTCATGAAGAACAATGAACAATATATAATAAGATGTTATTAATATTCAAATGATAAAATATGAATTTAATCAAAGTATAAACAGTTGGTCCTAGGATACCAACTCCAACAAACTCCCACTTGGACTAGAGTCAACTGCCTACGAATTTCAGTCCACTAAACCTCACATGATGATCATGTTTGCACCGAGTCAAGGATTTAGTTAAGGGGTTTTCCATGCTATCTTTCATAAAAATTATGCTCACTGCAACCTCACCTCTTTGAGAAAAATCCCTCAAGAGATGATACTTATGAATTATATACTTCATCCATTGATGAGACCTTATCTCTTTTGCAAGAGTCACTGCTACAATATTATCATTATAGAGTTGTTGGAGTTGGTGGACAATAACCAAACACTTTGTACTTTATGATAAACTTGTATTCATGGATTTTAATATTAATAAATAACTTATCACATCTTGATTGTTCTTCTGTGTGACAATTCATGTGATAATGTCATAAGGATAGCTGTTGCACTAAAGGGTCATAGAGGATTCCTACTATGATGAGAACCCAGAAGTGCCATAATACTATTCTTGAATATATGTTCTATGATCAGATGATGTTATTTGAGGGACACAAATAATACGATCCATTAGGGGTGGATACTCATAAATCTTTGAGGCACCTTCTCATGGTGTGCACCCTTAGTAATATCCAGGAGGATATTATGAGAATGAGACCCACCAGTAGGAAATACACATTTCACAGTGTCATTGGATGTTCCTGTCTACAGACATGTGTATTGGTCCTTAGATTTTAATATTATTATTACTAAGTATTACAACTACCACACTTAGATGTATTGACAAAAATTGTGATGACACACTGTTCGCAGAGTGGTAAGATATGTTGGGTGCGTCACGAGTAATACCACATTAATAGATAATGCAAGAAAGGATTTGTCCATTCTATTCCATAACAGAAGTTAATATCTCAGGCCCTTTGATGGAATTGATATAGCCTAAATAAATCCATGTCCATGGTGAAGAATAGGCAAGTTTAATTCTGGGAAGTCAAAGAAAGAATAATCGAGCACATGGGTTGATGACACTAGCATGCAACCTGCTTGATTGGAGATATCGAGGCAAAGTGATTACATTACATGGTAAACATTCATATGAGGCGACACATCATTGTGGCATTAAATTCTTTCTATATGGGTGACTTGGCATGTTTCTAGATGGTAACCTTATACTTTAGGTAGGATCCACCTAATTCCACTGAGAAAGAGGCCTAGAGGGTCACACACTAAGTGTATCCAAGTATCTCAGTTAAATATTCATTTAATAAGTTGAATAAATATTATTACCGACTATAGTTTAATAATTATTCAAGGACGCCTGATCGCATTTATTTCGACACTAGTTATTTGAGAGAATATATTGTGGGTGAAATAACATATTTATTAGTGAATAATGAAGTGATATTTATTTAAGAAATAAATATTTATTATTCAAGGTCTAATAAATGTGGTGGATGAAATAAAAAAAAATGAAAAAACAAAAGTACACACTATGTATATTAATATACATACTGTGTAGTAAGTCTGTGGATTTGTGAGAAAGAATATTATTTATTTAAATAAATAATATTAGGAGTAATTCGTTGGGATCATGTCAAGTGATAATAATAGTCAAATGTTATTATTATACATGGGGTCTTACTAAGAATTAAATGAAATGAAGAAATGGCTTTGGGTAATTAATTTATTTTATTATTTTAAGTAATATAAATCCCAATTACATTATTCTTATTAAGAGCTAGCCATTATTTGTGGTTGTGCACAATGAATATGGAGAAATCTCTTAATCCAAGAGATAATTATTTCCTCCAAGAATGATATCAAGTTATGAGAGATATCCTCCTCTACCGAATCAAGGAGAGCACTTTGGAAGTAGCTCTCAAGGAGATTGAAGGAGGACACTACAAGTAAAGTCTCTTCCATTCTAGTACCTGGAGACCCCTTCGGCAATATCCAGAGATACATGAAGCATGCGTGGATCACTGCTAGAGGAAGCCTACACTTGGCTTCTATGATGCAACGATGGATCACATTGGATCATGACTGAAAATATCAACAAAGAGAGAATTCCATCAAGGCAATTCTTGTATTTTAATTAAATTTATTATAATCAATACATGATGATCCTATCTATGGTTCCTGGACTTCCCTCTTTCCTTTCATACTTCATTCTACTATGAAGATTCGATGTTTTATCATCATTACAGATCTTATATTGACCGTTGTTAACAACAAGATTAAAGCTGGGTGCACCCATCCACGTGATTCCACCTCGATCAGAACCTACAAGTGGTATCAGAGTGGTCATATAGTTAGTTATAATTATTTAGTTTTTAGTTAATTATTTATGAATTTAATAATTTAGTTGTTTTAATTCAAGTTAATCATTCTGCAAATCTGAATCTTGAGACATGTTCCTCCTCTTTTGTTTCTTGTTCACCTTACATAAACAATATTTTCTTTTAATTTTTATTAAAATAGAACATATGATCTCATCCGGAGGTTCCAAAGGTTGTTGTATATACAACACCAGAACACACAATGTGTATTTGGCAGTACACATCATGTAGTCAAGGTTCAATGCATCAGGACTGGTCCGCCAAACCAAGTCGCGTGATTAGAGTTTTTCTAAGTCTTAATGACTTCATGTGTTGACTAGAAACAAGTGGTACACGGTTTATGTATTACATGCCATGTGGCCCACTGGGCACGATGTGTAGTCCCTTTAGGTTAGGTTTGGACCATGTACCCTGTACACAGTTTTCCTGGCTAAAGACCATGTAATGTAGATACTACACGGCATGTGGCCCACTGGACACACCGTGTACTCCAAATATTTTTGAAGTACATATACATGCTGTATCCCCAGGAATGTACTTCATATGGATGGTGAAAGATAGTACACGCCATGTAGTATGAACTACACGCCATGTACTCATCCAAATTATACAAATTTATTAAAATTTATTATTATATTATACAAACCCTTGAGATGTGTACCATGGTGTAGGTGTAAAGCTGGGGCACAACACGTGATAGGTCTTTTATATATATGCGTTTAATTTAACATATGTGTAATATTCATTTATACTCATTGGGTAGTTATGAATAAGAATTCACTGGGTTGCCTCTAAGGTACAAGTTACATACAAAGATAATTTTAAATGAATTTATTTGTTTAAAATTATGATGGATGAGAATCCCAAGGAAATTCAGAAAAAGGTTTAATATAAAGGATTTGATTAATTAAAGATAATAATTAATTTATTCAAGCGTGATTTATCTTAAACAAGAACGATTAAAGAATTAAATGCTAGTTTTATTTATGTGTAAATATTGTTGCATGTATGGGTGATCATGATCTAGACCAGGACCTTTGTATGTTGATGGTTTCTTTTAATTTATTTATTTAAATTAAATTTGTTGGCCTGTGAGCCTTATCCTCATTAATATTTAGGGCCTATGTGCCCAAGGTTTCTTTAATGTAAAACCACGTTTTACCCCTCACCTCTGTGTGAGATAAAATCATATGTAATGGATGGAACTACCAAGATAGTAGAGGCGGATCAATTTAGGATCCAAGGTGAAACCAATCCAAGGAGATACAAAAGTGGACAAGTGGAAAGCTGTAAACACAAACCCAAAAGGTTCAAGGTGTTTTCTCCCCCAGGTCTTGGGTTAATTTATCAACCACTAGATAAACTGAACAATATAACAAGCTCATGATCATACCATTTATTTTATTTTGTTCAATTTCATGGTTTATTTATTTTGGGTGTGTTGTCACGATCACACAATTAATGAATTAAACAAGCATGCAAGATGAAACTAAAATAAGACCGACTTATGCATAAATACTATCTTAGACATGGTTAATCACTTAATTATATCCCACTTAATATTAAAAATCATGTAAGAAATATAATAAAATAGAAATTTACATATAAGGATAAAATTCCTCAAGGAAATATTAAGTCGGTATAGCCTTCCATAATCTTGGTTAGAATCTAACCATAGTTCAAAGTGATCGACCAACCCTAGTTGGAGTGATTTAAATTATCAGGGAATTATGATTTGAGGTTTTGGTTTGACTTGACTTAGTTAACATAAAGGGTTGACTGGCACAGTAGGACTTGGTGTGACCAAGAGGCAAAGGTTGAGGAAATCCAAAATAAAAGGATTTCAAGATTGGAGAGTCCACTCAGTGGATCAAGGAGCTAAAAGTTAATGCAATTATAATTTGGAATGCCTACCTAAAATATTTCAAGTTGATTGACCAACCTTAGTTGGGGTAATGCGAAGGGAAATATGGATCCTTTCTACTAGAATATTTAGGTAACAGAATATTTCAAAGTCAATGATAAGGGATATTGGATTTCGATAAAATAGTGGGAGACTAATAAGTATTAATTTATTTATTTGTATCAATTTTATCATGATAAAGTACTAAATATTTTCTCATCTTAATTTGTAGAAACATAAAGAAAAATAAAATCAAACATATCATTGTGAACCATACTCGAGAAGGAAAAACTTCTCACCAGCACCAATTTTCGAGAGTGGTAGAGGCATTTACGCGTCATCCTTCGCCATGAGAGGAAATTGTATGTGCTGGAGGAGCCTATTCCGGTTACACATAGAAAAGAGGCTAGTGATGAGGAAATATCTATCTATAAAAAATATTTATATGATGCCACATATGTCCAATGTTTCATATTATTGGCCATGTCTAATAAGCTCTTGATGCAACATGAAAACATGGATGCATATACCATGATGTATCACCTTAAGGAACTCTATCAAAAAAAGGTGAGACGGGAGAGATATGAGATCTCTAACTCTTTGTTCACAACTAATTTTGGAGAGTCTGTGCCATCTGGTCCTCATGTATTCAAGCTTATTGGATACATTGAACGCCCGAGCATCTTCAGGATTAAGTTCCCAGATGAGCTGCGTACAGATCTCATCCTATCATCACTACCCAAAATATTCTCTAGATTTATTGCCAACTACAACATGAGTAATAATGAGAAGAGTCTATCAGAACTTATGACCTTGATTCTCTAGGTAGATAATGACATGGGGAGTGACAAACCCATAATCCTTATGTTGAATAAGAAGAGTAAGGACAAGGAAAAGGGGCCAAGGATTTATAAATGGTCTGAAGCCCCCAAGTACCATCCCTCCAAGAATGGGAAGATCCAGAGGTAGGGAAAGGAACGAGAGGTAATATGTTTTTAATGTGGCAAGCCAGACCATTGGAAGAGAGACTACACCCAAAAGCATGGGGATGATAAAGGTGAATTTGTTATTGAGTGTAATATTTCCATTTCTATATATTTGGTATTAGATACAACATGTGGGGCTCACATCTATATTCAAATGCAGAAATCATGTAGATTTAGAAAGATTTCTAGAGTAGAGGTGGATCTTCAAGCTTCCAATGGCACGAGGCTGGCTATATTGGCCATTGGTGATTACCATTTCTCATTTCCAATTGGAATGATTTTAGTTTTACATAACTATTATTATGTACCCAGTGTTACCAAAAACATAATTTCTATATCATGTTTGGATATGGATGGATTTATTTTCAAGTTTGGAAATAAGGGTTGTTTATTTTATAAGAACAACATATATTATGGTATGGCACATTTAAATAATGGTTTGTATGTATTAAATTACAAAATCCAAGTGTTTTCAATTAATAACGAAACAAACTCACATGACTCATATAATACCCAATTGTGACATCACCTTCTCGGTCATGTAAATGAGAAGTTCTTGAAAAAACTCTACCAAGATGATTATTTGGATTCTACTGAGCTAAAGCCACTTGATAAATGTCACAATTGTTTACAAGGGAAATTTACCAAGACACCTTTTAGTGTATAGGGTGAAAGGGACACTTAGATTCTAGGATTGGTACACACAGATGTGTGTGGACCTTTTCTAGTAGAATCTATAGGTGGATATTATTACTTAATTAATTTTATTGATGATTTGAGAAGATATGGCTATATCTACTTAATGAGGTATAAGTCAGAGTCCTTGGATAAATTTAAATAATTCAAGAATGAAGTAGAGAATCAACTTGGTAATAAGATAAAGAAGCTTCAATCAGATTGAGGTGGAGAATATCTGAACAAAGAGTTCATCAACCTTTTATGGGAGTCTGGGATTCTATCTCAACTCACTTCTCCTTATACACCATAGTGGAATGGTGTTAGTGAAAGGAGGAACCAAACCTTACTAGACATGGTGAGGTTGATGATGAGTCATTTAGATCTTCCATTATCCTTTTGGGGACATGCATTACAAACTGTAGCATACACATTAAACCGAGTACCAAATAAGGTGGAAAATGGAATCCCCTCAAAGTTATGGAATGTAAAGAAACCCATTTTTTCACCTACACATGTATGGGGATAATAGGCCTTTGTTAAGGCCTTCTCAGGAAACAAACTAGCACCTTGGGGCACGAGGTGTATCTTTATAGGATATCCCAAGGAAACGAAAGGATATTACCTATATAACCCTTCAGACAAGAAAGTGACTATTGCCAGACAAGCCGTCTTTATTGAGAGGGATCAAATACTCAAAAAGGATAGTGCAACCAAGTTTGAATTTGACTAATTTGATGCTCAAGATACATAAGATTTGGTACAGGAACAAGTTCCATAGGTCCTTATGGAAGAGGTTCCAGAAACACAAGTATTGCGTGGGAGCTCAAGAGAGGTAAGGGAACCAGAGAGATTTGGTTTTATAGTCACCAAGTATGGTGAATAATTATTGTTGGACAATGATGAACCTATATCATACAAGGAAGTATTAGAGAGCTCACAAGATGAAAAATGTCTAGAATCTATGAATTTTGAGATGGATTCCATGTATCAAAACCAAGTCTGGGTTTTGGTTGATGAGCCAGTTAATGTAAATCCTATTGGATACAAATGGATATTCAAGAGAAATATAGACATAGAAGGTCAAGTTATCACCTATAAAGCAAGGATAATGGATAAAGGATTCAGAAAACATAAAGTAATTGAATATGATGAAACCTTCTTGCCAGTTTCCATGTTTAAATCCATAAGAATAATACTTGCTATAACAACTTACCATGAATATGAGATTTGGAAAATGGTTTTCAAAACAACATTCCTTAATGGGAATCTTTATGAAGATGTATATATGATAGAACCAGAAGGGTTTGTGACACCAGGTGAATCCAAATGGGTTTGAAAGTTACATAAATCCATTTATGGATTAAAGTAAGCATCAAGGTCATAGAATATTCAATTTGATGAAGCTATAAAAGAATTTTGTTTCATTAAGAACAAATGTGAGCCATGTGTTTATAAGTGGTTTAATGGGAAATTGGTAATTATCCTAGTAGTATATGTTGATGACATATTACTTATTAGAAACAATGTACCCGTCTTATAGTCAGTTAAAGACCGGTTGAACAAGTGTTTATCCATGAATGACATAGGTGAAACAACCTACATTCTAGGGATCAAGATCATTTGTGATAGATCCAAGAGGCTACTTAGACTAATTCAGGGTACATACATTGATCAAATACTAAAGATATTTTGTATGGAACAATCCAAAAGGGGATTGGTTCTAGTGTCACATGACCTACATCTTTTTAAGAGAATGTGTCCTCAAACAAAACAGGAGAAAGATAAGATGATTAACATCCCATACGATTCGGCTATAGGATCCATCATTTATGCCATGTTATATACTAAGCTTGATGTTGCCTATACACTGAGCATGGTAGGCATATATCAAGAAGATCCAGGAGAACAACATTGGACTATTGTTAATACTATCTTTAAGTATCTGAGAAGAACTAAGGATATGTTCCTGGTGTATGGAGGATACAAGGAGATTGTCATCAGAGGGTATACTGATGATAGTTTTTATATATATTATAATGATCTAAAGTCTCAATCAAGATATGTTTTCTGTCTCAACATAGGAGCTGTGAGCTGTAAGAGTTCAAAGAAGCTAGTTGTCACCGATTCTACAGTGGAGTCCGAATATATAGCGGCTTATGATGCAGCCAAGGAAGCCATCTGGATTCAAAACTTTGTCCAAGAGCTTGATGTAGTGCCTAGTAGTAAATATCCTATCACATTTTATTGTGATAATACTACAATGGTGGCTCTTGTAAAAGAACTGAGGTCACATCAATAGACAAAGCACATTCTTTGGAAGTATCACTTCTTGAGGGATTTCTATCAAAGGGGTGAAGTTGTAGTGAGTAGAGTGTCCATGGAAGAGAATTCAATGGACCCTATGACTAAACACTTATCTCATAAAAAGCATAGATATCATGTGAGAGATAGCGGGTTAAAGGTTATTAACAATTGTCTCTAGTCCAAGTGGGAGTCTGTTGGAGTTGGTGGCCTAGAACCAACTACTTTTCACTTTATGATAAACTTGTATTCATGTATTTTAATATTAATAAACACCTTATCACATATTGATTATTCTTATGTGTGACAATTCATGTAATAATATCCCAATGATAACTATTTCACTAAAGGGTCATAGCGGATCCTAGCTATGATGAGAACCCATAAGTTCCATAACACTATTATTGAATATATGTTCTATAAACAGATGATGTTATTTTAGGGACATAAATAATATATACCATTAGGGGTGAGGACTCATAAAACTTTGAGAAACCTTCTCATGGTGTTCGACATTGGAAATATCTAGGAGGATATTATGAGAATGAGACCCAACAGTAGGAAATCCATATTTCATAGTGTCATTGGATGTTCCTATCTGTGGACGTGTGTATTAGTCCTTAGACTTTAAAATTATTATTAGTGGGTATTATAACTCACACAATTATATGTATTGACAAAAACTATGATGACACACTATTCACAACAAGGTAGGATATATTGGATGCGTCACGAGTAATACCACATTAATAGATAATGCGAGAAAGGATTTGTCCCTTCTTTTCCACAATAGAAGTTGATATCTCAAGCCATTTGATGAAATTGATATAGAATAAATAAATACATGGCCATGGTGAGTAATGGGAAATTTCAATTCCGGGAAGTCAAAGAAAGAATAATCAAGAACATGGGTTGATGACACTAGCATGCAACCCGCTTGATTGGAGATATCAAGACAAAGGGATTATATTACACGGTAAGCGTTCGTATAAGGTGACACGTCATTGTGGCATTAAATTATTTCTCTATAGGTGTCTTGGTGTGTTGTTATATACTAACCTTGGAATTTAGTAAGGCTCTGCACAATGCCACTAAGAAAGATGCCTAGAGGGTCACACACTAAGTGTATCCAAGTATCTTAGTTAAATATTCATTTAACAAGTTGAATAAATATTATTCCCGATTGTGGTTTAATAATTATTCAAGTATGCCTGATCAAATTTATTTCAACACTAATTATTCAAGAAAATATATCATAAGTGAAATAATATATTTATTAGAAAATAATTTAGTGATATTTGTTTAAGAAATAAATAGTCATTGTTCAAGGTTTAATAAATGTGGTGGAGGAAATAAAGAAAATGGAAAAACAAAAGTACACGCCGTGAAATATTTCTGGGGATTTATGAGAAATAATATTATTTATTTAATTAAATAATATTAGGTGTAATTCAATGAGTTCATGTCAAGTGATAATAATAGTCAAATGTTCTTATTAGACATGGGGTATTACTAAGAATTAAATTAAATGAATAAATTCCTTTGGGTAATTAATTCATTTTACTATTATAAGTAATATAAATCCCAATTACATTATTCTCATTAAGAGCTATCCATTATTTGTGGTTGTGAACAATGGATCTGGAGAAATATCTCAAGACAAGAGAGAATTCCTTTCCTACAAGAACACTCTCAAGTTATGAGAGATATCCTCCTCTACTAGATCAAGGAGAGTACTTTGGAAGCGGCTCTCAAGGCGATCGAAGGTGGACACCACAAGCGAAGGCTCTTCCATACTAGCACTTGGAGATCCCTTCAGTGATGTCTAGAAATATGTGGAGCACATGTGGATCACCGCTAGAGGAAGCCTACACTTGAATTCTATGACACAATGAAAGATCACATTGGATCATGAATGGAAACATTAATGGAGAGAGAATTCCATCAATGAAATTCTTATATTTTAATTAAATTAATTATAACCAACATATGATGATCCTCTCTATGGTTCTAGGACTTCCCTATTTAATTTTTTTCTTTATTCTATTATGAATATACGACATTTTATCATCATGAAAGATCTTGGATTGATTGTTGTTAATGGTAAAATTAAAGTTGGGTACACCCATCCATGCGCTTCCATTGCGCCCAGAACCTACAAGAGTATGATAGGATCTTTACTACTAGGTATCACACCAATCTATTGGATGAATTTTTGTATCTATACTACTTATTTATCTACCTCAAAAGCTATAATATACTTGGGATCTGCTATAGAAACTTCAACCATATTATTCTTTGAGCTATTCTAGCTCAAAACACCTCCATTCAAAGTGAAGATATATCCCTTTTGTGATTTCATATCATTTTGATATATTTTGAAACTATCATATGCATATCCTCTAATGACTAGTTCCTCATATCCTCCATAGACTAGTAACATATCCTTAATATTCCTTAGATACCTAAGGATTGTCTTGACCTCCATCCAATGGTGGTTACCTAGTTCATCTTGATATCTTCCCACTACACTTAATTCACAGGTGAAATATAGCCTAGTATATATAATAACATATATAACTGACCCAATTGTTGATGCATATGGAATCCTATCCATTCTATTTAGTTCCTCATGTGTCTAAGGACACATTTTCCTAGAAAGATGAATTCCATGTGGTATTGGAAACAATACCCTCTTGGATTGTTCTATACTGAATCTCTTGAGTATCTTGTCAATATATGTACCTTAACTTAGTCCAAACAGCCTCTTGAATCCATCAGGATATATCTTGATACAAATATTATATGTTTCCTCACATAATTCCTTCACGAATAAGCATTTATTCAACCATAAGACTGGTATCTGATTTCCAATAAGAAATCTGTCATTGACATATACTATTAAGAAAACGATCGTGCTCCCACTAATTTTTTTATAGACACATGAATCACGTTCATTATTTATGAAACCAAATTCCATTATAGATCCATCAAAATAAATGTTCCATGACCTAGATGATTGTTTTAACCTGCAAATGGATATTTTCAATTTTCATATCTTGTTGGCATTCTTTAGATCCACAAACCCTTCAAGATGTGTCATATAGAAATATTTCTAAAGGTTATCATTAAGGAAGGATATTTTGACATCCATTTTCCAAATCTCATATTCAATGAAAGCCACAATGGGATGTATATTTCTAATGGATTTTAGAATTGTAACTGATGAAAAGGTTTCATCATAGTTAATGCCTTGACGCTATTTAAACCCTTTTGTAACCAGTCACGACTTATAGGTAATGACTTTTCCTTACATTTATAGTTTCTCCTTGAACACCCATTTACAACCAATGGTATTTACATCCACTAGAGGATCTACTAAAATCCATACTTGGTTTTGGTATATAGAATCCATTTTAGAATTCATATCTTCTTACCACTTGGAAACATCAATTCCACTTACTACTTTATTATAGGTTATAGGATCATTATTATCAACTTATAATGAGTCACCATCCATGGTGACTAGAAAAATATACCTTTTAGGTCCTCTTTCCTCTCTTGTACTCCTACAAAGTACTTGTGTCTCTAGAATAATTTCTTCTTCCATGAGGTTTTATGGAATCCGTTCCTCTGCTAACTCATATGTACCTTAAGCCCTGACTTCATTAAAGTCTATATTCATCTAACTATCTTTTTTAGAGATGTGATCCCTCTCAAGGAATATGGAATGTCTTTCCACAATTACCTTTTTTAGGGTTTGTATTGTAATATTACCTTGTTTCCTTAAGGTATTTTATAAAGGCACACTTTGTGCCTTGGGGTGCAAGTTTGTTACCTGATGCAGCCTTAACAAATTCTTTGATACCCCACACATATAAATTCAACAACATAGTTTTCTTATACTCCATATTTTTTATGGAATACCATTTATCGATTTATTTGGTACTTGGTTTAGTATGTGTGTTTCTTTTTGTAACGCATATCCCCAAAAGGATAATAGAAGACTCATATGACTCATCATTTTACTCACCATGTATAATAATGTGTAGTTCCTATTTTCACTTACACCATTTCATTGAGATTTATAAGAAGGATTGAGTTTATATATAATCCCAAACTCCCATAAATAATCAATGATATATTGATTAATATATTCTCTACCACGATATGAGTGGAGTTTCTAAATCTTCTTACCAAGATGGTTCTCAACTTCATTATTGTATTACTTTAATTTATCAAATGAATTAGACTTATACCTCATCAAGTAGACATATCTATATCTACTAAAATCATTAGTAAAAGTTATTAAGTATGAGTATCCACCCCTTTCTTCAATATGAAATGGTCCACACACATTAGTATGAACTAATTCAATAAGCTCCTTAGCCCTTTAACCTTTCCCACTAAATGGGGATTTGGTCATTTTTCCTTATAAACATGAATGACGTACACTAATTGGTTTTAGTTCAAAAGAATCTAAATATCCATCTTGGTGAAATTTAGTCAAATGATTTTCATTTACATGACCTAGATGGTGATTCCATTGTTGTGTGTGGTATGATTCATATGAAGAAGTTTTGTTATCTATTTACATTACTTTTTTTGTATAGTCCAACGCATAAAGAACATTATTTAAATTTTAATTACCATAAAAAATTATATCCTTATAAAATAAGTAACATTTATTCCCAAATTTGAAAATAAATCCATTCGCATCTAGTCTAGATACAAAAATAATGTTTTTGGTAATGGATGAAACATAATAATAACCTTTCAAAACCAAGATCATTCTCATTGGAAATGAAAGGTGGTAGTCACTGATAGCCACAACAATAAGTTTAGCTATGTTGGATGGCCGTATATTTACCTCCCCTCGATCAATCTTTTTTAATTTACTTGGTTCCTATATTTGAATACATATGTGAGCACCAAAAGCTGTATCTAATATCCATTTTTTAGAAATATATATATTCAACTTGATAAAAAATACACCTGAAGCTTCCCCTTACTTATTATTATGGGGGAAATTTTTCTTCCAGTGGCCCTTATTTCCAGATGAAAAACAAACATAATACTTCCCCCTACTTTCCCTTTGATCTTTCTCATATTGAAAGGGCATGAAGAAGCTTTGGTATTAGAGATCTTCACTTCCCCTTTCTATTTTTTCACCATAAGTATCAAAGTATTTTTCATGTTTCACTTCCCCATCTATATGGTGAAGAAGATTGAAAATATCTGGAATAGAATTCTCATTGCTATTTATATTAAAATTTACAACAAAGCTAGAGAAGCTATGAAGGAGTGATACATGAATGAGATCGATACCGATTTATTCAAAGAGTTTGAAACCTAAAACCTCTAAGAACTCAATGTATACAATGATATTGACTACTTGAATCCCAGTTGGTGCACCCTCTCAAAGATTTCTCTAAAAAAGATCCTTGTAGATCTCAAATTTATCATGTCTATCTCTCTCCTGATATAGGCCATGGAGATTCTTGAGCATGCTATAAGCATCAATGTTTTCATGATACTTCATTAGTTCACTAGAAATAGATGATAACATTAAAAATTTAATGTATAATTCATCATTAAAATGTTTTTATTAGACAATGAACTCTTCATCACTCACCTCCTTGGAAGGCGGATCAAGAAGTTAGGATTCTAGCATGTAAGATTTCTATTCATGGCACAACACAACCTGAAGACATACAAACCACTCCTGGAAGTTACTACCAGTAAGGATATGGTCTTTATCTAATATTTATCATTGGGATAGTGTGGATTAAGAACATTCTATTTTATATAATTATAAAAGATCATATTATTAGTACTTTTCTTGATTACAAATTATGTGAGAAATAATAATAGTTAATTTTATTAAATCTAACTCTATTTTATCAAGTCCCAATATCCCCCACCATTGAACTTAGAATGTCTAGTTTCTAGGACATTCTAGTGGAAAGGATCCATATGCCCCTTAAAGTAACCCCAATAAGGTTTTTTCATGCTATTTGAAGGTATTTAAATAATCATACCTTTTCCAAATATGATCTTTCATCTCCTTGATCCGTTAAGTGGATTCCCCAATCCTGAAATCTTGACTTGGATTTTTTCAACACTTTCCTCAAAATTACACCTAGTCTAGAAAGGGATACTACTCTTGATGTAAAATATCTAAGCAAACCCAAAACCTTCATAAGAACTCCCTTTATAAAAAATAAGTGTCCCAACAAGGGTTAGTCAAATGCTTTGTTCTATTGAGTTTCATTCCTAATCAAGCAATAGAAGACCAAGTCTAAATTAATATTTATTTGAGGGATTTTATTTTATTATGCATATATTTTATCTTGTTTTATTATTTAGATAACTTGTTAATATTAAGTGGATTTTACTTAATTAATTAATCACGTTGGATAAAACATTTACACATAATCCATTTATTTAAATTTCATCATTTCACATTAATTAATTTATGAGATAGCAGTCTTGAATTTATAAAATAAATAATGCATAAGATAGAAATAAATAAATAATAAATGACCATATCATGAGATTATCTAATAGTTGATTTATTGAGTAAAAAATAAATCAACCTATAACCTAGGGGAATAACTCATTGTGTCAATCTTGGCATGAGTTGCAGAACTTATCTATATGTTTATCACCTGAGTTTGAATCATGATGGTTCTATCTTGAACCACCTTGACACACCTTAGGATACTCTATTAATTACATGTATTTATAACTCAGATGTAGGTGAGTGTAAACAAAGTATTGGTTAATGGGGATTACATAAATGACCATGGACATGAAAGTCTTGCATAATAATGGAGGGAGGGATGACACACATGCCATCATATTTAATTTAATATTAAATAATTTCAAACCCATAAAATAAATTAAATTAAAACATCCAAAACATACACAGGTCTTAGTAAAACTCATGAATGGTCATACATGCAATGTATATGCAAAAGTAAATAGGTTAACATTCATTTCTATTTGTACCATGTGTACACATAACTCATAGAATGGGTAAAAGTTTATTTCAGACATGGGAAATGATGAACTACATATCATGTACACTGAATACACACTGTGTATAAAATTAATTATCTAGGTTTTCAGTCTCATGTGGGTTTATCATGTATAATGACCACATACATTACATGAATTTCACTACTAACTCATGAAAACTACACAATGTGTACCCCAACTACACGCCATGTAATTTGACAACCCATGTGCTAGACTGGCCTGGTCTACATGCAGTGTGAAATAAATTCATCACTTGTAGTTACTATTTGGAATGTCTTGTATCTCATGAAACATCTAGATATATTTTACTTGGGTACACAATGTGTACTCTGACTACCTTCCATGTAACCCAATCTTACCAGCCAAAATGTTTGGCACTCCCTGATAAAATCTCTGGCCATTCTTCATATATTCTTATAGCTTTAAGAAAGAAAAACACCGAATGAAGATTATTAATATGTCAAATTATTTTAATTCATATTAGATTAAATTAAGAATAATATGAAATGAAAATATAACCACTATTACACCCAAATAAACAATCAAATAAATAATTATAAATTTAAAATGCGACCACTCTGATACCACTTGAGGGTTCTAGGCACAACTGAAGTGCCTTTAATGGGTGTTAAATTAAAATTTATTTTAATTTAGAGTTTATCAAAACCCCTACATAGGATCTTTCATGTTAAATTTAAAATTAATTTATTTATATCTGAAGAAAGTAATTACCTCATCTTAGGATAATTTCTTCAATGATGATGTTGATCTTATGAAAAACCTTCTCTGATTACCTTCATTTATTTTTGAGGATCCAAGGGTAGAATCCATCTAGTAGTGATCCACACATGATACTTTGATCTCCTAGAAAATCTAATTGATTTTAGGGTTATATCATAGAGAATTAATAGTCTTTCATTGTTTGTGTTGATCATTCATCCTTTTATCTTGAAGGAATCTCTGTTGCATTTCTTATTCTTGAGAAGGTGATAGAAAAATGAATTCAAGAGAGAATTAATTGTGTGAAACAATAGGAATATATAATGATACCAAAATACACATAATTCCTATTGGTAGGTATATTCTCATAATATTCTATCTTGGAGATTACCAAGTGAAAATTTCATGAGAAGAAGCCTCATCCTCTTACGATTACTCACACCTAATAGTTTACATACTATGTGTCCTATCATAGTACATTATCCAACCATAGAATTATATTTAAGAATATCATCATAATATTTCAAGGTTCTCATCATAGTAGGGAATTTATATGAATTTATCAATACAATGCATATCCTAAGACATTATTACATTAAAGTCATGAAGAATAATGAACAATATGTAATAAGATGTTATTAATATTCAAATGATTGAAAATAAATATAATAAAAGTATAAATATTTGGTCCTTGGACACCAACTCCAATACTCAAGTCATTAATAAAATTTATGAAGAAAGTATACCCACCTCTAGCTTCTACTAGAAATGTTCCACACAAATTAGTGTATTCCAATACCAGAAGCTCTATGTCCCATTTACCTTGTCCACCGAATGTTGGGAAGGTCATTTTTCCTTATAAATAAACATGACATCTTTCAAGTTGTTTTAAATAAAAAGAGTCTAAATAACCATATTGATTGAGCTTTGTTAGATGCTTCTTGTTTATATTATTAAGACAACTATGCCAAAACTTGATGTTATATGATTCATCAGAACATAATTCATTATCAATTACCAATACTTGGTTTTCATAATTTAATACATAAAGATTGTTATTTAAATGCGCCATAACTTTAAATATGATGTCTTCATAAAAGAAATAGATTTTATTTCCAAACTTGAAAAAAAAACCATCTACATCTTAGAAGGATACAAAAATTATGTTTTTTATAATAGTTGGTACATAATAACAATATTTTCAAACTAAGATCATTCATGTTGGAAATGAAAGGTGGTAATATATAATGTATATAGCAGCCAACCTTTCACCATTGGTAGCCCAAAAATCCACCTCTCCTCTGGAAATATTTCATAATCTAATTGGTTTCTATATTTAGATGTAGATGCAAGAACCAAAATATGTATTTAATACTCAATTTGTAGATATAAAAATATTACACTCACTAATGAACACAAATTTAGATTCCCCTTGTTTTTGGGTGTAGTTACTCTTCCAGTGGAATTTCTTGAAAAATAAAAAACATATTGCTTCCTTTTATTTCTCCTACCTTTGTATCTTCCTCTTCTTAGAAGGATGATTCCTGGAAGATTTAGACTTATTATGAGTCTTTGTCCCGTTTTACTTGTTCTTACTTTTCTTGTTCACCCCATGTCCTTGTCAACTTGAAGAACGAGAGTAAGAAGTTAAAAAAGACCCTTCTCATTATTTCTCATGTTATAATTAACAATAAAACTAGTGAAGGACTTGGTTAATGAGGAAAGTATGAGATTTATGTGCAACACATCTGGGAATTTAATGCCTAAGATGTCTAAGTTCTCTATATAGCCAATAATCTTGACTACATGAGTCCCACCTGGCACCAAATCTCTAATATTTAATGTAAATATAGCATTGAATATCATGTATATCTCTTGTATTACCTTATCTTGATAGAGATCACGAAGGTGATACATCATGTTATATGCATCCATATCCTCATGTTGCTTTAGAATCTCATTGGTCATGGATGATAGCATGAAACATTAGACATTTGTGGCATCGTTTAAATGTTTTTCATAGAGAGACAACTCTTCCTCACTAGCTTCTTGGCTAGGAACTTCAAGAATAGGGTTTTCTAGCATGTATAATTTCCTTTCATGGAATAGGATAATGTGTAAGCACCTATGCCATTCTTGGAAATTAGTTTTAGTGGGAAGGTAATCCTTTTCAAGTATGGATAACAATGATATGGTTAAATTCATATTTATTTTTATTTCTACAAATAAGAAGAGTATAACTTTAGTACTTTATTTGATAAAAGTAGATAATAACTATTATATTTATTAATCTCCCAATATTTTATCTAAACCTAATAGCCCTCACTATTGGCTTTGGAATATCTTATTTCTTGGACATTCCAGTATTAAGAACCCATATTCCCCTTATTATAACCTATAATTGGTCCTAAAAAGTTATTTTAAGGGTTTTATATGGGTATAAAATTGAAAAATGCATTCACTCATAGTTCCTTGATCAATTGAGTGGACTCCCCAATCCTGAAATCCTGAAATTAGATTTTTTCAATATTTTCCTCTTAGTTACACCAAGTACTACTTGTATAGCCAACCCTTGATGTGATATAAGTTAAAATAACCCAAAACATTAAATTATAATTCCATGATAATTGAAGGAACCCTGACTTGGGTCAGTAAAGCACTTTGAACTATGGTTCAATTTTAACTTTAGTAGTGGAAGGCTATACCGACTTAATATATATAATTGATATTTTTTTTATATTTATGAAAAAATGTCCCATTTTATCTTTATTACATGATTTTTAATATTAATTTGATTTACTTAATTGATTAATCATGTCTTAGATAATGTTTACACATAATCCAATTTATTTCAGTTCTATCTTGCATGCTTGTTAATTCATTAATTCATGTGATCATGGAAAACATCCATAATGAAATTAAATATGCATATTGACAAAAATAAAATAATAGTGGCATTATCACGAGCTTTTACTAATGGTAAGTTTATCTAGTGGGTGATAAACTAACCATCAACCTAGGGGAAAACACCTTGAACCATGACTTAGTTCATGTTGCAACTTTCCACCTGTCCACACATGTACCTCTTGGATTGGTTTTATCTCAGCTCCAAAATTGAACTGCCTCCTCTTGCCTATAAACTCCATATATTACATAAGTTTTAACTCACACACATATGAGGGGAACCAAAGGACTGGTTAAGGGGTTTAAATAAAAGAAAATCATGGGCATACATGCCCTTATATAATGAGAGGAGGGATGAAACATGTGCCATCAATTTAATTTAATAATAAATTAAAAATAAATCAATCACATACAAAGGTTTAGTCTATGATCATGATCATCAATATACATGAAACAATTTACGCATTTAATAAAATCATCATTCAATTCTAATTGTTCTTATTTAAGATAAATCACACTCGAATTAATTAATTATCTTATTTAATTAATCAATTCTTTTATCTTAATTCTCATATTAACTTTCTTGAGATTATCATCCATCATAATTTTAAATAAATTAAATATATTTATTTAAAATTAACTACGTACAAAACATGTAGCTTAGAGGAAACACGGTGAGTACCGGTCTGAACTACCCAATATGTATTATATTTGTATACTTTTTATTCATACAACATGTAACATTCATGACTTATCACATAATTTCATGGCATCCACGATTCAATAGAATGACACTCAAAACATATGATATTTACATAGTGTATTATGTTTCAATGTACATAGTGTAATGATTTTATTATGACTTATACATGATATAAAGTTCTAAATATTACACAAAAATTAATTAGAAATTTAATATATATAAAACCCATCTCATGGAATGTACATAGTCAAATAAATTACACACAAAACACATGTTGATAAAGTTTAATTGGTATAATAAATTAATTTTTAATTTGGTGTAGTTTGGAAATATACATGGTGTATAAAATCTAGCTACACATTGTGTATAGTTCTCACCATCTATCTATGAAACATGCTAATAGACTCGGTGTGTAATTTTTCCATGAAAATTAATGGAGTAAATAGTGTGTACATGGGCTACATGTCATATGGTCTCTGAGTAAGATAGTCACCAGTCATGTAGGCTGTGTAAGAAAATACACGGCCCATCTTTAACTAATGAACTACATGTCATGTATGAAAGTTACATGCTGTGTAGTCCAGCTGACTGTGTGCCAGGATAGCCAGAAAAAATGCACACCACATGTAATGAATTCACATGTATTGAAATAATTTTTAATTAATTCACGAGTTTTATTGGTGAATTAAACACAAGTACATGACATATACCAATAGGCTACACATCGTGCACTCTTTTGTAATCCATCTAAAATCTTTGACACCTCTGAATGAGATCTTAAAATGTTTTTAATTCATGAAATTAAATAATTTTGATTATATTTGTGAGAAAAAAGATGAATAAGAGTATAACTAATAATTTATATTAAATAAATATTAAACTGGAATCGAAAACTAATGATAAATGCATAAATAAATCAATGATCTTTAAATAATTATATATAATTATGTGACCGCTCTGACACCACTTGAAGGTTTTGGGCTCAATGAAAGTGTTGAATGGGGTATACCCAACTCATTTTTTATAATAGATGATTAATCCAAGATGTACATAAATGATAAATTACATGACCAACAAAATTTAATCAAATATTAATTGAACTAAGAACACTAGAATTAAAGCACAATATTATCACACAATGAATTATAATTAATTTAATCAATTAAAGAATTACCTTATAATGAATTATTTCTTCATTGATGAATTTAAAAAATTCTCTACATCATACTATATTTATGTTTTAGGAATCAAGTATAGATTTCCTCTAGTGGTGATCTACACATGCTTCACAAACCTCCAAACATCCCCGTAGGAATATCCAGGTGCTAGCATGATAGATCTTAATGTTTGCATTATTCATCTTTGATCACACTGATAATTTCTACAAGAAGGATTCTCCTTGATCTCTTTATAATAGAGGGTGGTGGTGGAGGAGAACCACTCTCTAATATTGAGAGCATTCTTGGAGAGGGAGCTCTCTAGGGATTTGATAGAATTATCTAGATGTTGTTGTGCACAACAAAACAAATGGAAATACTTAGGATTAAAAATAATATAATTAGATTTAAATAGTTCTAGGGTTAGAAAATAATAATTGAACATGCAACCTTATTCTTTATTTAATCCCAACATAACCCCATGTTTATAATAATAATAATAATATTTCTTGATATGCACAAAACTCACAAATTAATTAAATATTATTTATTCAAATAATATTTAATATAATTATTTCTCACCGAACTATTAAACTCAATCCACCATTTATCCAAAATACTTATTAGATCTTTAATAATTACTATTTATTTAATACATAAATATCACCTCATTATTCTCCAATAAATAAAAAACATCATATTCACTACATAAAAAATAAATATTTATTAAATATTCCAATCACAAAATATTCTCTCGAATTACTAGTGAAAAAATATATGAAATTAATAAAACATGAATAATTATTAAACCACATAAATGAATAATTTTTATACAACATGTTAAATAATAAATAATAATATTATTTAACCAAGGTTTTGGATACACTTAGTGTGTGACCCTTTAGGCCTCTTTCTTAGTGACATTAGGCGAAACAACCTAAAGTCCAAGGCTAACATCTAGCAACATTCCAAAGCACCCAAATAGAAAGAAGTTAGTGTAAAAATGACATAAAACCTCATATGAATGCTTATTGTGAAATATAATACATTTATCTCGATATCTCTAATCAAGAAGGTTGCATGCTGGTGTCATCAACATATGTGCTCAATGTCTCTTTTTATGACTTTTAAAAAATGAAAATGCTGACAGAACACCATGAAAATGGATTTATATAGGTTTTATCATTTCCATAAAAGGGCCTAGAATATCAAATTCTGTTAAATAACATATGAGAAAAATCCTTTACTGCATTATTCATTAATGAAATATTACTCATGACACACCCAATATATCATACTTCGTCATGAACATATGTCATCATAGTTTTCTTCAATACATCAAAGTATGTGACTTATAATATAAATTAATAATAATATTAAATATAAGGATCAATAAAAAATTTAATAGATAAGAACATCCAATGACACATATAAATGTGGTTTTCCTACCGACGGGTCTCATTCTCATAATAAACTACACTGGAAATTACAAAGGACATACACTATGAGAAGGTGTCTCAAAGTCCTATAAGTATACACCCATGATAACCTATATCATTTGTGTCTCTAAAATGATTTCATCTAGATATAGAACATATATTTAATAATAATGTAGTGTAACTTCTAGGTTCTCATCATAGTAGGGAACTGCTAGGACCTTTTTGTGTGATAGATACTCTTAGGACATTATCACATACTATGTCACACATAAGAATAATCATATTGTGGTAAGTAGTTTATTAATATTAAAAAATATGAATAAAATTAAACATAAATTTCATATAAGATAGTTCTAGGTCACCAACTCCAATAATACACACCATGTACTCGAACCATATGCATCTAGTGTGACTTAGTCTAAGACATGGTTTTTCTAGCTGGCTAAGAAAGATCAATAATTGGGAAGCTCTATCAGTCTTCCCTAGGCCCAAAAATAATCCCATGGGCTCTCTCAGTATACATGGACACATTTGGAAGCTTCCTCAATATTCCAACCAAATTCTACCTCAATATCTTGAATAAAATTCTCTTTGTCTAAGTCATGTACACACCCACACCCAAGGTTTCCCACGTGCTACTCAATTCAAAACACTAAAACATCAATAAGTGCCAATAATATAAGATATTTAAAAATAAAATTTAATAAACCAACATTCCTATTTAAATAAAACACCTTTTGTAAGGTAAATCCTTTTTTAAACCTCAATTTTTATATCCATTCAAAACTATAAAACAGCTTTAAGCCCTTTAATTAAACATATAGAGTGCATAAAAGACAACTCCATTTAGAAAGCTACTTTAAAACCCCAAATTGCTAACACACAACATGATTCACATCAAACATGGATAAATCATCATTTTTACACAAATTAAATCCAATTTGATCAACAAAAATCAAAATCAATAAAGAATCAAAGGTTTTCCGTGGGAAAACAACCTTAAACAGAGACACATATCAGAAATCGAACTAAAATTTGTCACATTTAAAAAAAAAACTTAAATCAAGAAATAAAGGTCCTCACACACCTAAACCACGAATAAAGTATCCAAAACCCCCATTAACAACCCTAGATTCATCTAAAATTCAAGCTTGAGTTTTCATATGCTATGGAAATAGAAGAAAAAGACATGATAAGGGGAAAATAAGGAAAAATCATGAAGAAAAAAAGAATACCTCAATATAGAACACTAAATATCCAAGAATAATCCACCAAAAAAGTGATGGTAGAAGATCTAATTCATAGGGGAGAGGCCTCCTATGAGTGAGGAGATAAATGAGGGTGAAAAACTTAAAAATAAAAAGGGGAAAAATTGTCAAATACCATTTTTAATGACCTGGACACACTGCACAGTTTGGCCACATGATAAGAAAAACTGTGCGCCAACCATGTGGGAGCCACTATATCCCCAAAAACAAGTTCCAAGATTTTTGATGAATTATGCATGGTTAGACAAACCATGCTAAAATTTTGTAAAAGAAAACTGTCCCCCAAACACCACCCTTATTCGGTGAGCTATACAGTTAGAAAAATAGTGTGCTAGACATGTGATAGGGCCTGTTTCCTAAAAAAATCATGGTCCTCGACCTCTAACTCCCAAATTCTCACAAAATTATAAATAAATAAATAAAACTCAAAATAAAAATACCAATTACCCTAAGTGTGTCATAATTCTCCCCACCATGTTAGTTTCTTCCCCCCAAAAGGAAAAAAGGCTCCTTAGAAGAAAATAGGTGAGGCCATTACTCCCTCACTAAAATTTCCCACTCCCAAGTCTCATGGATATAACCACCATGCTACCAAAACACACAAACTAATGGGATCATCTTACCACAAATTACCTTTATCTAATAATCTAGGATATGAACAGGCTGCTCAATGATGGTGGTTTTAGGATTCAACTCTAAATACTCTCACTCTACCACATGATATGGACCTATATAATACTTATTTAACTAGGATACATGAAACATATTGCAAATAGAGGTCAACTATTATGAAAATTCCAACTAATAGGCAACCTTCCCTAGATTCTCCACAACCTGAAACAACCCAATAAAACATGACACCAACTTCCACTACTTTCCCAAGTGATGATGTCCCAGTAAAATAGATACCCAAATAAACACCTAATCACCAACATCAAAATCTAATGGGTGATAAAAAAGATTTATATATGATTTATTGTAACTCTAAGCTGTTTTTAATCTCTTTTAAATCAATAAAACTTTCTCCATTGTCTCATGGATGATGCTCGATCCCAATAATGAATGCTTACCTATATAATCCCTACACAATGGGGACTAGAATAGATACTCATAAAATGACTCAAAAGGGTCCATATTAATTGAGTTATGGTAAATATTGTTATATTAAAATTTAAATAATGAAATATACCTTTCCCATGAACCCTTTAAGTCAAGAACACATGCAGGAAGCATATCCTCAAGAGTCTGGATAACCCTCTTAGTCTGACTATCTGTCTATGGGTGATAATGCTGCACTCAACTTAAAATGGGTTCACATGGACTCTTGGAGACTCTTATAGATCTAAGAATTAAAATAGGAATCCTAGTCAGAAACTATAACTAAAGGCAACTCATGTAGCTTAAATATCTCTCAGACATATAGGTTCCCAAGTTTCTCTACCTTCATCGACTCCCTAATGGGAAGAAAATGGGACGAATTAGTCAATCAATCTATAATCGCCCAAAATAGAATATTTCACACTAATAGTATGAGTTAGATCTATTATAAAGTCCATATAAATCATGTCTCACTTCCACATTGTAATGGGAGGCAGAAGCAACATGAATAGTCTTTGATGCTCCATATTGATCCTCTAGAAGGTAGAACATCATGATACAAAATTCTCAAATGATCATCTCATCTTAGTCCATAAGAACTAACCCCTCAGAGTATAAAACATCCTAGTATCCCTTCGGTGAACACACCCACTAGAATAATGCCCCCTGTATATCACCTACCACCTCAAGGTCAAGGGAACAACCAACTAATTCCTAAATAAGAGGGTATCATTGGGAGAATGATACTAATCACCTAAGGTATATCCACCATTTAGAACATTGCTAATCTATTGGCAGTAAGGTTCATATGTTTTCTCACACCAAACCCAAACAACAAGAGAGGGTGTGACCTGAACACTTGTCAAGGAAACCTACTCTCCATCCTCCAAAAAATCTATACTTATATAAAAAATGTAACACCCCAAGCTTCTACGGTACGTTTCCCTTCGAATAATGTGATAGCGTGTGTTGTACGCAACACCGAGTTCTAACACACCATAACTAATCAAACTAGCCGTTATGAATAGTAATACCTACTTTTTGAAATTATATATATTTTATATTTGAAAATGGACTTCATTTTTGGATTCGGAATATCGAATTTAGCCTAGGGTGAAATTTTGGTACATTTCGGATAACTTTCATATTTTGATGAATAGTGAAAATTACTAAATTTTAATTAAAAACAACTTTTTTAATCAAATTAATTACTAGTGATAAATTATGAATTTGATTGGTTTTAAAGTATATTTAGAATATATTTTTACCATTTAATATAATTTTGGTCATTGGACATAATTTTACAATTAAACCGAACATAAACAAGTGTCAATCTTTTGATAGTTATTATCTCTTAAAAACACGCTTTTTGTTTTAACAACGGGAATTAATTTTAAATTAATTTCTGCCACTTCTGTGTTTTGAATTTAGGAAAATGGATTCCATATTTGGAATCAGGATGTTCAAATTGTGTAAATAGGTAACTTTTATTTTTAGACATTTTGAATAGTTACTGTGGTAAATATTTTATTTACCATGGTTAAAGGGTAAATCCGGTAAATAAGGGTTAAAAAATAATATTATAATAATACAAAATTACCCTAAAACGTGTCCTAACCTTATTGGTGGACACATACCCGACCATGGGCATCCTTGGGTTAATTTGGGGACCCCTTGGAGCCACTTGTATGTGGTAGGGACACTTTATATTAATAAAGTTAAAATAAAAATAAAAATGGCATAAGCTTACATCTTTTAGAAGAACAATTTTTACATAGGGTTATACATGTTGGATTTTCGATTATAAATATTCATTAGAAAGCTAAAACGATTTCCTACATAATGATATTTTACTTATAATTTTTAGACATTAAATAATTTATTTTATTTATGACACAATGATGATGCAGTAATTACTATAATAGTGAAAAATTAAAATAAGTGATATTATAAATACCCAAATAAATATAATATGAAACTTTTAATGAATTAAACTAATTTTCTAGGATAATATGATATATTAGGATTGATTTAATTGACTTTTTTCGAAGTAATAAATCTTTTATGAGTTTCAAAAAAAATCAACTAATGAATAGTGTCAAAATTGACATAAAAGAATTCTTAAAACAAATATTATATTATTAATTGATATTAAATTCCTAAAGATCTAAGGTTCGGCCAAGAGACTTATATCATGATAGGTTAATCATTAATGGACCACTTGGGGGTCTCTTGGATGTATATAGTAAGTTTATTAACCATAATATATAAAATACAAAGAGACATTGTAAAAGTGAAACTAATTAACTTAGAGTTAATACTTAAAGATAAGGTTAATATAAGTACCCAAACCTGTCTAAATTCTATTGGATGAGTTTCTTTAGACCTATCCCCACCTCATCATTTGAATAGTCAACTTTGGAGCCTTTAGAAACCGAATATGAATTTATTATAAATTAATATTTCTAGCTTTTCCAAAGGTGCCCCTCACCCCTCTTATAAAAGGGCACTCCTCCTTCTCATTTCTTCACACCTTCAAAGCCTTTTAGTTCGGCCAAACTCTGCCCAAATACTCTCCCAACATCCCTCAATACAACCTAGAGGCCTTAGTTTGATCAGAAAGCCAACCTAAGGAGCCCTTTTGATCAAATCAAAAGGAAGAACCCGAAGAAGAGGTAATGATTTCACCACCCTTTTCTAAGTTCATTTCTTCTTCCACTTCTTCTTCCTTTGTTCTTACCATTCTGAAATAATAACTCCAGTATCTCACATATACTGTGATGTTATTATAAATATGGTACAATCATATTCAGTATTCTATCCACCCTTTGAATAACATGTCACCATACGTGCGTACGTACGGCTTACCGTCTCCACGTCGTGGTGTAATTGTTATTCAATATAATATTATTTGGATGGGTATAATAATGATGTGTAACTCATGTAAATAATAAATATAACATGTTAATGATTCTGTATGTATGATATACCATTCATTTATATATTATTTTAATATCAAAAGAATGATATTGTCGCTCGTGCGTACGTACGGACTACCGTCTCCACGAACGCGATGAGATTCATTCTCCATCGTATCCATTCAAGTATAATTATCATTTTATGATTTAAAAATGATGTTTAAGGACTTGATATCATTCTGGATATGAATAAGATACAACAAACATGGCTTATGTAACAAAACATATAAAAGAAAATGAGTAAGTTAACACCCGAAACGATGATAATTCTAAGATATTATTAATAAATCAATGTTAAAAGATCATATATGATATCATATTAATATATATGATTCTTGTATAATTTAATAACAATTATTTCACTATTATACAGGAGGTTAACCTACCCCAACCAAGGAAAAAGTACAAGGTAAGGGTTATTTCACAATCTCTTCATTATCCGAGGTTGTATTATACGTAATAATCTACTGGGATCTCTTTATCATCCACATCCATGTTTCTTCGAAATGTATTTCAAAACATTTTTTACTATTTACAATAATATGGGTTAAAGTCATTTATACCCTTGTTTGACTTTTTATAAGAGGTTTATAAAGGAATCTTTCCGTCGTTTTCAAAACAATGTCCTTTTTAACCTTTTCGACAGAATTGAGGTAAGAATGTTTTTTTTAACTTATACAGCGGGTGCGGTTATTTTCCGCCGTTATAAAATCGTCGAAGCTTTCCATACAAGCTTATAAGAATATTTTCAAAGAAAATGTTTTATTTTATATGGATCTTAAATGATTTCAAAATAAAAGGAGATACTTCTTTAAAAAGAATTTTGATTTCATCTATGTCAACATCCTTTGATGGATTTTAAGATTATTTGAAGTTGATTTATTATGATACAAAACTTCTATATTGAATTGAAGGTTTTGTGATATGTTTGACTGTGGATGTGCTATTTTTATACCATTCATAGTTTATGGTGAAATTATTGACATTTCGTATGCTAGTTTTAATCCGAATGTTTATGTTATATTTCAAACTTTTCTTCAGATGAATGTGCTAAACAAGTATGTTCCGGGTTGGGGACCGGTAAAAGTAAGCCCTCCAGGTTGGGGACTGGTAAAAGTAAGCCCTCCAGGTTGGGGACTGGTTAAAGTAAGCCCTCCAGGTTAGGGACTGGTAAAAGTATGCCCTCCGGGTTGGTGTCCGGTTATTAGAGGCACTCCGGGTTGGTGTCCGGTTATTAGAGGCACTCCGGGTTGGTGTCCGGTTATTAGAGGCACTCCGGGTTGGGTTCCGGTTAGAAGTAACCCCTAGGTCTTGGGATGAGGCCTAGACAAAGAAATTAACGTTTAGCATTATGCATTCCAACATTATGAAAGTGGTTATTGATTTTTTCATGTGATTATTCGATTAGTAGAATATCCATGTGAATAAGTAAATGACATTATTTCATTTTACTTTTGCCATACCATGTTGAAGTTCAAATTTAAAAGGCTTTTGTTTTAGTAATGCATTGCCTTAAATGTTTATTCTTATTTATGAAAGTTTCCGCTATATTGTTATCCTTACTGGGCATTTGAGCTCACCCCTTTTCTATGTTTTATTTTTTCCCAGGATGTGAAGAAGTAAATTATGAATGACCTGCAGGGATATTATGAGGGGATAGTAGTGTGGATTATGGAGACATTATGTTGTTGTAGTAGTTTTTCATTTTATGATGTAATGTAAAACTTATGAATATATCTAGTGTTTCCAAGGCTACTAAACCAATCGGTCTTTCGAGATTTGATCTTTCTTGTGATCATGCCAATGTTATGTAATAATGCACCGACTCTGGGTAACTGGGGTCGGGGCGTTACAGTTGGTATCAGAGGAAGTTTAGTACAAACCTTGGAAGCTAGATTTAGATAAACTCTGATTAGAGCACGTAGACCTAAGATGAACTTTGAGGATTAGTATAGAAGAACTTCCTAGAATTTTGGTATTGTAGAGACTTTGTGAGTTTTGCGAGCAATACATCCCTGTCTGGATACGAGCAGGTAGAGGCGGCTCTGGCACAGATGTACCTAGGGGTAAAACCCGAAAACACCGCTTTGAGCTAGACTCGAACGGGAACTGGTGCACGACAACGGGCCTTGCTGCACTCTTGGTTACGACACTCCCGGGGGATATGCTTAGGATAACTCTCACTATCTTTACAAATCATTATGAAGGGTTTATGAGTATATACTTCCTCAAAGAAAACATTATTATGATTATGGATTATATCCATAAATAGATCAATTTATGTTAAGTGTTTTATAAGTATGGGATTATGTATTTTGATTCATAAACTGATCTAGTTTATGCCATTGTTTAGAAATGGCGCCTAGTGGAAGAAATGGAAACCGTATCAATGCGCGCACTCCATGTAGGGATTGCCCTCCTGCTCAAGATAATTATAGTGGGGCTGGTGATGCAACTGGTACCGATCAGCTAATCACCATACTGGGACAACTTACTCAGGTTATGAATAATAACCTTACCCGTATGGAGCACCCTGATCCGCAGCGTGGAGGATCAATGTTAGATCGATTCATGAGGCAACAACCACCAACGTTCAATGGGAATACAAATCCCTTAGTAGCTGAGCAATGGATATTTTCCTTAGAGAAAATATTTCAGGCTTTGGGGAGCAGTGAAAGGGAAAAAGTTATCATGGCAGTTTACCGCCTCACTGGAGATGCTGATCAATGGTGGTCATTGATTCAAAATACGAAGGAAGATGATGAAGTATCAAATATGGAATGGAGGGAATTCAAAGATCTGTTTTTAGAAAAATACTTCCCTCGCGACCATCGAGCGGATATGGAAAGACAATTTCTGAGTCTGAGACAAAAGGAGGATGAGAATGTCACAAAGTATGAGGCTAACTTTACAAGGTTAGCGAGGTATGCTGGAGATTATATTCGCAACCCAAGAAGTAAGATTGATCGTTTCTTTGATGGGTTAAAACCATTTCTCCGTCGAGCATTAGTCTCACAATCCTTTTCATCGTACGAAGACATTGTCTCATGTGCTATAAAGACCGAAAAGGAATTCTCTAAGTCTTATGACTTTAAAGCAAAGCAAGAGAAGAAGAGACCTGCTGATCAATCGGGGAATGGAAATAAGGGGAAGAAGGGAAAGGTTGAATATCCATCTTGTGGTAAATGCGGGAAGAAACATCCTGGTACTTGCTTGAAGGGAATGGGAGTCTGTTACAAGTGTGGTGAAAAAGGCCACCAAGCTCATGATTGCAAGGGGAAGAAGGAAGCTACCAACGTTCAGTGCTACAATTGCAGGGAGATGGGGCATTATGAAAATGCATGTCCTAAGCGTCAGGAGAACTTACCTCAGAAAAGGCCAAGGGATCAAGGCCAGGCTTATGCTATCACTACTGCTGAGGTAGAAGCTCCGAAAGACGTGGTGGCAGGTAATTTAATGGTTTCCTCAAGTTTAGCAAATGCATTATTTGATTCTGGATCATCGCATTGTTTCATATCTTCCCAGTTTGCTAAGAAAATTAGATATTTCCAATTTGATTTAATAAGGGAGTTGTCAGTTAAAACTCCTAAGGGAAGTATCGTTGCAACAAAGTTTTGTGAATCAGTCCCCATTAGAGCACATAAATTTTCTTTATCTGCTGATTTCATCGTCATACCTATGATTGAGTTTGATATAATCCTCGGTATGGACTGACTTTCGGACTATGATGCGAAGATTTATTGTAAGAAGAAAGAGGTTACGATTCTTGATGATAATGATAAGGAGCACCTTATTTTTAGAGCAGAATCGTCACCACCTAATTCTTATTTAGATCCACCCCCAGTAGCTCAACTTAATTCAATTATTGGGGAGGAAGAGAATGAAATAACTGTCGGTGAGGAAAGGAATGTTCAAATAGAGGATGTACCTGTTGTGAAAGAATTTGTAGATGTATTTCCGGAAGATTTACCTGGACATCCTCCAGAACGAGAAGTTGAGTTTTCTATTGATTTGATTCCTGGATCAAGGCCTATATCGAAGACCCCTTATAGAATGGCCACTGTAGAGTTAGTCGAACTAAAGAAACAACTAGAGGAATTGAGTAATAAGGGATTTATTCGCCCTAGTGTTTCTCCATGGGGAGCCCCTGTTCTTTTTGTTAAAAAGAAAGATGGATCTATGAGGTTATGTATTGACTACAGGGAGATCAATGCTATAACGATAAAGAACAAGTATCCCCTACCTCGTATTGATGATTTATTTGACCAACTGCATGGAGCTCAATACTTTTCAAAGATTGACCTTCGATCTGGATACCATCAGTTGTGTGTGAAGAAGGAAGACATTCCGAAAACAGCATTTCGAACCAGGTACGGGCATTACGAGTTTACTGTAATGCCGTTTGGATTGACCAATGCACCCTCTGTATTCATGGATCTGATGAATAGAGTTTTCAAGGAGTATCTCGATGAATTTGTGGTAGTATTTATTGATGATATATTGGTATACTCCAAAACCTATGAAGATCATGAAAATCACTTGCGCATTATCTTGAAGACTCTGAGGAGGCATGAATTATATGGAAAGTTTAGCAAGTGTGAATTCTGGCTTCAGGAGATTTCTTTTCTTGGACATATGGTCTCTAAAGATGGAATCTCTGTTGATCCTTCTAAGACCAAGGCAATCCAAGAATGGCCAGCACCTACGAGTATAACTGAGGTACGTAGTTTTATTGGTTTGGCAGGTTATTATCGACGTTTCGTCCAGAATTTTGCCCGATTGGCAAACCCATTAACGAAGCTCACACGTAAAGGGGTTAAATTTGTTTGGACAAAAGAGTGTGAAGAATGTTTCGAAGAACTGAAGAGAAGATTAGTCAATGCTCCTATATTGACTCTACCATCGGGGAATGATGGGTTCGTTATTTATAGTGATGCATCAAAGAAAGGACTTGGCTGTGTCCTTATGCAGAATGATAGAGTTATTGCCTATGCATCACGACAGTTGAAAATTCATGAACAAAACTATCCTACTCATGATCTTGAGTTAGCAGCTGTGATCTTTGCTTTGAAGATATGGAGGCACTGCCTCTATGGTGAAAAATGTGAGATTTATACTGATCACAAGAGTTTGAAGTATATTTTCTCACAAAAAGAACTCAACATGAGGCAAAGGAGATGGCTTGAATTACTCAAGGATTATGATTGTACGATACACTACCACCCGGGGAAGACAAACAAGGTGGCAGATGCTTTGAGCAGAAAAGACCATGGAGTTTTGAACATGATGAGAATTGAAAGGGATCCAATTTTCATGGATCTAGTGAAGATGGACATGGGAATAACCAGGGAAGGTGAAACATCAATGCTTTTTCAAATGGTTGCCAAACCATCTTTACTAGAAAGGATTAAGAGTTCTCAGACCAATGATGAAGAATTTCAGAAGAAGATTAAAGCTGTGAATGATGGGAGATTGAGAGACTTTGTGTATGAAGATGGAACTTTGAAATTTGGAAAGAGACTTTGTGTTCCCAATATACCTGATCTAAAAAGGGAATTGCTGGATGACGCTCATAGTTCCAATTTCTCTATACACCCTGGGAGCACCAAAATGTATAGAGATTTGAAGGAACATTTTTGGTGGGACAACATGAAGAGGGAGATTGCTGATTTTGTGTCAAGATGTATGATTTGTCAACAAGTCAAAGCTGGAAGGCAACAGCCTGGAGGAGTCATGCAACCTCTTCCCATACCGGAGTGGAAATGGGACAATATTACAATGGACTTTGTCATGGGGCTACCAAAGACTCCTAGAAGGAACGATGCAATATGGGTTATTGTTGATCGTCTTACCAAGTCAGCACATTTTCTTTCTATAAGAGAAGATCTACCCCTGGAACGTCTAGCAAGACTATACATTAATGAAGTTGTGAGACTTCATGGAGTACCCCTATCGATTGTTTCTGATCGTGATCCCCGTTTTACTTCAAGATTTTGGAAAAGCCTTCAGAAATCCCTGGATACTGAACTTCATTTGAGCACTGCTTACCACCCTCAGACAGATGGACAATCAGAACGGACTATTCAGACCTTAGAAGACATGTTGAGATCTTGCTCCCTTGACTTTCAGGGTATGTGGGATCAATATTTACCACTGGTAGAATTTTCCTATAACAATAGCTTCCATTCAAGTATTCAGATGGAACCATATGAAGCATTATACGGAAAGAGATGTCGTACACCAACCTGTTGGGATGACGTTGGTGAAAGAAAACTTGTAGGCCCAGAACTGGTGGAGGAAACGGTGGAAAAGGTGAAGGTAATCCAAAATCACATCAAAGCAGCTCAAAGTAGGCAGAAGAGCTATGCCGATAATCGAAGGAAGGATTTGGAATTTCAAGTCGGTGATCATGTTTTCCTGAAGGTATCTCCGTGGAAGGGAGTCATACGTTTTGGTAAGAAAGGAAAATTGAGTCCCAGGTACATCGGACCTTTCGAAATTCTAGAACGAATTGGGGTTGTAGCTTACCGATTGGCAATGCCGCCAAGTCTCTCCAAAGTTCACGATGTGTTCCACGTATCTCTGTTGAGAAAATACATGCCTGACCCAACGCATGTACTCACCTATGAGGAATTAGAACTGGAACCGGATCTGTCTTATTGTGAAGAGCCCCGTCAGGATTCTTGATACAAGAGAACAAGTACTGAGAAACCGGACGACGCGTCTGGTAAAAGTTTTGTGGAGAAATCATAAGATGGAAGAGGCAACGTGGGAACCCGAGGAACTTATGATGAAGAACCACCCGAGTATTTTAATGCAGTAATACCCTAGAAATTGCGAGGACGCAATTATTTGAAGGAGGGGAGAATGTAACACCCCAAGCTTCTACGGTACGTTTCCCTTCGAATAATGTGATAGCGTGTGTTGTACGCAACACCGAGTTCTAACACACCATAACTAATCAAACTAGCCGTTATGAATAGTAATACCTACTTTTTGAAATTATATATATTTTATATTTGAAAATGGACTTCATTTTTGGATTCGGAATATCGAATTTAGCCTAGGGTGAAATTTTGGTACATTTCGGATAACTTTCATATTTTGATGAATAGTGAAAATTACTAAATTTTAATTAAAAACAACTTTTTTAATCAAATTAATTACTAGTGATAAATTATGAATTTGAGTGGTTTTAAAGTATATTTAGAATATATTTTTACCATTTAATATAATTTTGGTCATTGGACATAATTTTACAATTAAACCGAACATAAACAAGTGTCAATCTTTTGATAGTTATTATCTCTTAAAAACACGCTTTTTGTTTTAACAGCGGGAATTAATTTTAAATTAATTTCTGCCACTTCTGTGTTTTGAATTTAGGAAAATGGATTCCATATTTGGAATCAGGATGTTCAAATTGTGTAAATAGGTAACTTTTATTTTTAGACATTTTGAATAGTTACTGTGGTAAATATTTTATTTACCATGGTTAAAGGGTAAATCCGGTAAATAAGGGTTAAAAAATAATATTATAATAATACAAAATTACCCTAAAACATGTCCTAACCTTATTGGTGGACACATACCCGACCATGGGCATCCTTGGGTCAATTTGGGGACCCCTTGGAGCCACTTGTATGTGGTAGGGACACTTTATATTAATAAAGTTAAAATAAAAATAAAAATGGCATAAGCTTACATCTTTTAGAAGAACAATTTTTACATAGGGTTATACATGTTGGATTTTCGATTATAAATATTCATTAGAAAGCTAAAACGATTTCCTACATAATGATATTTTACTTATAATTTTTAGACATTAAATAATTTATTTTATTTATGACACAATGATGATGCAGTAATTACTATAATAGTGAAAAATTAAAATAAGTGATATTATAAATACCCAAATAAATATAATATGAAACTTTTAATGAATTAAACTAATTTTCTAGGATAATATGATATATTAGGATTGATTTAATTGACTTTTTTCGAAGTAATAAATCTTTTATGAGTTTCAAAAAAAATCAACTAATGAATAGTGTCAAAATTGACATAAAAGAATTCTTAAAACAAATATTATATTATTAATTGATATTAAATTCCTAAAAATCTAAGGTTCGGCCAAGAGACTTATATCATGATAGGTTAATCATTAATGGACCACTTGGGGGTCTCTTGGATGTATATAGTAAGTTTATTAACCATAATATATAAAATACAAAGAGACATTGTAAAAGTGAAACTAATTAACTTAGAGTTAATACTTAAAGATAAGGTTAATATAAGTACCCAAACCTGTCTAAATTCTATTGGATGAGTTTCTTTAGACCTATCCCCACCTCATCATTTGAATAGTCAACTTTGGAGCCTTTAGAAACCGAATATGAATTTATTATAAATTAATATTTCTAGCTTTTCCAAAGGTGCCCCTCACCCCTCTTATAAAAGGGCACTCCTCCTTCTCATTTCTTCACACCTTCAAAGCCTTTTAGTTCGGCCAAACTCTGCCCAAATACTCTCCCAACATCCCTCAATACAACCTAGAGGCCTTAGTTTGATCAGAAAGCCAACCTAAGGAGCCCTTTTGATCAAATCAAAAGGAAGAACCCGAAGAAGAGGTAATGATTTCACCACCCTTTTCTAAGTTCATTTCTTCTTCCACTTCTTCTTCCTTTGTTCTTACCATTCTGAAATAATAACTCCAGTATCTCACATATACTGTGATGTTATTATAAATATGGTACAATCATATTCAGTATTCTATCCACCCTTTGAATAACATGTCACCATACGTGCGTACGTACGGCTTACCGTCTCCACGTCGTGGTGTAATTGTTATTCAATATAATATTATTTGGATGGGTATAATAATGATGTGTAACTCATGTAAATAATAAATATAACATGTTAATGATTCTGTATGTATGATATACCATTCATTTATATATTATTTTAATATCAAAAGAATGATATTGTCGCTCGTGCGTACGTACGGACTACCGTCTCCACGAACGCGATGAGATTCATTCTCCATCGTATCCATTCAAGTATAATTATCATTTTATGATTTAAAAATGATGTTTAAGGACTTGATATCATTCTGGATATGAATAAGATACAACAAACATGGCTTATGTAACAAAACATATAAAAGAAAATGAGTAAGTTAACACCCGAAACGATGATAATTCTAAGATATTATTAATAAATCAATGTTAAAAGATCATATATGATATCATATTAATATATATGATTCTTGTATAATTTAATAACAATTATTTCACTATTATACAGGAGGTTAACCTACCCCAACCAAGGAAAAAGTACATGGTAAGGGTTATTTCACAATCTCTTCATTATCCGAGGTTGTATTATACGTAATAATCTACTGGGATCTCTTTATCATCCACATCCATGTTTCTTCGAAATGTATTTCAAAACATTTTTTACTATTTACAATAATATGGGTTAAAGTCATTTATACCCTTGTTTGACTTTTTATAAGAGGTTTATAAAGGAATCTTTCCGTCGTTTTCAAAACAATGTCCTTTTTAACCTTTTCGACAGAATTGAGGTAAGAATGTTTTTTTTAACTTATACAGCGGGTGCGGTTATTTTCCGCCGTTATAAAATCGTCGAAGCTTTCCATACAAGCTTATAAGAATATTTTCAAAGAAAATGTTTTATTTTATATGGATCTTAAATGATTTCAAAATAAAAGGAGATACTTCTTTAAAAAGAATTTTGATTTCATCTATGTCAACATCCTTTGATGGATTTTAAGATTATTTGAAGTTGATTTATTATGATACAAAACTTCTATATTGAATTGAAGGTTTTGTGATATTTTTGACTGTGGATGTGCTATTTTTATACCATTCATAGTTTATGGTGAAATTATTGACATTTCGTATGCTAGTTTTAATCCGAATGTTTATGTTATATTTCAAACTTTTCTTCAGATGAATGTGCTAAACAAGTATGTTCCGGGTTGGGGACCGGTAAAAGTAAGCCCTCCAGGTTGGGGACTGGTAAAAGTAAGCCCTCCAGGTTGGGGACTGGTTAAAGTAAGCCCTCCAGGTTAGGGACTGGTAAAAGTATGCCCTCCGGGTTGGTGTCCGGTTATTAGAGGCACTCCGGGTTGGTGTCCGGTTATTAGAGGCACTCCGGGTTGGTGTCCGGTTATTAGAGGCACTCCGGGTTGGGTTCCGGTTAGAAGTAACCCCTAGGTCTTGGGATGAGGCCTAGACAAAGAAATTAACGTTTAGCATTATGCATTCCAACATTATGAAAGTGGTTATTGATTTTTTCATGTGATTATTCGATTAGTAGAATATCCATGTGAATAAGTAAATGGCATTATTTCATTTTACTTTTGCCATACCATGTTGAAGTTCAAATTTAAAAGGCTTTTGTTTTAGTAATGCATTGCCTTAAATGTTTATTCTTATTTATGAAAGTTTCCGCTATATTGTTATCCTTACTGGGCATTTGAGCTCACCCCTTTTCTATGTTTTATTTTTTCCCAGGATGTGAAGAAGTAAATTATGAATGACCTGCAGGGATATTATGAGGGGATAGTAGTGTGGATTATGGAGACATTATGTTGTTGTAGTAGTTTTTCATTTTATGATGTAATGTAAAACTTATGAATATATCTAGTGTTTCCAAGGCTACTAAACCAATCGGTCTTTCGAGATTTGATCTTTCTTGTGATCATGCCAATGTTATGTAATAATGCACCGACTCTGGGTAACTGGGGTCGGGGCGTTACAAAAAAACCCATAAAAATATACTAATCCACTAATTATCTAACTTCCTAGATTGGTAACTTTATTCTCAAGGCATCAATGAACACATTCCCCTTACCGACCGTATAAGTGTTTTTGAAATAAATGGTATGAAGATAATCCAACCAATGTCTCTATCTAGTGTTCAAGTCCCTTGGGGGAAAATATACTTTAGTATTTTATGATCATAATAAACTATAAACTGCTCCCCAAAGAAGTAATGGCACCATATTTTCAATGCATTCATCACAACTACCAACTCTAGTTCATGTGTGGGGTAATTCCTCTCATGTGGGTGTAGCTGATGAGAGCCATAATCCACCGTATGATCCTACTGCATTAACACACACCCCAATACCCCACAAGAGGCATAAAAATAAACTAAATATCCCTTACTAAGCTCAGGAAAAATCAATATAGGATATGATTTCAAACAAACATGTAACTCCTCAAAACAATGCTAATACTTCTCACTCAATTCAAACTTCACCCCATTACAAGTCAAAAAAATAAAGGGAGAAGCAAGCCTTGAGAAGTCTTGAACAAAGTGCCTATAATACATAATTAATCCTAAAAATATACTTATATCAAACACATTCTTAGGTCACTTAAAAGAAATAACTTTTTAGATCTTCTTAGGGTCCACAAAAACCCATTTCTTAGATATCACATAGCCTATAAACTTTACATATTATATCCAAAACTAGCCCTTGTACAACTTAGAATATAGACAATACTCACTCAAGGTTCACAAAACAACATTTATATGGTATCCATGGTCCTCCTATATCTTGGAATACACTAATATGTCATCAAAAAACATTACTTTGAAGGAATATAAAAATACATGAATGATTTTATTCATCAATTCCATAAAGACTGTAGAAGAACGGCCAAATAGCATAAACAGAGACTCAAATTACCCATACCGGCTCATAAAAGGTGGTCTTAGAAACGTCTTCTTACCAGACCCTCACCGATGATAGCCTGACCTCATGTCGATCATTGAAAACTACTAGGATACCCTGAGTTAATTAAAAAGACCATCAATTCTAAGAAAGAAGTATTTATTCTTAATGTTCACCTAATTTAGCTTACGATATTATATGAAAAGTTGGATACTTCCATCCACCTTATTTGAAAAAAACATTAGTGATTCCCACAATGACACACTATGATAAATAATTCCCTAGATTTCAAGGTCCTCTAACTGAATATTTAAATCTTTTAACTTATCAAGAGCCATATAGTATGATGATAAGGAAATATGGCTCATCCTGGGGAACATATTGATAATGAACTTGACCTCTCACTAAGTTTAGAACCTAGAAAAATCATCCAAAAACACTTCAGGTTACTAGTCCAAAATCACTAAAAGATAACCATCCGAACCATGCTCCACATACTCAAAGAAAAACCTATAAAATTGAAATGATATTGATCCCACATACAGAGCAATAAGCCCTTCCCTCCTTGACCATAAATCCCACTCACCCTAGAAGATGCGAGTGCTCCCATCAGAAGATAGAAACTGGACCCTAAAATGATAACAGTCAATCTGAGTTTTGAAACTAATCATCCAATTTATACTAATATTGAGAAAAAAACATCCAAATCCAAAATAAGGAAGACCCACATAACCTCTACATTAGCAATCAAAACATGAAACTTTGGGAACTTAAAACCTTTCTATATCTTCCTTCCTAATATGACAAGAATATCTATCACAAATGGAATAAAATCTTCTTGTATACCCATAATATCAAGAAAATTTATCAATATAAACAACTAGGAGGAACCCATATCAAACAAGGATAAATCCATAGAAGAAGAAATAAACATTGTACCTATCATAGTGGATAGATCCTAAAGTGATACATCTACTACATAAAGGAATATTGAATCAAAACCACCCTAAGACTTCTTAACTATATGATATTCCTATTTAGACTAAGGGTGAGATACCACACCCTTGAAAACATCTGAATGTTCCAAAAACCCATTTGAAAAAGAAGAAGGAGCACCACTCCCCTAAAGGGAAGCCTTATAGAAGCATTGGAGATGAACCAAATGACCCGACCAATGGCATATCCTTGGATACTATAGGAAATTAGGTCCGGTATGGCTAGACTTCCCACACCACTAATAAGTCACCGACTTACACCCAAAATGATATACTGTAACTGAACCTGATGAATGTTGAGCACTCTTTACACAACTCTAATGAGGTTTATCCCATTTCCTCTTTTGACCTAAGGAAGAACCATAGATACCTACTACTATTTAAGAAAATACACTAAGGCTTTTCTTCCTTGATAAGTTAACCCCATATATCACTACTTCATCCACCACCTTAACATAAGTCGCTAGGAAAATGAGGATAGGAATTGATCTTATCTCATCCTTCAAGCCCATTTCAAAATGTATTTACTCAAGACAATCATTCATGAGAAGATAAAGAGATAAATTAACTAAATTTATAAACCAAGTAACATAATCCATCATTGACCAATATCCTTGATCCATCACCATGAACTCATGGTCCTTCTCCACCTTTATAATCTTAGGATAAAAGTGATAAATAAATCCTTTTTATAGGTAATCTAGTGATATCCTCATGCCTCTTAACTTGCACCATGGATTACCACAATTTCTTACCTAGTCCTTATAACATATATATGACATATTCCACTTTTTATATCTTAGGGGTCTTCAAAAATAGAATGATACACTTGATATTTTCAATCCATTACTTAGGCTCCTGGGTACCCTTATCAGCATGGAAAACTGATGGATTCTGTTTAATAAAATCCCAATATTGGTCTACTATCAGTGCCTAGCCTATATCTAACTCTTGGTCTATAGATTGGATGGTATGGATTAATGAATCCACTAAATCAGGGCCAACTGAAGGAGTTTCCTATAGAACTTTCCTCATGGTACCCCCCTTCATCTAGAAGAGGACCATCTGTGTGGCATCATCTACAAAAAAAAGACACCAAATCAATTAAAAACAACTTAAATATCAATCAATATCAATTAAACCAAAATAAACCCTTATAATAGGTCTCAAACAAACATCAATAATATAATCAACACATTCAAACTAAGAAGGGGTAATTTTTTTTGATATTTTTTCATTATAGAAGGTTTTGAAACATGGTTAAAAAATAGTGCACTAACCATGAGGAATAATACTAGAAGATCATATATATTGTCAAATGGGATTCACATGGTTACCACTAATTGTGTGCCTAAACTGTGTGCCCCTATTGTCCACCCCCGTTTCATCCCAAAACTCAAAATTTCTCAAAACCGCTCATGGATTCTTTTTAAAACCCATAACCATTTTTGAAAAACATTAAATTTCATCAAAACAACCCAAAATACTATTAAAATTATAAACATAATTCCTGAAAACCCATGGAAAATCAAGTTTGGTATGAGAAAGAGCTGGTGAGAAACTTCTCTGCACCCACTTCCCTAGCCCCCACATTCCTATCTTATATCTACCACTGACCCCTAAACAACATGGGGCCTATAAAACCATTTTTTAATGAAATGGCCTAGTTAGACCCGACCTGTCACCCGAGATGACAAGCCATAAGGTCTGAAGAACATTCTTGATCACTGTGGGAATAATTTCTCCCTTAAAAATCCGGCATGATCTGTATATGAATTGGATGACGACACCAACAAAATAAGAAGCATATAAAGATGTAAATAAATATATAATATAGTAAGAAGATCATGAATAATAAAGGATATCACAACATCATCATAACATAATATAAAAATATCCATTTGGGAATAGTTTTTCCCTTAAAAATCTGGCATGATCCATCCATGAATTGAAAAACCACCCCAATAAAATAAGAAGCACCTGCAAATATAAATAAATATACAATATAGTAAGAAGGTCATGACTAATAAAAGATATCACAACATCATCATAACACAATATATGAACAAATCATACACAAGATATCCACAACCAAAGATCAAAATAGGAAAAAAGACCATAAGGGACATTACATAACATCCCAAAGATACAAAATATGGTATGCATATTCCCAAATAACTATGTAGGGTGTGAGTTATAAGCCCATTAAGATACCACCAATAATCTATATAAGGAATTTATCCATGAAGACCAATAATTCTAGTTTTAAAACTCATTTTTTATAGCTAAGTTCATTTTTTAAACAATTTCACTTGAAACCAACTCTTTAGAAATCACTTTGGTTTTATGAAATAAACCATTTTATCAAACATGGAAAACAAGGATCAATTAAATAAATGAATCCACCTGAAATAACATGAACAACACACCCACACACATAATCAACATGATAATAAGTGTAAAAACCATCATATATCGAAATAATGGAATATGGGAATAATCATAAATCATATCAATCAATCAAGGAATTAACATCATGAATAAAGCATACAAATCAACCAGACACAAATAATATGCAAAATGGGATCTAATCATAAGATTCTAGTGAAACTTAGTATAAGACACTATTTTTCTAGTCTATTAAGCAAGATCAACAATTTGGATGCTTTCTCAGTATTACTTAGGCCCAAAAATAATCACATGGGCTCTCTCAGTCCACATGGACACATTTAGAGGCTCCATCAGTCTTCCTCCCAAAGGATCTCCCCGATATCTTGGATACCACTCTCTTTTTCCAAGTCATGCACATAGCCATGCTCAAGGTTTCTCATGTGCTACTCAATGTGAAACACCCAAACATCAACAAGTTCCCATAACCTAATCCATTTCAAAATATAATTTAATAAAACAAAATTCCATTTAAATAAACACCTTAATCAAGGTAAAACTATTTTAAACCCCAATTTTTATATCCATTCAAAACCATAAAATCTCTTTGGTCCCTTTTATCAAACACATAGAGTGCATGAAATCCAAATCCCTTTAGAAATCCCCTTTAGAACACCAAATTGTCAACACAAATCATGATTAACATCAAACATGGATAAATAATCATTATTAAAAAAAATTAAAGTAATTAAATGAATAAAAACCAAAGGTAATAAATAATAAATGGTTATCTATGGGAAATTTCCCTTAAATAGAGACACCTACCAGAAACCAAACCAAAACTTTCTACCTTTGATGAAAACCACTTGAATCAAGCAAGAAAGGTCCTCACACACCTAAATAAAAAAATCCAAAAAACCCATTAAAAACCATAGATTCAGAAAAAAAATAAAATATTAGGTTTCCATACTCCATAGAAATAGAATAATAAGACAATATAAGGGAGAAATAAGAAAAAATCATGAAGAAAATAATCTTACCTCAAGCTATAACACTAAGGATCTAAGAATAATCCACAAAAAATTAGTGAGGAGAAGCTCCAAGGAATGGGGGAGAGGTCATAAAAAAGTGGGGAGAGAAAGGATGGTAAAACCTTAAAAATTGGAAGGTAAAAAATGGTCAAAAACCATTTTTTAATGACTTGGACACATCACACGGTCAGAAAAACCATGAATTAACCATGCGAGAGCCACTTTCCCCCCAAAAACACAATGCATAGTTTCTAAATAATTCTTCATGGTTAGAAAAATATTCCTTAAACCATGAAAAAATATAATATCCCCAAAACACCACTCTCGCATAGTGATCTAAAAAGTTATAAAAATCATGCATTGACCATGCACTATGTCCTGTTTCTCCCTAACACATGTCTGAGCCAAGGGGTGATCCTCATTTTCTCCTTTGACCCCCATGGTTTAGGGGTGATTTTTGGTGTAATTTAATTATAATTATAGGTGAGTCCCACATTCCCCTTCCTTATATTTTTCTTTTCTCCATTGCTTCTAATTTCAATGTGAACCAACTAGAGTTATTGAGATGATTTTGATGGAGTATGGTGGAATCATCTAGAAATGAGGATGATTTAGAATTTCTTGGCTATAGGAAGCCCCAAGAGGATGATTACACACCATCACACAATATTTAAGTGGAGGTAAATCACCTTATGAATTTTTCCAGGGGTTTTAATTTAATTAAATTAAATTGGTTATCGAACGAGTGATGATTATTAGCAATTTTTCATAGAATGATGTTAGGGGTATATCTTAGACTTTTCAAGAGGGTTTCATTACCATTTCAGTGCAATGATGTCATTATGTGAGTTATTAGAAAATTATTACATATTGTTTTAAATTGAAAAATTAATTACAAATTTTTATAATAAATTTATTTTTAAATGTTATTGATTGAGCTAGGATGCCATTTGGTATTGTGGAAGTTAGTTGGATGTGAAAAATCTTGGAAAAGATTCCTCAAGATACTTTAAAAAGGGAATAACTCTGTATGAGGCAGGTGGTCTTGAATTTATTTACATCCATTTCTCATTTTATTATTTTATGTTTTTGTGCCATTATTATTATATTTTTATACATTTTTTGACCTATGTAATTTCTTCATAATGTTGGGATGGTATTGCATTGGCCTAATAGTCAACATGAACCATATAGCTTAATAAATGGTTTTATGGTGCTGCCTTGGTCGAACAAGTACCAATGGACTCCTTTATGGTTTTCTTGGTGGTGTGAGTCAGATTTCAAAGAAAAAAGGGTTTATTTTTAAAATGATATTTTAAAAATAAGATAGGTTTGGATAATAATTTTAAAGATAAAGTTGTGATTTAAGATTGGGTTTTGAAATGGTATTTAAAAACAAAAAAAGAGTTTTCTAAATATTTTGATAGAATTTGGCCAAGGTCCTAGTGCAAGTAAGATGGAATGCAATTCCTTTTGAAATGGTTTTAAAAAGGTAACCTAAATGAGTATTTAAATGAAATTTATAAGGGTTTAATTGATTTGGTTCTGGTTCGTTTGACCTCATGTAAGCAATACCCTATTTTCTAATATAGGATTTCTTTTATATATTCTCCCCTGTTGTGATTTCCTTATATGCTACTTGTTTTATAATTATGCATGCAATGTGTGATGCAAACTGATGGTTTCTTTTGGTATCAATGTTGTGGGTTGATCAATATGGATATAACAAACCCCTTATAGGGTAGAGAACCATCTAATGCTCCCTAGAAGATGATGAGAGATGTTATGACCCAAATGATGGGTTGGGGTTGAGAAATGGAAATGTGATCAAGGAACCCATATAGGGTGTCCAGGATATGATGTGACCTAGGGGACCTCTGAGGGTTCCTTAGTGATATGTTTACCCTTAAGAGTCTAAGTGCATAAAATGGGCATCGTTGATTTTGGGTGTTATCTTATAACCCAAACTATTCATGTGAGCCTTATATGGATATAGTTACAAGGATATATCATGCACCGAGAGTCAAACCCCTGTTATGTGAGATGGGTTTGGGGGTGGATGGCCAACCCAGATTATGATTCTATGAGATATTATAGGAGGGACACATTACCATCAAGCATTTATAATTGGATACTTGGTGACATATGGAATTCCTAGGTGGTTAGCTAGGATTTGACTAATATTATTGATTCTATTATAATGCCCAGGAGGTGTCTTAGGATTTGGCCTTTGGGCCTATATATAATGAATTGGATAATCCTATTGGATTTAGCTATTATTTCAATATATAATTCCTCAGGAAATCCCCTTGGATTCAGCTTGATTCCTATTGAAGAGGTTGGTTTTATTCCTTTCAATATGAAATTACTAGGTGAGGTGCAATTAGATTACCTAGGACTACGACCTAGAAATTTGTGCCTGTAACTATTACTCATGGAATGTTTAATTTATTACCTATGATTCAGTCATTGTGCCTTATACTAGTTAGCTTGGTATGTCACATGTTCAAAGACACTCCAAAACTAGCCAAAGCAAGTATGGTTGGGGTTCTAGGTGATCTGTTTAACACCTAACGACCCATCATGTATATTTTGTTATGACTTTGTACTAAGTTTCTAGGTGGTTGTTTTGCACAAGAATGATTTCACCTTATATTTGTATTTCATTCACATCCACTTGATCATAATAGCACTCAGTATTGTTGAGGAATTGGTGATTTCTTACCGAGTCGTTGGATTGAACTCCTACCCATGTACACTACATGAGTTTCTATGTATGTGGGAAGACCTTCATATTTTCTCCCAAGGAATAAATATTTCTTGGATTTAGACACAAGGTATAATTCTAATAGGTTATGGAGTTCAAGGATTTGGTAGTATGATTATGTGAGTTGGGTCTGAGGCTAGTTTTCCCTTTTAGTTATTATTCCGCATGTGTACTGTACAATGATCCATTATTTATATATTATTCCATGTTTATATATTTCTACTATATTAGGAATTATTTAACCATATAAATATATTTATTATACCCTATTTTGGACTATGGGTCCCCATTTGGATCCATGTTTTATGTCTATAGGTTTTTGGGATATCCGTTACATAGAAGGGTCATGATAAATTTTCAGTAGATTTGCGCATGAAAATTGAGATTTATTTTAGAGGGAATAGTCTCCCATAATTATTTTTGTCCCTAACTACTATTTGGAAGCCCCTCAAATATATGGAGGCACACTTTAGATCTTACAGTATACCCCTCTCAGGTGTCGTTCGGGTGATCTGGGCCTGGGAATTACAAAGTGATATCAAAGAATGTATTGGGATGAAAAGGTGTTAGATAAAGGTAGAGATAGATTGTTGGGCCTTAATAGGTACATAGAGAAAATTCCTAGATAACATGAAATTAGTTGAAACCCAAGTTACTAGGGGAAGTCCAATGTTGGGACTTGGCACTCTAGGATGAGGGAGGTGTTGGTTTGGAATGAGAATCCTAAGAAAGGATATATGAGACTTAGGATGAGTCGTAGGGTTTGGTCAGTGAGCCAATAATTCATTCACTCATAATGGCAGTGGAATGCTTAGGGAATGATCTACGCACCCATGGGAAGTGTTATTTGACATATTATAGAGTTGGAATCCACTATTAATTAAAGAAACTTATAACAAAATCTATGTTTTCTTGAATACATTACAAGGGGTGATTAGATTGATATCCCCATTAGAGTATAAGTAAAAATAAGGGTTTTTGAAGTTGATGAATGGAAATACCATTAAAATATCATTAAAATTATTTTGAGAAAAATACCCTTTTCATTTTTAAAATCAAATTTTAAAACATAAAACACATTGAAAATCATTTTCTTTGAAAATCATATTTTTAAAAACTAAGAATTTTCTGAATATTAAGAAACAAATTTCATTAAAAATAAACTTATAAACTTTAAAAGGAATATTCAAAGAAACTATATTCATGTTAGTAGGTAATTACATACATTTCATAAAGAAAATTCCTTTTACAGAGTAAAAAGTTTTGAAAAGTGCCTTATTCAGAAAATGATAAGAAGATTACTTTTACATTTTTAGTAAATGCCAAATGAGAATTATTTTGAAAAAAACATAATATTATCCTGAATTTTTTTATAAAGAGTAAAAATGGGTGAAAATTAATTTTATAAATAATTTTTAAAAGTTTATTTTTTTTAGAATACATGGTTTTGGAAGAAAACATATTTTTTACTGAAGAGAGAAATGGAGTCAGATTTTCATAAAAAAATATTCTCAATAATTTTAAGCACCAAAGAGTGAAAAAATGGTACCATAACTTGTAAATATCATGAATAACCATATTATAATAAAATTAATGAGTTTATTGAGACACAAATCATAATATATCATCATTGGAAGCATAATCATAAATAATCTCGATAAATGATGAGATTGTAACATAAAAATATTACCACTTTGGTACCTTTGAATCGTAAGCCCCCTGAAAGGATTAAATTAAATGAAACTTAAAATACAATGAGAATAAATAAATTCATTATATTAAATTTAAAAATATATTTATATACACTTTATAAAATAATATAGGTGCATAACATGATATAATTCTCAAAGAAGGAAAATTGTGACAAAAATCCATTACCGCTTTGGTAAATTTGAAACCGTAAACCCCATGAAAGAGATATCATAAAATGGATATTTAAATCACCATTAATTTAAGTAAAATAATCATAAAATAAATTCATGGTCAATATATACACTACAAAACAAAAACAAGTGGTGAATATGGCATATATCTCACAAAAATAAAAGTGAGATGAGAAAAACCCTTACCTGGAGTCCGACTTGCCATGTGTGTATTTATATTCCTAAATAATAAACTTAAGTAAATTATTTACTTGATTTATAAACCTTTTAAATTTTATTATTAATTTTATTTTACTTATTAATATTTTATATACAATTACTCAATCGATTAAGTTTACGTTAGATGTTTTGACCATATTAGGCTTGCGTGTCAAAAACAATTTAAGTGGGTTGACTATGGTCAAAGAGAAAATTAATTAAAAATATAAATAATAATAATTATGAAATAATTATCATATTTATAAATCAATTATACTTTTTAAACCCATCATGAAATATGTTTTTGAAAAATAAACTAACGTTATGATCATGGAGATAGTAGGCTGTACGAACGCATGAGTAACATTTTCATTTTTCAATGATCATTATAGAAATAAGGTAAGTAATATTTTATCTTTAAATAATGATAATTATATCATAAATACCATATTATTTAATTATATATACTTATATATATCATTATTTTGATGTGGTGTTGAAAAAAGTAATCACATTGCTTTGAGGAGGTGGTAGTCCAGATGTCCATGAACAACTTTCATTTTTTTTCAGTGAGTGAAAAGGTAAAAATAAAATGATATATTATATTTAAATAATTATAAATTTGTCATTAATATTTTAAATAATACATTTATATCACATATATTTATTTTATTTACCCTTATTACTTTCCATGAAATGTGTTAGTGAAAAACGAATCCTATCGCTTCGCGAGGCGATAGTCCGTTATACACACGATCGATGTTATCACATCCCTTATAAAATGGAATGTAAAAGGGGTATATATGATATAATTATTATATAGGCATAATTATTTTATAAATATCATATATAAAATTTATATTCATCATCATACCCAACCATGATAGTTGGTAATGGAAAAACAAGTGACATCGTATCGCAGGGCGGTAGTCCGCCGTACACACGAATGATGATTTTGTAGCCCATTTGATGGATGTGTGTATGGTTGAAAGTCATACCATTATTATAAAAACATATAAGTATATGAAATATATTTATTTTATTATATTATCATGGTAAAATATTAATCAAAAGAAGTGGATAAATAATTAAAATAAAGGCGCTCATTGATGAAAATTACCTCTTCTTTGGGTATCCTCCTTAGGTTTGCACTAATGACTTGAAAGGTTGGATTTATACTCAAAATAAGGATTATAGGATGAGGTTAGTGAATTTGGGAATTTATTTGGGTAGATTTTTTATGATCCAAATTTCTTTATAGGTGTGAAGAAGTGAGGGGAGTGAGTACCCTTTTATAGTTGAGGAGGAGTGACATTTTTATAAATACCTAAAAGTATTCACTATTGGGAGGTAAATATTTCATAAAGTGGATCCAAGATTGGTAATTAATGGTTTTTAGGGATTATATGTTATATCCACACCTAAAACTCAAAAATAAAAACACATATTTTAAATATTTTGTTCCTTAACTCCTAAGTTTACTAATTTTTTTCATTTTGGTTTTTCATTATGGTAACTAGTAATCTAATCTATGTAATTTATCCATTAAGACTAAATTAAATTAAGAATTATTAGATTATTTGGACCCACTTATTATAAGTATTAAATAAAATTTTTAAATTTAATATTTCATGTGTGTTGAAAATTAATTTTAACATAAATTCAAGTAAAGCGCAAAAACACCGCTTTAACCTTAACCGCACTAACAGAGTTTTTTACTAATTAGGGGTCAATATAGCCACTATAACATAAAAAATGGTCCATTAATGAAAAATATTTGTATTTATTATCATTTAAAAATCAATTGGTAGAATATATAATTTTTATTAATTTTAAATCATTTAATAAATATAATTTATCATAAAATAACATTAATGACAATTTTGACATTATTCATTTAATTTGAATTTAAAAAATATCAATACAATGATGTAATTATAATATATTATTATAAAACTTGTTTAATATTATATATTCATGTAAAAAATAACGGAACACAATAATTCACTCAATTTACTTCACTTTTAATATTTTTAGTATAATTTATTTTAGTTAATTATTAACCAAATAATTACTACATTGGTGTTTATTAAGTACTTAAAGTAATTAATTAATCTCTAAAAAATTAAAATAAATTATCATTATATAAAAAAATAATTTATATTTAAAAATAATATTTATAAACAAACCTATATTATTTTTTTCACTATCCCAAAGCTTTATAGAAATTAAAAGGAAAAAGGTTCATTTTTGTCTTTACTAAACTTATTATATAGGCCACTTTCATGACAAAATGTCCCAAAAACTCATAAAAATAGAAAAAAAGGTCATAAGGGTATAAATATTTTCATACAATGGGGGTTGTATAAGTTTATAGGTCATTTCCCCCCTTAAGTTTAAAGCTTAATCCCTCGATAAACTCGTTTTTATCTTAATCGTTGTGATTAATTTTAACTATTTTCACTAATAATTATGGTAAAAAATTAATTTGGACTTATTATAAATTATAAATTATTTTTATTCCAAATATTTAATCCATTTATCCAAATTAAATTCACATAATTGGAAGAATTTAATTTAACATTGACCCCGCATACACAATGAGAAAGCGAGGTTTCAAAGCGAAAAAATTAAAAAATTTACAATGTTTTTATATCCAATTTCAATATGAAATTGATTAAAATGAACTAAATTGGATTAAAAGATTTATAATTGAACTAATTATACATTAAAACTAATTTAATACATAATTTAACTTTATAAATATATTAAATGAAAAGAAAATTTTCAATTAAAATTCAATATTTTTCATTATTCATAAAAAAATGAATTTTTTCATAAAAATACCAAAAATTAACCCTAAGATAATTTTGGTATTAAAATTTAAAAAATTAAGTTCATTTTACCAAATAAAATTTCTAAAAATGGCATAAATTAATTTTAAATTATGTTTGAAAAGTGTGATTAAATCATCTTTTAGAAAAATACAGCTTTTCTGAAAATATTTCTTTTTTATTTAAATAATTCTTATTTTATTTCTAATAAATATATAACCACAATTTTTATAATTTAGTTATTAATATTAATACCCACCATTCCAATGGATAGGTGATAATTATTATATTAAATAATAATATTTTAATAATATTTCACATTTAGTTTAAACTCGGTGTTGCATGTCTTGTATTCCATCAAATATAATTTTCTTTTTTTAAAATATTTGGGTGTTACATCCTCCCCCCTTTAATAAATTTAATCCTATAAATTTTAAAATTATATTGGTAATAAATGATAGGAAATTTGAAAATACTTTTGTTGTAAACTAACATCATAAAAATTGTTAATAAGACATCCTCTTAATAAGAGAGAAAGAGAAGTACAAAGGCCATATACAATAACACATAAGTTAGTTTCGAAATAAGAGAACATAAGTGGGGATAGAGGAAAAACATAAATAATTATATAGGGTGATTTACTTAATTGATCACAAGCAAGTGAATGATAAATTAAAAGTTAATGGCCTTAAAACCATAAATTATTAATGATCTAAAAAACCATCCGATTCATCATATATGAAGGTAATAAGATAACATTTTTGTTTCAAGATTTTTTTACTAGAGTTGAGGAATTATCTTACCATATAGACTAAGAGAATATAGAAATATATATACTTGATGAGTATAATTTTACCCTTTAACCATTTTCTATTATAATATCATCTTTTCTCTAAAAAATGAGTATTCAAGACGATTTTTTCACTCCTGAAGCACTAAAATAAAATTTTAAATACCACATAACCATAAAAGGGATAATAAGATATTCCTCCTATGTTTAGAAATTAACCAAAACCAAAATGGTTAGCACATGGTAAGATAATTCCCAAAATGAATAAACCTTCATATGATACATTAATCTTCAAATTTAAATAGTAATAACCAAAGTTGAAACCAAATCATTCAATAAATAAATATCCTTAAAATTATTCAAACATTTCTTGACTAAGTTCCAAACCCAAGGATTAGAATTATTTGATCATATATTCTTCTAAGACAAATCAACCATTATTCCTCAAATAAAATCCTATATGTTTTCAAAATAAGCTTAATATTTACTTGTAAAAATTTCATACTAACTAGGATATCACATATGCCAGTGGTAGGTGATATACCCTTGTCACCCTTCGGTTGTAGATTCAAGCCCCACGACCTTTCTAGATGTAATGGAACAACTAGAAAATGGAGATACTTCCACAGACCTATAGCCATGGTTTTAAAACTGTGGCTATAGGCCATGGTTTTCAGAACCATGGACATAGGACAATTTGTTTGACACCCTATAGCCATGGTTTTCCAAAACCGTGGCTATAGGGTTCCTGCACTTTTGCGGGAATGAAAATTCACACCAAAATTTTGGCGAGAAGACCTACCACCATGGTTTTTACTCTGTTCCCATGGTTTTTATTAATATATATATATCATAATATATATATACTCGAATTGTGGCACGGTGTATTGGTAAGTGTTCTGGATTCCAACATAGAGGTGCATGGATCAAATCCCACCGGGGATATTTTTGATTTATGCTATTGCCATGGTTAAAACCGTGGCTCTAGGTCAACCGCCACGGTGTCGAATTTGGGGGCCTATTTCCAGGGTTAAAACTGTGGAAATAGGTCAGGACCTACTTCCACGATGATAACGGCCACGATTGGCCAAAACCGTGGCCGTAGCCTATGGCCACGGTTTTGGGGCCTATTGCCACAGTTTTGAACTGTGGAAATAGCCTTTTTTTTCCAGTTTTGTCGGCCATCACCTGACATTTGGTTGTCCCCCTTTTCCCATTTAAACATGAAAAATAATTCTTCCCTAAATAACACCTCATGTTGATATTAGGGGTTAAAAATACCCCAAACTAATAAAATGTCTCCCAAAATGTCATTAATAACCTCAAATTTTTTTACTACATAAAACTATCAAATGGGGTGTTTAAGATTTTGAATTTATGGTCAACCTTAATCTTATAGACCTATGATGGTACCCATAAATATATAAGATTACCTCACATGAAAACATCCCAATCTCCAAATTTATCTAAACTGACCTATGATACCAACTATAATAGTCTATAATCCACACTTCTAGATCCTGTGCTAAAATCACAAACTTTATATTTTTGGATTTGATGATGATAATTATGAAACATTTTTTACATCCAAAACTTAAAACATTAAAATGAAAAATTAGATCACTTAAATTCTAGACGACCATTTAGGTTTAGAGTTTTAGAGAATTAGGACAAACTCCTACATAAACAATACCCATACTGTCAAAAGAGAATTTCTCCCACTTAACCCATATTTTATTATTTCACATTAATTCATCATAATCATCCATATGAAATCTATTATAGACATAATTTGTTTAACCTAATTATTTAAAACCCAAGGAAAAGGAAATATAAGAAGGGTGAGATCAAATTATCAGTAAGGGTAAACATAATAATTAACAATTGAATTTTATCATTGAGCATAAAAAGTGAATAAGGGTATGAATACATAATTAGAGTTTATGAGTGAATCATAAAAGAACTCATACCCATCAATACTTGGATCATAAAATATGAAAACATAGAAAAGTCAAGAGTCATCATAATTAATAATCATGAGCTATGTGATATTAATATTGATCATAAGAAACATTATAAACCCATAATAAGAAATTAAAACTCTTTTCAGTAACTTGGAGCATCATATTAAAAAAACCTTTCAAAAACATTTTAATTGGAATAACCATATGAATGAATTCCAATATAATTATTATCTAATGCATTGGATCACTATCTGGGTACACCCATCGTATAAGATATAATGGGCTCACCCGATGCTATTTGGGCCGCCCTATTATATAATCTATAATAGGCTCACCTGGTGCCATTTGGTCTACCCCATCATATAAGATATAATTGGTTCACCTAGTGCTATCTGAATCATCCCATCATATAAGTAATTTTCAAGAACCATAACATTAATAAAGTATAAATATCTTTCATTTCAAGATAAAACTTATAAAAATAATCATTATTCCTTTAATAACTTAATTATCCCATGAAAAAGAAATGGGTTTCATGTCAATATATTTGAAACATGATTAAACCATAGGAAAAAATGGGTTCCATAACAATATATTTGAAATATGGTTAACCCGTGGAAAATAATTAGGTTCCAAAACAATCTCATTGAAACAATCTTAATCCATCTAGAGAAATAATGAGGATAATATAATTAAAAAAATATCCCCATAAAAGCATAAGAAACAACAAGGTTTGATAATGTTTATAAATGGAAATAAAATTAAAATAAAATTAATTTTTTTTAATTAAAGTACACTTTTCATTTTGAAAATCAATTTTTAAAACATACACCATCTTTAAAATTATTTTCTTTGAAAATCATTTTTTTAAAAACCAAGAATTTCTAGAATATTAAGAAAAAAATTTCATAAAAAATAAACATATAAAATTTAAAAGGAAGATTCAAAGAAATCAGGGTCATGTTTTCAGGTAACTCAATATATTTTATAAAGAATATTACTTTTTAATTTTAAAAATGTTATAAAAGTTTCATGTTCGGAAAATAGCAAGAAGATTACTTTCACATTTTTAGTAAAAGCCAAATAGGAATTATTTTGAAAATGACCCAAGATTCCCTCTGAATTTTTCTTGCGAAGAGTAAAAATGGGTGAAAATTACTTTTATAAATTATTTTTAAAATGATAAAAACATTTTTGAAAACAATTTTAGAATACCTAGTTTTGGAAGAAAACATATTTCTGACCAAAGAGAGAAATGAAGTCATATTTTCATAAAAAAATTTCTCAAAAATTTTAAGTACCAAAGAGTGTAAAAATGGTAATATCACTAATAAATATAATTAATAAATATATTATAAGAAAATTCATGATTTTATCCAGACATTGATCACAATATCTCATCATTAGAAGAATAATCATAAACAATCCTGATAAATGATGATATTTTAACATAAAACTCTTACCACTTTGGTATCTTTGAATCGTAAGCCCCATGAAAATATTACATTAAATGAAACTTAAAATAACATGATAATAAATAAATTCATAATATTAAATTTCAAATGGGATTTATATATACTTTATAAAATAAGATAGATATACAACATGACATAAGTCTCAAATAAGGCAAATTGTGATAAAAATCCATCATCGCTTTGGTAAATTTGAAAGCGTAAACCCTATAAAATAGAGATAATAAAATGGATATGTAAATCCCCATAAATTTAAGTAAAATAATCATAAAATACATTAATGTGAATTATCTACACCACAAAACAAAAATAAGTGGCGAACATTGCATATATCTCACATAAATAAAAGTGAGATGAGAAAAACCCTTACCTTGAGTCCGAATTGTCACTTGTGTCTTTATCTTACTGAATAATAAACATAGGTTAATTATTTAATTTCTTAAGAAATATTTTATTGTTTATTATTAATTTTATTTCATTTATTAATATTATATATATAATTACTTAATTTATTAAGTTTACGTTAGATGTTTTGACCATATTGAGTTTCTGTGTCAAAAATGACTCAGGTGGGTTGACTATGGTAAAATAAGTCATTATTTAAACATCTAAAAAATAATAATAATAAAATAATTATCATATTTATACATAAATTATACTTTTTAAACCCATCATGAAACATGTATATGAAAAATGAACTAACATTATGATCATGGAGACGGTAGGTCGTACATACGCATCTGTAATGTTTCCATTTTTCAATGATCATTATATAAATTAGGTAAGTAATATTTTAAATTTAAATAATTATAATTATGTAATAAATAAAATATTATTTAATTATATATAATTATATATAGAATTATTGTGATTTGTTGGTGAAAAAAGGAATCACATCACTTCTAGGAGGTGGTAGTCCACACATCCACGAATGACGTTATCATTATTTTTAGTGAGTGAAAAGGTAAAAATAAAATGATATATTATATTTAAAAAATGATAAATATATAATTAATATCATAAAATAAGTCATTTATATCACATATATTTATTATCTCTACCCTTATTACCTTCCACGTAATGCGTTAGTGAAAAATGAATCACATCGCTTTATGAGATAGTAGTCCGTCATACACACGAGAGACATTATCGTATCCCTTAATAAATGGAAATTAAATAGGGTATATGTGATATAATTAATAATAAGTTATTATTATGTTATAAATATCATATATAAACTTAAAATCTATCATCATACTCAACCATGAGAGGTGGTAATGGAAAAACGAATGACACCGTTTCACGAGGCGGTAGTTCACTGTACACACGAATGATGATTTCATAACCCATTTGATAGAAGAGTGTGTGTTTTTGGGCATTAACATTATCATAAAAAAATCTTAGTATATTTAATATACTGAGTTTTTTTATATCATCATGGTATAAGAATAATTTAACGAGGTAGAGAAATAAGTAAAATAAAGACGCTCATTGAAAAACATTACCTCTTATTTGGGTATCCTTAGGATTGCACTAATTACTTAAAAGGTTGGATTTATGCACAAAATAAGGATTATAAGATGAGTTTATAGAAGTTTTTATGTGAATTGTGTTTGGTATTTACTAGAAAAATTTCTTTATAGGTGTGAAGAAGTGAGGGCAGTGAGTGCCCCTTTATAGTTGAGGAGGAGTGGAATTTTTATAAATACCACAAAGTATTCACTATTGGGAGGTAAATATTATGTAAAGTGGATACAAGGTTGATAATTAATGGGTTTTATGAATTATATGGTCTATTAAAACCTACACCACACAAAAAAACACATTTTTAAATATTTTGTTCCTTAACTCACAAGTTTCCTTATTTTTTTTCATTTTGGTTTTTCATTATGGTAACTAGTTGCTTAACCTATGTAATTTATCAATTAAGAACAATTTAAAGTGATACTTATTAGATAATTTGGATACAATTATTATAAGTATTAAATCTAATTTATAAAATTAAAATCTCATGTGTGTTAAAAATCAGTATTAACACAAGCATAAGTAACGTGAAAAAACACCACTTTAACCTTAACCGCACTAAGTTTTTTACTAATTAGGGGTAAATATATCCATTATAAAAGAAAAATTGGCCCATTAATAGAAAATATTTGATATTTATTATCATTTAAAAGTAAAATTTCAGAATATAAAATTTTTAGTAATTTTAAATCATTTAATAAAATAAAATTTATCATAAAATAATATTAATGTAAATTTTGACATTATTCATTTAATTTTAATATAAAAAATATCAATAAAATGATTTAATTTGAATATATTATACTCAAACATGTGTAACATGATATATTAATCTAAATAAATAATGTAATATAATAATTTAATCAATTTAATTCACTTTTTTTTTATTTTTAGTATCATTTATTTCAGTTAATTATTACCTAAATAATTATTACGTTAGCATTTATTAAGTTTTTTAGGTAATTAATTCATAGATATAAAATTAAAATAAATTATAATGATATAGAAAACTCATTTATATTTCAAAATAATATTTATAAGTGAACCTTTATTTTTTTTCTTATCCCAAAGCTTTATATAAATTAAAAGGAAAATGGTTTCTTTTTGTCTTTTTCTTTACTTAACTTATTATATAGGTAAATTTTAGGGAAAAGTGTCCCAAAATATCATAAAGATACATAATAAGGTCATAAGGGTAGAAATATTTCCATCTAATGGGTTTTGGATAAGTTTCTAGGTCATTTTCTCCTTAAGTTTAAAGTTTAATCCCTCAGTAAACTCGTTTTTACCTTAATCACTGCGATTAATTTTAACTATTTTCACTAATAATTATGGTAAAAAATTAAGTTGAACTTATTAAAAATTATAAAATATTATTATTACAAATATAGAATCCATTTTTCCAAATTAAATTCTTATAATTGGTAGAAATTAATTTAATATTAATCTCGCATATGTAATGGGAAAACAGGATTTCAAAGTTAAAAAGTTCAAAAACTTATAATGTTTTTATATCCAATTTCAATATTAAATTGATTAAAATACAATAAATTGGATTAATATATTTATAATTTTACTAATTATACACCAACACAAATTTAAAATATAATTTTACTTTATAAATAAATTAAATGAAAATATTATTTTCAATTAAAATTCAGTATTTTTCATTATTTTAAAAAAATTGAAAATTTTCAGAAAAATACCAAAAATTTACCCTAAGATAATTTTTGTATTATAATTTCAAAAATTATGTTTGTTTTATCAAATAAATTTTCTAAAATTGGTAAAAAATAATTTTAAATTATGTTCACAAAGCACGATTAAACCATCTTTTAGAAAAATATTTTTTTTTGAAAACATTCCCTTTTCTTTTAAATGATTATTATTTTATTTATAATCAATAGATAAGAATAATTTTCATAATTTAGTTATTAATATTAATAACCACCATTAAAAAATCTAGGTGATCATTATTATATTAAATAATTACATTTTAATAATATTTTACATTTTGTTTAAACTTGGTGTTGCGTGTCTTGTATGCTATAAAATATAATTTTCTTATTTTAAAATATTATGGTGGTACAATTCCTATGATAGATAGAACCATTAAATTTAATCAACCTCATTTAAAGGATTCTTATGGTGGGAAGTACCGTAATATTGGTATGAATCTTTCATTTACACTTTGGTGTTTTAAGATTGATGAGTGCGGTTGAGCACTGTCTTAGCACTTGGTGAAAAGTTTTTTCTATTAGTGATCGGGTATGAGTGAGGTGATCAAACCCAAACAATATGATTGATAATATATAGTAAATGGGTGGTAGATATCATATTTTTGGTTTAACAAGGTGGTGATAAGGATACTCCTGTGGTAGGGAATATCAATTTAGTCACAGGTGTATGATTCTCATGCTAGAAGGGTTGAAAATGCAGTGAAACCAATCAAGGGAGAGTTGAGAAGGTAGTGGTATGATGGTGATTGGATATAAATTATTATTATTCAAGTTTATTTTTGTATGGAGTTCATGTGTTGTAGACTAAATAAAGATATAGGTGGCATGATTCAAGGGTGAGTCGGATCGGTAGCGCGTTGGTGCTCATGAATAAAATGTGATAGTTGGATGGTCCAGTTGAGGAAACAACAATGGAATTACACCAAGTGTTGGGAAAATACCTCAGTGTGGGTGTTTAAATGATCTTAGTATTCATTTTAGAGTTAAATCATCATGATTTCGTGGTGATATACTACATCAAAAAATAATTTTTGAGGAAAAGTCGACCCAAAGAGGGTTGCCTAATGATCTTATAGAAATGGATGTGGTGAGGTAGAAACAACATCAAAAGTATTGCATGGGATGTGGTTGAGGTGGTTCATTAATTGAACTGGGCCTTTTGGAAGAAAATATACTGTTCAATATTGTTTTTTGGAGTTATGAAATAGAAGATCATTTGGAATTTAGGGATGATAATTTATATGGGGGGGGGAGGTTGCAAAATCACATGTTCTTATTGAGTTATTTAATTTATTAATAATTTGATTTTTTTTATTTTTGAAGTGGGGTTCATTCGAGGACAAGGTATTAGATAGAGTTTTTGAGTGGTGGAGCCCCTTAAGGAGAGGTTTTTGGCTATGATTTGAGGCATGGTGAGTGTTGTGTGTGTTTTGGGAATACCCATAGGGTTTTTTGGATTTGAGTTGGACTAACACACTATGGAACCCAATGTTTGGGAGTTTCATATGGTAAAGGACAAGGGGGTAAAACTCGCAGGTCAAGCATTTTATCTGGCATTTCACTTGGGGTGTTTCTCTAGGGAAAAGTTAAGGAAGACCATGCTGAGGCTGGTCTTCCTCAGGATTTTTGGTTGGGCCACAACAAGCTCTACAAAGTGGATCTATCCATGGCTAGCCATAGTGAAGGAGTGAGGTGTACTATATGGAATTATGAGAGGGAGGATCCCTCACCATGGTTCTAGGTATATCAGGGATCCTTGGGGGATACCTAGACGCGAACCATAGGGCAGTGCATCCTATTTTGACAACTCTATGTAGTTTTAATTTTTGTGAAAACCCAATTTATCTCTATTAATTTTAATTCCCCTATTTCATATTTTATTCTCCCTCATGTATGAACAAGCCAAAGGGAGATCCTATTTTTCTATTTCAATTCCCCATGGGTTAGGGGTGATTTTGGGTATGATTTTATAGAAAATATGGATGAGTCCCTCATTCCCATTCATTTTATTGTTTCTTCCCTACATTTATTTTGATTTCAATGTGAACCAGCTAGGTTTATTGAGAAAATTCCACCAGATCATGGTGGAATCATCTTCATATGAGGGTGCTTTGGTGTGGCTTCACTAGAGGATGTCCTGAGAAGATGATTGGATACTATCATACACTAATTCAATGGAGGTATGTCATCCTATGAATTTTTCTAGGGTTTCTATTAAATTAAATAAAATTGTCCATTGAATGAGTGTCTATTATTTTTTATTTTTCATAGAATGATGTTGGGAGTATATCTCGAGTCTTTCACGAGGGATTGGTTATTTTTTTGATATGCTAAGGTTTCTAGGTGAGTTATTAGGAAATTATTCCTAATTTTTTAAAATTGAATAATTACTTATAAATTATTATAATTAATTTATTTAAATTTTATGGGTTGATTTAAGGCCATTTGTGGTATCGAGGAGGTCAGTTGGACTTGGAAGATCTTGGTTTAGAGTCACCGAGCTACTTTAAAAGGGAATAACTCCATTTGAGGTAGCCATCCTTGAATTTTTTTGATTCTATAGCTCATTTGGGGAATTTATATTTATGTTCCATAATTATTATATCTATCTTCATATTACATGATCTGTTTGATTTCACTAAAATGTTGGGGTAGGATCTCATTGGCCTAATAGTCAACATGGACCACAAAACATGTTAAACAGTTCAATAGTGGTGCTTTGGTTAGACCAGTTATTGTGGCCCTATTTATGGTTTTTGAAGATCCCATGGGATTATTATGATGAAGGTATTGTATTTTTTGTTAATTAATTAAAGAAAATTCAATGAAAATTTAAAATAAAATTAATGATATTAAAGTTTTCTATGAGTGTTTCATAAGTACAATCATCACAAGTAAAAACTTTGGAAGGAAAAATCATCATATGTAGGAACACCAGTAGTTGAAGTAAAGTGTAAGTAACTAATAAAGATAGATAAAGGATAACATCATCGAAAAAATTATAATTAGAAGCATCCATATATATTAGATGATGGGTTGTAATGATATTTATTGAAAAAATTAGGTGCCGATACAAAGAATACCCTAACTACAACATCCATGAAAATATGCTGTAATAACTTTGGAAGATGCATGTTAAATAATAAGATTAAGATTAATAGGATACATATATATCCAAGATAGATTATGAATAAGATTTTATTAGAAGAAGATACAATTTAGGATGATGATTCAACAATACACTAAAAAATGTTGAAGTGATCATGTGTGAATTGATAGGGATGATTGTTCACTAAAAATAGTATAATGTCTGATGAAACAATTAGATAAAGTTAAAAATGGTTCATGGGATATAAATAAGAGTCTCCAAAAAATTATAAATAATATTATAATTTTAGGATGTTAAAAGTTTTTTAGTCAAACCAAAGTGAGTGCAGTGGACTTAGAGACTACTAGAAGCAACAAGAGGCTCTATTGATAATAATTCTCAAAAAATATATGATGCGATCACCATAAGAAGAATGTTATAAGATCCACTAATATAATAGGATGAATTATAGTGAAAAAACATGACAATTTAAAGATAAATTTTTACATCGAGTCAATAAGTTTGATGAACCTGAAATGGGATAGTCTCAATATGCTTATATGATGTGAATATGGGATTAAGAATACCCTTAACATGCACAATAAAGATATGTGAACTTGAGTCTAAAATAATTTATTAATTTATACCAGATATTTATGTGATGAAACAGACATATTGAAACAATGGGGTTTGTCTAACCTTCATCATAGTTTTCACAAGATGAAACATTCAGACTGATATATTCTAACTGATGTGTTCGGACTGAGATGTTCAGACTAAGATGCTTGCATAGAGATATTTGGATAATTCTATAATATGTGAAGATGATTAGAATGGAATTTATAAATGATAAATAAAGACTAAAATTTTCATAATGAGTTTTTTGATTATAAGATGAATATTGAAATGATAAGTCAAGTTACTAGAAAGATTACATGTTTGGAAGATAGTATTCTTATTATCATAAAGAGATAATAAAAATAATATAAAATGATATTTAAATCCTATTATTATATTTTTGGAAGATGAATCTTTATTATATCATAATCACATGGATATTTTCACACCAACATGTAAAGTTTTCTATGAGTTTGAGCCATGTAAAAAGAAAGTTGATTTTTTATTAGTGAGATGATGCAAATAAGATGGGTTACAGGTTGTAGAAGAATAAACATACACCATTTTTATTCAATGTAAATCCAAGAGTCTGATAGGAAAGTTGGAAAATTATTATAATACGTACTTTGAATATTTTCATAAGAATAAATTTTTATGTGAAAATTTATTTCTGGAAGATGAAATGAAAAAAAAACATGTGAAGAATATCAAAATAATGATGAGTAAAAAAATACTTTAATTTATCATAATATGGGAATACATTGGATGAATCACTATAAGATGAATATGAGAAGAAATACTATTATATATTAGATGCTTTTAATATTTACAAAAGGAGGATAAAATATCTGGAATGAGAGGAATGCATAGAGTGCATGAAAAGTTACCAAAAGCAAGGTAAATGTGTAAAGCACTGAAAGGTGCTACATGAGTTTTTATTGAATAAAATAAGATGATTCACTCAATTTTACACTTGTGCAATAAATATTTAATATATATAAATATTGAAGATTATTTTATAGAAGATGTAATATTACAATGCTTTGAAAGTAGAACTATTGAGGGAGACTTAATAATATACCAGAAGAAAAAATAGAATACATAGAAAAAGGAAGATTCAGAAGGATGATATTCATGGAAGAAAAGTCACATGAAATAATAGATAATTTCTGAGCGATGTTGAGTAAATTTGTGTCTAAGTGAGTTATATAGAACAAAGTTCATAATTTTTTTTTTGAAATCCATAGAAGTAAGTGAATTGGAAAAAGTCGACAAAATTTTTATTTAGGTAAAGTGAAATAAATAATTATGTCGATGTTGAGATGAATATTCAACATTCTAATATTCATAATATAATTTTTTTGTTTCTATTTTTTATGAAGATGTTGATACCTGGATTTTGATGAGATTTGATGAAGATTATTGAATCCTAAATTTTATAAGATTATTGAAGGCATTCAATAAGATATTTGAAAGTGTGAAAATATCAACATTTGAATATTTTTAATCACTAAACTTATTTGGGAGATTTTAGTCTATAAAATGATCCAATATCATTCAAATCCAGATATTTGTGATGAGAAGAAAAATTTGAGTGAGGAATCTACCGACCAGAGCCTTCAAGGAATATTTAGTTGAGCCAAATTTTTTGAGAAGAATGGAACATAAAGTTTATAATAAATTTTATAAGACCAAGAAATCTAATTATTAGTATTGAATTGATAGTTTTAACACCCTGATAGTTTAGAATATATTCTTCTTTAAATAAAATGCAAGTGTTCGATATCTTTCTTTATACGCAAACCCAAGTCTATATGAGCCATGATATAGTATAACATTATAAGATAGCCGTTAAATTTGTTGGTATAAAAATTAATAACCAAATTATGAAAAAATATGTATAAAGGTTTTAAATAATTCAAATTCATTTATTAATGCATAATAAATAAGCACTCAATTTTCACTAAAATCATTTTATGCTTAAAAAGAATTTTTATTGCATTTTACACGCACAAAAATTATAATTAATTTATATTATTTTCAGAAACTTTATATGGTTAAATTAATATTATATTTTAAATCATCATTTAAATATTATCTTAGGTTTTATTTTTAGTAATTTTCTAAAAATATTTATTTTTCTGTGAATAGTGAAAAATACTGATTTGTGTAAAAACTGTCATTTATTTTCAAGTAAAAGTAATAGAATGTTTTGAATTTAATATTAAATTAAAATAATATTAATTTAATTATAAATAATATAATTAGTAACAAAATAACAATCATTATACTTTATTTTGGTATAAGTTTATTTTTGGGCTTAAAAATGCATTTTTCTGAAAACTGTTTTTATGCGTGTAATGCGTTTTTATTTTAATAAATTAAATTAATCCATATCAGTTAATTTTTTTAATGAATAATATAGATAATTTATTCAATAATATATTTTAACATTCATTTTATGGTTTTTACAAGGTAAGTAATGTAAGTAAATTTTGTTTTATGCTTAAAGATTCATTCTTTTAAAATGAGTTTTCATTACGGTTTGTTCACTTATTTAAAATTAAATTCCACCAATTATAGAAATTGAATATGGTAAAATGGATTAAATATTTATAAAAATAATAATTAATATAATCTAATATGGTCAAACTAATTTTTGGTTATAGCGAATAGTAAAAGCAGTAAAATTTTACTTCCACAGTTATGGTTAAAATGAGGTTATCAGGGGGGGTTATACTAAGAGATAAAGGTATTATTTCCTCCAAAAACTATATAATTATTATTTTTTTAAATATATTTTAACCTTATATTATCATAATTTTCAATCCATGTCCATTTGGATCCACTTTCCCATGAAATTGACCTTATATAATTGAAATCATTTAAGAAATTCCATGTGTGTCCCTCTCCTCACTTAGAAAAGGAAACCTATCATACTCTATAATTAACACCATAAGATCCTTATAAATCTTCAATTACCTAATAAAAATCATTTATATAATTCTTACCTTCATATTAGAGCTTTTTTTCTTCCTCTAAGTCCAATCCTTCAAGGCTTAAGGTGCATGCTAAAGGAGGTCTCTCAAAGAAGAGGTATAAATCTTAACCAAGATCTTTCAATTTTATTTTTTTATTAAAACTTATATAAAATTATTTTTTACATAAAAAAATGATGAATAAATTATCCTAAATATATTTATATGTTATTATGATGATCTCACAAACATTTACCACCTCTTCTCAATCAAATGGGAGATGAAAGTATCGCTCGTGCAAATGTGCGGACTACCGCCTCCATGTAGCGATACAATTCAATTTCCATCACCGTATTTCATGGATGGTTATTATGAAGAGTTTAACATTTATATATGATATTTATGACATAATTATAATTATTTAATTATAATATCATATCTACCTTCTTACCATCAGATCCATTGGTAAACGATAATGTCTTTTGTGCATATGCATGGACTACCACCTCCATGAAGTGATGTGATTTGTCTATCATTTATCATTTACTCATATGAAAAAAGGATACATTTAATGAACTTATATGATATTTATGATATAATAATTATTATTTTAAGTTAAATTATCATTTACCTTTCTTTCATTCCATCATTCAAAAAGTGGAAACATCACTCATGTGTAAGTACTGATTACCATCTCCACGAAGTGATGTAATTAATTTTTTATCAACACTTAATATGAATGGTTATAAATATATATATAATGAATATATATTATATTTATATCACTATTAACATTTTATATTTATATTAACCTTGATCAAAGTGCAAGTGTCATAATTTATGAACTAAAATATACATGAAAAACAGAGTAGTTAACACATGAAATGACAACTTTAATAGAGAATTGTTAATAAATGGGTGTTAAAGTGATATAAGTGGATCATATATGATATTTTATGAATTAATATGGTTTTCTATTAAATTATAATAAATTTAAATTTATTATACTTAAGGTTAGATCGCTTACAAAGCAAGACTAACTTGAGGTAAGGGTTTTGTCTCAATTTCTCTTCATTGAGACATATTTTAATGTTATTCACTAATTTATTATTTCTATGGTGTACATAATTCCCAAGAATTTATTTTGGAATAATAAATTATTTAATTTAATTTATTTATATAACTTTATTATTTTCAATCTTTTAATTAATTTCGTTTCAAAAATCATTAAAGCCATAAGGGTTTTTCATCTCAATTTTGTTTCATTGAGACATGTTTGATGTTATACACTTATATTATTTTATAAGGTGTAAATACTACCCTATTGATATTTTGTATCATAAATATACTTATTTAAATGTTATTTAAATTTTCATTTTAAGTTATTTCTTTAATGGGTGTTATGATTCAAAAGTTACAATAACAGTAAGAGTTTTATGTTACAATCTCATTTTACCAGTATTATTTATGCTTAAATATTCCAATGATGAAATTGAATTATCTATCTCACCTAAATATTATTTATTTTTTTATAATATGGTTATTTATTAAGATTTAATTTTTTTCTTTAATTTTACTCTCTTTAAGAACTCAAGATATAGAAATAATGTTTTTAGGGAAAATCGACCTTGTTTTTCCCTTCAGTCATGAATCTATTCTTCCATGTTCATATATTCTTTAAAATATTTCAAGAATGTTTTTAATATTCTAAAAATATTATTTAAATTAATTTTTAATATATTTTAATTTCATTAAAAAGTTTTAAAAGTAACATTCTTATCATTTTCCAAACATGGTACTTTTGACTTTTTACCAAAAATGTGAAATGAATTTTTGTTTTAACACACCGCATGGACAAATTTCCCCTCTATCATGAATAATATTTTCTTTAAAGATTAATTTATAATATTCCTTTTTTATTTTTAATGAAAAAATTTTCCTTAATATTTTTGGAAACTTTTAGATACTAAATAATTGTTTTCAAATAAAAATGTTATTTTCCTCAAGAAATGTTCTAGTGACATTTTAAAGGTATTTTTATTTTTAATAACATCATTTTATGTTTATTATGATTTACTGGGGACATGATCCAGTGTTACCATCATTGTTATTTTTTATATGGTTTATGATTATGGTAATTAAATGTTTATGAAACTCATACCTTTTATACAGGTTATTATTTGATGATATGATGAATGTTTTAAGATCTAGTGGCACACATATGTATGGTTTTTATTATGTTATGGGTGGAACTTGAATTATATAACCCTAAAATCCATGGGGAAAATATGGATATCTTATGAGATAATAAGTAATGGAATGCGGAGTGAACCTAGTTCATAAAGGAACTTTTTCAAAAAATATAGTCTTAGAAGTGAACCATGGCTAAGGTAATGATGGAATGGAGAGTAAAACCAATATAATATGATAGTCTTGGTTGAAATACTTAACTAAATAAATGATTTTCCATGATTATTTGTGTGACAAAAACTTATATCTCATTCCTATGATATGTTTTCATAACTCATGATTGATTATTGATGATTCTACAACCTTTTGTATTATGTATTTTGATTGATAAAAATTTATGTCATGTTTCATGATTATGATATATGAATTGATGGGTATGATTTTATATTATTAATATCATGTTCTCATATCCTTATTATTATCTTACAATCACTTATGATCATTGATTGATATCTCTTATTCTTACCCTTATTGAGCATATGAGCTCACCCTTTCTTATGTTTCCCTTCCCCAGGTTATGGAGAAAGGTTTTAAGTATGTTATATCCAATAAGGGTGATATTTTTGAAGAAATTAATGGGAAATTATATAGAAATTTTATGTGAATTTTTTATATGTCCATGTTTCAAATAAGAATAAACCTTTTTAGTTCTATCATAGATCATATTGATATATAATGAACACTTCCACCAATAAGATGTAGTATTTATGTATGAAAATTATGGTTCTCTATAGTTAGTATCAAAAACAGGTTTAGTAACTTTTAGAAACTAGGATGAAGAAACTTTATTAAGAACCCTTAGGATAAGTATATGTATTGGAGAACAACCTAAGTTATGGTAAAGAAAGTAGTTTTTTCCCTAAGAAAATACATCCCTGTATGCATACTAAAAGTTGAAGTGGTTTTGTAATAAATGAATATAACGGTGATAACCCCAATAAGAGTTGGTCGAGTATATCTCACCCATAATTCTGGTTCATGGTGAATGGGCCCTTACTGCACACCTGGTGTGACACTCCTAGGGGATATTATTATATTAACTAGCATTTTATTTTTAAAAAATCATTAAGGATTTTGATAGATAATGACCATGGATGACCTAGGTTAAACCTAATGTGTCATAGGTTGAAAAGAAGGTGTCATGGTTTAGACAACCTATGAATTATTTTTCATGATTATATGATTAATTATGACTTTTTTCTCACACTATGATTTTGGTTTTAGTTAATGGATGGAACTTAGAGGAATCATGTTAATATGGGATATGATAGACAATGTAATGATTGTCCTCACAGGAAACTAAATTATATGGGATATTGAATGCAAAACCTTGTGATTATTCCTAGTCAGATAACTCATTATATGATTAAAAACCTAAAAAAGGTGATTTTATGAATGAACCAAATGAGGGAAAAATATAGTTTCATGAAGATTATAGAGGAAATAAGACTCAAATTCCAAAATGTTGATAATGTGGGGAGAATTACCTTGGTAAATGTCTAAAAGGAATGGGAAGATGTATTATGTGTGAAAAATAAGGACATAGAGTAGGTAATTGCCAAGGAAAAAATTAGGAGTTCAATGGAGGGAAATAAAGTACATCCTAAGATACTATATATATAGTTCAATATATTATGTGTGGGGAACATGGGAATAATATGAGACAATTACCTAATCCAAGGGCTAACTCCTAGAATAAGGAAATGAATGCACAATTCCAATCATTGAAGTGGAATAATTAAAGTATTTATGTATTGGGATTTGATAATTATGTTTTAAAAGTGTTTTATTAATATAATTTTGGTTATAATAATCATGAAACATCTAAGGATTGTTCCAAAATAGTTTTTCTTTAAGGGTTTGCAAGAATACATTTAATGGAACTGATTATAATGCCCCAACCCTAGTTACCCAGAGTTGGTACATTATTACATAACATTGGCATGATCACAAAAGATCAAGTCTTGAAAGACCAATTAGTTTAGTAGCCTTGGAATAACAAGATACATTCATAAAGTTTACATTACATCATAAAGTGAAAACTACAAGAACATCTTGTCTCTACACTCATATCCCCTTATACTATCCCGGAAGGTCATTCATAAAATACTTCTTCACATCTTGGGAAAAATAAAACAGAGAAAGGGGTGAGCTCAAATTCCCAGTAAGGATAACAATATAGCGGAAACTTTCATAAATAAGCATAAACATTTAAGGCATTGTATAACTAAAACAAAAGAATTTTAAACTTGAAATTCAACATAATATGGAAAAAATAAAATGAAATAATTCTATTTACTTATTCACATGGATATTATACTAGTCTAATAATCAAATGTAATATCAATAAACACTTTCATAATGATGGAATGCATAATGCCAGACTACCATAACCACATATTCAAGGCCTTGTGCCAAGACTACAAATAAGATTTTGTCAAGGCCTTGTGCCAAGAAACTAGTTTGTCTCATGAGACCTACCGATGCATCGACAAACTATAGCGGGCTCCACCCATCACTTATTAAGTCCAATGCATTCCTCATATAAACAGGTTTAAACATAACATAAACATTCGTATTAAAACTAGCATATGAAATGTCAATACTTTATCCATAAACCATGAATGGTATAAAAATAACACATCCACATTCAAATATATCACAAAACTTTCAATATAATATGGAAGTTTTGTATCATAATAAATCAACTTCAAATAAGCTTAAAATCCATCAAAGGATGTTGACATAGATGAAATCAAAACTATTTGAGAGAAATATCTCTTTTTTTGAAATCATTTAAAAGTCACATAATTATAAAATAAAACATTTAATTTGAAAATATTCTTATAATATTGTAAGGGAATATTAAATGATTTTATAACAGCGAAAGATAGCCACACCCGCCGTATAAGTTAAAAAAGACATTCTTACCTTAATTCTGTCGAAAAGGTTAAAAATGACATTGTTTGAAAAATGACAAAAAGATTAATTTATAAACTTCTTATAAAAAGTCAACAAGGGTATAAATTACTTTAAACCATAGTCTGTAAAATGGTAAGAATGACTTGAAATACATTTTTAAGAAACATGGATGTGGATGATAAAGAGGTACCAGCAGATAATTACGTATAAACAACCTTGGATAATGAAGAGATTGTGAAATAAACCCTTACCTTGTACTTTTACTTGGTTGAGGGTAGTTTAACCTCATGTATAATGGTTAAATAATTGTTATTAAATTATATAAGAGTCATATACATTAATATGTTATCATATATGATCTTTTAACATTGATTTGTTAATATCTTAGTATTATCATCGTTTCGGGTGTTAACGGATTCGTTTTACTTTATATTCTTTGTTATGTGAGCCATATTTATTATGGATAGGTTGTATATTATTCATATACAGAATGATATCAAGTCATTAAAAATTATTTTTAATCATGAAATGAGAATTAGACTTGCATGGATATGATGGGTAATGAATCTCATCGCGTTCGTGGAGACTATAGTCCGTACGTACGCACGAGCGACAATATTATTATTTTGATATTAAAATAATATATAATTGGATAGTATATCATATATACAGAATAATTATAATGTTATATTTATTATTTACTTAAATTTCACATCATTACCATATCCATCCAAATAATAATGTTTTGAATAACAATTACACCACGATGTGGAGACAGTAATCCGTACATACGCACGTATGGTGACATGTCATTCAAAGGATGGATAGAATAATGAATATGGTTGTACCATATTTATAATAACATCATAGTATATAGAAGATACTGGATTTATTATTTTAGAATTTAAATAACAAAGAAAGAATAAGTTGAAGAAGAAAGGAACTTGAAAGAGGGTGGTGAAAACATTACCTCTTTTTCGGGTTCTTCCTTTTGATTTGATCAAAAGGGATCCTTAGGTTGGCTTTATGACTAAAGGAAGGCCTCTAGGATGAAGGGAGGATAGTTGAGAGAATATTTGGGCAGGGGTTGGCCGAGAAAAAATTCTTTGAAGGTATGAATTAGTGATAAGGGGGAGTGCCCTTTTATAAGAGGGGTGAGGGGCACCTTAAAAAAGCTAGAAATATTATTTTATAATAAATTCATATTCTGTTTCTAATGGCTCCAAAGTGAATTATTAAAAGTATAAGGTGGGTATGGGTTGAAATAATTTCATTAAATATATTTTAGATAGGTTTGAGTCACTATATTAACCTTATCATTTATATTTAACTCTTAGTTAAATAGTTTGACATTTACCATGTCACTTTGTATTTTTATATTATATGGTTAATAAACTTACTATATACTTCCAAGAGACAACCAAGTGGTACATTAATGATACACCTATCATTATATAAGTCTCTTTTCTGAAAATTAGATTTTTAGGAATAGAATATAAATTAATAATATAATATTTGTTTTAAAAACTCTTTTATGTCAATTTTGACACTATTGGGTATTTTGTTTTTGATAATTTCATAACAGCATTATTACTTTGAAAAAAATTTATATAACCGGTACTAATATTTCATATTAACCTAAAAAATTATTTTAATTCAAAAAAAGCCTCAAATTACATTTATTTTGATATTTATAATATCAATTATTTTAATATTTCATTAATTAGGTAATTACTGCATCACCATTATGTCATAAATAAATTAAATTATTTAATGTCTAAAAATTATAAATAAAATACCATTATGTAGGAAATATTTTTATCTTTCTAATTAATATTTATAATCGAATTTATCTTATGTATAACCCTATATTAAAAATGTTTTAGTGATTAAACATTGATTTTAACTCTTTTATCTCTTCTTTGAATTAAATAATAATAAATGTCCTAATCTAATCCAAGTGGACCTAAATGATAATATTTTATTACTAAGTTTGTTTTTGGTTGAGATATACTTGTCCAATAGAATTAGGACATGTGTTAGGATAATATTAATATCATTTTTACCCTTAATTACCCTATTTACTTTTTACCGTGGTAAATAAAAGCAAAAAGTTACTATTCACCAAAAATTATTTTTATCTTATTGAACCACATTTTACTCCTTGATATTAACCGTGTAACTCGGATTTTCGAAATTCCATTCACAGAAGTGGTAAAATTAAGTTTTATGTGAATTTTCAAATTCTCCTAGGAGGTGGGTAAAAGACGGTGAAAAGTTCCATAAAATTTTTATATATCTAAAATTATTCTAAACTAACTCCAATGAATTAAATTGAACTTATATAGGTATTATATATCCATTTTTACCTTAATTAAATTTAAATAAAATAAATGATTATTTAAATAAAAATTTGGTTTTAAACTATAACTCAGTGTTTTTTCACTATTCATCAAAAATTGAATGTTTTCAGAAAAATACCAAAAATTCACCCTAATCTAATTTCGATATTCTGAATCAAAAAATGAATTCCATTTTGAAAGATAAAATTTATGAAATTTCAAAAAGTGGGTATTACTATTCATAATGGCTAGTTTGATTTGTTGTGGTGTGTGTTAGAACTCGAAGTTATGTACAACACACGCTACTGTATTATTCAAAGAGAAGCGTACCGTGGAAGCTTGGGGTGTTACATTCTACCCTCCTTCAAATAATTTCATCCTAGAAATTTTTATAATACTACCGCATGAAAAGAATATGATGATTCTTCATCATAAGTTCCTCGGGTTCCTACGTTGCCTCTTCCATTTTATGGTTTCTCCATAGAACTTTTACCAGACGAGTCATCCGGTTTCTCAACACTTGTTCTCTTGTATCAAGAATCCTGACGGGCTCTTCACAATAAGACAGATTAGGTTCCAGTTTTAATTCATCATAGGTGAGTACATGCGTTGGGTCAGGCATGTATTTCCTCAATAGTGATATTTTGAACACATCATGAACTTTGGAGAGAGTTGGTGGCATTGCCAAACGGTAAGCTACAACCCCAATTCGTTCTAGAATTTCAAAAGGTCCGATGTACCTGGGACTCAATTTACCTTTCTTAACAAAACGTATGACTCCCTTCCATGGAGACACCTTCAAGAAAACATGATCTTCTACCTGAAATTCCAAATCCTTCCTTTGGTTATCGACATAGCTCTTCTTCCTACTTTGAGATGCTTTTATGTGGTTTTGGATTACCTTTACCTTTTCCATTATTTCCTCCACCAGTTCTGGGCCTACGAGTTTTCTTTCCCCAAGATCATTCCAACAGGTTGGTGTGCGACATCTTTTTCCGTATAACGCTTTATATGGTGCCATCTGAATACTTGAATGAAAGATATTGTTATAGGAAAATTCTACCAGAGGTAAATATTGATCCCACATACCCTGAAAGTCAAGTGAGCAGGATCACAACATGTCTTATAAGGTTTGAATAGTCCGTTCTGATTGTCCATCTGTTTGAGGGTGGTAGGCAGTGCTCAAATGAAGTTCAGTATCCAAGGCCTTCTGAAGAATCTTCCATAATCTTGAAGAAAAACGGGGATCACGATCAGAAACAATCGATAGGGGCACTCCATGAAGTCTCACAACTTCATTAATATATAGTCTTGCTAGACGTTCAAGTGGTAGATCTTCTCTTATATCAAGAAAATGTGCTGACTTGGTAAGATGATCAACAATGACCCATCTTGCATTGTTCCTTCTCGGAGTCTTTGGTAGTCCCATGACAAAGTCCATCATGATATTATCCCATTTCCACTCAGGTATGGGAAGAGGTTGCATGACTCCTCCAGTCTATTGCCTTCCAACTTTCACTTGTTGAAAAACCATACATCTTGACACAAAATCAGCAATCTCCCTATTCATGTTGTCCCACAAAAAATGTTCCTTCAAATCTCTATACATTTTGGTGCTCCCAGGGTGTATAGAGAAATTGGAACTATGAGCATCGTCCAAAAATTCCCTTTTTAGATCAGGTATATCGGGAACACAAAGTCTCTTCCCAAATTTTAAAATTCCATCTTCATACACAAAGGCACTCAATTTACCATCATTCAAAGCTTTAATATTATTTTGAAACTTTTCATCATCGGTCTAAGAACTCTTTATCCTTTCTAGTAAAGATGGTTTGGAAACCATTTGAAAAATCATTGATGTTTCACCTTCCATGGTGATTCCCATATCCATCTTTACTAGATCCATGTATATAGGATCCTTTTTAACTCTCATATTTTTCAAAACTCCATGATCCTTTCTAATCAAAGCATCTGACAACTTATTTACCTTCCCCAGGTGGTAGTGTATCGTGCAATCATAATCCTTGAGTAGTTCAAGCCATATCCTTTGCCTCATGTTGAGTTCTTTCTGTGAGAAAATATACATCAAACTCTTTTGATTAGTATAAATCTCACATTTTCACCATAGAGATAATGTATCCATATCTTCAAAGAAAAGATTACAACAGCTAACTCAAGATCATGAGTAGGATAGTTTTCCTCATGAATTTCAGCTGTCGTGATGCATAGGAAATAACTCTATCATTCTGCATAAGGACACAACCAATTCCTTTATTTGATGCATCACTATAAATAACAAACCCATCATTCCCCGATGGTAGAGTCAATATAGGAGCATTGACTAATCTTCTCTTCAGTTCTTCAAAAAATTCTTCACACTCTTTTTTCCAAACAAAATTGACCCCTTTACGTGTGAGCTTCGTTAATGGGTTATCCAATCGGGAAAAAATTCTGGACGAAATGACGATAATAACCTGCTAAACCAATAAAACTACGTACCTCAGTTATACTCATCGGGGCGGGAAATTCTTGGATTGCCTTGGTCTTAGAAGGATCAATAGATATTCCATCTTTGGAGACAATATGTCCAAGAAAAGAAATCTCTTGAATCCAGAATTCACACTTTCTAAACTTCCCATATAATTCACGTCTTCTAAGAGTCTTCAGGAAAATGCACAAGTGATTTTCATGATCTTCGTAGATTTTGGAATATACCAAGATATCATCAATAAATACCACCACAAAATCATCAAGATATTCCTTGAAAACTCTATTCATTAGATCCATGAATACAGAGGGTGCATTAGTCAATCCAAAAGGAATTACTGTGAACTCATAATGCCTGTACCTGGTTCGAAACGCTGTCTTCAGAATGTATTCCTTCTTCGCACACAACTGATGGTATCCAGATTGAAGGTCAATCTTAGAAAAGTATTGAGCTCCATGAAGTTGGTCAAATAAATCATTAATGCGAGGTAGGGGATACTTGTTCTTTATTGTTATAGCATTGATTTCCCTGTAGTCGATACATAACCTCATAGATCCATCTTTCTTCTTAACAAAAAGGACAGGGGCTCCCCCCTAGAGAAACACTAGGGCGAATAAATCCTTTATTACTCAATTCCTCTAGTTGTTTATTTAGTTCAACTAATTCCACAATGTCCATTCTATAAGGGGTCTTTGATATAGGCCTTGAACCAGGAATTAAATCAATGGAAAACTCAATTTCTCATTCTAGAGGATGTCCAGGTAAATATTCCAGAAACACATCTACATATTCTTTCACAATAGGCACATACTCTATTTGAACATTCCTTTCCTTACCCACAATTATTTCATTCTCTTCCTCCCCAGTAATTGAATTTAGTTGAGCTACTGGGGGTGGATCTAGGTAATAATCAGGTGGTGACGATTCTAATATAAAGATAAGGTGTTCTTTATCATCATCATCAAAAATTGTATCCTCCTTTTTCTTACAATAAATTTTCACATCGTGGTCCGAAAGACAATCCATACCAAGGATTATATCAAAATCAATCATAGGTATGACGATGATATCAGCAGATAAAGAACATTTATATGCCCTAATGGGAATAGATCCACAATACTTTGTAGCAATGATACTTCCCTTAGGATTTTTAACTGACAACTCCCTTGTTAAATCAAATTGGAAATATCTAATTTTCTTAGCAAACTGGGAAGATGTGAAACAATGTGATGATCCAGAATCAAATAAATCATTGTCTAAACTTGAGGAAACCATTAAATTACCTACCACCACATCTTTCGGAGCTTCTACCTCAGCATTAGTGATAGCATAAGCTTGTCCTTGACCCCTTGACCTTTTCTGAGGTAAGTTTCCCTGACGCTTAGGACATTCATTTGCATAATGTCCCATCTCCTTGCAGTTGTAGCATTGAACATCGGTAGCTTCTTTCTTCACCATGAAATCAAGAGCTTGGTGGCCTTTTTCAACACACTTATAACAGACTCCCATTCATTTCAAGCAAGTACCAGGGTGTTTCTTCCCACATTTACTACATGATGGATAATCAACTTTTCCCTTCTTCCCTTTATTTCCATTTCTAGAGTGATTAGCAGATCTCTTCTTCTCTTACTTTGCTTTAAAATCATAAGACTTAGAGAATTCCTTTTCTATCTTGATATCAAATGAGACAATGTCTTTGTATGATGAGAAGGATTGTGAGACTAATGCTCGATGAAGAAATGGATTTAACCCATCAAAGAAATGATCAATCTTACTCCCCAGGTTACGTATATAATCTACTGCATGCCTCGCTAACCTTGTAAAGTTAGCTTCATACTTTCCGACATTCTCATCCTCCTTTTGTCTCAGACTCAAAAATTGCCTTTCCATATCTGCTCGATGGTCACGAGGAAAGTATTTTTCTAAGAAAATATCTTTGAACTATCTCCATTCCATATTTGATACTTCATCATCTTCCTTTGTGTTTTTTATCAATGACCACCATTGATCAGAATCTCCAGTGAGGTGATAAACTACCATGATAACTTTTTCCCTTTCACTACTCCCTATATCCTGAAATATTTTCTCTAGGGAACTTATACATTGCTTAGATACCAATGGATTTATACTCCCATTGAATTTTGGTGGCTATTTCCTCATGAAGCGATCTAACATTGATCCTCCATGTTGTGGATCAGTGTGTTCCATACAGGTAAGGTTATTATTCATAACCTGAGTGAGTTGTCCAAGTACGGTGATTAACTAATAAGCACCAGTTGTATCACCAGCTCCACTATAATTATCTTGAGCAGGAGGGAAATCCCTACATAGAGTCCGTGCATTGATACGGTTTCCATTCCTTCCACTAGGTTCCATTTCTAAAAAATGGCATAAAATAGACCAGTTTATGAATCAAAATATATAATTCCATACTTGTAAAACACTTAACATAAATTGAACTATTTATGGATATAATCCATAATCATAAAAATGTTTTCTTTGAGGAAGTATATACTCATAAACCCTTCATAATGGTTTGTAAAGAAAATGATAATTATCCTAAGTATATCCCCCGGGAGTGTCATAACCAAGAGTGCAGCAAGGCCCATTGTCGTGCACTAGTTCCCATTTGAGTATAGCTCAAAGCGGCGTTTTAGAGTTTTACCCCTAGGTACATCTGTGCCAGATCTGCCTCTACCTGCTTATATCCAGACAGGGATGTATTTCTCGGAAAACTCACAAAATCTCTACAATACCAAAATTCTAGGAAGTTCTTCTATACTAATCCTCAAAGTCTATCTTAGGGCTATGTGATCCAATCAGAGTTTATCTAAATATAGTTTCCAAGGTTTGTAATAAACTTCCTCTGATACCAACTGTAATTCCCCGACCCCAGTTAACCAGAGTCGGTGCATTATTACATAACATTGGCATGATCACAAAAGATCAAGTCTCGAAAGACCGATTAGTTTAGTAGCCTTGGAATAAAAAGATACATTCATAAAGTTTACATTACATCATAAAGTGAAAACTACAACAACATCTTGTCTCCACACTCATATCCCCTTATACTATTCCTGCAGGCCATTCATAAAATACTTCTTCACATCCTGGGAAAAATAAAACATATAAAGGGGTGAGCTCAAATGCCCAGTAAGGATAACAATATAGCGGAAACTTTCATAAATAAGCATAAACATTTAAGGCAATGTATAACTAAAAAAGCCTTTTAAACTTGAACTTCAACATAATATGGAAAAATTAAAATGAAATAACTCCATTTACTTATTCACATGGATATTCTACTAGTCGAATAATCACATGCAATATCAATAAACACTTTCATAATGATGGAATGCATAATGATAGACTATCATAACCACATAGTCAAGGCCTTGTGCCAAGACTACAAATAAGATTTTGTCAAGGCCTTGTGCCAAGACACTAGTTTGTCTCATGAGACCTACTGATGCATCGAGGAGCTATAGCGGGCTCCACCTGTCACTTATTAAGTCCAATGCATTCCTCATATGAACAGGTTTAAACATAATATAAACATTCGTATTAAAACTAGCATACGAAATGTCAATACTTTATCCATAAACCATGAAAGGTATAAAAATAACACATCCACAGTAAAACATATCAAAAAACCTTAAATACAATATGGAAGTTTTTTATCATAATAAATCAACTTCAAGTAAGCTTAAAATCCATCAAAGGATGTTGACATAGATGAAATCAAGACTATTTGAGAGAAATATCTCTCTTTTTGAAATCATTTAAAAGTCACATAATTATAAAATAAAAAATTTACTTAGAAAATATTATTATAAGCTTGTAAGGGAAGCTTCAATGATTTTATAATGGCAGAAGATAGCCGCACCCACCATATAAGTTAAAAAAGACATTCTTACCTTAATTCTGTCGAAAAGGTTAAAAAGGACCTTGTTTGGAAAATGACAGAAAGATTCCTTTATAAACTTATTATAAAAAGTCAACAAGGGTATAAATGACTTTAACCCATATTCTGAAAAATGTTAAGAATGATTTTAAATACATTTTTAAGAAACATGGATGTGGATGATAAAGAGGTCCCAATAGATAATTACGTATAAACAAACTCGGATAATGAAGAGATTGTAAAATAAACCCTTACCTTGTACTTTTCCTTGGTTTAGGGTAGTTTAAAATCCTTTATAATGGTTAAATAGTTGTTATTAAATTATAAAAGAGTCATATACATTAATATGATATCATATATGATCTTTTAACATTGTTTTGTTAATATCTTAGTATTATCATTGTTTCAGGTGTTAACAGATTCGTTTTACTTTATATTATTTGTTATGTAAGCCATATTTGTTACGGATAGGTTGTATATTATTCATATACAGAATGATATCAAGCCCTTAAACATTATTTTTAATCATTAAATGAGAATTAGACTTGCATGGATACAATGGGTAATGAATCTCATCGCGTTCGTGGAGACGGTAGTCCGTACGTACGCATGAGAGACACTATCATTCTTTTGATATTAAAATAATATATAATTGGATGGTATATCATATATAAAGAATCATTATAATGTTATATTTATTATTTAATTCAATTACACATCATTATAATACCCATCCAAATAATAATGTTTTGAATAACAATCACACCACGACGTGGAGACGGTAATCCGTACGTATGCACGTATGGTGAAATGTCATTAAAAGGATGGATAGAATACTTAATATGGTTGTACGATATTTATAATAACATCACATTATATAGAATATACTGGAGTTATTATTTTAGAATGGAAATAACAAATAAAGAAGAAGTTGAAGAAGAAGGGAACTTGAAAGAGGGTGGTGAAAACATTACCTCTTCTTCGGGTTCTTCCTTTTGATTTGATCAAAAGTGCTTCTTAGGTTGGCTTTATGACTAAATGAAGGCCTCTAGGATGAAGGGAGTATAGTTGAGAAAATATTTGGGCAGGGGTTGGCCGAGCCAAAAAGATTTGAAGGTATGAATTAGTGAGAAGGGGGAGTGCCCTTTTATAAGAGGGGTGAGGGGCACCTTAGGAAAAGCTAGAAATATTATTTTATAATAAATTAATATTCGGTTTCTAATGGATCAAAAGTGGATTATTAAAAGTCTAAGGTGGGTATGGGTCTAAATAATTTCATATAATAGATTTTAGATAGGTTTGGGTCACTATATTAACCTTATCATTTATATTTAACTCTTAGTTAAATAGTTTGACATTTACCATGTCACTTTGTATTTTTATATTATATGGTTAATAAACTTACTATATACTTCCAAGAGACCCCCAAGTGGTCCATTAATGATACAACTATCATTATATAAGTCTATTGGATGAACCTTAGATTTTTAGGAATATAATATAACTTAATAATATAATATTTGTTTTAAAAACTATTTTATGTCAATTTTGACACTATTGGGTATTTTGTTTTTGATAATTTTATAACAAAATTATTACTTGGAAAAAAATTTATATAACTGGTCATAATATGTCATATTAACCTATAAAATTATTTTAATTCACAAAAAGTCTCAAATTATACTTTTTTATATTTATAATATCAATTATTTTAATATTTCATTAATTAGGTAATTACTGCATCACCATTATTTCATAGATAAATTAAATTATTTAATGTCTAAAAATTATAAATAAAATACCATTATGTAAGAAATATTTTTATATTTCTAATTAATATTTATAATCGAATTTATCTTATGTATAACTCTATATTAAAAATGTTTTGGTTATTAAACATTGATTTTAACTCTTTTATCTCTTCTTTGAATTAAATAATAATAAATGTCCTAATCTAATTCAAGTGTAACCAAATGATAATATTTAATTCATAAGGTTTTTTATGGTTGATATACACTTTTCCAATAGAATTAGTACATGTGTTAGGGTAATATTAATATCATTTTTACCCTTAATTACCCTATTTACTTTTAACCGTGGTAAATAAAAGTAAAATGTTACTATTAACCAAAAATTTTTATTATCTTATTGAACCATATTTTACTAATTTATATTAACCATGTCTCTTGTATTTTCAAAATTACATTCACAAAAGTGGTAAAATTAGATTTTATGTGAATTTCCAAATTCTCCTAGGAGGTGGGTAAAAACGGTGAAAAGTTCCATAAAATTTTTATATATTTAAAATTATTATAAAATAACTCTAATGAATTACATTGAACTTATATAGGTATTATGTATCAATTTTTACCTTAATTAAATTTAAATAAAATAAATAATTATTTAAATAAAAATTCGGTTTTAAACTATAACTCAGTTTTTTCACTATTGATCAAAAATTGATTTTTTCAGAAAAATACCAAAAATTAACCCTAAGCTAATTTTGATATTCCAAATACAAAAATTAAGTCCATTTTGAAAGATAAAATTTATAAAATTTCAAAAAGTGGGTATTACTATTCATAACGGCTAGTTTGATTGGTTGTGGTGTGTGTTAGAACTCGAAGTTGCGTATAACACACACTACTATATTATTCAAAGAGAAGCGTACCATGGAAGCTTGGGGTGTTACACTGATAACCTAGAAAAGTGATTTAGAGGTAAGGTGATATTTTTAGAAAACACATGATTGAGGGACATAACCTTAATATATTCCTGATGGTGATATAATATTTTTTATTTTTTTTGATAAATATATGATTTATTTTGATAAAATAAATTGGATAGTATTGTTGACCATGAAAATTGATTAGTGATTTTATGAAAGAGTGATTTATGTTATGTTTAAGGAGTTTATTACATTTTTTGATTTAGAAAATATATTGGATAGTTTGTCATTTGATTTTCGAAAAAATTATAGAGTTATATTTTGGAATCATATATATTTTTATTGAGGCTTTATGGTGATTTAGGTTATTATCATGTTTTAGGAGAATATATGATCAAGGTATTCACATGTTTGGTATGTGACATTAAGAGCTACTTTATTTATTTGGGGATTAATGTTAACTTGATTTTGGAACTTTTGTGACCTTTTTATATTTTTTTGGGTTTATAATTTGGTCATACATATTTTGGAGGAGTATTACAGTTAAATATTTATGGAATGGGTAATTTTAAACTTTGGGTGTTATATTGAGGTTTTAGAGATTGACATAGTATTTCACTATATGAAGATTTATTCATATTGGATAACTTGTGCTAAAAATTTTGTTTTTAGTAAATATTTAAAGACAAAAGGAATTTTTTTTCATTATTTTATGGATCTTATGATTCTTAAATAGGTAATTTTAGTTCTTTAGTCATAAAAAATTAATAATGTTCGAATATGGATGAAAATATATTGAAGATAATTAAAAAACACAACCAAAGGATGAAATTAAATTTATGGATTTGAAGAAATAAAGTAATTATATTTTCTCATATTCTATGGTAAAATAATTCCTTAAATGTTGGAAAAATTATCTTGAAAATAAAAATGTTTTCCTTTTTATAATTTTTTATAAGGAGTTGATGGTCATTTTCACCCCTTACTGATTTATGGTTTTGTGGTTATTAACTTTCTCATGACCATGTTCTCTATTACTCCCTATTTTTATTTGAACATTATAATTTTCCTTCATGTCCATATTTTTACTTCCTATTAATGTTCTACTTATTTAGGAATCTTATTATGTGTTATTTTAGGTAACCTTTATGTTTCCCACTTCCTCTTTTCAAATGATATTTTATTGTCCCATTGTAAAATGTGGGCTTTCAATAAAGTTGTTTTAAAATATTGAACCTTTTATTAAGAAGATTAAAATTATAAGGGAAAAATTTACTTATGTGGTGGGTATAATGTAACACCACTATAGTTTATAATATATTTTTATTTATATAAAATGCAAGTGTACGGCAGCTTTCTTTACATGCAACCCTGAGTCTATATGAGTCTCGATATTGTAAACTATTACAAGATAGCTATTAAATTGGTTGGTATGAATAATAATAAACACATTATGAAAAAATATTTATAATTTTTTTAAATAATTCAAATTCATTGATTAATTCATAATAAATAATTACGCAATTTTTAGTAAAATCAGTTTATGCTTCAAAAATGCATTTTCTTCAAAAATGTTTTTATTTCATTTTATATGAAAAACTTTATAATTAATTTTTATAATTTTTAGAGATTTTATTTAAGGAAATTAATATAGTTTTTGAAATCGTCATGTTAATATTATCTTAGGGTAAATTTTTAGGATTTTTCTAAAAATATTTATTTTTCAGTGAATAGTGAAAAATACCATTTTTTGTAAAAACTATCATTTAATTTCATGTTAAAGTAAATATTTGCTTTTAATTTGATATTAAAGTAACATAAATATTATTTAATTTTGAATAATATTATTAATTACATTATAATCATCATTATACATGATTTTGGTATAAGTTTTTTTTGGGCTTGAAAACACAATTTTCTAATTTTTTTTTTATACGCGCAATGTGTTTTTATCTTAATAAATAAAATTAATCACTATTTATTAATTTTTTTAATGAAATTTATATATTATATATTCAATAATATATTTTAACATTTTATAATGAAATTATTGTAAGTAAATTACGTTTTATGCTTAAAGATTCATTCTTCTAAAATGGGTTTTCGTTGCGAGTTGTGCACTTATTTAAAATTAAATTCTGCCACTTAAAGGAATTAAATCTAGTAAAATGGATTAAACATTTAGAATTATAAAAATTAATATAATATAATAGTATAAACTTAATTTTTATTCATAGTGAATATTAAAAATTGTAAAATTTTTCTACCATGGTTAATATTAAAACAGGTTTACTGGGTGGGGGGGTTAAACCAAAAGATAAGTGTAGTATTGTCACCCACATATATGTAATTATTATTATATGAATATATTTAAACCTTATTTTATCATACCTTTTAATCCATGTCTATTTTGAGCCACTTTCTCATGAAAGTGACCTTATATAATTGAAATCTTTTAAGAAGTTCCATTCGTGTCCCTCCCCACACTTTGAAAATGAAACCTATCCTCCTCCCTTATTCACACAAGTTGAAAATTATTGATCAGATATTACCTATTAAAAATATTTCATATAATCATTAACTTAATCATATATCTTATGGTGTTCTCTTAATACCAATCTTTCAAGGCTTAAGGTGTAAGCCAAAGGATGTCTCTCTCGAAGAGGTATAAATCTTAATTAAGCTATTTCAATTTTATTTCTTTTTACACATTATATAAAATTATTGTATCCATAAAAAATGATTAATCTAGTTTCATAAATATAAATACATATTATTATAATTATTATACAACCATTTAACACTTATTCTCAATCAAATGGGAGATGAAAGTATCGCTCGTGCGTACATGTGGACTACCGACTCTACTTAGTGATGCAATTCATTTTCCATCACCATATTTCATGGATGGTTATTATTATGGATTTAATATCTACATATTATACTTATGGAATAATTTTTCTTCTATAATTATCATATCATATCTACCTTTCTATCTTCTGATCCATTGGTAAACGATAATGTCTCTTGTGCGTGCATGTGGACTACCACCTCAATAAAGCGATGTGATTTTTTTATAAATAAAAATTTACTTGGATAGTAAAAAGGATATATTTATTAAAAATATATGATATTTATGATATAATAATTATTATATAAATGTGAATTATCATTTACCTTTCTTTCGTTCAGTCCATCAAAAAGTGGAAACATCACTCGTGTGTACCTACAGATTACCATCTCCATGAAGTGATGTAATTAATTCTTCATCACCACTTAATATGAATGGTTATAAATATATATAATGAGTATATATTATTTATATCATTATTAACATTATATATATGGAGTAACCATGTTCAAAATGTAAGGACTATAATTGCTGAACTAAAACATACTTAAAAAACAAAGTAGTTAACACCCGAAATAACAAATTTAATAGAGAACTATTAATAAAAAGTTTTAGAAGCGATATAAGTGTATAATATGTGATATTATATTTATTAATATTATTATTTTATAAAACTACAATAAATTTAAATTTATTATATAGGATGTTAGAGAGCTTACGAAGTAAGATGGACCAGAGGTGAGGGTTTCGTCTCAATTTATCTTCATTGTGACATGTTATAATGATATACACAAATTTATTATTTTTATGGTGTATATACTACCTAATAATTTATTTTTTTAATAATAAAATATTTAATTCAAGTTATCTATAGAACCATATGATTTTCAAGATTTGAATGACTTTCGTTTCAAAAATTACTAAAGCCACAAGGGTTCTTCATCTCAATTTTGTTTCATTGATACATGTTTGAAATTGTACACATATATTATTTTATGAGTTGTATCTAATTCACTATTTATATATTATATCCTTAATATCCTTATTTTCATGGTATTTAAAGTTTCATTTTAAGTTATTTATTTAATGGGTGTTATGATTTAAAAGTTACCACAACGGTAAGGGTTTAATGTTACAATATCATTTTTAAGGATTGTTTACACTTAAATATAATGATAATAAAAATATATGATATATCTGTCCTAAATATTATTAATTTTCTTATCCTATGGTTATTTTTGGAGATTTAATTCTTTCCTTTCATTTTCTCAACTTTAAGTACTCAAGAGGCTGAAAGAATGTTTTTAAAGAAAACTGATTTTTTCCCTTCAACTAAAAATATTTTCTTACATGTTTATATTTTCTTTAAAATGTTTCCAAGAATATTTTTACTATTCCAAAATATTATTTAAATTACTTTTTTACTATATTTAACTTTCCTTAACAAGGTTTCAAAGGAACCTTCTTATCAATTTCCAAAATTTGATACTTTTTGATTTTTAACAAAAATGTGAAAGGAATTTTTATTTTAACATAAACCACATGAATATATTTCCCTAAAATATTGAATACTATTTTATTTAAATATTTATTTATTATTTTCCTTTTTTTTTTCTTTTCAAATAATTTTTTCCTTAATATTTTTAGAAACTTTTAGATTCTAAATAAGTGTTTTCAAATAAAAATGGTATTTTACTCAATAAATGTTCTAGTGATATTTTAAAGGTATTTTTATCCATAAAAAACTCCATTGTTGTTTATTGTGATTTAATGGGGATATGATACAATGTTACCATCTCTATTCATTCTCTGAATGTTTTATGATTATGATGATTGAATGTTTTTGAAACTCCACAAGTTATGATTTGATGATATCATGAATGCTTTATGATCTTATGGCACACATGTATGGTTTTCATTATGTTATGGGTGATACTAGAATTATATTTCATTCCAATTAATTAGGTAAAGATGGATATCTCATGAGATAATAAGTTTTGAAATAGGTAGTAAATCCGATTCAGTAAGGGACTTTATCTAATAAGATAGTCTTGGGAGTGTCTACGACTAAGTAAATAATGGAATGATGAGTGAACCCAATCTACTATGATAGTCTTAGCAGTGATCATTGACTAAAAAATGATTTTCTATGCTTATGTGTATTCTAAAAACATATATCTTATGCTTATGATATGTTTTCATGGATCATGATTGATTATTGATGATTCCACACTCTTATGTATTATGCCTTTTAATTGAGAAAACTTTATGTAATATTTCATGATTATGATATATAAATTGATGGTTATAATTTTATATTGTTAAGATCATGTTGTCATACCATTTTCTTATCTTATGATCCCTTATTATCGTTGATTAATATCTATTATGTTTACCCTTACCAAGCATCTAAGCTCACCCTTTCTTATGTTTACCTTTTAAAAGTTATAGAGAAAGGTTTTAAGTATGTTATATATAATAAGGGCTCTCTTTGTGAAGAACTTAATGGGAAATATTGTAGAATGTTTATGTACCAATTGTTTATGTCCTTTGTGGTCCTGAAATGGATCATATTAATATGTAATGGATATTTCCAGTAATAAGATATATTATTTATGTATGAAAATTATGGCTCATTATAAGAGCAATGGAATAAAGTTTACCGGAAGAAGAATAAGCCTGATGTTCATGTACTCCAATGAAAGAAGAAGTTGCAATTGAATATTTATTAAATATTGTGGAAACTTTATAAAACCATGGTAGTCAATATAATTTTATGTTAGGAGACTTAGTGTGTGGGATTAATATTATGGGTTAAGGATAAAAAAATCCCACACCACTTTTAATTGATAATAATATTATTAGAAAAGAATCCATAACTTGATGGGAGTTGACATGTTAAAGAGTATGTTCTCACATTATGGTTGAACCTTGTAAAAATTCCCATGTGTTTTTTACTTTATATTATCTATATAAAATTAGGGGAAAATGGAGAAGGGAAAATTTTAAATATCCAAGCTTCCTAATTGACGAAATAGGTTCAATCAACTTAAAGGAAAAAATAAATTTAAGTTAAACTTAATCAGTACAATTCAGTTACACCCAATTAACCTCCCCTCTCAGGGTGACTACACGATCCTCTAGGACTCTTAGTTAGTATTAGATAATTGGTTATTTTTATTTGGATGTACAATTTTTTGTTCCCAATAATTTTCACTGATTTACATTATTTATAGGTTTCAAGAAGTTGAAGAAATATTTTCTCTAGAAGACAATAAAGTTAATCCTGATCTAAGGTTAACAAAAGACACTATAGTTAGTGGAATCATCTAAGTATCTACCAAGACATTTAATAAATAGAAGAGAAAATAAGTTCATTAGTATAAGGTAATCTCTTAAAATTAGTTGAAGAAGGATTCCTATTACCAGAAGGTAAATAGAGTGAAATTTGTACTGAAAAATCCATTATAATTACTTCTCTATAAGAATCATGTTCAAGTTGTGATGAGTTTGATTCTTTTGAATCTATTAATAAACTTTACACTTAAGTTAAGTAATATTTAAAGAACATACCTTGTGAAGTTTTACCTTATATATTTTCATTAATTAAGTGAATTTATAAATAAAAATCCCAAATTGAGAAGGAAACCAATGTAATAGAGGAAGTATTACTGAAGAAAATAATTAAATATACATCTCTCATTAAACTTGATGAAGTTAAGGAATAAATTTAATTACTTTAAAAAAATTCAACTTTGGGGAATAATAATTGAAGATTTGTTTTTATGAGAAATAAATATTTAAGAGAGTTTCAGAAAAAGTTTTCAATGCAACAAAAGATACAATTAAATTCAATAAATCTCAGTTAGAAATTAAATCTATAATAATACAAGTGATTAAAAATTATTTATAGAATGATAAGAAGTTTCATGAAGAAAATATTCAGAAGTTGACAGCCTAATGTGACTATAGAGTAAAATTTATTGAAGACCAGAAAAACACTTTAAATTTAAAGTGTCTTGAGTTTAAATTAATGTTGAGAAACATGAATCTACTCAAGTTGAATCTTTACATGAAGTTAAAATAAGGGCCACTACCAAAATTTTAAAGGAGAGAATTACTTATCAGAAGACTCAATCCAATGGTAGGAAGAATATTAAAGCATCAAATTTTACCTATTATGATAAGTTGAAGAAAAATATAAACCCATGATCTAATGAATTTTTATCCACTAATTATGATACTTTGAACAATGCAGGTTGCAGTTCTAGATGAATATAAGTGAAGAAAGATATAGAGAATCCCACCACTTTAGTGAATATGGAATAAATAGGTAAAGGAATAATATTCCCACAAGGTGTTCATAAGAAAAGAATTATAAAAGAACCCTCTATGAACCAAAATTAAACTCAACAGAAGAAAAGTATATTTATTTGAAACTACTGGTGTTGTGAAAAGTTTAGACATCATGGAATTGATTATTAGCAAAAAAAATTCATCTGTTGTAAAATAGAGAAGACCTATATTTAGTGGGAGTTAAAAGGAAGTTAATAGAAACTCAGATAAGATCAACCAAAGTTCACAAAATAAGGAAGATATTTTACATGAAAAATCAACTAAGGGGGAGATAATTTTATCATCTGATGACAAATTTGAAAAATGTTTTACAAAGGGGGAGAAACCTGAAATTTTATTCTTAAATGTTTTGATAAGTTTGTTAGGATATGCACATAAAACTAAGTTGAATTAAAATATAATGAATTTAAACCTAAAATAATATTTTATGAAAGTTAGAATCACTAGATAAATTTTATAGACACCTTCAATGTATGAGTTAATCACTCTTGTTTTCTAAACTGATTTTGGATTATGTAGGCTTAGAGTTAGTTGATTTTAGGCATATTTATTTAAGAAAATTTATGTTATAATTTTCTCAAAAACCCATGGTTTACATTCAATTCAACTGAAGAAAAGGGTAGAAGAAGAAAAAGTTTTAAGAAAGTTCCTCCCTCACCCTAAAATTTCTATAAAGGTGATTTAAATTACAATCATTAAGGGGGAGATAAAATTGATTCATTCTAGGAGAAGAATTGAATTTATTATCACTAAGGGGAATATAAATTCATTTAAATTAAATAAAAAATTGATATTGAAAATAAATCTAAGGTGGGGGGGATTTACGAGCCCATGGGATGATAATAATGAAGGTGTTTCATTAATGGTCAATGTATTAAATAAAATTTAATGAATATGTAAAATAAGCTTAATGAAGTTGAAGTTTCCTAATGGTGTTCTATAAGTACAATCATCATAAGTACAAAATTTGAAAGGAAAACTCATCATAAGTAGGAACACTAGTAATGAAGGAAATTGGATGTACCTACTACATATAGATGAAGGAGGAATTCATGGAAAAAATTATAACCAGAAGCATGCATATATATCATAATATTTATTATACTAATCTTCAAAGTAAAAATCAAGTGCTGATACAAAGACTACACCAAAAAAAATCCATGAAAATATGTGTAATAAATCTGAAAAATGCATGATAAAGAAGAAGATTAAGCTCTAAAGGATTTATATAAATCCAATAGAGAGTATGAATGAGAATTCATCAGAAGAATATAAAGTGGTAGATGATAATACAAGAATATAGTGGAAGATGGTGAAGTGCTCATGCGTGAATTGATTATGATGATTGTTCACTAAAAATAGTACAATTCCTGATGAAACTATTGGATGAAGACAACAGGAGTACATGGGATGTAAATAAGAGCATCTAATATATTATAAATATTATTAGAAGTTGTGGTTGTTAAAAGTTCCATAGTCAAAATAAAGTGAGTGTAGTAGACTTAAAGACTACCAGAAGCAATGAGAATATTTATTGATAAAAATTATAGAAGAAAATATGATGCAGTCACAAGAAGAAGAGGTGACATTTAAAGGAATCATAAGGAGAATTTTTTATGATGCAATACTCAAAATAGATGAAATTTAGTGGAAGCAGACAATAATTTATAGAGAAATTCATATATCAATTCGATGAGTTCAACAAACCTATAATTGGATGGGATCGATATGTTTATATGATGAGAATCTAGGTTTGATAATATAATTAACATGAATAGTCGAGATATGTGTTCTTGAGTCTACTATATGAAATGTATGTATATAGGATCTACATGTGATGAAACATACATATTGAAATGGTGGGGTTATTTTCACCTTCATCAAAGTTCACACATGATGAAACATTTAAATTGAAATATTTGGACCGATGTGTTTAGACTGAGATGTTTTTATTAACATGTTCACACAAAGATTTTTAGATGATGCTAACACATGTGATGATTATTTGAAGGGAAATAAGAAATGATAAGTGATGATTTAGAATTTTTAGAAGGAGTTCTATGATTTAAAGATGAATATTGAAAGTAGAATTCAAGTTACCAGAATAAGTACATGTCTAAAAGAGACTATTCTCATTATCCAAAGGAGATAAATAAGATACTTTAAAATGATATTTAAATCTAATTATTAGATTATTGTAAGATGAAGCTTGATTATATCATAATAACATGGATATTTTCACAACTAAATGTAAATATTCATATGAGTTTGGTCCTTGTGCGAATATAGTTGAATTTATAGGAGTGAGATGATCAGAATAATATGAGTTACAGTTTGTAGAAGAATAAGAAGAAGCTCTCACTATGTTTTTTCAATGAAAATACAGGTTTCTAAAATGAAAGTTAGACAATTATTATGAGATGTTATTTAAATATTTTTAAAATAAAAATATTTTACATGAAAAATGTATTCCCAGAAGATGTAGTAAAAAATAGAATGTGAAGAATCCTATAAGAATGGAAAGTGAAAATAATAATTAAATTTATAGAAATATGGGAATCCATTGGAATAATCACTAGAATAAGAATATGAGAAGCATCACTATTATTATTGTGCGAATTTGAATATTATTTTAAAGTGGCTGAAATCTATAAAAGAAGAGGATTATAAAGTGTGCATGAAAAGTTACTAAAACAAAGTATATGTTTGAAGCATCATTAGAAGTTTAAAAAGTTCTTATTTCAAATGAAAAGAGGAATCATACAAGTTTAAACTTTCATGAGAAATATTTAATATATAAAAAGATTAAAGATTTATTTTCCATAAGATTGAACATTATAGGGATTCAAAAGCAGTGATGTTGAGGTTTCCTTAATAATATAACTAAATTGGAAATATAATATAGGTATGAAGGAAGATCAGAAAGGAAGATATTATTGCATGAAAATTCATGTAGAAAGATAGATAATGTTTGAGTGATGTTGAGGAAAGTTGTGTCCAGGTGAGTTATGCAGAAAAAAGTTCATATAAACAAATGATTTAAATATATAGAATCAAATGCACCAGACAAATTTTAGGATCTTTTTATTAATGAAAAGTGAAAGAAATAATTATTCCAATTCTAATCTAGATAGTTGATGTTAAATATTCATGAAATAAAATTTTTAATTATATTAATGTTTTTTTGGAATATGTTAAATGCCAATTTTTTTACACCTAATGAATATTGTTGACTCTTGAATTTTATGATATTATTGAAGGCATTTAATGAAATATTTAAAAGTGAGAAAACATTGTAGTTTTAATATTTTAAAACACCAAATTTATTTAGGAGATTTGAGTGAATAAAATGATCCCAAATAATTCATAGAAATATTCTAATGATGAGAAGAAATATTTGAGTGAGGAATTTTCCGGACATATCTTTCAAGGAAGATATAGTTGAGTTGATGTTTTTGGGAAAAATATAATATCAAGTTCTAAAGAAACTTGATAATACCAAAATATACAGTTCTAAGGAAGAAAGTGAGAGTTTTATAATTAAGTTTACTAGAAGAAAAATAGACTATTGCTCAAGTACTCTAATAGAAGAAGAATTTGTAGTTGAAGTCCTATTCAAGATTTTGGAGACTTTGTAAAATGATATGAGTTATTATAATATGGAATTGTGATAGTTAGTGTGTGGGATTTAAAATGTGGGTTAAGGATAAAAACTTCCCACACCATGTGTAATTGATAATAATATTATTAATGGAGAATTCATGTCTCGATTAGATCCAACACAGTAAGAAGTAAGTTATTGTATTGAGGACAAACCTTGTAAAAACACTTATATATTGTTTACTTTACATTATATGTATAAAATTAATGAAAAATATTAGGTTGAATTATAAATATCCATACATCCTAACCAATTATAGATTTTTGATCAACCAAATGGAAGTAATAAATTTAATTTGAACTTAATCGGTAAAAGTTGGACACCCCAATTTTACACCCCTCTCAGGGTGACTTCACAATCCTCTAGGACTCTTAGTTTTCTTAGAGGAATGAGATGGATTTTTAAGAGAAAAATGGTATCTTTTTAAAATGTGATTTTAAAAATATAATGGGTATGAATTGTAATTTTAAAATGGAAAGTGGTGATTTGAGAGAGGGGTTTGAAATGTTATTTCAAAATGTAAATAGAGTTTTTTTAAAATATTGTTTTGAAAAAGTTTAGTCAAGGTCTTAGTGTTAGTGAGATATCACGTGATGCCTTTTGAAATGGGTTTAAAAGGGGTATCTAACTGAGTTTTCAAAGGAATAATTAAAGGGTTTGATTGAGTCGGTTTTGGTCAGTTTGACCTCATATGGGCAATGCCCCAGTTTTTAAAGTACAAGTGATTTTTTATATGCATATTTATGTGATTACCTTGTGTGTTAATTATTTCATGATGATTTATGTTATGAATGATGGTTTATGGGAGTTAATTTTAGAATCAAAATGGTGTGTTGATCTATATGGATGTAACATACCCCTTAGAGGGTAGAGATAGGTTTGAAGGACCCTAGCATATGATGAGGGGAGTTATGAATGAAATTATGTGTTATGGATAAGAGATGGAAATGTTATCCAAGAACCCATATAGGGTGTTTGGGATATGATTTGACCTATGTGAATTCTAAGGGTTTCCTGGTGATATGTTGACCACAAGAGTTTGTGTGTGGAAAATGGGCATCAATAATTTTTGGTGTCGTCTTAGAACCCAAAATATTCATGTGATCCTGAGATGGATATAGTGATGAGAATAGGTTATGCACTGAGAGGAAAACCCTTGTTTTGTGATATGGGTTTGCGGTAGATGTTCAACCCACATTATGATTCTATGAGATATTATAGGATGGATACACTACCCTTGAGACTTTATAATTGAATTATTTATAATGTGTGAAATGCCTTGGTGGTTACCTAAGATTTAGGAAATATGCATGATACTATTAGAATTCCTGGGTGATTTCATGGTATTTAGCCTTCAATACTATATAGAATTCATTGGGAAATTTGATTGGATTTAGATATTGTGATCAAATGGAATTCTATGAGAAATACCCTTGGATTTAGTTTGACACCTATTGTCAAGGTGGCCACTATTATCCTCAATATGAGATTACTTGATGGAGAGATATTCCCCTAAATAGTTTATGGAATTCCAAGATAGTTACCTAGGATTTAGATTTGATCCTTCCACCATTGGATTTCATAATACTACCTCCTAGGAATCAGTGTTTTCCCATGCTACTCATGGAATATCTAAGTTATTTCCTAGGATTCATCCATTGGGCCTGATACTGGTTGGCATGGTATGACACATGCTCAGATACAATTAAATATTATATGAAGCATGTATAGTCAAGGTTTGAGGTGGCCTAGTTATCATGTGATGAACCGATGTATATGTTTATTGTTCCATTATACTATGTTTTCAGGTAAGTGTATTGAACAAGCATAATTGAACCATATATATTTATTTCATGCACATCATCCACTTGATCACTTCAACACTCAATATTATTGAGGAATTGGGGATTTATTATTGGGTCGTTATAATCAGCCCTACCCACATACACAACATGGGTTTTAATGTATATTGGTATACCTTCATGTTGTCTCTCAAGCTGCAGTTACTACTTGGAGTTGGAGACATGGTATAATTTTAGAAGGTCATGGAAGCTGAATATTCACCAGGATTATTATTTGAATTGGGATGGAGGTTGATTTACTTTTCAATTATTATTTCACATGTGTACTAGCCAGTGTTCCATTATTTATATGTTATGAAATGTTTATTATATATTTCTCTATTAGGTATTTCTTCATTATGTAGATAGATTTAATAATTATTATTCTTGATTACGGGGGCCCATTTGGCTCTCTATTTTTTGTCTATAGATTTTTGGGATGTTTATTATATGAATGGGTCATGATAATTTTTAGTAGATTATGGCACAACCCCTGATATTTATTTTAGAGGGAACAATCTATCCATTAATGTTTTATGCCCTGTTCGCTTGTCAAAAGACTCTAGAATATGGGGAGGCCTTCCTAAGGTCTTATTGTGTCCCTACTCAGGAAACATTCTGGTGATTTGGGTCAGGTCATTACAAGTTTTACCAAACAAAGTGATTAAACCCTTCTTAAATTGAAGAACCCAACTAGTGATTCTGGTAATCAACACCATCAAAACTTCATGTGGAGTAATCTAACTGGAATTATCTTCATATAAAATCCTCCATTTAGTCAAATCCATTCCCCACATCAACTGGGTATGTCGATTGGCTATTCACCCTTTTAATGAAATCATAGGGTGTCTCCCTTACTATCCTTCCAATGAAGCTCCTTTTTATGGGATGATTCTTACTACAACACTGACACTTCCACCACAAACTTTAGTCTAGTGGAAGATGTCCTTCAGAATTTATCTTTCCATTAGACTTAATTTTGGTATCTTGAAATGGTTTCCAAACTTTAACTTAATAATCGACCACTTGGAATTTTTTTAAGGATTAAAGACTAAGTCCTTCTCCTAATTCTATATAGTCTTCCCTTGAGAATAAGTTAACTGGATACATGTTTCCCCACTATCTTCTAGTCATCCTAGTCATAATAAGGCAAAAACATCACCCTAATAATTTATGAGTAATGAACTTCATCAATATAACCAATAGATTTTTAGTGCCTTCAATATTTCATAAATCCATCACTCCATCCACCACTAGTTTTCAAATGAAGTGGTACTTCAAATAAATTCAATTCATCTGAGAATGAAACATCATATTTACAACTAAGTTTATTTTATTCTATGACTTATGGAATAAAACTCAAACTTCTTTCCTCCTCCTAAGATTCTCTATTAAACTATTCAACCAAACCATCTCCTTCTCTAATTCCTTTAGTGTAACATACTTCACTTATATTTTTTAGAGTGATACTACTAGTTGAAGTCCCAACATCCAAATAAATACCATTCTAATAAATTAAAACATGTATTCTAAATTTCTCTTCCATTAATATAAATCTCTACCAAAGTTAAAGTCTTCAAATACTTGAAATGACTCATCTATTCTGAATAAAGTTCCAAGTCTTTGGAACCTTTCATGTATCAAAGTATCCATTTAAATTCCTCCCAATTCTCACTCCCAAGGTTTAACATAAACTTGAGGAAAAATCCCACTAATTTTATAATTTCCTATAGATTATAAACTTAAAATACATATTTTTTTGAAAGACGATGCATATGGGACTTTTACCATGTACTAAACCTAAACTTCTATTCCAGATGACTTATCCTTGCTCAGTTTGAAGTGTCTAATTAGGGGTGTGTTCATTGGTTTTCTCCTATAATTTAAAATTATTCCATAACCTTCTATTTATAGTCGAACAAGGTTAGGTATAATCTATAAAAATTTTAGTCTCACATAATCCTTATTCCCAAAATTCATTTTTTCAGACTGAGTTCCTTCACCTTGAAGATTCTAGAAAAATCAACATTTAGTTCATCGATTATTTATTTCACTGGACCTTCTATTAGTATGTTATCCATAAAAAGAAAAATTATGATGAAACTCCCATCATTAAACATATTTTGGTAAGATATATGATCCACATTACTCCGAATAAACATTCATTCCATCATGAAATCATTTAATTTCTAATTCCAATTCCATGGTGCATGATTTAAATAATAAAGGATACATTTTAGTTTGAAAAAAATTCCCTAGTTCCATTAATATTTGAAACCAACTAGATTCACCATGGAAAATTCTTCATCTAAGTTCCCGTGAAGTAATGTTTTTGTAAGATCCCAGACTTCATGGAGGTATGTACTTGTTTAAACTTTGGTTTAAATCTCTTGTTTTTGGTTAATTAAGTGTTTACTAGGAGTTTTAGGGGCTTTAGGGGTGTTATGGGGGTTTGGGAAATAAAATAATGGAAAACCGGGCCAACCTATGAAAGGCATATGGTTGGCGCACAATTAAGAAAACCATGCAAGGTGGGAGTCTAAGCTGTGCAATTTTGGACAGTGGAATATCCCCTGGTTTTTCAAACCGTGTGGCCTTACCAGGTAACCACATGACCCAAATACCCTTATAAAGTGTCTTGCACATAGTTTTCACACATTTTTGGTAAACCATGTAGGTAAACCCTGTGCCCTTTAAAAGTTATAAAATTTACAGTTTTTCCATTATGAGATTTTAAATCCTCACATGATTTTCTCCCCTATTTCCTCATTTGCAACCCTAGTGATAAACTATAACCTTTAAGATCTTCCAAGGATCGTTCTACCTCATTTCTTGTCTATTTAGAGCACCATTGGTTGTAGATCAAAGCTTAGGGTAAGTATAATCCCCTCTTTTCTTCTCTTTTATGGATTATGGATTGTATCTTGGGAAATCTTCTTTAGAATCTCTAAAACCTTATTCCTCTGGTGGTTTCTAGGTTAAATATTAAAGGGTTTTTTGAATCAATATCTTAGGCCATGATTAGGAGTGCTTTATTCAATAGATTTTAGGTAGGTGGTATACAAGTTATATCCCATATTTTTCATATGGATTTGTGCATATTAGATTGTGTTATTGTTTCCAACTTGTTGTGGTTTGGGTTCATTAGTGAGATTTGGTAAAATGGGTTTCTAAATAAAAAATTTAACCCCTCATGATTACCATGGGATTTATTAAGTATTATTTATCCAATTTAGAGCCACCCATGGGGTACGCCGACATTCCGGAACTTGGGTAACACAAATGTTAAGTATAAAATTGTATTGTGATTGGGTAGATCCCTAAATTAACATGATGGTTGAGTAATTTTATGATTAATATGGGGAATTGATAGTTGCATCTATATTTGGATAATAGCTATGGGGTTTTTTTTTGGCTTAGCATAAAAAATGGGTTAAATGGGATTAATGGGAATGTGCCCAATGAATTGTGTTTGGTACTTTAAATTCATAAGTGGGTTAATACATGGGAAATAATGAATGGGTTATGTGATTTAACATATGGAAATTGTTGAATATGTTAAATGGGTTAATGTATGGGGACTAGTGAATATTCTTAGAGAGTTAGGCATAAGAAATGGGAATTGGTCTAAATGTCTATGTAATGTAAATGGTAAATGTGTTAATGGGTTATGGCATAATGTTAATTTACATGTTGATTGTTATGGTTGATGTTTCTATTAGCATTGATTATGTTTGGTTTTGATATAGTATATATGTGGAAAATGGATAAATAATCATGTGCACATGGCTTTGTAGAGTGGGGTATTGATATGAGGTTCTATGCCCATAGTTCGAGTTATACCAAGGATCTAAACTCCACCCAACAATGCCTAGATTAAAGAAGGGGACATATTTCTATTCCCCAAATGGTTGAAATTGATGAAACCAACTAGTTCTAGGCTTCAAGGTTAGTGATTTGTATATGTGATGATGTGGTTATCCCTAGTGAGATAGGGAAATTGACTCCCCCCCTCATGCATTGAGATTGATGAATATGCCTAATCCATTGAACATGTGATCAAAGTAAATTTTGTAATAAATATTTTATAAGGATTAAAAGTGGAAGTAATGCTAGGAATGAATTAAGTGAATCTTTTTAACTAATGGCACCCAAACTATCTTTTATTTACTCGTCCTTTATTTAGTACTTTCATGCACTATCTATTGACTGGCTATTTTTTAGACATCATTGGTGGTGAGATACTGAGTTATACTCACACCATACTGAGACCACCATTAGGTACCCAAGAATATTTCATGGTTTCAAGTTAGGACAAGGGAAACAACCCTATGCTATGGAGTTGAGTTGGGAATGGGACATGCATGGATGAGGTTCTAGACTTGGACTCAGGACCCATTTGTGGATTCAGTTTTTTTATTTATTTTGGGTTTATTTTTGAGCACATTTGGGTAATGTTATCATGACATACCATATTTATTATTAGTTTTGGTTTGCACTTAGTTTAGGGAGATGTTTTATTATGCATGTTATTGGTTATTGCATCTTGTTTTCATTATTTATATTTGTTATCTACTGTGGATTACTCTGGTAATGAGGGTATAGTATCCCCACATGACTTATCTAGACCCTCATTACTAGTCAGAAACCTCTGGTATATGGGGAGGCATGCTTGAGGTCATGTAGTGACCCATCACAGGGCACCGTTTAGTGGCTTCCGAGTCAGGGATGTTACAAAGTGGTATTAAAGGTGGTATTTTCTATGACTTACTATTTTAGGGTGGTAGATAGGATATTAGGAAAGTGTAAGACCTTGGTAATGAGCCCATTCTTGGGAGTATCTAACCCATGTATGAGGGAAAATCCAAGTCACCCAAGGTGGAAATTTTTGTTCTTGTTGTGCATTTTTACATTGATGATATTTCACCATTGGGTGATGTACTTATTGTATGATGTAATCATTTTATGATATTTTTCTCATGGAAGTAATGGAATGAGGATATGAATTCAGGAATTATTATAGGAACCTAGGTATATAAGTGGCATGCATCATGATAGGCATGCACAAGATGGGTGTGGAGGGTATGAATGGTAGAATGCATTTAACTTCCTTAGAAACTTGAAGAAAATGGTGTCTAATAATTTGATGCAAATGGGTAAAAAGGTAAATGAAGTGAAATAGTGGTTAAATAATTGGGTCTAATGAAGGGTTTAAAGTGATTTAAAATTTTTAATGTAACAAATTATTACATGGGATATGTACCTAGGAGGGAAGGTTTATGTTGTGAGTATGGAAATAGTTTTAAAATGTTGTCTAAGGTAAGGTTTGTGACCATGTGAGTTAGTTACCCCATGTTAACAATGTCCCATGATAGGGATAGTTGAGGGTAGTGTTTAGGATGTGTTTGATGACCCTTGGGATAGTGTATGAGAATGAGTTGTTTATGTCTAGAAAAGAGCCTTCTTTTATACAAACTGTGAGAGATTTATGTTATGTGTTTTAAAGATCATGTTTGGAATTATAGAGAAATGCTGTCACAAAGACATGTGCCGGTTGGGAGACAAGAGGATATTTCAAAAAATTATCCTCTAGTAGTGGATTAAGAGAAGATGGAAATGAAAGATAATATAGGGGATAAGTTCCATGAGAACCTTGATCACTTTATGCAAATGATGGAATGTGACCCAGGGTGGGTTGTGCTCAACATGTTTGTGATGACTAGGAAATTTCAGCTATAGCACCGTCTGAACTTTACCAAAGAGGGTGGAACAGAGGTATCCAAGTTCTAGATAGAGTAAATACATATGATTCATGACCATTTAGATACCCATTTTGAGAAATGAATCAAGTTGGAAGCCTATATGTTGAGAGGTCAGGAAAAACGTTGGTGGGATATCATAGTACATACCAAGCAAGCCGAAGGAATGTTATAGAAATATTTCTAGGAAATATTATTAGATCATTTTTATCCAGATACATTGATGCAAGATAAGGATATGGATTTTATGATTTTGACTCAAGGTGCAATACTGGTGATGGATTGTGCTATTTATTTCACCGATTTGCGACACTTCATTACAGCATTGACAGGAGACAAGGAAGCTGTGGAAAAATGTTTCCAGGATTAGACTAGACATGATATTAGGTATTAGATGAAAATATTACTTTTGAAAAGGTTTTTATAGGTATTGTATTAGGACCTTATCATAGAAGGTAACCTAAAGGGGGATTCAGGTAGTGGGCTTGTGGTACTAGTTGGACATGCAAGTGGTGTAGCTTCCGAGTGTAGGAAGAATAATTTTGGGAGTTTCCACTGGGGTGGAAATGCATAGATTAGTTATAAGAGAGGGTCATACTTTTAGGGTAGAGATCAAGTGTTCTGTTACCAGTGTGGCAGGCCGGGGCACATGTGCGGTCAGTGTCCCCGCCCACCAGTGGAGTGCCGGTCGTGTCACCGAGTAGGGAACACACAGAGTTTCTGTAGGAAAACTTGACAGCTATACATAGATGGAAGTTAGATATAGATGCCAAGTGTAGGTAGGGAGTTAGTTACCCCGTATCAAGAAGACATTTGGAGTTACAAAGGTTGTACTGGTAGGGGTGGTAGATGTGGCACTCTAGGGAGAGATCATCCATACCAACATAGTAGTGCGGTACTGGGTACTCAAAGCATAACCCAAGGAAGAGGGTCAGGCCAACTTCATATAGTTTAGTATACACCTAGAGGTGGTGAGGCTGGACCATCTATAGTTCTAGGTACAATTCTTGTAGCTTCCATGCTCTCTAGTGATTTATTTGACACAAATTCCACACATTCTTTTATTTATGCTCAATTTTTGGTTGTATTGGGATTAAATGTAGAATCTGTGTGTGGGGTTATGTCAATTGATACCCCTTTGGGGGTGTGATCTAAGGATATCAGACAATGTAAGGGTTGTTCTATTGAGTTTGGAAGGTACCATTTTCTGTGGGACTTGTTCATCCTTGAGATGTCAGGTTTTGACATGATTTTGGGTATGGATTTGTTGGTGTTGTATTAGGACCACATTGATTGTTACAAACATTGGTTAATGTTTATATCTATTGAGGAAGAAATTTATGTCCATCATGGTTAATGGGATGTTCAAGAAAATTGTGTAGGGCCAGTTAATCAACAGATGGGAGAACTCACATCCCAAGTGGCTTGTCTTATGTTAGAAGATAGAGGAGTTGAGAAACATGTCTTCCCTACCATGGTGGATTGGTTTGAGGATGTGTTTTATGAGGATTTATCAAGGCTTCCACTTAATAGGGATGTTTATTTTATGATAGAGTTTCTTCTAGGAGTGGATCCAGTTTCCATTCCACCATATAGGATGGCACCAACAGAACTCCAAGAGCTTAAGGATCAGTTGGAGGAGTTGGAGAGGAAAGGGTTCATTCATTCTATCATGTCACCTTGGGGATCTCCTATGTTGTTTTCTCATAAGGTTTATGGATCATTGAGGTTATATGTCTATTACAGGAATATGAATCAGATGAAAGTTAATAATATATACCCTCTTCCTTGAATTGATGATCTGTTTAACCAGTTGATAGGTGCATCAATGTTTTCTAATATCGATTTGAAATTGGGATATCACTAGATTAGGGTGAGGTCTTATGATATACCACAGACTACCTTCAGAAGAAGGTATGAGTTTTATGATTTTGTGGTGATGTCGTTCGGGTTGAACAATGCATCGACTGTGTTCATAGATTTAATGAATCAAATGTTTCACCCATATATGGATCAGTTCATAGTTGTATTCATTGATGACATCTTGGTGTACTCTAGAACTCATGATAATCATTCCCAACATCTTAACATCATCCCGAGTACACTAAGATAGAATAAACTATACACCAATATATCAAAATGTAATTTCTGGATTGATAAAGTTCTTTTCTTGGGTCACATTATCTACGAGGTAGGTGTGTCCATGGATCCAGAGAAAGTGAAGGTTGTTGTGTCTTGGGATCATCCCAAGAATATCTCTAACGTTCGGAGTTTTTTTGGATTATCTGGTTACTACTAAAGGTTCATTAAATATTTCTTTTATCTGGAAACACCAATCAAAAGCTTAACCAAGAAGGGAGTTAAGTTTGAATGGCCCGGGGCATGCGAGAATGCTTTTCAAGAGTTGAAGAAGTAGTTGATGATCACATTGATCCTAACCTTACTCGATCCAGGTAAGAGATACACCATGTTTTGTGATTAATCTGGTGTTAGAATTGAGGTAGTGTTGATGTAGGATGATCGATTTATAGAATATGGGTTAATAAAGTTGAGGCCTCATGAAATAAATTACCCTACTCATGATCTTGAGTTGGACACTATGGTTTATGCCTTAAAGTTTTGGAGGCATTACTTGTTGGGAGAGTGGTTCATGGTGTTTACCAATCACAAAAGTCTAAAGTATATCATTTCTCATTGTGATTTGAATATTTGACATCAAATATGGGTTGAATACATGCAGTATTTTGATTTCAAGTTTGTTTATACACTAGGAAAATGGAATGGTGTTGTAGATGCTCTGAGCTAAAAGACTCAGAATCAGGTGGTTTAGGAATCTAACTCTAAGTGGAGAACAATGTATTTGTTTACTAAGATGCACCTATAGGTATAGGATGGTCATTGTAAGATGACCCTTGTGCCCATAGTAGTTGAGTCCATGCTTTTGAGTTAGGTCAAGGAGAGTCAGCTTGAGGACCCGAAGTGTTTGCCTATAAAGGAAGCTCTTAAAGGTGGGTAGTTACCTTATGGTTGGGAAGTTGGTAATGATTGAATTTTCTGTGTTTGTGGATGAGTAGTTGTGCTAGTGTGTATGCGGGAAGAGTTGATTAGGGGGTTTCATGCATCAAAGTGGGTAGTGAATCTTGGTTTGAATAAGATGTATCATGATATTCATAAGCAATATTGGTGTCCAGGAATGAAGAAAGAGGTTGCGAGTTTTTTGGTGTGATGAATCACCTATCATCAATTAAAGTTTGAGAATCAGTTCCTAGGTGAGTTGTTAAAAAAAGTTCCTATTCTGGAATGGAAGTGAGATGATGCAATGATGGTTTTTGTAGTAAGTCTTCTGAGGATGCCTAAGAATAATGATGCAATTTGAGTAGTTGTGGATTGGCTAACAAAGGTGGATCATTTCTTGCTTATCCAAGAGACTTTAACTATTGATCAGTTGGGTGAGTTATTTGTTTGAGAGATAGTATGGTTTCATGGAGTACCGAGAACTATACTTTCATATCGAGATCCACGTTTCACATCGCGATTCTGGTAGGGACCTTAGAAGGCACTTGGTACTCATGTTTTTTTGAGTATGACTTTTCATCCACAAATGGACAGGTAGTTAGAGCATACAATTCAAGTGCTGGAAGACATTTTGAGGGCTTATGTCCTAGATTTCAGTGGTTTGTGGGAAAAACACTTGTCGATTGTTGAGTTTTCCTACAATAATAGTTCCCAAGATATGATTCAAATGGAACTGTTTGAGGCACTCTATGGGAGGACATGTATATCTTCATCGTGTTGGTTAGAAAATGGAGAGTTTGAGCTTTTGGTATGGAGTCTCATGCAGGATACCTCAATAAAGGTTCAATTGATTTGGAAATGCGTGGAAACAACTTAGAGTAGGCATAATTCATATACAGATCAACATCATAGACCTCTTGAGTTTATAGTGGGTGATAGTGTGTTTCTTCGTGTGTCACCAAGGTTGGGTCACCATTGAATTCAGAAGAAGGATAAGTTAGAACCCAAGTATCTGGGGTCATTTGAGACTATAGATATGATTGAACTGGTGGCTTACCGACTGGCTCTTCCACAATGGTATAGTGGTTTGCATAATGTTTTTCATGTTTTTCAACATTGGAAGTATCACCCTAATGTATATCATGTGGTTAATGTGAATATGTTTAACTTGAATCTAATACATCCTTTGAGTAGAATCTAGTTTGTATCATAGATCATAGTGAGAAAGTCATACGAGGCAAGACTGTGCCCTTGGTTCGAGTTTTATGGAAACATGGAAATGTTTAGGAAGAAATGGGGGAAAGGGAGTTGGATATGCGGGCCCAGTAGCCCAATATCTTCTATTTGGAAACTCAATGATGCTTGGGATCATGACTCAAGGGTGATCCATTATAAGGTGGGGAGGTTTTAAGATCCCTAACTTTGTGGAGGTATGTATTTGTTTAAACTTTGGTTTAAATCTCCTATTTTTGGTTAATAAAGTGTTTCTCGAGAGTTTGAGGGGCATCATGGGTGTTTTGGGGGTTTGAGACATGAAATAATGGAAAATTGGGACATCCTATGTAAGGTGAATAGTTGGAGCATGATTAAAAAACCATGTAAGTTGGGATGCCAAGTCATACAATTTTGGACAGTGGGAAATCACACAGTTGTCTCACAATTAAGCAAACTATGCAAGGTGGGAGGCCAAGCCATGAAATTTTGTATAGTGGAATATCACATAGTTGGCATATGGTTTCTAAAACCATATGGTCATCCTAGGTAATTATACGACTCAAACCCCCTTAGATAGTGTCTTGCACACAGTTTGGTAAACCATGTGGGTAAATCGTACACCCCTTTAAAAGTTGGAAAGTTTACAATTTTTCTATTACATAATTTTTAATCCTCACCCGATTTTCTCCCCCATTGCCTCCCTTGCAACCCTATTTATTAACTAGAACCTTTAAGATATTTTAAAGATCAATATTCCTCATTTCTTGTTTGTTTGGACCACTATTGGCTACATACCAAAGCTCTAGGTAATTCTAATCCCCACCTTTCTTCTCTTTAACAGATTAAGGTTTATATCTTGGGAAATCATCTTCTTAAGCTCTAAAACATTATTCCTCTGGTGGTTTCTAGGTTAAGTATTAAAGGGGTGTTTGAATACAGATCTAAGGCCACAATTAAGAGTGTGTTCATCAATGTATTTGAGGTAGGTGGTCTACAAGTTATATCCTATAGTTTTCATATGGATATGTGCTTATAAGATTGTGTTCTTGTTTCCCCCTTGTTGTGGTTTCCATTCTATTAGTGATATTTGGTAAAATAGGTGTCTAAATGACACATTTAAACCATCATGATTCCCATAGGATTGATTGAGGATGATTTGACCAATTTAGGTCCACCCATAGGGTGTGCCGACCTTCCTGAACTTGGGTAACGAAAATGATAAGTATGAAATTGTATTGTGATTAGGTAGAGTCCAAAATAAACATTATGGTAGGGTAATTTGACGATTAATATGAGATATGTATAGTTAAATATATATGTGGATAATGGATAAGTGATTTTTTGTCTTGGCATGAAAAATATGTTAAATGAGATTAATGGGAATGTGCTAAATGAATTGTGTTTGGTACTTGAAATGTATAAGTGAGTTAATACATGGGAAATGATAAATGGTTCATGTGATTTAACATATGGTAATGGTTGAATATGTGAAATGGGTTAATGTATGGGGACTAGTGAATATGATTATAGAGTTAAGCATAAGAAATGGGAATTTGGATAAATGTCTATGTAATGTAAATGGTCAATGTGTTAATGGGTTATAGCATAATGTTAATTCCCATGTTGATTATTATGGTTTATGTTTATATTGGTATTGGTTATGTTTGGTTGTGATACGATATATGTGTGGTGAATTAATAAATAAACATGTGCACATGGCTTGGTAGAGTGGGGTATTTACATGAGGTTCTATGCCCATGGGTCGAGTTAGACTAAGGCTCTAAATTTCACCCCACAATGCATAGATTAGGGAAGGGGATGGAGTTCTATTCCCCTAATGGTTTCATTCGATGAAACCACCTAGACTGATAATTCAAGGTGAGTGTGTTGTATATGTGATGATGTGGTTGTCCCTAGTGGGATAGAGAACTTGACTTTATCCTCTTATGCATTGAGATTGATGAATATTCATAATCTGTTGAACATGTGATGAAAGTAAATTAAGTAATGAATATGGTATAAGGATTGAAATTGGAAATAATGCTAGGAATGACTTAAGTGAATCTTGTTAAATAATAGCACCCGAACAGTCTTTTATTTACTTTTCCTTTATTTAGTACTTGCATGAACTATCTATTGACTGAATATTTTGTCGACACCATTGGTGGTGGCCTACTAAGTTGTACTCATACCCTTATCAGACCGCCATTGGGTACCCAAATATATTTCATGGTTGTAGGTCAGGACAAGGGAAAAGGACCTATGATAAGGAGTTTATTTAGACATGGGACATGCACGGATGAGGTTTTGGACTTGGAGTTGGGAACCATTTGGGTATTTAAATATTGTATTTATTTTGGGTTTATTTTCCATTACATTTGGGCACTGCTATCATGATACCATATTTATTGTTGGTTGTGGTTTTTACCTAGTTTTGGGAGATTTTTGATTATGCATGTTATTAGTTATTGAATATTTTTACCATTATTTATATTTTTTATATGATGTGTATTACTCTGGTAAAGAGGGTATAGTCTCCCTAAGTGACTTATCTAGACCCACACTGCTAGTCAGAAACCTTTGGTGTATGGGGAGGCATACTTGAGGTCATGTGGCGACCCAGCATGGGGCACCATTTAGTGGATTTCCAGTCGGGGATGTTATAATTGTATTCACATCCAACTACTCTAGATAAATACCTTATGATATAATAAAACTTAAAATTGTACAAATAGTGTTTTGTTTCACTAGTGATGAAATTTTTTTGGATAAGTAAACTTATTCAATATAACACCCCTATATTTTAAAATACGAACATCATATTCGATAGCATGTATGACACACAACACTAAGCGTAGAAAAGAATATAAAATTATAATAATTTATGATATATTTAATATTTTAAATAAATTAAATAAATTATATAGCATTCAAGGCCTTAAACACTGATTTTATCTCATGATACAAATAACAAAAATTTTCTTCGATAGCTTATGTTACACGCAAGATCATGTTTTACCGAACAATAATATACTATTAATGTTGTTATTTAATATGATAATTATAACCTAACTATTATAATTTAGAGTATTAAAATGATTAACTAAAATATAAAAACATATATTTTACACACACTTATTAGTTATCAATTTATTATAAATAATAATATTAATCATTTAAAAGAAAAAGAAATGTTTTCAGAGAAACTGTATTTTCCTAATAGATGGTTTACTCACGCTTGACATACATAAAATAAAATTAGTTTTTAAAAATTTTAGAAAATTAATTTGACAATATAAAATCCATTTTTTAAATCTTAATATCAAAATTATCTTAGGGTGACTTTTTGGGATTTTTCTGAGAAGTTTCATTTTTTATGAATACTGAAAAATACGAGATTTTAATTAAAAACTGTCTTTTCATATAAATAATTTATAATGTTAAATTATATTTTTTATTGGGTTTAAAGTAAAAATAGTTCAATTATACATATATTAATTCATTTTAGTCCATTTAAATCATTTTCATATTTAATTTTCATATAAAAACCCTATAAAGTTTTGAATATTTTCACTTTAAAAACCTGCTTTCTTGTCACGTATGCAGGATTAATTTTAAATTAAATTATGTAAATTATGTGAATTGAATTTTTAAAAATGGATTAAATATTTTAAATAATAATATTTTATATTATATAATAAGTTCAACTTAATTTTTGACCATAATGATTAATGAAAACAGTTAAAATTAATTATAGTGATTAAGGTAAAAATGAGTTTACTTAGTGGCTAAACTTAGAATATAAGGTGTAAAAATGATCCAAAACTTGTACAAAAACACATTTTATAGAAATATTTAAACCTTATACCTTATATTATAGATAATTTATCATTATTTGTTCCTATTTACATGCAAAAACATTGGTGAAATTCACTCTTTCAAAAAATTACACATGTGGCACTCACCCCACTTATAAATGGACACCCCCTATCCTCCTCTTTTCAATCCTTAAAAAACAATTGGTTTGGAAAATACCTGAAAAAATCACTTATAAAATTTCCTACCCTCATCATATAATTCTTATATTGGGCATAAATACAACCTAGGAAGTATTTAGTGCAAACCTAAAGAGGATACCCGAAGAAGAGGTAATGTTCTTCAAGGAGCGTCTTGATTTTAATTCTTTTTCCACCTCATTAAATTTTTATTATACCATGATGATATAATATCCTAAGTATATTAAATATATTTTTATATTTTTTTATAATAGTTTAATGACCTAAAAACATATCCACTTCCATCAAATGGGTTACGAAATAATCGTTCGTGTGTATGGAGGACTACCGCCTCATGAACTAATGTTGTTATTTTTTCCATTTCCACCTATAAAAATTGGGTATAATGATGAATATAAAGTATATATATGATATTTATAACATATTTATACCTATGGAGTCACTATATCCTATATATCATTTTACCTTCTATTTCATAGGAGATATGATAACATCGCTCATGTGTACAACAGACTATCGCCTCATGAAGCAATGCGATTTATTATTCACTAACGCTTTACATGGAAGGTGATAAAGATAAATTTAATAATTATTTGTGATATAAATGATATAATTATGATATTAATGACACATTTATCATTCTTTAAATATAATATATAACATTTTATTTATTTCTTTTTTCACTCATGTAAAGATGATAACATTGTTCATGTACATGTGGACTACCGCCTTCATGAAGCAATACAACTCTCTTTTCATAACCACACCACATGGATGATATATATACATATATAATATTATATTAATGATATTATGATAAAATTTTAAAGGTAAAATATTATTTACCACTCTTCCATAATGATCGGTGAAAAGTGAAAATGTAACTCATGTGTATGCATGGACTACCGTCTCCATGATCCTAACGTACATCATTTTTCATAACCATCATTAATTATTGGTTTTAAAAGTAAAATTTATTTAAAATATTATATTTATTTCATGATTATTATATTTTATATGATATAAATATATAATATTCATAAGAACCAGATCTTTCATGATGAAAACATGCATGAGAGAACATGACAATTAACACATGAAATAATGAAAATAATAAAATATTATTAATGAATGGGTAATAAGATGTTATAAAAGGATTATATACAATATTATAAATATTAATATAGTTCTAGAATAATTTAATAACATGTTTTAAACCACTATACAAGAGGTTAAATCACGCTCAACCAAAAGGAAGCACAAAGTAAGGGATTTCGTCTCAATTTCATTTCATTGAGGCATATTGTAATGTATACACCTAATTTCATTTATATGGTGTATATAATTACCCTATGTCATGTAATATCATAAATAATTCATTATTAATGGTACTTTAAGTTTCAATATTAATTATTTCATCTAGGGGTATTTTAATTAAAAGTTACCAAAAAGTAAAGAATTACATAACTCAATTTCTTTTAGTTGGGTTATATTATTTCTTCATTATCATTAATATTATAATATTATGTGTATAATGAAATTTGATTATCTTATTTTTTTCCACTTATTTTATTTTTATTTAATGTTGATAAACATAATTGATTCATTTGTTGATTCCCACTTCAATTTTATGATCGTTGTAAGGGTTTACCTCACAATCTCATTTTATGCTAGTTTGTTTACAATTGAATTTCCATTGAAGAAAATTATATGATAATTATTTAATAAAACCTTTAATTTATTCACCTATGGTTATTAATGATATTTTTCAATTAATAGTACCATTTTACCACTATTTGGTACTTAAACTACTATATAAAATGTTCTTGATAAAATTCGACTTCATTTCTCTCTTCAGTCGAAAATATGTTTTCTTTTAAAAACATGTTTTCTAATTTTTTTTTTAAAAAATGTTTTAACCTTTTAAAAATTATTTATCAAAGGTATTTTCACCTATTTCACCCTTTAAAAAATGTTTTCAAAGGAATATTATGTCTCTTTAAAAACAATTTCTGTTTGGATTTTACAAAAAATGTGAAAGGAATCTTATTTTCGTTTTTTAAACAAGGTACTTTCATAACCTTTTTATAGTATAAAAGGAATATTATTTTCAAATTTTAAAACATGTAAAAATTTACCTTCCATAATTATGGTCCTTTCTTTGATGCTTCCTTTACATTTTTACAAGGATATTTTTAAAGAAAATGTTTTTAAAAGTGATTTTGAAATAAAAGGATTGTCAAAATATTTTTTAGAATGAAAAGGATATTTTCTTCAAGAATATTTTTAAAGATTTTTTATGGTATTTATATTCATAAATGAAAATAACCCTTCATTATTACTCTAGAGGGTAAAAATTTTATTGATACCATACTTATTCTTTATCTAGATGTTTTATGATAATTTTTAGCAAGGTTAATGTTGAAATTTCCTTTCTTACTTCATTTTTGTGGTCATTAACTTTTCCCTAAATATCCTAATTATTTATCACGGATATGATTATTTCCTAAACCATATTCCATTTTTACATACAATGTTTACTTGGAATGTTATTTGACTAATTAGGGAAATATTGAAAAATCTAAATTCTTTAGTAAATACAAATACTTGATGATAAGACACATTTTTTTTATGAATTAAATTGACTATTTAATATATAATGAATTCTTTGGATAGATATGACATAGATGGGGCCTGATTATAGATATCCCCTCAATGCATTGGTAGTCTCATGAGACAAATAAATTGTAAAGCCTTAGTCAAGTGGAATTTTACCTAATATGTTTTAAACCGTCTCATGAAATGTCTTGAAAGTAAAGGTATCATGTACTTGTGAAACATGACATAAAATAATTAAGAATTTCCTTAATTCATTATTCAGTTATTACTATCCAAGATATTTTCACTATGAAATTATCTCTGGATGAATTTCATTATTAGTTATTGATTAAATGGAATGTGTTTTCAGTTATTTACCTTTCCATATTGATTATTCCTTATCTATTCATGTAGTTAAGTTATTTAAATAGAATGCATGTTCAGTTATTACCTTTCCATATTGATTATTATTATTGATTCCTGATTTATTCTATTGTACTTAACCATAAATGAGAATTTGATATCACCCTTACTTTGTTTCCTTTCCTAAGGATTCCATTAAGTTTACTATGATTAATATGTATGGATATGATAGATGGAATAATATTATTATTTAAAGAAAAAAACTATGTTGTAATTATTTTATTCAAATGTAATATGTGAATCATGTATGTATCAAGTTTACCACGACTACTAAACTATTTGATCCTTTAGGATGTGATTCCATGTATCTTATTCCAATTTAATGGTAGTAGTCATCAAATCCGAGCTACTAGGGTTAGGGTTTCTACAGTTGGCATCATAGAAAGTTTAATAGAAACCTTGGGTACTAGATTTAGGAAAACATTGATTAAGGAATATAACCTACGATATAATTTTATGATTAGTATAAAAGATCATCCTAATGTTTTAGTAAAGTTGATATTATATGTATTTTCTTGGAAATACATACCTGTATAGATACTAAAAGTGGACATGGTTCTGACATATATGTACCTAGGGATAATAACTTCGAAAAGGGTACATCAGGCTTAACTTGAGCATTACCTGTTATATGAAAACGAGCCTTACTATGCACATAGTTTTACACTCCTAGGGGATATTCTTAGGATAATTCATATTTTATTTACAAACAATTATAAAGGATTTAAAAAGATGATGACAATGAATAAATTAGGTTAAACCTAATATGTCTTAGATTGAAAATAAGGTTTTATGATTTAGAAATCCTAAAAATGATTATATGTTTTTTTTCATTATGATTATTATTTACTACACTATGATTTTTGGTTTTAGTCAATGGTTGGAACCAAAAGGAATCATGTTAACATTGATTATGAAGAACCAGGTGGTGTCTATGGGAAACTAAATGGGATTATGATAGAAGTAAAATATATCATGTTTATGCTGAATCAGTTTTCCTAAAATATGATTAACAACATATATCTTAAACAATTCCTAGATCACCAAAGAAGAGAAGTATAGAAGTTTCTAAGAACTCAAGTGGTAGAGACCATTGAGGAAATAAGGATAAATTTCCATCATGTTAGGAATGTAGAAAGAGACATCTAGGAAAGTGTCTCAAAGGATCAAGAAAATGATTTATGTGTGGAAAAGAAGGACATAAAGAAAATAATTGATGAGAAAAAAATTAATAGTATGATGAAAGGAAATAAATATCATCCTTAGGATACATTTATAGTTTATTGTCTTTAATGTGGGGAACCTAAGCATTACCTGAGTCAATTAACTCTTCTAAATGGTAATCCTTAGATCATGGAAGGACCTAATTAATAATTAAATAGATTAATTATTTATGTATTATTATTAAAAATTAAATTTTTGAAGAATTTTATCAATGGTATTTTTGTTATAAGAATCATGAAACATCTTTAGATTATGTTATAATCATAAATGTATTAATTAACTTAAGAGTTATGGATAAAATCATGGGTTAATGAATTTAAGATTGATCATAAGTTCAGAGTCATAAACAACTCTTTTTTAGGTTCTATGTGATGGGAGTCTACCAATATTAAGGAAATTTTGGTAAAATTTATGGCAAGTATATGTTTTAGTGAAAAATTTATTTAAGGAATTATGCCTTTGCATTTTATGTACATAAATTTAAAGGTATTGATAATCTTTAGGGTTGATATGATCACTAATGACATTGTAATAATAGTCAGATAAGATTATTATACTTTATAAAAAAATAATTTTCATTGAAAACCACAATAAATGGTTATTTAATGATTAAATTGATTTAAAGTATGTGCATCATATTTTTTGGGAAATTTATAGGAATTATATTAATATAGTTTATAAAAATAACAACCTGTATGTGGGGTGAAAACCCATCGCACTCAGAAAGGCCATGAGGCTTGAATCTATGACTGAATAATGATAAGGGTTTTACATCTACCACTGGACTATGTGATGTCCTAGTTAATATGTCACTGTTTTTAGTTAAATAATTTTATGAATAAATATTAACGATGAACAAGTAGTGTTACTTTTGAGTTTTAGATATTAATTTATTATATTGGATAACTTTTTCTAAACATATTGGTTTTGGAAAATAGTTATAGATAGATGGAAATAATTTTAACTCTTTATAGATCTTATGATTCATTAAAAGTAAATTTTAGTGCTTCAATCATAAAAAAATCATTATTTTGATATTCATTTTTTAAAGTAAGGGATGAACTAGAAATTGATCAAAGCACAACCAAAGGATGAAATCATGTTTATAAGATAGAAATATATCAATTAAATTTCCTTTTATTATTATGTAGTAAAATAATTACTTGACATTAGGAAAATTATATTGAAGCAAAAAATTTATCCCAGTACCTTCATTTATGTTGAATTGATGGCCTTTTAAATCATCATAGATTTATGGATTTGAGGACCTAAAATGTCCATTGATCATTAAATTTCTTATTATCAATGACATAAATTACTCTCTAAAAATATTTAAACTTTTCCTCCATGTTCAAATCTTCACTTTCCACCAATTTTCTTCTACTTATAAACCTAGATATGTTTTATTTCATACAAACTTTTTACTTCCCTATCTCCCTTCTTAGGGGGATATTTTATTAACCCTTTAAAGATGTGGATTTTTCAAAAATGGTATTTATAAATTTTAAAAACTTGATTTCCATGATAAAGTTTAAATTTTTAGGACTCAATTTATTTAAGGTGGGGATAATGTAACACCATGATATTTTAAAATATGAACATCATATTCAATAGCTTGTATGACATGAAATAGTAAGGGTAGAAAGGAATATAACATCCCAATAATTCATGGTATATTTACTATTTTAAATAAATTAAATACATTATATATAATTTATTTCACATAACATGATTTTATCTTATGTTATATGCAACACCAAGTTTCTTCAATAGCTTTTATTATACACAAGATTGAGTTTTACCAAAAAAAAAAATATTATTAGTATCGTTATTTAAAATGATAATTATCACCTAGCCATTAGAATGGTGGGTATGAATAGGATTAAATAAATTATGAAAATATACATTTAAAATAAATTTATTTGTTATATATTGATTGTAAATAATAATTAGAATCATTTAAAAGAAAAATAAATGTTTTAAGATAAACTGTATTTTCCTAAAAGATGATTTGGCCACGCTTGACGCACATAATTTAAAATTAATTTTTAATTTTTTTTAAAAATTAATTTGAAAAAATAAACTCTATTTTTTTAAATCATAATATTAAAATTATATTAGGGTGAATTTTTGGTATTTTTCTGAGAAGTTTTATTTTTGATGAATAGTGAAAAATACCAGATTTTAATTGAAAACTTCCTTTTCATCTAAAAAATTTATAATGTTAAATTATATTTTGAATTTATTTTAAAGAAAAAATATTTCAATTATAAATATTTTAATCCAATTTAGGCCGTTTGAATCATTTTCATATTTAATTTTAATATAAAAATATTGTAAACTTTCAAACATATTCACTTTAAAACCCCTATTTCTCATCATGTTTGCAGGTTTAATTTTAAATTAAATTCTGCCACTTATATGAATTTAATTTGGAAAAATTGACTCTATATTTTGAATTATCATAATTTATATTATCTAATAATTTAATATTAATTTTTTATCTTAATGATTAGTGAAAAAAATTAAAATTAATTACAATGATTAAGGTAAAAATGAGTTTACGTAGTGGTTAAACTTAGAATATAAGGTGTAAGAATGAAAACAACTTTTACAAGGCCCATTTTATGGATATATTTTGACCTTATACATTATATTTTTGATAATGTACCACTATTGGGGCCTGGTGGCATGAAAAAAATGTGGGTGAAATTCACTCTTTCAAAAAATTACAAGTGTGTCACTCACCCCACTTTTAAAAGGCCACCACTCTCCTCCTCTCTTAACACCTTAAAAACCAATTTATTCAAACAATAACTACCCAAATAACTTAAAAAATTTCCTTACCTTATACTACAATCATTATATTGGGCATAAATTCAATTGATTAAGGATTTAGTGCAAACCTAAGGACGATACTCGAAGAAGAGGTAATGTTATCCAACGAGCATCTTTATTTTACTTCATTCTCTAAATCCTTTAATTTTTATTATACCATGATTATATAATATAATAATTATATTAAATATAATTGTATGTATTAATAACAATTTAATGACCTAAAAATATCTCCACTTCCATCAAATGGGTTACAAAATCATCATTCTTGTGTACGGTGGACTACTGCCTCGCAAACCGATGTCGTTCATTTTTCCATTTCCACCTATCAAGGTTGGGTATAATGATGGATATAAAGTATATATATTATATTTATAACATATTTATGTATATGCATTAACTATATCATATATATCTTTTTACCTTCCATTCTGTAGGAGATACGATAACATTGTTTGTGTGTACGACAAACTACCGCCTCACATAGCGATGTGGTTTCTTATTTCACCAACACTTCACATAGAAGTTGATAAAGATAAATTTAATGATTATATATGATATAAATGAAATAATTATGATATTAATTAAATATTTATCATTCTATAATGTTAATATATATCATTTTCTTTCTTTCCTTTTCACTCACGTAAAACTGATAACATTGTTCATGTACATGTGGATTATCGCCTTCACAAAGCGATGTGACTCTATTTTTATCTCCATAACACATGTATGATATATATAAGTATATAATATAATATTAATTATATTATTATAATTCTAGAAAGTTAAAATATTACTTACCTCCTATCCATAACAATCAGTGAAAAATGGGAACATTACTTATACGCATGTATGACCTACTATCTCCATGATCACAACATACTTATTTTTTCATAATAATCATTCATGATTGGTTTTAAAAGTAAAGTTTATGTAAAATTATGATAATTATGCAATTATTATTATCATGAAGATGATTTAACTATATAATATTCATAAGAACCAGATATTTCATGATGAAAACATACATGAGAGAACAAGATAATTAACATCCGAAATAATAAAAATAAAGAAAGATTATTAATGAATGTTTAATGAGATGTTATAAAAAGATTATATATGATATTATAAATATTAATATGGTTCTTTAATAAGTTAATAACATGTTTAAAACCACTATACAAGAGTTTAAAGCATGTTCAATCAAAATGAAGCATAATGGAAGAGATTTCATCTTAATTTCATTTCATTGAGGTATATTGTAATGTATGATCTTAATTTACTTTATTTGGTGTATATAATTCCCCTTTTAAATTTAATATCATTAATAATTAATTATTAATGGTATTTTAATTTTCAATTTGAATAATTTCATCTAAGTGGATTTGAATTAAAAGTTACCAAGTGGTAAAGAATTGCATAACTCAATTTCATTTTATTATCTTATATTATTTCCTCATTATCGTTAATATTATAAGATTATGTGTGTAATGAATTTTTATTATCTTATGTTGTATTTAAAATTTTCAATGTGGATTTACATTTGATACACATATTCAATTAATTGGTTGATTATCACTTTAATGTTATGATCTTTGCAAGAGTTTACCTCACAATCTCATTTTATTCGGAATTGTTTACAATTGAATTTACATTAAAGGAAATTATTTTATAATTAATTAATAAACCCTTTAATTTTATATTACTATATTTATTAATTATATTTTTTATGCAATAATACCATTTTCACACTCTTTGGTACTTAAAATGTTATGTAAAATGTTATTAATAAAATCCGACTTCATTTCTCTCTTCGGTTGGAAATACTTTTTCTTCCAAAACCATGTTTTCTAAAAATATTTAAAAAAATATTTTAACATTTTAAAAATTATTTATAAAATGAATCTTCACCCATTTTTACTCTTTAAAAAATATTTCAAAGTAATTTTATATTGTTTCCAAAACAATTCCTGTTTGGATTTTATTGAAAATGTGAAAGGAATCTTTTTGTCATTTTCTGAAAAAAAGAACTTTACTAACATTTTTACAATGAAAAAGAAATTTTCTTTTTAAATTTTATGAAATATATATAATTAACCACAATCATGATCATCATTTATTTTATGCTTTATTTTCATGTTTATGAGGTTATTTTTAAATAAAATGTTTTTAAAAGTGATTTTCAAAGAAAAGGATTTTCAAAAATGTTTTACAAAATGAAAAGGATATTTTCCTCAAGAATATTTTTAAAGGTATTTTCATGTTATTTATATTCATAAATTAGAAAACCCTTCATCATTACTTTAGAGGGTAAAATTTTTATTTAAACCATCCTTTTTCTTTCTTTGGATGGTTTATAATCATTTCGACCAAGGATAGTATCAACATTCCCTTCTTTAATTTTTATAGTCATTAAATTTCCCCTAAATATACACATTATTTATCATATATATGACTATTTCTAAAACCACATTCCATTTTTACATAACATATTTACTTTTATGTTATTTTATCAATTGGGGAAATATTGATAAATCCATATTCTTTACTCAATACAGATACTTGATGATAAGAAACATTATATATGAATTAAATAGATTATTTGATATATGAGGAATGCTTTGGACATTTATGATATGGGTGGGGCCTGGTTATAGATATCCACTCTATGCATTGGTAGTCTCATGGGATGAATCAGTTGGCTAGACTTAGTTAAGTGAGTTTTTACCCAGTATGTTTTAAACCGTATTGTGAATGGTATTGATGGTAAAGGTATAATCTACATGGGAAACATGGAATTTGATAATTAAGAATTTACTTAATTTAGTATTTGGTTATTAATATCCGGGTTATTTTCACTATTATTATGAACTGGTTCTAGGATTCCATCCAACCTGACACCCAACCTGACCCATGGTAAGGCCCAAATGACATTCTTAATCCCCATGGATTAGAAACTAGTTCCTAGGTATTGAGTAACACCTGTAGGAATGGTTTATACCATCAAGTACAACCATAAAAAACCCACATAAATCATACATCACATCATATCTAACATTTACAGAATAGAATATCAAAATAAAGCACTATAACTTGATTTAAACATTTGAAATCACAACTAAATACCAAATAAAAAATAAGGAGGGGAAACAATGAGATAAAAAAACTCCATGTGGAATGCGAGATGACTCCCCATGCCACCACCACCAACATCTGGGAAAAAGAAACCACTAGTGCTTGGGACTACTATCACCACCATAGAGAGCCTTTTATTTACCTGAGTAAAAAATAATAGGTCTACATACACCCAAGGGTGAATGTAGGGTTTGAGACACAATCCTAATAAGATACCACCAAAATATTCCATTCAATGACATTAAAATATAAATTAACATTCTAGTTTCATTAAAAAAATTGATTTAATAAAAATTTGTAAATCAAAACTAGTTTTATTTATATAAGAAGGATAAAAAGGTAAAAATGATTTTAAATAGTTCAAAACGAGAATAAAGAACCAATGGAGACTCCCTATATAGATAGATTGTTAGGGTCCTAGGATCCTTGTACCTTGATGATCAAACCATATAAAACATTCTCATGCATGAGCTACTAGAGAGGCCACGAACAAAGTTCTAGTGGTACCCAAAACATCATCTTGTGTTTATTTAGTGTTTTGGTCTGAACTTTATAAAGATTCAAGGTCATTTCCTAGATAACACTAATAGAATACTATTCCACATAAACCCACCAAGAATACCTAGGGTTCCCAATTTCTCTTTCTGGTTTTGTCATGAACCAAAATGGAGTGCCATCCAACCCGACACTCAACCCAGTTCGTAGCATGGATCAAAGGGAATTACTAATACCCATGGGATGGAAAATAGTACCTGGTTATACCTAGGGTTCCCAATTTCTCTTTCTGGTTTTTTCATGAACCAAAATGGAGTGCCATCCAACCTGACACTCAACCCAGTGCGTGGCATGGCTCAAAGGGCGTTCCTGATCCCCATGGGATGGAAAATAGTACCTGGGTATCAAAAATATACTTTGGGAATTATTTCATCCATTTATATAATTATAAACAACCCACAAAATTAAAGAAACACATAACCGATTACCATATCCAAACATGATACAATAATTTTTAGAATAAATATTTTACAATTTAAACCAAAATCCAGTGTGAAAAAATGGAAAGGGAACCACTAAACATACAAAAATACTCTATGAAACATGAGGGAAATAACCCCTTAAACCAAAACCACTAACACCTGAAACAAGTGTAACTCTCTAGAAATTAGAACCACCATCACCATGACAGATATTTCCTTTTCCTGGGTAATACATAACAAAGTCTACGTACACTAAAAGGTGTATGTAGGGTGTGATCCAAAGCATAGTATGATGCCACGAAAAAGAAAATATTCCATGATACAACATTAGAATATAAATAAATATTCACATTTATATGAAATAACTTAGATACATTTTCAAAGGACACTTCGGGTAAACTTTTTTAGAAAAAAATTCTTTCAAGATAAACCATTTTTCAAAAGAAACTACCCTTAATACCACAAATTAAACAAGGTCCACCATATAACGACAGTCTATACCACATTACATATATAATTTCACAATATAGAACCATGAGTAAATCCATAAGGGTAGTTATCACAAGTGAGTCACTAAGAACCTCATACCTCAGTGATTAATATCCTCCAATTCAAATACCAATAGCTTTCCCATGCACGAGCCACTAGAAGGGATAATCTAAAGAGCCCGGTGGTATCTAAATAATATTCCAATGCCAAAAATTCCTCACACATGAGTCATTAGGAGGGACCATCCCAAGGTCCTAGTGGTCTCCGACCATATAAAATGTTTAGTTAGTTTTCCAAGCGTAAATCCTGCTAAGTGAATATGGGCCTTTCCACTTCAAATTCAACTAGCATCAAGATTCTAGAAGAATCTGGGATTTCTCCTTCCAAATCACTAGCATACTAGTTCTAGTTTTTCCCACCTAGATACCCAGGATTCCATTTATTCTCAAATTACTATTCACATATAACATAACCATCACTTTCACAAACACATTCCAAGCCACACAAGCACACAAGAAGATCACTACTTTCACAACTATCACATGAAAATTACCATTTTCCATAACCAAAACTAATTTTAATTTTAGAAACACCAAAAAAATTTCAAATATTTTTTTCCATAAATTTCATAATCCATGAAACCCATTTGGAAACATGATAATAAAATAACATAATCAATTCAAAAATTTTCATGGGCCAATCCATTTCTAAATCCACACATAAATCAAATTCACTTCACAACATGCTTCATAATGTTTAATTAATTCAAAAACCACATTTCAAGGTGAAGAAAAAGACTAACATGTAAAAATAATCTATTTTTCCTTTATAAAACCCGCTTTTAACACATTATCACCTCAAGTTCCTTTGAAAACACATTTCACACCTTTTACACAATCATAAAAATGCTTCTAAGAAGCACCAAAATAAAACTCAAACAAATAATAAATTTTTTTCCTTTGAAAAATTCCATTTCATCACATATTTAGGTATAAATATTTCCCAAAAATGTTTACACCACACAAAAAAATAATAGAACACATTCATCAAGCCATGCAAGCAATCCAAACTCATATGATAATGTAAAATCATGGAACCACCTACCTCACAATTAGAAACTTTTTGAAATTAGTGAAAAACCACAAATACACATTCAAAAGATCCTATAAAAGAAAGATCAACAAAAAACCATCAATATATTCCCCAATACCACAAGATCGAACCCCTTTTTTGGTTAAAAAACCACTGAAAAATAAAAAACCAAGAAGAAGGGAAGGAAAACCCTAGAAAGAGGGAAGAATCAAGAGAGAACTCACTTACTTGAAGATTACTTGAAGTTAATACCCCAAAATTTCCCAATTAATGGTGACCAAATTGTCCAAGGAATCTTGGAGGGAGCTTCGATGGATGGAAATCATGTATGGGGTGGAATGGTGGTAGCTTAGGGTTAAATCCTAATAGGACACAATTTTTTTTTTCAATTTTTAATGATATAGACAAGTCACATGATTTGCTCGCATGGTTTTCCAAATTTTTTTGCAACTGTGTTCCCATCACTATATAAGAGGCATACACTATATAGTTATCCCACATGGTTACCAAACTATGCACAGCCATGCGGCTTACCACTATCCAAGAATGTCACTTGGCTACATGGTTTCCCGAGAAAGGATGCACAGTTTGACAAACCATCCACCTTACTGACTCTCAGTAATCTCAAAAGGCCCAACATACCTTGGCATAAGCTTCCCCTGCTTACCCAAATGATGATAACCCATGTGAGGTGCTACTTTCAGGAACACCCTATCACCCATGGAAAATTCTAAATCATGAAGTCTCTGATCAATATAAGACTTATAACAACTTCGAACTATAAAAAACTGTTTCCTGATCAACTTCACTTTCTTAGATGTTTCCTATATAAGGCTTGGTCCCAATAATGAGGTGTGACCCACCTTAGTCCAACAAAAAAGAGACTGACATAAACAACCATAAAAAACCTAAAAAGGATCCATCTGAATGAAATATTTTTAACTATTTTTATATATAATCTCAACCAATCCCAAGTGTATATCCCAAGATCCACAAAAATCCAACACACATGCTCGAAGCCTGTATTCCAAAATCTGATTCGCTCACTCTGTCTGACCATCTGTTTGAGGATGGTATGCCATACTCAACTTGACCTATGAACCCATTTAATTTTTAAGGCCTTCCCAAAACCTATAGGTAAAATGTGGGTCCCTATCCAAAATTATAGATGAAAAAAACCATGAATCCTCACAACCTTCTAAACATACAACTGACCCAACTCATCCACTTTGGATGAATCTATGATTGGAATGAAATGATTTGATTTGGTCAAATGGTTAATCACTACCCAAATGGAATTCCTCTCCCTGGGTGTATGAGGTAATCCAACAATAAAGTACATGGAAATATCATCCCACTTCTAGGTAGGAATATGTAGTGGTTTAAGAAAACCTAAGGGACTTTTGTGATCTACTTTTACCTACTAACATGTATAACACTGTGATATGAAGTCATCTATATCCCACCTCATACTTGGCCACCAGAACTAATGATGCGCATCATAAAAAATCTTAGTGGCTCCAAGATGAAAAGTCCACTGAGACTGGAGGCTATCCTATATCACCACATTCCTCATAGATAATGGCACCACAAGGTGACCCTTTAAGAACAAAACTCCCTTAGGAGACAACAACTAATCACAAGGTGTCTCACCACTATGAAGAAACTACATAGACTACTGGCGCAAATCATCTATAATATGATACCACTGAATCAAATATTGAAGAAAAGGTGTTAGCTAAACACTGGCCAAGAATGCACCTCCAATATGCTCATTGGTCTCTAAGTTCATCTAAGAAAAGATCCCCATCAAGGCCCATTCATCACTAGACTCTTTCAATGCTTACATTAGAACTTTTCTACTCCAAGAGTCTGCCACAACATTACCTTTTCATGGGGCATATAATATATCAAAATCAAACCCCGAAAGTTACTCAACCCAACAAAACTATCTTATATTTAGATCTTTATGTGAGAAAATGTGGGCCAAGATCTTATGATTAGAATAAACAACAAATTTCTCCACAAAAAGATAATGATTCCATGTATTTAAGGCATGAATCACCACTTCTACTATAGGTTATGGTTTGGGTAATTCTTCTCATGCAGTTGGAGATGATGAGAACCATAAGACACCACATGATCATCCTGCATCAACACACATCCAAGACCCATACCTAACGCATCACAATAAACCATATATCCCTTTCCAAATTTTGTAAAAAACAAAATAAGAGCATTAGTCAACCACTTCTTAAGATTTTCAAAGGATTCTTAGAATTTAGAAATCCATTTTAACTTCACTCATTTTCAGGCGAGCACCATCATGGATGAATAAAACCAAGATAAATCTCAAACAAACTACTTGTAATAGCCTACTAGGACCAAAAGCTCATGATATCAAAAAAAATTATTCATTTTTTCCCATGACATCACTGCACTGATCTTATTAGGGTACACTAAAACTCCTTGTTTCGAGATCATATGACCCAGAAACTTCAACTCCCTAATCTAGAAGGTTAACTTATAAAACTTTGTATAAAGGTGATGGTCTTAGAGAGTTCCAAAAACAATCCTCAAATTCCACTCACGATCCTCCTCAGATCAAGAATAAACCATGATGTTATCCATGAATATCATGAAAAAAGGATTCTAGATACTAATGAAACACTCTCTTCATTAGCACCATAAATTCCTCTAGAGCATTTTTCAACCTGAAAGGTATGAACGAGTACTCAAAATGGTTGTACCTAATTCAGAAATCTATTTTCAAAAAATACACCTCTATAACTTTGACTTGATGATACCCAAAACACAAATCAATTTTGGAGAACCACCTATCCCCCTTTAAATCATCAGAAAATTCATTAATGCGAGGCAAGGGATACTTGTTCTTAATCATCACCTTATTCAACTTCCGGTAATAAATGCACAACCAGAGAAATCCACCAGACCTCTTTTCAAAAAGAACTAGGGAGGCCCAAGGAGAGAAACTCGTGTGAATGTATCCTTTAGATTCTAAATCATCCAGCTATACCTTTAATTCCCTTAACTCAGTAGGGGATATATGATATGAGGGAATAGATATCAGCTACGTTCCTAGGGCCAAATCAATAGTGAACTCTATATCCCTATCCATAGGAAAACCTTAGAAATCATCTAGAAAAACATCTGGGAACTCATCCACCATAGGAGAAAATACAACTCCAGAACTACTGCCTCTATCCTCCAATATGAGTGAAGAGAATTGATACATAATGTTACCTAAATCTATAAGTGTAGGTGAAGAACGACCCGACTGAGGATCCTATTCACCATGAAAAACCTAGGTACTACCATCAGGTTCCACAAAACTCACTCGTCGACTATAGTAATCGATGTGAACCTAAAAATGCACCATCGAATCCATAATGAGGATTATGTTGAAGTGGTCCATTTCTAAAATCATAAAATCCCATTCCAACTCAACCCATGACATGGTGAGTGCACAAGATATACATCTGAGACCATTCTCTCACTTCTTACCAATCAATATTACCAACTCCATCTCATATGACATTAGATCAGTTGGAGAATTTAACACATCCATGAGATGTGAAAAAATAAAAGTAATGGAAGCACCAGTATCAAATAGAAAAAAAAACAAAGATGATAAAATAAGAATAGTATGTCAAATTGTCATAGACCCTACATCCGATTCCACTAGCACTATATCCACCACATGAAGATGCCTCGTCTCAGCCTAATCCTGAGAACTATTACTGACTTACAGTTCTACCCTAAACTGAATCTGCCCAAAATAAGATCCATCCCTCCCACCATGACCACCAAACTAAGATCCCACTATCTTTGAAGGTTCTGGCTAAGTTGACATCCCACTAGAAGCCATAGATCCAACACCACTCTAATATGTGGGTGGCACCTTGAAAAACCGCTACAAGTTTCCCGAAGTTCCACACCGATGATAAGGTTTAGGTGGTGAATAACACACCGATCACTTCTGTCCTAATTTTCCACATTGATTGAACAACACTGACCTTGAACCTAAATCTAAGAATTAAGATAACCAAGAAGGGTGTCCTGAACTACTACCACCTATATTCTCTTGTTCATCCCACTTCCTTTTCTTTTTAGATGAGATGCCAATGACTGTTGCTAACACAAACATAAAGGAACTAGATTTTTCCTGGCGATCAATCTCTACCTTTCAAGAACGACCAACCATCTCAAAATATGTTATGAGCTTAAACAAAAAGACCTAAGAATAGATTTCTGGCCACAACCCCATCTTGAACCTCCAAGCCTTCATCTTCTCATTAGAAATGATCTCAGGTGTGTACCGAACCTACTCTGTAAAGAGGTTAGCATACTCTACCACTTTATAGTCTCCTTGGGTAAGATCAATGAATTCCCAGGACATGGTGTAATAAAAAACCTTAGTACAATAATTCTCATTTTAGGTAACCTTGAATTCGTTCCAACCCATCTTCTCATGCTTTATAGCTTGTACCATAGATCCCCACCACATACAACTGGGACGTTCCAACAAAAATGAATCACATTTTACTCTAATAGCCTCATGAGTGTTAAGAAATTAAAACACCCTCTCTATCTTCTCAAGACACTCCTCCTCTTCATAAGGTTCCGCATTGCCTTGGAATGAGGGGGGCTTGCTCTTGAGGAACTCCTAAGCTTCATCCTTACTAAGACATGGTTCAAATTCCCCAACCTTAGTAGAACGAAATCCTTCTCCTTGTCCCAAAGCATGGATAGATTTTATCACTACTTCCACTAGTCTATAATCAATTGGCAAGGATGAGCTCTCCCCAGCCTCTTCCTATATCTTCATAGGGTCTCTTTGAGGAGTCATTCTGCCACAATAAGCAATAACCATAAGAAAAATCATTAATACAAATATTCTAAAAATTTTCAATAATAAAAAAAATATCAAACACATCCGTAAATCAAAACACAACCACATACATCACAATAAAAAGACCCAAAAGACCACTACACCCCCATATAGTTTCCTTACATAGTTTGAAACCTGTACGTCTCACCTAGAGGGGAAGTCAAATCAAATCCAAATATCCCATGGTGGATAACGATCTGTCATGAGGTATGATGGAAAGGCACCCTACTCGCAACTAGAACCATAATCCATGAAAATACTAGCTCTAGTATATTAGAATCTCCCCAAATAACTTGACCCAAAAAGAGAATGACCTAATCTGATAGCATTTTTTCATGAACCAAACTGAAGTACCATCCAACCCAACACCCGACCCAGTCTGTGGATTGACCCGAAGGGTGTTCCTGATCCCCATGGTCTGGAAAATAGTACTTGGGTTTTAAAAATATACTTTGGGAATGATTTCAACCATTTATATAACAACAACCAGCCCGAAAAAGTAAAGAAACACATAACAAATAACCATATCCAAATGCAGTAAAACAATTTTCAGAATAATATTTTTACAATTTAAACCAAAATCCAAAGTGAAATAATGGAAAGGGAACCACTAAATATCCCCAAATCCTCCATGCAATATGAGGGAAATCACCCCTCAATCCACCACCACCAACACCTGCAATAAGTAGAACTCTCTAGAAACTGAAACCACCATCACCATGACACATCTTGACTTTACCTGAGCCATACATAACAAAGTTTACATACACCCAAAGGTGTATGTAGTGTGTGATCCAAAGCCGAGTAGGATGCCACCCAAAAGAAAATTTTCCATCAACAAAGTTAGAAGATAAATCAACATGAACATTTATATGAAAGCACTTGGAGAAATATTTAAAGGAAATTTAAAGTAAACACTTTTAGAAAAATATTATTTCAAGATAAACCATTTTTCAAAAGAAACTAGGCTTAATTCTACAAAGTACACAAGGTCCACCATATATCTACTATCAACACCACATTAAATATATAATTTCAGAAGAGAGCACCATAGGTAAATCCCTAAGGGTAGTGAGCATAAGTGAGTCACTAAAAACCTTGTAACTCGATGATCAATATCCTCTTACTCAGCTACCGACATCTTTCACATGCACGAGCCACTAGGAGGGATAATCCCATGGGCCCATTGGTATCCAAATAATAGGCCAATTCAAATATGTAATCATCAATGAGCCACTAGGAGGGACCATCCCAAGGTCCTAGTGGTATCATACCATATCAAATGTTTAGTTAGAGTTGCAAGCATAAATCCTAACAAGTGAATCTGGGCCTTCCCACTTATGAGTCAACTAGAATCAAGATAATTGAAGCATTCGATCTTTCCACTTATGAATCACTAGCATAATAGTTCTAGTTTTTCCCACCTAGATACCCGTGATTACATTTATGCTCAAATTACATTTCACATATTACATAACCATCACTTTCACAAACACATTCCAAAACACACAAGCACACAAGGATATCACCTCTTTCACAACTATCACATGAAAATAACCATTTTCTATAAACAAAACTACTTTCCATTTTACACAAAACCAAAACCATTTTAAAACACGTTTTCCATAACTTGAAAAATCCATGAAACCCTTTTGGAAACATTCCAAGAAAATAACATAATAAATTCAACTATTTCCATGGGCCAATCACTTTCCAAACCCACACAAAAAGCAAATTTAATTCAAAACATGATTCACATCATTTACATAATTCAAAAATCACATTTCAAGGTGCACAAAAAAGGATAACATGTCAAAATAATCCATTTTTCCTTTAGAAAAAAACTTTCAACACACTCTCACCTCAAGTGCCTATGAAGACACATTTTACACCTTTCACATAATTATAAAAATTATTCCAAGAAGCACCATAATAAAACTCAAAAAAATTATGAACATTTTTCCTTTGAAAAATCCCATTTCATCATATATGAATGTATAAATCTTTACAAAACACGTTTTTCTCCACATAAACAAATCATAGAACAAATTCATCAATCCAAGAAAGAAAACTCATCCAATAATTTAAATTCATGTAACAACCTACCTCACACTTAGAAACTTATAGAAATTGGTGAAAAACCATAACCTCACCTCCAAAATATCCTATAAAGGCATGATCAACCAAAAAACATCATTATCTTCACCAATACCACAAGATCAAACCCCCTTTTTGGTTAAACACCTATTGGAAAATGAAAAATCAAGAAGGAGGTAAGGAAAACCCTAGAAATAGGGAAGAATCAAGAGATAAACCACTTACTTGAAGATTCCTTAAAGTTCCTACACCAAAATGTCCTGAGGAATAGTTCTAAAGAGGTCTTAGTAAGATTAGAGGGAGCTCTAATGGTTGAAAATTTCATATGGGGATGAATAAGGGAGACTTAGGGTTAAATTTTGAGAGGACACAAATGAAATTTTCTAATTTTTAATGACCTAGGAAAGTCACATGGTTTTACCAAAAGGTTCCAAACCATGCGACAAATGTGATCCCCTCACTATCCAATAGGCAAACACTACATGGTTATCCCGTATAGTTACCAAACCATGTGAAAATTGTGTGGTTCGCTACTATCCAAGAATTCCACCTATCTGCACAGTTTCCTAGTCAAGGGTGCATGGTTTGAAAAACCATGCGAATAATTATATCAAGTACAAAAACATCATTTTCACAAAAAATGCTCAGGGAAACTCAAGGGAAAACATGGATCAAAATAAACTAGATAAATACCAAAAAATGAAGACACATGTGTGGCAGATTTCATGAAAAAAAATCCCTTTCACATACCCATAATTATAATAATTGAAACCATAATTAAAAACTACCATTTCAAGGTAAAATAAACATTAAAGCCTGAACACACACCAAAATCCATGGAAAACCCCTTTCGCACCACACAAAAAATTTATAAAAAAACCATCTAGATACTAAATCAAGCATATTAAAATCACTAATTAATGCCAAGGCATGGAACCATTTACCTCATTCTTGGAATATTATATAAATGGGTTGGAAACCACAACCGCACGGAAGAAAGACCCTATAAAGGAAATATAAAACCATAAACATCAAGTTCTCACCCAAAGAACCAATATTGATCCCACAGTAGAGAAACTGATCAACCAAGGAATGAATAACCCAAATAATATGGGAGAATAGACCAAGAAGGAGGAAGAAAAGAGAATAAGATGAGCTTACTTGATGAGTTTTTACAGGATTCACACCAAAACCACCAATATATTGAATCCCAAGGGAGAAAAAGGAAGGGGGAGGCATGCCTAGGGATGGAGAGGCTGAATGGGGTTAACCAAGGGGAATTTGGGGTAAAAAATGGGGAAGGGTAGTTTAGAAATTTCAAACTTTTTAAAGATATGGAAAGCCATACGGTTTGGATACACAGTTTTTCAAATTGTGTGTTAACCATGAAGCACCTCGATCCAAAGTAAAAATAGGAAACATGGTTTCCTGCGGGAGGGAGTACACCCATGGGGTAAACTGTATACCTTATAAAGGGCCACTGATCTGGGAACATGGTTTTCCCACACACCCATGTAGTAGGATGTGCATCCTAGATAATGCCAATATCTAGGGCACACAATTTCTACTGGGATGACACATAGTTTTTACTAACCAAGTTTTAACCAAGAATCACCTTCCTTCAGTCCAAAAATCACAATTTCCACCAAAAAACCTAGGAAATCCAATAGATAAATATAATTCCAAAAATAAAAGAAATAATACCTCAAAATAAAACCACAGATGTGATAACTATGACATTATCTATAGATGTAATTCATTATTAGTTATTAATCAAATGTATTTTTTAGTTAATTAACTTACCATATTTATCATGCCTTATCTATTTATGTAGTCATGTTATTTAAATAACTGCTTCCACTCAACTTAACCCTTACTGAGCATTTAACCTCACCCTTAATTTGTTTCCTATCTTGAGGATTCCATGAAGTTTACTATGACTAATATGTATGTATATTCTATATGGAATAATATTATTCTCTAAAGAAAAAAATTATGCTTTCATTTATGTATTCAAATGTAATATGTGAATCATGTATGTATCTTGTTTACCAAGAATACTAAACTATTCAGTCTTTTGGGACATGATTCCATGTATCTTATTCCAATATAATGGTAGTAGTCACTGGATTCAGGATACTAGGGTCGAGGTCACTACATTAAATTTTTTGATATCCCTTTGAAAATTACTTGGCCTTATTCCTTCACCTTATATGTACCTCTTCATTTAGGTAATAAGACCACTTGTTTTGAAGTACACATTTTACAAAAGGATTTTCCATTAGCTCCCATGTTATTAAAACATGGATGAAATAAAGATCACCTATCATAGAAAACTCCCACTATTTAGAGTCCTTAAATTTCCATACCTCTTTAGAGATATTGAGATCTCCATTATTTGTTAGAAGAAGATAGTAAAACTTTTACCATACCTTTTCACTGGGAATCCTATCAGTGAAGATCACTGTAGTTGTCCATGTGGCTATTACTCTTCTAACCCTATAACTTATATAGTTGTAACTAATGTTTCTTAAGATTTTATTGTCCTTAAAACCTTATATATATTAGGATCTGGTAACAACATCAAAATATTACCTTATTTTGGTAACTCTATAGACCGATCTAGTGTTTTTGGTATTGTTCCACTATCTAGATTTTACAAAACATCTATATTGTTTAGACTTAAAACTAGTAAAATCATTAGTTTTGATAAAAATTTTCTCACATCAAAATTTTCCACAAGGCTATGATCCTTCCATAGTATCTCTTTATTAAAGATTAAATTTTGACATTTGATGAATTTATAAGAATCATTGTCCTTGATTCTAAAACCAAACTATTTATTTCCATATCCAGTAAAGTAACATGCTCAAGACTTATCCTTTAGATTGTCTCACTCCTTAAAATCATCATATGAATATGTGATTGCTATAAAACTTTAAGATAGTTAAAATATACCATTTTTTCAGACCAATATATCTTTTGAAGTTTTTGATTTATTGGTGATAATGGAATCTGATTAACTAAGTAAGTTTCATAGTTTATTACCTCCACCCAAAATATCATGGGGAAACCTTTATGAATCTAATTTATTATAGAATTATCCACCATCATTAGATTCATCTCTAAAAAAAACTATTATGTTCCAGAATTCCCTGTGTGGTATTCTAAAAAAGAATCACCTTTCACCAGTAGAACCTCCAAAACTCTCTACTTTTATACTCACCACCATTGTACAACCATAGATATTTAATCTTACTTATACTATGCTTTTCCACCATAGAACTCCACTAGATGAATTTAAAAAACCCCTAAAACTTCTATTTGAGAAATAAAACTCATAGTTTTCATGTATCATCATTGATGAAAGTCACATAGTACAGTGTACAACCATGAGAGTGCACCAAGGCTAGTCCCCACACATCAACGTAAAAAAAATTCTACTTTCAATGCTTTTGTGTTTTCCATTATTTCTATAAGAAAAACTCCCATTTCTTTCCAAAAATATAATCCTCTCATGTTCCATACTCCATACTTACATCCTTTATAAATAATTTGGTAGCTAATATCCTTATCCCCTTCTCATTGAGATGTCCCATACGAGAATTCCATAACTTTTTAGAAGTTATTTTTCAAGCTTTAAACACTCCTTCTAATGAACTGGTAAGGTAGAGAATCCTATTTTTTAGTCCCTTTTCAACAACCATGGAACCACATGATATTTTACACATGCCATATGAAAAAATTGTATGGAAACCTGAATCATTGAGTTATAACATGGAAATTAAGTTCTTAATTAACCAAGGGATGTACTATACACCTTGTAAATTCATTATGATTTTGTTCCTTTTCTAGACCCAAAATTCTCCCATATCAAGGATCTTGAGTTCTTGATCATAAAATAGGTAAAATCTATAGAATATTTCAAATATGCAATCCTTCATACTTCCCTACTTGGATATATAATGAAAGGAAGATCTAAATTCAACCACCCATGACTCAAGTGAGTGGGAGAAACTTAATAGAAATCCACTCCTTTCCTATGACACATGGTTTTTAGACCCAATTCTGAAATCATATCTTATGGAGTTCTCCCTTAAATCAATTTAATCTTTCTTTAAGTTTCCTTTTCACTAAAAATTAAAATATAGGGGATAAACTTTCATCAAGTTACTTATACTCCAGCTTCTCTAACCTTTTTCATTATGGTTATTCTTTTAGTTATGGTACATCCACTTCCTTATACACTGTATGAATTTTTAGATTAAAAATGAATATACTTTTAATGAATTTATCTTTTCATAATTAGGTATTTATTTTACATGAAATTAAAACCACCCTTTACACTGGAATTGATTATAGTAGTCACCTTCACGTACCATGATTATAGGAGTAAGAAGAGTAACAAAAATTCCCAAACTAGGTTTCTAAAGTCTACCTTCACTGACTACAACTAACTTCTCATAGCATTGATTTTTTTTGAGATGATCAGCTAAAAAATTTCCTTATGGAATTCTCATACCCAAAAGTATTTCTCATAATCAGACCTTGTTCATTATTGTAGAATTTTTATACATGTCAATTAAGTTCTTCATGAGTTCCAATATTATTCTCAATCCCCAGATATTGAATGCCACATTTCAAGAAAGTGATATTCACATAAAACCAAGGGATTTATTATCCATAGTCTTCCATTCCTCCCCATTAATCACTTTTGTATTAGCTCCAGTAAATAGAAGATCTAAGTTCTTTTGTAGTAGTAAATACTTCATCTATATTTTCCAGAACCCAAAATTCATTCCTCCAGACTTCTCCACATATAACAAACTCTTATATAATTCCATCCTTTAATAATATGTGAACTCCCATTATTTTAGATGAATATAAAGTGAGAGAGATCAAAAAATTATCACCAAAAGTATCTTAAAATAAAGAGGGTAGAATATTTCCAATGAATTGATCTCTGAATAACCTTGATCATGGATTATCTCATCAAAAAACACTCTAATATTGAGCTATGATACCACTTTTTAGGCTCCCAACTAGATTATGATAAACCATTGGAACCGACACCACATGAGCTTCATAGGGAAGAAATATAATCTCCTCAATAAACCCATGGTATGATACCCAAAAATTAGAAGACAACCACACACAAGTCATAACACCAAAACACAACCACCAGATAAAACACATGTATGAAAATCAACAACAATGATAGACAAAAAACTCAAAATAAATAAATGAATAACACATGTGTTTTATGTGGTTAGAACATTCATTCTACTCTATAGGGTAATGCTACTATACTTTTATTTAAATGAATCAAAGGTGATTATAATGATCACTTGTACAAAATAAAGTTGTTAAACCCTTCTTAAATAGAAGAACTCAACCAGTGCTTCTATTAATTACACCATCCAAATTTCACATGGAGTAATCCACCTAGACCAGTATTCATGTAAAATTTATCATTTATTAAAATATATTCATTACATTAATTGATCATATCAGTGGAATATTCACCCTTTTGGTAAACTCATAGGATACTACCCCTGACATCTTTCCTATGAAGATCTTTCTAATGGGATAATTCCCACTAAAAATTCAATATTCCACCTTATGTGTCCTTATGATAAACTAAATTCGAACCAATACTACTTACACTATCACCTTTAGTCTAACAGATGGATTCCTTGAAAATTTATCCTTCTATTGGACTTACTTATGGTATCTTGAAATAGTTTCCATACTTTGGCCTAACATGGTATATTATAGCATTGAAAATAATTATGAATCATCTAATCCATAATTATAGGAAAAGAGAAGCCACTAGAATAATTTCATTTCTAATCAAACTATAAAGGGGTCTACCATGATCTTGATCAAACACACTCATATCTCCCTATGAATATGTCCTCAATAATATGTATTTCTATACACAAAATTCACTCTTACACAATCAATTTTTCCAAGACATCAAGTGATCACTAGACATGGAATATGTAAATATAATATAGATATCTCATACATTCATGATTTTTTGAAATATAATGGCCTATTTGAATGAATACATCACATGTCATTCACCTAGTTAGTCGAATACACCATATATCACTCAACTAAGAATGTCTATGAAATTAATCATTCTAATTCAATCATGGGACCATATATCATACAATAGGGTAAATCCTATATTGGTTAAACTAAATTGATGACATGATCAACAACATACCCAACCACCTTCTGATTATCTCACTCTCAAGATTAAAATAAGAATGGAATTTAAGTATGAAGGTTCACATGATAAGTATTTTATCAATATCAGATAATGAGGATTAATATTAAGCATACATCCCTAAGTATATTAATGAACACATGACATTACATGTGATATAATTTCACGTGTCAATCAAGATAATAAGTCTACACTTATTATCTCATGAGTCTACTCTGTATCTTATACAAGATTCTACTAAAATTAATATTAATATATCATAACAACCCATAATACCTATGATGGTAATCAATTAGGGACAAATAAAATTCATACATTTAAGGGGTATTATCATTCCATTATTGATGTAATATATACAACTCAAACAATTGAATAATAAGAAAATATTTCCTTTATTATAAAACCGTAATACAATCCCACTGAAAAAACTTATTACATATAGTATCTCATGTATCTAATACCCAAAGTCTTTATATAATACTTATTTTTTTTGTTTTAATGTATTTATAAATAGATTTGATAAATTTTTCTTTATTACCACCTAATATATCTTTAAATCACCCATATCAATAATCAATCAAATGATATGGTATTTGTGAAGGATATGTTTAGTTCTTTGGTGAGACTGAGATTCATTCACCTAAAAAATAACTTTATTATTATCACAATAAAACTCAATTAATCCCTTAATTATAGGAACCACCCCAAGTATAGTGATGTAATTATTGATCTAAACAAATAAATTCGCAACATTTAATGTATCAATGTACTTTTCCTCTATTGAGTTAGACAAAAATGGCTTGTTATGAATTATTAAAACTAATCATGTAATGACCTAAGTATTCAGGTGAGGTAATTTGAGTCTAATTTCATCTTGATCATGTATAATTGGGTGTGTTTGAAGAGTTGGTGTGGCGGGGGGGGGGGGGGCAGTGAAGTATGAGGTGTTGGTTTTGGGAAGATTGTCACATTATTGGGACCTTTTTCTTGAAGATAGAATACATTAGGTACTTGGTGGATTGGTACTGGGTACCCAATGAGTCCAAAATAAGTAGGGTGTCTCTATGATGTCCAGTGTCCACCAGATGGGCTTGGAGTAGGTACCTAGTGGAAGGTGACCCACAACCCGTTTAGTATTTGAGTATTTATTTTTAAAATTATTAATTTAATTGAGAGGAGATCTCATTTTATCTCCTAGAAACTAGGGGTTCTCATCTTAACCTCCCTCTCTTGTTTTCCATTCCCTTAGGTGGGTTCTCATCTAGTTCTTATCAGATATTCTACAGGTCTATCATAGGGGGTATTTGTGGGTATTTCTTGGCGTCCTATATCATTTATTTTTGGTTATGTATCCATTATAGTGGCTTTAAACTAAAATATATATTTTGGGATTTTTTTATGATCTTTTGTTTTCGTTGGGTTGGAGTTGAATCAACTTATGATATTTGATGTGCAGGATCCTACTAATACTGGGTAGGTGGTACCTAGATATTTTTATTTGTATACATGTGTTTATGTGTGGTTTGATTTTCGAATATGGTTAGAGTCATGTGTTTGATTTGTAATAGAACCACTTGTGGTTTTCATTGTTTGTGAGAGATGCTTGAGGGCAGTATTATGTGTGTAATAATGGGCTAGGCTATGTATGAGAAGTTCTTGGCTTGTATGGATTTTGGGATTGCTTATAAATTTACTGAATTTTATTTATTATATTGGTTTTTGTGCCCTAGAACCAACTGACCTTGTAATTTGAATTACCAGAATATTAATAAGTATTTTATAACATAATGATTATTCTTTTTGTGAAACATTAATGTGATAATATACTTAGTGTATTTGTTGCATCAAAGGGTCATAGTAGTCACCCACATAATAATAACCAAGAGATTCTATGAAAATATTCTTAAACATATGTCCTATGGTCTAGATAACATCTATATGAAAATACACAAATGATGTTTGAATGTCAAGTGCTGGTGGCTCATAAAACATTTAAAATTCTTCTAATAAAGTTACACTTAGTGATCTCCAAGAAATGGTGGTCATGAAGAAAATCATACTAATAGGAATTAAACATGTTTATATGTAATTATATATTACTATCCATGATCATGTGTACTGATCCTTGGATTTTAGATTATTATTAATTTATATCATTTTTGGAACAAGGCAGTATAACACTCCCCAAAGTTAATGGTGTGGGACCAACCACTCTATTGTATGGCTGCTAAACATTACACCATGACCTTAATTGGTCACACTAGGAGTTTAAGTCTTGAGTCCCACATGGAGTGAGGGGAGAGTTCATGTGCTACATAAATCACTACTATAAATAAAGGATAAACCAATGGGTTGGAACTATTAGTATAGGCCGTCAAAATATTGATATAACATATAAAAATGATTTGAGGATCCATTGTCTATAATTATATTAGGAAATACTTATAACAATGGGTTTTTAAAACTATTACTATAGGTTTCCTATACCAATGGTTCTCAAACTATTGGTATAGGTCAAATGAAAAAACCTATACCAACAGTTTTCTCAAACCATTGGTATAGGTAATGTAAGAGTAAAAAAACTACAATTTTCAAACCTTGACCCTACCTATTATTATTAAAGGACTTATAAACTAACCTATAATAACTTTTGTGCATATTATTTTATAAATATATACATGTATATTTAAATGTAATAATAAAGTTTGAAGTAATTATTATTATTATTTGACATAAAAATTAATAAATAATTATTGAACCTTTACCAATGGTTCTCCAAAACCATTGGTATAGACCTATACCAATGGTTTTACAGAACCATTGGTATAAGTTTTCAATTTTTTAACATATAATAATGGTTCTTAAAAACTTTTGGTATATATTTTCCAAATTCATGGGTGCTATACCAATGATTTGGAAGAATCATTGGTATAAGTTCATTAGTATAGGTTATATTTATAGTAGTGAATATTAGATGGGATTCTTCACCTTTCACAAGGAATTTTAAAGAAGTATTATAAGATAAAAAATTAGAAAATATCACATATGAAGGGATTACACGACCTATAGTTAGTATTAGAGATTAGGGCACAAGATCAAACCACTTGGGTGATGCTGAGGGGGAGATTGTTGGAAAAAAGTAGTAAAAAAATACATAAGGTTTGAAACATGGGAGAAATCTCCCTCCAAGTGGTTTCAAGTTTAACACCTCAAGATTTAAAAACAACAACATTATTTTTCATAGTGTATACGACACAGAACACTAAACTTAAACAAACCATGAAATATTGTTATTTAAATATGACCATTATAACCTAACTGTTGAATCAGTGGATATGAATAGTAATAACCAAATTATAAAAAATATATAAAGTCCCTAATAAATAAAAATATTTTTATTAACTCTTAGGAAATAAGAAATCAATTTTTTAGTAACGTGAGATTATGCTTCAAAAATACGTTTCCTTCAAACATGTTTTTTATTTATTTTTGTGAAAAATATTATATTTATTTTTTGAAACATTAAGAAAATTTATTTGATAAAATAAATTAATTTTTGAAATCAAAATTTCTAAAATTATTTTAGAGTTAATTTTTAATATTTTTCTGAAATAATTGATTTTTTTATGAATAGTAAAAAAATACCGAGCTTTATTGAGAACTGTATTTTTATTTTAAGAATTTAAAAAGTTACTTTTTTTAAAAAAATTATTTCAAAGTAAAATTTGTTTTTTTATATTATTAATAATGAAATAAATTTCATTTAAACCAATTTTATTATTGTATTTAGAATAAAATATTTTTATGCTTAAAAAGAATTTTTTTTGAAAAACTATTTTTTATTGGGTTCTATGTTTTTATCTTATGTTAATTTGTTCCACTTATAGCAATTGAATCATTAAAAATGTATTCCATATTTGGAATCATAAGGTATAAATTTGGTAAATATTTCCCATTTATTTTTGTTCTATATGAGTAGTAACCATAATAATTTTTTGTCACCTTGGTAAGGGTAAAATAGGGTTAAAAATTTAGGATAAGGCTTAAAAATTTCTCTAACAATTTCCTTTATCCTATTTTATGGGTGGATTTAGGAAATTTAAATCCAATAATAAAATATATGGCCACTTTTTCCCATATTTATTTGATTTTGAACTTTATATTTATTTAAGTAAAAGATAAAGCAAAAAGTGTTACACTCTTGACTTTAATATCTCTAATATTTTATCATAAGGGTAAAAAGTGGCTATGATTAGTTATAAATTTTTATTTAAAATATAAATTAATTTTTTTTACATTAATTTATTTTTAATTTTTATTGATTGAATAATGATCCTAAATTCCCACACAATGCCAACATAATATTTATTCAATTAATAAAAAAATGATATTAAAAATATTAAAAGTAATATAATTTTGATGAATTTTTGTGTTCTATGAATTTTTTAGATAATTATAACATATTAGATAAGTTTTAATGGTTTTTATTTGAATCCCATTCTTGTCATATTGCGTTCAAAGTCAAATTATGTGAATAGTATCAAAAATGTAATTAATAATATTTAATAAAAAAAAATAATTTATTAAATTATTTAAAAAATTATAAAAATTATTTAAATAGGATAATTATAATGATAAATTATCTAAAATTTCATTTCTTGTCCATTTATGATCCAATTTTTACCTTATATGTAAAATTTTAACCTTTTAATATTGAAAAATACATTACCACAATTAAAGTTAAAATTAGTTAACTAAGGGGTTAAACCAAAAGATAAGGTACAAAATGATATATGAACCTATATAAATTTTATTATGTGAGTATATTAATACAATTTAATACTTATATTTTAATCCATTTCATTTTGGAACCATTTGACATGAGTTATGGACATATTAATTTATAATATTTCATGTATTTTCAAAAATAACATTAATGACATTTTGTAATAAATAATGTTTTACTAAATGATTTAAAATTCATAAAAGTAATTTCTTCATCTAATTAAATGATATATAATTTAAAATATAAACTATTTTATATTTATGGGTCACATATCCTTTAATAGAAACTTTCTTTACTCTTAAAGAGTAAAAAACTATGTTATCATTATATTATTGTCAAAAGAGTTAACAAGGGTTAAAAAAATATAATGGTGAAAAAATCACATAAAATTATCCAATTTTTATTATATGATAGTATTTATACTCATACTCAACTTATATTTTAATATTATCAATTTAGTTTCATTTGAACATGAAAATTAATTTATATTAATTTAATACTTTAAGAAACTTTAAGAGTGTCCCTCCTATCACTTATAAATGGAACCTATTCTCCTATCTTACTCAAAAATTTTGTGCCTTATATCTTGGCCAATACCAACCATAATACCTTTATATATCCTTCAAAAAATCCTATAGCTTCTAGTATTTCCAAAATACCATCCCTTCAAGGCTTAAAGTGTAAGCCAAAAGAGGGTTCTCAATGAAGAGGTATAACTCTTAACCAAGAATTTAAATTTTATTTCTTCTACAACCTATTCTAAATCCATGGTATACATTATAAAATAATTAATTAATTATATTAGATATAATTAATTTTTATTAATATTGTACAACAACCATTATACACCTTATTTCCATTATACGTAAAGTAAAAACATCACTCGTGCATACGTACAACTTTTCATCTCCACATAGTGGTGTAATTCATTTTTCATCACTACTTTAATAGGATGTATATAAGAAGAAGTTAATAAATATATATCTTATTTATGATATTAATATAATTTTGAAAATTTGAATTATTATTTACCTTTATTTTATTCCATCCATCAAAAAAATGGAAATAACATTCATGCATACGTACTACTTACCGTCTCCATGAATGGTGTAATTAATTTTTCTACGTCTACCTTTTATGGATGAATCTATATATATATATATATATAAATATAATTAATATATATGATATTAATATCATTTTTAACATTATGTATATGATATAACCATGATTAATGTATAAATACGGAGACTGGCGTACCGAAACATGAATGAAAAATGAAGCAATCATCACCGAAAATGGTGATTTTAAAAACAAATTATTAATAAACTGGAGATAATATGTCATAAGTAAATAATATATGGTATTATAGACATTATTATGGTTATATAATATATGTATAATAAATATATATTTATTATATAGGAGGTTTGAATGTGTATGAAGAAATACATGACTTGTGGTAAAGAATTTCTCATCTCACTTTTATTTCTGTGGGACATATGCCATATTCACCACTTGTATCCTTAGTGTGGTGTATTTAATACCCATAAATTTATTTTATTATCACTTTAATGAAAACTATGGGCATTTAAAAATCCATACAAGGTTATATCTTTCATGTGGTTTTGATTTATAGATTACCAAAGCGGTAAGGGTTTATCATCTCAAATTGTCTTTTTTCAGACACATGTTATGTTATGAACCTATATTATTTTATGAGGTATATATAAATACCCTTTGACATGTTATATCATTACTATACTTATTTTCATGATGAAAGTTTCATTTTAATTTATTATCTCATAGGGATTATGATTCAAAAGTTACTAAGTGGTAAGGGTTTTATGTTACATTCTCATTGGTCATTAGGATTGTTTATGATTAAATTTTCAATGATGAAATTTCATGTTATAACTCTCAATAAACTAATTAATTTTATTATACTCTAGTTATTTATGGATATTACATGTTTTAAATTCATTTTACACTATTTAAGAACTCAAGAGACCAAAATAATATTTTTAAGGAAAACCAACTTTAATTTTCTCCTTGGTCAAAAATATTTTTTATTCCATATCTATATTTTCTTAAAATGTTTTAAAGAGAATTTTTAATATTCTAATACGTTTTTTAAATTCAGTTTTCCCATGATTTACTTTTTACAAAATGGGTTAAAATTAATCTTCTTATCATTTTCTAAATGAGGTACTTTTTGACTTTTTACAAAAGTATCAAGGGAATGTTTTTTAACTTATACGGAATGAATGAAATTTCCAACCATCATGACTGCACAATGTTTTGAAACTTCCTTTAATAGTATCCAAGGTTATATTTATAGAATTTTTTTTAATATTTGGGAATTTTTTAAACTTTAAATAATTTATTTCGAAGTGAAAACAATTCTTTCCACAATAAATATTTCAAGTAATTATTTAAGGAATTTTCATTTATTATAACATAATTTGATATTACTTATTATCTTTTGGGATATGATCTCATGATACCATCCTTATTATTTTTCTGGATATTTTATGATTATGGTGATGAAATGTTTATGAAACCCATTTATTTTCCACGATTTATGATATAAAATGATTGATTTATGATATCATGACATACATATGAATGGATAATGATTATGTGATAAGTGGTCCTATAATTATATATACCTATGATGTATTGAGTAAATATGGAAATATCATGAGATATATTGGACTAGAATGAGGTGCGAACCCAGTTTAGTAAGGTTCTCTATCCAATATGATAGTCTTGGGAGTGAACCTAGACTAATATGATGGAATGGGGAGTGAACGCAATACACCATGATAGCCTTGGAAGTGAACCTTGAATAATAAGATGGAATGATGAGTGAACCCAGGTCACTATAATTTTATTTTAAGTATTCCTTAACTAATAAGGAAATGAATTTTTATGCTTATGTGTTTATCACCCAAGTCCTACGGGCCATTAAGGATTTTGGACCACCTTAAGGACTTCAGGACACCCTGAGGCCTTTGGGCCACCTCAAGGCCTTTGAGACACATGAATTAAAAATATACCAGAATGAATTACAAATAATAGGGCCATAGATGAGGATCCAGAGTAGTAAAATTCACCAGATAAGAGATAATCAGACTTAGAATAATGGGAGGGTATGACTTTGCCATCAGTACCAGGCTTGTGCATACCTACACAAGAACGCTATCCAACTAGTAATGCGATGGTGGAGTGCTAATCACAATGAAGATAATAGGGAGGGGAATTTTCAAGTAGTAATTATCTAGGATGAATTCCTTTAAAACCTCTGGGTTCTGTAATGTCACGAATCCCACGGGCTATGTACGAGTTCCCCTTCAACCATTAAAAGGGGAATTATAAAAATTAATAAAAAATGAAGGCCTTCGGGCCATTCATACTTAAAGCACCAGTTTCTATAATTGGTATTAGAGTAATTTTTAGTGAATATTTATAAACCAGTATGATAAGACTTTAATGAAAACCCTATGGAAAAGTCTAGGTATGGGATAACAACTTAAATTTTTAGTAAGGATCACATATAACCTAGGTCAAACCTATGGTGTCATTGATTGAAAATAAGGTGTCATGATTTAGAAATCATATAAATGATTTTTCATGATTACAAATTATATTTTTTTGATCACACTGTACTTTTTGGTTTTATTCAATGGATGGAACCATGAGGTTTCGTGTTACCATCGATAGACAATGAAATGATTGTCTTTATAAGCAACCAAATGAAACCAGAGATATAATGAGAAACCTTAGGATTATGCCTAATCATTTATCTCATTATGTGACTAGAAATTTTATCTTGGGAGAGTTTCATGAAACTCCTAATAAGATAAATTTTTTATTTCATGAGGATCATGGAGGAAGGAAGATTCAGCTTCATACATATAAAAAATGTGGGAAGAATCACTTAAGGCAATGTCTCAAAGGAACGAGAAGGAATTTTGGGTGTATAAAAGAAGTAAATAGAGTAATTAATTTATGAGGAAGAGTAAAAGGTGTAGTTAATGGAATATATGGGAATAATGTTTTCCATAAGGTATCATTGATGATTGAATGTTTTAAATGTGAAATTTAAGGGCATTATGCAAATCAATTTTTTAGGGGGAAATCTTGAGAAGAGGATCAAGAAGGTTTTACATGTAACAACCTAGGAATGGTAAAGATAAATCATTTTTTTGTTGTATTAAAATTCATTAATTATATTTTATAGAGTTATAATTATTATAAGAATATTAGGCAATTTTTCAGTTAAAAACAAGAAAGATTTATTTTTAACCAAATTGGGTTTTTATGTATTATATGGTTTTATTTAAAAGATTTATTTATTAATTATAAAATTTTAATTTGATAAAATGAACTTAATTTTTGAAATCATCATATCAAAATTATATTAGGGTCAAATTTTGGTATTTTTTTAAGAGATTATATTTTTGATGAATAATGAAAAATACTATTTTTTATTGAAAACAATATTTTATTTTAAAATATATACTAAGTAAAATTATATTTTGGATTATTTTTAAAAATTAATTTATCCATTTTTATTAAAAATAATACAAATATGGTCTTTGGAATGAATTTTTTACTTGATTTTTGTGTAAAAATATTTTTATACATAAAAAGGTATTTTTCTAAAAATTGTTTTTAATATCATTTTGCCAATTTAATTTTATATTAAATTATTCCATTTATGTGAATTAAATTCTGGAAAATGGATTCAATATTTTGAATCAGGATTTAAATTTTTTGTAAATAATCTGATCTTATTTTTGGTCATTATGAAGAGTAACCATTGTAAATAATTGTCACTATGACAAGGGTAAATCAGGTAATTAAGGTTAAAAATATTATTATAAGGACTAAAAAATGATTCTAACACTTTAATTTATCCAATTGGATGAGTTTATTTCGGTCATTTACATTCAATTTTAAAAAATATACAACTTGGTGTCATATTTCTTTGATTTTGATCCTTATAATATTTAAGTAAAAGATAAAGAAAAAATGTCACTTGCTTTGTTTTAATATCTATAATATTTTGTGATAGGGATTTAAAAAAATATGTTTATTAATAAATTTTTATTTCAAATATAAATTATTTTTTACCATGTTAATTTATTTCCATTTTCTAGTGATGAAATAATTACCCTAAATGCTTACACAGTGATGACACAGTGCTTATGCAAGCAGTAGAAAAATCCAGTAAATGATTTTAAAGACTATAAAAGTAATATTATTTTAAAAATTTCATATTTCAAATAAATTTTATAAGTAAATATAACATATTATGTATTTTCAATGGATTATATTTTAATTTAATTATTTTCTAGTAGTTTTCAAAGTCAAATTAAATGAATAGTTCCAAAAACGACATTAATAATATTATATAATAAATAATATTTTATTAAATGATTTAAAATTTATAAAAATCCTATATTCATCCAAGTGATTGGGATATGGTTTAAAATATCAGACATGGTCCATTTATGGGAAAATTTTGTATTTTATAGTAAATATCATGACCCATAAAGAATAAAAACTTTGTTATCATGGGAATCGTCAAAAGGATTAATGGAGGGTTAAAAAAAAGATAATGGTAAAAACTATTAGGACAAAATGGATATGAAAAAGACACAAGAAGAAGGTGGGGAGGGGGGGGGGGGTGAATTGTGTCCTTTTAAAAAGTTTGACAATATTAAAATTTCCCTCTTGAAATGAAGCAATCATTTCCTTATCTTTTAAAGTTGAGAGAGAAATGAAAATAAATAAAGGAAAATGACACAAGGATGTATAGTGGTTCAGGGAATAGGAATTCCCTAGTCTACTCTAGTAATACTCTACTCCAAGAGTTTGGTGATTTTCACTAGTTTTTCCTCTTATCACAATACCTTACACAAATTGAGTATAGGCAGTTTACACTTTACAAGGCTTTTAATGTGTCTTCTGGTTCTTCTATAGGGAACCATATATTTAAAGCTTAGTATAAGAAGCTAACAATCCACCATGACTGAGTCCAAGAAGCCGATACTCCACAAAATTAATAGAGATTGATTTTGTTGATGTTAAAGGTTGAACTTCATAGTTTTCAGTAGTAACTGACAGATGAAATCAGATCTTTAATACAGCACAATAACAACATCAAAATAATCTTCAATATAGAGCATGATTCTTCTTCCTCTTAAAATAGAAGAAAATAGAATAGAAAATGTTGAATAAGATTATTTATTCTTTACACCATGTGATAATAAGAATGTATATAGAATTTCAATTCTCTCTTCAAAAGCATTGCGCTTCAATATAAATATTTTTAGCACATTCTTTTTAATAGAGTATTCACATCTCCTCTTTTCTACATTATGTATATTCTCTTTTTCTACCATATATATATATAGAATAAATATACAGTAGTTACAATACCATTCATCTTCCTTAGGACACCCAAAATAAATAGAGTCAATAGCCTTCATAAATATCCCCAATAATAGCATAACTCCATTGAATCTTTATTCCTATAACATAAATCTCTAATAAATTAATTCAAAAATAATTTGAATAAGTCTTCTAATAATATCTCCATAATAATAGTAGTGTTTAACAATTTAAAACTCCTATTTAAATCCATTAAAACCTCTTTAAATATAGTCAAAACAATTATTGAAAACTAGCAACACAATTAATTATGAATATTTGAAATAAAAATCATTCAAATAGATTCATAACATCCCTTATAAATAGGAATGATTTAATCCATTGTATGCGATCCTTTGAATTGGTCAAAAACAACTTTATAATGATCTTTAATACTAAGAAGACCATTCCAAAAATTGTAAAAAATATCATGGTTTTAAAAAAACATCATTGAAAAGTAAAACATAGGGTTTCTTCATGTAAGAAAAAATACCAAACACAGGGTTCAACTATGCAGTGTATGATTCCTTTTTGTAACATAGGGTTTCTTTGTGTAGCATATGGTTCCTTTTCATAGCATAGGGTTCCTAACAACGTATGGTTCCTTAACCATAATTTCATATCCACATAATGTAGGGATCAAAGTAACCTAGGAATGATGGTCCATACATTCACACTTTTTAGAATAAGATTCCAAATGTAGCATTGATTAACCATATGTTTACTTTCCCAAACATAGGGCATGAATAGTGATTCCAAATTCCAATGTAGGGTTGATGTTTATTACGTTTATCATTCGTTGAACATAGGGTTTCTGATCCATACAAAAACTGTTCAACATAGGGTTGATAATCCATACAAACATTTATCAAACATAGGGTTCATTCATTACATTAGGATTACTAACATAGGATATGAACAATGATTCCAAAAAATGTCAACATCTTAACTTCAGACTTCACTGATTTTTTTGAGCCCTTTAACATCATATTCAACCTTAATCTCACAAGACATATTTTTATTAAATCTAAATAATTTTCCAATGGTTCAAGAATTGAATTAATCTGACTTCAACATATACCAATATCTTCAAAAAACTAAATCAATAACATTCTGGAAAACTAGATTTGGGAAATTTCATTCCAAATATTAGGTGAATTTATTGACCTTCCAAACCACTTTTTTAGACTTTAATGTAAACTGATGAAATTGATATAAAATTATTGTATTTCAATTTCCCTAGGTTTTGAATGATTCCTACATCTGTATAACTTTTAGTAAAATAAATACTATAGGTTTTCAAATATGTTCACTATACAGTTGAAAAATTGATTCAAGAACTTCAGTGATTTTTTAGAGTATCAAAACATCTTTTTTAGACTTCCACATAAACTAACAATGTTTAGATAATCTTCATTAGCTATCCAAAGGTATAATGCACCCATGAATTTATTCAATGTGGATTGATATATCATCATAATTCCAAATTGACTTTAATATGAAAACTGCAATATCACTTGAATAGCTTGTAACAACTTTGATGAATTTTTGCACCATCGAAACAACTAAATTGGATTTCAACATAAACAGATGAAATAAAGATAATATTCTTATATTTACAATGGAATAAACTCCATAAGGATACGATCAATATTTATTCAGATATATAATAAATATTTTGATGTAATAAATCTAAAATTCTTAACAAATTTATTAGAAAACAAAGATTAACGAGTTGAAGTAATTATCAAAACTAAATCAAAATGATAATGACAAGGATCCACTCAACAAAAAAATCACCTAAAATTATCCAATTTTCATTGGATGAGATTATGTTGACTCATTATCATATTATATTATAATAATATAATTTTTTCCATGTTAACATGTTAATTAATTTATATTAATTTGATACTTTATAAAATTCCAAGAATATCCCTCCCCTCCCTTATATAAGGAAACCTCTTCTCCTCTTTTCTTAAAAATTGAAAATTATTTTAGTTCAGACAATAAATACCCAAAAAACTTTCTTACATACCTACCCACATCCTATAGGCCTTTTTTATCATAAAACAAGCCTAGGAAATCTTTTAGTGTAAACCTTAGGAGGTTGTTTGAAGAAGAGGTATAGATTTTAACCAAGCATTTTAATTTTATTTATAATTTTATCTCATTAAAATATTCACTAAAAACATTGAGAAAATAAAATAGGTATCTTACATATATTAGGATGTTATTATTTTAATTTCCTACCCTATATACATCTCCTTTTCTATAAAATGGGAAGTGAAATAATCGTTTGTGTGTATGATTTACTACCACCTTATAGACCAATGTAATTCATTTTCAATCATAGCCTAATATTTATGAAATATTTATCATTATATAAAATTAATATATCATATATTTTCTTACCTTTACATTCATTAAAAAATGATAACGTCATTCGTGCGTACGTGTGTATTACCACCTCCATGAAGTGATGTGATTAGTTTTTCATTACCACATCATATAGATGGTATATATAAGTGTATTTAAATAAATAATATGGTATTTATGATATAATTATCATTTTTAAAATATAAAATAATATTTAATTTCTTTTCATAATGATCGTTAAAAAATGGAAACATTACTCATGCGTACGTATGACTTATCATCGCCATAATTGTAACATAGTTTATTTTATATAACCATATTTCATAGATGGTTTTAAAAGTACAATTGATGTATAAAAATGATTTTAGTGACATGAATATTATTCTATAGATGATTTATTAATGAACCAACTGACCATAGTCATGATTCAAAATTTATTTTGGACATATGAGTTGAGTATCATCAAAATGTATGATATGAAGTTAATTGATTAAGTAATTGAACATAACATGGTAATAAATAAAATAAAAGTATAAATGAACTAGAAAAAATTTATTAGGAAATTAAATAATTAATATAATTTATTTTTCAGGAATATAAATAATGTATGTGACATGTCAGACTCGAGGTAAGTGACACTTTACTTTCAAAACATCATTTTAAATGTATTAAAGATTTATTTTATAAATATTTTTATTTCATGTACATATTCTTAAAATTATTTTATGGATATATTTATATAGATATAAATTAATTATAAAGGATATTTTATGTCTCTTTTTACTTCTTTTCAATGGTTTTTCAAAATAAATCTTTTTTATGTATTTTTTATGGAACATTTTGACTTACTTAATAAAAGACAAAATGAATGTTATATTTTAATGTATATAGTGAGAATGAATTTTCCCAACTCCATAACCATTATTTTATGTTTCTATTGATTTAAAATATTCTTTGTTTTCTTCAAAGAAGAACCCTTTTTTCCCTTTATTTTGGGTATTTTAGTTTTGAAAATGGGTTTATAAAGAAAATGGATATATCAAAATCCAAAAATGTTTTACCAATGGGTTCAAAAGGCTATTTTTATGAGTTTGATGATGTAAATTAAATATGTCATGTGTTTAATGCATGTTATAGTCCTTGTACATTGTTTATGATTGGGTGATCCTAGTATAACTCTCTAATTAATTGGGTAATGATTATGTTCTCTAAATAATTATGTTAGAATTCGACTGTATAGTTATTCCAATTGTAAGGGTTATATGAAGATGATGTCCCATGTCCCATACATGAATTTTATATGCTTGAAAATGAGTTTTAATGTAAATAATTTTATTTAAAAATGTAATATAATGATATTTTGTTTTAAAGGAAAGATTATTCCCCTTCAGGGTAAAAATGTATCTTTTTAAGATTTTTTTTTCACAGGTTATCATGTTTTCTAGGAAAACCTCATGATTATGATTTTTTTCCTTTATATTTTTTTATAAAATATTTTATAAAAGACTTTGGGCAGTAAATATTATTTCATGTGTTGGTAAATGATTATTTGAGGTCAAAGTTTATTATGTTAAAGGAAAACTTTTTTTTATGATCTCATGATTTTAAAATAGACAAACAGGTTTCTTTTTATTTTTAATGTCCCTTACTGAGATTTTTGTGATAATACCACATTTTCAAATGTTTTTCATAGGTTTTAAGGATGATTAGAAAAAAAATAAGAAGTCAAGTTGAAAATTATAAATACTTTCTTTAAATCTAAAACTGAGAAAATCATCAAAAATTAAAGAAAGTGAATTGTTATCTAAAAATGAAACTATGGATTAAATAAGAATTGGGTCCTTATATCTAGAATCAAGGGTTAGTTTAGAAAATTTTATAGGTTAAGATAATGAAATTAAATACCCTTAGGGTATTTTAATTTATGGTTATTATATCATTTTAAGATTAATATGTTTGTTCTTCTAATCTATTCCTGTTCAAAATGTTTTTTAGAGATGAAATAGGGAATCAGAAGTAGTATAGAACTGATAGGATGATATCCTTCCAAATTAGTGACCTAGAATGGTTGGAATTGGAATAGAGTAGTTTGTTGATGTGATGGATTTATTGAAACATGCTATAAATAGTGGTGATATCCATGTGATAGATCAACCATGTTCATCACATAGAAACATGTATATAGTAGAGAATTTCATGAAAGAACACCCTAAAATGTTCAGTGGACCATCTGACCCTATGGTAGTTCAGGGGTGGATTAAAGCCCTAAAGAATATATTTGAAGCCACGGGTTGTTTGGGGTATAAAAAGGAAACTCTTACTATTTACCATTTTAAAGGTGAAACTGACCAATGGTGTTCAATTTTTAAGAATACTTGAGAAATAGAAGAGATTGATACCTTGGAATGGAATTAATTTACAATTATTTTCTTTGAGAAATTGTCACGAACCGTCCCTTGGGGCCCATGCTGTGACTACCCCAAGCCCGCCTTCCATAAACCAGGGGCTGGCGACTAGCACCGGAAGGTGTATTCCATAAAATAGGAAGGAATTTCCTTTAAACCTGTACAAAAACATGGTCCAAGAACACAACAAGAAGCAAATGTGAAGTAAACTGCTATAGTAAAAAAGGAGTGCTGAAAGTAAAAGGGGCCAGAATAAAAGCCCAACTGAAAGTAAGAGTAAAACTGAAAGTACAAGTACAACTAAAGAAACAATACAACTGGAAATGGGAAAACAACTACTAAGTATTCCTACGAAGATCCTACCTAAAGGGTAGGTATAGATCGCCTCCTCATCACTCCACATCCGCCTGTCTTCTCTGTGTACCACCTAGTCCTATTTCCCTCAAGCCTCAGCCCAACTGCTCATCGTCTTCACAAGACACAACAAGGTGCAGGTGAAGGCCGTGCATGGGTGTGTATAAGGAAACTCAGTAGGGACCTAGAGACCCACGTAGGTCTCTCAGAATTCCACAAGGAAAACCACAAGGCTTGATCTCAATCACAAAACACAAATCAATAGACACAACTCAATTAGAGTCTCAACTCAAACTAGGTATACAACTTTGAGAAATAGGATCATGATGCTGACCCACACAGGATCATTATGAATGCTGATAGCCAACCGTAGATTCTCTAGGCCTAAGAACAAGTAACATTCCCAGTCACAACATCTAACACCTCATCTGCTGGAGAACTTCTCCTCTATCGAGTATAGTGGGCCTGCCACGTCACACAGAGGCGCTTCCCACTAACCTTGAACTACTGAGGTACTTCTTCCCATCATGTACTGTGGGTCTGATGGGTCACACAAAGCTGATCCCCCACCATGGCCTACTTAGGTACTACTCCCCATCACATACCATGGCTGTCGAGTCACTCAGAGTAAAAAATTCAGCAGTCGTCAGGTCTCAGCTAGTCGCAGGGTTCCGTACGTAGCGCACTTGGGAGAACCGCTCCCCAAGACATCAGTAATATTTAAATTAGAACGAAGTCTCACAAAGAAGTAACCCAATGATCCATCATGTCACAATGGTTCCAATGCAACAGACGACGCGTCAATCGGACGCTCGGTCTGTGTGTTATTGGCATTTCACTACCAAGGGCCCAGTGGGATTCAGGTGCGATCCATCCCAGCCATACTCCAAGTTTCTCCAAAACTCACATGAAGTAAGTCAAAAGGACCGTCTATCTCCAAGGATCCCGAAACCATAGATGGTTCATCAAATGGATGTCTGGTTCTCAAGATAAGGCCCTTTAAGTGTTTCTGGCCTTGGTTGGGCCCGGGTCCGGTCTGACCCGGTCGGACTAACTCGGCCTGACCCGGTCTGGTCTGGGCTACGGAGGACTCGACCCATTGGGCTAAGGTCCGGACTGGTCCGAAAAAAGGGGAGTCCCACAAGGATGGCCCAGACCATGTAGGGCGGGCTGACCTATAAGGGGGTGGCCCGTAAAGGCGGTGGCCCGCTAGGTAGCGGTTCTACCGCTAGGAGGCTTAGGAGATCCACTCCCCCGAGATCCCGAATGGCCAGAGGCTGTTCGGCCTTTGAAGTGGCAGTGCCACGTCAGTGCCGCCCAGTCTCCATGGAACCTGCCGGAGGCGTGAGTCCCGCCTCCTCAACTGTGGCTTCGGTCACGGTCTCCTACTCACCGAGGGCGCGCAATGGCGCGCCGCCCTTCCCTTTCGCGGCCAGGCGACAAGCTTGCCGCCTTCTCCTTCTACTGTGGCTAAAGAGCCATGACCCCTTTTCACACTGATGCTGCATGATGGTATGCCATACCTCCTCAATGGCCGGCCGGTGCTGACCGCTTCTATGTCCTCTACAGCTTCGTGCTGTGGCCTCCTCTAGCGGAGTGTGTTGGCGTGTTGCCTCCTTCGTAGCTAGTTGGTGTCGCTGTGCCGATGGTCTTCCATGGAAGGTACAAGGGTAACAAAGTTATGGAGGGTTCAGGCCAGGTTTGTTAGGCCCACACCCTCCACATTAGCTCGTGATCAAAGGGATGATAAAATGAGTTTAAAAATTTATTATATTAAACAAAAAACAAAACCCCACAAGGATACCCCGTAACAACCTCCCACAAAATGAATTATTCTCGGATCAACCCATTAGTCGGTTGACCCATGTTCTTCATATAATTTCAAGATAGGGAAGAGGGAATAAAAAATTCAAAAACAAAATAACCCCTACCTCGTAACCCGTTGGAGAGCGTCCACGGATTGAATGCGATTCGTGTTCTTCGTTTCCGAAACCGGTTCCCAACAATGACACTCACACATCATCCTTCGGTTCGTGGTTCGTTGTCGTCCATCACTTCTCTCTAATATCAGCTCCGTCCTATAAGGGTTTGACGTCACGACGCTATTTCAGCACTTCGTTGCTTGGAAAATCTTTGCCGATACCCCTCCCTAAGCTCCATATATATAGGAGAGAGGGAGGGTAAGTAACAATATTGGAGTTTAATAGGGATCATCAATTAGGAGGCTTCCTAATTCCCCAACTATATCGTTACTTTGGGTAGGTAGTTGAATCCATTTATTATATTGACACATCACTGGACCTACCCCTTTTCTTGTCCATTGGAGGATATGAAATAAAATAATAAAATTATTTTATTTCATTTCTTTTAAAAAGTCACAAAGCCTAAATTTTTCTCCGGACCTACTGCGGTCAAAGTAATGTATTCCTTAAGTGAATCTCAGCACTGTGGATTCAACGGTTCCCTCATATTTTTAATCCAAGTACGAGTTCAAAAGTTATAAAACACCGCTCACATGTTTATTGAACATACCCGAAAAAATGTTCAATATATTATTAATGTTCACCCTTGACCTGCGCCGGTTGAGGTTAGGCTCTGCCTAAGGAGAACACACCCCAAAGAACTCAAAGGTACTCTCATATTTCCAATCCGAGTTATCATTTAGAAGTTATGGATTTTACAATAAAATAATTTATACTTAATTATTTTATTTACAACCAAAAACTAACTTTCACTGGTGGCCCGCACCAGTCAATGTTGGTATCAGCCTAAGGAAAGCAAACCCTCACGAGTTTCGTAGTGGTCTCATATTTTCAATCTGATTTACCATTCGTGAGTTATAAGCATTTAAAAAAAATAATTTTATTTAATAATTTTATTTACGGTTATGCCATTTTCAGGTTTTATCACAGGAGGCCCACGCTGACTAAAATTAAGTCGCACCTAGGGTAAAACATCTATCCTAAGTGCAACGGTGCCCTCAGATTTATGATCTGGGAAACCATTTAAGATTTATTCTACTTTTTTAGGAAAACTTCTTACGCGCATTATTTAAAGATTAACAAAACTTCAACAGATCATTCCGGGAACTCCGGGCCTTGGAATCACGTGCCGTCAGATTTCACGATCTCAAAATAATTCCATATATTTAAAAAAAAATTTATACAGAAATTATAAGACATTATAAAAATATTTTCCAAAGGATTTTAAACTTAGGATGAAAAAAAATCTCTAAATTGAGACAAAAGGAGGAAAATTATATAGCCACATACAAAGAAAAATTCCCTCGATTGGAAAGGTACACACCAAATTTTTTCTGGGATCATGATAGTAAAATTAATTAATTTTTTACTTAGGATTAAAACCAAGACATCTATGGGAGTTGGATTCCCATGAATTCAAAAGTTATGGGAAACTTATTAGATGTGTCAAGAAGGTATAAATTAAGTTTAACAATGATTCAGTATCCCATGATAACAAGAAAAAGAAATGGTCTAGATGTTAGTAAATGAGGAATCATCCATAAAATAAATCTAAAGGTAAGAAAATAAAGTTCCCATCTTGTGATAAGTGTAATAAAAAGAATCCTAGAGAATGTCTTATAAAATATGGGAAGTGTTTCAAATATAGAAAGTTTGGACATGTGGCTAGTGAATATAAGAAAAATTTATCAGATAAATGATAAGAAGCTGATGATAAGATGCTTTAATTGAAAGGAGTTAGGGAATTATGATTATGTGTGTCTGAAGTTAGTCACTCTTGGTGGAAATTATCAATATCAGAAGAAAAAAGGCATGGAAAAATCATTTTCTATTACTATAGTTGATGTTGAGCCATTTAATTAAGTGGTGATAGGTATGTTACTTGTTTATTAAAATTATTCCCATGCCCTATTTTACTTTGGATATTCACATTACTTCATTTATAATAAATATTAATGTAAAAAGTGAATATAACCTCATATAAATAAGATAGAACATTTGGTGAAAACTCTGGGTGGATATATTAAAGAAACTAGGATTTATTGGAATATTCCTATCATTATTAGTGGGATGATATTTCTTTTATATCTAGTTAAACTACCCATAGTAGAGTTTGATATTATTTTGGATATGGATTTAATTTTAGTTTTTCATGATAAGATATATTGTAAAACCAATAAATATTTATTCAATGATTTTATACCTTTGATAACCTACCAATAAGATGATAAATTGATTTGAGATGGTAGTGAAAGTTACATATCTCATGTTGTTAAAAAGAAATAAATTAGCCAGATTAGTGATGTCCCCGTAGTAAATGAATATGTAGATATATTTCCTGATGATTTTTTGGTTTTATTCATAACCGAGAGGATGAATTTACTGTTGAATTAGTGATTGATTTTAAGACTATTTAAACAACCCATTATAGAATGGATCAATAAGAACTATTGGAATTGAAAAATTAGTTGCAAGAGTTTCTAGATAAAGGTTTTGTTTATCCTAAAACTTCTCCATGGGGTGATCTTGCTTTATTTTTTATAAAGAAATATGGTTCAATGAGACTTTTTATTGATTATATATCCTTGTATAACATCACTTCTAAGAACAAGTATCCTTTTATTCATATAGTTGATTTGTTTGATCAGATTTAAGGAGTGTAGTATTTTTTGAAGATTTATCTCAGGTCAGGGTATCATTAGTTGAAGGTGAAGGAGGAATATATTTTAAAGATAGTGTTTTAAACTAGATACGAGCATTATGATTTTGTAATTATGCCCATTGGGTTGTATAATTAACCCATTGTATTTATAGTTCTTATGAATATATTTTCATATGGTTTATTGGATAAGTTTTTAGTTCTTTTTATTGATGATATACTAGTATATTTTAAAATTCACGAGCATCATTAAATTCACCTAAGGATTGTTTTGAAAACCTTAAATGAAAAGAAATTATATGTAAAATTTAGTGAGTGTAAATTTTGGTTGCAAAAATTTTATTTTCTCATTGATGGAATAACTATTGAAACTATTAAAAATAAATTTGATAATAAATGGAAAATACCTATTAATTTCATAAAGATTCATAGTTTTCTTAGATTAGTTGGTTAGTACTGGTGGTTTTTTGAAAAATTTTATCTATTGTCTATCCCACTAATTAAGTTAACTAAAGAAGGAGTTAAATTAATCTTGACAAAAGAGTGTGATGATTTTTTCTAGGAACTGAAAATAATATTACTGAATGCTCTAGTTTTGTACCTATCTTCTAGAAATGGTGAATTTATCATCTACAATGATTCTTAATTAAAATTAATTGGTTTCATTCTGATGTAGAATTATTTAGTAACTACTAATTATTTACATAATGACATAAATTATGCTACTCATGATATGGAATTAGCTTCTGTGGTTTTTTATTTAAAAACTTGTAGTCATCATTTTTATGAATTAATGCTTGAAATATATACTGATCATAATGTTTGAATTATTTATTCAATCAAAAAAATTTGAAACTAAGATAGAGGAGATGGTTGGAATTGATAAAGTCTTATGTCTGCATGATTTATTACCATCCTAGAAAAGCAAACAAAATAGTCAATGCTTTTATTTGAAAAAATAATGCTACATTAACCATGTCATGTTTGGAACATAATGATTTGGAATCAGAGTAGTTATCAAAGTTATACATTTAACTAAAGGAATATATGCCAGATTCATCTCATGTTTTGATCCCTAAAGTAGTTCAGCTAGAAGATAACATTTTTATGAGGAATAAACAATACACATTATTGACTATAGAGAGAAATTTTTGTGGAATAAATTAATTCATCAGGTTAAGGTCTTATGGAATTACCATATGGTTGAAGAAACAACATGAGAATTTGAAAATTTTATGAGGTAAAGATATCCCCGCTTGTTCACTAAGTGAATAAAATTATTAGGATGGAATTTTAAAAAAGGGGAAGAATGTAACAAGCCAGGTATGATCAAGATAATTTTTACTATTATTATTATCAATATTCATCAATTATTTTTTATAAATTTATAATTATTATAATAATATTAGGTAATTTTTCATTTAAAAATAAAAAGCTTTATTTCTAACCAAATTAAGTGTTCATATATTATATGCCTTTATTTAAAAGATTTATTAATGAATTATAGAATTTTAATTTTAAAAAATTAAATTTATTTTTAAAATTATCATATAAAAATTATCTTATAATGAAATTTTGGTATTTTTCTAAAATGATTGATTTTTTTATGAATGGTGAAAAATACTAACTTTTACTGAATATTGTATTTTCTTTTCAAATATTTACAAAGTAAAACTCTATTTTGAATTAGTTTTAAAATTTAATTTATAAATTTTTATTAAAATAATCCAATTATGGTATTTTTAACTAATTTTATATTTGAATTTGGTATAAAAATATTTTTACACATAAAAAGATATATTTTTTCTTCTGAAAAACCGTTTTAATCGCATTTTTTGGTTTGATTTTAAATTAAATTATTCGATTATGTGAATTTAATTTTGTAAAATAGATTCCATATTTATAATTTTGAGTTCTAAATTTAGTAAATAGGTCCCTCTTATTTTTGATCATTATGAATAGTAACTATAGTAAATACTAGTTATCATGGTAAGGGTAAACCATGTAATTAAGGTTAAAAATGTTATGATAAGGACCAAAAAATATCCCTTAAACTTGTATTTATCCTATTGGATGAGTGTACTTTACCAATTTATATCCAATTTTCAAAAATATAGAAACTTCATGACATATTTATCTGATTTTGACCCTTATAATATTAAGTAAGAGATATAGTGAAAAATGTCACTTTCTTTCTTTTAATATCTATAATATATTTTGATAGGGATTAAAACAAAACATGTTCATTTATAAATGTTTATTTGAAATATAAATATTTTTTTATCATGGTAACTGATTTATATTTATTAGTGAAGAAATATTTATCCTAAATGCTTAAGTAATACTGCCACAATTCTTGTGCAAGCAGTTGAAAAATCTAGTAAATTATTTTAAAAACTCTAAAAGCAATATTGTTTAGGTAAGTTAATATTTAACAATAATTTTATAGGTAAATATAACATATTATGTATATTTTAATGGATTATATTTTAATTTCATTATTATCTTGTAGTTTTCAAAGTCAAATTAAATGAATAGTCTAAAAATGATATTAATAATATTTTATAATATATAATATTTTATTAAATGATTTAAAATTACTTAAAATACTATATTATGTCAAGTTATTGAGATATGGTTAAAAATATAAACTATGGTACTTTTATGGTTCAATTTTTATTTTATAGTAACTATCTTGACCCCTAAAGAGTAAAAAACTTTGTTATCACTGTAATCATCCAAATAGTTAACGAATGGTTAAAAAAAGATAAGGGTGAAACCATAACATAAAATACTTAAATTTTTATTTGATGATATTATTTCAACTCATAATCATCTTATCTTAAAATCATATCAAATTGGACCCATTTTAACCTATTTATTAATTTATATTAATTTAATACTTTATGAAATTCCAAGAATCCCCCTCCCCTATCTTATAAAAGGGAACCTCTTCTCTTCTTTTATTTACAATTAAAAATATATTTGGTTTATAAAATTAATTCCCAAATACCTTACTTACATACCTACCCACATCCTAGAGTAATGTTTTTGATAATAAAACCAACCGAGAAAATCTTTGGGAGTAAACCTTAAGAGGTTGTCTGAAGAATATGTATAGTTTTAACCAAGAATTTTCATTTTATTTATTGTTGTATCCCATTAGAATATTATCCTGCCATAATTATATAATAAATTCATTATATTACACATACTTGGAAATTATTATGTCAATTAAGTAACCTACATCCATCTCCTCTTCCATCAAATGGGAAGAGAAAACATTGTTCGTGTGTACGTCAGACTACCGCCTCATGAACTAATGCAATTCATTTTCGATCACCACTTCTTATGACTATCCATGATGATGGATTTAATATATATATATATACAATATTAATAAAATATTTATAATTATGAAAAATTAATATATCATATATTTTCTTACCTTTCCATTCCTTGAAAAATTATAACGTCGTTCTTGTGTATGTAGGGATGACTGCCTCCATGATACGATGTGATTCATTTTTCATTACCACATCATGTGGCTGGTATGTATAAGTTTATTTAAAGAAATAATATCATATTCATTATATAATTATAATTATTAAAAAATAAAATAATGATTACCTTCTTTCCATAATGATCATTGAAAAATGGAAACGTTACTCACGACCTACTGTCTCGATGATTGTAAGACAATTCATTTTTCATAATTATATTAAATGGTTGGTATTAAAGGTATAATTAATGTATAAAAATAATAATTATTTAATGAATATTATTTTTTATATGATTTATTAATGACTCCATTGAATATATTCTTTTACCAAATTCTTTTTGGACATATGAACTAAATATCATCAAACTGTATGATGCGAAGTTAATTGATTAAGTAATTGAATATAACATGGTAATAAATAAAATAAAAGGAATAATTAAATCGAAAAAGGTTATTAATAAAATTTATAATTAACATAAATTTATTATTCATGAATATAAATAATGTGTGTGATGATTTAGACTTGAGGTAGAGACACTTTACTTTAAAAATATCATTTTAAATGTTTTAAAGATTTATTTTCTAAATATTTTTCTTCCATATCCATATTTCTAAAATTATTTTATAGATGAATTTATATGGGAAAAAATTACTTATAAAGGAAATTTTATTCTGATTTTTACTTTCTATCAAAGGTTTTTCAAAAGAAATATTTTTATGTATTTTATACAGAACATTTTGACTTTCTTTAAAAAAGACAAAATGAATGTTCTATTTTAATATATATAATGAAAAAAACTTTTAATTACACCCTATATATTATTTTATGTATGGATTTATTTAAAATATTATATATTTTTTTCAAATAAAAAACCTCTCTTTTTTATAGGTATTTTAGTTTTGAAAATGGGATTTTAATGAAATGAGAGAAATCAATCTCCTAAAACGTTTTTACTTATGGATTGAAAAGGATATTTTTATGAGTTTTATGATGATCATGGATTATTTAATGTTTTTAATTAATTTTATAGTACTAGTAAATTTTTTATAGTTGGTTGAGGCTATTATAACTCTAATAAATTGGGTAATGATTATGTTCTCTAGAAAATTATGTTGGAAGTTGACTATATGGTTATTCCAATTATAAGGGTTCTTATAATGGTTATATGAAGATGATTTCTCAAGGAAAATAAATGAATTTTATATGCATGTTGATGATTTTTCATAGTTTTTTTTGATTTCAAAATTCAATATAATGATATATTATTTTAAAGGAAATATTATGTCCTTTTAGGATAAAAAGGAATGTTTTTAAGATTTTTTTTCATGGGTTCTCATGTTTTATAAGAAAACCTCATGATTATGATTTTGGATTTATGTTTTCTTATAAAGTGTTTATTAAAAACTTTAGGAAAAAAACTTGATTTCATTTTTTGGTAAAGTATTATTTGAGATAAAAATTTATTATGTTAAATCCAAACTATTTTTTATGATCTCATGGTTTTAAAATTGACTAATGGGTTTCTTTTTCTATTTTTATGTCCCTTACTTTATTTTTTGTTCTCATCCCAAATTTTAAATTATTTTTCATAGCTTTTAAGGTTGATAAGGAACATAGTATAAGTAAATTTTAAAATATTAATAATTATCAATGATTTTTTTAAAAGTTTTATATTATGGGGAAAATTGATACTAAGTTGAAGTTCCTGACATGTATTATATAGGTTTTTATATAAGATTTATGACCCAATTCCCTAAAATAATAAACCTAAAAATATATTCAAAATGAAATAAAGTGAATTCTTGTCTAAAAATGAAATTATGGGTTGAATAAGGATCAAGACCTTACAGTACTAGTGATAGTTTTACTTTTGATGATGGAGTGATTATGAATTCCATATAAATTAAATGAGGTATTAAGAAATATGATGATGATGACTAGTTTATGGTTTAAGAAGTAAGTGGAATGATTGAAGTGTTTTTATATTGGATTTTTAGAATTACATTGTAGAATTAGTTTTATCGATGGTATTCTGGTAATATAAATCATGAAATATTTTTGGATTATTATGAAATAATTTTTCTTTAAGTATTTTCAAGAATATGTTGAATGGTACTGATGAAATAGAAAATTTAATTAATATTGAGCTCATATTTTATGGAAAACACATGATTGAGGGAAATATAAACCTTAATATGTGCCTAATGTTGAAATAATAATGTTAGTTGAGATAAAAAGATTATTGATAATGAAAATGGGATAATATTGATGACATTGGGACTGATTACAGATTTGATGAAAAAGCAGTTTATGTTATCATTTATAATGTTTAAAACATATTTGTATTTATGAAATATATTTTATAATTTGTAATACTATTTTAGGAATGAGGAGAGAGTTAATTTTTGGAAGAATGTATGTTTTCATTGAGGTTCTATGGTATTCATGTTATTACCATGTTTTAAAAGAATATATGATCAAGGTATTCACATATTAGGTATGTAACATTTATAATTAATTTATTTTGTTTGGGGGATTAATTTTAAGTTTATTTGGTGACCTTATTTCTATTTTTTTTGGATTTTTAATTTTTTTTCAGATGTATTTTGGGAGATTTTTAAGGTTAACTACTCATGGAATAGTTTAAGTTGAACTTTAGGTATTAATATTTGAGGTTAAATCATGATTTATCATATTGGATAACTTGTGATAATCATTTTGGTTTTGGTAAATATATAGAGTCTATAGGAATGACTTGTAATTATTTTATGGATCTTATGATCCTATAAAAGTTAATTTTAGTGATTCATATTTGAAAAATTCATCTTAAATATTCCTTTCTTGGAGTAAGAGATGAAGTAAAAATTGATCAAATCATAAGAAATAATGAATTTGTAATTATGACATGGAAAAAAACCAAGTAAATATATTTTATAATGTTTTCTATCTTAGGATGTAACACCCTAAGATTTTATGATATATTTCTTTTCAAAATATTTAATTTCTTTGATAGCTTACAATACATGCAACCCTTAGTCTAAATGAACCACAATATAATATACCATTATAACCCAGCTCTTAAATTGGTGGATATGAATAGGAATGACTAAATTATTAAAAATGTATGGTTTAAACATGTATGAAATAAATTCATTTTTTATCAATTAAATATAAATGAAAATAAAAATCATTTTAAGTAAAAGTGATGTTTTTCTTAAAAACGTTTTTATGCGTGCAATGTGATTTTATATAGATAAATTAAATTAATCACTATTGGTCAATTATTTAAATTATATTTATATTTTTATATATTCAATAATATGTTTTAACATTAATATAATATTTTTTCTAGGCATAGGATATGAATAAATCAAGTTTTATACTAAAAAAATTATTTTTCTAAAAAAAAGATTTTCATGAGTTTTTACACACTTATTTTAAAATGTTTTTCTACTTATAGAAATTTCATCCTGAAAAATGGATTTAATATTTGGAATTATGAGGATCAAATTTGGTAAATAATACTCTTATTTTTGGTTAATATGAATAGTAACTATAGTAAATGATTGTCACCTCAGTAAGGGTAAAATGGGTAAAATAAGGTTAAAACTTTGGGACTTGGATTTAAAATTTCTCCAACACTTGAATTTTCATTATTTAATGTGTGTATTTCAGCCATTTACAAAAAATTATCTAATACATGGTCACTTGGTTCTATATTTATATGATTATAACCTTTATATTAATTTAAGAAAAGAAAAATACAAAATGTAAGTCACTTAATTATAAATATATCTTATGTGTTCACATAGGGAAAAAAGAATTTTTTAATAAATATTATTTTTTATTTTGAGAATAATCAAATTATTTTCACAATGTAATTTTTTTAATAATTTTTAGTAATTATATATTTACTTTTAATTTTTATGCAATACTCACACATTATTTCTTCAATTAACAGAAAAATAAAATAAAAGATTTTAAAAATATTAAAAGTAATATAATTTGTGTTATTTATTATGTTACAAGAATTTTTTATATTAATTTAAAACAACATTATTTTTTAAAAGTTTTATTTTTAAATTATATCTTTGTCTTTGTGTGTTTCAGGTCAAATTAAATGAATAGTTCCAAAATTGAAATTAATGATATTTTATAAAAAATAATATTTTATTAAATGATTTAAAATTCATAAAAATATTATATCAGTCCAATTGAATTTAATATGTTTTTAAATGTGAACCGTGGTCCATTTATGGGTCACTTGTCCATTTAAAGTTACATTTTTAACCCTTTATGATTGAAATAGTTGTTACCATGGTTAATGTCAAAAAATGGTTAACAAAAGGGTTAATAAAAATATAAGGTTTAAAATGAAACAAAAACTTATATAATTTTAATTGGATAATATTATTTATACCATATAATATTTTTATTTTAATTAATGTCTATTTGGAATTATTTTTCTTGATAATGACTTTATTATATTTTGATCTTTTAAGAAATTCCAAGTGTGTCCCATCCCTCACTTATAAAGGATACCACTAATTTCTATTATTTACATTACATTGAGGATTATATATCAACTAAAACCTGATAAATTACCTTATACACTTCCTAATACAAGTTCTAGATGTTTTTTTCTTCCCAAAAGATCAACCAGAGGCTCATTAAGATGAAATATAAAGTAGTTCTTTCAAAGAAGTGGTAATCTCCTTAACCGATCACTTTATTTTTTTACTTATTATTTTAACCCATATAAATATATGGTATTTATCATAAAATAATAAATTTATTATCCTAAATATAATTAAATGTTACTGTGATTATGAAACCACTATTATCCACCATCTTTCCCATCAAATGAGAAGTAAAAGTATAGCTCATGCGTAGTGATACAATTAATTTTTCATCACCATATTTTATGGATGGGTATTATATTGAATTTAATATTTATATATATTATATTTAAGATATAATTATTATTATATAATTATAATATCATATCTATCTTATTACCTTCCAATCCGTTGGAAAATGATAACATCACTTGTTTTTATGTGCGGACTACCACCTTCACAAAGCGATGTAATTTGTTTTTCATTTCCATTTTTATTAAATGGTAATAAGGATATATTTAATGAATATATATGATATATATGATGTATATTATATAATAATGTCTTTTAAAAGGTTAATTATTATTTTAATTTCTTTCATTCCATCCTTCGAAAAGTGAAAACATCGTTTATGCATACGTATGTCCCACTATCTCCATGAATGGTGTCATTTATTATTCTATCTATAAATTTCATGGATGAATATAAATATTTATATAATGAAAATATATTATATTTTTATAATGATTAAATTTTTTGAAATTATGTAACTATGATCAAATTACATGGACCAAAACTACCAAACTAAAACATACATGAAGAATGAAGCAGTTATCACCCATAAAAGTGATTTTAATAAAGAATTGTTAATAAAAGGGTAATAAAATGTTATAAATAAATAATATATAATACGATAAATATTATTATAGTTTTATAATATATTTATAATAAATATATATTTATTATACAGGAGGTTCGAACACATATGAATGAATTCAGACCTGGAGTAAGGGTTTTATGTTATAATCTTATTATTTACCAGGATTGTGTATGATCAAGTATTGATGAAGAAAATTTATGATCTAACTATAAATAAACTCATTAATTTTATTATCCTATGTTTATTTCTTTAGAATATATTTTCCTTTCGTTTTCCTCACTTAAAGTACCCAAGAGATTGAAATATCATTTTTAGGGAAAACCGCCTTTATTTTTATCTTTGGTTGAAAAACCTTTTTCATTGATATACATGTTTTTTAAAATTGATTTAAAGAATGTTTCTAATATTATAATATTAATTTTTAAAGTAATTTTTACCCAGGATTGAATTTTTTATTTTTTTAAAATGAACCTTCTTTTTGTTTTCCAAATGAGGTACTTTTTAACTTTTTTTACAAAAGTGTAAAAAAATGTTCTATTTTAACTTATACAGTATGAAAAAAATTTCCCACAGTCATCTAAATAATTAAAATATTACTTTTACATTTTTCCAAGGTTATTTTAAAAGAATGTTTTTTCTTTAATATTTGGGAATTTTTTATATTTTAAAGATGTAATTTTAAATTGAGAAGGATATTTTCCTCAATAAATACCCTATGTGATATTTTAAAGGAATTTTCATCTAAGATGAAATATTTTAATGTTAATTTTGCTTTACTAGTTATATGATCCAATGAAACCATCCTTATACTTTCTCTAGATGTTTTATGATTATTATAAAAATATTTTTATGAAACCCATTTCTTTTTCATAGGTTATTCCTTGATGAAATGATTAAGAAATCCATTTCATTTTCAGAAGGTTATGATATGATAAATGTTTTATTATATAATGGAACACATATGTATGGTTTGAATTATGTTAATAGTGGGATTATAATTATATATCCCTCCAATTCATTGGGTAAATATGGATATCTTATGAGATAAATAATATTGGAATGAAGAGTAAACCCAATTCAGTAAGGGAATATATCCACTATGCTTGTATTTGGAGCAGACCTTGACCAATATGATGGTTTAAGGAGTAAATATGATCTACAATGATAGTTTTTTAAGTGATCCTTGACTACTAAGGAAATAATTTTCTATACTTATGTGTATGCCACAAACTTATGTCTTATTCTAATTTTATACTCTCATAGATCATGTTATTTGATTCCTTTATGATTCATGTCTTATGAAATTTCAAGATTTATTCCATGATTCAAGATTACAATCTATGATATGTAGGGTATAATTTTCAAATTTTATTCTCATATTCTTATACCCATATTCTCTTGTTATTTTGATATCTCCATTTTTATCCTTACTATGCATTTTAGATCACCCTTTATTATGTTTCCTTTCTAAAATTTATTAAGAATGTTGTAGGGATGATATGTCTAAGAAGGGTGATAGTTATAAAGAATTTAGTGTAAGATGATATAGTTATCTAATGAACCAGTTATTTATATATCTAAGTTTCTACATATATTATATCTATATGATTCAAGCGTGGTTCGTTATGTTATATAATGAATATTCATATAATAATATGTAATATCTATATATGAAAAGTATCATTCACTATAGTCAGTAAAAATCAAGGTTTATTTAACCTTTAGAAACTATAATGAGATAAATTTACTGAAAAACTGAGGGATTATTCTAAGTATAGGATAACATCGTAAAGTTTTGATAAGGATAAAAATAACTTAGATTAAACCTAAAGAGTCATAGATTTAAAATAATGATTCTTGATTTATAAATCCTATAAATGTTTTTTCATGATTATGTAGTTTCCCACTATGATAATTATTGCTCACACTATGATTTTTGGTTTTAGTTAATGGTTGTAACCTGAAGAAATTGTGTTAACATTGAATGAAATGAACAATGAAATGATTTTCCTCATGAGAAACTAAATATCACGGGTTATAAAATGAAAAATATCATTACAATTCTTATGCAACTTTCTCAAGATATTAATCATGATGACCTTCCATACAATAAAATAGAGAATAATCATTTATTGAGTCCTTCATGAGGAAACACCAAACTTATTTTAGTGGGTCTACCGATCCCCTTGTTTTTGAGTAATGGATCAGAACCAATAAAAATAAATTTTCTATTCCAAAGTGTTTAGAACAAGAATAATTTATTCTAGTTTTTTACCATTTGTAAGATGAAGTAGATCATTAGTATAATCTTATCAATAACATGATAAACTGGTAAGAAATTGACTCCATGTAGTGGGATGAGTTTAAGAGCTTATTTTTGAATAATTTTATTACTTGTATTATTTATATGAAAATAAATAATGAATTCCTTGAGCTAAATAAAAAGGATAATGAATATGTTTTTACTTATGAGGTAAATTTTACAAGATGTGTGAGGTATGATTCTGGTATTATCATTCAACTTTAATGTAAGGTTTATTAATTCCATAGTGGATTAAAACCAAGTATTCAAAGTGGGTTAGTCATAAGAGACTTCAGTATCTATGAATAAATCATTTTATGTGCTGTCAAGGTGTAAATATATATTTTAGTTACTTATCTATCTCATAGTTTTGTTAATAAAAGAAAGATGGAAATAAAAGGAAATTATAAAAATCATGGAGTGAATAAGAAGAGTTTTTCTTTATGTTCAAATTGTGGAAGGAAATACTGAGAAAATTATCATAAAGGGATTGGTAAATGTTTTAAGCATGGAAAGGAATATCATTGGGAAATCATACACTAAATTAATGGGAAGAAGTTAGTTAACAATGGAGGAAAAACACCATAGAATGAACCAACCACACTCCATTGTTTCTAATGAAAGGAATATGGGAATTATACTAACCAGTGATCAAACCTAAAGGTTAATGATAATGATTAATGTTAGCAAACTCTTAATCCCAGAGATAAAGGGAAATATCATGTGATCACTATTTCTGATGTGAAGTAAGATAAAAAATTGGTGAATGGTAGATTTACCATCCACTCTAGTACTGCTAATGTCTTATTTGATTTTGGATCTACCAACTCTTTTATATCTAAGGAATTTGGTAAGGTTATCATAGTATAAACTGAATGATTAAATGTTGAATTGGAATTGAAAACCTCTAATGGTATGATGATCACATATCAAGTCTATGAATCTTCTATAATTAAAGTTTGTGGGAGTTTTCTTAATAAAAATTTAATTATTCCCCCACTAGTTGAATTTGATGTTATTTTGGGAATTGATTAGATTTATTTACATAAATTCCACATCAATTTCCAAGAAAGGGAAGTTACATTCAATGTTTTGAACCAAACTATGATTTTTTATTGGTGAAATGGTAAATATTAACTTATAATGAAAATTTTATCCATTATATGGGTCTTGATTCCTATTTAAATGGGGTGTTTGTCTCACATGGTTGGGTAGAAACTCAACATCGAAGATATGAATATTTTATAAGAGTTTTTTGATGTATTATTGGAAGAGTTTCTTATTATCCCATCAAACCATGAAGTTGAGTTCTCAATAGAAATAATATATGGTTCTACACATATTACAAATACTCTATATAGAATGTCCCTGATTGAGCTTTTGTAATTGAAGAAGAAACTGCAGGTGAATCTTGAAAAGTGGTTTATTCATCGAAGTGAATCACCTTGGGGTGAAACTATTCTTTTTGTTAAGAATAAATATAGATCAATGTGACTTTTCAATTATTATCAGGAACTTAACAAGATGAAAATCATAAATAAGTATCCTCTACCTCATATTAATGGCTTGTTTGACCAACCATGTAGATATCAATACTTTTATAATATTTTCATTTATTTTGGATATCATCAATTGGGGTTCAAGAAGGATGATATACACAAGATAGAATTAATTACAATGTATAGAAACTATGAATATATAGTTATTCTATTTGGTCTTACTAATTGCCTCAATATCTTCATGGATTTAATGAATATAGTATTTAGATATTAACTTGATCAGTTTGTGCTAGTTTTTATAGATGATATTCTTATATATTAAAAGAGAAAGGAAGAGTATGAATATCAATTAAAGATTGTACTAAAGATCCTAAGTAAGTGGAAGCTATATGAAAAATTTACAAAGTGTGAATTTTTTTATAAAAGGTTTCATTTTTGGGTCATATAATCTTAATAGAGGGTATATCGGTGGATCCATCAAAGATGGAAGTTATTGAATATAGGACCAGAATAACCACTGTGACTAAGATCTATTATTTTCTTGGTTTGTATAAATATTATTGACACTTTGTGAAGAATTTATCATAATAATATAATTCACTCACTAAGTTTACTTGGAAGGGATCTAAGTTCCTTTGGACAGATTAGTGTGAATAAAATTTCAAGGAAACTAAGAGAAGGTTAGTTAGTGAATTTGTGCTTACACAACCCTAAAATATAGAATAGTTTGTGATCTATAATTATGCATCGAATAATGGACTAAGATTAATCCTCATGCATAATTATATAGTGATAGATTATGCCTCACTCCAATTGAAGGTTCATGAGAAAATATACCCCAACTCATGATTTGGAGTTAGCTATAGTAATTTTTTCATTAAAGATATGGAGGATTTTATTTATAGTGAAAGGAGTTATATATATATATATACTACTAATTAAATTTTTAAGTATATATTCACACCAAAATCGTGAAATATGTTCTAGAGAAGATGGTTAGAGCTGATTAAATATTATGACTACTCAATAGATTAATACCATCGGAAAGAAAATAAGGTGGCCGATGCTTTGAGTTGAAAGGATCATGATAGATTATCCATGTTGGGGATTACAAAATATCCAATATTTATGGATTTACGAATGATGGATCTAAAAATATTGAAGGAAAGGGAGAAATATTATCTTTATAAAATTAAGTTCAACCATCTATCTATGAAATCATTAAAGAGGCACATAAGGAAGATATGGAACTGTAGAAGAATATCATAAATATTTCTGAGTTCAACCTCTATTGTGATAGAATGATAAGTTTCAATAACCTTTTATGTGTTCCATCCATACCATATTTTTAGAATGAGTTATTGTATGATCCTCACAGTTCATCATTCTCTATTCATCCTAGAAGTAAAAAGATGTATAGAGATATAAATAGTACTTTTGGAAGGAAAAAATGAAGAGATATATTGTAGAGTTTATATCTATGTTCTTAGTATATGATAAAGTTAAGGTATAGAGTTATAAGTCTGAGGGGATGTTACAACCATTAACGAAACTAGAATAGAAATGGAAAAACATCACAATAGATTTTGTTGGAAAAAAATCCCTCAAGGTTCCATCGAAGCATTTTTTGGTTGATTGTGTCTATTGAAAAAGAGAGTTTCTAAGGTATGTTGTGGAAATCTAGAGAGATTTTTGACACGGTATGTTGAAAAAGATCCAAGAAAAAGGAATGGATACCCTTTAAGTGGTATAGAAAATTGAGTACTCAATGTGACTACATTTCCCATTGTTTTCCATATTTTTTGGGTCCAAAATTTGGAGGATATATAACATCTCAAAAATTGGATTTCCTTGAAGTCATTATGAAAATATAGAAAATTCATGAGTTTCTTGAAGATTGGGCTTTACTAAGGGTGCTTTTTGAAGGTGTGAAGTCTTTTATGGTGATCTCCATGATTACAAAAAGCATTGAAAATAATAAATTTTCCTGGATCATCACGAAAGAGGTAGCATTGTGAAAAAAATAATGGATCATTGTGAAATGGTGATGAAATGGATGGAAGCTTCTAGAAATGGTGTAAACACATATAAATTGTCCTATACACCCTTCAGAAGAGTAGTGAGACTTAATGAAAATTCTTGGTTTCCATATTCACAAAGGTGGTTTGTGAGAAAAAGTTCATGAAGGCTATCAAATCCAACCAAATTGTTTGAGAATCACAAAAGTATTGATATTCAAAAAGTCTATAAAAATTTGACTGAAAGGTGTGATATTTGTAAAGTCTAAGTGAGATTTGAGAAAGTGTTCAAGATCTATGAAAGGTGGTTACTTCACAAAGGCTGGTTGAGCTTCATGAAAGAGGAGAGCATCACAAAAGTGTTTAAAAGTGATTGATCAGTATACCTATGGTAAAGTGGTATACATCTTGTGGATAAAAGTGGAACTAAATGATACACTAAATTATGTGAAAAAATTATCGATTCAATAAATCAAAGGAAGATTTTATGAAAAAGTAGTGGGCACACTTCAATTGATAGAGAAGTGAGATTTTATATTGTGATTTGTTGTAAACTAGGAGGGATTGTGAGTCTTCTCTTAACATTGTAAAAAACAATGCGCTTTTAGTGGATTTGGTACATCGAAACATTTCCATTGTATTCTCCTTAGATGTAGCCTAGTGAGAGTGAACCAAGTAAAATTGATGTATCTCGTGCATGCTTCAATTTCCCTTCATACATTTCTGTGGGAAAGAGAGAGAAGAGTGTTTTGTTTAACAATGAAAAAAGATTCAAAGGGGTGGTTGTTTTAATCTTTCATACCTTGATTCACCCCTATTAGGGTATTTAACCTAGTTAGTCTAATAATTGGTGTTATTGGTGGTTAATTTTAGTGTTTTTCTCTTTAGGGTTTTAATGGAGGTTATTAGTCATAAAGGGATTCCAATCTTTAATGGAAAAATTTTCAATTATGGAAGAATCAGATGTAGCACTATTTACGATCTTTAGGCATGGATGTCTATACAGAAGCAACACATGGAATTATGGATAGTGTGGATAGTGGTGCTTTGTCAGATGCTGACAAAATGGAATTAGATGCTGATGCCATAAGAATCAGTGCATTAGGGGGAGTCTTATCCAATGAATTATATACAAGGGTGATATCATATAAGGCTACTCATGTTATGTGTGAAAAGATGCTAAATATCTATGAAGGTGATTCAAAATTCAGAGAATAAAAATTGCAAGTTCTCTAGAATAGATATGAGGATCTGAGAATAAACCATAATAAATCTATTGATGTATTCTTTGATAGGGTGAATGTTGTTATGGAAGACATGTGTGATCTTAGAGAAATTATTAAAGATGTAAATATTTTTAAGTTCATATTGATAAGACTTCCACCTCATTTCAATCTGAATGTTTATGTATTGGAGGATAAATATCCCAAGGATCCAACACTGGGTAGCTTCACAGTACTCTTATTTCATATGAGATGAGAAATTATGACATTGAGTCTATAGAAAAAGGAAATTCCAAAGAGGTTGCATTCAAGTCCATGTATAATCTCACAATTGAAGATTTTTAGGAAAAATAAGAGATTAATGAGGTGATTTCATTCCTTTATTAAAATATACAAATAAGAAAAGGAATGTTCAACAGAAAAATTCCACTATCATGATTTTGATGTGGAATATTTGGTCATCTTTCAACAAGGTTCCCCAATAATTTTCAAGAATATGATGAGGATAAAGTTAAAATTACCTTGACGAAGTCTTTAGCCTATGTGAAAGTTAAGAAAAAGTTCAAGAGAAATTTATTAAAAAAGAAGAGTCTTCTTTCATAAGAAAGTGAAAGTTTAGAAGAATCTGAGGTTGAAGAGATGGATAAATACAAAGATTGTGGAGAAAATGATATAGTGGTAGTTTTCAGAAGTGACCAGAAAAGGGAATAAAGTGAAAATGATAAAGAAGAAGTTAAAGGAAGAATTGATTTTCAACCATAATTAGAAGCTATTTTTGAGGAGATATATGTTTGGAGATCCAAAATAAAGAAATACTACCAAGTGGTTTGTGATTTAAATCTATTTATGTAGTAGCAAGGAGAATAGAAGTCTGATATGAATGAATAAATTAAAAAACTCAAGTCTTCAATGATAGAGAGCTTAGAAAAGGCTATTGAGTACAAGATCAAAATCCAAGAATAGAAAATATAAATCGATAGTTTAACTAACACTATAAAATATCAAATAAAACGTATCAAGGAACTAAAAGAGGAAGTCTTTATCTTATAATGAAGTTTTAAGGATCAAGAAAAAATCTTGACTCTCAGTATGACATCGGGAACACAGATCATTCAGGATATATAAAAGATGAAAGTGAAGAACAAAGGTCCAGTAGAACAAAAGCAACAATAAAATCCGAATGATAAGACTGGTATGAGGCTTGATCCAAAATAGAAAGTAGTAATGGTTGAAGTCAGACCATAGAAACTTACTATGAGATTGAAGATCGATTTGGGTAAGAAGAAGAATTAAAATATTCAGAGAACCCAAGGGAAAACTAGTTCTATAGAACTAACATGAAGGAACTCACCCCACATCAAGTGTTATTGGTGTGGAAATATGGGATACTCACAAAATGTGTTCTCCATATCCAAGGGAACCTTAGGGAACTAGAAAAATATAGGTATCTAAAAAAATATCAATACTCTCATATATCTTTTGAGGTTTATTGATTTTTTTTGGAGGATTAAGACACATGGCTAGATATTATACATCAACCATAAAGAGAAGTGTGCCGAAATATAACCAAATTGTTCACAAGAAGAAAGTAAATGAATCACCAAGTGAGATGAAAATAAAAAATTTATTTGTAGCTCTTCAAGATGATGTTGGTCTATAATACTCGGAGGAAAATCAATATTATCAATCTATACCAAGTATGAAGTCAAAAAAGTGGATCATTAAGAAAAGAGCTGAGAATGTAGTGGTTATGGAAATTTCCCTTAAAGCATCAAATTGTTATGGTATATGGATTCTTGATATTGGATGAAAATACCATATTAAAGACTATAAAGATCTTTTTATAGGCATAAAATATGACAAGGAGGGAGTTGTAAAATTTGGAAACGATGAAGGCTTGAAGATCATTGGCTTGGGGAAATCTATGTTTAGGGGAAAAGAAATGAGACACGTTGATGTCTTAGTAATATAAGGTCTTAGTCACAATTTTCTTAGTGTTAATCAACTATGTGACTTGGGTAATGCTATATGATTTTCTAAGAGGATACGTATTATCAAAGGAATAGATGATGTAGTTGTTATATAGGTGAAAAGAACAAAGGGGAATCTCTATCTTATAAATGGAGAAGAAGATATATTATTTTTAACTAGATATGAAGAAAATAGATTGTGGCATAAATGACTTAGATATCTATTCCAACCATCCAAGGAATATCTGGTAACATGTGATGCATCTCGAGACCTCCCTAATTTATCACATGATTATACTCATACATGCGATTCTTGCAAACAAGATAAGACCATCCTAAAAATGTACAAGTAAAAGCAACAAAAGTAAACTAGAGTGCTTGAATTGGTGCATGAAAATGTATATGGAACTATCTCACCAAGATCCATTGAAGGGAAGAGGTATTATATTATTTTCATTGATTATTTTAGAATGGTGACATGAGTATTTTTCATTTACCACAAGACCGATGTGTTTAGATGCATAAAAAAATATCATAGGGAATTAAAAGGATGATTGGACAAAATATTTTGAAGTTTCATACTGATAATGGTATAAAATTTACAAAAATACAAGTGGAAGGTTATCTTAGGAAACATGGGATAAGGAATCAAGTTTCTTCAATGGTAACTCCTAAAAAATAGAGTGGTTGAGAGGATAAATCAGATTATTAATAGCATGGCCATAATTATGCTTATTGAAAAATAACTACTAGATAAATTCTAGATGAAAGCAGTCTTGAAATCAGTCTACACATCTAACAGAGATTTTTTGTGTCTGAAGTAAGAAAAGACTCCCTATGATATGTGGTATGGAAATAATACAAAACTAAAATAACTTCAATTCTTTGTAAGTGATTTTTTCTAAATAAATATAACCACATGAGATTTGAGTCATGTGGAGATGAGGGGATATTCCTTGGATACTCAAAAAAAAAGAAAGCATATAAATGACTCAATAATAAGCTGAGAAAAGTGGTTAAAAGTAATGATGTAACTGTAGTGGAAAATTAATAGAATCTTAAAAAACACAGTGAAAAATTTCTTAATGAAAGTGATAAAAAGGTGAGCACCACAAGTGAAAAGGAAGATTCTGAAGAAGATAATGATGATGAGGAGTAGGAAGTCAAATCTACATCTATAAAAAACTAAAGAGTTGAGCTAAAGTTGGCAGGAAGAACATCATCAATGATCAGGAAGTTCCAATTCAAACATAGAGAATAAATTCCTTATAGTAGGCATCCTTCCTATCACTGGTAGAGCCTAAATGTTTTGATTAATCAAATGGAGATGAAAAATGGGTTCAGGATATAAATGAAGAGCTAGAACATATTGAGAAGAATCCGACATGGGAGATTGTTTCAAGACCAACAGATAAGAACATCATTAGTACTAAATAGTTTTTTCACAACAAGATGAATAAAGACGGAGCAGTGATTCGAAAAAATTCTTGACTACTGTGCAAAGTGTACTCCCATATAGAGGGTATTTATGTTGATGAAACATTTTCACCTATTGTAAGGCTGGAGACAATCAGATTATTCTTGGAAATAATAGTATAAAGAAAGATCAAACTTTTCCATATGGATTTCAAGTCACAATTTAGGAATGGGGTTTTAGAAGAAGAAGTTTATATTGAGTATCCAGATGGTTTTATCATTCATGAATATAAGAAAAGAGTATGTCGGCTGAAGGAGGTGCTATATGTGTTGAAGCAAGCACCAAGACAAAAATATTCTTGATTAGACTAGTTTTTGAAGAAGCTTGGTTTTTAGCTTGGTGGGGTTGATTAAAATATTCATTTCAACAACTATAGTAATCAAAGGATTATTGTGCTGATATATATCAATGAAATAATATTTGATGGATAAGATGAAGAACAATGTAATCAGTTTGTGAAATTCATGAAATATGAGTTTGAAATGTCTATGATTGGTGAACTGACATTTTTTCTTAGTTTACATGTGACACAAGGAAATAATGGAACATTTATTTCTCAATATAAATATTCCAAGGATATTTTTAGAAGTTTTTTAATGGATAATTCCAAGGAGATGATGACTTTTTTGGATACCTGGAAAAAACTATCATGGGATGATTATGGAAATGCAGTTAATATCCAAAAATATTGGAAAATAATTGAAAGTCTGTTATAATTGATAGTGAAAAGACCAGATATTCTGTTTCCTCATTCCAAGCAGCACAATATCAAATAAATTCCAAGGAAATACACTTGATTATAGTTAAAAGAATACTTGAGTATATCAAGGGCACAATGTATATCACTAATCTATACAAAAATAAATATCATCAAGAGTTATTAGTCTATACAGATGCATATTTGGATGGTTAAACAGATGATATAAAATCAATAATAGGTGATGCATTCTATCTTGACAGATTTTTTATTTTTAGCTAATCAAGAAACAAGATTTCATTTCATTGACCACTACAAAATATGAATATATTGCGGTTACTCAAGCAGGCATGTACTTATTGTGGATGAAAAAACTACTTGATGATGTGGGAGTTTAAGTGAATTCTTCAACTAGAATCCATTGTGATGATTAAAGTTCTATAAATCTCATCAAAAATCCAATCCATCACACAAGGACAAATAAAATTTAAATCAAGTATTAATTTATCAAGGAGAAGGTGGAGAAAGGGATTTTAAAGTTGAATTATGTGCCTACAGAACTACAGGGTGTAGAAATTATAATGAAGGACTTACCCAAAGAAGAATTTAAACTGCATAAACTGGATCTGGGAGTTCATTCGACTCCCTACACTTAAAAAATGTATATGTGGGACCCCCTCTGCCTGAGGTATGTTTTGTTTTTACCTAATGTACTGATTTTTGTTCTTTACCCTGTTTCAGAGCATGATGAAGTGAACTTCAGGTTCATTGAAAAAGGGGGATAAATTGTGGATATAAAAGGGGATAAAATATATTAATCAAGATAAGGGAGAATATGACAAGGGAATTGTGATATAGGAGGAGGTATAAGAGTTTATCTTAGACATCTTTAAGAATTCCAAAGAATGAGAACACATGCATTGAAGTAGGAGAGTTTTTGAATTTGATGATGCTAAAATTAATCAATCAAATATTATATATTATGATATATTAGGTTTATTATGATAGAATTTTAGAAGTTTTGTAATGAATTTATTCATTGATGCACTTTCCATGTTACTCTTGTTTCTCATGCTGAGCATGGATCATGTGGGCTTAGAGTATGTTTTGAGTAAATTTTTGATTTCTATTTGAATCGCATGAAGTAAATATTGGTAGAAAATATAAGAATATTCAAATGATGCATCAAAATGTTAAGAGTTTTCAACAAACCCAAAGAGGGATATTATTGGGAAAAAATCCCTCAAGGTTACATTGAAGCATTTTTGGGTTGATTATATTTATTGAAAAAGTGGGTTTCCAAGCTATGTTGTGGAACTCCATAGATATTGTTGACACAATATGTTGACAGATATGCTATACAAAGGAATGGATTCCTTGTAAGTGTTATAGAAAATTATGTACTTAAGGTGTCACGTTTCCTAGTGTTTGAAAATTTTTTGGGGTCCAAAATTTAGAGGATGGATAGTATCATGAAAATTTCATTTCTTTAAAGGCCTTATGAAATTATAAAAAAGGAATGAGTGTTGAGAAAAATAGGATTTTCAAAGGGTGATTCATTAAGGTATAAAGGTTTTAATGGTGATCTCTGCAATTACGACAAGCATCACAAATAGTGAATTTTCATAGAGCATCGCGAGAGAGGTATCATCATGAAATAAATAGGAGGGCATCGTGAAATGGCGATGATGTGGATGGAAGCTTATGGAATTAGTGGAAATGACTATGAATAGGACTCTACCCCCTTTATAGAAGTATCTAGACATAACAAAAATTATCAGTCTCTGGATTCACGAAGGTGGTTCACAAAGGTAGTTTGTGTGAAAAAGTTCCCAAAGTCTATGAAAAACAACTAAATTATCTGAGTATCATGAAATTATTGATATTATCAAAGGACATAAAAAGTTTATTGAAAGGCATGAGATTAGATAAGGCTAAGTGATATTCATGAGAGTGTTCGAGCTCCACGAAATGTGATTTCTTCATGAAGGCTGGTTGAGCTTCACAAAATAGTAGATCATCTAAAAAGTATTGAAAAGGGATTTCCCAATAGACCTATGGTAAATTGGTATTTATCTTGTGGATAAAAGTGTAAACCAATGATACAATAAATTAGGGGTAAAATAAATTGATTCAATAAATAAAAAGAGTATCTTTTGAAGAAGTAGTGAGCACACTTCAGTTGAGAGAGAAACGAGCTTTCATATTATAATTTATTGTAAACTAGGAGGGTTAGTGAGTCTGATTTGAACATTGTAAATAATAGTGTGGTTTTATTGGATTTGGTACATATTCAAATTTCTATTTCATGCTCCTTGGATGTAGCCTAGTGTGGATGAACCAAGTAAAATTTTTGTGTCTCATGCACGCTTTAATTTATATTCATACATTACTGTGGGAAAGAGAGAGAAGAGCGTTTTGTTTAACAACTAAACAAGATCCTAAGGGGAAGTTTTTTTTAATATATCATACCTTTATTCAACCCTATCAAGATATTTATCCTAGTTGGTATAAAATATTTTGTTGTCAAACTCTCTAAAATTTCTAAATTCTATAATGTTATTTGGGTTGTAGTTGATCTCATTACAATGTCAAAATACTTAATCAACATTAGATAAGATATCTATCTTGATCATATTTACATTATATACATTAATAAAGTGGTAAGTTTTTATGGATTACCACATTCTATTATATTTGATCAGGATCTGGCGTCTACCTCAAAGTTTTTTGTAAAGTTTTCAAAAGATCTAGATACAGAGTTGTTTATCTGTAAAACTTATCAACCTAACATGGATGTTTAGTCTAATAGAACCATTAAAACCATAGAGGATATGTTTATATCTTTATATATGGATTTTAAAGGTATTTGGGATCAACAACTTCCACTATTAAAGTTTTCTGACAATAATATATTTTACCCGAGCATTCATATGTCTCCTTATAAATCCATCCATGAAAAGAACTGTAGAAATAAAAAATGATAAGATGAAGTTGAAGAAATAATTATATTGGGACCTAAGATATTTGAGGTAATGGAAGAGAAAATTAGATCTATTAAACAACACATCAAGGTAGTTTAGAGTCGACATAAATTCTATGCTGATAATCTTCGATGAGATATGGAGTTTGAAGTTAGTGAGAAGGTGTTTCTATAAATTTTACCATGGAAAAAAATTATGATATTTGTAAAGAAAAGGTATAAAATACCTAGGTATATTTCCCATTTTATATTCTTGACTGATTAGGGATGGTAGCTTATCACTTGGTGCTTCCACCAAACCTCTCTCAAGTTCACAATGTTTTCCACACATCTCTCATTAGGAATTACTTAACTAATCCATCACATGTAATGAAATTAGTGGTTGTACCACCGAGGAATGATCTTTCCTATGAATAAAAGCCAATATAAAACTTGGACCATATATATAAAGTGCTATAGAACAATACTAATCACATGGTTAAAGTTATCTAGAGGAATCAAAAAAATCAAAGAAGCTATTTAGGAACCTGAGGATGTAATGAAATATAGGTATACTTATTTGTTGTATCAAAGTAATGAAATTTAAAGAGATAAATTAATTTTAAGTGGGTATAATTTAACACATTGAGATTTTATGATATATTTATTTTCAAATAAATTTAATTTCTTTGATAGCTTACGATACATGAAACTGTGAGCCTAAATGAACCGTAATATACTATACCGTTATAAACTAGCCATTATATTGGTATATATGAATAGGAATAACTAAAATTTAAAAAATATATGGTTTAAACATGTATGAAATAAATTCATTGGTTTTAAATTGATTATAAATGAAAATAAAAACCATTTTAAGTAAAATAGATATTTTTTTGAGAAACTATTTTTATGCGTGCACTGCATTTTTGTCTTGATAACTTAAATTAATAAATATTGGTGAATGGTTTTAATGAAATTTATATATTATATATTCAATATTTTTTAACATTAATATAATATTTTTTTCTTAGAACTATATATGAATAAATCACATTTTATGCTAAAAAATGTATTTTTCTAAAAAAAAGTTTTCATCGCATTTTACTCACTTATTTTAAAATTAATTTATGCCAATTATTGAAATTGAATATTAAAAAATAGATTCCATATTTAGAATTATGTGGATCAATTTTTTTTAAATATTTACCTTTTATTTTTATTCAATATGAACAATAACCATAGTAATTTTTTGTCACCCTAGTAAGGGAAAAACTGGTAAAATGGGATTAAAACTTTGGGAAAGGCTTTAAAATTTCTCTAAACCTTGAGTTTATCCTACTGAATGAGGGAATTTCGCAAAATTTTGTAAAATTATCTAATATATGGTCACTTGGTTCCATATTTCTATGATTTTTACCTTCATATTAATTTAATAAAAGAAAAACATAAAATGTCACTCTCTTAATTTAAAAAATATCTTATATGTTCACATAGGGAAAAAATAATGTTGTGAATGGATATTAATGGTTAGTTTGATAATAATTAAATTATTTTAATGATTTAAATTTATTTATAATTTTTAGTAATTATATAATCTCCTTAAATTATTGAGGAATACTGAAAAAATATTTCTTCAATTAATAGAAAAATAAAAAAAATTATTTTAAAAATATTAAAAGTAATATAATTTTGTGATTTATTTTGTTCCACTAATTTTTTAGAGAAATATAACATAATAATTTTTTGTAAAATTATTATATTCATATTCTATATTTTTTTTAGGAACTTTAATGTGAAATTAAATTAATAGTTCAAAAATTAGAATTAATTATATTTTATAATAAATAATATTTTATTAAAATGATTTAATATTCATAAAAATTTTATCTTTATAAAATTGAATGTAATATGGTTTAAAATATCAAAAATGTTCTATTTATGAGTATTTTTACATTTATGGAAACATTTTTAACCCTATATTATTGGAATAGTTGGTACTGCGATTAATGTTAAAATTGGTTAATGATGGGGTGAATAAAAAAGATCAGGTTTAAAATGAAAAAAAAGATATATAAATTAATTTTATGATATTATTTAGAACATTAATTCTTTTTTATTCGAATTTATGGTCATTTGGTATAATTTTTCTTTAGAATCACTTTATTATATTTTAATATTTTGAGAAATTCTAAGTGTGTCCTCCCCCTCCTTTATAAATGGATACTCCTCCTTTCCCTTATTTATACCACTTTAACCCTTATAGATAGACTAAACCATGAAAAATTCCCTTATAAATTTCCTTATACAAGTTATATAAGTGATTTTATTCCCAAAGGACTAACCCTATTCTTCTTAAGAAGTTATCTAAAGGAGTTCTTTCAAAGAAGAGTTAATCACCTTAACCGATCACTTTCTTTTTTAATTTTTATTTTAACTCATCTAAATATATGATATTTATAATAAAATAAAAAATTTAGTATCCTAAATATATTGAAATTTCATTATTATTATTAAACCACCATTATCTACCCTCTTTCCCATCAAATGGGAAGTGAAATTTTCTCTCGTGCGTATATACGACTTACTATCTCCACATAACGATATAATTAATTTTTTATCAGCATAATTTTTGGGTGGGTATTATTTTGGGTTTAATGTTTATATATTATTTTTATGACATAATTATACGTCTATAATTATAATATCATATCTACCTTCTTACATTCCAATCCATTGGAAAACAATAATGTCACTTGTAAGTACGTGTTGACTACCACCTGCACAAAGTGATGTGATTTTTTTTTCATTTTTGTTTTAATTGGATGGTAATAAGGCTTGATTTAATAAATATATATCATATATTTAAAGTTTAATTATTATTTACCTTTATTTTTTTCTATCTGTCGAAAAGTGAAAACAACATTCATATGTACATATGGGTTACCATCTTCATGAATGGTGTAATTTATTTTTTTATCTACAACTTTTATAAATAACTCTAAATATGTATATAATGAATATATAATATATTTATATCATGATTAAAATTTTATATATTGTGAAACCATGATAAAAGTACATGTTTCAAAACTACCAAACCAAAACATACATGATGAAAAAAGTAGTTATTACCTAGAATAACTATTTTAATAAAGAATTGTTAATCATAAAATGTTATAAGTATATATTTTATGGTATTATATATATTATCACTACTATAAATGGAAGATATACCAATGGATGTTTTCTAACAGTTTTCATAAACCGTTGGAATAGGGGTGTGGAGAGAATTTTACCCAACGGTTTGATAAAACCGTTGGGATATATGAGTTTTTAGGAAGGATTTCCCAACGGTTTGTCTAAACTATTGGTAAATCTTACCTTTCCCAATAGTTTTAAAACAATTGGAAAAGTTTTCCCCTAAATTTCCTGTTAACTCGATCTGCCATCCACGCGATTGAAGTGCTAAAGCCGAGACCTAATATCTCTCTCGCTTAGAAAATCATTCCACCAGACCCATCTTCAATCACAAATTTCTTTTGTTCTACATTTCAAATATGTAAGTAGTACCTTATGTTTAATGTTTTTCATCTATTTTTTTTTGTTTTATTTTTTGATTTGGATTAAACCCGATGTTATTTTAGTATTCTATACCCAACAATTTCAATTTGATTTGTTTTCTGTTTTTATTCTTCTGTCATGTGTGAATCAATTTATTTGAAGTGAGGGGGTGCAGGTGGTGGGAGTTGTAGTGGGTGGGGGTGCAGTGGGTGGGGGGAGGGGGGTGTGCTGGTGGGGGTGTTTAGGTTGGGGGGGGGGTGTAATGAGTGATGGGGGATTTAAAGGTGGGGGTGTGTAGTGGGGGAGAGTATGTCAGGGGTGAGGTGGGGGGGTTGTATAGATGGGGGGTGGGGGGTGGGTTGTGCAGGTGGGGGAGGGGGGAGGGGGGGCTCTTCAAGTGGGGGGTGAAGGTGGAGGGGGGGGGGGGGTGCTGTGAAATGATCCATGGGTCATATGTGACGTGTATGAGTCAACCCCGCCTCAATCCGAGGCATGGTGTGGCCGGTATCACTCTAAGTGTCTTTATTTTCTTTAAAATGGACACCCTTTTAAGTAAAAACAACTGGCATACAGAAAACCGACCAAATGTATTAGGATTGTGTTGATACATTAGAACAAGGATCCATGGATCATTTTTGATGTGTATGAGTCAACCCTGCCTTAATCCGTGGCATGGTATGGACAGTACCACTCAAAGTGTCTCACTTTTATTTAAAATGGACAACATTTTAAGTGAATACAACAACTAGAATATAGAAAACTAACCAAACAAATTCGTATTCTTTTGATACTTTAGGAAAAAAATCCATGGGTCATATGTGACATGTAGAAGTCTACCCTTCCTCAATTCGAGGAACAATGTGGCTAGTATCACTCGAAGTGTCTTTCTTTTGTTTGAAATGGACAACATTTTAAGTCAAAACAAAAACTAGCATACAGAAAGCCAACCTAACACATTTGTATTATGTTTATAATTTAGTGAAAAGATCCATGGGTTATATGTGTTGTGTAAGAGTCAACCCCACCTCAATCTGAGGCACGGTGTGGTCGGTATCACTCAAAGGGTCTTTATTTTGTTTAAAAAGGACACCCTTTTAAGTAAAAACAACAATTGGGATATGAAAAACTAACCAAACGTATTCGGATTGTGTTGATATTTTAGAACAAGGATCCATGGTTCATTTTTGATGTGTACGAGTCAACCTAGCCTCAATTTGAGGCACGATGTGGCCGGTGGTCAGTTGTTTACTTGAAGTAATGTTTTCAACACAAAATTAATTTCCCTAACTTGTAACTAGTATAGTGTACAAGTATGGGGTCAATCCATAGGGAAAAAGTATTTGCGTTTTATGTCTCTTGATTTGAAATCAGTTAAGTGAAGATGATGAATTTAAATACCATTGGTTGGTTCATGGTATGGATCTCAAAAGAAAACTAATTACTTGAACTTTTCTAATCCACAACAAATTAAACTTGAAAACTAAAAATTACTTAAAACTGGATTTTGGATTTTAATGAAAATGTTCAAGGGTGGGAAATTCTTGTGGGACGTTAAACCTTATTCCCTATTGTTTTGTGTTGTTCATAATAACCCACATTTTTGGGTTTTATTTGTGTCGTAACTCCCTTGGTCTGGTGAGTTCTAATCAAGTCAGTAGGAATCAATCCCTTAGTCTGGAAATTGATTTCTACTAACTCTTAATTTAGGAACCACCCTATAGAAACAACAATTATATTCAATGGTCATTGTAACGCCCCGACCCCAGCTTCCCAGAGTCGGTGCATTACTTCGTAACATTGGCATGATCACAAAAGATCAAGTCTCGAAATACCGATTAGTTTAGTAGCCTTGGAAACACTAGATACATTCATAAACGTTACATTACATCATAAAGTGAAAAACTACAACAAAGTCTTCATAGTCCACACTCATATCCTCTTCTGACTATCCCTACAGGTCATTCATAAAATACTTCTTCACATCCTGGAAAATATTAAAACATTGAAAGGGGTGAGCTCAGATGCTCAGTAAGGATAACAATATTGCAGAAGCTTTCATAAATAAACATAAAAATTTAAGGCAATGTATAACTAAAACAAAAGCCTTTTAAACTTGAACATCAACATAATATGGAAAAAGTAAAATGAGATAATGCCATTCACTTCTTCACATGGATATTCTACTGGTCGAATAATCACATGCAATATCAATAACCACTTTCATAATGAGGGAATGTATAATGCCAGACATTCTGAAACATTTTGTCAAGGCCTCGGCCAAGACGTCTAAAATGATTAAGGCCTCAGCCAAAACCATAAATCAAATTGGGAAAGGGCCTCGGCCAATTCCACGTCTAGTTGTCTCATGAGACCTACCGATGCATCGAGGAGCTATAGCGGGCTCCACCCGTCACTTATTAAGTCCAATACACTCCTCATATGAATAGGTTTAAACATATCATAAACCATAACATAATCGTATCACATAAAACATGCATAAAGGAAACATAACATTTACACATTTCAATCACAAGATATCAATACAACACATTGATATAATAAAAACACTTTCAAAACCATTTTCAATACCAAAATAAAAGAAAGTTAAAACTTTGTATTTTTTTTTCATTAAAAAAATGATGGCTTGTAGAGGAAGCCGAAACTCAAATAATGGTCACGGCGGCGGAGAAGTCATTGTCGCCGCATAAGTACGGAAAGAAAAACATTCCCTTTTTTCGTTTAGCAAAATGCTTCGTATAAAAAAAGATTCCTTTTTAATAAACGTAAATGTCAAAGGGGTTTATACACCATATAAAATAAAGTTGTGTATAAAACCAAATATGCCTCAATGAAAGGGGATTGAGAAGAAGTCCTTAAAAATATCATTTTTTTAAATAAAGTACATTTATAGTGTGTATTCACTATAATTACACATAAATAATGTAAAAATACAAGGTAGAACATAATAATATCAGGACATAATTTGAAAGTATGATATTAACCCAAAGAATAGAAATTGGGTTAAGAAGTTCCCTTACCTCGTGTCTGACTTGACTCAACCGTTCTTTAACCTCCTAAATAATAAACTAGAGTTAATATATACCTTATTAAGAACCATTTTCAATTTCATTATCCTTTTTATATCACTTATTACAATGATATGAACATTATGTAATTATTTAAGTTAATAACGGTCGTTTTGTCGATCTTTGGTACTTGAGTCAACAATAAACTTCTTATAATTACAAGTTGTTTATGTGGTAGAATATCCATTATCTCCAGAATTATATTCATGATTTAGATGTCATATATATCATATATATCCATTATATACATTCATTCATAATATTACGTAACATTTAGAGGTAAGAAATGAAATGCACCGTTCATGGAGACGGTAAGCCGTACGTACACATGAACGCTACTTTCATTTCTATTTCATATTTAATGGAATGAAATCATAATTATATAAAGGTATAATATAATTCCAGTATAATATAGTGTATAATACCATTTACTCCATCCTTTATACATCCCACATATGGTATTAACGATTCAAATCACTTTGAGGTGGCGGTAGTCCGCACTTCCTAAAATGAAAATATCGCGTTTACCCATAATGGAAACCATAAAGGTATGCCATAAATGAAAAATAAAAAATCTTAAGGAAAACAAAAACATAATATATATCATATATAAAAATAGTGTCACCATAATGGTCACCATTAGAGGTGTTATATGAGTGTTGAACAATCATCGTTTCGTGAGGCAAAAATTCACCATCCACAGAAACAATATGTTCTTTAACCATTAGATGTAGGTGTGTGTAAGTGTAAACCAAATCCTTATCATAAAAACATCATATTATATTTTTTATACTGTTGTTGTTACAAAAGAATGGAATAAAAAGAGTTTAAGGGGTTGGAGAAGCTAAATAAAACAAAACAACATTAGAGAAGACATTACCTAAAAATCGGGTAACTCTTTTTGATTTGAGCCAAAGGCTTCCTTGGGAAGAGTTCTGCCCAAAGTAAGGCTTCTAGGAGTAAGTGAGGGATGTTGGGAGAGTATTTGGGTAGATTTTGGCCGAGACAAATGGCTTGAAAGTGTGTATGAGGTGGTAGAGGTGGGGGCCTTTTATAAGAGGAGAGGAGGGGCACTTTTGGAAAGTAATGAAATGTTATTCTATTATATAATGCTTTTCGGACTCTAAAGGTCCCACGCTTGTATAATTCGAGGCTAAGATGATAAGGGTTTGAAATCCACCCATACAATAGGTTTTGGACATGTGTAGGTCTTAGATATTACATTATCTTTCCATTTTATTTAAATCGTTAAATAATGAGGTCATCGCTGCATCATCATGATGCCATAAATAATTTAATTTATTTAATGTCTAAAAATTATAAAAAAAATACTATGATGTAGGAAATATTTTTATATTTCCAATTACTATTTATAGTCAAAAATATGACTTGTATAACCCCATGTAAAAATTGTTTTAGTAAAACATTTCATGTTTGTGTCATTTTTTTACTTTAACATTAAATAAAAGGTATTTATGTCATTTTCCAACTAAAGTGGCTCCATGGGGTCCCCAAGTTGACCCATGGATTGTATTGGTCGGACATGGCACATAAAATGAGGGTAGGACATGTGTCAAGCTCATCTCATATTATTAAAACATTATTTTTACCTTAAACTACACTAATTACCTCTAATCGCGATTAAGAACTTAAAAGTTACTATTCACCAAAAATTATTTTAATCTTATTGAACCACATTTTACTTCTTAATAACAACCATGTATGTCGGATTTTTGAAAATCAAATCACAGAAGTGGTAATATTTCATTTAAACAAAAAATCAGTTATTTAACTACCACTTAGTGGTTTCACTATTCATCAAAAATTGAAGTTTTTTAGAACAATGCCAAAATTTCACCCTAAGCTATAATTGATATTCCGAATTCAAAAATGATTTCTATTTTACAAAATTCCAAACATATAAGTTGCATTAATTAATTTTATAATTAATTCCCGTTGTCACAACAAATAGCGTGTTTTTAAGAAACAATTTATATCAAAAGATTGACAATTGTTTATGTCCTATTTCAAGGTTAAATTAATTCTAATGACCACCATTGGATAAAATGGTAAAAATATATTCTAATTATACTTTAAAACCACTAAATAGTATAATTTATCACTATAAATTATTTTGATTAAAAAATTTGTTTTTAAGTATTTTTCACTATTCATAAAAATTTAGAAGTTCTCAGAAAAATACCAAAAATTCAACATAGGCTAATTTCGATATTCTGAATCAAAAAATGAAGTCCATTTTGAAATATAAAATTTCTATAAATTTAAAAAGTGGTTATTACTATTCATAACGGCAACTTTGATTAGTTGCGGTGTGTTAGAACTCGAAGTTGCGTACAATGCAAGCTATTGCATTATTGAATGAGAAGCGTATCATGGAAGCTCGGGGTGTTACATTCTCCACTCCTTCAATTAATTGCATCCTCACAATTTGAAATTTTTCTTTGAAAATAAAAGGTTGAAAAGAGAAAATACCTTTGTGGAAAACCCACATCGGAAATAAGATTAATAAAATTTAGCCTTAATAAGAGGGAAAGGGAAATGAAAAAGTCACCACCCAATTATGATCTCGATTAGGAGAACATTGGTGGCAATTGGAGACATATAATTGGAGGAAAAACGTAAATATTTGTAGGGAGTGATTGAGGTCATCAATCACAATCAACTGTCAAATTGAGGGCCTCAAAGCCTTCAATCTATGTTGATTTAAAATATCATCAGTTCAACAAGACATAAGGTATTAGGATAACACATTTTTTTGTTTTAATATCCCTTTACTAAAGTTTAAGAATTAATTTATTCATTGAATAAGAGATAGGTATATATATATTTATGCTTGACAATTAGAGTTTCAACCTTCAACTCATCTTTCACTCAAAAAGACAATAGAACTCAAAAATATTATACTTATCCTAATTGTATAAGGTTCCAAATGTTAACACATACCATTTAGATTAGTAAAATTATTTTGTAATAACCAGGGACTTCTTGTAGGCTAGTGGTAGGAAATAAAGGTCTGTCGCACTATGGTTATGGGTTCGATTCCTGCAGCTTTGTCCGATGCGACGGGTTATGCCCCACCCTGCAGGTTGTCCTTTTCCTAAAACTATAGTATTATAATATTCCAAAAATAATCTTCATAAATTTTTTAACCTTAAACAATACTATACAAAGATCAACTTAATACACTCCAACCTTTATAGTTATCCAAAATACCTCTGTCCAGACTTTCTCTAAAAGGTCTCTTAATTCCAAAATCAATTTATCAGATTCCCCAAACAAAGTAAAGTTTCTCTTATTGTCACATACTAAAAATATAATTACCTTCATCATATTAAATCCTTAGTGAAAACAACATGTATTGCAGTACAATCCTTATATATATATCACATTATTCTAATAACCAGAATATAGTCCATGTGTCCAAAAGCATCAATACATTAATTATTTCGCTTCAACTGTAGTCACAGCATAAGATTGTCCTTGATCCCTTGGCCTTTTCTGAGGTAAGTTTCCCCGACGCTTAGGACATTCATTTTCATAATTCCCCATTTCCCTACAATTGTAGCATTCAACATTGATAGCCTCTTTCTTTCCCTTGCAATCACGTGCCTGATGACCTTTTTCCCCACATTTATAACAAACTCCCATTCCTTTTAGGCAAGTAACAGGGTGATTCTTCCCACAATTATCACATAATGGAAAATCCTTCTTTCCCTTTTTCCATTTATCTGTCTCTTGTTCCACCGTTATCTTCTTCTCTTGCTTTACTTTGTTGTCATAAGACTTAGAGAATTCCTTTTCTGTCTTGATAGAACACGAGACAATATCTTTGTATGACGAGAAGGTTTGTGAGACTAATGCTCGACGGAGAAATGGTTTTAACCCATCAAAGAAACGATCAATCTTACTTCTTGGGTTACGTATATAATTTGCAGCATGCCTCGCTAACCTTGTAAAGTTGGCCTCATACTTTGCGACATTCTCATCCTCCTTTTGTCTCAGACTCAAAAATTGTCTTTCCATATCTGCTCGATGGTCACGAGGATAGTATTTTTCTAGGAAAATCTCTTTGAACAACCTCCATTCCATATTCGATACGTCATCATATTCCTTTGTGTTTTGAATCAGCGACCACCACTGATCGGCATCTCCAGTGAGGTGGTAAACTGCCATGATAACCTTCTCCCTTTCGCTACTCCCCAAGGCGTGGAATATTTTCTCTAAGGAGTTTATCCATTGCTCAGATACTAATGGATTTGTACCCCCATTAAATGTTGGTGGTTGTTGCCTCATGAAGCGTTCTAACATTGATCCTCAACGTTGCGGATCAGGGTGCTCCATACGAGTAAGGTTATTATTCATAACCTGAGTGAGTTGTCCCAGTATGGTAATAAGTTGATCAGCACCAGTTGTATCTCCATATCCACAATAATTATCTTGAGCAGGAGGGGAATCCCTACACGGAGTGCGTACATTGATACGGTTTCCATTCCTTCCACTAGGCGCCATTTCTAAACAATGGCATAAACTAGATTAGTTTATGAATCAAAATACATAATTCCATACTTATAAAATACTTAACATAAATTGAACTATTTATATAAATAATCCATAATCATAAGAATGTTTTCTTTGAGGAAGTATATACTCATAAACCCTACATAATGGTTTGTAAAGAAAATGAGAATTATCCTAAGAAAATCCCTCAGGAGTGTCGTAACCAAGAGTGCAGCAAGGCCCATTATCATTCACTAGTTCCCGTTTGAGTCTAGCTCAAAGCGGTGTTTTCGGGTTTTACCCCTAGGTACCTCTGTGCCAGAGCCGCCTATACCTGATCGTATCCAGTCAGGGATGTATTGCTCGGTAAACTCACAAAATCTCTAAAATAACAAAATTCTAGGAAGTTCTTCTATACTAATCCTCAAAGTCTATCTTTGGGCTATGTGCTCTAATCAGAGTTTATCTAAATCTAGCTTCCAAGGTTAGTACTAAACTGCCTCTGATACCAACTGTAACGCCCCGACCCCAGCTTCCCAGAGTCGGTGCATTACTTCGTAACATTGGCATGATCACAAAAAATCAAGTCTCAAAAGACTGATTAGTTTAGTAGCCTTGGAAACACTAGATACATTCATAAACGTTACATTACATCATAAAGTAAAAAACTAAAACAAAGTCTTCATAGTCCACACTCATATCCTCTTCTGACTATCCCTGCAGGTCATTCATAAAATACTTCTTCACATCCTGGAAAATATTAAAACATTGAAAGGGGTGAGCTCAGATGCTCAGTAAGGATAACAATATTGCAGAAGCTTTCATAAATAAACATAAAAATTTAAGGCAATGTATAACTAAAACAAAAGCCTTTAAAACTTGAACATCAACATAATATGGCAAAAGTAAAATGAGATAATGCCATTCACTTCTTCACATGGATATTCTACTGGTCGAATAATCACATTCAATATCAATAACCACTTTCATAATAAGGGAATGTATAATGCTAGACATTCTGAAACATTTTGTCAAGGCCTCAGCCAAGACGTCTAAAATGATTAAGGCCTCGGCCAAAACCATAAATCAAATTGGGAAAGGGCCTCGGCCAATTCCACGTCTAGTTGTCTCATGAGACCTACCGATGCATCGAGGAGCTATAGCGGGCTCCACCCGTCACTTATTAAGTCCAATACATTCCTCATATGAATAGGTTTAAACATATCATAAACCATAACATAATCGTATCACATAAAACATGCATAAAAGAAACATAAAATTTCCACATTTCTATCACAAGATATCAATACAACACATTGATATAATAAAAACACTTTCAAAACCATTTTCAATACCAAAATAAAAGAAAGTTAAAACTTTGTATTTATTTTTCATTAAAAAAAATGATGGCTTGTAGAGGAAGCCGAAACTCAAATAATGGTCACGGCGGCGGAGAAGTCGTTGTCGCCGCATAAGTACGGAAAGAAAAACATTCCCTTTTTTCGTTTAGAAAAACGCTTCGTATAAAAAAAGATTCCTTTTGAATAAACGTAAAAGTCAAAGGGGTTTATACACCGTATAAAAGAAAGTTGTGTATAAAACCAAATATGCCTCAATGAAAGGGGATTGAGACGAAGTCCTTAAAAAGATCATTTTTTTAAATAAAGTACATTTATAATGTGTATTCACTATAAGTACACATAAATAATGTAAAAATACAAGATAGGACATAATAATATCATGACATAATTTTAAAGTATGAGATTAACCCAAAGAATAGAAATTGGGTTAAGAAGTTCCCTTACCTCGTGTCTGACTTGACTCAACCATTCTTTAACCTCATAAATAATAAACTAGAGTTAATATATACCTTATTAAGAACCATTTTCAATTTCATTATCCTTTTTATATCACTTATTACAATGATATGAACATTATGTAATTATTTAAGTTAATAACGGTCGTTTTGTCGATCTTTGGTACTTGAGTCAACAATAAACTTCTTATAATTACAAGTTGTTTATGTGGTAGAATATCCATTATCTACAGAATTATATTCATGATTTAGATGTCATATATATCATATATATCCATTATATACATTCATTCATAATATTACGTAACATTTAGAGGTAAGAAATGAAATGCACCGTTCATGGAGACGGTAAGCCGTACGTACGCATGAACGCTACTTTCATTTCTATTTCATATTTAATGGAATGAAATCATAATTATATAAAGGTATAATATAATTCCAGTATAATATAGTGTATAATACCATTTAATCTGTAACAGCCCGAAATTTTTGAATAAATCTTGTTTCCTGATTTCATGTGTTATTTTATTTTTATACTCAACAAAAATGTTTTATTTGATAAACATGATTATAATTAAAATAATACCATTGGTTTTTGAGTGTTATATGACCATCGGTCAATATGACCGCCGTGAACAAAATGTTTTGATTATTGTCTCTAAATATAAGTAATCTTGGTTAATTATTATAGAAAGAAGATTTGATGGCCTCACCTAGTAGTCATGGACTGATCGAAGCCCATCTAACAGAGCTTGGGAAGGAGGTAGCACCATTGGCCTTTGCTCTGGACCAAACCCAAGCCGAACTTCATCATGTGAAGCTAGAACGGAATCGCCTTCGCGAGAAGTTCAAACTGATAGAAATTACTACTCGGGCAATGTTGACCGAGCCGCCCCAAGATTCTATCACCCTAGCACACCTTACTCTTAGGTCCTATGCTGGTATTATAAGGGGCTATGTAACGAGACCGTAATTGCCTTGTGTAATCCTTATTTTAAATAAAAATTGGGATTTCTTCTTATGATGAAGTTTATGAATTTTCAAATGACTGGATAAAAATAGTATGCATATTTTTGATTAATTTTCAAAAGGATATTTTAAAAAAATGTTTGTGTAAACCTTAAATAATTTAAAATGTGTAATGATTCTCAAAAAATGGTCTTCTACAATTATGTTCACTACGAAATTTATAGTCTAATAAGATCAACATGATTTTTGATGAATAGTAAATTATGAATAGTGATTTTATGATTAGGATTAGTAATATGACCAAATGGATTAGTAATCTCACTTAAAGAAAGTTTTAAAATAATCTAGGCACCTTGATTAAGTAATGTGATTCAATAAAATGGTTAAATAACGGTTTCATAAATTATTATTCAAGTATTAGTTTTTTCGGGTGAATAGTGTTTTTTAATTAAAAATTTAATTAAAAATAATTAGAAAATTATTTTTATAAAAAGGACTTTATTTTTGAACTCAGAGCATCGATATTATGTTATGGTAATTTTTGGGGATTTTTCTGAAAAAAATGAATTTTCGATGAATAGTGTTTTTATTTAAAAATTAAATTAAAAATATTTAGAAAATTATTTTTATAAAATGGATTTCATTTTTGAAATCATAGCTTTGATATTTGGTTAAGGTGAAATTTTGGGATTATTCTGAGAAAGTTGAATTTTCGGTGAATAGTAAAAATACAGTTTTAGGGTTTCGGTATGTTTAATGACATCATAATTGTGTCATGATGATTTCATGAGTTTTTTTAAGGGTTGGCCGGCCAAGGGTGATGAATTATTGTTTTGGGGGCCCCATGTGGCCTAACTCCGTGATAAATGACAAGGGAGAGCACATGGGTTTGAGAAAAGCACATGTGAGGTGTCCCTTGGCCATTAATGCCTTGTCCCCTCACTTTCCCTATAAATACCAAGCCCTCCTCTCATTCATTCGACTCCCCACTCATTCCCAACGAATTTATGGTCTCATTACCTCCCAAGGAGTCCTCCCAAGGTGCCCCCAAGCCCTCAAGGTCCAAACCTTTGAGGTTTAAGAGTTACATTTTAAGGTAAGGGATCCGACCTCTCTCTTTCTTTTCAAGTAATATCTTTTATGTCTTTTCTTTTATACTCCATGTTCTTATGTTGGAGGATGTTTTTTTTATATTCATCCTACTGCCTATTTCATGTTCATATGATGAGAGACCCACCCTTTCTCTCATCAATTCGTTTTAAGAATGTTTAAGTGGCGCCGTTAGGCTGCCGAATTTTTAAGGGATTCTTTCACCTTCCTCGTTTTCAAGTTCTATTTTCATTCAAGTCTTTCATGTTCCTTTTTGTTATATTGGGGTATGATCTCTATATATATCATACTGTACTCTTATGTTCATATGATGAGAGACCCCATTTGATCTCTTCAATTCAGTATTTTGATGTTTTAAGTGGCGCCGTTAGGCTGCCGAATTTTTAAGTGGTTCTTCACCCTTCTCGTTTTGAAGTTCTACTTTCATGTCAATTATTTCAAGTTCCTTTTTGTTATATTGGGGTATGATCTCTATATATATCATACTGGAATCTTATGTTCATATGATGAGAGACCCCATTTGATCTCTTCAATTCAGTATTTTGATGTTTTAAGTGGCGCCGTTAGGCTGCTGAATTTTTAAGTGGTTCTTCACCCTTCTCGTTTTGAAGTTCTACTTTCATGTCAATTATTTCAAGTTCCTTTTTGTTATATTGGGGTATGATCTCTATATATATCATACTGGACTCTTATGTTCATATGATGAGATACCCCATTTGATCTCTTCAATTCAGTATTTTGATGTTTTAAGTGGCGCCGTTAGGCTGCCGAATTTTTAAGTGGTTCTTCACCCTTCTCGTTTTGAAGTTCTACTTTCATGTCAATTATTTCAAGTTCCTTTTTGTTATATTGGGGTATGATCTCTATATATATCATACTGGACTCTTATGTTCATATGATGAGAGACCCCATTTGATCTCTTCAATTCAGTATTTTGATGTTTTAAGTGGCGTCGTTAGGCTGCCGAATTTTTAAGTGGTTCTTCACCCTTCTCGTTTTGAAGTTCTACTTTCATGTCAATTATTTCAAGTTCCTTTTTGTTATATTGGGGTATGATCTATATATATATCATACTGGACTCTTATGTTCATATGATGAGAGACCCCATTTGATCTCTTCAATTCAGTATTTTGATGTTTTAAGTGGCGTCGTTAGGCTGCCGAATTTTTAAGTGGTTCTTCACCCTTCTCGTTTTGAAGTTCTACTTTCATGTCAATTATTTCAAGTTACTTTTTGTTATGTTGGGGAATTATCTCTATATCTGTCATACTGAACTCTTATGTTCATATGATGAGAGACCCTATTTGATCTTTTCAAATCATATTTGTTGATGTTTAAGTAACGCCGTTAGGCTGCCGAACTTTCATAAGAGAAATCTAATTTTTTTTCTTCCTTCCATGTTTTTCCTTTCAAATGGTATGTCCTTGAAATCTCATTACCATGATCATGTATCCTTCTTATTCTGTCCATGTACTATTTTATGGGTCATTTATGAATGTTTGACCCATTTTACCTCTCTTTTAATGTCTTCTAAAACCTCGGAACATTGCCGTTATGCTGCAGAATTTCTGTCTCAAAATGTCTATCTCTTTTTCTAAAGTTCTTTTATTTTATTAAGTGAATACTCAAAGCTATTTCTTCTAAAGGGGTATTCACATATATACCAAAATTTTCTATTTTAAATTCTGGGATTTACATACATGAGACCCACCTTCCTTTTCTGTGGGTTTTAAAGTGATATAAAGATCATGTCTTTAAAGCAGTTTTTAAAAAGTTATGATTATGAAATGAAACCCATTTCCTTTATGCTATATGGGTTATTTATGAAATGTTTGATGATGATATATGTGGCTCACATGATAATAAAGGCAAATTTAAGGGTGCGCCCTGATAGCGCTCCAATGCATTGGGTAATGATGTAACCACTAGAGATTACAATTTTCACGATACCTTGGTGAATAACCTTGGTAATATTCAAATGACACCTTGGGGATGGACCTTGGTGATATGTTCATGATTGTCTATGTTAAATGATGTAGCCACATCTTCAAGTTATGAAAAAGTTTTATTTTTATTATGATATGCCTCATGATTTCATTTTCATGCATTAAAGTTCTTTTCATGACTTTATTGATGTATCTCAAGTTCTTATGTAAAATGTTTCACTTGTTTCCCTTGATGGGCCTTCTGCTCACCCTTCCTTTTGATGTATGTACCCAGGTTATGAGATGCAGTAATGAGCCTAGGGTGAACATGAGGAGAAGCCTTTCAAGTGTTTAAGAAGAATGTTTTTTTTGTTTCATGTTTTATGTTCCTTGTTTCCAAGACACTAAACCTTAAAGATCCTCAGTTCCGTGTAATGGAATGAAAAGTTATGTTATAAAAAGACGGGATGATATATAATCCATCCTTTATACATCCCATATATGGTATTAACGATTCAAATCACTTTGAGGGGGCGGTAGTCCGCACTTCCTAAAATGAAAATATCGCGTTTACCCATAATGGAAACCATAAAGGTATGCCATAAATGAAAAATAAAAAATCACAAGGAAAACAAAAACATAAGATATATCATATATAAAAATAGTGTCACCATAATGGCCACCATTAGAGGTGTTATATGAGTGTTGAACAATCATCGTTTCGTGAGGCAAAAATTCGCCATCCACAGAAACCGTATGTTCTTTAACCATTAGATGTAGGTGTGTGTAAGTGTAAACCAAATACTTATCATAACAACATCCTATTATATTGTTTATACTGGTGTTGTTACAAAAGAAAGGAATAAAAAGAGTTTAAGGGGTTGGAGAAGCTAAATAAAACAAAACAACATTAGAGAAGACATTACCTAAAAATCGGGTAACTCTTTTTGATTTGAGCCAAAGGCTTCCTTGGGAAGAGTTCTGCCCAAAGTGAGGCTTCTAGGAGTAAGTGAGGTATGTTGGGAGAGTATTTGGTCAGAGGTTGGCCGAGCCAAATGGCTTTAAAGTGTGTATGAGGTGGTAGAGGTGGGGGCCTTTTATAAGAGGAGAGGAGGGGCACTCTTGGAAAGTAATGAAATGTTATTCTATTATACAATGATTTTCGGATTCTAAAGGTCCCACACTTGTATAATTAGAGGCTAAGATGATAAGGGTTTGAAATACACCCTTCCAATAGGTTTTGGACATGTTTAGGTCTTATATATTACATTATCTTTCCATTTTATTTAAATCTTTAAATAATGAGGTCATCGCTGCATCATCATGATGTCATAAATAATTTAATTTATTTAATGTCTAAAAATTATAAAAAAATACTATGATGTAGGAAATCTTTTTATCTTTCCAATGACTATTTATAGTCAAAAATATGACTTGTATAACCCCATGTAAATTTTTTTTTATTAAAACATTTCATGTTTGTGTCATTTTTTTACATTAACATTAAATAAAAGGTATTTATGTCATTTTCCAACTAAAGTGGCTCCATGGGGTCCCCAAGTTGACCCATGGATTGTATTGGTCGGCCATGACACATCCAATGAGGGTAGGACATGTGTCAAGCTCATCTCATATTATTAAAACATTATTTTTACCTTAAACTACACTAATTACCTCTAATCGCGATTAAGAACTTAAAAGTTACTATTCACCAAAAATTATTTTAATCTCATTGAACCACATTTTACTTCTTAATGACAACCATGTATGTCGGATTTTTGAAAATCAAATCACAGAAGTGGTAATATTTCATTTAAACGAAAAATCAGTTATTTAACTACCACTTAGTGGTTTCACTATTCATCAAAAATTGAAGTTTTTCAGAACAATGCCAAAATTTCACCCTAAGATATAATTGATATTCCGAATTCAAAAATGATGTCTATTTTACAAAATTCCAAACATATAAGTTTCATTAATTAATTTTATAATTAATTTCCGCTGTCACAACAAATAGCGTGTTTTTAAGAAACAATTTATATCAAAAGATTGGCAATTGTTTATGTCCAATTTCAATGTTAAATTAATTATAATGACCACCATTGGATAAAATGGTAAAAATATATTCTAATTATACTTTAAAAGCACTAAATAGTATAATTTATCACTATAAATTATTTTGATTAAAAAAGTTGTTTTTAAGTATTTTTCACTATTCATAAAAAATTAGAAGTTCTCAGAAAAATACCAAAAATTCAACATAGGCTAATTTCGATATTCCGAATCCAAAAACGAAGTCCATTTTGAAATATAAAATTTCTATAAATTTAAAAAGTGGTTATTACTATTCATAACGGCTACTTTGATTAGTTGCGGTGTGTTAGAACTCGAAGTTGCGTACAATGCAAGCTATTGCATTATTGAATGAGAAGCGTATCATGGAAGCTCAGGGTGTTACAGTCATGGATATCCTTGTCATAATTCTCCCAAATATCCCTAGAAAATCCATTCTTGGTCCAATATGGGGTTTCTAGTGAAATAAGAAATGGAAGTTGGGAGAATTAGGTGAGAGACAATGAACAAACACAATAATAGAAAAATTGGTTCTAACAAACCCACATTTTCCCCAGCCCCAACACAAGGGGGGGGGGGGTGTTAGCTACTCATAATGAAAAGGATAATAAAATTACTAATATTCATTTGAGAGTTCATTACAACAGAAAATAAAAAAATCCAAAGTACAAAAAAACTACAAGAACTAGTGCCTAAAAACCTTCCTTCCTCCCTCTAAGTTTCATTCCCAGCCTCCTTCTTCTTTCCCCCATCCCCCTTTATTCCGGTTCACTCCCCAAAGTCTTATTGGTCAAAAAGGGCCTTTTTCCAGTTGTCCAAAAACAGGTAGAAAAGGGAACCCCAGGTCAAGGAGTGGGTGAAAAGTGAAAAAGCAAAAAGGAGAGGGATACATTGGTCCACACGGTTTGGGCGGCCATGCGCCAACCGTACAGATGATATTGTATCAAATCCTTGAGCCGCACTATTTTCCTGGATGGGCCGTACGGTTTGGGCAAGACGTGCACTAACCGTGCGGAGGGTACTATCAATGGTATCTTCTCCCGCACGATTTGCACACATTTTGGATAACTCTATGGTGACCGTGCGGGTTGCCTCTGTCATTGAAATTATTGAATTCACCCATCCATCATGTCTAGTTCTTGATACAGGTGACTCCATCTCGGCATAGTTAGGGGAAAAGGGTCTATAAGCCTCCAATTCCCTTCTTAATCTCTAAAATTCATTGACTCCATGCTTTATCCTTTGGTGACCGAAAAAAAGAACAAGGTACATAAAAATTGTGAAATTCATGCAAAAACATCCACAAAAACCATTTTATAGATATTAAACCAAGTGGAAATGACTTATTCACAGCAGTGCATCAGCCGGTACCACTAAAAGTGTCTCATTTTTATTTGAAATGAATAAAATTTTAAGTGAAAACAGTAACTGGAATATGGAAAACCAACCAAATGATTCAGATTTTATTGATACTTTAGGACAACAATACATGGGTCATATGTGACATGTACGAGTCAAACCCTCCCCAATCCGAGGCACTATGTTGCCGGTATCACTCGTAGTGTATTTATTTTGTTTAAAATGGACACCCTTTTAAGTAAAAACAAATGGCATAAGGAAAACTGACCAAACATATTTGGATTGTGTTGATACTTTAGTACAAGGATCCATGGGTAATTTTTGATGTGTAAGAGTCAAAAATACCTCAATACGAGGCATGGTGTGGATGGTACCACTCAAAGTGTCTCACTTTTATTTGAAATGGACAACATTTTAAGTGAAAACAACAACTAGCATACATAAAACTGACCAAACACATTCAGATTCTGTTGATAATTTAGGACAACGATCCATGGGTCATTTGTGACATGTACGAGTTAGCCCCACCTCAATCCAAGGCATGGTGTGGCTAGTATAACTCAAAGTGTCTTTCTTTAGTTTAAAATGGACACTCTTTTAAGTAAAAACAACTGGCATACATATTACTGACCAAACGTATTCAGATTGTGTTGATAATTTTGAACAAAAATCCATGGGTCATTTGTGATTGTACGAGTCAACCCTGCCTTAATCCGAGACATGGTGTGGATGGTACCACTCAAAGTGTCTTACTTTTATTTGAAATAAACAACATTTTAAGTGAAAACAAAAACTTGCATATGGAAAACCGGCCAAACACATTCAGATTGTCTTGATACTTTAGGAAAATGATCCATGGGTCATATGTGATGTGTACGAGTCAACCTCGCCTCAATCCGAGGCACGGTGTGGCCGGTATCAATTGAAGTGTCTGTATTTTGTTTAAAATGGACATCATTTTAAGTAAAAAAACCGACAAAAGAAAAAATGACCAAACATATTCAGATTGTGTTGATAATTTAGCACAACGATCCATGGTCCAACCTCAAACAATCCTCTTCTCATGTAAGGAACTCCTACCCCTATTCTAAAAAACATGACATTTAATATTCCAAGGAAAACTACATTCCCTAACTCACACAAGCTCATTGATACACACCCATTATCATCATCACTAAGTTAAAAGACACCCACCACAAACTATGGGACATTATATTTGTGTTTGGTTAAAGTCATTTATCCATTTCCTTATTTTGGGGTTATTAGCTTCTAATTTCTGAATTCAATCGTGTATCTGTTATATAAAATGAAATTTTGTATGTATTCTTAATTCTGTATAACACATATAATTATGTATTTAGTTTTTTATGTAATTTATTCATAATTGATAATTGAATTATGTATGTATTGAATTCAGTATTCAATTATGAATTAAATTTTGGATTGCACATGTAATTTTCATCTCAATTCTGAATTGAATTCTAAATCAATTATGTATGTTTATAATTACCTTATGAATTATGTTTTAATTTTTTATGTGTATAGTTGAAGGGTGAATTATGTGTTAAATATATATTAATTAATTGTGTATATGTATGTGTTATAGGTGGTTATTGCAGGTAATTGGAGTTGGGAAGCAGGAAATGGAGAAAGGGTAGCCTGCAGTAGGTTGCTTCTTGAATTACACAACAAAGCCTATGCCAATGGTTCTAAACCATTGGCATAGGGCTGTGAATGGGGTTTTACCAATGGTTATAAGAGTACCATTGGTAAAAACACTTTCCCAATGGTTTAAAAAATGTTGGGAAATAGTGAAATGTCCAGCCTTTACCAACAGTTTACACAAACCATTGGTAAAAATCTATACAAAACTATATTCCAACAGTTTGAAATGGTTGGAATAGTATATTGACCAACGGTTTCAAACCATTGGTGAAAAGTTATACAAATAGTTTTACATAACCATTGGTATAATTTAGATTTCCTAACATATACCAATGGTTTTCCAAAAACTGTTGTCATATGTATTTCTCTAAGGCTTACTTCCCTACAGTTTGGATAACCATTGGTATATATTATACCAATCATTATCCAGCCTTTACCAACGGTTGGGAACTGTTGGTAAAGGGTGAATTTACAGTAGTGTATTATGGTTCTATAATAGATTAGTAATAAATATATATTTATTATATTGGAGGTTTTAACACATATTAAGGAAGTATTACCTCAGGTAAGGGTTTTATGTTACAATTTCATTGTTTATCGAGATTGTTTATAATCAAGTATCTAACGATGAACTATTATGATATACCTATCATGAAACTCATTAATTTTATTATACTATAATTATTTATTGAGAATAAAAGTTGTATTTTTCATTTTCCTCACTTTAAGTACTCAAGACACCAAATGAACATTTTTAAGGAAAACCAAATTTATTTCTCTCTTTGTCTGAAAAACATTTTTCTTCTATATGCATGTTTTATAAAATATATTTTAATGAATGTTTTTAATATTATCCTATAAAATTTTAAATATATTTTAACCATTATTAAATTTTTAAAAAATGGTTTAAAATGAATCTTCTTTTCATTTTCCAAATGAGGCACTTTTTGAATTTTTTTACAAAAGTGTGAAAGGAATGTTCTATTTTAACTTATATAGAATGAATACAATTTACAACCATCATGACCCATTAATAATTTTAGTTTTCCTTTAAAATTTTCCAACTTTACGTTCAAATAATGTTTTTTATTTAATATTTTAGAATTTTTTGATTTTAAATAAGATATTTCAAATTGAAAAATATATCTTTCTCAAGAAATATCCAAATAGTCTTTTAAATGAATTTTCATCTAAGATGACATCCTTTTATGTTCCCTATTATTTACTAGGGATATGATCTAATGATACTATGCTCATTCTTTCTCTCAATGGTTTATGATTATGATGAACATATTTTTATGAAACCCATTTCATTTCTAGAAGTTATGCCATGATGAAATTATTATGAAATCAATTTCATTTTATTGGGTTAAGACATGATAAATGTTTTATGATATTGTGGAACACATATGTATGATTTTTATTATGTTATGAATAATAATAGAGATATATATCCCTAAAATTAATTGTGAAAAGATAGATATCTTGTGAGATAAACATGACTGTTATAGGAGTGAACCCAGTTCAGTAAGGGACTATTTCTACTATGATAGTCTTGGGAGTGAACCTTTACTACTATGATGGTTTATAGAGTGAACCCAATTCACTATGATAGTCTTGAATATGAGCCTTAAATACCAGGTAAATGATTTTCTATGATTTTGTATATGCCACAAACTTATGTCTTATACCAATGTTATTATCTCATATATTATATTCTTTGATTTATTTATAATTAATGTCTTATAAACTATCCAACTTTATTACATGATTCAAGATTATGATCTATGATATGCAAGGTATTGTTTTCAAATATTATGATCATGTTATAATACCATTATACTCATGTTAGGTTTATATCTCCATTTTTACCCTTACAATGCATTTGAGATCACCCATTATTATATTTCCTTTCCCTATGTTATGAAAAAAGGTATCAAGTATGATATTTCTAAGAAGGGAACTAGTTATGAATAATTTATTGGAAGATTATTTAGTTCACATATGAACTTTTTGTTTATGTATCAAAGTTTCCAAAGATATAAGACCTATACAATTATAGCATGGTTCATTATATTATGTAATAAATATTCATCTAATAACAAGTAATATATATGTTTGAAAATAATGTTTCTATATATAGGAATAAGACCATGAAATAAAATTTTATACTTTTTTCCTTCATTTTTAATAAATTGATGATCTTTTCACTCATCATAGATTTATGGTTTTGTAGTCGTTAACTTTATCCTGACCATGTTATCCACCACTCTCTATTAGAAATTTGGCATTAATTTTCTCCTCCATGTCTATATTGTAACTTCCTACTAATTTTATCCTATTTAGAAACTTAGTTTTGTAATGAACTTTATATTTCCCTTTCCCTATTTTTAAGAAGAAGTTTTATTAACCCTTTTTACAATTTGAATTTTCCATAAAGGAATTTTCAAATGTCAAAACCTTGATTACTAAGAACATATTCAAATTACAAGAATGAAATTTATTGGGGGGGTATAATTTAAAACCCTTATATTCAAAAAATAACTTTATATTCGATAGTGTATATGACATGCAACACCAAGATTAAACAAACCGTGAAATATTATTATTTAAATATGACCATTATAACCAATCCATTAAATTGGACGATATGAATATGAATAAAAAAATTATGAAATATATATAAATACCCCACTCAATAAAAATTTATTTATTAACTCTTGTGAAACAAACATTTAATTTTTTTATTAAATTCATATTATGCTTCAAAAATACATTACCTTCAAGCATATTTTTATTCATTTTTTATGAGAAATTATTATATTTATATTTTAAATATTTTTAAAATTGTATTTGATAAAATAAAATTATTTTTTGAAATCAACATGTCAAAATTATCTTAGAGTGAATTTTTAATAATTTTTTTAAAATATTGAATTTTCAATGAATAGTAAAAAAATATTGAGTTTTATTAAAAATTTTACTTTTGTTTCAAGAATTATAAAGGATCCATTTTGTTTTAAAATTATTTCAAAGTAAAATTAGATATCTTATATTATTAATAATCCAATTAATTTCATTGGTATCAATTTTTTGGTTTAATTTGGTATAATTTTTTTATTATTTAAAAGACATTTTTATGATTTTTTTCATTATATTCTATGTTTTTATCTTAAATTAACTTTTACCACTTACAGAAATTTAATCATGAAAAGTATATTCCTTATATAGAATCATAAGGTCCAAATTTTTTAAATAGGTCCCTTTTATTTTTGTTCAATATGAGTAATAACCATAGTAAATTTTTGTCACCTCACTAAGGGTAAAATGGGTATAATAGGGTTAAAACTTTGGGATAAGGATTTAAAATTTCACTAAAACTTTCCTTTATCCAATTTTATGGGTGCATTTCGACCATTTCCATCCAATAATATAATATATTTCCACTTGGTTTCATATTTACTTGATTATGACCTTTATATTAATTTAAGTAAAAATAAAGTTAGAAATGTCACACTATTGACTTTAATGTGTCTAATATTTTATCATAAGGGTAAAAAGAGGTTATGTTTGGTTATAAATGTTTATTTTAAAGATAAATTATTTTTATTTTTAATATTAATTTATTTTTATTTTTTAGTAATCGAATAATAACCATAAATTCTTATACAACACCGATATAATATTTATTCAATTTATAGAAAAATATAATAAATGATTTTAAAATATTAAAAGTAATACAATTTGGATGAATTATTGTGTTCCATAAACTTTTATATAATTATAAAATATTATATATATGCTAAAGGTTTGGATTTGAATTCCATTCTTCTCATGTTGGGTTCAAAGTCAAATTTTTTGAATAGTGTAAAAAATGAAATTAATAATATTTTATGAAAAATAATTTTTTATTAAATTATTTAAAAATTATAAAAATATTTAAATAGTACAATTAGGATGAGAAATTTTCAAAAATATATATCTAAAAAATGACATTAATGATATTTTACAATAAATAATAGTTTATTAAATGATTTTTAATTTCTTAAAATTCTATACTCTTACAAGTGAATGGAATATGGTTGAAAATATTAACCATGGTCCATTTATGGACCAATTATTCTTTAATAGTAACTTTATTTTCCCCTAAAGAGTTAAAAACCATGTTCTCACAATAATTGTCAAAAGAGTTAACGAGACTTAAAAAAAAGATAAGCGTGAAAATATCACCTAAACTTATCAAAATTTTATTTTATAAGTTTATTTATAATAATAATCATATTATATTATAATATTATCAATTATTAACAATTTTAACATGAAAATTAATTTATATCAATTTAATACTTTAAGAAATTCTAAGAGTGCCCCTCCCATCACTTATAAAGGGGAACCTCTTCTCCTCTCTTCCTCACACATTTTTGAATTATATATCAATAATAAATAACATAATACCTTATTATATTACTTTAAAACATCCTATAAATTAATCTCTTTACAAATTACCATCCCTCAAAGGTTTAAGGTACAATCCAAAAGAGGATTTACAATGAAGAGGTATAACTCATAAATGAGCACTTCAATTTTATTTCTTCTTCAATATTTTCTAAAATCATGGTATCCATTATAAAATAATAATTTATGCATATTAAATATACTTAATTATTATTATTATGAATTAAATACCATTATCCACCTTATTTACATCCCATGTGAAGTGAAAACATTACTTCTGTGCACGTACAACTTACTGTCTTTACGTAGTGATATAATTCATTTTTCATCACCACTTTATTTGGATGGAAATAAGGATGAATTTGATAAATATATATGTTATTTATTATATTATTATGACTCTATAAATATTAATTATTATTTATTTTTCTTCCGTTTCATCCATCAAAAAATGAAAACAATGTTCATGCGTACGTACGACCTGCCAACTCCATGAATGATGTAATTAATTTTTCTATCTCCACATTTTATGGATGAATATAAATAAATAAATAAATAAATATATATATATAATGAATATATATTTTATTAATATAATGTTTAAAATTATGGATATTATTTAACTATGATTAATGTGTAAATACCAAGACTGATGAACCAAAACATGCATGAAAATTGAAGCAGTTATCACCCAAAATAGATATTTTAATAAACAATTGTTAATAAATGGGTGATAAGATTTCATAAGTAAATAATATATGGTATGATAGATATGACTATATGACTATAATATATTAATAAAAAAAATATATTTATTATATAATAGGTTCGAATGTGTGTAAATAAAGACGATCCTTGAGGTAAGATATTTTTCGTCTCAGTTTTATTTCTCTAGGACATATGTCATATTCACCACTTGTTTCCTTAGTGTGGTGTATATAATTACCATGAATGTATTTTATGATTAATTTAATAAAAATTATGGGGATTTATAAATCCATATATTATTATCTCTTTGATGAGTTTTTGATTTATAGATTACCAAAGCAGTAAGGCTTTATCATCTCAAATTGCCTTCTTTGGTACATATATTATGTGATGAACCTATCTTATTTTATGAGGTGTATATAAAAACAATTTAAAATTATATATAATTAATATAAATATGTTAATTATGTTTAATTTTTCATTTTAATTTATTCTTTCATGGGGATTATGACTCAAAATCTACCCAGTGGTTAGGGTTTTATGTTACAATCTCATTATTTATCGGGATTGTTTATGATTAATTTTTTGATGATGAAATTTCATTGTATAACTCTTAAGAAACTCAAGAATTTTATTACCCTAAAGTTATTTAAATATATTAAATGTTTTTATTTAATTTTACACTCTTTAATAACTCAAGATATTGAAATAATTTTTTTAAGGAAAACCAACTTTAATCCCTTCTTTGGTAAAAAATCCTTTTTCTTCCTTATCTATATTTTCTAAAAATGTTTTCACAAATGCTTTTAATATTATACTATTACTTTTTAAATTTATTCTTATCCATTATTGAATTTTGTATTTTTTTTAAATGAATCTCCTTACTGTTTTCCGAATGAGGTACTTTATGAATTTTTACAAAAGTGAGAAATGAATGTTTTTTTAACTTATATATAATGAATAAAATTTCCCACCATAATGACTAATCAATGATTTGAAGAGTCCTTTAAAAGTTTCCAAGGTTATTTTCAATTAAAATTTTGTCTTTAATATTTAGATAATTTTTAGATTTTAAAGAAATAATTTCAAAGTGAAAAGAGTATTTTCCTTAAGAAATATTTCAAGGGATATTTTATAGGAATTATCATTTATGATAACATCATTTGATGTTAAATTTTCTATGTCTGGGATATGATACAAAAAGACCATACTTATTATTTCTATTTCGGGTTTATGATTATGATGATTAAATTTTTATAAAAGTCTTTTATTTTCCACAAGTTATGATATATAATGATTGATTTATGATCTTGTGGAATACATATGAATGGATTATGAGTATGTGATGGGTGAGACCAGAATTATATTGAAATATAATAAATTGGGTAAATATTGACATCTCATAAGATAAATAGGACCAAAATAGGGAGTGAATCTAGTTCAATAAGGCACTCTCTCCAATATGACTATCTTATGAGTAAAAATTGACTAATATGATGAAGTGGAGAGTGAAACCAATCCACTATGACAGTCTTGGGAGTGAACCTTGAGTAATAAAATGAATTATGAGTGAACCAAATACACTATGATCGTCTTTTAAGTGATCTTTAACTACCAAGGAAATTATTTTCTATGGTTATGTGTATTCCAAAAATCTATGTACTATGATAATGTTATTCTCTCATGGATAATGTTGTTTTTTCCTTTATTATTCATGTATTATGAACTGCTAAGCTTTATTCCATGACTCAAGATTATGATATATGATTTTTAGGGTATGAATTTCAAATGTTAAGATCATTTTATTATGCCCTTATGCTCATTTTATGCTTATGTGATGATTGATATGTACTTTGTTTACCCTTACAAATCATATGAGCCACTATTTACTATATTTACCTTCCCTAGGATATGAACTATGTTTTAAGTATGATATGTATTAGAAGGGAAAAATTTATGAATAATTAAGTGGGAGATGATGTAGATCTTATGTGAATAAGTTTCCAAAGACACTAGACCTATTCTATTTGGTATAGATCATTATGTTATGTAATGAATATTCATCAAATAAGATATACTATATATGTATGAAAATTATGGATTTATATAGCCATGAATCTTGTTGTGACCCAAATAGGTCACATAATGAGAATAAGTCTTAAGTCCCATTTGGGAATAGGAGGGTGTTAATGTGATGTATAAATATTAGATTTGTTTTCTCCCCCAAAATGAGACATTTTAAAGTCATGTGTTGGGATTAAAAATTAAAATATATTATGTTTAGAGGAATAAATTCAATATTTCAACCTATTAATGGTGTTATTTCTAAATAATTCAACACTTATGCAAACATATAAAGCATTCACATGACATAGGGATTTTACTTGGTCCACCATAAATGGATAATCCAAGGAGCATATACTAACAGTGAGTCAATGTACCATGAGATAACACTTATGAATATAGTTCTTATAAAGGTTTATAAAAGAAACATTGTATATCCTAGGGTCACTCCCTCTTCCTCTCCTCAAATCACTACTTCAAGGAAGGATTATATCGTTTATAGATTAAAGATTCTATTCAATTTTTTATATACACTAAGATATATTCTAGATCAACATAAGGTGCCGAGACAACTTGTATCCTATTCTCCAAATAGATACTCTATTAAGATTTACTTTGTTATGATCTCCTTCTTTAATTATAGATGATATTGGCTCCTTTATTCAAGATTTGAGTCTTTGTCTTCCACAAAATCACAACATTAGAAACTTTCTATTGTATATAAAGATTAATCCATGCTGGGATAATCTCGTTTTTATATTTTTTTAATAAATGGATATGGGGATATAAATTCTCTTCCTTCTTTGAGCCTTATCTATTTAATTGAAAAAGATATGTCAATGGAAATCCTTTGTTGATCTCCCATTTTCTTCTTCTATGAACTGGATATATAAATATTTTCAATCTCTTTATTTTATATAACTTCTATAAGCTATTTTATAAATCATCATCAAGTATATAACCCCTTGATTCAATGATTTGGAACAATTATCCTCACACAATCCTTTGATATTATTCTAGGTGTACCACATGTTTTAATGTTGTCATAATGTTCTAATTAAATCGAGTCAAATTCCCGAAATTTAGGTCATAGCTTCTTCTCTTTGAATTTTAACTGAACCTTATAGATATTTTGGAAATAAATTACTCATGGAATGATTTTCATCACCATGATGTGACATGATTTGACTCCAGCCACTCTTTGGTGCGATCTTCTAGACTTCAGCATGGTCTTATACCTCTTCAACCTGATCATGACATGATTTCCTTCTTCACAGTGTGATTATCAATCAACAACCAAATACATAAAATCTACACAATATATTATATTTAAATCTTATAAATATCATGGCACGATCCTATAGCTCCTCCCCATCCTCAAACTTTTTACAAAAAAGATGTTCTAATTTATGGAATAAATCTCTGGATCCTCTAATCTCTATAACATAAAATTTTTCCACAATATGGGCATCTTGAAATTATAAAAACCTCTAAAATCTACCTAAACCACTTCAAGGCATAGGAAACCTTTCCATGATATGGACACCAGGGATCCAAAATAGGTAAATCAGAATTATTCTTACACAAATTAGCTATAAAATGACCTTAATTCATATGAAATGACTTCTTTTAGAATAAATCTTATATATTTACTTAAATAACCTTATATATTATTGAAATCTACCATTTATCAAACTATACCCCCTTACACAAGAAATAAATTCCTTAAATATTAGTGTAGTAAGATCAACATAATATTTCACATTCTCATAAATATATTCCATATTCTAAAAATATATTATGTAATCTTAAACATATATTATATATTTATTTTGAATCCTTTCCTTTTCCACATTTCATTCTAATACTCTATAAAATATTTCATATGAATTGAATATCTTATGTATCACTATGTCTCTAATACATTGCAAATTTTACTAATAGAAAATATTATGTACCAATAGAATATATTAGGTATAAATTACAATATCATACATAGGATTGGAGTTTTAGAATGTTTGATGATGTTTAATGAGTATATGATGAGATAAATTATAGAAATGTTTAATGATTAGTTGAAAGGGTCAGAGAAATTTCTAAAGTATTTATAAGTAAGGGTAAAGATTCTGAAGCATCCTCAGGGGATGAGATTGTTCTTCCAATGATCATGGTACCAAGTACCTCCTGACGGGCACTCATATGGTCCGATTTATAAGTAAGAATTTCTTGTAAAATATGACCAACCCCAAATCCCTCTAGAGCTCAAACCTCTCTTTCACCTACCCGCTGCCCCCTTCTTACTCGGGACGAAGTAACGGAGATTCCCAAACGTGTAAAAGGATCCTATGACTTCGAAATAATTGAATGAGGAGCCGTATGAGGTGAAAATATCATGTACGGTTCTGTAGAGTGGCAGTCAGGGTGACCTATCTGTCAAATTTTCACTGAGTATATTGGGATAACAAAATATCTAATGTATAAATAGAATATATTACACCTGCATTGAAATATATTGCGTATGATCTAAAAGATCTTACACATTAAACAAAATATCTTATATATCACTATAATCTATGGTGCTTTTCCATTTTTCACTCCTCCAGAATCCATTATATATAGGTACTTCTCCATTTTATTGGACCAATCTATTTATAACTAGTTACCCTTTCATATAAAGACTAATGATTTATCAGACCCATTCTACTTATCAGCAAACATTTCCACACTTCATCTCATCTTAATCTCATTATTCATTATCAATCATTTTGAAACTCTAATCCCACGTATCTAAATGTCAATAAATCTTATATCACTATCACCATGTCTTCAATAAATTCTAACTCAAATATTTTCAACCAGTAATTCTCAAAACCTTGGAAATACACAACCTATTAGTTTAAATAATCAGTTATCACAACTATCCATCATTATCAACATTTAGTGGGTTTGAAAAAATAAAACACACAACCTATTGGTTATTGTAATTAATTACTTGTATGCAATCCATTACACTATATATGTATGATATTATCTGCATTGGCATCCCACCACAAGAATTTTTATCCCTAGAGAATATTCATTATATATAAAATTCCCCATGTAAGAATGAGATTTCTAGCCTTCTTATGAGGAATACTCAAATACCCACTCATTCCTTATAAAATAATCATATTATAGTCACCCTATGAGGATCTCTATAACTTCAATCCAGGATACAATGATAAAAACATTTTCTTTAAATACTGGGTTTGATACAAAGTGAGATGAACCAAGCTAAACATACATATATTTTAATAATTTAAACACTATATCTCACAATTACCAAATAATTACAAGAATAAAAAGTTTAGTGCCTTTGAGGATAAGGTACATAAGCAAGTTATTTTATGATAATTGTGATAATTTCTCTATAATTGATCCACAAAAGACTCCCATATAGACTTCTCATAAGTTATAATCATCTTAAAAATCTAGGCAATGTAAACATAATAAAGTGTTGAGATCAAACACTTAGTATGGGAAAACTCCAAAACATGTCATCAAGGTTTAGATCATAAGAATATGAAAAACACGAGCACATAATAAATATATTATTAAAAAGAACATGGAACAATAAGATTTGTCCATAAGTCATGATAGAAGGATATGAAGCCTAAAATGAACAAACATATACCATGGAAAAAGAGTGAAGAATCATGATATAATAAACATAATCCATAGAGCATAATCATAGGAATATGAATAGAAATTTAGCATTCCCTTTAAAAATATTATAAAAAAGAACTTTGGTAAAAAAAGCACAGAGAAATTATAACATTATGAAAAAAATAACCATAATTCATGTTGTGAACAAAAAAAATTCCCATGATATATGTTATAAATAATAAAATTCCCTCACTATAGACTGTGAATGAATTGAATTCCTACATTATATGTTGTGAACAAACAAAATGGCCACACTATATGTTGTGAACAAAAAAAATTTCCTCGTGAAAAATCATTATCTTATAAAACTTTATGCAATGAATTGGAGGTAAATATAGGACCCTTACCACTAAATAATGATAAACCATACATATGAGTTCCATGAAAACATGAAAACATTCATATTTAAACATCTATTAATTAACTCATGGAAAATAGGTGGGTTTCATGAAAAACTTTTATAGAAAATTACATAATCCATCCAAAGAAAGAAGGAAGATAATTCCATAAGAACATATCCCTAGTGTAACATAATGATTATTATGGATGTTAAAATAAATTAAAAATACCTTTTTAAGATCACTGGATAAATAATTTTGAAAGATAAGTATAAATACCCCCTTTTCATTTTAAAACCATTATGAATAAATTTTTTATGTAAAACCATTTTAATAATTCAAAAGAATGATTCATTTAAAATAATGGTCATAATAGTGAAAGAAGGTGTTCACATAAAAAATAAATTAAAAATAGATTTTAGAATTCATTTTCAAAATTATCATAAAAAATATGGAGTTACAAGTCACTTCCAAAATTTATTTTGAAAAAGGTGAAATGATTTTTTTGAAAATATTTACTTATAGAAAATAACCTTCAATAATAGATCCTTAAAAATACATAGACTATCTCAAGGAAATTTAGAGTGGATGATAAAAAATGGCTATGGAAGGAAAACCATTTTAATATTTTAAAATTACTTTTATTGAAACCCACATCATAAAAATAGATAATAAAATTATTTTTGAAAATAGGAAAAGGGAAATGTAAATATCACAAGAGATAATACATAATTGTCTTTCCAAATATAAAGGATAACATTGGTAGGAATATAAAACATGGATATGGAAGAAAAAGATATTATTTATAATTATTCTCAAAAAAATTATACATTTATGAGAAAGAAATTTATCATGAAAGGATATTTCAAATAATAATTCATTTTTACTTAGTAAGGAATATAAAATACAATATAAAAAATATTTATGGTGTAAGAACCCAATCCTAGAAGAAAGAAGTTCAATAAGGGACATAATAACTCAATGAAAGATATTATAAGTTATCAATATAATTTACGACTTTGGTATCACTTGAATAAAAAACTCTTGAAAGAGAACTTGAAATAAATTTTTAAATCCATTAAATTTAATGAAAATTATGATAAAATGCGTCTATAAGAATGTATATGCACGAAATAATAAGAAAAAAGCGATGAATATGGAATATATATCAATGAAATAATGTTACATTATAAAAAAACTTATATAAATCATAATTCATGAAGTAGGTAACATTTTAAAAGGGGTTTATGTGATATAAATTTAAATCCCTAGAAAATAAATAGGAAATTCAACATAATATAATCATAGGGAAGAACATACCAAAATTATTATAATATATTTCAAAAATAAAACTCTAACTAAATGGATGAAAATTGAGTTAATAAAAACCCTTATGACTTAAGATAGGTTTTAATTAAAAAAAATTTCAAAGAGAGAGATTCAAATTGTGTTGCGAAAACATAGGGAGAAACGAAGAAAAAAAAAATGATTCACAGAAGAGTAAAAGAAAAAAAAAAGAATAAGATCTTAGAAATAGAGATTTAAGTGGTTTAGGAAACTATCCCTACATCCATGGAGAGTTGGAAAATATATCTATGAAATCTAAGAGCATAAATACAAGGAGAGTTGTCAAAGTTTCTAACACACAGAAATCCTAGATCGAAATGAGATAATAAAAAGGATGATACACTATTCAAAAAACCTTAAAAAAAGTACACTGTGATATAGTGAAAGGTTTCTAGAAGTACACATCACTATAGTGTCTCAACCACCCAAGTATAAATTTCTACAGTGGCCGGCGGATGGAAGTCCATGAATCTAGAGTACCAGTGTCTTTAAAGTCCAACCAACTATAGTATTCATGACAAAGTTTGCACTGCTATAATTCCCTACCGGTGTAGACCGGTCAGATTAGCTAAAATTAGTTATAGATGCTATAGTTCTCAAAAATAGGGGCACATTCCCCCCTTCAATCCCCTATGAGATCACTACAGATCTTGACCCATGGAGTTGTATCCTGGTGTACGGTATGGGTTGCAAGCATTCGACCCAACATCATCCAAAGAGGATAGGCCTACACCAATCCAAAAAATTTAACTTATAATAACATTAATAAAAGATAATTTATGATATTATATATCTAAAAGGTAAAATACACACTATTTAAATGATATTAGATTCATACAGAAAACATATCTTATAGAAAATAAATTGAGATTAAACACCCCTACAATTTATTATTGCTTATCCAAATGTGATCTAACCATATGTATAAAAAACAACTATATTAATCACATATTTTACAACCTTATTCATACCTTTAAACTTTTATAAACTTCATTTATAATAATTTATTACAAATATTTTAGTTATATTTTTTTTTCATCATCATATGTTATTAGATTTTATTTTTTGTACTAGTTTCATAAACACAACATTGATTATTTTTTGAATATTATAATTTCATAAATATGATATCATAATAGGTATCTAAATATTTGTTTTAAAATTATTTAAATTGTTATAATTTCATTTAATAAGAATTTTAGTTATGATTTGCGATGACTAAGTTGTTTACAAACTTGTTTCGATAATTTGCAACAAAAAAAGAAGATACAAAAATAATAAATTAAATATTAATATAAATTTTCCAGAATCATAAAACAAATATTATTTTATAATTTAGATCTAATAATACCAATATTAATGTTTCCGTAGCCATCCATGTTAAAAACTTTCAGCATTGTTCAAGCAGCTAGTTAAACATACCCAAATAAGAACACACTATAGTCTATGTATGAGTATGGTTAAGAAGGTGATTCTTTTCAAATAATACCATTATTAAAAAATAATAATGATATTATTATATTTTTAAGTTTTTGAATCACTTTATAATATATTTGGATAAATAAGAAACTTTTAGATGAAAAATGAAATACAATGCTTCATGGAGGTGGAAGTCCACACATACACATGAGCATCATTCACATTTTCCATAGAACATAAAGAAGGTTGGAATTAGTTTATATTTTTATAATATTAATAAATTTTAAATATAACATTTATTCACAATATTCATCATTTTAACCATCCATGTATGGTAGTCATGAAATATGAATTACATCTCTTATGGAGGTGGTGGTTTGTATGTAATACAAATGGTGTTTTTATTTTTCAAATGGTTGATAGGAAGAAAGAAAATGGATATCCAAAAAACATAATTTTTTTATTTTACTTATTATACTAATGTAATTATCTAAACATTGTTATATTAGATTCATAGAATGTATATGAAGAAAAAAATGAAAAGTAATGAAAAAGGAGTAATTGAGAATGTTACCTTACTCCTTGGAAGAGAACCTTTAGAAAATGGATTAAGGATTTGAGATGCAGTATTTTGAGATAATAAAAACCTATAGGATTTTTCTTGGAGTGTTTAGGATATATTTGGTAAGATGTTTGTCTGAATATAAGTGGATTGGGGTGTGGGGATAAGTGAAGTGGTGATAACTCATTTTCTAAGGGAGATAATTAATTTTCTTTGTAACAATATAAAATAAAAATTCAATATTAAAAGGTAAAATGAATCCAATAATGGAAAATATGGATTTAGGTAATATTTATGGTTTATAAATCATAAAAAAAACATTTTAAAACATTCTCTAACATTATTTTAAGACTCTTACTCTTAAATTTTTAACTTTTACCATTTTTTGTTTTTACCATGGTAACTAATTTAGTTTTAATGCTTAAAAAATGAGGATTATTCCATAAATTTTACCTATTGACTCCAAATATGAAATAAATTTTATAAAATAAAAATTTCATGTATAATAAAAAATTATTTTAACATTAACACATGTAATGTGTACAAACTATTTATAGAAAAAATGTACTTCTAATAATGAAAATTATTTTTAGGATAAAAGTATCCATGAGGTTGATTATTATGAAATTAATTAGATTATTATTAGCCAAAAAATATTTATTTTAAATTAAAATAAATCCAAAACCGAATTTTAACCAGTGAAAACTTAGTTAAAATAAAAGTACTAAAAATATTTTTTAATTAGAAAAAATATTTCAAAATTTTAAAAATGTTAAACATAGGGTTTTTAAATTAAATATAGTATTTTTAAATTAATCATTTCTATCAATAAATAATTTTTTTATCTTTAAAAATGTTTTATAAGTTTTTAATTTATACTTATTTATATAGTCATAAATGCTACAGTTTTAGTAAAAACTGCATTTTTTCACTATTCACCTAAAAATCAATTATTTCATAAAAATAACTAAAATTCACCCAAAGATAATTTTGAAATATTGGATTCAAAATTTATCTTCATTTTTTAAAATTAAAATTATAAAATTTGTATATTTATTTTTCAAATTAAAATAAAAATATAAAGAAAACCGCTTTTATTGAAAAATGACGTTTTTAAACATTATGTGTTCTTAGTATTATTTTATATAAATTTATACTTTAAATAATGTAAATATATTATTTCATATATTATAATATTTTAAAATTGGTAAATTTAATTTTCTAGTATAACATATAAAACACTTTAAAAAATAGTCCTTTGAGAAGAAAAAATCCCTTTAATTTTAAATTATATTAATTATTTATCCTTTAAATGTAAGTAAGTTTAGTTGAGTAATATATTTTTATTTACTAGAGGTATTATTATTGTTATAATTCTCTTAATAATATTCATCTAATATGTTGAGGATCATTTTAGTTTGGTGTTGTTTGTGTGGGATGAAAGAGATATTCCCCAAATCCTTGTGTATATATATATGATATATATAAGTAGTTTCATACTGTATGAAAATAATGATTTGAATATATGATATATCTTTTCATGAAACTTATAGTAAAAATGATATATTTTTATCATTTATTTTTATCCCATGTTAACTATCATTTATTATAAAATTTTATGAGATGGAATGTATGGGAGGTGAACTATTCATGTAATGAATTCATATACAAACTAGAGCATTTATTCATGCATTCTAATGAGTGAATAAAAGAAAGATATTGAAGAAGAATATTGTAAAATCTATATAAACTACTTATATGCAATGGAAATTGTGGGTGCATACTTGTTGCTTAGCCAAAACTACCAATACCCAATTTTTTTCTTCTTCCTTCTTTACATACGTGATGGTAAAATATCATGAATGGATGAATAATCCCATATGAACGTCAAATAATTCAATTTACCCCATTAATAACTATGGAGAGGGGTTTTATTTTTTATGTACTTAGTGATCTTCATCAAGAACATCAGATGAATATTTAAGGTTCTATATTCTATCCTGTGCAAGGCACGCCAGTTTACAACAACTTCTTTATTTCTGGTTTTATCATAGGTTTAATATTTCTTACATAGAGATCATCAGAAAAAATTTCATTTCATTTCCACTACTTCTAATAAATTTTCTTAGACTCATTTAAAACCCTTAATAAGTATTAGAGATACCCAGGCTTGAGTTTTATGAAATCTTGTGGTGAAATGAAGAATAAAAACCAAAGACAGAGCATCATTTTATATATTTTTTGAAAATATAGAAAAGGGTTTACCCTTACGTAGTTGAGATATGTAGAGGTAACTAAGGCATTACCCTTATTCAAGTTTGAAAACTTAAGGATCACCTTTATGTTAAGCCTTCAAGTAAAGTAAGTCTAGATTGTAATACTTATATAAATGGTTTGCATAAATGTTTTACATAAGGGTATGTTAATACTTACCCTTACATGTAAAGGTTGTTGTGTTTTTAAAAGGGTTATATAAAGGTAAATAGACACTTACCCTTATAGGAAACACACATACATAAAGGTAACTGAGGTTTTAACTTTATGTATATGGGTTTAATAAAGGAAACCAATGCATTACCTATACATGAGGGGTTAACTATGTTAAATTATCAGAGGTTTTATTAAGGCTAAGTAAAGGTAACCAATGTATTACCTTTATGTGAAGCAGTTCATGTAAAATAATGATGTGTTTTAAAGGCTTGTGTAAAGGTATTAAATAGGTTACCTATACACGAGGTATCCAGAATCAAATCACCATTTTGTAGATTGATTGTATAAGGGTAGAGGGAGTATACCCTTACATAGAATATGAATTCTTCATAAGTGTAAAAAAAGTTTTTAAAAATAAATTTTAAATTCTTAAATGGTTTTAATGATTTATAAAATTTTTATAAATCATTATAAAAGGTATTTTGGGAATATTTAATTTATAAGGAATTTAAAAACTAATTAAGTAACTATAAATAGTTTATAATTAATTAATTAAATATTTATGAAACTTTTATTTTCCCTTAAATTTTAAATGTTAATATTTGAAATACATTTTTAAAAAATTATATGGAATGTCTTATACACTATAAATAAAAGAGTTTATTTAGAAAACTATGAAATAATTTATAAAGGGTTATAAATTATTAAATAATTAAAAAATATAAAATTTTTATATTTAAATTATGAATTTTTCATAATTAATTGTTTTGAATAGTTAAAAATAAAAGGGGGCCTTATTTGGATACTATTTAAGCAATATTAAAAGTGTTTTGATGGTTGATATGACCAAGGTTTCAAAAATGATTAGGTATATGATATTTAGATTATATAAAATGTTAACATAATAAAAAATGGATTATAAATAGTTTATAATTCATATAATATCCTATATTTGAAAATTAAATTCCATATAATGATAAATATAAGGATTTTATACTGGAATGAATATGAAATGTTTATAATCAAAATTATGGAATGTCTAGATTATTAAAACCTAAAATATAAAAGGTTTTATAGTTATATTTTATTTATGAATTGTTTCTAAATGTTTGTCTCAAGTTTAAATATTTGAATTATTCATTTATTTAAATGTTATTCTATTTTTTATTTATAAATATAATTTTTTTATATTATAAATGTTTATATTCCAAAATTTATATGATAAATTTCTTTTAGGATAGAGCCAGAAATTTTTATGATAATAATGAATCCATAATGAATTTAATCTTTCATCTATCTTAACATAATTTTTCAATTAAAGTTATTAGATAGAATATAGTTATTGGATATTTGTTTTCATATTAGGTGTTAGAGTTATGAAGAATTGTATTATCTCTTGAGTAAAGCATCTCTAGGTAGGGGGACTTGTGGTTTGACTACCTATCTACCTGGATACTTACTGTAACAATCCAGAATTTCTAAATGATATTTTTTTCTTGAATAAATTTTAGTAATATAATATTATACATGTACAGAATAAATAGAAACAAAATTTTTTATATCACTAATAATGATAGTTACATTATTCAGTTTTGAAACAAATTAAAATACCAAACATTAAAACTGGAAGAAAATATAAAATAGAGAAGCTAAAATGGGAAAATAAGGATCATCCAAATATTCTAAAATCATCACCCCAATATAAAATGATATAGAAATAAAAAAATATTAGAAAACCAATAAAAATATTATGAAAATAAAAATTTAACCATAGGAAGAGATTCTAGTGAATTTTGAGTGAAATAATGAAGTGGCATTTATAGGGTATGAAGGGAAATGTGATTATTGGGAGTTGATCGTTATATGACCATTAAAAAATATATCCTTGGTTAATAATTTTTCCATTATAGTTAGCATTTATAATTAGAAATGACAAAGTATAATTAGTATAAGATGAAGAATCGATGATCTCATCTAGAAGAGTTGTGCTGTTTGAAGTCCATTTGTCCAAACTTGGGAGGGAGGTAGCATCACTAGGGTTATCCCTTGACTAATCCCAAGTAGAGCTTCAAAAAGTGAAGCTTAAATAAAATCACCTATGGGATAAGTTCAAGTTAGTGGAGATTACCACTTGGTCGATGTTAGTCGAGCCACCCCATGAAACTACCCCCATCACACACCTTACCCTTAGGGAGTATGTGAGTGTAATAATGGGTTATGTTTCCAGGTCTTAGTTACATGAAGTGTAATTTCTTTGTATAAATAAAATTACCATTCCATAATTTCATTTTAAGAATAGTTTTTCATAATAAAATATATGTTTAATTGAGAAAAAATTGATAAATTGATTCCTGTGTACAAATAAAACATAATTTTATTTTTTAGAAAAGATATACATTTTTATAATAAACCATGGTATTAAAAATAATATTTTTGTTAATAAAACATCCTTTTAAAAAAATCTCACCTAACTATAAATGATAAAATAATTTTATAATAGCTTTGGAAATTTTTTATAAGTGTTAGAAATTTGACTATGCCCAATAAGTATTTTTATATTTAAACATTAAAATTATCATATTTGTAGAATAATTATGGAAAATAAACATTATATTTTAAATCATCATATTTAAATTATGTTAGTGGTAAATTTATTATAATTTTCTAAAATAAGTTATTTTTTTGTAAACAGTAGAAAATAAAGCTTTGGGTTTTGAATGTTTTTTTATGAATTTATATTTATGTCATAATTATGTAATAAATAATTAAAAACAATCCAAGACCTAAAAAAATTTATTTTATTAATATTAAGTATTTTAATATATTTTAATCAATTTATAAAACTATAAGTTACTTTCCAAATTCTAAAAAGTAAAATTTGATTTTTAAAAACATAAATTTGTGGAAAATTTAATTTTCCATACCAAAAGAAGTAATAAAAAAACAATGTTCAGTTATGGTGTATTAAAATAACATAAAATTTTCCCAAATTTTCAAAACCATTGGAAAAAACCATGGGTAAGGCAATTGTTTTTCATTTTCCATAACCTATATTTCCATGACCTATATTTAGAATTTATTGAGCAATTAATCTACTTATATTATAAATACCCACCCATTTCACCATTGCACTTTAATCTAAATCCATCATCCACAGATTTATGGTGATTTTTTAATGCAAGGAGTCCCACCCATGGTGTCCTTAATCACCTAAATCCCAATTCTCAATATTTAAGAGTAACTCTTCAAGGTAATGGAGTTATACTTCCTTTCTCTTCAAATCAAGGACTTCTTTTTGTATGTATCTTCTAAATGATATGGATGAACTATTTTATTTACATTTTGATCATACTTTTATTGTTAAATTTTGTTTTATAAATGGGAGACCTTTTCCCCCTCTCATTTTACCCTTTTATAAAACCAAATTTTATACCTATCATTCTATTGAATTTACTTCTCAAAATTTCTCTCTTATCCTTAAGAAATACTCATTTATTTTATTTGTGTGGATACCCAAACCGTTTTATTATACTTTTTTATACACCTATATATAAAAATTATTTATTTTATTTGGGTATTTAGACATAATAAACCCACATTCTCTTTTTTTGGGTTAAAAATGATGTAATGATCAAGTATTTGAGTTCTTTTATATGAAAATATTTTGATAAGAAACCCATTATTTTTTATCCATAATATATTAATGAAATTATTTATTATGATCTTTTTGGATCACAAGATAATAAGACATATGAATAGTTCACCGTGATAGAACTCCAATTCATTGGGTAAGAATTTTATCTCTAGAGATGTCACATTTTACGAAACCTCAGCATATAACCTTGGTAATTTTCATCTATGAAACCTTTGTGAAAAACCTTGGTGATATTATTATGAATGTATCATTTAATATTTTGAGCCAAATTTCCATGTTATGATTCATGTTCTTATTATTATTTTATGCCACTTTTTCATGCCTTATTGTTATGACTCATGTTCTAATTGATATGTCTCATGATCAAATATTTTTTTATCTCCCTTTCTTATTCCCTTAGTGGGATTCATCCTCACCCATTTCCTTTTATTTATATCAATAGTATATGATATATAGTAAAATTAACCTAGAGTGAAACCATTAAGCTGTATTTAAAATGTATTTATAAGTGTGTTTTATGTTTTCATGTATCATGTACCGTATTTCCAAGAAACTAACCTTTAAAATATCCTCTGTATTGTCTCATGTAATGAAAAGTTATATAATAAAAAGGGAAGATTCCATAGTTAGTATCAAAGGAAGGTTTAGTTATTTCTGAAAATTAGGACTTGAAAACGGTAGGAGGTACCCTATGGAAAAGTATAAATATAGGAAAACATCTTAGTATTTTGTTAAGTATTAAGCAAGTTATTTCCAAAAAAATAAATCCATGTCTGGATACTACATGTGGATATGATTTTGACATAAATTTACTTAGGGGTAACACCTAAAAAAATTTCTTTAAGAAGACTCTAATAGAAACTAGTTCATAAAAATGGGCCTTCGTACACACCTGGTTTGACACTCCCGAGGGATATGTTTGGTTAATCACAAAATTTTTATAAACCTTTATGAAGGATATATAGAAAATGTAATTATTATTATTTGATATTAATAAAATATTTAATCATGATTTTTTAAGACATAGAATACATTTAGAATTATAACATTCCTAAAAGTAACATTTTTCTAAATAAGGCTTTCTTCTTTTAGAAAAATAGTGAGAAATAGGAGGAAACACGTAAATGATGAGTGAAATGGACTATGCACTGATGGTATTCTGATAAAAGATGGAATGGAAAACTTTATGTGGATAGAAAATAAAATTACTTGAGTTATGAAAAATAACTTGAATCAAGTCAATAGAACATATTCACCTTAAAGGGAACAAATTTCTACTGAGTCCTTTATGAATCAACGAACACCTTATTTTAGTGGATCTACCAAACTATTGATTATTGAACAATGGATAATCTCTATAAAAAAGATATTTTCTATACTCCACTAGTCAAAAAATAGAAATTCACCATGGAAGTATACCACTTAGAAGGATAAGCTGATCAGTGTTGGATACTGATTAAAAACACAAAGCCAATAAGGGAGGTTGATGTTATGGAATGGGAAAATTTCAGGGGAAAATTTTTGAATAAATATTTCCCCCGTTCGATACAAATAAAAATGGAGAAGGAATTCCTGGAATTAAATCAAAAGGAAAATTAATTGGTGGAAAACTATGAAATAAAATTTTCAAGACTTACTTGATACACCTATAGTTTTTTATGGATCCTAAGAGAAATATTGATAGATTCTTCAGTGAAATGAGATCCCATATGCAGAGGAATCTAGAAAATCATGAATATGAAAGCTATGAAGATATTGTGAGAAGTGAGATAAAGGTTAAATTAGAGTTTGGATAGATGAATTAGTCATATATATTGAATTAAAATAAGATATTAATGGATCCAAACTTAGGGAGGAACTTTGATCATGGAAGAGGAGCAAAGAAAGTGAAACTTCCCATATGAAAAAAATGTAGGAAGAAGAATTAAAGGAACTATTTTCTTGGGATTGGAATATATATCAGAACTATCATGGTGTGGTGAAGCCTAAACTTATCAACACTAATGACAAAGGGAAGATAGTGATGGACCATCCAGAAGTTTAATGCTTCAAGTGTGGAAAAATTGGGACCTTTTCCAATCAATGTCCAAATCAGAAGATAATATAGGGAAACCACCATCAACATTAGAATATGCCAAGGGAGAAAGGTTGAGAATTTTCTATCACGATGGTTGAAGTGGATGATCCAAATTATGTGGGGGTAGGTGCACTCGTTGTGCTCTCAAAGATAGAAATTACTTTGTTTGATTCTAGTTCTACACATTTATTAATTTCATCTATGTTTTTAAATAATATAGAATCAATAGTTAAACAGATTGAAGAAGTGTTATTAGTCAAGAATCCTAGATGGATTATCATAGAATCAATGGTGTATAGAAACTATAGTATTAACTTTGGAGAGTAAAATATCATCACAAATATAGTAGTCATTCCCATGGTGTAATTTAACATTATATTAGGTATGGATAGAATCTCAAAGTATAATGCTAGATCAATTACAGAAGCAAGGATATTTCAGTAGTCTTGAATGCATAAACTACAGTGATTTTCAAAGGAGATATATCCCAATATGATATTTTTTCTAGAATCACCTTCCATAGCCTTCTTTATGGAGATGATTGATCAAGATGGAGAAGGAAATGAAAGTATAAATATAGAGAATGTCCCCATCATTTGGGAATATATTGAATTATTTCCTGAATAGTTACCTATACCACTATCAAAAATAGAGGTGGGTTTCTCCATTAAACTCATACCTGAATCCAATATGATATTGAAGACCAAATATAAAATGGAAAATATAGAGTTTGTGGAATTAAGTAAACAAATTCAATATAATTTGGAAAATGGATTTATCTGACCAAGTGTTTCTCCTTGGTTACAACCTATTCTATTTGTGAAGAATATGGATGGATCTATGTGGCTATACATTGATTATAGAGAACTTAATGGGACTATGATGAAGAACAAGTACCCTCTCATAAGGATTGATTATTTATTTGATCAGCTCTATGGGGCTCAATTCTTCTCCATGATTGACCTATGATATGGGTATCATCAATCAACGGTGAAGAAAGAAGATATTCCAAATACTTCCTTCTGAACAAGATATGGGCCTTATGAGTTTTTTGTTATTCCCTTCGTCTTGACTAATTCTCCTGATATATTTATGGATTTGATGTATATATTCTTTAAGAAATACCTTGATAAATCCATGGCAGTTTTTATTGATGATATTATAATATATTCCAAAATTCATGAGGTGCATTAGGATTATTTAAGGGTTATATTGAAAAATATGAGGAAGGATAATATTTTTCTAAAATTCAGAAAAAGTGAATTCGAGTTACAACAAGATTCATTCCTAGGGAATATTGCAACCAATGAAAAAATCTTAGTTGACCCTGTAAAGAAAAAGGCTATAGAGGAGTGGACTCATCCCATAATAGTAATTGAGATTTATAGGTTCCTTGGTTTAACTGTATATTATAGGAGGTTTTTGAAAATATTTTAATGAATTTATAATCCACTAACCAAGTTAAATCAAAGAGGGGTTAAGTTCATTTAGATAAAGGAGTGTGAATAAAGTTTTGAAGAACTAAAGATGAGACAGGTTATTGCACCCATGTTAACTCTTCCCTCTGTCAGAAATGATTCATTATTTATAGAGATGCATGCATCCTAATTAAAAATGGAAAGGTTATTGCTTATACATCTTAATAGTTATATCCTATTGAGTAGAATTATCCTACAAATTACCTATTGCTAGTTATGGTTGTTTTTTATCTGAAAATATAGAGGAACTATATTTATGGGGAGAAATGTGATATATACATAGACCAAAAAAGTTATAAATACATTTTAATGTAAAATGAATTGAGCATGATAAAAATTAGATGGTTGAAACTTCTTAAAGACTATGAAAATTCAATTCATTATCACCCTACAAGAGAAAAAAAACTCATTGATGCATTAAGTAGGAATGACCTAGTTGTACTGACAATGATGGGGATTCAAGGAGATCCTTTGATCAAGGACCTAGTAAAATTGGACATGGGAATTTTAATGGAAGGGGAATCATAAAAATTATACCAAATTAATTCTTAACCATCACTACTAGATAAGATCAATAAATATTAAAGATATGATACTTTATTATAAAATAATATAGAGGCTATAAAGAATGGGAAGTTTCCTAAATTTAATATTGATCAATAAGGTGTATTAAAATTTCATACAAGGTTATTTTTTCAATATATCTTAAAGATAAATAATGATATGGTGGTTGAAATTCATAACTATACATTCACTATACATCATGGAAGCACTAAAATGTATAGGTACCTTCATGATCATTATTTGTGGGATAATATGAAAATAGAGATTGATGACTACACTGAAAGGTGATTAGTGTGTCAATAAGTGAAGGAAGAGTAACAACTTCCTGAAGGGGTATTTAAACCACTTCCCATACCAACATAAAAGTGGGAAAATATCACTACAGAACTCATCACTAGTCTCCCAAATAAATCTAAAGAAAAAAATGTGATATGGGTTATAGTGGATTGACTCACAAAGACTTCCCATTTCATTTCAATTTGGGAAGATTTCTCTCTTGACCAACATTCTAAGATATATATAAGGGAAGTGGTGAGGCTGTATGTGGTTCCACTTTCAATCATTTCTAATTGTGATCCAATGATGACATCGATCTTTTGGATAAGTATTCAACATGTTCTTAATACTGAATTGAATTTCAATATGAACTATCATCCCCAAACTAATGTAAAATCACAAATAACTATTTAGACACTTGAGGACATGATGAAAACATTATCAATGTAATTTAAAGGTGTATAAGATCAACACCTCCCATTAGTTGAGTTCTTAAACAACAACAACTTACACTTGAGTATTCAAATGGAACCATATGAATATCTATATGTGAAGTGATATAAAATTACTATATTTTGGGATGAATTTAGTGAGATAAATATAATTGGGTATGATCTTGTGAAAGAGATGATTGAAAATGTTCATGAAATCCAATAATATATAAAGGCTACTCAGATTCGGCAGAAGATCTATAATGAAAACTTTTGAAGGGAATTTTAGTTTGATGTTAGAGACAAAGTTTTCATTTAGATATATTTATGGAATAGAGTCTTGTAGTTTGTAAAGAAAGGGAAGATTATCCCTAGGTACATTGGCCCCTATCAAATCCTTGAATGCACTGGAGAAGTGGACTATCAACTAGCACTTCCCCTGAATTTATCACAAGTTCATGATGCATTCCACATATTTATATTAAGGAATTAAATTTACTTGATCCCTCACATTTACTGAATTCTTAAGTGGTACAACTAGAACATAATCTCTCTTATGAGGAGAAACCGATAGAGATCTTGGTCCATAGAGACAAGGTTCTACACAAAAATATAACTCACCTTGTAAAAGTGTTTTAGAGGAACCAAAAATCTGAATAAGTAACATGGAAACCATAGGATTTAATAATATAGATGTACCCTCATGTTTTCTTACCTCAGATAATGAGTTGAAATTTCGGGGAAAAAATTTCTTAAGGGGGGAATAATGTAATGACCCAGACTTCCTAAATGATTTTTGTTTCCTGATTAAATTTTTATTATATAATATTATGCATGTAAAAATAAATATAAACAAAAATATTATACATCATTAACAATGATTATTATATTACTCATCTATGAAACCAATTAAAATGCAAAACATTATAACCAGAAAAAATATAAAATTGAGAAGCTAAAATGGGAAAATAAATAAATCCCTAATATGCTAGAATAATCACCCCCATAGAAAACACTATAGATATAAAACAAAATATTATTAAACCAATAAACATCTTATGGAAATGAAAATTTAACCTTAGGGGTATATTGTAGTGAATTTTGAGTGAAATAATGAAGTGGTATTTATTGGATATGAAGGGAAATGTGACCATTGAAATTCGATCGTTATATGACCATTGGTTAATATGATCGTTGGTCAATATGACCATTGGAAACTATTCCCTTGGTTGATAATTTTACAATTATAGGTAGAATTTATATGTAGTAATGAAAAATGATAATTGGTTCAGAAAGGAGAATTGTTGGCCTCTACCAACAAAGTCATACAATTTAAAGACCATTTGTCCGAACTTGGGAGGGAGATAAAATCACTAGGGTTCTCCCTTGGCCAATCCAAATCTAGTATTCAACAAGCGAAGCTTGAATAAAATCTCTTACATGATAATTTCAAGTTAGTGGAGATCAACACTCGGTCGATGTTAGCCAATCCACCCCATGAAATTACCACCATCACACACCTTACCCTTAGGGCATATACATGTGTAATAAGAGGTTATGTTTCCTGGACTTAGATACTTAAAGTGTAAATTAATTTTAATAAATAAAATTCTTATTCCATAATTTTTTTAAGAATATTTTTTTAATAAAATATATGTTTAATTGAGACGAATTTTTTAAATTGATTCCTGGGCACAAATAAAACATAATTGTATTTTTTTTAAAAAGATATACATCTTTAAAATAAAACATGGTATTATGAATACTATTTTTGTTAATAAAGTATTATTTTAAAAAAATATTACATAAATATAAATGATAAAATAATTTTATAATGGCATAGGAAATTTTTTATAAGTGTCAGAAATTTAAATGTGCCCCAAAACTACTATTTTTAAATAAATAAGGAGTTTTATATTTAAAAGTTAAAGTTCTTATATTTATATAATTATTCAATAAAAGGAAAAATTATATTTGAAATCATCATGTTGAAATTATGTTAGGGTGAATTTATGGGAATCTTCTAAAGTACTTTATTTTTTCATGAATAGTAAAAATACAGTTTTAGGTTTTTAGTGTATTTTATAACTTCATATTTATTTCATAATGATGTAATAATTAATTAAACATAGTCCAAGAACTAAAAAATGTTATTTTATTTATACTAAGTATTATAATATACTATAATAAATTTATAAAATTATAAGTAACTTTCCAAATTCTAAAAAGAGAAATTTTAATTTTAAAAATACTACTTTGTAGAAACTTTACTTTTCCATTACAAAATAAGTAATAAAAAAAATTATATTTGGTTCCTATGGATTAAAATAACATAAAATATGTCCCAAATTTCCTAAATTTTGTGAAAAAAGCATGGGTAATATAATTTTTTTTTCATTTTCTACAACCTAAATTTCCAAGACCTATATTTAGAAATTATTAAACAATATATCCACATCTACTATAAATACCCACCCATTTCTCCACTACTCTTCAATAAAAATACATCAACCAAAAATTTATGATGATTTTTCCTCCCAATGACCCCCAAGGTGTACTCAAGCCCCCTATGGTCCCAATCCAAAATATTTAAGAGTAACTCTTCAAGGTAAGGGAATTATCCTTCTTTTATCTTCTATTCAAGAACCTATCTTTGTATGTGTATTCTAAATTCCATTGTTAGACTCTTTTTTTACTCAATTTATTATACCCTCACTTCCAAATTATGTTTTGTCATTGGGATACCTTTTTCCCATCTCATTTTATCCTTTTCTAAAACCATGTTTTATACCCATCATGTTGTCAAATTTACTTCCCAAAATTTATCTATTCTCATTAATAAATTATCTTTTATTTTATTTGTGTGGATAACCAAACCTTTTTATTTTATATGGGTATTTAAATATATATATACATGATCTATTTTATTTTGGTATTTATATATAAAAAACCCACATTCCATTTTTGTGAGTTAAAAATGACATAATGATTATATCTTTAAGCTCTTTTGTATACCAAGATTTTGATAAGAAACCAGTTATTTATTATTCATGGGTTATTAATGAAATGATTTATTATGATCTATGTGGCTCACATGAAATTAAGACATATTAAGGGTGAAACTTTATATCACTTCAATGCATTGGGTAAATAATTTAATCTATAGATATGACATGTTTTATAATACCTTGGTGTATATCCTTAGTAATTTTCATTTATGACACCTCAGTGATAAACCTTGGTGATAGGATTATGAATGTCTCATTTAAATTTTGTAGCTACATTTACATGTTATGATTCATGTTTTAATTATTATTTTATGAATATTATTCATGCCTTATTATTATGGCTCATGTTCTTATTGATATGTCTCATGATCAAATGATTTTTGTCTCTCTTTCTTATTTCCTTATTGGGATTCATGATCACATGTTTCCTTTGATGTATATCCCCAGGATATTACATGTAGTAAAATTAACTAACAGTGAACCCAAGAATATGTATTTAAAGGGAATTTATATGTGTGTTTTATGTTTTCATGTATCACGTACCTTATTTCTAATAAACTAATATTTAAAAGATCCTCTGTATTGTCTTATGTAATGAGAAGTTATGTAATAAAAAGGTAGGATTCCGTACTTACGACTTATCTAGGTTTGTGAATGGGGTTTTATATCAGTTTCTCTAGGCTTACTCATATAAATATTTTCAATTTCATATAACTATATGCCTTTGAATGAAGTGTTCATGTACCATATGAATATGATACATACAAATATGTATGAATATACTTGAATTCTATTTTTTGGGTGAGTAACAAAAACTTTTGGGTTTTGTAAAGAATAACACATCAATATGGTTTGAACATATTTATTAGGTGGAGGTAATATGATTCCAAACTAAAATCACTAGAAACATACATATATAAATTGGAATAACATGAGATAAGATGGTGAAACTAAAACCCCCTTTAAATACTAAGTGTGAGATTCCTTCCAAAGTTGTACTTAGCAAGACATCAATCATCCAATTGAGTAGGTGTTGCTAAATATGGTTATATCTAGATTATCTTGTGTAAGTAAAGCAAGTAATAAGTTATTCTGAACTATCCTACTGGGTTGGTCATTCTAAATCTGGGTGCCCTTAGTTGTCCCTTGTTAGCATGTTTTTGACATTTTCTTTAGGTTACAGTAGTCAGGTGACCCTTATAGGATTAGGTTACTAGATAAATAGTGTTGAGTTTATCCACATATTGTATCAAAAAAAGAGTTTTCCACTCAACTATATAAGACTCATAACTATTGTGTCTGGGATGATTCCCTACATAAATAGCTAAGTGATGGGAGAAATGCTAAAGAGGATTAAAACTTAGAGAAATATGAATGTTATCCCACTAATTGATATGATGGATTTTTAAAGGGGGTCATAATTTTATTGGTATCCCATATAATAAAAGTACTTATTAAATGGTTAATAATACATAATCACTAGAATAAATATAGGCTTTGATTTTAGAGTTTCAATATCATTTTTTTAGAAATCGATGTTGAAAGTGATGGGGGGGAACTTTTAATGCCATTTTTTATAAAACCAATATTAAAAGTTATTTTGTATTACTTTTAACATCAATTTTATAAAAAAATGTTAAAATTAATTTAAAAAACTCTTTAATGTTAGTTTTTTGGAAAACATATGTTAAAAGTTATTAAAAAATTATATCAATACCCCAAACCCAAATTTTCCTTTATCTCAACTAATGACGACACCCGATGACCCTCAAAGACCTTCAATCATCTCTTGTAGTCTATTTTCATCAAATTTTCATGTTGTGTCTTCTTAATCTACCATTTTTCATTCTTATTTTGAGATCCTCGATCTATTCTAATCAAATGAAACCATAATTTAAGGTTTTTATTGTTTCTCTTTTTACTTTATTTTCCCCTTGTTTTCTTATATCTTAAATCCTTAACCCTATTTCCACCAACTTCAATTGAGTTTATTATAATTCAGGAGCTGTTTTTCATTGTCGACATCCAAATTTTTATATTTTTATTTTTATTTTTGATTATAAATTAATTATCTATTATTTATAAATATTATTTATCATTTAATTTGTTTGTATAAAATTTATTTTCAATTATATTTTTTTGTTAATTTTTTTCAATGTTATAAGTTTTTTAGGATTATAAATTGTTTTACACTATAATTTCTTTAATTTATTTACATTTTTTAATCTTTTTATATGATTTAACTATTTAATGTAATATAGTTCATATAGAATCTTTTATGTATAGATTTGGTTTCATTAGATATATCAAAATTATATTATTTAAAATGGTTATATTTTTACTAAAATTTGATTTTTTATTTTGTTGGATGATTTATGTTGTCTTCAATTTATTATTTTTAAATTTTTATGATACTTAGGTTATGATCTCAACATTATAACCAATTATAGATAGTTTTTTTAGTGTGGTGTAGAAATAGTAGTCCTATATAGATTTTATTTTGTGGAATAATGAGTAAAATTTTATATTTTATATCCATTTTTTGATTATATAATGTTAATGTATTCATATAGTTTGTATGATCTTCCTTCCAAAAATAATACTATAAATCACCCCAATAAAAAAATTAGACTGTATAAAGGACTAATTTTGTAATAACCCGTGATTTTATAAGATATATTCTTTTTAATTTCTTTCATATCTTCTGTTGTATGATACACCAAGATTATCTTGTGCTATATGCAACACCATATTAGCTTGCAGTATACGCAACACTAATCCTGGATTGTGTTACACACAATTTCAAGTTCGTTTGATAATAGTCATTCTACGCAACATTGAGTATATATATATATTCAATGTATAAATGAAAAAATGGTTGGATTCTGTTATAACGAAACAACAAAGGAGTCTTGCACTACACGCAACCCTGTTTTGGCTTTCATTACACGCAATCGCGACCTTCCTCGATAGCATGTGTTGTACACAATACCGGGTTTCACTAAACAACGATATATGGTTATAATATTATCACGAACTAGCTGTTATGAATAGTATTAACTATGTTTTTAATTTTATAACATTATTATTCATCTTACACATTTTCTAGAACATGGTATGAGAACAAAGTAATTTTTTTGGGTAAAATAAGTATTTTTAAAAAAATGCAGTTTTGCCGTCTTTTGATGGCACACCCACATTAAATCTAGTTTTTGACATGTTTATAAGTTCAATTTGACAAAATAAAATTCTTCTTTTGAATCAGGATATAAAAATTTACATTAGATAAAGTTTTGATATTTTTCTGATAACTTTCATATGTTAATGAATAGTAAAAACACGCTATATTTTAATTAAAAACAACTTTTTTCATCATAATAACTTATGTGGTTAAATTATAATATTGAATGGTTTTAAAGTATAAATAGAATATATTTTTACCATTTAATATAATTTATGTCATTTTACATTGAATTCCTAGGTTAAATCAATTCAATCTTTTGTAATGTTTTAATCAAAAAACAGTTTTCATTCGACAACCGGATTAATTTTAATTTAATTACTGAAAATTATGTGTATTGAATTTGAAAAAATGGATTCCATATTTGGAATCAGTGGGTAAAAATTATGTTAATAGGCTATTTTTTATTTTTGGGAATTATAAATAGTAACTACGGTAAATTTTATTTACCATAGTTAAAGGTAAATCGGGTAATTAAGGGGAAATATAATATTATAAAATTACCATAACACATGAAAAAATTCTATTGGATGGCTAAAAGTATACCCATATCACCTAAGGGTTGGATTAGATTCATTTTATGGACTTTTGACCATGAAAATAATTTAATTATTATTAAAACCAAAGAAAGTGACAACATGTCACTCTCTTAAATCTTATAAGTATAATAATTTTAATTTAGTTATAAACATCATAAAACTTCAAACATGAATAGTATACATAAAGATAATAAAATTATCTACATCATGATAATTTATTTATAATTTTTAGGGATTAAATAATTGTCATTAATGGTGATACATTAATGATGCAGAAATGTTTTATTAAGTGAAAAATCAGTAATATAGTTTTTATTGAAATAATAATACCAATTAAAAGGCCCAAAAACTTGACCAAAACTTATTGGTAGTGTATATATACACCGTAACCATCCAATGACCTAATATATAAAAGTTTTGACTCTTATAAAAGTGATTATGAGACTTATATTAATTTATTTTAAATGATGCCAAAGTTGTCACCTTCATAATTTAATAAATATAACAATTTAAATATTGTGATGTTAAGATGATAAATTCGAGTAAAAATATTATTGTGAAAGGTAATAGATTTAGATTGATCATAGGATTTTATTTTTAATTTTTATACAAAAAAATAAGTATATTAAATAATTATACAAAAATGTTGTAGTAATTATTTTATTAAGAGATAAACCAAATAAGTGGTTTTAAAAATAATAAAATAAATATTATATGAACTATTTAATGTTCTACACTAATTTTATAGACACATATGACCTTTTATAAATCTATTAAGGATTTTAGTTTGAACATATCTTCTGTATATATTTTATTTAAATTCAAATAAATGAATAGTGTGAAAATTGACACTATTGTTATTTTATAAAAAAATAACATATTATAAAATTGTTTAAAAATCACAAAAATATATAAAAATTATAAATTTAAATTTATATGGTCTAAAATATTATAAAGTATCCAATTATGGACAATTCACAACAAATAAGTAATTATTTGTTGTAATTTAAAATTTAGAATGTTATTACCACAAATAAAATTAAATTTATTAAGTAAAGATAAATAAAGTTGATAATGTTTATAATAATTTCCTAACATGTCTAAATTTTATTGGCTTATGATATTACAACCCTGTATCATATAATATTTGAATATGATTCATTTTTGGAGGTTTTTAAGTGGGGTTAGATTTATTATAAATTAATATTTTTAAGATTTCCAAAGGTGCCCCTCCCCTCCCTTATAAAAGGGAACCTCCTCCCTCTCTTCCTCACACCACTTTGATCCTTCAAGATCAGAAAACCCATGAAAAATTATCTTCTCCACTTCCCTAGAAACATCCTAGAGGTTCTGGTTTTCTTCAAAGACCAATTTTAGTGCCCTAAAAGGAGGTCTGAAAGAGGTGCTTCAAAGAAGAGGTAATGTTCGTTACCGATTCTTTCAACTTTATTTATTCTTACACTTATTCTTCTTTAGTTGTTTCATTATGAAGTAATAACATCATTATCAATAATATACTTATAGTTTATTATAATTATGAAACAACCCTATTTCACTATCTATCCATCCTACGGAAAACGAAATCACCGCGCGTGCGTACGTACGGAATACCGTCTCCACGCCGTGGTGTAATCTGTTTTTCCACCAACACCATACATGGATGGGTATAATGGTATAAAGAATAACTATATATGGTTATTATAACTTCATAATTATTCTGATATATTATATCATCCACTCCAATTCTATAATTATGGGAACGATATCATCGCTCGTGCGTACGTATGGACTACCGTCTCCACGAAACGATGAGATTCATTATCCATGATTAACTATACATGAATGATAATAAAGTTTATATAATGGATAATAATGAAATATATGAAATAATAATTCTACTGGATTTATATATATATGTATTTCAACCACTTAATTCCATTCAACTCAATAAGGAAACGAAAACAGCGTTCATGCGTACGTACGACCTACCATCTCCATGAACGGTGTATTTCTTTCCATTTATCAATCTATTATATATATGTATATTCTGAATATATATTATATAAAAATCATGTTTTATATTCTGGAATTAAGTAATCATGATCTAAGTAATCATATTAATAATTACAAATCAAAACACGGACGACAAATGAAATAGTTTTACCCAAAACGCTCTTTAACATGAAATTTACAAAAGAACGGGTAATATAAAGTAATAAGTGAAACATATATGATATCATAACAATGAATATGATTCTGTAATAAGTCAGTGAAATTATTTAAATCATTATACAGGAGGTTTGGATACATATGAAACATATCGGACATAAGGTAAGGGATAATTTTTCAAATCTCATTTTTATCCGAGATTGCTTATTCGTAAGTATTTACTGGGGTTATTTCTATCATCCATGTCCATGTTTTATAAAAGTGTTTTCATGTATGTTTAAAGTCATTTTACCCATTTTTGACTTTTACTATATTGTATGTAAGGAATCTTTCTTTTTTTTATGTTACGAGGTACTTTTTTGACTTTTCCGGCAAAAGTACGAGAAGAATGTTTTTTTTGACTTATACGACACGAACGGATTTTGACGGTTTTATAAAGCCTTATTTTCATGAAGCTTCATCCAAAATATTTCATGACTATTTTCAAAAAAATCCCTTTCTTTTAAAATTGCATGAAATTTTGTGAAAAGAAAATTAATTTGAAGAAGAAAGGATATTTTCCTCAAGAGTTCATTTCAAGTGTTTTATCAAAACCATTTTTTATCTAAGATGACATTATTTCATATGTGTATGTTTCAAGTAACATGTCTCTATCATTTAAATGGTTTCACTTTTCTTATTATGAAATGATATCCATTTCTTTTATATGGATTATGTGATGATGGGATGATGTTTATGAAACCCATTTTATTTATTAGGTTATTATGAATGATGTATGTTTATTTTGTGGCACAAGTAAGAATGATTTCATTATGAGATGGGTGAGACCTATATCTCCCTCCAATTCATTGGGTAAAGATTTATATCTCCTGAGATAAACATGGATGGAATGGTAAGTTAATCCGGTTCAGTGTTACCGGACTAAAATGAGGAGTGAACTCGATTCAGAAAGGGAATTTGTCCACTAAGATGGTCTTGGAAGTAATGCCTTGGCTACTATGGAAATCATAACATGTGCTGAATGGTTGCTACAATTACATGTTTTAATCCCATTCTATTTTATCATGTTTAATGTTTCTTTATGATCTATGCCTTACGTACTTCCATGTTTTATGTCATTGGTCAAGATTTTGATGTTTAAACAATATGTTCATGTTTTTAAGTTCAAATGTATTTGATTTGTTTTATTTTATCCATGCTTACCCTTACTAAGAATTTGAGCTCACCCTTTATATGTTTTCTTTTCCCCAGGATATAAAGAATGGTTTATGTAAGAAAACAAAAGGGGAAGATCTTTATGAGAGATGTTGAAGATCTTTCACCACGATTAGAAGATTACGTTCCAAGTTTCCAAAGACACTAAACTATTACGATCCTTGTGTGTCTGTTTTTGTTATGTATTAAGTATTCCACAAATGTAATGTAATGTCCAAGTATGTCAAGCTTCGGGCCTCTACAGTTGGTATTAGAGGAAAGGTTTAGTCAACCTTTGGAAACAAGGATGCGAAAACGTTAGTGAGATCCCTAGAGATATTTCTAAGGTATGTCTAGGGATGTACCTAAGGATAAGTATACGTATAGGATATAGTCCTAGAACTACGGTAAAAATCTTAGAATTTAACCTAAGATGTTAGATATTGAGGGTACTCCCCTTTTACTATGTTGTTTTCCCTAGCATGATTTTTGCCTCTCACAAAATTCTTTTTATGTTTTAGTCAATGGAGGGAACAAGAAGGAATTCGGTTAACATTGAATCCAATGGACAAATTGGTGACTATGAGCAACGAAATTGCATAATGCCTAGAGAGAAAGATATTGTGATTATGCCGAATAAGTCATCGCGATATATGATTAACAAGGTGAAATTTAGTGGTATTCCTAAATCATCAAATAAGAGGAAGATGAAATTTTATGCATGTTTGAATAGTGAGGAGCATAGAGAAGAGAAGATTTAGATTTATAAAGAAGGGAAGAAGAACCTTGAGGAATACCTCAAATAGAGGGACAAATATTATCTGTGTGGAGAAAAGGGTCATAGAGTGACAGACTGTAATGGAGTTCAATGTCTTATTTGTGGAGAACATGGGCATTACCCAACTCAATGCCCTGACCTAAAAAGTTACTTTTAAATCAAGGAAGGACTTATTCCAGGACAATCATTGAAGAGGATGGATTGAAGTGTTTATGTATTGGTATTCAAGAATAATGTTGTTGAGTTAATTTTATGGTGTATTAGAATATTTTTGTATTAGTCTATTGTGGTTTTCAATAATTTTATGGTACCGGTAACCATGAAAAGTGATTCAAATATTTTTAGAAAGCAGATGAAATGTGCATATGGAAGGGATAAGGAGAAAATAATTTGATAGTAATCATGAGCTCATGACTAAAATAAGGAAAAAGTGATATCATGGTTTGAGTATGTAGAAATTTTGGGATTTTTGTATGTGGAAAGAGTTAACTTTTGACAGAATTCATATTTTCACTAAGGTTCTATGGTAAATTATGTTTCAAGAGAATATATGACTAAGGTATTCATGTGTTTGGAATACAACCAAAAAGATATATCTTATGATATATGTGGGATAAATTCTTGTATTCACATTCTTGGTAGACAACCTTTCTAGTAATCATTTTCTTTATACTATGAGCTTGGATAGAAGTATTTTAGATAAGCCTAAACATTAGAATGAATTATTTTGGAAATAATTTAGTATTGTTTAAGGATATAAATTTTTTTGATATTATTGATGGGATGTTATAGTAATGTAGTTTTAGAAAAAGGACAACCTGCAGGACGAGCGACAGCCCATCACGTCGGACAAGGCTGTGGGAATCGAACCCACAACCGAAGTGCAACTGGCCTTTATCGCCTACCACTGGCCTACAGGAAGTCCCAGTTTAGTAGAAACTAGTTTTATTATATTAAGCAGTATGATATATGAAGTATAAGTTCATTTTTAGAACCATATACGATTAATCTCACCATAAGATGGACTTATAACATTTTTTAACTTTTGAAATAGATGGAATGTCCCATCATTCTATCACATGATCTGCTAACGCTTCACGAATAAAAAATTCAACTTCATTTCTTTAAGAGATGAAGTGGAAATTTTTCAATTCACGAAAAATAGTGAGATTGTACCAAAATCATGTAAGTATTTCTTTTAATTCATCAACTTTAGGGAAATGATCTTGAAAACAAAAAATGTTGTCCTAGTGACCTTATATCCTATGAATCAGATGGTACCTTAGATCATCACAAATATATGGCTTTGTGATTGTTGGCTTTTTCATAGCCATGTTCTCTACCACTCTCTATCAGAACATGATGGTTATATTTCTCTTCCATATCCATATTTTCACCTATGTTCTCCTATGTGGAAACCCAGTGATTAGTTTATTTGGGTAACCGTTACATTTCATACTTTAGTTTTTAAAGATAAGTTTTGGTATTTCATTTTACGATGTGGGTTTCAATTAAAGAAACTTTCAAGTAGAAAACCATTTATAACCCCGACGAATTTCGAGGGAGAAATTCATTTTAAGGGGGGTAGAATGTAATAACCCAAGATTTTATAAGATATATTCCTTTTAATTTATTTCATATCTTTTGTTTTATGATAAACTAAGATTATCTTGCGCTATACGCAACACCATATTAGCTTGCAGTATACGCAACACTAATCCTGGATTGCTTTACACACAATTTCAAGTTCGTTTGATAATAGTCATTCTAAGCAACATTGAGTATATATATATATATATTCAATGTATAAATGAAAAAATGGTTGGATTTTGTTATAAAGAAACAAAAAAGGAGTCTTGCACTACACTCAACCCTGATTTGGCTTGCATTACACGCAATCACGACCTTCCTCGATAGCGTGTGTTGTACGCAATATCGGGTTTCACTAAACAACGATATATGGTTATAATATTATCATTAACTAGCCATTATGAATAGTATTAACTATGTTTTGAATTTTATAACATTATTATTAATCTTACACATTTTCTAGAACATGATATGAGAACAAAGTACATTTTTTGGGTAAAATAACTATTTTTAGAAAAATGCAGTTTTGCCACCTTTTGATGGAGCATCCACATTAAATATAGTTTTTGACATATTTATAAGTTTAATTTGACAAAATAAAATTCTTATTTTTAATCAGGATATAATAATTTACATTGGATAAAGTTTTGATATTTTTCTGATAACTTTCATATTTTAATGAATAGTAAAAACACGCTATATTTTAATTAAAAACAACTTTTTTCATCGTAATAACTTATGTAGTTAAATTATAATATTGAATGGTTTTAAAGTATAAATAGAATATATTTTTACCCTTTAATATAATGTATGTCATTATCATTTATTTTACATTGAATTTTAGGTTAAATCAATTCAATCTTTTGCAATGTTTTAATCAAAAACCCGTTTTCATTCGACAACAGGATTAATTTTAATTTAATTTCTGCAACTTCTGTGTATTGAATTTGAAAAAATGGATTCCATATTTGGAACCAGTGGGTCCAAATTATGTTAATGGGCTACTTTTTATTTTTGGGAATTATGAATAGTAACTATGGTAAATTTTATTTACCATAGTTAAAGGTAAATCAGCTAATTAAGGGTAAATATAATATTATAAAATTACCCTAAAACATGAAAAAATTATATTGGATGGATAAGCGTATACCCATATCATCTAAGGGTCGGATTAGATTCATTTTATGGACTTTTGACCATGAAAATAATTTAATTATTATTAAAACCAAAGAAAGTGACAACATGTCACTCTCTTAAATCTTATAAGTATAATAATTTTAATTTAGTGATAAACATCATAAAACTTTGAACATAAATAGTATACAGAAATCTAATAAAATTATCTAAATAATGATAATTTATTACGAATTTTTAGGGATTAAATAATTGTCATTAATGGTGATACATTAATGATGCAGAAATTTTTTATTAAGTGAAAAATCAATAATATAGTTTTTATTGAAATAATAATACCCATTAAAAGGCACAAAAACCTGACCAAAACTTATTGGTAGTGTATATATACACCTTAATAATCCAATGACCTAATATATAACCGTTTGGAGTCTTATAAAAGTGATTATGACACTTATATATATTTTTATTTTAAATGATGAAAAAGTTGTCACCTTCATAATTTAATAAATATAACAATTTAAATATTGTGATTTTAAGTTGATAAATTCGAGTAAAAATATTATTGTGAAATTTAATAGATTTATCTTCATCATAGGATTTTATTTTTAATTTTTATGCAACAAATAAGTATATTAAATAATTATAAAAAAATGTTGTAGTAATTATTTTATTAAGAGATAAACCAAATAAATAGTTTTAAAAATAATAAAATAAATATTATATGAAATATTTAATGTTCTCCACTAATTTTCTAGACACATATGACCTTTTATGAATCTATTAATGCTTTTATTTTGAACACATCTTCTATATATATTTTATTTAAATTCTAATAAATGAATAGTGTCAAAATTGACACCATTGTTATTTTATAAAAAAATAACATATTATAAATTTTTTTAAAAATCACAAAAATATATAAAAATTATAAATTTAAATTTATATGGTCTAAAATATTATAAAGTATCCAATTATGGAAAATTCACAACAAATAAGTAATTATTTGTTATAATTTAAAATTTAGAATGTTATTACCACAAATAAAATTAAATTGATTAAGTAAGGATAAATCAAGTTGATAATGTTTAAAATAATTTCCTAACATGTCTAAATTTTATTGGTTGATGAGATTACAACCTTGCCTCATCTAATATTCGAATATGAGTCATTTTTGGAGGTTTTTAAGTGGGGTTAGATTTATTATAAATTAATATTTTTAAGATTTCCAAAGGTGCCCCTCCCTTCCCTTATAAAAGGGCACCTCCTACCTCTCTTCCTCACACCACTTTGAGCCTTCAAGCTCGGAAAACCCCTGAAAAATTCTCTTCTCCATTTACCTATAAACATCCTAGAGGTCCTGTTCTTATTCAAGGACCAATTTTAGTGCCCAAAAAGGAGTTCTCAATGAGGTTCTTCAAAGAAGAGGTAATGTTCGTTACCGATTCTTTCAACTTTATTTCTTCTTCCACTTATTCTTATTTAGTTGTTTCATTGTGAAGTAATAACATCAGTATAAATAATATACTGATATGTTATTATAAGTATGAAACAACCCTATTTCACCATCTATACATCCTACGGAAAAAGAAATCACCGCACGTGCGTACGTATGGAATACCATCTCCATGCCGTGGTGTAATCTGTTTTTCCACCAACACCTTACATGGATGGGTATAATGGTGTAAATAATAACTATATATGGTTATTATAACATCATAATGATTCTGATATATTATACCATCCACTCCAATTCTATAATTATGGGAATGATATCATCGCTCGTGCGTACGTACGGACTACCGTCTCCACGACGCGATGAGATTCATTCTCCATGATTAACCATACATGAATGATCATAAAGTTTATATAATGAATAATTATGAATTATATAAAATAATAATGCTATTGGATTTATATATATATGTATGTCAACCACTTAATTCCATTCAACTCAATAAGGAAACGAAAACAACGTTCATGCGTACGTACGGCCTACCGTCTCCATGAATGGTGTATTTCTTTCCATTTATCAATATATTATATATTTGTATATTCTGAATATATTTTATATAAAAATAATGTTTTATATTCTATAATTAAGTAATCATGATCTAAGTAATCATATTAATAATTACAAGTCAAAACACGAACAAAAAATGAAATGATTTTACCCAAAATGCTCTTTAACATGGAATTTACAAAAGAACGGGTAATATAAAGTCATAAGTGAACCATATATGATATCATAACAGTGAATATGATTCTATAATAAGTCAATGACATTATTTAAATCATTATAGAGGAGGTTGGGATACATATGAAGAATATCAGACATAAGGTAAGGGATAATTTTGCAAATCTCATTTTTATCCGAGATTGGTTATTCATAAGTATTTACTGGGGTTATTTCTATCATCCATGTTCATGTTTTATAAAAATGTTTTCATGTATGTTTAAAGTCATTTTTACCCATTTTTTAATTTTAATACATGGTATGTAAGGAATCTTTCTTTTGTTTACATTATGAGGTATTTTTTTACTTTTTCGGCAAAAGTACGAGAAGAATGTTTTTTAAATTATACGGAACGAACAGATTTTAACGGTTTTATAAAGCCTTATTTTCATGAAGCTTCCTCCAAAAGATTTCAAGACTATTTTCAACAAAATCCTTTTCTTTTAAAATTTCATGAAATTTTGTGAAAAGAAAATTATTTTGAAGAAGAAAGGATATTTTCCTCAAGAGTTCATTTCAAGTGTTTTATCAAAACCATTTTTCATCTAAGATGACATTATTTCATATGTGTATGTTTCAAGTAACATGTCTCTATGATTTACATGGGTTCACTTTTATTATTATGAAATGATATACATTTATTTTATATGGATTATGTGATGATGGGATGATGTTTATGAAACCCATTTTATTTATTGGGTTATTAAGAATGATGTATGTTTATTTTGTGGCACAAGTAAGAATGATTTCATTATGAGATGGGTGGTACCTATATCTCCCTCCAATGCATTGGGTAAAGATTTATATCTCATGAGATAGACATGGCTGGAATGGTAAGTTAATCCGGTTCAGTGTTACAGGACTGAAATGAGGAGTGAACTCGATTCAGAAAGGGACTTTGTCCACCAAGATGGTCTTGGCAGTGATGCCTTGGCTACTATAGAAATCATAACATGTGATGAATGGTTTCTAAAATTACATGTTTTACTCCCATGCTATTTTATCATGTTTAATTTTTTTTTATGATCTATGCCTTACGTACTTCCATGTTTTATGTCATTGCTCAAGCTTTTGATGTTTAAACATTATGTTCATGTTTTTAAGTTCAAATGTATATGATTTGTTTTATTTTATCCATGCTTACCCTTACTGAGAATTTGAGCTCACCCTTTATATGTTTTCTTTTCCCCAGGATATAAAGAATGGTTTTAGGTAAGAAAACAAAAGGGGAATATCTTTATGGGATATGTTGAATATCTTTCACCACGATTAGAAGATTACGTTCCAGGTTTCCAAAGACACTAAACTATTACGATCCTTGTGTGTCTGTTTTTGTTATATATTAAGTATTCCACAAACATAATGTAATGTCCAAGTACGTCAAGCTTCGGGCCTCTACAACTTTTATGGTTGTTTGTTCTTTTTAATTCAAGTTCCATATCTTTTTATTCAGTGAGGATGCAATAAATCAAGAAAAGTTTCATTATGTATAATTGTTTTTATTATCAAATAGTTATCAATAATTGATTTTTTTGATTATATGTGTTTATGTTCAAAACTTATTTGTTTATATATATTTTTAAATTATTTTCTGTTTTAACATACTCAAATTTTATATTGTGATCATAAGTAATTAATGGATAATAATTGGATAAATTTATGAAGAACCACTAATTAATATGAAAAAGGAGTTAATGATTTCATGAAATTTGATAAATGAAATATTAAAATCAAATATTTGATTTTTTTCCATGCATGAAGTGATTGAATATGAGAAAGTTAAATTCTAGATAAATTAAATATCATATCATTTTCTATGGTTTTAACCATAATTATACACATTGGATTTGTAATGGTTAAATAATAGAAAATTCAATATCTAAATTTGATGAAAATATTCAAAATTTGGTAGAGGATAGTATTGAATAATTAATTCATGATGTTGGAATTTAAACCATTGAGAAAATAGAAACCGTTGAATGAATATATGGAGATTTTTAGAAACCATTATTTTCAGGTAGCACTAAATTGATAGTTTCTTCAGTATTTCTAAGATTAGATAACTTTATTGTAATAAATGGGTGGAGTGATAAAATTTTATATGAATTTCTTGAACATTTAAAATGGCTACTTCTAGAAGACAATGGTATTTTAGATTTTAATTATCAGGAAAAGAAAATATTTTTCCCGATGAGATTGGGGTATAAAATTATACATGATTTCCTTAATGATTGTATATTTTAGGGGAATAAATTTGACTTTTTATCAAAATGTCCTAAATGGGGTCTATCATGATATAATATTGATCGAAAATTCAACTCTGATTCATTCTCAAGTACTAGAATAAAACCTCATTATAAATAAATTTGGTACCCTCCACGAAATACTTTTTAGAAGCATTTATTTTAAAATTAAAATGATTAAAATGTTTAATATGACATGCAGATGTGTGTATCTATAATGGTAACTTATTTCACCCTGATAATTCACCACAGTGGATGATATTTGATAAAAATTTCATGATTCTGGAAGGGAAGTTAGATATCTAATAATCGTACCACGCATAGATAAAATGAATCCATATTGGTGCCTTAGTATGAAACATTGTTCATGCCATATTTTTTTGGTAGTTTATAACTTTTCCACATAGATACATATGAAGGAAAAATATTTCATGATGATCGTGGTGATTTCTGAACCAAAACAGTCAAGAAATGATATTGATGTGTAAATTTCACCATTGACCGATGATTTGAAACTTCTTTAGGAGAAATGTGTTATAATTTTTGATGTATACAAGAAAGTGTATTTCATTTTTTGTGATTTGATAATGTTTACTATAAATGATTTTTCTTCATATGAAAACGTATTTGGATACAGTGTTAAGGGACATAAAACATGTCTAATTTTTGAAGAAGAGACTTCATATTATCAATTGAATAATGAAATAAAGATAATGTATATGGGACATCAAATATTGTTTTTCCAATTGATCATCCTTATCATATATTGAAAAAATAATTTAATGGTTTATAGGAATATAATACCCCCACAAACATTTTTAGCTAAATAATATTACGACAAGGTGAAAAAAATTGGTTTCACATTTGGAAATAAATGAAGTTTTGGTCATCAAAAAAATTATCTAAGAGAAATAGTATAACTTATTTGAACTAAATTATTGGATATTTTTAGAGATAAAATATAACATTGACATTATTAATGTTAAGAAAAATGCATGCGATAGTTTGGTTATAACTTTGTTAGATATAAAATGAAAGAAAAAAGATGAATTGTAAGATAGATTGGTCTTGATATCCTTGGGAATATTTTTTCAGTTAGCTCCCAATATGAAAGGTAATAAAACATATTTTACTTTATCTTTTCATTGATTATGCAAGAGTGAGAAGCTAAATTTTTTCCAATGTCTACCTGGTATTAAAGTACCTGGTGGATATTCTTCAAATGTGAAGAATTTGGTTTCATTGAAAGATTTTAAATTAATAGGTATGAAATATCTTGACTATCATTTATTGATGCAACAAATACTATGATTTGTACTGTAAGGTATATTTCTAACACCTATCAATAAGACTATGATTATGTTATTTTATTATTTCAAATCCATTTATACCAAAGTATTTGATCCAAATTTTTTAGATGTGTTAGATAATTAATCTATGATCATACTTTGTTAACTATATGGTGACTCATTTGGTGCATGTGATAAGATTATACAGGCTTATTTATTTATGTTGGATGTATCCTTTTGAAAGATATATGAAAATTTTGACGGGATATGTTAAAAATCCTTATCGAACAGAGGCCTCTATTGTCTAAAAATATGTATCAGAAGTGGTTATTGAGTTCTATACTGATTATTTATATGATTTGGAGCATATTAGTCTCTATATTTCTCAAAATTTAACAGTTGATAGTGAAGTTAGAGGGATTAATGGATTAAAGATAAAGTTCATTCCATGTATTGAAGTGATGGGGGAACATTTATACATTTTTAATAACAAAGATGAGGTTCAACCATATATATCATCACATATTGTTGATTAAAGGCACAAATTTGAAAATAAATGAAAAGTGGTAGATGATTGATCATAAAAAAGAAATTTGTTTCATGGTTTAAAGAGAAAGTCAACACATATATATCTACATTATAAACACTAAAATGGTTGGTATAGGGACCTTCATGGTCTGGTTTTTATATAAATTATTACACATTTTACACAAAAAATATGGATGAAAAGAGTACTGTTCAAAATAGTGGGGTAATGATAATCGCTAAAGCACTACATTTTTTGAGTTCAAAATATAAAAACTCAATTTCTACAAAAACGACATATTTTTGAGTTCTTGGGGATATATTAGAAATTTATTATACTATATTTAGAGTAACATTGTTTAAGTGTACCTTGGTTAATAGTAATAGTTGTGTGAAACATGATGATTATGAATTTACACTGGTTGATTTAAAAATTATTTAGTTGCAAAGAAAAACCATTTATCATGAAGATACATGAAAATAAAATATTTTATATTATTAATACATTTAATGATTAATGTTACATATTTTTTCAAGGGAAAAAGAGTCATTTGGGAGGTGAGTATGATGATGATGTTACAGACTTATGTGAGGTTTCTTTACCTATTATATGAATTTCAAATGATATCAATAACTATAATACAAATATAGTCCATGCTATATGAAATGATATTGCTAAAGGATTTTGGGAAAACAAAAAATTAATCTCCTAATTATTTAGGTAAATATTAATAATATTTTTAGCATTACCAACCTCTAAATTTTATAAGTTTTTTTCTTCATTTTTTTTTCATTTATACTTTTTTTGTCATTATAATGAGTTCTGATTTATTTTTTTTCTATAACTTTTTTTGAATATTGTAATTGTTTTTAATATATAAATTATTTGTTAAAAATTTATGAATATTTAAATTATTTCTTTTTTATATGTGATTATATGTTTCTCTTCAATCTTATAGCATTGAGCCTATTTTCACTGCCTATGTGTGAGTTCAACGACATTCAAGATCTATTTACATCCAAATTTTGTTTGTTATTTTTTTTATTTCTGAAGATAAATTAATTATATGTTATTATATTTATTTAATTTAAATCAAATACAAGTAAAAATAATTTTTTTTGTGGTAGAATAAATCTATCAAAATGACAGACACTAAGGCAGGGGAACTGATGTATATACGTTATTTTATTTAAATAAAAATTTATATTAATTAAATCATTTAAAGAAATTAAAATTATATTTATTAATATTATTTTAATATCTTATTCTTATCCAGAGAGGATGTTAACTAATGATAATAATAAAGGTCTTTTAAGATTACCAAAATATACACCCACACATGGAGAGAAATGGGTGATAATTAACTTTGATGAGAATGAATTCCCATTTATCCCAAATACCACATAGTTTAAGACTTACCTATCCATAAAGATTCATTATAGGATCAATATTTTATACTCTAATTATAGGATCATTTACCAGTTGGAAAAAGATATTTTATGGGAGTCCCAATGGTAAAATTTCTAAACTTATTTATTTGGTTTTCCAATGGTTTAAAAATTATATATTTATTAATATTTAATTTATTTAATTACAGAATTTTTTTACTTCAAATAGACAAAAGGAATTTAAAGAAAGTGTTTATCCTTTATATTAATAATATGAAAATATTTTAAGACAAATTTGACTTAAAGTTATATTTTTGGTAGTAAAAAGGATAAATATAAATGCCTTAAGTATGTGTTTATAGATAGAGAGACATGGAAAAAGTTTGTCTCCACTTGATAGGAAGAATATTTTATAGTATATTTTTATTCTTTGTAAAATTTATTTGTTTAATTATTTTTTAATACTTATATAACTTGTATATTTTTTCTTACATAACAGGACTCCAAGAAAAATCATCAATAGATACACTCTCATAATTTATACCCTTATAAATTATCATGAGGAGGGTATCCTTTATTAGAGGAACAAATAATTATTGAAAAAAATAGCGAATTAATAGCCAAGTCTAGTAGTGACTCTAAAGAGGTTATAATCTACCCTCTATCTCCTCCCAATCATCATGAAAATGGAAAAGGGAAATAATTAAAAAAAGGGAAAGTATATTACTGATACAACAAAGTAATTATTTGATAATATTTTAAGTAATAAATTGTTAGTTTTATTCAATAATATTATTTAGTAAATTTATCTTACTAATATTACATATAAAAATATTATTTCAGGACTTCCTTCAAGAAAAAATTACATAAGGTGCCATTATACCTAAGGGTAGGATGGATATTCTTTCATTTTCTTTAGGAAATCCAAAACATCCTAGCCACATTAAAGGGTATAATGAGGGTGTCATATTTAATTTTTCTGGGAATGCCCCAAGTGCGACATCAATGGGGGCAGAATATAGGGAAGAAATTGATTCTTTAAAGGATGAGATGGGAAACTTGAATGAGTTTATAGAGTACAAGATTAAATTATCTGTATCATCTATGCTTATATAAATAATGAGAGAAACATATCTAGCATAGCCAGAGCAGTCTACGTTGCCTGCATATCTTTCCTACCTATATCTTCTACCACCTTATTCAGACCCAACCATGTATTTTGAGATGCTTGTTGGGGATCCCCCTATTTATATTATAGTATATGGAATTTTACATCATCTACAAGATTATGTACATAATAAACTCATACAATTAGGTTAGGTAAGAGTATCAGTACATGATATTATTTATCCAACTGCTCTAATGCCACTACCTACTAAGGAGGTGTCTATTGTTGGACAGAGTATTAACTATTTTTTACTTTATCCAGTTTATCTTTTCCATTATCTGACATATGAGGTATGAGTTGCATTTTATTTCTTATTTTTAATTAAATTAAAAATCACTTATAATATTTTATTACACATAACTTGTAGAGTAGTATTTTATATTGAAGGAATTACTACAAAGTAAAGGAAAATTTTGGATTCCACAATCTTTAGATATTCCTTAGGAAGTTGATTCGGTAACAAAGTTATCACATGTTATTACTATATTAGATAATTATAATAATTTTTTTATGATTAATTATTTTTGTGGAAGATATTATGTGTTAAATAATTTTAAAAATGAAATCATAGATGTTGTAAAGGGTGATTAGCTCACTATACTAATGTTATAATTATTTTCCATGTATGTAAATTTAAATTATTAATTTATTTTCATTAAGTGAATATATTTTATATTGAATTAATTAATTTCTTTTATATTAAGGTATTACCAAATTATTTAAATCCGATATGATCTCACTTATATTTATGGTTTTATCAGTCCAAAATATATTTTAATAGAAGTTAACTATTTGAAATAAGAAACCAAAATTGAATATGTTTCAAAAATATTTTAAACATGGACATCACATGTTGTTGTTTTTTTATTCCTTGATGGGTTAAAAAAATATAATTATGAAAAACTATTAAATATTCTATTATTAATGGTGAATATTTTATTTTTAGTGGAAATCAGATATTATGTGTATTTTTCTAAAAGGAAAGTCAAGCATATTGGTTATGCTCTTTATTGGGCGGTGTTTGAAAAAGATTTAGAAAAGTATTAAAGAATTAAGTTTTATTACATGATTTTAGTTATTTAATCTTAATTTTTTCAATTTACATATGTTTTTATAATAAATATTTGAAATTAAAACATGTAATTAATTGAGTTTAATAAGTACATCTATCCATCAGTGGATAAAAAAATTGAATATGTTTAAGTTTAGGTAAATAACTTTTATATTAGTGAATACTTAGTTTTTATTACATATTTTAATTTTTTATTTTTGAAATATGGTTTCATAAATTTTATGTAATCATCAAAAATGGAATGTTGAATATGGGTATTATGTTTTATGATTAATTTATGAGATAATCATGACTATAACACAAACATATTTTGAAAAGGATAGTTTCCTTACAACACTTTTAATTTTAAAAAATATGTTATTTTTTAAATGATTAACACTTTAATTTTTAGGGTTTTAATGATGTTTATTCATATAAATTCAATGACCTGAGACACCTTTAAAATTTATTTTCACAATATTTTCTAGGTTTGACTAATTTTTATATTTAGTATAATTTATTTGTGTATTTATAATAATTATTGTTAATGTTTTCAATATTTTTATTACTTTTGTTTTATATATACTCTATGTTTTATGTTTTGTTCTACTTTGAGCATCTAGGTCTAGGAAAATGTAATTTCAAATATTTTTTTAAATAATTTTAAAATTTTAAATCCAGTTTTATAAAAAAATGATGTTGAAATCCCCTTGGAAGGATTACGACTTTTTTTTATTTATAAAAATGAATTTGAAATCCCATTGGATATTAGAGTTCTTTCAACATTGGTTTTATAGAAAACAAACATCAAAATTACTCTTTAATTCCCCTTATAAAAGGTTTTTTCATGTTGGTTTTAGGAAAAATGATGTGGAAATTCTTACTTTCAACATCACTTGTATTAACATTGGTTATAAAATGATGTTAAAAGGTAAAAAAATGACATTAAAGGTATTTTTTCCACTTGTGTATACTCATATAATAAAAGATTCTATTGTAGGTAATATAGTCATCAACATCAAGATAAAATCTGTGATCAATCCTTGTTAAGAAGAATATAAATATAAATAACTCTTAAGACTCATAACTTAAGAAAAGTTATTAAATAAAGATTTAGGATTTATGAAAAGTTCTTAACAAAAATTATATGTGTTTGAATAAATCCTTCTTGAGTAACCAAGTGATAAAATTATTCAACAAGTGAATATATATTTTTATAAAGCACATAATGATTAACTAAAGGTTTCAAATGAATTATATGATAAAATAAAAAATGGATCTTAATATTCCCTCATATACACAATATTATCAGACACATTAATTATTTATGTAATTTTAGTCTCATATACACAATGTGATTAGGAATTCCAAATGATATTCAATATAATTAAATATGTTTAGAGAGAATATAGGTTTCCATATAGTTTTATTTGTTATAAAATTCAATTATATTATTATTATAGATATATGATATCAAATGTATGATTTACAAAGTGTTGTAAATATACAGAAGGTCATAAGTTGATAAATAATTAAATCTTTAAGTTTTTAACGAGTAATGGAGTAAAGGAGTTTCTGTATTGATAACTTGAAAACTTAAAACTTATATAAAATTATCATTAGATGTGTAATTTTATCTCATTTTTATATTGATAAGAGCATGAAAAAAATAGTTATTTTTAATACACATGGTTTCTGATTTTCTTAATTCTATAATATTATTTAATGGAGGATTAAAAATGGCCTTTTTTGGTTAAGGAATTTATCATATGATCATATATGGAAATTTTCCAACAATATGAATGAATGAAAATAATGTTTACCTAATATTCTAAATTTTTTGGGAATATATATGAACCATGCATTTTATTTTTAGGTTCTAAAGTACTATATAGATATAAAAAGTCATTAATAGTTAAAACCAGAAGAAGAAAAGTTGGTAGAAACATTCAACATTGTTTTTCAAGAATCCAATCAAGGTTATTTAAACTTAAGTTTTTTAGGAAATAAGAGTAATAATTGAATATGATTGGATTATATAAGATATACCTAAAGGATTTTGTGAAAATCCATGGAATGTTTATGTCAGGTATGGATATTATAGAAAACAATTCTTCAATTTTTAAAGGTATGTGATACTGAATGAATATTTTACAAAGTGTTGTAAATATACAAAAGTTTATTATCAATGGAATAATTTATTGATATTGTAGTTTATATTTATGAGATGAATTAAATAGTATCAATATCACATACTTAAATTTAAAGGATTATATCAAGATGAAATGAATATAAATAAAACATATGTATATTCATATCATTTCTATTATGTTATAAGAGAGGAAGTTAAATAACAAAGAGTTGTTATGAACAATATGAGATGATTATTTGTATACACATGGTCAATGATTCATCAGTTTTTATAACATGTCTAGAGAAGAAGATATGAATAAAAGTTTTTATCCATGATAAAAGTGTTTATCCAATTAATTTTTAAAATATATGGGAATGTGTTCCCACCACTCATTAGTGGTATATTTTTATAAGGTTTTATTTTCAAATAAAATTTTTCCCAAAACATAGATACCACATATGGTCTATAAATAATAATTTATTTGTTTAATATTTCTACTAAAAGGAAATAAATTTTATTTCTTAAACAAAAAAGGGATAGTGTGTATTAAAAATATATTATGAAAAGAATATAATATCCATGAATTTATTGGGAGTTTGTTTGATCTTAAAGAAGTTCAAAGCTAACAAATATAGGATTACACTAATCTTAAGTAAAAGTGATTTCACTTAATAAACTAAAATGATTAGAATATGTGATGGTAAAGAAAAATGTAAAGCATTACATTTAGTTACCATTTAAAAGTGAATATAAATATTTACTAAAGGATTATACCAGTTTAAGATTAAAGTTGTTTTCACTCAATATATTAAAATAGTTTAGTATATGTGATGATAAATAAATATATAAAGAGTTACATTATGTTACCATGAAAAATGAAAGATACAATTTCTTGAAAGATTATACCAAATAAATTGAAAGGTGAATTTCACTTGATATCCTAAAAGAGTTCTAGGTATGTAAAGGTAAATTCAAGAGTTTCATTTAGTTACCTTATTATAGTAATTATCAAATTATCCAAAAAGAGTTTAGGAGTATTAGTTAAAAATAATTGAATTAGTTATATTATTTAAAGGTAAATTTTGATGGAATAAGGTTCCATTGAGGATGATGATAAACTTATAATGAGTTATAAGTATATAGAAAAAGTTAACGTCATAACATTTGATGTTATGAAGTTTAAATATTTTAATTTGTTCAAGAATTTGAATAATTAGGAATTTGATTCCCAAGTCTCACCATTAGTAAAACTAGCTTATTTCATAGATGTTTATCACTAAAGAGTTTAGTGGATATGTTTTATTAGATGGTCATATAGAGAAGTGATATGAACAACATATTATGTAAATAGTTAGAATAATCTAGAATATGTAGCAAACATATGGATGGTATAAAAATTTACCATATTTTATAAAATACGACGATGCTTATATTGGTTTTGTTAAATATTATTAAAGAGTTTAAGAATATTAAAATGCCTCATATTAGATGAAAAATCTATTTTTATAATTCTTTTATGTTAGCTATATAAATTTATATATAGATATACATTTCATAATGTGTAATGATAATTGAACTATCAAAGTATTACTTTGAGTTTATCCCTAATCAATGTTCATCATGAAGTATTATAGGTTATGAAAAAATTATAAGGTTAACATGAGTAGGATTATTGTATAATGATAAAAAATATACAAATGAGATAAAAAAATAATATGATTATTTGTGTGGCTAGATTACCTACTAAGTATACCACATGGAGTATCATATATATGTATTTGGTATACTAGGGGTTCATGGATCATATTTGAGTCCCGAATACCTAAGGTTGGTGAGATACCTAGAATGAGAACCTTCATAATTTGATACCCTACTTATGAATTCTAAATATTTACTTAGATAATGTAGGGGTGGTTGGGCATGTTGCTTATTATATCATCGGTTGGAGCTAAACCGAGATGAGATTTTTCCTTTCATATGATGAATATAACATCTAGGACCTAGAAAGAGATAGATCATGGGAGTGTGTGGATGCACTTAGATAATGTATATCTATCTAGATAAGGGACATGTTATGTTATTATCCATAAATTTTAATGATATGAGATCTATTCATTGATTTGATTAGTCTATACACGGATAATTGAGAATATATGAGTGGTCTATTTAGTATTGAAATGTTCCGTGTCCCATGGTCACTCGATGTCTCAGATGAAGGGAAAATATGATAATGCACATTTTCATATAATGAAAACTATTAGACATAGATATAGATATACATGTGTTTGATATAGATCATGATAAAACCATTTATATCTTGACTAGCAATGATGGTATGTTAGAGGCCACTATTTTCTAACATATATGGATCTATATATTCATATTTTTTTTATCAATTATACAAAATCCAATGGGGTCACAATTTGTAGTTGACTGAATGTGGATTGATTTTTAATCACAAAGTTACTCTAAAAGTGTTTTTAGAGTTAATTAAAAAATGTTTTGGATGGTTATTCACAAGGTATTTCATATGGTTTGATATAAGGTGACGTTAATGATAGATATCCAAAAATGTTTTGGAGAATATCCAAAGGTAGTTTTGGTTATGGTTTCAAAAGTTATTATATATAATATAATATAAGGTGAAATTAAAAAAAGTCTATTAGGATTTAGTTCAAGTGTGAGATTGAAATAGTTATTCCCTAAATCTTTGTATATATATATGATATATAGGTAGGTTTTTATTTTATGCAAATTATAATTTACATGCATGGAATATCATTCCATGAAAGTTGAAAAAAATGAAAAATTATCAACATTTATTTTTATCCTAGGTTAGCTATGATTTATTATAATTTTTCATGATATAGAATGTATACGAGGTAAAGCATTCAAATGATGAATGCACATACTATCCGAAGCATTTATTCACAATTTGTAACAAATTAATAAATGAAAACTATTGAGGAAGTGTCATATAACACCAATAAAAACTACTTCCATGTGATTAAAGTTGTCAGTTAATGATTATTTTTGAAAAAAACTCCCCAATAACTAATGCTTTATTATTCTTACTTCTTTTCATATGGGATACTAAAACATCATGAATGGAAGAATAATCTCATCTGAACATCAGATGATTGAATGCAGTCCAGGGATACCCATGGAGAGGGGATTTATTTTGACTGACCTTATTGATTTTTATAAATCATATGAGATGAACATAAAAGGATGAATATTCTCTTTAGTGCAAGGTATGACAGTTTACCACAACTTATTTATTTCTAGTTTTATCGTATGTTTAATATTTCTTGCATGGAGAACCTTGGACAAGGGTTTATATCATTCCTGTTGCTTCTAACAATTTCTATTAGACTTATTTAAAAACTTTTAAAGTTAAATATAGAACATGTTATATTTAATTAAATAAATGATATATAATAAAATCTTGGGGTGTTATACCTAACTTACCCTAGTTCATACACTGGAGGGTGGTTAAACACATTGAAAATCATTTGGGAAAACACTATATATGGTCCTAATAATATCCCCTTCAGTGGAAGGCCAAATAACTTAAACCCATGACCTCTCTCTTTAATACCAAATTATTTACTTCATCCCCAACACCACTCCGGTAGGATATCATGTTCTTTATCATCCCACCACATGAATTTGTATTCTTAGGGCATATCCCCAAACAAGAAAATTCCCCATATAGAGAGGGGATTTCCAAACTTCTTTTAAGGTGTACTCAAACAACCAATCTCTTCTATTCTAGGAATCATAGTACTAGTTCCCAGAGCATCCCATGCCATCCATGGGAGGGAAGTTAAACTCTTGTCTCAAATATTTCAGGTAATAACTACATATGGACCCAAAAAATAATGAATTATATATTTTTATGTATGGATGAAAACTATGAAAATATATACTCATGGTGAGGTAAAATATGTTATTTGCATCATAAGTTATATGAAATTAATTGATTAATCCAAGAAAGTAATTTTACTTTTTATATTAATAGAATAAGATATATATTTACTAAATATAAATGATAAGATATAACCAAGTTCATTTAGAAAAGTAAAAAAAATATAATAATCATATAGGGTGATAACACCAGTATGCATCCTTCTTGATGAAATATTGATATATGAAGGGATTATATTACAAAATATCATTTATAGGAAGGTTTTTTTATTAAAACATCAAATTATTTCTCTATGGGCGCCTTGGCATGTTTCCAGGCACTAATATTTGACTTTAGGTAAGTTAATCTAATTCCATTGAGAAAAAGGCCGAGAGGGTGACATGGTGAGTGTATATATAATCTCATTATATTCTAGTGAATTTTATATTAATAAATATTATTTTCATATTATGATAAAATAATTATTCATGTAAATTTGATTACATTAATTCAATCATGAGATATTCGAGGTTAAAAAATGTGAGTTGAATTTTACCTCTTGTTTAATTATTTACAAGGTAATAAATAAATATTAATATATTAACCCATTTTATAAAAATATAAATTTAAATATAAATTTAGTTCTATGATATTATAATAAATATTTATTCATGAGTTTAGTGAATATAATATTTATTTATTTATTAAATAAATAACATTTATTTGAATAAATATTTTATTATTCAAAGTTCAATAAATTCCATGGAGGATTAATGGTTTGAGTTAATGACATGATGAAAATGATATATTTTATTTAACATTATTTAAATAAATATTAAATAATTTATTTAATAAAATTATTTTTAAAAAATAAATTTTTGGAAAATATTAATAATAATAATATTATTTTACATGAGGATTACTTAAAGTAAACTTATTGATAAAGTGCCTTTGTGTAATTATTAAATGTTTATCTTCAAGTTATATTATTTTTGAATGTGTGAGAATTTTTGTGGACAAAAAAAATCTATTTAGAATTATCTCAATCGCTAAATAGAAATATCTCCTATCCCCTCTCTTAAGAATAAAGAGAGAACAGGAGAAACATATTGTTGTGATTAATGAATAAGGACTTGAAGCACTTGAATATACCCTATTAACAACCAATGATTCAAGAACAGTATTCAGAGATTCATAGATAATGTGTGGATACACTTAGATGAATCATCGCTTGGATTCTTCACCATAGTGAAAATAAATTAAAAGTGAAAATGAAAAATGATCAATACAATTATTGAATTTGTGGTAATTATTATTTTAAATTAATTATAAATTAAATGTGAAATATCATATTTAATATATAATAGGGTTTCATTCATCATGTTTTTTAGATATTATCCATTAAAAGTGATAAAAATAATAAATTGGGCACCCACATAACACTTTCACACCTTAATAGAACCATCAAGTGGTATGAGAGTGGTCACATTCTAATTTATAATAATTTATAATTTGTTCAGTTAATTTAATGTGTTTGTGAATGTTTTTTCATTTAATTTTTTTATTCTTAACCTAATAGTCAAGATAAAAAATTCATTCAATTTTTTGTGGAAAATAACAAACCAATAATTTCAAAGAATATTTGAATATTATATTTAGATGTTCCAAGGTTGCTGGATGCATTACACATATATGTTAGAGTTGGTGCCCTAAAACTTAATTTCATAGTAATTGATTAATTTTTTTTCATTATTAATTATTTTTCTTATCACATAATGATTTTTCCTTTTCATGGAATTTGTTTGTGATAATGTCTTAAGAATTTGTGTCACACTAAAAGGTCATAGTGGTTCCCCGCTATGACGAGAACTTTGAGGTTCCACAACAGTATTTTTAGACATAGTTTAATGACCAGATGATATAGTCTGATGAGACACATATGATATAGGATATCAGGGGTAGGAGGATAATAATACATTGAGACACCTTTTCAAGGTGTTCAACCATGGTAATATCCAAGAAATGTGGTTTTGAGAATAAAACTGTTAATAGGAAATTCACATTTCCATGTGTCATTGGATGTTCCTATCAGTGGATGCATGTATTGATCCTTAGACTTTAAAATTATCATTAATGGATATACTGACTCATTTTCTTTTAGGTATTGATGAAAATCATGATGAAATATTAATTCATAGAGGTAGGATATGTTGGGTAATTCATAAGTGATATTTCATTAATAGATAACATGAGAAATGATTTATCCCTTCTACCCCTTGATGGAAGTTGATATCTTAGTTTTTTTAATGGGAATGGAACTACCTACATAAATCTATGGCCATGGTGTTAGATAGAATATTTTCTTTTTATAAAGTCAAATAAAGAGAAATTGATCATACACGTTGATGGAATCGACATGCATCCTGCCTGATTTGAGATATCATGACAAAATTATTATATTAAATAGTAAGAAATTGTGGGAAGTTGGATTTCTTTACGACAACAAATTCATTCTCTATTAGATCCTTGGTGTGTTTCAGACACTAAACATATAATACGGTTAGTTATTCCTAATGATACTAAGAAAGTTCCCTATAGGGCCACACACTAAGTGCATCCACAATCTTAGTTAAATTTAGGTATTGAATTTAATAAGTTCGAATAAATAATATATATTCAGGTATGATTTATTGCCATAATTTAATCACTATTTATTATAAATAATAAGTGAGTTAAATAATAATAATAAATATTTTTTTTTGATAATTTGGCCCATATAATATTTATTATATTTATTGTAGAATAATTTCAGGAAATTTATTTATTAAATAGTAATTATTTGAGCATTTGTAAATATCAATGAGGGAAAACTGAATGAACTTAATGGTTCAGTTAGAAATGGTATAAATGATATTTATTTATTCTATTAATTTATTTCAATTGTAAATTTATTAATAATAATATAATTATTAATAGACATGGGGGCAATTAAGAATATTAAAGTTAGTGAGGGGCTTGTGTGTGATTTTCCAACCATAAACTTTCCATAATAAATATCTAATTATATAAACTTCCATAACTTAATTTTGGTTTGAAAAATGGATAGAGTGAGATATAAAGATCTATAATGAGATATCTATTATGTGTCTCTCAATCATTAGAGATATCACCAAGAGTTCTTCCTCCTTTGAAAAGGTTACTATTGTGATTAACCACAAACAACATAAGTGATTAGGATCAGATGTGCTTCCACTAGATGATTTTGTGGTGATGTTCAGATATTGTGGTGTAGTTTTGGATCACCACAAGAAGTATTATATAACACCACTATATTTTAAAATAATAATGTTATATTTTATATCATATATAACATGCAACACCAAGCCTAAACGAACAACGATATACTATTTAAATGTGACAGTTATAACTTAGACATTAAAATTGGTGGTATGAATAGGAATAACCACATTTTTAAAATAATGTATAAGTATTTTATATAAATAAAATATATTGGTAAATAAAGAATCAATTTTTATTAAAGTCTTTACATTCTTCAAAAATATATCTTTTATCTAAAATGTTTTTATTTCTTTTTGCGAGAAAAAAATTTAAGTAATTTATTATACTTTTATAAATTTTATTATAAAAAATTAACTTAATTTTTGAAATCATATTTTTAAAATTAACCTTGTGTGAAATTTAGGTATTTTTCAAAAAAATTGATTGTTTCATTGAATAGTGAAAAATATAATTTTTTGTAAAACTATTATTTATTTTCAATAAATTGATTAATTTAAAATATCCATTCTGACTTGAATTTGATTTAAAAGTAAAATAAGTGTCATTTCATTAGATATAATCAAATTATTTAAATTTTAATCATATTTATTCAGGATTTTAGTATAAGTTTATTTTTAGGATTAAAAATGATTTCTTTATGAAAACTTTATCTAAGTGCATCATGTCACTCCATTTTAATTAATTAAAATAAATCCTATTTAAGAATGATTTTTGTTAAATTTTAAGATTATATTTCTATATATATTAATTTAAATTCATATAATGATGATTACTATTCATATAGTTAATGTAATATTATCTTATGATTGAAAAATACATTTGTTGAAAAATTGCTCTTCAATACGTTTTGTGGGTTCATTTTTAAATTAAATTCTACCACTTCTATGAATTGAATTTGATAAAATGTATTTTATATCTATAATTAGAATATTTAATATTATTTAATTATCCCAACTTAATTTTTTGGTCATAATGAATTATAAAAACAGTAAAAAAAATTCACCACGGTAGAAGGGTAAATTAGTGCAACTTATGTTAAAACTAAGTGATAAGGCCACCAATTTTCGTCTTAATTTTTATTTGATAAATTTATTTTAAAAATTATCACCTTAGTCTCAAGATTCAATTATTTATGGGACACTTGTTTATGAAATTGATCTATATAATAAATTTAGTAAACAAAAAGACAAAATGTCACTCTCTTTCATTAAAATATATCTAATATGTTCATATAGGGATAAAAATAAGTTCTGAAGGAACAATAGAGTTTATTTGGAGTATAATGAAATTATATTCATGATGTTAATTTTTTATTATATATTTACCTTAAATGCTTATATAACACAGACATAATGCTTGTGGAGATATTGGAAAATTAAAGGTAAGTAATATTCAAAAACATTGAATTTAATGTATTTGGGATGATTTTTGGTTAAAAAATAATTTTATAATTAATAATTATGTATTATTTATGGTTAAATTGATCATATTTTAAAAGTTTAATATATTCAAGTCCTTAAAGTCAAATTAAATGAATTGTGTCAAAAATGACATTAATAATATTTTATGTTAAATAAAATTTTATTAAATTATTTAAAAATACTAAAAATAATGAAATAGGAAAATTAGGATGATAAATGGTCTAAAATTTCACCCCTTTACCATTTTGATGAAATTTTTATCTTATAAGTAAAATTATAACCCTTTTTGTTTGAAAACTTTATTACCGTAATTATGGTTAAATCAAGGGTTTGCCTGTTACATGTACTTATGTTAAAATTAAATTTCCACAAACATAGGATTTTTATTTTATAAATTATATTTAATATTTAGAATAATTAGTTTCAAATTATCTAATTATTATCATTTTATTTTTATTCTTAAATGATATATCACCTTGGTAAAGAAACCCAGTAATTGTTGTGAGGACTAAAATGGTAAAAGTGAGAAAGCTTATTGGTTAAGAGAATAATATGTTTATTTTTAGTTTTATAGGGGTGTATATAACTTTTTTTCCCTACATTAGATTATTTATTATTTTTTAGGAACTTGGTTTGAGAGTGACTTCCCATTATTGATTATTTTTGGGTATTTACAAAAATAACACTCCTTCTCACTTATAAAAAGAAATCCCCTCTCCTCTCCAATACACACTTCAAAAGAATTTTGGTTCTACTAATACCAACCAAAATAAAATAAATAATTAAATTCCCATGTTCTAGATTCTCTATTTTTATTATTAAACACTCATAATAAGTATATTGGTGTAAACCCAAATATGTTTTTCGATGAAGAGGTATTATTCTTAACCAAGTGTTTTTATTTTATTCCTTCTTCCAAATCCTTAAAATATTCTTAAATTATCATAAAATTATAATCCCATTATCTTAAAAATACTAAGATTTTATTATCATAATATAATAACCTATATCCATCTCTAATTCTATCAAATGGGAAACAAAACTGTCGACTGTGTTTATGGTATACTACTACCTCACAAACTGGTGTAATTCACTTTCCATCACCAACTCTTATGAATAGATATAATAATGGATTTAATATATATAGATATGATAGTTAAGAAATAAATATAATTATATATTTATAATATCTCATATAAATTCTTACCTTCTTATCCATTGGAAAATGATAACATCACTCATGCATACATGTGGACTACCGCCTCTATGATTCGATGTGATTCGTTTTTCATTTTATTTTTACATGGATGGTAATAAGGATGTATTTGATGAATATATATGGTTTATATAACATAATTATTATTATTTAAATATGAATTATCCTTTATATTTCTTTCAATCTATCCTTTGAAAAATGAAAATAGAATTCATGCGTATGTATGACCTACTGTCTCCTTGAATGATGTAATTACCAGGAAAGTCCGTCAGAGATAGGCCCTTGACTATTTATTAAATAAAAGGAAAAGTACAGTAGTACACAAACCACAATTTATAATCTGATTACATATCATAAACATCATACCCATCACAACCCATATTAGAGCCTCCTTCCGTAGTGGTCGTCTCCCATTCCGAGCTTTCATAATGTTGTCGGATCTTGGCATACTTACTTCTAAGGTTCAATTTCTCTAAAGAGATCAACTCCTGCAGTGATTTTTTGAAAGAGGATCTAGTGGAAAGCGGATTCAGCAACTCAGAGTAGTCCTTCCTTATCCTTTGGCTTGATGTGGTGGACACCTTTTTTCTAGATTCCCTCTTACCGTCCTTGAGAACCTCACAATAGGAAGGTTTCACCGTCACATTTTCCTTATCGCTGTCTGAGACATTCCCCCACTTTCCATTAATCAGAACATCCTGTAAACCATCACCCACTCCTCTAGCCTGATCATTGCACTTGTTATAGTCAAGCATTTGCAAACATGGTGGCTGCCCTCCAAGCTCCTGTCTAGCATCCATCTTCATCAGTGCATCAATCAAGACAAACTGCATATTGCTAATCTCATTCATTGAAGCGCCCACCTCTACTTGATCTTCAATTTGGACCTCAATCACCAACCTAAGATCCATTCCCCATTCCCTTCTCTGCATCAGCTGAAATGCACTGCATATCAGTTCCATCCTGAATTAACTCACCCATTTCCACTTGACAGACTTCATCAGATTCCAAGACTTGGAACCGACTACCAGTTTCAGCAGTGCTCCCTAAATCATCAGATTGCATTTGCAGACATGGACTGGCATCCGAAATTTTCCCGTATCTAGCCAAATTCGAATTCATCCTCCCCACACTTCGTACCAGTAGAGATATGACCAGCACCATCAACACATTGCTTAAGACCACCGGTCCTATGCCCAGCATTAGCAGCACTCCCTCCCTCAGAAACTGCCAATGCGGTATCCTGCCTCGCGCCCCCTCCAGGAGAATCAACATCCACATGACTCACACCGACCTTGAGATCCTTCTTCAGTCTCCCAATCACCACAGAGACAGTTGGGTTTCTCAAGTACGAGCCATCCACTCCATTTCCAGCCTTTGTAACGTCAACGGTCATCTGCTCCTGACCAGTAGTTTTCCAGTTTCGCTTCACTGGAGCTGGAGTGCTTCCATTGTTACATTGATCATCATGGTGACCCAGATGATTGCATCCCGAATAGTAATCAACCCAGGATTCAAAAACCACCGCTTTCTTCCAGCGAAACTCCTCACCAACCGTAATCCAGATCCATTCAACAGGCGGCTTTGAAGCATCCACCTCAACTCATAGCTGCGGGTTGACAGGATGAATCACCGACGATGTGTGATCATCAGAGCACAGGAATCGCCCCACCAGATTCCCTAACATAAGAATAATAGTTGGGTTCTGGAAGGGTAAGGGAAGACGAGGAAAACTTACCCAGTTGGCGATAGAGAGCGAATCCCGATTCATGTAGAAATCAAATGTCCATCGGAAAAGGAATAACCTTTAACCACCACAGCATCGAGGAGCTCTATACCAAGCACTAATTAAGTCATCCTGTGATGAAAAGCATATGATCATATGACGGTTTTCAATCAAACCCACCACCGCGTGATCCTGCAGATCCCATTTTCTAAATAAGAACCTGTCGAACTCATCAACCGAAGGTCATTAGTGATTGAATCGAGACACCAGGGTCAAATTTAAGAGATTCGAAGCCTCAGAGAACTCCGAGTCAGAGATCGTAAGCTGAGGGTTCCCGAGATGCAGATCTAGATCCTTCAGACTCAAGAAAATCGACAGAAAATCAGGAAGATAGCTAGGGTTAGAAAAAGGTACAAAGGCTACCCATGGAATCAGAGGTCGAGGGAGATCCTCCGCCCCCTCCCACATCCAGGAAATGGGGGGGGGAACCCGTCCGTAAGCATGAATTAAGGTTTTTAGGCAGGATCTGATGCTGATCGCCATCGCCAGGAGCCGTCGCCGATCACCATCATCCTCAAAACGTGTTTGAAATGTGTTGATGGGTAATGAGGTATTGGGCTAGCCTACCCACCTGCGCGCTGCACGTCCCCAACGAGGCCCAAGGTGGCCAACCCTTGGGATTAGGCCAGTTCCTAACGGGGTAGAGGGGCCCACGAGAGGTCTGTTAGCATATAGTGCACGTTGCCTTGCGAGGACTCGAACCCGGAACCCCGAGGTCAGGACGCCACAACCTTTAACCAACTCACCTGTGCCCCGTGGGAAAACGTGTTGATGGGTAATGAGGTATTGGGCTGACCTACCCACCTGCGCACCGCACGTCCCCAGCGAGGCCCAAGGTGGGAAACCCTTGGGCTTAATACAATTCCCAATGGGGTAGAGGGTCCCACGAGATGTTTGTTAGCATATAGTGCGCATTGCCCTGTGAGGACTAGAACCCGAATACTTGGGGTCAGGACACCACCGCCTTTAACCAACTCACCCGTGCCCCGCGGGCTGAATGATGTAATTCATTTTCCCATTTATAACGTTTTTTAACTACTATAAATACAAATATAATGAATAAATATGATATTTATATCATTAATAAAATTATATAAATTATTTAACCATGATCAAAGTATTAGAACAAAAAACTATCAAACCAAAACATACATGTAAAATGAAGTAATTATCCCCAAGAATAGTGTTTTTATAAATAATTGTTTATAAATGGTAAATAAAAGGGTTATAAGTAATCATATATCGTATGATATATATTAGTATGGTTGGTAAAAATATTTATAATAAATATATATGCATTATACATACTCTTTGAACATGTAGGAAGGAATTTATACCCATAGTAAGGGATTTCATCTCAATTTATCATTTATTAAGGAATGCTTTAATGTTATACCAAAATTTATTTTAAATGTTTAATAAAATTAAAATTTTGATATTATATCATGAATCCTTAATAATTCAAGTTATTTTAAGTTTCAATTTAAATTATTTAATCCAAGGGGATTTGACTTGAAAGCTACCAAGTGGAAAGTGTTTACTAAGTCAATTTTATTTCATTGGGTTATATCACTTATTCATTGATTATATTGTGTCAATATTTTGTGTGAAATATTTTTTTCGATTTATGTTGTATTTAAATTTTTTTTGGATATAAATGTTTTACACTAATCAATTCATTTATTATTTCTCACATCATTTATATGATCATTGTAAGGGTCTTTATCTCAAATTGTGTTCTTTGGTACATATGTTATGTTATAAGCATATATTATTTTATGAGGTGTATATAATGACCCTATGATATATTATATCATGAATATATTTACATTAATGGTATTTAATATTTAATTTTAAGTTATTTATGTCATTGGGTTTATGATTCGAAATTTATCAAAGTGGTAAGAGTTTATTTCATAATCTTATAATTATTAAAGATTATTTATATATAAGTTTAAATTGGGGGAATTATATGATATTTATATTTCAAAACCAATATATTTTCTTCTACTATAGTTATTTTTGAAAATTATATGTTTTCTTTTCATTTTGTTCATTTAACTATTCAAAAGATCAATTTTTTTTAAAAAAAAATAGATGTTATTTTCTATTTAGTTGGGAATCCTTTTCCTCCATGAACATGTTTTATAATTATTTTCAAGAAGTTTTTTCATATTATTATATTATTGTTTGAATTAATTTTTACACATGATAAAATTTTTACAAAATGTTTTAAAAGGAATCTTTTATTCATTTTCTGAATGAGGTAATTTTTTTTCTTTTTACTGAAAATAAGAAGGGAATATTTGTTTTGAAATACTCAATATGAACAAAATTTACCACAATCATAACTACTCAATGATTTAAATATTCCTTTTCAATTTTTCATTGTTCTTTTGAAGTAATTTTTTTCTAATATTTTATAATTTTTTTTGTTTCTAAAAGTGATTTTAAAATTACAAAGGGTATTTCCCTCAAGAATGTTTTAATGATCTTTTTATGGTATTTACATTCATCAATGATAATAACCCTTCATTTTAACTATGCCCCACCAGGGATATTTTTTTAAAAACATCATCCTTATTATTTATTTTGATAGTTTATAATTATTTTTATTGGGGAAAATATTAATATTTCTAATGCTAGTTTTTTAATATGAATGTTTACGTTGATTTTGTATTTAATTGTTATTCTATACTTTCATATAATGAATGACTTGGACTTAGTAAGTGTCTAGTGGGACCCACTATGGAACCTTCTTCCATCGTTAAGTATCATGAGACGAACTATTTTGGGTATTTAGACAAGACCTTACCTATTTATGTATGATTCCTTGGCACAAGTACTTAACAATAAGTTTATGATGTTTAAAATTATGAATTACATCATTATGAGATTAGTTATTGATTCCCGTGTGATTATTTGAATAATTATGGTATTAATTGATAAGTTTGAAGCTCATGCGATTATTTATATGACATTATATAATCATCATTTATTCTTTCCATATTATTTTTTTTTCTCAAGTTATTGATTAAATGACATGTTTTTTCAGATATTTTCCATGACATATTGGTTATGATTTATTTATTCATGATAGCTTTCATTGTATGAAAATTCTTATTGAGCATATAAAATCACACATTTATCATATTTACTTTCCAAAATATTCTAAGAAGTGTTTTATGAGTGATATTCTTGGATATGACAAAGGGAATAATGGTTTCCTCAAATAAAATACTCTGTTGTGTTTTAATTTTTTAAATGTAATATGAAATTTAAGTATGTATCTAGTTTTCTGAGAAAACTAAACTATACGGTCCTTTGGGACTCAATTTCTTGTATCTAGTATAAATTTAATAAATCAACCATTGACTCTAGGCTACTTGGGTTAGGGTCTTTACAATTGGTATCAAAGAAATTTTATTAGATACTTGAGAACTAAATTTAGAAAAGCATATATTAGGAAACACAAACCTATGATAGAATTTGAGAACATTCTAAAAATACACTAATTCTATTATTCACATTAGGATAGTTTAATATTTTCTGGTAGAATCATGGTTTAATATTTATAAGGATAATTATATGTTTAAAGGAATAGATAACCTTTTTGAGGTTTTAAGTTATGAAAGTACCATGGATAAATTTATTGAGTTTTAATATATTTTTTAGGTATATGTAACACTTATGTATAACTTTCATTTTCATGAGAAGGTTATTTGAGGAATAATTATTATATATATTTTTTATAAATAATTTTAAATTTATTGATAATATTTAGGGTTAATATGATCATTGATGTTAAGGTAATAATATTAAATAAAGATTATTTTATTTCGTGAAACAAATTCATATAGAAAAAATTTGTGGTTAAATAGTGATTTGATGAATAATGTTATTTTTTAGGACTTTGATCATATATGTATGAATTTCATAGTAATTATACTAACATAGATTAACAAAAAGTAAATCTAATATGTTGGATGACAACCTGTAACATAAAAAAAGGCCCCAAGTCTTGAACCCATGACTGAAGGATGATAAGGGTGCGACACATAACACTAGCCTACATGATATATTAGTTAGTATAACATTGTTTTTACTTAAAAGGTTTGGAAGATAAATATTAAGTTGATTTTTGGAGACATATTGTTGGATAAAATCATTTTTATTTTATTTTGAGAGAATTTTTATTGGGTTTAGGTATATATAATCTTTAGGGTCAACATAGATGATTATTTGGGAAGAATGATATAACATTTTTATAGATATAAGATAAAGGGTACGAGATAACATTTGAGTTTAAAACGCTCTATCATTTTGAGGTTATTTTTGATATAGGGTTATTTATTAATGGAATGATCTATTGTTTTATAATTTAATTTTAGAGATTAAGGTATTATTTATTCATATAAAGGTTGTTTCATTTTGGGTAGTGTATTACATTGAGATAAAAATTTTGGTTTTATTAAAAATTTTAGGAATAAATTTTCATTATTTTATTGATTAAGTGATTCATTAGAAGTTAATTTTAGTGCTTCAGGCATAAAAAAATCTTCTCAAATAGTCATCTATTGGAAAAAAAGACAAGATTGTGGTGAAAATTGATTAAAGGATAAAATTATACTTGTAATGTAAGATTAATTATTATGTTATTAGTCTATATTATAAATTAATTCATAAAATCTAGGAAAAGGATACAAAAAAATGTTATCCTATTAAAATTATTTCTGATGAATTGATGATCTATTCACCTATCATAGATTTATGGTTTTGTGCTCGTTAACTTTCTCATGAACCTATTCTCAATCAATATATATTAGTCCTTGGGACTTATTTTTCTCCTCAATGTATATATTTTTCATTAAGGTTATACTATTTTAAAACATATTTTTGTGTTATTCTAGATGACTTTTGTATTTTCCTTTCACTCTTTTTAAGAGGAAGTTTTATTAACCCTTTTAAGTTTTGGGTTTTGGAAAAAATAATTTTTAAATATGAAACCCTTATATTACAAGAAAAATTTATAATTATGAGGATAAAATTTATTAAGGTTTGGGATAATATAAAACCTGGATATTTTAAAATAATAATATTATGTTTGATAGTGTATGCGAAATGCAACACTGAGCCTAAACGAACCATGATATGCCATTTAAACATGACCATCATAACATAACTAATAAATATGATAATATTAATAGGAATAATAACCTTTTGAAAATTATGTACAAATATTATATACTAAGAAAATATATTTTAAAATAATGACTCAATTTTTAGTAAAGTATTTACATGCTTCAAAAATATATTTTTCATCAAATTTTTTTTTATTTTTTTTTGTGAGAAAATAATATAATTATTTTTTTACAATTTTATAAATTTTATTTTAAAAAATTAAATTCATTTTTTAAATCATCATGTAAAAATTAACTTAGCGTGGAATTTTGGTATTTTTCTAAAAAGGGTGATTTTTCATTGAATAGTGAAAAATACTGCTTTTTAAAAAACTATCATTTTTTTCAAAAAATTAAGTAATTTATAATTTTTAATATAGTTTAATTTGATTTAAAATTAAAATAATTATTATTTAGTTATATTTAATCTAATTAATTAAATTTTAATTATATTTATACTATATTTTGGTATAAGTTTATTTTTTATCTTAAAATCACATTTTTCTAAAAACTATATTGAAGTGCATAATGTTACTCCATTTTAATTAATTAAAATAAAACCCAATGAGGAATGATTTAAAAGAAATTTATTGATTATATATCTATAAATTTTAATTTAAATTCATACAATGATAATCACTATTTAGAGAGTTAATGTAAGATCATCTTTTGATTGACAAGTACATTTCTTTAAAAATAGTTTTTCGACACATTTTACGGGTTTATTTTTAAATTAAATTCTGAAAATCATGTTAATTTAATTTGATAAAATGGATTCCATAATTTTAATCACAATAATTATTATTATTAAATAATGTTAACTTAATTTTTTTCACAATGAATAGTAAAAATAGTAAAAACTTGTCACCAGGATAAAATGCTTAATCAGGATAACCTAGATTAAAAATAAGTTATAAGACTACCATATTTCATATAAATTATTATTTGATGAATTTATTTATACCCTTATCTCTTTATACTCTAGATTAAATTATTTATGGGACAATTTTCTATTAAATTAACCTATATAATAATTTAAGTGTAGAAAAAGAAAAAATGTCACTCTCTTTCCTTTAAATATCTCTTATGAGTTAACATAGGGATAAAAATAAGTGGTGAATGAATATTTATGGTTATTTTTGTTATAATAAAATTATTTTCATGATTTTAATTATTTTTTAAATTTTAATGATTATATATTTATCTTAAACTCTTATAAAATGAAGATATAATGCTTGCACAGAAAATGGAAAACTCAAGGTAAATAATTTTAAAAAACACTGAAAGCATTGTATTTGGGATGAGTTATGATTCAAAAATAATTTTATAAATATTTATTATTTATGGTTAAATGTATTTTATTTTTAATTCCTTATTATATTTATGTATTTAATGTCAAATAAAATGAATTCTGTCAAAAATGACATTAATGATATTTTATGTTAAATAATAATTTATTAAATTATTTTAAAATAAAAAAATAATAGTAGAAGAAAATTATGATGAAAATGGTCTAATATTTCATCCCTTTTACATTTATGATCCAGTTTTTATGATATAAGTAAAATTATAAAACTTTAAGTTTATAAAAGTTATTACCACAGTTAAGGTTAAAACGAGGGTTTTCACATTACTTGCAACTGTGTTAAAATTAATTTTACACACAGATTTTATTTTTATTTGATAAATTTAATTTTATATTTATAATAATTGGTTTAAAATTATTTAATAAGGCTAATATTTTAGGTATAAAGGAGAAATTATCTCGGTAAAAAACTCGTTATTATGGTGAAAACTAAATTGATAAAAGTAAGTAACCATAGAGGTTAAGTGATATACAACTGAATGGACCGAAGACCTTCTTTTTTATTGATTTTTAATAACCCCCCTTTCAAGGGATTAAGGGTAACCCTTACAAGGCCAGTAGGCTTAGAGATTACTATAAGGCCCCAGCCTTAAACCTTACTTAATCTTGAGTTATTACAAGATTACACATTGAGGATCTTTTCGGGTTTAGAGTTTTAGAGAACTAGATCATAAAAATTGCATTACATTCCACATATAAACAAAGTGGTTACATAAAGATAGTATTCTTCATTCCCATCAAAGGAAACATATTTAAAATAAAACATGGATTCATTCTTGACACTTCCTTGACACTATCATCATATCATGTACCTTTCCCTTGACCTGTGAAAACATTTCAAAAAAAAATTGGGATGAGCATAAAAAGCTCAGTATGGGTTATAAAAATATGGAAAGGAAACATGGGTACATATGTACATAAGGATGAGATCATACTTTACCCATAAAACATAAGCACTTTAACATACCTCATCAAATCATGAATAAATCATAGAAATCATAAGACATAAAGGTAACTTGAGGCATTCATAACATTCTTACGTAGGGAGTAACCCTCTTGGTTACATTTGGAATACCCATCACATTATATTCCCTAAATCTCTTCGGAGAAACCTTAACGTTTCACTCCTTCGCGTTACCCAATGCATTGGAGAGCTATATCGGGCTCACCCGCCCTTAGTTTATGACGGAACCACCCGTCTTCATAATAATGCCTAAGAACCGTAACATAATCGTATCACATAAAACATGCATAAAGGAAACATAACATTTCCACATTTCAATCACAAGATATCAATACAACACAAAAACATTGTGAAAACCATTTTCAATACCAAAATAAAAGAAAAGTAAAACATGGTATTTATTTTTCTTTTAAAAAGAAGGTATGGCTTGTAGAGGAAGCCGAAACTCAAATAACGGTCACGACGGCGGAGATGTCGTTGTCGCCGCATACGTACGACAAAAACATTCCCTTTTGTCGTTTAGTAAATGCTTCGTATAAAAAATATTCCTTTTGAATAAACGGAAAAGTCAAAGGGGTTTATACACCATATAAAAGAATGTTGTGTATAAAATAAAATATGCCTCAATGAAAGGAGATTGAGACGAAGTCCCATACCTCGTATCCGACTTGACCCGACCGTTCTTTAATTTCCTGAATAATAAACTTGAGTTAATCTCTACTTTCTTATGAACCTTTTTCAAGTTCATTATTCCTTTTATACCATGTTATGAACATCATGTAATCATTTAAGTTAATAATGTTCATTTTGTCGGTATTTGGTTCTTAAGTCAAAAATAGACTTCTTACACTTACATGTTGTTAATTTGGTCAAAGGTTCATTATATCCAGAATGATATTAATGATTTTTATAACATATATATCATATATATTCATCATATACATGTATTTATAATATTACATCACATTTAGAGGTAAGAAATGAAATGCACCGTTCATGGAGACGGTAAGCCGTACGTACGCATGAACGCTACTTCCATTTCTATTTCGTATTTTCTGGAATGGAATCATAATGATATAAGAGTATATTATAATTCCAGTATAATAACATATATAATATCATTAACTTTATCCTTTACACATCCCACATATGGTATTAACGAATCAAATCACTTTCAGGGGGCGGTAGTCCGCACTTCCTAAAATGAAGATATCGTGTTTACCCATAATGGGAACCATAAAGGTATGCCCAAAATGAAAAAAACAGAAGCTTAAGGAAAACATAAACATATTATATATCATATATAAAAATAGTGACATCATAATGGACACCTTTGAAGGTGTTAAATGAGTATTGAACAATCATCGTTTCGGGAGGCAGAATTTCGCCATCCACGGAAACCGTATGTTATTTAACCATTTGATGTAGTTTTGTGAGAGTGTAGCTCAAATAAATCTTATAACAACATCCTAGTATATTGAAGATACTAGTGTTGTTACAAAGGAAGTAAATAAAAAGAGTTTAGGGGGTTGGAGAAACAAAATAAAATAAATGAACATGAGAGAATGAATTACCTTTAAAAGTGTAACTCCTTTTGATTTGAGCCTAAAAGCTTCCTTTGAAAGGATTATTCCCAAAGGGAATCCTCTAGGATGAGGAGAGGGATGTGGAGAGAGTAAATGGGCAGGGGTTGGCTGAGCCAAAGGCTTTGAGGAGTGTGTGAAATGAGGTAGAGGTGGGGGCCTTTTATAAGAGGAGAGGAGGGGCACTTTTGGAAAGTAAAGAAATATTACTTTATTTGAAAATGTGTTTCGGTTTTAAAAGGTCCCACATTGATATAATTCGTGGATAAGGTGATAAGGGTTCAAAATACACTCATCCAATTGATTTTGGACATGTGTAGTTCATAGATTTTACATTACCTTTCCATTTTATTTAAATCGTCAAATAATGATGTCATCGCTGCATCATTATTATGTCATAAATAATTTACTTTATTTAATGTCTAAAAATCATAAAAAAAATACTATGATGTATGAAATCTTTTTATCCTTCCAATGACTATTTATAATCAAAAATCCGATCTTTATAACCCAATTTAAAAATTGTTTTTGTAAAACATATTATGTTTGTGTCATTTTTACTTTTACATTAAATAAAAAGTTATTTATGTCATTTCCCAACCAAAATGTCTCCATGGGGTCCCCAAGTTGACCCATTGCTTTTCTTGGTCGGCCATGACACAACCAATAAGGTTGGGACATGTGTCTAGGTCATTTCATATTATTAAAGCATTATTTATACCTTAAACTACCCTAATTACCACTAATCGCGATTAAAAACTTAATAAGTTACTATTCACCAAATTTTTTTTTTAATCCCATTGAACCACATTTTAATTCTTAATGACAACGATGTATGTCGGATTTTCAAAATTCAATACACATTAGTGGTAAACTTTCATTTAACTGAAAAATCAGTTTGCTTGATTACCACTTAGTGGTTTCACTATTCATCAAAAATTGAAGTTTTTCAGAAAATTACCAAAAATTCACCCTAAGCTATATTTGATATTACAAATTAAAAAATGAAGTCTATTTTACAAAATTAAAATCATATAAGTAACATTAATTAATTTAATAATTAATTCCTGCTGCCAGAGCAAAAAGCGTGTTTTTACAAAACAATAAGTATCAAAAGATTGACACCAGTTTAAGTCTAATTTCAAAGTGAAATTGATTCCAATGACCACCATTGGATAAAATGGTAAAAATATATTCTAATTTCACTTCAAAACCAATTCAAAACATAATCTAATCATATAAATAAATTAGATTAAAAAGCAGTTTTGATGTAAAATGCAGTATTTTTCACTATTCATTAAAAAATGAACATTGTCAGAAAAATACCAAAAATTCACACAAGGTAAATTTTGATGTCCCAATCATAAAGAATAAGTTTATTTTGACAAACATAGTTTATAAAATTGTCAAAATATAGATTCAAAAATGGTTTGCCATCAAAAGGCAGTAAAACAATCTTTTAAGAATATTAGTGTATTCCATGCATAAGATTGTATTTATTTTCATTTTAAGCCTCTATAACACTATCCTAATCATTAATAGACATAAATAAAAATATCTATTATTCATTACTTACTTGGGATGTTACATCCTTCCCCCCTTTAGAAAATTGCGTCCCCGTAATTTATTTACTTATCAAATAAATGGGGGTACTTATCCCTCATTGCATTTTTAGATTCCCATGTTGTCTCTTCAATCATGTGGTTTTTCCACAAAACCTTTACCTGCTTAATCACCTTATTCCGTAACACTTGCTCCCTGTGGTCAAGAATCTGGACCGGTTGTTCCTCAAAAGATAGGTTCTCTTCCAGCTGAACTACCTCTGGACTCAAAACATGAGATGGATCTGGCATATACTTTCTCAACATCGAAACGTGAAAAACATTGTGTACCTGAGATAAACTCGGAGGTAAAGACACTCGGTATGCAACTGATCCAACTCTCTCCAGAATTTCGTATGGTCCAATGAACCTTGGACTTAGTTTTACTTTCTTACCAAATCTCATCACACTTTTCCAAGGAGAAATCTTGAGAAAAACATGATCACCTACCTCGAAAGATAGATCCTTACTCCGGTTATCCGCATAACTCTTCTGCCTGCTCTGAGCTGTTCTCATTTGTTTCTGAATCAGATGAACTTTTTCTGCCATCTCTTCTACCAATTCTGGTCCCATCAACTTCCTTTCACCCACTTCATCCCAGAAAGATGGAGTTCGACACCGCTTCCCATATAATTCCTGAAATGGTGCCATCTGTATACTGGAATGGAAACTGTTATTATATGAAAATTCAACCAAAGAAAGATGTTGGTCCCAACTTCCCTGATAATCCATAGAACAAGCTCATAGCATATCCTCCAATGTCTGAATTGTTCGTTCTGACTGCCCATCTGATTGAGGATGAAAAGCTGTACTAAAATTTAATTCAGTACCCAACAACTTCTGAAGGCCTTTCCAAAAGTTAGAAGTAAACCTGGGATCACGATCCGATACAATGGAGAGAGGAACTCCATGTAACCTGACTATCTCTTTAAGATACAAACGGGAAAGTTGATCAAGAGAGAAAGTATCTCGTATAGCAAGGAAATGAGCAGATTTGGTCAAGCGATCAACAATAACCCAGATTGCATTATTATCTCGAGATGTCTTCGGTAATCCAACAACAAATTACATGGATATATTCTCCCATTTACACTCTGGAACTGGTAAAGGCTGAAGCATCCATTTCGGTAACTGCCGCTCTGCTTTAACCTGCTGACAAGTCAAACACTTCACAGTAAAATCAGCAATATCTCTTTTCATTCCATCCCACCAGTAATACTCCCGCAGATCTCTATACATCTTAGTACTGCCCGGATGAATTGAAAACGGAGAACTATGAGCTTCACATAACAACTCTCTCTTCAACTGTGAATCACAAGGCACACACAATCTCTTCCCAAATCTCAAAACACAATCATTATCAATGTTGAATTCAGGCAACTTACCTTTCTGAACCAGCTCTACCTTTTTCTGCAACTCACTGTCTTGCTTCTGTGCTTGCTTGATTCTATCTGATAGAGAAGATCTCAATGATACCTGAAACAAAACAGAAGGACTTCCTGCACCAACAACTTCTATGCCAAAGTTCATCAAATCGTTAACCAAAGGATCACGTTCCAACCACAACATTGTTAATGAAGCATTACTTTTTCGACTCAAAGCATCAGCCACTTTATTTGCTTTTTCCCGGATGGTAATGAATTGTACAATCATAATCCTTGATTAATTCTAGCCATCTCCTCTGTCTCATGTTTAACTCTTTCTGAGTGAATATATACTTTAAACTTTTGTGATCGGTATATATTTCACACTTTACTCCATACAAATGATGCCTCCAAATTTGTAAAGCAAAAACAACAACAGCTAATTCCAAATCATGTGTAGGGTAATTTACCTCATGAGTTTTCAACTGTCATGAAGCATAAGCAATTACCTGATAATTCTACATTAGGATGCAACCAAGTCCTTTTAATGAAGCATCACTGTATATAACAAACTCACCATTCCTGGAAGGTAGTGCCAAAACTGGAGTATTCACCAATCTTCTTTTCAATTCCTGAAAACAATCATCACATTCTTTTGTCCAGATAAACTTAACACCCTCCCGAGTTAGCTTAGTCATTGGACTAGATAACCGTGAAAAATTTCTAACAAACCTTCGGTAATAGCCCGCGAAACCAAGGAAGCTACGAATCTCGGTTACATTTGTGGGTCTTGGCCATTCTTCCACAACTTTTGTTTTTGCAGGATCAACAGTTATTCCATCTTTAGAAACAATGTGACCAAGGAAAGAAATTTGTTTCAACCAAAACTCACACTTGCTGAATTTCCCATACAATTTCTTTTCTTTTAAGGTTTGAAAGATAACCCTTAAATGTCTTTCATGCTCCTCTTTACTTTTAGAAAAAACCAAAATATCATCAATGAAAACCACCACAAACTTATCCAATAACTCATGGAAAATTCTATTCATTAAGTCCATGAATACAGCAGGTGCATTGGTTAGCCCAAAAGGCATTACTACAAATTCATAATGGCCATATCTCGTATGGAACGCGGTCTTCGGAATATCTGCCTCCTTTACCTTCAGCTGATGGTACCCCGATCTCAGGTCAATCTTTGAAAAAAACTGAGCTCCCTGGAGCTGATCAAACAAATCATCGATATGAGGCAAAGGATATTTGTTCTTAACAATGATGTTATTCATGGATCTATAATCAATGCAAAGTCTCATAGAACCATCTTTCTTTTTAACAAATAAAACAGTAGAACCCCATGGTGATGTGCTAGGTCTAATGAAACCTTTCTCTAATAAATCTTGCAATTGATCCTTTAACTCTAAAAGTTCAATTTGTGCCATTCGATAAGGGGGTTTTGAAATTGGCTTAGCATCAGGAACTAAGTCAACAGTAAACTCAACTTCCCGATCTGGTATTATTCCAGGCAACTCATCAGGAAAAACATAAGGATACTCATTTACCACTGACACATCATTAATCTGAACATTTCCTTTATTTTCAACGACGTGTGCAAGGTAACATTCATTTCCATCTTTTACAAGTTTCTCGGCCTCTTGATATGTTATCAAAAGTAAGGGTTCATTCTTGTAAACAAACTGAAAGTCTTTCTGAAAAGAAACTTCTTTAGCTCTACAGTCAATCTTAGCATGGTAAATAGAGAGCCAATCCATACCCAGGATAACATCAAACTCTACTAGAGGTAGAACAATAAGGTTTGCAAGTAGTTTCTTTCCGCAGATAAGGATAAGAAGATTCTTATAAATTCTTTTTGCCTCAACATTCCCCCCAGGTGTTTTTACCAAAAGTTCAGGAGTCATTTCTTGAGATGGTATTCCAATTTTACTAGAAAAGGTTTCAGAGATGAAATAATGTGTAGACCCCGAATCAAACAACACACTGGCATAATCTGAAAAAACAAAGTACCTGATACCACTTCATTTGATGGCCCGACATCTGCTAAAGTAGTTGCAAATGATTTCACCACCCCTTTCTGCTTGTAGTCTAACTGCTTCCCATCACTCAAGCTCTTTGTCGGACACTCGTTTGCATAGTGACCCATCTCATTGCACTTATAACATTTCACTAACTGTAAATCAAATTTGTTCTTACCTTCACCTTGATCCTTTTCAGTGCAATCACGAGCCTTATGTCCCATCTTACCACATCGGTAGCACTTTACAGAGTTCAGAAGACATTCCCCAGCATGCCTTTTGCCACATTTATCACAAACTAGAAACTTAGTTCTCTTACCATCAGACTTTTTTGAAGAATTCTTACCTTTCTACTGCCACCTCGGTCTCTTCTTCTGCTGGTTGTTATAGAACACTTAGTCATCGGCAAACTCCATTTCCACCTTCTCAGCACATCGAACAAGCTTTTAATAACTTTTAAACTCACGAGAAGCTAATGCCCTTCGATATTTTGGCTTTAATCCTGAGTAAAAACGATTGATTTTACTATCAAGGTCTCAGATAAAATTTGGAGCATACCTTGCCAATCGAGTGAACCTTTCTTCATAGGCAGCCACTGAGTCTTCCTCTTGCCTCAATTCCAAGAATTTCTTTTCCATCCTATGTCGAACAGCCTTAGGAAAATACTTCTCAAGAAACATACCTTTGAATTCATCCCAGTCAAGAGCATCAATCTCATCGGCGTCCCTGATATTTTTAACCATAGACCACCACTGATCTGCTTCACCCTCCAAACGGTAAATAGCAAGACTAACCTTTTGATTGTCTGAACACCCCATGACATAAAAAATCTTCTCCAGTGCTTTAATCCACCCTTCAGCTAGCATAGGGTCAGATGATCCTCTGAATGATGGTGGATGTTGCCTCATGAAATGTTCCACCACTGACATGTTCCTCTGCAGTTGATCTGGCTGATCTCGTGCATGGATACCACCACCATTTATCGCTTGAGTCAACTGCGCCATTACTGCAACAAACTGTTCAGTTCCAATTCCGACCATCTCGGGATGCTGATTCGGAAGGTTATTTCCTTCTGTATGCCTTCCTAGCACTGCTTCCCTGTTTCCTCTACGGAAAACCATTTTGAATAAACATGTCTTAGAGAAAGCAACATGGTAATCTTTAAATGCTATATCATTTCAAAAAAAAATATTTTTGGATAATCATTTAATAGAATTCTAACTCTTAAAGTTATCTAAACCGACCTTTGATACCAACTATAAGGCCCCAGCCTTAAACCTTACTTAATCTTGAGTTATTACAAGATTACACATTGAGGATCTTTTCGGGTTTAGAGTTTTAGAGAATTAGATCATAAAACTTGCATTACATTCCACATATAAACAAAGTGGTTACATAAAGATAGTATTATTCATTCCCATCAAAGGAAACATATTTAAAATAAAACATGGATTCATTCTTGACACTTCCTTGACACTATCATCATATCATGTACCTTTCCCTTAACCTGTGAAAACATTTCAAAAAAAACTTGGGATGAGCATAAAAAGCTCAGTATGGGTTATAAAAATATGGAAAGGAAACATGGGTACATATGTACATAAGGATGAGATCATACTTTACCCATAAAACATAAGCACTTTAACATACCTCATCAAATCATGAATAAATCATAGAAATCATAAGACATAAAGGTAACTTGAGGCATTCATAACATTCTTACGTAGGGAGTAACCCTCTTGGTTACATTTGGAATACCCATCACATTATATTCCCTAAATATCTTCGGAGAAACCTTAACGTTTCACTCCTTCGTGTTACCCAATGCATTGGAGAGCTATATCGGGCTCACCCGCCCTTAGTTTATGACGGAACCACCCATATTCATAATAATGCCCAAGAACCGTAACATAATCGTATCACATAAAACATGCATAAATGAAACATAAAATTTCCACATTTCAGTCAAAAGATATCAATACAACACAAAAACATTGTGAAAACCATTTTCAATACCAAAATAAAAGAAAAGTAAAACATGGTATTTATTTTTCTTTTAAAAAGAAGGTATGGCTTGTAGAGGAAGCCGAAACTCAAATAACGGTCACGACGGCGGAGAAGTCGTTGTCGCCGCATACGTACGACAAAAACATTCCCTTTTGTCGTTTAGTAAACGCTTCGTATAAAAAAGATTCCTTTTGAATAAACGGAAAAGTCAAAGGGGTTTATACACCGTATAAAAGAAAGTTGTGTATAAAATAAAATATGCCTCAATGAAAGGAGATTGAGACGAAGTCCCATACCTCGTATCCGACTTGACCCGACCGTTCTTTAATTTCCTGAATAATAAACTTGAGTTAATCTCTACTTGATTATGAACCTTTTTCAAGTTCATTATTCCTTTTATACCATGTTATGAACATCATGTAATCATTTAAGTTAATAATGTTCATTTTGTCAGTATTTGGTTCTTAAGTCAAAAATAGACTTCTTACACTTACATGTTGTTAATTTGGTCAAAGGTTCATTATATACAGAATGATATTAATGATTTGGATAACATATATATCATATATATTCATCATATACATGTATTTATAATATTACATCACATTTAGAGGTAAGAAATGAAATGCACCGTTCATGGAGATGGTAAGCCGTACGTACGCATGAACGCTACTTCCATTTCTATTTCGTATTTTCTGGAATGGAATCATAATGATATAAGAGTATATTATAATTCCAGTATAATAACATATATAATATCATTAACTTTATCCTTTACACATCCCACATATGGTATTAACGAATCAAATCACTTTCAGGGGGCGGTAGTCCGCACTTCCTAAAATGAAGATATCGTGTTTACCCATAATGGGAACCATAAAGGTATGCCCAAAATGAAAAAAACAGAAGCTTAAGGAAAACATAAACATATTATATATCATATATAAAAATAGTGACATCATAATGGCCACCTTTGAAGGTGTTAAATGAGTATTGAACAATCATCGTTTCGGGAGGTAGAATTTCGCCATCCACGGAAACCGTATGTTCTTTAACCATTTGATGTAGTTGTGTGAGAGTGTAGCTCAAATAAATCTTATAAAAACATCCTAGTATATTGAATATACTGGTGTTGTTACAAAGGAAGTAAATAAAAAGAGTTTAGGGGGTTGTAGAAACAAAATAAAACAAATGAACATGAGAGAATGAATTACTTTTAAAAGTGTAACTCCTTTTGATTTGAGCCTAAAGGCTTCCTTTGAAAGGATTATTCCCAAAGGGAATCCTCTAGGATGATGAGAGGGATGTGGAGAGAGTAAATGGGCAGGGTTTATCCGAGCCAAAGTCTTTGAGGAGTGTGTGAAATGAGGTAGAGGTGGGGGCCTTTTATAAGAGGAGAGGAGGGGCACTTTTGGAAAGTAAAGAAATATTACTTTATTTGAAAATGTGTTTCGGTTTTAAAAGGTCCTACATTGATATAATTCGTGGATAAGGTGATAAGGGTTCGAAATACACTCATCCAATTGGTTTTGGACATGTGTAGTTCATAGATTTTACATTATCTTTCCATTTTATTTAAATCGTCAAATAATGATGTCATCGCTGCATCATTATTATGTCATAAATAATTTAATTTATTTAATGTCTAAAAATCATAAAAAAATACTATGATGTAGGAAATCATTTTATCTTTCCAATTAATATTTATAATAAAAAATCTGATCTTTATGACCCCATGTAAAAATTGTTTTTGTAAAACATATTATGTTTGTGTCATTTTTTACTTTTACATTAAATAAAAAGTTATTTATGTCATTTCCCAACCAAAATGTCTCCATGGGGTCCCCAAGTTGACCCATGGATTGTATTGGTCGACCATGACACAAACAATAAGGTTGGGACATGTGTCTAGGTCATTTCATATTATTAAAGCATTATTTATACCTTAAACTACCCTAATTACCACTAATCGCGATTAAAAACTTAATAAGTTACTATTCACCAAAAAAAAATTTAATCCCATTGAAGCACATTTTACTTCTTAATGACAACCATGTATGTCGGATTTTCAAAATTCAATACACATTAGTGGTAAACTTTCATTTAACTGAAAAATCAGTTTGCTTGATTTCCACTTAGTGGTTTCACTATTCATCAAAAATTGAAGTTTTTCAGAAAATTACCAAAAATTCACCCTAAGATATATTTGATATTCCGAATTCAAAAATGAAGTCTATTTTAAAAAATTCAAATCATATAAGTCACATTAATTAATTTAATAATTAATTCCCGCTGTCAGAGCAAAAAGCGTGTTTTTACAAAACAATAAGTATCAAAAGATTGACACCAGTTTAAGTCTAATTTCAAAGTGAAATTGATTCCAATGACCACCATTGGATAAAATGGTAAAAATATATTCTAATTTCACTTCAAAACCAATTCAAAACATAATCTAATCATATAAATAAATTAGATTAAAAAGCAGTTTTGATGTAAAATGCAGTATTTTTCACTATTCATTAAAAAATGAACATTGTCAGAAAAATACCAAAAATTCACACAAGGTAAATTTTGATGTCCCAATCATAAAGAATAAGTTTATTTTGACAAACATAGTTTATAAAATTGTCAAAATATAGATTCAAAAATGGTTTGCCATCAAAAGGCAGTAAAACAATCTTTTAAGAATATTAGTGTATTCCATGCATAAGATTGTTTTTATTTTCATTTTAAGCCTCTATAACACTATCCTAATCATTAATAGACATAGATAAAAATATCTATTATTCATTACTTACTTGGGATGTTACAATTACATTGCCTGTAGGCTTGGAGACATTACAGGACCTGTAAGTCTAGGAAATCATACAGACTTTGACTAATTGGAACCACCCCTCCCTAGAATCTACATTGTGATCAACTCTCCACCTTTTCATGGATATTAGGCTAGAATGTCTATGTACAGAGGTTCATAGGAGCGGTAACAATGGTAAATTCCATACCCTCTCAATCTTCCAAATCTGTTTGGCCCTACTATGGTGAATGCACCCTGCTCTTGAATCCTCTTCTGGAGCAAGGGATAAAATATTTAAAATATGTTCCTTTTAGTGGATAAGGTGTGGATAGACCTTATATTCCATAAAATACATTACTTATAAATTTTTAGGCACTTGTTTTGAGATTGACTTCCCATTATTGAACAATTTCGGGTATTTAAAAAAATGTCACTCCTTCCCACTTATAAAAGTACATCCCCTATCCCCTCCTATCTACACTTAAAAATCCTTTTATTCTACCAATACCCACCCTAATACCTTACTTAATTCCTTTACCATGAACTATAGATATTTTTTTTGATTAGGACACCCTTCTAAGAAGGCTTTTGGTGAAAACCTAAAGAGGTTATACAAAGAAGAGGTGTCGTTCTTAACCAAGAATTTTTGTTTTATTTATTCATAAAATCTTTAAAGTGTTATTGAATTATGATTAAAAAACAACAAAATTATATTTCATATAATTACATGTTATTATGTTAATTTTATAACATATATAAATATCCTATTCTATCAAATGGGAAGCGAAACAATCGATTGTGTGTACTAAGGAGTACCTTCTCACGAACTAATGTAATTAATTTTCCATCACCACCTCTAAAAGCTGGATATAATGAAATATTTAATGTATATATATATATATGATATTTATGAAATAATTTTATTTATATAATTATAATATAAAATCAACCTTCTTTCTATATAATCGGTTGGAAAATGGTAACATTGCTCGTGCGTATGTGTAGACTACCACCTCCAAGAAGCAATGTGATAAGTTTTTCAATTTATTTTCACATGGAAGGTAATAAGGGTGGATTTGATAAATATATATGAGGTATATAATATAATAATTGTGTTTTATATGTGAATTATAATTTACCTTTCTTTCGTTCCATCTGTTGAAAATTGAAAAAAACATTCATGCGTACGTACGACCTACCATCTCCATGAACAATGTAATTTATTTTCCCATTTCTAAGATTTATATATTACTCTAAATAAATATATAATGAATATATATGATATATATATCATTATTATCATTTTATAGATTATTTAATAATGATTAAAGTAAAATTACACAAAACTACCTCACCAAAACATACATGTAAAATGAAATAGCTATCACCCAGGATAATGTTTTTGATAAAGAATTATTAATAAATTGGTGATAAAATGGTTATAAGTATTAATATATGTACAATATATATGATTATTACTATGGAATATATTTATAATAAATCTATACTTATTATATAGGAGGTTGTAACACACTAAAAGGAAGTTGGGCCTGAGGTAAAGTATTTCTTCTCAATTTACCTTAATTGGGGCATATTTTATTGTTACGCACCAATTTATTTTATATGGTTTATATAAAATCATTTTAAGAATTATATTGTAAATCATTTATAAATCATGGTATTTTATATTTCTATTCAAATTATTCATCTAATGGGATTTGACTTGAAAGGTTCCAAGTGGAAAGTGTTGCATAACTCAATTTTCTTTCATTAGGTTATATCACTCCTTCATTGATTATATTACATCTAGATTATGTGTGAAAAGTATTTATTTATTTATTTTGTACTTAAACTTGTTTTTTGAGGATTTAATTTTTTTACACATGTCTCACTTCAAATTTATGGTCATTCTAAGGGTTCTTTATTTCAAATTGTTTTCTTTAGGACATATGCTATGTTATACACCTATATTATTTTATGAGGTGTATATAATTCCCTATTGATATGTTATATCATGAATATATTTACATTAATAGTATTTAATGTCTCATTTGAATTTTTTTTTTCATGGGGTTATGATTTGAAAGGTACCAAAGTGGTAAGGATTTATTTCACAATCATATCATTATTTGAGATTATTTATGTTTAAGTATCCACTGGGGGAATTATATGATATTTATATCTTAAACCCAATATATTTTATATTTTCTATAGTTTTTTTAATTTCAGTTTTTCCTTTCATTTTACTCTTTTACATACTGAAAATATTTAAAATTATTTAAAAAAACACAGTTTATTTTTTATTTAGTCGAGAATATTTTTCTTCCATGTATATGTTTTATAAAATAAAATTCAATAGTTATTATAATATTACTATACGATTTTTTAGTCATTTTTAAACATGATATAACTTTTAAAAAATCTTTTATAAGTAATATTTTTTCTTTATTTTCTGAATGATGTACTTATTGAATTCTAACTGAAAATGTAGAAGGAATATTTGTTTTAATGTACCAAACATGAAGAAATTTCCCATATTTATGAATTATCAGTACTTTAAAACTTACTTTAAAATTTTACTTGGTTGATTTCAAATAAATTTTTTCCTATTATTTTATAAATTTTTAGTTTTTAAAAGTGATTTTCAAATTATAAACAATAATTTCTCAATAACATATTAATGATATTTTTATGGTGTTCCCATTCATAAATGATGAAAAACTTTTATTTTATTTATGCAGTACTAGGAAAATGTTCTAATGATACTATCCTTATTATTTTTATATAGGGTTTATGATTAGTTTAGTTAGGGGAAATATGAAAATTTCATATGCCATTTTTTCAATATAAATGTTTATATTTATTATTTATTGAGTTTTTTCTCCCCTTCAATATGATGAATTCATTAGACTTATTAAGTGATGTGTGAGGCCTTCTATATCCCCTTGATGGATTGGTAAGTCTCATGAGACAAACTAGTCTGGGTATTTGGATGAGGCATTACCTGTTTATGTATGATGACTTGGAATATGGCCTTGATGGAATGTTTTTGATGTTCTATATTATACATTCCATCATTATGATATTAGTTGTTAATTACCATGTGATTATTTGAATAGTTATGATATCTATAGATAAGTTTCAAGATCATATGAATAGTTATATATAATTATTTGATCATTACTCATTCCTTCCATATTATTATTTATATTTAAGCTATTGATTTAGAGGAATGTGTTTTTAGATATTTATCCTTACATATTGATTACGCCATATTTATTCATGATAGATTCTATTGTATACATACCCTTACTGAGAATTTATGCTCACCCCTTTCTTATGTTTCCTTTTCCTAGGATGCTAGGAAATGTTTTATGATTGATATACATAGATATGCTCATGGTAATAATGGATTTCTCAAATAAAATACTATGTAGTATTATATGTTTTTAAATGTAATGTGAAATTCAAGTATGTACATAGTTTTCCAAGACTGTTAAACTATTAAGTCCTTTGGGATGTGATCACTTGCATCTAGTACTAGTTTAATAAAGTAACCATCAAATCTGGGATACTAGGGTCAGGGTTTGTAAAAATTCTACACTTGGATCATGCAACGTAATAATGGTACGATAAGATCTATTCCACCAGATCATCAAAAAAATATGAATTAAAAGTTGAGGTAATTCTATATCAGCACATAAATTAATTATAAATTACATGTAAAGATCCTCCTATTTTGTTTCCATTATTTTAATCCAGTTGATTAATCTATGGTTTTCATTGAACATTAAATTTTAATCCTGCACCTAAAAAATTACACATAAATTAAGACAAAAAGCAGAGTTGGTCATTCCATCACAAGACACTTCTACTTTTACCAGAACCTAAAAGTGGTATAAGAGTGGTAACATGTTTAATTTATAATTATTTATTATTCATTGATTGGTTTCATGTGAATTATTTTTATTATATATATATATAAATTCATTTTAATATCCAAAATCATTGTATATTCTCTTTCTTTATTCTCTCTAGCATAACGTGTAAACACTTAAGATTAAAAAATAAAGAAACATTCAAAAACACCATATATAGGTGAAAAAGGATCTGACTGGACAAAACGAGAGTACACGACATGAATTTTCTACATACATGTAGTGTACTTTTGTTTTTTCATCTGTATCTCAGGATAAAATTAGGTAGATCCAATGAAATCAGATATAAGACTTGAAAAATTGGATTGCGTAGATTCAGACAGACTGGAACATGCCTTGAATAACTAAATACCATAATACTACTATACAAGATGTGTAGTACTGAGTTTCTTACAACCACAAACATCGTGTGTCCTAGTGATCCATGTATTTTATACATAATGTAGGTACTGACCATCCATGCAATTTTGAGGTCACACACCATATATCTTGAGTATACACCATTTACCTCAAACATGTCCACAAGAAAAAATATGGATAGTCCCTAGGAATGTGCTACTGACATGGGTAGAAGACAGTACGCATGATGTAAAATATTACATGCCGCATAGTCGGATGTAGGTAGTTTTTCCATTTTTATGAAGAAAAATTAAATATATAATCAAACCTATTCCCATGTGTTCCATGTGATGAGACTGAAAATTATATATTAAATCTAATTCCATGTTAAAATTTTGGATTAGAAAAATAAGTTTCCACCATGTACCTTGTTCACTTAATTAATTTTAAATGATTTTTTAAAATTATATATGATGGCGAGTTAAGGATACTTGGATAGAATTAACAAAAATTTAAATTTATTAGATTAATTCATGGTGAATTATCATAATTATATAATGAATTGAAGTAATTGATAATTATATAACAAATGTATGCTCGTTTCTTGATGCGTAGATGATCATGAGATTAGACCAACCATTTTTTTGATCGGTTCTTTTTAGTTTATTAATATTAAATTAAAATTTAGGGCCTATGAGTCATCCCCCTCATTATTATGTAAGGTTCTGTATGAACATTATTTACTTTATATAAACCCCTGTTATCCAATTCAGTGGATCCCGTCACCTTAATGTGAGTAAAAGCTTATGTGAGGATAGAGCTCACAAGCTGGTGGAGGTGGTCCAAGTACAAGAGTTGAGGTGAATCCAATCAAGGTGATCCATAGGATCCAAAGGTGGAATGCTGCAATATGAACCAAGCTATGGTTCAAGGTGTTTTCTCTTAGAATCTAGGTTTGTTTATCATCTTCTATATAAATAACCATTATAAAACATCATGATCATGCCATTTATATTTTGTTTATATTAGTTCCATGGTTAATTAATTATGTATGTTGATTCTGCATGATCATTAAATATGTGAATTAACAAGCATAAAATATGGAATAAAATATAACTAGATTATACATAATTGTTTTATCAGGCATGTTTAATCACTTAAGTGAAATCCAATTAATATTAAAAGGCATGTGAAAAGATAAAATATGAATTACACATAAGGATACAAATTTATCAAATAAAATATTAAGTTGGTATATCCTTCTACTATGTAAGTTAAAAATGAACTGATAGTTCAAAGTGATTGACTAACCCCATTTGGGGTGCTTTAAATTATCATGGAACTTCTAGATTGATGTTTTGGGTTGACTTAACTTGGTTCACATAGAGGTTTGACTACCCAATCAGGACTTGGTGTAACTAAAAGGCAAGTGTCGAGGAAATATTTTAAAAAGGATTTCAGTATTAGAGAGTCCACTCAAAGGATCAATGAACTACAAGTTAATGTAGTTGGAAATTTATGCCTACCTAAAACCCTTAAAATAGCTGATAGGACCAAGTCTGGATTAAAAAGGGGAATCTAGATCCTTTACACAATAATACATAAGAGACAAGATAATATAAAAATATTGGTGAGGGGTATCAGGTTTTTAAAAATAGTGAGAGACTAATGGAATTTAATTAAAATTTAAATTTAGTAATTTGTTTTTGTAATCAAAACAAGTACTAATTATATAATATTAATTTTTATAAATGTAAAATCAATTGAATTCTATAATTTAACTATTATCCATACTTGAAAAGGATAACCGTCACATCAGTGTGAATTTCTAGGAATGGTATAGGTGCTTGCATGTTATACTATGTCAAAAAATGGAAATTATACATGATGGAAACTATACTTCCTAAGTTCATTTCCAAAAAGGATAATAAGTATTAAGTATATCTCTATTTTAGGTATGTGGAAAATATAATGGATGTCTAATATTTCATGCTATCCTCTATTTCTATTGATATCCTAAATAAATATAAGGATGCATATGTGTATATCATTTTTTATCACCTACATGATATCTTTCAAGAAAAGGTGAGATCATAGAGGTATGAGTTCTCCAATGCACTATTCACATGCAAGCTTGGAGAGTCAGAACTTGTTGGGGAAAATGTAGTCAAGAGGATTGGATACATTGAGTTCTTGGAAATCTTAGGGTTTAAGAACCTCATTGAGCTATGAACAGATCAAATTCTATCCTCATTACCCAAATACTTATGCAGTTTTATTATAAATTATAATATGATAAATAATAAAAAACACTATCAGAAATTATTACACTTATTCTCTATATTGATAAAGACATGATTAATGAAAAACCCACTATACTTATGGTAAATAAAAAGATGAAGAACAAGAAAAAGGGGCCAAATACTCACTCCAAGTATTAGGATTTGGAGAACCAACCTTCTAAGAAGAATAAAATCTAGAGGCAAAGAAAGGAATAGGATTTTGTATGTTTCTCATGTAGAAAGTAGGGCCATTGGAAGAGAAATTTCAAAAATAGAAGAAGTAAGTAGAAGCTTCCTGTTAATTAATTATTGAGTGTAATATTTATATATCTATAAGTTGGGTATTAGATACTGCCTTTAGTTATCACATCTGTATCCAAATACATAAACCAAGTAGATTTTAAAATATTACCAGAGATGAGGTAGATCTACAGGATGCCAATAGAGAGAGGATATCTACTCTAGCTATTGGATAATACCATACCACATTGATCATATGATTGATTTTGGTTTTAAATAATTTTTATTATGTTTATAGTGTTACCAAGTACATCATTTCAATTTCTTGTTTAGATATTGATGGATTTAATTTTAGTTTTCAAATAAGAGCTGATACTTTTATAAAGATATCATATATTAGGGTATGGAATAGTAGAATAACGATCCTTATGTATTGAATTATGAAAAATAAATATAGTAAATTAATAATGAAACAAATACATATGACTCATATAACACCCAATTATGGAATCACCATCTTGGTGACACAAATGAGAAGCATTTGAAAAATCTCTATCAAGATGGTTACTTAGACTCTTTTGAGCTTAAGAATATTGAGATATGTCATTATTATTTATAAGGTAATATTACCATACCAACATTTGGTGGTCAAGGTGAAAGGAATATAGTGATTCTATATTTTGTACACACTGATGTGTGTAGACCCTTTCAAGTAGAGGCTAGAGGTGGATTATCATACTTTTTTACTTTTACCAATGACTTGAGAATGTATGGTTATATATATTTGATGAGGTATAAGTATGAATCCTATAATAAATTCAAAGGGTTTAGGAATTAGGTTGATAATTATCTTGGTAAGAATATAATGAAACTTCAATAGGATCAAGGTGGTGAATATCTTAAACAAGACTTTATCAACTTTCTACGGGAGTATGAGATTTTATCTCAACTCACTCCACTCTATACACCATAGTGGGATGTTTTTAGTAAAAAGAATTATCATAACTTGTTGGAAATGGAAAGGTCAATAATGATCCACACAATCCTTCATTTTTCTTTTTGAGGATATACATTAAAAATGACATTATACTTACTAAATTGAGTACCGACTAAAGAAGAAAATGGAACTCCCTTCGAGTTATGAAGTGAAAGAAACTCATTTTGTCACATGTTTGTGTATAGGGATGAAAGGTGTTTATTAAGTCAAGTTCAATAAAAAAAACTAGCACCCTGAGGCATGATGTGTATCTTTATAGGGTTTTCTAAGGAAACAAGGGGATACTATCTATTAAACCCTTTAGATAAGAATGCGACTGTCACAAGACAATCCATTTTTCTTTAGAGGGAGAAATTCATCAAGGAGGATAGTGGGAGAAAGATTGAATTTGATTAATTTGATTATAAATATACACAAGAGTTAGTAAAAGAACTGATTCTATAGGTCCCTATAGAATAAGTTGTTCCTAAAACAAAAGTACTATGTTGGAGTTCTAGAGAGGAAAGAGAACCAGAGAGATATGGTTTTCTAGTCATCAATGATGGTGACTAATTATTGGTTACTATAATGATCCTATCTTCTATAAATATCTAGTAGATAGATCAAAATTTTCAAGGTGGAAAGAAGACATAAATTCTGATAAAGAATCAATGTATCAAAACCATGTTTGGGTTCTGATCGATCTTCCAGTTGATGTAAATCCTATTGGGTGTAAATGAGTATTCAAGAGAAATATTGATATGAAAGGTAAATTAAATGCCTATAAACTATCACTAATGTATAAATGATGTAAATAATATCAAGAAATTGAATATGAAGATACCTTTTTCTAGTTTCTATGTTTAAATCCATTATATATTTTTTATTCATAACATCTTTCCATGACTATGAGATTTGGAAAAAGGATTTAAAAACTATATTCCTTAATGGGAAAATTCAAGAGGATGTATATATGACACAAATAGAAGGGTTTGTCAATCCATGAAATACTAAATAGGTATACAAGTTGTAGAGATTAATTTATGGATTAAAGAAATCAACTATATCATAGAACATTTGATTAGATGAAGCTATAAAATAATTTAGTTTCACTGAGAACAAATGTGACCCATGTGTTTAAAATTATTTTAGTTGGACTACAGTTTTTTTCATAGTAGTATATGTTGATGAAATATTACTAATTGTAAATGGTATTCCATCCTTATAAGATGTTATAATGTGGTTGTGAAAGTGATTCTATATTAAGGATTTAGGTGAAAAAAACTACATTCTAGGGATCAAGATCATATGTGATAGATTAAATAGGCTTATTGGACTAACTCAAGGTACACAGATTGACCAAATACTGAAGAGGTTCACTATATAACGATCTAAAAGAGGAATAGTTTCCATGTCACATGGAATACATATTTCTAATAAAACGTTTCCTCAGACACAAGAGGAAAGAGGGAGAATGAGAAATATCCCATATGATTCTGCAATAGGATCTATCATGCATTCCATATTATGTATGAGGTTTTCTTCTACCTATGATTTGAGCATGTTAGGTAGATATTAATAAGATATAGGTGAATAACATTATACCACTGTTAATACCATCCTTAAGTATTTTAGGTGAACTAAGGATATGTTTCTAATGTATAGAGGATATGAAGAGCTTGTTATTAAGGTTTATATATATTCTAGATTACAAAAAGATAAAAATTATATGAATTTTTAGTTTGGATATATATTTTTTCTCAATAGAGGATATGTGATCTTGAAGAGTTCAAAGAATCCAGTTTTCACTGATTCTATATTAGAGTTTGAGTATATTTTATCTTTTTATGAATCTAATAAATTAATTATGTTTCACAATTTGTTTAAGATATTTTTGGGGTGCTTAGAAGTAAATAACCTATCACATTTTACTTTGATAACACTACATTGGTGGATCTCTCTAAAGATCCAAGGTCACAGAAAAGTGTAAAGAACATAATTTGGAAGTTTCATCTCTTGAGGGATTTTTCTTAATGGGGTGAAGTTGTAGTGAGTAGAGTATCAATGGAAGAAAATGTGGAAAACCCCTTTACCATGAATTTATCTCAGCAGAGTCATGAGTATCATGTGAGAGTTAGTGGATTGAAAGGTGTTGTAAGCTGTCTTTAGATAAAGTGGGATTCTGTTGGATTTGGTTCTATAAAACTAACTTTCATAGTACTTTATTAAATGATTCCCTTATTAATGAAGTTTATTATCACATCATTATTTCTACTTTGGATGAAATTTTTATGTGATAATTTCTTAAGAATATGTTTCACATTGAAAGGTCGCTACCGTTTCTTGTTACGATGAGAACATTGATGCTCCATGATAGTATTCTTGAACATAGTTCTATGGATTTATGATACAGTCTGACAGGACATAGATGATATAGGATATCAAGTAAGAGCCTCATAAGATATCGAGACACATTATTATGGTATTAATCCTTAGTAATATCTATGATATGTGGTTATAAGAATAGAATCGTTTATAGGAAATCCACATTTCCATGTGTCTTTTGATATTCCTATTTTTGGATGCATGTATTGATCCTTAGAATTTAAGATTATCATTAATAGATATCATGATTTTTGTTCTTTGATGTATTTATAAAACCCATGATAATATTTGCTCATATAAAGGTAGGATATATTGGTTACATCATGAGTGATATTTCAATAATGGATAATGTGAGAAAAGATTTGTCCCTTATATACCTTGAAGGAAGTTGATATCTCAAGAGCTTTATTGGGAAATGGAAATACCTACATAAATCCATGGACATGATGTTCAGTAGTAGAGTTCATTTTTGGAATTTCAAATAAAGAGACATAAATCATATAGGTTGATGGCACCAACATGAAATCTGTTTGATTTGAGATATCTTGATAAAAGGATTATATTACATGGTAAGCATTCTTATGATATTGGATGTTGTTTTGGTATTAGCTTCATTATATAAGAGTGTCTTGGTGTATTTCTAGATGATAACCTTGGAATTTGGATGGTTATTTCTAATTCCACTGATAAAGTGGCCTAGAGGTTCACACACTAAGTGTATCCATAATCTCAGTTAAATTCTGGTTTTAAATTTAACAATTTTGAATAAATAATATTTATTAGGGTTTTATTGATCTGCATAATTTACTCAAAAGTTATTTAAAATAATTATTGAGTTAAATACAGATAAAAAATATTATTTTTTCAAGTGTAAATAATATAATATTTATTATATTTATCATAGAACAATGAAATGAAACTTATTTATTAAATAGTCATTATTCATGTATCTATAAATTTTGATGTGGGAAAGCTGACCAAGCTCAATGGTTTGGTTGAAAATGGTATAGATGATATTTATTTATGTTATTAAAGTATTTCACATTTCAAATAATTAATAATAATAATATTATTAATGTAAATGTAGATAATTAAGAATATTAAAGTTAGTGGAGGGATTGTGTGGGATTTTCCAAACCCAAACCCGCCAGAATAAATATCTAATTATATAAATTTTCAAAACCCAATTTTGGCTTGGAAAATAGATATAGTGATATCTAGAGATTTACAAAAAAGATATCTCTTCCTCCCCTCTCAATCCTTTGAGAGAGAACCAATAGTTCTCACCCATTCGAGAAGGTTATTTCTATAATCAATCCTGAAAAATTAAAGTGATTAAGATCATCTATGATAGCGCTCAGAGATTATATGATGTTGTTTAGAGATTATAGTGCATGGGAAAATGATAGTTATAGAGATTTTCCCTTTGGATCCTATGACACAAAGATAATGTGATGAGATGTATTCTAGAAGATCATTAATTAAAGATTAATTACAAGTTGTGGTAATTCTATATTTGATCATAAATTAATTATAAATTGCATGTGAATATTCTCCTCTAAAGGTTACAAAATTTTAATCTAGTCAAGTCATCTATGATTTTTGTTGGATGTGAGGTTTTAATCATGTTCAAAAATGATTACACATAAATTAAGACTAAAAGGTGGGATGGTTATACCATCACAGGGCACCTCTTCGGTACAAGAAACCTACAAAATACATGGCGTGTAATGGTAAATTACTCACCAAGTACTCATGTTCAAATCACACAAGGAGTTAGTCAGGGTGTAAGTGATATTGTGATACTTTCAAGATACTGGAGCTCGACTAAAAAAATACTCAATTTTTTTCAAGTCAAGCATAAGATTATGCGACCTGAGTACCTCTCAAAGTTGAGCTCAAGTTTTGAAATAATATTTTTGAGCAGCTCACACGCTTATTTGAGTAATAAAACCATTAATATATATATATATATAAATAAATAAATAACTAAATAAATATATATATTATTAAAAATAATTAAGTATCATATATATTTGTATATATACAATACTACAAAATAGGCCTTTAACAATGCTGACCTTTATCAATGTTGGAAAAAACATAGATTAATGTTCTTTTATCAGCGATAAAACAAGTGATAATAAAGGGTACCCTTTATGAGTGCTAAAACAAGTTCTAATAAAGGGTAACCTTTATCAATGATTTTCTGTAGCACTAATAAAGGTCAGGAATAAAATAAAATAATTAAATGAATAAAAAATAAATTGAGTTTATTAGAAAATTATCAGATAATTTATTAATTAAATAATTATTGATAAAAATGAATAAATTGATTATAGTAAATATAAATTATAAATAATAATAAATAGTATATATTAAATATATAGATATATGTAAAATGAAAATCAATCAAAAAACAATTAAAAATAAGTAAATTAAGAAAAATAATAAACATTTTATCAATTAAATAATTATTGATAATATTAATTAATTATATATATTAAATATATAGATATATATTAATGTATATAAATATGATTTATATGATACAAAATATTTATAATTTACATTAAATAGTAATATATTTAGTGAATAATGGTTTATAATTTAAAATTAATATGAATTAAAAATACTAACTAATTACATCGAGCAAAGGAGATAATTGAATCTCATTTGATTTTTTAATTTAACATATATAAAATGTATGTTATATTGATTTCATATACATATATGTAATTAATTAATTTTTTTATACAACACACACACAAATATTTACAAAATTAATGAACTCTTATATGGAAACACATACAACTAATATTTATTTAATTTATTCAAATGTTAGTATTTATTTAATAATTTTATTATAGCATGATACATTTAATATATCATTTATTTAATCGATAAATTTTATTTATTTATTTTCAATTTAATTACAGTTAGTTATTAATTCATTTTTAATATTTTTTTATTTATTGGGAATTTAATCAATTTTGATTATTTATTTATATACATTTATTTTATATGTTTTAATATTTTCAATATGTATTCATATTTATTTCAGTATATAAAAATATTTTTTTAGTAATTGATATTTAATTAATAAAACATAACCATTTTTCAAAATTGTTATATGAAGTTGGTCCAGCCAGAAGCCAAGGCTTCTGATTATTTATTAAAAATAAAAAGAAAATCAACAAACAGGAATGAGAGAGATGAGGTTAATAAATGAGAAAAACCATCACCCAAATGGAAAATATACATATCAAAAGCATAAATGTCATCACGATGTCCATAGCTGAAGGCTGCACTATCATTAGCCTACTCCGAGACAGATTACGAATTCTTTTGACTAAAGAGCGCAAAATACATCTCTTTGAGTATTTTCTGCTCTAGTGTAAATTGATCCTTGGTAGAACGGATGGTGGATTATCCTATGATACACCATCATCACAACCATTCCCTCTACCATGAACTTTGGGATGCCTCCCACATCTCCATGTTTTTGAAAGACAAGCTCCTTCTTACTCTAGGTTGTCCTCTTATGATCTAGAATCAAGAGTAACACAATTACCCTCTACAAGAGGAGAATATTTGGAAAGTGACTGGTCCTCTAACATGATATCAAAAGGTGAAATTTTCCCATATGATTTCTTCTATGTAGGAACTATCTGGAATCCCTCAACATTCAAAAGATACTTCTTTTCAGGCTTCACATGAGAAGCAACAACTGTCATTTGCTTGACTTTACGATGACTTGAGGGAATCTTCTACTCAGTCATGAACTATTGACCATTCACCCTTTGAATTTCATCTTCATTCACCTGCCCCACTTCTTGAACCTATACTTTGAAATAAACACCATCTTTATCAACATTTTTCTTATATTTAAAGATATCATCCCAAGTTTTCTCATTATGCTAGCTCTGAGTCCCAACAGAGGATTCTAAAACTATCATTACAAGTTAATATCTTACTTGCCCACAAGATTGAGTGTTTATGCCAATTCCATTATAAGGAGAAACATTTCCATTAGTGTGAAGAGGGACAGGATATCCACAACCAGTGTTAAAAGTTTCCAGATCCATCTGTTAGGGGATTCATAACCCCACTTATTCCAAATAGTCCAACCGATTTACCCATATTATTATTTTTAAAACATGTGTTTTCCTCATGACCTATACTAGAGAAATATTAACTCAAAAAATGACTTCTACAGTTTTAATCCTCATGAACAATCCTATTACAAATAGAATATAAATAGGGAATATTATCATACTCAATGTGTAGATTGAATTCATCCTCATATGTTGAAAGATAAACTTTATCGACATGAGTAGAGAATATACTGACTTCAACCATGAAGAAAGAGAAATGGAAATACCTTTACATTTAAATTTCCTTGTCCATCATTATAGGAATTCCAATCACTAATGAAATGTTGTATAAAATTATGGGATGCCAGAAAATCCAGTTCAAGCTATGGACCTTGACCCACAATTGGACACAAGAGTTGAAAAATTATAATAGGTTGAAACTCTGATCCCATTCTCGAAAGTGAATAACACCCAGTTTGAGTGAAATAAAACCTATACCCCATGCTCTTGTATTCAGGTTATACTAAGAGAACAATATATTAAAAAATCCACATCTTAAAGAGATGCACTTACAATCGGTAAAACCATAGATGCATGGCATGATTTCAACCATTTATTAATTTTTCAAAGGTTTTGAACCTTTAAAAAAATAAATCATGTGATTATGGAAAACTTACCAATTTTGAATTGCTCTAAGACAACATCCATATTTTTTTTGACATAGGTGGTGCTGCTTCTTCGGTGTAGACCTCTAGTGGTGGAACCCTTGAAAATTGAGAAACAATAAGATAATTCATCCCTCACAGCCTTTGATGCAGCAGATGGAACAACCTTCTTCAGTGAAAACAATGGATCTAACCCAACATCATGATCCCACACCCTATCACAAATATCCTCCACAGTCACCTTCGATGAATGGGTATCGACATGGACTACAAACACATATCTTTTCAAATCAATTCTCCTTGGATCAATATCAGATTCTAGAGTTGAAGATGATAATAGATCTGGAAGCACTAAACAAGCCGCTGCTGGATCATCTCCATCCTCCCTGTCCCTCGAATGCTGATTTAGAATTTTCCCAGCACCTCTGGCTAATACCTTATAAGATTCAAACCAACCTTGGACAAGGAGATATTCCTCCATTAAATCTGTAGAACCTCCAGCCAATTCCTTATAGTGTACTCATTTTTAATTATTCAATTTCACTCATTTTTAATAAGGAATATAAATATTATCTTTTACCACCCCATAATAGTTGTGTCATATACTCAACCCCATAATCTAATATAGACTTATTTACCACATAACGAAACTCATTCTTAATACTTATTTTTAAATTTGAAACCCCTTTAGATAATTATATATATATATATGACTAAAACATAATAAAAAAGATCTTAGTATAATTATAAATGGGTAAAATTAAATAATTATCACAATTCATTGATTTATACTTTGAGGGTCCATATATATCATAGTGAATAAATTCCATGGGTTGTTTCATTTAAATCTCTAATTTTATTTAATTATTAACAATATACCCATTCTAATTAGTAAAAAATATCTATAAATTTTATCTTTTCATCATAAAAACATCTCAAACCACCCTTTTTAAGTTAGTATTTAATTGTATCATTATCTAATATGATCAATTTTTCACTACTAAAAATCAATTTTCTCTTTTAAACACAATTAGCATAAAATTTTACCAACCCCAAATTAGAATATAGTTCAAATAGTTTTATAAACCTTTGTAAAAATATAGTAGTATTTGAAATGATAACCCACTCATTAATAATTCTCAAAAATCACTTCATTTCCATCATTACATATATAATAAACACTATGCATTTTTTACTTTAATCCATCTAAAATCAAACCATTCTTTAACATTGCCTTTTAATTCCAACATCTTTTAAATGGAAACAAATTATCTTAAGAGATCCACCATTTCTAAAATAATATGTACCCTTTTAACTTGTTTAAAATTTTTAAATACATCAATTTACCAATCATGTGTGATGAAAAACCAATATCTAATATTAAAGGATGTTTATTTTTTAAATCCTTTAATGTTACATTAATAATAAATTTGTCTTAATTAATATTATTTATCCCATTATGAATAAAATTTTATACTATGTTCCCAAAATCACTAAAAAAATCATAATGGACTTGAAAATGAATTATTTTATAAATCCTACTCTTCTTCTGATTGAAAATAATTCTTATTTTCAACCTATTTAGACATAATTCTTGAATCATTTTATCAACTAAGAATTTTGAGATGTTTAAAACCTATATTTTTATTAGGTATATTATTTTCATAAAATATTTTTCCATTTAGTATCTATTATTAATTGAAATTGAACTTATAATTTTGAGATATTTTAAAATATTTTATATACACTTAATATTAAATGTAATAATTTCTTATGTTATTACATCACTTGTTCGAAAAAATATAATGGAGGTTATCAAATTTTATATATGTTGGAATAATTATTAGAAATTATTTTTAGGTATTAATCATTTTAGGTCCACATATATTGGTTCCACGCTTTTGAATCTCTGATTACCATCCATGTATATGAAATAACTCTTTACTTTTTAAAAATGTTTTATCAATATATTTTTATATCTTTCAATTGATGGAACATGAGTTTGTTATTCTTGTTTATCATATTTGGGTTTCTTATTACTTCTTAATTGCCTATATTATATTTTCATTTGTTTATGAGATTTAATAAATACTTGATGGATCATTTTAATATAGGTAGGAATAATATCAGTTAGAGTATTGAAAGTTTTAAAAGTGGGATTTTTCTTATAAATATATAATTCATTGAGGCCCTAAGGATTTATATATAATAACATGTCCCCACTGAGACCCCTTGAATCATATAAAAGAATGTATATTCCTCACAAATATAACCTTAAATAGGTCATGAGTTAGTAACTAGTTCTAATGGTTGAATTCTCGCAAATGGGAGGCATTACCCCTTTTATAGAACACAATGGAGTACAACTTCCATCCTCATCAGCTTCATCTCCAAAATAATTATTATTAAAATTTATTTATTGAGACTCATCCCCCATATATTTTATATTACTTATAATATTCTAAGAAGTGGAAATCCAATGGATGACTACTTCTTAGAATATATCATGCAACATAGGTTCTTGTCCACAAGATATTGAGGTTGAGTGTCAAAGCATAAAATTCAATAATAGTGTTTGGGAGATGAAGCTAATTAAGTTGATAGTTATCTATAACTCTCACCTTTAGATTAATTCATAGGATAACATATACCACAATAGAGTTATTATTTTCTTAAATTCAATTACCCATGTCCTTAAAATCGTACTAAAATTATTTGAAACAATCAAATGTGGGGTTTCCCTTATTATAATTATCTATAACTTTCACCTCTGATAATGAATATCTTATATGTATTTATTTATTTATTATATAAAATTAATATTTAATGAATCCAATATTATGGATATGAATCAAAAAATGGATTCACACTAATTATTCTACAAAAGAGTATAAAGATAGAGTAAAAGTGTTCATCCAGTTTGCAATAGAGTATGCTTATAAAACTTCTCAAATCCTATGTTTGTGTTTATATTTTTTTATTCAAGAAAAATTAGTCCAGAATATTTGGAAGAACATTTTATTTTTCATGGAATACACCAAATTTATAAATTTTGGACTAAACATGGGGAAAAACTAAACTTTCACACCAATTGGGATGATAATATGGTTTATGGATCATTTGATATGAATACAAGTGTAAATGATGATGGAGATCGCCTGGAAGAAATGAAAATGGAAATTGAATATGACCATTGTGATTTGAAAAGTTGTTTTAGAATTTAAACAGCTATACTAAGAGAGCATTTTATACTGGTCGTACTAAATAAATAACATTGTCAGCAGTATTGAAGTTTTATAATTTGAAAGTTGGCAACAGATAGAGGGACACCAGATTTACATAACTACTTGGTCTCCTTAATGATATTCTACTAGAAGAAAGTGAACTACCATATTCAAACATATGATGATAAAAAAATCCTACATTTAATGATAATGTTCTCCATAAAAATAAATGATTTTCCAAATGATCGTATATTTTTTTACAAGGAACATGAATCACTCATAAAATTTCTGAAGTGTGGCACAAATCTCTACAAGAAAAATAAATAAAGTAGTTAAAAATCTATATGGTACATTCATATCATTACATGGTTTAACAGACTATATAGATTTCAGAAAACTATGAGATAATTGGCATGGCATGTAGATAAAAGAATTAAGGATGGGCACCTACATCATCCAGATGATTCTCGCTATTAGAAGAAAATTGATTACGAGTATCCTGAATTTAGAAATAAGGTAAGAAAATTTCATATTATGTTATTTATAGATGGAATAAATAATTTTGGTGTAGAAAATATAAATCATGGTATATAGACAATCATGTTGGTAAATTATACATTTCCTCCATGGTTATGAATGAAGTGAAAATGCATTATGTTGTCTCTACTTATATATGGACCAAAGAAATTCGGTAATGATATTGATGTCTATTTGGTTACACTGATTGAAGATCTAAAATTGATGTGGGACAAAGGTGTTACAATGTATGATGCTCAAAGAAGTTATGAAGTCACATTGAGGGCCATGTTGTACATGACAATAATTGAATTTACCTCTTATGGAAATTTATCAGGATATAGTATTAGAGGAATGTTGGGTTGTCCCATTTGTAAAGAATGTACACACTCAGTTCAGTTGAAACATTCCTTGAAGATTTTTGACATCATTTTATGGGAATATCAAACCAGGTAAAACACCTTCCGACTAATGGGTGATCAAATATTTGATAAAGTAAAATATATTGAAACTATTTTTGATAAATCATTTTTGAAAAACCTTATGAAATCAGGTTGGAAGAAGCGATCAATTTTATTTGACTTAATGTATTGGAATTGTTTGTACATCAAACATTTTCTTGATGTCATTCATGTAGTAAAAAATATATTTGACAATGTTATTTTCACATTACAAAATGTTCCTAAAAACAAATTCCATCAAGGCTAGGTTGAACATGATTGATATGGGGATAAGGTAAGAGTTAGCATCAATGATGGGTAAATGGTGGAATTTTCTTCCTCTAGTAGCTTACACTCTATCCAGATAGGAAAAATTACAATTTTACCTTTTCCTTAAAAGTGTAAAAGTTCTAGAGGAATATTAATCAAATATCAATAATTTTGTGTCAATAACTAATATAAAGTTATATAGACTAAAATCATGCAATATTCATGTTTTAATGCAAGATTTTATGTCTTTTGATTTCCATTGAATTCTACCTCAAAATGTATTGAATACATTAACCAGAACCTGATTATTTTTTAGATCCATATGTAGTAAAGTTATGGACTTGAAGAAGTTTCCAATCATGAATAAGAAGGTTTTAGTCATAATATGTGAATTAGAGATTTTCTTCTCACCATAATTATTTTATATAATGGTCCACCTGATGGTTCACTTGTTTAGATAAGTTTAATAATGTGGTCTTATCCCTTACATATGGATGTAACCCATTGAACAATATATTAATATTTTTAAAGGGTATATCAAGAATCAATGTCACCTAGAAGGTTGTATTGAAGAATGATATATTTTTTAAAGAAGATATTGAATTCTGTACCAATTACCTATCAGATGTTGACAGCATAGGTCTCCCAAAGTCTCATAATAGTAAAAAACTTATGGTCGAAGGGAATTCCAGAAGAGATGTTGTTACAATTTCCTTGACAGAGCGAGAGCAAGAAAACATTTACATTTTACTTAATAGTGAATATATTGGACCATACATTGAAGTCCACAAATAAATTATTAGAGTTTTTAATCCATTAATAGATAAAGGATGGATATCAAATACACATAATCAATAGTTTATAGGATAATTCCAAGATCAAATTTATATAGTGTTATCTGAAAATCCAAACTCAATTTTCAAATGAATTTGATGGGTAGCCAGGGGACCAAATGAAAATGATATATCTTAAACTAGTTTTGTAATCAATGGTTATAGATTCTATAAAAAACAACATGATGACTGTAGTATGATGAAAATTAGCGATACTGCACTTATAGAAGAAGAGATGCACATATCTGGTTCCAAGGATAGAAATACAATTTATTAAAATATTTCATATTTTGGTATTATTGAATAGATATATGAGTTGGATTATACAACATTTCAAGTTCTAATTTTCCATTACAAATGGGTTGACAATAGGAGTATAGTGAAAGTTGATGAAATGGGATTCATGAAGGTGAATTTTAGTGTGGAAGGGAAAAAATATGATCCATTAATATTGGAAGAACAAGTAGTGAAAGTATCTTTGGTCTCAGATCAAACTAACATGAATTAGTTGATTGTTTGGATAGAGACTAAAATAAATACTTGGTCAGATGAAAATTCAATCGAGGATGACCCTATCATTAGAAGATCACAATAAGTTAATGCCAATAAAAATGTAGAAAATGTATTGTATGTTATAGGGGACCACAAAGAGGGGATTTATATTCTTGATAGAGGATCGAAATCCCAAAAACCATAAAAAAATAAAGAGAGTTCAATGATGAGGTAACCGTGTTTCTTAATATACTATGTTTTCCCTCATAATATAATCTATTCTCTATTGAATTAATATAATCTAATTTAAAAGATTGAATACTCACATAGAAAATGTATTATGTACATGATGATATTACCAATCTCACGGAAGAATAGAATATAACGAAGAAAACCCTTTAGAAATATTTAAAGGTAATGTTATGATATACTTTCTATATTTTTTTAAAAAAATATATAATGAAACATTGATTTAATTTTAATTATTCCTTAATGAGTTTGTTTATTTTAGAATATTTCAATCCATATTTCCTGCATTTTTACACTAAAATTTCCATAGACTTATTTTCTCTCAAATAATTTCCACCCCTACAATGTTTGTATTTATCACTTTACTTCAAGTTCCCTCAACTACCTTTGTATAAAATGAAATGACACCGTATATGCTCAATCACATAGGTAATATTGATGTTTTCATAGTAAAATCATTTTCCATAGAATTAATGTATTATTTTATATTTATGTTTAATTTATTTTTTTAGTATTAATCACATAAGAATTTTTTTCTTATCCAGTTGGATTCTTTTTTTTTTGAGTTGGGGTGGTTTATTCGAAGATTCTCTTACTCGTAAGAGATTTTACTTTGAGGCTACAACCAATATAATAAAAATAAGAAAATGTATCAATAATGTATACAACCATAAAGAAAAGGTGAAACAATACTACTTATTTAATTAATTTTGTCATAATTTTATATACAATTTGTAAGTTAATTTCCTTATTAATTTTATATAATAATTATTTAGTTTTTTCACATATCTTTTATGAATTCATATTTTCATAGTTCGTTTAATTTGGTATATTTATTTCCATCTTTTATTCCTTTATAAACCAAAACTTCCATAGAATTATTCTCCCTCAAAACCATTTCACCCCTTCAGTGTTGGCATTTATCACATTCCTTAAATTTCACCTACTGCCTTTGTAAGAATAGAAAAAACGCTACCTCTACTCAATGACATAGGTAATATTAATGTTTTTATAGTAAAGTCATTGTCAATAGAATTAATTTATTATTTCATATTTGTTTAATTTATTTATTTTTAGTATTACCCATTTAATAATTGTTTTCTTATATAGGTTGATTCTTTTGTTTGAATTGGGGGGGGGGGGGGGGTTGTTCAAAGCTAATCATGCTCATGAGAGAATAGACTTAAAGACTAAAACTGAGATAATTAAACAAGGAAATGGGTCAAGAATATATAAAATAATCATGAAAATGTGAATTCATACTAATTTAATTAATTTTTTCATCATTTTATCTACTATTTGTAAGTTAATTTTCTTTTCAGTTTTATCTAATACTTATTTAGTTTTTGTCACAGATCTTTTGGGAAGTCATATTTTTCTTTCAACTATTTTTAAAAAGACACATGAAAGATAACATGTTATTTTTTTCCAATGTCACCACACTTTCCATTGCCTTTTATTTTAGAACTACAACACTTTATATTAAGTCGATGTTATTAGTTGAAAAACATTTTTTGGTGAAGAACACCGACTCCATTTGTAGTTTTGGTAGTTAGGAAAATAAATCCAATGTAAATCCTGGTAAAGTTGGTATTTTGGGATTTTTTTGATACTTTGGGATGTGTCGTAATTAGTTTCACCTCAATCCGACACATGGTGTGACTAGTATGATTTAAAGTGCTTCTTTTTATTTAAAATTGACATTAATTTTTCTAAAAAAGAAAACTCACACACTCAAAACTAATAAAAAACATTGGGATTCTTTTTGTAATTTATTAAAATAATCCATAAGTCATTTTTGTGGTTTAGGAATCGCCACACCTCAGTTCGATACACGATGTGCCCGATATTACTCAAAGTGTCAGTTATTAGTTTAAAATTGACATTTTTAATTCAAAAAGTTTCACTAACTAAAGATAGACCAAACAAACTCAGATTATATTAATAATTTATGAAAACTATTCATAAGTAATTTTTGATGTGTAGGAATTAGTATCACTTCAAACTGATTAACTATGTGATCAGTATGACTGAAAGTACATGTTTCCAGTTTAAAATGACATTTTAGTAAAAAAGATAATTGATGTACTGAAAACTGAGAAAAAAAATTAAGATTGTTTTGAAACTTTAGGAAAATAATTCATAAGTCATTTGAGATGTGTATTAATCAGTTTCACCTCAATATAATGCATAGTGTGTCCAGCATGACTCCAAGCGTGTCTTTTTATTTAAAATTAAAATTAATTTTAGTAAAAAAGACAACTAACATACTCAAAATTGAGAAAAACATTCATATTGTTTTGATAATTTAGGAAAATGATACATAAGTCGTTTTTGACATGTAGGAATCAACTTCACCTCAATCCGATACACAATGTGCTCGATATAACTCAAAGTGTTTGTTATCATTTTAAAATTGATATTTTAGTTCAAAAAGTTTCACTCAATGAAAAATAAGAAAACATGATCATATTGTCATGATAATTATTGAAAATGATAAATAATTCATTACAACATGTAGGAATCGGTCTCACATCAAACAAACACACGATGTGACCAGTATGACTGAAAGTGTGTGTTTCCAGTTTAAAATGACATTTTAGTAAAAAAGACAAGAAACATACTCAAAATTGAGAAAACACATTCCTATTATTTTATATTTTACAAAAAATATCCATAACAAATTTTATACATGTAGAAATTATCCATATCTCAATCCGACACACGATGTGACTGGTATAACTCCAAGTATGTCTTTCAATTTATTATTGACATTAATTTTAGTAAAAAAAACTAACATACTAAAAACCTATAAAACACATTTCTATTAATTTTATTATTTAGTAAGATTATCCATAAGTCATTTGTGACATTTAGGAATTATCCTCACCTCAATCCAATACATGATGCGCCTAGTATGACTAAAAGTATCTGTTATCTTTTTAAAATTGATATTTTAATTCAAAAATATGAACTCATTAAAAAATAAGAAAATGAGAATAGATTTTGTTTAATATTTAGTAAAATTATTCATAATTCATTTGTGATTTATTGAAATCAGTCTCACATAAAATCGACACACGATGTGACCAGTATGACTCAAAGTGCGTGTTTCCAGCTTAAAATGACATTTTAGTAAAAATGACAAGTGACGTACTCAAAACCAAGAAAACACATTCATATTGTTCTGATACATTAGGAAATATATCCATATGACATTTGGGACATTTAGGAATTAACATCACCTCAATCTGATTCATGGTGTGACCTGTATGACTGCAAGTGTGTCTTTTTTATTTAAAATCTACATTAATTTTAGTAAAAAAGGGAACTAACAAACTCAAAACCAAGAGAAAACATTTGTATTTTTTTATAATTTATGAAAATTATCCATAATTAATTTTTGATGTGTAATTTATCATTCACACCTCAATCTGATACTTTATGTTCCTAGTATGACTCAAAGTGTCCTTTATTAGTTTAAAATTGACATTTTAGTTTAAAAAGTGTCACTCACTGAAAAATATTCAAACACACTCGGATTGTCTTGATAAATTAGGAAAATTATTAATTATTTATTTTTGATGGTTATGAATTAGTTACACATCAAAATGATAAATGATGTGACTGGTATGACTGAAAATGCATGTTTCTAGTTGAAAATGACATTTTAGTAACAAAAATAAGTGATGTACTCAAAACTGAGAAAACACATTCAAATTATTTTGATACATTATAAAAAAATCCATAATTCATTTTAAATGTGTAGGAATTATCCTCACATCAATCCAATTCATGATGTGACTGACCTGACTCCAAGTACGTCGTTTTATTTAAAATTGACATTCATTTTAGTAAAAAAGACAACTAACATACTCAAAACCAAGAAAACACATTCAGGTTGTTTTGATACTTTAAAAAAACAATACATAAGTCATTTTTGATATATAAGAACCATATTCACATTAATTTGATACATGATGTGGCTGGTATGAATCAAAGTTCCTGTTATCAGTTTAAAAATGATATTTTAGTTTAAAAGGCATCACTCCCTAAAAACCATGAAAATTCACTCATATTATCTTGATAATTTAGGAAAATGATTCATAATTCATTTGGGATGTGGATGAATCAATATCATGTCAAACTAACACATGATGTGACCAATATGACTCAAAGTACATGTTTCCTGTTTAAAATGACAATTTAGTAAAAAAGACAAGTGACGTACTCGAAATTGAGAAAACACTTTTGAATTATTTTGATAATTTAGGAAAATGATCCATAAGTCATTTGGGATGTTTAAGAATTAGTCAAACCTAAATACAATGCATGATGTGACTGGTATTACTCCATGCATGTCTTTACAATATATACGTTTCATTTTGGTTTAAAACGCACATCACATCAACCAAACAAAGAAAACGATCCTAGATTGTTTTCTTATTATTATATCTATTATTAATTAATTAATTTATTTATATTTTTAATCTTATACTTATTTAGTTAACATTCACAAAGATAATATGTCATGAACCAGCCCAGGTACCCTGGTAACCTGATAACCGAGCCGGCCCTAACATAGCATGAAGGGTGTTCCTGATCCCCATAGGTTGGCGACTAGAACCTGTCACCATACAATATGCAAGTGGAAACAAATTTTCCACAAAACATAGTGGAATCAAGATAGAGAAAGTCAATATCTCTATAAAAGAAACTTTACTAAGAGTAAAGTACCTGAATTCAAGGAGGCATAAAAATCCCAAATTACAACAACCCAAGTACTAAAAAAAGTTTAAACGACCCTAATGTCCCTAATGACACAACTCACCATGAGAAATGTTAAACAGTTAGATCCTCATCTAAGATATCCATTCCCCTTGCTCGAACCGAGAATAAGAAAGTCTACAAACACCTGAAGGAAAAAGTAGGCTGTGATCCTAATCCCATTAGGATACCACCAAATATTCCATAAAAGATGATAATAATTGATTAACCAAAGGAAATGCTTTCAATTTTAAAAAACAAACATGTTTGGAATTTCAGAATCATATTAAAAAAACATGCTATAAATATTCAAAATTATAGAAAAAAAATACTTTTAAAGCATCAGATTTACTTTACAAGAGATAGAATATTTCTAAAACAATGGATTAAATAAAACAGTTACATAAAATAGTTTATATAAATCCAAAAAAGGCATGTAAATTAGTTCAAACAACATTTCCATACATTTATATCTCAAATATAAATAAACAAGCGAGCAACATGGTCATATTCTAAAAGGTACAATAGTATTAACTAGATATAGGATTTCACACTCTCTATGTGATCATAGAAAAATGAGTATACTCACGTCCCCTTAACAATGGAAAGAGGAAACTTGTCACCCTCCCATCATGGATGTCACCTGCTGCAGGTATGTTTTAGAATATTTTCATAGCATAGAGTGTATCCAAATAACATACCAACCACCTAAGGTTTACACGTGCTCTTACATGATGCGATATTTATTTTAAGACTGATTAAAATAAAATAAATCCCATTATTCCATTTCAAAAATTCCAATTTATTTCTATTTAAAACCAAAACATGTTTTATTCAAAAACATACCTCTTTCACAAGCTAAATCCACTGGGTTTCTATCAAATCATTTTAATCCATTTTCATTAGTTTTAAATCATTCAAAACCGATTCCATTCCTTTCACAATTCATTTTCACAATTAAATTCAACAATTTAATTGAAAACATTTACATAAAATCCACAATTTAAATTTAGTTATTTAAATCAGCCAATATTCATAAACCCACCCAAATTCAATGGAGTTGGTGGTTTTCCAAATTTCTATTCCAAAACCATTTCAAATCTACCAATTCACTGGAATTGGGGGTTTTTATCAAATAAATATTTTTTTTATCAATTTAATTTAAATCAGTAATTGAAATAAATCAAGAAATACAATGGTAATTATTTTGGCCAAATCGGGATGGAACCACCTACCTCTTTCAGAAACACAATGCCTGAAATTAACCCTGTCAGTGAGGGTGATGTTATATAATACCTTGAAACTTAACCTAAAAGAAATATCCAACACCACAGGGCATAGACCCATCAATTCCTAGATGATCCATTAAAAACCAAAGAGGGGAGAAAGAGAGAAAATCAAAGGATGGGGGAGAACACTTACCCAGGAAACACACTACAAGTGAAAGGATGATCCAATGCCAAAAGAGAAGATTTGAGAAAGTTGGAAGGCTTCAAATTTTCCTGGGGAGAACCTTAGGTTGAGGGAGAAAGAACTAGAGAAGAGAAATAGAGAAAAACTCAGCTGCACTAACTATTTTAAAAAACACAGGCGGGGTAGTACACAACATATATTTCCCGTACACGACGTGTAATACCTACATTTCATAATTGCTGAAACATGAACCATTTTGCATTAAAAACTGATGGTTTGGGATAAAAACCGTTCATTAAAACCATCATGACATTTAATTCCCACTCACACTGTGTACCTATCATGGTGTGAAGTAGATCAAAACTTGTTTTCAAGATCATTACACAATACATATCCCTTGTATATGACGTGTACCCTTCTTAAAGCTTGTAGAAATAGTATGTTAAAGATAAAAAACAAAAAAACCTATGAATTCACCATTAAAGGTATCCTCCAAATTCAAACTCAACCCTTAACCACTAAAAGAAAAAGAAAACCATGAATAGATTTAAGGCATCCCTGTTAGAGTGGTAACAGGATGTTACATCCTCCCCAATGTAAAAACTTTTTTCCCCAAAAAAGCCTATGAAGAAGCTTCCATGCCAAAGAGTTGAGGCCACTAATCTCTCATCAGTGCTTCATGTTCCCATGTCTTGTGACTATCATAGCCATGATACCATAGTACATGAACCAAAGGTATTATCCTCCCATGAAGTACCTTGGCCTCAAAATCAATTACCCTGACTGGTCACTTAGTCAAAGAAAAATTAGGCTCGATCTCGAGATCACTCTAACTCAAATCATGAGATGGATCAGATAGATAATTTCTCTGCCATGATACATGGAACATGTTATGTATCGACGTAAGATGTTGTGTAAGTACAAAATTGTACGCAACATTCCCCACCTGCTCAATAACCTTGAAAGGTCCCACAAAGTTAGGAGAAAGCTTCCCTTTCCTCCCAAACCGTCAATGACTCAACTATGGTGAAATCTTCATGAACACATATTAAATAACTAAAAAATCATATAATATATGACGTAGATCAACATAAGACTTATATCAACTTTGTTCAATCAACATCCTCTGACGAATCAGCTAAATCTTAGCTATTGTCTCTAGCACCAAGATTGGTCCAAACAAGAAAATTTCACCATTCTCTAACCAAAATAATAGAGATTTATAAGGCCGTCCATAAAATGCCTTGAAAGGTTCCATTCTGATCAAGGAATGATAACTATTGTTATAAGGAAACTCCAACAACCCTAAGTGATCATCCAAGCCCCATCAATCGTGGGAACATAGGCTCAAAGCATATCCCCAAGAATTTTTATATCTATTTTTGTTTGGCAATCCATATATAGATGGTAGGCCATGCTCAAATGTACCTGAGATCCTAGTGCCTCATAAATGCCTCTCTAAAAGTGAGAAGTAAACTGAGGATCCTAATAAGAGACTATAGTATATGGACCTCAGTGGAAATGAACAATCTCATTTACATAGAGAATTACCAACTCCTCAAACTTGGATGTATCAAAAAAGGGTATAAAGTGAGCTGAGTTGGTTAATGTTTCAATCACAACCTATATTTTATTATTCTTTCTCAGGGTATGTGGAAAACCAACCAAAAAGTCCATAGATATCTCATATCACTTCTAAGTGGGGACTGAAAGTGGCTGAAGTAAACCTGAAGGTTTTAGATGCTCGACCTTAACCTACGGGCACATATAGAAACGAGAGATAAACTCATCAGTGTACCATATCATTCCCAGCCACCAGAACTGCCTCTACATATCATAGAACATTATTGTGGTTCTTGGGTGAAAAACACAATGGGAGTTGTGGAAATATCCCATCAAAACCTTCCTTGATGATAATGACACAATGAATCGGTTCCGATAACATAGAAAACCTTCTTTAGATAATGAACAAAGGGAAACTATCTTCCCACTATAATGGGATTCTCTAAAGCTACATAACTCAACATCAAGCTATTTATGTTGAAGAATCATCTTGAGAAGAAAAGATGTCAATTGAAAACTGTCCACAGAAACCTCATTCCCTTCCTCCTGAACTATAATATGAAACTGTGAAAAGAGAGCCATCAAATTCCACTCTTTTGGGGACTCTTTCATTGGCTAGGTTAGAAGTTTCCTACTCAATGTATCGGTAACACCATTCCATTTTCCCGAGGTATAGGCAATGTCAAAATAAAAATACTATTGGTACTCCACCCAAATCCACTACTGAAGATTCAAATCTTTTTGAGAGAAGATATAACTCAGTCTTTTGTGGTTTGAATACACCATAAAACTTTAAACAAAATGGTAGTGCCACGAAATATTAAGCACGTACATCACTGCAACAATTTCCAAGTCATGGGTAGGATAATTCTTCTCATGCGGACTAAGCTGACAAGATCCATATGCTACTACATGATTGTCCTGTTTAAGAACGTAACCCAAGCCTGAACCTAATAAATCACAAAAGACCACATAGTCTTTCCCGACTTCTCGAATAGTTAAAAATAGCGTAGCAGTCAAAAGATGTTTCTTCTCAACAAAAGAACTCTGAAAATTATCATTACAAATAAACATCCCTCCCTTCTGAGTCAGAGCAGTCATCAGAGAATCCAGCTTTGAAATGTCTTTCACAAACCTGCGGTAATATCTGGCTAAGCTCAAGAAGCTCCGGATCTCAAAGACATTTTGTGGTTTCTCCCAAGTCATAACAGCCATCACCTTCTTAGGATCAATTGATATAACCTGTTCAAACACAACATGTCCTAATAATTTCAATTCCTAAATCTAGAAAATACACTTTTAAAGATTGGCATAAAGGCAATGATTTCTATTTAGAATCAGAATTGTTCTCAGATGTTGCACATGATTCTCCTGAGACTTGGAGTAGACTAGAATTTCATTCACAAATACTTCCATAAAGTTATCCAAATACTCATGGAAAATATTGTTCATTAAATCCATGAAAATTTCACGAGTATTTGTTAAACCAAAGGGAATAACAAGGTACTCATAGTGGCATACCTACTCCGAAAGGTGGTTTTATGAATGTCATATTCTTTAATCCTCAACTGATGGTATGTAGATCAAAGATCAATCTTCAAAAACCACTTCTCCCCTTTTGGATGATAAAAAAGATAATCAATCTATAGAAAAATATATTTTTTCTTTATCTTAACTTTATTCAGCTTTCGATAATTGACACATAAGTGAATAGAACCACTATCATTATTAGTAAAGAGAACCGGCACCACCCAAGGTGATACACTCAGGCAGATAAATCCCTTACCAAGAAGATCATCCAGCTGGGAATTCATCTCATTCAATTCAGCTGGAGCCATTTAGTAATAGGGAATAGATACTGGTTGAGTTCCAAGATTTATGTCAATAGAAAACTTAACCTATCTCACTGGTGGTAGACAAGAGAAATCCGGAAAAAAAATGTCGAAACTCAACGACAACTATAGGAAGACCACTTCCCATTGAATCTATCTCTAAGTTAAAATCAATCACTAATATCAATTTCCCCAACTTTGGATAAGAAGGTATGGATCTACTTGACCTTGGGTCCCACTCTCCTTGAAAGATAAGACGTACAACATTGGGTGTAGTAAATTAGACCCATCGAAGATAACAATCAATTTAGGATTTGTTGGAAATTAGCGAATTAATACCGAATATGATGTCAAGATACTTTATATAAAGAACTAGTAAAATCTAATCTAGCATGATATCTGATAGAGACAAGACACAAACAAGACTATATAGAACCTTCTCTCTCTTAGTACCAAGGGGTGTAGTAATATCCACTGAACAATATAAAAGATCTATAAGAAGATTAAAAATATTAATGATACAAGATGAAATTAAAGAGTGAAATGAATCAGTATCAAAAAGGGAAGTCAATAATGACAATGATATAGTAATGGTACCTGTCAGAGTCACTGGACCCATGTATTCTTCCTCTGGAGACTCTTCTGCTGTGTGAAGAAGCTTAATTTTAGATGCCTATGGTTGGAACCCTTTTGTATGTAAAGCATTTTATTTCCCCATAGTTTTAGGGGGAGATGATGATCCTGTCCCACTATATAGAGTAGATAAGTGATGGAAGAACCTATGTAGGTGTCTGGAACATCTGTATGAACTATCATCCTTGGGTGCCTCAGTGTAAACCCTCTTATAATATCTTGGCTTTCCAAACTGATAGAAAACAAAAGAAATTAATCCTAGAACTTTAGGAGGTCTAAAATGATTCTGCCATCGAGAACCACCACAAGAATCACCACACTTATTTTTTTCCATTGAAGGAAAAAACACTACAACTAGGAGGAAAAGGAACTTCTTTCAACCCTGACTTCCCAACCAGGTCCATTTCAACCATTGTTGCCCTATCCAACACATTAGCATAAGTGGGAAGCTTCCGCAAGAAGACCTGAGAACAAATATACAATCAAAGTCCCAATTCAAAACATCAAGCCTTCATCTTGTCATTAGATATAATATTAGGAGAAAAATTTACCAGCTCAGTAAAGAGATTTTAATACTTAGTCACAGTTATGTCAGCTTTCTCATGTTTAAAAAACTCTAAAACCTTGGACAACCCCATTGACTTTGGTTAGAACTGGTCTGTGAAAATAACATTAATTTCTTTCCACTCTAATACCTCATTCTTCCCTTTTGTCACCATCATGTCCCACCATCTCCTGCTCGGTCCCTCCAACACGAAGGTGGAACAATTCACCTTTATCACATCTGGTGTCTCCAAGAACTCAAATAGAAATTCTATCTTAATCAACCATTCCTCAACATGACGAGGGTTAGTGGAGACCATAAATATTGGTGGATTATGGAAAAATAAATCTTAAGAATGATTCCAAATAACATCCCCCTAAGGATCCACAATTGGTTCCTGAGTGGTAACTGGAGGTAGTGCCTATCCCAGAGATTAGAGAGTGTGCACAATCACCTCAACCAGATTCATATCAACAAAAGGATTTTATTACTGAGGTTCAAAAGAATCCTATTCTTGTATCTGAATCAAACATCTTATTGTAGGAATAATTCTACACGATATCAGTGGATTAAAGGAAAAAATTACATTCACACTCAAAATGATCAATAAGAGAAAATATTCTCAACAGAAGAAGCAGACAAGAATTGGATTTCACTCTATCCAAATCTCAATAGGGAAAATACTAGAACTAATCCAAAAGATGTATTTACCTAACCAACCTGAGAAACTTAAGGTTCATTCTGGTGAGATCTAGCTAAACACTCAATCAAAACTACCTCCAATGTCCCGAAAAGATTTCAATAATGCATACTGACTTCAAGACAAAATCTGAACAACCTCACCTGTGATACCACTTTTTCACGAACCAGCAATGGGTAACCTAGTAATCTGATAACTAATCCGACCCTGACATATCTCAAATGGAATTCCCGATCCTCACAGGTTGGTGACTACCACTTGGAACCATAAAACATGCAAGTGGGAACAAATTTCTCAAAAAACATAGCGGAAGCAAGACAAAGCAGGTCAATATTCATATAAAGGAAACTCCATGGGGAGTAAAGTACTAGAATGAAAAGAGGCATAAATATACCAAAGTACAAGAACCCAAGTACTAAAAATAGGGAAAATAGCCCCAATGTCCTTACAGAAACAACTCACCATGATAAAGGTTCAACTGCTCGATCCTCCTCTAAGATATGATTTCCCCTTTCTCAAACCTGGAAGAAGAAAGTCTACAAACACCCGAAGGAAAAAGTAGGGTGTGAGTTTATGACCAAAATGATACCACCAAATATTTCATAAAATATTCCAATAATTGATTAACAAAATTAAATTCTCTCAATTTTAAAAAATAAACAGGTTTGGAATTTCAAAAACATATTTAAACAAAACATGCTATACATTTTCAAAATTAAGAAAAAAATACTTTTAAAGAACATAATTTACTTTACCAGAGATGGAATATTTCTAAAACAATGCATAAATAAAACAAATACATAATACAATTTTTGTAAATCTAGCTAAGGCATGTAAATTAGTTCAAACAACATTATCATACATTTATATCTAAAATATAAATAAACAAGTGATCAACATGGTTATATGCCAAAAGGTACAATAGTATTAACCATATATAGGATTCCACACTCTCTAAGTGATCATAGAAAATAGAGTATACTCACATCCACATAACACTGGATAGAGGAGACTCATCACCCTCCCATCGAGGATGTGACCCGCCACATATATGTTTTAGAACGTTGTCATAGCATAGAGTGTATCCAAATAACTCACAAACTACCTAAGGCTTTCATGTGCTATTACATGGTGGGGAATTTATTTTAAGACTACTTAAAATACAACAAATCCAATTCTTCCATTTCCAAAATTCCAATTTATTTTCATTTAAAACCAAAAAATGTTTTATTAAAAAACATGCCTCTTTCACAAGATAAAACAACTAGGTTTTTATGAAATCATTTTAAGCCATTTTCATGAGTTTGAAATCATTAAAAAACAATTACATCCTTTTAACAATTAATTTTCATAATTAAATTCAACAATTTTATTAAAAAATTCCCATCAAATCCATAATTTAAATTCAACAATTTAAATCAGACAAATTCCATAAACTTACCCCAATTCAATGGAATTGGGGGTTTTACAAATTTCCATGACAAAACCATTTCGAATCTACCAATTAACTAGAATTTGGTTTTTATCATAGTAATTGAAAAAAAGTTTTAGAAATTGAATTTAAATTTTCAATTGAAATAAATGAAGCAATACAATGGTAATCATTTTGGCCAAATCGAGACGGAACCACCTACCTCTTCTCGAAACAAAACAACCACAAAAATACCCGTTAATGAGAACGAAGGTATAAAAGACCTCAAAACTCAACATAGAATAAAGATCCAACATCAAAGGGAATAGATCTATAAATTCATAGATGATAGATAAAAATCAAGAGATATGAAAGAGAGAAACTCAAAAAACAAGGGAGAACACTTACACAAGAAACACATCCTATGTGAAAGGATGATCAAATGCCAAAGGAGTTGATCTGCTAAAGTTAGAAGGCTTAAAAGTCACATGGGGAGAGTCTTAGGTTGAGGTACAAGGAACTAGATAGGATCTAAATAAAAAAACTCAGATGAACTACCTGTTTTTAAAACTACAGGCGAGGTAGTACACGATGTGTACTACCAGTAAACGATGTGTACTACCAGTAAACAACATGTAATACCTTAGTTTTATAACTTTTGAAACACGAACCATTTTGCATTAAAAACCGATGCTTTTGGATATAAACATTTCATAAAAACCATCACAATGTGTAATGCCCACTCACAGCATGTACCTATCATGGTGTGAAGGAGATTATGACTTTTTTGTATGATCATTACATGATGTGTATCCCTGGTACATGATGTGTACCCTTCTAGAATCCTATAAAAAAGGCATTTTAAAGCTAAAAAACAAATAAACCTTGAACTAAATCATTATAGGTATCCTCCCAATTCAAATGAAACCCTTACCCACTTAAGAAAAAGGAAAACCATGAATATTTTTAAGGTATACCTATTAGAGTGCTAATGGGATGTTACATAATACTTAAAGAGAAACATAAAATGGTGTGACATACAAGAATCAAACAAAACTCAATCCGATACACAATGTTTCTTGAATGAATCAAGGTTTAGTTTAAAATTAACACTCTTTGTTAATTTATTTCTTTATATTATCACCAATATAATAATTGTTTTCTTATACAGGTGTGTTCATTTTCCAAGTAGGGGTGGTTTGTTCAGTAATAGAATGGGTCAAGGTCAGGATCAAAAGAAACATGAACATTGATGTTTTTGAATATATGTAATAATTTGTACTTATGAAATTGTATTATTCAATGTTTTAAATGCCTATAATATAGTGTTTTTTATTTTATTAGTATTTTAAATTTTATTTCATTTAAATTCTCTACTGGTACTTGATTTTTCTGATTTCTGGTGGTGTTTTTGGTGCTGAACTATGTTGTTACATCACAATGAACTAGTGTTATAGTGTTTTGTAACAACACACTACATAATTCTCCTTTATTAGCACTTTTAAAAGCACTGATAAAGTTACCATTTATCACTGCTTCTAGAAGTGTCAATAAAGGTCCCCTTTATCATCAAAAAATAAAAGCACCGATAAATTATGCCCTTTTATTAGTTATTTTTTAGTGCTAATAAAATCCTAGGTCTTTTAATCTTGATCTGGTAGTCAGTTCTTCTCCAGTGATGACAAATTCTAATTCTAACACTATTAAATGACTATTTTTAGTAGTGATAAATGACTTAAAAAGTTTGATGAATCCCTTGTCTCCTCCACAATTAACCTCCCAAACCATTACCTTTACTTCCTCTCCCTCCCTCACCCTTGAGATCCTCACCACCCTTTTTTCCTCACCCCCTTCCTTCCTCACTCTCTTAATGAAACTATGCCGACTACCTCTACCTCCTCCTCCCCTATGACTGAAGATGACATCCACTCCCCCTGACCTCTACTACTTTCCCTAATCTACAACATACCCCCTTCACGCACCACTCTATAACCTATTTCTCTCTAATCCCCACCCTTACTCACCTCACATGACATACACATGCCAACACTGCCCACCCCACCACCATCAGATCCTCATCCCCCCACTCCCTCACCCAGCCAGTCATCTATTATTTCCCCCTCAATTTCTGATTCCCCATCCCACATTAAATTTCCAAGTCTTTCTGCATCCCTCCTCCTCCGAGCCTCTAACCTCATCTCTTAGTGTATAATTCAATTCCCCATCTCTATATTTATTAATTATTTTATTTAACCCTATATTCCTCTATTGATTTGAATGGTAGGTTAGCAATGCTGAATTTATTTATGAATTTCACATCACTATTTTGATTTTAGTTTTTTTGGTAAAAATATTTATTTTTTTGGATTTTAATTATTTTTAAAATACTGAATTGTATATTGAATTAATTTGTGTGTTCTTCTCCATTGAATTTGTTTTTGAATTTATCATTTTTAAAACTTAGTGTTACTAACACTACATTCTATTATGAATTGATAAGCTTGAATTATTTATTATTGTTCAAAAATTGTATTCAATTATGAATTTAAAAATGATAAATTATTTAATTAATTTGATTTATTTCTATATTATATGTTTATTATTTTTAAAAATTGATTATTTACTATTTTCCAAATATTTTTTTTGTTTTTAAATTTAAATGTATTGTTTATAACATGATAAGGTAAATTTATTTAATTTGTGTAGGAGATTGGTGTCTTAATATTCATGGTGTGAAAAATAATGATAAAGTAACATTATTTAGTTTATTTTTTTTGATCATACATATTTTTCATTTTTTTTATTTTCTTATCTATGTAGAAAGAAGAAAAAAATGAGATTACACTAATGAAGCTATTTTTTTTGATTTGTGGTTGTACATAATTTTTTATATTTTTTTATGAAGTGTTAACTATTTCTATTATTATTTTTAATGAAAACATAAATCGAAGCCATTGTCACTTGAGTATCCATAATGGTATGTATTATTTTCTTTAAAAATAAAAATATTAAAAATAAAATTTTGTGAGTGAATCATGGTTTAGTTTTTATTTTTAATTTAATTTTCTATTAAACTCATACCATATATTCTTGTTTTATAATTTTCTTAATCTAAGTTTCATTTAACAATTTTTTCCATTTCAGGGCTATGAAAAACTATAATTAGTCTTATAATTTTGTATTTAGTGAGTTTATATATAGATTTGTATCAATATTTTAATTCTGTATAGTAAAAAATTATTCTATATAGAATTATATAAATTTTTAACTGGAATAAATACATATAGTATTTTAAATTGGAATTCATTTATATTATAGTTTCAAGTTGAAAGAAATAAATATATTCATTTAAAATAGAATTCATTTAAATTATACTGGATAAATTTGAATACCAAAGACAAACTTTTGAAAATATCAAGACAAACACAAAAGATAACCAAGAGAACATTCCAAAAAATACAAACCCAACTATAAAAAATACCCAACCAAATCTAAAATAATATTAGGCACAATTTTGTATCAATAACTAGAATAATCCATGGTAAGAACCACCATATCTTGAGAATCAAGTTACGAGTATTCGATCACAACCCTGTTGAACACAAACCTAAACCCAAACTCTCTTGTAATAAATTTCATGAATTTTTCCTATTTAATTAATATTATTTATATTATTTCCAATACACTACATTTATATTTTCTCCTCCACTAAAATGATATTGTGCTTGCTTCCCATGAATATTTTTCTTTTTTTAATATGTGTTTTCATATCAATGAAACTCTTATTTTATTACACCTCAATATAAAAAAAAGTCCTTTAATAAGATATTTTAAATAATTGTAATAAAAAATTCACTGATTGTACCTTTTAAACAACCTTATGTAGTTTTATTATTTTTTATAAAATCTAAATGAATGCCATTTATTTTTTTCATACATATTACTTTATATGGAAGGATAATGCCCAAAACTTTCTACCCAATATAGTCATTTTTAATTCATTGATACATTATTATTTTTAAGTGACATTGTTTAATCAAATTTTTCATTGATGTTGGAGGTCAACCATTTAATATTTATTCCATATTCAAGCTAAAAAAGTATTCAGTTTTCTAAATATTCTTATGAAATTATAATCAATTAGATTTATAATAAAATTTAATGGTTTATTTTTATAAGTATTTATTCTAAGTATTTTTTCCACAATTATAACTCATTGACTAATATTTATGTTTGATTGCAATTTATTTTAGTTGTTTAACAGGTTATGGAAAGTGTATATGTTGACAGATGATGTTTGAGGGAGTGATGTAGAGATCTTATTTTGTTGCAAAATTGGTTGAAGGAGTGATGTAAATATTGAAGGGAGTAATGCAGGCCTTGAAGGGAATGATGTGATGATGAGATCTTCTTTTATTATTGGCTCATGAATTATTTTCAAGGGATACACATTTTTCATCTTGAGAAACATTCTTATTTGAAGATCTTTCCATCTATGAAACCTTCCCATGTGTATCACTAGGAACCTCGTTAACATTTTATGTGGTGTATGACAATTAACATGAACACAATATATTTTAAGGTATGTATTTATTATGATAAATAAATAAATTTTTTATGTTTTTATTGATTTTTGAATTTTTTATATATGGCATTATAATGTAAAAAATAATTTTTTAATTATAAATATATATTTAATAGTAGATCTCAAGTTCAATCTCAAGATATGGCACTATTTAGATTAAGTTTGAGTACAATCAAGATAATAACATAAATTTAGCTTAATCAATCAATCTCTAGCAACTCATTTCAAAATTCAAGTCGAGATTGAGCTATCAAATTCAGGCTCATATTTAGTCAAGTCGAACATCAAGTATTGTAATTTTTTATTGATCTTGAACTCAAGAATCATCTTGTATCAATTGGACTCAACACAATTACAAATCTACATGTGATCCATGTAAATATTGGCTTATTATGTGACTCAGAACATGATATCATTACACGTCTCGTATTGATCACCATCCTAACATGAAATTTAGTAGGGATTACATGGTTTGTAGTTGGTGTACATATTGTGTTATCCCAAATGGTTTTGATACTGTATAAATCATGACAACCACTTTGGTCAATGCATGGCATCATTACATAATGTGTATTGATTTTCAGCTGAGCAATGTGTCTAGAAGTAGGCAACATAGCATGTAGCTGGCATGTATAGATCTTGTAACACATTTCAACCCATGAAAGGTACACATAGAGTAATTTTTGAAGTGTATTATGGATCAAAACATGGAATAATTAAAGTGATAGAAAAAATAAATGATGTGTATCTAGTTTTATATTCCATGTGACAGGTTTTGTTCCATATTAGGTACATGTTGAGTGTTTCCTTGTGTGTCATGTGGGTATACATGCTTAATAATTATTTATTGTGAAGAGTTTTCTACCACATGACATGTAACACTCTTCATACATGTTGTATACTTTATTTTAATTTCTAGTATTACATGCCATATATATTTACAGGATTTCAAGTGTTTATAAACTATGCATAGACTATGTGGTTAGAAACATGGAACTATATGTCGTGTATATTATGACATGTCATATAAGTACATGATATATGACAAGGATCAAAAACCAGATGTTGAGTGACAGAACACACCGTGTAGGTATTAAATTTTAGAATTAGATTAAATCTGATGTAGAAAGGTTCATTCCATGTGGCCTCCTAAGTATATGCTGGGTGCTCAATTAATTTAAAATAAAAATAAAATAAAATAAAATTATTTAAAATAATATAGAATGAGATTCTTATTATGTCTCAAGGACTTTTAGGATGAAATATTACTATAAAAAATTAATTAATTTATCAATTCTAATAAATTTATCTTATTTAGAATAAATTAAATTGAATTATTTAAATTTTAAATACTTATTTTTTGCATGTTATGATTGATCAGGAGATTTGGCCAATTTTGGTATGTATTAGATTTATTTATTTAATGTAATTATTTATTTCATAGTCTTATGTGGTAATTTTTTATTAAATTAAATATTATTATATGAGTGTCATCCCTCCCACATTTTTTATGTATGGTCTTGCATGTCCAAGTATTATTTAATGTTACCCTAAACCTTTAGTTCCACTCACTTTCATGTGAGTAAATTTTTTAAAGGATGAAGCTCCTAATTAGTGGTGAGGTATAAGGTATCAAGTTGGGATGAATCTAACCAAGGAGATTCATAGGAGAACGGATAAATCACACAAATTGAGCCAAGTTTTGGATCAAATATTTTTTCCCTAGTATCATGGTTGGTTTATCACCAAAAAGAAGATAAAATTTCACGATCATATCACATATTTATTTTATTTTATCTACAAAAAATGAAATAAATAATATTCATGCATAAGTTAAAAAAATCCTTTTTTTAAAATATTAAGTCATATAATGCCTTCCATATTTAAAGTTAGGATGTAACCATATTTAATGATTTAATTTTATAACACCCTATAAATTTAGTTTAAAATAATAATAATCTTGATAGATTAATTAACACGCAACACCAAAATTTAAGAAAATTGAGATATATTATAAAAATATTATAATTTAAATGTGATCATTATAACCTACCCATTGAATTGGAGGGTATGAATATGAGTAAACATATTATTAAATAAATATAATGATATTAATTAATAAAAATTTATTGATTAATGTTTAGGTAATAAGAACTCAATATTTATTTAAGTAATTTTATGCTTCAAAAAAAAATTTCCTAATTTTTTTATTAAATTTTATGTGTGAAAATTATATTTAATTTATACTAATTTTAGAAATTTTATTTTATAGAATGAATAAATTTTTTTAAATAATAATATCAAAATTTATGTAAGGAGAAATTTGGGATTTTTTTGAAATGATTGATTTTTCATTATATAGTGAAAAATATCAATTTTCAAATACTGTTATTTATTTTGATAAATAAATCAATTTAAATTCCAATTATATTTTATATTTAGTATGAAATTAAAATATGACCCATTTTATTTATAATAATCTGTAATTTACTAGTTAGGATAATTGCATCACTGAGAGGGGGAGGGGGTGAATCAGTGATAAATTTTATTTTATGTTTACGTGCTTATGAAACAACCTTTGCCTCCAATTAAAGATTTATTCCATTACTGAAAAACAAATAAAACACAAATCTACATGAACAAAAGAATTTAGAAGATTCACTATTCAATAAGAAAAGCTACATCATTGGTATGATGTGGAAATAATCTAATACCACACAATACACTATGAAACAATCCTTTTGTGTGGAATATAATGAGTAGGATATTCCCTTTAACTCTTGTAGAACTATGTAAACAATCCACTAGTATGTGTTATCCCTATAGAATAAATGATTTAATACAATGTTTTTGAAACAACCCATGTTACCTGTGATTCTTTATAAACTTCCACAAATATATTCTTTTAAAAAAAATTCTTCAATTTCTTACCCAGAAGCTGGTAAGAAATTCAAGGACTTTCATATGAAACTTAGTGAAATTTCGCAGTCCAATTCTACCAATCCAATCATCCTAGTCCAACTTCCCAATATGGAAAATCAATCTCTATCAGAATACGGTTGAGAAAATTTTGAACACCTTCTTCCTCAGTCCAAAAATCCCAATACGATAGTCCTAGTCTGATTATCCATCCTAATATGATGACTAACTGAATAGGATGACAAGAAGAATATGATAGTGAGTTGAATACAATGATCCACATAATATGATTATCAGTTGAATACATTTCAATCTTGTCTCTTCTCTTTGCACTCTTGTATGATATGTCTTCTTCAAGAAAAAAAATCCATAAACAACTTCTCCTCTCTAGAATTCCTTCAGCGCTCCACCTTTTCTCTTCCTCTAATGAATAATAATTCATTAGAAAAGTATAATGTAATTTTTTCTTTTTATAATCACCCCAATTATGGTTTGGGAAATATTCTTGAAAAATTTCCAATGCAACCAAATTCAACAAATTTTCATGTTTCCTTGAATTTTGGGTGCATCTTGACTTTGCCAAATCTTCTCATTTCTTCTCCTTTCTTATCGAATATTCTAATTTTTTTTGGGGGGTGGAGCCTCGGTCAAAGACTAAGGCAGTATTTATTGCTCAAAGAAAGGAATTACAAAAGTCTGAAAGATGGAATCTTATTACAATCCTTATCATAAAAGGGGAGCGAAACATCAGGCAAATCATCAAGCCAAGTAACATCCTGATTGACCCCTTTGTTGGAAAGACTATCAGCAACCATGTTCTCTTCACGGAACACATGTGTGGAAATGCAATCGAGGTCCATGAGTGAAGCAAGGCATTTCATCCATTGAGGGGTAAGCGACCATGCGAGGTGCGCCACCCCTTTCCAAATAGCTTGAACAACAGTGGTTGAGTCAAATTCAATCCAAAGTTTGTGCCAACCCTTTTGTTTGGAAAAGTCCACCGCATGAATAACACCCATTCTTTCCGCTTCCAAAGCTGAGGTCGTGCCACATCCACCGAAGAAGCATCCAAGGCATCTACCAAGGGAGTCTCTAAAAATGGCACCACAACCTGCCGGACCCGGGTTTCCTCTAGAGGCGCCGTCGACATTCACTTTGATCCATCCTGGAAGTGGAGCTTTCCAGAAGACCTCAAAGGTGCGTCGAGGTTGTCTATAAGATCCCGCAATCCGAAGGCGGCGAAGAATCTCAAAATCGCCAACAGAGTTGTCACAATGATCTTTTTGAAGAGAAGCAGCATCCTTGATGGCAATGAGGATACGAGTTTTACCTGCATTGAAACTGAAAGCGCAATTATTATGAATGAAGTTATTTCTGTCATACCATATCACATGAAAAAGTTCCACCACACCTTTTCCATCTCTTCTCTTGACTCACTTGAACGATGAACAAAGTAATTCTACCTTTTTAAATGTTTGACAACATTTTTGATTAACCTATTAATTTATTATTCATATTGTTCACCACATTATTTTCTTTTATTTTGCATTCATTGGTCCCAAAGAATTCTTTCCCTAATGATTACGATGGCATACCGAGTCCGATGGGACAATACCAACAAATTCAGTATCAAAAGATTCTTTATCTTCTGAATATGATACTAATGGCTTTTCTTCACAAATAATTATGAATATGATGATTACGATGAAATAATGAATATGATGGACCATCTTCAATAGATTCGACTTCATCAACTTATTTATTTTCTTCAAAAAGTTCATCCTTCCGAGCCTTTAAATAGATATGCATTAAAAAAACTTATTACGATGATATTGAGATAAGAAAAATTCAGATTCCACAACTTTATTCTTTCACGAACTTTAGATTGTATCATGACTTCATGACTTTGATTACATTGAAGATTAGAATCAGCATCATATGAATTAGAATGGAAAGTATTGTAACTTCCTATTCCTCTAGCAACATATTTCTTTCTTGCTTGGCCTGAATACGATTAACATGAATACGATCAGACTAGATATGATTTATAGCACCTAATCTCTCTTTATAGATAGATATGATTAATCTGAATATGATTGGAATCATCTCTTTCACACCACCTTTATTTCATCAATATTACATCACAAGTTTTAAAAATTACTTATGATTTTTGAGAAATACAAAACAAAAATGCATCATCAGATTTAAATCATATTCATGAAGACTCTAATTCTCTACCATCATGATCACTCCTTCCATAATAAACTGATGGTGATTCCAATGACTATTTACTTCCAACAAGATTTTTCCTCAATACGATCGGCCTTTTAGATCATTTTGAGTTTGATTCATTGAATTCAATGGTTAATCTAATTTTCACCAAAAAAAAGTTAGGTGATTTATTTTCTTCATAAACTTACTTTTCTTGTAAAACATCATTGAAAATAAAAGACAACACCTGAATATGATCATCCTTACCAGATTGGTCCTAACAATCTATCCCTTTGTATTTTGTTCAACCATGATTTATAAATCACTGAAATTCTTATCCTCAAGTTATGAATTACTTATCAACAATTATATACCTACGCGAGATAATTCATTGTAGGAAATTATAATCATTTAAAATAAAACCATACTCTCCAAAATTAGTGATCATGAAATCTATTCAACTTTCCTTCAATTTTTTTTCAAATTTCTTAGAATAATTTTTTTGTTTCCTACAACCACTCCAACAAACAGTTAGAATAGTTCACACAATTATAATTCTGGATTCACAACATACGCAAAAATCACCCTATTTACATGATTCTATAAGGATAGATTTATAAAAAAATTTCACCCCTTGACAACACTATCAAAAGGTAATATGAGATAGGGGAAAAACATATACCTCAACCTTGATGAGAAATAGGTTGGATTCCCATGTTCAACCTCAATTTAGAAAAGGATTCCTTTGGTAAAGGTTTTTTTGAAAATTACAGCAACTTGTTCCCATGTAGGAATATACTCAAGCTTCAATCCATTATTCTCCACATGCTCTTTGATGAAATGATATTTGATATCAATAATTTTTGAATGATAATGTTGAATTGGATTCTTTGTGAGATTGATTTCACTTTGATTATAACAAACCAAGAGTAAGGGAAACCTCACTTCAACAAGTAAGTCTTCTAATTGAGTTTTCATCCACATAATTTGGGTATTGGATGGAGTAGTAGAAACATACTTGTCTTCAGCTGTACTAAGAGTTATTGAATTCTATTTTTTGTATTCCAACTAACACAAATTTTCCTAAAAAGGAATACCCCACCAGATGTGGATCTTCTATCATCAACATTTTCTACTCAATCAACATCTAAATACCCACACAAATCAATACATTATAATATATCACACCTAACTCTAATATTTTCTGTTCCTTTGATGTATCTGAAAATTATATTTCTAGCTAGTAAATTTGATTCTTTTATAGAACTCTAAAATATTTAAAATAAGGTAACAACATTAAAAATGTGAGGCCTTGAGGTAGTCAAATACAAAAATAATCTAATCAAATCTCAAAATTATTTTTGATCAAATTCTTTCCATTATCTATCTTTAGAAAAATTTATTCCCAATGAAATCAGTATGGAAATAGGTTTTTAGTTTTCTATGACGAACTTCTTAAGAATTTCCTTAGAATAATTTTCTTTATAAATAAGGATGTATTTCTTCTTTTTGAGAATTTGTAACTCAAGAACGTATTTTATTTCCCCCAGTATGGACAACTCAATTTTTTTAATTTCTTTAGTAAATCTTTCACAAGATCCTTCATCATTCCCAACAAAGATAATGTCATCAACATAAACAATTATGACGAGGGAATACTATTTAATTTCATTGATGTAATGATTTATATCAACTCTTCATTTCTTGAAACTCATCTTCCTTAAGAAAGTATCCAATTTTGTAATACCAAGCCCCTAGAGCTTTTTTTTAGCCCACAAAATGCCTTCTTCAATCTACATACATAAATTTTATCTTTCCTAACAACAGATCCACAAGGTTGTTCGATGTAAACATACTCATCAATATCACCATTAAATAATGTAGATTTAACATCCATTTGAAATATTTTTTAACTTCACTTTGTAGAAATAACAAGAAAAATTCAAATTATTTCTAACCTTTCCACTGGAGAAAAAGTTTCATCAAAATCAATACCTTTAATTTGTGAGTACCATTTTCACAATAATGTTTCTTTGATTCTTATCACATCAAATTCTTCATTTACCTTATTCTATAAAACCCACTTTGTACCAATAATATTTTTTTCGGGTTTAGGAACAAGTTCCCATGTATCATTATTTTCTATCAGATCCAGATCTTTATTCATGGCCTGAACACATTCAGGATACTGAAAAGCTTCATTCACATCATTTAGATCGACTTTTAAATAGAAAGAAGTATGTGTAATAGAATTTTTTGTTCTTCTTTTTTGAACCTATTGATGTTGATCACAAATAATATTATGATATTACACTTGTTTCATCATCATAAGATGAGATTTTTTAGTATCTTCCTCATCACTAGTAATAGCCAAGTCTGATTCTTCTTCCTGAGTATGATTACAATTTTTTGTATCCTTATTAGATTTTGTTTCCTTATCATTCTAAACTTCCTTATCCGCATGAGTCTATTTATCTTCTTTAGCCTTTTCAATAACTTTTACATCAGAAGAATCAACAATTATTCTTATTTATTTATTGAAACATTTGTATCCTATACCTTTCGAAGCATATCCAGGAAATATTCCATCTTCAACTTTTCGCTCAAACTATCCAAAGTTTATACCTTTCTTCTTTATAATTCATGGACTCACAAAAACTCTTAAGTGTTTCATACTTGGAGGGTTTCCATAAAAATATTCATATAGAGTCATATCTAAACTTTTACTATAGAAACATTAGTTCTGAATATATACAGAAGTACTCATAGATTGCCTCTAATAGTAATGAGAAATACCATGTTCAAGTAACATAGTTATCCCCATTTCCACCAAACATCTATTATTTCTTTCAGCGACCCCATTTTGTAGTGAAGTGTATGGGGAACTATACAAATTATAAATTCCATGATTTTCAAGATAACAATAAAATTATTCATTTATTTATTCACCACCATTTTCAATTCTAAACTTCTTCACTGAATACTAAAATTATTTCTCAACTTTCCTCCAAAAACTTTTAAACATTTTTAAAGCATCTAAATTATGTTTCATATACCTAACATAAGTAATGTGAGTAAAATCATCAATTAAAGTGATGTAGTAATTATCTATATTTTTTTTTATTTTTTTCTCAATGGAACATAAATATTGGAAGGAATAATCTCCAAGTTTATTTGAAAAAATCTCAACTTTATTATGCACTGAGTTTGTAATATTTTCATTCTAAAAAATAGTGCAACACTAGTCTCTTTCTCTTAGTAAATCAAGAATGTCTTGGACACTATTTATTTTAGATAACTTGACCATTTTTCTATTACACATGTGTCTTATCCTTTTTTTTTCAAAAAATTATTCTCTTTTACATGACTAACTAACAAGAGTTTTGTATTTCATCAACTTGAAATAAATTTCCTTTTGTACATTGGCATATTTTAACTATCTTTCCATCCCTCTCACTTTAAAAAAAATCAATATTTTCTGAAAATAAATTTTTTACCCTCATCACAAAGTTTTGAATCATTTATCCAGTTGTGTTTCATCCCATAAATATATAAGTATTTTTAGGATTTCATCTTTTTTTCCAAATAATGGTTGAACCAACACCTTTTATTCTTAGTGATTCATCATTTCCAAATGTCACTGTTACTTATTTTAAATATTTTAAATTCAATACAAATCTCAAATATTTGATCATATGAGAATAACACCCACTATTAAGAATCCAAGTTCATTCTCTATTAATAGCTTTTAAAGTAGTTTCAATAATAAGAGTTTTTTCTTCTTCCTTTTCTTTCTTCATATACAGCTTCTAAGAATTGTTAAGAAACATTTATTATGCTAGTAACAAAACAAGAAATTATTTTTCCAGGTTTCTAGGTTGGTCACATCTTTCAAAAACCGTTTCTTGAGGCCTGAACCTATTTTCAAATTTCACACCAACATTTTCAGGTTTCTTTCAAATATCATTTTCAGACTTCTTCTTTTGAGTGGATTGAATCCGCCTCAAACTTTTCCTTTTATAACCTATGAAATAATAGTAATATGGTTGGTTAAACCAACAAATATTTTTTGTATGTACGAATCCACCACAATACTAGTAATATCTATAGAAAGAGTATTTCCCTTTAAAGCATCCATACTGACCGAAATTTTAAATATGTTTCTCAACAACCTTACTGTCTTTCTTATCTAAACCACCAACCTTTATGTTATAAATCATGATCTTTTTTCTCTTTTCAGCCTTATCAGAATAAAAAGTATTAGAAATATTTTCATATCCATGATTTTTAGAAAAATTTTCAGAATGAGGGTGTTTTGAGACTTATTAATTCCAAACTTCATTGTTCTTTGCCACATTCATAACTTTCCCAACATTCTTCTTTTTGGAAAAAATTCAATATTTCTTCTCATACTTAAAAGGTAAATTTTGTTTACCCTTCTCAAGTTTCTCCTTATGATATCTTTTACCAATTTTAGAGATAGAGTTTTTGAAACTTATTTTTCTCTGTACATATTTTTAATGTTTTTGTTGACCAAGTTCTAAATATTCTTCTTTCACCTTCAGCTTTGCTTCCATATGCCCATTATATTGTTTCTTACCTCAATATAATTCTTCAGATAATAAATTTATTTTACTAGCTTAACCTTATAATCAAGAAAACATTCTTGATTTCTTGTTTATGAACATTCATCTTCCAACTTCTTGTTTTTCTTTTCTAACCTTCTAATCTTTCTCAGACATTCTTTCAACTCTTCTTTCAAATGAAATTAAAGTTTAGTTTTTTCTTTTTCAGAACTACTTCTTACAAACTCTTAATATATCACTATTGTAATAATATTATTCTCAACACCATACTCAATATATATTTTGGATTCAATATCATAGCCTTCTTCTTATTCATCTTTATATAAGAAAATTAGTCTTTTGGATTTGAATAATTTTCTATCTTTCCCTAGGGAATATGATTTTCCTATATCTCCCTATTTATTTCATGACCTTATTGGTCTTCTTTGTTCTTTATAACTATAATATTATTTCTTTATTTGAGGACAATTAGTCACAAATGACCAAAAAATACACATTCAAAAGATTTCATTGGAAGTTTCCCTTTGTATTTCCCTATACCTCTTTTCACATTTTTAGAAAACAAGGATAAAATATCATCAAAATTTTTACATACCTCATTTTCGGAATCAGATTCAAAATCTTTACATTTAAAAAAGATATTATTTTACTTCTATTTATTAGAAACCTAGAAAGACATTTATTTATAAACTTTTTTTTTGATTTTCATAGAATTATACCTTCTCATTTCATAGTTAATGAGAGTTCTATGAAAATCATCTAGTGATAATGTTCTTGGATCTCTTGCATACAAAGAATAAACTTTTACATAAAACTTGTTGGGAAGGATTCATAAGATCTTTTCCAAAACTGTAGTGTAACACCCCAAGCTTCCATGGTACGTTTCCCTTTGAAAAATACAGTAGCGTGTGTTGTACGAAACTTCGAGTTCTAACACACACCACAACAAATCAAACTAGCCGTTATGTATAGTAATACCCAATTTTTGAAAATTTATAATTTTATTTTTCAAAATGGAGTTCATTTTTGGATTCAGAATATCGAAATTAGCTTAGGGTGAATTTTTGGTATTTTTCTGAAAACATTCAATTTTTGATGAATAGTGAAAAAACACTGAGTTATAGTCTAAAACCGAATTTTTATTTAAATAAATATTTATTTTATTTAAATTTTATTAAGGTCAAAATAGATAAATAATACCTATATAATTTCAATGTAATTCATTGGAGTTAGTTCAGAATAATTTAGATATATAAAAATTTTATTGAACTTTTCACCGTCTTTTACCCACCTCTTAGGAGAATTTGGAAATTCACATAAAACTTAATTTTACTGCTTCTGTGAGTGTAATTTCAAAAATCCGAGAGACACGGTTAATATCAAGGAGTAAAATGTGGTTCAATGAGATGAAAATATTTTTTGGTGAATAGTAACTTTTTACTTTTATTTACCACGGTTCAAAGTAAATAGGGTAATTAAGGGTAATTATGATATTAATATTACCCTAACACATGTCCTAATTCTATTGGACAAGTGTATCTCGAACAAAACTAATCATAGGATTAAAATATTATCATTTAGGTCCACTTGGATTAGATTAGGAAATTTATTATTATTTAATTCAAAGAAGAGTTAAAAGAGTTAAAATCAAAGATTAATTAATATTTTTTTTAATATAGGGTTATACATAAGATAAATTAGATTATAAAGATTAATTAGAAATATAAAAATATTTCCTACATAATGGTATTTTATTTATAATTTTTAGACATTAAATAATTTAATTTATTTACGACACAATGGTGATGTAGTAATTACCTAATTAATGAAATATTAAAATAATTGATATTATAAATATCAAAATAAATGTAATTTGAGACTTTTTATGAATTAAACTAAGTTTATAGGTTAATATGACATATTATGACTGGTTATATAAATTTTTTTTGAAGTAATAATTCTGTTATGAAATTATCAAAAACAAAATACCCAATAGTGTCAAAATTGACATAAAAGAGTTCTTAAAACAAATATTATATTATTAAATTATATTCTATTTTAAAAATTCTAAGGTTCGGCCAAAAGACTTATATAATGATAGGTGTATCATTAATGGACCACTTGGGGGTATCTTGGAAGTTTATAGTATGTTTATTGACCATATAATATAAAAATACAAAGAGACATGGTAAGTGTCAAACTAATTAACTAAGAGTTAAAACTAAAAGATAAGGTTAATATAGTGACCCAAACCTGTCTAAAACCAGTTGGTTGAAAGGATTGCAACCCATCCCCACCTTAAAATTTAAATAATCTACTTTGGAGCCATTAAAAACCGAATATGAATTTATTATAAAATAATATTTCAAACTTTTCCTAACGTGCCCCTCACCCCTCTTATAAAAGGGCACTCCCCCTTCTCACTAATTCAAACATTCAAAGCCTTTGGGCTCGGCCAAACTCTACCAAAATACCCTCTCAAATATCCTCCCTTAATCCTAGAGGCCTTACTTTAGTCATAAAGCCATCCTAATGAGAACTTTTGATCAAATCAAAAGGAAGAACCCGAAGAAGAGGTAATGTTTTCACCAACCTCTTTCAAGTTCCTTTCTTCTTCGGCTTCATCTTTATTTGTTATTTCCATTATAAAATAATAACTCCAGTATCTTATATATACTATGATGTTATTATAAATATGGTATAACCATATTCAGTATTCTATCCATCCTTTGAATGACATGTCACAATACGTACGTACGTACGACCTACCGTCTCCACGTCGTGGTGTAATTGTTATTCAATACATTATTATTTGGATGGGTATAATAATAATGTGTAATTCATGTAAATAATAAATATAACATGATAATTATTCTGTATATATGATATACCATCCTATTATATATTATTTTAATATCAAAATAATGATATTGTCACTCGTGCGTACGTACAGACTACCGTCTCCACGAATGCGATGCGATTCATTCCCCATCGCATCCATGCAATTATAATTCTCATTTGATGATTAAAAATAATGTTTAAGGACTTTATATCATTCTGGATATGAATAAGATACAACCTATCCATAACAAACATGACTTATGTAACAAAATATATAAAAGAAAACGAGTAAGTTAACACCTGAAACGATGATAATACTAAGATATTATTAACAAATCAATGTTAAAAGATCATATATAATATCATATTAATGTATATGATTCTTGTATAATTTAATAACAATTATTTCACCATTATAAAAGAGGTTAACCTACCCTCAACCAAGGAAAATTACAAGGTAAGGGTTTATTTCATAATCTCTTCATTATCCGAGGTTGTTTATACGTAATTATCTACCAGGACCTCTTTATCATCTACATCCATGTTTCTTAAAAATGTATTTCAAAACATTCTTAAAATTTTAAAAAATATGGGTTAAATTAATTTAAACCTTTGTTTGACTTTTTAATAGAATTTTATAAAGGAATCTTTATGTCATTTTCCAAACAAGGTCCTTTTTAACATTTTCAACAAAATTAAGGTAAGAATGTATTTTTTAACTTATACGGCGGGTGCAGCTATTTTCCACCATTGTAAAATATTTGAAACTTACCTTAAAATATTATAAGAATATTTTCAACTTTAATGTTTTATTTTATAATTATGTTACTTTTAAATGATTTCAAAAAAGAGATATTTCTCTCAAATAGTTTTGATTTCATCTATGTCAAAATCCTTTGATGGATTTTAAGCTTATTTGAAGTTGATTTATTATGATAAAAAACTTCTGTATTGTATTGAAGGTTTTGTGATATGTTTGACTGTGGATGTGTAATTTTTATACCATTCATGGTTTATAGAGAAATTATCGACATTTCATATGCTAGTTTTAATACGAATGTTTATGTTTTGTTTAAACCTTTTTATATGGGAATGAATTGGACTTAGTAAGTGACGGGTGGAGCTCGCTATAGCTCCTCGATGCATCGGTAGGTATCATGAGAAAAACAAGTGTCTTGGCACAAGGCCTTGAAAAAATTTTATTTGTATTCTTGGCACACGACCATGACTATGTGGTTATGATAGTCTGGAATTATGCATTCCTTCATTAGGAAAGTGGTTATTGATATTGCATGTGATTATTCAACAAGTAGAATATCCATGTGAATAAGTAAATGGAATTATTACATTTTATTTCTGCCATATTATTCTGAAGTTAAAGTTTAAAATTATTTTGTTTTAGTTATACATTGCCTTAAATGTTTATGCTTATTTTGGAAAGTTTTCGCTATATTTTTATCCTTACTGGGCATTTGAGCTCACCCCTTTCTGTGTTTTATTTTTCCTAGGATGTGAAGAAGTATTTTATGAATGACCTGTAAGGATAGTATGATGGGATATGAGTTTGGACTACGGAGACTATGTTGTTGTAGTTTTCATTTTAAGATGTAATGTAAACTTTATGAATGTATCTAGTGATTCCAAGGCTACTAAACTAATCTGTCTTTCGAGACTTGATCTTTTGTGATCATGACAATGTTATGTAATAATGCACTGATTTTGGGTAATTGGGGTTGGGACGTTACATGTAGAGTCTGCTAAATTTTCACCAAGACATCTAATTATACTGAAAATGTCATTCACCCTGGTAAATAATTCCCTAATAGATTCATGCTCACCGATTTTAAAATCTTCATACTTCAATCTCTAGTTTTTTAATTTTTCTTTATTTACTTTTTTTATTTCCTTTGTATATGTTTTTCAATTTATCCCATATACTTATGGCCTTAACAACACCTTTTACCCTTTGGAATTCACTTTTAGAAAGTGATGATAGTAAACCATTCTTGGTCCTTCCATAATTCTCTATATTATTCTTATCAACAAATGTAAGAGAAACTTTATCATCAATAAGAGGAAACCCATATATTTCATCTTCAAGAACATCATATCTAATATACATAAGATAAGGAAACATTATATCTTTCCTGATATGATAATTATTTCAATCAAAAAATAAAATTCCTTTACTGTTCATACGATTCAGATTCTACATCAACTTCTCTTCAAAACATTCATAAAGAAAAATAAAGAGAACCTTCCCTTTGATACCAATTATAATTTCGCAGTCATGATATTTTTATCATTGAGAGGGGTATGGGTGAATCAATGATAACTTTGTTTCCTTGCTTATGAAATAACCTTCACCTCCTATTAAAGATTTATTTCCTTACTGAAAAAAATAAAACACACATTTAGAAGAAAAAAAGTATTTAAAGTTTAACTATTCAATAATAATAGAAACATCCTTGTTATTATTTGGAAATAATCCATTACCACACAATCCACTAGAAAAAAAATCCTTTTTATGGAATATAATAAGCATGATATTTCTTTTCACTCATGTAGAACTATTTAGACAATCCACTAGTGTGTGTACTACCTATTGAACAAATGATGTAATACAAATTTCTTATAATAACAATTATTACCTGTGATTCTTTATCAACTTCCAAAAATGTATTCTTTTAAAAAGATTGTTCACTTTATTACCCATAATCTTGTAAGGACTTCTAGAACATTGATACAAAACTCAGTCTAATTGACCAGTATGATTCTACTAATCCAATCACCCCCATATGATTGATCAATATGGAAAATCTATCTCTTTCATAATATGGTTGAGATAATTCTTAACACCTTTTTCCTCAATCTGGAAAACCCAATATGATAATACCAGTCTAGTTATCCAGCTTGATATGGGGACCAACCAAATACGATGACAAACTGAATATGTTAGTCAGCTAAATACGATGATCCAATGAATATGATGATCAGTTGAATACATTTAAATATTATCTATTATCCTTTCATTCATGTCCATAATTACTTATTCAATAAAAACAATAAGAAAACTAATTTTTCTCTCTAGAATTCTTTCAGCGCTCCGATTTATATCTTCCTCTCATGAACAATACTTCAGTAATAAAATTAAAATTTACTTTTCATCTTTTTTACTCGGACCTATTGTGGGTTGGGTGGGATTCTTGAAAACTTACCCTCTCAACCAAATTCCTCAAATTTGAATGTTTCCTTGAATTTTGGGTGCATATTGACTCCATCAACTCTTCTCATTTCTTCTTGATCCTTATTAAATATTCTAACAACTTAAGATCTTCTTCAAAAATTCTTTTCAAACACTATTCTGACTCTAATTATCCATTCTTATTTTCTTAGTATGATTTCTTCTTTATGTTTCTCTATACCAACTGATGAAAACACACATCTTCTTCATCTCGTCTATTGCCCCACTTGAATGATAAATAAAGAAATTCAATATTTTCTAAATGGTTGAATACATTTTCAATTAAGATTTGAATTTATTCCTCATATTGGTTAGAACTTAATTTTTTTTTCTTGGCATTAATATATCCCAAAAAAATTCTTCCCTCGATGATTATGAAGGCATAATGAGTCCGATGGACTGGTATCAATAACTTCAATATAAGCAGCTTCTTTCTATTCTGAATACAATACCAACAAATTTTCTACACACAAAGTTATGTCTCTGATCATTATGATGAAATACTAAATATTATGGATCATTAGCAACAACTTCAACTTTAAAAAAATCTTTCTTTTATTCATAACGATCATCATTCTCTTCCTTTAAACAAATATGATATGAATAACTCATTATAATAATCTTGAGATTATAAAAATTTAGCTTCACTAACTTCCTTTTTTCACAAAATTCAGCTTGTATCATGACTTAATTCATGAATTTTATTACATTGAAGATTAGATTCATCATATTCTGAATTAAAATGGAAATTATTGTAACTTCCCAATCCTTAAGAAATATATTTCTTTCCTATGTGTCCTGAATACGATTGACATGATTATGATTAGACTAGATACGATTTCCAGAACCTTTTTTATTTTTTAGCCAGATATGATTAATATAAATATGATTTTTAGAATATATTTCTCTCTCCTTTATTTAATAAAGCTTGAATCACAAGTTTTATAACTTATTATTTGTAATAAATACAAAACAACAAGGCATTGTTAGATTTAAATCATAGTCATACAGACTCTGATTCTCTACTATTACAATCAATCAATTCATACCAAACTCAGAGCTATTCCGATGAACATTTACTTCTAGAAATATTCTTCCTCAATATGATCGGCCTTTTCAAGCATTGTGAGTACAATTAATTTAATACGATGGTCAGTTTGATTTTCATGAAAAAACCCAGTGAGGGGATTTCTTTTCTTCTTAGACTTCATTTTCTACAAAATAATCATTGAAAACAAAAGGCAACACCCAAATATGATCATCCTTATCTGTTTAGTCCTAACATAATATAATTAATTCCATTTTAATTTTAAATATTTATTATTATGATATAAGTTAATTTTAATGATTAAAAAACACATTTTTTTTAAAATTTCTTTATTGTGTTTTGTGCTTTTGTATTAAAATTTATTTCCACCAACTGTTGAGATTTAATATTAAAAAATGTATACCATATTTGGAATCATTATGTTCAAATTTGGTAAATTAATCCATTTTACTTTTAGAAATTTTGAATAGTAATCGTGGTAAATAGTTTTCACCACAGTAAGGTTAAAATGGGGAAAACAAGGTTAAAACTTCAAAATAAGGTCTCAAAATCTACCCAAAACATAAATTTATTTCATTTTATAAGATTAATTCAACTATTTCTATCAAAAATTATAATATATGTAATTTTGGTGTCATTTTTCCTTGATAATGACATTTATATTATTTTAGGTTAAAAAATTCTGAAAATGTGATTCGCCTGCTTTTAATTTCATTCATATGTTTATATTGAGATGAAAATTATTTTTGAATTAATATTAAAGTTAAATTTTTTAAAAATAAAATTATTTTCATTATGGTAATTTATTTATAATTTTTAGTAATTATATATGTAACGTCCCCGATCTGGGATCCACTAAACTGGTGATCCGATCTAGGTTGTTACATGACTTTAAGCGCGCCTCCCCACATGTCAAAGGTTGCCGACTAGAAATGGGGGTCCAAATAGTCAATTGGGGAGACTATACCCCATTTTTATTAGAGTAATCCACAACAGAAGATAACAAAATATCAAAATAATAACCAATAATACAATAGAATGTATAAACAACCATTCCCAAAACGAGATACAACCAAGTCCAATAGTAAATATGCCATGTTTTTCTACAAGTGAGAATGTGAACAAAACCCAAAATAAAGACAAACTACAAAATCTCCAAAATGGTCTCGACACCAAGTCTGGGTCCTCCTCCATATACACTCATTCCAACCCAACTATCTTACAAGGGACTTTTTTATTTTCCTGACCTACAAACACATAGTCTTCTCGGGTACCCAATGACGGTCCAAGCATGGTTTGAGTATAACTTAGTAGGACACCACCAACGGTGTCTAAAAAATATCTAGTATAAAAACTGTGCATGTAAAAAGGGGAATGTAAAATAAAAGCTAAGGAAAATATTAAGTACACTTACCCAGTTTAGGTCCATTACCCACATTTATTACCATTTCCATATCTTACCTTTTCAACACATTTATCTGGGGTTTATTAAACACAACAAGTTATACGGCTTAAATTACACAATAACATACATGAGGAAAACACATAGTTGTCCTATCTCACAAGGAACAACTTCCCCATGACAACCATATCATTAGCTCAAAGCATCAGTTTGGGTGGATGTCAGCTATATCCTCACCTCGAAGCATCAGTCCAGGTGGATTCAACCGATAGGAAAATAGAGCATCAATACTATCCCTACCCTGTGCATTAGGGGTGGAGTTTATAACCTCAGTACAACTCGACCCATGGGCATAGAACCTTAGTAAATACCCCACACAACCAAGCTTTGTGAACATGCTACACATATATGTAACCATTAACCATTTACACAACATCACAACCATTTCCCCAAGAAAAAATAAACCATAACAATAACATGAGGGTCAACACCATACCTTAACTCATTAACACATTTACCACACTTCACATCACTTATCCATTTAACTCAATTCCATTTCATTATTCTTATCTCACTAAGAAGTCATTCGTTTTGCCAATCTCACTAGGCTTTGTTTGTTATGCCTAACTCACTAAGCTTCATTACCATGCTCATGACCCATTCCATTATGGTTTTTAGTAATTTACACATCTTAACCCAATATCCCTTAGGTTATTATAAATCTTAGGTTCACCACCTAGCTTATAACCCAACAAACGTAATCACACAAACATTTTTATCAAGAGATCTACATAATTACTCAATAATCACACTTGTTCTTCACAAATTCCAAGGTTTGGGAAAGTCGGCTCACCCCATGGGTGGCCCTAGTTTAGTCTCATCACCCTCAACACATCCCAGGGAGATCATGAGGGTTCCCCTTTACCTTTTTAACAACTATTTTACCAAAACATGCCATGGGTAATCAAAACATACCAAGAGACACCCAATAAGAAAACCACACATGCAAAAATTCTCAAATAAACCATGGGATATAACTTGTAAACTACCTACCTTGATTCCATGGTTGGAAGAACTTTTAATCAAGACCTTAGATTCCACTTAAACCAACCCTTGAAGCTTCAACCTAAATCTCACCCAAAGAGTAAGGGTCTAGAGCTTCAGAAAGAGATGAGAAGAGGATACAAACCCTACACTCAAAAGAGAAGCAAAGATGGGATTAGCCTTACCTGGAGCTTTGATCTGCAACCAACGGAACCAAAAACGCATTAAAAATGGGGGAGATCGATCTCTTGGAGCCATTGGGAGGTTTGGTTCTTTATAAGGGTGAAGAGGGGAAAAATGGAAGGAAATCCTGAGTTGGGGTTAAAAATCTCGGGGTAGAAAAATTTTAATTTTTAAAAGGTTTCTGGGATACACGATTTACCTGCACGGTTTTCCAAACCATGTGCAAATATTGCGGATGATTCTGTCCCAAAAGGCTTCCTCACACAGTTTACCCACACGGTTTTCCAAACTGTGTGCAAACCGTGCATATGCCACTATCCAAAAACACATCTTCTGCATGGTTTCCTGGGCTGTCTGTACAGTTATCACTAACCATGCGCAGACCGTGCGACCTACCCAAAAAACCCCTGTTTTCCAATTTTCATGTCCTAAACCCTTGGAACACCCTCAATCCTCCTCTAGGAATTGGGTAAGCACTTAGTTAACCAAAAAATGGGATTAAAACCAAAACATAAATGAAAACATACCTTTCTAAGATCCAAAATCTTACAACCTCCCCACCTTATAACAACTTGTCCTCAAGTTGAGCTCCCAAGCTTTATTTCCCTTCCAAGGAAAAGAGATCAGGCCACTAAGCCCACATATATGATTCCCACTCCAAAGTTTATTCCTGAAAATTTCCACACCACCATAGTACTTGCACCAATGGCCCAAACTGTCCCCACAAGACTTTCTCACTACGATCCGTGACACAAACCAGATGCTCCTCAAAGGACGCATCAGCCTCAAGGACAACATCCTCAACATGCACCACATGAGTTGGGTCAGGTTGATACTGCTGAATATTTGACACATGAAAGACATCATGCATCCCTCTACACCACCTTGGAAGATCCAATCAATACGCCATCAGCCCGATCCTCTCCACTATCTCAAACGGCCCCACATACATGGGTGCCAACTTTCCCTGCTTCAAAATATGTTAGTGACCCAACCTTGGAGATACCCAAAAGAATACACTATCTGCCAACCAAAACTAAAGGGGTATACACCTCTGATCTACATATGAATTCATCCTACTCAAATCCATTTCCATCCATTTTCGAATCAACTCAACCTTCTATGATGTCTTTTACATGAGACTCGGTCCCAATAGCTCAGTTTAACCGGCCTCCAACCAACACATCAGAGATCTAAAAGACCTCTCATTGAGAGCCTCAAATGGTTCCATATAAACTATATATTGAAAAAATTTGTTGTATGAAAATTCAACAAGAGATAGATGCTTCTCCCAGGAACCACCGAAATCTAAGACACAAGACCTCAACATGTCTTCCAACACTTGGATTGTATGCTCCGACTGCCCGTCCGTCTGAGGGTGGAAAGCCGTACTCAAAATCACATGAGTACCCAATGACTTATACAACCCTTTTAAGAAAAATTAAGTGAAACGAGGATCCTGATATGAAACTATAGACTACGGTACACCATGAAACTATATTATTTTTCGAACATATAACTCACCCAAGTTATCAACTGTATAATTCTCCTAAATTGGTAAGAAATGAGCCACTTTTGTTAGCCAATCCACAACCACCTAGATTGCATCATTCTTCCGAGGCGTCCTTGGAAGACCCACCAAAAAATCCATCATCACATTATCCGACTTCTATTCTGGAATGGGCAATGGATGTAATAGTCCACCTGGGCATTGATTCTCGACCTTCACCAGCTGACAGGTAAGGCACTGTGCCACAAAGCCCACAACTTCCTTTTTCATTCTTGGACACCAAAAATACCTATGGAGATCATGATAAATCTTGGTAAAACTAGGATGCACTGACCATTTTGATGCATGGAACTCACTCATCAACTCTTCCCTCATGCATGTCGGCACAACCACACGACCATGAACACAAACAACCCCATCCACACCGACGACCCAACCTAAAGGTGGATCCCCACCATTATGTCTTTCCTTTATGGCCAAACATTCATCAAGATGAATTCCCTTAACATGGATAAAAAGAGTCAATTCAACAACCATGGAAGCAAGAGTCACCTGACTATTTTCCTCCCACACCTCCAGGTGTATCTCTACGAACAAGTCCATCACCTTCCACTCTGTGCTGGATTCCTGAACCACTTGGTTCTGAGACTTCTTACTCAAAGAATCAGCAACACTCTTCCATTTTCCCAGTGTATATACCATCTCAAAATCAAAATACTGAAGATACTCGATCCATCTTCGCTGTCGAATATTCAAATCCTATTAAGAAAAGATATACTTTAAACTCTTATGGTCAGTATACACTGTGAACCGTTCCCCCAACAAGTAGCGCCTCTAGAACTTTAAGAAATACAATATTGCAGCCAACTCAAGATCATGAGTGGGATAATTCCACTCATGGAGTCTCAATTGACTCAACCCATACGCCAAAACCCGATTATCTTGCATCAACACAGCCCCAAGACCGATACTAGATGAATCACAAAATAGAACATACTTCCTACCTGGCTCGGGTAAGATCAAACTCAGTGTGGTCGTCATTCAATTTATCAACTCTTGAAAGGCATTTTCACATGCCTTCAACCACTCAAACATGATTCCCTTCTTATTCAACCCAATAGTGGTGATACCAAATGAGATAAATCCTTATTTAACCTCTGGTAATATCTGGACAAACCCAGAAAACTACAAAAATCCGAAACACTCTTGGGATGCTCCTAAGACACAACAACCTGCACTTTCTCTAGATCCACCGACACACCTGCATCAAAGATGATGTGACCCAGAAAATGAACTTCTCTAATCCAGAACTGACACTTTGATATCTTAGCATAAATGAGATGCTCTCTTAGTGTATTCAAGATGATGTCAAGATGTTGGGCATGGTCCTCATGAGTTTTCGAGTACACAAAGAAGTCATCAACAAATACAACTAAACACTGATCTAGATAAGGATGAAAAACTTGGTTCATCAAATCCATGAACACTGTCGGTGCATTGTTCAAGACAAAAGGCATAAAAAAACTCAAAAAACCTGTACCGACTCCTAAAAGATTCCAGTAGTACGTCAGAAGGACTCACCCTCAACTGGTCATAACCCAATCTCAGATCAATATTAGAAAACACCGATGCACCCCTCAAATAGTCAAATATGTCATCAATTCTAGGAATAGGGTACTGATTTTTTACCATCATCTGATTTAACTTCCGATAATCAACACACAACCTTAATAACCCATCATCCTTATTTTAAAAAAGAATAGGAGATCCCCAAGGAGATGTACTAGGATGTATGAACCCCTTATATTCCAAATCCTCATGTTGAACCTTTAACTCCTAGAGTTCTACCGGTGCCATTCGGTATGGCTGAATAGAAACTGGCTCTGCTCCCAGAAGCAACTCAATTGTGAACTCAACAAACCTCTTGGGTGGAAACCTTGATAAATCCCCAGGAAACACATTCTGAAACTGATCCACTACTAGAGGGAAGACAAACTATTCCCCTCTTTCACCATCAACCATAAGACAAGATACTTGAGCTGTGAGCCTACAAAACTGCTGACAAAATGGTCCCATACGACCTACTCAAACATCTTACTCTCTGTGATGGATATAAGAGTCACCCTTAAGTGACCTGAATGATACCCAACAATGGTAATAATCTATGTGCACCCGATAAAACACCAACCAGTACATACCCAAGATCAGGTCAAATCCCAACATCTCAAGAATAAACAAGTCCTATAGGAAACAATACCCACCTACTTCTAGAGATCATCTCTTTCACTTCCATATTTCCTCATTTCTCACGCCCAATAGAGTGTAAATCAATATAACCCCACACAAATCCTTTACATGAAAACCCAACACTACCACAAGCTGAGAAGAAATAAAAGAGTGTGTGGAACCAGTGTCAAACAACGCACTAGTAAGCATAGAAGCTACAAGCATCATACCTCAGACAGTTGATGGCTTTGCCATCACTAGGGGAAGACTGAACTACATGAAGTTGACCTACCTCTCAACCCTAGGCTACAACTTATGTGCCCTGCACTGTACTTCCCTGCCAACATGGGCGATCCTGCCCTAGAGTTCCAAGTCCACCGCCACTGCCAGTACGGCCCGTGGAGCTCCAACTGTCAGTCTGATATGGCGCAATAGATCCCTTGCCTCTGTTTGGCATCTGTCTATCACCAAAATTCATACTCTCTTGTTGAGGGTTCCTACATAACCTTTGCACATGTCTCAATATGACGCATGACTGGTATTCAATATGAGGTTGGGGACACTAGCCATGCATGTGCCTCGGCCTTCTAAACTAATAGAAAAACACCTGATCACCACCCAGAGAGGTTGACCCTCTCTTTTGACCACCTTGCGTACTTCTGCCTTGATGAAAACTTCCAAAACGATGATTTCGGACCTCAGAAGCTGCACTACCTATCTGCCAAGATAGAACAACAAGACCACTAACAGAAACACCCTTCAGGTTCACTTCTGGGATCAATTCTTGATCCAATACCTTTGTAAACCTCTTCAAGTGAAAGACATTCACATTAGACTTGATATTGTGTCTCATCCCATCCTGGAAACGGTTTGAAACTACTTCCTCATACCCTACCAATGATGGAATGAAGCATCACTGGTCAGTGAAGCGTCCAATATACTCTTTAACCAACATCAATCCCTAATTCAGGCTCATGAACTCTATAGCCCGCTCTTGCATCAAAGTCTCTGGGTAAAAATTCTATAAAAACTTTTCCTGGAAATCTTTCTAGAACATTTTCTCAGCCTGCTCAGTTTGAGCCATGATGTCCCACCAACTCTTTTCCTGGCCCCGCAACATATAGTCTGCCAACTAGACCCGCTTCCCATTAAGAGTCTATAGATGATCAAGTATCGCCTGGATAGACTCTATCCAAAACTCTACTGCGTCTGGCCCACCCTCTTCAGTAAAGGTTGAAGGGTGCTATAAATAAACTCTCTAGTCAGCTCAAACATACTCTGCGCAACCCACCCTAGTTCCCGATCCATCATCTGCATGAAACAAGCCAAGTTCTCTCAGATTCTCTCTTCTCTACCTTCCTGAATCACCACGTTCTCTTCCTCCTCTATTGGAGGATTGTTCTCAACAACATGCTCTTGTTTCCCAACTAGCGCTCCATGTCGTGGTGGAATTTCTCTATATTTCCAAACTTGATGTTTATAACACCTAGTAAAGAACTTTCACAATTCATAACAAGAAGGCTCTTATCCAACCACAATAACCCACCATACATGCACCATCCAAACAACCTTAGTATTCTGAAAACATCACCCCGACTATCCCTACTTTGGGTAATGGTCCACAAGAGGTAAGAAACTATACACCACCACAAGTCTCACACAACATTTTACAAACTCCATTTTTAATTAATTAAAAACCTTTAATTATAAATATTTTATTAATCATCACTTATCATTCTTTTATCTCCACCCCCTTGAATTGTTTCATTTACAACATTTTCCATTTTCAATTATGAAGACGCAAGGTGAAATCTATCTTTTCATGCCTCACACACCCAACCCATGTGTGCCTACCATGATGCATGTCACCTACCTATCCATGTGCCTACAATGATGCATGAATTCACAACCTTGTTCCATTGAGGCCACGAGCCAAATATCATAAAACAATCACATCACACAACATGTGCATCGGCCAATGGTGAAATATCATCAACTGTAACATCGCACAATCAAGAACAACAATTCCCACCCTAGTTGACTTGGTGTTTTCCTCGTACATGGGTAAGATAATCCCAAGCACGAGCTCATTACCAAGGACCAAAACCTACTCCCATATACCATCCCAAATAACAAGATTTCAAAGAAGGATAAGAAATACCTCCTCGGATACAACTTTGTAATGTCCCCAAACCAGGAGCCACTAAACCGGTGCTCCAAGACGGGTTGTTACATGACCTTAAGCGTGACTCCCCATACCCCAAAGGTTCATGACTAGCAACGGGGGTCCAAATAGTCAATTACGGAGACTATACCCCTTTTTTTTATTATAGTAAGACACAAAAAAGATAAACAAAATATGGGAATAATAACCAATAATACAAGAGCATTCATAAATAGCCATTCCCCAAAAAGGATACAAATAAGATCAATAGTAAATATGCCATGTTTTTCTACAAGTGAGAAAGTGAACAAAGCCCAAAATAAATAAAAACATAAAAATCCCCAAAATGGCCCTGACACCAAGTCTGGGTCCCCCTTCATGTACACCCATGCCAACCCAACTACCTAACAAGGGCCTTTTCCCTTCTCCTGATCTGCAAACACGAAGTCTTCTTGGGTACCCAAAGGCGGCCTGAGCAGGGTGTGAGTAAAACTCAATTGGATTCCACCAACAATGTCTACAAAATATCTGGTATAAAAAATTGTTCATGAAAAAATGTAAATGAATAATAAATGACAAGGAAACAATTAAGTTCCTTTAGCTAGTTTAGGACCATTACCCAAATTTATTAATATTTCCATATCTTACCTTTTCAACACATTTATCAGGGGTTTATTAAACACAACAAGTTACACATCTTAAATTACACAATCACATACCTGAGAAAAAAACACAGTTTTCATATCTCACTAGGACGAACTTCCCCATGCCAACTATATCCTCACCTCGAAGCATTAGTTTGGGTGGATGTCAACCATATCCTCACCTAGAAGCATCAGTATGGGTGGATGCAATTGATAGGAAAACAGAGCATCAGTACTATCTCTACCCCATGAATTAGTGGTGGAGTTTAGAGCCTCAGTCCAACTCTACTCGTGGGCATAGAACCTTAGTCAATACCCCACACTACCAAGCTATGTGAAAATGATATATATATATGTAACCATTAACCATTTACACAACATCACAACCATTTCCCATGGAAAACATAAACCATAACAATAACATGAGGGTTAACACCATACCTTGACTCATTAACACATTTACCACACTTCACATAATTTTTCAATTTAACCCAATTTAATTTCATTATTCTTATCTCACTAAGAATTCATTCGTTGTGCCTATCTCACTAGGCTTTTTTCGTTATGCCTAACTCACTAGGCTTCATTATCATGATCATGACCTGTTCCATTATGGTCTTTAGTCATTTCCACATCTTAACCCAATATCCCTTAGGTTATTATCAATATTAGGTTCACCACCTAGATTCTAACCCAACACACACAATCACACAATCATGTTTATCAAGGTCTCTATATAAATACTCAACAATATCACTTGTTCTTCACAAATCCCTAGGTCCGAGAAAGTCGGTTCACCCCATGGGTGGCCGTAGTTTAGTCTCATCACCCTCAAAGCATCCAATGGGGATCGTGAGGGTTAACCTTTAACTTTTTAATAACAATTTTACCAAAAAATTCCATGGGTAATCAAAACATACCAAGAGACACCTAAGAACAAAACCACCCCTGCACAAATCCTCAAGTAAACCATGGGATATAAATTGTATACCTCCTACCTCGATTCCATGGTTGAACACACTCTTAATCCAGCACTTAGATTTCACTTTAGCCAACCCTTTAAGCTTCAACCTGAATCTCAACCAAAGAGTAGGATTTTAGAGCTTAAAAAAGAGATGAGAAGAGGATATAATCTCTAAACTCAAAAGAGAAGAAAGGATGAGATTAGCCTTACCTGGAGCTTCGATTTACAACCAATGGAACCAAATATACCTTAGAAATGGGGGATATTGATCTCTTGGAGCCCTTGGGAGGTTTGGTTCATTCCTAGGGTGAAGAGGGGTAAAATGGAAGGAAATCCCAAGTTGGGTTTAAAAATCCTGGGGTGGAAAAATTGTAATTTTTAAAAGGTTTTTGGGTCGCACGGTTTGCTCACACAGTTTTCCAAACGGGGTGCAAACTGTGTGGATGATTCTGTCCCAAAAGGCCCCCTCGCATGGTTTAACTACATATTTTTCTAAATCGTACACAAAATGTGCAGAGTCCACTGTCCAAAAACACATCTTCCGCACAATTTTCTGGGCTGTCCACACAGTTAGCACTAACCATGTACAGACCATGTGGCCTACCCAGAAAACAACTTTTTTTTACTTTTCATGTACCGAACCCTTGTAACAACCTTGATCCTCCTCTAGGACTTGGGTAAGCACTTAATTAACCAAAACATGGGATTCAAACCAAAAATTAAATGAAAACATACCTTTTTCAAGATCTGGGATCTTATAATATAATTACCTTAAGTGCATACACCACTTTGAAATTGTTCTAGTGCATGCAATAGAAAAATCAAAGTAAATGATTTTAAAGACATAAAAAGTTAATTTTTTGGTTGAATTATAGTGTAACATTAATTTTATGGTTAATTATAATTTATAATTATGTTTAAAGTGTTTATATTTGCATTACTTTGTTATATTGAAGTCTTTAAAGTCAAATTAAATAAATAGAGTCAAAAATGACATTAATAATATTTTATGAAAAATAATAATTTAATTTTTTTTTTAAAAAATCATAAAATATTTAATGAGGAAAATTAGGATGAGAAATAGTATAAGATTGCATACATTGAACATTTATTTACCATTTTTTACCTTATAAGTAAAATTATAACCCTTTAAGATTGATGAAGTCATTAATGCGGTCAAGGTTAAAATTTGTTAACCAAGGAGTTTAACCAAAATATAAGGTTTAAAATGATATATATTTCTGATTATTTTTCTTCAGGGTGTGCATTATCATCGGGATGTGTTGATCATTGACTTGTATTCCCATTTTCCAAAGGTGGGTGACATCCATCACTTTTGTCGCAATTTCTTCTCTTTGATCAAAACAAGATGATTGGATGTCAGTTCCTCTTTCTGTGGATTCCTCCTCAGAACTTGTCACTTAGTCTAGAACTCCCTCATAGATTTGTGTCATTTTTTATGAATCTCATTCCCTATGCCATATATTTTTGGACACCGATCAATTAAAATTATTCTATCTAAACATTTCAAGGGGTCTTAACAGGGTAGAAACCTTCGATCGGAGTAGATGGTAACATTAGGCATGTTAGAGAATCTCTGGATGTGTGGAAATTGGTAAACATGTATTCTTCCTCAAACCAGGGTATCTCAAGGGTGAAGAACATGAGGAATCTCACATCAGTTGTGGGATATCTTATTCTAGAGGCATGTCTCTAAGGTTTTTCTCATCTTCCTATGTTTAAAACGGGGTATTCCGCGAGCATAACGTCTTGCAGAGATAGTTACGCCAAAGGCATGTCTTCTAAGGTTTTCCTCAGGCATCTCATGTTTAACATGAAGTAGGGAATGAGTTTCACATATTATGGAGATGGATAGTATTGATCTAGAAACCATTAATGGATGATCAGGAAGGTGTACCCCTAGGAGGGGGAACCTGGGAGATTTAGCGAGTGGATGGATCAGATTACCCTAAGAGAGTGCAACTAGGGTGGTGTGTCCAAAAAACGGATGATATCACACCATAAAGGCTGATCTAGAAACCACTGAGGGCGGATCAAAAAGAGTGAACCCCAGAGAGGGGGACACTAGATGGATAGATCATAACGCCCAATGAGAGTGGACCCCGGGTGGTGTCTCCCATAATGGGAAGATATCACACCATGAAGGCTGATTTGGACACCAATTAAGGAAGATTAGGGAGAGTGCACCCCAGAATGAGGAACACCGGATGGATAGGTCAGAATGACTAATGAGAGAGGACCCAAGATGGTGTGTCCCATAAAGGGAAGATTTCACACCATGAAGGACGATCTAGACACCATTGAGGGCGGATCAGGAAGGTATACCCCTAGGAGGGGGACACCAATATTTACCATTGGCTGGGATTGAACATCAAGGAGGCTTCTTACTTACCTTGTGTAGAAGACATGGATCAAAACCCATATAGTTCTAAGGGGGTGATGAATCGGGGTGTACACAAAGGACAACAACCCGAAGACATGTTGGGGCATACAAATGGTTATTGGCCTAGGTGATAAAAAGAGCAAAGGGATGAATGGGGATTACACTTGGTTAGCTGCCTGAGAAGATGGCACGATTACACTGGGATGTAGAGGACCAAGTAAAATCAGGATGGATATGGAGGGATTTCCAAATGGTGGAATGAATGGAATGGAACTGACATGAGAGTGATGACATTGGGATTGAACCTCAGGGAGGTTTCCTACGTACAAAGTCTAGGAGATAAGGATCACAAACCATGTAGTTTGAAAGCATATAGTGTAATGTCATGTGGGATGAAAGGGGTATATAGTTTAACATCATGTGGGACAAGGGTGAAATGACGTGAAATGGTTGGGATTGATGGGTAAGGTGCTTGAACCTCATGGATGCTTCTTACGTACCATGCTTGAAAAACAAAAGGATCAAAGTCCATGTAGTTCGACCGAGAGGGGAATGGGATTATGGGTGGTTAACAACCCAAATTGGATGTCATGGTTGTAGGTTCCAGGCATAGTGGAAGCGCGTTGGTGGGTTTTCCCAACTTTAATTTTAACATTTAAACAACATTCAATCTGAGATCCTTCATGATGTAAAATTCCGAATCTTCAGAATGGAACGAAGAATGAAAAACAAATGAGGGAATCCCGGAACCACAGAGATATGATCATCATATGTTGGTTACAATTAATTTAATTATATCACAAGAATTACCTTGGTGGAATTTTTTCTTCATTGATGTCTCCAGTCACGATTCTGTGATCCATTGTTGCGTCGTAGAATCCAAGTGTAGGATTCCTCTAGCAGTGATCCACACATGTACCACATATCTCCGGACGTCGCCGAAGGGATCTCTTGGTGCTAGAGCAGAAGAACCTTCGCTTGTGATGTCCGCCTTCGATCGCCTTGGTCTCTCGGTCTTGAGAGCATTCTAGGAGGAAAGAGTTCTTTTGACCTTGAAATAATTCGCTAGAATTGTTGTGCATAATGATTTTCTTGTGGAAAAGTGTTGGGGTTGTGAGGAAATTTATAATCGGGTTTGAGGTTATAGAGTTAGGAAAATAAATAAATGTGTTACGTGTTTTATTTATTTCATTAACACTTATTGAAAACCCCCCACGTCGAATGATTAATTCCTTGACATACTCCAATGCTGATTATAATAAATATCACAATAATGATATTATTTCCTCAAAATCCCAAATTTAAAAACTACGCGCCGTGTAATCATTAATACATGGCGTGTACTTGTTTTCCATAAAACTACATGGTGTTTATATTAAATACACATGACATGTACTTTTATTTTCCACTTTCTTTATTTCCTCCACCACATTTATTAGACCTTGAGCAATGGCTATTTATTTCTTAAATAAATATAACTACATTACTCGCTAATAAATATTATTTCATCCACAATATATTATATCGAATAACTAGTGACGATATAAATGAAATCAGGAATCCTTAAATAATTATTAAACCATAGTCAAGAATAATATGTATTTAACTTATTAAATTAATATTTAATTGAGATACATGGACACACTTAGTGTGTGACCCTCTAGGACTCTTTCTCAGTGGCTTTAGGCGGAGCCTACCTAAAGTCCAAGGTTAGCGTCTAGAAAAACTCCAAGGCACCCATATAGAAAGAAATTAATGCTGCAATGATGTGTCACCTCATAAAAACACTTATCGTGTAATATAATCCCTTTGTCACGATATCTCTAATCAAGCGGGTTTCATGCTAGTGTCATCAACCCACGTGCTCGATTATTATTTCTTTGACTTTCCAGAATCAAAATCGCCCATACCTTACCATAGACATGGATTTATTTCGGCTATATCAATTCCATGAAAGGGCCTAAGATATCTACTTCCGTTATGGAACAGAAGGGAAAAATCCTTTCTCGTATTATCTATTAATGCAGTATTACTCATGATGCACCCAACGTATCTAACCTCGCTGCGAACAGTGTGTCGTCACAGTTTTCGTCAATACATCTAAATGCGTGAGTTTTAATACCCATTAATAATAATCATAAAGTCTAAGGATCAATACACACATCCGTAGATAGGAACATCCAATGACACTATGAAATGTGGATTTCCTACTGGCGGGTCTCATTCTCATAATATCCTCTTAGATATTGCCAAGGGCGCACACCATGAGATGGTGCCTCAAAGTTTTATGAGTCCTCACCCCTAATGGCCTGTATTATTTGTGTCCCTCAAATAAAATCATCCAGAAATAGAACATATATTCAAGGATAGTGTTATGGCACTTCCGGGTTCTCATCATAGCTGGGATTCGCTATGACCCTTTAATGCAACAATTATCCTTAGGACATTTTCACTTGCCTTGTCATGAATAAAAACAATCAAGATGTGATAAGTCTTTTATTAATGAATAAAGTACAAAGTAGTTGGTTCTAGGCCACCAACTCCAACAGACTCCCACTTGGACTAGATCCAACTGCTAACAACCTTTAACCCGCTAGCTCTCACATGATATTTATGCTTCTACTGAGATAGGCCTTTAGTCATGGGGTCTTCCATGTTCTCTTCCGTGGACACTCTGCTCACTGCGACTTCACCCCTTTGATAGAAATCCCTCAAGAGGTGATACTTTTGGAGTATGTTCTTTGTCTGTTGATGTGACCTTGGTTCTTTTGCAAGAGCCACCACTTTAGTATTACCACAATACAATATAATGGGATATTTACTGCTAGGCACCACATCAAGCTCCTGGACAAAGTTCCGAATCCAGACGACTTCCTTGGCTGCATCCAAAGCTGCTATATATTCGGACTATGTTGTAGAATTGGCGACAACTAGCTGCTTTGAACTCTTCCTGCTCACAGCTCCCCCATTGAGACAGAAAACATATCCAGATTGTGACTTCAGATCATTTTGATCTATCTGAAAACAAACACCATCATACCCTCTGATGACAAGCTCCTCGTCTCCTCCATACACCAGGAACATGTCCTTAGTTCTTCTCATATACTTAAGGATAGTCTTAACAGTAGTCTAATGATGTTCTCCTGGATCTTCTTGATATTTTCCTATAATGCTTAGTGCCTAGGCAACATCAAGCCTAGTACATAACATGGAATACATGATGGATCCTATAGCCAAATATATTGGGATCTTACTCATTTTATCTTTCTCTTGTTGTGTCTGAGGACACCTTTTCTTAGAAATATGTAGGCCATGTGACATTGGAACCAATTCCCTCTTGGATTGTTCCATAATAAATCTCTTTAATATCTGGTCAATGTATGTACTCTAACTTAGTCCAAGCAGCCTCTTGGATCTATCATGAATGATCTTGATCCCTAGAATGTAGGCTGCTTCACCCAAATCCTTCATAGAGAAACAAATGTTCAACCAGTCCCTAACTGACTGCAAGACTGGTACATAATTTCCAATAAGCAATATGTCATCAACATATACTAATAGGATAACGATCACATTACTATTAAACCGATTATAAACAAATGGCTCACATTCATTCTTAATGAACCTAAATTCCTTTATGGATTCATCAAATCAAATGTTCCATGACCTGGATGCTTGCTTTAATCCTTAAATGGATTTCTGAAACTTGAAAACCTATTTAGCTTCACCTGGTGTCACAAACCCTTCTGGTTGTGTCATATAGAAATCTTCCTAAAGGTTCCTATTAAGGAATGATGTTTTGACATCCATCTACCAAACCTCGTAGTCATGGTAAGCTGCTATGGAAAGTGTGATTCTTATGGATTTAAAAATGGAAACTAGAAAGAAGGTTTCATCAAAGTCAATTACTTGACGTTGCCTGAACCCTTTAGCCACTAGACTTGATTTATAGGTGCTAACTTGACCTTCCATGCCCAGCTTTCTCTTGAATACCCATTTGTATCCAACATGCTTTACATCAACTGGATCATCGACCAGAACCCAGACTTGGTTCTAATACATGGAATCCATCTCAGAATTCGTAGCTTCTAGCCATCTTGTAGCTTCTGATCTTTCTACTACTTCATTGTAGGAGAGAGGTTCATCATTGTCCAATAATAATGATTCACCATCCTCGGTTACTAGGAAACCAAATCTCTCTAGTTCCCTTACCTCTCTTGAGCTCCTACACAATACTTGTGTTTCTAGAAGCTCTTCCATGGGGACCTGTGGAACTTGTTCCTATACCAACTTCTGTGTATCTTGAGCATCAACTTCATTGAAGTCAATCTTTCCCCCACTATCCTTCTTGAGAATGTGCTCCCTCTCAAGAAATATGGCTTGTCTGGCGACAATCACTTTCTTATCTGAAGGGTTATATAGGTAATATCCTTTCGTTTCCTTGGGATATCCTATAAAGATACACCTCATGCCCCGGGGTGCTAGTTTTTTTCCTGATGAGGCCTTAACAAACGCCTCACATCCCCATACACGTGTGTGCGACAAAATGGGTTTCTTTCCATTCCATAGCTCGGAGGGAATTCCATTTTCTGCCTTAGTTGGTACTCGATTTAATGTGTATGTTTCAGTTTGTAATGCATATCCACAAAAGGATAATGGAAGATCCGCATGACTCATCATCGACCTCACCATGTCCAACAAGGTGCCGTTCCTCCTTTCACTAACACCGTTCCACTGTGGTGTATAAGGAGGAGTGAGTTGAGATAGAATCCTAGACTTCCATAGAAGATCGATGAACTCTTGGTACAGTTATTCTCCACCTTGATCCGATCGAAGTTTCTTTATCTTCTTACCAAGATGATTCTCTACTCCATTCTTGAATTCATTAAATTTCTCTAAGGCCTCTCACTTATACCTCATTAAGTATACATAGCCATATCTACTGAAATCATCAGTAAAACTAATGAAGTAAGAATATCCACCTCTAGCTTCTACTGAAAATGGTCCACACACATCTGTGTGTACCAATCCTAGAATCTCTATGGCCCTTTCAACCTATCCACCAAAAGGTGGCTTGGTCAATTTTCCTTGTAAAACAAGTGTGACATCTATCAAGTGGTTTTAGCTTAGTAGAGTATAAATATCCATCTTGGTAGAGCTTTTTCAAGCGCTTCTCCTTCATATGACCGAGACGGTGATGCCACAACTGGGTGATGTATGAGTCATGTAAGTTTGTTTTGTTGTCGATTTACAACACTTTGTTTTCACAATTTAATACATACAATACATTATTTAAATGTGCCATACCATAACATACGTTGTTCTTATAAAAGAGACAACCCTTATTTCCAAATTTGAAAACAAATCCATCCATATCCAAACAAGATACAAAAATTATGTTCTTGGTAACATTAGGCACATAATAACAGTTATGTAAAACCAAAATCATCCCAGTCGGCAGTGAGAGGTGGTAATCGCCAATAGCCAACGCAGCCAGCCTTGTGCCATTGTCATCTCGAAGATCCACCTCTCCTCTGGAAATCTTTTTAAATCTACTTGGTTCCTAAATTTGAATACATATTTGTGCCCCACAAGCTATATCTAATACCCAATGTGTAGAAATATAAATATTACACTTGATAACGAATACACCTTTAGCGTCCCCACACCTCTATGTATAGTTTCTCTTCTAGTGGCCCTGCTTGCCACATGAAAAACACACTGCCTCTCATTCCTTTCCCCGCCTCTAGATCTTCCCCTTCTTGGAGGGACGATGCTCAGGGGATTCAGACCATTTATAAGTCTTTGGACCCTTTTCCTTGTCCTTCCTTTTCTTGTTCACCATAAGGACTGCGGGTTTGTCACGCCCTATGCCCTTGTCTACTTGGAAAATCAAGGTCAGAAGCTCCGATAGACTCTTCTTATTGCCGCTCTTGTTATAATTGACAATGAATCTAGATAAGGTCTTGGGCAGTGATGATAGGATGAGATCTGTATGCAACTCATCCAAGAATTTAATCCCTAAGATGTCCAGGCGTTCAATGTAGCCAATAAGCTTGAATAAATGAGGTCCAGATGGTGCAGACTCTCCAAGATTAGTTGTAAAAAAAGAATTGGAGATCTCATACCTCTCATGTCTCACCTTCTCTTGGTAGATATCCTTAAGGTGAGACATCATGCTATACACGTCCATGTTTTCATGTTGCTTCAAGAGGTCATTGGACATGGCCGATAGCATGAAACACTAGACATATGCGGCATCATCCATGTGTTTCATATAGAGAGATAATTTCTCATCACCGGCCTCTTTCCCAGGCGCAATTGGAATAGAATCTTCCAGCATATACAATTTCCTTTTGTGGCGAAGGATGACGCGTAAACGCCTCTGACACTCTTGGAAATTAGTGCCGGTGAAAATGTTTTCCTTCTCGAGTATGGTTCAAAATGATATGTTTGAAGTCATTTTCTTGTCATTTATACAAATTAAGATGAGAAAAGGTTTAATACTTTATTACAAAACTGAGACAAATAAATAAAATAATACTTATTAGTCCCACACTATTTTATCGAAATCCAATAGCCCTCACCATTGACTTCGGAATATTCTGTTGCCTGAATATTCTAGTGGCAAGGATCCATATTGCCCTTCGCATTTCCCCAAATAGGGTTGGTGAAGAAAATTGAAGTGTTTTAGGTAGGCATTCCAAATTCCAATTGCATTAACTCGTAGCTCCTTGATCCGCTGAGTGGACTCCACAATCCTGAAATCCTTTTATTTTGGATTTCCTCAACCTTTGCCTCTTGGTCACACCAAGTCCTACTGTGGCAGTAAACCCTTGATGCGAACCAAGTCAAGTCAACCCAAAACCTTGAATTATAATTCCCCGATAATTTAAAGCACCCCAACTAGGGTTGGTCGAGCACTTTTAACTATGATTTGATTCTAACCAAGATTATGGAAGGCTATACCGACTTAATATTTATTTTGAGGGATTTTATCCTTATACGTAAATTTCCAATTTATTATCTTTTATTACATGCTTTTTAATATTAAGTGGGATATACTTAAGTGATTAACCATGTCTAAGATAATATTTATGTATAAGCCGGTTTTATTTTAGTTTCATCTTGCATGCTCATTTAATTCATTAATTGTGTGATCATGAAAACAAACCCACAATAAATAAACCATGAAACTAATAGAAATAAAATAAATGGTATGATCATGAGATTTTCCTATTGGTTAGTTTATCTAGCAGTTGATAAACTAACCCAAGACCTAGGGGAGAAACATCTTGACCCTTTTGGGTTCGTGTTTATAGCTTTCCACCTATCCACCTTTGTATCTCCTTGGATTGGTTTCACCTTGGCTCTTGACTTGATCCGCCTGCACTATCTTGGGAGCTCCATCTATTACATATGAATTTATCTCACATGCAGGTGAGGGGTAAAAAAGGGTTTTTTACATAAAAGAATCCTTGGGCACGTAGGCCCTACATATTAATGAGGAGATGGATCGCAGGCCAACAAATTTAATTTAAATAAATAAATTAAAAGAAACCATTCAAATACAAAGGTCTCGGTCTAGCTCATGATCATCCGTACATGCAAAGATATTTACGCATAAATAAAACTATCATTCAATTCTTTAATTGTTCTTGTTTAAGATAAATCATGCTCAAATCAATTAATTATATTTAATTAATGAATCCTTTTATCTTAAACCCTTTTTCGAACTTCCTTGAGATTCTATTCCATCATAATTTTAAACAAATAAATTCATTTAAAATGATCCTTGTACATAACCTGTACCTTGGAGGCAACCCGATGAATTCCCATTTATTACGCAGATGTTAAATTAAAAACATATATATAAAACACATATCACGTGTTGTGCCTCAGCTTTACACCTACACTATGGTACACGTCTCAAGGGTTTGTATAATATAATAATAAATTTTAATAAATCAACATAATTTAGGTGAGTACACGACGTGTAGTTCCGACTACACGGCATACACTTTTCTTCACCATCCATCCGAAGTACACGCTGGGGGACAGGGCGTGTTAATGTAATTCGAAAATTTTCGAAGTACACGATGTGTATAGTGGGAAACATGCCATGTAGTTTCCACGTTACACATTTTCTAGCTGGGAAAGTCGTGTACGGGGTAAACTGTCCAACCCAAACCCAAAGGGACTACACACCGTGTTCAGTTGGACCACATGACATGTAATCCAGAAACCATGTGCCACTTGTTCCAGGTCAACACACGGTGTCATAATTGTTATAGGTATACTCCAATACAAGACCTGATTTGACGGACCAGTCAATGCATTGAACCTCGACTACATGACATGTACTTCCGAATACACACCGTGTATTCTGGTGTTTTATGGCCAGAAATGTTTGGCTCCTTTGGATGAGTTCCTCTATTTTATTTTAATCAAAATTAAAAGAAAAAATTTGTTTCTGTGAGGTGAATGAGAAACAAGGGAGGAGGAACAGATCTCGAGATTCATATTTTCAAAACTATTAAACTTGAATTGAAACAACTAAATTATTTAATGTGTAGATGAACAACAAAAAAATAAATAATTATAATAAACGATATGACCCGCTCTAATACCACGTGTAGGTTCCGGTCATAGTGGAATCGCGTTGGTGGGTTTGCCCAACTTTAATTTTAACATTTAAACAACATTCAATCTGAGATCCGTCATGATGTAAAACACCAAATCTTCGGAATGGAACGAAGAATGGAAAAACTTAAGAGGGAATCTCAGAACCACAGAGATAATATCATCATATATTGGTTATAATTAATTTAATTAGATCACAAGAATTACCTTCATGGAATTCTTTCTTCGTTGATGTCTCCGGTCACGATCCTGTGATCCGTAGTTGCATCATAGAATCCAAGTGTAGGATTCCTCTAGTGGTGATCCACACATGTTCGACATATCTTCGGACGTCGCCGAAGGCATCTCTGGGTGCCAGCATTGAAGAACCTTCAGTTGCGATGTCCGCCTTTGATCGCCATGGTCTCTCGGTCTTGAGAGCATTCTTGGAGGAAGGAGTTCTTTCAGCCTTGAAATAATTCCCCAGAATTGTTGTGCACAATGATTTTCTTGTGGAAAAGTGTTGGGTTTGTGAGGATATTTATAATCAGGTTTGAGGTTATATATTTATGAAAATAAATAAACGTGTTACACATTTTATTTATTTCATTAACTCTTATTGAAAACCCCCCATGTCGAATGATTAATTTCTTGAAATGCGCCAATGCTGATTATAATAAATATCACAATAATGATATTATTTCCTCAAAATCCCGACTTGAAAAACTACGCACTGTGTAATCATTAATACATGGCATGTACTTGTTTTCCATAAAACTACACAGTGTGTATATTAAATATACATGGCGTGTAATTTTATTTTCCACTTTTCTTTATTTCCTCCTCCACATTTATTAGACCTTGAGTAATGTCTATTTATTTATTAAATAAATATAACTGCATTACTCGCTAATAAATATTATTTCATCCACAATATATTCTCTCGAATAACTAGTGTTAAAATAAATTCAATTAGACATCCTTAAATAATTATTAAACCACATCCGGGAATAATATTTATTTAACTTGTTAAATTAATATTTAACTAAGATACATGGACACACTTAGTGTGTGACCCTCTAGGACTCTTTCTTAGTGGCTTTAGGTGGAGCCTGCCTAAAGTCCAAGGTTAGAATCTAGAAACACACAAAGGAACCCATAGAGAAAGAAGTTAATGCCACAATGACGTGTCACCTCATACGAACACTTACCGTGTAATATAATACCTTTGTCACGATATCTCAAATCAAGCGGGTTGCATGCTAGTGTCATCAACCCACGTGCTCAATTATTATTTCTTTGACTTTCCAAAATTGAACTCACCCATACCTTACCATGGACATGGATTTATTTAGGCTATATCAATTCCATCAAAGGGACTGAGATATCTTCTTCCGTTATGGAACAGAAGGGAAAAATCTTTTCTCTAATTATCTATTAATGAAGTATTACTCGTGACGCACCCAATGTATCCTACCTTGCTGCGAACAGTGTGTCATCACAGTTTTTGTCAATATATCTAAGTGCGCGAGTTTTAATACCCATTAATAATAATCTTAAAGTCTAAGGATCAATACAGACGTTCGAAGATAGGAACATCCAATGACACTATGAAATGTGGATTTCCTACTAGCAGGCCTCGTTCTCATAATATCCTCCTGGATATTACTAAGGGAACACACCATGATATGATGACTCAAAGCTTTATGAGTCCTCACCACTAATGGCCTGTATTATTTGTGTCCCTCAAATAACATTATCCGGCCATAGAACATATATTTAAGGACAATGTTATGGCACTTACGGGTTCTCATCATAGCAGGGATCTGCTATGACCCTTTAATGCAATAGCTATCCTTAGGACATTATCAAACTCCTTGTCACGCAGAAGAACAATCAAGATGTGAGAAGGATTTTATTAAGGAATAAAGTACAAAGTAGTTGGTTCTAGGCCACCAACTCCAACAATGGTTTCTGTTTACTCTAAGCTCATGTGATTTATGCTCGGTGTGAGAAATAAGAGGCAACAATAGACCTAATGATCGTGGTACAAAGGTGTATCCATGAAGGGTGGTGAAATGGTCTTACATATGGAAGCTGCCCAAGAACCACTATGGAGTGGTAATGGTGGATGGGGATTACCCATGGAAGCTGACCGGGTGCCACTATGGAGTATAAATGGCGGATGGGGATTACACATGGATGCTGTTCGGGTGCCGCTATGGAGCGACAATGGTGGATGGGGATTACTCATGGAAGTTACCCAGGTGCCACTATGGAGCGAAAATGGTTGACGGGGCTTACACAAGGAATAGGACTAGGTACCGATAAGGAGAGACAATGGTGAATAGGGATTATTCATATAAGCTACATGGGTGCCACTAAGGAGCATCGATAGTAAATGGAGATTCTGCATGGAAGATGCCTAGGTGCCGCTAAGGAGTGGAAATGGTGAATGGGGATTACACATGGAAGCTGACCGGGAGCCGCTAAAGAGTGGAAATGGTGGATGGAGATTATTCATGGAAGCTGCCTATGTTCCTCTAAGAAGCGGTAATGGTGAATGTGGGTTACACAGATGTTTCCCGGGTGCGGCTAAGGAGCGACAATGGTGAATGGGGCCTACGCTTGGAAGCTGTCTCAGTGCCGCTAAGGATAGAAAATTGTGAATGGGGATTTTGCATGGAAGCTGCCCGGGTGCTGCTAAGGAGTGACAATGGTGAATGGGGCTTACACGTGGAAGATGCATGGGTGTCACTACGGAGCGAAAATAGTGGATGGAGCTTATGCATAGAAGCTTCCCGGGTGCCACTATGGAGTGAAAATGGTAGGTGGGGCTTATGCATGAAAGCTGCTCGAGTGCCGCTAAGGAGCAGTAAATTTGGATGGGGCATACACATGGAAGCTAGCCAGGTGATCCTAAGGAGCGGTAATGGTGAAGGGAGCTTATGCATGGAAGCTACTCAGGTGCCACTAAGGAGTGGTAATGGTGAATGGGGCTTACACATGAAAGATTCCCAAGTTCCACTGTGGAGTGCCAATGATGAATGGGGATTATGCATGAAAGATTCCCATGTGCTATTAATAAGTAGCAATGGTGAATGGGGCTTATGCATGGAAGCTACCAATGTGCCGCTAAGGAGAGAAAATGGTGAATGAGGCTTATTCATGGTGATTGCCCATAATTTCTTCCTCATGTCTGGCCATGTGGGCATCCCAACTCACTAATGGGTTGAGGCATATAATTAGACCCTACACCTATGTGCTAGTGCACAAGAAGGATAATTCCCAGGGCATTGAAATCAATCTAAAAAAAGAGATATGAAAAGTGTGAATCACATGACCAACATCTAGAACATAATGGGGGAGGAATGACAGAGGAAGATAATTACTAACTATATTCGAAATGCAGCATCCAAATCACATTTTCCTAAGATGGAAATGAACAAATGAGGTCCAACCGCTGACATTATTCAAAATGCAGGTCCAAACTTAAAGTGTTTTATGAAGTCTTCTGAGGCGTTGGGCCAGAATGGTAGGTGAGACAAAGCATCGTGGCACCCAACCATTAGGGGTTCCCTTCAGAAATGAAAGAGAATGGAGATCCAAATGAAGGACATGAAAAGCATGAGGTGGAGTGATGGAATGTTTGAATAGATTCCAAGACACATAAAATTATACCACTATAATCACAACATGATCTATCTTATACTTGTCACATAAACCATCTCTTATTTGGAACAAGAGGCATCCTTTTATTAAATGATAGGGCATGCTACGGTTTAAAGTCATGTAGTGAAGACTATTGGAATATTCTGATTGGCGCATAAGACATATCTTAATTGGAACAAGAGGCATCCTATATTTTTCAAATAGGGAGTACTATAGTTTATAATCATGTGGAGAGGATAATTAGGCCTAAGGTGCCTAGAAATGGCTGGTGTTGAGACTTACACTAGAGCATCCCTTTCTGTTTCAACCTGGAATATGTGTCATTTGATTGGTTTTGGAGGGCCTTCTTGATGAATGGGTTGAATCAAGGTACTTAGGGAATTGATGATGAGAATCTCAACTCACAACCTATGAAAGGGACTAAGAGTAATATTTCAACTAAATGTATTTTTTAAAGCGTTATTATAACATATTTTATAAAAAATATGATTTTTCAAAAAACATTTATTTTTATTTTAGGTTAATATTATTTTATTTATAATAAATATATAACTATAATTTTCATAATTTAATTAGTACTATTCATAACCTTCAATTTAATGGCTTGGTTATAACTGTATACTATATTACGGTTCATTAGGACTCGAGGGTGTGTGTTCCACAAGTTATCAAAGAAACCCAATTTAAATAAAATATATTTTGTGGGTTGTTTATGATCGGTGTTGTGTGTCAAAAATGATATATAATAGAATGTTATTTTTTTTTATAATTTTGGACTATTATATAAATTTCTCAAAATATGCGAGGAAGAGAGGAGAGAAGGTTCCCTTTTATAATCACGATAAGTGACACATTTGTAATTTTTATGAACTTTGAAATATTATAAATGTCTTACTCATGGTCAAATGGATAGAAAAATATAAAATTTATCAGATATGGTGTTAATATTCAAAATATCATCATAAAATAAAATTTAAGATGAATTTTGATGGCCTTATCTCAAATTATTTATCTTAATTAACCATATTTACGCTTTACCACAGTGCCACATTTTTACCATGGTTACTATTCATAATGACCATAGATGAAATTGAAATCATTATTATATTTGAACCTTAGGATAACATATATGGAATAAAATTTTTAAAATTCATTTTTTTTAATTTTTAGAAATTAATTTTAATATAAGTTTCCAAAATGCAACAAAAAATAGTTTTTAATTTTCTTTTTAAGAATAAAAATGAACTTATATCAAAATCGAATATAATATCAATTCATATGGAATTATTTAGATTATTTTTTATCAAGTGGATATTATTTTACTTTAAAACCAAATTAAAAAGATAATTGAAAATTTAAATTACATTATTTAAATAAAATAAATGATAGTTTTTTAAAAATCAGTATTTTCACTAGTCATTCAAAAATCAATATTTTCTGAAAAATCCTAAAATTTCACCTCAATATATATTTGATATGATGATATAAAAAATTAATTCCATTTAATAAAATTAAATTTCTAAAATTTAAAAATCTAACATTTAAATAAAAATATAAAATTTATGGAAAAAACATAAATTATAGCAAAACTATTCTTTGATATAAAATAATTGTATAAAACACGAATCCATAAAATCTAATCCTGAATATTAATAAGACATGAAAATTATTTTTTATTTATAATAACTAGGTTTTGACACCCAACATGATCAATATAATAAATATATCAGTTTTTAGCAAGGATAAATTTATCATAATATCTATATCTAAGAGGAGAATGATCAAAGGATGGCGGTGCTCATTTATGTTGATGAAATAATTTTTGGATCATAAAATCAAGCACAATGGAATAAGTTTATATAATTCATGAGGTTAAATTTTAATATTTCAATGATTGGAGGCTTATATTTTTTCCTTTGGTTTATAGGTGAAGCAAGGAATGAATTAAACCTTTATTTCAATATTTAAATATGACAAGGAGGTACTCAAAAGATTTGGAATGGAAGATTACAGGGTTATGAAAATACCAATAGCTATCTAGATGATGTTTTCAGCAAACTATGATCGAATATAGATTAATGTGAAAAAATATTGGTAAATAATTGGAAGACTATAATACTTTATATCAACATGACATGAAATTGTGTTTTCCACTGGTCAAGCTGCATAATACCAAATAAAATTCATGTAAATAAAAGTGAAAATAATACTATTTTATACTAGATGGACTATGGATTTTGGGATGTTTTGCAGTCAAAGTTCAAAACATGAGCTATTAAGATTTATGGATTCATATTGGGTTGGTTTAGTGGATGATCAAAATTCGACATCAGGAAGCACGTTCTACCTTAGAAAATATTTAATTTATTAGCAAAAAAATAAGAAAGATTACATTTTGTTGATAACCATAGAAGATGAATACATTTTTACTACTTAATGATGTACTCAATTACCATGGGAAAATAAATAACTCGTGTAATGGCCCAGACCTCCCTGGTCCATTACTTTGTGAAAATGTGGTTTTGGAGGTGTTCCGGGAGGTCAAGGTGACTTATCCCCCAGCTGCTGCCTACCGGTAGCTCGGTCTACCGGTAGCTGCTGCATACCAGTAGCTCGGTCTACCGGTAGCTGCTACCTACCGGTAGCTCAGTCTACCGGTAGCTTCTGTCTACCGGTAGCTACTGCCTACCGGTAGCCGGTCTACCGGTAGCTGCTGCTTACCAGTAGCTCGGTCTACCGGTAGCTGCTGCCTACCGGTAGTCGCCGCTTACCAGTAGCTCGGTCTACCGGTAGCCGCATCCTACCGGTAGCTGGGTTTACCAGTTGCCACGGCGTACTGATAGCTCGGTATACTGGTAGCCGCAGTCCATCAGTAGCTCGACTAACATTTTGCCAAATTTCTAGTTCTGGGAATAGTGTTTCCAGTTTTATGAACAGTATCGGTAGGTGAACAGTGTTTCTATCGGTGAGGTTCAGTGAACAATGTTTCTATCGGTGAGGTTCAGTGAACAGTGTTTCTATCGGTGAGGTTCTATCGGTGGACTTCTATCGGTAGACTTGAACAGTGTTTCTATCGGTGAGGTTCTATCGGTGGACTTCTATCGGTAGACTTGAACAATGTTTCTATCAGTGAGGTTCTATCGGTGGACTTCTATCGGTATACTTGAACAGTGTTTCTATCGGTGAGGTTCTATCGGTGGACTTCTATCGGTAGACTTGAACAGTGTTTCTATCGGTGAGGTTCTATCGGTGGACTTCTATCGGTAGACTTGAACAGTGTTTCTATCGGTGAGGTTCTATCGGTGACCTTCTATCGGTGGACTTGTACAGTGTTTCCAGAATGCTAAGAGCTACCGATTCCATACTTTGCCAAATTTTGAGTATGTGAACAGTGTTTCCAGCTTCGTAAATTTGACGTTTTCTTTGACGTAAAATACTTTTAAAATCTTATTTTAAGGACTTTAAGGACGATTCAAAGGCCATAAATTCTATATTAATTATTCCTAAGGCCGAGATGTTTTTACTTGGTCAAACCGCATGGGTTAATGCGACCCATTTTTAATGGAGAATAAATCGGATCGTAAACTGTCGCCTCTCTAAATATTTAAAAGGAACGAGATATCATTCTTCGTTGTTCTTCCTCCTGGTTCTCATCTACGAGATGCTAGAACCTTGTAATCATTCCCGTAGGAGTTTCACAATCAAACGTTACTCGGATCAGTTCCGCTCTGTTTGATGCAACCAAGTTGTGTCGATCGTTCTTCCATATAAGCTGTCGTGAGGAGAAGAGGACTGTGACCCGTTGTGTGGATAAAGGACGTCAAGAACTCTTCGAGGTAAGGGATTCATGGCTTCTCTAATTGTGTATGTGCAATCGTAGAATTAACATGATTTAGTCCTTTGGATCACAATGAAATTGACCTAATTAAATACTTGAACCAGATTAAAATAATTGGTTGATCACATGTTGTTGCTTTGTACCGTGATAACGGTTTGCCTCATGTTTTCCTAGATAGAGTGATATCTATGATTTTCTTTAATTAGTTGCTCGTTCATGATGGAAATTGATAAAGAACGTAAAGCCGGAATTAGTTGTTAAATAATTGGCATGTTAATGAATCTTTTAATTCAAGATGGATTAAAGAACTATTAGTTCGATAAATTCAAAAGGGTTCTGAGTTACCCGCTTGCTTGTAAGGCTGAATGCCTTGTGGTTTGGAGCTCTGAGTGCTCATTTTGTATGAAGGCTGAATGCCTTGTTAAAGGGCCGAGAGCCCATTTTGTGATCTTTGATTTCCTGCTGCTTGTGATTTGATGTGAGCCTGGATGGCTGTTGTGATATGTGGTGGTATGGGGACTTGTGGTTGTGGTGGATGACGCCTAGTGTGGCGAGATGCATCAGTTTATGCATGTGGGTGTCGGGGAGGACACCAAGGATGATGGTATGAGATGAATGTGATGGTTTGATGTTGGTGGTTTGGTTTGGTTGTTTATCTTCTTTACGTTTCCCCACTGCTCAAGGTAGCTGGTATTGCTTACCCTCTTTCCGAAGGAGGTGAAGACATGCGGGGTATGCCACGTGATTTCCGTGTTTAGCCTCTCGATGGAGGATGGGTCTATGCTCTTGCTATAGGTGGAAAAGACTCGACGGGTAGTATATCTACTCGCCGTGTTGAGCCCCTTTGTGTTTAGTAGCATAGGATGTTTTTCTAGAATGCATGAGATTATGGAAAAGTAATCCTGAAATGAAAGTTTGTTGAAATGGTGATAATCCACGGGGATGGAGAAACTGGAATTTAATAGTGATGTGAATCCTAAAAAGGAGCAGTTTTTGAATGTGATGCCAATTTAGTTTAATGTGGTAAATTGTTCATGGTTAATTAATGTTTAAAGAATTAATTAATGTACAGTGGAACTGATAAAATGAGAATAGAGTAATCTAATAAAGCTCTTAAAATGGTTGTGTGCTTATATGATGCCTAGTCTTAGAAGTAGCAGCCAGGAGTCTGAGAGACATTAGCTGTAGTTGTGCCTATGACTAGGTAATGCCCATAGTGTGGTTGTGAGTTATATATATTCTGTAATTTTTGTGTTTCTATATGCTACTCCACCCTGTTGGTAAGGGCAACTGACACCCCTGGGATTCTGAGCCCTGGGGAGGGGGGGGGGGTGTTTTCCCCAACATTCTGATGGGAGGTTGAATGGCTGACTACCCCCTTTGGCCCCGCTCTCTTCTCTTGGTAGATCTTTGTGCTGGTAGGAACAGTGGTTAGTTTTACCCATATATGTGTGTAGAGGGCTGTAATGGCTTGCGGTTATTTCACACACATATATTCTGGATATAGTATCCTATGGACTACTATAGGTGTGACGTGTATAGGCTGTGATGGCTTGAGGATCCTTACTCGGCGTATGGGCTGTGATGGCTTGAGGTATAATACTCGACGTATGGTACACGTTATACGAGCTATGGTGGCTCTCAGAAACTACCTGGTTACTTTGGTTGTGAGGATGGTGTGGTGCTTAGCCCAGGTGTCTGCGGGCAAGCCTATGTGGTGCACGAGGTGCTGATTGTGGAGCTTAGCCCAGGTGTCTGCGGGCAAGCCTTGGAGAGAGATGCACATGACGTATGTCATTGGGGGTAAAGCGGAAAACCAATGGGGAAGTAGTAGAAGGGTACCCTTGATATTCTTTACTATATGCTATATTATTGTATGCGTTACTTGGTGAGAGTAGCCATGGTGATGTTGGGAACTTAGTATACCTGTTTAGGTAACGAGTTAGTTTCACTTGTTGTTCACTGGGCTTTAGCATGATTTCTTTACTTTTGCACGAGAGGCTTGGGGAGGATCCTACTGAGTATACTGTTATACTCACCCTATGTATATATAAACTGTTTTCAGGTCACTTGGAGCAGGTTGGAGATCAAGCTGGTTACTACTAGCTTGCGGTTGGAGGAGGAGCTGTTCGGGCTTGTGGTCGCTGCCGTTTTACTTTCTTTTGGGTACTTTTAGTTTTCCCTTTCAGTTGTAGTACTTTTGCATGGCATTTCATATATGGACATGAGTTTCTTTTATATTTCAGTTATGAGTTGGAGTTGGTTGGAGTCTATTCTATCTCTCTCTTCTGCATGTGTTCTCTTAGAGGGTAATGCCTCCCATTTGTGTGTGTATTATACCCTCGGTGCTAGTCGCCAACCCGGGGCCTACTGGAGGTGGGACTCGGGGGTCATTATCTCCCTTCTCATATTGCCGGCCCAGGAGGGGTACACTTTGTGGGGAGGGGGTCATGACAACTCGACTCTATTGGAGTTGATGTTAAATATCCTATTTTATTCAAGTATAAAAATTGAAGTTCCAAAAATCATAGTAAAATTCATATGCATCAATAAAGTAAAAAGGAAATTGAGATAAATTATCACTTCATTTAGAATAATTTTGAACATGGTCTAGAGAAGTTGGGGTATATATCTATAAAAAATCAAGTTGTGGATATCATGATAAAGGCACTACCCATGGATGGTTGTTAAAATCATCAATTTTCTATTATATTCTTACAATATTTATACAATTAGATGGTTTGGATAAGGGAAAATCACTCCCAAAAAGTGTTTTATATTCATAGTAAGGTATGATGCATCTCATGGAATAATTTATTTCATTTCTAATCATATATTTTTAAATTTCAAAAAAGTATTATTTGGGTTCATTGATAAAGGGGGAGAATTTGTACATGATTAGGCGATTGATGAAATTATTCTCTCTTATTGATAAAGAGGAAGATATCTTATACTAACATGGTGGTGAAATGATAGAGTAGATGAATGTATATTTATGGGGTTTTTCATGATGTTTGGGACTAAGAAGTGTTTTCATGAGAAAATTTTCATTTAACTTGAATTTCTCACACAAATATAGACTCAAATGAGATTGAACTATATAATTTGTAAATAATTGATATACTATATGTAGCTAGGAGTTTTTAATTTGTGTTTACATTTGGTACTAATGGTTGAAATTAAATATGTGTTGATAGATTTTAAATAAACCCAAATGGGAATATTGTTAGAAAAATACTCTTGAATCATTTTTATTTTTATTTTTATTGATAAATATGTTATCAAGAATTCCAAAGTTGTTCAAGAAATCATGAATAATTGAAACCAAATATTTTGGAAGTAGCTGTATAAGTTTTTCCTATAGAACAAAAATAACGCTAAAATATATATTTAATATAAGATTAAATATTCTAGGGTTGAATAAAAATTTATGATATCTGGGAGGAGGTCATGTTGTGAAAAAATTATGTAATAATAATTAAATACTTACTTTAGAATAATTCAAATCATCTTATAAGTAACATAAGGATATATAAAAATAAACATTAATTTATCACATTGTGATGATATTTGTTTTTCTATGATAGTAATATTCATGAATAAAATTTTCCATAGGAGAGTATTGTGGAAACATCTCTTGATTTGATGTAATCCTTCTATAATTTTAGTACTTATCTCTCTTGAGATGGAAGGGAAATCAAGCCATAATGGGTGAAATTGTGCCATGAAGAAGAAATACTAATATCTGGTGATCAATGTAGAAGATGAATGTTGCACTATTAAAAGAGGACAACACCTTTATTGGCTTTTCATAGATTATTTCCAATTATTTCTCCATGACATAGATGTATGAGTATAATACATGAAACTCAAAATAATATGAATTACCCTATGATAGATGTTTTTACACCATGATGATGCTTAATTTAGATATAGATTGATTTTAGGTTTTCATGAAAATAAAGGCGTTACACCATGATGGTGTTATCCACACTACAATAAGACCAGTTAAAGATGAATATTTAAAATTTAAAGTTCATATCTTTTAAGTATTTTTTATGACACAAATTATTGAAGGTTTAATGGAAATTGAAGATCTATTTTGGATAAATTTTCTCATTCTAATCGAGGTGAATTGAATATCAATTGGAAGGGAAGCTTAAATATTCTCTCTAGGTTGAAGATATATTTTTATCTAAAATGAGGGAAGGAGGATCATAGATCAATACAGATATTTAAAATTATAAATCTATGCTTGAAGGAAAAAATAGAGAGGAGTAAAATATAAGACTATATCTCACTAAAAGATCTAGAAGTTTTATCATGTGGATTGTAGAGACCCGTATCCTGACGTACATGGACATTACATTACATTTGCGGAATACTTAGTACATAACAAAAACACACACACAAGGACCGTAATAGTTTAGTGTCTTTGGAAACTCGGAATAAAATCTTCTAATCGTGGGGAAAGATCTTCAACATCTCCCATAAAGATCTTCCTTTTTTTACCTAAAACCTTTCTTTATGTCCTGGGGAAAATAAAACATAAAAGGGTGAGCTCAAATGCTCAGTAAGGGTAAACAAAAGAAATACCAATCACATAATTTTCATAAGAACATAAAATTTTTGGAAATCTTAACCTGCAAAAGAGAGCATAATTTCATAACATGGGATAAATCATAGTAGTGAAATGAAATCATAACTTAAAACATTACTCATTGTGGCATACACACATAATCATAGAGAATCATTTCTTGTTAGTCAAGACTCATTGCCAAGACTATCTTAGTGGACAAAGTCCCTTTCTGAATCGAGTAATCCTCGTTTCAGTCCTGTTTCACTGAACCGGTATAACCTACCATTTCAGCCATGTCTATCTCATGAAATATAAAATCTTTACCCAATGCATTGGAGGGAGATATAGGTCCCACCCATCTCTTAATGATACCATTCTTATATGTGCCACAAAATCATAAACCATAAATCATTTCATAACCCATGTAATAAAAATGGGATTCTTAAACAACATGACATCATAAAACCATTCATATAAGATAAAGGAATTCATAAACATAATTCCATCACAACATAGTCAAATCAATGTAAAAATATGTATAGAAACAGAACCCTTTATTATCTTAGATGGAAAATAATTTTGATAAAACACTTGAATTGAATTCTTGAGGAAAATATCCTTTCTTCTTCAAAATCAATTTCTTTTCACAAAACATCATGCAATTTTAAAAGAAAGAGATTTTATTGAAAATATTAATGAAATATTTTGGAGGAAGTTTCATTAAAATAAGGCTTTATAAAACCGTAAAAATCCGTTCGTGCCGTATAAGTTAAAAAAAACATTCTTCGTACTTTTGTCGGAAAAGTCAAAAAGTACCTCGTACGGAAAAACGACAAAAGATTCCTTTCATATTCTTTACTAAAAACTCACCTAAGGGTAAAATTGGATTTAAACTATTGCAAGTGGATGGAAACAATATTACATATTGAGGGAACATGGATGTGGATGATAAAATACACCCCAGTAAATACTTACGAATAAACAATCTCGGATAAAAATGAGATTGTGATATTTCCCTTACCTTAGGTCCGACTTGCTTTGTAAGTGTCCGAACCTCCTGTATAATGATTTAAATCATGTTATTGACTTATTACAGAATCATATTCATTGTTATGATATCATATATGGTTCACTTATGACATTATATTACCCGTTCTTTTGTAAATTCCATGTTAAAGAAGCGTTTTGGGTAAAATCGTTTCATTTATCGTAGGTGTTTTGACTTGTTGTTCTTGACATCATTATTACTTATATCATGATTTACTTACTTCCAGAATATAAAATATGATTTATATATCATATATATTCAGTATATATATATATATAATAGGTAGATAAATAAAATGAAAAACACCGTTCATGGAGACGGTAGTCCGTACGTACGCATGAACGCTGTTTTCCTTTCCTTATTGTCTTGAAATGGAAGTAAGTAGATGACATACATATGTATATATATACATAAATCCAGTAGCTTTATAATGTCATATATTTCATTATTATTTCTTATATATACATTATAATCATTCTTAAATGGTTAACATGGAGAATGAATCTCATCGCGTCGTGGAGACGGTATTCCGTACGTACGCACGAGCGATGATATCATTTCTATAAATATTGAATTGAATTGGAGTGGATTATACAATATATCAGAATCAATATGATTTTGTAATAACTATGTATAGTTATTCTTTACACCATTATACCCATCCATGTAAGGTGGTGGTGGAAAATAGATTACACCACGGCGTGGAGACGGTATTCCGTACGTACGCACGCGCGGTGATTTCTTTTTCCGTAGGATGGATAGATGGTGAAATAGGGTTGTTTCATACTTATAATAACATATCAGTATATGAGTGATACTGATGTTATTACTTCATAATGAAACAACCTAAGAAGAAGAAGTGGAAGAAGAAATAAAGATGAAAGAATTGGTAACGGTAATTACCTCTTCTTTGAAGTGCCTCTTTGAGACCTCCTCTTAGGGCACTAAAATTGGTCTTTGAGGAAGACCAGAACCTCTAGGATGTTGCTAGGGAAGTGGAGAAGAGAAATTGGCATGGGTTGGCCGAGCTTGAGTGCTCAAATTGGTGTGAGGAGGAGGGGGAGGATGTGTCCTTTTATAGGGGAGGAGAGGGGCACCTTAGGAATATCTCAAAATATTATTTTATATTAAAGTCAAAATCGGTTTATAATGGTTCCAAAGGGTCTTATTTCGAAGATAAAGTGGGGATGGGTCTAAATCCTATCAACCAATAGGATTTAGACAAGTTTATGGTATTATTTTAACCTTATCAATTAGATTTAACTCTAAGTTAAATAATTTAACTTTTACCGTGTCTTTTTGTTTTCTTTCACTATATGGTTAATAAACTTACTATAACATGCCAAACTAACCCCAAATTGTATATTATTAATACATATATCCTTATCTAAGTCATTTGGCCGAACCTTAGATTTTTAGGAATAAAATAACAATTAATAATATAATATTTGATTTAAAAACTATTTTGTGTCAATTTTGACACTATTTGATATATGATTTTTGTGAAAGTCATAACAGAATTATATGTTCGAACCAAGTTGATTAAATCAACATTAATATATCATAGTAACCTAGAAAATTAGTGGAATTCATAAAAAGTCTTAAATTACATTTATTTTGGTATTTATATTATCAATTATGTCAATATTTCATTAATAAGATAATTACTGCATCATTTTTCTGTCATAAATAAATTATATTATTTGATGTCTAAAAATTACAAATAAAATACCATCATGTAGGAAATCTTTTTATCTTTCTAATGAATATTTATAGTCGAATTTATCTTATGTATAACCCCATATTAAAAATGATTTACTTATTAAACTTTGATTTTAACTATTTTAACCCTTCTTTAAATAAATTAATAATAAATGTCCTAATCTAATCCAAGTGGGACTAAATGGTCATATTTTATTCCTAAGTTTGTTTTTGGTCGAATTACACTTGTCCAATAGAATTAGGACATGTGTTAGGGTAATATTAATATCATATTTACCCTTAGTTACCCTATTTACTATTAACCGTGGTAAAAAAAAGTAAAAAGTTACTATTCACCAAAAAATTATTTTCATCTCATTGAACCACATTTTAGTCCTTGATATTAACCGTGTCTCTCGGATTTTCGAAATTCCATTCACAGAAGCGGTAAAATTAAGTTTTATGCAAAATTCAGTTTTTAACCTACCATTTAGTAGTTTCACTATTCATCAAAATTTGATGTTTTTCAGAACAATGCCAAAATTTCATCCCAAGCTATATTTCATATTCCGAATTCAAAAATGAAGTCTATTTTACCAAATTCATAACATAAAAGTTGCATTAATTAATTTTATAATTAAATCCCGCTGTTAAAACAAATAGCGTGTTTTTAAGAAACAATATCTATCAAAAGATTGACACTTGTTTATGTCTAGTTTAAATGTGAAATTACATCCAATGACCAACATTGTATTAAATTGTAAAAATATATTCTAAATATACTTTAAAACCACTCAAATTAATGATTTATCACTATTAATTATTTCAATTAAAAAAGTTGTTTTTAATTATAATTTAGTAATTTTCACTATTCATCAGAATATGAAAGTTATCCGAAAAGTACCAAAATTTCACCTTAGGCTAAATTCGATACTCCGAATCCAAAAATAAAGTTCATTTTGAAAAATAAGATTTACTGGATTTCAAAAAGTGGTTATTACTATTCATAATGGCTAGTTTTAATAATATTTTTATAGCATATCGTTGTTTAGTGAAACTCGGTATTGCGTATTACACACGCTATCGAGGAAGGTCGCGATTGCGTGTAATGCAAGGCAAGTCAAGGATGCGTGTTGTGCAAGCTCCTTTTGGTGTAGCGTACAACACAAGACATTAATAAAATTAAAAAGAATATTTTTTTATAAAATCTTGGGCTGTTACATTCTACCCCCCTTAAAATGAATTTCGCCCTCGAAATTCGTCGGGGTTATAAATGGTTTACTATTCGAAATTTTCTTTAATAGAAACCCACATCGTAAAAAGGAATATCAAAACCAATCTTTAAAAATGAAAGTATGAAACGTAACGGTTACCCAAATAAACTAATCACTGGGTTTCCACATAGGTGAAAATATGGATATGGAAGAAAAATCTAACCATCATGTTCTGATGGAGAGTGGTAGAGAACATGGCTATGGAAAAGCCAACAATCACAAATCCATAAATTTGTGATGATCTAAGGTATCATCTGATTAATCAGATATAAGAGTACTAGGACAACATTTTTGGTTTTCATGATTGTTTCCCTAAAGCTAAAGAATTTGAATTAGAATAAATACTTACTTTATTTTGGTACAATCTCACTGTTGTTCGTGCCTTTAACAATTTCCACTTCATCTCTTAAATAAATGAAGTTGAATTTGTTATTCGTGAAGTGTTAGCAGATCATGTGATAGAATGGAGGGTCATTCCATCTGTCTCAAAAGGTTAGCAAAATTTATATACATAAGTCGATCTATAGTGGGATTAATCATATATGGTTCCTAAAATGGGCTTATACTTCATATATCATACTGCTTAATATAATAACACTAGTTTATACTAAACAGGGACTTCCTGTAGGTCAGTGGTAGGCGATAAAGGCCAGTCGCACTTCGGTTGTGGGTTCAATTCCTACAGCCTTGTCCGAAGCGATGGGTTGTCGCCCGTCCTGCAGGTTGTCCTTTTTCTAAAACTATATTACTATAACATCCCATAAATAATATCGAAAAAACTTCTATCCTTAAACAATACTAACTTATGTCCAACATAATCCATTCCAATCTTTAGTCCTTTCCATAATACTGCAGTCCATTTTCATAACATAGTGAAAACGATTACCAGAGATTTAATACCATCGTTGATCCCCATATATCATAAGATATATCTTGTTGGACACATTCCAAATATTCAAAGGCCTTAATCTTGTACTCTCTTGAATACCCATTGAACCTTAGTGAAAACTTGAATGCAGTTAAGAGTTAACACTTCCCACATACCAAAATCCTCAAAATTCTATATACTCAAACCATGATATCACTTAGTCCTTATATCAATCATGAGCTCATGAATACTATCAAACATTTAATTTTCTCCTTATCCCTTCATTATGTGCATATCATCTACATTCCAAAAATATCTGAATAACCTTTCATGGATACTGGTAACATTAATCATACACTTTCAAAACACAAGGAAAGACAACAGTGTAACAATCCATAGATGTCTCTTTATTCCAAAATTACACATGATAAACATGTAATCATTCCACTACATTCTCAAACCATTGACCGAGCTTCAAAAATTCTTTCATCTCACATATCATTTGTAGTCTCTTCATCATCATCCACATAAATACTACCCATATGACCATACTGATTCTCTTCATGAGTCTTTCCCTTAGGGCATTTGTTTGCATAATGCCCATACATTCCACATTTAAAACACTTAACCATTTTTGATGTCGTAGCAATACCATTATCCTCATCCATGGTGTTAACCGACCCTTTTCCTTTGCACTTACTTGCTTTGTGTCCTTCTATTCCACACCTAAAGCATCTTCCAGTTCCCTTGAAACATTCTCCTTGATGCCTCTTCCCACATGATTTACATAGGGGAAATTGAACTTTCTTTCCTCTATGATCATCATGAAACTCTATCTTTCTCTTATTAGCCGAGTCAGGAAACATACCAAATTTTACTTTATTGATCATATTATGAGATTGCTGATTCGGCATAATGATGATGTTTGGACTTCCAAATCCCATTTCATTTGGTTGCTCATGAAGAATATCATTCCATTGTCCATCATATCCTCCATTATCGTGAATCACCTTGTTTCCAGCCATTTTCTAAAACCCAAACAGAATAGTGTTAGATGCAAAAATCGTAATAAAGGGGGAGTAACTTAAATATCTATCATCTTTGGTTTAATCTAATATCGTTACCATAGTTCTAGAACTATATCCTATACGTATACTTATCCTTAGGGGCATCCCTAGACATACCTTAGAAATATCTCTAGGGATCTCACTAACGTTTTCGCATCCTAGTTTCCAAAGGTTGACTAAACCTTTCCTCTGATACCAACTGTAGAGACCCGTATCCTGACGTACATGGACATTACATTACATTTGCGGAATACTTAGTACATAACAAAAACACACACACAAGGACCGTAATAGTTTAGTGTCTTTGGAAACTCGGAATAAAATCTTCTAATCGTGGGGAAAGATCTTCAAAATCTCCCATAAAGATCTTCCTTTTTTTTACCTAAAACCTTTCTTTATGTCCTGGGGAAAATAAAACATAAAAGGGTGAGCTCAAATGCTCAGTAAGGGTAAACAAAAGAAATACCAATCACATAATTTTCATAAGAACATAACATTTTTGGAAATCTTAACCTGCAAAAGAGAGCATAATTTCATAACATGGGATAAATCATAGTAGTGAAATGAAATCATAACTTAAAACATTACTCATTGTGGCATACACACATAATCATATAGAATCATTTCTTGTTAGTCAAGACTCATTGCCAAGACTATCTTAGTGGACAAAGTCCCTTTCTGAATCGAGTAATCCTCGTTTCAGTCCTGTTTCACTGAACCGGTATAACCTACCATTTCAGCCATGTCTATCTCATGAGATATAAAATCTTTACCCAATGCATTGGAGGGAGGTATAGGTCCCACCCATCTCTTAATGATACCATTCTTATGTGTGCCACAAAATCATAAACCATAAATCATTTCATAACCCATGTAATAAAAATGGGATTCTTAAACAACATGACATCATAAAACCATTCATATAAGATAAAGGAATTCATAAACATAATTCCATCACAACATAGTCAAATCAATGTAAAAATATGTATAGAAATAGAACCCTTTATTATCTTAGATGGAAAATAATTTTGATAAAACACTTGAATTGAATTCTTGAGGAAAATATCCTTTCTTCTTCAAAATCAATTTCTTTTCACAAAACATCATGCAATTTTAAAAGAAAGAGATTTTATTGAAAATATTCATGAAATATTTTGGAGGAAGTTTCATTAAAATAAGGCTTTATAAAACCGTAAAAATCCGTTCGTGCCGTATAAGTTAAAAAAAAACATTCTTCGTACTTTTGTCGGAAAAGTCAAAAAGTACCTCGTACGGAAAAACGACAAAAGATTCCTTTCATATTCTTTACTAAAAACTCACCTAAGGGTAAAATTGGATTTAAACTATTGCAAGTGGATGGAAACAATATTAAATATTTAGGGAACATGGATGTGGATGATAAAATACACCCCAGTAAATACTTACTAATAAACAATCTCGGATAAAAATGAGATTGTGATATTTCCCTTACCTTAGGTCCGACTTGCTTTGTAAGTGTCCGAACCTCCTGTATAATGATTTAAATCATGTTATTGACTTATTACAGAATCATATTCATTGTTATGATATCATATATGGTTCACTTATGACATTATATTACCCGTTCTTTTGTAAATTCCATGTTAAAGAAGCGTTTTGGGTAAAATCGTTTCATTTATCGTAGGTGTTTTGACTTGTTGTTCTTGACATCATTATTACTTATATCATGATTTACTTACTTCCAGAATATAAAATATGATTTATATATATAATATATATTCAGTATATATATATATATAATAGGTAGATAAATAAAATGAAAAACACCGTTCATGGAGACGGTAGTCCGTACGTACGCATGAATGCTGTTTTCCTTTCCTTATTGTCTTGAAATGGAAGTAAGTAGATGACATACATATGTATATATATACATAAATCCAGTAGCTTTATAATGTCATATATTTCATTATTATTTCTTATATATACATTATAATCATTCTTAAATGGTTAACATGGAGAATGAATCTCATCGCGTCGTGGAGACGGTATTCCGTACGTACGCACGAGCGATGATATCATTTCTATAAATATTGAATTGAATTGGAGTGGATTATACAATATATCAGAATCAATATGATGTTGTAATAACTATGTATAGTTATTCTTTACACCATTATACCCATCCATGTAAGGTGGTGGTGGAAAATAGATTACACCACGGCGTGGAGACGGTATTCCGTACGTTCGCACGCGCGGTGATTTCTTTTTCCGTAGGATGGATAGATGGTGAAATAGGGTTGTTTCATACTTATAATAACATATCATTATATGAGTGATACTGATGTTATTACTTCATAATGAAACAACCTAAGAAGAAGAAGTGGAAGAAGAAATAAAGATGAAAGAATTGGTAACGGTAATTACCTCTTCTTTGAAGTGCCTCTTTGAGACCTCCTCTTAGGGCACTAAAATTGGTCTTTGAGGAAGACCAGAACCTCTAGGATGTTTCTAGGGAAGTGGAGAAGAGAAATTGGCATGGGTTGGCCGAGCTTGAGTGCTCAAATTGGTGTGAGGAGGAGGGGGAGGAGGTGTCCTTTTATAGGGGAGGAGAGGGGCACCTTAGGAATATCTCAAAATATTATTTTATATTAAAGTCAAAATCGGTTTATAATGGTTCCAAAGGGTCTTATTTCGAAGATAAAGTGGGGATGGGTCGAAATACTATCAACCAATAGGATTTAGACAAGTTTAGGGTATTATTTTAACCTTATCAATTAGATTTAACTCTAAGTTAAATAATTTAACTTTTACCGTGTCTTTTTGTTTTCTTTCACTAAATGGTTAATAAACTTACTATAACATGCCAAACGAACCCCAAATTGTATATTATTAATACATATATCCTTATCTAAGTCATTTGTCCGAACCTTAGATTTTGAGGAATAAAATAACAATTAATAATATAATATTTGATTTAAAAACTATTTTGTGTCAATTTTGACACTATTTGATATATGATTTTTGTGAAAGTCATAACAGAATTATATGTTCGAACCAAGTTGATTAAATCAACATTAATATATCATAGTAACCTAGAAAATTAGTGGAATTCATAAAAAGTCTTAAATTACATTTATTTTGGTATTTATATTATCAATTATGTCAATATTTCATTAATAAGATAATTACTGCATCATTTTTGTGTCATAAATAAATTATGTTATTTGATGTCTAAAAATTACAAATAAAATACCATCATGTAGGAAATCTGTTTAGCTTTCTAATGAATATTTATAGTCGAATTTATCTTATGTATAACCCCATATTAAAAATGATTTACTTATTAAACTTTGATTTTAACTATTTTAACCCTTCTTTAAATAAATTAATAATAAATGTCCTAATCTAATCCAAGTGGGACTAAATGGTCATATTTTATTCCTAAGTTTGTTTCTGGTCGAATTACACTTGTCCAATAGAATTAGGACATGTGTTAGGGTAATATTAATATCATATTTACCCTTAGTTACCCTATTTACTATTAACCGTGGTAAAAAAAAGTAAAAAGTTACTATTCACCAAAAAATTATTTTCATCTCATTGAACCACATTTTAGTCCTTGATATTAACCGTGTCTCTCGGATTTTCGAAATTCCATTCACAGAAGCGGTAAAATTAAGTTTTATGCAAAATTCAGTTTTTAACCTACCATTTAGTAGTTTCACTATTCATCAAAATTTGATGTTTTTTAGAACAATGCCAAAATTTCATCCCAAGCTATATTTCATATTCCGAATTCAAAAATGAAGACTATTTTACCAAATTCATAACATAAAAGTTGCATTAATTAATTTTATAATTAAATCCCGCTGTTAAAACAAATAGCGTGTTTTTAAGAAACAATATCTATCAAAAGATTGACACTTGTTTATGTCTAGTTTAAATGTGAAATTACATCCAATGACCAAAATTGTATTAAATTGTAAAAATATATTCTAAATATACTTTAAAACCACTCAAATTAATGATTTATCACTATTAATTATTTCGATTAAAAAAGTTGTTTTTAATTATAATTTAGTAATTTTCACTATTCATCAGAATATGAAAGTTATCCGAAAAGTACCAAAATTTCACCTTAGGCTAAATTCGATACTCCGAATCCAAAAATAAAGTTCATTTTGAAAAATAAGATTTACTGGATTTCAAAAAGTGGTTATTACTATTCATAATGGCTAGTTTTAATAATATTTTTATAGCATATCGTTGTTTAGTGAAACTCGGTATTGCGTATTACACACGCTATCGAGGAAGGTCGCGATTGCGTGTAATGCAAGGCAAGTCAAGGATGCGTGTTGTGCAAGCTCCTTTTGGTGTAACGTACAACACAAGACATTAATAAAATTAAAAAGAATATTTTTTTATAAAATCTTGGGCTGTTACATGGATGAAGTAGAAGTTGATTTATACATAATAATTGGTTAAATATCATTCTATGTTTATGAAGAATATTAAAATTTCATTCAAAAGAGTAGTGATATTTTGAGTGACTAAGAGAAACAAGTTTTTTACTTTTCGAGGGTTGGAAACCTTGAGGGTTGACGAGACCAATCTAAATTATAAATAAACAATTCACTTTGTGAATTTGGTACATTATAAAATTACTATATTATTCTCCTTAACAGATAGATTAGTGTAGTTGAACTAAGTGAAAATTTATTATCCCTCTATTTATTTTCTTTATCTTTTTATATTTATTTTTAGGGAGATAGGTTATCCTACTAATGGTGGAACACAATCACCATATTGTCTCATTTTTATTGAATTTATATACCCTGATTTTACTCCCCTCTCAAGGTATTTTCCTTTTTTAGAACCAATTTAAATATTATTTTGGTTTTTTCCACACAATATTTCAACCCTATTTTATATTTCTATATAGTAAGACTCTTAATCACTTTACCGATATATAAATTTTGAATTATCCTAAGAAACATATTCAATATATCTCAATAGATCTTTATACCCAATATATTGGCTGCTTCACCTATGCCTTTCATTGAGAGGAAATTTCCCTATAACATATTTACCAAATATAAAGTTAGTATATCCTTTTTGATAAATTTTATATCATCCCATAAAATATCATATATGCCGTAAATAATTTGGAGTTTGAAAATTTTTCTAACTATCACACTTTCCTCATCACATGATTTGTCTGAATTTTCATGTACCAATTTTACCTCAAATTCAAATTCACTATTATTATTCTCATTGTAATTATTTAATTTTTATTCCACAAAACTTTTAAAATTTTTTCTAAGGAAATTGGATTTTAATTATCTTTCACATAATAGGAATACACTATCTTTTATAAATGTTTATTCTAATATTTATAACTTCTTTTTTTGGGTGAATATCCTATGAAAATTCGTTCATCATCATTTTTATTAAACTTTCCAAGATCCGTATTTTTGATCTTTATTAACCAAGAACTCCTAAAAACCTTAAAATATTTAAATGTAGGATTTTTATTATACCATATTTCATAGGAATTCATTTTGGATTCTATCTATAAAAAAATATGTTTTATACATATAAAAAAACAGAGATAGATTCTCTCTAGAAAAACATATAAATTTTATAATCAACAAACATAATTCTTCCCATTTAAACTAAGATTATATTTGTCCCTTATACTAATTTTTTTGAGGAGTGTATAGAGTACTATATTGATGTTTTATTCCATGTTTCATCAGATATTATTCAAAATCACTGATTGTGTACTCTACCCCGTTTTCAATTCTCAACTTTAGTATATAATCACCAATCTATTCTTAAACATCCCATCTAAAGAATATGAACATTTCTATAACCTATTATTTAAGCTTAATAAAAATATTTTTTTTGATATGAGTGAATTCATTAATGAAATTAATAAAGAAAAAAATAACCTTTTGTTTATTAATGTATCATCATCCCACAAAGATCAAAGTGAATGAGCTTAACTATTCTGGTGGATTGGATTTCAACTTTCATATATTTTCCACTAATCATTCCCCTTTATGAAAGGTTATACAAATAACACCATCTTTATTCTTTAGTTATGGTAAGTTTATTAGCAAATTTTATTTATAATGTGTGCTTATACTTTTATGGAAAATATTCCCAAGGTTTTGATTCCACAACCTATTTGAATCCACCATACTCAAGTAACACAATTTACAAAATTATCTAATTTGAAAAATATTTCTTTTATTTATTTCTCCCTTGGTAATAATTTTTATATATTATACACATCAGATAATGATATAATTTTTTAGGAAGATAAATTCCTTACTATTATCAGAAACCTGGATAACACTAATTAAATTGTCTTTAACTCCATCAACATGTAAGATGCCTTGGATTTTAGTTTATGAAATTCAATATCAGTAGTTCTTATTCCATTAAATTTAAGGAACTATATTTCCTAATGTAACTAGTCATAATTCATTGATTTAAACAACTTTAAATATTTTTATATCACCTAGCATGTTTTAGGAATAAAAAAATCAAGAATCCATGGTATGTTTGTTTTGGAAGATTTTAGAGATTTCTCAAAAACAAAAGTTATGTCCTCAAATTTCTTCTTTCCTAACACCTTTTATTTTCTAGAATAATAACTTTTTCATAGAAGAGTTTTCAAACATTCTTCTAAAAATTTACCTAGTTGGTCACATATTCTATAAAATTCCTCTATGTAATCAAACTAATTTTTCATTGGAAACATTTTAGAATCTTATGATTTTCCCTTTCCCTCTTCTTATGGAACAAAAAATTTTATCTATTTAATTCCATTATTTCTCCCCTTATTTATTTTATATTTATATAAAGATAAATTTTGTAAAACAAATATAAGCTTTGTAACCATAAATTCAAAAAAATAACAAAAACCGTCGAATCTTAGTCTTCTGTAGAATTATGAACATTCATAGTAGTAAGTTTACAGGGGTTCGTAACATATTTCTATTTTTCTTTCCTCCTAACATGGGAAAATTTTCTTATAGAGGTTATTTTCAACTTTAATAAAATTGAGGGATTTACCAAATCCTTTATCAAACCATGAGTTTAGAAATTTTTTTATAAAAACTTCTTTGTCTATAAAATTATATGAACTTTAACATTTAAAGGGTGAATATTTCACCTGATTATTTGAATGATCTTTCTTACTAGCTTGATATGTTTCATATTTTACCTCTGATGATTTTTTTGAAATTATGATTCATCTTTCTTAAGTAACTTTTATCCTCAAGAAGTTGAAATTGAGTTTTACAAACCTCATATTCCTTAGAAATAATTTTCTTAATGATATATTCCACCATAATTCCTAATTCAGAAAAATTTAGTTTAAGGTTTATAATCTCTTATATATACTCATATTTTTATTTAAGGTCATATTTCCTTAATTTATCATTATTTTCACTTTCCTTATTCTACATTATGATTTTTTTCTGGAGTTAAATGTTTTTCTCAAGACATTCCACAAGTTTGGATCTCACTTGTATTCTACGCAAGTTTATTTACATCCTCCTCATTATTCAGTATTTTTGGAATCTTCATTTTTCTAAAATTTTTAAAATAATGTTATAAAAATATATGTATTTTCAAATTTTTAAGAATTATTTTAAAAAGATTCATATTTAAAATTCTTACTTAATATACTTATTATATTTCCAGTAATCATTTTCTTACTTATGGTGGAATTATTATCTTTCTAGAAGTTTTGTTTCACTTCTTCCACTATGGTTTTTCTTCATAATCATTCACATATTATCTAACTTTCTTGTTATGGAAATTTATATAAAAATGACCAATTCCTCCACACTTGAAACATTTAAGTGGTATTTTTCCTTCATACTTTACTTTACCTCTCTGGTAATTTTTAAAAAAAGAGACATGATATTTCATTTCATTTGATCATCTTATTTATCTTCTGGATAACTTTTTTACATAATGGTTTGGTAAAAATATTATATTTTCTCCTTTACATTGAATTCAAAATCCATTTAATCCACGATATTATTTTTGAATGATGGATATTTCATCATTTAATTGAAAAAAGTTATGTAATTAATAAAGAGATAAATCATGTTTATCTTCTAAAATAGATATTTTGGAATCAAAACTATCATAAAAGTTTCCCATGATTGTTTTAAAAATAATGGAATCATACAAGTCATCGCCAAATCCTCTGATGTTGCAAACAATTTCATTAACTCTGGTGAAGTACTTGTAACACCCCATATTGATAAAGGTTTAAATGAAAAAATGACATGACTCATGTCAACAAGGTTCACCTTCCTTTTCGAGAGCCTACCGGATTAGAACTCCATAGTTAAGCATGTTTGGCATGGAGTAGTGATCAAGATGGGTGACCTCTTGGGATGTTTCCTAGGGTTCCTGTGAGTGAGGAAAAAATACACTGGAAAGGATATGTGTTGGGCTGTGGGGACAATAATTAGTCATATGACATGTTTGGGCATGTGGGTGAGCCCCGGGGTGGGGACCACATGTTTGTGAGGCAACTGGTGGTACCTGACGGGCCAGAACCCGATGACCATGTTAAGGTGGGGTGTCTGTGATGTCACCAAGGCCCAGTTGTTACATTTGGTATCAGAGGTGGTACCTAGCCTTAAGTGTGGTGCACTTCCTGGGTTGAGATTTAGGGCCCACAATGAGGATGTTGTGCTATACGAGGGGGGGGGGGGTGATTGTAACACCCCAGAATGATAAAGGGTTAAGTGGCTAAATGTTATAAATCATGTCAACAACATGCACCTTCTTTTTCAGAAGCCTACCTGATTACAACTCTATAGTTAAGCGTGCTTGTCCTGGATTAGTGATCAGGAGGGTGACCTTCTGGGAAGTTTCTTTGGGTCTGTGTGAGTGAGGACAAAACACACTGGAAAGGATATGTGTTGGCCTGTGGGGACAGTCATTAGTCAGATGACCCGTTCAGGCATGTGGGTGGGCCTCGGGGTGGGGACCACATTTCTACGAGGAAACTGGTGGTTCCTGGTGGGCTAGGACCCAACGACCATTTTAAGGCGGGGTGTCTATGCTGTCACAAGGGCCCATTTGTTACATTACTCATGAAAATTTTCTTCATCATCCATTCTGATATCTTTGAACTTTCTATGCCATATTTATTTATTTGTATCCTTCATTTTCATAATTCATTTGAAAGTACTTTCAAGCTTTTCCCATATTTATTTAGTATTTTTAGATTGACCACCTTCATAAACAAGTCATCTGAGAACTCTATTTGGATAAAATTTCTAGAATTCCATTATATCTCAATATTTCTTTTAACAGCAAATGTCATCAGATCATTTTTATAAATAGGTGGAAATCCAACTATAACTACATCTATTACCTTAGGTTGGGAGATAAAATATACGGTATCATTTTATTATTCTAACCATTATTATTTTTACAATCTAAGGTAGGAATACCTCCAATGTTCACGGTGTTGATATTTTAAATGATAAGGATATGAAAATCATGACCTTCCCTCATTTACTAATTTATGTTTCTTAGTAACATTGAACCATTGGTGGGAGGGTGTAGGTAGAATCACTGGTTATATTTTTACAATTTCAAGATTTATATAATTAAAACCTATAAATTATTAGAGTTCTTATAAATATATTTTTTTTCATAAAAAACTCATAATAAAGTAATGAAAATAAAGTAATACAATGAATGAAATTTTTAGAAGGTTTGAACTCAGTGTGAGAACCTACAGCCTTAATATGATGACTCCAACCAGTCAGTGGAATTCACAATTATTAAAAAGTGAATTACAATGATCCAACACTTTTTAGACTCCTTCTATATCCCAATAGGTTTGATTATAATGACTCTCATTAGTTTACAACAGTTTTTTCCTACATTACTAAGCCAACAAAAAAGATGCGGAACATTGTTAAATAAATCCAAAAAGGATTTTCACGATTTATCCATCTAATTTTTTTATCCTGAAATATTATTCTGATTCTAGGTTATTAAATTAAGTAAAACTTCATCTAGCGTGTTTCATTGAAACTTCAATACTATTCAAACATGAATTTTTTCAACTGATCAAACTGTTATACCTAAATATTTTATCAAAAACACTATCGATTACTCTCTATCTAGTTTCTTTGAATGAATTTTCTATTTGATTCCTTTTGACTATAACTATCTTCAATTTTTTTCTTCATTCTAAGGGTAAGGTTGGAAACTCAGACTGACAAAAATTTGTAGTATTTCAAATTTTTTCATGGGTGAATAATATTATGTATAGTTGTACTTGAACCCCCTTTATATAGATGAACCCAAAGTGGAAAAGGTAGGAAATCAATTCCATTTTCCCACTTAAATGAATTCCAAAATTAATAATTCTTAATTATATGAAATTTGATTGATGATCTTATAATATTATAGTCTTTTGAAATATTCATGAATTCCCCATCATCTGAAACCTTCTTTAGACTTTCTTAACCTAATATATTAAGGTAATTATACTCACTTATATATCTCAAATAGATAAAAAACATTTGAAAAAATATATTCAGTTCATCATCATCATATTTTTGGATTTTAGAAAGTTATGTATTGTTTCTCATAAAATCTCAATCTGGTGAATTGTTTATCCGATAACTTCATAAGTAATTCTCTGCCCAAATATTATTTTTCTAATCAATATTTCTCAGTTTTTCTTCGATTGGTTCTATTCATAATTATCCTATGAGTAATGGAATTAATAAATTTTTGTTCAATGTAACAATGTTTCTCTATCGAGTAACATATCATTAGATCAACGTTTATACACTATTTAGTTCAATCTTGTCAGAAATATTCTTCTGGTGAAATCGTGAATGTTTTTTCGATGTCTATACATCTGATGAATCTTCTTCCACTAATCCACTGTTAGTAGAACTTATTCATATATTCAAAATTTCAAACTTCATATAGTTTTTAACAAAACTATATAAAAACTTTTTATCTAAAAAACTCAAACTGATAAAGAAGGTTGGCAACATTGTTGTGACTTGTAAAGACTTTTGATACATGAAACTTCTCTATCTCAAGACTTTGGGTTCAACCATTGATTTATACACATTTTTATTTTCATATATAGGAACATGAAATATGAATTATCACTTTTTACCTCTTCCCCGAACTTTCTAACAACTCAACATCACCAATTTCTTACAAAAAATATTTTTGATAACTTGAGATTTAGTCTGTTTGGTAGTCTATGTTTGGATTTTTATATCTGAAAATCTATGTCTTGAAATCTTATTCATTTAAAATTACTCTCCCACTGAATAAAAGATATCATGTTGAGGTTTCATGATGTTTATGAACTTTGAGAACAATATATCATAATTTGATTTGGTATGAATGTTTCCTAAATTAGTTAAGAAAAACTTTCCAACTTTCTCTGGAAACATGAAAACAAAAATTTCTTAACTCCCCCAAACTCTTATTAAACTATTTTATAAAAAACATTCTCAATAAAACATATGCCGTAAAAATATAAAAAAATATTTAAAAAACTTCTCAAAGGATCTTAAGTCTCCATTTTTAGGTTTTTTTGGAAACATTACAACTTTGAACATTTTGAAATGCTCAATTTTTTTTACAACTCATTTTAGAAAAACATTCATCAAATTATAGCCTCTACCAAAGAGAATGTATTGACACCACATTATTTGATAAAGTAATCGTTTTTAAATAATTACAACCCTTTGTGTAAATATATTTTATGGTTATGTAAAGATAATATATCCTTCAATTTTTTCTTCTGTATTTTCTCCCCCATCAATTTTAGGGTGAGCACAACTTTAGATTAATTTTATAAAGATTTATACTTGCTCTCCCCATTTCTGTACAAAGTTAACCCCCTTAAGAATTTTTTTTACTTACTCTATCACTTTTACAATATAATCCATAAAATAGCGGGGGACATTATTCACAAACTTTATGAACTATTTGGTGGAGTTTGAATATATATTTATAGCCTCAATTCATTAAATAATTTTCTAGGAATATCTTTGGTGAAAACATTTTAAATTTGATATTTTTTAGAAATGTACTAATAAAAAAAATCTACACAAGAAACATTCTCATTAATGAGGTGATACATAATATCATGGTGTTTTTATCTCAAATGTTGTACATGATTTTTTGAAACATAAATGGAGCTTTGGTTATCACAAAGTATCTTTAATGGTTTACCAAAATTCATCTTCAAATATTCCAACTAAACTTTTATCAATATCATTTGAGTACAAGCTTGGGTGGCGTTAACATATTCTAATTCCATTGTGCTTAAACCCAATGAACAATGTTTCTTAATATGTCATCTCATATAACAATATCTGATGAAAAAAAATCCTCCTAATGTTGAATTTATATCATTACAATTTCTATTCCAATAAAAACTTGTGTATCCAAGAAAGCTCATATCACAACTTCTTTTATACAACTTACTGCAAGAAGATGTTCCTTTAACATACATGAGTATGAATTTTTTCTTCCAATATATGTGATTCCTTTAGATTAGTCTATTATCTTTCACACAATATAAAAACATAAAAAATCTTTGGCCTTGACGTTATAATATAAATAAAACTTCCTATCAAATTTAAAAAATATTTATGATTCACAATTTTACCTACTTCATATTTACTCATATTAATTAAAAAAAAATTGTAGTAGAAAATTCATTTAAATACACCATGAAAAACTTTTTTAATAACATTCTGAAATAATTTTCCCATGATAGAAAAATATATCATTCCATTTTTTGCACTTATATGGTTAGAAAGGAAGTTATTTCTCTGAGCGTTGACATTTCAAAGGTTTTCTTCATTTCTTATACAAACTCCTTTCAAGTATGATACCTATCCCCTATAAATATTATTTTATCAACATAAAAAAATAGGGGGTTTTGAGTTTATCTCCTTGAAATATAAGTTACTGTTTACTTATCCTTTAGAAAAGTTAATTCTCTTGAAGAAACTATCATGTTTGGAGTACCGGGCTCATGGAGCTTGTTTCATCCCAAGAAAGTCTCTCTTCAACAAAAACACCCTGGTTTTATATTTATTAATTAAGAACCCACAATTTTATTTAATTTAAACTTCTTCTTTAATTTTTACATTTAAGATGGATAACTTTACATCCATATGATTATATTTATAAAAATTATGTGTATTAACAAAAAAGAAAATTCTCATTGTTTTCAATATCCCAATGGGGAAAAAGTTCCATAATGATATAATCCTTACATATAAGGCCCCGACCTTAAACTTTACTTAATATTGAATTAAATGAATAATTCACATTGAGGATATTTTCAAGTTTAGAGTTTTAGAGAATTAGAACATAACTATTACATCTCAAAAGATTACAAAGTAGACACTTCTACTATGTTTCCCTAAAATAAAAAAAAACTCTTAAAAAGAGACATGTCTAGTTCCATGTTTTATATAGCATGAATTTCCCTTGATCCCATCCTTGACCCTATTACACATTAAGTCCTGTAAAAAACATTTCAAAAAAACTTGGGGTGAGCATAAAAAGCTCGGTAAGGGATACACAAAGAATAAAAACTGTTACAATACTGGAAAATGGACCTATCCCCATGGTTTTGGAGAAAACCGTAGGAATAGACCCCCCCTATAACCAAGGTTTTGGAAAACCGTGGGTATAGGTGTCTATTGAAGTCCAATACCCACGGTTTTCCAAAACCGTGGGTATAGGGGGTCTATCCCCACGGTTTTCCCAAACCGTGGGGATAGGTCCTGAAAAGTGACCTATACCCACGGTTTCCCAAAACCGTGGGTATATGTGTACCTATCCCCACAGTTTTGGGGAAAACCATGTGGATAGGTCTAGGCTAAAATTCCTATACCCACGGTTATGAAAAACCGTGGGTATAGGTCACTTTTGTGTGCGCGGGAATTTTTTTTTCCGCGGGAAGGAAATTTTTTTGGCGGGAAACCTATACCCACGATTCTTCCATCTATACCCACGGTTTTTATAAATATATTTAACTAAATATATATATATATATATACATATAGGTGATGTTAGGGTAGTGGTTAGACGTGGTGTTTGCAGCGGAGAGGTCGCGAGATCGAAACTCGGCGCCTGCATTATTTTAGGACCTATACCCACGGTTTTGAAACTGTGGGTAAAAGCAGTTAACATCGTGAAAATTGGATATGTTTCGGTGACACGGTGTCAGGATACCTATACCCACGGTTTTGGAAAACTGTGGGTATAGGCTGGGGACCTATCCCGATGCCGTTCCAGCCCACAGTTCCCAAAACCGCGGGGATAGGCTATACCCATGGTTTTGGGGGCTATACCCACGGTTTTGAACCGTGGGTATAGGCCGTTTTTCCAGTAGTGTTAGTTTATCAGAACAAAAAGTAAACAATGTATACTTTATCAAAGTAATACTTTTCACCTTTATGAAGTAGTAAAAACTCTCCACTGAATAAAAGATCATTACTTACCCTTTTGTAACCAAAAGATTACCATAAAACCCATATAAAGAACACATAACTTATAAAGGTAACTTGGGACATAAACATACTTAAGTGGAATAACCATACGGTCAGCTTCCACACATATCACTTAATGAAATAGCCATACGGCCAACTTCCATACATACTTAATGGAATAGCCATACGGCCGACTTCCATACCCAATGCATTGGAGGTTATAACGTAACCACCCATCCTGGTATTCATGACACCACCTGTCATATGGTTCTTCACGTAACCACCCGTCAAATGTCCAAGTACCATTATAAAACCATAAGACATAAAACAAATATAATGGAAAGATAACATTTCCACACTTTGATAATAATATATCACATAAATATATTGACATAACAAATCCATTATAAAAACCATTTTCAATACCAAAATACATAAAAGAGTATATGGTATTTATTCCATTTAAAAAAAACATTACGGCTTGTTCACGAAGCCAAAGACCAAATAATACTCGCGGCGGCGGAAAAGACCGTTGTCACCGCGTACATTAAAAAAAATTCCTTTTTGTCATTTTGTAAAATGATTCATATAAAAAGATTCCTTTTGTATGAATGTAAAAGTCAAAGGGGTTTATACACCATATAAAAGAAAGTTGTGTATAAAACGAAATATGCCTCAATGAAAGGAGATTGATATGAAGTCCCTTACCTCGGGTCCGCCTTGACTCGATCGTTCTTTAACATCCTGAATAATAAACTTGAGTTAATTTCTACATGATTAAGAACCTTTTTCAAGCTTATTATTCCTTTTATATCACTTATTTCCATGTTATAAACATTATGTAATCATTTAAGTTAATAATGTTTGTTTTGTCGATATTTGGTTCTTAAGTCGAAAGTGGACTTCTTACAATTACATGTTATTCGTGTGGTCAAAGGTTCATTATATCTAGAATGATATTCATGATTTGGATATCATATATATATCATATATATCCAGAATATACATGTATTTATAATATTACATAATCATTTGGAGGTAAGAAATGAAATACACCATTCATGGAGACGGTAAGCCATACGTATGCATGAACGCTACTTTCATTTCTTTGTCATATTAATGGAATTAAAACTAAATGATAGGTATTTATATTTTAATTTCAGAATTATATTCATCATTTAGATGTATCATTCATCATATATATCCATTATATACATGTACTTATAATAGTACATTACATTTGGGGATAAGAAATGAAATGCACCGTTCATGGAGACGGTAAGCCGTACGTACGCATGAACGCTACTTTCATTTCTATCTCATACTCTAATGGGAATAAATAATAATTATATATAGGTATATTATAATTCCAGTATAACATCATATATAATAACTTTAAATCCATCCTTTATACGTCCCACATATGGCATTAACAAATCAAATCACTTTGAGGGGGCGGTAGTCCGCACTTCCTTAAATGAAGATATCGCGTTTACCCATAATAGAAACCATAAAGTTATTCCCAAAATGAAAAATACATAAGCTTAAGGAAAACATAAACATATTATATATCATATATAAATATAGTGTCATCTTAATGGCCACCTTTGAAGGTGTTAAAAGAATGTTGAACAATCATCGTTTCGGGAGGCAGAAATTCGCCATCCACGGAAACAGTATGTTCTTTAACCATTAGATGTAGGTGTGTATAAGTGTAGCTCGAATCCTTCTTATAACAACATCCTAGTATATTTAGGATACTGTATTTTTTACAAAAGAAATTAATAAAAAGAGTTTAGGGGGTTGGAGAAGCAAAATAAAACAAAAGGACTCAAAAGAAGACATTACCTTAAAATCGGGTAACTCCCTTTGGTTTGAGCTCAAAGGCTTCCTTGGGAAGACTTATGCCCAAAGTGAGGCTTCAAGGAGTAATAGAGGGAAGTTTAGAGACAAAATGGGCAGAGGTTGGCCGAGCCAAAGGCTTTGGGAGTGTGGGTAAGGTGGTAGAGGTGGGGGCCTTTTATAAGAGGAGAGGAGGGGCACTCTTGTAAAGTTACAAAATGTTACTTTATTTTCATAAGGGTTTAGGATTTTAAAGGTCCCACATTGATGTATTTAAAGTATAAGGTGATGAGGGTTCGAAATACACTCATACAATAGGTTTTGGACATGTTTAGGTCTTATATTTTACATTATCTTTCCATTTTATTTAAATTGTTAAATAATGAGGTCATCACTGCATCATAATGATGTCATAAATAATTTAATTTATTTAATGTCTAAAAATTATAAAAAAATTACTATGATGTAGGAAATCTTTTTAGATTTACAATGAATATTTATAGTCAAAAAATGACTTGTATAACCCCATGTAAAAATTGTTTTAGTAAAACATTTCATGTTTGTGTCATTTTTTACTTTAACATTAAATAAAAAGTTATTTATGTCATTTCCCAACCAAAATGGCTCCATGGGGTCCCCAAGTTGACTCATGGATTTTCTTGGTCGGCCATGACACATCCAATGAGGGTAGGAAATCTTTCAAGCTCATATCATATTATTAAAATATTATTTTTACCTTAAACTACACTAATTACCTCTAATCGTGATTAAAAACTTAATAAGTTACTATTCACCAAAAAATTATTTTATTCCCATTGAACCACATTTTACTTCTTAATGAAAACCATGTATGTCAGATTTTTGAAATTCAAAACACAGAAGTGGTAAAATTTCATTTAAACAGAAAATCAGTTTTTATAAGTACGACTTAGTGGTTTCACTATTCATCAAAAATTGATGTTTTTCAGAAAAATACCAAAAATTCACCCTAAGCTATATTTGATATTCCGAATTCAAAAATGAAGTCTATTTTACAAAATTCAAAATATATAAGTCACATTAATTAATTTAATAATTAATTCCCACTGTCATGACAAATAGCATGTTTTTATGAAAAAATAAGTATCAAAAGATTGACACTAGTTTAAGTCCGATTTCAAAGTGAAATTAATTCCAATGACCACTATTGGATTTAATGGTAAAAATATTTTCTAATTTCACTTTAAAACCAATTCAAATGATAATCTAATCATATAAATAAATTATATTAAAAAGAGGTTTTGAATTAAAATACAACATTTTACACTATTCATTAAAAAATGAACTTTATCGGAAAGATACCAAAAATTTACACAAAGTAAATTTTGATGTCCTGATTCTAAAGAAGATTTATATTTGGTCCAATAGAATTTATAATATTGATCAAAACTATATTTAATGACGGTTCTCCATCAAAAGGTGATAAGTGAACCTTTAGTGAAAATTAGGGTATAAATGCCTAAAATTGAATTCTTTCCGTATTTTAAGCCTTTATCTTTTATTGGATAAATGTAAAAACATTTAAAAAACATATATAATCATATATTAGATATTTATATCCATTCCCGCCAATACAAAAGCTACATGTTGACTACCATTTAAAATAATATTATTATATTACTAGTGTGCAAAGTAAGTTTTCAAAGGAATTCATCGTTGAGTATCGGGTACGCTATCGAACATAGAAACCCCTTTAAAGTAAAATTAATATTTAATTCGTAAATATTAATAAATATGAAAATTCTTTATTCTCCATTTACCTGGGATGTTACATTACACCTATGAGTAACCTTTGCAAAAAAGTTGATCTTTATTTATTTAAATTTCTCCAAGTTAATTCAGCTTTTTATATACACCCAATTATCTCTAATAAAATTCTTTCATGATAGACATAGAATATCATCTTAGGTGTCATTCTTCTAAATTTGATCTAACTCTTCATTCATATATTTTACCCATTATTTGTGTTAAAAATCATATGAAATTTCTTCTATTTTAACCCCTGATATAATTGAAGTTTGATTTTATAACCTCAAATTTCTTCTAGTCCGAACTAGAGATTTATGATTTCTAATGGCATTATTATATTCAACCTATTTTTGTAGGTGTGAAATATAAGATATTTTATAACTGTCTCACTTTAATCATAACATGATTTTTTAAATCTTCATGAACCTTTTTTGGATCAAATTTATCTTCACTATAGTTATTCTTATTGGAAGTATTCAATTTATCTTCCACAACATTTTCAAAAACTTTTTTTAAGTAAATTGATTTTTTATCAACTTTCACATCATAGGAATCAACTACGATTTGTAAATGTTAATTATGACATTTGTAACTTCTTATGTTGGGTGAACATCCCATGAAAATTACATCCTCAGATTTTTCATCAAGCATTCTTAGATCCATATTTTTTTCTTTATTAGGAAAGGTATCCCCAAAACCATAAAATATTTCACTAAAGTATTTCTATTATACAATATTTCATAGGAAGTCATTTTGGATTCCAACCATAATGAAAATATGTTATTTACATGTATAGAGGAAATAATAGTTTACCTCTTGAAAAACATAAAAATTCTATACTCATCGATCATACTTTTTCCAATTTATACTATGATTATATTTTTTCTTTTTCGCACTCTAATAGGTTGAGGGGTGTATGAAGCACTATATTGATGTCTGATTCCTTTTTTAGATAGTATTTAAAATCATAGCTTGAGTACTACTATACATTGTTAGCTATCAACTTTATTATATATTCAACCATATCTCTTTCCACTTCTTTTCTGAAAATCTAAAATTTTTGGAAGCCTCTCATTTATTCTTTATAAACATTATGTCAGTCATCTGAGTGAAGTAATCAATGAAAGTAATAAAGAACCAATTTAATTTTTGGATTAAAGTATCATAAGACCACAATGAACAGAGTGAATAAGCTCAAGTGGTCTAGTGGATTTGATCTCAACTTTCTTATATTTTTCACTAACCATTTTCTATTTCTGGCAAGCTTTATAATTAACATCATATTTCCTATTTACTTATGGTAAGTTTCATAAAATTTTTTATTAATAAATAATGCTCATTACTTTCTAGCCAATATTCCCAAGCCTATTATTTCAAAAAATATATTAATCCTCAATAAGTAATATGAGTTAAAAAAATCTCTAATTTGAAAAATATATCCACTTGTTCCTACTATCTTGGTCAAATTGTTTCCATTTTCTACACTTTTGATGATGAAAGAATATTTCCCAAGTAAAACTTCCTCACCATTATCAAAAAGTTCTCAAACACTCAGTAAATTTTTTTTGAGACCATAAACCTATAAAAATTTCTTAGATTTCAGTTTTAAAGCTTCATTCTCGGATGTTCTTATTCAACTAATTTTGAGGAACAACATTACCCAATGTAATTACACATCATTAATAGTTTTCAACATCTTTAAATATTTGTATATCACCTATCATTTGTTATGAAAACCATTATAGAGAATCAATGGTTTGTTTATTTTGGTAGATTTTATAGATTTCTCAATAACAAAATATCCTTCCTCAACTTTCTTCTTTCTGGCCTCATTTTCTTTTATTTCATAAGTACTTCATCCTGTAATTTTTTTGAACATTCATAAAAAAGTGACGCATTTGGTCATATCTTTCAAAAACATAATCCAAGAAATAAAAATAATTTTTCATTGGAAACATTCTATTATCTTGTGATTTTTCCTTTCTCTCTTCCCATGACTTAGAGAAGTTTCTCTCTTTTCTTCCATAGTTACCCCCTTAGTTATTTCCCATTTCCAGGAATTTTGTTTTAATATTTATAAGATTTACTCCTATAAATTAAAAATTCCAACAAAAACCATCATATCTTAGTCTTATGTAGAAGTAATATCATTCCCTATAGTAATTTTGATGAGGTTTGTAACACGTTTCTGTTCCCATTTCCTCCTAGCATGAGGAAAATTTATTACAGAGGTTATTTTCAACTTTAATTGATTTGATGGATTTATGACATCATTTATCAACCCAAACTTTCCTAATTTTTTATAACACATTCATGGTTAGTATAATTAAAATAACTTTAACATTTAGGGGGTGTAGATTTCACCTTCTTTTTTGAATGATTTTTCTTAGCATGTTAATTTTTTTTATATTTTACCTCTGATGCTTTTCTGAAATTTTTATTAATTTTTATTAATTTACTTTTCGGGCCAAGAAGTTTTAATTGAGTTTTAAAAACCTTATCTATAATAGAATAAATTTTCTTACTATGAACATCTACTATATTTTCTTTTTCAACAACTTTTAGTTTGTTTTTTATATCTTATGGATATACTCACCCTCTTATTTAAGTACACCTTTACTTCATTATTATTTCCACTTTCCTTTTTCATCATTCAGATTTTTTTATTTAATTTTTATGTGTTTCTCAATAAATTCCATATGTTATAATCTGAGATGATATTCTCTTTATGTTTCTTTACCTTATTATTATTCTTCATTATGTTGATTAATCTTCATTTTTCTCAAAATTTTCATAGGAGGTTATGAAATTATCTAGATTTTCATGTTTTGAAGAATTATTGTTAGAAGTTTAATACTCAAATTTCTTAATTATCATGGTACTTTTATTTCCAATGAAATTTTAATTACATATAATGTAATGATTATCTTAATTAGAAGGTTTTTTTCAACTTCTTACCATAAATTTTTTTTCAATATCATCATAATATTTTCAAACATTTTTCTTAGGTAAATTCATTGAAAGACTCTCAATTCCTCCACACTCAAAACATTTAAGTGGGAGTTTTCTTCCATAATTTCTAATACCTCATCGGTAAATTTTGGAGACACGTGGCATGATATTTTCATTAATTTCATTATATTCCTTACCTTATAAGTCAATTTTTTCAATATTTCTATGATCAAAATATTATATTTTTATCTTTATTATGGATTCAAAAGACGTTTAATCCATGATATTATTTTTGAATAATTGGGATTTCTTCATTTCATAGTCAATAATAATGTTATGTAATTCATCAAGAGATAAATAATCTTTATTTTCTAGAGTACAGTTTTTTGAATCAAACCTATCAGGGTAGTTTCTTTTGAGTTTCTTGAGAATAAAAGAATATGTCAAGACAATATGAATCCTCTAATATTGAAAATAATTTCATTAACTCCTGTGATGTACTCAATAATAGTTTCTTCATCATCCAATCTAATATATTTAAACTTTATATGAATTATTTATATATTTTATTCATTAACTTTAGTATTTCTATTGAAGGTAATTCCAAGATTTTCCTAAGTTTATTTTTTTGTTCTGATTCCCATCACCTCCTTAAATTTTGTTTTACAAAAACACTAGATTTAAATTTATTTCCATACCATCTATCCCAATATTTATTTTGTTAATGAATTTAATTGGATCATTTTTCGCAATGGGTGGAAAACCATCTATAGTGGCATCAAATACCTCTAGGCCAAGAGTTATAAGATAAAGTATCATTCTATTTTTACATCCATGATAATTTTTTCCATCGAAGGAATAAATATCTATACTGTTCACTATGGTGAGTTTTTTACATGATAAGGATATGACAAGGGTAACCTTCCATTTAATACCAATTAAAGTTTCTTAGAATCATTAAAGCATTCAGGGGGGGGGGGGGTTGAATCAGTGGTTTTATTTTTACAAATCTGTGTCCTATAAAATTAACTATTGAAACTTTTTAGAATTTTTATCATTATAAAATTTTTATAAAAAACTCACAATAATGAAATGAAAAGAAATTAATGAAAAGCATGTAATATTTATAATGTATAGAATTAGTGTGAGAACATACATCCTTACTATAAACACTACCATTAGTATATGCAATTAACTATAAAAAAACTTTAATTATAATGATCCAAGTCCCATTAGACTCTTATCTATTGATAAGTATGGTTATATTAACACCTATTAGTTTACAAACGTTTTGGTTATATAACTGAGCCAACAAAAAATATGTGAATATTTGTTAAACTAGATCCCAATAGGGTTTTTTTCTATATTTATGAATTAGATTTCCATCATATAAAATTTTTATCTGGTGCACCCTACCCCCATTTGGTAAAAATTTATTTGGTACACTTTACTGAAAATGCACTAATTTTCATACCTGTGTTTTATCCTTTAAACAAAATTATTTTTCCTCAATATCTACTAAAAATATATATCCATTACTCTATGTTCAGTTTATTATAATGAACAATCTATCTAATTAATATTGGATAAAAATATATTCGGTAATTCTCTTCAACCAAAGTGTAAGGTTTGAAACTTGTATTTACACAAAATTATATTGTTTAAATTTTTTTCATGGGAGAATAGTGTTAAGTATGGTATCACTAACACCCCCCAAATATAGGTGAATCCAATTGGAAAAGTTAGGAAACCAATTTCTTTTTCCATGATCAAATGAATTCTAAAATTAATCATTCATAGTTACATAAAATTCATTGGAAGCTTATACAGCTTTTTAGAGTCTTCTTGAATATTATTTAAATATCTAGCATCTCAAAACATCTTCAAAATTATTTAACCTCAGAAATTAAGGAACTTATCCATACTTTAATATATTAGCTAGATAAAAATCCAATTTTAAAAAATATAATTAATTCAGCATAATCATATTTTGGGAATTTACAATGTTATGTAATGTTTCTCAAAAAACTTCTGTTCAGTGATTTATTTGTCCGATGACTTCACAAGAAATTATAAGACTAGATATACTTAGTTTGATCACTCTTTATCAATTTTTATTTAACTATTTATTATCATAAAAAATCTGTAATTTATTGAATTAAGAATTTTTTTCCAACAGATCAGTGTTTCTTTGTCTCGTAACCTTACCTCACCTCAAAATTTATGCACCACTACGTTTAATCTTTTTAAAAATTTGATCTGGTGATATCGTTAATTTTTTCCAATGTTTATCCATCTGATAAGTCTTCATCCAATTATCTACCTTTAATAGTATTTTTTCATATCTTCACAACTTCAAAATTCATAATTTTTTTAATAAAACATCGTACAAAGTATTTATCCATAAAAATTAAGAACATAAAGAAGGTTGACCGTATTTACTCAACTTATAAAGACTTTTGATATATGAAACTTCTCTGTCTCAAAATTTTTGGGTTCAACCTTTTATTTGTCCCCCTTTTTATTTGTATATATAAGAACATGATATATGACTTCTCACTTTTGGAATTCCCCCCACTCTTTCTATAAAATCAGTAGCATCATCTTCTTATAAAAGCTTTATCTGATGACTTAATCTCTAGTATATCAAATAATCTAGGCCTGGAAGACTGTATCTATAAATATGTGTCTCAAAATTTTATTAAATCTAGTTTCCCTCACTTTTAATAAAATCATGGATCACGATGTTTAATGATGTTTTGGAACTTTGAGAACATCATAACATCATAATTTTTTAAGAAAGTTTCTTAAAAATGTTAAGAAAAAATTTCAAAATTTCTATTGAAACTTCACAATAAAAATTTCTTAACATCCATAAAATATTCTCAACCTATTTTACAAAAAAATTTAATAAAAGATATTCTTTCAAAAAATTTAAAATATGTTACAAAAAACATACCAAAGGATCATCAATAATTATTTCATCACTAAAAAGTAACAATAAATTAATATCGTAAAAAATGTATTTATCTTCATAATAACCTTTTTGTAACACCCCAAGCTTCCACAGTATGCTTCTCTTTGAATAATACAAAAGCGTGTGTTGTACGCAACTTTGAGTTCTAACACACCACAACCAATAAAACTAGCCATAATGAATAGTAATACCCACTTTTTGAAATTTTATAAATTTTATATTTCAAAATGGACTTTATTTTTGGATTTGTAATATCGAAATTAGCCTAGGATAAATTTTTGGTATTTTTCTGAATACATTCAATTATTGATGAATAGTGAAAAACATTGAGTTATAGTTCAAAAAGGAATGTTTATTTAAATAATTATTTATTTTATTTAAATTTATTTTAGGTCAAAATAGATACATAATACCTATATATGTTCAATGTAATTCATTGGAGTCAGTTTATAATTATTTTAGTTATATAAAAATTTTATTGAACATTTTACCGTCTTTTACCCACCTCCTCAGAGTATTTGAAAATTTACATAAAACTTAATTTTACCACTTATGTGAGTTGAATTTCAAAAATCAAGAGACACAGTTGATATTATTAAATAAAGTGTGGTTCAATAAGATGAAAATAATTTTTTGTGAATAGTAACTTTTAACTTTTATTTACCACGGTTAAAAGTAAATATGGTAATTAAAGGTAAAAATGACATTATTATTACCCTAAAACATGTCCTAATTCTATTGGATAAGTGTAATTCGACGAAAAACATCCCTATGAATAAAATATGATCCTTTAGGTTTACTTGGATTAGATTAGGACATTTATTATTATTTTATTTAAAAAATATTTAAAAGAGTTAAAATCAAAGTTTAATAACTAATTTTTTTAATATAGGGTTATACAGAAAATAAATTCAACTATAAATATTCATTATAAATATAAAAATATTTCCTACATAATCGTATTTTATTTATATTTTTTAGACCTTAAAAAATTTAATTTATTTATGACACAATGATGATGTAGTAATTACCTAATTAATGAAATATTAAAATAATTGATATTATGAATATCCAAATAAATGTAATTTGAGACTTTTTATGAATTCCATTAATTTTATGGGTTAATATAACATATTATGGTTGGATATATTAATTTTCTTCTAAGTAATAATGTTTATATGAATTTAGAAAAAACAAAATACCAAATAGTGTCAAAATTGACTTTAAAGAGTTTTTAAAACAAATATTATATTATTAATTGATATTCTATTCCTAAAAATCTAAGGTTAGTCCAAAAGACTTTTATAATGATAGGTGTATCATTAATGAACCAATTGGGGTTTGGTTGAATGTATATAGTAAGTTTATCAACCATATAACATAAAAATACAAAGAGACATGGTAAAGGTCAAACTATTTAACTAAAAGTTAAATCTAAAAGATAAAGTTAATATAGTGACCCAAACCTGTCTAAATACTATTGTTTGAGTGGTTTTAAACCAATCCCCACCTTATCCTTTAAATAATACACTTTTGATCCATTATAAACCAAATAGGATTTTATTATAAAATAATATTTCTAGCTTTTCCTAAGGTGCCCCTCACCCCTCTTATAAAAGGGAACCTCCCCTTATTTCAAATTCACACATTCAAAGACATTTGGATCGGCCAAACCCTACCCAAATACCCAATAAAAATCCCTCACTTAATCCTAGAGGCATTCCTTTAGTCAGGAAGCCTACCTAAGGATTCCTTTTGATCAAATCAAAAGGAAGAACCCGAAGAAGAGGTAAATATTTCATCACCTCTTTCAAGTTCCTTTCTTCTTCCACTTCCTATTTCTTTGTTGTTTCCATTATAAAATTATAAATCTAGTATATTATATATATTTTAATGTTACTATGAATATGGTACAGCCATATTCATTATTGTATCCATCCTTTGAATGACATGTCACCATACGTGCATGCGTACGAATTACCGTCTCCACGTCGTGGTGTAATTGTTATTCAATACATTATTATTTGGATGGGTATAATAATGATGTTTAATTGATGTGAATAATAAATATAACATGATAATGATTCTGTATATATTATATACCATCCAATTATATATTATTTTAAGAATTATATTTTCACTCATGCGTACGTACGAATTACCCTCTCCATGAACGTGATGAGATTCATTCCCCATCGTATCCATTCAAGAATAATTTTCATTTGATGAATAAAAATATTGTTTAAAGACTTGATATCATTTGGAATATGAATAAGATACATCCCATCCATAACAAATATTACTCAAATAACAAAGAATATAAAGGAAAACAGATCCGTTAACACTCAAAACGACGATAATACTAAGATATTATTAACAAAGAAATGTTAAAAGATCTTATATGATATCAAATTAATGTATATTAATCTTTTATAATAATTATCTCACCATTATACAGGAGGTTAACGTACCCTCTACTAAGTAAAAGTACAAGGTAAGGGTTAATTTCACAATCTCTTTATTATCCGAGGTTGTTTATATATAATTATCTACTGGGACCTCTTTATCATCCACATCCATGTTTCTTAAAAATGTATTTCAAAACATTCTTACTATTTTATAGACTATGGGTTAAATTTATTTATACCCTTGTTTGACTTTTATAAGATGTTTATAAATTAATATTTCTATCATTTTCCAAACAAAGTACTTTATGAACTTTTCAACAAAATTAAGGTAAGAATGTTTTATAACTTATATGGTGGGTGCAGATATTTTCCACCGTTATAACATCGTTGAAGATTTCCTTACAAGATTATAAGAGTATTTTAAAATATAAATTTTTTCTTTTATAATTATGTGACTTTTAAATGACTTCAAAATATAAAGAGATAATTCTCTAAAAGGGTTTTAATTTTATCTATGTCAACATCCTTTGATGGATTTTAAGTTTGTTTGAAGTTGGATTATTATGATACAAAACATCCATATTGTATTGAAGGTTTTGTGATATGTTTGAATATGGATGTGTTATTTCATACCATTCATGGTTTATGGATAAAGTATTGACATTTCGTATGCCAGTTTTAATATGAATGTTTATGTTATGTTTAAACCTTTTCATATGAGGAATACATTAGACTTAATAAGTGACTGGTGGAGCCCGCTATAGCTCCTTGATGCATCGGTAGGTTTCTTGATACAAAAAAGTGCCTTTTCACAAGGCCTTTACAAAATCTTATATGTAGACTTGGCACAAGGCCTTGACTTTGTGGTTATGAAACTCTAGCATTATGCATTCCATCATTATGAAACTGGCTATTGATATTGCATGTGATTATTCAACTAATAGAATATCCATGTGAGTAAGTAAATAGAATTATTTTGATTTTATATTTGCCATATTATGCTGATGTTCAATTTTAAAATGATTTCGTTTTAGTTTTATACATTTCCTTAAATGTTTATGCTTATTTATGAAAGTTTTTGCTATATTGTTATCCTTACTGAGCATCTATGCACACCCCTTTCTATATTTTATTTTTCCCAAGATGCGAAGAAGTATATTATGACTGACCTGCAGGGATAGTCTATGGGATCTTAGTGTTGTCTATGGAAACAATTTTGTTGTAATTTATCATTTTATGATGTAATGTAAACCTTATAAACGTATCTAGTACTTCCAAGGATACTAAACTAATCGGTCTTTCGAGACTTGATCTTTTGTGATCATGCCAATGTTATGTAATAATGCACTGACTCTGGGTAACTGGGGTCGGGGCATTACAGTTGGTATCAGAGGAAGTTTAAAGCAAACCTTGGAAACTAGATATAGATAAAATCTGATTAGAGGACATATCCCTAAGATAGACTTTGAGGATTAGTATAGAAGAACTTCCTAGATTTTTGGTATTATATAGATTTTGTGAGTTTTCCAAGAAATACATCCCTGTCTGGATATGAGTAGGTATAAGTGGATTTGGAATAGATGTACCTCAGAGTAAAACCTGAAAACACTCCTTTGAGTTAGACTCAAACGAGAACTAGTGCACGACAACAGGCCTTGCTGCACTCTTGGTTACGACACTCCCGAGGGATATGCTTAGGATAATTCTCATTTTCTTTACAAAAAATTATGAAGGGTTTATGAGTATATAATTCCTAAAAGAAAACATTTTTATGATTATGTATTATATCCATAAACTTTTCAATTTATATTAAGTGTTTTACAAGTTTGGATTTATTTATTGTGATTCATAAACTAATCTTCTTTATTCCATTATTTAGAAATGGCACCTAGTAGAAGGAATGAAAACCGTATTAATGAACGCACCCCATGTAGGGATTTTCCTTCTACTCAAGATAATTATAGTAGAGCTGGTGATGCAACTAGTGATTATCAGCTAATCACCATACTGGGACAACTCACTCAGGTTATGAATAATAACCTTACCCTTTTGGAGCACCCTGATCCACAACGTGTAGGATCAATGTTAGATCGCTTCATGAGGAACCAAACACCAACATTCAATGGGAGTACAAATCCATTAGTAGCTTAACAAAGGATAAATTCCTTAGAGAAAATATTCCACACCTTGGGGTGTAGTGAAAGGGAAAAAGATTTCATGGCAGTTTATCGCCTCACTGGAGATGTTGATCAATGGTTGTCATTGATTCAAAACACAAAGGAAGATGATGAAGTACCAAATATGGAATAGAGGGAGTTTAAAGAGATTTTATTAGAAAAATACTTTCCTTATGACCATCGAGCGGATATGGAAAGACAATTTCTGAGTCTGAGGCAAAAGGAGGATGAGAATGTCGCAAAGTATGAAGCTAAATTTACAAGGTTAACAAGGCATGTAGAAGATTATATACATAACCCATGAAGTAATATTTATCGTTTATTTGATGGGTTAAAATCGTTTCTCCATCGAGCATTAGTCTTAGAATCCTTCTCGTCATATGAAGACATTATCTCATGCGCTATTAAGATAGAAAAAGAATTCTCTAAGTCTTACAACTTTAAAGAAAAGCAAGAGAAGAAGAGATCTGTTGAACAATTTGGAAATAGAAATAAGGGGAATAAGGGAAAATTTTAATATCCATCCTACAGTAAATGTGGGAAGAAACACTCTGGTACTTTCCTGAAGGGAATGTGAGTCCGTTACAAGTGTGGTGAAAAAGGCCACCAAGCTTGTGATTGTAAGGGGAAGAAAGCAGCTATTCATGTTGAATGCTACAATTGTAAAGAAATGGGGAATTATGCAAATGAATGTCCTAAGAGTTAGGGGAACTTACCTTAGAAAAGTACAAGGGATCAAGGCCAAGATTATGTTATCACTACTACTGAGGTTGAAGCTCCGAAAGGCATGGTGACAGGTAATTTAATGGTTTCCTCAAGTTTAGAAAATGCTTTATTTGATTCTGGATCATTGAATTGTTTCATATCTTCCCAGTTTGATAAGAAAAATAGATATTTCCAATTTGATTTAACAAGGGAGTTGTGAGTCCAAAATCCTAAGGGAAGTATCATCACAACAAAGTTTTGTGAATCGGTCCCCATTAGGGAATATAAATGTTCTTTATCTGCTGATATCATCGTTATACCCATGATTTAATTTGATATAATCCTCAGTATGGATTGGATTTCAGAACACGATATGAAAATTTATTGTAAGAAGAATGAGGTTACATTTTTTGATGATGATAAGGAGTACCTTATCTTTAGAGCAGAAACGTCACAACCTAAATCTTATCTAGATCCACCCCTAGTAGCTCAACTAAATTCAATTATTGGGGAGTAAGAGAATGAAATAATTGTGGGTGAGGAAAGGAATGTTCAAATAGAGGATGTACCTATTGTGAAATAATATGTTGACATGTTTCCAGAGGATTTACTTGGACATACTCCAGAACAAGAAATTGAGTTTTCCATTCATTTAATTCCCGGTTCAAGGCCCATATCGAAGACCCCTAATAGAATGGACACTATGGAATTAGTGGAACAAAAGAAACAACTGTAGGAATTGAGTAATAAGGAATTTATTCGCACTAGTGTTTCTCCATGGGGAGCCCTTGTTCTTTTTGTTAAGAAGAAAGATGGATCTTTGAGGTTGGGCATTGACTATAGGGAGATCAATGCTATAACAATAAAGAACAATTATCCCCTACCTCAAATTGATGATTTATTCGACCAACTTCATGGAGCTCAATACTTTTCAAAGATTGAACTTTGATCTGGATGTCATCAGTTGTGTGTGAAGAAGAAAGACATTCCAAAAACAGCATTTCAAACCAGGTACGGGCATTACGAGTTTACAGTAATGCCTTTTGGAGTGACTAATGCACCCTATGTCTTCATGGATCTAATGAATAGGGTTTTCAAGGAATATCTTGATGAATTTGTAGTGTTATTTATTGATTATATCTTGGTATACTCCAAAATCTACGAAGATAATGAAAATCACATGCGCATTATCCCGAAGACTCTTAGAAGACATGAATTATACGGGATGTTTAGAAAGTGTGAATTCTGGCTTCAGGAGATTTATTTTCTTTGCCATATTGTCTCTAAGGATGGAATCTCCATTGATACTTCTATGAAAAGATCAATCCAAGAATGGCTAGCACCGACGAGTATAACTGAGGTACGCAGTTTTATTGGTTTAACAGGTTATTATCTACGTTTCATCCAGAATTTTTCCTGGTTGGCTAACCCATTAACAAATCTCACACGAAAAGGGGTTTAATTTTTTTGGACAAAATAATGTGAAGAATATTTTGAAGACTTGAAGAGAAGATTAGTCAATGATCCTTTATTGACTCCACCATCAGGGAATGATGGGTTTGTTATTTATAGTGATGCTTCAAAGAAAGGACCTGGTTGGGTCCTTATGCAGAATGATATGGTTATTGCCTATGCATCACGACATCTAAAAATTCACGAGAAAAACCATCCTACTCATGATATTGAGTTAGAAACTATAATCTTTGCATTGAATATATGGAGACATTATCTCTATGGTTAAAAATGTGAGATTTATACTGTTCACAAGAGTTTAAAGTATATTTTCTCATAGAAAGAACTCAACATAAGGAAAAGGATATGGCTTGAACTACTCAAGTATTATGATTGCACGATACACTACTGATCGGGGAAGGAAAATAAGGTGGCAGATGCTTTTAGTAGAAATGATCATGGAGTTTTGAACAAGATGAGAGTTGAAAAAGATCCTATATACATGGATCTAGTAAAGATGGATATGAGAATCACCATGGAAGGGGAAATATCCGTACTTTTTCAAATGGTTTCCAAACCATCTTTACTAGGAAGGATAAAGAGTTCTCAGACCGATGATGAAGAGTTTCAAAAGAATATTAAAGCTGTGAATGATGGGAGATTGATTGAATTTGTGTATGAAGATGGAATTTTGAAATTTGGGAAGAGAATTTGTGTTCCCAATATACCTGATCTAAAAAGGGAATTTTTGGATGATGTTCATAGTTTCAATTTCTCTATACAACCTGGTAGCACCAAAATGTATAGATATTTGAAGGAACATTTTTGGTGGGACAACATGAAGAGGGAGATTACTGATTTTGTGTCAAGATGCATGGTTTGTCAACAAGTAAAAAATGGAAGGCAACAGCCTGGAGGAGTCATGAAACCTCATCGCATACATGAATGGTAATTTTATAACATTTCAATTGACTTTTTCATTGGGCTACCAAGGACTCATAGATGGAACGATGCAAAATGGGCCATTGTTAATCGTCTTACCAGTTCATCACATTTTCTTTCTATAAGAGAAGATTTACCACTTGAACGTCTAGAAAGACTATATATTAATGAAGTTTTGAGACTTCATGGAGTGCCCCAATCGATTGTTTCTGATCGTGATCCACGTTTTGCATCCAGATTCTGGAAAAGTATTTAGAAATCCCTAGATACTGAACTTCGTTTGAGCATTGCCTAAAACCCCCAAACTGATGGACAATCAAATCAAACTATTAAAACCTTAGAAGTGATGTTGATATCTTTCTCACTTGACTTTCAAGGTATGTGGGATCAATATTTACCTCTGGTATAATTCTACTATAATAATAGCTTCCATTCAAGTATTAAGATGACACCATATGAAGCGTTATATGGAAAGAGATGTTACACACTAACCTGTTGGGATGATGTTGTTGAAAGAAAACTCGTAGGTCTAAAACTGTTGGAGGAAACATTGGAAAAGGTGATGGTAATCTAAAACCACATCAATGCAGCTCAAAGTAGGCAGAAGAACTATGTTGATAACTGAAGGAAGGATTAGGAATTTCAAGTAGGAGATCATGTTTTCATAAAGGTATCTCCATGGAAGGTCATTATACGTTTTAGTAAGAATGGTAAATTGAGTCCCAACTACATCAGACCTTTCAAAATTCTAGAACGAATTAGGGCTGTAGCTTACTATTTGGCAATGCTGCCAAGTCTCTCTAAAGTTCAAGATGTATTCCACGTATCACTGTTGATAAAATACATACCTAACCCAACGCATGTAATCAACTATGAGGAATTCAAACTGGAACCCGATCAATCTTATTGAGAAGGTCTTGTCAATATTCTTGATATAAGAGAACAAGTGCTGAGAAACCGGACGACTCGTCTGGTAAAAGTTCTATGGAGAAACCACAAATGGAAGAGGCAACATGGGAACCTGAGGAACTTATGATGAATAACCACCTGAGTCTTTTTATGTAGTAATATTCTAGAAACTTCAAGTATGAAATTATTTGAAGGAGGGGAGAATGTAACACCCCAAGATTCCATAGTACACTTCTCTTTGATTAATACAATAGCATGTGTTGTTCGCAACTTCGAGTTCTAACACTCCACAACCAATCAAACTAGCCATTATGAATAGTAATACCCACTTTTTGAAATTTTATAAATTTTATCTTTCAAAATGGACTTCATTTTTGGATTATGAATATCAAAATTAGCCTAGGGTGAATTTTTGGTATTTTTATGAAAACTTTCAATTTTTTATGAATAGTGAAAAACACTGAGTTATAATTTAAAACCGAATTTTTATTTAAATAATTATTTATTTTATTTAAATTTATTTTAGATCAAAATAGATACATAATACTTATATAAGCTCAATGTAATTCATTGGAGTCAGTTTATAATAGTTTTAGATATATAAAAATTTTATTAAACTTTTTACCGTCTTTTACCCACCTCCTAGGAATATTTACAAATTCACATAAAATGTAATTTTACCACTTCTGTGAGTTGAATTTCAAAAATTCGAGAGGCACAGTTAATATTAATAAGTAAAATGTGGTTCAATAAGATGAAAATAAATTTTGGCGAATAGTAACTTTTTACTTTTATTTAGCACGGTTAAAAGTAAATATGGTAATTAAGCGTAAAAATGATACTATTATTACCCTAACACATGTCCTAATTCTATTGGATAAGTGTAATTAGACAAAAAAAACCTTAGGAATAAAATATGATCCTTTAGGTCCACTTGTATTAGATTAGGACTTTTATTATTATTTTATTTAAAGAAGAGTTAAAAGAGTTAAAATCAAAGTTTAATAAATAAAACATTTTTAATAGTGGGTTATACATAAGATAAATTAGAAAATAAATATTAATTATAAATATAAAAATATTTCCTACATAGTGGTATTTTATTTATATTTTTTAGACATTAAATAATTTAATTTATTTATGACACAATGATGATGTGGTAATTACCTAATTAATGAAATATTAAAACAATTGATATTATGAATATCAAAATAAATGTAATTTGAGGCTTTTTATGAATTACACTAATTTTCTAGGTTAATATGATATATTAGAGTTTTTTAGATGAATTTTTTGAAGTAATAATTCTGTTATAAATTTATAAAATACAAAATACCAAATAGTGTCAAAATTGACATAAAAGATTTTTTAAAACAAATATTATATTATTAATTGATATTATATTCCGAAAAATCTAAAGTTCAGCCAAAAGACTTATATAATTATAGTTTTATCATTAATTAACCACTTGGGGTTATCTTGGAAGTATATAATAAGTTTATTAACCCTATAATATAAAAATACAAAGAGACATGGTAAATGTCAAACTATTTAACTAAAAGAAAAATCTAAAAGATAAAGTAAATATAGTGAAACAAACCTATATAAAACCTATTGGTTGAGTGGTTTTGTACCCATCCCTGACTTAGTCTTTAAATAATCCACTTTGGAGCCATTATAAACCAAAAATGAGTTTATTATAAAATAATATTTCTAGGTTTTCCTAAGGTGCCCCTCACCTCTCTTATAAAAGGGTACTTCCCCTTCTCTTAAATTCACACCTTCAAAGCCATTTTTATGGGAAAAAACCCTCCCAAAAACCCTCTAAACTATCCTCCATTCATCATAGATTCATTAATTTAGTAAAAAATAAAACCTAAGGATCCCTTTTGATCAAATCATAAGGAAGAACCCAAAGAAGAGGTAAATATTTCATCTCCTCTTTCAAGTTCCTTTCTTCTTCCACTTCATATTTCTTTGTTGTTTCCATTATAAAATAATTAATCCAGTATCTTCTATATAATGTGATGTTATTATGAATATGGTACATCCATACTCATTATTCTATCTATCCTTTTAATGACATGTCACTATACGTGCGTACGTACGGATTACCGTCTCCACGTCGTGGTGTAATTGTTATTCAATACATTATTATTTGGATGTGTATAATAATGATGTGTAATTGATGTGAATAAAAAATATTGCATGATAATTATTCTGTATATATTATATACCATCCAATTATATATTATTTTAAGAATGATATTTTCACTCGTGCGTACGTACGGATTACCCTCTCCACGAACGCGATGAGATTCATTCCGCATCGTATCCATTCAAGACTAATTTTCATTTGATGACTAAAAATAATGTTTAAAGACATGATATCATTCTGTATATGAATAAGATACATCCCATTCATAAAAAATATTACTCACATAACAAATAATATAAAGGAAAACGAATCCGTTAACACCCGGAACGACGATAATACTAAGATATTATTAAAAAAGCAATGTTAAAAGATCATATATGATATCATATTAATGTATATGATTCTTGTATAACAATTATTTCACCATTATACCAGAGGTTAGACTACCCTCGACCAAGGAAAAGTACAAGGTAAGGGTTAATTTGACAATCTCTTCATTATCTGATGTTGTTTATATATAATTATCTATTGGGACCACTTTATCATCCACATCCATGTTTCTTAAAAATTTATTTCAAAACATTATTACTATTTTATATACTATGGGTTAAATTAATTTATACCCTTTTTTGACTTTTATAATATGTTTATAAAGGAATATTTCCATCGTTTTCCAAACAAGGTACTTTATGACCTTTTCGAAAAAATTAATGTAAGAATGTTTTTTTAACTTATACGGCAGGTGCAACTATTTTCCACCATTATATCATCATCGAATCTTCCCTTACAATATTATAAGAATATTTTCAAATATAAATGTTTTCTTTTATAATTATGTGACTTTTAAATGACTTCAAAATAGAAAGAGATATTTCTCTAAAAGGGTTTTGATTTCATCTATGTCAACATCTTTTGATGGATTTTAAGTTTGTTTGAAGTTGATTTATTATGATACAAAACTTACATATTGTATTGAAGGTTTTGTGATATGTTTGAATATAGATGTGTTATTTCATACCATTCATGTTTTATGGATAAAGTATTGATATTTTGTATGCCAGTTTTAATACGAATGTTTATGTTATGTTTAAACTTATTCATACGAGGAATACATTGGACTTAGTAAGTGACGGGTGGAGCCCGCTATAGCTTCTCAATGTAGAGGTAGGTCTCATGAGAAAAACTGGTGTCTTGGCACAAGGCCTTGAAAAAATCATATTTGTAGACTTGGCACAAGGCCTTGACTATATGGTTATGAAAGTCTGGCATTATGCATTCCATCATTATGAAAGTGGCTATTGATATTGCATGTGATTATTTGACTAGTAGAATATTCATGTGAGTAAGTAAATTCCATTATTTTGATTTTATCTTTGCCATATTATGCTGAAGTTTAAGTTTAAAAGGATTTTGTTTTAGTTTTATATATTTCCTTAAATGTTTATGATTATTTATGAAAGTTTCCACAATATTGTTATCCTTACTAAACATCTCAGCTCACCCCTTTCTATGTTTTATTTTTCCCAGGATGCGAAGAAGTATATTATGACTAACCTATAGGGATAGTCTATGGGATCTTAGTGTTTTCTATGAAAACAATGTTGTTGAAGTTTTCTATTTTATGATGTAATGTAAACCTAATGCATATATCTAGTACTTACAAGGCTACTAAAGTAATTGGTCTTTCGAGACTTGATCTTTTGTGATCATTCCAATGTTATATAATAATGCATCGACTCTGGGTAACTAGGGTCAGGGCGTTACACTATTTGATTCATTCATATCTTTTTTTATCATTATGAAAAAATATTATAGATACAAAAAGAAATAAAGTGTCATTTTAGAATTTTCCTTTACTCTAAGTAATATAGAGGTCTTTATCAAAGACAAATGGAACCAAAAAGACATATTTTCAAAAAGTTGAAGGTTATCATAAAATAAAACTCATAAAATAAAATAAATACAAGTGTATGAACGATTTTGACGCCTTATTTCACAGTTTTAACCTTTGTCTACTCGTATTACCCTTTCCATGATGTTAAGAAAGATATCAATCATAATATTATTTTAAATTAAAATTTTCAGGTGTTACATTATACCCACATAAATAACCATGTCATAATTATTTATCTTAGTAATGAAGGGTTCAATATTAAAAAATACCTTTGTTGAAATCCTACAACGCACAAAGGGATAAAAAAATAATCTTTTAAAAGGGAGGTGGGAAACCAAAGGGTTACTAGAAATTACACATAATTGTCTTCCCAGATAAGAATAACATTATCATGAAGTGATAAATATATATATATAGGTGAAATATAATGTCTAAATAATAATATAGAGTGTTATAAAACATGTTAATGAGAAAATTAATGACCACAAAATAATAAATTATAGAGTATCGAAAATGACCAATGATTGTTTAGAATAAATGTGAAATGAAAACATTTTATTTTTCAAGATCCTTTTTTCTAGGTTTAAGGAATTATTTTGACAAAGAATATTAGAAAATAAGATTACTTAGTTTCTTCAAATATATAAATATAATTTCATCCTTTTTTCTATGTTTTAATTAGTTTCCACCTCTTTTTATCCCATATTCCAATAAAGTGTGAACAATAATAATTTTAATGAATAAATCACTAAAATAAACTTACAATAGATCATAAGATCTATAAAAGTATGAAAATATATTTCCCTTGTATCTATTCAATTACAGAAAAAAGTTGGTTTGTACTTTATAAGATAACTAATATGAATAAACTATCAAATTAAAGATTAATATTGAAGGTTTCAATAATAATAACCAAATATATACTTAATTATTTCCACAAATATGTAAATTACAAAACAACTCAAATTATGATTAATTAGTATTCAAGACTAAAACATTTAGAAAAAAATTTAAAAAATTTCCTAAACCAACTTAAATTTAATCCCTAAACAATATAATGTAACTCATAATGTCACATACCAAATACATGAAAACCTTGATCATATATTCTCTTAAAACATGCTAATAACATTGAATCACCGTTAAAAATTAAAGAAAACATATATGCTTACAAAAATTATATATACATATTAATAAAATAAAATAATTTAATATCAAATATATTCAAAAAATCCAAATAAATATAAACAACTTTATCAAAGATAGCATAAATTACTTTTTCATCAAATCAATAATCAATTTCTAATGTTAAAAATACTATCCCATTTACTCTATAAATATATATTATATCTTTATCTCCAATAAAAATTATTATCTAAACATCAATCACATATTAAATTTTATATATCCCTCAATAATATATATTCCAAAAATATATCATTCTCAATAAATCAATTTTCTAGTTTATCAGTACCATTCAACATATTATTGTAAACCCTTAATGAAAAGCTAATATCGAATAATCCTTATATGTTTATTAATTATTATAACCCATAATTCATTAATAAAAAAATTATATAACATTATTTATTGAATCCAAATACATAAACACTTCTATAATACCACTTCAATTATTAGTGTAATATATGACCTTCCTTGGAGTAGGAGTTAGCCCTTGGATTAGGGAATTGACTCAAAGAATTACCAAGTTCCCCACACAAAAGACATTGAAATATAAATGGTACCTTAGGATGTACTTTATTTTTCTAAATTATAATATTTATTTTTACATTACAATTGCTTTCTCTATGTTATTATTTTCTACACCCAAAACATATTTCCAATCCTTTGAGACATTTCTTTGGGTGATTCTTTCCATATTCATGACATGCAATAATTTGAATCTTCTTTCCCATATGGTCTTCAGTAAAATCTATTTTTATCTGATTTTTTTAACTAGAAACTCACCCATGTTTAGGTTTTTAATAATATATCAAGATAGTTGATTAGGAATAATCATTAGCCTTTTCATTCCATATCCAATTTCATTTGGTTTTTGTGGGGGAAAATCATTATATTGTCCATCACATTTAGCATTGAAATGATTCATTTTATTCAAAATCATTGACTAAAATAAAAAATCATGATGTGATAAAAAATAATCATATAACCATGAAAAATCATTAATATGATGTCTAAATAAGGACACCTTATAATCAATTTATGAAACTTTAGGTTTAACCAAGGTTATCCATGGTAATTATCTATTCAAATCCTTCATAATGGTTTATAAAGAAAATATGAATTAACCTAAGAATATCATATAGAGGTATCTAGTATGGCGTGCAGGCTTAGGAATAATCATCATAAATTAGTGAAGATCTATTTATTACCCAATTCCCCTCCTTTTGAGTTGTTACCCCTAGATGAATATGTGACACAAATTCATAAACTTTCTATTTTCTAGATAGGGATGTATTTTCAAGAAAACCACACTCCTTTATTTTTGATAACTTATGAAATTACAATATACATAGACTTATCCAAAGTGTTCATACTAAATTTCTCTAATAATAATCTCCAAAATAATTAAACTATCCTTTGATACCAACTAAAGTGACCCAAGAATAATAAATATAGATATTGTATCATTCTAGATGAATATTCAATACATATAACGATTATACATGCTTGAGGATTATAAAATTTTAGTTTATTCCAATATAAGGTATATTATCAAATTATTTCTTAAAATATCTTTAACATATCCCACAAGGATCTTAATATTAGCACACATATAGAAATATCATACTTAAACCTTCAATCAAAACATGGGGAAACAAAACATAAGAAAAGGAAGGTTCAAAGACAATTTAAGAGTATACATGGGAAATATCAATTATAAGAGAACATAAGATGATCATAATGGTATGATAATATAACGAGGTACATATTCTCAACATAAAAGGTTCATACCTAGAAAACCTTAGATTATAAACTCCAAAATCGAGTAATATCTAGAAGAAAGATCAATAAGGTTGTTAAAGAAGTAATTATCATTCCTGAGTGATAACATAGGCATGTAGAATAATATAAACAGTAAATCATAATCTTGTGATAATATCTATGAACAATAATTACCACTCATAATACTATGAGCATAGCTAGAAGTTATTCTAATCATGCATCAAAATCTGATCATAGCCATTCATAATCATGTCCACACATAATCATGTGCGGATAACTAGAAGTAATCATGATCATGAGTCAAAATGTGAACATATTTATTAAAAATAATTTCCATTATTATCATCATTATATTATAAGATATCTATATCAAATTATACAATTCATTGAAGGTATTTAATAGACCAATCCATCACATTATAATTATCCATTCATATGTATTCTACAGGGTCATGAAAATATTTATAATTCTATTATAGATCAAGTTATGGAAAATAAAATGGGTCACATCAAGATTTCATCATAATAATCAATAACCTTATAGATAAACAATAAGGACGGAATCATTGGACCATATCCCCAGTGCAGCATAAGTAACATCAATGATATTTTCATAGATAAAAATACCTTTAAAATATCACCAAAACATTTCTTGAGGAAAACAACTTTCTAATTTTTGAACCACTTATTTGAATTATAAAAATTTCATTAATATGACGGAAAACATTTTACTTGAAAAAAACGTGGAAAATTGTAAAGGAATATTCTAAGAAGACGATATTCATATTGGATGAATAATTCATTCATGTAATATATGTTGAATAATGATTTCTTTTACAATTTTGGTAAAAAGTACCTAGTTCGTAAAAAAAAATATTTAATTATTTTTATATAAAGTACATAATTAGTAAAAATTAATTTAATCAATTATTTTATTATAGTAAAAAAATTCATAAAAACATTTTAAAGAAAATGTGGACATGGAAGAAAAAGATTTCTGACCAAAGATGAAATATGGTCAGTTTTTCTTAAAAACACTTTCTTTGTCATTTTATGTACCAAAGAGGGGAAAATTTTACTATTTAATTAAAATTAGAGAAATAAACATAGGTTAATAAAATGAATAATTTTTCTGAGAAATAGATTATAAAATTTCATAAAAAAATTTAAGCATAAATAATCATGGTAAAAATTAGTTTGTAACATAAAACCCATACCACTTTGGTAGATTTTTGAATCATAATACCTATGAATGAAAAAAATAAAGTAGAATTTAAATACCATAATATAAGTATATTATGATATATCATATAAAATAGGAAGTATATACATCATGTGAAATAAATAGGTGGTTAATTTGAAATATGTCTCACAGAAACAAAAGTGAGATGAGAAAACCTAACCACAAGAATCATATTGCTTCATACGAATTATGACCTCCATTATAAAAAAAATATATTTATTATTAATTAATTAAATAACCATATTCATACCCAACTTAATATTTACTATTCCTTTATAAATTTAAATTACCATTTCTTTAATAATTCTTACTTAGAATGGACAACTAGGTAAAAATTAATTATTTTCCACGTATTTTTTTGTTTGATGGTTCTAGACCTTACACATTGGTAATAGTAACAAAATATTAATGATGAAATAATTATCATAATTATTCATTATATAAACTTTTATAATCCTTAATATAAAGTGGGGACGTAAAATGAATTACATCACAGTACGTATGGAGGGGTGATGTTTCCAATTTTTGGTGGAAGTAATGAAAGAAAGTTAAATTATATTTAAAATTTAAAGAATCGTTATTATATAATAAATTTCATATATATTCATTAAATATATCCTTATTACCATTAACTCAAATTTTAAATGAAAAATGAATCACATCACTTCATGGAGGTGGTTGTCTACATTTACACACGAGAAACATTATCATTTTGAAATGGATTGGATGGTAAGAAGGTAAATAAGATATTATAATTCTAGATGAATAATTATTTCATAAAGAACACATATAAAAATTAAATTCATCATAATAATGAACCATGAAACACAATGATGTACAATGAATCAAATCACTACGTTGATGTTATAGTCCACGTGTTTACATGAGTGATACTTTCTTTTCCCATTATATAGAAAAAGTAGATAAATAATGTTATTAAATTAACATAATAACATATTAGTATATGGTAGATAATTATTTTATTATATTTTAATGGTTAATAAATAATTTAATTAGGTATAAGATAAAACAAAATGAAAATACTTGGTTCAGACGATTACCACCTCTTTGAAGAACCACCTCTGGATATCTACTTAAGGATCATAGGGATGGTATTTTAAGAATAAAAAACCTTTATAATCTATATAATTAATTTCAAAATAGGTTTTTTAAGGATTTTATTGAGATAAGTGGATCAAGAATAACAAGAAAGAGGGGAGAGGTGATGTCTTTTTATAATTGAGGGGAGAGGAACCCTTAGAATTACTTAATAAATTAAATTAATATAAATTAATTTTTATTTTGAACAGGAAATGATTTATATATTTTGAATCTAGTATATTTATAAGTCTTGATACTACCATAAAAAATTAGACATGATTATGTGATGTTTTGGCCCATATATTTTAGTTTTTACCCTCCTGAATCCTATTTAATGATTATCAAGATAACACGATTTTTATATATTAGGGGTTAAGAAAGTTACAATAAAAGAAATAGTGATACATTGGAGGGAATTTTTTTTATATGATCTATAATATACCATTTTCTTGGACAAATATTTTTTTATGTCAATTAATAAAATAATATTTAACATAAAATACCATTAAAGGCATTTTTGGGACTATTTACATAATTTGAATTTTAACAATATCAAAAAAAAATGTAATTATAATATAAACTTTTAATATATTAATAATACATTATATTTAGATAAAAAATTAATGGGACACCCTAAAAAACCAAAAAAATACAACTTTTACATTTTTCAAAATTATTTACTCGATTTTTTACTGATTGTACAAACATTGTGTTGATGTTGCGTTAGCAAGTAAGATAATAATTTCATCACTAAACATTTAAAAAAATTATAATTATAAAAAAATTATTCATCTTAGAAATAAAATTTTAAAACCATAAATAACTTTTTTTATCCATATCACAAAATATTATAGATATTTAATGTAAGAAAGATACATTTTGGATTTTTCATTTTCTTAAAATAATATAAAGGTATTTATTAAAGAAAAATTGAACCATAATGACATATTGTAATATATTTGAATGGGGTGGAAAAAATACTCATAAAATGGAATATAAGAAAGTTTATAGATGATTTTATGCATTATTTAAAAGTTCTAACCCTATTATACCCGTTTTATCCTTACCATGGTCACACAATGTTTTATGTGGTTACTAGTCATTATGAAAAAAATGGACAATTTGATTTTTTTATATTATTATTTAAAATATGGAATAAAATTTATAAAATTTTATTCCTATAATTCCTAAAATTTAATTTTAATATGAACCCTTAAAATGTATCAAAAAACAGTTTTTTAGAAAAATATATTTTTAAGTATAAAAATGTTTATATATCTTGATTAAACATAATATCAATTACAATGAAATTAATTGGATAATTTTTAATCATAATTGAAAAATAAAATTTTAAAATCAAGTTAAAATAAAATGGTACTAAGTAAATACATGATTGGAAAAGACCGTTTTATAAAAAATTAGCATTTTTTTACTATTTAGTCAAAAATTATTCTTTAGAGAAAAACTTAAAAATTTTATCCTAGGATAAATTTGATATGATGATTTAAAAATTTGTATCCTTTTTATAAAATACAATTTATAAAATTCATACAAATTAATTTTAATATTTTATCACAAAAAGCAATGAAAACCATTTTTGAATAAAATGTATTTTTAACCATATAATGAATTTGCAAAAAATTGAGTGTCTATTTCCCATGAATTAATTAATAAATTTATATTGATATAGAAATATATATATATATATCATAATTTTTTTTACTCCTATTCATATCTCTAATTTAATAAATTGGATATAATAGTAACATTTATATAATAATATTTTTATAGTATATTAGAGATTTCTTAATGCTCGGTGTTTCATGTTAACTAAGATATCGAGAATAATATTATTTTGAACTAAATTTTTTTGGTGTTAGAAAAACTAAATGTTCATAGTTCATATATGATATAATGTTGAAGTATTACTAACTTAGAATTATGTGGCATAATTTCTTAAAGGAACTTATTATAAAAGATTTTCCCATATTGAACAATAGATTTTACAAATTATCAATAGTTTTTTTCCATTCAATTAATTAATAAAGATATATAAGTGAATTTTCTTAAATAATATAGGAAATAGTTATGGATTCACAATGTTCAAATAATTACCCTTATCAAGTGAAGAATATGGATTTGAGGTTATAAAGTACTTATAAAAATTATGATTATAAACGAGTATGGGAAGTATAAAGAATGTATTTATAATGGTTGGAGACCAAAGAAATTATGAATAAATTACCATGTAAATATAATCAAATATCTCAGCATGGTTAGTAAATATCATGTGAATTATCTATAAAATAAACCCTAGGAGTTTCAAACTAGGTGTGTGGTTAGGCCCACTTGTTATTCACCAAGTGAAGATCGAGTCAATACACGACCAACCTTTTTCAGGGTTAATAACCGTAGTTGAATATACAATAGATCATAAATAAACTTTTCTATATCCATATAATGATTTATACTTTAGGAAAACCACAATCTTTGTACTTTACCAAGGATGTTTTACTGGTATAAGAATGTTTAATCATAGAAACAACTAATCAACAAGACATAATGTGAGAGAAATGGATACTCGCATGGATACAATATCTTAATGGAAATAATTATAATGATATTAAGACATTATTTGGATAATAAATTGGAAATTTAAATGGAGAAAATAGTGGAAATGAAATTAATATTTGAAAAGTGAGAGAAAGAGAACCCTTAAGTCTCGTGAGCTTCTTAAGTTAGAGAAAAAGCTTTGAACCAACCAAACTCTTCATGATTTAAGAGAGGGATCTGGGAGAGAATTATTGATATAAATATTAAGAGGGAAATTTGAATTTGGTGTGAGATAATGAGAAGAGGGGGGGGGGGGTATTTATTGTTTTGGTGAGTGGAATTTTGTGGAATAAATTATCGATTATTTTATTTATACAGTACATTAAGTGTTCTTTTACCCCCCACAGTTCACCATTAGCTCACTAAGTTATCAACTATATTTATTAGTTCCAAAAATAATTAAATACCACTACATTTTTCTTGTTGATTTTGGATTAAATATATAGTATTTCATATTTACCGTATTTAACCATTTTTTACCTTGTTTAACTATTTTCACCAAAAATTACCAAATTTCACTCTATAGCTAATTTAAACATCTTGATTCCAAATATAAAATCAATTTTATAAAATTTATCCTCAAATTATTTTCATTTTAAATTGTATATATGTATGACACATTTAATAAATAATTGTTGTGTTAGAGTAAATATATTTTAGTTCCATAAAGAATATACACATTAATAAAACATAAAATTTAGATATATAACCATTTATCAAAACAAAATTATACCTAAGGGTAAGTTTAATGATGGTGGTACTTTCAAGTAGTGGATTTACTGGTATTGATCTGGTAGTAATCTCCACCTACTTGAACTTCTCCCAAATACGATTCTACTATAACCTTAGTTCTTGAAGTTATTCTTGGGATTGGAAAAGGGTGAAATCTAAGGATTCTAACTTCATCCCTAGATATGATAAATGATATTCATAAGGGATATTAAAACTAGTCAAATCCATGGTTCCTTATTTACAAGATAACTAACTTTTATAATTACCCTTAATATACCACAATCCCATTGTTATGTTTTTGATTGCTACATTACCCATGATTATAATGCCCAATGGTCATATTAAACAACATTCATATCAATCAAATATCATATTACCCCTTATATATACAACAATATCTAAATTTACCTATATCCTTATTTTCTTTATTATACCATATATATTAATTTTTTTTGATTTATTATTAATATAAATGTATCTCATATAATTTTTACTGTTCTTTGAGTATGATCCACATGAGTATAATATTACAGAGGTACCATATATTGTTATATTTTTATTTTACTACTTTTATCTTTTATTATAAATATAATTTCTTAGTTTTCTATTTTACTTGTAATTGTATTATTTTGATGATGTAATAATGAAATGCACATTGTGTAACAATTTTGTGATGAAAATTTTATTTACTATAATAAAATATTATGTATTATATTCAACATCATTTATTCTAATAACTAACATTAAAAGTGATAATTTTAGTACATTCAACAATAGTTATCAAAATAACTGATATCTAAATTGATTTATTTTTAAAAATATTTTAATATAGATTACTCTAATAGAAGAAAATATTAGGAAAATGGAATATAAGCTTTTAGAAACAAAACGAGAACAAAAAAATCTTAAATATTCAGCTTGATATCCATTCATATGGTAGTGTCATTTCAATGTAAATATTGTACATCAATATTACTTTTCTTTAGAAGAAATAACTCTTGAGAAATCTTCAAATATGGCTGGTACGGGATTTTAAACAAAGGATGAAAAATATCATAAGAAAGGTTTATCTTCTCTGATCGGTCAGAATAAGATTTATTCATCACAAAAAAATAATATTCAAAATGTATACAAATAAATAAAATGAATTAAGAAACTTGTTATGACCCGTCCCCCGGGGCCCATGCTGTGACTACCCCAATCTTTCCTTCCATAGTCTAGGGGTTGGCGACTAGCACCAGAAAGGTGTACCCTAAAACGGGAAGGCATTGCCTTTAAACTTGTACAAAAAAACTGACAAAGAACACAACAAGATACAACCACAATTTAAAACTGCAGTTGTAAAAGTTTGAACTGAAAGTAAAGGGGTCAGAATATAAGCCTAACTGAAAGATAACACTACAATAGAAAATAGTAAACCAATCCTCGGATCGTCCCCCAAGGATCTTACTTCAAGGGTAGATACATCTTGTCTCCACAGCTCTCCATGTCAACCGTCACCGCCGTCCACCATCAGGTCCTGGATCCTTGAGTCTCAGTCAAGGTTGCCCATCATCTGCACAAGACACAACAAGGTGTGGGCAAAGCCCGTGCAGGGGTGAGTATAACAATACCCAGTAGAGACCCCGATACCCTCAAAGGTCTCTCAAAATTACACAATGAAAAACCACATAGCATGATCTCAATCACAAAGCACAAGGAAAAATACTCAGCTCAAACCTGGTATAACTTAAGTATAAAAGTACATATAATTAGTCATAAAGCTAGATCATCTTATTATGTTAAGAGGCCCTACTACTAACCTACATAGGATCGATATGTATTAAACCCCGCTGACCCACATAGGATCTAACCCACACAGGATCAATAGGTATTAACCCCCGCTAACCCACATAGGATTTGATCCGCCTAGGATCGATAGGTACTAACCCCCAATAACCCACATAGGATCGGTATGCACTGACCCACATAGGATCACTGAGAGATGACCCACACATGATCTAACCCATGCATGATCGGTGCTGATCCATAGAGGATCGCTAGGTGCTGATCCACATAAGATCACTAGGTGTTAATCCACCCAGGATCACTATTCAGTAGATAGTCAGCCACAAGATTCTTTCACATGGTGTGCTTGAGTTCTGTAGTATCTACTCCTCAAGATATCTATTGTGCCTCAACTATCATGAAGGTCCATAAAGAAGTAACATAATTATCTGTCATGTCATAAGGGTTCTAACAAAACAGATGGCATGTCAATCGGATGCCCGATCTGTGAGTTATAAGCATTGTTGCACCGAGGGCCCAATTGGATTCAGGTTCAATCCAACCCAACCATAATCAAACTTTCTCCAAAACTCATGTGAAGTATCTAAAAAGGACTGTATCATTCCAAGGATTCCATCACCGTAGATGGTTCATCAAATATACTTCTGGTTTGTGAGATATGAACTTATAAGCATATCTAGGACGAAAAGGGTTATGATCTAGTATGACATGATCTGACCTAGTCTGAACTGACCTGTTTTGGGTTCTAATTGGGTCTAACTCAGCCCTCCCCAAACTGTCTAGGCTGGGCCGCAGCAAGCTAGGTCCTCTAGGACACAGGTTCGACCTACTGGGCTGCAGATTGCCCCAACCCACCTCGGTTGGGCGCGACCCATAGGGTGGCTTGACACGAAGGCTGGTGCGGTCCCCTAGCTAGGAGACCATGTGGGGGACACTCCCCCTCCCAAACAGACCAAATTCCAATTCGGTTATTTGAAATGGTGATGCCACGTGGTGCTGCCTCTTCGCCAGTAGGACCTGTGTGGCGCAGGTCCTCTTCACCACAACTTCTAAGCCGCGACACCCTTCTCCTTAGCACACGACAGTGTGCTTCCTTCACCAACATGGCTGGCTGGTAGCCGACCACCCCTTATGGTCTTTTTCAGCACCAAGAGGCACCACCCAATTCCACGGCCAACAAGCGCCGCCCGCCGCCTTCGCTGCCGACACCGATAGCCGGTGCTGCCACACCAGTGCCGCATCGACGAGACTTCCGTGGGCCACCAGGTGAGCTCTGGTGATTCATTTTCCCTTTCGAAAGAACCTACGAGCCTCCTAGGACTCCACCGTCGCTGCATGCCTCCCGGTTTCAAGTTTTCTTTGATTTGAAGAATCCTCCCCCAAAGGACGCAACGAAAAATAAGTGGCGGTGGGTCCGTGCCTTGTTTGTTTGGCCAACACCCTCTGTGTTATCATCATAACAAGTGAGTAAATAAAAAAAATCACATAGAAATTGATTACTCCCTATTCAAATCACCCACAAAAAACACCCCCAAATTCAAGAAATAGGAAAATAAAAAGAGAGTTTCTTGAATTTAATAACAAACCCTAGCTCAAAAATTATTGGATGTGTCATGGTTGTGGATAGAGAAGAGTTCTCATTGGGTGGAGTCATTGATATTCATTGATCCCAGATCATTGAATCCCATGCTTCAATCCTCCATCGGTGGAAGTTGCTGTGGTACTTTACCAAAGGTTCCTCCCTTGGTGAAGCCATGTCAAAAACCCCAGCCTGAGGTCTATTTAAATAGAGGGGTATGGTGAGTAATGAAATGAGAAATTAATGAGGTTCATTAATGAAGGAACCACTTAATTCCCAATGGTGAAATTACTATATAGGAGAGTCAATCCATTAAATGGATTGAAATCCCATCGTTCACCCCACCGCCACTCAATAGGTTATTGGAAAAATAAAATAACAATTTTGTTATTTTCTTATTTCTTTAAAAGAAGAAAAAACCAACTTTTTCATTTGATCTAATGTGGTTGAAGTTAATCCTCCCTTAAGAGAATCCCGGTGCTACGGATTCAACGGTTCCCTAAGAATTTTAATCCGAGCAACGGTTCAAAAAATATAAAATACCACCCTCACGTTACTGAACATACCTTAAAAAAGTTAAAAAATATGTTCCAAGAAAACCGGGCCTCATAATCATGTGTCATCAATTTTTTCAGTCTCATAATAATCCCAAATAATTAAAACAAATTATTTATAATTTTCAGGGCTTTATAATCTCCCCACCTTAGGGATTTTCTTCCTCAAAAGATACAAAAAAACTAGGGGAAAAAATGGGGGTACTGAGCACGTATCTGAGGATCCCACTCCCCGGTGCTCTCCTGGAGGTTCTCGTGCTGGAAATAGACTCACACCATAGGAATCAACCGCTCATAAAGGAACTGATCCTATCAATGCTCTATCTCCACTGGGAACTCCATAAACATCTCCCCGTCATTGATGTCTATCTTTCCCCAGTCGATAACATGTGATAGATCATGAATGTACCTTTGCAGCTATGACACATGGAAAACATCATGCACCCCATGCATCTATTTGGGAAGATCTAGATGGTATGCCACCTCGCTTACTATGCTGAGGATCTGGAAATGTCTGATTAACCCTCAGAGAAAGATTTCCACCCGACCAAACATCTGTAATATTCATCATGGTGAGACCCGTAGGAAGACATGGTCTACTCCCTCGAACACTAAGGGTCTATGAATCCTGTCATCATACAACTTTATCCTACTCTTTGTAGTCTTCATTAACTGATGGATGATTTCCATGTTCTCTTTGGTAGCCTGTACCAACTCTGGACCCATAAGTACTGACACCCCTGGGTCTGTCCAAAATAGAGGTGATCTGCTGGGTTTCCCATATAGGGCCTCAAACGGAGCCATGGTGATGGTGGAGTGATAAATGTTGTTGTATGCAAACTCCAATAGTGTAAGGTGGTCCTCCCAAATGCGACCAAAATTGAGGACACAAGCACGAAGCATGTCCTCGAGTGTCTTTATGGTCCGCTCTGTTTGACCATCTTTGTGAGGGTGAAATGCGGTGCTCAAGCATAGTTGAGTCCTAAACGCCTCCTAAAACCCCTTCCACATGAAGGATGTAAAAAAAGTGTCTCTATTTGAGAAAATCATTGATGAAACCATGTGAAGTTGTACAATCTTCTCTATATAGATACATCATATGCTCTACACTTATCCCTGCTCTCGGATGGTTAGGAAGTGGGCCGACTTGGTGAGTCAGTCAACGATCACTTAGATGGATTTGTGGCCCCAGGATATATATGGTTGCCCTGTCACAAAGGCCATGGATATACCATCCCAATTCTACTCCAGTACCTCAAGTGGCTGAGCTGGGCCTGCTAGTACATGATGCTCGACCTTCACTTTCTTATAAGTGAGGCATCGAGATATGAACCCTACCACTGCCTTCTTTATCCATGGCCACCAGTACTAATACTGGAGGTCCTAGTACATCTTCACCACTCCAGGATGTTCCACCAAATGGGATGTATGGAACTCCTTCAACACCTCCCCCTGTAGAATCACCGGTACCATGGTGCATCCTCTAAAGAGGATGGCATGCTCCCCATCTTCAGAAAATCTATCAGGAGCCTATCATGAGGATATCTGACCATGTCAGGCCTTGTAGTCTACATCCCCAAGTTTTTCCTCCATGACTCACTGAAGTAGTGGGGTAGTAACCTTCATAGACTAGAGGTATGCTGGTCCATCACTATCCATGAAGGATAACTACAATGCGGCTAGAATCTTTGTCACCTCACTCGAAAATTGTAGACCAGACCTCCTTCTAAGTGTGTCTGATACTACGTTCCCCTTCCTAGGTGTTTAGATTATCTCAAAGTCATAGTCCAGGAGTAACTCTATAAATCAACGCTATATTAGGATCAGGTACTTCTGTGAGAAGATATAACTTAGACTATTGTGATCTGAGTAAACAGTAAACTGGTCACCCATCAAGTATTGTCGCCACATCATCAGCACAAAGACCACTGCAGCTAACTCCATGTCATGGGTAGCTAAGTTTTGATCATGCTGTCTCAACTACCGTGAGACATAGACAATCACTGCTCACTCTTGCATCAGGACACAACCTAGTACGTTCTCTGTTGTGTTGTAGTACACTACATACCCAACACCCTCTTCTAGTATCCTCAAGATGAGGGAACTCATCATCCTCTGCCTTAGTTCCTGAAAACTCTACTGGAATCTCTTCGTCCACACGAAGGGATATCCCTTTCTTTGTCAAATCTAAAAAGGGTGCCCAAACTCTAGAAAAGTAAGGTACAAATCTTCGGTAGTACCAAGCCAATCCTAAGAAACTCTGCACATCGGTCACACTCTTTGGTGGCTCCCAAGAAAGCACTGCCTCTATCATTTCTAGATCCACTACAACTCTAGCCTCTATTATAATGTTCCCAAGGAATTGGACTTCCCGTATCTAGAACTGGTGCTTTGAGATCTTTCTATAAAGATGGTGCTCTCAGAGTGTTTCCAGAACTACCTGTAGGCGCGTGTCATGCTCCTCTTCTGATGCTGAGTATATCAAGATGTCATCAAAGAAGACAACCACGAAGTGATCGAGGTAAGGTTGGAAGATTTTATTCATGATCCCCATGAACACTATAGGAGATTTGGTTATGTTGAAAGGAATCACCATGAAATCATAGTGTCCATATAGAAATATGAATGCTATCTTCGGTACGTCCTCATCTCGTACCCTGAGCTAATGATAGCCTGATCTCAGATCTACCTTAGAAAACCATCAAGCCATCTTTAACTGGTCGAAGAGATCATCAATTATTGGTATTGGATACTTGTTCTTCACAATCACCTAGTTTAGGCATCGATAGTCCACGCAAAGTCTCATACTCCCTTCTACCTTCTTGGAGAACAAGATCGGGGATTCCCATGAAGAAACACTGGGCCTTATGAACCCCCTTCTCTAAAAGTCCTCTAACTATACGCACAACTCACAAAGCTCTGAGGGGGCCATCTGATATGCTGGCGTAAATATCAGTGCCTTTATGGGGTACAGGTTGATGTAGAAGTCTACCTCTTTGCATGGAGGTAGTCCCAGAACATCTTTTGGACATACATCAACATACTGGTCCACCACTACATGAAAACTTTGACTCCTCACATCAACTATTCCATGGGTAAGGCTAGACAACTGATGAGTGATCGAATGCACCCTCCTACAAGTAAGTCCATCCTATGATACAAAGGTCCCATTCTCACCAGTGAAGGAAAACCTGGCCCCATCCTCATAGAGACATCACACTTTATGCCTAAAACAATCAACCTGAGCATGGACCGTTGATAACCAGTCCATACCTAGGATGACATCGTAAGGCCTCGACGTCACTACTAGGAGATCCCAACCAAAGCTCTCACCTACTAGAGTGTTCTCAAACTGTCTTCACTAGTGTTTAATCATCTAATATTCTCACCTAGGAGTCTCTAATTTTAAGGATCGAGCCAACAGATCCATTAGAATATCCGAGCCCTAACCAAGTATCATGGAAATAAAAGAGTGACTGACACCTGTGACTATAATAACTAAAAATAGGATGGAATAGACATATATCATACCTCTAATAATCTCTAGAGTTTCATGGTCATAGGCCTATGTCGCCTAAATCTATGATCGACCCTGTCCACCTACTCCATATGGTTGGGGTGGACCACCTGGGGTTGGTGGTGTAGAACCTCAAACTGTCATCCACCACATACTGACAACCTACTCCTCTTATATGTTCGCCACCCTATGGAACTCCTCTCTCGAACCTCATCCATTGCTTCGGTGGTCCCTCGACCATATACAGATCATTGGTACGATGATTTAGGTAGTCACGAGCCATGTGGCCCCACCCACCGCTCGTGAAGCATAGTCTTCTCCCCTACTAGCCTACTCTACCTCGTGTGATCCACATCTTCGATCCTACATCTTGGGGTCATCCTTCTGAAGGTCTGGCCCGCTTGGACCTCTGCGTAATCTGCCTACTGCATACTAAAAATTACTCGGCTACCTATCGTCCGATGGTGTCTCTCACCGTCGATGCCTACTCAGTTAGGAAGCTCTCCACCAACAATGCTCGCTCAACCACTCCATCCTGTGTCAGGATATTGAGTGATATCATCGACACAATGATCTCCCACTTAAGACCGTAATAAAATGTTTGGGCCCTAATGAAAGGGTCCCGTACCATGTCAGTGGAGTAGCCTGAGAGTTTAGTGAATCTTTCCGAGTACTGGTCCACTAATTGGTTACCCTCCTGTAAGTGTAACAACTCCTAGATACACACTGAACTTAAAGTCATTGGTATGAACTCCACCCTGAAGAGTTTCTCATAGTCCAACTATGCAAGTGTCTCCTCCTCATGAATTTGGAGGGTAAGACTCCACTATCTCCCCACTCTACCCTGGAATAGGCTAGCTGCTAGGATCACCATCTTCTCTACTGGTGTCTGAACTTCGAGAAAACCCATACCACAGCCTCCAGCCAGTCCTCAACTACCTGGGGATCTATCTTTCCTTGAAACCTCATGGCCTCTATCTTTGGAACTCATGCAATGTGATCCGTTGGCATGAACGATCTGCTAGAGGGGCTGGTAGAAAATATTACCCTACAAGTGGTGGTGATATTGGAACAACACCCAAAGGTGCCAACAAAGTAAGAGGGACCTGCATTGAAGCCTCATCACTTGGTGGGCCATCATCGTGTACTCTCTCTGGAATCCTGGCTGAATGTCTATGCGACATCATCCTGAAAAGAAACAGGTGCGCCATGGTCGAAAAGTTATACCTGGTGAGATGAATCAAAAGAGATCCAAAGTAAAACATTTCTAAAACACACGCAATTAATGTTTCCATACACCGAGTCAGAAATCCGAATTTAGGGTCTTGGTGTATGGATACATCGGCTTCCGTACCAACAATGGACTCCCTGAACCAAAAACCATGCTCAAAACACTTAAAACAATTGCTCAATTAGAAAGATTAGAGTTCTAGTTCTTTGGTAGAACCGACTCCTTCAATACCAATTTGTCACTACCCGTCCCCTAGGGCCCATGCCATGACTACCCCAAGCCCACCTTCCATAGGCTAGGGGTTGACGACTGTCACCAGAAAGGCATATTCATAAAATGATAAGGCATTGACTTTAAACATGTACAAACACAAAATCCAAGAAAACAACAAGATACAACCCTGAATTAAAAATATAGTAGTAAAAGTGTGTACTGAAAGTAAATGGGTCGACATAAAAGCCCAAATAAAATATACAACTACAAAAGAAAATAGTAAACAGCTCCTGGGATCATCCACCAAGGATCCTACCTAGAGGATAGGTATAACTCATCTCCACAGCTCTCCACATCAATTGTCACCACTATCCACCATCAGGTCCTAGCTCCCTGAGTCTCGGTCAAGGTCGGATTCCCGTTGTCTGCACAAGACACAATAAGGTGCGGGCGAAGCCTATGTTGGGGTGAGTATAACAATACCTAGTAGGGACCCCGAGTCCCCTGAAGGTCTATCATAATTCCAAAAAGGAAAACCACATAGCATGATATCAATCAGAAAGCACAAAGAAAATGACTCAGCTCAAACTAGGTATAACTTAAGTACAAAAGTACATATGATTAGTCATAGAGCTAGATCATCTTATTATCTTAAGAGACACTACTGCTGACCCACACTGGATCAATAGGTACTAACCCCCACTAACCCATACAGAATCCGAACTACCCAGGATCTATAGGTATTAACCCCTGCTGACCCACACAGGATCTGACCCACATATGATCAGTACGTGCTGACCCACATAGGATTACTGAGCGATGACCCACAAAGGATCTGACCCACACAAGATTGGTGCTGATACACATAGGATTTCTAGGAGATGATCCATACAGGATCTCTACGTGATAATCCACACATGATCACTAGGTCATGGTCGACACATGATCTCTAAGTGCTGATCCACACAAGATCTCTAGGTGTTGATCCACACTTTGTCACTAGGTGTGGATCCATACAAGATCACTATTCTGTAGATAGCCTTCCATATGATTCTCCACACCCAGTGTGCTTGAGTTCCATAGTATCTACTCCTCAAGATATCAGTCATGCCTCAACTTCCACTAAGTACCAAGAATAAGTAACCCAATGATTCGTCATGTCATAAGTGTTATGACATAATAGATGACATGTCAATCAGACACCCAGTCTGTGAGTCATAGGCATTTCAGTGCTGAGGGCCTGGATAGATTTGGGTTCGATCCAACATGGAGGTTATAAGGCCCTAAACTTAAACATTACATAATCTTGAGTTATTTCAAGAATACACATTGAGGATATTTACAGGTTTAGTGCTTTAGAGAATTAGATCATAAATCATGCATTACATTCCACATTTAAACAAGGTGGTTACATCAACACAGTATTCATTTTTTCCATCAAAGGAAACATATTTAAAATAAAACATGGGTTATTTCTTGACACTTCCTAGACACTATAATCACATCATGTACTTTTCCCTTGACCTGTGAAAAACATTTCAAAAACTTGGGATGAGCATAAAAATATCAGTAAGGGATATAAAAATACAGAAAGAAAACATTAGTCCATGTATACATAAGAATAAATGAAATCATACTTTACTCATAAAACATAAGCAATTTAACATACCTCATGAAATAATAATATTTATGAATAAATAATAGAAATAATAAGACATAAAGTTAACTTGAGGAATTCATAACATTCGTACGTAGGGAGTAACCCTCATGGTTACATTTGGAATACCTATCACAGTATATTCCCTAAATATCTTTAGAGAAACCTTAGTGTTTAACTCCTTTGCATTACCCAATACATTGAAGAGCTATATCGGTCTCACCCACCCTTAGTTTATCATGGAACCACCCGTCCTCATAAACAATGCCCAAGAACCATAACATAATCATATCACATAAAACATGCATAAAGGAAACATAACATTTCCACATTTCAATCAAAAGATATCAATACAACACATTGATATAATCAAAACATTATCAAAACCAATTTCAATACCAAAATAAAGAAAAACATGGTATTTATTTTTCATTTAAAAAAAGTTATGGCTTGTAGAGGAAGTCGAAACTCAAAAAATGGTCATGGCAGCAGAGAAGTCATTGTCGCCGCATACGTAATACAAAAACATTCCCTTTTTTCATTTATTAAAACGCTCCATGTAAAAATATTTCTTTCGAATGAAATTAACAGTCAAAAGGGTTTATTATACAACTAATAAAAGAAGGTTGTATATAAATTGAAGTATGCCTCAACGAAAGGAGATTGAGACAAATTCCCTTACCTCAAGTCTAACTTGTCTTGTTCGTTTCTTTATATTCCTGATTAATAAACTTTGGTCAATTTATAATTACTTAAGGAATTCCTTTAAATTTTGTTATTCAATTCATATCACATATTATAATGTTATAATAATTAGTTAATTTTGTGAGTTCATATCATACATTTTGTCGATGTTCGGTATATGAGTCAAAAATGAACATGTTTGAAAAGAATTGCCCATGTAGTTATAAGTACATCATCTCCAGAATTTTATTAATGATTTAAATATCATATATATCCAGTATATATTCATTTTATACTATTCCATAACATTTGGAGATAAAAAATGAAATGCACCATTCATGGAGACGGTAGGTCGAACGTATGCATGAACGCTACTTTCATTTATTTGTCATATTAAAGGATTTAAAACTAAATGAGACATATATATATATTATAATTATAGTATAATATATATGTTATATAAGTTCATTAATTACATTCTTTATAAATTCCATGTTTGGCATGAACGAGTCACATCACTTGAGAGGGCGGTAGTCCACACTTCCTCAGATGAAATTATCACAGTTCCACAACATGAAAAGCATAACGATGTGATTTAAAAATAAAATTCAGAAGCATATAGAAAAAAATAAGTACCATATATATCATATATAAATATTGTTACATCATAATGTACACAATGAAAGGTGTTAAAAGAATATTGAACAATCATCGTTTCGTGAGGCAGTAATTCACCACCCACGGAAACAGTATGTTCTTTAACAATTAGACAAAGGTGTGTGTAAGTGTAGGTAGAATCCTTATCATAACAACATAATAGTATATTGAGGATACTAGTGTTATTATGGGATCAAATAATAAGAATATAATGGTGAGTGAAGAAGGAAAATAAAATAAAGAAACTCGAGAGAAGACATTACCTCTAAATCGGGTAACTCGTTTTTTGATTTGAGCCAAAGGATTTCTTGGAAAGACTTCTGCCCAAAGTGAGGATTCTAGGAGTAAGATAGGGATGTGGAGATATAATATTTGTAGAGTTTGGATGATACAAAGGCTTGAGAGGTGTGGTTAAGGGGGTAGAGGTGGGGGACTTTTGTAAGAGGGATGAGGGTCACTTTTGGAAAGTCTTGAAATGTTACTTTATCATAAAACGATTTTCGGATTTTAAAGGTCCCAAAATGATATATTTTGATGATAAGGAGATAAGAGTTCGAAATCCACCCATCCAATAGGGTTTCAACAAGTTTAAGTCTTATATTTTACCTTATATTTTCATTTTATTTAAATCGTTCATTAATGAGGTAATCACTGCATCATCATGGTGTCATAAATAAATTTATTTATTTAATGTCTAAAAATTATAAAAAAATATCATGATTTCGGAATTTTTTTAGCTTTAAAATGACTTTTTATAGTCTAAGTCATAATTTATGTAAACAAAATGAAAATTGTTTTACTTAGAATATACAAACCTTTCTTATATTTCTCTTCTTTTTAAAAAATAATGTCATAAATGTCACTATTAGACCCATGTGACTCCATGAGCCCTCAAGTTCGGTAAAAAGCTTCACATGGTCGTCCATGAATCAAAAAAGAGTATTTGGACACATGTTGGGGTCATTTTATGTTATTATGATATTATTTTATTACCCTTAACTTCCCGATTACTAATTAATCACGATAATTAAAGATAATTACCGTCGTTACTATTCATAATGTACAAAAACAAAATATTATTAATTACATAATTTGGAACTTCTGATTCCAAACATGGAATCCATTTTACCAAATTCCAAACACAGAAATTGCAGTAATTAATTTAATAAATAATTTCTGTTGTCAAAACCAATAGTGTGTTTTATAGAGGCAATATCTATCAAAATATTGACAATTGTTTATGTCAAATTTCAAAGTAAAATTAATTATAATGACCAACATTAGATTAAATGGTAAAAATATATTCTAATTACACTTTATGATGAATTAAAAATATAATCTAACTATATAATTAAATTAGATGAAAAATAAGTTTTGAAGTAAAATGCAGTATTTTTCATTATTCATTAAAAATGAACATTGTCAGAAAAATACCAAAAATTTATCCAAATTAAATTTAAATGTCCCAATTCTAAAGAATAAGTTTATTTTTACCAAAAGAGCTAATAAAATTGTCAAAAGTTAGATTAAAAAATTATTTTCTATCAAAAGGCAGTCAAACAATCTTTTAAAAATATTAGAGTATTCTATGCTTAAGATTGGATTTATTCTCATTTTAAGCCTCTAAAACACAATCTAATTCATAAATAGACATGGATATGAAAATATATTATTCTTTACTTACTTGGGATGTTACTTAATTCCCCCGTTTATGAAATTGCATCCCCACAATTTATTTACATATCAAATAAGTGGGGGTATTTATCCCTTATTGCATTTTCAGATTCCCATATTGCCTCTTCAACTATATGGTTTTTCCATAGAACCTTTAATTGATGATTAACCTTATTCCACAACAATTTCTCTATGTTGTGAATAATTTGGACTGGTTTTTCCTCATAAGATAGATTCTATTCCCGCTGAACTTCCTCTGGACTCAAAACATGAGATGGATCTGGCATGTACTTCCTTAACATTGAACCATGAAAAACATTTTGTACCTGAGATAAATTCATAGGTAAAACCACTCGGTACGCAACTAATCCAAATTTCTCCAGAATTTCATAGGGTATAATGAACCTTTGACTCAGCTTTCCTTTCTTATCAAATCGCATCACACTTTTCCATGGTGAAACTTTGAGGAAGACATGATCACCTACCTCAAAAGAGGGATCCTTCCTCCTGTTGTTTGCATAACTTTTCTGCCCGCTCTCAGCTGTTCGCATGTATTTCTTTATCATCTGAGCTTTTTCTACCAACTCTTCTACCAATTCTGGTCCCATAAACTTCCTTTCACCCACTTCATCCGAAAAAGCTGGCGTTCGATACCACTTCACATATAACACCTCAAATGGTGCCATCTGTATACTAGAATGAAAACTGTTATTATATGAAAACTCAACCAATGAAAGATGTTGGTCCCAAATTCCCTAATAATCCATCGAACATGCATGTAGAATATCCACCAAAGTCCGATTTTTTTTATTCTGACTGACCATCTGATTGAGGATGAAAAGCTGTACTAAAATTTAATTCTGTACCCAACAACTTCTGAAGGCCTTTCCAAAAGTTAGAAGTAAACCTGGGATCACGATTAGATAAAACGGAGAGGGGAACTCCCTGTAGCCTAACTATCTCATTAAGATAAAATCGAGAAATTTGAAATCGGGAAAACGTATCTCGTATAGCAAGGAAATGAGCATATTTAGTCAAATGATCAATAACAACCCATATTGCATTATTACCTCAAGGTGTCTTCGGTAATCCCATAGTGAAGTCCATGGATATATTATCCCATTTCCACTCTGGCACTGTTAAAGGCTAAAGCATCCTTTTCGGTAACTTCCACTTTACTTTAACCTGTTGACAAGTCAAACACTTCACAGTAAAATCAGCAATATCTCTTTTCATTCCATCCCACCAGTAATACTCCCGAAGATCTCTATACATCTTAGTACTTCCTAGATAAACTGAAAATGGAGAACTATGAGATTCACATAACAACTCTCTCTTCAACTGTGAATCACAAGGCACACACAATCTCTTCCCAAATCTCAAAACACATTCATTATCAATGTTGAATTCAGGTAACATACCCTTCTGTACCAACTCTACCTTTTTCTGCAAATAACTTTCTTGCTTCTGTGCTTTCTTAATTCTATCTGATAGAGAATATTTCACTGATACCAGAAACAAAACAGAATAACTTCTTGCACCAACAACTTCTATGCCAATGTTCATCAAATCAAAAACCAAATTATCTCATTCCAAATGTAGCATGGTTAATGAATCATTACTTTTTTGACTCAAAGAATCTTCCACTTCATTTGCTTTTCCTGGGTGGTAGTGAATCATGCAATCATAATCCTTGATTAATTATAGACATCTCCTCTGTCTCATGATCAATTCTTTATGAGTGAATTTATACTTTAAACTTTTGTGATCAGTAGATATTTTACACTTTACAAAATACAAATTATGCCTCCAAATTTTTAAAGCAAAACAACCTTAGCTAATTCCAAATCATGTGTAGGGTAATTTATCTCATGAGTTTTCAACTAACGTGAAGCATAAGAAATTACCTGATCATTCTACATTAGGACACAACCAATTCCTTTAAATGAAGCATCAATGTAGATAACAAACTCACCATTTCTAGAAGGTAGTTCCAATACTGGAACATTCACCAATCTTCTTTTAAATTCTTGAAAACAGTCACCACATTCTTTTTTCCAGATAAACTTAACACCCTCTCGAGTTAGCTTAGTCAATGGGTTGGACAACCATGCAATTTTTTTAACAAACCTTCAGTAATAGACTTCCAAACCAAGAAAACTACGAATATCGGTTATATTTGTGGGTCTTGGAAATTATTTAACAACCTTTGTTTTAGAAGGATCAATAGTTATTTCATCTTTAGAAACAATGTGACCAAGGAAAGAAATTTGTTGCAATAAAAACTCATACTTGATGAATTTATCATAGAATTTATTTTCTTTTAAGGTTTTCAAAATAACCCTTAAATGACGTTTATGTTCCTCTTTAATTTTAGGAAATACCAAAATATCATCAATGAAAACAACCAAAAACTTATCCAAGAACTCATGGAAAATTCTATTCATAAGGTCCATGAGTATTACAGGTGCATTGTTTAACCCAAAAGGAATAACTACAAATTCATAATGGCCATATCTTATACGAAATGTAGTCTTCGGAATATATGCTTCCTTTACCTTCAACTGATGGTACCCCGATCTCAAGTCAATCTTTGAAAAATACTAAGCTCCCTAGAGCTAATCAAACAAATCATCGATATGAGGCAAAGGATATTTGTTCTTAACAGTGATGTTTTTGAAGGATCTATAATCATTGCAAAGTATCATTGAACCTTCTTTCTTTTTAACAAATAAGATAGAATCACCCCATGGTGATGTGCTAGGTCGAATGAAACCTTTATCTAATAAATCTTGAAATTGCTCCTTGAAATCTAAAAGTTCAATTTGAGACATTCGATAAGGGGGTTTTGAAATTGGCATAGAATCAGGAACTAAGTCAACAATAATTTCAACTTCCCGATCTGGTATTATTCTAGGAAAATCCTTAGGAAAAACATTAGGGTACTCATTTACCACTGGCACATCATTAATCTGAACGGTTCCTTTATTTTCAACAATATGTGAAAGGTAAAATTCATTTCTGTCTTTTACAAGTTTATTAGCCTATTGATATGTTATCAAAAGTAAGGGTTCATTATTGTACACAAACTGGAAGTCTTTCTGAAAATAAACTTCTTTAGCTCTATAGTCAATATTATAATGGTAAAAAGAGAGCCAATCCATACCCAGGATAACATCAAACTCTACTAGAGGTAAAACAATAAGGTTTGCAAGAAGGTTCTTTCCACGGATAAGGATAGGAAGATTCTTATAAATTCTTTTTAACTCAAAATTTCTCCCAGGTTTTTTTACTACAAGATTAGGAGTCATTTCTTGAGATAGAATTCCCTATTTACTAGAAAATTTTTTAGAGATGAAAGACTGTGTAGACCCTGAATCAAAAAACACATTGGCATAATCTGAAAAAACAAACAAAGTACCTGATACCACTTCATTTGATGACCCAACATCTATTGAAGTAGTTTCAAAGGATTTCACCACACATTTCTGCTTGTAGTTTAACTTCTTCCCATCATTTGAGCTCTTTGTCAAACACTCGTTTTCATAATGACCCATCTCAATACCCTTGAAACATTTCACTAACTATAAATCAAATTTGGTCTTACCATTACCCTGATCTTTTCCAGTGAAATCACGAGCCTTATGTTCCATCTTACCACATTGGAAGCACTTTACAGAATTCAAAAGACATTCCCAGCATGTTTTTTACCACATTTATCACAAACTACAAACTTAGTTTTCTTACCATAAAACCTTTTTGAAGGATTCTTCCCTTTCTCCTGCCACCTCGGTCTCTTCTTATGTTGGTTTTCATAGAACACTTGATCATCGACAAACTCCATTTCCACCTTCTCAGTACATCAAACCATATTTTCATAACTATTGAACTCATGAGAAGCTAATTCCCTTGGATATTTTGGATTTAATCCCGAGTGAAAATGATTGATTTTACTATCAAGGTCTTGGATAAAATTTGGAGTATACCTTTCCAATCGAGTGAAATTTTCTTCATAAGAAGCCTCTGAGTCGTCCTCTTGCCTCAATTACAAGAATTGTTTTTCCATCCTAGGTTGAACAACCTCAGGAAAATATATCTTAAGAAACATACCTTTGAATTAATCCCAGTCAAGAGAATCAATCTTATCAGCGTCCTTGATATTTTTAACCATCGAACACTACTGATCTGATTCACCCTCCAAATGGTAAACATAAAGAATAACCTTTTGATTGTTGGAACAGCCCACGACATCGAAAATGTTCTCTATTGCTTTAATCCACCCTTCAGCTAGCAGAGGGTCAGATGATCCTTTGAATGATGGGGGATGTTGCCTCATGAAATGTTCTACCACAAACATGTTCATCTGCAGTTGATCTGGCTGATCTCATGCATGTATACCACCACCATTTATCGCTCGAGTCAACTGTTCCATCATAGCAACAAACTGTTCAGTTCCAATTCTGACCATCTCAGAATGCTGATTTGGAAGGTCATTTCCTTCTGTATTCCTTCCTAGCACTACTTCCCTGTTTCCTCTACAGAAAACCATTCTGAACAAACATTTCTTAGATGAAGCAACATGGTAATCTTCAAATTCTATATCATTTGAATTTGACCATAATGTAAAAAAATATTTGTGGATAATAATTTAATAGAAACCTAACTCCTAAAGTAATCTAAACCGACCTTTGATACCATCTATAAGTCCCCATCCTTAAACATTACTAAATCTTGAGTTATTTCAAGAATATATATTGAGGATCTTTTCAGGTTTAGAGTTTTAGAGAATTAGATCATAAATAATGCATTACATTCCACATTTAAACAAGATGGTTACATCAAGGAAATATTCATTTTTTCCATCAAAGGAAACATATTTAAAATAAACATGGATTCTTTCTTGACACTTCCTAAACACTATCATCACATCATGTACTTTTACCTTGACTTGTGAAAAACATTTAAAAAACTTGGGATGAGAATAAAAAACTCAGTAAGGGATATAAAAATATGGAAAGAAAACATTATTCCATGTATACATAAGAATCAATTAAATCATAATTTACTCATAAAACATAAGCACTTTAACATACCTCATGAAATCAAAATATTTATGAATAAATCATAGAAATCGTATGACATAAAATTAACTTGATGCATTCAAAACATTCTTACGTTGGGAGAAACCCTGATGGTTACGTTTAGAATACCCATCATAGTATATTCCCAAAATATCTTCAGAGAAAACATAGCGTTTAACTCCTTCACGTTACCCAATGGATTGGAGAGCTATCTTGGGCTCACTCGCCCTCAGTTTATCACGGAAACACCTGTCTTCATAAAAAATTCCCAAGAACCATAACAAAATCGTATCACATAAAACATGCATAAAGGAAACATAACATTTCCACATTTCAATCACAAGATATCAATACAACACATTGATATAATCAAACCATTATCAAAATATTTTTCAATACCAAAATAAAGTAAAACATGATATTTATTTTTCATTTAAAAAAAGTTAAGGCTTGTAGAGGAATCCGAAACTCAAATAATGGTCACGGCGGTGGAGAAGTCATTGTCGCCGCATACGTAAGACAAAAACATTCTCTTTTGTCATTTAGTAAAATGCTTAGTGTAAAAATAATCATTTTGAATGAAATTAAAAGTCAAAAGGGTTTATTATACAACTAATAAAATAAGGTCATATATAAATTGAAGTATGCCTCAACGAAAGAAGATTAAGATGAAGTCCCTTACCTAATGTCTGACTTGTCTTGTTCATTTCTTTATATTCCTGAATAATAAACATTGGTCAATTTATAATTTCTTAATGACTTCCTTTAAATTTTATTATTCAATTCATATCACATATTATCATGTTATAATAATTAGTTAATTATGTGAGTTTATATCATACGTTTTGTCGATGTTCGGTACATGAGTCAAAAATGAACTTGTTTGAAAAGAATTTCCCATTTAGTTATAAGTAAATCATCTTTAGAATGGTATTAATGATTTAAATATCAGATATATTCATTTAATACTATTCCATAACATTTGGAGATAAAAAATGAAATGCACCGTTGATGGAGACGGTAGGTCGTACCTACGCATGAATGCTACTGTCATTTCTTTGTCATATTAAAGGAATTAAAACTAAATGAAACATATATATATATATATTATAATTCCAGTATAATATATATGTTATATAAGTTCGTTAATTACATTCTTTATAAATTCCATGTTTGGCATGAACAAGTCACATCACTTGAGGGGGCAGTAGTCCACACTTCCTCAGATGAAATTATCGCAGTTCCACAACCTGAAAATCATAACGATGTGATTTAAAAATAAAATTTAGAAGCATATAGAAAAAATTAAATACCATATATATCATATATAAATACATGGACATCATAATGTCCACCATGATAGGTGTTAAAAGAATATTTAATAATCACCGTTTCGTGAGGCAGTAATTCGCCACCCACAGAAACAATATTTTCATTAACCATTAGACGGAGGTGTCTGCAAGTGTAGGTAGAATCATTATCATAAAAAAAATCCTAGTATATTAATGATATTGGTGTTATTATGGGATCTAATAATAATAATATATTGGTGAGTGAAGAAGGAAAATAAAAGAAATAAACTCGAGAGAAGACATTACCTCTAAATCGGGTAACTCTTTTTTTGATTTGAGACAAAGGATTCTTTGGAAAGAATTATTCCCAAAGTGAGGCTTCTATGAGTAAGGGACGGATGTGGAGAGATAATATGAGAAAAGGTTGGATGATCTAAGGGCTTGAGAGGTGTGGGTAAGGGGTTAGAGGTGGGGGCCTTTTATAAGAGGGAGGAGGGTCACTTTTGGAAAGTCTTGAAATGTTACTTTATTATAAAATGATTGTCGGATTTTAAAGGTCCCACAATGATATATTTTTAGGATAAGGTGATAAGGGTTCTAAATAAAACCATCCAATAGGTTTTAGACAAGTTTAAGTCTTAGATTTTACATTATCTATTTATTTTATTTAAATTGTTTATTAATGAGGTAATCACTGCATCATCATGGTGTCATTAATAAATTTATTTATTTAATGTCTAAAAATTATAAAAAAATATCATGATGTAGGAAATATTTTTATCTTTAAAATGAATATTTATAGTCTAAAATATAATTTATGTAAAAAAAATTAAAATTGTTTTACTCAGGATATACAAACCTTTGTCATATTTCTCTTCTTTTAAAAAAAATAATGTCCTAACTGTCACTATTACAACCATGTGACTCCATGGGCCCTCAAGTTCGGTAAAAAGATTCCCATGATTGTCCATGACTCAAAAAAGTGGATTTGAACACATGTTGGGGACATTTTTTATTGTTATGATATTATTTTATTACCCGTAACTACCTGATTACTAATTAATCACGATAATTAAAGATAATTACCGTCATTACTATTCATAATGTCCAAAAACAAAAGAGTCATAATTACATAATTTTGACCTTATGATTCCTAATATGGAATACATTTTATCAAATTCAAAACATAGAAATTATAGTAATTAATTTAAAAAATAATTTTCGTTGTCAAAACCAATAGCATGTTTTAAAGAAACAATATCTATCAAAAGATTGACAATTGTTTATGTACAATTTTAAAGTGAAATTAACTATAATGACCACCATTGGATTAAATAGTAAACATATATTCTAATTACAGTTTAATACCAATTAAAAATATAATCTATCCATATAGTTAAATTAGATGAAAAAGCGGGTTTGAAGTAAAATGCAGTATTTTTCACTATTCATTAAAAAATGAACATTGTTAGAAAAATAAAAAAAATTTATACAAAGCAAATTTTAATGTCCCAATTCTAAATAATAAGTTTATTTTGACAAATAGAGCTTATAAAATTGTCAAAATTAAGATTTAAAAATGGCTTTCCATCAAAAGGCGGTAAAACAATCATTTAAAATATTAGATTATTCTATGCTTAAGATTGGATTTATTCTCATTTTAAGCCTCTAAAACACTATATAATTCATAAATAGACATAGATATGAAAATATATTATTCTTTACTTACATGGGATGTTACATAGGTACTACAAATTTCTCCAAAACTCAGGTGGAGTATCTCAAAAGAACTGTCTCATTCTAAGGATTCCAGCGCAGTAGACTGTTCAGGAAACAAATGTCTAATTTGCAAGAATGGTCTTATAAAAGTATCTGAAAAAAAGGTTCGGGTCTATTGTGACCCTACCTGATCTACCCTGGGCTGACCTGACTCGGCCCAGCCTGAACCGGATGGCCCAGTCCGAGTGGGATGGGCCACGACGAGCTCAGCCCTCTAGGCCACGGGCTTGGCCTATTGGGCCGTGGACCGGCATGACCCGCCTCAGCTGGGCACGACTCGCCAGCTGGTCTGATCCGAAGGTCGGCACGGTCTGCCAGCCGTTCGATCGTGTGAGGGATGGTCCTTCTCTTAAATGGACAAAAGGTCATTTCGGTTCTTTGAAATGGCGGCACCACGTGGCACCGTCTCCTTACTAGCAGGACCTGCAGGGAATGAGTCCCCTTCGCTGTGGCTTAAAAGCCACAAATACCTTCTCCGCAGTGCAATACAGCGTGCCACCTTCACCAACACAGCCAGATAAGATCCATCCTCCCCTGATTGTCCACCGAATGCACCATGCTGCGCCACCCTCTTCCGTGGCCAGTGAGCGCCGACCACTGCCTTCACCACCGACGCCAGTCTCCGGTGCCACTACACCGACAGGACTTTCGCGGGCCACCGGGTGAGCTCTGGTGGTCTTTTTTCCCTTCCAAAAGTTCATACAAGCCTCTTGGGATTCTGATGTCATTGCGTGCCTCCCGATTTCTAGGTTCCGTCGAGTTGAAGAATCTGCCACCAAAGAACGCAATGAAAAACATATGGCTGAGGGTCCGAGCCCTGTTCATTTGGTCTGCAGCCTCTGTGTTAGCATCATAACAAGCAGGTAAATAAAAAAACATCACATAGATATTGACTAAGACCTGTTCAAATCACCCGTAACAAACACCCCCAAATTCAAGTATGTGGAAAAGAAAAAGAGAGTATCTTGAATTTAATAAAAACCCCTACCTCGAGAATCATTGGAGGTGTCGCAGTTATGGTGGGTGAAGAGTCCTCATTGGGTGGAGTCATAGGCTTTCATCGATCCTAGATCATTGCTATCCAAGCTTCTGTCCTCCTCGGGTGGAAGTTTCCATGGTAATTTACCAGAGGTTCCTCTCTTGGTGAAGCCCTATGAAAAACCCCATCCCGAGGTCCATTTAAAATGAGGGGGTGGGTGAGTAATTCAATGGGGAATTAATGAGGATCATTAATGAACAAACCTCATAATTCCCAACGGTTCAGTTTAAAAACCGAAAAGTCAATCCATTAAATGGCTTGACAACCCATCAGTCCCACCCCCACCGCTCAACATGTGATAAGAAAAATAAAATAACAATTTTGTAATTTTATTATTTCTTTAAAATTTGAAAAAACCAAATTTTTCACATGACCAGCTGCTGTCGAAGTTAATCCTTCCTTAAGGAAATATCGACACTTAGGATTAAACTGTTCCCTCAGATTTTTAATCTGATCACCAGTTCAAAAGATAGAAAATTCTTCCCACGCATTTACTGAATGTACCTTAAAAAAGTTAAAAAATTTATTCCAGGAACACTGGGCCTCAGAATCATGCGCCGTCAATTTTCACAGACTCGTAATAAAACCAAATAATTTTAAAAAAAATATATTAAATTTTTGGGTCCTTAACAAACTATATTCTGAGATCATTATGATAAATACCATGGTAATTTTTTTTGAATTAAGTAGAGACTGAATGCCAATGATGATCAAAGAAGAGTAGTGTGAAAATTTAGAACTACTATGAATTAAAAGTTATATAGGGTACATGAAAATGTATTCCTAGGATGTAATAATTTTGAGGAAGGATTTTGAAAATTTAATGTACACTGTAGAATAATTAAAACATCAGATTGGTTTTATGTAATTTAAACTTTTAACATTGGTCATTGAAATAATTGATGTTAAAACTATTTTCCATAGTGGTTTTGACATCAGTTAATGTATAACTAATTTTAGGAAATATTCATTAATATTGGTTATATATTAACCCATGTTTAAACCGTTTCATTTTGGTGTTTAACATTAGTACTTAAATAACTGATGTTAAAAAATTTATAAGACAATTTATTAAATAACTGGTGTTAAAACCACATCATGAATTCTATTTTATCTAGTATTGGAGTCATTCCTTCTAAAATATAGAGGTAAATATATACGTACTTTGAGAGACCAATGTTTCCACTTCATAGATTTATACTGTTTCTTACCTATATTTTAAATGAACCCTTGAAAACTCCTATTATAAATGAAATGTTATGAATAATATAGGCCATGGAAAACATTAGGCTTCCAACCACCGACTCATATGAAACCCTTTCCATGTACTTAGCCTCATTTTCATTTTTATCACTTTACCTATGGACATCTTAAAGATATTGATCAATGGGATTGACACAATATTTGATTTAAAAATTATGAATCTTTCTAAAAGAATCTAGATGTATTCATATTAATATACCATCATAGTTCCCTTCTTCCAGTCTCTATTAATATTGTTCCTTAAAAATAATTTTGGATTCTCTAAGATCTTTTATCTTGAGAGTTATAGTTAGAAACCACTTCAACTCTACTATAAATTCAGTATTCATAAATTTTAGGAGAATTTCACAGACATATAATCGAATAATGATGAAAACTATATCACTAGATATCCTAAAATAACAATAATGATAAGACTTACAATGGATGTAAAGTTTATCTATTATAAAATCATTAAACCATTTTCATATTATCTGGGTGCATGTTTTAGAATATAAAAACTCTTTTTGAGTTTATACAATTGACCCTAATTTTTGGTTTCATTAAATATTTCAATTTATCTATAAAAATATGATCTTCCTAATCACTATACATCTTAATATATAAATACTCAACATACAGATCATCTGATGCAATCATTCCAAGCATTGTCAGGATTTTTATGTACTTTAACACTAGAGGTATTATTTCATTGAAATAAACCCCATTATCTTCTTGAAATACTTTCACAACTAACCTATAATTTTACCATTTTATACTATCATATTTTTTCATTAATTTATAGACCCAATTTTGTAGTAGTTCTCATTTACTTAGTGGTAGATCCATAAAATTCCACATTCCATTCACATGTAAGAATCAATATCTTCCTTTACTTCTAACTCCCACTATTTATAGTTATATTGAGTTGATTTTCCTTCTTGGATGTCAAACTATACACTATTTGATAGAAGAAAATAGTGAAATTTTGATTCAAACCTTTGTTATATAATATTGAATCTGGTAGACCCCCTCAACTATACCTAAGACTCAACTTCCCCTTTTATAATCTTCATATGTGATATAATAGTTACTAAAAATTCTTGTATATATTTAATTTTCAATATCTTCAGAACCTGACCCTATTTCTATATTTTTAAAATTTTCAGTACCTCCAAACAATTAGTGCACCCTAAAATCATCTATTATTTATATACTTCAATTTATATCAAATTTAACATTATTTTTTGATTATTTGTTCTCAACTACATCTTCATCTTAGTGAAAATATTTATACCATATTTCTTAATTAAAGAAGACATTATGACTTCTACTGATATTTTTTTCATCATTATCCCAAAAGATGAAATCCAAAATCCTCATCAACATACTACACATAAAAATATATATTGGACTTAGATTATAGATTATAACTTTAATTAGAATCAATATGGACATAGGTGATATTTTTTAATACTATATTATGTGAAATATCCACTATTTTCCTAGCCTATAGTTACCTAGTTATATCATTCCCCATTAATACATAGAGACTCCTATTGTTTAGATATATACTGAACTTCACTATTTTTCTGAAAAATTCTTCAAAAACTAGAGTATGGTTATATATTATAAGATCTATAATTTAGTTTCATGCTCATATATTGTACTAATTTTTTTATTATTGTGATTAGACAACCATAATTTTCCATAATACCCCTTTATTCCAGCATAATTTCTTGAATTATCAATTTTTATATTGACTAACATTTTCTAACCTCAAGATTTATATATTTAAACTAATTTTATTTTTTAATTTTAATATCCATCTAATGAATATTTCAAAGGCTTTTGAATTGTTATTTAGAATCAATACCAAGACTTTTAATGTAGTTTCATCGATGTAGGTGACATGGTTTATTGAACCACTATGGGTACATACCAGAGTTAGTCCCTATACATCCATATACATAAGATAAAACTTTCAATACATTAGTGTCTATCATTGTGTTGTAAAAGAAACTTTTTTTACATTACAAAATATAATATCCACATGTTATGTACTCATGATATTAGGGACTCAATGATCTTATATAAATAAAGACTCTCATCCCATTCTCACTCATGTGACTAATATGGTAATTCCATAGTAGATAATATTTCTTAAATAGTGTACTAGAAACCTTTATCCTATTAGATATCCTAGTAAAATAAAAGTTTTATCTTTTACATCATTGGACACCACCACAGACCACATGTGATTTCTCATACACTATCAAGAAATCTTAGATAAAACCACTCAAATAATCTTGACAACCTACTAAAATTAGATTCTTCCTTAATTCAGGTATTTTTTGAGCTCTAAAGAATTTGAAAATTATCTATTTGAAGTTTGAACATTCACATTTTTTTATAATCTTTAAATCTTCAACAACAATAAGATAATCCTTATAAAAAATTCAATATATGTAATTTTATAAGAATTATCTCTATAATGTAGTGTGTAATGATGACCCAAAGTCAATGATACAGGACTAAAACAAAAAATTTATACCCCAAAAATAACCACCACCCTCAATTGTAGAATTTGAAGATGGAATTATAAAGTTTACCCTTAAATTCCATTTAATATTTCTTTAAATATACATTTTCTCCACTCTTCCTATATATGGGTCCTGAAATTTATCACTAACAAAAAATTATTTTCTCGATCAACTTCTATTATTTTGACTTATTTTTTTGATTCAATTATCATATACCATAAATAAAGAACATTTTAAATTGGATTTCTACACATATTATTTTATAACTGATGTGAAAAACCTTTTTCTTGAAATATCGGGTACTCATTATTTTGTTTTATTTTAGATACATAACATCAATTGATTTTCTCACACAATGTGAACCCCAATCAATCTTTCTTTTATCTGTTGGAATCTTATATCCTTCAGTCTCCCTCAACAACCCTTAGTCACAATCATATAATATTAACTGCCAATTTTGAACTCTCTTCACCTTCTTCTGAATCTTGTTTTTATCATCCTCTTCCTCTCATGTAGTTAAAATTATTTTTAATATGTAAATTATATATGTATTAATATATATATAACCTATTATATTTGTTTCAAAAACATTGACAAATATTATGTAAATTATTATTTATTCGTCTGGAAGTTATGATTTGTGTATTATAATATGGAAAAGTATTTTTAATATTTTTAATATAATTTGTATATTATCAATTAATACATGATAATTATTTCTTATAATCTATAATTAATGTGTTGTAATGTGGAATACCATTACTCAACTATGAAATATTATTATTATTTTTGATTTTATTTATTATAATAGGCAATTTGTGTATAATGTTTTCTATGTTTTAGTTGTCAAAATATTAAATTTTTCTCAACTTTAAATTTTTTTTATATGGTATATAATTTTTTATTTTTTTATGTTTTATAATTTGGAATATTTTATTTTCATATTGTTATTTTTTGGGCTATTTTAATTTAATAATGGTGATTTTATTCATAATATATCTATAAACTATGGATTGAATGTGATTCAACCACTGTCGTTCAAGCCATTTGGAAGGGGGTGGTGCACCTTGAATGGCCGCTTACCTCTCAATGGATGAAATGCCTTGCTTCGCTCATGGACCTCGATTACATTTCCACACATGTGTTCTGTGAAGTGAACATGGTTGCTGATAGTCTTTCCAACAAGGGGGTCAATCAGGATGTTACCTGTCTTGATGAGTTGCCTGATGTTTCGCTCCCATTTTATGATAAAGATTGTAATAAGATTCCATCTTTCAGAATTTTCTAACTCCTTTTTTTGAGTTATAAATAGTGCCTTGGTCTTTGACCGAGGCTCCAGATCTTAAAAAAATGTAATAAATATGGTTTTCCAAAAATATTATTCTTTGTTATTCTATTTTTTTGATTTTTATTTATTTATAAACGTTTATAAAAAATAGTTTTATTTTTAATTTTTATGTTTTCGTCATTAATTTATAATAATCCATGTGTATCACTAATGAAATAAAATATATTTATTATTTATAATATGTTTTTTAATTGTATTATTATTGCTATTTTTTTGTAAAAAAAATATTATTTTGCATTGTTAATTATAAAAATAAAAATAAATTTAAATTTTAAAATAAAGTAACTTATATTTAATACTTGAAAATTTTTATATGTGATACTGAATAAAAGTTAGATTATTACACATTGAACAATTGATGAATATGATGAAAGTGATGTTATTTTTCTGTAATTATTCAAAAAAAATTCTAAAAAATGATTAGTTTTTATTTCCATGGATTTTTCATGGTTAAATTGAGATAAATTTAAGATCCAATGATAATATAGATTTCCAAAATGATTGTTATAATATAATTGAAGAAATATTTTTTTGATATTGAAGAGGAATAAATTAAGAAAACACTGAGGATTGAGTTCTTACATATTGATTCTAAGAAAAAACTATTTTTAGGTTGCAAAAAATTTATATTTTTATCAACATTATTAAGAATCATGAACCCAAAATCCAAGAATATATAAATTGAAAAAATTATTATATAATTTCTATAACTATTAAAATACACACTTCCTAAATTAAATTTTTTTTCTATATTAAAATTATAATGTGAAAAAATATTACAATTAATGACATTAGGGTTACAAAGAAACATGCCTAACCCAATGGATATGTGTTATATCAGAAGAAATATGAAGGTCTTTCAAATTTTCTTAAATATGTAACATTAAAGAATAATATAAAAGAAAAATTATAGGATTATTTACCTATTATACCATGTACCAACATTTTTTCAAAATAAATTTCTAATATTCCCAAAATTCATTGTATAAAACACCTATTTGAAAATTAAAATGATTCAAAAAGGTGATGATGACATATAGATAAATGAATATGAGATGAAAAATTATTGGATCTTGTTGATTGTCCATGATAGAAGAAAATTGATCAATTATTTCATAAATTTGGAAATGAATATAGAAATATTAGACATGGTTTGTACACATATAGAATGAACCCATATTATATCCTTAGTAGAAAAAATAGTTCATAGATAATTTTTTTTTGTTATTTATAACTTATCTCTTATTTTTTTATATACTGGAAAAATATGATGTTGATTCTAATTATTTCTAGACAAAAGCTGCCTAAAATGATATTGATGTATACCTTTCCCCATTAATTGATGATTTGAAATAATTCTGGGAGGAATCTATTAGAATTTATGATTTTATAAAAAAGAACATTTTCAATAACAAGAAATGATTATGCTCACTTTAAATGACTTCTTAGAATATAGAAATTTGTTTGGATATAACATTAAAGGGTATAAGAAGTGTCCAATTTGTGAATAAAGGACTTCATTTTGTCAACTACAACATGGTAGAAAAATAGTGCACATGGGAAATTGATGGTTTCTATCTATGGATCACTCTTATAGATTATAAAAAATAGAATTCAATGAATCACATGAATTTTATATTCCTCCAAATCCTTTTCTAAATTATTAATATTTTGATCATTTAAAATCATTGATACCCTATTTAGAAAGACATAAAAGATTGTGTAATGATAGAAATATATGGGAAAATCAATATTTTTTAGGATTCCATTTCGGAGATATCATGAGATCAAACATACCATTGATGTGATTCGTGTTGAGAATAATAATTTTGATAGTATAATTACAACACAATTATATAATAAATTTTGGATGAAGGATGGTATGAATGGAATATTGGATTTACTATCAATGGGAATATGTCAGGAGTCAACTCCCACTTATAAAGGTAGAAAAACAAACTTGCCTCTAACTTATCATAAATTATCCAAGTGGGAGAAAATAAATTTTTGTTAGTACCTCCATGTTATAAAATTACCTCAAGGTTATCACTCAAATGTAAAAAATAATTTTTCACTAAAGGATTTAAAGTCAATAAGAATGAAATCTCATGAGTTCCATTATATGATGAAATGGATCATTAAAATTATATCACATGGAATAATGAACATCCATGCTATATTGGATATCATCAAGGTGTGTTATTTTTTCAATTATATTTGTACCAAAGTTATGGATATGAATTATTTAAATAATTTTAAGAATAATGTAGTCTATATAAATTTTCAACTAGAAATTTACTTTCTGCTATCTTTTTTTGATATCATGCTATATTTAATTGTTTATTTTGTGTGATAAATAATATATTTATGTTTCCATATATCTATGTTTGATGTATAATTTTGAAATGAATATAAAGATATTAAAGGGGTGTATTAATAATTCATATTGAATAGAATCCTCCATTTTCACAAAGTATATTTATGAGGATATGGAAAAGTCTTTTTTAAACTAATTATCAAAAATGGAGGACATTGGGTTTACAAATTCTCACCACGAATAAGTAATATTTTGGGGAAAGAGGATCCATGTCTTGATTATAAAGTAATTGATATAAAAAAAATAAAGCATGCACATTTATACATCTTTAATAACACAGACGATGCTAAAATATATATAACCTCACATATTAATGTGTTAAAATAGTGTTATCAAAAGAATAATGATATGTAGCTATTGAATGTGAATAAAAAACATTTTTTTCTAGGGTATAAAGAGGCCATGAATGGTATATTAGATGTGTCAAATACATTAAGATGGCTACTAATAAACCCATGTTTAAATTTGATAACATGGTCTAGGAATGAAATTAATGATTAAATATTTTATACCCAAGATCTAGGAAATATACATTTACTTTATAATAATAGTATATTAGTGTTCACTGAAGTAATGAATACTTTTAGTGAAAAGGAAAAAAAACCAAATCTCTATATCAACTTTATATTATAGTGTTATTGAAGAAATATGGGTGAATGATTACTTTAAATTTTGAATTCTTATATTCAATTAAAAATGGTTTTTTGACAAAAATAGTGTTAAAAATGATGAATTTCATATGACAATCATAAATTTGAATAGATTGGACTACATAGATTTCCATTTTATCTGGGAAGCACATACCAAAAAATTGTGTATATTTTTGATCCATAAAATGTGGAATGGTTTATTATTTTACAAATAAGGAATACTATTTTTTATGAAAAACTTGATGAAGATGTTGAATTATTTTAGATCCCCATTTCCATGGAATTATTAACTAAGGATATTGATGACCACTTTGTAGAAATTAGGTTTTTCCATATGTAATGATCATAAATATGAAATATGAGAAAATAAAACTTCAGTAATCTCATAATATTACATGCACCATAGATTTATTTTCTATTTAAATTTTTAAATTTTGTAAAATTTTAGAAATAATATTTCAAATAATATTTTTTATTTAATTCATATATTTTAATAAATATGATAAATAGTTTTTTAGTTTTTTTTGTTTCATTTGTATAATTTTCCAATTATTCAATTTTATACGTGACTCGTGAATTTTTATATATTTTACCTAAGTTTTTTTCTATATATATCATTTCAAGTCATATAAATGAAATGATTGTTTTTTTAGAATAATTATTAACTACTCTAATGAATATGGTAAATTGTATGTTTAGTTTATTTTTCCTTTCTTTGTATCATTTTCTAATTTTATTCAATTTTATTTTCATTACTTGGTTTTTTGTAATCTTTAATAGAAGTTTTTCCTTATTCTATCTATTCCATTTTATGTCTCATAAATATTGTTTGTAATTTTTTGCATTGTTGTTAACTAATATAATGAATATGATAATTTATTCTTTAACATAATTTTTTTGTATAATTTTTTAATTGTGAATAAATAATATATAAAATAGTTGTATATGTATAATATTTTACCAAATTTTTCTTTCTTCATTTTATATCATTTAATGTCTCATAAATTCTATTAGTATATTTTTTTTCATTTTTGTTAACTATGAAACTACTTATTAAAAGTAGTATTTTTAGTTTTTTACAATGTTTTCCAATTGTTATTCAATTTTATATAGAATAGATAGATTTGAATAATTTTTACTCAAGTTTTATTTATTTTATCTTTATCATTTCATATCTTATAAATACAGTTCGATTTATCTTATAATTTTAGGAAAATATTTTAACAAATATGAATAAAAATGTATTTATATGATTTTTTTATGATTGTATCATTTTCAATTTTTATTTAATTTTATATGTAAATGGTAGATTTGAATAATATTTTACAATTTTTTTTTAAATTTTACTTGTAAGCTAATGTTAGATAAAATAAATGAGTGACCTAAATCTTCTACGGAGGAACCTATACATACTTCTACTAAGAAGCCTCATAATTACTCTATACAGGAGTCTTTTACTTATATTTCCAAAGATGGTAAACATGGTATCACACAATTACCCAAATTATCACTTGCTCACAGCTGGTACTAGAGGATATATATAGAGTTTAATGGTAATGGCGATCATAGGGGTCTAAATTTGAAACAGTTTAGGATTTTTGTGGCTATGAAATCTTAATAAAAAATAATCATTTTTATTTATTATTATAAAATTTTCAACAAATATGACACTATATTATCTATGATAGACTATTTTGGTAAGCATATTTATTATTATTTTATTTTTAATGGAATATTTTTACATACATATGTAATTTTTTTCCTTCTCGTTAGATGAAATATTATTCACCTAATAATAAAAAATTCAAGAGGGTATGTTTATTTTATTATTATAGGATATGAAGATATTTTAAATCAATACTAAATTTAGATACTATTTTTTGTGGAAGAAAAAATAAAAATCCATGTGATATATATAGTTTTTTAGATGATAATACTGGGAAAACGTTTTTTGAAAGAGGATGACATGAATCATTTTTGATAAGTGAAATGTAAACATTTTAAAGTTTATTCTATGTAATCATTAAAAATGATCATATTAATTATTTATTTTATATTTAATTAGTATAAACTAAGGATTTATTATTAGGATATCCAAAAAAAAAATTGTATACCCTCATAATTTATATTTTTGAGGTTATAATCTATTTAAATAACAAATGATGAAAAAATTAAAAAATTGAGAACTAAGTCCCTAGGATCCGTAAAGATATTATATCCTCCCCTAGTTATAAATGAAAAATAGAGAAGGTTTTGGATGATTAAAAAGGGAACATATATTATAGAATAATTGAAGGTTGTGATAAAAAAAGTAAGATGTTATTTATGTTATTTTTAATAATTTTTGTATTTGGAAATTCACTAATAAATTTCTCAAATATTTTATACAAGAATCTCAGGAAGAAAAGAGAACACATGTGACCGTTATACCCGATAACGAGAAAGATATTTTTTCAACTTTATTAGGAATGTTTGAACACCTTGGTAATGTATGAGGAAACTTGGAGGGTGTATCAATTTAATTTTTTTTGGTCATTATGGAACTTCTTCATGGGGGAATGTATATAAAGAAAAAATAGATTCTTTTGAAGATAATTTTCAAGGTATGGGTGTGATGATAGAGGATTGGATTAGATCATCAGTATAATATATGTTTATTGAAATTAAAAGATTATTTTAGGCTAGATATCCCAGTAAACCAACTTTTTCTACATATCCCACTCCTCAACCTCCACCTAAATATCCCACTCTTATACCTCCTCCTATAAAATTTCCAATATATTCTGAGTTTTATTTATAGAATACCTAGTTAAATATTATATAATATGATATTATATAATATATTTTGAACACTATACATTTTTATTATATAAATATGGACCATATTAGGTTAACGATACATGATATTACAGATAAATTGGATAAAGTACTATTCCCTTATGATGAGGTTTCTATGGTTTGAAAAAGTGTTCATTTTTTAATTTTCCAGATAAATGTAACATACCACTACCCTAAACCACTAATTCATTCCCATAATTGTGGTCTCGACTATACCATAGGCTTTCTACCTATACACTAAAGGATACTAAATAGCTATGTAGGTCTAATGTAGTACAATGGGGAGACTATTCTAGCATATCATAGTAAAAAAAATAAAGAATATAAAGGTAATAATATACATCCAAATAAATAAAGAAATTAAACAACATCCAAAAAATTTCAGGAAAATAACCAAAATAAATAATTATATATCAAATAATTATATTAAAAACTATATGATAAAAAATAATACTATAAGAACATGTCATAGGTACATCTGATCCAAAAAAATAAAAATAAAAAACTTAAAAGAACCCCAAAGTGGGCTCAAGTCCAAGACCAATACCAATTCCCATGATCCATCCTAGTAACCAAGAAATCCCTAAACATTAGGAACTTGCATAAACTTGAACCTACAATGTAATAGTGACTTGTTATCAGGTACCTAAGTTCCATGGTAAACTGAGCATGGTGTGAGTATAACTCAGCTTTCCACCACAAATTACATCCCTTAAATAATTATCCAATAAAAAAGCGCATTCATAAGTTTAATAAATAAACATTTCTATTGTTTACCAATTTATCAATTTAATTATAAAATAAATAAATTAAATTAAAAGTATAAAAACAAACACCGATACTTGGGATCTATGATAACACCTAACATTGGTCTATACCTACCTCAACAAGTGCTATAGAGTCTTTTTTATGGTATACATAATGGATCAACTGGTTCCCATATATACTACAATGGAAACCATAGTCACAACAGTCTAAGGTATTCCACACTGCTGAAATGGGAATTCCTTATTAACACATGCCATTGTAAATTGGGGTGGCGGTGGGGGTGAACCATGGAATTCCACTAATCCAGTCTACAAAACTAATATCAAGGAACCAACCTTGAAATTTAGAATATTGAATTGATTGGAATCTAGTACTCACACCCAAGTATTCTAACCATGAAGATCAAGCTGAATCTAAGGAGATCATCCCAAGACATTCAACAAGTGTACCTTACAAGAATCTAAAAAATTAGTCTATAAAATTTAATACTTAAAGACATTACCAAAATAAAATGGGGAGACACCCCATGGATTTTAATGTGACCTAGGATTTTAATCCATGGATATCACATATTTTTAGATGAATATTCAATACATTACATAAACACATTCCTAAGGATCGTAATAGATTCTTGTCTTTGGATACTAGATAAATCATGTTCTAATTTCATGAAAGATATTAAATTTCTTCTATAAAGATAATCCCATTAAGTTATCTTCATATAAATTCCCTACTTATATCCTTTATTCGTAAACCTTGGAAATTAAACACAAGAAATGGTGAAATTAGTTTTATATTAAGGGTATAAAATGGAAATACATAATCAGAACGTGAGCCTAAGGTTATGGTATATTGAGTGCATATAACAACCCATATCTTTATTACACACTTAAACATTATTTATTACATACAACTTCACTTAAAAAAACTCATAAGATCAATAGGTTTAGTTTATTTTGGGATTAGGAACATTACATGACAACTTAATACAAAAAATACAACATCTTTATTGAAAAATTATTTTACATAACCACAACATTCCTTCGTACATAGAATTTCATAGGATAACCTGAGGAAATACAAAAGAAAAGGGTGAGATATAAATCCCAATAAAGGATTAAAAGAGGTATAGCATGAATAATAAAATAAATGTTAGGCAATAGACATATCAATGAATCATAAGATAAACATGAACATAAAGGCACAATATAACATGATCATCAAAATATGGAAATGTGGCATGAACTTAAAAAATTACATCATTAACATAAAGGAATCTGGTAAACCCCTATCCCAAAATGGTGTAAAAATGTACTAAAATTAATCAGGTAAACCTCTGTAACAACCTGACATATGATACAAAACATTACCTAATTCATTAGAGTGCTATTAGGGTGCACCCTTCATAATCATTTCAATCTCATGATTAAGTGTTCCACATAGATCATATAAAATGGATTCATTCGACATAATGATTTACTAAATGATCAAATAATATTGAATATATAAATTTATTTACCAAATCAATATTTATATGTGAATAATGGTGAATACCCTTGATAGAGAAATGTGCATGGAATTCACTACATGATGATTTTGGCATGGAAATCGCTGTGTAATTTCGGAAGCCTAACAACGTGACATAAAAATTCATAAATGTGGTTATGAGATATAAAGGGGTATCTCATCATACATACATGAAATGTGTATTAATGGGGTATTATAAATACATGTCCCAAAAAGTGTAACTTTCAAATAGAAGGTGTAACATAATAAATAAACTTGAAGAAAGAGGAGAAATGAAATAACTCTTATGAAATTTCGGCATGGTTAGGAGTGTAAATGGGAGGGATTAAAGAGGGAGGAATATTTATTCCATCATACAAACATAATAAGGGAATTATGGTGGAGGTGAAAAAATATACCCCATCATTTTTAATTGAAAAATAAAAGGGTATAACAATATAAGGAAACTTTGACAAAAATGGGAATGAAAGGAAAGTGAGGATACCTTACTTGAGTGTGTGACTTCAAAAGATTTAATAGGAGAATATTGAGAGATTGGGGTTCCTTGATAGGATTCTAGAAATGGTATTACAGACTAGGTATGTGATCCAATGATTTTGAGTGAAGATAAGTGGGAGCTTGGGTGTGTTTATATAGGAAATGAGAGGGCAATTTTTTAATATTTCACAAACGTAGGTTTTGGAATATATATAATTAAATATTAAAAACCACAAACCTTACAATGGTTTTTGTGCCTTCTTTTTACAAATATAAGTGAAAAAATTATTTTATAAGGAGAATGGCCAAACATATTAAAATATTTTCCTTTCTTATGTGGAGGTGAATCACATTATTAAAAATGAATTTAAAATCATAAAGTATATTATACATTTTGGAGAATTTACTAAGGTTTTATAAAGTAAGTAAAAAAATACAAAATAACATTATTTTAATGGGAAACCATATATTGGATTTAGAATACCCATTATAGTATTTATAACATCATTTTGGGGTCATTATGATGTCATAAAACAAATATTTTATTTATATGGTATTTAATTTTTACCAAAAAATTCGACTCTTGGAAAATTATGAAAAATTAATCATTAGATAATTTCGACTATCTGATTCAAAAAATAATATTCATTTTATTTAAATATTTTTCCAAATTTATGAATTTTCACTTTTAAAATGAAAACTGATACATATTGAAAATTCACGGGTTTTCACAAAAACAGTTTCAAACCGTAATAAAAATTACATTTGACTTCATAAAAATTATATAATAATTTATTATTCCTAAAATAAATTTGATAATAATATTTTATTAAAATATTAATTATTTCAAAATTCATTAATTCTTTAAAATAAATTCTTTAAAAATACACTTTCTGTTTTATCGTATAAAACATATAACACTTATCAAACTGATTACCTAATAATTTACCGATATAGATATTACATAATCATAATTTATAAGAATTGTTTTTATAATATTATTAATAAAAAACCATATTTTAATATAATAATGTATATATTTCTCAAAAGTACCATTTTTACCAAAAAATCAATTTATCAAATTCATCATTTTTTAAGAAAGACTATTATCATAAATGAATTGATGGAATAAGACTTTTATTTATAAAAATGGATTACATAATAAGTAACTAATGACTTATTTCATAACCCATTATAACACCTGCATAAGACCTAAGGGTATGGTGTGCGATGGTGACAGACTCTTGGGTCGGCTCAGATAACATCGCCCAGGTGGTAATCTATATTAACTAGAACTTATCCCATATGAAATTTTGTTCAAGATTAGCATGTTGAAGCTCAGCTTAGAGTTGGTCAAGTGTGAAGCCTAGTGATGCTACCTCTTTTACGAGCTCCAACAATTGAGATTCGTACAACCTGAGTCTACTGGATGAAGCCACCTTCTCCTTTGTTTATGTCAAAAAGTTTTTTCTAAAAACCACATATTTATATCAGTCATGTGATCACTAATAAACGACTATATTATCAATGGTAATAATGCATAATAGTCATTTAAAACCAATAAAAAAATTTGAGTGCATGTGTTTCTTGTAACCATAATACATTAAAATAAAGGTAATTTTAATCATAAATGATCGTGTCATTACAAAATTCCCCCCCTTAAGAAATTTCTCCCTCAAAATTTCATTTTCCCATACTAAAAAAGATGAGGGTAACTCTGCCTCATCACTTCCTTCGGTTCCCACATTACTTCTTCAAACTTTTTGTTTCACCATAACACCTCGATGAGAGGTATCGTCTTATTTCATAGAACAGTTTCCCTATGATCTAGAATATTCACTGGATTATCTTCATTGAAGAGTTCATTATATAATGGTACCACCTATGGATTGAGTACATGCGATGGGTTAGGTATGTACATCATCAAAAGTACTACATGGAATACATCATGTACTTGAGATAAGTTCGGTGGGAGTGCTAGTCGATAGCCAACTACTCCAATGCAATCAAGGAACTCAAAAGGGCCAATGTACCATTAAACAATATTTTCCTTATTCCAAAAGATCATTACAGTATAGAATGGAGATATACAGAGGAAAACCATATCTCAAAAATAAAACTCTAGGACTTTTCGACGGTTGTTAGCAGATCTCTTTTGTCGAACCTGAGCAGCTTTGATGTGCTGCTGGATGGGCTTAACCTTCTCTACCATTTTTTCAACCATTTCTAGACTTAGAAGTTTTCGATCCCCAACTTCATACCAATATGCTGGTGTTCTTCACCTCTTCCCATAAAGGGATTCATAAGGATCAATTTGGAATCTTGAGTGGAAACTATTGTTGTAAGAGAACTCAACCAATGGAATATGTTGATCCCATCCTCTATTGAAGTACATTGATAATTATCTCAATATGTACTCAAGTGTTTGGATAGACCGATCATATTGGATATCAGTTTGAGGATGATAAGCCATACTAAAGTTAATCTTAGTATTCAGAGCATGTTGTAGAATCTTCCAGAACTTAGAGGTGAATGATGGATCTCAATTTGGTACAATCGATATTGGTACACCATGCATTCTTACCGCTTATCTAATTTATATTTGTGCTAGTTGATCCAATGATAAATCCTTCCGAATTGCAATGAATTGTGGAATCTTTGTAAGATGATCCACAAAAACCCAGATAGAATTGTTTCCTTTGGATGTCTTTGAACATCCGATGACAAAGTCCATGGTGATGTTTTCCCATTTCCATGTTGGCATGGGTAATGGTTTCATTATACCCTTATACTTATACCTCTCATCCTTCACTTGATAACATACCAGGAACTATGATGTATACTCAGCGATCTCCTTGTTCATGTTATCCCACCTATAATTCTCTCGGAGATCTCAATACATATTTGTGTTTCCTAGGTGAATGGAGAAATTCAAACTATGTGTATTATCAAAAAGTTCTTTCTTTAACTCTGGATTTGATGGAAGACAAAGTCTTGACCCATATATCAAAATTCCTTTTTCATTAGCATTTAACTCTGAGGATTTTCATTTTCTAATATTTTATACTTTCTTCTGAATTCCCACATCATCCTTTTGATCATCCTTTAAAATTTCCAAAAGTAATGGTTGATCAATAATTTGTGAATTTAATGATGATGTTATCTTCTTTATGATTCCTATCTCCATATTCATCAAATCTAAGAAGATTGGATCTTTTTCAATTTTCATCAATGAAAGAGTTGATGTATCCTATCTTCTTAGAGCATATGCGACTTCATTCTCTTTCCCTGGATGGTGGTGAATTGACCAGTCATAGTATTTTGTCAGCTCTAACCATCTTTGTTGGAACATATTCAACTCTTTATGTGTCAATATATACTTAAGGTTTTTGTGATGATTATATTTTTCACAATTTTCCCCAAAGAGGTAATGTCGCAAAATTTTCAATGTAAAGTTTACTATAGCCAACTCCAGTTCATGTGTTGGATAGTTATTGTCAGGAAATTTCAATTTCTTGGAAGAATAGGCAACAAATTTTTCATTTTGCATCAACACATAGACCATTCCCTTCTTCGAAGAATTACTAAATACCACAAAAAGTTTTCCACTCTTGGGTAGTGTGAGTACATGTATAGTGATAATAATTATTTTTAAAACCTTGAAGATCTCTTCACATTCATAATTCTAAGAAAAATTGAATCCCTTCTGAGTTATCTTGGTAAGAGGGTTTGACAATCATGAGAAATTTATAAAAAATCAGCGATAATATCCAGCCAACCCAAGGAAGATATGGATATCTCTCACAGATGTTGGATTTGACCATCCCTAAATTGAATTTTTATTAGAGGGATCCACATATATCCTATTGATTATGATGATATGCCCCAAGAATGAGACTTCCTTCAACCAAAACTCAAACTTCATATACTTTTAATAGAGCTTATCCTTTCAAAAGTTCTCTAGTACAGTGCTTAGATGCTCCTCATGCTCCTCCCTAGTTTTGGAGCATATTATAATATCATCTTTAAAGACTAAAAAAAATTTATCAAGGTAACCTCTAAATACTCTATTCATAAATTACATGAAGATTTCTAGATAATTAGTGAGTTCTAAAGGAATTAATATGAATTTATAGTTACTGTAACTTGTACAAAAAAGTAATCTTGGGGATATAATCTTTCTTCACCCCTATATGGTAATATCATGACCGCTGATCCACCTTGGAGAAGTATTGTGATCCACTTATCTTATCGAAAATGCCATAAATTTATGGAAAAGGATACCTATTCATTATCATGATTTTATTGAGCTCACGATAATCAATACATAGGTGCATTGAATCAACCTTCTTCTTGAAGAAGAGGATTGGTGCACACCATGTCAATTCACTTGGCCGTATAAACCCTTTATCTAGATTCTCATATAGTTGTTTCTTTAGCTTCTCAAGATCCATAATTTTCATTCTATATGGAGTCTATGATATTCTAAAATCCCTAGGTATAATTTCTATCAAGAACTCAACATCTCTTCTAAGTGTAAGGCCAAAAAATTCCTTAGGAAACACATTAGATAATTCCCTCACAATAGGCATGTCTTCTAGGATGTTTCCTTCCTTAGACTCAATCATCTGAGAAAGATATGAATGGCCATAGGGAATTAATATCCATGCTTGAGATGATAGTGCAAAAGAAGTTTCATCCTAATCCTTACACTTTCATATAATCGGGGGTTGATTCACCATATAGAGAGTGATTTCCCTCTCAATGCAATTTATGTTGGGTCTATATAGGGAAAGCCAATCCAAGCCAAGAATTTCATTAAATTCCACCAAAGAGAGTATGATGTGGTTTTATGGGTAGTTCAATCCACAAATTGTTATAGGGGAGGATTTATATTCATGGGATGAAATAATTTACCCATTTGTTTTTCTCATAGAAATCTCTACTTCCATGATTTGGGGTGGTATTTGGATTGTTCTACTAAAATTTTGGGATATAAAAGAATGCATAGAACCAGAATCAAAAATACATTTTCTATTCTTGAACTAGCATACCTGTCACCACTTCATTGTTGGGATTCGCTTCGATAGTATTGATAGAAAAATATTATCCTTGATACGTAAGAGGTTATTGGTTTCATCTAAAAACCATTTTCTTAGAGAACTGGTTCGCAAAGTTCCCTTGTTCGTTACAGTTGTAGCAACGAACAATTCGTTGAGGGTCAAACAGGGCATTCCCCATCTCTTTAGCAGCAATGGGTTTTTCTTGTCTAAAATCATTGGCCATGTGCCCTTCTCTTCCACACCTAAAGAATTTCATCACCCCTTCAGGAAATTTTTGGGGTTCTCCTTTCCACACCTTTGGCAAGTGGGGTGCTATAACTTCTTATCACTGTTGGATTTAACCTTCAGAACCCCATAATTAAAGTCCACTTTCTATTTCTAATCCCCATGATACCTATAAAATTCTCCATTCTCCATTTTTATTTTGAGGGTTCATCAGGACATTTTCTCAAAGCTATTGAAGTAAAAAATTGTTAGGGATTTCCATAGGCTAGGTTTTTACCCACCAAAGAAGTGGTCAACCTTGAATTCAGGGGTAATGACCATGCCAAAGGAATATAGTACAAGACTTGTAAAGTTTGGATTATAAAATATAATGGATTCATCATTTTATTCTTGAGGGAAATGAATTCCCTTTCCATCCTAAGTCAGAGGGTGCGAGGAATTTTTTTTATCAATTTTTTTTCTGGAAATCCTTCCATTCCAATGCCTTAATATCTTCCTTAAGCTTCATATTTTTGATCAATGTCCACCATTGATTATATTCACCCTCCATATGATAAGAACCTATAATAAACTTCTCTTTTTCCAAACATTTAAGGATGGATAATATCTTCTCAATAGAGTTGAACTATTGTTTAGTGATTGAGGGATCATATGATCCATTGAAATTATGAGGCCTTTGTCTCATGAAGCTCTATATTGTGGCTTGTTGTTTCTTTGGGAGAGGGGGGGTGGGGGTTAGACATTTCCTTTGAACCATGTTTCTATTTAAAACGTTAGTTCACAGAGAGATTATTGAGAAAAAGTTTTCGATTACCTCTCCCATCAGATTGTGAATCTCATTAGAATAGACATCACATTGATCTTGACATCAGTTGTTAACCTAAATCCTCCTATTATCAGCCATTGGCTAGAATAAAAAGACAATTAGGGGTAATTATTTTAAACTATTAAACACATAAAGGGGAATCCAATGTCAAAATGGATAACTTATAAATTAAATTTATTTCCTTAACAAATGAATTTCTAGGCATAAATCTATGATATCCATGATATATTTTCCTAGAATATATTCTTAAGGGAATTTCCCCCCCTAAATAATGGTTCGTACTAAGCTTATAAATTTACCAAAGAATATCCTCTGAGAGTGTCGAAACAAGAGTTCATTAAGGCCCATTTTTGTGCAATAGTTCTTGTTTGAGTCTAGCTCAAAGTGGTGTTTTTAGGGTTTACCCCTAGATACATCTATTCCAAATCCCCCTCTACTTGTTCATATTCAGCTAAAGATGTATTTTCCTGATAAACCACTTACTCTATACTCACAAAAATTTAGGTTTTATTTTCCTATAGTCGGTCTTATCCTTAAGGCTTTTACTAGAGTTTTATAACCCTAATTCCAAAAATATATAAACCTATCCCTTGATACCAACTATCAGAACACTACTCTTTATTATACACTTAAACATGATTTTTTACATAAAATTTAACTTAACACAATACAAAATATGGAGAGGTCTAGTGTATTTGGGGATTAGGAACATTACATGACAACTTAAGACATAAAATACAACATCTTTATTGAAAAATTATTTTATATGTGTAACCGAAGATTTCGTTGGAGTGGACATCTCTATGTGGAGGACGTTCAAATGTTTCCCACATTCCCACTTTCCAAAGGCTGGAAGTATATATCCCTTATTTAGGGATTTTTTCTCCTTGATCAAAACAGGATGATGGGATGTCCATTTCTCCTTCTGTGGATTCCTCCCCAGAACTCATTACCTAGTATGGGTCTCCCTTAAAGATTAGGATGTTGTTCATGAATCTCATTCCTAGTGCCATATCTTTGTGGACACTTGTTAATTATGCTTATTCTATTTGGACATTCAAAGGGGTCTTGACCTGATAGCAAACTTTGGTCAGAGTAGATGACAACATTAGGTATGTCGAGGCATCTCAAGATGCATGGAAATTGGGGAACCTATATTCTTCCTCATAAGAGGGAATCTCGAGGGTGCAGAACCGGAGTCATCCCACATCGGTCGTGGGGTATCTTATGCTAGATAAATGTACCTGAGGTTTTCTCATCCTCACATGCTTTAAATAGGGTATGCCGTGAGTTTAACATGTATCAGAGATAGTTACGCCAAATGTGTGTCTTCTGAGTTTTTCCTCTAACCTCGCTGCGAGCTTCCCCTCTCCGATGACCAAGCTCTATGCCGCTGGGAGTCGCTCCCCCTCCCTATCGGAGGGGGGAGGCGCGCCATCGTTGCTGCCTGGGGGGGAGGATCCTTCATCTTGCCATGGTGCGCTGCAACCTTTTCCAAAGATCTTCATCTCCCCGAAAGTGCGGGGACTCTTCCAGGATGCCCCCCAGCTTTCCCTTCTCCCCGCGGAGATAAATAGTGCTGCAGATTTGTGTAAGTTCACTCTGGTGGCTCGTTTCCGTCCTCAAAGACCCTCTGTGGAAGCTTTTTCTCAGGTCGTTGCTAAGTCTTGGGAGCTTTGCGAGCATGCGATTGTCGGGCTGCTTGATTGGAGATATTTAATGGTCCGTTTTGGATCAGAGGAGGACATGAATGTTTCTTGGTCCAAGACACCAGGAAGATGTGGTGGCTCCTCCTTTTATTTCTTCCGATGGAATTTTGACTTCCATATGAAGCGATATCCCTCTTCGATCGCGACATGGGTAAGCCTCCCTGGTCTCCCTCTTTCCTTTCAAAATCCCTCGATCCTCTGCGCAATTGGGAATATGATCGGTCGTTATCTCTGTTCTAACCAACATACTGGGTCTGTTTCTCATCAATCTGCCCACGAATCTGTGTCGAGGTTGACGTTGCGAAGCCCCCGGTGCGTCGAGTTTGGATTACAGATGAGAAAGAGTTCTGATGGATGCAAGAGGTGGTATTCGAATCGTGGATGAAATTCTGTGTGAATTGTACACGGTTTGGGCATCTGGAGGCTGTTTGTCGCAATAGAGGGATGAGTGGTATATTTCAGGTGATGGAAAGAAATGGTGGTGAAGACTGTGATGTTCGGAATGATGTGAGGCCAGCTCTGGAGGCTGTCAATGATGGCTATAGGGTTGGAGTCCTGAATGCATCAGCTGCATCTGAGAGGTGTCCCAGAATTGATGGTCCAGATGGGCAGGGAGGCCGGCTGGGTTCTTTTTGCAATGAATTTGGTGGCTTGGTTGATAATGTCTCAGGCCATACATGTGGTGTGAAGGAAGCACAGGCTTCTCTGAATCCATCAGTGAGACAGGTCTTTGACAGGCTGAAGTGTGATCTTAAAGTGGAGTCCCAATCTGCCGTGGAAAAGAGTCCATGTCACTTGCCGATGGATCCTTCCTCTGAGGTGCATATGGTTGCTGCGGCTGGTGATCATGGTGATATGAACATAAGTAATGAAGGTGATGAGAAGGAGGCAATAGGAACTGGTGCGGCAGTGGTCATTGTATGTCCTTTTGAGGAGATGATGGGCTCTCAGGTGGGAGGGATAGGCTGCTCAGTGGTGGAGGAGCAATCGGCTACAACCTTTTTGCAAGGGGTGAATAGTGATGCTGCCATTGTGGTAGACCCTGCACAGGTTATGGATGAGGGTGCGGGGCAGATTGGCCAAGAGCTCTAATCACAGGTTATGACTGGCGGATCCTTGCAGGCTAAGATGGTGTTTGATACTAGACTGGCCACTGTTACTCCTATCCCCATAGCTGTAGGGGATTGTGTTACGGAATGACAGGGTGATGGAGATGAGGGAGTGGAGATTTTGATCTCTACTGGAAATAGGTTCCTTGCACTGGAGAATGAAGAGGAAGTGCATGACGAGGAGATTTTTGTGAGGCAGGAAGCTGGCCATTTTCATATTGAGACTGACCCAGTGGATGTTGCAACCAGGGAAGGCGGGCTAAACGTGATGGTTCATCCACAATGCCTTCCTATAGATGACACCGATAATACAGTCCAGCAAACTTCTGGATTGACGGATGGCTTCCTGCAGGTTAAAATCTTGGGGAAATGGGGTGATCTCTCAGACAGTGACAAGGAGAAGGACAGTGGTGACGTTCGGCCATCCTATAGTAATGTTGTACGGAGAGAAAAGATGAAGGTGCACGAGGATGAAGGTGCGAGGACTGCCCCCTCACGACGAAGAGCGAAGAAAGATTATTCTTCTCTTTTGAAGCCGATGTCGACTAGATCTTCAATTGGGAAGGAGAGTTGGGCTATGCAGTCCTCGAAGGAATTTATGGCCTTGGAGAAGCTGAATCTTAGAAGGAAATATGCCAAGGTTCTTAAACACTATGAAAGCTCAGAGTGGGAGACAGATAATGTGGAGGACATAATTTCCAAAGGGGGTGGTGGTGAGCATGATTTCTATGTTATGTAGTTGTCTTGGACTTGTTTATCTACTTTATGCTTTTTCTTTTATTAATAAATGGTCAGATTCTTCCCCTCTGACTGAGAATTTTGAGTAACACTAGGTAGGTCACAAGTTTAACATCTTGTGAAGAAGGATCAGACTGATCAGAACACTAACAGGAGTGGATTAAATGGTTGGAACCCTAGGATGGATCGCTGATTCTAGGGGATAACACATGATTAGTTGCCCGATTACTTCTAGGGGTGGTAAGAAAGTGGGTGACATGATCTCACTTGGATATGGTGGCCTGGGTAAGAATTAGTATGGATATAGATTTTTGAGAGTGGATGGAGAGTGAGATGGAGCTGGCGTGAGGGTGACGATGATGTTGGGATTGAGACTCGAAGAGACATCTTTTGTATCCCTGTGGTAGGGAATCAATGTCCATGTAGTTTGAGATGGGGGTATATAATTGGGGTGTCCATAGAGGACAACAAAGTGATGGTATACTAGGGATTATGTGTAGTTAGCATCCCGGGTTGATCTGACGCTCGGGGGTGGACAAGAGATGTGGGTCCCAGCGAAGGGTACGACAATGGAATACATTCAATTGTGGATTACAACAGCTTACCGCTGGATAGGGATACAACAACTTACTATTGGATGGGGTATAATGGCTTACCACTGGATAGGGTACAACGACCTACCGCTGATTGGGGGTGACAACGACTTACTATTGATTGGGAAACACAACAGCTTACCATCAATTGTGAAACACAACGTCTTACTGTCGATTGGGGTTAGACCTTAGGGAGGCTTCCTACGTACCATTCCAAGGAGACAATGATCAAAGACCATGTAGTTCGAATGGGTATAGTTTAACATCATGCGTGATGGAAAGGTGGCATACAGTTTAATGTCATGCGGGAAAAATGTGAACCAATGTGAAGGGGTCAGGACAAACAAGTTTTGGGCTTGAACCTCAGGGAGGCTTCCTACGTATCTTGTCTAGGAGACAAGTATAAAATTCCACATAGTTTAGTGTGGTGTCTTGGGGATTACACTCTAGGGTGGCCCAAGGAGGATTTTATGGTCACTATTTACTCTAAGCTCATGTGAGTCATGATTGGTGTGAGAAACAAGAGGCAGCAAAGACCTGATGATCCTTGAACAAAGGTGCAACCAAAAAGAGTGGTGAATGGGGATTATACAAGGAATATTCCTAGGTTACTATAGGTAGTGAAAAAGATGAGCATGGCTTATTAATGGAAGCATCCTGAGTGCCACTAAGGAGTGGAAACAATGTATGGGGCTTATGCATGGAAGCTGCTTGGGTGCCGCTAAGGAGCGACAACAGTGAATGGGTATTACGCATGGAAGATTCCCAGGTGATGCTAAGGAGAGATACTAGTGAATGGGGATTATGAACAGAAGAAGCCCGAGTACCACTAAGGAGCAACAACGTTGTATGGGTATTATGCATGGAAGCAGCACAGGTGCTGCTAAGGAGCAGCAACGGTGAATGGGGATTATGCGTGGAAGTAGACCGAGCGCCACTAAGGAGTGGAAACCGAGTTTGGGGATTACACATATAAGCTTATGGGGTGCTTCTAAAGAAAGACAATGATTAATGGGGCTTACGCATAGAATCTTCTTGGGTGCTGCTAAGGAGAGACAATAGTGAATGGGGCTAATGCATGGAAACAGCCTCAGTGCTGCTAAAGAGTGGAGACAGTGTATGGGGCTTACGCATGGAAGAATCCCGGGTGCCGCTAAGGAGTGACACAAGTGAATGGGTCTTACGCGTGGAAGCATCCTGAGTGCCTCTAAGGATTGGAAACAATGTATGGGGATTACGCATTGAAGCTGCATAGGTGCTACAAAGAGTGGCAACAGTGAATGGGTCTTATGCATGGAAGCTGCCTGTGTGCCGCTAAGGAGAAGTGATAGTGAATGGGGCTTACGCATGGAAGCAGCCTAAGTGCCACTAAGGAGCGACAACAATGTATGGGTCTTATGCATGGAAGTAGCCCAAGTGACACTAAGAACCAACAATAGTGGATGGGTATTATGCATGGAAGCAACCTGGGTGCTGCTAAGGAGCGACAATAGTGGATGGGGCTTACGCATGGATGTTGCTTGGGTTCCACTAAGGAGCGACAATTGTGAATGAGGATTACGCATGGAAGCTGCTCGGGTGATACTAAGGAGCGACAATGGTGAATGGGGATTACGCATAAAAGCAGCCCGAGTGCCGCTAAGAAGTGGAAAAGATGGATGGGGCATATGCATAGAAGCTTCTCGGGTACCACTAAGGAGCGACAATGGTAGATGGGGATTACGCATGGAAGCTGCCCGAGTGCCAATAAGGAGTAGAAATAGTGAGTGCAGATTACACATAGAAGCATCCTAGGTGTTTCTAAGAAGTGGAAAAGATGGATGGGGATTACAAATGGATGTTGCTCGGGTGCCACTAAGGAGTGACAATGGTAGACAGGGTTTACGCATGGAAGTAGCCCAGGTGCTGCTAAGGAGCAAAAATAGTGTGTGGGGCTTATGCATGGATGCTACCCATAATGTCTTCTTCATGTCTAGAAATGAGAGAATCCCAACTTACTAGTGGGTTGAGGCATATAATTGTGGCCTACACCAATGCGCTAGTTCACAAGTGGGATAACGCCAAGGGCATTCGAATTAGTCCGAACAAAGGTAGATGAAATGTATGAATCACATTCCAGACATTTAGAATGTAGTAAGGATGTCGTGATGATGGAGTATAACTATTGACCATGTTCAAAACACAACATCCATATCACGTTAGCCTGAAATGGGGGAAAAAAATGGGGTAAACTGTTGACCATGTTTGAAACACAGGACCTGACTTGAAGTGTCATCCAAAGTGTTCCGGGGTGTTGGCCTAGAATGGTAGGTGAGCTGAGGCGGCATAAAACCAGGCTGTTATGTGGTCCCTTCAGACATAAAAGAGGATGATGATCCGAATGTAGGACACTCAAAGCATGAATTGGAGTGATGGAATGTTTTAACGGATTCCAACAATCTTGAAAATTTTCAACTATAATCATGGAATGAGGTGTCTTATGCTTGTTACATAATCCATCTCTTATTTGGAACAAGAGGCATCATATTATTAAGTGATAGGGTATACTATAGTTTTTAGTCATGTAGAGAGGACTGTTGGCATCTTATGGTTGTTACATAAGCCATCTCTTATTTGGAACAAGAGGCATCCTTTTTTTAAGTGATTGGGCATACTACAATTTATAGTCATGTTGAGAGTACTGTTGGTATCTTATGCTTGGAGAATAAGGAATCTCTTTTTTGGAGCATGAGGCATCCTATATTTGTCATATAGCGTTTACTATAGTTTATAGTCATATAGATAGGACTATTGGCATCTTATGCTTGGCTCAAAAGGCATCTCTTCTTTGGAGCAAGAGGAATCCTATGTTTGTTACATAGGGTGTACTATAGTTTATAGTCATGTAGAGTTGACTATTGGCATCTTATTCTTAGAGCATGAGGCATCTCTTGTTTAGAACAAGAGGCATCCTATGTTTGGAACATAAGGTGTACTACAATTTATAGTCATGTAGAGAGGAATATGAGGCGTAACGATCTTAGCAATGGTGGGTGTTGATACTTACGCAAGAGTGGCCCTTTATAGTGGATCTTGGCCTATGATTCAGGAGATAGTGTTTGGATGAGTTACTTGAGGGATGGTTCGACTCAAGTTACTCAGGGAATTGATGATGGGAATCTCAACTCAAAACATGGGAAATGAACCAAGAGGAATATGTCAACTCAAGGTGTTGCATGGTGGGTAGAGGAGTATCTTGAATCAAGGTATTACTTATGTGGAAGATGTCTATGCATAAAGATGCAATGGAAAATGTCAACATACTGGCTAGAAAAGTTCATGGCATGACTCTCCATTTTTCATGGGGGTTAGTGATGGAAGTGAAGGGACTGACACTGATCTTGAGTGGAGGTGTGAGGGAAAAACCCCCGTGGTATAGACCAGTGGGAATGAAGGTAAGAGCTTCGCAAAGAAAAGGACTTCGTTAAGTATATTTGGAGTGGAAAGGTGCTCAAGGAGCATGGGGTCTCATGAAGAAGCCTTGTGAAGGAAAGGCCCTCACGGAGAATGGCCTCGTGGAGCATTGGCTCTCATGGAGAAAAGGGTCTCGTAGAGAAAAAGATCTAGTAGAGAAAAGGGTGTCACAGAGAAAAGTGTCTCACAGAGCAAAGGGTCTCATGGAGTAAAGGGTCTCGTTGATCCTTGAGCAATATGAAGGAGCTCCCTTCTTCGCAAAGGGATCCTCCCTTTGTGAAGGGCATCACTTCACAATGCTCAGGAGCACTGTGAAATGGGAGATTAGCCGCCCAAGGGGAAATATAATCATGTTTATGAAGGGTGGTGAGATGGCTATTTATAAGAATTGGAGGTTGGCAGAGCATGCTGCGGAGCAGAAATGCATGCTGTGAAGAGACAATGGCACTGCAAAGTAAGTCGTGCTTCGCAACTGGAGGGAGTTCCCTCAAGTTTCTCATAATCATGGAGTCGACTGTCTTTGGACTTCATGGTGAACACAGAAGATTTGGTCAAGTTTTTTCAAGTTCATCGTAACTAAAGTGTTGAACTTAATGGACTTCACGGTGCTCACAGAAGCTCCAGTCATGTTTCTCTGCTCCGTGATTACGGTTGGAGCTTCACGAATGGGCTCCCCAAACCAGTTTTTCAGCCCAAATTCAAATTTCCATAACTCCAATTCTGTAACTTTGTTCGGGCTCTACGAATAGTCAAATTGAAGCTTTATAAACGAACTATGATATTGGATCATGTATAGAAGCATTTTGAATATCTTGGGTATGCGGTTTTTGGTGTCAACAACATGACCAAAACATTCTTTGTACTTAGCATTGCATGGGTAACCTGAGGGCATACATAAGAAAATGGTGAGCTATAAATGTTAGTAAGGGAATAAACAAGGAATAATAGAAATAAAACAATAAATTTTAGGTAATATACATATCAATGGATCATAATAGAAACATGAACATAAAGACACGATATAACATGATCATCATTACATGGACAGGTTGAAAAAATTTAAAACATTTCATCATTAACATAAAAGAATCATGTAAAACCATTTACCGACATGGTGAAAAAATGTTCTAATAGGAATCAGATAAACCCCTACCCAAACTTCTTGTATCATGATACTAAATGTTACCCAATGAATTGAAGTGCTATCAGGGAACATCCATCATAATCATTTCAATATCAAGTTTTAGTGGGCCACATAGATCATATAACATGGATTCATTTAACATAATCATTTATTCCACAATAAAAGAGTGTATAATAAGTAAATTTAAGTCAAAAATAAATAAGTATATGTTCATAAAGGTGAAATTCCTTGATAGAGAAATGAGCATGGTATTCATTACACAATGATTTTGGCATGGAAAATCATGGTGCAATTTCGGCAGCCTAATGGAGTGACATAAAAATTCATAAAAATGGATAATGAGAGTGAAAGGGGTCTCTCATCATAAAAAAATGAAATTTAAATTAAAGGTTTCATATAAATACATGTCCCCATATAATTAATTGGGAAATATAAGGTGTAACATTATAAAAAAACTTGAAGAAAGTGGAGAGATGGAATAACTCTTATGAAATTTCACCATGGTAATAGGTGTACATGGGAGGGATTAATGAGAGAGAAATAGGTATACCATCATAAAAAAATAATAATGAAAGTATGGGGGAGGTTATAAAACATAATCCATCATTTTTAATTAAAAAATAAAATGATATAACATTAAAAGGAAACCTGGAAACAAATTGAAAGAAAGGAAAGTGAGGATCCCTTACATGAGTGTGTGACATAAAAAGTTTGAAGAGGGGCTTCTTGAGATATTGGGGTGACTTGGGAGGATTATATAGGGTGAATGATAGAGTAGAGATGTTCTACAAGAATTTTTAGTGAAGAGAATTTGGATATTGGGTGGGTTTATATTGGAAATGAGAGGGGAATTCTATAATATTACACAAACTTAGGATTTGGAATCTATATAATTAAATATTACAAACAAAAAACATTTCCATGGTTTTCCCATGTTTTTTTAAAAATAATTGTGGAAAAAATTATTTTATAATTCCAATGGAGGAACATATTAAAATATTATCCTTGCTTATGTGGAAGTGAGTCACATTAATAATGAAATGAATTTAAAATCATAAAATATATTATACATTTTGGAGGATTCATGAAGGCTTTATAAAATATATAATTGAAATATAAAATCAAATCATTTTAATGGGAAAAAACATATTGGGAATATAAAACCCATTATTTTATTTATTACATCATTTTGGGGTCATTATGTTGTCTTAAAATACATATTTTATTTATATAGTATTTAATTTTTACCTAAAACTTTGACTACCTCTAAAAATTATGAAAAATTCACCATTTGATAAATTTGATTTCTTGATTCAAAATATAATATTCATTTTATCTAAATAATTTTATAAATATTTGAATTATAACTTTTAAAATGAAAACTGACATTTATTGAAAACTCATGCATTTTAACAAAAACAATTTTCAATCCTTAATAAAAATTACATTTGACTTCATAAAAAATATATAATAGTTTATTATTAATAAATATAATTTTATTATAATATTTTTTTAAAATATTAATTGTTTCAAAAATTCATTAATTCCATAAAATAACTTCTCTAAAAATACACTTTCTGTTTTATTATATAAAAATTATAACTCTTATCACATTGATTACCCAATCATTTAAAAATAAGGAACTAAAATAATCACAATTTATAAGAATTATTTTATAATATTATTAATAATAAAATTATTTTAATATAATTATATATATATATTTCTCAAAAGTACAATTTTTACATGAAAAATCAATTTATCAAATTCATTATTTTATTAAGAATGACTATTCTCATAATGGAATTAATGGAATAAAAATTTTATTTATAAAAAGGGATTAAAAAATAAGTAACAAATACCTTATTACCTAACCCCTTATAACACCCACATTAGACCTAAGGGTAAGGTGTGCGATGGTGAAAAACTCTTGGAGTGGCTCGAATAACATCACTCGTGTGGTAATCTCTATTAACTTGAACTTATCACATAAGCAATTTCATTCAGGCATAACATGTTGAAGCGTAGCTTGGGCTCTATCAAGAGCGAATCCCAATGACACTAACTACTTTATGAGCTCCAAAAAATGAGCTTCGTATAGCCCGAGTCTACTGGATTAGGCCATCTGCTTCTTTTTCTATACCAAATGGTTTTTTTTAAAAACCCTTATATTTATATCAGTTTTTCGATCACTATTCAATGACTATATTATCAAAAAATATGATACTAAATTGTCATTTAAATCCAATAAAGAAAATAAAATAAAAAAAGAGTACATGTGTTTTCTATATCCATGATACATTAAAATAAAGGGAATTTTATTCATAAATGATTGGGTTGTTATAGTGTAACATATGAAAACCATACCTTGCATATTAATGATAAGAATCATGAGTCATGGAATAAATATTGGCAGTTCATAAGATATTAATCATAAAGTAATAAAAGAATATAATCCATGATAGTATAAAATTATCATAATAAAAAGTTTTTTAGTGTACACATAAGCATAGAGAATCGTATGTTAAGGCTTCCCACCAAGACTTTCAAAAAATTTTAGGCTTGGTCTAACCACCCATGTACCTACATTGGGATTGGGATGACCTCCTATGTACTCTCTTTTATTTTTGGGATAACCTCCCATGTACCATATTTTGGGCTTGTGATAACCTCCCATGTACCCTTTGTTCTCATATAACATTAATCATTACCCAACGTAATAGAGGGAGATATAGGCCCCATCCATGTTAGAATGAAAACCATTTTTATGTGTGACACAAGATCATAAAAAATAATCATATCATAACTATTGAAATGAAATGTTATTTATAAACATTTTATTATGTCATAACCCATTGAAAATAGATTGGTTTCATAATCATTTCATCATTTCATCATAGAATATCCCGTGAAAAAAAAGCAGGTATCATAAGAATGTAATCATGGTATAACCCATGGAAGATTAATCAGTTTCGTAAAAACCATAACATCATATACATAAGACATTTAAATAAAGAATAACAATTTTAACCTTATATTATCTCCCTAATAAGGAATTGGTAACATCAAAGGATGTCATCTTAGAAGGAAAATTATTTTCAAAGAACACATGAAACATTTATAAAGGAAGATAAATTATCTTTGAAAATTAATTTTCATAACTAAAATTCATATTTTTTTGGAAATATTTTTATAAAAAATAAACTTGAAACCCTATAAATTAATCATTAAAACATTATGATATCATGATGTTGAAAAATTCCAAACATGCTTTACATGTTAAAATAATAATTCTTTGTACATTTTTGGTAAATGGTAAACATGATTTGTTTGGGAAAAGACATGAAAATTTATTTCAAAATATTTTGTAAAAAGTAAAATATGGGTAAAAGTTTATTTAATAAAAAAATTTAAGAAAGTTAAAAGTATATTTGATTTTTTAGAAAACATGGTTATAGGTTTTCGACTGAAGAGAGAAATAAAGATGATTTTTATTAAAAATGTTATTTTGAACTCTTAAGTAAATAAAGAGAGGGAAATGGAAGGAAAAAATTAATTCTAATGAAAAAATTAGAGGATAATAATTACTATGTGTTTCTTGAGATATAGATCAAAATATTTTATCATATGAAGAATAATTATAAACAATCATGATAAACGATGAAATTGTAACATAAAACTCCATCCACATTGGTAACATTAAATCGTAATCCCCATGGAAGAATGAATTTAAATTAATCCTATAATATCATGAGAATAACTAAATTCATGATATTAAATTTCATAGGGTAATTATACATACCTCATAAAATAATATAAAAGCATAACATAACATATGTCTCAAACAAGGCCAATTGAGAAAAAAAGCCATTATCGCTTATTTAACCATAAACCCCATGAAAGGGAGATACTCAAATGGATATGTAAATAAAAATAATTTTAATTGTAAGAAAAATATAATACATTCATGGGTAATATATACATCACATTAAAAGAAATATGTGAAGAATAAGGATTGTGTCTCAAAAAAGATAAATGTGTGAAAAAAATCCCTTACCTTAAGTATCAACTTCATCCGTACATGTCCAAAACTATTATATAATAAATATATTCTTATTATAAAAATATTAAATAAACATAATTATATATATCATTCCATATATGATTTAATTATTTTCTAATATTACACGTTTATTAACAATTCCATGTTAATGTCACATTTCAAATAATACCCACTTTGTTTTTCAAATATGTTTTGATTTTTTATTTTTGGTTACCTTACGTTTATCATGTTTCCATAATCTCAAGAATAATAATTATGAAATAATTATCATATTTATACATCAATTATAACTTTAATACCAATCATTCAAGGTCGTTTTGATAAATAAAGTACATTACAATCATAGAGATGGTAGACCGTATGTAGGCATGAGTAAGATTTCCATTTTTAAATTATTATTATAGAAATAAGGTAAGTTATATATTATATTTACCTAATTATAATAATATCATAATAATCATATTATTTTTTTCAATATACTTATACATGTCAACAATGTGGCATGGTGATGATAAGAGAGTCACATTGCTTCGTGAAAGTGGTAGTGCATACGTACATGAATGAAATTATTATATTCCAGTGTGTGAAAAGGTAAGAAGGAAAAAGATATATTATATTTTAAGAATTTTAGATATTTATTTAATATTATAATTCTTTAATTTATATCACATATATTTATCCTTATTATCTTCAATGTAAAGCATTAGTGAAAATGAATAACATCACTTCGTGAGGTGGTAGTCCGACATACACATGAACGATGTTATCTTATACCCTATGAAATGGAAATTTAATAGTCATATATGATATAATGACTTAAGATTTATAAATATGTTATATAGAATTTATTTCCATCATGATACCCAATTGTTAAAGGTAGTTATGAAAAAATGAATGATATGGGTTCCCGAGACGGTAATCTGCCGTACACACGAATGATGATTTCATAAACCATTTTATAAAAGGGGAAATTATTATAGGTAATTAAATTAACATAAGAAAATATTATTATTTGTAATATACTTTGGTTTTTATATCAATTTACTTTAATAATAATTAAAGGAGGGGGACGAAGAAATAAAATAAAAATACTTGTTGGAGAACATTACTTCTTCTTTGGGTAACCTCATTATGTTTACACCAAAGTCTTCTTAGGTGGGATTTATTCCATTAATAAGGATTATAGGATGATATAATGGAATTTGGGAAGTTATTATGGTAGGTATTGACCGATCCAAAAGGGTTTTATGGTTGGAAAAAGATAAGAGTGTGGGAAGCCTTTTATAAGTGAGGTGAGTGATACACTTGTAATTTGTTGGAAACAAAAACGTATACCCAAATTTTTATCATAATAAACAATTAAAAAATGGAGAATTATTGATACTTAAACATATATACTATACAAATTTAATTAAAATAACTAACTAAAAGTGTATTGTTTCATTTTTTTAAGTAAAATGTCTTTGTTTGTATAAAAATAGTTTTTAAAAAATTGATTTTGTTTATTTTTAAATAATTTTTATTTGTTATTTTTATTTAATTAGTCACCAAGTAAATAATTTTATGTACTTGTGTAAAACATATATTTTCATAATTCAGTTAAACCTATTAATAACCTCTATTCCAATGGGTGGGTGATAACTATCATATTAAATAATAATATTTTAATAATATTTCATGTTTTGTTTAAAATTATTATTGAATGTAACACAAGATAAAATTAGTGTTAAATTTTAAAAAAGATAAACTCAATGTTACATGTAACAAATTATTTTGAAAATATTAATTTCCTTTGAAAAAAATATTGCACAAAATATTGGGGTGTAACATTCTGCTCCCTTTTAAATGATTTCCCCCCCAAAATCCATCACTTTGGTATAAAAAAGTTTGGGTATTTCAAACTCATTAAATCCTCATGTTTCCACTTAGATTCTTGAGGATAGTAGGTATTCCAAAGAAAACATTAACCAACAGAGTGATTTTGATTCATAAAACTTTCTCTATTTTATCTATAATCTCTATCGGTTATTAATCATAAGAAATACCATTCTTTAGTGGTATGAACTTTGAGTTCAGAAGATGTGATGGATTTGGTATATAATTCCCTAGAAGAGATATATAGAATGCATAGATAACCAAAGATAGGTTTGGTGGAAGTTCCAAATGATAAGATACTTTCTCAATACGATTAAGTACTATAAAGGGAATGATATACCTAGGGTTTCCGCTTCTTTATTACATGGAGAAATTCATAGAAAGAACTTCTCACCAACATTAAATTCTAGATCACATCAACTATTATCTGTATAAAAAATCCATTAACATTTTACGATAGTTATTGGTTTATAAATGAATCTAATATTCTCTATCATTTCATAAGCTAGCTCTGGCCCCAATAGTTTCTTTCTACAATTTCATTCCAATAAATTTTATTTCTATACTTCTTTCCATAGAGGGCTTCATAAAAACTCATCTTAATGATCGAGTGAAAGATATTATTCTAATAAAAATCATATAGAATAAGGTGTTGATCCCAACCACTATTGAAATAAATAAAATAAGATCTTATAATATCCTATAGGGTCTGTATTTTTATCGCAGACTAACCATCTATCTAAAGATTATATGTATTGAAAAAACTCAACTCAATATTAAGAGCTTGATTTAAACTTTTCCAAAAAATTGAGGTAAAATTTAGATCCTGATTATATAATATTGAATTAGGTACTCCATGTAACCATACCACTTCCTTAATTTATATTTTGGTAAGAGGATATAAATAGAAATATTCTATGATTGAAATGATGTGTGTGGGCTTCTTACTATGATCAAATAAAACCCAAAATTACCTCAACATCAAAGATAAGATAAACCCTAAATGTCCCTTGTACCTTTAATCATGAGCCAAAAAGTGTAATGGCATTCCTTCTTAAATAACCTTTAAACTAAAACATATACAAAACCAAAGGGTTTTATTTCCATAAATTTAAATTAAAAAAAAACCTTAGTCATGACAAATCACCATTAAATACAACCTAAAAAGGGGTTTTGATGACTTTGAATTTAAAATAAAACTTAAATCTATAATCATATGATGGTATACATAAATCTTAATTTAATATTACATAGAGACATATACCCTTCAAAATGTTAATTCTACCATTATTCCTTGTATAATATATAATATTATACAAAAAAAATCATTGGAAGCCTGGGTTCATCCCTAAACAAATATAATATCAAATATGATTCCACTGTTCCATAATCCTGGTAGAGAGAGACAATGACATGAAATTTTACTAAATAATGAACAATATGATTTTCATAGGGCCCATTCACAAAAAATCTAACATGAAATTCACAACTAAGGAGCAGAGGATAAGTGTTCCCTAATTATAATGATTCAATTCATCCATTTTTGTTACATAATCTTTATATTTTTTCTGTAACAACCCAATATTTCATAGTAAGTTATATCTTTAAATTAAGTCAACAACTTATACTGCACACAACACTGACTTGGTTAGTGAAACAACACATTAGTTTTATAATTATTTAAATGATATATTTATTTATCAATTAAATAATGTTATATGAATTGTAAAAAATAAATATTTATTTTTATTTATAATGTTTTCACTTAAATAAAACATATTGATAATGAACTGTATATGTTTTGTTAAAATAGTTACATATTTAGAAAAAATATTTTTTTAAAGAACTACTATTTATGTCCTTTTGTGAACAATAATAAAATTAATATTAGACCCTCATAATAATATAATTTGGTAAAATAAACTTCATTTTTGGATTCAGAATAACAAAATTAGCTTAGGGTGAATTTTTGGACTTTTTCTGAAAACTTTCAATTTTTAATGACTAGTGAAAATACTACATAGTTCATAAAAACATACTCTTTATTTAAATAATAATTATTTTTATTTAAATTTATTTTAAATTAAAAATAGATACATAATACCTATATTAGTTTAATGTAATTCATTGGATTCATTTTATATTAAGATTAGATATATAAAATTTTATTGAAATTTTTTGACGTCTTTTACCCTACTTCTATGCACATTTACAAATTAGCATGAAACGTAATTTTACCGCTTCTGTGAATTGAATTTCAAAAATCTGAGATACAAGTTTGATATCCGTAAGTAAATTGTGGTTCAATAGGGTGAAAATAATTTTTGGTGAATAGTAACTTTTGAATTTTATTTACCATGGTTAAAATTAAATAGGGTAATTAAAGGTAAAAATGATATTATAATTACCCTAAAAAAAGTACTAATTCGATTAGATAAGTTTATTTCGACCAAAATCAACATTAGGAATAAAATATGATCCTCTTTGATCCACTTGGATTAGATTAGGGCATTTATTATTATTTTATTTAAATAAGAGTTAAAAGTTTAAATTTCAATGTTTAATAACTAAAACAATTTTAATATAGAGTTATACATAATATAAATTCAACTATAAATATTAATTATAAATATAAAAATATTTATTATATCATGGTATTTTATTTATAATTTTTAGACATTAAATAATTAAATTTATTTATGGAATAATGATGATGAAATAATTACATTATTAATGAAAGATTAAAATAATTGATATTATAAATATCCTAATAAATGTAAATTGAGACTTTTGATAAATTCCACTAATTTTATAGGTTAATATGACATGTTAGGATTTATTTAAGGTGTTTTTTTCCTAATTAATTAAGTTTTTTTGACTTTCACAAAAACCAAATACTAAATAGTGTCAAAATTGATATAAATGGGTTTTTAAAAAAATCCTATATTATTAAATGATATAATATTCCAAAAAATCTAAGGTTTAGTCACAGGACATATATAATGATAGATATGTCATTAATGAACCACTTGGGGTTCTCTCGGAAATTTATAGTAATTTTATTAACCATGTAATATAAAAATACAAGAAGACATTGTAAAAGTTAAACTATTTAACTAAGAGTTAAATATAAATGATAATGTTAATATGGTGACCTAAACTTGTATAAAACCTATTTCATGAGATTATTTTTACCAATCCCCACATTATCCTCTAAATAAATTAATTTGGATCCACTATAAACTGAAAATGATTTTATAATAAAATAACATTTCAAGCTTTTCCTAAAGTGACCTGCACCTCTCTTATAAAAGGATACTTTCCCTTCTCTCAACATAACACCTACAAAGCCATTTGGATCGTCCAAAACCTAATAAAATATATTTCCATATACCCTAACTTCAACCTAGATGACTTAATTTGATCATAAATCCATCCTAAGGAGCCCTTTGGATCAAATCAAAAGGGATCACCCGAAGAAGAGGTAATAATTTAATCACCTCTTTCAAAGTTCTTTTATTCTTCCACTTCCTCTTTCTTTGTTTTTTTCCATAATAAATTAACAAATCCAATAACTTATAAATACTATGATGTTATTATAAATATGGTACAACCATGTTCATTATTATATCCATCCTATGAATGAAAAAGTCACCATAAGTCCGTACGTACGACTTACCGTCTCCACGTCGTGGTGTAGTTTGTTAATCAACACTTAATTATTTTTATGGGTATAATAATGAGTATAATTGTTGTAAATAATAAATATAACATGTTAATTATTCTTTATATATAATATAACATCCAAAAACATATGATTTTACCATCAATAGAATGATATTGTTGCTCGTGCGTACGTACAGATTACCATCTCCATGAATGTGATGAAATTCATTCCCCATCGTAACCATTCAATAATAGTTTTCATTTTATGATAAAAAATAATGTTTTAGAACTTAATATCATTATATATATGAATCAAATACATCCTATCTATAAAAAACATGACTTACATAACAAAACATATATGGGAAAATGAATCAGTAAACACCAGAAACAATGATACTACTAAAAAATTTTAACGAAGCAATATTAGATGATCATATATGATATCATATTTATGTATTAAGTTCTTTTATAATTTAATAAAAAGTATTTAACTATTATAAATGAGGTTAACATACCATCTACTAAGAAAAGTACAAGGTAAGGGTTAATTTTACAATGTCTTTATTATCTGAGGATGTTTATAAGTAAGCACATATTGGGAATTCTTTATCATCCTCATCAGTGTTTCTTAAAAATGTATTTCAAAACATTTTTAGTATTTCCTAAAATATGGTTTAAAGTCATTTATACCATTTTTTTTACGTTTTATAAATTTTTTTGAAAGGAATCTTTCCATCTTTTTCCAAACAAGGTACTTTATAACCTATTCGACACATTCAGGAAAGAATGTTTTCTTAACTTATACGGTGGGTGCGGCTATTTTCCACCATTATAACACCTTAGAATATTATCTTACTAGATTATAATAATATTTTTAAGATAAATGTTTTCTTTTATAAATACTTGAATTTTAAATGATTTCAAAATGGAAAAATATATTTCTCTCAAATTGTTTTTATTTCATCTATGTCAATATACTTCGACAGATTTTACACTTTTTTAAAGTTGATTTATTATGATGTAATATTATATATTGTATTTAAGGTTTTCTAATATGTTTTAATGTGGATGTGTTTTTTTTATACCATTAATGGTTTATAGTTAAAGTATTAACATTTCGTATGCTAGTTTTAATACAAATGTTTATGATATGTTTCAAACTTTTCATATGAGGAATGCATTGGGCTTAGTACATGATGGGTGGATCCTACTATAGCTCCTCAATGCATAGGTATGTCTAATGAGACAAACTACTGTCTTGGCACAGGGACTTGACAAAATCTTATTTTTAGTCTTGGCACGAGGCCTTGACCATGTGGTTATGATGTCCGACATTACGCATTCCATCATTATGAAATTATCTACTGATATTACGTGTGATTATTAGACTAGTATAATTTCAATGTGAATAAGTAAATGAAATTATTTGATTTATATTTTACATATTATATTGAAGTTTAGGTTTAAAAGGATTTTGTTTTAGTCTTATACATTTTCTTAAATGTTTTTGATTATTTATGAAAGTTTCCGATATATTGTTATCCTTAGTGAGAATCTGAGCTCACACATTTCTTATGTTTTCATTTCCCAAGATGTGAAGATGTATATTATGATTAACCTGTTGGGATAGGACAATGGATATGAGGGTTTTCAAAGGGGACACAATGTTGTTTTTTTATTTCACGATGTAATTTAAAACTTATGTAAGTATCTAGTACTTCTAAGGATACTAAACTAGTCGTTCTTTCGAGATTTGATCTCATGTGATCATGAAAATTTTATGTAATAATGCATAAACTCTAGGTAACTATGGTTGGGTTGTTACCGTTTTTATCAGAGTAAGTTTAGTACAAGCCTTGGAAACTAGATTTACAAATAACTATGATTAGAGAGCATTACCCTAAGACAGAATTTGAGGATTAGTATAGAAGAAAATCATAAAAGTTTGGTAGTATAAATATCATGTGGGTTTTCCAAGAAAATACATCCCTGTCTGTATACAAATAGGTAGAGGGGGATCTGGAAAATATGTACCAAGGAGTGAAAACCCTGAAAAGGAATTTCGAGCTTGCCCTAGGGTATTCTGGTATATGAAAATGGGCCTTGCTGAACACTTGGTATTTACACTCATGGGGGTATGCTTAGGATAATTCACATTTTTGTTAAAAACCATTATGAAGGATTTATGAGTAAAAAATTTCCCAAAGAAAATATTTTTATGATTATAGATTATATGCATAAACTTTACAATTTACGTTAGATATTTTAAAAGTTTGGAATTATGCATTTTGATTCATAAACTAACATAGTGTATGACATTGTTTAGAAATGGTGCTCAGTAGAAGGAATGAGAACTCCAACAATACACATGATCCAAAGAGTAAGACGGATCATATCTTTCATGGTCTTAATCCAACATTTAGAAGGTAAATAGTTTCCCAAGTGTTCTTATCATATGAGGAAATAATATCATGTGTTAATAATATAAGTAAATAATTATCTGAGTCCTATGGATTTGAAAGGAATCCAGAGAAGAAAAGGGTGGTAGAGAGAAAGATGGATAAAGAGAATAATGGAAATAAGGATTTTCTTATATGTAATAATTGTGGAAAGAATCAACTTGAAAAATTATTTAAGGTAATGGGAGTTTTTTATTTGTGTGGAGAAGAATGATACCAAGTACATGATTTCAAGGGTAATAAAAATGTTTCAAATGTACAATGCTTCATCTACAAGAATTAGAGACACTACGCGAATAAATATCCCAATCATCAAAGTATACCCCAAATGATGCTATTGGATACTAATCATGTTATGATACTACCGTAGATAAAGATTAATAATTAGTGTTATTATATTTTTATTAATGAATTATTTCATTTGAGTGTTGTATCAATGATGTACTGGTTATATTAATTATGGAAATAAATAAGGATTATACTGCAGTACTATTTCATTGAGTATTTGAGATTATATGGTACTAAGAAAAGTGACTCAATAGCAAGTTAAACTTATTTGGAAAATACATAGTTGAAGTAAAGATAACCCTTAATATGGTCCTGATAATAAGGTAGTTATTTCAAAATAAGAGATGGTTGATTTGGATAAATTATATTGGATATTCTTGACTACCTTGGAACTGATTAATGGTTTGTTTATTCCATCATTGTTAGAGTATTCAAAAATTTTGTGTATAAGGAATATATCTAGTATTCTATAAGGAATAAGGGAGCACAAATGTAATCAATAAGGTTTTATAGTAATTTGGGGTGTTATAATGTTTTAAGAGAATACATAATGAAGGTACTCACATGTTATTATGTGGAAAAAATAGATCTTCATTCTGTTATGTTGAACTTCCTTATAAATTATTGGACTATGAGTTTGGACACACGTATTTTAGATAAGTCTAAAAGTTGGAATAGATTATGTTTTACATTGGATACTATGGTTTACGGTTAAAACGTTTCTTAAGATTAGTTTGTGTTTTTTTATAAAAAGGCCAACCCAAAGGTCGGGCAACAACCCGTCGTGTCCGGCAAGGTTATGAGACTTGAACCTGTAACCGAAGGGTGAGTAGGGTGCATCACCTACCACTTGCCTACATTATGTTCTAGTTTGTATAATGTAGTTTTTTAAATGATCTGATAGATTAATTATAAATTCATTTTTTTGAAACCCTATATGATTTAGATAAAGAGAATATTTTTGAGTTCTATTATCTTTTGGAGTGAAAGATGAGTTTGCGGTAGAAATTAATTAAAGGATGAAACTCTAATTGTCAAGTATTTTTTTCCTATTCTATGAAGAAATTAATTCCTAAAAATTATATAAATTATCTTAAAACCAAAAATGTGTTATCCTAATAACTTATGTTTTTATGAACCAATGATATTTTAAGTCATCATAGATTTATTGCTTTGAGTCCCTCAATTTTCAATTTATTGTTCACTTATTTGTGATTGATGACTTCAATCAATCCCTATAAATATTAAATTTTCTCCTCCAATCATGTGTCTTAAATTTCCACCAATGTTCTCTTATTCTAAATATTAATTTGGTGGTGAGTTTTTCATTTCCCTTTCCCTCTTATTAAGACTAAATTTTATTAACCCTATTTCTGATGTGGGTTTTCCACAAAGGTATTTTATATTTTTAACATTTTATTTTCGAAGAATAATTTCAAATTGGTAGGAATATATTTATTGAAGGAGGGTAGAATTTAACACCCCAAGATTTAATAGTTGGTTATATCTTCAAATTAAGTCAATAGCTTATATTGCACGCAACACCGACTTGGCTTGTGAAACAACACATTAGTATTAAAATTATTTAAAGGATATATTTATTTATCAATTAAATATTGTGATATGAATAATAATAGTTAATTTTTATTGTTATTTATAATGTTTTAAATTAAATAAAACAAATTTATAATGAAATGTATTTGTTTTGTTAATATAGTTATATATTTTGAAAAACTATTTTCTTAAAAGTACTGCTTTTTTTCCTTTTGTGAAAAATAATAAAATTAATATTAGACACCCCTAAAAATTGAATTTTGTAAAATAGACTTCCTTTTTGAATTTGGGGTATCAAAATTATATTAGGTTGAATTTTTGGTATTTTTCTAAAAACTTTCAATTTTTGATGAATAGTGAAAAACACTGCACAATACATAAAAACTGACTTTTTATTTAAATAATAATAATAATTACTTATATTTATTTTAAAGTCAAAATAGAAACATAATACCTATATTATTCCAATGTAATTCATTAGAGTCATTTTATAATAATATTAGATATATAAAATTTTGTGGAATTTTTTTAACGTCTTTAACCCACCTTCTAGGCAATTTTGAAAATTTGAATAAAATGTAATTTTACTGCTTTTGTGAATTTAATTTCAAAGATATGAGAGACACGGTTGAAACCAGTAAGTAAAATCTGGTTCAATTGGATGAAAATAAATTTTGGTGAATAATAACTTTTGAATTTTATTTACCACGGTTAAAAGTAAATTGGGTAATAAAAGGTAAAAATGATATAATAATTACCCTAAAACATGTCATAATTCTATTGTATAAGTGAATTTCAACCTAAATAAACTTTATAAATAAAAAATTATCTTCTTTGATCTACTTGGATTAGATTAGGACATTTATTATTATTTTATTTAAAGAGGAGTTAAAAGTGTAAAATTCAATGTTTAATAACTAATTTTTTTTAATATAGGGTTATACATATGAAAAATTTGATTATAAATATTAATTAGAAATATTAAAAAATCACCTACATCATGGTATTTTATTTATAATTTTTAGACATTAAATAATTGAATTTATTAATGACACAATGATGATGCAATAATTACCTTATTAATGCAAGATTCAAATAATTGATTTTATATATTTCCAAATAAATGAAAATCAAGACTTTTGATGAATTAAAATTATTTTTTTGGTTAATATGACATGTTAGTATTGTTTTAATGTATTTGTTTCGAAGTAATCTAGTATTGTTGACTTTCACAAAAACCAAATACTAAATAATATCAAAATTGAACTAAATGAGTTTTTAAAATAAATACTATATTATTAAATGATATAATATTTATAAAAATATAAGGTTTGGAAAAAGTACTTATATAATGATATATATGTCATTAATGAACCACTTGGTGTTCTCTTGTCATTTTATAGTAAGTTTATTAACCATGTAATATAAAAATACCAGAAGACATTGTAAAAGTTAAACTATTTAACTAAGAGTTAAATCAAGAAGATATAGTTAATATGGTGAGCTAAAATTGTCTAAAACTTATTGGTTGAGATTATTTCGACCCATACCTGCCTTATACTAGAAATAAATACATTTTGAGCTATTATAAACCGAAAATTATTTTATAATAATATAATATTTCAAGCTTTTCCTAAATTGACCCTCGCCTCTGTTATAAAAGGGTACTTTCCCTTCTCTCAAAATCACAACTCCAAATCCATTTGGGTCAAGCAAACCCTACTCAAATATATTCCCAACTACCCTCACTTAAACTTATAGGCCTTAATTTGATCATAAATCCAACATAAAGATCCCTTTTGATCAAATCAAAAGGAATCACCTGAAGAAGAGGTAATAATTTCATCACCTCATTCAAAGATCTTTTCTTCTTCCACTTCTTTTTTCTTTTTTGTTTACATACTAAAATAATAAATCCAATACCTTATACATAATGTGATATTATTATAAATATTTTACAACAATATTTATTATTCTATCCATCATATTAATGAAAAAGTCACCATTCGTGTGTATGTACGGCTTACTATCTCCACGTTGTGGTGTAGTTTGTTATTCAACACATCATCATTTTGATGGGTATAATAATGAGTATAATTGATGTAAATAAAAAATATAACATGTTAATTATTATTTATATATAATATAACATCCAAATACATATTATTTCACCATCAATAGAATGATATTGTCCCTCGTGCATATGTACAGATTACCGTCTCCACGAATGCGATGAGATTCATTCCCCATCGTAACAATAAAAGAATAATTTTCATTTTATGATTAAAAATAATGTTTAAGAACATAATATAATTTTTTATATGAATCAAATACATCCTATCCATAAAAAACATGACTTACGTAACAAAACATATAAATGAAAATGAATTAGTTAACACCCGAAACAATGATACAACTGAAATATTATTAATAACAAAATATTAGAAGATCATATATGATATCATAATTATGTATTTGGTTATTTTATAATTTAATAACAATGATTCAACTATTATATAAGAGTTTAATGTACCCTTTACTAAGGAAAAGTACAAGGTAAGAGTTAATTTTACAATCTCTTTATTATATGAGGTTGTTTATACATAAACATATACTGGGAATTATTTATCATCCTCATCCGTGTTTCTTAAAAATGTATTTAAAAATATTTTTATTATTTATTAGAATATAGTTTAAAGTTATTTACTCCATTTTTTTAATTTTTATAATTTTTAGAAATGAATCTTTCCATTGTTTTCCAAACAAGGCACTTTATGACCTCTTCGACAAATTAAGGTAGAAATGTTTTTAACTTATACGACGAGTGCAGCTATTTTCCACCGTTATAAAACGTTTTAAGAATCCCTTACAAGCTCATAAGAATATTTTACAAATAAATGCTTTATTTTATAAATACGTGACTTTTAAATGAATTCAAAATTGAAAGAGATATTTCTCTCAAATAGTTTTTATATCATCTATATCAACATACTTTGATGGATTTTGAACTTGTTTTAAGTTGATTTATTATGATACAATGTTCCATATTGTATTTATGATTTTGTGATATGTTTGACTCTCAATTTATTATTTTTACACCATTCATGATTTATGGTTAATGTATTGACATTCCGTATTCAAGTTTTAATACAATTTTTTTGATATGTTTCAACCTTTTCATATGAGGAAAGCATTGGACTTTGTAAGTGACGAGTGGAGCCAACTATATCTCTTCGATGCATCTATACGTCTCATGAGACAAACTAGTGTCTTGTAACAAGTCCTTGACAAAATATTATTTGTATTCTTGGAACGAGGCCTTGAATATTTGGTTATGATGTCCGACATTATGCATTCCATCATTATGAAATTCGCTATTGATATTACTCATGATTATTAAACTAGTAGAATATCCATGTAAAAAGGTAAATGACATTATTTGATTTATATTTTCCATATTATGCTGAATTTTAAGTTTAAAAGGCTTGTTTTTTAGTCCTATACATTTCCTTAAATGATTATGCTTATTTATGAATGTTTCCACCATATTGTTATCCTTACTGATAATCTGAGCTCAACCATTTCTTATGTCTTCTTTTTCCCAAGATGTGAAGAATTATATTATAATTAACCTATAGGGAGAGGCCAAAGGATATGAGTGTGTTCAAAGTGGACACAATGTTTTTTTATTTCATGATGTAATGAAAAACATATGTAGGTATCTAAAACTTATAATGCTACAAAACTAATCAGTCTTTTGAGACTTGATCTCTTGTGATTGTGCCAATGTTATGTAATAATGCACCGACTCTAGGTAATTAGGGTCAGGGAATTACATTTTCCATTATATTTATAGTTTATTGTCCCTTATCATCCATATTATTTTAGGATTCATGAATTGATTTTTATAATTCCCGAACTCCATGAACTTGAAACACTGGAGTGTGGGTGCAACATTTTATTAAATTTTTTCCATTCATTCCTTTGACTATCCTATTCACATTACTTTTATATTATTTTTCACAACGAATTGGTTTCCTATACTTGTAACACCCTACTGTTCCTTTCAAGAATTTACCCGAGTTCTTCTTCAAATATTTATACTATATAGGTGACTGGAATTTATTTCCATCTTGTGATTTATTCATGTTCTTATGAGGCTTGATCATCATTTTCATATCAAAACCATGGGAATGGTATGAATCTATTATTTTAATGTATACAATTAGGGTAAATTGAAAGACTTATTTATAGATACTAAAATATCTTATGGAAAACACTCTTTGTAGACATGGTCTTAATCAAACAAAGAATTGATGAATTTTTATTTCAGGGCTAATTATTAAACTAGAAACATACCATGAAATTCTTTTAAAATAATTTCCATAGGTACCCGTATATTCTCCCTCCTTCTATTTGAGCTCAAGAAATTCTCTCTCTACCCCTGATCATAGAGTATAAGGGAAGTACTTACTTAAAGATATCCTCTTAAACTCATCCCATTCCATGGTTTCAAATACATACTATTGACCAGTATTGTTAATAAAGTTCCATATTTTATTTTCTTTTCCTTCTAAATGATAGACAACCATAATGAATTTTTCCTGATATGAATAATGGAGAATTGAAAATATCTTTTCATTGGTACAGGTCAATTTCTTAGTGACTAGTGGATCAATAGACCCACTAAAAGAGGGTGGATTTTTACTCAGGAAGGACATAACAAAAAATTGTTCCCCATTCTTCTCATTTAGAAGTTCATCTGGATTCATATCTTATGAATTTTGTGCGAGCATATAAAAAACATTTTTTATTTCAGATCCCATAACATTGGGTTTCTTATGAGGACAATCATTTCATTATCCATTGCATTCATAATTAACATAGTTCTTACAGGTTCCATCCATTGAAAAAATCCAAATAACATAGTGTGAGAAACACTAATCCTAGTGGAAAATAATATTACACTAAAAATAATTTATAGAGTGTCTAAATCATGAAACCTTATTTTAAATCTATGAAACCATTGAAAACAACAAGCCCAATCTTGGCCATTATTCAAATCCTTCATGTTGGTTCATGAATATTTTTTGAATTTCCAAAGAATATCCACCAGGAGTGTCAAACTATGTATACAATAAGGCCCTTTGTTTTTTACTATATGACGATTCAGTCCAACTACATGTGACCTTTTGAATCTATTACCCCTAGGTACCTATATTCAAGATCCACATACACTTATAGTATCCAAACAAGGATTTAATTTCTTAGAAACCACTTTCTCTACCCTTTACCAAATTTCCCGGCCATTTTACTATATTATGAATCAACCTTATAATTATCCTTAGAGACATACTAAGATATATCCTTTAAAATATCTCTAGGGATATCACTAAAATTTTATTATCATAGATTCTAAATATTAAGTAAACCTTTCCTATGATACCAAATTAAGGGACCTAATTTTTCATACATGGATATTATATCTTTTAAGATGAATATTCAATAAATTACAAAAACAAACACCTAAGGATCATAATAGTTTAGTGACTTTGGAGACTAGATACACCATCTTAAAATATCATTAAGGATCTTAAATGTATCCTATAAAGATCGTACCATTAAGTAATATTCATAGACACAACCTACTTAAAATATTTCTTCATAATATGGACAAAGGAAACATTAGAAAGGGTGATCTAAGAATGTCACTAAGGGTATACAAGGGAAATATGTAAACATAACATGAGTATAGGTGTATGAGGTCATGAGTGTAACATATGAATACCATATCCTACATATCAAAGATCATAATATTGAGTCATAGAATAAATATTGGCTGTTCGTAGAATATGAATAATAAGGTGATAAAAGAATATAATCTATGAGATCATAACATTGGAATAAGACATAGATTTGTTTCATACACCTATGAATTGAAAATATTACGTCAATGATAGCCACAAAGACACTAATAACATGTTAGGTTTAATATAACCACACATGTACCTACTCTAATATTTGGATGACCTTTTGTATACCCTCTTTTGGGTTTGGGATAACCTCTCATGTACACTCTTTTGGGATTGGGATAACCTCTAGTGTACCCTTTGAGCTCATATAAAATTAATCGACACCAAATCCATTGGAGAGAGATATAGGTCCCACCCATATTATAAAGAAAACCATATTCATGTGTTGCACAAGATCATAAAAAATTCATCATATCATAAAAAATGAAATGAAATAGTTATTATAAAAATTTCATCATGTCATAAACTGTGGAAAAGAGACATGCTTTAAAATCATTTCATCATTTCAATATAGCATAACCCTTGAAAATAAGGGGGTTTAATAATAATTTTATCATATTATAACCCATGGAAGAGAAAAAAATTTTATAAACAAAATTCCATTATAAAAATAAGAAATGAAGAGAAAGAATAAAATTTTTTATCCCAAGATTAAATCCACAGTAAGGCCTAGGTAACATTAAAGGTGTAACATCAGATGGAAAATAATTTTGGGAGATCACATGGAACATTTCTTAAGGAAGATAACTTTTATTTGGAAATAAATTTTTATAACTAAAAATTCATAATTTTTTTAGAAATCATTTTATTTTAAAAAACCCATGAAGAATAATATATTAATCTTTAAAACATTATGAATTAATTATGGATAAAAATTTGGTACATGTCATACATGTTAACAAAAATACTGTTTTCACATTTTTGGTAAAATCCAAACATGCATTGTTTGAAAAATGAAGTGATGATTACCTTCAAAATATTTTTTTTAAAAGTAAAAAATTTGTAAAAAATTATTTAATAAACCATTTTTATAATTAAAAAAAATTACTTTTTTTATAAAACATGGTTTTGGAAGAAAAACGGTTCTTGACTGAAGAAAGAAATGATGACGTTTTTTCTTGAGAACATTATTTTAAACTATTAAGTACATAAAGAGAGAAAAATTAAAGGAAATCATTAATTATAATGAAATAACTATTGGGGAATAAAATTCATGAGTTTATAGAGAGATGTATCATAGGATTGAATCAATGGAATAATAATCATAAACAATGATGATAAACGATGAGATTGTAACATTAAATTACTTCCACTTTAGTAAATTTGAATATTAACACTCATGGAATAATAACATTAAATAAATATTATAGTATATTTAAAATAAATAAATTCATGATATTTCATGTAAAATGGGTTGTATGTTAACCTCATAAAAAAAGATAGGTGAGAAACATAACATATGCCTCAAAGAAGACAAATTGAGACATAAATATTTAACCACTTATTGAATTATAAACCCCATAAAATCAAGATAATAAAATGGAAATGTAAATAAAAATAATTTTAATGGTAATAATCATAGAATAAAATAATGGGAAATATATACACCATATAAAAGAAATACATGGTGAATATGGCTTGTTTCCCACTGAAAATAAAAGTGAGACAAAAATCTTTACTTTAAGTCCTTAATACCTTCATATATATTCAAACCTCATGTATAATAAATATATGTTTTTTATATAAATATTATGTAACCATACTATTATATATCATATAATATTTTATTTACTTATGTTCTTTTATTACCCATTTATTAACAATTCCATGCTAAAATCATGTTTTGGGTAATAACTACTTTGTTTTCAGTATTTATTTTGATTTTTTATTTTCATTACACTTACATTTATCATGTTTAAATAATATAAAAAAATTACAATGACATAATTATTATATTTATAAATCATATATAGTTTTAATTCAAATCATTCAATATGGTTTTGAGAAGTGAAGTATGTTATGATCATGGAGACGGTAGGTCATACGAACGCATGAGTAACATTTTTATTTTTCAACGATAATTATATAAAAAAGGTAAGAAATATATTATATTTAAAAAATTATCATAATATCATAGATACCATATTATTTCATTAAATATACTAACACATATCATCCATGTGGTTTGGGGATCAAAAGAGAGCCACATTACTTCGTAAAACTTGTAGTTCAAATGTACAAAAACGACGTTATCATATTTTAGTTAGTAAAAAGGTAAGAAAAAAAATTACATATTATATTTTAATTATAATAAATATGTTATTAATATCATAATTTTGTCATGTATAACACCTATATTTATTTATATTATCTTCTATGTAAAGCGTTAGTGAAAAGGAATCACATCGCTTCACGAGGCAGTAGTCCATAGATATCCCTTATGGAATGAAAAGGAAAGAAGTATATATGATATAATTATTATAGATGTTTAATTATGATATATATAATTTAGTTTCTTAATTATACCCAAATTTTAGAGGTGGTAATGAAAAAATGAATGACATCGGTTCTCTAGGAGGTAGTCCTCCACACACACGAATGATGATTTTGTAACCCATTTGATGGAAGGAGAAATTGTTTTAGGTAATGATATTAATATAAAAACATATAATTATATGTAATATACTAATAATACTATATATTATTGGTTTAATAATAATTTATTTAGGTGGAGGAAGAAATTAAAATTAAAACGCTCATTGAAGAATGTTACCTATTCTATGGGTAACATCCTTAGGTTTGCACTATAGGCCTTATTACATTATAATTATAACCTAAATAAGGATTCTAGGATGAGAAAATTTATTTTTATAGGTTATTTGGTTAGGTATTTTCTGAACTAAAAGGTTTTGAAGGTGCGATGAAGAGAGGAGAGTGGGTGACCTTTTACAAGTGAGGTGAGTCGCACACTAGTAATTATTTTAAAAGAAAATGATGTACCTACATTTTTTATCATTTAAAAAGACTCAAAAACGGTTTATTATTGAGAATTATAAATTATATGGTCAAAATGGATCTATAAAATAGATTTTTGGAATATTTTTAATTCATTTTAACCCTTATCCTTTTAGTTTAACCTAGAGGTAAACACATTTTTACCTTAATTGCGATAATCAATTTTTATTTTGTTCACTATTAATTTTGTTCAAAAATTAGTTTGAGCGTATTATATAACGTAATTTTTTTTATTTCCAATGTGGAATCAATTTTTAAAAATTAAATTCACTGAATAAGTAAATTTTAATTAAAAATTAATCCCGTAGACATGACGAGAAATCTTTTTTTAAAGAAACAATGTTCAAAATTTTACAATGTTTTTATATCCAATTTCATTATAAAATTGATTATAATGAACTAAAATAGATTAATAGACATTTATTTGAATTAATTTTACTTTAAAAACAATTTAAAAAATATTTTAATATTAAAAATAATTTAAAAAATGTTTTGAATTAAAATTCAGTATTTTCACTATTCATCGAAAAATTAATCTTTTAAGAAAATTATAAAAAAATCACCCAAAGATAATTTTTATATGCTTATTTAATTTTTTTATTTTATAAAATTAATTTTCTTTAAGTTTCAAAAACTATTTTTAAAGTAGGTGTGCAAGAAAGGTGACAACTGCTTTCAGAAAAACATAACTTTAATCCTAAAATTGGATTTATTCTTATCTATTGTCTAGATTACACAAAATATGAAAATTAAATTGTTTATAGAATATATATAATTTATAAAATTCCATAAAATTTGTCACCATTTTTTTTTAATTTATTGAGGTAACACATATTTTTACATAAAAATAGTTTTTCAGAAAATAATTCCTTTATTTTCAAATAGTTTTTTTTAATTTCTAATTAATTGGTCACAAAATAATTAATTTTATATACATTTTAATACCATTTATTTTCATTAATTTATTTAATAATATTCATAGCTTCTATTCCAATAGCTAGGTGATAACTATAATATTAAATAATAATATTTTTATAATTTGTCACATTTCATTTAAAATCAATGTTGAATGTAATGAAAATAAAATTTAGTGTTACATGTAAATCAATATTTACTAAGTTTTTTTTGTAACACAAAATATTTAAAAGATTACATTCATTTGAATAAAATATTTCACAATTTCTCAGGGTGTTACAGAGTTCTTGATAATGAATATAAGAGGAATCTAATGACTTGCCAAAAGAATTATATATAATCATCCCTAAATAAATATAAGTGAATATTTAGACCCTTATATTTATCTAATTACAAAAATGGAATATTGAGATCACTCATAAAATTTCCCACCAATCAAGTCCATAAGTAATCAATGGAATTTGGTTAAGTAATTCCTAAAAAATCACCAATATACAAGGAACACATGCCCCTCAAACATTTAATTTATTACTTAGTTTTAAAGTAATTGCATATTTAATTCATAGATTACCAATTAAAATACCTAAATAATTATAAAACCTAGTACCACTATTTCCATTAAATAATTTAATGTCAACATCAACTCATTATCACTTTCATAATTTTTAAATTGATAAACCAATCACATAAAAAACAAATAACATAACTAGGTTACCATGTAATCAATACTTTTCTATTAAATAAAATTTAAATTTAAATATATCACCTATGGTCTCCTTCATGGAACATTCTACCATTTACTTAAATAATTCCAATACCCACTTATAACTCTACATTTGATTTTAAAATAGTCTTCTAATATTAAATTCCAATCTAGGACTATCGGTGATTGTAAAATTCTTTTTCACAACCATTTATTTTAAAAAATGTTTTCATTTTAAACAATATAAACATGGCTTACCCATTTTTAATAACAATTCAGGGCATTATATATTATCACATTTCCATTATTATAAGTTATTTCATTTCATTAGGCCTAATTAAGGTCATTTCCCAATAGAGCGTCTCATTGGAACCTACCTACATAATTGGTATATAATACATTTAAATAAGAATTTATTTGAGGAAATAACATAATGGAAGTATCCAATTAATTTTTAGGTCATCGCCAAGGAATCTAGTTATACCACATAACTGTTTAATTTTAAAATTAAACAAGACTATGTGTAATTTCTGGGACCACATACCCTGTATAAATCTTCTTTTCTTTAATTCCTATTCTGGAAACTCACTTCGCAAGCTCATCTATGACCAATTGACAACAATAAACCAACCACTATCCTAGATCACATCAAAATAACCTAATAAAATTAATTATAATCAAATTATAAATAATTAACAACTTAAAAATAATTTAGAAGCTTAAATTTCTTAGGCATAAATGGAAACTCGCTCACCAAGTGCTTTCTCCACATCTCAACCAAGACTAACCCACCTCTAGAGGTGCATGCCAATATCTTGACACTAACTTGGGACCAAACCCTATCTACTAGAACTAAATCCATAATAAATTACATTTAATTTAGCTCAAAACCCATAAAAACACACATAGTGATATAGCTCCTTCAAAAAGAAGGGTGACGACAAGAAGACATTATCTTAGGGAATCCTCAATATAGGCTATATAGAAGCCCCATCATCTTAAGATGGTTCCACCATCCTGTAGTGGAATCATTATTCAAATCCATAATTGGAAGAATAAAAAATTAGAAAGAGTAGAGGAAGATAGAAAGTGAAATCACTAGAAAGGAAAAATTACAACGAATTTATAAGAAATGATGACAAAAACTACCCAAACATGAATAGGTAACCAAGAGAAAAGAGGTGTGGGGGGGGGGAATCTATTCAATGTGATCTAAAACAAAGGGTAAATAAGTTCTACCCTCTATGAACCTAAGAGAGAATAATTATAATTACCACCACTAAAAAACCATTGGTGTGTTGGTATAGGTCTAATAGATTGTTGGTGGACCCTTGTATGCTAGAAGGTGTACTAGAGTTGCCACTGACTGGCTGATGGCAACGTGCTGCATGGACAACCACCTAGCCTTTAATTGGTTCATTCTCGCCGCTCCCAAACACCTTATGAACTCAAATCCTCATATAAAAAAACAATATTTCATGTAAAATATTTTTATAATATTATTACAAACCCTAGTTTATAAAACAACCCATAAAATAATTGAAATTTAAAATTTTCCATGTATATTCAAACTGTCTATACACATGAGTTATTATAAATTCCCAACCATAACACTTCTTTTGCCCAAGAAGTCTCAATGATCATCTAATTAGATCTTATATCCTATGTTGGTCATCAATTATTTATCAATGGCAGTGTTCCAACACCAATAATTCCACTCACTTCTAGAGAACATCTTTGAATTCAAACCACTTAAAGCACTGAAAACAATACAATATTTGAACTCATCACCAAAACATCGAGATGATGCTTTCCCACACCTGTCTACCCCGAGACACTAGAGGTATCTTATTCAAAATTTTCACCTGGTCCATGGTGATCTCCATCATAAGACCTAAATAAAAGGGTCCCATTATAAGCCACAACACCCTCCACCATTGGAATTTCATATCAAAACATGATCATTGTGTTCTAACGATGCACCTCAATGTGATTCATAATCCACCATGAACTAAAATTCTTAAAATCACTAATCCAATATTGAGAGCCCTATTCATTCTCAAATTCCTAAATAATTGGATGAGCCTCCATAATCTAATAACGATTCCAATTTTCTTCTATTTTCATCAAAAATCTTCATCCAACCTCCAAATATTATCCATAATAACCAAAATGCTGTGTATGATATGGTATATATCCCACTACACCCAATTACATGAAATAACACAAGTCAAACCCCATCCTTTCGAGAAACCTCAAAATACTCAACATCCCTCATTAACATATCACTAACACTTCCTACTACAATTACTTAAATCCAAGATCCATCCCATGATCATTCTAATACATCTACTAAATTATCGACCCAACTAGAGATGAAAATCCTATAGTGGAATCCTTAACTGGACATATCCACATTCATGTCATAACTCGAGCAATGACGTTCCACTAACACTATATTCACCCCCATCCAACACCATTTTTAACCCATATATAGAATTTAATAGGGAATAAATATGTATTTGTGTCTACTTACTACTCAGAATCATAACCCTATAATAACTACCTAATAGCTGGTTTCCCACATTAAATATCCCCTATTACATGAGGGTCTCATTCCATGACTAACATTCTATTCCCCATCATATGAGTATCCTTGTTGTGAACCACTACACCATTTTATGATCTCAATAGCTCATACTATATCAATATATCAACATTATGGGTAGATGATCTGGGACTAATCATCCATGGTAATTGCTTTGAAAAGTAATTCATCACCGATTGTTGGCTCATAAGAATTCCAATCAAGAAAACCATCATAAAATCTTCAAAAAATGAGGTTTGAACCTTTAAAAGAATAATGCTGTACTCCATACCATACAAAGCATCCTTTACCACCCCTAGAGAACTAGAATAAACGGGTCTCATCAAGATTTAACACTTGATGCTCCACACATTCCATGCTCTCACATCTATCACATTAACCCCTTATTCTTCAATTGACGTTCAAGCTTGGATTATCCATTTCATCATACCCAATCCTTCCATATTCTCATTCACACCACCAGAACATCACAATTATCATAGAGAAGCCCCATGAAACAAGTACCGAAAGACACTTATCACACTCATATCAACCCTTAGGCTCAACACAAAATTGGTTTCTTGTTTAAGCTTCGCACATGTACACTATCGTACTGACCAATAAATAATCCAAATGATATAACACACTAACCATTCACACTTTCCTTAAAAATTCCAATAAATCTCAATGGATACACACTCCTGTGCATACTAATCACAAAGACCTACCCCAACTCTAGTGAGCCACATTCCTGAAAAACATAACTCATGTGTCCAAGCCACTAGCTATGCCTTTCCCACATGCTACTCTCACCATGTGAAGAGCACCCTTAATTCTTATTATTACCATAGGTATCTCAAAGAGGTAAAACTATTCAAATAACCACTGAAAATGGAGCATCATACTAAAGTACCAATGGAGTTAATTTAGGCTCTTACCACATTTCTTTAGGGGAATCCTAAGTCTTCTGGTCTTGGAATTTGACTGATTATTCCCTTAAAAAACGTTTGTGCTACTAAATCACTAAATCTAAGGGTTCTTTTTATTGAAGAGTTCCGGATTTTACAAATTCCTCACACCATGACCCTTTCAAGGGTATTCCTATTCATAGGAACTCCATATTTGATCCAACTCATATTCACCAGGTTTATGCCACATGTACTATCATTCTTAAGGAATCTCATATTCCTAAAACCAAATATCCTTGATCACCCACCATGATTTAGATTCCAACAAAGTGTTTAGCCACACCTTGTTGTCTCTAAGACTACCATACATTATTCTCATAAATCAACCAACCACAACCTATAATACAGTGTTAATAGGGATCAGCACCCAAACTGGATTTACCCTCATGAAACTACCCTCACAAATTAATGCACTAGAACACAATTTCTTCACCGCAATTTTAAACTCATGTATCACGCCAAAACCACATACCTAGTAACACCCTTGGTGTAACAATTTCCTAATTCAAAGAATCTACCCAAACCTCACATACCTATAGATAATAAAAAACGTTACCATCCCCTCTCATGGTTCACCCTTGAAGGCCAGAAGGTATTAGTTCCCAAATATAGAGTCATTCCAAATGCGTTCATTAGGATCTCCTTCCTATCCCACACATCAAGCCTCATGTAGGTCACAACTCTTGGCATAACTCACCTCTATCTCAAGTTCACATTGAATAATCCCTGATAACCACTCACTATAAGGTCTAAAACACAGGTTTCAATCTAACCCATCCTACCCATTCCCGGGTCAGGCACAAACCACAAGATCACCGTCAACCCCAACACATCACAATATGAAAGTCATAGAGGATAACACATTACTTGGGTACTCTCATTTCCCCAAACATACCTATATAGGGTTAACCACAAACACTCACTTGACCACATCATACAAAGGACATAAAACTTTACATTATTTTATTCAGTTTCTTTAACCATAATTCCATAACCTGGGGATCAATTAAATGAAATGTCACATACAAGTTATTGAGGGAATTTTTTGACTCTCATAGTATATATTTTTAATTATTAAAAACACTCTAATGTGTTTCTAAAATTTTTAATCTTTTTATGGTATTTTCTTGTGTTTTTCAAGTTTTAATGATATGAATTAAATTTCCCTTGATATAGCCTTAAAGGAGGCTTAAAGGCCATATTATAAGTCTTATACAACAATAAAGAACTAGCTAGTTGGTAGAAGTACACCAGCTAGATGGAACAATAGATAGTAGCAACCATCTCTAACATTACTCCACTGGCTAGTTGGTGGAGGTAACTGGGTAGCTGGTTGCGGATCCAGACTAGCAGAAGCTACTACCTTTCACAACAGTTAGCTAGAGGAATCAGATGGGTAGTTGGTGGTAGAATTCTAAAATCATCTAGGAAGCATTAATTATTGTTAATTTTGGCCCCACTCTTCTATTAAAGACACAACTCAGACTTGGAGTACCCAATAATCTTAAGTGGTTCTAAATGGAGGAAAAGGTAGGCTTAGAACATCATCCAATTGTATTACACTTCATAAAAAACACTCTCAGATCTCCAACAACTCCTTAATATTTAAAGGCATTCAATGTATCATTATTTCTATTTCAATCCCAAAGAATATCAAAGTTATCATCATATGTAGGAATTAAGATCATAAATTGGCACTAAACAATAGAGTATCCTTCATCAAAAATATTTAATAACCATCATGATTTATCGATAGATTATTTTCTCTTTATGTACTATTTCTTATTCTACTTGATCCTTATTTATCTTCTTTATAAAACCATGGCTCCCTCCACCCCTCACTAAATTTTAATTTCTCTATATTTAACCTCCATTATTCTTTTTATCTTTTAGTGAGAGTTGATATGACATTTTACTAGGTTTTCTTAAAGGTAGAAAATCTATTTTCTACCTCATTTTATAATTAGTTTCTTTCCTTTTCCTTTCAAAAGAAAGGGTAATAATGGTTTCTTTCTTCTTCATTCCAAAGAAATCGATTCTTTGTTTGGTTATTGGATCCAATTAAAAAAAATTTAATCTATCCTTTTTGGTTATTGGTTCCTATTGAAACCATGGGGTCATACATCCTATCAATATTTATTAAGGGGAGGAAACAATGGGTCACCTTTGTGTACTATTTCGGAACACCGTTATCAAAGTGTGACTTGTCTATTTACTTATCTCATTTAATTTTATGATATTATTGTAATTAATTAATTTATTTACAATATGATTTAATTTATTATTTTCAGTAATTTCCTGATATCACTATATCCATTATATAATTTTTTAAATTTAGTTTAATTTTGAGTTAGCATTTTCTTTTATATGCTTTCATTTTTAATGGAAATCCACCCCCTCATGTTATATTTCTATGAAAATCAGAAAATATTTTGTAAGTTATACATGGAATTTTATTTAGTTGAAACCATATAATAATCATGTTAAGGAATCACATAATTTATTTTTAACCATTCACTTTAACCCGAACATTCCACCAATATGGCTCAGTTAAATAATATATCAATTACAAGTTATAGAGGGAAAATAAATTTAATTTGTGAGTGGAATTTTTTTAGATAAATCCATATAATAATCAAGGTAAATATAATATAATGTACTTTTATTCATTTTAGGGATCAGTTAAGTAAGATTATGAGATACACTTATACATAAAAAATATATACAAATGGCTATAAACTTTTGAAATAATTGACCAAAGTCACACTCTAGGTAATTTGATAATGAATAACATGAAATCATTAAAATAATATGTGAATACTATGTTCCATATATGATGCATGAAAATACACCCTATTTCCATACCAACTAATATAAAAAATTATGTAAACTATCAACTCAAGAATCAGTTGCATCACTTGAGTTGAAATATGATCAATTGTATAAGTCAAATTCATGAACTTAAATACCATCCCTAAAAATATAGTCTTTCCTCATATGTGAGGTGGAAAATATTGGGTTCAACCTACATATCATGTCCCTAAACACTCTTATTCTGCTATCTAACATTCATAAATTGTAGTAAAAATTAAAAATGCATCTGATACCTTTTTGTAATGCCTTGATGCCATGGACCACTAATTGGTACCTAGATTAACAGTCTCAACTATACCTTAGGTAGAACTCCCTGTAATCCATATTCTTACTATTTGTTGAATGGGTATAAGGTTGTATAGGGTCTAGAATATACATATATATCATAGTGAAAAACAATGAAAATAATGGTAATCATTTACATCCATATAAATAAAGAAACGAAATGAAATTTTAAGAATTTATGAAAAATAATAAAACAAAGAATACTATATCAAAATGAAACTGAACAATTCATTTTTGGTAGTCATAAAATAATAGTAGGTAATTTTTATATTAGAAACCGTAATCCAAAAAGGAAAAATAGGAGAACCTCCATGTGTTACCAACTCTTATCCCAATTCGAAATCCCCTACTCTGTCCAATCAACAAAGAATTCATGTAAAATTCCGAACTTTACCAAACATGAGCTTGAAATGAAATTATTATAGATACTCAGGTTCTCCAGATCCTTGGCAGCATGAGAAATGTGTGAGTATAACTCAATAATCCCCCACCAATGGTGTCCCTAAAATAACTAGCTGAAAATGATGTGTATAGAAATTGGTATAGTTTACCAATTTGTCAATTTAAAAGTTATCATGATTAAAAATTATTTAAAAAATAAGTTAAACAACTGCTGATTCTTGGGATCCATGATGACACCCAAAATAGGTCAATAATTTCCTTAACTAGTGCTAGTGAGTCTTTGATCGTGATATACATTATGGTTTAACTGGATCCAAGGTATAATACTGAGGAAATTGTAACTGTATTAATAAGAATGAATCCACATTACCAACCCAAGAATTCCATATTAACACATCCCATAATGAATCCATCTGGGTTGACACTAGGGATTCCACTGATCTAGAATAATAAAATTAACTCAAGGAATCATCATTGACATTCAGAAGCACAACTTATTGGAAATCATATCCCACACTACAGTCATTTCACCCAATATGATCAAGACCAATCCAGGGATCTCAGCTCATGGTATTTAACATGCGTACCCATAAGAATCCACGACATTAATCCAAAAAAATTTTTATAAATAAACATCACCTGAATCCAAGGGTTAGATACCCCAAGGTATTCTAAATATTAAATCTAAGTGGAATCTAATGAATTTCCCAAGGAATTACATAATAACAACCCTCAATGAGTCTAATGGTGTCATCATGACCCAACATTATTCTGATTACCCTACATGAATCTAGTTCTTTCTTACAACATTTGTAACGCCCCGACCCCAGTTACCTAGAGTCGGTGCATTATTACAAAACATTGGCATGATCACAAAAGATCAAGTCTTGAAAGACCAATTAGTTTAGTAGCCTTGGAATAACAAGATACATTCATAAAGTTTACATTACATCAAAAAGCGAAAAATACAACAACATCTTGTCTCCACACACATATCCCCTTATAATATCCCTGCAGGTCATTCATAAAATACTTCTTCACGACCTTGGAAAAACACAACGTAGAAAGGGATGAGATCAAATGCCCAGTAAGGATAACAATATATCGGAAACATTTATTAATAAGCATAAACATTTAAGACAATGTATAACTAAAACAAAATCCTTTTAAACTTGAAATTCAGCATAATATGGAAAAAATAAAATGAAATAATTCCATTTACTTATTCACATGGATATTCTACTAGTTGAATAGTCACATGAAATATCAATAACCACTTTCAAAATGATGGAATGCATAATGCCAGACTATCATAACCACATAGTCAAGGCCTTGTGCCAAGAATACAAATAATATTTTTTCAAGGCCTTGTGCCAAGACACTAGTTTGTCTCATGAGACCTACCGATGCATCCAAGAGCTATAGTGGGCTCCACCCGTCACTTATTAAGTCCAATGCATTCATCATATGAACAGGTTTAAACAGAACATAAACATTCATATTAAAACTAGCATACAAAATGTCAATACTTTATCCATAAACCATGAATGGTATAAAAATAACACATCCACAGTAAAACATATCACAAAACCTTCAATATAATATGGAATTTTTGTATCATAATAAATCAACTTCAAATAATATAAAAATCTATCAAAGGATGTTCACATAGATGAAATCAAAACTATTTGAGATAAATATATCTTTTTTGAAATCATTTAAAAGTAACATAATTATAAAATAAACCATTTAATTTGAAAATATTATTATAAGCTTGTAAGAGAAGCTTTGACGATTTTATAACGACAGGAGATAGCCGCACCCTCCGTATAAGTCAAAAAAGACATTCTTACCTTAATTCTGTCAAAAAGGTTAAAAACTACCGTGTTTGGAAAATGAAAGAAAGATTCCTTTATAAAATTCTTATAAAAAGTCAACAAGGGTATAAATGAATTTAACCATTAGTCTATAAAATGGTAAGAATTATTTGAAATACATTTTTAAGAAACATGGATGTGGATGATAAGGAGGTCCCAGTAGATAATTATGTATAAACAACCTTGGATAATGAAGAGATTGTGAAATAAACCCTTACCTTGTACTTTTCCTTGGTTGAGGGTAGTTTAACCTCATGTATAATGGTGAAATAATAGTTATTAAATAATACAAGAGTCATATACATTAATATGATATTATATGATCTTTTAACATTTATTTGTTAATATCTTAGTATTATCATTGTTTTGGGTGTTAAAAGATTCGTTTTTCTTTATATTATTTGTTATGTGAGCCATATTTGTTATGGATAGGATGTATCTTATTCATATAAATAATTATATCAAGTCCTTAAAAATTATTTTTAATCATGAAATGATAATTAGACTTTCATGGATACGATGGGTAATGAATCTCATCGCGTTCGTGTAGACGGTAGTCCGTATGTACGCACGAGCGACAATATCATTCTTTTGAAATTAAAATAATATATAATTGCATGGTATATAATATATAAATAATAATTATAATTTTATATTTATTATTTAATTCAATTAAAAATCATTATCATACCCATCCAAATAATAATGATTTGAATAACAATTACACCACGACGTGGAGACGGTAATCTGTACGTACGCACGTATGGTGACATGTCATTAAAAGGATGGATAGAATACTGAATATGGTTGTAACATATTTATAATAACATCACAATACATAGAAGATACTCTAATTGTTATTTTATAATGTAAATAACATTGAAAGAAGAAGTTGAAGAAGAAAGGAACTTGAAAGAGGGTGGTGAAAACATTCCCTCTTCTTCGGGTTCTTCATTTTGATTTGATCAAAAGGGCTCCTTAGGTTAGATTTATGACTAAACGAAGGCCTCTATGATTAAGGGAGGATAGTTGAGAGAATATTTGGGCAGGGGTTGGCCGAGAAAAAATTCTTTGAAGGTATGAATTACTGAGAAGGGAGAGTGCCCTTTTATAAGAGGGGTGATGAGCACCTTAGGAAAAGCTAGAAATATTATTTTATAATAAATTCATATTCGATTTATAATGGCTCAAAAGTGGATTATACAAATTCTAATGTGGATATGGGTCACAATACTTTCATCGAATAGATTTTAGACAGGTTTGGGTCACTATATTAACCTTATTATTTATATTTAACTCTTAGTTAAATAGTTTGAAATTTACCATGTCACTTTGTATTTTTATATTATATGGTTAATAAACATAATATATACTTCCAAGATACCCCCAAGTGGTCCATTAAGGATAAAACTATAATTATATAAGTCACCTGGCGAAACCTTATATTTTTAGAAATAGAATATAAATTAATAATATAATATTTTTTTAAAAACTCTTTTATGTCAATTTTGACACTATTGGGTATTTTGTTTTTGATAATTTCATAAAAGCATTATTACTTCAAAAAAAATTATATGACCAGTCCTAATATGTCATATTAACGTATAAAATTATTTTAATTCACAAAAAGTCTCAAATTAAATTTAGTTATATATTTATAATATCAATTATTTTAATATTTCATTAATTAGGTATTTACTGCATCACGATTATGTCATAAATAAATTAAATTATTTAATGTCTAAAAATTATAAATAAAATACCATTATGTAGTAAATAGTTATATATTTCTAATGAATATTTATAATTGAATTTATCTTATGTATAACCCTATATAAAAAGTGTTGTAGTTATTAAACATTGATTTTAACTCTTTTATCTCTTCTTTGAATTAAATAATAATAAATGTCATAATCTAATACAAGTGGACCCAAATGATAATACTTTATTCCTAAGGTTGTTTTTGGTCTATATAAACTTGTAAAATTGAATTAGGACATGTGTTAGTGTAATATTAATATCTTTTTTACCCTTAATTACCCTATTTACTTTTAACCGTGGTAAATAAAAGTAAAAAGATACATTTCACTAAAAATTATTTTTATCTTATCAAACCACATTTTATTCCTTGATCTTAACTGTATCACTTGAATTTTTAAAATTACATTCACAAAAGTGGTAAAATTAAGTTTTATGTGAATTTCCAAATTCTTCTAGGAGGTGGGTAAAAGACGGTGAAAAGTTCCATAAAAGTTTTATATATCTAAAATTATTGTAAACTAACTCCAATGAATTGAATTGAACCTATATAGGTATTATGTATCCATTTTTACCTTAATTAAATTTAAATAAAATAAATAATTATTTAAATAAAAATTCGATCTTAAACTATAACTCATTGTTTTTTCACTATTCATCAAAAATTGAATGTTTTTAGAAAAATACCAAAAATTCACCCTAAGATAATTTCAATATTCCAAATCAAAAAATGATGTCCATTTTGAAATATAAAATTTATAAAATTTCAAAAACTGGGTATTACTATTCATAACAGCTAGTTTGATTGGTTGTAAGGTGTGTTAGAACTCGAAGTTGCGTATAACACACGCTACTGTATTATTCAAAGAGAAACGTACCATGGAATCTTGGGGTGTTATATTCTCCCCTCCTTCAAATAATTTCGACCTCGAAATTTCTAGAATACTACCGAATGAAAAGACTCGGGTGATTCTTCATCATAAGTTCCTCGGGTTCAAACGTTGCCTCTTCCATTTTATGGTTTCTCCATAGAACTTTTACCAGACGAGTCGTCCGGTTTCTCTGCACTTGTTCTCTTTTATCAAGAATCCTGATGGGCTCTTCGCAACAAGACATATCGGGTTCCAGTTTTAATTCCACATAGGTGAGTACATGTGTTGGGTCAGGCATGTATTTCCTCAATAGTGATACGTGGAACACATAGTGAACTTTTGAGAGACTTGGTGGCATTTCCAAATGATAAGCTACAGCCCCGATTCATTATAGAATTTCGAAATGTCTGATGTACCTGGGACTTAATTTACCTTTCTTACCAAAATGTATAACTCCCTTCCATGGAGATACCTTTATAAAAATGATCTCCTACCTGAAATTCCAAATCCTTCCTTCAGTTATCGAAATAGCTCTTCTGCCTACTTTGAGCTGCTTTGATGTGGTTTTGGATTACCTTTACCTTTTTCATCGTTTCCTCCACCAGTTCTAGGCCTACGAGTTTTCTTTCCCCAACATCATCCTAATAGGTTGTTGTGCGACATCTCTTTCCGTATAACTCTTCATATGGTGACATTTGAATACTTGAATGGAAGCTATTGTTATAGGTAAATTATACCAGAGGTAAATATTGACCCCACATACCCTGAAAGTCATGTGAGCAGGATCTCAACATGCCTTCTAAGGTTTGAATAGTCTGTTCTGATTGTCCATCTATTTGATGGTGGTAGACAGTGCTCAAATGAAGTTCAGTATCCAAGGCCTTCTGAAGACTCTTCCAGAATCTTGAAGTAAAATGGGGATCATGATCAGAAACAATCGATAGGGGTACTCCATAAAGTCTCACAACTTCATTAATATATAGTTTTGCTAGACGTTCAAGTGGTAGATCTTCTCTTATAACAAGAAAATGTGATGACTTGGTAAGACGATCAACTATGACCCATATTTCATCGTTTCTTCTAGGAGTCTTTGGTAGTCCCATGACAAATTCCATCGTGATATTATCCCATTTCCACTTAGGTATGGGAAGAGGTTGCATGACTCCTCCAGGCTGTTTCCTTCCAGCTTTCACTTGTTGAAAAACCATACATCTTGACACAAAATCAGAAATATGCCTCTTCATGTTGTCCCACCAAAACATTTCATTCAAATATCTATACATTTTGGTGCTCCCAGGGTGTATAGAGAAATTGGAACTATGAGAAATGTCCAAAAATTCCCTTTTTAGATCAGTTTTATCGGGAACACAAAGTCTCTTCCCAAATTTCAAAACTCTATCTTCATACACAAAGTCACTCAATCTCCCATCATTCACAGCTTTAATCTTCTTTTTAAACTCTTTATCATTGGTCTGAGAACTCTTTATCCTTTCTAGTAAATATGGTTTGGAAACCATTTGAAAAAGCATTGATGTTTCACCTTCCATGGTGATTCCCATATCTATCTTTACTAGATCCATGTATATAGGATCCTTTTCAATTCTCATCTTGTTCAAAACTCCATGATCCTTTCTACTCAAAGCATCTGCCACCTTATTTTCCTTCCCCGGGTGACAGTGTATCGTGGAATCATAATCCTTGAGTAGTTCAAGCCATATCCTTTGCCTCATGTTGAGTTATTTCTGTGAGAAATTATACTTCAAACTCTTGTGATCAGTATAAAACTCACATTTTCACCATAGAGATAATGTCTCCATATCATCAAGGAAAATATTACAGCAGCTAACTCAAGATCATGTGTAGGATAGTTTTTCTCATGAATTTTCAGTTGACATGATGCATAGGCAATAACTGTATCATTCTACATAAGGACACAACCAAGTCCTTTTTGGATGCATCACTATAAATAATGAACCCATCATTCCCCGATGGTAGAGTCAATATAGGAGCATTGAATAATATTCTCTTCAGTTCTTCAAAAAATTCTTCACACTCTTTTGTCCAAACAAATTTGACCCCTTTACGTGTGACCTTTTTTAATGGGTTAACCGATTGGGCAAAATTCTGGACGAAACACCGATAATAACCAGCTAAACCAATAAAAATGCGTACCTCAGTTATACTTGTCGGGGCTGGACATTCTTGGAATGCCTTGGTATTATAAGGATAAATAGAGATTCCATCATTGGAGACAATATGTCCAAGAAAAGAAATCTCTTGAAGCCAGAATTCACACTTGCTAAACATCCCGTATAATTCATGTCTTTTAAGAGTCTTCAGGATAATGGGCAAGTGATTTTCATGATCTTCATAGCTTTTGGAATATACTAAGATATCATCAATAAATACCACAAAAAAATCATCGAGATATTCCTTGAAAACTCTATTCATTAGATCCATGAATACAGAGGGTGAATTAGTCAATCCAAAAGGCATTACTGTAAACTCGTAATGCCCATACTTGGTTCGAAACTCTATCTTCATAATGTCTTCCTTATTCACACACAACTGATGGTATCCAGATCAAAGGTAAATCTTAGAAAAGTATTGAGATCCATGTAGTTGGTCAAATAAATCATTAATGCGAGGTAGGGGATACTTGTTCTTTATTATTATAGCATTGATTTCCCTGTAGTCGATACATAACCCCATAGATCCATCTTTCTTCTTCACAAAAAGGGCAGGGGATCCCCATAGAGAAAAACTAGGGAAAATAAATCCATTATTACTCAATTACTCTAGTTGTTTCTTTAGTTCAACTAAGTCCACAGTGGCCATTCTATAAGGGGTCTTCGATATAGGCCTTGAACCAGGAATTAAATCAATGGAAAACTCAATTTCTCATTCTGGAGGATGTCCAGGTAAATCTTCCGAAAACACATCTACATATTCTTTCACAATAGGCACATACTCTATTTTAACATTACTTTCCTTAACCATAGCTATTTCATTATCTTCCTCCCCAATAATGGAATTTAGTTGAGCTACTGGGGGTGGATCTAAGTAAGAATCAGGTGGTGACAATTCTTCTCTAAAGATAAGGTGTTCTTTATCATCATCATCAAAAATAGTAACCCCCTTATTCTTACAATAAATCTCCGCATCGTGGTCTGAAATCCAATCCATACCGAGGATTATATCAAACTCAATCATAGGTATGACGATTAGATCAGCAGATAAAAAAACATTTATATGCCCTAATGGGAACGGATACACAACACTTTGTTGCAATGAAACATCCCTTAGGAGTTTTAACTGACTACTCCCTTGTTAAATCAAATTGGAAATATCTAATTTTCTTAGTAAACTGGGAAGCTATGAAACAATGAGATGATCCAGAATCAAATAAAGCATTGACTAAACTTTAGAAAAACATTAAATTACCTACCACCACGTCTTTCAGAGCTTCTCCCTCAGCAGTAGTGATAGCATAATCTTGGCCTTGATCCCTTGGACTTTTCTGAGGTTAGTTCCCCTGATGCTTAGTACATTTATTTGCATAATGTCCCACCTCCCTAATGTTGAAGCATTGAACATCAGTATCTTCTTTATTCCCCTTGAAATCATGAGCTTTGTGGCCCTTTTCTCCACACTTATAACAGACTCCCATTCCTTTCAAGCAACTACCAAGGTGTTTCTTCCCACATTGAATGTAAGATGGATAATCAAATTTTCCCTTATTCCCTTTATTTCCATTTCCAGAGTGATCAATATATATCTTCTTCTCTTTCTTTGTTTTAAAGTCGTAATACTTAGAGAATTCCTTTTCTGTCTTGATAGCACATGAGACAATGTCTTCGTATAATGAGAAGGATTGTGAGACTAATTATCGACGAAGAAATGGTTTTAACCCATCAAAGAAACTATCAATCTTACTCCTCGGGTTACGTATATAATCTGCTGCATGCCTTGATAACCTTGTAATGTTAGCTTCATACTTTGTGATATTCTCATCCTCCTTTTGTCCCAGACTCAGAAATTGCCTTTCCATATCTACTCGATGGTCACGGGGAAAGTATTTTTCTAAGAAAAGATCTTTGAACTCTTTCTATTCCATATTCGATACTTCATCATCTTCCTTGGTATTTTTTATCAATGAAAACCACTGATCAGCATCTCCAGTGAGGTTATAAACTGCCATGATAACTTTTTCTTTTTCACTACTCCCCAAATCCTGAAATATTTTCTCTAGGGAACTTATCCATTGATCATCTACCAATGGATTTTTACTCCCATTTAATGTTGGTGGTTGTTGCCTCATGAAGCGATCTAACATTGATCCTCCACACTGCGGATCAGTGTGCTCCATACGGGTTAGGTTATTATTCATAACCTGAGTGAGTTGTCTCGGTACGGTGATTAGCTGATCAACACCAATTGTATCACCATCTCCACTATAATTATCTTGAGAAGGATGGAAATTCTTACATGGAGTGCGTGCATTGATACTATTTCCATTCCTTCCACTAGGCACCATTTCTAAACAATGGCATAAACTAGATCAGTTTATGAATCAAAATACATAATTCCATACTTGTAAAACACTTAACATAAATTGAACTATTTATAGATATAATCCATAATAATAAAAATGTTTTCTTTGAGGATGTATATAATCATAAACCCTTTATAATGGTTTGTAAAGAAAATGATAATTATCCTAAGCATATCCCCCGGGAGTGTCATAACCAAGAGTGCAGCAATGCCCATTGTCGTGCACCAGTTCCCATTCAAGTCTAGCTCAAAGCGGTGTTTTCGGGTTTTACCCCTAGGTACATCTGTTTCAGATCCGCCTATACTTTCACGTATCCAGACAGTGATGTATTGCTCAGAAAACTCACAAAATCTCTACAATACCAAAATTTTAGGAAGTTCTTCGATACTAATCCTCAAAGTCTATCTTAGGGCTATGTGCTCTAATTAAAGTTTATCTAAATCTAGTTTCCAAGGTTTGTACTAAACTTCCTATGATACCAACTATAACGTCCCAACCCTAGTTACCAAGAGTCGGTGAATTATTACATAACATTGGAATGATCACAAAAGATCATGTCTCGAAAGACGGATTAGTTTGGTAGCCTTGGAATAACAAGATACATTACATCATAAAGTGAAAACTACAAAAACATATTGTCTCCACACTCATATCCCCTTATACTACCCCTGTAGGTCATTCATAAAATACTTCTTCACATCTTGGTAAAAATAAAACATAGAAAGGGGTGAGCTCAAATGCCCAGTAAGGATAATAATATAGTGGAAACATTCATAAATAAGGATAAACATTTAAGGAAATGTATAACTAAAACAAAAGTCTTTTAAACTTGAACTTCAACATAATATGGCAAAAATAAAATGAAATAATTCCATTTACTTATTCACATGGATATTTTACTAGTCGAATAATCACATGCAATATCAATAACCACTTTCATAATGATGGAACACATAATGCCAGACTATCATAACCACATAGTCAAGGCCTTGTTCCAAGACTACAAATAAGATTTTGTCAAGGCCTTGTGGCAAGACACTAGTTTGTCTCACGAGACAAACCGATGCATTGAGGAGCTATAGTGGGCTCCACCCATCACTTATTAAGTCCAATGCATTCCTCACATGAACAGGTTTAAACATAACATAAACATTCGTATTAAAACTAGCATACGAAATGTCAATACGTTATCCATAAACCATGAATGGTATAAAAATAACACATCCACAGTCAAACATATCACAAAACCTTCAATACAATTTGGATGTTTTGTATCATAATAAATCAACTTCAAATAAGTTTAAAATCCCTCAAAGGATGGTTACATAGATGAAATCAAAACTATTTGAGAGAAATATCTCTTTTTTTGAAATCATTTAAAAATCACATAATTATAAAATAAAAAATTTACTTTGAAAATATTCTTATAAGATTGTAAGGTATGCTTTGATGATTTTATAACTACAGAAGATAGCCTCACCCACCGTATAAGTTAAAAAAGACATTCTTACCTTAATTTTGTCGAAAAGGTTAAAAAGGCCTTGTTTGGAAAATGACAGAAAGATTCCTTTATAAACATCTTATAAAAAGTCAGCAAGGGTATAAATGATTTTAACCCATAGTCTACAAAATGGTAAGAATGATTTGAAATACATTTTTAAGAAACATGGATGTGGATGATAAAGAGTTTCCAGTAGATAATTACGTATAAACAACCTCAGATAATGAAGAGATTGTGAAATAAACCCTTACCTAGTACTTTTCCTTGGTTGAGGGTAGTTTAATCTCCTGTATAATGGTGAAATAAATTTTATTAAATTATAAAAGAGTCATATACATTAATATTATATCATATATGATCTTTTAACATTGGTTTGTTAGTATCTTAGTATTATCATCGTTTCATGTGTTAATAGATTCGTTTTCCTTTATATTCATTGTTATGTGAGACATATTTGTTATGGATAGGTTGTATCTTGTTCATATACAGAATGATATCAAGTCCTTAAACATTATTTTTAATCATGAAATGAGAATTAGAATTGCATGGATACAATGTGTAATGAATCTCATCGCATTCTTGGAGACGATAGTCCTTACGTACGCACGAGCGACAATATCATTCTTTAGATATTAAAAAAATATATAATTGGATTGTATATCATATATACAGAATCATTATAATTTTATATTTATTATTTACTTCAATTACACATCATTATCATACCCATCCAAATAATAATGTTTTGAATAACAATTACACCGCGACGTGGAGACGATAATCCGTACGTACGCACATATCGTGACATGTAATTAAAAGGATGGATAGAATACTGAATATGGTTGTAACATATTTATAATAACATCAAAGTATATAGAAGATACTGGATTTATTATTTTATAATGGAAATAACAATGAAAGAATAAGTTGATGAAGAAAGGAACATGAAAGAGGTGGTGAAAACATTACCTCTTCTTCGAGTTCTTCCTTTTGATTTGATCAAAAGGGATCCTTAGGTTGGCTTTATAACTAAATGAAGGCATCTAGGATGAAGGTAGGATAGTTTAGATAATAGTTGGGTAGGGTTTTGCCGATCCAAAAGTCTTTTAAGGTATGAATTAGTGAGAAGGGGGAGTTCCCTTTTACAAGAGGGTTGAGGGGCACCTTAGGAAAAGCTAGAAATATTATTTTATAATAAATTCATATTCAGTTTATAATGGATAAAAAGTGTATTATTCAAAGTATAAGGTGGGTATGGGTTGAAATTATTTCATCCAATATATTTTAGACAGGTTTTGGTCACTATATTTACCTTATCATTTATATTTAACTCTCAGTTAAATAGTTTGACATTTACCATGTCACTTTGTATTTATATATTATATGGTTAATAAACTTACTATATACTTTCAAGAGACCCCCAAGTGGTCGATTAATGATACACCTATCATTATATAAGTCTCTTTTATGAATCTTATATTTTTAGGAATAGAATATAAATTAATAATATAATATTTGTTTTAAAAACTCTTTTATGTCAATTTTGACACTATTGAGTATTTTGGTTTTGATAATTTTATAACAGCATTATTACTTAGAAAAAAAATATATAAACAGTACTAATATGTTAAATTAACCTTTAAAATTATTTTAATTCACAAAAAGTTTCAAATTACATTTATTTTGATATTTATAATATCAATTATTTTAATATTTTATTAATTAGGTAATTACTGCATCACCACTATATCGTATATAAATTAAATTATTTAATTTCTATAAATTATAAATAAAATACCATTATGTAGGAAATAAATTTTGATTTCTAATTAATATTTATAATCGAATTTGTCTTATGTATAACCCTATATTAAAAATGTTTTATTTATTAAAAATTGATTTAAACTCTTTTATCTCTTCTTTGAATTCAATAATAATAAATGCCCTAATCTAATAAAAGTGGACCTAAATGATAATATTTTATTCCTAAGGTTGTTTTTGGTCGAGATACACTTGTCCAATAGAATTAGGACATGTTTTAGGGTAATATTAATATCATTTTTACCCTTAATTACCCTATTTACTTTTAACCGTGGTAAATAAAAGTAAAAAGTTATTATTCACCAAAGTTTTTTTTATCTTATTGAACCACATTTTACACCTTTATATTAACCGTGTCTCTCGGATATTTGAAATTCCATTCACAGAAGTGGTAAAATTATGTTTTATGTGAATTTCTAAATTCTCCTAGGAGGTGGGTAAAAGGCGGTGAAAAGTTCCATAAAATTTTTATATATATAAAATTATTCTAAACTAACACAAATGAATTACATTGAACTTATAGAGTTATTATGTATCCATTTTGACCTTAATCAAATTTAAATAAAATAAATAATTATTTAAATAAAAATTCGGTTTTAAACTAACTCAGTGTTTTTTCACTATTCATTAAAAATTGAATGTTTTTAGAAAAATACCAAAACTTTACCCTAAGAAAATTTTGATATTCCAAATCCAAAAATGAAGTCCATTTTTAAAGATTAAATTTTTAAAATTTTAAAAAGTGGGTATTACTATTCATAACGGCTAGTTTGATTGGTTGTGGTGTGTGTTAGAACTCGAAGTTGCGTATAACCCACGCTACTATATTATTCAAAGAGAAGCATACTGTGGAAGCTTGGGGTGTTACCACATTCAATACCATTCAGGTATATACATAATCTTTGAAACTTGTCCATGAAATTCATTTAAAACAACCAATGAAAAATAGACACATGTTAAACAAACATTTAACTTGTTATTTAATTTCAATGTAGTGACCTCATTAATTAAAATATTCCAAATTACAACATTTCATTCATTAGATAACCGAGTCCCACTATTACCATTAAAAAATCAAATGAAAAAATCAAATTATATATTTCATCATTTGTAAAGGGTACAAAAATCCCACATAGAGGACATAGTATCACTTGGTTACTAGGTAATCACCCATTTCTTATTCATGAATTATCACTTTTGAACATATCACCTATGTCTCCCTTCATATAACATTTGAAAAATTATTTAAATTCTTCCAACACCCAATTATAATTATATATTTCATTCTAATACACCAAGTTAATATTAAATCCCAATCCAAGAAGATCAATTATTGTGAAATTTCATTTCGCAATGATCATTTTCAAACATGTTTTCTTTTTTGAATAATTTTTAAAAGGATCACCCATTTTTTAATTACAATCCAGGGAACTCAATATTATCACATTTCCATTCTCATGAGTTATGGTATTTCATTATAAAAAATTAATGTCATGTACAAGTTCAGTGTCCCATTGGAACCTCCTTATATAATGGGTCTATAATAAATTTGAATAAGAATTTAACTGAGGCGAAAAAATAACATAAGGATCTAATTTATTCTCAAGTTCATCAATAATTAAGCTAACAAGAACACAGAACCGATGCATTTGAAAATTAAAAATACTTTGGGTAAATTAATTTACCACTTACCTCATGTGAGGCTTCTTATCTTTAATTCTTAGGCCGATAACCTGCTACCAGATATCATCTACGATCAACGACCAAGAATCAACCCCCATAGTCCTAAATCATATCCAAATTACATAAAACACTTAATTATAATCATTTTATAATTAATTAACAACATAAAAGTAATTAAATATCTTATTATAATTAAGAATAAACAAAAAACCACTCACTGAGTGCTTTCTTTATAACTAAACCGAGACCAACCCTCTTTTAGAGGTAGATGCCAAGATCTTGGCATAATCCCGAGACAATGCACAATCGAATGGAACCAATAATATTATAAAATACATTTAATTTAGACCAAAACCGCTAGAAAACTAACTTGAAAAAAAACCTCCATGAAAATGTTGGGTGAAAACATGTAGGCATTGTCTTGAGATGTCGTCAAGCTATGCTGCATAGAAGCCCCATCATCTCTCAATTATTACACTATCCTCTAGTGGAATCAGCAGTCAAATACATAACATGGAGATCAAAAAAAATTGGGAGAGTTGAGGAGTAGAGGAAGGGAGATCAATTAAAGGATAAAATGACAAAAAAAATTATGATGAACCGGTGCCCAAAACCACCCAAACTTAAAGGGGGGACAAAGAGAAGAGTGCAAGGAGGATCCCCGGGCAGCATGATCCAAAATAAAAGGAAAATTTTGGATTCAACAATAAAAAAAGAGGTGGTTGAATTATAATTATTCCCCTTAAAACCCCATTATATGTATGGTTTTTAATGGCCTATACCACTGCCATACCCCTTCAGTGAGCTGATAGACATATGCTAGCTAATATGACCACTGGATAAGCCACTGGTTGGCCGGTGGCTAGAAGGTGTATCCTCAACCACTCAATATTTCTACATTGTATTCATTCCCCCCCTAACACCTTCCAAACCGAAATACTTATCCAAAAACACCATTTTGAGGTTTCCAAACCTTTTTACTACTCTTCCAAAACCCAATTCTTAAAACAACCCATACACTAAATGAATGTCCCAGTTTTCCTTGAAAAGTAAAACCCATATGTCCACACAGGGTATTACACTGGACTTTTTGGACAACTCACCAGTATCTAATTCATAGATTATATCATTTATTTTATATTGGTGTTATTTATTTTATCATTATAATAAATATATTTAAATTTATAAGAATAAATTAATGGTAAATACATGATGTATAGAAAGAAAAAACATATTAAGTCCCCTTTGAATTAACATACTACTCATTCTAATGTACTTTCTAGATTAACATCATATAAATTTAAGTTATTGGATGTTTATATTATTAAAATGAGTACTGGAATTTGTAGTAATCATTATATGTTGATGATTTGTAATAGAGATATCATGGATCTTTTAACTATAGATATATTGGATCCCACCACGATACAATTATTTTCCATGTAATACTATTATCAAATTTATTTCAATTAGATAAATTTGATATAACATAATACATGTTCTTTTTTTATTAGGTATAATAATACAATTTTTATTCAGTATGATATGAAATTATTGTATGGTTTCATGGACACCTAATTTGTTTATCTAACAAGAAAAGTCAATGATGGATAAATAAAAAGCAATAAATATTTATGAAACATTTCAGAATAATTCAATTCAGTGTTGGATGATGTTTTATCTTTACAGGTATGAAACATATATTTCATTAAGTATTATTTCTAGTGATTAAGTAAACACACATATTATATTATTTTATATTATTTTCAATTAAATTTTGTGTGTTTTTTTGTCTATATGAAATGACATGTTAATTGTTATTCACCATACATGGTGGCATGAAAAAAATAAAATATTTATTAGAAAATTATGTTTTATTGATTTAGTGATTATACATTAGAATAAATTTTTTATTTCATTTCCTAATTATAATTTTCAAACATAGAATGGATCCACTATAAAAATCTATATGAAAGAGGATAGAAAAAATAAATATGTTTTTACAAAGGAGACTTCATTAATAAGTACTACAATTTTTAAAATAATAAAAATGTTATTTTTTATTGATAACTTCTTTTTAAATAGAAATATTATAATCAAGAAGGATTAATTGAATGTGGATATTACATTCTTGTATTTATTTATGAAATAATTACATCTAAGATAGTTACAAAATTCTACATGGTTTTATTTTATTATAATATTTCCTTTTATATGTCTTAAAATTATATTGAGAATACATGTTGAATACTTTAATTTTAATTTATAGTTTTTTATGAACCTCACCCTTATAATAGAATGAGCTAAATCATTTAGAAAGAGCGTGTAATGATTATTTTACAAGTTTGATTCAATTATATTTTATCTCTATTTTAAGTATAGATTTTAAAATTTAAATTTCAAATTGAAATAGTTTTGTAATTTGAACAAAGTTATAAAGTATATATATTTTATATAATTATATTTTTTTGATGTTTTCTTCTGGGTTTTCTATAGTTTACTATTATTTTTTCATCTGTTATGGATTTGGTAAATGTTATTTTTAAATTTATCTTAAAAAAAATACTTTTTTAGTTATTTATATAACTGATGTAAAAATAATATTTTACATTGGATATTTTATAATAAACATCAAATTGTGGTTATATTTACATTTTTTAGGGTTATATATCGAGGGTTTTCGTATAAATGATGTAAATGATCATTTTTTTTTGACATTTGTTAAAATAACCAATGTAAAAATATTATTTACAAAATCACCTGCAAAGATATCACTATTTATTTGAGGTAAAAAAATAAAAAAACAAACAAAGAAGACACATTTATACCATTGTTATATATGATTTATTTATATATAATGAGATCCTATATATCTTTAAACACTAATTAAGCCTTAATACTATATATTATCATATCCCTAATAATTATATTCCATGATTTATTAAATTATGATAATAAGAACAATTCTTATACACCACCCCTAAAATTTACTTTAAAAAATCAAATCGACTTCTGATGACACTAATATTGTTAAAATTATTTGCTAAAAAATTACCTTTAGTAATATTTATAATAAATAGAATACATATCAAAATACCTTGTTTATTTGATTGGGCTTATCTTAATTTTTTCTAAGTGTAGAAATCAAATCAACAGTGGTCTTTATCTCTAATATATTGAAACTATAATTTCTTGATAACACTATCGGTATTGAGCAATGTAACTTCAAGTAAACCTTATCCAATTACTCTTTACCCATTTTCCCCATATTTTTATAAGACAATTACAAAACAAATATCTATTTGAAATAGATAATCATCTATCATCATCTTATATAAATCAAAATTTTTCCCAACGAACTAATTAATCCTTTACATATCTCAATGCCAAAAATAATGAGTAAAACACCTTTAAAAAAATTAGATATAAAAGATAAAATATGGACATTTATAAGTAGTCTTTAACTCCTTGAATAATAGAATGAGATCTGAAACCATATTTTTTGATTGAAATATTGGTCCCAAAATCTAAAATATTGGTGTGGAATAAGGGATATTAAATTTTAGGGAGACAAAAATGGTGTATTCCAGAAATAAACCACACACCATATAAACCAAAACTAAAAAAAGTAATAGATAAAAGGTAAAATATAAGTAATAGAATAAATTACTTGCACACACTATAAAATAAGTAATTCAACATGGTTTAAGAAATTATATATGTCCATGAAGAAGCACTGCTATACACTTGAAGAGAGAGGGGAGAAAAAATATAGAGTTAGAAGTGATTACTAGTCCCTACATAGAGAATAATTTAAAAAATACTCTACAAATCCATTTATATACCAGCTATTTATAGGAGAAACTCAAACCATCAATCTAATTACTATTCAACACATTAAACAAATATTTCTAGAATATTCCATCATCATTGGTTACTATTTAACCTATTTATGCCACCTTCTTGTCGATATTACTGAAACAATATTTCCACCACCTAAATAAACCAAATTTTGTGAGGAACTATTCCAAGTTACCCTCAAACTTGGCACCCAATCCATTCTATCACATAGACCTAAGGGTGTTACTGATCCCCACGAGCTGGTGAAAAGAACCCGAGCATCGAACAACACAACAGAGGGGAAAAATTCTACCATCCTAAACAACCATATGGCACAAATATATAAATAAATAAATAAACAAGGGAATAATAATGAATATATATTGCTTAACTGTAAGGAAACATCAGAAACAATCAAATGAAAATAGCCAAAAAATACAAGAAAAGTCCAACAACAGATGAATACAAACCACATAGATAATCCAAACCATTATATGGATGAACTCCCACCATCTCACCACCAGCTACCCAACTAGATGACACAAACCCTGCTGCCTCACTATGAAACCTTACCATTCCCTGCACTAGAATAAAAACATAGGTCTACGCACCATCGAAGAGGTGCAGAGGGTGTGATCTAATATTCTTAGTAGGATACCACCCATGTGTCTTATAACAGGTCTCTATATAAAAAAACCCGTGAGATCATTTTAAATAAAAACATTGAATGATCAGTATTAAGGCAGTTTTATAGAAAACATGGTAAACATTTCCTTTTTTCAATATTTCTAAACAAAATCAAGTATATAAATTTCAAAGAAAATTCTATATTAGTTTTGAAAAGCATAAACATACATATCAAGGCTAACTCAAAAATCCATGAAATACAATACAAAAACATAGGTATCACCTCACTAATAAATACTATAGGTCTAGGTTATAGACTACTCGTACCACAAAAATCATGTGAAAAAATCTGATCCTAGATTATAGGAATAGGAAGCAGAGGGATACCCCATGAGTAAACCCCCCCCCCTTAAATGTCAATATTATTCCCCTAGAAAAACGATCCTAGTAAATAGAGGAATACCGAAAGTCAAAACTCCTTGAGAATCACAAAAAATGGATGATGGACCTAAGATAAACCTTCCACCCACGTACCCATGGTAACCCAGGTGCTATTTTTCACAATCCCTTTTTAATGGTTTGGAAAACCATTAAAAACCATTTTAAAATCCATTTCATTTACCTATAACCAAGGAAAACCCATTTTTAATTGACAACCCTTTTTCATCACACCCAAAAAAATCATTCTAATCTATCATTTTGAATTAGTTTGTAAAGAAAAGAAAGTAGGTGTATTATCATAGGTTAAAGACAGAACCACCTACCTTAAAAATTGGGTTGCACACACCCTTAACAGAATCCCAAATCAATGAAAACCAAAAACATCAGTGAATGATCTAGAATCAAATCCACAACAATATTGATTCAATTTAGAAGAAAAGAAGTTATCATAAGAAAGGAAACCCACATACATCAAAGAAGAATTCCCACCACACCGTGAAAAATAGAAGAAAATGCCTCCAGAACGAGATCAAAGAATAGATCTTGAAGAAACTGGGAAGAACAAATGATATTTAACCAAAGGATCTGATAACCCAACCCGAAGGTGCTTCCATGATCAAAAGAACTGAATAAATAGATGAATAACACACTTAGATAGACACACTGAAATCACAAAGAAGATCGAATATTGAACGGATCGATCTAGAAGGGGTGGAGTCTCTCAAAAATATACCAAAACTAGCTTAGGTCAAGAGCCACAAAGAACCAGTGAAGGAATTGAAACAAAATAGACACACACTATCTTTTAAAAACTAGACGTGGGCCATTACATGATGGGTAACCCAGGTTCATGACGTGTAACTTCCACATCCCACATACTCTTAAAAACCCAATGCCTCAGATAAAAATTTCTTAATTTAAACCATACATGAAGTGTAATCACAACTCACAATGTAAACCAGTTCACATCATGATCTTTCCTTTCATGACTTACATCCAGCACATATTAAACGATATGTAACCTAGTTACACTGTTTGAAATTAGTTTTCACCTTGCAAAAAGACCAGTTCATAGTGAATGTCCAAGAAATATTTGACTTTACCATTATAGGTATCCTCCCAATATCAAAGGAGGGAAAAAATACGATGAGGTCAATGTCATACATGATAAAATGTAAACTAGAAGTTACAAACTCCCCACCATGAATACTATATTTTCTTGAGAAGTCATGTGGATGAAGTAATTCCCAGAAACAGATGAGTCCACTTCCCCCTCAACAACGAATTTTATTACCAAGTCTCACGATAATCCAATCCTTGTTTCCATATAACTATGGAAATTAGAATTAACTTCATACACAATACTTTCATATGAGAGAAAAAGATCTCAACTAGTTCCTCCAAAACAGAGGAAACTAGATCTAACTCAAATTCTTCCCCACTTAGAACCTGAGCAGGATCTGGGTGATAATTCCTAAGTTGATATATATAGAAAAGATCATGAATTTTTGTCAATTAAATATGAAATATTAAAGCATAATTAACCTTTCAATCCATTCATTGATCTCAAATGGTCCAACATATCTCAGAGACAGATTTCCATATTTTCCAAACTGATGGTGACCCAAATGAGGAGAAACATTCATGAAAACCTATTCACCTATGGAAAACTCCAAAGGTAGATGTTGTCAATCTGTATAAAATTATTGTAGACTTTGGGATATAAATAGATGTCTATGTACATCAAGAATCTTCATAGATGTTTCCTGAACCAAACTTGGTCCATCCAAAGATACTTTTCCCACCTTTTTCATACAGAAAGGTGATATGCACGGGAGACCATAAAATTATTCAAAGGGCTCCATTATGATCTACTAATGGTAACTAATTTTGTAGAATAAATCAACTAGTCAATGATGGATATCCTACAATCTACTGAAATCCAAGACATAGGTTCCAAGAATATCTTCTATAATATGAATTACTCACTCCGTTTGACCATCTGTCTGTGGATGGTATGTTGTGCTCAAATTAACCTAAGTTATCATTGAATCCCGGGGAATCATCTAGAAAATAGTGGTAAAACATGGATCCCTATCCAAAAAAAAAATGTAAGAAGGACTCCCATGTAACCTCATAATCTCCTTCACATACAGCTTTCCCACATCTTCAACCATATTAGTATCCTTGATCAGAATGAAATGAGTTGACTTTTTCAACCGATCAAAAACTACCCAAATAGAATTATTTCCTTGGTGGTGTCCATGGAAATCAAATAATAAAATCCATGGATACCTTTTCCCACTTCCAAATCCTCACTTGAAGAGGATGAAGAAAAAAATAGGGTTTCAAGTTCTCTGTATTTATCTGTTGCCAGGTGTAACAACATGAAATACAATATGCAATGTCATGCTTCATACCTGACCACTAGAATCTTATTATCATGTCATAATAAATCATCAAAATTCCTGGATGAATGAACCATGAAGAGATGTGACGATTGAAAAAAACTAAACTCCTCACAAATGCTGAGACAAAAATCATTTTCCCATAGTAAAGAATACCATCTAAAGAGACAGACCAACTAGAAATATTATCCCCACCATAAATTCATTATTAATTATTATGAAAATCATCATCCTTCTACTGAATCTTCAATACATACTCCAAGATAGATGATGATAACTAAACAATTGAGAAGACCATGCCTGAAACATCCTCCTGAGCATTCATATTCTGTTAAGTGAAAATCTATATAATGTTTCACTCCTCCTTTAATTCTAGGATATCCTATGATGGTACTTTCCTGTTAAGAGTATCTACAAAACATTCCCCTTTCCTGGGGTGTAGGTGATATCAAAGTTAATCATTTAGAGGTATTCTAGACATCGTCTCTTCCTAAGATTCAAGTCTTTATGAGAAATGATATAACTCAGAATCTTATAATAAAATAAGATCGTGAACACTTCCCCAAAAACATAGTGCCACTAACACATAAGCACATGGATGACTGTAGAAAGACCCAAATCATGAGTAGGGTAATTATTTTCATTTGTTAAAAGCTCACGAGAGCCGTACGCTACCACATGGTCATATGACATATACACACATCCCAAAACAGTACTAGAACCATCGTAAAAAATGACGTATCCCTTACCAGGCTTATGTAAGATCAAAATAAGAGCCGATGCCAGAATCCTTTTTAGTTCATCGAAATAAGTCTAAAACATTACATCCCAGGTGAATTTCACTACTTTCTTGGTAAGAGTAGTCAAAGGTGATTCCATCTTAGTGAAGTCCTTAACAAACCATCAATAGTATCTAGAAAGACAAAAGAAGATCCTAATTTCAAATACATTCTATGGTTCCTTCTATGAAAAAAACTTTTACCTTCTATAGATCAAGTGACAAGATAAGATAAAAAATTATATTCCATATAAAATTCACTTCTTGAATCTAGAAACTACGTTTTGAATGAATTTCATAAAAACAGTGACTTAAAAAATTTCCAGAACCAAACTCAGATGGTTCTCATGCTCATGATCAGATTTTAAATAAACCAGAATATCATCCATAAACACTACCACACAAGTGTCTATATGTTTATGGAATATCTAATTCATCAAATCCAAAAAAAACTATAAGAGCATTAGTTAGACCAAAAGGCATCACAAGATATTCACAATGGTCAAACCTTCTCCAGAAGGCCATATTTGGTATATCAAACTCTTGAACACTAAGCTGATGATAACTTGATCGAAGATCAATATTTAAAAACAACCTTTACCCCTTAAACTGATCAAAAATATCATCCACACGAGGAAATGGATATTTTTTATTATCCTTCACCCGGTTCAACAATTAATAGTTCACAAAAAAACAAAGTTAACCATATTTTTTCTTGGAAAAGATCCCTGAGGATGCCCAAGGTGAAACACTAGGGCGAACAAAAACTTTTTCTAATAGGTCTTATAACTGAATCATAAGCTCTTTCAGCTCCACTAGTGCCATACAATAAGAAGGTATCTATATTGGATGCGTACCTATAACTAGATCAATCATAAAATCTACCTATCTCCCTAGAGGAAAACCAGCGAAATCGTCTGGGAAAACATTAGGGATGTCTTGGAAAACAAAATGAAAATCAATGATTAGAGAGACTTCATTGGGATCAAACACAATAGAAGAATATAAAATTGTGAGAAAGCCCTGTAAGACTTGACCTTATGTCCCACTCCCCCTAAAAAAGTGCAGATCTCCCATTCGAAGTAATAAAAAAACATAACGATGATAATAATAAACCTCATCTCAATGAACGACAAGCAAATCCATACCGATGATAATGTGAAATATATCTTCATCAAGAATGAGAAAATCCCAGACCAACTCTATATTAGCTATCGTTAACTAGAAGGAAGGACACCTGAACCCCTACTATTTTATCATATTAATAGGCGTTTCTAACTCTATTTTAAAGAACATAAGATACGTTCGATGTTTAGGAACTTCAAAAAAATGTGTAGATATAAATGGGTGGTAGGAAGAAGTATCAAATAAAGTAATTGATACTGAATATACAATAAGGATAATACCTCTATCTATTTCTAGACCTGCACCAACATCTATTGAAAAAAAATATATTGCATGAAAATGATTCAATCTGAAGGCATATAACTAGATCTCTATAGTATTTGGAGCTTTTGACTTCCCCATAGGAGCCTTTGGAGTTACCCTGACCATAATGAGGTGTAGTCATAGACCAAAAGAATCACTGTAGATGACCAACATGTCCACATCTATTTCAGGTATTTGTGAGCATAGGACAAGAACATCTGGTGTTTCCTACCTTTCCACACTGATAGCACGTTAGAGGCACATTACTCACTGAAATAGATGGTGCATAGGGGGATTTATACTAAGACCCACCTCCACTACTCCAGTGATGATCTTACAACATTATTTTCTTCCCATGTGTGACACTGAAGCTGCCACCAAATGGAATTGAAGAGGTGGAAAATCCAAACTTTCCTACCATATTCATTTCCACCATTATATCTCTATCCACTATCTCTACATAGGTCGAATGTTTAAGCCTAAACACCTACGATCTCATATCTGGTTGCAAACCCTATAGGTACTTCTACACCTTAAGCTAGCCATTCTTTTCTATGTCTGAAAAAAGACAAGCTCAAAAAAATGATTAGTGTACTCAAACACCAAATGCTATACCTACTAGAATGACAGAAAATCCAGAGACTTCATGTGTGTCAATGAATCCAGACAAAACTGCTAAAAAAATAGGGTTTTGAAACCTTTTAAATCCATTTCTATGTGCCTATCTTCTTGGTCCATATAATCCAACCATCGATTTCAGGATCCCTCGTGTCTAAATACTGCACACTTCACCCTGATATTCTCTGGTGTCTCTAAGAAGTTGATGATTTGATCAATCATATCAATCCAATCCTCCACCTCTTGTGGTTCTCTCATTCCTTTAAAGGATGAAAACTTTTTGCATAAGAACTCCTGCAATATATATATATATCTCTTTCCTCTAGCTCCTGGTTGTACATAAAACACTACGTTCTAAACTTTTGGTATACCTTGATCAACAACACAAAATTCCCGTATGACAGTCTTGATGAGATTCTGATCTACAGGTTAGTTTCCTAGAGAAGAATCAGTTTCACCTTCCTGAGTAAATTATGGAAGACATCTCAGAGGCATACTGCTACACATTGAAACACAAGAACGATCTGACAACAAAACAAATCTCAGTTCAAACTAGATAACCCATAAGAAAAAATTGATATTTTTAAAACAAAAACCAATACTAGATACACACATCCCAATGTCCCACAGAAACATGAGTCTCGTTACAACAAGAGACGGAAATGAACTTATTGCAAAATACCTATCAGGTCCCGATATCCTATCTCTAGTCTAAAAGATGTCCCAAGACATGGTATCTTGAAGGAAAACCACCTTTAATACAAAATTATAATGAAACGACCCAGGTTTCCCTCAAAACTGACACCCTAACCATTCTGTCACATACCCAAAGGGCATTCATGCCCCCCACGAGCTAGTGGTAAGAACCTAGGCACTGAGCAACACAGTAGAGGGAATGATTTCTCCCAACCTAAACAACCAAATTACATACATATATAAATAAAGAAAGAAATAGTGTAAGACTAACGAATATATATGCCATAACTATTATGAAACAATAGAAATAGAAAACAAAAAACAAACAAAAAACTCGAAGAAAAGTCCAAATGAAAAGGACTAAAAACCACACAACTACTCTAAATGATGTTACAGACAAAATCCCACAATCTCACCACTAGCTACCCAACCATATAACAAGAACCCCACTACCTCACTACGAAACCATACCTTTCCCTACACTGGAAGAAAAACAGAGGTCTACACACCACCAAATAGGTGTGTAGCGTGTGCTCTAACAGGCTCAATAGGATCCCACCCAGGTGTTCTATAATATGGCTATATATAAAAATCATATATTCTAATTTTAAATAAAAACATTGATTGATCAGTACTACATAAGTTTTATAGAAAACATGGTAATCATTTCCCTTTTTCTATAGTTCTAAAGAAAAGAAGGCCCATATATTTCAAATCATATTTTCCATATTCGTTTTCACAAGAATAAACACGAATATCAAGGATAACATAGATACCCCATCAATACAAAATAAATGAATAGGTATCACAACACCAAGTTGTACTATAGGTTCAGGTCTAAAACTTCTCGTACCATAATAATCAAGTGCATTAATCCTGTCCTAGAACACAAGCATAGGAATCAGAGGAATACCCCATGAGTAAACCCCCCAAAATGTCAATATTGGTCCCCTAGAACAACGACCCTAGGAAACAGAGGAATACCCCAAGACAAACCTCCTTGATAATCACAATAAAATGGATGATGAACCCCATATAAACTTTTCACCTAAGTACCCAAGGCAACTCATGTTCTCTTTTTCACAATCCCTTTTTAATGCTTTGGGAAACCATTCAATTTTTTTTTACAATTCAATTAATTTACCTATAACCAGGGGAAACCATTTTTCTTTGATTTTTTTCATCATTATCAAAATAATCATTCCAATCTTTCATTTTGAAACTATTTGTAAAAAAACAACCAGGTTTATTATCATGGGCTAGAGATGGAACTACCTATGTCAAAACTGAGGTTGCACATGACCACAATGGAATCTAAAATCAATGAAACCCAACAACATTAGTGAAGTCCCTAGAATCATATCCACATGGATATTTATTCCATTTAGAAGAAAAGGGGTCAATCGAAGAGGGAAAACCCACATAACTCACAGACTAACTCTTGGCACACCATGACCAATGGAAGAAAAGTCCTTTAGAACGAGATCACACAACAGATCTTGAAGAAACCTAGATGAACTACCAACATTAAACCAAAGGATCCAATAATGAAACCCTAAGGCACTACCGTGATCTAAAAAAATAAATAAAGATAAGGACAACTTATTCGGAGAGACGCACCACGATCACAATAGAGATCAGACGTCGAACAGATTGATCTATAAGGGGTTGAGTCTCTCAAAAACATTCAAAAACTACCTTAGGTCAAGAGCCATAAAGAACCAGTGAAGAAATTAAAACAAAACAACTTCAAATTGTCTTTTAAAACTAGATGCAGTCTATTACACAATGTATCACCCATGTTCATGACGTGTAACTACCACTCCCACGTACGCTGGAAAACCCATCACCTAGAATTAAAAAGTCATCATTTAAACCATAGAAAATGTGTAATCACCATTCACGATGTGTACCGGTTCACATCACGATCTTTTCTTTCACAACTTACATCCAACACTTATTACATGGCATATAACTTAGTTATATACCATGAAGTCATTCTATAGCCTTCTAAAAATGACCAATTCATAGTGAATGTACATAAAATCTTTAACATAACAATTATATGTAACGACCCAAAGTTTTTCAATGGAAATTACCTTCTTATAATTATGTCATAAAATCACATGAAAACAGAACATAATGAACTACTAAAGGTTAAGTGACCTTTAAGCATTAGTTTTTCACTTCTATGTTTTGAATTTCAAAAATCAGACATACACGGTTCTGTTCAAGATAATTTATAGTCTATTGGAACAGAAATAATTTTTGGTGAATAGTAACGTACCCTTGTGAATAGTAACATACCCTTATGAATAGTATTATGACTCATATGAATAGTAAATCATGAAACATAAGAGTAACCTTACCCATGAATAATTAAATAAAATTTAGACATCTTATAAAGTGACAATTCGACCTGAGAAAACGTTTAGGTATTTTGTATGTCATAAATGAATAATTATAATTAATTAACTAATTTAAAAGAAAATTTATTTTCCAAAAATTTGTACATAAATTATCGAAAAAATGTCTTATAGTTTTTAGATAATTTTATAAGACCCTATGTATTTTTTTTAAAGTATTAATAAACCGGTTTTAACTTTTAAAAACTTTTTTTAAGTAAATTATGATTTTAACTAAATATAAAATTAATAATATTTAGAAAATTAGTTTTGAAAAAATGAATTCATTTTTGGATTCGACACATCAAAAAATGGTTGGGGTAAATTTTTGGGATTTTTCTGAAATACTTGAATTTTTGATGAATAGTGAAATACCATAATTTACAAAAATAAGCTAAATAAGAAAACTATAGTGTCATGTGTGATGTTATACTGATGTAAGACTACTTGGTTTGGGATCACATGATACAATTACTATTCTTGGTCATTCAAGACTCACTATTCTTTGACTTAGGGGAAATTAATAAACTATTGAATTTTATATTAAGGAAACCCCTCTCCCCTCCACTATAAATACCACCCTTCACACCCTCATTTCCTCACACCTCTAAAGCTCCAAGACTTCTCTAAACTCTACCCAAACATATTACCTAGACCTTATCACACGTTCAAGAGCTACTGGTCTCATCAAAAGACCAAACCTAGCTTTCTTAAGGAGGATCTCAAGAGGAGGATTTAAGAGGAAATTTCTCTCCCTCTTCTCCTTTATTTTTCTTTCAAGTTCAAGTCCATTTCTTGATCTCTCCCCACCTATAATCATCCAAATGGTATTTTAACTCCATTATTATTCATGTAATGTAATTTTAAGATTCTAATAGTATATTATATCATCAAACCCCCTTTCCCTCTTCCTTTTATTTTATTAAAGAGAACGTTGTTCGTGAGGTGTTAATTTATCACCTTCAAGAATGACATGCTTTCTTCTTCTATTTCTACCTTCAGATCTGGTTATGAAACCATATTTATGGTTGAACCAGAATATTTTATATTCATTATCTCCTATTTAAAGTTCTGGAACTAACTTATGGCCATATTGCTATGCGATAAATTAAAACAAGTTCATTGTGATCCAAACACCCCCCAAATTAACCCAAACAATCTTCATTTAATTTTTATATAATGATTAATCCACATGGTATATAATATATCTCATTATAAGATCATTTTAAATTCTGTAATTTCATTAATAACATGTAATATTAGTTCTGGATGTTTACCCATGTTCTACCCGAACTTCAATTTAAAAATACAAGTGAACCACACAAGACAACCATAAAAACAAACATTCCTAAATAATGTTTTTAAACTCCATAACTCATCCAAAGGCACATTAAATCACTTAATGAAAACATGATGAACAATATTAATGTACACAAGGTTATGTATTTCTAATTAATGAATATAATGTCATTATACATGACATTAAAGAGAAGGAAGCATTCAGATAAAAGGTAAGGGGAAAATCTCAAACCCAATTTTTTTTTCTGCAGCTTCTCACTCTTTCACTACATTTTGATATGTTTACTTCTTAAAAATAATTTGTTCATAATTATATTTAATTTTCTGGGATACAAATGTTTGTCATAGGTATTTATGAAAAACCAAATGTTTTCCAAAAGAAATCTTCTTTCAAGAACACACCTTTTACCTCTCATTCAAGATTGACGGTTCTTGTAACATGTATGTTATTCCCTCATTCTTTTGAGAACCAAATGTTTATGAATTTGTTCCTATGAGATAAAAAAATTAATTTTCATGGGTTCATTATGTTCATTTATCTTATATGTTCATTGTGGCATTCCTGATAAATGATAATGTTATGATGTGACAGGTGCGCCTGGAATTATATAGCGCAATATGAATGTTTCAAAGTGACGGGTGCGCCTGGAATTATACAGTGCTCCAATGCATTGGATAAAGTAATTAATCTCATGAGTAAATGTGAAATGATGTGTGGAAAATATTCTAGCTTGGTTCACAAGTATGTGTGGTATTTAACCACTAAGACATGTTGTTTCATTTTTATGCATTTCCACAATTTAATTCTTATATTTATGCTTCCTCTCATGTTCATGATATTCTTCCATGTTATGATTATGATCACCACATGATATATTGTTCTTATCTATCCTCTTACTGGGCTTCTACCTCACCCATTTTGATGTATATCCTATGGTGGCTACATGTACTAAGGAGAGGATAAGTTCCAATAAGAAGCTAGAGAAGAAGAAATTAAATAAATGTTTATGCTTAATGTTGTATTTTTTATGCATGGTCCTAGTTTCCCCAAGACACTAACCCTTTGGATCCTCTATGTGTAATACTATTATGTTGTATATCTTGAAAATTATGTAATATTAAAGTAATAAATGGTTGGGTTGATATAGTTGTTATCAGAGGAAAGGTTTAGTTAATTTGGGAATTAGGATTAGTGAACCCTAGAGAAAACATATTACATGAGACTAAGTACAAATATGCACACAAGAATATTTAAATAGGGATCAAATATGTTATAAATTTTTTATATGAATAATTTATTCATGACTTGTTGACTTATGTCTTGTTCTAAACTTTTCTATTTTAGAAAATGGTCAGAACCCGGAGAAATCAGGCCAACAACTCATGTGAGGGCTAATGCAATGATTGCCTGAACGACATCCCCAATGATTTGGGAGGTGGAGTTAAAAACTTCATGGCGATGATTACCCAATTATCTCATGTTATGAACAATAACCTTAATAATGGGGAACATCCTCCTTCAGAAAATAGGGAGAAACTAGCTATCGAATGTTTTATGCGGCAACGACCACCGCCGTTTTGTGGATCTTCCGATCCACTAGTTGCAGAACTGTGGGTCAAATCCATGGAGAAGATCTTTTCTGTGCTTCACTATTCTGAGACGGAGAAGGTGACTCTAGATGTTTATTGAAGGACCCCGAGACACCCTAAGAGGGGAGGGGTGAATCAGGGTGACAAATTTTTCTTTTAATGTGATGGATCTTGTTCCCACGTTTGTAGGAACTTGTTGAACCTATATGATGATTATGATTAGAAAGCAAACATTCACATGCACAGATAAGACACAACACTTTTTACTTGGTTCACCACTAAGGGCTACATCCAAGGAGAATACGCCGACAAGTTGTCGGTCGTACCCAATTCCACCAATCTTCACTAGCTGTGGATTAAAAAGGTTTGGGAACAGATACTCTGTCCCAGGCTCACTGCCTTTACAAAGGTTCAGGGATATCTCACTACTTCCCTTGGGTCACTCCCGTTGACTCCCCCTGGCTCACTGCCCTTGGTGAAGTCCCACTCAGTTTATAGACGTGAAGGTCTCTTCATCATTGCATAAGAATGCATCCTCTATTGTATGTAGATGCTCTATTAAAGTCCAATTCTCACCAGAAGATGAATATCAATTTTCCCAGAATGTATCGGGTAATATCCCAGCTTTTGTGAAGCTCCAAACAGACCGGCGGGCTTCAGCAATACATGGCATGCTTCACCAAGCCAGGCGCGCAAGTCCCAAGAGGGCACGCAAGTCCAAACTAGCGCACAAGTGTAACCAAATCACCTGCACGACGCTTCCTTCCCCAACAACAAACTTGCACGGTCCACTTCCTTTCTCTCCCAAATAGCCTTGGGTGCGCAGCCAACAACTGGCGCACAAGCTCTACTTGCGCGACCCAACCACCACTTGCGCGTCTCAACCACCTGCATGACGAGAGCTCAAACAATCACTAAGTCTTGAACTCTATAAGAAATGAGGAGGGGTCGAACTGTATTTATAGGAAAACTGGACCCCCTGCGCGGAGGCACGCAAGTCCCTCATTGGCGCACAAGTCTCGTCTCCTGTAACCTCTGTCGCGCAACTCACTTGCGCGACCCAACCAATACTTGTGCAACCTTCTTTCTTTAGACAAATTTTGATGTTCTGTTCTTGGAAAACAATAGGCGCACAAGTCCGAATCCTTCTAGGTAACAGCGCCCAAGTTATTTCACGGCGCGCAAGTCCACTTGCGTGACCTAACCAACACTTGTGCGACCCTTATCCCTTTGCCATATTTTGATGTTTTGATCCTCAAAAACATATGGCGTGAAAGTTTACTATCCTCCATGACCTCGGCGAGCAAGTCCCTTTGCCAAAAATAGTTTTCTTTATTTGTCGATATTCAGGCCCAAAAATTTGGCAAACACTGGGAAACAACGCCACCCTCACTACTGTTGTCTGCTTGAATGGTATGATCTCTTTGCTGGTACACATTCTGAACTTCCACTTAGGATTGACAACAAACACAAAACTTACTAAAAATCATGCTTAGAAGACCCTAGTTCCAACATTTATCATCTAGATGGAGAAGCCGATCAATGGTGGGCTTTGATTAATAACACCAAGCCAAGGGAGGAAATTGAAGAGATGGAATGGGAGGACTTTAAGATAATGTTTCTTAATAAGTATTTCCCACAAACTCTTCGTATGAAGATAGAGAGAGAATTAATAGAGCTTAATCAAAAAGAGGGGGAATCTATCACAACCTACGAAGCGAATTTCATAAGGGTGTCAAGGTACGCTTTGGGTTTTGTTATCGACAATTATATAAAAATTGATAGATTATTTAGTGGATTAAAACCACACCTTTTAAAGGTTATTACAATTAGAGTCTTTGGGAGTTATGAATAAGTTGTTTTATGTGATCTAAAAGTGGAGATGGAGTTTTGAGAATGGTCCCATGGCTATGTTGATAAGAAATGAAAGATGGAGTTTCATGCTGGAGGATCTAATGACAAAAGTGGGAAGAAAACTCAACGACCCACATGCTAAAAATGTGCGAAGTAGCACCATGGGAACTGCCTCAAAGGGACGGGGTGTGCTTCAAGTGTGGTAAAGAAGGACACCATGCTCAATAGTGTCGAAAAGATATGAAAAATAAGGAGAATTTAGATCATGAAAGGAGAGAACCCCTCATGTTTCAATGCTACAACTGTAGGGAGCTAGGGCACAATGCAAACCAGTTCACTAAACCTCGAGTTCTTGAGGGGAATCACCGTCACCAGCCACCAAAGCCAAAGGAACAAGGGAAGGCTTATTACATCACTATTGTAGAGGTGGAGCATTATAATGAAGTCATACAAGGTACACTTTCTATTCACTCATGAATGGAAAAAGACTTATTTGATTCTGGTTCTACGAATTCCTTTATATCTTGCAAGTTTGCTAGAACTATAGAATCGAAGCCCCAAAACCTTGAATTAGAGATCTCTGTAAAAACACAAAGTGGTTCAATCATTGAAACCCAAGTGTTTGACTCTTCTCCTGTTGGCGTATGTGGGAATATTATTCCATAGAATCTCGTAATTCTTCCCTTGGTGGAATTTGACGCTATAATGGGAATGGATTGGCTCTCATTATATAGATCACATATCAACTGTCAGGAAAAGGAAATATCTTTTCTTATTCTGAACCATCCCATGATCCCCTACAAATGCAAGGAAGATCATGAATCTCCTTTGAAAAAACCTTCAATGGTGTGGGTGTTGATTCCCAATGAAGAAGCATACCTCTTCCAAATGGTTCAGTTTAATGAAAGTGCCAACCTTGAGGAAATTCCCATTGTGAGGGAATATGAAGATGTATTTCCCAAAGACTTACCCAAAATTCCCCCGGATCGTGAGGTAGAGTTCTCAATTGAACTTATACCTGGATCTACTCCTATCTCGAAGTGTCCCTATAGGATGGATCCTATCGAATTGGAGGAGTTAAAGAAGTAGCTGCAAGAGAATCTGGACAAAGGGTTCATATGCCCTAGTGCATCACCTTGGGGTGCACCTGTGCTCTTTTTGAAGAAGAAGGATGGAACAATGCGGCTGTGTATCGATTATCGGGAAATCAACATGATCACCATAAAGAACAAGTATCCTCTTCCAAGTATTGATGACTTTTTCAATTAGTTAAGAGGTTCTCTATACTTCTCAAAGGTGGATCTTCATTCGGGATATCATCAGGTAAAGGTGAAGAAGAAAGATATTCAAAAGACTTCCTTCCAAACAAGGTATGGGCACTATGAGTTTTTGGTGATTCCCTTTGGACTTACTAATGCCCTTGAAATCTTTATGGATTTGATGAATCGAGTCTTAAGAAATTACCTCGACAAATTTTTGGTAGTGTTTATCGATGATATTATTATATAATCTAAGAGTAAGGAGGAATAATAAGATCATCTAAGACTTGTGTTGGCGACATTAAGAGAGGATATGTTGTACGCCAAGTTCATCAAGTGTGACTTTTGGATGAAACAAGACAGGTTCATGGTACATGTGATCACAAGTGAGGGAATTTCTATGGATCCTTCAAAAACAAAGGCGATTGAGGAATGGCCCAGGCCCTCTAGTGTCACATAAATCCGTAGTTTTCTTGGATTAGGTGGGTACTACCGACGTTTTGTGAGAAACTTCTAAAGATTGTCAAGCCCGATAACAATGTTAACAAGGAAAGGGTTAAAGTATGTATGGACAGAAGAATGTGAGGGAAGCTTCAAGGAGATAATGAGAAGGCTGATCACAACACCTGTACTCACACTACCAAAAAGTGGAGAATGTTTTTTGATATACAGTGATGATTAAAAAAAGGATTGGGTTCTGTACTCATTCAAAATGAAAATGTGATAGCCTATGCCTCACGACAATTGACGATCCACAAGCAGAACTACCTGATGCATGATTTAGAGCTAGAAGACATGATTTTTGCCTCGAAAATCTGGCAACACTACCGTTATGGCGAGAAGTGTGACATATACACCGACCACAAGAGCCTATAGTATATATTCACACAAAAGGAGATCAACATGCGTCAAAGGAGATAGTTAGAGCTAATCAAGGATTACAATTTCTCTATTCGCTACCATCCTGGAAATGCGAACAGGGTAGCTGATGCTCTAAGGAGAAAAGAACCCGCTACTCTATCCATGTTATAGATTGAGAAAGACCCTATCTTCTTAGATATGCAAAGGATAGATTTGGAAATCATAAGGGAAGGGGATACATCCTAACTTTCCCAAATGATTGCACAACCATCTATCCAGGAGAAGATTAAGGAAGCACAAAGGGATAATGTGGAGATACAAAAAAGGGTGAATGTAGTAAAGGAAGTGAAGCTGCAATAGTTCTAAATTGACGATGATGGTGCGATTCTGTTTGGAACGCATCTTTGTGTGCCTTCATCATCTAGGATAAAGAAGGAGCTATTGGACAATGCACATAACTCAACTTTTTATGACCATCCTGGGAGTACCAAGATGTACCGTGATCTCCGAGAAAACTTTAGGTGGGATAACATGAAGAAGGAGATTGAAAAATATATATCAAGGTGCTTGGTATGTCAGTAAGTTAAATCTGAGTGAAAAAAGTCCAAATGTTTGATGCAGCCATTTCCTATACCCATGTGTAAATGGTAAAATGTTACTTTGGACTTTGTCATGGGTCTCCCGAAGTCATCGAAGGGAAATAATGCGATTGTTTCCTCTAGAAATGGGGATGACCTTGTCAGATTAAGGTTCAAACATTGTAATTTGTTTCTAACAGGTTTTTTCGTAGAACCAGAAACATCCAATGATTCTATATCCATTTGGGCCTACTTTCCAAAGGCAGGTGCTCATTAGTTGTGGATCGATGAGGCTTAATAATTTTCATTGGTCGAGAGGATGGGAGGTCGGACTCATCACACCTTTTTGGGGGGAATTATTTTCTACTCCGTTACTCTCTTTATAGATTTATGTTATGTTCGTGAATCCTTATTACATTTCCAAGTATGAAAATGAGCTTTCCTTAAGATCTGACAATCAATGATTAATATGTATGAGATTTAGAGAATCTTTTATATGTATTTTAGGTTCTTCATCGATAGAGAATCATCTATATTTGTTAGAGATTCTTAGTCAATGGTATCCTTAAACACATTATTTAATGATTGCTTGGTCATTATGATAACCATACTGGTTTTAAAGCTACTCATCGGGGCACTTGAAGTTTATTGGCGTTCAGAAGGACATTGATTATTTCAGAGTTGGGATTATACCCGCAGATGGGCTACCTATGTATCCTTGTTTAGAAAAGGAATCAGAACCCACGTAGTTTGGTTAAGAATTATGGGGCTTACGTATGATTAATAGACCAAAGAGATGTGTCATAGTTACTTTAACACTCTAAGCTCACATGAGTCCTGCTTCATGTGAGAAACAAGAGGTATCAGTAAACCTAATGATTTTTTCCACAAAAGATGCAGTCACAAGGAATGATGTGGGTCTTAAATACGTATGAATTCCTAGAAAGATGAAGATCAAGACTTACTTTAGGGAAGAATCCCGGGAACAAGGTCCATAAAGGTATATGTGCTTTATGGAGATTTGGATACTTAACTTAGGACTTTCTCCTGCGAAGGATTAACAAATTAGAGGGGGATTAAGATTGGGTTTTATTTCTGAGAAGGAAGTCCAAATCAAAAAGAAATTATGATTGGTTAAGAGAAATTATGACTGGGGATTATTCTTGAGAAGGAGGCTCAGGTAAAAGGGAATTGAGAACTAGGGCATATTCCTGAGAAGGAGGCCCGAGTTAGATAATTTGAGAATTTGGGGCTTACTCCTGAGAAGGATTCCTAAATTTGGGAACTTGAGGTTGGGGCTTACTCCTGAGAATGATTCCCAAGTTAAGGGAAATTATGAATGGAGCTTACTTCTAAGGAGGATACCCATTTTAAGGGAACTTGGACTGGGGCTTACTCCTGAAAAGGAGGCCCAGGTTAGGGAATTATGATTAGGACTTACACCTGAAAAGGAGGCCCAGATTAGGGAACTTGGGGCTTACTCCTAAGGTAGATGCCCATATTAATGATCTTCTCATCTTAAATAATGAGGTTGAATGAATGAAATCCTTAACCTTAGTGACATAAAGATATGCAAATCACTATGTTTTGAGAGATATTCCACAAAATTCCTTTCAGATAAGGAATCCAAAAAAAGAACCATGCCAAAAGTGGATTTAAATAGGGTTTTGAAGGATAAATCATGAAGAGGAGAGGTGGATTTGAAGAAAAAAGTTGAATAGGTAGGAGCGGCACCCAAAAAAAGGCAGGCGCACAAGTCCTGTTGGGGCGCACAAGTATTGTTCGCACAAGTATACTTGCATGACACATGTATACTTGCATGACGGTCAACCCATAGGGTAATACTTGGGAGAGGCTTGGCTCAAGCCTTTAGTATTATCCCTAGAGACTTCCAAAAGAGTGGCGCACAAGTTCTGTTGAAGGGATATTGTAGTACGCAAGTATTTCCATGTTCCCTTAAGGGTTAGACACTTAGGCGTGCAGGTGTTGGTGAATTTCAACACATAGGCCTTGTCCCCCCTCTTTAGATCTTCTATTCTAGGTAAGAAATTACCTTAGAACTGTTTGGAAGAATTCATGTAGAGACTAGGGTGCCGGGAGCTAAAATGTGACTTTTTGAATTTCTCGTCCTCAAAATGGGGGGCCCACAAGGGGTATTTATAGGCTACTGAAGACCTTGGGTGAAAATGAAATAGGGCGTGCAAGTCACCTACGCACCCAATATGTGGTGCGCAAGTATACTAGCGCGACCATGCTGAAACTTGTGCGAAACTTACTTAATGGAATCCTTGTTCATGCCTTTGTCATTTTTTTTATGTTTCTTCAAAGGATTAATCTCTTTATGCTAAGGTATTCCCCTTCTTCAGTCATTAGATTCTGTGATGAAAAAGAGCATAAAAAAAATTCCCCCTTCAGAGTTGGATCCGAAAAGAAGGAGGATTTGAATCTGAGGTAAAGGAGAAAACCAAGGAAGGGCGGCGTACATGTTTTGAACATGCAGGTCGCAGAATGCATGTGAGAGTCGCGTAGGCTTCAGCGCGCAGGGGTACAGCCTGGCCTATAATATGTGCCCCATTCTATAGCCAAACACTCATCTTTGAACGCTTCCAAGCTCTCACCGCGCAGGTTGCTCTCTTCGTGCAAGTGACTTGTTTTCCATGGTTTCATTACTTCTGTTCGTGTCGCACTTCTGCAGATGTATTTGGACTTCCATGGTGATACCTGTGCGCCAAAACTTTCACGACACAGTTACACTTGCGTGCCAACATTGGACTTGCGCGCCTTAATGACTTAGCCATTTTTTCACTTTTCTCCACAAATTTTATGAAAAATCAACTTAATTAAGAGTCAATTATTTAACCATTGTGCAGATTCAATGGCTCCTAGATGAATTGTAACGACTGATGAGATGGCTAGCAAGAGAATTGATGACTTGATGAGCATCGTTGGCCAGGATTATTATGATATTTGTGACAAAAATCTCTCAGATTTGGCCAAGTACTTGAATAAGTATCATATTAATTTCCCATAGAGTATCTACCTGCCTCTGTATGGCCATGGTCATCTACAAGAATTCAACATTCGAGAGGCAAAGAACTATCTTCCGCATTCTTGGTTTTAGACTTACACCAAATTTTCTTCAGCAAAGGTATCAATGGGAGGATCATTTGTAAATATTGGAACAATGGAGAAGGCCTACATAATGAATCATAACCCATGTGCCCCAAATCTGAAACCTCACAAGCCTGAGTTGCAACCAAATTTTTATCCTTCAGTCTTTCGAAATTCTTAGATGGATCAATACAAAGGCTGGAAGAAGAGTTGGGACTTCTGTCCTGGAGGAGGTGTGAATCCAACTTGGATGTGGGAATATTGGGTGCAACAAACCTATGAAGAGTTTGTCGTGGATCTGAAAGGATCTGCAATATATGAAGCCGTCTGGGCTGGGAAGACGTATGTCTACAAGAATGATGAATTTGTGCCAGAACTAATCAGCCGCTGGAGTCCAAAAACCAATTCCTTCCATCTGAATCATGGAGAAGTAGGAATCAGTTTGTGGGATGTCTACAAGATCATGGGGGCTCCAATTTTGGGAGATATGTATGATGAATTCATCCCTCCCAATGTGACTTGTAATGACTCAGAGAAGACTCCATCTTTGGCTCGAGAATTATTGGAAATTTTCTATAAGCTCAAGAACTCAAAGACCTCCAAAACTCATTCTAGAAAGGATATTCATCTAGAGGAGTGGATGGATATGTTTCTTACCAGGAAGGAGGGGGAGTGGCCCAACTATACTCATCCTACTATTTTCCCTATAATAGAGAAGAGGGGTGCTTTTGGCACATTCTGGCCGACTCTAGAAGTAGGAGAATTTGATAAGTGGGGGTACGAAGTGGATCAGAGAATCCAAAAAAAGACCCATCTAGTGGGCTTCTTAGCCATGTGGATTAGTGCTTATCATTTTCCAGCCAGGGATTCGAAGGGAGGCGTTAGGCTAGTTACCTTTTTTGTGGCATCCAAGTTGGTTGAGAAGAAAATGGTTGGGTTGGCCACCCCCATTTTGACGAAGATTCACAGGAGATTACTCGATATATTTATGGGTAAGTCTCCTTTGAGAATAGTGGGACCATTCCAAGTTTTGTGTGGATGGATCGCCACTCATTTCAGGACATCTGTTGTAAAGAACAGAGTACAAGTTCCTAGAAGCTCTTTCAGGCCATCAGTGCGGACATTTTATGGAGTTGCTCCGTTAGCTCTCATCTCTTATAATATGAAGGTGAGACTGGGCATTTTCAAGGAATTCAATTTCTTTCCTTATGGAAACCCATCAAACGGGTAGTTTGTTGATAATGGAATTGCCAGCCTGGAATGGAGATCATACATGCTAGCTTGCAGAGATGGTGTATTGGCCACCAGGATATACAAGGAAATTATATGTGAGGCCTATGCTCCATAAAGATTTTCACGCCAATTCATGTGTCTAAAGCAAACTGTTGTATCTCCTCCTGTGCATGTCAGGTCAGAGAAGCATCCAATGGTTTCCCAAAAACTATGGTTGCTGACATCAATGGAGAAGACCGAGGTAGTGTTTGATCTACCAGTTGCGGTGAGTAACTTGACTATATGGTATGCCAATAACTGGATAACATCATACCCTGAAGGGGTGATGAATCATCCAGTTCATAAGGTGGGGAAAAAGAAAATAACTGTAGAGAAAGAAACCCTTCATTTGGAAGGTGACTTTTCCCCACCTGGAGATGATTCACAAGGTTCCTCACCCATGGCTGACTCGCCGAATTCTTAAGATGGGGATGATGAGGAACAATATGCGTCAAAGCGGCCTCGTTCCAGATATAATCCTACTATCTGAATCAAGATACCCACTTCATCGACTCCTAGTGAGTTACTTCATTGAGGTAATTTAATCACTCTTACTTTATAAAGCAACAAGTTTCATTTCCTTATTCTCTATATGTAGTTGCAGGAGCTGGGAAGAAGCTGATGTCTAAGATTATAGGACACTCCTCACAGCCTTCTGGTACACATGATGAATATCTACGACCAGAAGCTATACAAACATGGAAGAGTTTATATTGTGATGCTGAAACTGCTTGGCTGGATCTGTGTGAGGGGCTAAACATACCTGGAATAGGGAAACTTCAGGTCTCTACCGATATCCGTTTTGAGGATGACCCCGATGAAGTGTGGGATTACATCAGAGAGTTGGAGATGCTCATATATGCCACCGATGATTCCATTCTTGTCACCAAGGTGGTGAAGGAAATAATAGATTGTGGCACCACTGAGGGGACTGGTTCATCTGGAGATGAGGAGTGGTACGATTACTTGGCTCCTGAAGATGTAAGTATCTTTCTTTATTTTCTTTGTAACTTGATTCTAGTTAATGATTTGTTACTCAAGGAAATTACTTTCTTCATCCTACATCTTGCAAAGAAATGAACTACTGAGGTTCCTTCACCATTGTATAGCCCTGGTGGTACTGACATTGGGGCTAATGAATCTCCTCGTGAGTCGGGTGAGGTATCTCCAGGCCACCAGGCCATGGAGTAGGAGTTTGAAATGACTTTTCATTCTCCAATTCCAGTATTTGGTGATGTTGATGTCATCACTCCCAAAAAGCCGAAGAAGCAAAGGAATCGTAGGAAGAATTCCATAGCTAAATGCTTCATCAGTAGTGGTAAGTCCTTCAGATAGTCATGAGTCTTAACCTATGAAAAATAATGCTCATACTTCTTGGGATTGCAGGGGATTCTTCAATTTCCCCTTTGAGGAAGAGGGATGCCCCTCCTTTGAGGACAACAGAGGGTGCTCATGAATAATCACATGTTCATGCTGACTTGGCTGCTCCTGAGGGAGAACTAGCGTCTGTTCGTAGTACCTCTCTTGCTGCTGCTGCAGGAGAGAAGAGCCTCCTTCTGGTAAATTAACAATTCTTTATAAGATGTTGAAGGAAAACATCAATTGAGTTCCATTTTGTGATACTTTAGGTTCAACCCCTACGCCAGAGCATTTGGTGGCCATTGCAACTGATGCCGTAATTTTATCAGAAGAAGATGTCCAGGGTCAGAGGCCGCAAGATGAAGGTCACCATGAAGACACATCAAATTCTTCCACTGGTGAGACTAACCAGGAATCTGAGATATCATTTGATGAAATGATGAAACGTGGTGCATATTTTGAAGAAATTTTATATCATGTTAAATTACCATGTAATTTAGAAAATTTTAGATGTGAGTCTTAACCTTAATCCTATTAAAATAACTTCATATTACATCTCTGACCATGATTGGTTAGAATGTGCAGTTCCATATGAGCAAGATGCTGGACTGCCAATGCCTGAAGGGGATATAGACAACCCTACTATTGCAGAGACACTAGTTCAAGTGGAGCTGAACCCGATAGAGCTTCCTAAAAATCATCTTGAAAATCCTGTTGAAGCTAGGAAAGATAGGGAGGAGCATTCTCATGCTGTTGAACTACCGTTGGGTAAGAGATAAAAATATTTGTGGATGCACTTAATTTGCAGGACCACTTAATCAAGTTCTATTATCCTTTGAAACTAACCAAAAATTTCAATTGACTATGCAGGGCCATCAATTTTAGTGGCCAGATCTAGAGGTGAAGCCTCAGCCTCCGCCCTAATGGGAATAGAAAGTGAAGTAACATGGGTCAGGTGGGAAGGAGAAAAATAGGGCACTTCTCTAAGTACATTAATCCCAGATTATATTCCCCCTGTGACAGTGATGCTGAATCAGAACCAGAGGAACAAAAGGCACTCCAATTTTCACATCGCAAGGCATGAAAAAACATATAGAAGATCATATCTGAAGTGCCTCTAGATGAGTTGTCTTCAAAGATCCCACGACTGTCATCCCTGTTTGTCATGTTGGGACCTGGCAGTTTTGGATATCAAGAGATCCATGCCGCGGTGAAACAAGTCATCTTAAGAAGGTAGCAAGAGAAAAAGTACCATCAAGACTTGACCAGGGTGAGGCTGTTGGCCAATATCAGTGAATTTGAGGCTACAGTGTCCCAAGTTGAGGCTGATCATGCTTCCAAATTGAAGGAGCTGAAACCTAAGATCAAAGAGATAGTTGTCCAGCCAATGCACCTTCAGCAACAGTTAGGTGCTGTTACTAGGGAACTTGACCAACTTAACAATTCACTAAAAAGAGTTCATAATAATGGTATGAAAGCCATTGTAGATGCCAATAAATCACTCCATGAAGATGAAAATAGTGAAGCTGGTTGAGTGCATGAGCTTCAAGTGGGTGTTGATAAAGCTCAGAATGTCGTAAATCAGATGAAGAGTTATGTTGATAGCCTCTTGTGATTCTTGGAAAATAGAAGAGAATACATTCTGTGGATATCCTTCTAACTCTTGTGAATCAAATTTAAAACACTTTCATCTTCACTCTTAGTTTGATTTTTTCTGCAATTATAAAAAAATAACCCTACAAACTTTGATTTTTTTTATTTCTCAATATTACCTAAATCATACGAAATGTACATTTAGTGAGCTGGGACTTGACATTTGTTCAAAGTTCCCTTATCTTTTGTGGGCAGTTTAATGTCATGTAAGATGGACATAAAAAAGGCTAATGTTTAAGATCGAAATAGCTTTGACCGAATGGATTAAAATTGACTCAATTCCTTGAAAATTTATCTGAAAACATATTACCATATTAATGTTTGAGGGAAAAAATGTAAACCATGACTTAAGAAATTTTGAATCTAAGGAATGATATGAAAAAAGGTCTAAAAGGCATTAGAAGAAGTATCTTCCCAATAATGATGTTACAACTATTTGAAAAACCTGTTAGGGGGTTGAATTATGTAGGGACTCTTAAGGGCATTGGCTGCATAGTCAAATAATATCATCTTTTGGCTGACAAGTCCATTATATAGACTACTTATGCAAGTCCGCCTAAGGGAAGGTGCTACATATTTAGGCAAAATAACTCTCAGAAATTTTACTTTTCTATTGCTAAAAAGCCAGTGAATGTTTATGGAGATTCAAATTTTCCAAAGCACAGAGTCTACTGTATAAAGAGAGGTACTTGAATATAGAGAGGATATTTCCAATAAAGATTATCAAATAATTGGATGAATGTCACTCCTATGAAGGTCTGACCCAAACACAAGGAAGGGAAATATAAACCATAAACTTAAATAATTTTAGATCATGAAGAAGAGTATGGTACAAATATGTTATGTATGGCAATTTTTGCGGATCCCTACATATTGTCATTTAAGAAAAATAAGGAAAAAATATATTTTCCTCCTAAGAATGAAGTAACCATTATTTAACAAACCCGTTAGGGGGTTGAATTATGCAGGGCCACCTAAGGGCATTGGCTGCATAGTAAAATAACAGAATATTTCGGTAGATAGGTCTGTTAGGTAGACTACTTATGCAAGGACGCCTAAGGGCACATGCTGCATAGTCAAGCAAAAGAATTCCTGAGTATCAAACATTATGTGACCAGAAGTCAAGTAAAGGGTTATGGAGATATATAAGTATTTAAGGTTAGGAGTATGAAACATCAAAATGGGAATTGTTTAATTCATGTAAAGATACACATACCAATGCTAACCATAATCATGTTGTGGATGAGTCTTGAATTGATGTACTGGACTTCGTTACATATCTCATTAGGATGTGAATCAAGCCAAATGTAGTTCTTGAAATACAGTTTAACGTCATGTGAGACGAGAGTGTAGGAGATCTTAGTATAGGGTCATAGAGATTGGACCATAATGAGGAATACACGTTGTGTGTTTTATAAACCTGATGTGAATGAAGACGAGGGTTTTCATACCACATTCATGTTTTCACAAGAGGAATATTCAGCCAAGAGACTGAAAGTGGAATTTGGGGTTTGGCCCAATAACTTGGGGCTGGATTCGAGGGATACTCGAACATTCCTATGTATCCCATAAGGATTGGAATCAAGCCGCACGTAGTTATTGAAATACCCTTTGTACAGATTTGGTCCATACAAGTGAAGGGTGAAAGGGGATGTCAGTGAAATGATGGTTTGACAGAAGATTAAAGGTTCAGGCATTGCCATGTATGCATGTAGTATTTATAATATGACATGATTGGAGATCAATGTAAATAATGATTCCCTCTTAGGTGAGGGTGTCAAAGAATGTTGTAGTTTATTGTTGTACAGGACAAAAACTGCGGATAATTTAACATCATATAGCAAGGACGATGGTGAACCAATGTAAAAAAATATTTTTTTTCTGGGGGAGGCTTCACGAATCAACATTGTATGAGATGGAAGTGAACCGATGTGAAGAGATTGGTTTTGGGCTTGAACCTCAAGAGGTTGTCTACGTACCCATCCTAGAAGGCAAGGATCAAAGTCCGCATAGTTAGATTAAAGAATGAATTGGTGATCAAGTTTTTCTTGATGACAACGATCTAAAAAAATGGTATTGAGACTTACACATGGTTAGCGGCCTAGAAAGGGTGTTATGGTTGAAGTTTACTCTAAGATCACGTGAGTCATACTCAGTATGAGAAACAAGAGGTAGCAATCAACCCTAACGATGCATAGTTTAATGTCATGTAGGACAAATAAGGGATTGCACAGTTTAATGTCATGCAATAAGGACTTAGGGTGGGGGGGACTATGCAGTTTAATGTCATGCAGTAAGGAAAAAAGAGGGACTGTATATTTTAACGTCATATATCTAGGATAAGTGCGGTACAGTTTAGCGTCATGTAGCTAGGACATATGGCTTTACAGTTTAATGTCTTGCAGTGAGGACAATGGGGACACCATTTAATATCATGTTGGATGTATTAGAGACTTTTTCACAGTTTAACATCATGTTGGATGACATAGTCTTAACGTCATGTTGGACATAAGGAGGAAAATACAGTTTAATGTCATGTTGGATGAGTGTTGCATAGTTTAGCATCATGTAGTTAGGATGTTGGTTATAAAGTTTAAAATCTTGCTGGAAATCAGAGTATTTGTGTTACACAAAATACTACTTCAGAAATCTAGCATTGGTTGGAGTCGTGATGAGTTCTCCATCCATTGAGATTAAAGAATAAGCTCTATTGAAGTAGACCTTATGTATTGAGTAAGGTCCTTCCCACTTCGGTTCAAGCTTGAGAGTTTTATTTCCTAGTATCATTGGGGTTCTGAGAACCAATACTAATTATCCCTGAATGAATGAACGAAGACGAACTTTTTTGTTAAAAGCTTATGCTATTAGATTTTGATAGACTTCCAAGTGGTGCAGGGTGCACAATCTTTTTTCATCTAATCGTTCCAATTCATCCAATCACTTTTGAGATTGTTCATCTGTAGATTACTGATCACAAATGGATACACTAAGCAAGGGTAATTGAACCTCAGTGGGAAAGACTGCTTCCATTCCATATACCAATGAATATGGAGTTGACCATGTTGTAGTGCGGGTGGTGGTCAGATAAGCCCATAAATCATGAAAGAGTTTATTATGCCATGATTTATTATCTTTATCCACCATATTTTGCGGTATGTTTGAAAGTGTCTTGTTGAAGGATTCTATTTGTCCATTGGCTGCTGCATGATACCGAGATGAAAGGTTGGATTTGATGTTGTATTCTTGATAGAACTTCCTTACCTCGGACGAATAGAAGTTGGTTCCACTGTCTGCCAATATGGTATGAGGGACACCAAATATGGTAATGATATTAGACTTGATGAAGCTAACAATTCTTTTAGAAATAAATTATTTGAGAGGTATTGCCTCTACCCATTTGGAAAATAAGTCAGTAGCAGTAAGAATATACTTAAATTGCTTAGATGTAGCCGAAGGGTAAGGTCCTACTACATCCATTCCCCATGTGGCAAACGACCATGAGTATTTATCTGTATGAAGCAACTCTGGGGGTTGATGAATGATGTTAGCATGTACTTGGCAAGAATGAAACTTCTTCGTGAAATCAACACAATCTTGTATCATTGAAGGCCAAAAGTATCCAAGCGTTATAATTTGATCAGATAGTCTATGTCCAGACTGGTTGGCACCATAGACTCCTGCATGCACTTCTTTCATGATAGCAATTGTCTCATCACCATCAATTCATCTGAAGAGAATTCCATCAATACCTCTTTTGTAGATAATTTCTTCTAGGTGATCTGAGCTATCACAAAGAGTAAAATTGACCACACATCCCCAGATTTTTTTCTTTCCTGGCTCTATCAGGTGGGAGTGTTCCATTTTGATGATATTTCCTAATAGGTGTCATCCATCCCGTAAAATGACCATATGGTTCAGAAATGGGACTAATTTCATTGATTTCCTCTGTTCTGATTTGAACATTAGGTGAAACTATAAGACTGCGGGCAATACTGATGATTTTCTCATCCTGACTTGGATCTGCCAGAGCTGTGGCTATATTAGCCAGTGCATCTTCTTGGGCATTTTGAGATCGCGGGACATAAGAAAATGTCGGTATTGAAGGAAATTCCTCCATTAACTCTCTGGAATAATCATACAAAGGGATTAACTCTTCTTTTTTTGATTTCATAATCCCCATTGACTTGTATGATTACTAGGTATGAATCACCTTTCACCTTTATGTGATTCACTTGTTCCTGAAGACCAACTCCAATCCTGTGATGAGAGCTTGATATTTTGCTTCATTATTTGTACCACCTTCCCATAATAAGAAGGAATAAGACAACACTGACTTTTCCGGGGAAATAAGCACAATTCCTAACCCAACATTGTTGAATTTAGGATCTTCCATTTTCTTCCCTGTTGGACTTCTGGAAGCATCATCAAAGTACATTTCCCAGGTTTGAAGATTATCTTCAATAAAGAAAACTTCCTCATCATGAAGTTTAGTATCTAAATATGTATCTTCTATTGAAGGATGTTCAGAAAGGAAATCAGCTAGAGCTTGGACCTTTATTTCCTTTTGAGACACATACTAGATATCAAATTGCTGCAAAATAACTACCCACCTTGCGAGACGTCCTGTAAGCATTGGATAGCTAAGGATGAATTTGAGATTTTATTGCGAGATACCAATTGGACCTCATGATGTTGGAGGTAGTGTCTTATTTTCTGAACTACCAAGATTAAGGCCATGCAACACTTTTCAATACTTGAATGTCAGGTTTCTACTTCAAGCATAGTCCTAATGAGATAGTAAAGGCTGTTTTCATTACCAGCATCATTCTTTTGGGCAAGGAAGGAGCCAAATGATCGCTCCAAAGCTATCACATAGAGGATAAGTGTTCTTCCTTAAAAGGTGGAATTAATACCGGTGGACTCAAGAGATATTTCTTGAGGATATCAAATGTTTTTTTGACATTATTTAGTCCACTGTTAGGTGACTCCCTTCTTCATTAATTTGGTGAAGGGTAAACTGTTGCCTGCCAGATTGGTGATGAAACGCCAAATATAGGCCAAGTGTCCTTGAATTTCTCTCAATTATTTCAAATTTTTAGGAGGTGAAATACCAAGGATTGACTTTTTCTTCTAAGTATCGACTTCAATACCACGATGGAGTACAACAAAGCCGAGAAATTTTCCCGAGGTTACCCCAAAAGAACATTTCAAGGGGTTCGTCTTCAAATTGTTTTGTCGAAGTTTGTGGAATATGACTTCTAAATCATCCAAGTGATTAGAACGTTTCCTGGATTTAACCACCAAATTTTCCACATAATATTCAAAAAATTTCACTAAAAGGGTTTGAAGATACGATGCATGGCACACTGATATGTTGCGCTTGAATTCTTTAGGCCAAAGGGAATTACTCGATAGAAAAAACCCTGACAGGCTCTGAAAGCTATATATTCTTCATCTTCTGGAGCCATTCAGATTTGATTATACCCATAATATCCATCCATGAAGGAAAGTGCTTCATAGCCAGCTGTTGCATCAATCAAGAGTTCTGTAATCGGAAATGGAAAATCATCCTAAGGACAATGCCGATTAAGATCATTGAAATCAATAAAAACTCTAATTTTCCCATTCTATTTTTCACAGGGACAATATTATCCAACCATTTGGGATACTTAACTTCTCTGACAAAGTTAGCTTTGATTAGCTTATCCACTTCAGCTTCAATTTTAGAACTATTAGTTGGGTGTGTTCTTATGGCGGATTGCTTAAATCCTAAATGTTCTTCTAAAAAACCCAAATGATGAGTAGAAACATCAGGATTAAGCCCTGGTATTTCCGTATAGTTCCAACCAAATATATCTCAATTTTTCTTTAGAAAGGAAGTATACATCTCTTGGTCTTCAAGATTCATGGCTGCAATAATTAAAGTGGGGAGTGGATCTTCTTTTGTATGAAGATTTATTTCTCTGAGTTCATCCACAGTGTTAGAGATACCCTCTTCAAAAGCTGGAGGAGCATCCCTAAGATCTTCCTCTTCTTCTTCAACACATGCTATATCTTCTACTTCTACTTGCATATTAGATGATGAAGCATAATTTCCATGATCATAAGAGATGTTAAAATTTGAACATCTTGAGGAAGAAGCTTCCATTTCTGATCCTATTGATGATGAAGGTTCTTCCTTGGGTAATAAAGAGGAGATGATGGATTGAGAATCGACATCATCGTTTACCGATGACATTTCTATAACTTCTTATGGCCTGGTTGGTGAAGTATAGAGTTGCTGGGTTTTAGCGGATGAAATGAAGTCATCTTCATTTGAACTTTCATCATTTCTTGGTGAATCATCAATTTCTCCCATGCTATCTGGATTGATTTCTGTAATTGAAATTATGGAAGTGTCCATAACAGTATTTGGATTCGGGCCTATCTTGTCAATTTTACTGATAGGCAACACATAATCTGTACTCACATGTGTGAATGGGTTTACTGGAATCTTTTCCAAACCATATGAAGCATTAACTTTGGTAACCTCCCTTGTTGTGGATTTCTCCTTTCCCTCCCATGTGATAGAATTCTTCCTCAATTTATTGAGATTCACATGTTTTTAATTTAGCCTTATCACCATACAATGTCCCAATTTGACCATTAAAACAATATTTGAGACATTGATGGTATGAAGAAGGGATAAGTGCATGTTGATGTAGCCAAGGTCTTCCAAGTAAAATATTGAAGGCTGTGCCATGAAAAACAACCATGAAATCTGAATTGGATGCAAGATCTCCAAACTCAGTTCGGAGTGTGATCTTGCCTAGAGGTTCTTGTTCATTTTTATCATATCCTTGCAACATCAAAGTAGAAGGAGATAAATCATATTTTGTGAGGACCAATCAACGAAGTGTATGAATGGGCATGAGGTTGACTCATGAACCATTATCAATGAATGATCTTCGGATGTCCACATCATTGACCTTGCTAGATAAGTACAAAGGTTTAATATGTCCATGCACGACATCATCATCATCTTCATCTATAAAAGATCCCCTTGCATGGAATTCTGCAAGATCATTCTCTACATGGTAGACTTTAGCTGCAGTAATTTCAGTTTCGAACTCCTAAGGACTTGACAAAGCCTCAATGAGTGCCTCCCGAAGATCCTTGGATAGATTCAAGGCATCCCAAATTGATAACTTGGCCGGTACATGGGCCAAATGCTTCAAGACATCATACTTTTGATCTAAAGGTCTGCATTTTCCAACATAAACATGTGGTTTTGTAGGTGCCTTTGAAGTTGATGCTTTGGAAGTGGATGCTTCTTGTATCGGGGTAGGAGTTGGAAATAATCCTGGCTTTAGAAGATTAGACCAACTAGGTCTATTTACTTACTGATAGGAAGAAGGTGTAACCTCCAATCGATCCTCCAAAATAACTATACTAAGAATGAATCTGCCTTGCGTGGAAGAACTTTCTATTTATTATTGATCTCGCTGAAGGGATCTACCACAAGTTTCTGCTACATACACAGTTCTAGTAGGGGTAGAATTGGAATAATGGTTTCTGGGATATCTACATCTTCCTCTGTATCCTATACCTCTGGAACTCCATCTAATTCCTCTATTTGATACAGGGAACTCAGGCTCATCAATATTGAAATTGGGACTGACATAAGGATCTGTTAAGTGAATCATGTTAACAGAACCAAAGATCAACTCTTCATCTGATGAAGACTCTTCCTAATTAGCCAATTTAGGTTGTGCCATTTGGTGGGGCGGTGCCCATGGCTTTGAAGTAGATGGCATAAAATCTGCCAGAGTCAAAGACAACATGGGCTTTGACATGATCTCATCTTCTTCTGACTGTTCCTCTTTATTTGAATTATGCCGTTTCTTTGAGGATTTTTCTTTTGCTAAAGAAGGTTTTGCCGTGGAATTCATAGAAGACGACACAATTAGTTTCTTCAATTGCATCCATAAAATGGTATGAGTTTGGTTGATCATTTTTCTGACCATCCAATCATCACATTTCTGCACATTTTTGCTTTTGACTTCTAGCCACTCGCCTTCTATTTCTAGATTTGTAGCAGTAACACATGCTACATGAGCTGAAGAACCATTCAGTTTGACTTGTCCCGAGTCCACCATCTTTTTTAGGAGGTATTTAAAGACAAAACACTCTTGAATGATATGCCCCAACATCTGATGAAATGGGAAATAGTTGGGATGGTATTTATCTCTTTTCTTGTTCAGCCTTTTGGGCCTTGGCAACTAAATCAAATTATTTTCCAAAGATGAAATGAAGTAACCAAGAACTTGTTCATTTCGAAAAGAATAAACTTTTCTCTTCAGATCCTAAAATTGTTTCTGTATTTGATCTCTTTGATCATATTGATAAAACGACCTCTGTTTTTGATTCTCAGGAGGTGGAGCCCTTTGATAAGATGAAGGTTTTGAAGTAGAAGCAGGTACATGTTCTTGTTTATGTGTAACTGTATCAGTCTCTGATTTACCCATTCTCCTTCCTGGAGCTGATGGAATTACACGAGTTTTATCCTTAGTCTTTGTAAGAGAGTCTTTGATCTGCTGAGTGATCGAAGTAATGTCTCAAAACCCTCCTGTGTATTTCACAGGGATCAACGGTGTGTGTAACTCATCACGCAAATTTTCCAAACAGATTTCCAACAACTCTTCTTGAGGGAGTGCTAAACATAGAGAATATTTTAATCCCTTACAACGAGCAATGAAATCTGAAACCCTTTAATTATCCCTTTACTTACAATTTATAAGATAAAAAACTATTGTCTTTGGAAAAGTTGAGCTGAATTGAAGAAGGAATCATTGACAGAGATCCACCCACCCGGTAATTGACCGGGATTGCAAGCTTGTATACCAAACAAAAGCAGGCCCTTGTAATGACTGTACAAAACACTTGAGCTTAACTGCTTCTTATTGCTGATGATTTCCATTCATAGTATCACAATGAGAAACAAAATGTGTTAAGTGTTTCTCTGGGTCTCCCAAACCATTAAAGATTTGGAATGTGGTACTTTCAAAATTTGATGTGGGAGGAATTGCATCAACCCATTCAGGGTAAGATCTATTTTCTGGTTAAACTAGTGCACACTTTCCCCCCATAACTTCTAACCGAGCTGTTAATGACTCAATGGTAGTCATTAACTTTTGAGAAACATCTAGCTGAGCTTGGACCGGAGCAGGTGCAATAACTGGAGCTTGGACATGTGTGGTGGATGGTACTGCAACTGATAGTAGCACCACTGATTGTTGTTTCACATGACCCATAAGATTAGACCTGTGAGGGTGTACTGGTAAGGGAGGATACTCATGATCCATCTTAGTAGCTGCAACAAAATCCCTTGGCTGATTGACCCCATCACTCTTAGGAGGAAGACTACCTTGAAGTAGTTCTGCATTCAACCTCCTTAATTCCTTCATTTCTTCCTCCTGTTGTGCGAACCTTTGCTTTAGTGAGAGTGATTGGCCTTCTCCAGAGGAAGAATGAAATGTAACCTGATTTTTTTACTTTCCCCTTGTTGGACGCCTTTAGGAGAGGGGGAATCTTGTTATTTGAAGGAATACCTAGATTCGGGGTAAGCCTTTGATTTCTTATACGCACACTTTCTTCATTTGCCTCTGTGTGCACAACCTCTTGATTAGGAACATCATCATCTGATCCATTTGAGTGAGACTCATGTTTTTGAAGATTAGCAACAACGAAATTGATGACATTTATTGGTGCATAATGCATTTCATCCCTTCTATCAGCATTTCTGCAATATTTTCTTCTTCCATGTCCCTAATGAGACAGTACCTTCTTTTGAGTTGATCCCTCAGGAACATCTTGAAGAACTGTAATTTGGAGGGAATATCCTGATAATTCAGCTCTTCGTTCCTCTTGGGGATTCTTCCCTAATCGAGGGAAGACTAACTTTCTCTGAGGAAGATATTGAGGATTTGAAAAAGGCCCCAATCTGGTGGACTGGGGTTGTTCCTGCTGTTTTTTTTAACTCCTCGAATCCTATTTGTTGATTTTGAGGGTTGGGCTAAAAGAGTCCCTAGTCTGGAAAGCTGGGGTGGTTCCTAAGCTGCTACATCTGAGAATTTCTTAATATCTCTCCTGATCTTATGGAATTTATTCTGAAAATTGTCTCGATGCATCAACCAACATCCACTCAAATCACCTGGCTCAAAATTCCATTGGATGATTTCTGACACTTCTGTCACTTGATGATGTTCACACTCTAAATGAGAAGCCTTTTCGATATTCTCATTTTCTTGATGTAGGAGTAATTCGACAACTTGTTCTTTGTATTCTTGATTCTGGGAAGAACTAGTTGAGGCCTGTTCTTGTGAAATCCTTTGATTACAAACAAAACCAATTGGCTGTGGCCGACCATGAGAAATAACATTTCATGATACCATTTTTGGCGGGCTTTGTTCGCTGGAGAGTACAATGAAATGTAGTGATCCATGAACACCCCATCCCCTGATATGAATACCAGATGGGTAATTGGAAACTAAATGGCGCAACCTTTTTAGTGTGCCAAGGCATGAATGCTGAAGGGCTCTCTGCTGCTTTTCAGCCTTCAGATATCGAGAAACTGATAGAGAATCCAAATCAATTTGGCATTGTAACACTTCTTTTATCTTGACATGATTTTTATTTTCATCATAAGATACTATTTTATTTTTCAATTGACTAAGATTTTTCCACATGTTGAGACAAATATCGTTAATACAATCTTGCGTCAACATTTCTGGAATGTCATACTGAGAGTCAGCCAAAGGCCAAAACATGACTGGTAATTCACCTTTCGCCAGTTGTTTTCTCATATTCAGTACTTCCTCCTTATCATTTGATGAAGATTATTATACCCGTTTAGTCTAATGCTTGTGCTTCTTTGTTGCTTCATCAGATTCAACAATATTGGTAGAGAATTCATTTACCAAATTCGAAGATACATGACTCAGGGGTGGTTTGGAGAATGAACTACACCCCGGTCTATCTTCTGGTTGAGAAAGTATTTCATCTGCTATCGGTAAAGCATGAAACCTGACTAGATTCACATTTTAAAGTTCCTCAAGATAAGAGGGCTTTCTCATTACTGCACTGTCCATTGATATTTTTTCCAGGAAATGAAAATTACTACTGCGAAGAGGAATTTCACAGCTAAATTCATCATCATGGGGAGGACCACCATGGTGGGTTACAGAAAAAGATGAAACATTTTTCTCCTTGATCTTCTGGCCACGCAGAGGGTTATCGTGACTCTCATCTGAAGATGATACTTCGAGATCGACCGAAATTTCATGAAGCAAGACTTCATGAGGAAGTGTCTAATGCAGACCTTCAGAATTAATGTTCCCACTATTGGGAACTGAGAGAGTAGAATGTTGAGTTGCAATAGATAATTGTCTGAGTGCATCAAGAACTCCAGCATCGAGTAAGGCCTTATTACAGATTGGCCCTTGATTTCTTGACTGTGTTGAACAAGTATTTTTCTTAGACGCCTTCTTACTCACTTTCGGAACCACTGGTTGATGAAAGTGGTTATTATGGGCAGGTTTATGTGCCTGCTCAAGAGATATAGTTAGGTTAGGCTGATTAACTCCATTAAAATTAGGTGTATGTGCCTGACTTGATTGTCTGTATGATATGGGGGAGTATGCCCCAAAACCCTCTTAGACTAGAAAAGAGGTGTGTATCTGTTCCAGAGTGATCTGTTGATGTGTCATTCCACTAGTAGGGACATATTTTCATTTCTTTCCATGTGATTCTGCTAAAGCTGTTATAATATTCTGGAAGGAATCCAGAATATGACCAGGGATTTGCTTTTTCACATTCACCATAGTCAGAATGTGCTTGGTGACTTCAGCTACAGGAACAGGAATATATGTCCATTCCATACTTGGAGTAGGTGTGTGTTCCTGCTCCTGTCCTCCTTTTCCTATTAGTGAATTTTGACAGTACTCATGTGTGGGGGCAGAGAGATGAGTCTACTCTAATTTTTTCATCAGGGATTTCTGACTGAGATCTCCACATGATACAAAACGAGACTTTTGGAAGGCTTGATTAACATTTGAAGGTGTATGTGCATGCTGTGTATTCTTCGTCAAGTGTGGTTGACAAGTTTCCTTCAATACTGGAAGATGAGACTACTGATAGAATTGTTGATTGTAAACAGGTGTATGTGTCTTCTTATCAATTGTCACCATATTAGATTGGTGACCTTCATTGGGTGTAGTCAGACAAGCCTATTTACTGGTTGATGAATTATAAACAGGTTTATATGCCTGCCTATAATATTCCACCGGAATTTCCTCATGGTATTGTTGAGTTGCTGCCAGACGAGTCTTCTGGACAGTGTGATTAGAACAGATGAGTGTATGTGCCCGCTCGTTGCTTGCCATAAAGTTAGGTTGATGGACTTCTCCGGAGGGAGGAAGAGGTTAGAACCTGCTATTTGTTGGCCGGATTTCACCTTTGGCGGTTTGTCTTATGTTCTCAGGTTGGAGGAACCTGATCCAAACCCCTAAAGGTGATACCATCATCATGTTGAGGGCGCACTACCACACGAGTCTAGTGGCAATTGTTGATGGGAGCCATCGTGCAGGACTCCTTCTTTCTTGAACCGAGGCCTGGAGTGACCTTTTAATTCACCTCCCTATAATATGGGAGGGACTAGTTTTTGTGTTCTAGGGATAACGACCAGAAATGGTTGGAGATGTTGGTTAGCACCGCCTGCTTCATGATCGCTGGTCGTTGCTGTCCGGACAACCAGGGTGAGTTATTAACTTAGAGGGCTTGTTGAGAAGCCTCCAGAGTCGGAATGGTACCGTGCCGATGGTATTCCTTAACTAGTGCATTTGAGACCCAGAATTGAAGATGCTGAGTAGGTGATGTCATCCTTAGAGCATACGAGGATCCCGCAGGAGTAGAATCAGATGTATTCACAGGTGTAAATTTTAGCGAAGACATTTCTATAACGTAGAGAGATCTTGAAAACAAGTGCCTGTTTGATATAAAATACATAATCAAGATAAGTTCGGCCTCTAAATCTTTTGGATGAGCACATATGTTATTGATTGCTTTGTTGGCCCTCACATTAAGTTAAATAAGGGCATAAAAATTAAGTAAAACATCATTTAACTTGGTTAAGGATTCACGTCGAGTTCACCATTTTTTGTTTCCTCTCGAAATGGTGATGACCTTGTTTGCTTAAGGTTCAAACATTCCAATCGATTTCTAACGAGTTTTTTTCGTAGAACTAGAAAAATACAATGATTCTATATCCATTTGGACCTACTTTCCAAAGGTAGGTTCTCATTAGTTGTGGATCGACGAGGCTTAAGAATTTTCATTGGTCGAGAGGATGGGAGGTTAGACTCATCACACCTTTTTGGGGAGAATTATTGTCTACTCTGAGACTCTCTTTATAGATTTAAGTTTTGCTCGTGATTCCTTATTACATTACCAAGTATGTAAATGAGATTTCCTTAAGATATGACAATCAATAATTAATATGTATGAGATTTAGGGAATCATTTATATGTATTTTAGGTTCTTCATCGATAGAGAGTCATCTGTATTTGTTAGATATTCTTAGTCAATGGTATCCTTCAACACATTATATAAATATCGCTTGGTGATTATGATAACCATACTGGTTTTAAAGTGACTCAGTGGGGAACTTGAAGTTTATTGTCATTCATAAGGACATGGATTATTTCAGAGTTGGGATCGAACCCACAGATGGGCTACCTATGTATCCTTGTTTAGAAAAGGAATCAGAACCCACATAGTTTGGTTAATAATTGTGGGGATTATGTATGATTAACGACCCAAAAAGATGTGTCACAATTACTTTTACACTCTAAGTTTACATGAGTCATTCTCGGTGTGAGAAACAAGAGGTATCAGTAAACCTAAAGATTTGTGCCATAAAATATGCAGTAACAAGGAATAATGTGGGGCATAAATATGTATGACTGCCCAAAAAGATGAAGATCAGGACTTACTTCAGGAAAGAAGCCTGGGAAAAAGGTCCACAAAGGTATATATGATTTATGGATATTTGGATACTTAACATATGACTTACTCCTGATATGGATGCCCAAATTAAAGGGGACTTATGATTGGGTTTTTTCCTAATAAGGAAGTCCAAATCAAAAAGAAATTAAGACTATTTAATAGAAATTATGACTTGGGATTATTCCTGAGAAGGAGGCCCAGGTTAAAGGGACTTGAGAACTGGGGCTTACTCCTGAGAAGGAGGCCCGAGTTAGAGAATTTTAGAATTTGGGGATTACTCCTAAGAAATGCCCATATTTGGGAACTTGAGGTTGGTGCTTACTCTTGAGGAGGATGCCCAAGTTAAGGGAAATTATTATTGGGGCATTCTCATGAGGAGGATGCCCATTTTAAGGGAACATGGACTGGGGATTACTCTTGAAAAGGAGGCCCATGTTAGGGAATTATGATTGGGACTTACTCCTGAGAAGGAGGCCCAAATTAGGGAACACGGGGCTTACTCATAAGGAGGATACCCATATTAAATATCTTCTCATATTAAAGGGTGAGGTTGAATGAATGAAATATCTAGCCTCGATGACATAAATATATGTAAATCACTAGGTTTTGAGAGATATTCCACAGAATTCCTTTCAGATAAAGAATCCAACAAAAGAAACATGCCAAAAGTGGCTTTGAAGAGGGTTTTGAAGGATAAATCATGAAGAGGAGAGGTGGATTTAAAGAAAAGATTTGAATAGGTCGGAGAGACACCGAAAAAGAGGTAGTCACGCAAGCCCTGTTGGGGCGCACAAGTTTTGGTCACACAAGTATACTTGCGCGACAAATGTATACTTGCGCGACGGTCAACCCATTGGGTAATACTTGGGCAAGGCTTGGATCAAGCCTTTAGTATTATCCCTAGAGACTTCCAAAAGAGTGGCGCGCAAGTTCTGTTAAAGGGATAAGGTGGCGTGTAAGTATGTCCATTTTCCCTTAAGGGTTAGACACTTAGGAGCGCAAGTGTTGTTGAATTTCAACACTCAGGCCTTGCCCCCCCCTCTTTAGACTTCCAATCTGGGTAAGATATTACCATATAAGTGTTCGGAAGACTTCAAGTAGAGAAAAGGGAGCCGGGAGCTTAAATATGACTTTTTGAGTTTTTCATCCTCGAAATGGGGGGCCCACAAGGGGTATTTATAGGTTACTGAAGACCTTGGGAGAAAATCAAATAGGGCACACAAGTCACCTGCCACCCAATATGTGGCACACAAGTATATTTGCGCGACCATGATGAAACTTGCATGACCTTTACTTAATGAAATCCTTGTTCATGCCTTTGTCAATTTTTAATGTTTCTTCAAAGGATGAATCTGTTTATGCTAAGGTATTCACCTTCTTCAGTCATTAGACTCTGTGACGAAAAGGAGCGTCAAAAGCGATATGTGTTGTGGTTAAACGAATCACCAAGACTGCCCATTTTATCGCTATTCGGGAAGCTCTCTCGCTTGAAAAACTTGCGAAGACATATGTAAAGGAAGTAGTGAGACTGCATGGTGTTCCACTCTCAATTGTATCTAACTGTGATCCAATGTTTACATCTAAATTCTGGAGGATCCTTCAACATGCTTTGAGTACTGAATTAAATTTCAGCACGACTTATCACCCCCAAACTGATGGCCAATCTGAAAGGACTATTTAGATGCTTGAAGATATGCTAAGAGCCTGCTCTCTAGAATTAAAAGGTGGATGGGAAAAACATATCCCATTGGTTGAGTTCTCATACAACAATATCTTCAACTCGAGTATTTATATGGCTCCGTATGAAGCTCTTTATCGGAAGCATTATAGAACTCCATCCTGTTGGGATGAAGTGGGAGAAAGAAAGCTACTTGGACCCGATCTTGTTCAAGAGATGACAGAGAAGGTTCAAGTCATCCAGAAACACATCAAAGCTTATCAATGTCAGAAAAAGAGATATGCTGACAACTGTCAAAGGGACTTGGAGTTCGATGTTGGAGATAAAGTCTTCCATCGAATACCTCCATGGAAGAGAGTCATGTGATTCGGGAAGAAAGGGAAGCTAAGCCCAAAGTATATTGGCCCCTTTGATATCCTTGACCGCATAGGAGTTGTGGCCTATCGTCTTGCACTTCCACCTAATATGGATCAAGTTCATGATGTGTTTCATGTATCACTACTGAGGTAGTACATACCAGACCCCTCACGTGTACTAAACTCAGAGGTGGTGCAGCTGGAAGATGATCTCTCCTATGAGGAGCAACCAGTAAAGATTCTGGATAAGAGGGATAAGGTTCTATGTAACAAGAAAACCCATCTTGTCAAAGTGTTGTGGAGGAACCATAAGTTTGAGGATGCAACTTGGGAACCCGAAGAGGAAATGAAGGAGAAACACCCTCACCTGTTTGTGTAAAGTGAAATTTCGGCGTCAAAATTTTTAAAGGGGGGAAGAATGTAACGACCCAAAGTTTTTCAATGGAAATTCCCTTCTTATAATTATGTCATAAAATCACATGAATACACAACATAATGAACTACTAAGTTCTCAGTTACCTTTAAACATAAGTTTGTCAATTCTGTGTTTTGAATTTCAAAAATCTGACATACACGGTTGTGTTCAAGATGATTTTTGGAGTCTATCGAAACAAAAATAATTTACGGTGAATAGTAATGTACCCTTGTGAATAGTAACATACCCTTATGAATAGTATTATGACCCTTATTAACAGTAAATCATCCAACATAAGAGTATCCTTACCCATGAATAATTAAATAAAATTTAGATATCTTAGAAAGTGACAATTTGACATTAGTCAACGTTTAAGTATTTTGTAAGTCATAAATAATTAATTATAATTAATTTATTAATTTAAAAGAAAATTTATTTTCCTAAAATGTGTTCATAAATTATCGAAACAATGTCTTATAATTTTTAGATAATTTTATAAGACCCTATGTAATTTTTTTAATGCACTATAAAATCAGTTTTAACTTTTAAAAACTGTTTTTAAGTAAATTATGATTTTAATTAAATATCAAATTAATAATATTTAAAAAATTAATTTTGAAAAATAGAATTAATTTTTGGATTCTACACATCGAAAAATTTTTGGGGTAAATTTTTGGGATTTTTCTAAAATACTTGAATTTTTGATTAATAATGAAATACCATAATTTACAAAAATAAGCTAAATAAGCTAATTATAGTGTCATGTGTGATGTGCTGAAGATGTAAGCCGACTTGGTTCAGGATCACATGATAAAATTATTATTCTTGGTCATTCAAGAATCACTATTCCTTGTCTTAGTATAAATTAATAAACTAATGAATTTTATATTAAGGAAACCCCTCTCCCCTCCACTATAAATACCACCCTTCACACCCTCACTTCCTCACACCTCTCAAGCTCCAATCCTTATCTAAAATCTGACCAATCATCTTCCCTAGCACCTCTACCACGTCCAAGAGCTTTTGGCCTCATCAAAAGACCAAGCCTAACTTCCTTAAGGATGATCTCAAGAGGAGGATTTAAGTGGTAATTTCTCTCCCTCTTCTCCTATATTTTTCTTTCAAGTTCAAGTTCATTTCTTGATCTCTCTCCACCTATCTTCATAAAAATGGTATTTTATCTCCATTATTATAAATTTACTGTGATTTTATGATTCTAATAAGATATTATACCATCCAAAACCCTTTACCTCTTCCTTTTATTTTATTAAATAGAACGTTGTTCGTGAGGTGTTAATTTATGACCTTCAAGAACATCATGCTTTTTTCTTCCATTTCAACCTTCATATCTAGTCATGAAACCATTTTATGGTTGAAACAGAATTTTTTATATTAATTATAGCCTATTTATAGTTCTGTAACTAACTTATGGCCATATTTCTAATTGATAAATTAAAACAAGTTCATTGTGATCCAAAAACCGCCCAAATTAACCCAAACAATCTTCATTTATTTTTTATCTAATGATTTATACACATGGTATATAATATATCTAATTATAATATCATTTAAAATTATGGAATTAAATTAATAAAATGTAATATTGGTTCTATATGTTTACCAATGTTCTACCCTAACTTCAATTTAAGAATACAATTGAACCACAGAAGAAAACCATAAAAACAAACATTCCCGAATAATGTTTTTAGACTCTATAGCTCATGCAAAGGCACATAAATTTACTTAATGAAAACATAATGAACCATATTAATGTACAAAAGGTTATGTATTTCTAATTAATTAATATAATGTCATTATACAAGACATTAAAGAGAAGGAAGCATTCAGATACAAGGTAAGGGGAAAATCTCAAACCCAAATTTCTTTCTGCGGGTTCTACCTCTTTCACTCCATTCTAATATGTTTACTTCTTAAAAATCATTTTCTCATAAATATATTTAATTTTATGGGATATAAATTTTTTCACTGGTATTTATGAAAAACCAAATGTCTTCCAAAATAACTCTACTTTCATGAACACACCTTTTACCTCTCATTCAAGATTGACGATTCTTGTAACATGAATGTTATTCCCTCATTATTTTGGGAACCCAATGATTATGAATGTGTTCTTATGAGATGAAACCCATTACTTTTCATGGGTTCATTATGTTCATTTATGTTATATGTTCCTTGTGGCATGCATGATAAATGATAATGTTATGATGTGATGGGTCCGCCCTGAATTATATAGTGCAATATGAATGTTTCAAAGTGACGGGTGCACCCGAAATTATACAGCGCTCCAATGCATTGGGTAAATTGATTAATCTTATGAGTAAATGTTAAATGATGTGTAAAAAATATGCTAGATTCGTTCACAAGTATGTGTGGCAGTTAACCACTAAGACATGATGTTTCATTTTTATGTATTACCAAATTTCAAGTCTTAAATTCATGCTTCCTTTCATGTTTATGATCTTTTTGCACATTATGATTATGATCACCCAATGATATATTATTATTATCTATCCCTTTAATGGGCTTCTAGATCACCCCTTTTGATGTATATCCTTAGGTGGCTATATTTACTAAGGAGAGGAAAAGTTTCAATAATAAGCTAGAGAAGAAGAAATTAAATAAATGTTCATGCATGATATTATATTGGTTTTGTATGGTCCTAGTTTCCCCAAGACACTAAATTTTTTGATCCTATATGTGTAATAATATAATTTTTTTGATATTTTAAATGATTTAATAGTAAATTTAGAAAATTTTGGGTCGCTATATTATAGGTATCCCCCTAATCTTAAAGGATGGGAAAACCCAACGAGGTCAAGGGAATACCTGAAAAAAAGGTAATGGGATGTTATAAATTTCAAATTCATTATTTATCCACCACTTGAAAATTCTCCTCCATTTATATTCCAATTATAATAGGTAACCAGACAGTATTAATATCTCAATTATTCCAATTGATCACACTTAATTCCCTTCAAAAAATTTATTTGGCTGAGAAATAGAAACCAAACTTTAATAAGCCCCCATCTCAAGATTATTATCCAAAAAATCCTAGAATTATAATGGAAAATCATAATTTCCATGAATCATTCCTAAGTATTAGACTCTTATATTTTGAGATTAATGTGATATTATGATAGTGAGGACTAATTGATATATTTAGATCTCCAAATTGACACTACTACCAAGTGTGGTTCTCCTTCATGAGATGTCTCACTAGGAATGATGACCCAAAGGGTATATGTGATCTATAGGGTTAGGTATTACTATAGTGAAGAGTTGTTTGTTTTTCCCATAAGGATATGGCTCTTTATGAATAATAAAATTACTTTCTTTTGGGATATACATTTAAGTTAGAATCTTATATTCTATGATCTTGATATTTATAGATTATTGGTTTTTTTGTAACAACGTAACATTTGAATGCATATATTTCATTTAAATAAAAATAATTTATTTTATTACTTTATTAACACACAACACCAAACTAAAAAGGATCGTGACATACCTTATTAAAATAATTTAATATGATAGAAAAAAATCATAATGAAAATTGCAATAATAAAAAAGTCTCAAGTAAATAAAAAGGTAATAAATTTATTTATTATAAAAACTTATATTTAAATTCCTTAAATATTATTAAGAAAAATTATATATTAAATAAAATTAATAGTTATGATATAAATAATTAACGAAACATGATTAAAACTAGTATATGTTAAAAAAGATATTTTTCCCAGAACTATATTTAAAGTGAAACATATTTCACCTAATAAATTAAATTAATAAATTTAAAATAATATTCTTATAATAATTAATATTTCAAACTAATATATTAACATTCATTTAATTATAAATTTAAATGAATTAATATTAAGAACATTTATAGTTTATAAGTTTATTTTTCTATAAAACAACTTTTCTTTATATTTTTTCATTTTCAACAAAGGGATATATTTATAAATTTTAGAAATTTAATTTGATGAAATTAAATTCCCTTTTTAATTAAAAATTTGAAAATTATCTTAGTTTAAATTTTTAGGATATTTTTGAAAAAATTTATTTTTAGGCGAATAGTGAAAAATACATTTTTAATTTATATTATATAATTTTTGACTTTATCATGAATTAATAATTATAGAAAGTATTTATAAAACATTTTTTATTAAAAATAATTTATTTATGGTATAAAAATTTTCATTTGAAATAATATTTTGAATTTAGAAAACCAATGTTTAACTTTTCAAAATTTTTTTTATTCAAACAAAAAACCGATCTTCATATTTTTTATTTTAATATTGTTTTTAAAAGGTAAAATTCTATTTTTGTTTCATAATAATGTTGCATAAATCGTATTTGGTTACTAATAAATGTATTATTGTCATAAAAATGAATAAAATTGGTAATTTAATCCTAAACATAATTTTTATGCTTACAAAGTTTAGTTTTCTATTAACAGGTTTTTACATAATAACTACACTAATATTAAAAGAAATTTTTATCACCCATGTAAATATTATTTTAAAAAAATATATTTCATATTTGGAATAATTTTTTATAATTATGTAGTAATTCTCATTTTATTTATAAGCATTATAAGTAAATTACTAAGGTTAAAATTATTTACCATGATAAAAACAAAAAATATTTAAATTGAAAAATATAATTAAAAAAGACAATAAACATTCCAAAAACATGTGTAAAAATGTAGTTTTGAGGATTTATTTACCATAAACCTTTCTCCAATATATTATTTTATATTATTGGATCCACTTGGCCCTTTAATAGCGACTTTACCACTTAATTATTAAAAAAATGTCACTCCTCGACCATATAATGTGAACTATAACCACCCCACTTATCCTCTCACCCCATGTCTCTAAAATTTGACCAAAATATTATTATTTTAGTCCCAAAAACACCTAAAAACATCCGATTGTTTCCAGTTTTTTAAAAGGAGAACTCTCAAAGCCTTAATTCAAAATTTTAAGGAGATCTTCCAAGGAGTAAGGAAAATATCCAAATTAATTTGTTTTTATTTAATTTAAATTATTTACACTCCAAAAAATCCAAATATAATCTAACCAAGATGAAATAACTACATCATTATCCTAACTATACTGAAATTTTAATATGTTTTTGGGATAAAAATTTTCTACCATCCTCCCTACCTGTCAATAAATGAAAATATCTCTTATATTATGGGTAGAATACCACATCTAGAAGTGACATGATCTGTTTTTAATAAACAATAGTCATGATTGGTTCAAAGGGGGTAATTAATGAATAAATATAATATTTAAAATACTATTATGATTCTGAAAATAAAAACAAATTACATCCTTCTTTACATTCTATGTAAAATAAAAACACCCCTATGTACGTGAAAACTACTGCCTCTATAGAGAAACAAATTTTTTATTAATATAGAATTTATTCTTCATATAACTCATAAAATTTTATTAATAACATTAAAAAATATAAATAAAATCATTATAATAAAAGAATCTATTTTTTAAACCACAACAAGCCATCAATTATAGCATGTTATTTTTCGGGTTGGGTTATCCACCAACACAAACAACGCTATAAATTTATATTATGGATGAATATAGAAACATAACTACTGGTATTATAATAAATCAATGAAAAAATAATATTTGGTTTAAGGTCGAGGAAATTTAATATTAATATTTAACTTAATATTAATATACCACTCATTAATAAAAATTTTCAAAACCAACACACCACCAATTTCATATCCAATATCCGTAACAAAAAAATCACAAATAATGAAATTATAAATTCAAAATTCATTATAAAAAATAAATTATATTTCCTTAAATAATATATTAATGACTAAGTTGTTATAAAATAAATGGGATCGACATTGACATTACAAAACATGAGAAAAATAAAAAAAATTAATAACATCTGATGATGAAAATATAAAAAATAACTAGTAAATGTATAATAAATAATAAAAATTTAAGATAATAAAAGGTAATATTTATGAATAAGATTCCAAAATTGGTGATTAGGGGATCTAATTTTTTCACACTGGATGTCATAGGTCATTTGACTAAGAGATAATACAAGGTAATATATATTCTCATATAAGTTTCGTTGAGAGATATTCTATATTCACTAATTGTTTCATCTTATGGTGCATATACTGACTTATAGATTCGTTTTATCATAATTTTAATGGAATTTTATGGATTTAAAATTATATCACAAGTTCTATATTTAATTTATTTTAATTTAGGTGATACCAAATTCACAATGGACATTAAAAACACTAAAATTATATCTCTGAGTTATGTTGTTTTTCCAAAAAATATTTCTTCTATGCTAGGGTTATTCCAGCATAAAATTTTATTAATCTTTATATCTTCTTCCCTTGTAGGTAAAAATTATTTTTTAATTCAATTATAATTCATTGTTGAATATATTTATCATTTTTTAAGAATAATTTCATCCATCCTAAGTATGCTCTTTGTCTTCCATATCTGTGTTTTCTATCCCTGTCTATGTTATCCATTCTTATTTGGAAAATAAATTATTTCTTATTTCTGGTTTACTTTATATTTCACTTTAAATATTTTCAAAATAATGTTTTATTACTCTTTTTATGATGTGGTTTTTCAAAAATGGTATTTTAAAAATATTTAAATGGTTTTCCTTTCACAATTATCTATTTTATCTTCCACTAAAAATTTATTTTGGAAATTATTTATGCTTTTTAAGGATACATTATTGATTTTTTTTAGAATTAAAAGTTTTCAAAAGTTTTCACTTAAACTTTTTGAAATTGAATTTTAAATGTAACCCATAACTTCATTAGTTTATAATAATGTAAAAAAATATTTTATAAAATTACTTTTTATTGTTTTCCCATAGGAACACATTGCTTTTCAATCATGAAAATTCATCTCTATGAAGACCCCCTTTTGTTTTTTAAAATTAATTTCCTATTAAATTTAATTATTAATTAATTGAAAAATAAAATGGAGGATTCTATAATTTTTCACATGATTTATCCAGTGATATTTAAATGGAATTTTCAACTATTTCAACATTTTTAATGCATTTTATATTACATTGTGGATATTTATAATGCCACCATCTAATTTATTTCTCTATTTGGGTTGTTAAACGTTATAGGTAAGTTGTTCATGAAGCCTATCTCTATTTCATTGGAAATTAAGTGTTGTTTCAAGTATGCATGTTTTCATGTTCTAATGGCACATATATGTGTGGATGATTATTATGTGATAGGTAGGTCCAATTTAACCCTCCAATTCATTGGGTAAAGCATTATATATCAATAGATTATTAGGAGAAATGAGTAATGATGATTGATACACTATAAAAAACTAGTTGTAAGGACTGATAATGTATAGAAAAAAGGTTCTGATGCCCGACCCACTTTGGTAAACAAGCTGTGATTCCTGATCCACTATGAGAAATAATTTGAGATTCCAGATCCACTATAGTAAATAAGAAGTGATTCCTTATTCACTCTATCATGATTCTTATGATTATTATTATTCAACATTATATATTATATTCCTACTATTATGCTACATGTATCATGTTTTTTATCTTACATTCTTATATCATGGTATATGTTTGTTCATTGTGATTACTTGTCTGACTATCAGGACTTATGGACATATATTATTGTTCCATGTTATTATTAATAATATATTTACCTTATACTCATGTTTTTAATATTCTTATGATCTATTTTTGATGATTTTTATATATGTTTTCCCTTATAGAGTGTTTGAGATAACCCCATTTTTATGTCTCTATTTCATAGCTTATTAAGATGAGTATAACCTATGATGAGCCTAGAAGGGCGTATAATGTGGTTTTATTATAAATAAATGTTAAAAAATATTTTAATATGAGTTTATTATATAGATAATCCTCAAAGATACTAAACCCTATATTCTTGGGATTGTGGGATTATAATGATATATAATTTTTAACTTATTGAAATGATGTAAAGTAAAGATTGGTTTATCTTAGATCATCTCACTTGGAATCACATAACATGTTTAAATTATATTTTTCAACATCGGTCCTATGAGTTATGGTCTGGGGGTCACGACCCAGCCATCTCGGCCCATGAACCTAGACATCCAACCCCATTGTTCTCCTTTAGTAGCTTGGTTATCTTTCCAATACCCCATATGATATTACCCACCCATGTCACTTATATTAATAATGGATTTACTCTTAGCCCAACCCATGTTATTGCATTATGAATTGTCCCCATACACACATACCTTGGGAAACTTTTTAGGAGGTCACCAATCCCAACAATACTCCTGGTCAAGCTTTCTTAACTATGGAGTTATAATAAAAGTGGCCCGAAAAAACAATAGTCAACATTTTTTACATGATTGGTACTAATTAGTATTTTATGTTTCAATTTTAAACTGTGTTAGACTCTCTCACCTTTAGATAATTACATTATCATCGTGGACACCACACTTCAAACCCATGCAGTACCACTACACTTCCAACTGGTTATTGTCTATGATACCATTTTTCAAGACCAGACCTCCTTGGTCCATGAAACTAGTCACCTAAACCCTTAGATGTTATTTGATACCTTTGTTTCCATCGAAACTCAACACATTCTATTACCCACCATGTTCACATCTCAGACTACTGAATGTCCCTATAGGACAACACATGTTCTTTGAGTGTGATTTTTTCTCACCCACATACACCCTAGGAAACAGACTAGTAGGTCACCCATCTCAGCACTACCATCACCCAAGCATGCCTAACTAAGGATTTATAATTTTATCTAGTTCATTAATACTAGTGTGATAAAAAACAAATCATATAAATTATTGAAGTTCCAAAGGATCAAATAACAACTGAGAAGGGGGGGGGGGAATTAGATGTTCACTTTTTATAAGTTTCAATAAATATTGAAACTTAACCCCAAAAAACTATTAAAGTGTATTAATTTATCATATTTTATTAGATATACATTCATGAAAAATTTGGAAATATATTAAAGAACATAAGATTTATATGGTTCGACCTTAGTGTGAGAACCTACATCTTTTCCATTTCCACTCCCGTGGGTCTATAGAAATTCACTATTATGAAGAAGTGTATAAAAATTGTGCCAAATCTTGTTATACACATTATATCTCACAATAAAAATTATTATAATTATTACCATTAGTTTAAAAAGTTTATTACAAACAATTTATCCACAAAAAATTATAATGACACTGCTAAAATTGCCCCAAAAAAATTCCTAGGTCTGATGACCTGAAGTTTGATGGTCTTCAGTCCAATAAAATAATCCCATTGAATCAATCTAATTTAATCAACATGATGATCTCTTTATTAACAAGAACTTATCAAACTCTATTAAAATTATTTGTCCAATATTCCTCAGTCTGATCTTTCTCAGCTTGATCTACCTGAGCCCAGTAAGAAAAACATTCAGCTATCTGATATTCTAATGAGATCTCTATCTTGAATGATAACATTGACATGAATTCTGTAGTTCTCTAACTTTTTTCTCATAAAAAAAGTCACAATGTGTGAATATACTATTCTTATGTAGGAATCTAAAAAAGAAAATTCAAAAAACTGAAAAAATATTCCCGCTTAATAAAATTCAAAAAATATAATATCTATGTATATTGGAATTTCATGATTAACCACTTCAACTATTTATAAATATTATGGAATGATTTTAAGGATTCCACTTAATCAACTTTCTTAGGCTTCCTAAACTTTGTTTAATCCAATTGACCTTAATCATCTCATTATGATGCAACTTCTGTAGCTCATTATTATGCAACTTCCTCAACTCATTAAGAATTGAATTTCCTCATTAGAGTTAGTCTGTTTGACTTTCTTCCTCAAACATAGTACGACTAAAATTCCTTATCAGGGTTAGTCTGATTGGATTTACGAATCAGAGCCAGTCCAATGGTGTTATAATAATTATGGAATCCCCATAACAATGAAATTATTATTATAATGTAATTATCATTACGATGAAATTCTCATTACAATAGAATATCCACTTTATAAATTTGAAATTACCCAAACTTCATCAGCCATAACTTCTTCAGACATATGAAAAAATCTATTTCCCATACTTTAGGATTAAATACAAACTCCTTCTTGATTCCTTGAATTGATTTAATCATTATAATTATTTAATTTAATAAAAATATTTTACTGTGATAGTTTTCATGATTTACAAGAACTTCAAGATTACAAAATCATCATTTAATATAACATAAGAAATAATTATGAATTACCTTACTTTCAACACCTCATTTAATTCAAAAAAACTCAATATGATTGGATTAAACTATTCCCCATTTTCATCAGAATACTTACAAAACAAGTTTTACATAAAAATAATGATATTTTAGAATTAAAAACCAGAAAAGTATAGTACAAATTTGGTTAAAAGTTTAAGAAATTTCTATCACCTATTCTTAGTGTCTTCTTTTACTCTCTTCAGAATCATTCTAAAATCCTAACTCAGATTTTTTTATTTATATTATTATGGTAATAAAAAAAATCTAAAAATAAATAATTTCCACATCCTATTATTTTGGATTCAATGATCTATAAATTTGATTTATCAGTCTGATTGAAATCGAACATCTTTGACTTCTCATGTTTCTTCATACCGAAAAATTCATAATTCTTTAAACAAAAAATACTACTTGTATCATGAATCTATAATGATTTTGAGAACTTTTGAGATTGGTATAGCATCATCTGACTCATGGTTAGAAAGTTGATAACTTTCTAACTCATGACTTCACACTTTTAAGAAAGAATTGTATTTCTAACAAAAACTTTGACTGATTATTCATACTAATGGACATGAGTTTGATGATCTATATTGTATAACTTTTAGCATTAATATTTCTAAAATATTCTACATATAGTACTACTTAGACTAAAATTTTATGTTCAGAGCTCCTCAGTCCAATCCACTATATCCAAAAAACAACTCTCTAAAAAACAAACAATTTCTCCCACATTGTGTTTGGGTGCGGAAATTTCATTAACTTTAATCTGTTTCTAAAATAATTATTTTACAAAATATTAGTTTTCAATAAATAAAAAAATTGTTAAAAATAAATTTTCATAAGATTTCTTCAATATCGCTATTTATATTTGCTAAAAACAATCATTATCAACCTTTTAAACTCTCAATTTGTTTTTCAAAACTCAATATTTATAAAACACTCATGGGTTTAATCTTTTATAAAACAATATCATTTCTTAAAAGATACTGTTTGGAAATGACACTACATGATAGAGTAATGTTTTTATTGGAATTACATCCCTTAATGTCAAGAAAGTTTTTTATACTTGTTATGATAAACTCCTCCTCACTTTTACCTTTTCTGCTTAGTTTTCTTTTTCTCTCTCTCTTTTATGATGACCACAAATTCAGATTCATTAAAGAAAGATAAGTAAAAACATATTAAAAAGTACGAAGTTGTCACTTTCTCTCCCCTTATGTCAATATAATCTAAAGCATGGTGGGGGAATTTATTATGAGATTTAGAAATTCATTGGAGGATGCTAAACCTGAAGTAATAAAATCAAATAAAAAACCATTCTTTTGGCATTACATTTGTGAAGATATCATCAATTTGATATATTGTTGAGATATATTCAATAAAAACATCTCTAGAAGAAACTTCTTATTTTTTAGAGTAAAAATTTATATCAATGTGTTTTGATCTAGAATTCTAGATAGGTTTTTTAAAAAGATCAATTGCACTCTAATAATCACAAATTTTATTAAATGGTTTATGAACTTTTACTTTGAAGTGTTCTAACTTAAGATTAATCCCAAATATCTGAGTACAATCTTGAGTAGCCACAAAATATTTTGATTCCTCTATACTGAAAGTTAATGAATATTGATTCTTACTATTCAAAATTATAGAAAATTCACCAAATAAATATGATAATATTGAGGATTATTTTATACATTTTCAATCTCCAATCTAATATACCTCAAAATAATAATGAAACTTTACCTCACAATTTCTTTTGTATAAATTCCCATGTGACGTTGTTTCTTTAAAATATCTTAGAATTATCTTTTCTACCAACATATATGATTATTTCATATTTCTTTGATACCTAGCACATGAATTCATAGCACAAAAAATACCAGGGCTTAAGGCTGTATGGTAAATTAGACTTCCTATAAACATCCAAAAGTATTTTTGATCACTATTTTTCTGGACTCATATTTACTCAACTTCATCACCACTTAGATAGTCATGTAAAATTATTTTGATTCTTCCATGCCATTTTTTTTAATAATTATACAACATACTTTTGTTGAGATATAAATGAGCATTTTTCTTATTTTTTGAACTTGAAAACCAAGGAAAAATGTTAATTATACTAACATTAACAACTCAAGGTTATTTTTCATTTATTTATAAAATGTTTTACAAAAATTATAACTATACTTAGAAAAATTAAATCATCAGCATATATATTTACAATTAGGGTTAAAGAGTCAACAATTTTCTCATACAATTTTCTATCAATATTTACTTTATAAAAAATCAACATTAGTAGAAAAGTTTCAAGCTCCGAATACCATAAACACAAGGCCTGTTTCATCCATAAAAATATTTATTCAATCTAAAACCATTATTTTTCATCCAAATCAAGTAGAAACCGACAAGGTTGTTCAATGTATATTTTTTAATTAATTTATCCATAGAGATGTTGAATTTATATACATATTATATAATTTGTAATTCGGATGACAATCCACTACTAGAAACATTATGATAGTTTTTAACCTTGAAATATGGGAAAATGTTTCATCAAAATCCTCAACTTACACCTATTAATAGCTTATATAAACAATCTAGTTTTTTCCACTTGAAACTTCTCTATGTCTATTAAACTAATTTTCATAAACCCACTTTGTTCTCATAACATTTTATCCTTTTATATATGGGAAAAGTTCCCATGTTTCATTTTTCTGAATTAAATCCAACTATAAATTCATATCATCCAACCATTATTTGTGTAGGATAGATTCTAAAACTAATTCATGTTCATCTTTTTAAATGAATGAAGTTTTATTTTCTAATTTTAGCTTCCTTCTTGTATGAAATGGAGCCTTTTGATTCCCAAGAATATTTTTGGTCTCAATTTTTTTAAAGTAGAATAATTTTAGAGTTCCTACCCCCACTTCACTATCCTCATCATAGGATTTATCATAACCATCATGAACATTACTTTTCTCACTTTTATTTTTATAATCTTCTAGTTTTTCTTCTTCATCATTACTAGAATCTTTTGTTAAAGAAGTTGTATTTTAAATAACTTTCAAATCATATGAGTAAACCAAAGTTTTTCAACATATGTTAAAATATTTTAACTTATTGTATTGTTTGAATAAACTATAAAACTTCCTTCATCATATTTCTCATAAAACTCTCCCAGATCAGGATTTTTGATTTTATGTAAACATGGAATTCCCATAACTTTGTAGCACTTCAATAATGGTTTTTTATTATACGAAATTTCATAAGAAGTAATGTTGGATTTTAGTCTTAAAAATATGTGTTTAGAATATGTATATACATTCTAATATCTTCTATCTAGTATAACATTGAATGTTGATATTCTACTAAGATACTTCTTCCCATTTCCACAAAAAATCTATTCTTTCTTTCTACTACTTCATTTTTTTTTGTTGAGTTTAAGGAGAAATATACTTATGTTTGATACCATTTTTTATCAAATAAATTTTCAAAGTATTTCTTGTTAATTTAGTACTATTATCTATTTTAATCTTCTTTATATAGACCCCCATTTCTTTCTCAACTTATTTTCTGTAAAACATGAACATTTTCAAAATTTTTGACTTTTGTTTCATAAATATCATATTTTTGACCTAAGTTAAATCATCAATAAAATTGATAAGTATAAATATCCTTTTGTTGATTAATGTCTCATTGGACCATATAAATTGGAAATAATATGTTAAAGATGTATGGTATACTAAATCTCAACTTTCTTATGAATTTTATTATTTATCTTCCTTTTCGGCAAATTTATAAAAACATCAACTTATATTTTTTTAAATTTTGGAAAATTTCATAAAAAAATATAAATTTGAGAATTTATTTATAATTCTATACCCTAGGTGGAAAAATATATGTTGCCAAAAATTATTCTAATGTTCAGCACATAGATAACATGGGTTTTTATGTTCTCCAATTTGAAATATATTCCCACTTGTTATTTCTTCTTCTTTAATAACTTTTCCATTATCACACATTTGATAACACAATAATATTTTCTAAATATCACTTATTTTCTATCATCACAAATTTTAATGACACTAAGTAAGTTATATTTTAGTCCATAAATAAGTAAAAAACCCTTAGATTTTAACTTTTTTTATTCAATATCAACTGTTCTGACATAAAAAACTTTTTTTAGAAGGAATTTCATGCATCTTTTAGAATGGTGACTAGCCTGATCACATATTCCAAAACATTATTTGAGATATTAAGATTGAATTATTGTTTGAAAGTTTCTCATATATTGATAATTTTATTTTCTAACATCATGTGTGTGAGGAATGTTACTCATTCTAGTTTCACTATTTATTTATTTCTATTCCATCCTTCTTCTGGGAAGAAATATGTAATTCGAAAAATTCAAAGCCCCATGACCATAGATTCCAAAACACTAGAAAAAATCATTAAATGTTTATTTTATATTAAAGTATGATATTTATCTATAGAAAATTGGTTTAGTTGAAAACTTATTTCTATTTTAATATACTGTAGGCACATGCCATATTTCTTTTTGAGTGAGTTTTCAAATTTTGTAGATATGATAGTTTTATCACTTCCTTTTTCGACTTGAAATTTTTTAGTAGTACTCATATAACCTGAAATGTTATAAAAATAAGATGAAATTTTATTTTTTGAGGGTGAGGATTTATCCTAATTCTTGATTTCATCTTTCTCAGTAACTTTAGAAGTCTCAAATTTTACATAGAAATATTTGTCGATGTTGTCATTCATCTTACCCAAGGTAATTTTAGAATCAATAAGTTTCTATTGAAACTTATTGAATTCTCATTCCTTATCATCCAATTTCTTACTGAGATCTTCAAACATCTCTCCCTATTTATAAACTCTTAATCTGTAACTTAATATCCCTTGAATATATTCTTCCTCCTTCTTGATGAAATATTTTCTTCCTTGAAAAATTTAATCACAATCTTTCATTATTTATTTATTTTATTTATTTTGGGTTATATTTTTCTCTATACATGAAAACATTCTATTTTGAGTTGATACTCTCTATATGATTCTTCACTATCTTCTTCAGTTTTCGATGAATCTTTGGTTTTGTCAACTTTTTCAATGAAGGGTTCGAATGTTTCTGAACATTAATTTTCAAAATAATTGTTTTTATTTAATTACAATTCATATTTCTTACCCAACATACTCCTTTTATCTCTAGTGAACTTATTATTATATTTTTTAGATGAATTTTATTATTTATAAATTTTGTTCCAATTATTCCATTTTTTTTTTCATCGTAATAATATCGATATTCTCCAAATTTATTCTTGGGACAATTCATTGAAAAGGTTCTGATTCTACCAGACTCAAAACAATTGAGAGGATGTTTACCACCACACATTCATCTTCGTCTTGGATAGTTCCAGGATATAAGAGACATGATTTAATTATTCACCTCATCATCCCATATATTTAGAGTCACAAGGATAAACATCTTGTATTTTAATTTTTTTCATGGATTCAAAATCCATATCATCTTTGATCTTATTTTTGAACATTGGGGGTTTACTGATTTTATTAGAAATAAGAAAGATTTTAAATTCATCAAGAGATAAATAATCTTTATATTCTAAAGAGGAAATTTTAGAATCAAACATATCTAGAAAGTTTCTTAAAAGTTTGTCACAATTATAAAATATTCCAAGACATCACTAAATACTCCAATGTTGCAATTTTTTTATTTACTCTAGTGAAGTATTAATTAATAGTTTATTCATCTCACATTATTTTTTCTTCATACTTACTAAGACAGATTTGTAGCTTTTTTTCATTCACTTTAGTATTTCTTTAAAAAATACATTCCAACTTGTCTGACATACTCTTTGATGTTTTAAGAGCCATAAAATTCATATAATTTTTTTGATAAGGTCATAAGGATTTAATTTCTAGATTTCCATCAAATATGATATGTCTATTATCAGAAAAGTCATTGGAGAATCCATCTCAATATGTGGAAAACTAATTATATTAGGATAAAAAACTTATAGGCCAAGAGATCAGAGATAATGAATCATCATATTTTTCTATCCATAATAATTATTTCTATCAAATACAACGATTCCTATACTATTGACAGAATTTATATTATCCATGATAAGGATTTAATAAGGGAACTTTCCCCCTGATACCAATTAAAGTTCCAAAGGATCGATTAACAATAGAGAAGGGGGGGGGGGAGTTTGGATTATTTGTTCAATTTTTATAAGTTTCAAGACTATTCCGAAATTAACCCATGAAACTTATTAAATTTTATTACATTATCTTCTTTTAGTAAATAATCATGCATGAAAAAGTAGAACAGAAAATAAAGCACGTAATATTTATAAGGTTCTTCCTTTATCTGAGAACCAAAATCCTTTACATTGCCACTATAAAAATTTTCTATTATGAATAAGTGAATAAAAAGTGTTCCAAATCCCATTAGACACCTTCTATATCCCAATCGGAATGATTATACTAATTCCTGTTAGTTTACATTGTTTTCCTACAAAAAATTGAGCTACAAAAAAGTATAAATACATTTTTCAAACATCTCCACAAAAGTTATTAGGTATGAAATCGTTTAGTTTCATGTCCTTTAGTATGATGAAAACAATATGACTGACTCAGTCTGATGGAATCAATACGATACGCCCTTTCACAATATATACTTCTCAAACTTTGATCAAATTCTCAATCTGATATTCCTTTGTTCAATCATTCTCAGTCCTATCTTCCTCAATTTGGTAAAAATAACATTGAACTGTTTGATTTTATTACAATATCTCTATCTAGAAAGATAACTTTGAAACAATTTCAAAAGCACTCCAGGTTTTCCTCTCACATTAAAAGTTACAAAGTATGAATGTACTATGCTTCTATTTTTAGGATTCTCAGAATGGAAATGGTTAGAAACTTCTATTACTATATACTCATGTTTAAAAACTCTAAGATCTATGTATATTTGAATTTCAAGTTTGATAACTTCAACTCTTTAAAAATATTATAGATTCTTCTTGAGTATTCTCTATAATAAGACTTATAAAACTTCATAACCTTCCTTCAATCCAATGAAACATCCTCAGATCAGTATAATTGATTAGTCACTGAAATTGGCTAATATTCATTGTTAAGATCTTAATATTAATGTTTTTAAAAGTTCATAAACATCAATTTTAGTCCAATTCAGAAATTGAACTTCATTTCCCATCATTGTGCAATTCATGCTTAAAATGTCAATTTGGGCCCACTCAATACTTTGCATGTGGAAATTACAATATTCATCATTTTAATTTGAAATTTAGGGATATGATTGATCACTTTTTTTGGAACATTTTATCTTTTAGGTCCTATGGATGAATCCCAAAGGAAGATGGATAATTTTGCGCCTGAATGCAGAAACTTGCTGGAAAAAGCATAATGGGCCTAAGGCCCATCAAACAAATGGATCTGAAGTTGAGATTTTAATGGAGGACTCGTCATTAATGCACATAAATCCGTCCCACGATTTCGACCATAACTTTCAAACGGCTGAGCCAAATGTCCTAAATTTTTCGAGATTCTAGAAGACACATGGACGAAGATAGTTTATATTTATGACACCTTCGGATTCGGCCATATGAAGTGTCAAACCCACACGTCAAAATGGAGTACGAATCTGGACAGTTTTCCGGGTCAACATCGAAATGTCAATTTTCTTTTGATTCTTCACCCTCCTTTTGACTCTCTTAATTGTTGGGGGGTGAATTTAATGTTGGGGGTGGACATAAGGCTCCTAATATGCCTATATAAGGAGCTGGTGGTGAAGGGAATAATCATATAACATTTTTCTTTGAATCCATGTTTTTCTTTCATCCACTGTATTTCTTTCAATTGTAATTTTCTGCTTTCAATTTGTAATCGCATCGTCAAGTTTTCCCATGTAAGTTTTTCTTTCACGTTTATTATTTTAATAAAATTTCTTCTTATTCTTCCCTTTTTATTTTCCTTTTCTTCACACGTTGATACCGTTGAATCATGGTGTGAAATTATTCACACCAACACTTGTGATTTCAATCACACAACGGTGGAGTGTTCGTTCTTTTAATAATTTTCTTCTTCTTCAATTTCGCCCCCGTAAGTCTACATCCTACTTCCATTGGTAGAATAACATCAATGGAGGGCTAACCTATTAAGGGTTGATCCAAGGGAGTAGCAAGGTCATGGATTGAATGTTATTTCATGTACTTATTATTTAAATCTATTCGTTATTTTAGGATTTCCATTTGATGAGTTACATTCTTTCTCATCTTTGCCAACTTTAACGATGACACATTTTGAGTGCTAGTACGATCTATTTCCTTTGAGTTCTCATTAAAGTGATCCTCAAAGTGAATTAGTGATTGGCCTTGGAATTGTGTAGGGATTAAATTGGTGAATGATTTGGAAGAATTATCTCATTGTTTGGATATGTCTTGAATTAATGACATGAAATTTTCTAAGAAAAGAAATTCATCCAATCCACCCCAAGAAAAACCCTAAGATCAACCCACCATCAATAATTGTTTAGTCCACATCATTTTTTATTATATCTTATTTAAATTATATATTTAGTTCTCCAATTAAAATCTAGTTCAATATTGGCCACTTCATAGCCAATCCATCAATAAATCATAGCATCTCAAGGTTACTTCTTCGGTCCCTGTAGATTCGATCCCTACTTGTACTTCAACGACAGCTTTTACCAGTCGGGTAAATTTGGGCGCAACCAAATTTTGGCGCCGTTGCCGGGGACCCAAGTAAGTACCTTAGACCCGAATCTTTTTTTTCTCACGCCAAATTCTCTATTCTCACCCCAATTTCTCTTCTCTTTTCCCCTTTCTATTTCTGTGTGTCCAAAAAAACCCCAAAACTAATTTTCAATCAATTCCAATAAATTATCCTCCAAAATACCCCTTTATAAATCAATGCTATAATCAAGTTGGAAATCAATATTGGGAAACACCTCACATAGGGAATTTCATTGACCAATCCTTAATTGAATACACCGCACCAGATGAGATGTACAATCAATGGGATGCTGAATGTTTTCAAGATCAATTTCCATACCTATCAAGAATGATTGAAAAGATAAATAATGAGGAAGTCCAGGATGTAAAAACATATATCAACCGTAATCCTGAAAAAATTCTTGAACAATTGTGTGAACAAATGGATAAAATGAATTCAGAAGTTTCATCTTTCAGATTAGAATTACAATGCTTTAAGACTTTTGAGGAACCCGTTCCCACTCAAGATGTTTTTTCCTCATCATTGATAGATGAATCTTTTATCCCAAAAACCTCTCATGATTTGAAAAAAGAACTAACCTTTGGATATGGGATAACTTGTAACGCCCCGACCCCAGCTACCCAGAGTCGGTGCATTACTTCGTAACATTGGCATGATCACAAGAAGATCAAATCTCGAAAGACCGATTGGTTTAGTAGCCTTGGAAACACTAGATATAATCATAAAGTTTTACATTACATTTCAAAGTGAAAAACTACTACAACAACAAAGTCTTCATATCCACACTATTAACCCCTCATAATATCCCTGCAAGTCATTCATAATTTACTTCTTCACTACCTGGGAAAAATAAAACATAGAAAAGGGGTGAGCTCAAATGCCCAGTAAGGATAACAATATAGCGGAACATTCAAAATAAGCATAAACATTTAAGGCAATGAATTACTAAAACAAAAGCCTTTTAAATTTGAACTTCAACATAGTATGGCAAAAGTAAAATGAAATAATGCCATTTACTTGTTCACATGGATATTCTACTAATCGAATAATCACATGCAAAAATCAATAACCACTTTCATAATGTTGGAATGCATAATGCCAGACTATCATAACCACATAGCCAAGGCCTCGTGCCAAGACTACAAATAAGATTTTGTCAAGGCCTTGTGCCAAGACACTAGTTTGTCTCATGAGACCTACCGATGCATCGAGGAGCTATAGCGGGCTCCACCCGTCACTTATTAAGTCCAATGCATTCCCATATGAAAAGGTTTAAACATAACATAAACATTCGTATTAAAACTAGCATATGAAATGTCAATACTTTCACAATAAACTATGAATGGTATAAAAATAGCACATCCACAGTCAAACATATCACAAAACCTTCAATACAATATAGAAGTTTTGTATCATAATAAATCAACTTCAAATAATCTTAAAATACATCAAAGGATGTTGACATAGATGAAATCAAAATTCTTTTTAAAGAAATATCTCCTTTTATTTTGAAATCATTTAAGATCCATATAAAATAAAACATTTTCTTTGAAAATATTCTTATAAGCTTGTAAGGAAAGCTTTGAAGATTTTATAACGGCGTAAAATAACCGCACCCGCCGTATAAGTTAAAAAAAACATTCTTACCTCAATTCTGTCGAAAAGGTTAAAAAGGACCTTGTTTTGAAAACGACGGAAAGATTCCTTTATAAACCTCTTATAAAAAGTCAAAAAAAGGTATAAATGACTTTAACCCATATTCTTGTAAATAGTAAAAATGTTTTGAAATACATTTTTAAGAAACATGGATGTGGATGAAAAAGAGATCCCAGTAGATTATTACATATAAACAACCTCGGATAATGAAGAGATTGTGAAATAACCCTTACCTTGTACTTTTCCTTGGTTGGGGTAGGTTAACCTCCTGTATAATGGTGAAATAGTTGTTATTAAATTATACAAGAATCATATATATTAATATGATATCATATATGATCTTTTAACATTGATTTGTTAATAATATCTTAGAATTATCGTCGTTTCGGGAGTTAACTTACTCATTTTCTTTTATATGTTTTGTTACATAAGCCATGGTTGTTGTATCTTATTCATATCCAGAATGATATACAGTCCTTAAACATCATTTTTAAATCATCAAATGATAATTATACTTGAATGGATACGATGGAGAATGAATCTCATCGCGTTCGTGGAGACGGTAGTCCGTACGTACGCACGAGCGACAATATCATTCTTTTGATATTAAAATAATATATAAATGGATGGTATATCATATATACAGAATCATTAACATGTTATATTTATTATTTACATGAGTTACACATCATTATTATACCCATCCAAATAATATTATATTGAATAACAATTACACCACGACGTGGAGACGGTAAGCCGTACGTACGCACGTATGGTGACATGTTATTCAAAGGGTGGATAGAATACTGAATATGATTGTACCATATTTATAATAACATCACAGTATATGTGAGATACTGGAGTTATTATTTCAGAATGGTAAGAACAAAGGAAGAAGAAGTGGAAGAAGAAATGAACTTAGAAAAGGGTGGTGAAATCATTACCTCTTCTTCGGGTTCTTCCTTTTGATTTGATCAAAAGGGCTCCTTAGGTTGGCTTTCTGATCAAACTAAGGCCTCTAGGTTGTATTGAGGGATGTTGGGAGATTATTTGGGCAGAGTTTGGCCGAACCAAAAGGCTTTGAAGGTGTGGAGAAATGAGAAGGAGGAGTGCCCTTTTATAAGAGGGGTGAGGGGCACCTTTGGAAAAGCTAGAAATATTAATTTATAATAAATTCATATTCGGTTTCTAAAGGCTCCAAAGTTGACTATTAAAAGGATGAGGTGGGGATAGGTCGAAAACAACTCATCCAATAGAATTTAGACAGGTTTGGGTACTTATATTAACCTTATCTTTAAGTATTAACTCTAAGTTAATTAGTTTCACTTTTACAATGTCTCTTTGTATTTTATATATTATGGTTAATAAACTTACTATATACATCCAAGAGACCCCCAAGTGGTCCATTAATGAGGAACCTATCATAATATAAGTCTCTTGGCCGAACCTTAGATTTTTAGGAATTTAATATCAATTAATAATATAATATTTGTTTTAAGAACTCTTTTATGTCAATTTTGACACTATTCAATAGTTGATTTTTGTGAAACTCCTAACAGATTGATTACTTCGAACAAAGTCAATTAAATCAATCCTAATATATCATATTATCATAGAAAATTAGTTTAATTCATTAAAAGTTTCATATTATAATTATTTGGGTATTTATAAGATCAATTATTTTTATTTTTCACTATTTTAGTAATTACTGCATCATCATTGTGTCATAAATAAAATAAATTATATAATGTCTAAAAATTATAAATAAAATATAATTATGTAGGAAATCTTTTTAGCTTTCTAATGAATATTTATAATCGAAAATCCAACATGTATAACCCTATGTAAAAATTGTTCTTCTAAAAGATGTAAGCTTATGCCATTTTTATTTTTATTTTAACTTTATTAATATAAAGTGTCCCTACCACATACAAGTGGCTCCAAGGGGTCCCCAAATTGACCAAAGGATGCCCATGGTCGGGTATGTGTCCACCAATAAGGTTAGGACACGTTTTAGGGTAATTTTTTATTATTATAATATTATTTTTTTAACCCTTATTTACCGGATTTACCCTTTAACCATGGTAAATAAAATATTTACCACAGTAACTATTCAAAATGTCTAAAAATAAAAGTTACCTATTTACACAATTTGAACATCCTGATTCCAAATATGGAATCCATTTTTCTAAATTCAAAACACAGAAGTGGCAGAAATTAATTTAAAATTAATTCCCGCTGTCAAAACAAAAAGCGTGTTTTTAAGAGATAATAACTATCAAAAGATTGACACTTGTTTATGTTCGGTTTAATTGTAAAATTATGTCTAATGACCAACATTATATTAAATTGTAAAAATATATTCTAAATATACTTTAAAACCACTCAAATTCATAATTTATCACTATTAATTATTTTGATTAAAAAAGTTGTTTTTAATTAAAATTTAGAAATTTTCACTATTCATCAAAATATGAAAGTTATCCGAAATGTACCAAAATTTCACCCTAGGCTAATTTTGATATTCCGAATCCAAAAATGAAGTCCATTTTGAAATATAGAATATATATGATTTCAAAAAGTAGGTATTACTATTCACAACGGCTAGTTTAATTAGTTGTGGTGTGTGTTAGAACTCGAGGTTGCGTACAACACACGCTATCGCATTATTCGAAGGGAAACGTACCGTAGAAGCTTGGGGTGTTACATTCTCCCCTCCTTCAAATAATTGCGTCCTCGCAATTTCTAGGGTATTACTGCATAAAAAGACTCGGGTGGTTCTTCATCATAAGTTCCTCGGGTTCCCACGTTGCCTCTTCCATTTTATGATTTCTCCACAAAACTTTTACCAGACGCGTCGTCCGGTTTCTCAGTACTTGTTCTCTTGTATCAAGAATCCTGACGGGCTCTTCGCAATAAGACAGATCGGGTTCCAGTTCTAATTCCTCATAGGTGAGTACATGCGTTGGGTCAGGCATGTATTTTCTCAACAGAGATACGTGGAACACATCGTGAACTTTGGAGAGACTTAGCGGCATTGCCAATCGGTAAGCTACAGCCCCAATTCGTTCTAGAATTTCGAAAGGTCCGATGTACCTGGGACTCAATTTACCTTTCTTACCAAAACGTATGACTCCCTTCCACGGAGATACCTTTAGGAAAACATGATCACCGACTTGAAATTCCAAATCCTTCCTTCGATTATCGGCATAGCTCTTCTGCCTACTTTGAGCTGCTTTGATGTGATTTTGGATTACCTTCACCTTTTCCACCGTTTCCTCCACCAGTTCTGGGCCTACAAGTTTTCTTTCACCAACGTCATCCCAACAGGTTGGTGTACGACATCTCTTTCCGTATAACGCTTCATATGGTGCCATTTGTATACTCGAATGGAAGCTATTGTTATAGGAAAATTCTACCAGAGGTAAATATTGATCCCACATACCCTGAAAATCAAGTGAGCAAGATCTCAACATGTCTTCTAAGGTCTGAATAGTCCATTCTGATTGTCCGTCTGTCTGAGGGTGGTAAGTAGTGCTCAAATGAAGTTCAGTATCCAGGGATTTCTGAAGACTTTTCCAAAATCTTGAAGTAAAACGGGGATCACGATCAGAAACAATCGATAGGGGAACTCCATGAAGTCTCACAACTTCATTAATGTATAGTCTTGCTAGACGTTCCAGGGGTAGATCTTCTCTTATAGCAAGAAAATGTGCTGACTTGGTAAGACGATCAACAATAACCCATATTGCATCGTTCCTTCTAGGAGTCTTTGGTAGCCCCATGACAAAGTCCATCGTAATATTGTCCCATTTCCACTCCGGTATGGGAAGAGGTTGCATGACTCCTCCAGGCTGTTGCCTTCCAGCTTTCACTTGTTGACAAACCATACACCTTGACACAAAATCAGCAATCTCCCTCTTCATGTTGTCCCACCAAAAATGTTCCTTCAAATCTCTATACATTTTGGTGCTCCCAGGGTGTATAGAGAAATTGGAACTATGAGCATCATCCAACAATTCCCTTTTTAGATCAGGTATATTGGGAACACAAAGTCTCTTCCCGAATTTCAAAATTCCATCTTCATACACAAAGTCTCTCAATCTCCCATCATTCACAGCTTTAATCTTCTTTTGGAATTCGTCATCATCGGTCTGAGAACTCTTAATCCTTTCTAGTAAAGATGGTTTGGCAACCATTTGAAAAAGCATTGATGTTTCACCTTCCCTGGTTATTCCCATGTCCATTTTCACTAGATCCATGAAAATTGGATCCCTTTCAATTCTCATATTGTTCAAAACTCCATGGTCTTTTCTACTCAAAGCATCTGCCACCTTGTTTGCCTTCCCCGGGTGGTAGTGTATCGTACAATCATAATCCTTGAGTAATTCAAGCCATCTCCTTTGCCTCATGTTGAGTTCTTTTTGTGAGAAAATATACTTCAAACTCTTGTGATCAGTATAAATCTCACATTTTTCACCATAGAGGTAGTGCCTCCATATCTTCAAAGCAAAGATCACAGCTGCTAACTCAAGATCATGAGTAGGATAGTTTTGTTCATGAATTTTCAACTGTCGTGATGCATAGGCAATAACTCTATCATTCTGCATAAGGACACAGCCAAGTCCTTTCTTTGATGCATCACTATAAATAACGAACCCATCATTCCCCGATGGTAGAGTCAATATAGGAGCATTGACTAATCTTCTCTTCAGTTATTCGAAACATTCTTCACACTCTTTTGTCCAAACAAATTTAACCCCTTTACGTGTGAGCTTCGTTAATGGGTTAGCCAATCGGGCAAAATTCTGGACGAAACGTCGATAATAACCTGCCAAGCCAATAAAACTACGTACCTCAGTTATACTCGTAGGTGCTGGCCATTCTTGGATTGCCTTGGTCTTAGAAGGATCAACAGAGATTCCATCTTTAGAGACAATATGGCCAAGAAAAGAAATCTCCTGAAGCCAGAATTCACACTTGCTAAACTTCCCATATAATTCATGCCTCCTCAGAGTCTTCAAGATAATGCGCAAGTGATTTTCATGATCTTCGTAGGTTTTGGAGTATACCAAGATATCATCAATAAATACCACCACAAATTCATCGATATACTCCTTGAAGACTCTATTCATCAGATCCATGAATACAGAGGGTGCATTAGTCAATCCAAACGGCATTACAGTAAACTCGTAATGCCCGTACCTGGTTCGAAATGCTGTTTTCGGAATGTCTTCCTTCTTCACACACAACTGATGGTATCCAGATCGAAGGTCAATCTTTGAAAAGTATTGAGCTCCATGCAGTTGGTCAAATAAATCATCAATACGAGGTAGGGGATACTTGTTCTTTATCGTTATAGCATTGATCTCCCTGTAGTCGATACATAACCTCATAGATCCATCTTTCTTTTTAACAAAAAGAACAGGGGCTCCCCATGGAGAAACACTAGGGCGAATAAATCCCTTATTACTCAATTCCTCTAGTTGTTTCTTTAGTTCGACTAACTCTACAGTGGCCATTCTATAAGGGGTCTTCGATATAGGCCTTGATCCAGGAATCAAATCAATAGAAAACTCAACTTCTCGTTCTGGAGGATGTCCAGGTAAATCTTCTGGAAATACATCTACAAATTCTTTCACAACAGGTACATCCTCTATTTGAACATTCCTTTCCTCACCCGCAATTATTTCATTCTCTTCCTCCCCAATAATTGAATTTAGTTGAGCTATTGAGGGTGGATCTAAATAAGAATTAGGTGGTGATGATTCTGCTCTAAAAATAAGGTGTTCCTTATCATTATCATCAAGAATCGTAACCTCTTTCTTCTTACAATAAATCTTCGCATCATAGTCCGAAAGCCAGTCCATACCGAGGATTATATCAAACTCGATCATAGGTATGACGATGAGATCAGCAGATAAAGAAAATTTATGTGCTCTAATGGGGACTGATTCACAAAACTTTGTTGCAACGATACTTCCCTTAGGAGTTTTAACTGACAACTCCCTTATTAAATCAAATTGGAAATATCTAATTTTCTTAGCAAACTGGGAAGATATGAAACAATGCGATGATCCAGAATCAAATAATGCATTTGCTAAACTTGAGGAAACCATTAAATTACCTGCCACCACGTCTTTCAGAGCTTCTACCTCAGTAGTAGTGATAGCATAAGCCTGGCCTTGATCCCTTGGCCTTTTCTGAGGTAAGTTATCCTGACGTTTAGGACATGCATTTGCATAATGCCCCATCTCCCTGCAATTGTAGCACTGAACATTGGTAGCTTCCTTCTTCCCCTTGCAATCATGAGCTTGGTGGCCTTTTTCACCACACTTGTAACAGACTCCCATTCCCTTCAAGCAAGTACCAGGATGTTTCTTCCCGCATTTACCACAAGATGGATATTCAACCTTTCCCTTCTTCCCCTTATTTCCATTCCCAGATTGATCAGAAGGTCTCTTCTTCGCTTGCTTCGCTTTAAAGTCATAAGACTTAGAGAATTCTTTTTCGGTCTTGATAGCACATGAGACAATGTCTTCGTACGACGAAAAGGATTGTGAGACTAATGCTCGACGGAGAAATGGTTTTAACCCATCAAAGAAACGATCAATCTTACTTCTTGGGTTGCGAATATAATCTCCAGCATACCTCGCTAACCTTGTAAAGTTAGCCTCATACTTTGTGACATTCTCATCCTCTTTTTGTCTCAGACTCAGAAATTGTCTTTCCATATCTGCTCGATGGTCGCGAGGAAAGTATTTTTCTAAAAACAGATCTTTGAACTCCCTCCATTCCATGTTTGATACTTCATCATCTTCCTTCATGTTTTGAATCAATGACCACCATTGATCAGCATCTCCAGTGAGGCGGTAAACTGCCATGGTAACTTTTTCCCTTTCACTACTCCCCAAAGCCTGAAATATTTTCTCTAGGGAAAATATCCATTGCTCAGCTACTAAGGGATTTGTACTTCCATTGAACGTTGGTGGTTGTTGTCTCATGAATCGATCTAACATTGATCCTCCACGCTGCGGATCAGGGTGCTCCATACGGGTAAGGTTATTATTCATAACCTGAGTAAGTTGTCCCAGTACGGTGATTAGCTGATCAGCACCAGTTGCATCACCAGCCCCACTATAATTATCTTGAGCAGGAGGGCAATCCCTACATGGAGTGCGTGCATTGATACGGTTTCCATTTCTTCCACTAGGAGCCATTTCTAAACAATGGCATAAACTAGATCAGTTTATGAATCAAAATACATAATCCCATACTTATAAAACACTTAACATAAATTGAACTATCTATGGATATAATCCATAATCATAAATATGTTTTCTTTGAGGAAGTATATACTCATAAACCCTTCATAATGATTTGTAAAGAAAGTGAGAGTTATCCTAAGCATATCCCCCGGGAGTGTCGTAACCAAGAGTGCAGCAAGGCCCGTTGTCGTGCACCAGTTCCCGTTCGAGTCTAGCTCAAAGCGGTGTTTTCGGGTTTTACCCCTAGGTACATCTGTGCCAGAGCCGCCTCTACCTGCTCGTATCCAGGCAGGGATGTATTGCTCGGAAGACTCACAAAATCTCTACAATACCAAAATTCTAAGAAGTTCTTATATACTAATCCTCAAAGTTCATCTTAGGTCTATGTGCTCTAATCAGAGTTTATCTAAATCTAGCTTCCAAGGTTTGTACTAAACTTCCTCTGATACCAACTGTAACGCCCCGACCCCAGCTACCCAGAGTCGGTGCATTACTTCGTAACATTGGCATGATCACAAGAAGATCAAATCTCGAAAGACCGATTGGTTTAGTAGCCTTGGAAACACTAGATATAATCATAAAGTTTTACATTACATTTCAAAGTGAAAAACTACTACAACAACAAAGTCTTCATATCCACACTATTAACCCCTCATAATATCCCTGCAAGTCATTCATAATTTACTTCTTCACTACCTGGGAAAAATAAAACATAGAAAAGGGGTGAGCTCAAATGCCCAGTAAGGATAACAATATAGCGGAACATTCAAAATAAGCATAAACATTTAAGGCAATGAATTACTAAAACAAAAGCCTTTTAAAATTGAACTTCAACATAGTATGGCAAAAGTAAAATGAAATAATGCCATTTACTTGTTCACATGGATATTCTACTAATCGAATAATCACATGCAAAAATCAATAACCACTTTCATAATGTTGGAATACATAATGCCGGACTATCATAACCACATAGCCAAGGCCTCGTGCCAAGACTACAAATAAGATTTTGTCAAGGCCTTGTGCCAAGACACTAGTTTGTCTCATGAGACCTACCGATGCATCGAGGAGCTATAGCGGGCTCCACCCGTCACTTATTAAGTCCAATGCATTCCCATATGAAAAGGTTTAAACATAACATAAACATTCGTATTAAAACTAGCATATGAAATGTCAATACTTTCACAATAAACTATGAATGGTATAAAAATAGCACATCCACAGTCAAACATATCACAAAACCTTCAATACAATATAGAAGTTTTGTATCAGAATAAATCAACTTCAAATAATCTTAAAATACATCAAAGGATGTTGACATAGATGAAATCAAAATTCTTTTTAAAGAAATATCTCCTTTTATTTTGAAATCATTTAAGATCCATATAAAATAAAACATTTTCTTTGAAAATATTCTTATAAGCTTGTAAGGAAAGCTTTGAAGATTTTATAACGGCGTAAAATAACCGCACCCGCCGTATAAGTTAAAAAAAAACATTCTTACCTCAATTCTGTCGAAAAGGTTAAAAAGGACCTTGTTTTGAAAACGACGGAAAGATTCCTTTATAAACCTCTTATAAAAAGTCAAAAAAAGGTATAAATGACTTTAACCCATATTCTTGTAAATAGTAAAAATGTTTTGAAATACATTTTTAAGAAACATGGATGTGGATGATAAAGAGATCCCAGTAGATTATTACATATAAACAACCTCGGATAATGAAGAGATTGTGAAATAACCCTTACCTTGTACTTTTCCTTGGTTGGGGTAGGTTAACCTCCTGTATAATGGTGAAATAGTTGTTATTAAATTATACAAGAATCATATATATTAATATGATATCATATATGATCTTTTAACATTGATTTGTTAATAATATCTTAGAATTATCGTCGTTTCGGGAGTTAACTTACTCATTTTCTTTTATATGTTTTGTTACATAAGCCATGGTTGTTGTATCTTATTCATATCCAGAATGATATACAGTCCTTAAACATCATTTTTAAATCATAAAATGATAATTATACTTGAATGGATACGATGGAGAATGAATCTCATCGCGTTCGTGGAGACGGTAGTCCGTACGTACGCACGAGCGACAATATCATTCTTTTGATATTAAAATAATATATAAATGGATGGTATATCATATATACAGAATCATTAACATGTTATATTTATTATTTACATGAGTTACACATCATTATTATACCCATCCAAATAATATTATATTGAATAACAATTACACCACGACGTGGAGACGGTAAGCCGTACGTACGCACGTATGGTGACATGTTATTCAAAGGGTGGATAGAATACTGAATATGATTGTACCATATTTATAATAACATCACAGTATATGTGAGATACTGGAGTTATTATTTCAGAATGGTAAGAACAAAGGAAGAAGAAGTGGAAGAAGAAATGAACTTAGAAAAGGGTGGTGAAATCATTACCTCTTCTTCGGGTTCTTCCTTTTGATTTGATCAAAAGGTCTCCTTAGGTTGGCTTTATGATCAAACTAAGGCCTCTAGGTTGTATTGAGGGATGTTGGGAGATTATTTGGGCAGAGTTTGGCCGAACCAAAAGGCTTTGAAGGTGTGGAGAAATGAGAAGGAGGAGTGCCCTTTTATAAGAGGGGTGAGGGGCACCTTTGGAAAAGCTAGAAATATTAATTTATAATAAATTCATATTCGGTTTCTAAAGGCTCCAAAGTTGACTATTAAAAGGATGAGGTGGGGATAGGTCGAAAACAACTCATCCAATAGAATTTAGACAGGTTTGGGTACTTATATTAACCTTATCTTTAAGTATTAACTCTAAGTTAATTAGTTTCACTTTTACAATGTCTCTTTGTATTTTATATATTATGGTTAATAAACTTACTATATACATCCAAGAGACCCCCAAGTGGTCCATTAATGAGGAACCTATCATAATATAAGTATCTTGGCAGAACCTTAGATTTTTAGGAATTTAATATCAATTAATAATATAATATTTGTTTTAAGAACTCTTTTATGTCAATTTTGACACTATTCAATAGTTGATTTTTGTGAAACTCCTAACAGATTGATTACTTCGAACAAAGTCAATTAAATCAATCCTAATATATCATATTATCATAGAAAATTAGTTTAATTCATTAAAAGTTTCATATTATAATTATTTGGGTATTTATAAGATCAATTATTTTTATTTTTCACTATTTTAGTAATTACTGCATCATCATTGTGTCATAAATAAAATAAATTATATAATGTCTAAAAATTATAAATAAAATATCATTATGTAGGAAATCGTTTTAGCTTTCTAATGAATATTTATAATCGAAAATCCAACATGTATAACCCTATGTAAAAATTGTTCTTCTAAAAGATGTAAGCTTATGCCATTTTTATTTTTATTTTAACTTTATTAATATAAAGTGTCCCTACCACATACAAGTGGCTCCAAGGGGTCCCCAAATTGACCAAAGGATGCCCATGGTCGGGTATGTGTCCACCAATAATGTTAGGACACGTTTTAGGGTAATTTTTTATTATTATAATATTATTTTTTTAACCCTTATTTACCGGATTTACCCTTTAACCATGGTAAATAAAATATTTACCACAGTAACTATTCAAAATGTCTAAAAATAAAAGTTACCTATTTACACAATTTGAACATCCTGATTCCAAATATGGAATCCATTTTTCTAAATTCAAAACACAGAAGTGGCAGAAATTAATTTAAAATTAATTCCCGCTGTCAAAACAAAAAGCGTGTTTTTAAGAGATAATAACTATCAAAAGATTGACACTTGTTTATGTTCGGTTTAATTGTAAAATTATGTCTAATGACCAACATTATATTAAATTGTAAAAATATATTCTAAATATACTTTAAAACCACTCAAATTCATAATTTATCACTATTAATTATTTTGATTAAAAAAGTTGTTTTTAATTAAAATTTAGAAATTTTCACTATTCATCAAAATATGAAAGTTATCCGAAATGTACCAAAATTTCACCCTAGGCTAATTTTGATATTCCGAATCCAAAAATGAAGTCCATTTTGAAATATAGAATATATATGATTTCAAAAAGTAGGTATTACTATTCACAACGGCTAGTTTAATTAGTTGTGGTGTGTGTTAGAACTCGAGGTTGCGTACAACACACGCTATCGCATTATTCGAAGGGAAACGTACCGTAGAAGCTTGGGGTGTTACATTCTCCCCTCATTCAAATAATTGTGTCCTCGCAATTTCTAGGGTATTACTGCATAAAAAGACTCGGGTGGTTCTTCATCATAAGTTCCTCGGGTTCCCACGTTGCCTCTTCCATTTTATGATTTCTCCACAAAACTTTTACCAGACGCGTCGTCCGGTTTCTCAGTACTTGTTCTCTTGTATCAAGAATCCTGACGGGCTCTTCGCAATAAGACAGATCGGGTTCCAGTTCTAATTCCTCATAGGTGAGTACATGCGTTGGGTCAGGCATGTATTTTCTCAACAGAGATACGTGGAACACATCGTGAACTTTGGAGAGACTTGGCGGCATTGCCAATCGGTAAGCTACAACCCCAATTCGTTCTAGAATTTCGAAAGGTCCGATATACCTAGGACTCAATTTACCTTTCTTACCAAAACGTATGACTCCCTTCCACGGAGATACCTTTAGGAAAACATGATCATCGACTTGAAATTCCAAATCCTTCCTTCGATTATCGGCATAGCTCTTCTGCCTACTTTGAGCTGCTTTGATGTGATTTTGGATTACCTTCACCTTTTCCACCGTTTCCTCCACCAGTTCTGGGCCTACAAGTTTTCTTTCACCAACGTCATCCCAACAGGTTGGTGTACGACATCTCTTTCCGTATAACGCTTCATATGGTGCCATTTGTATACTCGAATGGAAGCTATTGTTATAGGAAAATTCTACCAGAGGTAAATATTGATCCCACATACCCTGAAAATCAAGTGAGCAAGATCTCAACATGTCTTCTAAGGTCTGAATAGTCCATTCTGATTGTCCGTCTGTCTGAGGGTGGTAAGTAGTGCTCAAATGAAGTTCAGTATCCAGGGATTTCTGAAGACTTTTCCAAAATCTTGAAGTAAAACGGGGATCACGATCAGAAACAATCGATAGGGGAACTCCATGAAGTCTCACAACTTCATTAATGTATAGTCTTGCTAGACGTTCCAGGGGTAGATCTTCTCTTATAGCAAGAAAATGTGCTGACTTGGTAAGACGATCAACAATAACCCATATTGCATCGTTCCTTCTAGGAGTCTTTGGTAGCCCCATGACAAAGTCCATCGTAATATTGTCCCATTTCCACTCCGGTATGGGAAGAGGTTGCATGACTCCTCCAGGCTGTTGCCTTCCAGCTTTCACTTGTTGACAAACCATACACCTTGACACAAAATCAGCAATCTCCCTCTTCATGTTGTCCCACCAAAAATGTTCCTTCAAATCTCTATACATTTTGGTGCTCCCAGGGTGTATAGAGAAATTGGAACTATGAGCAATGTTTTGTCCAAATGCGTGGCATTCAGCACTTGGGGATCGTGACTCCATAGTTGTCTTGCCCAGAGTTAGGCTTTATATCTCTATTGTAGAGCATGAAATTGACAATATGTGTGGCGTCCGGCACTTGGGGATCGTGACTCCATAGTTGTCTTGCCCAGAGTTAGTCTTTTCATATTTATTGTGGATAAAAAAATCATCAAAAAAAAAATCAAAAAAAAATTGGATACTCATATTAAGGTTTAATGTGATTCCCACCTAGCACTTCCATTTTTTCCCCTTGAACAAAAAAAATGGGCCCCATATCTTTTATGATGCACAACACTTTATCATGCTTAATTGGAATTGGATTAAATGTGGCAATGAATTTGAACAAAGGAATGGGCTTGGGCTTGGGATATGCTTATGGACCTAGCTTGTTTTAAATTATTTTGATGGGTTCCATAATTTTTTTTTGGTATGAGGTCTTTTGAGTGAGCAATGTGTATTTAAATGTTTTTGGAAAAGGGGATTTGGATTTCATATTTGTAATTTATTTTGCTCAGGACCAGCAAAACTCAAGTTGGGGGGTGTGATTAGTCACTGAAATTGGCTAATATTCATTGTTAAGATCTTAATATTAATGTTTTTAAATGTTCATAAACATCAATTTTAGTCCAATTCAGAAATTGAACTTCATTTCCCATCATTGTGCAATTCATGCTTAAAATGTCAATTTGGGCCCACTCAATACTTTGCTTGTGGAAATTACAATATTCATCATTTTAATTTGAAATTTAGGGATATGATTGATCACTTTTTTTGGAACATTTTATCTTTTAGGTCCTATGGATGAATCCCAAAGGAAGATGGATAATTTTGCGCCTGAAGGCAGAAACTTGCTGGAAAAAGCATAATGGGCCTAAGGCCCATCAAACAAATGGATCTGAAGTTGAGATTTTATTGGAGGACTCGTCATTAATGCACAGAAATCCGTCCCATGATTTCGACCATAACTTTCAAACGGCTGAGCCAAATGTCCTAAATTTTGAGAGATTCTAGAAGACACATGGACGAAGATAGTTTATATTTATGACACCTTCGGATTCGGCCATATGAAGTGTCAAACCCACACGTCAAAATGGAGTACGAATCTGGACAGTTTTCCGGGTCAACATCGAAACGTCAATTTTCTTTTGATTCTTCACCCTCCTTTTGACTCTCTTAATTGTTGGGGGGTGAATTTAATGTTGGGGGTGGACATAAGGCTCCTAATATGCCTATATAAGGAGCTGGTGGTGAAGGGAATAATCATCTAACATTTTTCTTTGAATCCATGTTTTTCTTTCATCCACTGTATTTCTTTCAATTGTAATTTTCTGCTTTCAATTTGTAATCGCATCGTCAAGTTTTCCCATGTAAGTTTTTCTTTCACGTTTATTATTTTAATAAAATTTATTCTTATTATTCGCTTTTTATTTTACTTTTCTTCACACGTTGATACCGTTGAATCATGGTGTGAAATTATTCACACCAACACTTGTGATTTCAATCACACAACGGTGGAGTGTTCGTTCTTTTAATAATTTTCTTCTTCTTCAATTTCGCCCCCGTAAGTCTACATCTTGCTTCCATTGGTAGAATAGCATCAATGGAGGGCTAACCTATTAAGGGTTGATCCAAGGGAGTAGCAAGGTCATGGATTGAATGTTATTTCATGTACTTATTATTTAAATCTATTCGTTATTTTAGGATTTCCATTTGATGAGTTACATTCTTTCTCATCTTTGCCAACTTTAATGATGACACATTTTGAGTGCTAGTACGATCTATTTCCTTTGAGTGCTCATTAAAGTGATACTCAAAGTGAATTAGTGATTGGCCTTGGAATTGTGTAGGGATTAAATTGGTGAATGATTTGGAAGAATTATCTCATTGTTTGGATATGTCTTGAATTAATGACATGAAGTTTTCTAAGAAAAGAAATTCATCCAATCCACCCCAAGCAAAACCCTAATATCAACCCACCATCAATAATTGTTTAGTCCACATCATTTTTTATTATATCTTATTTAAATTATATCTTTAGTTCTCCAATTAAAATCTAGCTCAAAGTTGGCCACTTCATAGCCAATCCATCAATAAATCATAGCGTCTCAAGGTTACTTATTCGGTCCCTGTGGATTCGATCCCTACTTGTACTTCAACGACCGCTTTTACAAGTAGGGTAAATTTGGGCGCAACCAATAATAGATCTTCATTAGGCTATTATGATGAATCTTCATTAGCTCATTATGAATTGAATTTCCTCATTTGAGTCAGTCAGGTTAACTTTCCTCCTTAGAGTCTGTATGACTAACTTTCTTTGTTAGCGTTAGTCTGATTTAATTTATTCCTAAAATCCAATATGATTTAATATTAATAATGATAGAATCCTAATAATTATATAATTATAATTATTATGGAATTATCATTACAATGTAATCATCATTATGATGAAAACTCCACTTTGTAACTATGAAATTCTTTAAATCTCATCACCCATAACTCATTTAGATTTCTAAAAACTTATGTGTCCATTACTTTTGGATTCAATAAAAACTATGTATTGATTCCTTAAACTAATACAATCTTTTTGATTTATCCATTTCTTTAAAAACTTTTATCATGTGAGTTTTCATGACTTATGAGATTTTCAAGATTTGACATGCATCATCTAACATAACATATGAAAGTATTACGACTTCCCTTACATTCAACACATACTTTCTTCCAACCAAAACTCAATACAATTTGACACACGTATTCTACCCATTTTCTTTATAAATATTTAATCAAAAGTGTTACAAACAATATATGATATTTGATAATTAGAACCTATTAAATCATCATCTGACTTCGTTTATAAATTTTATGAAATTTAAAAATCTAGATTTCAAAATTTTGTTTTACTCTCCTTATAATTATTATAACTTTATAACTTAATAACATATTTCAATATAAAGTTATGGTAAAGGGAAACATCCAATAACCAAAAATATTTTCACAGATTCTTTTGGATATGATGATCTGTTCATTTTATTTATCAATCTAAATGAAAACTAGCGTCTTAGAATTCTCATGTTTCTTCACACTGATGAATTCATAAATATTCCAAAACACACTCTTGTTGTATCATGACTCTATAATTACATTTAAAACCTTTTATATTGACATAGAATCTTCTCACCCAAGGTTAGAATGAATAAAACTTTCTAACTCACAACTTCAAACCTTTTAGCAAATAACTATCTTTCTAAATAAAACTTTGACTAATTCTTCATATCGATAGACATGAGTCTAATGATTAGTATTTAAGAAATTTTAGCGTTCACATTCCTAAATAATTTTGTGTATGGTACTACTCAGTATAAACTTCTATGTCTGAAGATTCTCAGTCCGATCCTCTTTGTCCGAAAAAAAAGTTTCTAAAAAACAAAACTCTTCTTTAGCCTTTTTGTCTGGGTTCAAAAATTTCAACAACTTTTACCTGTTCTTTGAAAAAATTATTTTAAAAAATATTAGTTTTCAAAAAATAAAATTTAAAAAAAAACATCACAATGGTTATTAAAATATAAAAATAAAATGATTGAAAAAAACATTATGAAACAGTAAAGGGACAACTGATAACACTAGTCCCATCCCCTGATAAATCAAAGGTTCATTAGACATGAGTTGGCTAGGTACACATGTGAATCCTATATGTGAGTTTCTCACAACCCATCTCATTTATAACATTACCAAAATAAGGAATGAAAAATAATGAAAAGGAAGGACTTTATAAAACTTTTTAATGTCCCAAATGTAATCTTCAGGTTTGGGATAAAGTTCTACAAGGCCTCATGCGTTCCTCCCCATACATAAGAGGCTTTTGATTAGTGGTGTGGACCTAGAAGTTTAAATGTAAATACTATGTAGACAGTTTCAATTACTATACATCATACTATAATAAAATATTGATAAAATCCCAAAACTATAAACATAATTTAAGAATAATATCAATACTATAATAAGTAGAATTTAAGTCATATATGATAAACCATTGGTTCCCCAATGTTGTTTATCAATATATCTTATAAAGAAATGAAAAATAAATGAAACATAAAGGTAATAGTATATTGTGATTCTTGGAATTAACTCTATAACCTAAGCTCTACCCGCTCAGTTACTTGATATAGGGTTCTTTCCCTTCATTGGAACCCGAACTATAATGTATTCCAACAAATAATGATGTTCATGCAAGGTGTGAGTATAAACCACATAGGGAACCGGTAATTCAGCATTAAGATATGTTAAGTAATGTATATAAAATTGTATTCAATGATAATATAGTAGATTTATAAATTAAAACTCAAGTGTTGAGTCATCATGCACTAACCAAGCTTTCTTAAATCTTGACTCTTCCTATATTGGTACCAAGCTAGAAGAAATATCAAAAGTAATTATTGTATAATTCTGATCATTCCATATGATCGAAAAATTTTATTGACCATAATTTATTAGAATATATGGAGAGTATACATGATGGTGAATTTTTGTCCCTTCTCCTTGTATCTTCACTGTTTGAAGATCTGATCGATTCTGTGGATTTCATATGGTATTTCTAAGATGATATAGCCTAAAAATAATCTTTCTCTTGGGATGAATCGTAGATTTGGGATATTTTATATTGATTTATAGATTTCTTTGTGATATAATAGATAATTTTTGGATCATTGAAGGGTCAAAGCTTAGATATATTGGGGATCACTTTCTATTTCTTGATTAAATCTAGATCCACTGGTGGTGGTAGTTCTCCTTGGGGAAGTATAACCAAATTCTATCCCTTATCAAGTTATTATTCTTGTATATTGGCCCTAGAATCATAATGTAATGATTTGGGGATGTATTTAGGTATTTTTGGTGTGTGGTATTCATTGGAGGGGGAATTAATGGATTTGGGAATTAATACCGTTTTTATATGAATTCCTTATCATTTAGGGCCTCTGTATGAATTGTATGGAATGATATGCATGAGGGTGAATGTGTAGCCTATAATACCCTTAAATGATATGATTCACATATTGGTGTGTGTGTATTGTGATACTCCTTCTTGATATGATTCACGTATGGTTGTGTGCATGGCCTATGGGGAATTACTTTATATGATATGCTTATTACTTGACATATTATGGATTTTGTGTAGATGGATGTAAGCTTTATATGTGGCCAGTTTCAAAATATTTGGTTTTTTTATTCATATAATTATCCCCTTAGAGGGGAAGTGATTCCATTATTGTTGGAAGGTTGTGATTTCACCTTCAAAGATGAATTATGGTGACTTATATTTCCCCATATACAAATATTAGATTGACATGTGTGAATGTGGATTTCCCTAAAGCCGAATAATGGTTCAATATGTGGTAGAATGTCTTATCCCAAAGATATGAATTAGTTCGACATGTGTACACCATAGATTAATCTTAAAGTAAGGCATGAAACTATTCCTTCAAGGTGGAATGTGGATACGAGACATTTTCAGAAGTATGTCAAGATGATGTGTGGATCACATAGAATGATTTAAATTATAAAATGATTATTTCTGACCATTCTTAGATCTTTTTGCATAAGTAAGTAGATTCAGGTTTTGTTATAGTTTGGTTAACAGACGATGACTCGACACCTGATTGTTTATTTACAAATTTACCTTATTTTCATGGAATATAATTTTATATAAATTTATGAACTTATGTAATGGATGCATTTATGGTGTCCAATTGGGTTTATTCTCACACCCCAAATGGGTATATTAGTGTACATACATTATTAAATGTTAGGGATCTATCGAAGGGAACCGTTCTTATGTCGGGTTGGTGAGCAGGTGGATCTTGGGTAATGGAGTAAAAATAGGATCGAAATCTTTATTATTTTATTCATTTTTTTATTTTTTTCTTATCTTCATACATTCTATTGGTATACCACATTGGGGACCCTTTGGTTTATAATTCATATCTGGTATGCCTTTTTTTACAACATAGATATTATTATGAGGTTCCATTTGTGGGTCTTGGGATGGTTTTATATATTTTATATGGGGGTGATGTATGGATATTGGCATTGGGGGAATATTCCCCCCATTAAACTTTTTGGTCCCTCATTGAGAGTTTAAAATATCTTATGTATGTGGAGGAATTCATGAGGCCATGTAATACAATGTCCCATGCCTGGTGATTTGGGTCAGGGGGTTACATTTGGGCACCTCAGTTGGTATCAAAGCATGGTTTAGTTATTTTTGGGGATAAGTCTTGTTTTTTGGGCTTTAGGATGAGATAAATGCAGTAAAAACCCTTTGGATTAGTTTATGTATATGATAAAATCATAGAGTTTTAGTAATATATAGATTGTGTTATTTTATTAGAAATGGAATCACTTCCTAGATACTATCAACAGATATAGACTCTAGTGAAAATATAACTAGGGTTAGTAACCCTAAAAGGGGAATAATGGGTATTAACTCAATCTTCACTCGATGAATAACAAAGAGACATAATTAAAAAATTAGTTTGAAACTCCTAGGGGATACGATTTTATTGATTTCATTCTCTTTATAAGGTGTTATAAAATATTTATTATGTTTTGAAATTCGATTAATAAGATAAAAGAACTGAATACAAAAAATAAAAAATTGAATTGATAGTGATTTGGGTTGAAATAAAAGATATTGTGTTGGTTTTAAATATTAAAACTTTTCGATGTTAATCATTTCACGAGATTGTTTATCATAATTATCTTATGATGTTAACTCTTCATCACTCATGTTATCTTGTTTTGGGTTTGGAAATGGCTGGATAATGGAGAAACAATGTTAAAAATGTGTTCTAAAGATATTTTCCAAATGAAAAACAAAATGAGATAAGAGTCAGAATGAGAATTATTATTGTTATGCCTAACGAGATATCATGAATTATGATAAACCACATGAACATAGTTTAATTAAAAAACAAAAAATAGTGGAAGGATGTAATCTTATAGATGTTTTGGCGATGAGGATATTGAAGGAATGAAGATTAAATTTCATAAATATCAAAAATACTTGAAGAGGAACCTAGGGGAATGATTCAAATGAATTAGAAGTTGTTTTATCTATGGAAAGGTAGGGCATTGAGAAACATGTTTACAAGGAAATATGAAGTTTCTAGTTAACATGATGTGGAAAAATAATGTTCTTTCTAAGGATTTATTATAAACATAATGTTTTATATGAGATGAATTTGGTCACTATGAAAACTAGTACCCTAATATAAAGGATTAAGATGACAATTGACACCAAAAACCTATTAGGCTATTGGATCAAGGAAATTACACTGCAAAAAACTACTATTAATGTGGATACTGATAATTAAGTGGCACTGGGAACACTAATTTTTCACTATTTATTTACGGATGACTTCAATTATATATGTTTTTACACACTCATAGCTTCTGAATTATAAATAAAAACACTTGGTGGTATCATTACTATATCAAAGGTATATGATCCTCCTTCAAGGATTGTGGGGTTATGATTCATGGAATCCTCATTATCCATAAATCAAATCAATTTGACATGATATTCTAAATGTATTAGATATAACCACATAGAATCCATATTAATCAATGAAATAAAGGAAATACCATTTCAAATTTCAAAAAAATCTATGATTATCAATCAGTACAATTATACAAATTGGGTTCATAAAAAATTGATTCATAATAGTCAAGATCACCCCCCATTGAAATATTTACATTAAGTAACCCACTTAGGTATAACATACCTAAAACAATTCTTCATGGAATAGAGAAAATAAACATAAGAAAAGGGTGAGCTCAAATTCTCAATAAGGGTAAACAAGGGAGATATTAATGATAATATAAGCATAACATGGGAAAAGGATATGGGAACATGAGATTAAAATTTAAAAACCATAACCTGCAAATCATAGTTAATAATTTTGAGTCATTATATAAATCTAGCAAGTTCATAATACATGAATCGTAATATAAGTAAATAATATGATTCATAAGCATAACATTGGCATAAGAAGTAGAATTTTGGAAAATATATGATAACAGAAAATAATTTCCTTAATTTTATAGATCTTTTACTGGATGATGATAGTGGAATGGATCATCTCCCTAAACTTTCATAGTATTAAATATTCACTCCCAAGACTATCATTTTGGAAAATTTACCTTACTGAATGGGGTTCACTCCCCATTTCAGTACCATTTAACACATGATATATTAATATTTACCCACTGAAATAGAAGAAGATATAGGTCCCGACCTTCATATAATAAAAATCATATCTATGTGTGGAAAAATATCATAAATAATTCATCACATTAGAAATAATAAAAATAATTGTGTTTTATGGACATTTCATCACAACATAACTCATGGAAAAGAACTGAGAATTATAAACAAAATGACATCATAATAATAAACCATCCATTAAAAACAATAAGGATGGTATCCTTAGATCATATCCCTATTAAAAAACAAGTAACATCAAATAATTTTATGTTATGTTGGAAATGATTTTGAAGGATTAGTTGGAGTAATTCTTGAGGAAAACAACCTTTCCACTTTGAAATCATTTCTTTTAAAAAAAGATGCCTAATTATAAAAGGAAATATTTTATTTGAAAAGAATATTGTAAAATTTTAAATAAATCTTAAAATAATTAATGTTTCAAGATTGCGGGAAAATATTCTCACATCGTATATGTTAAAAAATATTCCTCTCATTTTTTTGTTCAAAAAATCACAATGTACCTTATTTGGAAATAGAAAAAAGATAACTTACAAAATGTTTTGTAAAATGTAGAACATGGGTAAAAATGATTTTAAAAAATTTATGGATTATTGGAAAAATGAAAACACATTTAAGAAACTTCAAAATTAATGTGAAATATTACTTAGTGGATACTTAATCATAAAAAATCCAAAATAATGATGATATTGAGAAATAAAACATTTTATCTTTGGAAAATTTTGAATCATAAGCCTCATGAAAGAATGAAATTTTGGTGGAAACAAATTTCCTATAATTTTCATAAAAATAATAATAAAATAAAATCATGAGAAATATAAAAAACACCAAAAAGAAACATATAGTGTATAAGTAATATGTACCATAGAAACAAAAGTGACACGAAAATAACTTACCTTATGTCATATTTGTCACATACGTTCTTTATCATCATATTCTTTGGAGAAACTATTGGAATTAATACCTTAACCCTTATATATATAGTTTTATGCATAAAATAAGGCCTCTAGAATTAGGGTAAGACTTATAAGAATGTATTTATGTAAGGATTATCCAAACCAAATGGTTTTTTTGTGTGATCTAATGAGAAGAGGGGGTTCCCCCTTTTAATAGAGGTGAGGGGTACACATAGAATTTCACAAAATATTAAATTAATAAAAATAAATATTCAATTAAAAATTAATTTTATGTGAGTTATTTATAAGATAAGACTAGTATGGGTTGAAATTATTAAATGCAATTAATATTAGATAGGTTTTGACTATTTTTCTATCCTTATATTTTGGTTATAGCACATAATCAACCCCTTTAACTCTTACCATGAAAACACAAATTTTTATTCTTTGAGGTCAATATAGTTACTATAGAATGAAAAAGACCAATAAATTTACTATTCTTGATATTAAAATTATCGTAATCACTTTTATGAAATAAATAAGTTTAGTAATTTTATATCATTTAATAAAATATTATTCATTATAAAATATCCATAATAGGACTTTTTAGAACTATTAATTACACTGACTTTAATAATATCAATAAAACATATAAAAACTAAACCAAATATTCAATTATATCCCAAAAAAATGTCATGTATACCTATAAAATTCATCGATGAAATTATTTGTCTCAAATTATAGTTATTATAATATTTTTAATATCATTTATTTGTTTTTCATTAATGGAATAATTGTTGCATCAACATTGTGTAAGAATTTAATGTAATTATCTATTCACTAAAAATTAAAAATAAATTACCATGTTGAATATAAATACATTTTTTCTTAAAATAATATTTATTTTCATGAAGAACGTCTAGATAATTCCATTTTTAAAATAGTTTAGTTATTAAAAATAAGAGGGTGACATGTTTGACTTTTCTTAAAATAAAATATTATAAAAGATATAATCCCATCCAACTGGTCCTAAAAGATCATAAATTTGACATTTGAATGATTATGGACGATATATAAGCATTAAAAATTGATTTAGGAAAGTGTGAATGCAATTTTATATCCCTTATCATTTTGTTTTTACCATTAGTTACACTATTTTCCATTTATCACGGTATAGAAAATTAATAAGTTTACTAATCTTATTAACCAAAAATAAAATGGACCAACATAATAAATTTTTACACAGTGATTCAAAATATGGAATCTATTTTTAAGAATTAAATACACCAAATTGTTAAAATTTAATATAATATAAAATAGGCCGAATGCAAAATAAATGTTTTCCAAAAAATTACCCCTTTTAAATATGATAGAATTTTATACAAAATTCATGCATAAAATCAATTTCAGAAAATATATTTTAATTATATTAAATAAAATGGAACTAATTAAATTTTATTACTAAAAAAAAACCCTTTTTATTTGTCAATAATTTAAAATTAAAATATAGTTTTCAATAAAAATATGTATTTTTCATTATTCGTTGAAAAATGAATCTTTTAATAAAATTATAAAAAAAAATTAATATAATTTTGAAAAGATGAATTAAAAAATTAAATTGTTTTTTTAAATAAACTTTCTATCACTTATAAAATTTAATTTTAATATTCACTCATAAAAAATGAGGGAAACTCATTATGAAGAAAATGTATTCTTGAAGAATAAAATGACTTTAATAAAAACTATGAGATTATTTCCTAATAATTATCCAATACATTTATATGGATTATAAAATCTATATTTAATTCATAAATAATTTATTCCTCTTATTACACTCTAATTTAACATCTAGGTTACAATAATCACATTTAAATAAAAATATTTTGTTGTTCATTTAATCTCGGTGTTTCATATATTATATGCTATAAATATTTTTTATAAAATATTTGGATGTTAAATTTTCCCACATAAAAAAATTTCATACTCACAATTTAAACATGGAACTAGTAACAATGGTTAGGCATTTCAAAATACCATTGATGAAATTTCACATCGTAAAAAAGGGCCAACCAAACTTCGACTAAAAAACAGATAAAGGGAAGTAAAAAAATCATTTTTCATAACTACTACTATGATTCCATATAGAAAAAATTGGTGTAATATGAAAACAAGGATATAAAGGTGAAAACTAACTCCCAAGAACTGATAGAGAGTGATACAATGCATGGTCATGAGAAATTTAACAATCATAATGCCTTAAATGGGTGATTGTTTAAAATCACATTATTTTCATAGAAGGAAAATTAAAAGGGTAAAATTTTTTATTTCAAGATTAGTTCCCTAGAGTTGAGGAACTTAATTAGTTCATAGTCTATGAAAAAGATTAAATATAATTTCTTGACAAGTCTAATTTCTTCCATTAATCAATTTCAAATACAATCTATTTTTTCCTCAAATCGATGATTATTTAAGGTTAAATTTTCATGCCTAAAGAAATAAAATCAACTTATAACTGATATTATAATCCAAAAATGAATAAAAAAATATTCCTCCTATATTTGGAAAATAAAGAAATCAAAATGGTTATCACATGTTAAGATTATTCCCAAAAAGAATAAAACTCTATATAAGGAAAAATACTTTAAAATCAAAAATTCATCAGTAACACCCAAAGTTCAACTTAGATCATTCAATAAATATCAAACCGTAAAATTACTCAAAAATATTCTAGACTAATATTGAAAAACAAAAATCATAAGGATTTGGTCACATACTATTCTAAGACAAGTTTAATATTTTTCTCTAAGTAACATAAATCACTCTTTATTTCTCATTCAAAAAATGGAATTTCTCTGATTACATAATCTCCAAGATATGATAATAATTTCCATAAATAACCATAAATACTAATAAAATCATATATTTCTCCAAAATAAAATTCAAATTTTTTCCTAAAATAAAATTTCACAATATTCTATTTACATTAATCATATAGGGTTCCCAAAATAGTGAACATATTCTGAAATAACATTAATTACTTAACACTAAATCAATTTAATATACTACAATCATTTATATGATAAAACATAAGTTCCAAATATGAACATAACTTTAATATTCCAGATAGTTTAAATAAATAAATAAAATTTCATACTAACCAGGACATCACATAGGCCAGTGGTAGGTGATTCACCCTGGTCACCCTTTAGTTGGGGGTTCAAGCCCTATTGCCATGCTGGATATAATGGGTTGTCACCCAACATAAAAGTTTTCTTTTAAATAAAATTATATTAATATGATCCTTATAACATTCCAAGAAATATGGGAAACATTATAAAAAGCAACCTCTATATATTCAATATGAAATAAAAGTTTTAAACTCAAATTTTATCTCATAAATTTAATTTTACATCCCAAAATGTAGTAATCCATAATTATGTCAAAATAGAAGATCATAAAAAATAAATTTTTTATAAATATCATTAAAAGTTATGTCAAAAAAATATAAATACATTCTTTCTAACATAATAATTCATGTTGAGACTAAGGGTCACATGTACATGTCCCAAAATATCATTATCCTACTTAAAATTACATCACTTAAAACCCCAAAAGCAGTGTCCATGTATTGTCCTGACCCCAGTTACCGAGAGTCGGTGCATTATTACATAACAATGGAATGATAAAAGGTATCATGTCTCGATAGACCTATCAGTTTAGTATCCTTGGAATTACTAGATACATTCATAAGTTTTACATTACATCTTGAAATAAAAACATGAAAAAAATTTTGTCAGCTTTTTCAACACACTTATTTCCTTAGCCTCTTCTCACAGGAAAACCATAAAATACTTCTTCACATCCTCATAAAAATAAAACAAAGAAAGGGGTGATCTTAGATGCTCAGTAAGGATAACAATATAGCATAAACTTTCATAAATAAGCATAAACATTTAAGGGAATGTATAAGACTAAAACAAAAGCCTTTTAATCTTAAACTTCAACATAATATGGAAAATATAAAATCAAATAATTCAATTTAATTAATCACAAGGATATTCTACTTGTCGAATAATCACATGAAATATCAATAACAACTTTCATAATGACGGAATGCATAATGCTAGACTTTATACCACATAGTCAAGGCTTTGTGCCAAGGGTATAAATAAGATTTTTTCAAGGCCTTGTGCCAAGACACTAGTTTGTCTCATGATACCTACCGATGCATCGAGGAGCTATAGTGGGCTCCACCCGTCACTTACTAAGTCCAATGCACTCCTGATATGAAAAGGTTTAAACATAACGTAAACATTTGTATTAAAACTAGCATACGAAATGCCAATAAATTATCCATAAACCACGAATGGTGTAAAAATAAAACATCCAAATTCAAACATATCACAAAACATTCAATACAAAATGGAATATTTGAATCATAATAATTCAACTTCAAACAATTTTAAAATCCATCAAAGGGTGTTTACATAGATGGAATCAAAACTTTATGAGAGAAATAACTCTTTCAATTTTGAAATCATTTTAGAAGTCAAGTAATTATAAAAGAAAAAATTTATTTTTAAAATATTCTTATAATCTTGTAAGGGAAGCTTCAAAGGTGTTATAATGGTGGAAACTAGACGCACCTGTCATATAAGTTAAAATAAACATTCTTTCCTTAATTTTGTCGAAAAGGTCGTAAAAGACCTTGTTTGGAAAATGACCGAAATATTCCTTTATAAAATTATTATAAAAAGTCAAAGAAGGGTATAAATGAATCTAACCTATAGTTTAGGAAATATTAAATTTTTTTTTTGAAATATATTTTTAATAAACACAGATGTTGATGATATAGAGGTCCTAGTAGATACTTACGTAAAAAAACCTCTGATAATAAAGAGATTGTGGAATTAACCCTTACCTTGTAATTTTCCTTAGTCTATGGTATTTTAACCTCCTATATAATAGTTAAAAAGTTGTTATTAAATTATACAATAATCATATACAAAAATATGATATCATATATGATCATACAATATTGCTTTGTTAATAATATTTTAGTAGTATCATTGTTTCAGGTGTTAACTGATTCATTTTCATTTATATACTTGGTTAGGGAAGCCATATTTTTTAGGGATAGGATGCATTTTATTCATATATAGAATTATATTATGTTAATAAACATTATTTTTAATCGTAAAATGAAAATTGTTCTTGATTGATTACGATGGGGAATGAATCTAATCGCGTTCAAGGAGACGATAATTCGTACGTACGCACGAGTGACAATATCATTATATTGACAGTGAAATAGTATGTAATTGGATGTTATATCATATATAAAGAGTAATTAAAATTTTATATGTATTATTTTCATCAGTTATATTCATTATTATATCCATCCAAAATAATGATGTGTTTTAATAACAAACTACACCACGACGTAGAGATGGCAAGCCATACGTACGCACGTATGGTGAGTTTTTCATTTATTGGATGGATAGAATAACGAATATGGTTGTAACATATTTATAATAACATCACATCATATAGAATATACTGGAGTTATTATTTTATAATAGAAACAACAAAGAAAGAGGAAGTGGAAAAAGAAAAGAACTTGAAAGAGGCGATGAAATATTTATCTCTTTTTCGGGTTCTTCCGATTGATTTGATCAAAAGGCCTCCATAGGTTGGCTTTATGACCAAAGGAAAGCCTCTTGGATGAAGGGAGGAATGTTGGAAGGATATTTGGGTAGGCGTTGGTCGAGCCAAATGGATTTGGCGGTGTGAAATTAAGAGAAGGGGTAGTACCCTTTTATAAGAGAGGCGAGGGTCACTTTTGGAAAAGCTTGAAATATTTATTTATAATATAATCACCTTTAGTTTCTAATAGATCCAAAATTATTTATTTATAGGTTAAGGTAGGTATGGGTCTAAAAAATCTCAACCAATAGGTTTTATATAGGTCTAGGTTACCATATTAACATTATTTTTAGATTCAACTCTTAGTTAAATAGTTTGTCATTTACCATGTCTCTTTGTATTTTTATATTATATGGTTAATAAACTTATTATTACAAGCCAAGTAAACCCCAAGTGGTTAATTATTAATATATATAACCTTATATAAGTACTTTGACCGATCCATATATTTTGAGGAATATTATATCAATTTATAATATATTATTTGTTTTAAAAACACAATTATGTCAAGTTTGACACAATTTAGTATTTGGTTTTTGTGAAAATCATAACAACATGATTACTTTGATTTTTTCAATCAACCCTAACATGTTATGTTAACCTAGAAAATTATTGGAATTCAAAAAAAGTCTACAATTACATTTATTTTAATATTTATAATATCAATTATTTTAATCATTCATTAATAAGGTAATTTCTACATCATCATTGTGTCATAATAAATTAAATTATTTAATGTCTAAAATTTATAAATAAAATACCATTATGTCAGATTTTATTTATTTTTCTAACTAATATTTATATTCTAATTTATATTGTGTGTAACCCTATATTAAAAATGGTTTAGTTATTAAACTTTGAATTTAACTCTTTTAACTCTTCTTTAAATAAAATAATAATAAATGTCCTAATCTAATCAAAGTGAACCAAAGAGGATAATATTTTATTCAGAAGGGTTTTTGGTCGAATAAAACTATCGAATAGAATTAGGAAACATGTTAGGTTAATTATGATATCATTTTTAACCATAATTACCCTATTTACTTTTAACCGTGGTAAATAAAATTCAAAAGTTACTATTCACCAAAAATTATTTTCATCTTATTGAAACACATTTTACTTACTAATATCAACCATGTCTCTTGGATTCTTGAAATTCAACTCATAGAAGTGGTAAAATTTTATTTTATGAAAATTTTAAAATTCTCCTCGGTGGTTTGTAAAAGAAGGTAAAAAGTTCAATAAAATATTTATATATCTAAACTTATTATAAAATGATTCCAATAAAATAAATTGAACTTATATAGGTATTATGTATCTATTTTTACCTAAAATAAATTTAAATAAAATGGATAATTATTTAATTTTTTTATTTAACTAATAACGTAGTGTTTTTCACTAATCATAAAAAATTCAAAGTTTTCAGAAAAATAAAAAAATTCACCCTAAGATAATTTTGATATTCCGAATTCAAAAATGAATTCCATTTTTAAAAATAAAATTTATAAAATTTTAAAAATTGGGTATTACTATTCATAATATCTAGTTTGATCAGTCGCGATGTGTTAGAATCTCGAAGTTGCATACAATGTAAGCTATTGCATTATTCAAAGGGAAACGTACTGTGGAAGCTTGGGGTGTTACATTCTCCCCTCCTTAAAATAATTTCATCCTCAAAATCTCTAGAATATTACTGCATAAAAAGATTTGGGTGGTTCATCATCATAAGTTCCTCTATTTCCCATGTTTCCTTTTTCCATCTTATGATTTCTTCATAGGACTTTCACCAGATGAGTCTTCCATCTTCTCAACACTTGTTCTATGGTATCACAAATTCTGATAGGCTCTTCAGAATAAGACCAATCGGGTTCTAGTTGTAATTCTTCACAGGTGAGCACATGTGTTGTGTCAGACTTGTATTTTCTCAACAGTGATACGTGGAACACATCATGAACTTTAGAGAGATTTGGAGGCATTTCCAAATGATAAGATACAACTCTAATTCATTCAAAAATTTAGAAAAGCACGATGTACCTGGGACTCAATTTACCCTTCTTACCAAAACATTTAACACCCTTCCACGGAGATACCTTCAATAAAATAGGGTCTCCTACTTGAAATTCCAAATCCTTCCTTTAGTTATCGGGATAGCTCTTTTTTCTACTTTGGGCTTCTTTGATGCGGGTTTTGATAACCTTCACCTTTTCCATCATCCCCTCAACAAGTTCTGCACCTATGAGTTTTCTTTCACCAACATCATCCCAAAAAGTTGGTGTGTGACATCTCTTTCCATATAATGCTTCATATTATTCCATCTGAATACTTGAATAAAAGATATTGTTATAGGAAAATTATACCAGAGGTAAATATTGATCCCACATACCTTGAAAGTCATGTGAGAAAGATCCCAACATGTCTTCTAAGTTTTGAATAGTCCGTTTTGATTTTCCATTGATTTGAAGGTGGTAGGTAGTGCTCAAACAAAGTTCAGCATCCAGGGCCTTCTGAATACTTTTCCAAAATCTTGATGTAAAAGAGGGATCACGATTAGAAGAAATTTATAGGGGCACTCCATAAAGTCTTACAACTTCATTAATATATAGTCTTTCCATATGTTCAAGTGGTAAATCTTCTCTTATTACAAGAAAATGTGCTTAATTGGTAAGATGATCAACAATGACCCATATTGTATAATCCCTTCTAGGAGACTTTGGTAGCCCCATGAAAAAGTCCATCGTAATATTATCCCATTTCCACTCAAGTATTGGAAGTGGTTCCAAGACTCCTCCTGTCTGTTGCCTTCAAGATTTCACTTATTGAAAAACCAAACATCTTGACTCAAAATCAGTAATTTCCGTTTCATGTTGTACCACCAAAAATGTTCTTTCAAATATCTATACATCTTAGTTCTACTAGGGTGTGTAATGAAATTGGAGCTTTGATCATCATCCAATAATTCCATCTTTACATTAGGTATATTGGGAACATAAAGTCTCTTCCTAAATTTCAAAATTCCATCTTCATATATGAAGTCACTCAATCTACCATCATTCACAGATTTAATCTTCTTCTGAAATTCCTTGTCATCTATCTGAGAACTATTTATACTTTCTAGTAAAGATGGTTTGGAAAACATTTGAAAAATCATTGATGTTTCACCTTCCATGGTTATTCCCATATCCATATTTACTAGATCCATGTATATAGGATCCTTTTCAACACCCATCTTGTTCAAAACTCCATGATTCATTCTTCTCAAAGCATCTTCTACCTTATTTTCCTTCCCCGAGTGGTCGTGTATAGTGAAATAATAATACTTGAGTAGTTCAATCCATCGCCTTTGACACATGTTGAGTTATTTTTGGGAGAAAATATAATTCAAACTCTTGTGATCAGTAGAAATCTCATATTTTTTACCATAGAGACAGTGTCTCCATATTTTTAGTGCAAAGAATATAGATTCTAACTCAAGATCATGAATAACATAGTTTATCTCATGAATTTTTAGATGTCATGATGCATAGGCAATAACTCTATCATTCTGCATAAAGATACAACCAAGTATTTTCTTTGAAGTATCACAATAAATAACAAACCCATCATTCCCCAATGGTAGAGTCAAGATAGGATAATTGAATAATATTCTCTTAAATTCTTCAAAATATTCTTCACACTCTTTTGTACAAACAAATTTAACCCCTTTACATGTGAGCTTGGTTAATGGGTTTACCAATCGGGAAAAATTATGGACAAAATGCTGATAATAACCTGTTAAACCAATAAAACTGCGCACCTCAGTTATACTCGTTGGTGCTGGTAATTCTTGTATTTCTATGGTATTTGAAGGAGCAACAGAGATATCATCCTTAGTGACAATATGGCAAAGAAAAGAAATCTCTTGAAGGCAAAATTCACAATCACTACACTTCCCATATAATTCATTTCTTTTAAGAGTCCTTAGGATAATGCGCAAGTGATTTTCATGATCTCAGTAGCCGTTCAGGTATACCAAGATATCATCAATAAATACTAGTAAAAATTCATTAAGATATTACTTGAAAACTATCTTCATTAGATCCATGAAAATAGAGGGTGAATTATTCAATCCAAATGGAATTACTGTAAACTCGTAATGCCCATACCTTGTTTGAAATGATGTTTTTAGAATTTATTCCTTCTTCAAACACAAATGATGATGTCCAGATCAAAGTTCAATCTTTGAAAAATATTTATCTCCATTAAGTTGGTTGAATAAATCATCAATGCATGGTAGGGACACCTGTTCTTTATTTTTGTAGCATTGATCTCCCATTAGTCAATGCAAAACCTCATAGATCTGTATTTTTGTAAACAAAAAGGACAGGGGACCCCCAAAGGGAAACACTAGGGTGAATAAATACCTCACTACTCAATTTCTCTAGTTTTTTATTTAGTTACACTAATTTCACAGTGTCCATTATATAATGGGTCTTCGATATGGGCCTTGAAGCAGGAATTAAATCATTGGAAAACTCAATTTATCATTCTGGAGGATGTCCTGGTAAATCCTCTGAAAAAACAACAACATATTATTGCAAAATAGGTACATCCTCTTTTCGAACATTCATTTTTTAACCCATAGTTATTTCATTATCTTCCTCCCCAATAATTGAATTTAGAAGAGCTAATAAGGGTGGATCTAGATAAGAATCAGGTGGTGACATTTCTACTCTAAAGATAACGTACTCATTATCATCATCAAAAATTGTGACCTACTTCTTCTTATATTAATTTTTTGCCTCATGGTCCAAAATCCAATCCATTATGAGGATTATATCAAATTCAATCATGGGTATGGTGATGGGATCAGCCAATAAATAATATTTATATGCCTTAATGAGAACTGATTCAAAAAAATTTGTTGCGATGATACTTCATTTAGGTGTTTTGACTGAAAACTCCCTTGTTAAGTCAAATTTAAAATATCTAATTTTCTTAGAAAAATGGGAGGATATGAAACAATATTATGATCTAAAATCAAATAAAGCATTGGATAAACTTGAGAAAACCATTAAATTACCTGCCAACACATCTTTCAGAGATTCAACCTCAGTAGTAGTGATCACATAAACATGGCCTTGGTCCCTTGACCTTTTCTGATGTATGTTTCTCTAATGTTTAGGAAATTCATATGAAGAATGTCCCATCTCCCTGTAATTGTAGAATTGAAAATTGGTAGCTTCTTTCTTCCCCTTATAATGACGTGCTTGGTGTCATTTTTCACCACACTTGTAACAGACTCCCATTCCCATCAGGAAAGTACTACATTGTTTCTTTCCACATTTATCATAGGATGGATATTCAAGTTTTCCCTTCTTCCTCTTATTTTCATTTCTAGAGTGTTCAACAGATCTATTTTTCTCTTTATTTTCATTAAAGTCATAAGAGTTATATAATTCCTTTTCTATCTTGATAGCGCATGAGACTATATCTTCTTACGATGAGAAATATTGTTAGACAAATGCTTGACTAAGAAATGGTTTTAACCCATAAAAGAATCGATAAATATTACTCCTTGTCTTATGTATATAATCTCTTGTAGGCCTTTCTATCCTTGTAAAATTAGCCACACAATTTGCAACATTATCATCCTCCTTTTCCTCAGACTTAAAAATTGTCTTTCTATATCCACTTGATGGTCATGAGGAAAGTATTTTTCTAATAAAATTTCTTTAAAATTACTCCATTCCATGTTCTATACTTATTCATATTCTTTTTTGTTTTGGATTAATGACCACCATTAATCTGTATCTCCCGTGAGGCGATATACTGCCATGAAAACATTATCCCTTTCGCTACTCCCCAAAGCATGAAATATTTTCTCAAAGGAATTTATCCATTGCTCAACTACTAATGGATTTTTACTCCCATTGAATATTGGTGGTTTTTCTCTCATGAAGCAGTCTAACATTGATCCTTTATGTTGTGGATGAGGGTGCTGCATACAGGTAAGGTTATTATTCATAACCTGAGTGAGTTGTCTTAGTATGGTGCTAAGATAATCAACACCAATTGCTTCACCAACTTCACTATAATTATCTTGAGTAGGAGGGAAATCCCTACATGGATTAAGTGTGTTGATACGGTTTCCATTCCTTCAAATATGTTCCATTTATAAACAATGGAATACACTAGATTAGTTTATGAATCCCAATACATAATTAGAAACTTGTAAAACACTTAACATAAATTGAATAGTTTATGGATATAATTCATATTCATAAAAATGTTTTCTTTAAGTAAGTATAAAATCATAAACCCTTCATAATGGTTTGTAAAGAAAATTAGAATTATCTTAAGCATATATCCTAGGAGTGTCGTAACTAAGAGTGCGGAAAGGCACATTGTCGTGCACCAGTTCCCATTCTAGTCTATCCCAAAGTAGTATTTTCGGGTTTTACCCATAGGTACATGTCCTCCAGAGCTGCCTCTACCTACTCGTATCCAGACAGGGATGTATTTCTTGGAAAACTCACAAAATAACTATATTTCCAAAATTTTGGTAGTTCTTCTATACAAATCCTCAAATTCTATCTTAGGGTAATGTTCTCTAATCAGAGTTTTTCTAAATCTAGCTTCCAATGATTGTACTAAACATCCTATGATACCAAATGTAACTCCCCGACCCTATTTACCGAGAGTTGGTGCATTATTATATAAAATTGGAATGATACAATGAATCATGTCTCAAAATAATGATCAGTTTAGTAGCCTTGAAAGTACTTGATACATTCATAAGTTTTACATTACATCATTAAATAAAAACATCAACAACATTTTTTACCCTCTTTAAATGCACTTATATCCTTATCCTATCCTTTCAGGTCATCCATAAAATACTTCTTCACATCCTGGGAAAAATAAAACATAGAAAGGGGTGAGCTCAGAAGCTCAGTAAGGATAACAATATAGTGGAAACTTTCATAAATAAGAATAAACATTTAAGGAAATGTATAAGACTAAAACAAAAGATTTTTAAACTTAAAATTCAGCATAATATGGAAATGGTAAAATAAAATAATTCCATTTACTTAATCACTTATATATACTATTAGTCGAATAATCACATGCAATGCCAATAGCCACTTTCATAATGATGGAATGCATAATCCTAGACTTTATAACCACATAGTCAAGGCCTTATGCCAAAGCTACAAATAAGATTTTTTCAAGGCCTTGATCCAAGACACTATTTTTTCTCATGATACCTACCAATTCATTAATGAGCTATAGCGGGCTCCACCCATCACTTATTAAGTCCAATGCATTCATCATATGAAAAGGTTTAAACATAACATAAACATTCATATTAAAACTATCATATGAAATATTAATACTTCATCCAAAAACCATGAATGGTGTAAAAATAACACATCCATAGTCAAACATATCAAAAAATCTTCAATACAATATGGAAGATTTGTATTATAATAAATCAACTTCAGACATGTTTAAAATCCATCAAAGGATGTTGACAAAGATGAAATCAAAACTTTTTGAGATAAATGTCTCTTTCTATTATGAAATCATTTTGAAGTCATGTAATTATAAAATAAAACATTTAATTTTGAAAGTATTATTATTATACTTTAATGGTAGCTTTGATGGTGTTATAACAGTTGAAAATATCCACACCCCCCGTAAAAGATTAAAAATTTTTTTTTCCATAATTTTGTTGAAAAGGTTATAAATGACCTTGCTTGGAAAATGAAAGAATGATTCCTTTATAAATTTTTTATAAAAATTCAGAAAAGGGTATAAATGAATTTAACCTATAGTCTCTGAAATAGTATTTTTTTTAAATATATTTTTAAGAAACACAGATGTGGATGATAAATTGGTCCCAGTAGATACATACATAAAAACAACCTCGGATGATATAGAAATTGTTAAATTAACCCCTACCTTGAACTTTTCCTTAGTACATGGTATGATAAAATACTATATAATAGGTAAAACATTTTTATTAAATTATAAAAGAATCATATACATAAATATGATATCATATATGATCTTATAATATTTCTTTGTTAATAATATTTTAGTAGTAGCATCTCTTCAGGTGTTAACTAATTCGTTTTCCTTTATATTATTGGTTATAAAAGCCATGTTTGTTATGGATAGGATGTATTGGATTCATATACAGAGTCAAATTATGTTCCTAATCATTATTTTTAATCATAAAATGAAAATTATTCTTGACTAATTACGATGGTGAATGAATCTCATCGCGTTCATGGAGACCGTAATCCGTACGCATGCACGAGCGACAATATCATTATATTGATGGTGAAATTGAATGTAATTGGATGTTATATCATATATAAAGAATAATTAACATGATATATTTAATATTTACATCAGTTATATTCATTATTATATCCCTTAAAAATAATTAAGTGTTTGAATAACAAACTACACCACGACGTGGAGACGGTAAGCCGTACGCACACATGTATGGTGACATTGTCATTTATAGGATGGATAGAATAAATAATATGGTTACACCATATTTATAATAACATAAAAGTATATAGAATATACTGTAGTTATTATTTTAAAATAGAAACAAAAAAGAAATAGGAAGTGGAAGAAGAAAATAACTTGAAAGAGGTGATGAAATATTTACTTCTTTTTGGGGTTCTTCCTTTTGATTTGATCAAAATTGCTCCTTAGGTTGGATTTCTAACCAAAGGAAGGCCTATAAGATGAAGGAAGGAAATTTGGAATGATATTTGGGTAGGGGTGGCAGATCCAAATGGCTTTGGAGGTGTGAAATTATGTGAAGGGGAAGTACCCTTTTATAAAAGATGTGAGGGTCACATTAAGAAATTCTTGAAATATTATTTTATAATAAAATAACATTCAGTTTCTAATGGCTCAAAAATGATATATTTAGAGGATAAGGTAGGTATGGTTCTAAAACTCTCAACCAATATGTTTTTGAAAGGTTTAGGTCACCATATTAACCTTATCTTTTAGATTTAAATCTTAGTTAAATAGTTTGTCATTTACCATATCTCTTTGTATTTTTATATTATATGGTTAATAAACTTACTATAACAAGCCAAGAGAACCCCAAGTGGTTCATTATTAATATATATAAACTTATCTACGTCTTTCAGATGAACCTTATATTTTTAGGAATATTATATCAATTAATAATATAGTATTCCATTTAAAAACTTAATTATGTCAAGTATGACACTATTTAGTTTTGGGTTTTTGTGAAAATCATAACAGCATGATTACTTAAAAAAAATATTTAACAAAACCTACCATGTCATATTAACCTATAAAATTAGTGTAATTCATCAAAATTATCAAATTAAATTTATTTGGATATTTTTAATATCAATTATTTTAATCATTCATTAATAAGTTAATTACTGCATCATCATTGTGTCATAAATAAATTAAATTATTTAGGGTCTAAAAATTATAAATAAAATAGCATTATGTAGGAAATTTTTTTATCTTTTCAACTTATATTTATAGTTGAATTTCTATCGTGTGTATCACTATATTAAAAATGGTTTATCTATTAGACTTTGAATTTAACTCTTTTAACTCTTCTTTAAAAAAATAATAATAAATGTCCTAATCTAATCCAAGTGGATCAAAGAGGATCATATTTTATTCGTAAGGTTGTTTTTGGTCAAATTACACTTATCCAATAGAATTAGGACATGTGTTAGGGTAATTATGATATCATTTTCACCAAAAATTATTTTCATCTTATTGAACCACATCTTACTTTTTGATATCAACTGTGTTTCTCAGTTTTTGGAAATTCAACTCACAGAAGCAGAAAAATTAAGTTTTATGAAAATTTGAAAATGCTCCTTAGAGGTTGGTAAAAGACAGTAAAAAGTTTAATAAATTTTTATATATCTAAACTTATTATAAAATGGATCCAATGAATTAAATTTAAAATATATAGGTATTATGTATCCATTTTTACCTAAAATAAATTTAAATAAAATGAATCATTATTTAAATAAAAAATATGGTTTTAACCAATAACGTAGTGTTTTTCACTGTTCATCAAAAATTGAAAGTTTTCAGAAAAATACCAAAAATTCTTCCTAAGCTAATTTCGATATCCTGATTTCAAAAATGAAGTCCATTTTAAAAAAATAAAATTTATAAAATTTCAAAAAGTGGGTATTACTATTCATAATGGCTGGTTTGATTGGTCGTGGTGTGTTAGAATCTCGAAGCTGCGTACAATGAAAGCTATTACAATATTCAAAGGGAAATTTACCTTGGAAGCTTGGGGTGTTACAGTCCGTGACTCTGAACTTATCATTATACTCAAACTTATATACCCATGATGGTATTTATAACTCTTAAAATTACTTTTCATGAAAAATTATAATCTCTAAAGATCTCTAAAAACTTTTCTAACACCATTTACTACAGCAGGAAACTGAAAATTGTAGATTAGATTCTGAAAACATAATATTTACATTTCTGGATTGGATACTGATAAATTTGACCAAATTTTTTCTATAAAAAACATTCAACAAAATAATGTAATATTAGATCACATACATACCCAATGACCTTTTAGGTTTAGAGTTTTAGAGAATAATGAAAAAGTTTTTAAAACTTGGGATCATAATCAAAAGGTTCATAAAGATCAACACAATTTCCCACTAAAATATTTACATCCAGACACCCTATAATAATTAAAATATTTGAAACCTTTCTTCATGGACTAGAAAAAATTAACATAAAAAAGGGTGAGTTCAAAATCTCATTAAGGGAAAACAAGAGAGATATTAATAGTCATATAATCATAACATGAGATAAAGATTATGAGGAATTGAGCTTAAAATTTGAAATTCATACCCTTGATATCATACATCATAATTTTGAGTCAGAGAATAAATCATGGAAGTTCATAAGACATGAATCATAAAGTAATTAAATAACATGATCCATGAGCATAACATTTCCATAAAACAAATATAATTGTGGAATACACAAAAGAATAGAAACTCATCTCCAAATTAAAAAAGGATCCTTTTTTAGTCTATCATAGTGGAATGAGTTCACTACCCAAACTATCATAGTAGTCATAGATCACACCCTAGACTATTATAGTGGAAAATTTCCGTTACTAAATTGAATTTACTCCCAATATAATTAATTTTTATCTCGTTAGATATCAATATTTAACCAATGAAATGGAGGGAGATATATGTCCCACCAATCACAAAATGAAAATCATAAATGTGTGTTCCACAAGATTATAAATCATTCATCATATTAGAACCCAGAAAAAGAAATAGGGTTTCACAAACATTTTATCACAACATAATTAATTAAAAACAACCGAGATTCATAAACATCATGTCATCATAAACATAAACCATATAGAGAAGTAATATAGATCTTATATTTGGATCATATACTTATTAAATCATAAGTAACATCAAATAATGTTATTTTAGTTTCAAATTGATTTTGAAAGATGACTTGGAATAACTCTTAAGGAAAACAACCTTTCAATTTTAAAATCATTTCTCCTTTCAGGAAGACATGAAATTATGATGGAAATATTTTATTTGATAAAAACCTTGTAAACATGAAAATAAATATTCAAAGAATTAATGCATCATGAGAAAGGTAAAATACACTCCTTCCATATAAGTTAAATAAATATTCCTTCTTTATTTTTTTGAAAAATCACAGAGTACCTCATTTTGAAAATGATAGAAATATTCCTTTCACACTATTTTATAAATAGTAAAACTTGGGTAGAATTGATTTTAAAAAATTTTAGGAGAATAGTAAAAAAAAAATTGAAATAATTTTTATAATACACAAAAAAAAATTTGGGAAATATTCACTAGTGGAGACATAAACATAAAGAATGAAAAACAATGATGCTATTGAGAAAAAAATCCTTTAATTTTTAGTAACTTTTGAATCATAATACCTAAAAAATAATGATGTTTTAAGGAATAAGTGTTTCCCAAAATTTTTATGAGAAGAATTATAAATGGAATTAATGGACTCTATATACACCACCCAAAAGAAATGTGTAGTGTATGTGGAATACGTCCCATATAAATAAAATTGAGACAAATATCCCTTACCTTTTGTCTGACTCATTATGTATGTTCTTTATCTTCCTCTTCTTTGAAAAAAACATTTATCAACACCTTAATCCTTATAATGTTTGTGTTATACATAAAATGAAGTCTATATAATGAGGGGATGAATTCGTAAAATTTATTTGGGAAGGGTTTAGCCAAACCAAATGCTTTTTAGTGTGATGTAATGAGAGGAAGAGGTTCTCTTTTATAAGAGAGGGGAAGAGCACTACTGAAATTTCTCAAAATATTAAATTAATATAGATTAATATTCACTTAAAAAAGGTTCTGAAGTGATTTATTTATAAGATAAGATATATATCGCTCTGAATCCTCTCATACAAGAAAACAAGATAAGGTTCGACTCTATTTCTTCCCTCATCTTTTGGTTATAACCCCTATTTATCCCCTTTAAATCTTACCATTATGACATGATTTTTTTACTTTTTATGGGTCAATATATTTATTATAAAAAGGAAAACAACCCATAAATTTACCATCCTTGATATTTAAACCTTATCCTATTCACTTGGCTGAATTTATGATTTTTTTGGGAATTTTATATCCTTTAATATAATATTATTTACAATAATGTATCAATAATGTCATGCATTAGAACTATTCATTAATTTTACATTAATAATATCTAAAAAACATATAAAAGTAGAAAATGTTTTATTATATCACTAAAATTTCTTGATAATCTATAAAATCTGTTTTTCACATCATTTATCTCAAATTATTTTTGTTATAATATTTTTAATGTCAATTTTTTTAGAATAATTGTATAAATACCGCATCATTATTGTGTAACCATTTAATGTAAGAATTTATTAAGAAAAAATTAAAAATTAATCACCATGATGGAAATAAATCCATTTTATTTCAAAATAATATTTATAGTCAAGTAATTACTCTATATAAAACCACACTAAAAATATTTTAGTTACTAAAACCAAGAGGGTGACATGTTTGAATTATCTAAAAATAAACTATTATAAAAATCATTATATCATCCATGTGGCCTCAAAATGTAATTAATTTTAACTTTAGATGATTTTAGATGATATATATGAAGAAATAATATATAGACATGATTTTAGCTAATTTTATAGTCCTTATCATTTTATTTTTGATGTTTAATTACCCAGTTTTCCCTTTACTGTGGTGACCAAAATTACTAAGTTTACTTTTTATATTGACCAAAAATAGAATGGACATTCTTAATAAATTTTGACTCACTAATTAGAAATATGGAAACAATTTCTCAAAATTTAACAAACATCAATAGAATAATTTCATTTAAAAGTAAATAATAGAAATATAATAAAAAATGATTTTTTTAGAAAAATTCCCTTTTTAAATATCATAGTTTTATATTTAAAATTGTAGTGTAAATTCACATTAAAATTTTTTTACTTCAATTATTTAAAAAAAATTAAAAAAAATAAAATTTTAATAATAATACAAAATAAGAGTTTACTTTTTAAACACTTCAAATTTAAAATATATTTTTCTATTGAAATTAGTATTTTTCAATTTTCATTGAAAAACAAATCTTTTAAAAAAATTCACAAAAGTTTATTTTAGGATAATATTGATATGATGAATTAAAAATTAAATTAAAATTTTTTAAATAAATTTTATAGAATATATTGAAATTAATTATAATATTCACTCATAAAAAGAAATAAAAACTTACTTTTTAGGAAAAAGTATTTTTGAATAATAAAAAGAATTCAATAAAAATTAAGCGTTTATTTAAAAAGAAATATTCAATAAATTTAAATTGATTTGGAAACTTATATTTATTTTATAAATAATTTATATTTATTTATACCCGTTAATTTGATAGCTAGGTTAAAACAGTCACATTTAAACAATAATATTTCTCTCTTTTTTCAAAATCAATGTTTTCTATCATATATGATATGGACTTTATTTTTAAAATATAAGGATATTAAAATAACTTTTAATATGATATATCATAGAAAAAATAATTCCATTATTTGAGTTGTGATACATAATCATAAGTGATGTTTAGGTCAAATTCTTAGGGGAAAACTACATATTAGGAATGGCCTATTATTTGGGAAAAAATATATTTTCTATGTTTATAATGTTGATATATCTATAGAAATTATATCATGAGTAACATATACCTTTTAGACACCTTAACTATTTTCAATAGTAATTGATAATTAAATTTTCATAACATAAGATATTTCACGGAGGGGGGGGGGGTGATGAAAAACCCCAATATTTTACTATATATATTTCCATTAAATAAATATTTTTTCTAAGTTTCTTCAAATTAAATGAAAAAATTAAAATGTACCATGAAGTACCATATTAATATAATTCAACAAGATGTGAAACATTAATCATAAAATTAAAATAATAATAAATCCTTTAGTAAAAAAGATAAAAAATTACTTTATTATTTTATAATATGTTTTATTTCCATAAATATTATTATTATGAATGATATATTTATTAAATTTAATTATTAAAAGATAAATAAATAATAAGATGGGATGAAAACTATTAAACATTAAAAGCGATTTTTTTCCAGAACTATTTTTAAAGAGATATTTATTTTAGCTAATAAATTATATCGAATAATTTAAAGATATTATTATGATAATAATTAATATTTTAAAATTATATATTGACATTCATTTAATTATAAATTAATATGAAATAAGATTATTAACATTTAATTTTTAAAAGTTTAATTTTCTAAAAAATATTTTTTCTTTATATTTTGTATTTTATTCAAAATAATAAATTCATAAATTTTTTAATTTTAATTTTATGAAATTAATATAAATTTTTTAATTCATAATTTCTAAATTATCTTATGGTTAGTTTTTTGGATTTTTATAGAATGATAGATTTCAAGTGAATAGTGAAAAATACAAGTTTTATTAATACCGTATCATTTTGGATTTTATCATGATCAACGCATGACTTAAATTTTTTTCAACACATTATCCATGAGAAATAATTTTTTTATTGAATAAATTGATTAATTTAAAATATTTTATTTAATTTATTAAAAAAATCCTTTTAAACATTTTGAAACATAAGCAATATTTCTTTCTAATAAAAAACCGTTTACATCTTGTTTCCTTTATTTTTTCTTTCTCAATTAGAAATTATAGTTTGGATTACTTTTAAATCCACATAAATATTATTTATATAATTATAAAAAAATTAATTAAAATTTAAAACCTTGATAATTTCATCATAATCCAGATTTTTATGCACAAAAATATATTTTTTATAAAAATATGAAAATTATTTTTTATCACCAAATGAAATTTTATTTAAAAAATTTGTTTTATATTTGGAATAATTACGTAAAAATAATTTAATAAGGACTATGATGAACCAACATAGGTCAACACTAAACTGGTCACCTAAGTTGGCTCGTGACAAGGTTTGAGAGGTGTTCCTAAGCCTCTTGGGATAGAAAATAATGTCGAGCATCAATTAAAACACAACTCGAAATGAATTATCCCATAAATGACAAATAAATAAAACAGAATAAGAAAAAATTATACTAACAGTGCCAAAAAAATAGAACATTAGATAGATAAAATTAGGCACTAGACATAACTTTACATGACCTCGTGGGTTACCATTATCTACTGAACCAATATCACCCCATAGAGACTGAGATCGAGCTGGAAGTATAAGCAGAAGTTAAAATAAGATATAGATGTTGGCGTGAGTATTTAAACTCAGTAGGTATTCATGAATGAACTGTCATCTATCCCCTAACTGTAAAAAGAAAACTGAGTCATGATAGATTCAAAATAAGAAGTATAAAAATAAGTTTTTCTATCCTTTCAATGAAACAAAGAAACAACCTTCCATTTTAAATAAAAAATCATTCCATTATAATTTTTAAACAAATTCCAAAACATGGAACACATGTAGTGAATTCCTTATAAAATATAACTTATTTTATACATGTGGATTAGTGTGAAAAAATGAATATTCCCCTTTATAAATAAATATGAAAAATAGGTGAAACCAGTATGTTGTGAATTTTAAAATATTATAATGGAAAACAAGATTAAAGTAGGGTAACCATGATATGAAATACATAAGTAGCTAGGTAAATTTGGTCCTAGGATCCTAATAACTTTTTTATTTATTCATATAATCCATTCTCATGCATAAGTTCTAGAGTGGTCAAATCCAAAGTTCATATAGTCCCTAAAACCTCATCATATAATTTTATGTTTTGTAGAATTATCCTGATGGGGAGATTGGGTTAGTGCCCCACTAACTTAACAAATGTACTAGTACATAGAAACTGGCCTAGGTACCTAGGGTTGCTTTGTGATCTAATTTTCCAAATCATAGAATCTTACCATTTTAAAGAAACACAAAAACTTATCATTATTCAAATCCAATTTTCACATGTAAAATAACTATGTTTCAATAAATCACCTAGGGAAATCCGTTACACCATCACTACACACACGCACACATGCTCCATGACATCCTTGATATTACCCACTAAACATTCAAATCAATTTAAAAACCAATGGGACATTTAAAATACAATACACATAAAAAAATGTTTGAAAACATGATTAAACAATGAACACATCTATTGGAAACTTTGTTAAAGTATGAAAATCTAGTAAAAATTAAATTCTAGGAAATAAATGTGACTTTTCATAGAATATAAATCTCATTTAATAATGAAAACTCATTTTTAAAATGATAAATATATAAAGGAATTTAGATTAAGGTTTTGGGCATAGGGAAACTACCTCAAAACACGTTTCTATTGATGGTGACAGTCTAAAACCACCCTAAAATTGGACAAAGAAGAAAAACAACTCTCTTTTTATGCTGACACACATATTCACATATAAATAAATATATATAAATAAATATAGATGAAATTTAGTTATTCCCACTTCTATGAGGTAATTTTTACAAAGAAGGTATATATATTTGTATATATGTTACTCATTCATATGTGTGTAAGTATCATTCACAAACATTAGTCCAAAAAACACTGAAAAATATTAGAAACTCAAAAATTACAAAATACATAATTTAAATTGGTCTAATTAATTAAAACATAATAAAAAATAATTTCAACCAATGGTTAACCCATAATATTCAATGGATATGTCTTGAATCGACCTCAATAAAACCTATGGACCCTAAACATTAATAAAAAATAAGAGAAACACTAAAAAATGGTTAATCGTTTAAATAGATCAAGCATACCACACAGAGGAGAATGAAATCCAAAAAATAAGAAGATTAGAAGGAAGAGGTGATGAGAATAAGATTTCCAGAGGAGATCACACTAAGAAATCATATGAAGTAGTGGCTGGATCCCCTAGTGGAGGAGTGAAGGGACTCCTATAAAGTGGTCTTTGGCCTACGGGTATTGCATGACATAGAGAGGATTGAGGGAGTGGGGTTCGTGTGACCTAAAGAGAAAAACGTTTGGGGGTAAAGAGATGAAAATAATAAAAATTTGAATAATAATACTAATGTGATTAATTATAATATTATTATTAATAATAATAGTTTTTTAAAGACCTAAAAAGTGGCATGGTTTGGCCACACAAGTTTCTAGGTTGAGTGGCAATTGGGCGACACCTTTGTCTAAGAGGAAAATTGGCCCTCATGGTTTACCCAGAGCACCACATTTCTATTCACCTAGACATGTGACCTAGACAATTTCACTATCTAGGATGTATGTTTATATTTGGAGGGTAGAAAGACTGTATGCTTAGATGTGTGCATTGGATAGTGACATTGTCTAGGAAATATGAATTTTACAAGGCTAGATCCTTGTTTTTACTAATATTACACCAATTATGTGCCTTATTCTCTCTAAAAAGAACATATCATATTTCCCAAAAAACATTCAAGAAATAAATATATTAAAGGCAAGAAAAAAAAATAAAACAATAAAGAAGTGTTGGGATGGGGTGTGACTTTTCTCCCCATGATGATAACTTTCTACCTCCCAAAGGACCAAAAATACTTGACTTATTGAGACTCAATCAAGTTAATAGCCAAATGAAAACCCTGACCACTGATTGAATAAGAATCGTATACTCACATTCCACCCAAAATATAAGACTCCAACATCTTAAGAAGATAATAAGACCATTCTCAAGGAACCAACTTGAAAATCGAAGAAGTAATTGATGAGACCAAATGACTCCAATGAACGAATAAATGGACCAAGATAAGAAAATCACCTTCTAAAATTCCACTCAACATGGAACTCACTGACCCCTAACATGGGAATTGTGAAATTATCTCTTCATGGTATGTTTAAGATCTATATGAGAATTCTTCACATGAACCACTATATAGGCTTACCAACTACCATGAATGGGGTCAGACATGGAAAAAATAAAGAAACACATTGGTGACTTTTTTTAAAATTCCAAAGTTGAAAACAAAAGAACCACCACACTAGTTCACCATGAGATTTTTCCCACAGTTTCCTCCCCACCATTTTAGTTTTCTAGACAAACCTTAATTTCCCTAGACAAAATACCTAAAAAATACAGACAAAATCTCTAACACTAGTGTGACCCCTTAACTTCACATGTCAAACTTGACCACCATATGAGAAGAAATCAACAATACCCATAGTGGTTCTCCCCACCATTATTGAACTAACTATATATGTGATTGAATTAAGAGTAACACTCAATATACTATCATCAACACACAAATGAACAAACCAAGTAAACACAAACCAGACACCTAACTAGACCGTGATTCATAATTTTCCAAGGTATATAACCTCTAAATAGGTTCCACCCAAAACAAAACCATTCAAAAATTAGGATAACTATAAAAAAGTTCACATACCCAAGGAACTATCACAAAAATACCAAGAAAATGGCACAACCAAGTTCTCCCATCATTAAGATTCAATATAGAAAGACAACAGTAAGGGGAAATTTAAACAGTTTCTACATTGATGATAGAGACAACATGTTGGGTGTAAACCCTCGACACCTGGGAACTTTTAAACCACGTGAAATGATTCACTCTGAGAACTATTGATGGTTCTATGATGTCCTAATTCATCTTCTTCCTCACAGTCAAGAGCTAAAAACCTCTAACTAAAACTCCCCGTTTTGATAGATCCATTTATAGAACCTATTTAGGAAACCTAAGAGGATTTAAAGAATAGAACATATTATTATATTCCGTCTAAGAATAAGGTATTCTATGAAAACTACAAAGTTATCATATTTCTTAATTTTTAAATAATTGAAATAAGCATAGAAACTATGGCTATAGCTTACTCACATGGTTTGGACAAACTATGGGCACTATATCCATTGTAGTTGGGTCTAAATATGGCCATAGTTTAAATAATTGAAATAAATGGATTTTTTTCATAGTTTAAATAACTAAAATAGACACATATTTCCATAGTTTAACAATGAATATTTAAGCCTACTACGATGTTTTAAACTGTGGAAGTTTGTGGTTATTACTATGTTTTATACTATGGTAATATCTAGGTATAACCATGGTTTAACCATGGATATTTAAGGATACTATCATAGTTTAAACCACCAAATTATCCTCAATATTCCATATAGAAAATCTCTTCCCTATAACTGACATAACTCATATCCTCCATCTATTACAGGTTAGAACAACACACATCACCACTTAATTCCATATTATAATTATATTATATAACATACAACTGAAATAATTTTTTTAGGTGAGAATAATTTTAAAGACACATACTATAATTAATATATTTAAATAAACTCCAAACTAGAAGGCTATATTGGTGGAAGGGGATTCAATTAAAGTAGGGTTAAACTCAGCGTTCTCATGTGTTGACGCCTCCCAGATCAAGAGGTAATAGATTTTCATTAAAGTGGGATCAATGAATGGAATATATTGGATATTTGGGGTCTCATGGGTAGTGACTCTAATAGGGATATATATCCCTTGAAATGTATAGTTTAATGGGGATAGAGGTGGGATAATGTTGGATGTGGAAGAAGATGGAAAGATTAGTTAAAAATGGGGTATGAGCATAGTGGTAGGTAGTGGGTATTTTTGTGGATGATGTGGATGGGGGTAGTGGTATAGGTATTGGGGTATGGTGTGTATATTGGGGTATAGTGTGTATCAATTGGTGGGTCATAAGATAAATGGAGTGATATATAGATCCTGTTCTAAAGCTCATTCATGTATTGGAATTCATCCCAAAATACCTATTGAACTATGGCTGAGAGACTGAATGTGGTGTGACCCATGTAGTAGAGGCCTATCATTTCCTAAGTGGTGGTGAATATATAGAATATTAGGTAGCCAGTGAATGGTCCTCATTAACCTCATCCTCCAATGTGAAGTATTATCAACCCCCCATTCCACATGCACCACCTTTTCTTCTTCTTCAACAATATCAATTTCGATAATATTGATTAATCGATAAACTATTTCTTCATAGGAATGGAAAGTGACATATATGGAACAATGCGACAATGTTATTCTCTAATTGGGAAAAGCATCACCGTCCATGATTGTACCCTTGGACATCCTTCATTGGCCTGTAAAATATAATTCAAACTTCCGGATGATATTAATCTTTTTGTGAACTATAAATTTTATAAAATATAAGTATATCTATCTGAATCTGTGAGCCCTATTAATCAATATTGGAATTAAAAGTGTCTATAAAGTATCATTATATAATTTTGATGAGGTATTTTATCAATTGTGTTCTCTTCAACATGGAAATATCTTGCATATTTCTTGGGTATTTGATAATGGTAGACCAAACTTACTGTATGTAAACTCTGATGGGATTTAGATTCACCTAAAATTTTCTTATTTTTACAAAAATCGGGGTTTTAATAAAAAATTTATTCTCTAATGTCTACTACTAAGAGGTTTTAATATTTTTGAAACGACCTAAAATCAACATCCTCTAGGGTAAGATCAAGATTTGTTGAAAACCCAAATTTCAACTCTTGTATAAATCCTCTAAAACATGGATTATGTGTTCCAAATATATATCCTATATTTCCTACATGATATTGTCTACCATTTTAATTAATCATATAAACCACATATCTAATTTTTTATTCATTTTAAACCTTCAAATCCATGGATTCCCAAGCCTGTCTCAATGAATGGGGTTTTTGAAGCATAAGTAATGGTAGAGGTGGATTTTTTGTAAAAACAATCACTCAAGGATGAGTAAGGGGTAGAATTCAATGTATGGATAAGGTTCTGATAAGAAATGGGACAAGTGTATCTTCTCTAAGATGTATTAGGGGGTGGTTGGGTAGGCTTGTTCTTGCACTACTTTTTGTGTTTAACCAGTAACATATCGATTTGTTTGGAGTCATAGTCTTTTTGATTTGGAAGGGCGGTCTAATTATTTTCAATGGTCCATGGATAGGGTGTGATGTGAAGGATTATAAAGGGGTTTGGGAAAGGGTTATCAATTTTTTTTGTGTTTTATAATGGAGGTATTGTTTTGAGAGTATATTAAAGGTTTTAGGGTGTTGGTTGGGATATGAGTCAATATATGGGTGTGAAGAGATGCATAGAATGATATGAATTAACTCATGTAGATTTTTAGGGGTTACTTGGTTGATTAAGGGTCTTAGTGGTGGATTTTTGTGAGCATTAGGTATCTTGGAGGAGGAACCATGACAAGGGTAGGGGATAGATCTTAGGATGAAAACTAGGCTTTATAGTCTATATTTAAAGAAATTTCAACTAACATAACATGAAACCATTCTCTATGATATAAATCTATTTGGATTCCAGTTCCAAGAATTTTTTTAAATTATTTTATCTAAAGTGTTTCATTATAGGATCATCCATCCTAGTGTAACTTTAGAAATGAATTTTACACTTTTCCTAACATGTTTTAACCTAACAAGATCTAATGTAAATCTTAAGATGAATAAAAAATAAAAAAATAATAGAAACATATAATATAGAAGATATAAGAGACTTACCTTTTTGATAATATCTATTATATATAAGGACATTTATGAAATTAATTGCATGACCTATTTTTGAAAAAGAATGATGGTGATAGCTTCACTATCATCACTAACAAATAGTTTCAATCGATATCTGGAGAGAACAATGCTGCAGTTAGTCCAGTATGAAATGTTTTTTCACTAGAAATTGATATATTTTCAAGGAACCTAATGATCTTGAAATATATTATGAAATATATAAATCATATGATTGTTCACTATCAAAACATCTAAATTTTTTAGAATGTTTTTAATGTATTATATATATTGAATTTAATCTATGATAACAATAAATAAAAATCAAGACAACATGCACCAACAAAATTCTCTAATTATAAAATGTAATATAGTATTCCCCATATAAATTTTATGATTGTAACATAGTATTAACTATAGAAATATTATGATGGAATTATTGAAACATAAAAATATTTTCATAAGGTTTTGAATGTATTATCTATATTTTGTGTATTTACTATAATCTATAATAAAAGTAATCTATAATATGTGATATTCTATGAGTAAATTAAAATTTTTATTTTTTTTGAATGAGGAATACTTATATTTTATATAAATATATTAAAAACATACACTAATGATGTGTAGGAAGTTATGTGAAAATATATACACAAATGATGTGTATGTAGTGCTAAAACAATATTCAGAAGTGGGAATCATAGTCATGGAATACCTTTTGTTATTTATTAAATAAGAAACTACCTAGTGTCTATATTTTAATAGGAATTTGTATGTTGTTGATTATAATTATAAAATTGATGATAATGAATATGAATTTATTTATAGTGGTAGAAAAATAAATTTATAGTTGTTTAATTGCAATAAAATAATGATAAATATAGTAAGAAAATGATATTGGGAATAAAGTGAATTAGGAATGAATGTAAATGATAGTTCCTAATAAAGTGTATATAAAGGTAAAATATTGATTAAAAATTCATGTAGACATTTCATTATATTGAATTTTTATTAAAGTAAGATAAAATATGTTTGGAAGTGTATTAACGAGAATAACAATGTAATTTTTAATAGAAATATATTTTGTCTAGATTGAAATACATACAAGAACAACATTATGATTTTTTCTATTTTTAAATGTTTAAAACATGAGAAAAATGTTAAATGAAGAATAAAATTTAGTAAAAAAAATTCATGCCTTTATGTACAGTTGTAATTCCACAATTAATTTTGTATAATAGTCATGTTATTATAAAATTAATAATATGCTATTGTTATCTGTAATAATGAGTTATAATTTAAGACACATTATTTTTTTAATGAATTTGTACAATATTTTTTTTGTTTTAATGATTTTGTATAAAGTGAATGAAATTAAAATACCATTTAGATATATGAAATATGGTTGGTTAATAGAAAATACATTTTTCATTGATTATGGTATTGAATAATAATGTTTAAACCAATTAATAATAACCTAATAAAATAATTTATTCATTGGATATAAGGATTTTTCTCAATATATTTCACTCACTGTATAGCATAAAACCATAATATACCCCACTTATACTATTTTATAAGTAGAGGACTAAAACTAAACTAAATTAAATCTATTTTCTATTGAGTTATCATCAAAGTTATTTATATATATATTAGGTGATTGATGGTACAATTACATTAAACAAACAACACACACATAGGTTAGAATGGAAGGTTATAGACCCCCAAGGATAGCCCACCCATTAAGCCTTATTTATTCAGTACATGTCCTCATGGACTAGTTGGCCTGAAACCCATTATATGGTCCAAAGACCCACAAACTGGCCCTAAAGTCCTAGTGTAGCGTTATGCCTCCATCATGCCTATATCACCATTTACCTACGCCATGCCTGCATCACTGCGTTCTTGTGTCATGCCTATGTCACCACCAGTGTGCATAATGATTTGTTTTTCTTTATAAATATGTTATGTTTTTAAAAGAAATTTTGGAATGTCAAAACAATTGATACATAAATATATAATCGATGTGATATAGAGAAATATATACATGAAGACAGTTGATATTGATACTATACATGGAGTAATGCATGATGAGAGTGATTATTTTTTGTTGTAAATAATGAATAGATTTTACAAATGGATATGGAACCACATTTAGTGAAGACTATCACATTATAATATATTCCATTATAATTTAAAATTATCTTAGAAGACTATAAGAAGAATTTTTGATGTCATGGTTTTATAAAGAAGGATAACACTATTATTCTGGTTTTGGAAGTGGTGTGAGCATACCTAGTTTCAATATACATGCATGGAAAGAGTTAAACAATGCTTTAATAAGTTTCAATTTTTTTATATTAACCTATGTTTTAGTTATTGTTTATTAATTGGGTGCATAATATTAAATTTTTCTTCTATAGTTAAGAAACGTGATATGTACCATAGGATAATCCAATAGTTATGATACATTTCTAGAGTTACTTATCCATAAATATTTATAAAAAACATCATATTAGAAAATAAGATGAAAAATTGATATTTCATATGCCCAATTATGCTGAGAAGTATATAAAAAAAATGAAATAGTGATTCATGAAAATATTAAATAATATAATATAATAAAATTATATACTTTCCTCATTCAAAATATATAAAATTTCTAACAAATGATAAGCTATAGAAATATCATTGAAGAGTGAACTATTATATTGTATTAAATGTAGTTGTTTGGAGCTAGGAATGTTAAAAATAACTAATGATAAAACCAAGAAATTTATACCTTCCAAAATAATCTTTAAAATGAAATTAGTTACATGTCAATAAAATAAAATAGTATTCCTTGGAAACATGGTCTAAAATTAGGCATGATAATTAAAAATTAGAATCACCAAAATGTCTATATAAATAATATGAGGAGTGAAAGTAGTTTGAACATATTTTAAATCAACAAAATGTTTTTAACTACTAAATGAATATAGGGAAGTGAAATTACGTAAATGATTTCTTTATAAAATAATTAGAACCTACCTCAATCTCAAGGTACACTACTTTAGATGATGACAACTCAAATCTTCCATTTTCCCTTACAAACATATCCACCTTTATATATATGTAAGGCCACTTATCCCCTATATACATATTCACATGGTCGATTATATATAAAGGGGTCCATACATATATGTTCATACATGTATATACCCCTTTACACTTGCACATATATGCATTTATAATATCTATACTTAAACACACCTATCCCTAATGTATATATCCACATAGTGATGAGTGAATTTATATAATTGGGGAACATAAACACATACACATGAACACATATATATTCCTACTTATTCATACTCTTGTAAGTCATATTTGGATCTAGTGGCTTGAAATCACTTTAACAAATACCAAGGCGCACTAAAAAAATACTAAGAACCCAAAAATTACAAAAAACCTAATTCAAATTGGGGTAAAACAAAATCCAGAAGAAAACCAACCTCAAAATGGAATTAGGAGAACCAAAATGGTTAGATATGCTTTTACATTAGAAAAAATGCCAAAACATGCCCAAAGCCAACCTGAGAGACCCATTACTCGCCCTAACAATGAAAAAAAATCAAAATAACCTAGTTAAACCATTATTAAGGGATCAGATGAAAAAATTGGGTGATGGGGAGAAGATAAATACACTAAAATAGGGAGTGGAATTAGAGAGGAGAGCTTACCTCAAGGTACCGACCAGAAAACTGGAATAAATCCATTGAAATCGCCAAAATATGAGGGCTTGAGAGAGGTAAGGTTGAACACCTGGATGGAGTGGATAGAGGGGAGATAGTCATATGATATGTGAACAAGAGATTTGGTGGGGAGGAAGATATGACAAATATATTTGATGGGGAGGATTTGACAAGAACTGGAGATTCAGTAGGGATGAGGAGATGTGAACTAATGATGGGGTAGAGGGATAGATCATGATAGGAAGGGGATATTGTGGAGGGTTTGGGTGGGAGGGGATGAAGTGTATAGATTTCTAGAGCCTAAATTAAACTATAGAAGTAGATAATGTTTTTCTGGGGTTTTTTACATCATGGAAATAGATTTTTAGAAATAGGGAATTTTTTTAGATGTGTCCTCTTTTTTAGATGAAAATTTTTTATGCCCACCCAAGAAGACTTGCATATGGTACAATGTTTATAAATGAACTGACCCCACCATTAGATTCAATGTTTGGGTAGTGTCAATAGTGGGAATAACCAGAGAAACACTGATTTAGAATTTCCTCAAAGACCCCAAAAACCTCAATTTTGATAATCCCAAACCAATAAATGACGACCATCACTAATTAAAGAAACCAAAATTCACTTAGATAAACAAGTAATACACTTGAGAGGACAAACATTTCCTCTTTAATGAGACTCTTCTAGGGTATACTCAAAAAATAAAGAGTGAAAACCCATGTCAAAATACATCACAAACCAAAACTACATACTCAAAAAACATAAACTGAATCTCAAACAAAACCTCAATAAATCACCCAATATAACCAATCTGTGAATTATAAAAAAATTCACCAAAAAAAAGAAAAAACCAAGGAAAAATTACTTATCAAAATGTTTAAATTAACATTTTTAAAAGTTTCTAAAAGTTTTGGAACCCACCAATGGAAATACATGAATCCCCACACATATACATTCATGTTCTATCACAAGAACACATCAATACATACCAATAACTATAGAAATACCACAAAAATATATATGTTTGATAATTTATAAGAATAATATGTTTTAAAATATTATATTTCCATTAGCAAAACAAAATTATTAACCTATATTTTAAATTTCCAAAAAAATTTCAAATCATCTTATTTTCTTTAAAGAAACACATTTTCAATTTCCTAGGTGACATACATTTCACATTTCATCAAAATTTTCCAAAATTAAAAAATTATTTCCATAGCTATTTCTAAATAACTTTTTATAAATTTTTTCAAAGTTCTAAAATCATTTCTCAAAACAATTTCTATTTTCAATAAACCATTTCATATTGATTGAATCCAAGGATTTAAATATGGTAATCATATTTGAATAAAAAACCATTTTAAAATACAACGGAAACACACCATATTCTATTAAAACAAATACAGAGAACAAAATATAGAAACCCAATTACTTAATGAATCAATATAAAAAAACTCAAAAGAACCACCGCTACACACAACTTTGCTGCAAAATTTTTCAGGTGATGCTAAAAATGGGTGAGCACATTGAATGTAATCAAAGGTAGTTTTGTGGTCTGTGATTGATTTTCTAGACCATTCACAAAAACCATGAACCCATTTTAATTCCTTAAAAGTGACAAATCCAAGAGCTTGGGTTTTTCAAAATAAACTACCAATTCAAAAAGAAAAAAAATACTCTATCAAAAACCAAAAAACATGAAAAAATTAGAGATATAAGCTTAGAGCTTGAGGAATAACCATCCTAGACCACCCAAGAAATTTAAGTGTCCTCTCAAATAGGTGGTGGTCAAGAACTTACCCAAGAATGTCCATTTTAATTTTGAAAATACTATATATGAACAACTGAACATCCCCAAATAACAAGGGCTAATTCTTCTGATACCATTTTCCACGAACTAACCTACATCAACCTCAAAATAATAACTTTATAAGGGTTGAGACAATGCTTGATAGATATTCATGATCCTCCATAGTTGGAAACTAATTTTTGGCATTAAGAAAAACTCAATTGGGAATGATTTTACAAAAAAAACTGATAAATAAAACATATTTAGAAAACAAAAGCACTAATAGTGGAAAAAATAGACAATTAGAAAAATTAAATTAAGCACCAGACATACATTCACATGACCTCATGAGTCACTATTATCCACTAATCCAACATCCATCCATAAAGACTGATAGTGAGTTGGAAGCTTCACAAGAATCTAAAAATAAATACTGAGATATAGACATGAGTATTAAAAATTATTAGGTTTTCTTGAATGAATTATTCCCTACCCCCTATATTTAAAAATAAATCTGAGTCATGATAGTTAACAAATAAGATGTATGAAAATATATTTTTCTACACTTTTATGGAAACCAAGAAATTAATATCCATTTTAAGTAAAAGTACATTCTATTATAATTTCAAAACCATTTCCAAAACATGGAAAACATTATAATGAATTTCTTAAAAAAGATAAGAAAAAAATATACTTGTGTCTCAATAAAGAAAAAACTATGATTCCATTTTATAAAGAAACTAAAAAAATATTAAAAACTAGATACTATATAATTTTAATATATTATTATGAAGAGAAGAGTAAAAGAGAAAAATCACCATGGGAAATCACTACTAGAATGTGTTGTCATACCAATGGGTATATTCCCACATTTTGGTAAAACCATTGGTATGACATTTTATTTGCTAAGTTTATACCAACATTTTTAACTAAACATTATTATATAATAGTTATATAACAACCATTCCAATGGTTTTAACAAACCCTTGATATATATTTGATATAAAAATCATTTTTAAAACTATGGGTACAACTAATAACATTTTCCCAGTGTGAGGGACCTCCAGTCATCCAATTTAAATCCCACCTTGATAGTGAGAAAAAACCCTATGGGATTATGTTTTCTTCGCCTTACTTAACAACCTGTCCTTGCAATTTTAATTATAATTTATTTAATATAAAATTGCTAAGTTCGAAATACTTCATCTCTTTTGTTAACCATCATTTTCATTTGTATTCTATGTCTAAAACAACAACATTGTTTTTTAGATTCCAAATTCATTCAAATATGGTTAGTTTTAATTATATATTTTATTAAATCCGATAACAAATCAGATTGTAAGTGGTGTATTTTTTAATTTAGTTACTATCTACTTCTCTATAAATCTGATATGAACCTATTATTATATGTGATATATATGAGGTAATATTTTAATTATTTATTGAATAAAATTTCTTTATTAGTGAAAATATTAAGGGTTTATGAAATCTCTTAAATCATTTTTATTTCAAAAATTTAAATTATTCATTTCCTTTCTTAAGAAATTCCACACTCCCAACTCTATGTGTTACTTCCTCGATAACTTGAATCTTCATCCCTGTAGAAATTTTTTATTTTAGTGGATCAATTATTAAATAAGAAAACAAACCCTACCAATCTATAAAGATCAAATAATTATGATATTTTTTATGAATATTTTATTAAATACTCCTACACAAAAGTTTTTTATCACACTTCATCATGTATTTTACCAGAACTTGATAAATGGATCTCTTAGAAAAACCTCCCATGATTCCTTGATTAAAGGATAATTATAATCATTGGTATTAAACCAAAATAACTATATTAAGGTAAGTAAAAACAATTTAAAAAATAAAATTCTAAACCATATTATTTAAAATACTATTTACATACTACCCAAACTACATACTTTAGAAAATGTCGGGTTATGCTATAATAAAAACTTATGTAAAAAAACATATCAAGAAACATAATTCAAATGTAGTCCCCTTAGAATTATTTTATTAATTAAAATTCTTTTGTCATTATTTTATTCACCTTCTCACTATTTTATCTCATATACTCAATGTTCACACTTTCTCATTGCTTCCCACACTTTGTGTTACACAAAATTTTAATTTATTTTTACCACCATTTAATACTTTACATAAATTTGATCACCTCTATAAAAATTTCACTCATCATCGCACATACATAAACTACTATTTTGTGTTGCTATACTTATCCTGAATCCCACTCCCACTTTCAATTTTTCATGGGGGATGATTAGTAAATATCAAAAGAAAACACTTTAACAACCCCCAACATGAGAAACCACAAATTATGGTTTCCTCCAATCTAAATTCATAAATTTTTCATGTTATTTAATATTCATACATACAAATAGTAATATATTATAAATGAATTTATAGAATAATTTTTATAAAATTTCCAGAGTGAATCGAATAATCGTAAAAATTAGAACAAAAATTATAAACATAATTTATTTTATTATTATGTATAGTTATTACTCATTTATATAATAAAATTCAATATCATGGTTTCATATATATAGTATTTTATTATATATGTAGTATTTTGTTTTCTTTTATATATGATTCTCAAATAGAATAGTGTGTTAGATATGGTTTTATATAGTGTGAACAACTTTCATTTCTATAAATATATTTTTAATTTAACTTTAATATTTTTTAATTTTTTTATGTAATGACATATAATATTTTTTATATAATGGATTGAATTTGGATGTATGAAATTGATTGGATCTCAAGAGATTTTTAAAATAAATTGAGGAGATTTTTTATTTTTCATTTAACAATGCTTCAAATAGCAGTTATATAAAAATTCCATGTTATAATTGTGTTGGAATACCCATGTTAATCCATGAATAAGTTAGCTACCATATAGAATAATATTATTTTTAGTTAAACTACTATGTCTGGTATCGAAATGGGGAGAAATGTTTTTTCTCAAAATGTTCACGATCTAAATGTGATGGCTATATTGGAGACTTTATTTGATGGCCAGTCTCCTTTTGTTCACCATCATGAGAAATAAAGTATTCCAACCTAAGAATACTTTGATATAAGCACACATGATTCATGATTCATGAAAATGATAATGTTTATAGGGGAAAAATTGAATTATTCTTCAATGAATCCAGTATATCAGGGTTTTAGTATAATAAAAAAGTTAGAATTTTTAATTGGACTATTTCAAGGTAAAACCATGTATGGAATTTCTTAAACTTACATTGATTATAGTTTTACCCTTTTGAAGTAATTAATTCTTGTTGATGCAGATATTCCATCAGAAACTTCTATGGAATGAAAGTAAATTGACGAACTTAGATTTTCTAAAAATAAAATTCATGCTTGCTTGAAAGATTGTAACTTATTCTGGGAGGATACTGCTGAACAAAATGATTTTATAAAATTTGGTACATCTCAATGGAATCCAAATAATGATAAAACCACATCTCATATGATAAAAAAATTAATTTTAAAATTTTCATTGATTACTATACTCCAGAATAATTTCATATATGCTGAAATATCAATAAATATTCAATGAAGTGATATTAAAAGAATAAGGATAATGACATGTTCGTTCATCCTGTATATTAATTATCATGGAATAAATTTGTTGTTCAATATCATAATTTTTTAGCCGACATTTAGAATGTCAGTTTGGGTTTATCATGTGATAGTTTGAATCATTTTGGGTATATGATTACTTCTCACAACACATGGCTAGTTTTCATACACATTTATAACCTTCTTCTATGAATGTGTGTGAAAAAACCTTTCATTTTCATGAGTATACTCATATATGGACCTTCTGATACTAAAAATGATTAATATGTATACATGAAACCTTTTCATAAAATAGTTGAATAATATTTGGAATGTGGGTGTGTTCATATACAATGGTTATTTTAAAGACATATTTCAGATGCATGTTGCGCTTATATGGAGAATAAATGATTTTTCTACTTTTACAATGATATATGGATAGAGAACGGAGGGAATAATTTCATGTCTTATTTGTGTGAAGAATATAATATCCATAAGTCTTAATAATCATCGTAGTTTAAGTTTTATAGGACACTAATGATTCTTTCAAATGAGTTATCCTTATAGGAATAATCATCAATGATTTGAAAATACCATGGTTCCTAAAAATACTCATCATCATATGTTTAGAACTGACGTGATTAATGTATTACAACGTTCCATTTTTTTATTCTAGAAGGGTCATATGAAAGCTAGAAATATAAAGAATGTTTCTAGTGAAACCAGTTACAATTAGAAAAATAAATATAACTTCTTTGGATGGCTTATTATTCAACTAGTTTTTAGATCATTCGTTAGATGTAATTCACATTGAAAGAAATATATGTGAAATGTTTATTTTAATTCTTCTAAATTTAAATATAAAGTCAAAAAATGATTTAAAATATATGTGTGACTTGGTAGGATAAGGTATCAGAATTTAATTGAATCCTGTGTGTATCAGTGGAAATAAATAGAATATTCTAGGTGCATCTTATTTGATGACATATACTGAAAAACCAATTTATGGAATTAGTAGAGAATATTAATTTTCCTTATGGATATTCAAGAAAATATCAAAATTGGTCTTTATAAGAGATTTAATGATGAAATATATAGAGACTCATGATTATCACATCTGTCTGTATGATTTTATTCCAATAAACATACTTTATCTACTATCTAATACTATAAGGGTGGAAGTTTTTCGGTTGTGCCTTTTTATAGAGATCCTTGCACTAAGATATTTTTTAAGAATTTCTTTCTAAAAATGATAGATGAATCGCTATTAATTTTTTGTGGTTTAGAGATAATTTTTCCTCCATCATCTTTCATAAGAAAGCTATATCTGTCTAACCATATTCTAAATAAAATACTTATTAGGGGACCTGTTTTTTTCGTTGGATATATCTTACTAAAATATATAAAAACACATTGATATTTTATATCTGGAACAATAATGAGAAGTGAGTGAAAAATTACATTCCTAAAAATAAATTTAGAAAACCATTAGGACATTTAAAATACTGTAACCTTGAAATAAGGTTTTTAAAGTTAATTAAAAAAAGAAAAACTCTTTTGGAATCTTTAGGAAAGTATGAGAAGAAAGTGAAAATTCATTCCCAAGAATCAAAAGTCACTTCACAAAGAATATAACTCCCATGTTATAAAATAAACATATTTTTAAAATAATCAAGGAATCATAGAATTCAAATTTATGATATAGGCATTTATAAACTACCACAAAACACTCTATTTTTGATGATAACAAATCAAAACCACCCAAAAGGACCACATATGCAAAAAATGATCTTCTTTTTTTCTTACGTGCATTAACCCCCCCCCCCCCCCACACACAGATATATATATATATATATATATATATATATATATATATATCCTCACCATGATGGAATATGTTAAAAAAATTATATATATTTATATATTCCATACCTGTGCTGATGTGTTTAAGTTGACTTCATGAATGGTCATCCAAAATTCCCTAGAAAACTACGTTAAACTAAAAAAATTCAAAAAACCCTAATTTAAATTCTTCAAAATAATTAAAACGGACGAAATCCTACCCATAACTAAAGGGGAATCCACTTCCTTCAATAGTGGGGCCTAAATCAGCTTCAATGTGATCTAGGGACCCTAGACATCATGAACCAACAAGAGAAACGCCCAAAATGGGTTAAAGTTTATAATGGTCACGTGCTCTACATGGAGGGGAATGAAAACAAAGTAATACGAATAGAATAAGTAAGATGAGATGAAGAAAATCCTATTAGAGGAGATCACACTAAGAAATTGAAGGCCATGGTGGTTTAAACCGACGGTGGAAGAGATGAGGGAGTCATGTGAGGGTGGATTCAACCGTGGGGTGTTACATGACAAAGTGTGGAAGGGGGGTCATGCCTTCTTCAGAGAAAATAGGAATGGGGAAAAGAGATAAGAATAATTATAATAATAATAGTACGAATAATAATAATAATAATAATAATAATAATAACTTTTTTTAATGACCTAGAAGGAGACACAGTTTTTGATAGGTGATTTTCTAGAATGTGTACGAACTGTGTGACACCAATGTCTAGGAGGAAAAGTGGGATACAAAGTATAACTAGAGGGGAACATGCCCATGAGATTATTCACGTGCCTTGGAAAGTAACACTTTCTAGGCTAGATGTTTATCCTGGGAGGGTCTCATACGCATGTGCCTGGCTGTGCACCCCAGGCAATTTCATTGTTAGGGACACATAATTTTAAATAGGGTGGTGCATGATTTCTCTTTACCATTAACCAACCATGTACATTCTTCTATATTCCCAAAACTATCATTTTTCTTAAAATCACCAGGGAAGGAAATATAATAAATGAAAAACCAAATATAAATGAAATAAAAGAGAAGTGGTGGGTCGGGGTGTGAAAATTCTCTCCAAAACTAACACTTTATCCCCGAATATAGTCCCAAAAGGCTTGAAAAACCAAGAAACAAAAAATTAAATACCCAAATTTAAACCAAAACCACTAGAAGATAGAGAACCCAAACATAAACTTCATCCCAAAACTTGAAACTCCAAGGCCCCAAGACACTGATAAGACTATTCTCAAGGAACAATCTCTAAAACCTAATAAGCAGCTGAATAGACCAATGGATCTAAATGAATGAGTAAGATAACCAAGATAAGAAAATCTCCTTTCCAAAAACAACTCAACATAGAACACCCCAACACTTAATAAATAAATCCAAAAAAATCATCTTTCTATGTTTGTGATCTGCCTAAGAGTTTTCCACATGAACCAATATCCAAGCCAACCAACTAATAATAATGGGCTCGGGCGGGGAAGAAAAAAAGAAACACAGTAGAAATAAAATTCAAAATTTAAAATGTGGAAACATAATAACTAGAATACTAGGTTCACCATGATAGTTTTACCATGGGTTTCTCCCTAACATTTTATGTATCTATCCAAACCTTAATTTCCAAATCCTAAATAACTCAAAAATTAGGAGAAAACCTATAACACCATTGTCACCTCTTAACATCCCATGTCACACCCAACCATCTTAAGAGAACACATCAACGATACCTTTATTTTTTCTCATCACCATTATAGAACTTACTATATAAGTGATTGGACTAATAGGAACACACAAAGGGCTACAATCAAAAAATGACCCAACAAAGGTAACTCAAACTAGGAATCAAACCATATCACAATTCACAATTCTCCAAGATAATTATTCTCTAACAAAGCACCACTGAGAACCAAATCCACTAATAAATAAGGAAAACTATTAAAGATTTCACATCCCTAAAGTACTACCACATTAATCCCAAGAAACAGAGGCCAACAACATCTCGAAACAAGAAGTTTCGAAAATATAAAATCCAAAAAAGGATAAACATAAATAGTTTCAACTACATAGACCAAGGTAATATGTTGGATGGACAGACCCACCCCTGGAAACTCCTACACCATGTGAAAATATTCACTCTAGGAACCATGGATGAAGCTATGATGTCTTGAAGCAAATACTTTCATATAAGGAGGATCTAAAATCATGTAATTGAAACTTCCCCTCTCGATAGTCCCACTTAAAAAATGTATTTAGGTTATCCAAGAAGTCATACTGAGTAGACATTATTTATGAAATCCAACTATTAATGAAGTATTTTACTCTTTATTAGAAAACAAAGGTGAATGACCACCAAAGAATAACTTTGTGTGGTCCAATGTTTAGAAATTATTTTGATCCTCCACTCGATATATAGTTTTTATAGAGTCATAAATGTGAATACCCAAAGAATCACTCATTTTTAATTTCATAAAAAACACCAACAACATAAATTTTGATAATATTAATCCACTAAATGATGACCATAATCAATTCCAAAAACTGACCTTCAATTAAAAAACTGAGGAAGAAACCTCAAAGACCAACCATATACTCTTTTTTGAGACTCATCTTTGGAATACACTAAAAAAAGGTGTTAAATCCAAATCAAAACAAATCACAAACCCAAAATCGATACTCTAATAAAAAAAAGAACTCAAATTGAAACTCCACTTCCCAAAATCAACAAAAAAATCCAATCTATAGATTCAAAAAATGAAATCCCCAAAACGCAAAAGAACACACTAAATAAAACATAGTCATCAAAATATGGAAATTCCAATTTTTGAAACATAAAAAAAATTAGGATCTTACCAAAGGTATTCCATGAATTCAATCACATATAAATTCCCATTCTATCTCAATAATACACCCACACATACAAATAACAAAATGCTTACCAAACATATCCATATGTGGGAGCATTTAAAGTAATACAAAGGGTAAAAAAATTCATGTGAATTTATAAAACATAACATCCAACCTAGATTTCCAATTCCCATTAAAATTTAAAATTGAACTCTTATCATTAAATCATATCATTTCAAAATTCCCAAGAAACATCCATTTTCACATTTCAAAATAAATTTCAAATATTCTAAATCAATTTCTAATCATATTTTAGATTCAATTTTTATAAATATTTTAAAAGATCCTAAAATAATTCCCGAAACACTTTTAATTTTAAACACAACCATTTCATCTTCATTTAATCCAGGGTTTCTACTATGGAAATCCAATTTTATTAAACCAATCACAATTATAAAATCTATGGGGAATAACCCAAATTTAAATAAAACTAATACTCGGAACAAATAAGAGAATCCCAATCACTCAAAGAATCAAAATATCAAAACCTCAAAAGAAACAATGCTATACATGGCTTGGATGCATGTTTTTTTGTACCATGCACTAATTGGGTGAGAACATTAGCAGCTACCTAGGGTAGTTTAATGGTTTTCACATAGTTTACTAGATTGTTCACAAAAATCCATGCACCCCTTTAAATTAATCAAAAAAATAACTCCAAGCCATGGGTTTTCTGAAAATGACAAATAAATTATCAAATATATACAAAAAAAATCCATAAAAACCCAAAAAATTGAGAACATATAACAAATAATATAATATTTAGAGAAATAACCATCTCAGATCATCCTAGAAATTCAAGAATCATCTCGAATAGGTGGTGGTCAAGAACCTACCCATGACTGACAAATTGAATTCTAAAAATAATAGATTCAGACTGTGAGAAATTCCCAAGTAAAAAGGTTAAATTCCCCTGATACAATTTTTCCAGGAACCAACCTAGATTGTGACACAATGTGGCCTATACAATTTTCATAAATTTGATGCACAATATCTCCTAACAGTGCACCAAACACATGCCTTCTTATGTCCACTAAAACATCCATTTTAACAAAAAAACATGGGAAATCCATATAATAATGTTAATACAAAAGATAACATAAATAACAAAGACGTTTTTTTGGTTGTGGCAAGGATAATTCTAATTTTATGCATTAAATGTAAATTACTTAGGTAAAAATTCATAACCACGATAAAGACTGAAAATCGTAATAGTAGAAAATATAAGCAAAAAAGACATAAAAATATGAAAAGAAACATTTTTCAAAATGTATTATTGTGGTTTTATTAGCCTTATCCCTCCCTCTAATCCATTATTTTTCATTATTAGATTCACCCCACATTTGAATAATAAATTTACCTATTTATTATTACAAAACAAATTCCACTCCTCTACCTTATAAAGGATCCATCACCACAAAAATTATGCCCACACCCCATTATTCTTATATCGAACCAAAATATATGAAATTAACAACATAAAACTCCTATAAAAATATTATTGGTTATTCTATTCTCAAAATACCACATCTTAAATCTTTAATCCAATTTTTAACGGAGCTCTGCCAATGAGCAATGTAAGATTATCAATTACACCTTTTTTATTTATTTTCCTTTATTTATTCTTCAACCTAATTTTAATTTAATCTAAATAATTTTATATAATTAAATAAAAATCAATATTAAATTGAAATTTTATTATTTTTATGGGATAATTTTTTTTACCATCTTCCCAGCAATTAAAAAAATTAACTTGTCTGTAGACTACAAACTCCATAAGAAATGTGATCTATTTTATATATTGTCATTAAATTCATTATTTAACGGAAATATATAATGAATAAAAATAAAATTTAAAAATTTATTATGATTATGAAAATATTCAAAAAATCATATATTCATTCAGTTCTATTGAAAATAAGAACATTTTCTGTGTATACGTGCGAACTATGACCTCCACCCAGTGACACAATTATTTTTTTCATTTAAACTTCTTTTCAATTTATAAATATCTTAAAATATGATTTAAAAAAATAAAAAATATAAAAAATACCATTATTCTTCTATAATAATGTTATTATTCCTAAATAATCACTTTCTTAAATGTACTCACCCATTAATTTGGACATGATCTTGTATGAGTTTGTTTAACCATCAAAATGAATAATGATATAAATTTATATCATATATTGCTTCATAAAATTAAATAATAGTATTATTATACATAATTGGTTAAATATTTTTTTTTAAGTCCATGGAAATTTTATATTAATATTTAACTTATTATTAATATACCACTCTTCATTCATAAAAAATTACCAAAACAAGCATACCACCAATTTTATATGAAATAATTGTAACAAAAAATCTCATTGAATGAAATTATAACATAATAAGTTATTATAAAACATGTATTATAATATATTAATAATAAATTAATGATTAAAATGTTATCACATATCATATATTAACATCAATATTACAAATCATGTGTGTAATAATTAAAATTAGAAACATTTGATAATGATAATAAATTATAACTAGTAAATTAATAATAAATATTAATAATTTCAAATTATAAAATTTATTAAATTTTTTAAAAAAATTCAAAATAAGTGATTATGATAGTTATTTTTGTTATAAGATAATTTTAAGGGTGTTTGATTAAGCAGGAATACAAGGTAAGAAATTTTTTCATCTCACTTTTATTCATCAAGACATATGCCAATTCCAAAACGTGATTATTCTTGTGTGGTGTATATATTTCCATATTTCGACCTTTTATAATAATTTTAAAGAAATTAATAGTATTTAAAAATATATTTTGAGTTCCATTTTCAAGGGATTTAAAATCAAGTGATACCAAAGTCATAAAGGTTATAGATAACATAAAAACATCATTATATGAGTTATGATGTATTTTTTTGAACCTATTTCTCGTATACATGTGTTTTATAACATAAAATTATATTATAATATATTTTATCTTCTTATATGGGAAAAAATAATTTTTAATTCAAACCTCCATCCAAGATGAATTTCTTTCTAATAAAAGTATATTATTGTTGAGAATAATTTCATCCTTCCTAAGTAAGATATTTGTCCACCATATCCATGTTTTACATTCCCACTAATGTTATCCACTATTATTTGGAAGATAAAATATATTTTTTTATTTTCTAGTTTACTTCATATTTCACTTTACCAGCTTCCAAAAGGAAGTTTTATTAATATTTTTATGATGTGATATTTCAAAAAAGGAATTTTAAAAATATTAAAAAGGTGTTTCATTTAATAATTGTATACTGTATATACCACTCTAAATTTTATTTATAAAAAAAGGACGAATTATTGAATATTATTTTTTAAAATTAAATGTTTTCAAAATAATTCCCTTCAAGTTTTTGAAAATGATTTTTAATGTGACCTATAAATTCATTTTTTCTGATAACATAATTTTTTTTCTAAGATCTATTTTTTTACATATTCACATATGAAAAAATTATTTCACTAATATAACTATTATTATCAATGATTTTTACCTTTTCTGTTTTAACATGGTTTACTAAATAAATTCAATTCATAATTATTTTAAAAATCAATTGTTTTCTTCCTCATAATTTTTAATTAATTTATTATATGATATTTAAAATGAATTTATCATATAAGTAAACATCCTTAATTATCTTTAGGTTATAATAAGGGAATTTATTAGGCCATAATCCTTCCTATTTATTTGGATTAATCATGTAATTTTCTATGTACGTTGTTCCTAAAACCTATCTCTTTTCCATGGGTTAATAAATTCATGTTTAAAGTATACAAATTTTCTTTTTCTAATGAAAAATATTTGTATGAATGATTATTATGATATGGATGGGTCATATATAACTCTTCAATTCATTTTATTAATCTTTAAATCTCCTAAGATGGTAATTGTATATTATTAATGCTTATTAATCCACTATGGTAAAGTGGTTGTGAAGCCTAATCCACTATAGGAAACCTATTGTGATGCCTAATCTGATATGGGAAAAAAGTTGTGATGCCTAATTAAATATGATAGATAGGTTGTAATTCCTAATACACTATGGTAAATATGATGTGATGATTGATCCAATATGTTATGATTTCTATTCTTGTTATTATTAAACATTTCTATGTTATATGCCTATGATTATGATCCATGGATCATGTTTATTATATCAAACTCTTATATCACGGTACATGTTTGTTTATTTGAGATCACATGTCCCAATATCATAATATATGGATGTCAATTATTTTTACATATTATTTTTAATAAGATATTTATCCCATGATAATATTTTCATTTATTAAAATGATCATACCCATGATGACTTATTGATATGTTTTCCCTTTTTGAGCATATGAGCTCACCCATTTCTTATATATCTTTTCCTTAGGTAATTAAGATGGTGATAATATATGGGGAATCTATAAGGGTATTTAGTATGGTTTTATTATAAGGAAATCTTAAAAATTATAGTAAAATAAGTTGCTTATGTAGTCTATCATCAAATACACCAAACCTTATATTCTTGGTATTATGTGATTATTGTGAGATATAATGCTTAAATTATGTAAATTATATTAAATAAAGATATATTTTTCTTGTATCATCTCACTTGGCAACAAATCATATGTTTAAAGCATATGTTTTTTAATATCAATCCTGGGAGTGTGTGTTTGGGGAGGATTTTGGAGTTGATTCATGTGTATAAATATTATTATGGATTTAAATTCATTAAAAATATTATGACATTGATTTTATCTTTGGTGGTGTCATGTATTAAGGTCAAATATTTATATTATTTACTTGATCACTTTATTATTATTCACTCTTGATACTGAACTTGTATTTTTTTATCAATACTTTTAATTTCTTATTGAGTGGTTTTATAATCACTCTATATTTAGAAATTTAGAAATTTTGTAATCATATATGTGTAAATTGTTATCAATTTTTTTTATAATCATATTATTTATAGATCCAATGGAGTTAGTTCATTTTTATTCTTTTAGATCATTAGTGGTTTATTCTCAATGGAGAACACTTTCATATGCCATCTTGGTGTCTTTCTTGTTTATGTATTTTGATAAATATGTATATTATATTGGGTAATTTTTATATTTTAATTAGGCTTGTGGATTTATATATCATATATGAATAAATTTATATTTCATTTCCTATTTTTTTGTTAATTATGAATATTTTCACTCCATTATAGATTTTAAAATTAAAAATTCCTCTAGTATTTGTTTGTAGACCATCTCAATGAAATTCACATCCCATGGAAAATTGAATTATGTATTAGGGAGGAACTCATAGACTTTTTTCTTTAAATTAATAGTTTTGACTGAGTTGGGACATTCTAGAGTGGTATTAAAGAGAATTTTGGAGCGTGTTAATAATGATTACATTTTGGGTTTAGGTAAATAGTTTTTTAGAGTATTTTATAAAATCTTTAGTCTAGGGAACCCAAATAAATATTTAAAAACTAATAAATTCCTAAAAAATTTATATAATAATATTAAATTTTACTTGGGTAATTAGATCATCAATTGTATGCTATAATTTATTATGTATCTGAATCATCTAGTGGCATGTAGTTCATGTTCAGTTTCATGACTCAACCATGTCGAAAATCCCACTATGTAAATAAAGAGATCAAGAGTGACCCTTTATGCTTTACTTGAATAAGAAATTAGGTTATAACTAGATCCAAGCACTAAAAATTCACATGTATTAGAGGAATTACACTTTTAAATAAAAGAACGCACAAAATTAAAGTAATAAAAAACTCCAGACACCATAATAAATCTATATTTAAATTGAATATATGATTGAAATGTCACACAATTTGGTAAGATAAATCAATAAATATGATATAACAACATATTATAATAAATCATAACATAATCGAAATAAAAAAAATATAAATGAAAAATCATTTAATTTTAATTAACCAATATATTTTCTTAACTAGTAAGACTCATCACCTCCTCAAACACAATCCTATTACTAAAAAATTGACGTATAAAATTAGAGGTAAATATGTATTATACATAGTAGGGTCCTACTCTAGAACTCTCATTTGGTAATGGAAGATAAGCATACTAAATATAAAATGAATACAACTAAAAAAATAAAAATCCAACCATTCCCATAGTGAAGTATAAACTATCCCCAACTCCTTACACACATTGTGTCAATGGATTACCTTATAATTTTCTTCCCATTGAATCCATTTACATTGGGGAGTATAAAATACAATAATTATTATATTAGTAAAATACTATATCGATGTAAGGGAATCCAAAAATATTATGAGTAAAGAGGGGGGATCAGTAGCCAACTGTCCAATATAACATTGATGTTGGGTTTCACCTAGAATAAAATAAAACATGGAAAGGGAATTATACTCATTCAAACTTATTCAATGGTTTTTTAGTGAACAAGGTATACAATATCCATTGATCAACAAAAAAACCCAACATAAAATTATATAATCTTAGTCTCAATTTCATGGAAATTCTTCTCTACAATTCCACTATACAACTCAACCTAATTCTAATAAGAGAATAAAATTTACCCAACTTTTTCAACATAATAGATTAATAAAATTTAAATACATTATAAATATATATTCTATATCTTAGATATATAATGAATATAGAGAATTCAAAAAATTATATATCAATAATTACAAATTTCATTGACTTAATCTAATTAAATATAAAATCCTTTTATACAACATGGAATACTATATATAATTCATTCTTATAAATACCAAACCTGATCACAGTCTTTAGAATACCACATCCAATAATCCTTTTTAATACCACATCCAATTATCCTATTCAAAATATTATATTTGACCACCTTATCTTATTATATAAATACCCCACATCAACACAATAAATGTACTAATAATTATTAATGATTTATTATATAACTTAATATAAAATCTTATCATAGAATTGCTATAATTTATTTAACAAATAATCTTAGCTAGAAAATATAATCTATGTATCTATCTACATGATTGAAATCATGTTGAATCCACAAATTCAAATAAAATATAATAATTATTAATCACCTACCTTGAGCGCTTGAATGAAATACATAAAAGAATTAGAAATTTTAGAAATTCATTGGCTATGTGACCCCAAAATACTATATTAAAAATGTAAATATCAAATAAATTATTATATCAATCAGAGTAAAAAAATTCCCTAATTTTTATTTCCAAATTTTCATATTTGTAGATCCAATTATCAATTCCCAGATTACCAAAAGGATGTTATGAAGAGGGAAACATTTGATATGAAAATAAATTGATCCTATAATGATAATAATCCATTAAACCATTGAAGAGAGCATCCAAATAAAAATCATGGAATCCTAAAATACTAAATTGGGGTTTTTATGATTGATTATATGTGTTAAAAACTTGTTTTAGGTACTTAATAAAAAATTTTATAATTTTAATGTGTATGTACAATTATTATGAATGTTTATAAAATTAAGAACATAAAAATTCATTATAACCTAGAAAATCAATCCTAACTTATACACTATCTTAAAAAATCCACATAATTTTATGTTCTACTATAAAGAATAATATAAATGAATCATTTACATAAAAAACCTCCCAAATTATGCACATAGCTATGAATTTTTTTTAGAATCAAAAGCATCAAAATAAAAATAACTTTTATTTTTTCTTAAATCATATACCTGGCCATGCATCAATTATCAAAGTTTCCAACACAATTTTCTAGTTCAAAATTAACCAAAACTATAAAAATATCCACGATATTTAATAATTATTCTTAAAAAGCAAAACACTTAATCACCTAGTAAATTAAGAATAAATAAACTCAGGACCCCTATATTACATACCCCATAAAACATTAATAAAAAAAATAACATTCTATTAAACATAAGGTCAATAGTTATAAAATTAATTCATCACAATATATACCTTTAAAATATTTTTCCTTCTATGAAAGATCAACCATATCATTAAAAAATTAATCAAATAAAATAATTTCATCACTTATATATTTATAATTAAAACAAATATATGTTCACATGGAAAATATAGGTTAAAATAATTTAATGTAATGAAACATCATATATGATTCTCATTCCCAAGTGTACTCCTCAAAACCAAAATTCCTTTATAAGACTCAGACTAATGGTATAAATCATCAACATAAGAAATTATATCAGTGATCTTAAATTTACACTAATTGATTAATAAATTTTTAATCTTCCCCAATATGAATTTCAACCCAGTCAATCACATTTCATGTACTATATTTCCATAGAAAAGACTCAAGAAAAAAATGATGAACTCCTTACAAATGTGGTTGTTATATTAATCTATATACCACATCAACAATATAAACCAACACGTCTAATGAACCTAAAAATATTGATGAAATCTGGATACCTTATATGATTTTACACTATACATGATGGGGTGAAATATCAAAGAACACATGATTAATAATCTCAAAACTCACCTATCTACACCATTGGTCAGTATAAATAATTTCTTGACTTTATATAGTATTAATCCCTTATTAGATTATCTAAACTCTTATTATCATATTAAATACCAAATCAAAATCAATAATCACAAATTTGATAATATTATCCTAGTGTGATGGTGATCAACATGATGTTCTATAAAATTCCCAGAACCATTCCATACTAATGGATGATTAACAACTAATTTTATAATAAAACTAAACTAATGGTAAATTTTCACCCTAAAAACCATCTAAATCCAAAATATTGGATCTCAATATGTTTTATAGTATAAAAAACATCTTCTTGGTATGAATTTTCCATGATCTAAATTATCGGTAAGTAAACTCCCTATAACCACCTCTAAAAGGTAATGAATCCACAACCAGTACTAAGGTATCCAAATAAATTATGATAGCAGTTACCTTTTAATGTAACCTATCAACTAATTTTATATTGCATCATCCACAATAATAAATTTTAATTATTAATCATGTAATATAATATAAGGGTTTCAAGGATCATATTTTATCATATGAAGTATAAAAAACCCAACAATAGGAAGGGATATCCTTAAATAGATAAATGTGAATTAAAATTAATTAGAATCTAAAAAATAGAGAATAACCATTAAATAGTTTTCTTCTTCCATAAATAAGGGAGAATAATTAATTATGACGAGGAGGATATGTTGACAAATACAACAACCTCCTCGGGGGGGGGGGGGGGGCATGAACCCTATATCTCAATTCACAACTGGATAGTATTTTAACACTCGAAGGGATTCTATTTCCTTATTTGGGAGAGATGAATGAGTCTAAATAAAAATAAATATTTATAAGCTTTTCATAAAACTAGAGATGACTGGTGGCATCAAACACATAATAATAATTTTCAAACTACCCAAGAAAACCCTTTCTCTTTTAAATATAAAATCCCTATAATTCTTATTGAATAAATAATGCATCTACAATGTTAGGTTTCCTAAAATAGAACCCATATTTACACCTCATTGACGAGGGAATTTTTATTATTTAATGATAAATTGAAAATGATTTAAATGATCAATTGAAAATGATTTTAATCCTTTATAATGGAATACAAATATATGAAATTGCATTGAGATGTATTTTTAGCCATAAGGAAACATTATGTACTAAGTCTATATTATTGGGTTGCGTTACATGTAACCAGACCACATGTGTACATGAATCATAAATATGAATTCATATTCTTGTATTATATGTTCACTATGTGTCAATCATATAAAAAATCTTATACCATATAGAAGCATATTGTATATAAACATATATAATATATGCATCAAATAAATTTATTCTTGGTGAATTCTTCACATGTTTGTAAATTATAGTGAGTATATGACAATATAAAACTTTCAATAAAAACTTATTAAGGCTTTTTCCAACATTCACAACTTTTTATGAAACAATCTAGACTCTTTTTGATGTAGTTTTATCAAGAATTATTCTTAAAAAAACACTTTCTATAAAATTTTATCCTTATATAAGGGGTTAATTATGTGACCCAGCAATCCTTAGTAGCATTGGAAGAAATATATAATTCATATTTTATAGATGTAATAAAATAACAGCCTTTATCAAATCAACAATACTATTGAATATATGAAGGGGTCTATTGTGATCAACATAAAACAAACTCATATCTCTATACAATCATATCCACTATAAGATATATCACATTCCTTATATGTATACATATATAACCTCTTTTTCTAGTACATAGAGTGAGCCTTAGACATGGAATTATGTAAATCTAGTATTATCCTACTCATATATTATTGATTCTATATAATGTACCAGTGTTGTTGATGAATACAACATATTTCATTGATCTAGTGGATGTTAACATAACACACAACACATAGATTTATATAAAAACATCATATGAATCTAAAGTAAGCATGGACAGACATTTCAACAATATAATTCAATCAAGGGCTAGATACCTTCACTCATCATACATGTGGATAAATCATATATTGGTTGTTATCAAATTGATAATATGATTAGAAAAATAAAAAAACCCCTGATTAGCTATGTTAATTTTTACTTTCATAAGAAAATATAAAAGTATACAGGTTCTCTTTCTAGATATCTTACCAACCCCAGGTAATATGGATTAATAATAAAAATATACCCCTAATTGCATTGATGATTTCATGAAATTCCATGTGATATACATTGGTGGGAAAATCCAAATAATAAGTCTCTAATTATTACCTCATGAATCAATTTTTCATATATCATATACAATTATTTTAAATTATTAAAAGAATATATTCAATATAACTTTAATATATCACCACATCACATTATAATCTCTGATGATCATGTGTTAGGGAAAAATTAAAGTTATACTTTAAAGGGATATTATTATTCCACTATTAATGTAAAAACAATTATAGCATTCATGAAATAATTATAAATGGATATGGCATTTATTAAAATAACATGATAAATTTACAACAATTATAACTAATTTTTTGTGTTCTGAACAGCGAGATATTTTATATAACCTTCAAGATGTAATCGTTGTAATGGTTTTATTAAATCATTATATCAATATGTAATTCCTATCTTATATCTATGTGAAAAATTGATAAAATAATCCCAATCAACACTTAGTAATTAAAATATATGAATTAATCTAGATTGAATAATGGTGGGACTTATAAATCATATTCCTAAAGTAAAACTCTTTAAATATATTTAAAATAAATATCATTATAACAGAAAATGTTAACTACTATTGTCTAAATAAAAATATATATAAGCTTAACCTCATCATTACACCATCAAAAATTTCATTGAAAAAATGTATCTATTTATATATTTAGTAACTATTATATCCTAAAATATTTTTTGATAATGTGAAATTCACTTTAATATGGTAACTAAATTTAACTCATGAAATTTTTTATTAAAATATCCAAAATTACATAGAATATAATTTTAATCTTAGAAAAGTACAATCTTTTATTTTTTAACATTGAAAGACTTTGAGTTCAAATATACACTCCCACTATATTATTTGGCACTATATTCTTCTCAAAATACCTTAATAAGATTCAAAAACTAAATTTTTATAATGAAATGAATCGAATATTATTTTAGTTGGAATAATTAAAAAAATAATATAATGCTTCCATGTAACATATGGTATTTTTTGTTCTTATATATTTTTGTGTAAAAAATGATTTTATTAAAATAAACCACTGTTTGGGGTGGGATCACATTCATTTATATTTTGAAAAAAACCTGGGTAAATATTTTATCATGTATAAAGTTTTTTTTATCATTTTTAAATTTTAAGTATGTTATTAAATTTTATAAATCATAAAAAATGAATATAAAATAAATATAGAGACCCATAATTTTCATCTATTGATATTATATCAAAATAGATTAATATTAAATGAATATTATTAATACATGCCAAAGGACTATAAAGGTTTAGTGTCTATGGAGACTCGATACACAATCATCCATTTAAAGGAATGATATTAAACATATCCCACAAAGAACCTCCCCCATAGTACTATTCTTATACAACCCAACTTAAAAAATATATTTACAGACCATGAAAAGGAAACATAATAAACAGTGAGATCAAATGATCAGTAATGGTAAACAATAGAGTTATCATTGATCACTTAAAAATAATATTAACATAAGGGTATGATAATATGTTCTTAAAATTTTATAATCCCTACCCATCATGTCATAGATCATAATATTGAATCATGACATGAATATCAGTAGTTTATAATACATAAATCAAAAAAATGGATCAAAGAACATTATCTATGAGAGCATAAAAATGGAATAATACATAAGTTTGGGTCACAAAAATAACAATACAAAATAATTTCCTTAGTCAAGGATCACTAACAAGACTATCATTGTGTATTGGGTTCACTTCCCAATACAACATATCCTTTGTAAAGGTTCACTCCCAATATGTTCAATGTGGATAGAGTCCCTTACTAAACAAATTTTAGTCCCCATTATCGTCTTTATTATATCATGATATATCCATTATTACCCAATTAACTAGAAGGATTCATAATTTTGACACCTCATGTCACATAATAATCATCTATTCATATGTGTGCTGAATAATCATAAACAATTCATAATATCAATATATAACAACATTTTAAAAAAGAAAATTTGTTCCATAAATATTTTAAAATTTCATCATAGCATAACCCATAGAAAATAATTTAGTTTCATAACCTTTTCATCATAACATCATTAAACCATGTGAAATAAATTAGTTTCATAGAATCATCCTTATATCATAATCATCATATGAAATCCAAAGAATTATAGTAGATGGTATCATCAGATCATAACCCTAGTAAAATAACCTTAAGAAAAGTGAACGGTATCATAGATGAAAAAATAGATTAAAATATAAAAAGAATATTTAATTATAAAAATAAACTTTTAACTTTGAAATCACTTATTAAAAATCATAAAATTTCCAAAATATTAAGGAATTTTTTTCCTTTGAAATGAACTGTGGAAACTTTTAAATTAATTTTTAAAGCATTGAGTATTAATGATATATGGAAATTTCATTTATGATGTGTATATTAAAATAAATGTTTCTTTTATATATTATGTAAAAATTCCAAATACCTCATTTGAATAATGAAAAGAAGATTCTATTTTTTTATAAATTAAAAAATTGAAAAAAATGAGTTTAGAAAATCATAGTACTGTAGTAAACATATTATTGAAAGAATTTTTAGAAAAAATAACATGAAATGAAAAGGTTTTTTGTATAAATATAGACATAAAATTGGTTTTCCCTAAAAGATTATTTTAGTCCATTGAGTAATTTAAGAGAGTATATTTAATGGAAATAATTTGATATCTATAAATAACCACAGTAGAACAAAACTCATGAGTTTTTTGAGATATTGACTAAAAAATTTATTTTTTTGAAATTCAATCATAATAAATCCTAATAATCAATGACATTGTAACATAAATACCTTTCCTCAAGTTCGACATGATTTGAAGGCAGTCTATAATCCCATTATATAAATTTGGAATTATTATAAATCCATAATAGGATCATTTATTTACATAAAATACAATATATTATCCACTTATAAAATTTAAACACCCATTTATTAATAATTACTTATTAAGACCTCCAATTTCAGGTGTTAATATTTTACTTCTTCATGAGAATTTCGACTCAATGGTTCTGATCCTTGTACTTTTATCATGGTTACATCATCTCCATATTGTTAATCATGATTGAAATATAATATATATTCAATATATATTCAATATATATATAGTTATCCATAAAATATAGATATATAAAAATTAATTACAACATTCTTGGAAACTATAGGTGGTACATACGTATGAACGTTATTTTCAATTTTTTATATATGGATCATTTAATGGTAAATAATAATTCACCTTTATAGAAAGATTATTAAATCATATATATTATATATATGCATAAAATGTATCCTTATTACCATCCTTTTAAATAAGTAACAAAAAATTACCACATTACTTCATAGAGGTGGTAGTCCAAAAGTATGCATGAGTGACATTATTGTTTTCCAATGAATTATAAGGTAAACATAATGATATGATATTATAATTACAAAAGAATAATTATATATTTAATAAAATATATAAAATTTAAAACCAGAATAATAATGATCTATAAAAAATGGTTATGTAAATGAATTTTATCGCTATGTGGAGGTGGTCATCCACATATACGCATGAGTGATAATTTCACATACCATTTTCTGAAAAGGGGGTGAATAATGGTAGTTTGATAACCAAAATAAAATTTCTATATATTTAGGATACTTAGAAATATATTTTATTAGGAATACAACACATTTATATAAGGTATAATAAGAAACAAATTGAAAGAGGTTGAGTAATATGACTACATATACTTCACTATAGATCGATTAGATGCCTTCTTAAGGACCATTAGAATGGTATTATATGAATAAATTCACATCTAATTCATGTATAGTGAATTTTATAAGAAAATTTGGTTGTTTTTTTTCAACTCACATGGATCAATATGGTGTAATGAAGAGAAAAGTGGGTTATCCATTTATAAGTGGGGGAGAGGGCACACATGGAATTTCTTAAAATATTAAAGTATAATAAATTCATTCTAAAGAGAGATTATACCAAATATCTAGGGATTATAATTTGGGATTTAATTATGTCTAATTTTTTTTCATCATATAGGTTTTTGAAAAGCTTAATAAAAAATAATCTTATCTCTTGGTTTAACCTTCAGTAAACTCATTTTACGCATAACTGTGGTGATAAAGTTTTACAGTTTTCCTATTAATTATGACAAAAATATGAAAGTGAAATCATTAATTTTTTTGAAATGATGCTTAAAAAAACATAGTACATTTATAAAATTTAAATTCACATACGTGACATAATTTAATATAAAATTAAACTCACTAAAAGCAACGAAAACTAGTTTTGGAGAACAAACATTTTCTTATGTATATAAAGTTTTTATACCCAAATCCAAAATAAAATTAATTATAATGAACATAATTGGATTATTAATAATAAAATTGAAACTAATTTTAATTTTAAAACCATTTTAAAAAATATTTAACATTTTAAATACTTTAAATGGAGAGATAGTTTTCAATAAAATTATTTCATTTTTACTATTCATCGAAAAATAAATCATTTCATAAAATTATATAAATTTCAATCTAACCTAATTTTGATCGGGTAATTAAAAAAATGATGTTATTTTTTTCAAATATATTTTCTAAAAGACGAATAATGTTTTTATATTATTTTCTATCAAAAATCAATAAAAATGTTTTCCAGGGACAACGTATTTTTAAAGAATATAAAGAATTTTATAAAAATGAGTACTTATATATCAATATATTTGATTTGTCTAAAATAATTTATACATAATTTTCAATATTTGGTTATTTTAATTAACTTTACCAATTTAGAGGCTGGTTATAATGGTATACAATATTATGGTTCATCTAGAATCAATTTTGTGTGTTTCATAGGTTATCAAAAAAATTAAATTAATTTAAGGAGAAACATGACATAAAATGTTAGGATGCAACATTATAAACCACTTAAAATGAATTCTTCCTCAAAATTCCATCACTCCAATAAAAAATTGAGTATATATCTTTTTCACATCCATGAGTTCCACAATTTCTTCATCAAATTTCTGATTCCTCTAGAGATCTTGAAGGAGGTGAGTAGTACTATTCTATAAAACATTATCTCTATAATAAAATATTTATACATATTTTTCATCATAGGAAAGACCATTATATTGTGGTACAATATATATTTTTTGAAAATATGATGAATTAGTTAATAAATTCATCATTAGAGAAATATTGTGCACATTATAAACTTTAAAGTGGTTTAGTGGAAGCACTAAATGATATGCAACTGTTTCTACTGGATCAAGAATTGTGATGGGAATAATATACCTAGAGATAAAGATTAAATTATTTCCAAAATATTATAACCATATTCCATGTATAAATTAACCTTAATACCTTCTCAAAAAAATGGAACTCTAAATTTACCCATGTTTGTTAGTCTAAATTTTCTATCAAATCTAAGTAGCCTTGATGTTTTTCTAAATGACTCTGTCATTATATATTATTAACTCAGATAAATTCGGTCCTTATGGATTTATTTACCAATTTTTTTTCCTATCACGATGGATTTATAAACATATTTCCATAGTATGATTCATAAGAAGCTATCTTCATTCATGATTGAAAACTATTGTTGAAAAAAAACTCCACCAAAGTAATATGTCTATTACAACCAACATTTAAATATATAAAGAAATCTATAAACATGTATTCTATAGATTGAATCATAATTTCAGATTTAACATATGTATGGGGATGATATATATTACTAAAACTCATCTCTTTTTCTATAAATTTATTAATACTTATTCACAACTTCAAGGTAAACCTCATATCCCAATATGATACAACATAATGTGGAACTATAGTAAATATTATCACTTTTTTAATGCATGATCAATCTTAATAACCAAAAGAAGAATATTTTTTGATTTAAAATAAGTGTATTGATTTTATAATAAGATCAATTACAACCCAAGTAGCATTATGACCATTTTAATTTTTTTCATGGTTTGACAAAAAAATACGCAGTGATGTTTTCCCATTTATATTCTAAAATGTATAATGGATGTAACACCCTCTTATCATTTTTCCTCTCATCCTTAAATTTTTAACATACCATGCATGAAGATACCTAATTTTTAATAACTCTCTTAATGAGTTCCTACAAAAAATTCTCTTTTATATATCTATACATATTTTTACTTATTGGATGAATAGAGAATGATAAGCCATGAGCGTCACCAAATTGCTCCTTCAAATCATGTATAAATGGGACACATACATTGTTCAAGAACCTTATCATTCTATCATAATCAATTTGAACTCAGGTACATTAATCACATTATTTTTTAACTCTAAATATTCCTTATGAACCTCTTTAATATTCACTTTTATCGATGGTTGAACACTCATTTGATAAAAATAATATCTCCCCCTTTAATATTTCTTGATCCAACCTTTTTAAATATAGAAATATTGGATATTTTGTGATCCTTATCATATATAATCTTGCGTTATCCTTTTTACTCAGAGCATCATCTACATCGTTTTATTTCCTTGGGGGTAATGTATTTAGTAGTCATAATCTTTTATCAAATCCAACCATCTTATCTAGATCATATTAGTCACTTTCTAAGTGAATATAAAATTTAAAAATTATGATCATTATATATACAAAAAATTTCCCATTAAATATAATTCATTAATATCTTCAATGAAAAAATTAATATAGTTTACTCCCGATCATGAGTCTTTTAATTTTTCCAATGAAGATTCAATTTTCTTGAGGAATAATCTATCACCATACCATTTTTCAAGAGGAAACATCCTAGTCACTTATTTGGTGTATCACTATAGATAAAAAGAACTTTATCAACTATATGGTAGTGTGAACACTGGTGCCCTGACTAACCTTATCTTCATTTCCTTGAAATTTTCTTCACATTCATCTGTCGAAAGGAACATGGCTCCCTTCTGAATTAGCATATTGAGTGTATTTGAAATCCATGAGAAATTATCTTTAAATCCTCATTAATATCTATCCAAACTATGAAGAATATGTTTCACAATCACAGTGGTTGGTCTAGGACAATGTTCAATAAATTCTATCTTTTAAGGATCTATAAAATATTGTGGCTTGAGATTATTTGATATAAAAATGAAACTTTGTTTTATCTAAAATTCACAGTTATTTTATTTTTCATATAGATTATCCTTCCTTAGGTTCTCCAGTATAATTATTATGTGATATTCATGATCTTACATTCTATTTAAATATATGATAATATCATTCAAAAAGAGTACAAAAAATGATTAATCTAATATCTATGTACTATATTCATCAAATCCATGAATATAGGGTGGGGGCTTTAGTATGTCCAAATTTAAACACTATAAATTAATAGTGTTCACACCTCATATGAAAAGTTATGTTGGGTTGTCTTTACTTTTTACCCTCAAATAATAGTTTCCAGATCGAAGATCAATCATGGAAAAAATATTGATCTCCTCAGAATTGATCAAATAAACCATCAATATGGGGAATATGATACTTATTTTTGATTGTGATCTTGTTAAATTAGGGATAATCAAAAAAGACTTTCATCAATACATATTTCTAATTAAAAAAAAGAATAGGTGAAACCTATGGTAATATACTTTCCAAAATGAATCCCTTATCAAGATTCATTTGGATTTTCTTCTTTAATTCCTATAGCATAATCAAGGAAATTATATATATAGTTTTTGATATAAGTGCATCACCAGATTTGAGTTTTATCAAAAAATCAACTTATCCATTTGAAGGAAGACTAACCAATTCTTCTATAAAGGCATCAAAAAAATCCCATACAATCAGCATATCATTAATGTAGAGTTTATCCCCAAAGGTCTGAGATAAACACTCATTTTGAATAGGAATAAAGATCCATATAATGGATACAATTTACGATGGAAGTTCATAGATATCATCTCCTCGATAGATGATCGTTGTTTGGTTTAGAATAAAAAATGTGACTCCCCTTCCTTAGAAATTGATATGGGATTAATATAAATAAGTTTTAACCATTCCCAAAATTCCATCAAATTCAACTAGAGTTAGAATAATGATATTTATAAGAATCAAATTTCCATAAAATTTAATCATAGAAGAATCATAAACTTGATATGTGATCATTGTACCATTAGAATTCTTTATTTTTAATTCAATATCTTATCATTTTGGTGGTATTGTGATAAACTTTGAAAATTCTTTATATTTAAAAGAGTGGGTATCTCAAGATTCAAATAAGCCATTTTCAATTCTAGAGTAGATGGTAAGTGTATAGTTCACCACTTAATTATCCACATCAAAAATAGTGATCAATAGATATTTACCTTTTTCTCTAGTGTTAAGAGGTTTCTAACATCAATCATTGTCTTTATCCTTATGTTCTGATCATTGATTAGCATAATACCCATCCTCCTTACATTTGAAACATTGGAGTGTAGGTATGGTATTTTATTGTTATTTCTCTCCAAACATTGATAACATATTCCAACCATTACTTTGGAATTTGATTTCATGATGAAATTATCTTCCACACTTAAAAAATTTATCCATCCCCTTAATATAGGTTCCTCCATGTTTCCATACAGACATTGAGCATAATATAAATCTAATCTTCTTATCCACATGTTTATTATTATTATTATTATTTCCCTTGAATCGATTATTTATTTTCTTATCAAAACCATATGATTAATGGGTATCATCAATATCCATCTCCCCCTTGATATAACATCAAAAATTTATTCATAGATACTAATGTATATTATGGATATCACCCTTTGGAGACATGGTATTAAGCCACTATAGATCAGATCAATCATTCCTTCTAGTTGAATGATAATACCACAATCATACCTCACAAGTCTTTTTAAAATTTACATCATAGAAACTAAGATATTCATTATCCTTTATCTTTTTCTCATGAAATTATTTCTTTATTTTAGTATGAAGAATATGTGGAAATTACATATTGAAAATAATCTATTAAATTCATCCCACTATATGGATTCAATTTCTTACCATTTTATTATTTTCTCAATAAAAGTAAAAAATTGGTCTACTTTTTATAACCAATGATAAAAAACTAAAATAATTTTTTCTTGTTTCAAACATCTGATAATTAAATATGTTTTTATTTTTTTATTAATCTATTTCTCATCAACAAGAAGATTATAAGACCCATAAAAAGAAGGTGGCTGCTGCCACATGAAGGACTCAACATAATGTTGGTACCCACTTTACTTATCTCAAAGCTCATCCTGATTCATAGCTTGAGAAAGTTATGTTATTATAGTAATAATATTATTTATTCCACCACTAATAATTATTGGTTTTTAGGGTTAAAATTATTTCTTTTTCCATTATATTCAGAATTAACATGGTTCCTTATAGTTTTATATATTTAGTAAAATTAAAAATCAGAGTGTTAATAAAATAATCATATTGAGAAACCAAAACATCTTGAAAAATAATTATAGGTTGTATAAATCAAAACAATTTATTTTTAATTATAAGAAACATTATGTTTAACCAAGGTTATCCATGATAATTATCTACATTCATCCTTCATACTGGTTCTTCAATAAAATGTATGTTAACCCTAGCATAAATTACATGAGTTGAAAACCAGGTGTGCAATAAATGCACACTCACCGTAAAAAAGAATGATGATAAAGATATAATTAACTGAATATTTTTAGGAATATTAACCATATATGAATCTATTCCAAAATCGCATCCACTTTTATTATTCATATAGGGGAGTTTTTTAGGAAACCCAGATAATCTCTTTCTTACCAAAACTTTAGTATCTTATCCTATACTTAGAGCTGTCACTATATTTTCACCAGAGTTTGTTGATCCTAATATCTAAAGATTAACTAATCCTATACTATTACACCAAATATATAAATCCATACATTTCATAGATAGATATTACATCTAAATATATTAATATTCTATATATTTTATAAATACATGCATGAGGACTGTAAAGGTTTAGTTCTTTAGAGACTAGATACATAATATTCTTATTTCAAGAATGATATTAAATATTTACCAAAATAAACATTCCACATAGAACTATACACATAAATACCCTACTTAAAATCATTCCTCATAACCCATGGAAAGGGAACATATAAAAGGGTTAGCTAATATGCTCAGTAAGCGTAAAAAAGTGTGATATCAATGATAACTTAAACATAATATGAGCATAATGGTATGAGAACATGATATTAACATTTGAAAATACATACCCATTATATCATAGATCATAATATTGAATCATATAATAAATCATGGTAGTTAATAATATGTGAATTATAATGGAATCAGAGAACAAAATCTGTAGGATCATAATATTTACATACCACATATGTTTGTGGAACACACATAATCATAGAGAAAAATTTCATTAATCAATGGTCACTACCATGAATATAATATTAGATGGGGTTCAATTACCATTCCATCATATCATTAGTCAATATTCACCCCCAAGACTATCATAGTTGACATAGTCTTTTATTGGGTTAGGTTTACTCCCCATTACAGTCTTTATTATCCAATGAGATATCAATATTTACCCAATTCATTAAAGAGATATATCAAAATATGACCCCATCACATTATCATAATGGATTCATATGTGTTCCACAAGATCATAAATCATTCATTATATCAAAAAATCATAACCTATTGAAAAGAAATGATTTTTATAAATAATTCAATATTTAATCATATCATAACCTGTAAAAGAAATGGGTTTCATAATGGTTTCATTATAACTTAATTAACCCATGAGAATGAAATTGAATTCATAGAATCATACTTAAATAATAATAATCATAATAAAATAAAATAATTAAATTGGATGGTATAATCAGATAATAAACCTTCTAAATCATAGGTAACATCAAAGAATTTTATTATAGATGAGAAATGACTTTAAAAAATAATAGGAACATTTCTTGAGGAAGATACCCTTTTCGATTTAAAATGACATAATTAAAATATAAAAATTTACAAAATATTAAGGAATAATCTTTCATTTAATTTTATCATATAAAATTTTAAATTAATCTTCAATATATTTAGTAAACATAATAATAGGAAATTCCATCCATGTCATGTATGTAAAAATAAATATTCCTTCCATATCTTTTAGAAAAAGTCAAAAGTACTTCATTAAGAAAATGATAATAAGTTTACTTTAACCAATTTTTAAATATTCAAACATCAGTAAAATGAAAGTAATCCAACATAGTTGAATAGTAAAAACATTCTAGAAAATATTTTTAAGAAACACAAATAAGGGAACAATGTTTTTTGTTCGAAGATATAAATAAAGTTAGTTTCCATAAAAAAATTCATTCACTATAATTAGTTATCAAAGAGAAAAAAATTAAAGGAAAATAGGTAACATAAAGAAATTAACATATTTTAAGAAAATTCAAGAGTTTATTGAGAGATAGATCCTAAAATTTCATTATTATAAATTTAATGATAAATAATCCTGATAAATAATGATACTGTAACAAAAATCTCTCAACTCAAGTTTAAATTTCTTATAAGGTGCTCAAAAATATTTTATAATAAATTTAAAATTTTTATACTTTTATACTATAATCATTTAACCACATTTTATATTATATATGATCAAATTATGAAATTTTAATACATATTTATTAATAATGTATTTTTAAAATCATCATTTACGTGTGTTAACTATTTTACTATTCATAAGAATTTTCAGATCGATACTTACGCTCCATGTAATTTTATCAAGGTTCCATAATATATATAATTTTTATAACTAAATATATATTATATATGTTAATTATATATATATATATAATTATAGTCATCCAAAAAAGATATAGAAAAAAAAATTAATTACAATGTTCAAGGAGACGGTAGACCGTATGTACAAATGAACGTTGTTTTTAATTTTTGAAGGATGAAAAAAGAAAGTTAAATAATAAAAAACATTTATAGAATAATTATTATATCTTATATATCATATATATTTATTAATTATATCCTTATTACCATCCTTATAATGAATAAATAATAAATGAATCACATCTCTTGATGGATGTTGTAGTCCACATATTTGCATGATCGATGTAACCATTTTCTAACAGATCTAAAGGTAAGAAGTATGATATTATATTATAATTATATAATAATAATAATTATATCATACATATCATATATAAAATATAAAACCATATTAATAACCATCCATCAGAAATGTGATGGAAAATTAATTGCATCGATACGTGGAGGCGGTAGTCCCCACATATGCATGAGGGAAACCTTCACTTAAAATTTGATGGAAAATATAGTTAATAAGGGTGGTTTCATAATCACAATAACATTTTAGTATATTTGAGATACTAAATTTATTATTTTATGATGAATATTGTAACAACCCGACCTTAGAAACCTAGAGCAAGTATATTATTTTATTACATTGACATGATTAGAGAAAATCAAATCCAGAAGGACCAATTAGTTTAGTAGTCTTGAAAATTTGGATTACATACACATTACTAAAAATATATTGGGAAAAATAAATTACAAAAAGGATACATAATAAAATGAAATAAAATTGCATTCTGGAAAGTTTAATCATTGATTTATCTATCAAATATTGGATAAATGAAACATAATAAAGGTGAGCTCAAATGATTTGTAAGGGTAATTAAAGTAGATTAAATAATGAACCAATATGAATAAATTAACATGTAATGTAAAATAAGTGATACCACATTCCATTCAAATAGAATAATAAGGAAAATTCAATATAGAAATGTATGCAACTGGAACACATTCCTTTTAATTAATGAACATAAATAAAATGTATCCATAGATATGTCGATAAAAAATTTCATGGATGAATAGAAACTATAATATCAATGAAAGAAATGATTAATTATTGGACATCATATCTTAGGCACATGAGGACATATTTTTTCAAGATCTATCCTTCAAATTGTTTAAAACTATAGGTAAAAACTTAATTAATTGGCCAACTTAATCATCTCATGAGAACCTACCGATGCATCGAGGAGATATATAATGTTTTGGATCCAACCATCATTTAATTTTAAAAGAATTTTTATTATAAAATAATAAATATAATCAATATACAATATTCCATTCCAAATATCCATATTGAATAAATGGTATGAATTTATCAATAATTACCTAGTTCATCAAATAACTATCAAAGTAAACAATGTATGTGAAATGAAATATGGTTGAGGAAATAATATTATCCATTTTATAAAAATATGGATAATTAATGAAATATATAATTAAAAATTATTACAAAAGGAAGTTACATTTCAAATATTATAATTAAGAACATTCTTGAGGAGAATAATCTTTAAACATTCCAAATTGTACTATACCACTTTGAAATAAAGGAATAATAATCTCCAGAATGTATGAAATTAAATGAAACATAAAATATCATGAAAACAATGTGATTCAATATATTAAATTAAAAATACATAATATACCCTAAATTAAAGTGAATTGGCACATAATAAAAAATAAGTCTTAATGGAATGCAATTTGAGACATAATTCTCTTACCTTAACCTTCTTTTTATAGGGTGTTATTTATCCTACAGTGTAGTGGATTAAAATATATTACTAACTTATAATATAACAATAATAATGTTTAAAATATAATATATTAATTCCTTATAATATTCTATTACTCATTTTTGAACACTCTTTCATTAATTTCACTATTTCAGATGTAAATTACCTAGTTTTCTCGAGTAAGTTTTAACTTGTTATTTGTTATTATCATTAATTAGATCGGGGTTTCATCATCTCCAGAATTAAAACCAAGGATTAATTATCATATATAATAATTATATATGTATTTATAGTAGTCCATTATATTTGGAGATTTTAAATGAAGTGAACCATTCATGGAGATGGTAGGTCATACGTACATATGAATGCTACTTCCATTTCATTGTTTTATTAAAAGAATAAAAAATAAAAGAAATATATATCCATAATAATTAAACAATGATATATATTTTATATAAATTATATATGTTTCTTAAAACTACCCTTTATACATTCCATGTATGTTTTGAATGAGTCTTATCACTTTGAGGGGGTGGTAGTGCACACCTCCTCAAATGAAATTATCATATTTACACAAGATAGAAAGCATAAATGAATGTTTTAAATAAAAAATAAAGAAGCATAAACAATTTATAAATATCATATATAACATATATAAACAATTTTTTCATCATAATTTTCACCATTATTGGTGGTAATGGAAGAATTAACAATCATAATTTAATGAGGCAATAGTTCTCTGTACACAGAAGCAGTATGCTCGTTACCCATTAGATGAAGGTGTGGGTAATTATTTGAAAACAAATTAGCATAAAAAAATCCTAGTATATTTATTATAATTGTTTTTTATACAATAATAAAATAATATTATTTTAGGGTTTTGATAATGGAAATAAATCAAAAAAACATAATAGAAGACGTTACCTCTTAATCTGGAAACTTCTTTTAGTTTATACTAAAAGGATTCCTTTAAAGGATTTATTCCCAAAGGGAGTATTAAAGGAAGAGAGGAGTAATTTTTTTATATATATTGGTATATATTTTTCAATACTTTGAGGTTTGATAGGTGTGAAGAAGTGGGAGAGGTGGCACCTTTTTATGGGGAAGGAAAAGGACTCATTTGGAATTTTTGGAAACAATTTAGGTGGAAACATGTTATTACTATATAAAGTCATAAAAACAAACAAAACTAAATAATGGATGGTTTATAGATGATATATGTCCATAAAATAGGTTTTTGACAAGTGTACAGGTCGTTTGGTCCATTCAGTTAAAGGTTTAGCCCTTTACTAAGCTTAATTTTACCTTAATAATTATAAGTAATTTTAATTACATTTACTAATAATTTTTGTATAAAATAAGTAGACATGATAAGGCATTGGAAATTATTTTGACTCCAAATATGGAATAAATTTCTCCAAATTCAAATCACATAAGATACATAAATTAATTTAAAATTCTACCTGTAGGAAAGACGACAATGTGAGTTTTTAAAGTAAAAACAGTCAAAACATTGGTAAGTTTTTACATTCAATTTCAAAGTGAAATTGATTCTAATAACCTAAATTGGAATAATTTATTACAAAATATCCTAAATAATATTTAAATGGAATATAAAACAAAATTTAATGTTATAAATATATTATATGAAAAAGTAGTTTTGAACTAAATTTCAGTATTTTTCACTATTCATTAAAAAATGATATATTTCCAAAAAATATAAAAAATGTACCCTAACATAAATTTTTTGTTTATTTTTCAAATATGAAGTTTTTTATGACATATTAAATAAATTAAAGTGTCAAAAAGCATTTTTAAAATGGGTTCCCCATTAAAAGGCCTTAACATTGCCTTTATAAATATATAGGTTTTTAAGTGTAATATTTTGTTTATTCTTATGTTATATTTATCAAATATATTGGATTAACATAAAAAATATTATATTTAATAATATATATATATATATATTTAAATAATATCCCCCACTAATTTTTAATAATTATATCTATTCGGGTAAAACAACTTTGTAAAAAAATAATACTTTCTTTTATATTCAATCAGGTTTCATATACATTTAAAATTATTTTTTTACAAAAAATATCTTATATTATTATAAAAAATATATTTTATATGTTAGTTAATAATAATTATCACTAATAATTTAATGAATAGTTTATTCTTATTATGTTAAATAATAATTTTTTAATAATATAGGGTTAAAACTCAGTTTTCTGTGTAATGTAATCCTTCCAAGAAAGTATCTATTGCATGTAACACCAGGTAACTCAGTGTCCAATGAATTAAAAAAATATATAATATTTAAAATCTATTTAAAATAGTAAATATATTTTAAAGTATCATGATATTATATCCATTTATGCATTTGGTGTCTTGTGTCATGCACACTATTGAACATTAGGTTATTACTTTAGAATTTCAGGGTGTTACATTCTCCCCACCTTAATTAAATTGGGTTCTCAAAATTTAAACTTGATCACAGTGATATAAGGCTTTTAGAATAAACTATTTTTGAAATACAAACATCATAAAATGGGTTAATATCACATATTTTTATTAATATAGAAATGAAAGTACAAATTTCACGTACCTATGTTCCCTAGAAGAAGAACATAGGTACAAAATAAAAACATGGATATGAAAGAAAAATCCCAACAATCATGTACTGATGGAGTGTGTTGGAGAACATGTTCAGAAGAATGTTTTTGACCACAAATCCATAAAGCATAGGTGTGAACAATTTTTATTGTTATTTTAAAAAATGATGATAATGGGACAAAATTATTTGTTTCAAAGTCACATTTCTCCTATAGTCAAGGAATTTATTTCACCCTATAAGAATGTAATAAAATATAAATTTCAATGAACATAATATTTTCCTTTTATTATGCATTGAACTATTTATACTTCATCACATAACACATGATTGATAATATGGTGAAGTAATATATTAGCCTCCAAAATCTTATCTAATGATCATCTTAAAAAATTGTAAAAATGATTAAATTTTATAAAAGTTTATGATCCAACCAATTTTGAAAGAGAGTCACTGAATTTCCAAAATGAACTTATCATTACCATTTAATCAATATGAATTAGCTCTAAAATTTCACATTACAAATATGCGAATAACATCATCATGTGTCCTCTAAAAATATTGTAATAACTAGAATCACCATAAGTCATTATTGGAAAAATTAATTATTACTTATTCCTTATATAAGACACTTGTTAATAGATATATCCCATAAATCCAAAAGTGTTGTACACTATATCAATGATAACATAAAATACTTTTTTAAAAGTCATTAATTAGTTCCAAGGTAGTAAAAACATATCTAAATCAATCATTTCTTAATCATTATCTCAATATAAAGAATATATTAACGGTTTTATTTCCCTCAATCACGCATTTTACAAAATGTTTAACTTTCTACTGAATAACTTTTATTGGTACCATTAAACATATGATCTCAAATATTTAAGGAAAAAGTACATCAGTATAATCCTTATATATTTCAAAAATATTATATTAAGAACATCATAAACAAAATACCTTTAGAACATATTTCTTGGGTCCATCTATAAAAGTACATTAATCATTCCACTTTGTCCATGTCAATAACATATTCTTGACCTTGATCCCCTATCTTCTGTGAAGGTATATTCCATTTATTTTTGGGGAATTAGTTTTCTTAATTCCCCGTCTCCTTTAATTTGTATCATTTAATAGAAGTGTTTTCTTATTTTATTTTCATTAGTTTTCTTACTAACATTTTCCCCCACACTTATAAAAAATTCCCAATACTTTCAAGAATTTACCGGGGTGATTATTTCCACAGTTATCACAAGTTGTAAAATACTTAGTTCCCTTTAGCTTCTTTAATTCATTCCCTTTTTGATGGTGTTCAGAAGACCTCTTCGTATATTGGTTTCTCTATAAGACATAAGACTTATAGAATTCAATCTCTATCTTTATATCACATAAAAATATTTTATTTTATGAAGAAAAAATATTAGAATCTAGTGACCTTCATAGTTTTGTTCTATGTCCTTCAAATAAAAGATTAATCTTATATTATATGTTGCGTATGAAATACTTAGCATACCTTACTAATATGATGAATGTTTCTTCATACCCTACAACACTTACTTCAAAACAATTCTTGACACTAAGAAACTTCATATTCGTCTCAATTTTTTGATCATGAGGGAAGTATTTATCATTGAATTTATCCTTAAATGTTCTCAATTACATGAGTTAAATTTCTTCATCCTCCCTTATATTCCAGGTTAGATACCAACACTGATTAGAGTCACCGTGGAGAAAATATAACGTAGGTGTAACCTTTTCCTTTTCACGGCGTTCCAAGGCCAAAAATACCTACTCTAGTGACTTAAACCATTACTATGAAATAATTAGATTAGTAGCCCCACTCAATGATAGGCGATTCTTCCATATAAAGTGATCCAAAATTAGATATTCTCTCTTGGGAATTGGTTTCTCCATTCCAGAAATGTTATTTTTCATATCCTGACTAATCATCCTATATATATCCATAAATTTCTCAGTTCTAATACCAAATTCAATGACTTTCTCAATAGGGAAACATCTACATTTTCCACGAGTATTGACACCATTCTTCTCTTGAGGTGATATTTCTAATAAATGGTACACACTGGATTATTTTATAATGTTGTGAAATTTGTATAACTATAACTATGTTATAACGCATAACATAAATTTATGCATCATGATTCCTATAATAAAAAACATTGGCTACTTTGGGAAAATCTTTACTTCTAAATCCTTCAAAACGATAGGTAAATAAAATGAGAACAATCCTAAGAGTTTCCATTAGGAGTGTAAAACCAGGTGTGAATTAAGCCCTCTTGTCATGTACTAGGTTTCCCTATGTCAGGACTTTAACACCGTGTTAGAGTTATTACTCCTAGGTACATCTATTCAAAAACCACATCAACATGTAGTATCCAAATAAGGATGTATTTCTAGGAATACCCATATAATCGTTACCTTACCAAAATAATTTTATTTTTTTATATACTTATCCTCAAGTTATATCCTAGGGTTGTCCTCCCAAATCTAATTTTTTTAAATCTAGTTTATAAGGTTTCTACTAAACTTCCTCTAATACAAAATTTAATGCCCTAACCCCTAAATTCTTATGTTAGTGCATTATTTTATTATATTGGCATGATTACAAAGAATAAGGACCTGAAGAACAAATTTGTTTAGAAGACTTGGAATGTAAAATTATATACACGATATGACTAATACATTTTAAAATATAAATTTTTGGAATGATACATAATTAAATGAAATAAACTATATCCTAAAAAGATTAATCAAAGATTCATTATTCAAAACCTGGAGAAATGAAAAATAATAAGGTTGATATAAAATGCACATTAAGGGTAATTAAATTGGAAGAAATAATGAATCAATAGGAATAAATTAAATTGTTATGTAAAACAACTAATAACAAATTCCATTCAAATAATTTGATTAGGAAAATTCAATATATAAACGTATGAAATTGGTACAAATTCCATTTAATCTATGGAAAAAAATGAAATATATCCATATATATGTTGAAAAATATCATAGATGAATAATAAATGAAATATCTATGAATTAAATGATTAATTATTAATGTCATGTCTTAGTCACATGAGGAACTATAATATAATGATCCACCCTCCAAAAAGATTAAAACTACATGTAGAAACCTATTTTATTTGGCTGACTTAATCATATCACAAGTACTTGTGGATGCATCAAAATTATATATAATGTCATATATCCACCCATCATTTCATGTACCAAGAATTTCTAATACCTAATAATAAATTTAATCAATAGAAAAAATTCCTTATCAAATATCCATAATGAAAAAAAGATACAAATTTCTCAATAATTCCTCCGTTCATCAAATAACAATAAAAGTAAAAACCATATATGAAATTATATATGGTTTAGGAAATAATTATATTAATTATATAAAAATATTGATACTAAAATAAATTTACAATGAAAAATGATTACAAAAGGAACTGAGATTGTAAATAATACCATTAAGAACATTCTTGAGGAGAATAATATTTATACGTTCCAAAGTGTCCCACGCCACTTTGAATTATTTGAATCATAATATCCAAAATATATGAAATTAAATGAAACATATAATATCATGAGAATACGGGTCTTCATAATATATCATGAAAAGTAAGTATATACACCAAATAAAATTTAATTTGTGTATAACAACAAATAAGTCTCAATGGAATGTAATTTGAGATGAAATTTCTTTACCTTAACCTTTCTTTTGTTCTTTGGTATTTATCCTCACATGTAGTGGCTTAAAACATATTAATAACTTATTCCTTAACCATACTCATGTTTATAATATAATTTATTAATTTTTTATAATATTTTATCACCTTTTTGTGAAAACCCTTTAATTAATTTCACTATTTCAGGTGTTAATTGCCCAGTTTTCTCGAGCAAGTTGTAACTTTATATTTGTTGTTATCATTAATTAGATCATTGTTTCATCATCTAAAGATTGAAATAATTGATATATTATCACATAGAATCATTATATATTTATTTATATTAGTCTATTATATTTGGATATTAGAAGTGAGGTGCACCGTTCATGGATCCCATAGGCCGTACGTACGCATTAACGCTAATTCTATTTCGGTATTGTATTAAAAGAATGAAAAATAAATGATAAATATGTATATTATAACTATAAAATCATATATATATTATATATGTTACATATTATTATTAAAAATATCTTTTATATATTCCATGTATGGTATAATCAAGTCATATCGCTTTGAGGGTGTAGTAGTCCACACTTACTCGAACGAAATTATCATATTTACACAAGATGGAAAGCATAATGTTGTGTTATAAATAGAAATTAAAGAAGCATAATTAAATTATAAAAATAATATATATCATATATAAATAGAGTTTACATCATAATGTCCACCATGATAGGCGATATGGGAAAAATGAACAATCATCGTTTCATGAGGCAATAGTTCGTCGTACACAAAAAAAATATTCTCGTTACCCATTAGTTGCAGGTGTGTGTAAATGTGGGTTGATACCTTATAATAAAAAAATCCTAGTATATTTATTTTACAGGTTTTTTTTAAAATAATGAAATAAAATGATTTTAGGGTTTGTATAATAGAAATAAAACTAAAAATATTAGGAGAAGACATTTCCTCTTAATTGGGTAACTTCTTTTAGTTTATACCAAAAGGGTTACTTGGAAGGATTTAAGCCCATAGGGATGATTCAAGTTCAAGGGGAGGGATTTTATGAGGCTATTTGGTCAGATCATGGCATAACCTTAGAGTTATGAGAGGTGTGAAGAAGTGTGAGGGGTGGTGGCCTTTCATAGAGAAAGAAAATGTATCACTTGGATTTTTTGGAAACAATTTAGGTGGACACATGTTCTTAAATAAAAAAAGTCATAAAAAACTAAATAATAGAATCTATATGGACATTATATGGAATAATAATTGTTTTTGGGCCAGTGGATAGGTAATTTGGGTCAATATGTTACCGTATTATTCCATTATTACGCTTAATTTTACATTAACAATTATTATTAATTATAATTAATTTTACAAATTTTTTGGAAAAAAATTAATTTCAACTTATTAGAAATTATAAAATTTTATGATTCCAAAAATATAATAAATTTATATAAATTCCAATCACATATGTGTTAGAAATTATTTTAAAATTCATCCCACACGCAGGCCGGCAATGCGAGTTTTTAAAGTAAAAATGATCAAAAATTTGATAAGTTTTTACTTTCAATTTCCAAGTGAATTTGATTATAATAAACTAAATTGGATTAATTAATAAAAATATTATCTAATTAAATTTTAATACCAATATAAAACATAATTTATCTTTATAAATAAATTACATGAAAAGTTTGTTTTGAACTAAATTTCAGTATTTTTCACTATTCATTAAAAAAATGATATGTTCCAAAAATTATAAAAATTCACCTTAACCTAATTATTATGTTTTACATTAAAATATGAAGTTTATTGTGAGATATTAAATAAATTATGTTTTCCTAATTCAGAGTTAATATGGTTTATCCATTAAAAGGTTGTAAAATCACCATTATAAAAATATATATTTTGAATTATATTCATATAAATTCTGTTGGATGAAATTAAAAAATATTAAATTCAATAAATATTATATATATATATATTAAATTAATATCACCCATGAATTATTATTAATTAAATCTATTAAAGTAAAACAACTATTTGAAAATAATAATATTTTCTTTTATATTCAATTGGTTTTCATTTTCATTTCTAATTAATTTATAACTGATAAATTAATATTATATAATTATAAACAATATATTTCATATGTTAGAAAATAAAATTCCTAAATTCTATTTTAACGGCTAGGTTAAGTAATGTTATATTAAATAATAATATTTTAATAATGTTTGGTTAAAATTTAGTCTCGTATGTAATGTAGGCCTCCAAACAAAGTTTCTCTAGAATGTAACATAAGGTAAATCAGTGTCTAGAACATTACCAAATATAGAATATTTGAAATCTATTTAAAATGATTAATTTATTTTAAAGTATAACGATATTATATCCCCTTACGTACATGGTGTCACATTTTATCCACACTATCGAATATAAGGTTCTTACTTTAGAAGTTTTCGGTGTTACAAATACCAAATATTTATAGGAGGTAGAAGAATAAATAAATTTAATGAGGTTAGGTAAGATGATTACATATTCTTCGATAGACCTCCTTATGATCCCTTCTTACAGATAATTGGAGTGGTCTTTTAAGAATAAAATGACCTCTAATTAGTGAATATGGACATTAATAAGAGAATTCGTTTGGTATTTATTGAGATATATTGAAAAAATTTATTTAAATAAGATATAGGAGAGGTGATATTTTACAAGTGTGGGAGATGACACACATGTAATTTCTTAAAAGATTATAATATATTAATGTAATTCTCAAAAAAATTCTTTAAAATTGTCATATATTTAATTGTGTGATATGATGAGGTCTAAATATATCCATAAAAGTTTATTTAGAAAGGTTTAATTGTCAAATGTTCCATTATATTTTGGTTTAACCCATTGAAAATGTGTTTTAACCACTAGCAGGGGGACAAATTTGTACAACTTTTACTATTCATTTTGACTAAAAATGAAATTGGATATATTTAAAAATGTATAAATTATGATTCCCAATATGGTATCTATTTAATCAATTTCAATTAAAAAAATTGGTATAATTTAATTTAAAATTAAAATTGAAAAAATGCGATGAAAAACAGTTTTCTTGAATATTTTTTCTAACTATAAAATGTTTTTTATGAAAAAATACAACCTAAAAATAATTATAAAGGCCTTAATTGTATTATTAATAGTATAAATTAAATGAGTTTAAATTTAAACCATTTTTTTAAAAAGTGACCCTTTCTAAATGATTTAAATTAAAAGAATACTTTCAATAAAAATCCATGTTTTAACTATTCATTAAAATATCAATATTTTCAAAAAAAATTATGAATAATTACTCTAACATAATTATGAAAATATGGTTTTAAATTATATGTTACTTTTTTAGAATTTTTTCTTCTAAAAGTGGAAAAAATTAATTATTATATTTTATCACAAAAGGCAATAAAAATCATTTTTGAGGAAAAATGTATTTTTGAAGTATATAATGATTTTACTAAACAATGAGTAGTTATTTATAAATATATTTTATTTACCTAACAGTGTTATACATAATTTAAATTTTTTATTATTTATATTCAATTATCCAATATAGTGACAAGGTTATAATGGTATATAATAATATAGTTTATTTAGACTCAGCATTGTATGTATTAAAGGCTATTATAGAAATTAAATTTATTCAGTGAGAAATATATTATAAAATCCCATGGTGTTACAATTAATCATACCATGTAGATAATAAAACCTATTATCATATAAGACAAATGATATTGAGTTAAATAACATTTACTTAGATTTATTCGATCTTGATAAATTCAGTTTCATTAATATCCTTAATGTAACAACATATTCTATATCATTTCAATATAATCTATAAGATATATAAATTTGTTCTTTATTTTTTACTCATTTATGTTTACAAAAATTTTAGAATATACATATTTTATCATATACCCTTAACAATCAAAGAATTAATTTCTATTACACCCATACCTTATATGGAAATTCTATGGAGTTTCTAAAACCCATTTAGGAATTCAAAACAATTCCATTTTATGGAATCATTACACCTTATTAATAATTCACTTCTTTTTTAAAGAAAACCACTAGATCCTTTAATGAAAATTACTAGATTATCCAATTGAATTTTCTTTTTCTAGTGTAAAATTTTACCCACTTGTACTATTTAAATTGTAGTTGATCCCAAACATCGAATAGATTGTTGATATATCCTTAAAACTTTATTAATATCAATTAATATATTATTTATGTTATCCAAATTTTTGAATATTTCCATAAATGTCATTTGGAAAACATCATTTACCATAAAAATCCCTATTAAAAATATTTAATCATAAGAATTGACTGTTATAATCAATTATATTGTTTATATGAGATTAAAATTCCTTAGGTCTACATACATCTAATGCCATTGAAACCTAGTGTCCAATATTCTATGCATTTAAAGAATCTAGGTTCACTTGTTGAACAAATACAATATTTGGTTACTCCATAAGGTGATTCCTTGACTAAAAAAAAATTCTTTTCAACTCTAGAAAATCTCTTAAGTTTTCAATATTATGATTTTCTTACATTAAGATTATTTTTTCTAAAGGATTAATCATGATGTTATGTCTGATGATGATTTTTATCTAATTTTTTTATCTGATGAATATCATGTATTATATCTTTTTATTAAGAGTTTTATTGAATGTGATCCCAATAAAATGATGTACTCGAACATTATTTCAATTTATTGAGTAAAGATCCATATTTCATTATTTTTTATTTCACTTTAGGGTTTCACCCATCACTTAGCTAGTTATGTAGAGAATTATCCTAGTAATAACAATTTTGATCATGGATAATTTTTCATATAAATTTTTATCCAAATCCATCATATGGATATACATAACTCTATTTATATGATAAATTAATCATACTATGGTCTCCCAACTAGTGTAACCCCAAAAAATACAATAAAATATTATAATGTAAAATATAGGGGAAACCATTAGGATTATTGATGTATTAACAAGTTCCACTTTGGGAGGAATCACACACTTAGTATTTAATGAGTTGTCTTTAAATGTCTATACAACATAATACACATTTTATATATATTAAGTTTATAACTAATACATTTTATGAAGTATCAATCTTCTCATGAGTTATTACTTTTGTGTTTTCATGATTATAATGATATATATTTGGAATACTTAAACCATCCCAGAAATTAAGGTCTTCACCCTCCATTAATTTTTAATTATTTACACAACCCGCAATTTATGTTACCCACCCAAATATATAAGCCAAACGCATTTGTACAAATCCATATGAATCATATTAATAAGGTATGTGAACTTTTTATTTAAGGGTTTTGATCTATATGATATTGATAAAATCCGCATAAGGATGAAGCTACATATAGAAATCCCCCACATTTCTAGAATAAGTAATAAGCCTCCAAGTTAGTGGGAAGTCTAGTCAATTCCCTTATGCCCGGGGATACATTACTAAAGAAAGAATTCAATTAATAATAATTGAAAAATCAAATATAAACAAACAATTATGAAATAATAAATTAAAGATAATAAATTCAATTATAAATCATGGTTAGGTATATGAAATAAAAACATTATAAAGTTTTTCCTAACATTTAATACAAGGATCTATCTCTTAGAAGCAATTTATCACAGAAATAAAATCATACACATTATTTGAATTTTATAAACAATTTATTACCAAAAACTAACATAGGTAATAAATATTAAATAAATGATCATTTCATAAAGTAAAACATGAGAAAAATTTATTATTAAGCTAAATATTATGGAAATTATATATTCAAGGATATAAACACTTTTAAAAAACATTCAATATAATACATTTTATATTAATAATTATACATATTATATATATATATATAATATTCTATGAATTATAAAAATTTTAAATTTCAAGTTATATAATCAAAATGTCATATACTTTAAATTATTTAAACCCTTGATGAAATCAATTATCAAAACATGTTTGATGTGGTTTAAATAATATCTTAAATAAGACCCATTTTTATTTGAACAATTAAAATTAATTAATTAGGACCAATTAATAATTATAAATATAAAATCCATTATATTTTGGAATTATTTATGAAATTTATAAACTATTCTTAAAATATTCCTTGAATTTATAAATAAAAATTTTATTTATATATTACAAAGATACCATATAATTATGTATACATTGATTACCTTTTATTAAGATTTATAATATTTTATAAACAATATGAATTTGAAACAAATATTATTAATATTAACTCTTTAATATTTTATAATATTTACAATTAATGTTTCAGAACGACTAATTAATTAACCACATATATTTAATAGTAAATTTATTAATAAAAAACATTTTATAAATTATTTGAACATTAAAAAAATATCATTTCATTAATTATATATTTTTTTAAAATAATATAATTCAATTATCAATTGAATTTTTTAATTAAATAACAAACATTTTCTCTACTATGAGAAAGAAATGCATAAAATTTTATTTTAAACTTGGTCTTGTTAAGAAAATCATAATTTTAATATATAACGACTTTATAATTTATAATCATAGAATTTTTACCGTTAAAAAAATGTAGTATTTTACTTTATTTTGGGAAAAAATATAATCAGTTCATATTTAACATAGGTGAGTAATTTTTTATAAATTATGACACATATAATTTATAATTATATGATAAATAATTGGTATAACATTTATACAATTTTTTATATATATTAATATTTTGTGTTACTCTAAAAACTAAGGCTAACCATAGGAAATCACATCCCAGAAGCCACCCATAATATGATAGCTGATTCAGCTTGAGGAAAATACATCTTATAGATGTTAAATAAGGTGTGAGCCTATGTGGGTTGATGCAGGCATGCAAGAGAATGGTGTAGCACTTGAAATGATGGAGAATGGGGCGAAACATGAAGTTACAATTTGGGGAAATGCAATCCATAATTAAGTGATCCACCATGCATGTTGAGTAATAAAATAGTATTCACCCATGGAGAAATCCAATGTGATATTTTCTTCATAAAGAATTAGTCATTACCACTCCGATAAACTTCTTTTCGTGATTCCTTTACCCATGTTCTCACATTCCATGTGTACTATGTGTGTTATGTGTGCTACATCAACATAAAAAACATGACATTATCGCTACATATCATTCTTGACATATGTATGGAAAGCTCAAGCATCTACACAACACTCTTTTCCCAATCCTAACTTCTGTATATGATAGTCAAAATTTACATTCAACGCATAAGAAATTCTCAAGTATCCCCTTCCATGTCTCTCTTGATATTATGTCATCAATTAACACAATATCAATCCAATACCAATTCCATACAGGATCTCAAAAGACAAAAAACTATGCTATATTTTTCCACGACTCAATGCCGAAAACATTATCTAATAATGATGTGACAGTTTTCCCTCTTTATTAGGCTTACAACATTACATGATTCTACTTTTTGAAGTAAAAAAATAAAAACACTAATTCATTATCAAAAAATGAAATACTGATTTTATGTTGACCCGATATTATTTTAAAATATTTATTTTATATTTAATAGTGAGATATAATTGTTAGTCTATTATGGAAGATGTATTTGATACCATTATAAGGGTTGGTGGAATCCTGAGTCCCCAAATGAACACATCTAACATGAAATCCATATAAACCAATCAAGGTACTGCACTACCAAAACACGTGGGCTATTAAAATAATTGAATCAGGATTAAATCCTCTAGGTGAAGAGGCACATTTCATAAACCAATCATGGGTGATATTTACTAGGAATTAACCAAACCTTTAGACTTGGATTGACACCACATTAAGGGATTCAAGGATAATTTTATTTTCTTAGGTAGTATAAAGAAACCAAAAAATAAGAAGGATATATACCAAAAAGGTCAACATCCAAGAAAAATAAAAACATATAAAAAATAGAGTATACATGTTCATCAAGATTCTTATTCCATAAACAAGGTATAATTATCGGTGATGATAATGATGACTAGTTGATAAAATCCAACTACCTCCAAGGGGGGAACATTGGTCACTAGATCTTGGTTGACAAGCAGTGAATACCCGAACACTCAAAAGAGTGATAACAGAATATCTGGGATAGATAAACATGGATAAGGAAGGAAAAAATTTCTCTATGTTTGGTTAAAAACTCATGATCATGGGTAGGATCAAACACATGATAACAATCCACACACCAATCATGAAAACCCATTCTATTTATAGACATAAAGTACAATGTTACCTCATGAATAAAAAATGATTAGGAAATGTTAGGTGTGACACTCATTGAGTCATTGGTTTGAATATTATTTATATATCCATTCAATTTTAAGTATTTTTAGATATTTCTATGGTTGATGATGAAAAATTATTTTTTTTGTGGAAAATCAGGAATTTCACATCATTAGCATATGATTAAAAGTGTCCGTAAAGATAAATGTGTGAATGGTCATTTCGAGAGACAATGCCATTTATTATCGTATTATCAGGGGTTTTCAAACCATATTAGGACTACAAAAAATAATAAGATACATGAGGTAATGGATAGGGGTGATTCAAAAGATTGAAACATGATTTAAAAAACCTTATGGAAGGTATACATTTATTAAAAAGTAGGATTTTACAAAATTTCCCACTTTGGGTTTTAACTCTCAGACTCCCATTTCTTTCCCTCTTCTTGACCAAGTCTTTATCCAACCATTCCATTCTTCCTTCCTTACTTTTGGGGAAATTATCTTCAAAATTGGGCTGATTTCTTTAAAGATGATCTCATTTATTCTTAATTTACCTCATAATCTCCATCAACTTTAATATTACAGTTTTTGCTTTATGTGTTCTAACCCTAATAGTCATAGAAGAGACATACTTAGGGTTTTGGTTGGGGTTTTTATAAATTTCATGGATTTTTAGGTAGGTGAGGATCTCTATCCTTCCTTCCTAGTGAAGTTTTGTGAAGGAAATATTATTCCATAAGTTTTGAGACAAGTTTCTCTACATATTAAGAATTTTCCATTGGCTCACGTTGGTTCTTGAATTTTTCTTTGGTCTTGTTAATTTATCATTATTGGATGGATTGTTGAGGGATACTATGCAAGTGTTATCATTGTGATATTATAATGTTAATATAACTGTTATTTTTTGATGCCTTTCTCTTGAAAATATAGTTTATTCATAAAATTTTGTTTTATAAATTCATTTAATGAAAACTCTCATCTTTAAATGAGATTTCAAAGAGACTTTGAAACAAAATTTTGATGAAAACATTTTTTCTTGAAAATGGGATTTTTTATGTGATTAATGTGGTTATGGGTTTATATGGTAGACTTTGGGTGCATGAGTTTTATGATTGGTTCTATAATAGAATAGTAATAGTACTGATTAGGGGTCATTTCTAGTGTCCAAGATGGGCCTGGGTTATATTTATTGTTAGATTCATTGGTCTATTGGAACTTCTATAATCAAGTCCTAAATACATGGAGCATGTTGGTTAGACATACACCATGTGGCACATTTACATTGAGTTCTTATGAATTTATTTAATGTGACACTATGTTTTGTTTGGTATTGAGATTATTCATTACTTTTTCGACCCTATATTTTATTTTTTGTTCTCACCTCACTTACCATCGATCATTATGGTTTTTACTAAAACCAATGTATTTATGAAATAATATTTTAGTAAAAATATTTTCAAAACATTTTATTTTAAAATTTGAACCATTGGTTTACACTGTGAAATGTGGGATTTGGTTATGTAATTTTCACTTGGGCTTGGGATGTATGTTTACTACCATGTTTACCTATGTAGTATAGACCTCTTACTTTATTATCCTATTTTAATCTAATTATGGTTATTCATTTTTCTTTTGCTAACTATACTATTATTAACATGATTTATATTATTTTCATTATTTGTTTTTTTGGCATGGATATCTGAACCCTGGATGGTACATCATAAATTTTAGATGGTAAAAAATTTAGCACCTAATTCGAATCAGTACCCTAGTACTAACTTCCAACTTAAAGAGATTAGGAATACACCTCATACTTTTTTTTACAGGATGACCCCTGTTATGTGGCTAGTTGACTAGGGTTGGTTCATTACAAAATGGTATCAATTCACCCTCTTGATATTTGGGAAATTTGTTAGTATGGAGCAGGACAATGAGGGATCAAGTGAGGGTGTAGGAGAGTGCCTAGAATGATATTCTTTATTTGAATCATTGAGTTACCTAGGTTGTTTGTATTTTTTGTTGTATTATTTTTTATAATTAATTTGATTCATTTTGAAATATTTTATTTTTATTATGTGTTTTGGATTGATTTATCATTTTATTTATTTTTTTTAGTTTTAAAACGAGTTATGTATTAACTGATTTTTTCTTATGATTTTCGAAAATGACTCTGATAATGTAATCAAGAAATTAGAGGGTGGGAATACAAAGATACCACTCTAAAAAAATAATCCCATGGAATCAAAAATAATTGAATTGATAAACAAGGCAATTTGGTTGCCAGGGAAATATAATGGGATAAAGAAAGCTGGTAGTCCATTCATCACCAAGAGTATACAGATAAAAATATTCCAATTTTTCAAGGAGGAAGAGGACCTCAAGAAGATAAATAATGAATATAAAATATTAAGATTATTTTTTATTCCTCAAAACCAATAATACATCAATGGTGACACTAGTTACGTATGTGCCAAAGGGTCTAATTTGAAGGTGGTGGGACCCAGTTTGGATTTTCTAAACTCCAGGAAGATACAAGTTGTCTTGAGTTTAAAAATATGTTTAACCAACAATTATACATTGAGACCTTGCTATTAGTGAAGTCCAGGTATTTTATGAACATAGTGTACGAGGAGTAATCAATAATGGAGTTTTCCACTTGTTTTCTAATTTGGTGCACTTTTCACCCGATCTATTGGAAAAAAACTAATTGGAAGCACATCATTTTGAGATGATACTAAAAATAGGATTGAAAATACCCAAACTTCTCATACATAAATATTACATCTTAATAGAATAATATTCACTGCATAATATAAATATCCAATCCATAATAATTTAGATATAGTAAAATTGGAAAACATGAAACAAAAATAACTCAGTCATAGGTGAGGTACATATTATCCCTATAATTTATTCATATGTGGAACACTTATTAGAATTATCATACACAGATCCATTATTCACATCCTGGGGAAGAAATTATAAAAAAGTGTGATCTCAGATACTCAGTAAGGGTAAAAGAGGTAGATATCTATGATCAAATAACAATTACACAAACAAAAGGGTCTAAGAATTCGAAAAAAACATTTGAAAACCATACCCTTAGTATCATATATCATAAAATAGATTCATTTAATAAATATTGGATGTTCATAATAAATGAATTATTAAATAATAAAATTATATAATCTATGAGAGCATAACCTTTGCATAAGATATATATTTTTGGTATATATATAAACTTATAACATTGTGAGCAAGTATAAAGATAAATAAGATCCCTAATTTCCTAAACAACATAAAATTAGGACCTCACATAATAATATGGACATTAAATAAGAACCAAATATGAACCTTTGAATGTGAAATCAGGTTCCCACATATCATATTATTACTCAATTCAATGGATGGAGACATAGTTCCCACCCATCCTAGGTTATAACATAACCACCATAATTGGTCATAACCTAACAACTTTTCTTGGTCATAAAAAACCTCCATACATGGTTATACCATAACCACCACCCTTATTTATCATTTAAGAAATATAACATAAGGCAAATAGTACATTATTTGAGCCATAATATCATAAAACATTCTTATTATTAGAACCCATGAAGAGAAATGAGTTTTATAAAAATTTCATCATTTTATAATAGAAAAACCCATTAAAATGGAATAGGTTTCATGGAAATATTATCATCACAGTCAATAACCACACTAGAAATAATATGTTTGGTATTAATGGATCATATCAATTGTAAATCTTATTTATCATTAAATGATGTAATCATGGATGTAAAATGTTTTTTAAAGATCACTTGGAACATTTCTTGATGAAAATAGAATTTAAACTATAAGAATAACTTTTTTAAAAGAAAAATGGTCAAAAACACTTGTGAAAATATTTTTTTAAACTAAAACATTAAAATTATAATGTAATATTTAAAACATTGAGTGGTTATGGCGGTGGGACATTCCATTTATTTCATACATGTTAAAACAAATATTCCTTTCACATTTTTAGTAAAATCTAAATGGGAATTGTATGGAAAAGTAAAGATATATTTATTTTAAATTTCTTTTATAAATTAAAACATTCTTTAAAATTAATTTAAACAATCATAGAGGGAAATTAAATTTTTTTTGAGAACATGTTTAGAAAACTTGGATATGGAAGAGAAAGGGTTTTCAAACGAAGAGAGAAATAATATCAGTTTTATTTTAAAAATTATTTCTAAATATTGAGTTCATAAATAGAGGAAAATTATGGGAAAAAATATAATCTCAAGAAATATCTATAATAGAATAAAATTCATGAATTTATTGATAAATAGATAAAAATTAATATATCTTCATTGAAACCAAAATCACAAAAAATCTCTATAAACAATGAGATTGTAACATCAAACCCTTACCACTTTGGAAACTTTTGAATCATATTCACCATTATAGAAGAACATAAAATAAGACATTAAATATCATTAATATATGTATTTATATGATACAACATGTCAAATGGGAAGTATATATACTTCATAAAATAAGATAGGTTCATAACATAATATATAACTCAAAGAAGGAAAACTGAGACAAAAATCTGTTACATTATGTCTCAAATTACTTCATACATATTTTTAAGTTATTTAAAATAAATATAAGTTTATTATAAATATATTAAAGAAACATACTAATATGTATCATACCATATATGATCTATTTATGAAATTTTAATACCAATTTATTCACAATTCCTAATTAAAATCACATTTCTAGTAACAACTTTTATGTATGTTTTGGATTGGAATCAACAGTCCTTTAATTCTAATAATGGTTCCATAATTTATATAATTTTATCCATGATATAAATATAATATATAATCATTATATAATTATTTATATTAATCCATTAAATTGAGAGATCAAGCATGGATTACACCGTTTATAGAGACGATATGTCGTACGCATGCATTAATGATGTTTGCATTTTAAAAATGGATAAAATGAAAAAAATATAAAAAATTATCTTTATAGAATAATTTAGATTAATTTATATCACATATATTAATTAAAGTTTCACTTATTTCATTCCATGAAAATCATTATTAAAAAAAGAATCGCATCACTATGTGAGGTGGTAGTCTACCGTACATAGGAACAACACTATCGTATCCCCTAAAAAATGGAATGTAAGAAGGTATATATGATATCATAATTAACTATGTATAATTAAATTATGAATATCATATATATTCATTTAATATATCCTTATTAAAATCAAATTAATGAAGAAATTAAAAACACATCACAATGGTTTGCGAGACAGTAGTTTGCCACACACACGAGCGACATTATTGTTTTGCAATGGGTTGGGTGGTAAGAAGGTATACATGGTAATATAATTAACTAGGTATAATAATATAATAAATATAATATACTAAAATTAAATCCATAATTTTATCTATTCATGATAGGTGGTGATGGAAAATAAATAACATCAGTTCACGAGGCGATTGTCTTCCCTACACACGATCAACGATTTCACATCCCATTTGATAGAAGAGTATAAGGATATAAATTATTACATTGAAATAATAAAATATAATGATATGGTATATTTTAGTGTTATTATACCATCATAATTGAAGAATATTTTAATTATGTGGAATAATAAATGATAAAAAATGCAAGGATAAAATTTTAATTCTTCTTTGGAGAACCTCTTTAAGTTTATACATAAAATGTTTTTAAAATTTATTAATTGTAAAATAATTCCTCTAATGGGTGGATATATAATAAGGGAATATATTTTGTAATTTATTGTCTGAACTGAAGTGTTTTGGAAGTGTGGAGAATAGAGGGGATGGGGTGGCATGTTATAAGTGGGGGAGAGGATACACATTGAATATTTGAAAAGAGTAAAGTCTACCCACATTTTTCACATTAAAAAAGAAAAAAGAGGATAATTATAAAACTTTATTAGATAAAATTTCTAAATGTGTCCATTAAATTTGCATCTCACATGTTTATAGACAATTTTACCTCTCATATGTTCCGTTTAACACCTGATGAACTTGTTTTAACCTTAAATGTGGTGGTTAATTTTAACTCTTTTTAATATTCATTTTAAAAAATAATTAAATTTACTTGTTATGTAATATAAATTATTATGATTATAAATAAGGAATTTATTTTTCCAAATTCCATTCAAAAAACTGAAAAAATATAATTTAAAATTATATCCACATACATGTCGAAAATGTGGGTTTCCAAAGAGAAAACTTTCACATGTAGAGAAAGTTTTAATATAAACAATTAATATGAAATTGATTAAAATAACCCACATAAGACTAATACATACATAATTTAATTAGTTATACTTTTTTTTAAAAAAATTTTATCCTAAAAAATTCTTTCATAAAAAAGGTAGTGTTCAATAAAAACAAGTATTTTTTACTATTCATTAAAAAAAATTAATTTTCATAAAAATATGAAAAAAATCACCCTATGAAAATTTTAAAATATTGATTCAAGAAAATAAATTTAATTTTTTTCAAATAAATTTTATATATATGTTAACATTTAATTTTATTATTTGTTCATAAAAATAAATAAAAACAATTTTTTAACAAAAATGTAGTTTTGAAGCATATAATGAATTTTTTAAAAATTAATTACTTTTTTATAAATAAATTCTATTTATAGATATATTTAAAAATTATTTCTAAAATATGGTTAAATCTATTAATACCTCAATGTTTAATGGCTATGATATAAAAATAGTAATAGGATATCACGATTCATTAAAACTTGGTGTTATGTGTGACACAAGCTATCAAATAAATTATTGTTACTTAAAAAAAATATTCCATAAAATATCAGGGTGTTGTACTATAGACCCATGAAAATTAAATTTCTAAGAGAAATTTATCACTATAATAAATGAAAATGAGAAAACATCTTCCTTATAATATCCTAATGTTTCCATGTAGCTTCATCAAATTGGTGGGATATCTATAAAACATTGACTTGGTCAGTAGTTTTGTTTCGTAGAACTTTAACTCTATGATCTAGAATCTAAACCATTTGTTTCTCATAATAAAGATTATTATCCAATATTACATACTCTAAGTTCAGTATATTTGATGGATAAGTATGTACTTCCTCATGAGAAATACATAGAAGTCACCATGAACCGGATATCGGTTGGGTAGAAGTGCCAAGCGGTAAGATATTGTCATGATATGACCAATAATTTTAGAGGGGAAAATATACTTGGGGTATAGTTTACCCTTATATAAAAATATTATTACCTTATTTTTGTGATGAACACTTGGAAACACATTTTCACCGGCTTCAGATTCTATATCATACTAGTGAATAAAATCTTTTCTTCTATCTTTGTGATGCCCTTATGTGTTATGGAATAGATTTTCCCTTCTATATCACTCCTTTATCCATCTATGGATCAAAAATATTTCATTATCCAACATCATTCTAGTATTTTGGAGTTTCACAATTCTATTCAAAATGGGTTTCATAAGGATCCATCTTAATTCTCATACGAAATCAATTGTTGTAAGAAAACTCAAATAAAGGAAGGTCTTGATCCCAACCACCTTTCAAATCCATCGACTAATATGTAAAAATATCCTACAAGGCTTGATTTTTTATCTAATACTAAATATCTATATGAGGATGACACATAGTTCTGAAAGTCAACTTTATATCCAAATCGTGCTGAATACGTCTCCAGAACATTGAGGTAAATCTTAGATACTAATAAGAAACAATAGATTGTTGTAATCCATGAAACCTTACCACTAATTTAATGTGTATACAAGAAATATTATCCAAATAAAAATATTCTTTGATATAGATTAATAATAATTAATTCATAAGGTGATTGACTATAACCCATGTATCATAGAGCCATTTATATATGGGGGGGTTCGATGATAAGACACATTATAATGTTTTCCCATTTCCATTATGGTTTGGATAATTGTTGTAGTATCCCTTTAAATTTTTTTCACTCTTCCTTAACATACAGATATACCCAGAACTGATATACATACTCAACAATATCTCCTTTTATATTGTCACAATAGAAATATTCTTTGACATATGCCAGTGGTAGGCACTATACCCTTGTCTCCCTTCATTTGTCGGTTTAATCCCCACCACCTTACCTGATGCAATAGTTTATGGCCCAATTTTTGGGTTATCCTCTCTCCAAAACTATATTAATATAGTTATTAAATAATAATAAAATTACAATTAACTAAAATTTATTTAACTATAGAGATATGATAAAACCTAATGGTTACCCAAACCTGTAATCAAGTTTCCACAAAATTTAACTCCATTCATCCTCAAATTACTATTTCCACTAAAACATATACAAAAATGGTAATATTTTCATAAATTTCTCACAAAAATATCCTTAATACTGGTAAACAACCATCATATAAAACCTAAAAAGTGGTTTCTAATACTTTTAACATAAGACCAACCATAAAATGTTAAATCCATGATGGTGTCCATATGTCTTAAGATAATATTACATAGAGACATTTATGATTCTAAAAGATAATTCACTATTTATTCCCAAAATAAAAATATTCATTAGAATCATGGGTTCATCCTTGCATTGATCGAATATCAAGTCTGATTTAATTATTCCAGAATCTAGGTGGATTAGTATAATAAATTCTAAAAATCACATTAAATTCAAAAAATATTTTCATGGGTATCGTTCATATAAAAATAAACATGAAATTCCAAACTAATGAGAGTAATATATGTTTTCACTAATTATACTAATTCACTTCATTTGTTGTGATTTCATAAGCATTACAACTTCTCTTTTATATTCATTTATTTTTATGGATTTTCATCCATTGGATTGGGGAATTCATTCATGTAAATCCCAAACACGTTTCACTTGAAGCAATAGAGTGTGGGTGGTGCATGATATGAGTATTTCTCTCTATTTTCATTATTAACCAAATTTTTACCATCACTTTGACATTCATCCACTCAATGAACTTCTTTTCTATAATTAAAACCTTTATTAGTCCACTTAAGGCAAGTTTTTCCATGTTTCCCTCAAAAGATCAAGAATAAATGAAATGACATCTTCTTTTCTCGATTGTTTTTAGAGTTTCCCTGGAATTACATATTTCTTTTCTTATAAATCTATCTGATTTATGGGTAAATCCAATATATATTTCCACCTTGATATCACATGAACCAATTACATCATAGCTACTAATTATCCTTAAGGATTATGCCATTCAAATACTAGGTTTTAAGCCAATGAAGAATTAATCAAGTTTACTTTTAGGTTAGATGATAAAACCAGAAGCATACCTAATAATTATTGTAAAATTCACCCCATAGGTAACAATTGATTCATTATCCTTCTACTTGAGTTCAATAAATTCATTCACTATTATTTTGTAAGTAATAAAAGAGAATTATTTTTAGAAAAATATTATCTTAAACTCATCTGATCCCACAGATTTAATTTCTTTCTCTTGATTCACATTCTTTATAAGAGTCCACCCTTGATCCACTTATCCTTCTAAATAATAAGCAACCAAAATGAATTTTTCATGCTCTGAACACTGTACAAGGAAAAATATATTTTTAGTTATAATAATCCATTTCTTAAAAACTATTTGGTTAGTGAAACTACTAAAATAGGGTTGATGTTTCCTCATGGAGGACTCAAGAAAATATTGTTCCCTAATTTTATTATTTTTAAGTTTATAATAATTCATAGCTTTTGAAAATTGTGTGATCATAGATATGAGATTTATCATTTTATATCCCATAACATTTTATTTCTCTAGTGGTGAATCATCTCATTATCCATTACATTCTGCATTAATATAGATTATTTGTCTTCTAAACATTGACTAAAACCAAATATCATCGTGGGAAAACTCATAATTATGAAAAATAACTTATAGGAAGTTCAAAGCATGACACCTAAATTTCTATCAGTGAGACCATAGGCTTTACCTATTTCTTTCATATTTATAATTTATTTTAATCATTCTAGATGGTTCATATTGAAAACGTGAATTAACAAAATCATATCCCTAAGGATGTCAATCTAAGCACACAAAAGACCTGTTATCATGTCTTAGGTAATGCTCGAGTCAATCCTAATGTGAATTTTTCAGAGTTGTTACACCTAGGTACATCTGAGAGGGAACCAAGTCCACTTTTATTAAACAGAAAAGGATATATTTCTTTGTAAACCACATAATCTCTTCCTTAAAAAAACTTTAGGATGTTATCATATACATAGGATTATTCCACGAGGTTTTAATAAAATTTTCCCATCTGAGATTCCAACGGTTAAATAAACAATATATTTATACCAACTATAAAGACCCAAACATCTCATACATAAATATTACATATAAATAGATGAATATTCATTAAATTATATATTGATCCATTTAAAAATCCATTAGGTCTGTTCTTTAAGAGACTTTGAAACATATTCAACTGGTTCATAGGTAAACTACATCATCTCCCACTAAGTTATTAATATATAAAAACCTTCTTATATTATTATACATAAAACATTTCTTCGTAACCCATAGAGAAAATATAAAATAGGGTTAGAGGAGATGATTAGTAATGGTAAATATGGGGTCTAATAATGATCTCATAAGAATTACATGAGAATAATGGTGAGAGGACATGATATTAACATTTTAAAACCATAACCTACATATCATAGATCATAAAATTGATTTACAATATAAATTTAAGCAGTTCATAAAATTGAATAATGAAGGGATAAAATTACATAATCCATAAGATATAAAATTTTCATATGTAATAGACTTTTTTATAATTCCCCAGCTTTAAACATTAAATTTTCTTTAGTTAAGTCAAGAAATATACATTATTTCACATTTAAGATATATTTAGGTTTAGAGTTTTAGAGAATTATGCTGTAACCCATACTTAAAAAACCATAAAATAAAAAGTTGACACTTTTAAATAGTAACCATTTTTTCCAAAGTATAATACTTTTAAAAGAAAACATGATTTTATATTCAAGAAAATATTCCCAAAATTCATCATGAATTAATAATTTCTCTTACCCATCCTTATAACCTATGAAAAAATTTTCAAAACATGGGACGAGAATAAAAAAACTAGTAAGTGGAAAAAGAAAATATTTGTTAGACTAGTGAAAAAATGTAAATCGTTAAAAACCCTTTCCTTAAAAAACTCATTAGTAAACATAGATAAATAATTGATGTTTTGTAGGAAGTAATTAACATATTAACCTTATATTCACCCTTAAAAATATATTAACCTTATGTTCAACATCCATCTCCGAAGTACCCAATGCATTGGAGTTCCATAATTTTGCTCATACGTTATATCTTGAGATATAATGGGATCAACCCAACTTATCTTGAGCTCTAATGGACATCAACCCATCATCTCTTGATATATAATGGGATAAAACCATAAAAAAAATTTCCACGGAATATACCATGAATAAAACCATTCAAAACCCATTGAAACCTATAAGAAAAAACACTTTCTTATATCAACATACCCTTTTAATGTAAAAAATTACTTTTTAAATAAACATTCCACAAACATAATAATGAAATAATTTTCTTAAAAAAGAAAAAAGAAAAATTTTAAGTAAAAAACCAAATTAATAAAGCATCATGAGAGAGATAGATAATAATCATCCTAATTAATTTAAAAAAGCATTACTTTTTTCTTATATAAAAAGCGATGAAAAATCAACTTTAAAAGATGGATTTAAATGGAATTCCCTTACCCTAAGTCCAAATCATCATGTACAATCATTTTATTCGTGAATAATAAACTTTGGTTAATTATTTAATTTCATGAGAAACTTTTCAATGATTATTATTATTGTTTTTGTCAATTATTTCTTTATTATAGAAATTACTTAATTATTTATGTTAATGTTAGAATTTTTATCAATATTTATTACTTGAGTCAAAAATGAAAAGGGTATGTCCTCAACAGATAAAGTGGTCTTAATTACATCATCTACAGAATAATTTTCATGCTATAATAATCAATTTTATAAATCTATTATACTTATAACTAAAAAATTTATTTATGGTTATGAAAAATGAACAACATTGTAATCATGGAGACAGTATGCTATACGTACGCATGAGTAACATTTACATTTTTCATTGATCATTTATGGAAATAAGGTAATTATTATTTTAACATTAAATAATGATAGTAATATAATTTTTATATTATTAATCAATTAAATATAATTATATATATCATCTATGTGATGTGGTGAATAAAAAAGAATCACATCGCTTCGTGGAGGTGATTGTTCGCACGTACACTTGAACGACATTATCATTTTTATGTGCATGTAATGGTAAGAACATAATTGATATATTATTATTTAATAATGATAAATACCTTAATAATATTATTTATAAACATTAATTTCACCATTATAACCATCCTTGAGATATAGTGATGGAAATTAATTATTTTGGTTCATGAGGTTGTAGTCCACTGTACACACGAATGAATAATTTATTTCCCATTTATTGAAATTAGAGATGGAATTACATGATGGTATTAAGATAATAAAATATCATTATATTGATGTAACGAACAAAGGTTTAAAAAATAAATTTATTATAGAATGAATTCAACACTGATTTTATACAAAAAAATTACTTTGATATTTATATGGTATAGTTATAACCTGGATGTTATATATAATTTTTCCACTTATATGATTTGAATTTAGAAAAACTAACATACACAGTTGTGATCAGTTAGTTATTTAGAGTCTGATAGGACCAAGTTACATTTTTGGAAAATAGTAACTTACCTGTATGGATAGTAACACACCCTTGTGAATACTAATGTACCCTTAAAATAGTAACTTCACCCATGTGAGTATAAATAAAATTTAGGCACCATATAAATGAGAGTGAATATTTTAAAAATTAATAATTAAGTGTTGATATTTTTGTGAGTAATAATTATTTAATAATATTTTTTAAATTTATAAATCGATTTAAAAAAAATACTTTTTCAAAGAATATATTATTCAATAAATATTTTGTTTTCTTATGAATTTAGGATAATTTTATAAGACCTCTGTTAATTTTTGAAAGTATTATAAAATTAGTTTTAAATTTAAAATATTTATTTTTCAAATAAATAATGATTTTATTTAAAAATTAAATTTCCGTTATTTAGAAAATTATTTTGATAAAATGGAGTATATTTTTTAATTTGACACATTAAAAAATTTTAGGGTCAATTTTGGGTGATTCTCCGAAATACTTGAATTTTTGTGAATAGTGAAATTTTATAATTGACAAAATATGTAAAATAAATGAATTTATGCATCATGCATGAGTCATAGAAGATATAATTAACCATTGGTTTGTATTCAGAAGCATTTATTTCTATTTTGAGTCACAATAATAAAAAATATACATATTCTTGAGTCAAAATAATAAAATAGTGATTAAAATAATTGAAAAACCCTCATCTACTCCACTATAATAACCACCACTCACTCTCTCTTCTATTCACCCCTATCAAGCCTTGTGACTTATCTTAACTATTATATAATATCCTCACAAGATCCTCTCCACATCTGGTAGACCGTGGTCTCTTCAAAATACCTAATCCTCTCTCCTAAAGAGGATCTCAAGGAAGATAAATTCAAGAGGTAAATTCCTCTTTTCATTTATTTTATTTAATTTCAAGTTCCTTTCATTATTTGTATTTCCTCAACTCCATTCCTCAAAATGTTATGATAAATGCAGTAACATACATGTAATATAATTTTGTTATGATAATTTAATAATTCATCATCATCACTTCTTTCCCTTCTTTTATACTATAAATGAAAATACCCTCCGAGATGTGTTAATTTATCACATTCATGGATGATGGGTTTTCAACTTCTATTACCATCTTCGATTCGTGTCATGAAACCATTTTTATGGTTTAAACAGATCATAATATATGTCATATATCTTATGAAATGTTCTAGAATGATTTTTTACATTTGGTATTAATATTTAGAACAAAATGAGTTTGTGGTGAATGAAGAACCTCCAAATAAATTCAAGTGTTTATCATTAAAATTTATTCTAATAATTCATCCTCATCCAAATTAACCAAATTAATCATATGATTATTTAACCATATATATGAACATTAATAAAATATAATATAAATTATGAAATTAAATTCTCATTTTACATTAACATCCATACAAGAAAACTGATCCTAAAAACTAATAAAACAAGCACTCAGAAACGATGATATTGAATCTATTCACCCACAAAACAACCATAAATGATCTTAATAAAATTATACTAAATAAAATTTATTTTTAATAAGTTATGAATTATGTTTTTAATTATTCTAATTTCATATTACAAGTCCTTAATTTCAAGGAGGAACATATTCAGACATAAGGTAATGATTTTCTACCAAAACATACATTTTCATTCGGGATACTTTTATTCACTACATACGTCAATGGAATTATTATTTATTCTTATTTAGTCTAGAGAAATTATGTTTTAATGTTATATATATGTGTACCAACCATAATACTTATTTCTTTTATGGGTATTTACATGTTTTAAAAGGTTCTTCCAAAAACTATTCCTGAAATACAAGGCCGATTCAAGGGAATTTCTCGAATTCTTACCTATGTTCAAGTACAATATATAATCTATTTTTATCCACCATTATTTTTATAAAATGAATTATTTTATTAAAAAAATATATATTATTTCTCTTTTACTTTTATACAATTAATTTTTTTCAAAATAAAAGTTCTTTTCAAAGTAAAAGGGTTTCTATTTCAAGAATTAATCGATGATTTTATAAGAGTATTTTATTTTGTTTGAACACTCTTGTTGATTATTGTGTATAATTGGGAATAATATTTTATGATATCATCTACCATATTTTATTTAATGGTTTATGATTAGGTTGAATATGGATGTTTTATTATGAAACCATTCACCATATTACTCTGAATGGTCTGTGTTTATGTTTGGGGAAGGTCATTTATATTTGATATGTTAGTTTCAATATGAATGTATATATTGTTGAAGTTTATCCCCATTAATATAAGGAATTCATTGGACTTATCAAGTGATGGTGGGGGCCTGTTATAGCCCCTTGATGCATCAGTAGATCTCATGAGACAAAGAAAATATGGACTTGGACGATACCATTCCTATTTTCAGATATGGTTTTGGCCAAGGCCTTAATAATTTTAAAATTTGTTCTTTGAGTCCTTGAAAATATATTTCATATTGTTCAGAATTATTAATTCCCTCATTATGAAACTAGATATTGATATTCCATGTGATTATTTGACTACTAGAATATACATGGTTATGTTTTATGGTATTATTTAATCAGTTTCTTCTTCATGCCATATAATGATCAAGTATATTTTTAAAGGCATGAATTTTTAGTTATTCATATTTCCTACTATTTATATTTTAATCTATTTTATTACTTAATTTTACAGAGCATCATACCTCAACCCTTTCACATGTTTTATTTTCCCTGGTTGCGAATAATTATATTATGAATGACTTTCATGGATAATCATAGAGATTATGTGTGATTTAAAATAAGTCTTTATGTTTACTTTCAAGTTGTAATGTTGAAATTATTTATGTATTTGGATTCCCAAAACTACTAAAATATTTGGTCCTTCGGGATGCATATTCCTTGTTTATGTGCCAATGTAACAAATTAAGAAACTATATCTGGGCAACTGAATTCGAGTCCTTATAGTCGGCACGAGAGGAAGATTACTAGAAAACCTAGAAACTGGATTTAGAAAACATAGATTATGGAGAAAAACCCTAAGATAATATTTGAGGATAAACACATAAGAATATCCTGGAATTTTGGTAAGGAATATATTATGTAGATATTTAAAAAAATACATCCCTATATGGATACTACAAGTGGACATGGTTCTGGAACTGAGGTACCTAGGAGTAACACCTCTGATAAGGAGTTTTGGGCTTGACCTGGGGTATCCTAGTACATGACAACGGGCCTTATGGAGCACCTAGTTTGAAACGCCTAGGGGATATACCTAAGATAATTTAAATTTTATTTACTAACCGTTATGAAGGAAGTAAATGTAAATTTTTCCTAAAAGAAACAATGATTATGAGATTATCAATGGATATGATTTAAATTTATACTCTATATTTTTCTATGTTGAGATTATACATAATGATTCATAACCTTATCTATGGTATGCCATTATTTAGAAATGAAGCCTAGTGGAAGGAATGGAAATTTCATGAACGTGCATGTCCTATGCAGGGATTTCACTCTTATGCAAGGAAATGTTGTTGGATATGGACTATGACTGGGGATGAAAATTTTATAACTATATTAGGAAAACATACCCAGGTTATAGAAAATAAGCCTTACCCGTATAGAGAATCCTGATCCAAAATTTGGAGGTGCAATGTTCGACCACTTTATGAGAAAATTGTCATCTTCAATCAATGGAACTACAAACCCATTCGTAACAGAGTAGTTGATAAGTTCTTTAGAGAAGTTATTTCTCTCTTTGGGAAGTATAGAAAGAGAGAAGGTTATGATGGAAGTCTATCGTCTATCAAGAGATGCAGATCAATGGTGGTCTTTAATTAAAAATACAAAGGTTGAGGAATACATATAAGAGATATAATGGAGGGATTTGAAGGAAATTTTCATATAAAAATACTTCCCTCGTGAATGGAGGGAAGATATATAAATTTTATTTCTAAATATGAGGTAAAAAATAAGATGGGAATGTTGAAAAGTATAAATCGAACTTCACATGGATATCAAGGCATGCTGCAAACTACATTTTTAATCCACAGAGCAAGATTTATCGATTATTTGATGGTTTAAAAGCATTCCTCTAATGACAAATAGTCTCCCAAAGTTTCTCATCTTACAAAGACAATGTCTCTATCTAGACAGAGAAATAATTATCTAATTCTTATTAATTTAATGGGAAACTAGAGAAGTATATGGTGGTAAATGAGAGAATGGATAAAGGGAATAATAAAAAGGTGAATTTTATAACATGCGATACTTATGGAAGGAAACACCATAATGTCTGTTTAAATTGAAAAGGCATGTGCTATAAGTGTAGACATAAAGGCCACCATGCTGATGATTATAAGGGAAAGAAATAAGTTATCATTTTTTAATGCCACAATTGTAGGTATATGAGGCACTATGCTAATTATTATCCAAAGCATCAATGAAATGAACCAAAAAAATGACAATGAAGTAAGTCCAAGATTATATTGTCACAAGTGCTGAGTTTGAAGTTCCTAATGATGTGGTGGTAGGTACTTTAATCCATTACTCAAACTTATCCAATTATTTGTTTGATTTTTGATCATTGCATTCTATTATGCCTACTAATTTTTCCAAGAAAATTATATATTTCTAATATGATTTAATATGGGATTTGATAGTCAAAAATCCGAAGGGAAGTATCATTGCATCATAAATTTGTCGATCAATCCCCCTTATGACACATAAACATGCCATATTTTCAAAACATATTATCATAACAATGATATACTCTTATATAATCCATGGTATGAGTTGGATTTCAAATTTTGATTCAAAAATCTATTTCAAGAAGAAAGAAGTAAAATATTTGGAGAATAGTGTAGAATCCCTTATCTTTAGAGAAGAAACCCCACCATCTGATTCTCATATAGATTTACCCCCAATAGAACTATTTAATTATATTATTGGGGGAGTAAGAGAACAAAATATCTATGGGTGAGGAATGGAATGTAAAAATGTAGGACATACATATTGTGTAAGAATATGTTGATGAGTTTCAAGATGATTTACCTTGACATCCTCAAGAGTGGGATGTTTAGTTCTCTATTAATTTAATACCAGGTTCAAGACCTATATTAAAGATTCATTATAGAATGGATAAAGTGGAGTTATTATAATTGAATAAATTAATAGAGGAATTGAGTGATAAAGTATTTTTCTGCTCGAGTGTTTCTCCAGGGAGATCCCTTGATATTTTTGTCAAGAGGAAGTATGGGTCTGTGAGGATCTGTGTTGACTATAGGTAGATCAATGATATTACGATAAGGAAATACTATCCTCTATCTCAAATTGATGATTTATTTGATCAAATTCATGAAGCCCAATATTTTTTGATGATTGACCTTTGATCTGGATATCATCAGTTTCATGTGAGGAAGGAAGATATTCCAAGGACAAAATTTCAAACCAAGTATGGGAATTATTAGTTTATAATAATTCCTTTTTGAATGACTAATGCACCAATTATTTTCATTTATATAATGAATATGGTTTTCAAGGAATATATTAATGACTCTGTTGTGGTATTTATGGAAGATATATTTTTATACTCCAAAAGCTACAATGATCATGAAAATAAATTGTACATTATTTTGACGACTCTTAGAAGCAAAGAATTATATGGGATTTTGAGAAAGTTTGAATTTTGGCTTTAATAAATTTCAATTCTTATCCATATTGTTTCTAATGATTTAATATCTATTGATCCCATAAAAATAAGGCTGTTCAGGAATGAACTACACTAATAAACATAACCAAGGTACATAGTTTTATTGGTTGAGTAGGTTATTATCAATGTTTCATTCAGAACTTCGCCCGTTTATCCATCTTTTTATCCAAAAATATTCATAAAGGGGTTAGGTTTGTATGGGAAAAATAATGTGAGGAATGTTTTGAAGAATTAATGTGGTGATAGTGAATGATCTGATCCTAACTCTATCATCAAATAATGATGAGTTTGTGATCTATAGTGATTCATCAATGAAAGGGCTTGGTCACATCCTTATGTAGAATGATAGAGTTATATCATATCCATCAAGGTATATAATAATTAATGAACAAACCTATCTCACTCATGATCATGATTTAGGAGCTATAATTTTTTTCTCTAAATATATGGAGAAATTATCTCTATGGAGAAAGACGTGAGATATATATGGATCATAATATATTTAAATATATCATCTCATTGAAGGAACTTAACATGAGGAAAATGTGATGGATTGAACTACTCAAGGATTATGATTGTCCTAAACACCACCAACCAGGAAAGGAAAATAAGGTAGTTGATGCATTGAGAAGAAAGGATCATGGAGTTTTAAGCAAAATGTGGATTCAAAGGGATCCTTTATTCATAGATATAGAAAGGATGGACTTGGGAATTATCAAAGAAGATGAAACATCATTACTTTTTCAATTGGTTTCCCAAACATCTTTATTAGAAAATATTAAATGTTCTCAACCTGAGTATGATAATACTCAAAAGAAAATTAATGTTGGGAATGATGGGGATTTTCAAGACTTCATATATGAAGACATAATTATGAAATTTGGGAAGAGTCTCTATGTTCTATCTGTACCCATGCTAAATGGAGAGTTATTGGATGATGCCTATAGTTTAAATTTCTCTATACATCCCAGTAGCACTAAGATGTATAGAGACTTGAAGGAACATTTCATGTGGGGTAACGTGAAGAGGAAAAATTTCTAATTATGTATCAACATGTTTAGTATGTTAATAGGTGAATACTGAAAGACAACATACTATAGGAGTCATGAAACCAAAATTTATTCCTACATGAAAATAATATGACATCACTATAGATTTTATCACCCAATTACCCAAAACTCCAAGAAAAAATGATGCAATATGGGTAATTGTTGATCAAATTACGAAATATGAACATTTCTTCTTGTAAGGGATAATTTTATACTAGAGAACCTTTCATGACTATATATTAATGATTTCATGAGAATTTATAGAGAACCTCTCTCAATTGTGTCTGATTGTGATCCATGATTTACATCAGAATTCTTGAAAATTCTTTAGAAATCTTTGGACATTGAGCTTCATTTGAGTACTACCTATCACCCCAAAGTGACAGGGTAGTCATAAGGGTTAATCCAATCTTTAGAAGATATGTTGAGATCATGCTCTCTCTTCTTTCATGGTATTTTAGATTAGTATTTAACTTTGGTGGATTTGGCCTATAATAATAGGTTCTATTCCATAATTCAAATGCCACTATATGAAGCATTGTATTGAAAACGTTTCCCTACACCATCATGTTGGTATGAAGTTGGTGAAAGGAATCTTGTGGGAATGGAGCTTGTAGTGGAAAAAAAATGTTAAAGACTATTCAAACCCATACCAATTTGTTTCAAAGTAGGAAAAAGATCTGTGCTTATAATTGAAGGAAATATTGGGAATTTCAAGAGGGATATCACATTTTATTGAATTTATCTCCATGGAAGTGTGTCATAAGATTTGGAAAGAAATAGAAACTCAGCACTAGGTACGTAGGGACTTTTTGAAATTTTAGAGAGAATTTAATCTTTGGATTATTGTTTTGTAATTCCACCTATCCTTTATAAGGTACACAATGTGTACCATGTCTCATTATTGATAAATTACATGCCAGACTCAACGCATGTCCTCTTTTCTGAAGGTATTGAGTGTGAACATAAATTATCCTACCGTGAAGAACCAATCCAGATTATAGAAACTAAACAATATGTGTTGTGGAATTAGAAATATTGGCTAGGAATGGTAATTTGGAAAAATACTATAATTAAAGAAGAAACTAGGGATCCTGAGGAACTTATGATCAAGAAATACCCAAATCTTTTAATGAGGTAACATTCTGGTAATTTTGTGGTTGAAATTTTTGTATTGGGGTAAGAATGTATCACCCCAAGGTTTTACAAATAAATTTATTATAGATTGAATTAAACACTAAGTCTATTTGAAACAAACACATTAATATTTATATAATATAGTTATAACCTTAATGTTAGATAAAATTTTTACCCTTCGTTGATTGGAATTTTTAAAAACTGATATACACTGTTGCGATCAGTAAGATATTTAGAGTCTGATTTAATCATCTTACATTTTTCATGAATAGTAAATTACCTTTATTAATAGTAACATAAAATTATGAATAGTAATTTACCATTTCAAATAGTAACCTCAACCATGTGGTTATAAATAAAATATTGGAACTATATAAATGAGTGTGAATATTTTAAAAATTAATAATTAAGTGCTCTTATTTTTGTGAGTAATAAATATTTATTTAAAAATTTTAAATTATAAATCTATTTAAAATAAAATTAATTTTCATAAAATGTAATCTTCAATAAATATTTTTTTCTATGAATTTAGGATAATTTTATGAGACTTCAGTTAATTTTTGAATTTTTTATAAAATTTATTTTAAATTTGAAATATGTATTTTTCACATAATTAATGATTTTATTTAAAAAATAAATATCCCTAATTTATAATTTTATTATGATAAAATTTATTTAATTTTTTAATTACACATGTAGAAAAATTGACAGGGTAAAGTTTTTTTATTTTTATGAAATACTTGAATTTTTGGTGAATAGTGAAACTCAATAATTTAAGAAATAGGATAAATAAATGATCTTCTGAATCATGTTTGAATCATGGCTGATGTAAATGACCATTGGTTAGAAATAACATGAAATTATTACTATCTGGAGTCAAATGAATCATGAATATTCATATACTTGTGCCAAAATAAGAAAATAATGATTAAAATAATGGAAATCCTTCCTCTCCTCCACTATAAAGATCACCCTCATTCTCTCTCCTCTTCACTATTTTCAAGCATTTTTTCTTGTCTAAATTCTGATAAAATATCTTCCCAAGATCCTCCCTTCATCAATAAACCCTTGTACACTTCAAAATACATAGTCCACTACCCTAAAGAGGCTCTCAATGATGACAAATTCAAGAGGTAAATTCCTCTTCTCATTTCTTTTATTTTCGTTGAAGTTCCTTTGTTTTTTTATTTTTTCAGATAATTTCCTCCAAATGTTATGATAACTCTAGAAAATTACATGTATTCAATTTTTTTTATGATAATGTAATAGTTCATCGTCATCTATTCTTTCCCCTCCCTTTATACTATAAATGAAAATACCGTCCGAGGTGTTTTAATTTATCACATTCAAGGATGATGGGTTTACAACTTATATTACCATCTTAAATTATAGTTATGAAACCAATTTAATATGTGAAAAATATAATAATATATGTAATATATCCTATTTAATGTTTTGGAATCATTTTTACACATGTTATTAATTTATAGAACAAAATGAGTTCAGGGTGATTGAAAAACCACAATATTAATCCAAGCGTTTATCATTAAAATTTATTCTAATGATTCATCCTCACCCAAAGTAACCAAATTAATTATATGATAATTTAAACTTATTTATTAACATTAATATATATTAATATCAATTCTACAATTAAATTCTCATTTACAATAACTTCTATACAAGGGAAGCGATCATGAAAACAAATGAAGCGAGCACTCACAAACGATGATATTGAATATATTAAACCATAAAAATGACCGTAAAATAGACTTAATAAAATTGTAATAAATAATATACATGTATAATAGGTTCCCAATTAAGATATTTATTATTATAATTTTATATTATATTAATTTATGTTCAAGAAGAGAACATATTTAGACATAAGTTAAGGATTTTCTTCCTTAACCTCCATTTTCATTCAAGTTACTCATATTATATACTTACCTCAATTAAAATATTATTTATTATTATTTTGTTCTTATATATTTTTGTGTGAATATTATATATTTGTGTACCAACCAAAAATGTTCTTTATTTTAGGGGTATTTTCTTGTTTTAAAAGGATCTTCCAAAAATTATTCTCAAAATACAAGCCCGATTTAAGGAAACTTCTCAAATTATTACCTATGATCAAGTAAACTATATAATATGTTTTTAGACAAAATTATTTTTATAAAATAAATAATTTTGTTACTAAAAAATATATTATTTATTTTTTGGTTTTATAAAAATAGTTTTTTCAAAAGAACTCCTCCATTCAATGTAAAATAGTATTTATTTCAAGAATTACTCGATTATTTTAAAAGAGTACTTTAATTTTTAGACAATATTATTGATTATTACGTATAGTTGGGACTAATATTTTATGATATCATATAACATAAATTGTTTAATGGTTTATGATTATTTTGATAATGGTTATGCTATCTTGAAACCAATCACTATATTACTTCGAATGGTTAGTGTTTATGTTTGTGGAAAGTATTTTTCATTTGATATGTTAGTTTCAATATGAATTTACATATTATTTAAGTTTATACCCATTCAAATGAGGAATTAGTTTGACTTAAAAATTGAGGGGTAGGTCCCACTATATCCCCATGATGAATCGTTAGGTCTAAGGATACAAATAAATATGGACTTGGCCAAGGCCTTACCCATTTTCCGAAATGGTTTTGAACGAGACCTTAATTATTTTCAAATGCCTTAGTCAAGGCCTTGATGGTATATTTTAGAATGTCCGACATTATGCATTCCCTCATTTTGAAATTATAGATTGATAGTCCATGTGATTATTTGACTAGTAAAATATCCATGGTTATGTTTTATTGAATTAATTAATCAGTTTTTATTCCTACCATATTAGGCTCAAGTATTTTTTTAAGGGAATGAATTTTTATTTATTCATCATGCCTAGTGTTTATATTTTCTTCTATTGTATTAATTAACCAATTTACCATTCTCCTTGGTAATACAAATATTTCTAAATTTACTATTAATAATTTCAAAAAATAATAGGGATTTATTTATTTAATATATAACTAGTAATTATGAATATGAAATCCATTTTTCCTAATTAAAAACATATAATTAAAATAAATTAATTAAAAATCAATCACATTGATGGAATTAGAACACACAATTTTAAAGTAAAATGTTCAAATGATCACATAGTTTTTATAACCAATTTCAATATAAAAATGATTCAAATGACCTAAATTGGATTAACTGATAAAAATTTCATATAATTTTAATTTAAAACCAATTAATATGATAATATAACTATATAAATAAATTATACAGAAATGTAGTTTTGAAATAAAATGCATTATTTTTCAGTATTCATTAAAATATGAAATTTATTAGAAAATTACCAAAAATTTAACCAAGGAAAATTTTATTATTATGCTTTTAAATAAGAAGTATATTTTGTAAAATAGAAATTCTAAAAGTGATAGAAACTATATTTAAAACTGGAATTTCCTTAAAATGTGATAAACAAATTTTTGTAGAAAAAGTTATGTTTTCACAATAAAACTAGTTTTATGATATATACTATTGAAAACAGTGTCTACATTAATTATTACATAACTAATTAATTCAAAACACTTATTCTATCATTAATTGGGATGTTAAATTCTTCCCTATTTTGGAAATTGTGTCATTGTAATTTTATTCACTTATTAAATAGTTGAGGATATCTTCCTATCAAAGAATTTTCCGATTCCCATGTTGCCTCTTAAACTATATGGGTTTTCCATAACACCTAAATCTAAAGAATTAATTTATTTCAAAAAACATTATATCTATATCAAGAACCTAAAAAGGTTGTTCCTCATAAGAAATATTTTCTTCAAACTAAAGTACTTCTAGAATCAAAATATGATATAGATATGGAATATGCTTTCTTAACATTTAAACCTGAAAAATATTGTTTAACTGGGATAACCTTAGAGAAAAATACACTTCAGAGGTAACTGATGCATCTTTCTCTCAGGATTTCATAGTGTTCGATGAACCGTGGGCTCAAATTACCATTTCCTACTAAATTACATTACACTTTTCCATGGTGAAACACTGAGAAAGATATGATCACATTCCTCAATAGAATGATCCTTCCTATGATTATCTGAATAATTTTTATTCTTACTCTAAGCTATTCCATTGTTTCACTTTATAAGCTAATGTTTGTCTAACATTTCCTCTACCAAATCTAGTCCCATCAACTTCCTTTCCTCAACACCATCCCAAAAATCTAGATTTGGACATCGCTTTCTATATAATGCCTCAAATGGTTTCATATGTATATGGGAATGAAAACAATTATTATTTAAAAGCACAACCAAAGAAATATATTGATCCCAAATTCCTTAGAAATCTATTTAGAAAGAACTAATCATATATTCCAAGGTCAAAATTGTACATTCTTACATCCCATCTAATTGAGGATGAAAAGATGTACTCTAATTTAATTCATTACCCAATGATTTATGGGGGCCTTTACAAAAGTTTAAGTGAACCTGGGATAATGATTTGATACAATGGAGAGAAGAAATTCATATATCCTTAATATATCTTTAAGATAAAACCATGAAATTTCATCTAGAGATATAGTGTCTCTAATAAGAAAAAAATGATTAGAATTAGTCAATCTATCAACAATTATAATGATCAAAGTGTTATGTTGAAAAGTATTCATTATTCCCTCTATAATGTCTATTAATATATTTTCCCATTTCCACTCAAGCACTGGAAATAGATAATTATTCCCCTTAGGCAACTATCATTCTACCTTAAATATTTGACAAGTCAAACATATCAGGGTAAATTCATCAATATCTCTTTTTATTCCATCCCACCAGTAATTCTTTTGATGGTTTATGTACATCATTGTGATGCCACAATGAACTGAAAATAGATAACTAAGATATTCACATAAAATATAATTCATAAAATATGAATCAAAATGAATACATAATCTTTTAAAAAATATAATAACACAATCATTATCATTGTTAAATTTCATCAACTTACACTTTGGAACCAATTATAAATTTTTCTACAACTCATATTCTTCATTATTTTCATGCTAAATTTTTCCTAAAAGAGGCAATTATACAGAAACCTAAAACAAAAAGTATAATTTCCTTAACCTATAACATCCAAACCAAAATTCATCAAATCGCTAACCAAGGGGTCATGTTCCAAACAAAACATGGTTAATGTAGCATTACATAGTTTACTCAAAGCATCATCCTATTTTTTTTGTTCCAAGATAGTAATGAACGGTGCAATAATAATATTTGATTTGTTCTATCCTTATTCATTGTCTCATGTTTAGTTATTTCTGAGTGAATATATACTTTAAACATTTATGATTGGTATCTATTTCAAATTTTACTCCATAAAAATGATGCCTCTAAAACATTAATTCTAATAGAACCGTATATAACTCCAAAAAAATGTATATGGTAATTTAACTTATGAGGATTCAACTAACATGAAGCATAATAAATTACCTGATCATTCAACATTAGGACACAACCATATCATTTCAATAAAGAATCACTATAGATGAAAAATTCATCACATATAGAAGGCATGGCTAGAACTGGAGCATTCACTAATATTTTTCTCAATTCCTAAAAAAAATCATAACTTATTTTGTCCAGATGAATTTAACACCTTTTCAATTTAATGTATTTAGTGGGATAGATAACTCTATAATGTTTATCTAAAACCTCTGGTAATTTACTATTAAACCAACAAATCTACTAATCTCGGTTATATTTTTTGGTCTTATATATTCTACAACAACGTTTTTTAGTAGTATCAATAATAATTCCATCTGTAGAAACAATGTAACCATGGAAAGAAATTTTGATCCAATAAAAAATCATTCTTTCTAAACTCCTAATATAATTTATTTTCTTTTATGGTTTTTAAAAATACCATTTGATGTCTTTCATGTTCCACTTTCCATTTAAAATATACAGAAATTTTACCTATACACACAATAAAAATCTTATCAAAGAACTCATGAAATATTATATCATAAGATCCATTAATATAGTAGGTGAATTAGTTAACCATGAAAACATAACTACAAATTCATAATGGAAATATATAGTCCAGAACATAATTTTCATAATGTAGGATTACTTTACTTTCAATTTATGGTACCACAAACTCAATTAAACATTCAAAAAATATTATTTCCACTGAAGATAATATAAAAAATCATTGATATGAGGGAAAAGATACTTTTTCCTAATAGTGATGTTATTGAAGGCTATATAATCAGTTAAAAGTCTCATTTAACCATTATTATTTTTTACAAAAAAAGACTAGAGCACCCTGTGGTGAGGTTCTAGGTCAGATGAAGCCTTTATCTAATAACTCATGAAATTTCTTTTTCCACCCTAAAAGTTCTATTTGATTCATTTAACAAAGGGGTTTTAGAAACTGGGTTAGAACATGGAACTATGTCAACAAGAAATTTAACTTTCAGATCAGGTATAATACCAAGAAACTCATCATAAAAACATCAAGATACACATTTACCACTGACACATCATTTATCTGAACTGTTTATTTTTTACATAATATGTGAAATATAACATTAATTTCTATTTAAAGAGTTTTTTAACTTTTTTATATGTTATCAATGGAAAGAGGTCATTATTGTAAAAAAACAAAAACTCATTTTAAAATAAACTTCCTTTTCTATATAGCATGTCTTAGCATGGTATATAGAAAGCCAATCCATACCATGAATAACTTCATACTCTACTAGAAGAAAAACAACAAAGTTATTTAGTAAATTATTTTCATATAAAAATACATGAAAATTCATATAATTTATCCATTCCTTAATATTTTCCCCAGATGTTTTTATTATATGTTTGAGTTTCATTTCTTGTGGTGGAATTCTAAATTTAATAGAAAATATAACATAAATGATGGAATGTGTAGACCGTGAATCAGAAAACACATTAAAAAATATGAGAAAAAAATAATTGTACTTGATACCACATCATTTTATGGCTTATAATATTTTTATGTAGTTGTAAATGAATTTCCCACACCCTTCATCTTCCAATAATTTTGATTTTCCCCCCTTGGTGAATAAATTTATACACACATTAGAAAAATGAACTAACTCTTTATAAATAAATCATATCACTTTCAACTTGTCATTATTTTTTTGTCACTTTCACTGCACTAAGGAGACATGTTTCCAAACTATCCACATAGACATCACTTCTTGGAACTCACAGGACATTCTCCGGGATTGTTTTTACCAACCCTTTGACATAAACATATTTTTATTTTATTACCTCCACATTTATTTAATTAATTATTCCCAAATGCCTTTCAACATGATTGGTTCTTATTCATATCATCACAAGGAACATATGTGTCAGAGTACTCCATATTTAATTTTTCATCATAATAAAAAAGATTCTCATAGATTTTAAACTCACCTGAAGGAAAATATCTTCCTTATAATGATTTCATAGCAGAGAAAAATATATTAATTTTACTATCAATGTAACGAATAAAATATGGTATGTACTTGACCAGTCTTGTAAAATTGGATTCATAAAAATCAATATAATCACTTTCTTTATGCATCAGTTCCAAGAAGTGTTTCTCCATTATGAGTCCAATAGTTTTATGAAAATATTTTTCTAGAAAAAGTCTCCAAAAATCATTCCATTTAAGAGTGTCATGATCACCATTGATCTAATTCACCTTCAAATTGATAAACATCTAGGTTTACCTTTTGGTGTTTTGAACATCCCATGAATTCAAATATCTTTTTCAAAATGATGATACATATTTTGGCTACAGCTAAATCTGAGGTTCCACTAAGAGCTTTAAGATGTTACCTCATGAAATTATCTACTACTAACATATTCCTATCTGGTTGATCTAGTTGATCTCATACATGGATGAAACCAACATTTATAGCCAGTGTCAACTGATACATCATAACAACCAACCATTCAATTTAGATTCAGAAAATATCAGGATACTAATTTATAAGTAATTTCCCTCTTGATGACCTCCCAATTGTAACACCCCAATATTCCACAGTATTCTTCTCTTTAAGTAATATAATAGCGTGTGATGTACGCAACACCGAGTTCAAGCACACCATGACCTATGAAACTAGCCATTTAGAAAGCTGTTGTGAATATTAATAACCACATTTTGAATTTTATATATATCCCATATAATTTTAACACTCATCTTTAGTGTTTCTTAGATATGATATAGGGACAGATTCTATTTTTCAGATAAAAGAAGTAATTTTCAGAAAATGAAATTTTACCATCTTTTAATAGAGAACCCTTTTTAAAAAAAACTTTTGACACTTTTATATACTCAATATGAAAAAATAAACATATTCTTTGGACATGAGACTTAAAAATTTAGTTTCAATAATTTTTTTGTGTTTTTCTAATAACTTTTTAATATTTGGGTGAATAGTGAAAAATACTAAATTCTAACTTAAACAATTTTTTTAATCAAAATAATTCTTTGTGTTAAATTATATATTAGAATGGTTTGGAAGTATAATTAGAATATATTTTTATCATTTAATACAATGTTGGTCATTATAAGTAATTTCACATTTATATTTGACATAAACACATATAAATCTTTTGATAGTTTTTACTTTTTAAAAACACACCTTTTGGTTTTGACAATGGAATTACTTTTAAATTAATAAATGAAACTTCTATGTTTTTAATTTGGTAAAATAGACATAATTTTTAGTTTTAGAATATCAAAATTATATTAGGGTGAAATTTTGTTATTTTTCTGAAAATATTTAATTTTTGATGAATAGTGAAAATGTGCGTTATTGTTTAATAAATGAATTTTTATTTAAATAATAATTTATTTTTTAAATTAATTTTAATTAAAAATAGGTACATAATACCTTTATTAGTTCAATTTAATTTATTGGTGTCATTTTATATTAAGATTAGATGTATAAAAGTTTATTGAAATTTTTTATCATTTTTACCCACCTTCGAGGAGAATTTGCAAATTTTCTTAAAACATAATTTTACATCTTCTGTGAATTGAATTTCAAAAATAATAGAGGAAAAATTTATATTAGTAAGTAATATGTGGTTTAATAAGATGAAAATAATTTTTGGTGAATAGTAACTATTGACTTTTATTTACCATAATAAAAAGTAAATAGGATAATTAAGGGTAAAAATGATATTATAATTATCCTAAAATACTTTCTAATTTATTGGATAAGTATAATTCGTCCAAAAACAACCTTATGAATAAAATATGTCCCTCTTTGGTCCACTTGGATAAGATTGGGACATTTATTATTATTTTATTTGAAGAAGAGTTAAAAAAGTTAAATTTAGTGTTTAATAACTAAACCATTTTTAATATAGATTCATACAAGAGATAAAATCAAATATAAATATTAATTAGAAATAAAAAATTATTTCCTAAATCATGGTATTTTATTTATAATTTTTAGACATTAAATAAGTTATTTATTTATGACACAATGATGTTGCAGTAATTACCTTATTAATGATATATTAAAATATTTTATATTAGAAATATCCATATAAATGTAATTTGAGATTTTAGATAAATTAAAATAATTTTATAGGTTAATAGTACATGTTAGGTTTTATTAAATAATTGTTTTTTGAATTAATCATGCTTTTATGATTTTCACAAAAACCAAATACTAAATAGTGTCAAAATTGACATAATAGAGTTTTTAAATCAAATACTATATTATTAATTGATACAATATTCCTAAAAATCTAATGATTATCCAAAGAACTTAGAAAAGGTTATATATATATTAATAATTAACCACTTGGGGTTTACTTGGCTTGTTATAGTTATTTTATTAACCATATAATATAAAAATAAAAAGAGACGTGGTAAATGTCAAATTATTTTACTAAGAGTTAAATCTAAATAGTAAGGTTAATATGGTGACATAAACCTGTATAAAACCTATTGGTTGAGAGGTTTTAGACCCATCTACACCTTATCGTAGAAATAAATAATTTTAGAGCCATTATAAATAGAAAATGATTTTATTTTAAAATAATATTTCATGCATTTCCTAAAGTGAACCACACCTCTCTTATAAGAGGGTACTTCCCATTCTCTTAATTTCACACCTCCAAAGCCATTTTTATCTGCCAAACCCTACCCAAATATCCTACCAACTTTCCTCCCTTCATTTTATTGGCCTTACTTTGGTCATAAAGACAACCAGTGGGGCCCTTTTGATCAAATCAAAAGGAAGAACTCGAAGAAGAGGTAAATATTTCATCACCTCTTTCAATTTTTTTCTTCTTCCAGTTCCTATTTATTTTATGATTCCATACAAAAATAATAACTCCATTACCTCATATATATTGTGATGTTATTATAAATATGGTACAACCATATTAATTATTTTATCTATCCAATAAATGACAAAGTCATCATACGTGCGTATGTACAACTTAACGTCTTCACATCGTGGTGTAGTTTGTTATTCAAAAACATTGTTATATGTATGGGTATAATAATAGGTTTAACTGATTTAAATAATAAATATAACCTGTAAATTATTCTTTATATATGATATACCATCAAATTATATACTATTTCACAATCAAAATAATGACATTGTCACTCGTACCTACGTACGGCTTACCGTTTCCAAGACATGATGAGATGCCATTCCACATAGTAACCATACAAGACTAATTTTTATTTAATGTTTAAAAATAATGTTTAAAGGCTTGATCAAATTCTATATATGAATTAAATACATCTAATACATAACAAACATGACTTATGTAACAAAACATATAATGGAAAATGATCAGTTAACACACGAAATAATGATACTACTAAAATATTATTAACAAAACAATATTAGGAGATCACATATAATATAATATTTTTTATTTGGTTATTGTATAATTTAATAAAAACTATTTAACTATATATAGGAGGTTAACGTACCCTTGAATAAGTAAAATTAAAAGGTAAGGGGTTTTTAGCTCACTTTTATTCCCGTGAGATTCATGCTATATTTTCCACTATTACCTTCTGTGTGGTGTATATAATGCCCATGATTGTGTTGTTTGCGTAACATGCTTTAATTTATGGGTATTTACATCATCATAGGATGATCCTTATTTCATGGGGTTTACGTTTCATATGTTACCAAATTTTTAAGGGAATTTTAAATTTCAATTTCCACTCATTTGGTTTTACGCAAACATCATCGATTACTTTAGACCAAGATTATGTGTGAAATCACTATTTATTTACTTATATAGTAATTTCCACTTCCCTTTTTGTGGATTTAATTTTGATACACAAAATTACTCTGTTGAAAAATCCTCAAGTCATCGATATAAACTTGATAAGAGTAATTTTAACTCAATTTCAATTCATTGAGTTAAACATCCAAGTCATTGGTGTTCTTTTTACAAGAGCATGTGTGAATGTCCTCTGATTGATTTACCCTAAATATTAAATTATATTTAGTTTATTTATATTTTTCACACATAATTTTGTCATTTATTTATACTTAACCTAAGGATATGGTCTTTATAAATGAATTCATCTCAACTTACATTCCATTGAGACTTTTTTGTTACTATGTGCCAATTCACTTTTATTTGGTGTATATACTGTACTTTGACATAGTATATCACGAATCAATTTATTATCATGATACTGTAAAGTTTTTATTACCTCAATTATTTTTATTCAAGCGCCTCTCATTTGGTTTGTAACTCTATATAAAATATCATTTTAAATGTTTTAACGATTTATTCTTCTAAATCTTTCTCACTAAGGTTCATGTTTTAAAAATGGTTTTAAGGATTTATTTATATAGATATTATTAATTTAAAATTAAAATTCCTTTCAAAAGTTTCAACATGGTGTGGGACACTTTGATTCAAAAATATTTTTTAAATGACTTCTTGGATAAATAGTGCATCATTTAAATATTTTCAAGAAAAAGGGGATATTTCTCTAAAAATACTTATAATGACTATTTTCATCTATGTCAATATACTTAAGTATATTTTATTATTGATTGAGGTTGATTTATCATAATAAAATCATCCATATTTTATTGAATGAGTTATGTTTAACTGTGGATGTTCTATTTTTATGCCATTCATGGTTTGTGGTTAAAATATTGAAATTTAGTATTCTATTTTTAATATGTATGTTTAGATTAAGTTTCACCTTTTCATATGAGGAATGCATTAGACTTAGTAAGTGACGGGTGGAGCATTATATAGCTCCTCAATGCATTGGTAGGTCTAATGAGACAAACTAGTGTCTTGGCATAAGGTATTGACAAAATCATATTTGTATTCTTGGCATAAGGACGTGACTAAGTGGTTATGAAGTCTGGCGTTATGCATTCCATTATTATGAAATTAGGTATTGATTTTTCATGTGATTATTCAACTATTAGAATATCCATGTAGATAAGTAAATGATATTATTTCGATTTATATTATCTATATTAGGATAATGTTTAAATTTAAAAGGATTTTCTTTTAGTCTTACAAATTTTCTTAAATGTTTATGCTTATATATGAATGTTTCCGCTATATTGTTATCCTTACTGAGTATCTATGATCACCCATTTCTGTGTTTTATTTTTTATAGGATGTGAAGATGTATATTATGACTGATCTGGAGGGTAGTCTAAGGGAAATGAATGAGGTCAAAGGACACAATGATTTTGTTATTTTTCATTTTACAATGTAATGTAAAACTTATCAATGTATCTACTACTTCCAAGGCTACTAAACTGATTGGTCTTTCGGGACATGATTCCTTGTATCATGCCAATGTTATGTAATAATGCACCGACTCTGGGTATCTAGGGTCGGGGCATTAGAGTTGGTATCAGAGGAAGTTTAGTACAAACATTGGAAGCTAGATTTTGGAAAAAATTTATTAGAAAACACTACCCTAAGATAGACTTTGAAGATTAGTATAGAATAAAATCCAAAAATTTTGGTAATGTAAATATTATATGAGTTTTTTAAGAAACAAATCCATGTCTAGATACGAGAAGGTAGAGGCGGCTCTGGCAAAAATGTACCTAGGAGTGAAAACTATGACCAGGAGTTTCGAGCTTGACCCAAGGTATCCTGGTACACGACAACAAGACATGGTGCACTCTTGGTTATGACACTCCCAGGGGATATGGTTAGGATAATTAAATTTTATTTACAAAACTATTTTGATGATTTTAATATAAAACAAGAATAAATAACTTTGGTTATTCCAAAGGTGTTTTAGATTGAAAATAATGTGTCCTGATTTTCTCTAAATGATTTTATGACTATTGTCACTCATACAATGCTTTCTGGTTTTACTCAATGGGTAAATTCCATGAAAGTCATTGTAACATTGAAAATGATGTAAAAGGTGGGAACGATGGTGGAAGTGACCAGAAAATGGAATTTTGACAGGTGTAAAAGATATCGTGTTCATGCCGAATCCTTTTTCAAAAAATATGATCAACACCATATATATTAACCAACTCCTAGACATGACAAATAAGAGAAAGGCAATGAATGATATGAGCTTCAGTAGTGGAGACCATAGAGAAAAGAAAGATCAATTTCCATCATGCTGGAAATGTGGAAGGAGACACCTAGGAAAGTGTCTCAATGGAACATATAAATTGTTTATGTGTGGGAAATAAGGTTATAATGTAAAGAATTGTCCTGAAAAAAATGAAGAGTACTATGGAAGAAAATAAAAATGACCCCAAGGATCATTTTACATTCAATTGTTTTAAATATAGGCGACCTGGCCGTTACCCAAGTGAATTCCATATTCTATAGGAAAGCCTCTTGGTTAAAGAAGAACCTATGTGAAAATAAATGGATGGTGAAATTTTTAAATGTAATATTGCCCTTTGTTGACGAGATTACTTTGGAATACTTTCCTCATGTATGTGTAACCCAGCAGTTTGTTATGTGAAAATTCTATTTTAAGAATAATTATCTTTTCTATTGTTGATATAGTTATAAATAACCATTTGGGTTTATATGATCCTTGAATTTGAGGAAATTACATGTTTTTAAATTTTGGGATGAAAATGTGAGGTATGAGATAACATTTGTGGTGAAATTATGTTATGGTTATTTTGAGGAATTTATCTCATTTTGGGAATTATATAAAATATTGTTTTTGAAAAAGGATAACATGCATACCCCGTGACAACCCATCATGTCAGAAAAAGATGTGGGAATTGAACCCACAACCAGAGTGCGATTTGGATTTATCACCTACCACTAGACTACGTGAAGTACCTGGTTAGTGTGACTAATTATTTTTAGTTAAATGATTTTATTGATCAATAATAAGTTTATTAAAGATATTATGTGTTATGAAATGGATTTCCTTAGTATAGGAAAATGATTTGGTGATTAAGTGATAAATATAATTTTGGAATATGTTCGCTCTGTTGGGAACACTATATGCCTAAGGAGAATAGAATACTATGGTATTTAATTTGAGGAGTAATGGTGAATTTTTATCTATGTTTTTATTTTTTAGTTACAGGGATTTCATTTATTTATGGAAATTATTAACCTATAATAGAGAATATGTGATTAGGTTAATTACTTTTAAGTATGTGAATTTAAGAGTAGTCGATGTTATTTAGAGATACAATTTAATGTGGAAGACTGCGTAATCAAATTCTTCTATGTTTTCGGTTTCAATATTAGTTTGGATTATATTGAAGGATTTTATGGATAATTTTTTATTTAATGTAATTTATTGAACTTTGGGTATTGTTGGTTTAATTTTAAAAATTGAGATTAGTATTTATTTCTCTAAAGGATTATCATTTTTGGGGATCATCAGATCTGGTAAAAACCATTTTGGTTTTGGTTAATCTCTGAAGACAAAGTAAATATATAGTTTCTCCTTTGTGGATTATGTGATTCTCTAGAATTTTATTCTAGCACTTCAGGTGTGACCAATTCATCTTGAATACACATCGTTTAAAAAAAAGATGAGTTAGTGGTAGAACTTTATTAAAGGATGAAAATCTACGTAAAACTTAAGTATATATATTTATGTTCTTAGTCAATCTCATAAATAAATTACTCAACTTTATGAAATGGAACTTAAAATAAAAAACATTATTCCTTTACTTTTACAACTGGGAAGCTGATAACCATTTAAACCATTAGAAGTTTGTGGTTATCTTGTTGTTAACATTCTCCTAATCATATTTTCTATCAAACTCCATCAGAACATGGCACTTTGATTATCTCCCACATCCATGTTTTTCTAAATGGAATTCTAGTATGGGTTATCTCAGGTGACATTTATACTTCTCTTTCTTTATTTTAAAGTGATTGTTTTATTAACTCTTTTTCATGAAGTGGGACTTTCAATTAAGTTCCTAAGAGAAATTTTAAAATTGTGAGGATGCAATTTCCAAAATGGGGGAAGAATTTAACCCCCAAAGATTCCACAATACTATTATCTTTAAAAAATACAATAGTGTGCGATGTACGCAACATCGAGTTCAAGCACATCATGACCCATCCAAATAGCCATTTAGAAAGCATTTATGAATAGTAATGAATTTTTTTTTAATTTTATATAAATCCCATATAATTTTAAAATTCATATTTTTTGTTTCTTAGAAATATTATAAGGGAAAATTTAATTTTTAAAATAAAAGAAGTATTTTTCAGAAAATGAAATTTTACAGCCTTTTAATGGTAAACCCTTTTTAAATCTAAAATTTGATTTTTTTATATTTAATTTGACAAAATAAACTTTTTCTTTAGAATTGGGTCATAAAAATTTAGTTTTGATAAATTTTTGGTGTTTTTATGATATCTTACATATTTGGGTGAATAGTGAAAAATACTAAATTTTAAATTAAATCAACTTTTTTTAATAAAAATAATTTGTAGTGATAAATTATACTTTTTAATGGTTTGGAGTTATAATTAGATTATATTTGTATCATTTAGTACAATGTTGATCATTATATGTAATTTCACATTTAAATTTTACATAAACACATGTCAATCTTTTGTTAGTTTTTACATTTTAAAAACCTGCTTTTTGGTTTTGACAACGAAAATTAATTTTAAATTAATAAATTCTACATCTATGTTTTGAATTTGGTAAGATAAATATCATTTATGGATTCGGAATATCAAAATTAGGTTAGGGTGAAATTTTGGTTTTTTTTTTGAAAACATTATTTTTTTTATGAATAGTGAAAAACCCTGCGTTATTGTTCAAAAAATGACTTTTTATTTAAATAAATATTTATTTTATTTAAATTAATTTTAATTAAAAATAGATAAAGAATTCCTATATTAGTTTAATTTAATTTATTGGAGTCATTTTATAATACCATTATATCTATAAATGTTTATTGAGATTTTTTAACGTTTTTTACCCATCTTCTAGGAGTATTTGCAAATTTGCATAAAACATAATTTTACCGCTTCTGTGAATTGAATTTCAAAAATCCAAGAGACACAGTTTATATTATTAAGTAAAATTTGGTTCAATAATATGATAATAATTTTTGGTGAATTGTAACTATTGACTTTTATTTAACATAGTTAAAAGTAAATTGGGTAATTACGGGTAAAAATGATATTATAATTATCCTAACATATGTCCTAATTCTATTTTATACGTATAATTTGACCAAATAAAACCATAGAAATAAGATATTACCCCTTTGGTCCTCTTGTATAATATTAGGACATTTATTATTATTTTATATAAAGAAGAGTTAAAAGAATTAAATTCAATGTTGAATAACTAAACAATTTTTAATATAGAGTTATACATAAGATAAATTCCACTATAAATTTTCATTAGAAAGAAAAAATGAGTTCATATGTAATTGTATTTTATTTATAATTTTTAGACATTATATAAGTTAATTTATTTATGACACAATGATGATGTATTAATTAAATTATTAATGAAATATTAAAATATTTGATATTATAAATATCCAAATAAATGTAATTTGAGATTTTTGATGAATTTCACTAATTTATTAGGTTAATATTACATGTTAGGGTTGACTAACTATTTTTTTGAAGTAATAATACTGTTATGTTTTTCACAAAAACCAAATAATAAATAGTGTCTAAATTGTCAAAACTGAGTTTTTAAAACAAAAACTATATTATTTATTGATATAATATTCCTAATAATCTAAGGTTCATCAAAAGGAATTATATAAGATTATTTATATTTATAATTAACCTCTTGGGGTTCACGTGTCTTGTTATAGTAATTTTATTAACCATATAATATAAAAATACAAATAAACATGGTAAATGTCAAACTACTTAACTAAGAGTTAAATCTAAAAGATATGGTTTATATGTTGACATAGACCAATGTAAAACCTATTAGTTGAGATTTTTTTGACCCATGCCCACCATATAATATAAATAACTCATCTTTGAGCCATTAGAAATTGAAAATGAGTTTATTATAAAATAATATTTCAATCGTTTCTAAAAGTGACCCTCACCTCTCTTATAAAAGGGTACTTTACCTTCTCTTAATTTCACACCTCCAAAGCCATTTGGCTCCGCCAAACCCTACCAAAATATCCTCCCAACTATATTCCCTTCATCCTAGAGGCCCTATTTTGTTCAGAAACCCAACCAATGGATCCCTTTTCATCAAATCAAATGGAAGAACCCGAAGAAGAGGAAAATATTTCTTCACCTCTTCAATGTTCTTTTCTTCTTCCACTTCCTCTTTATTTGATGAATACATACCAAAATAATAACTCTAGTACAAACTACATACTGTTATATTATTATAAATATGTTATAACCATATTCATTATTTTATCCATCCTATAAATGACAATGTCACTATACGTGCATACGTACAACTTACCGTTTCCACGCCGTGGTGTAGTTTGTTATTAAAAAACATCATTATTTGGAGGGGTATAATAATTGGAATGATTGATGTAAATAATAAATATAACATTTTAATGATTATTTATATATGATATAACATCCAATTATATACGATTTCACAATCAAAATAATGTTATTGTCGCTCGTGCATACGTATGACTTTCCGTCTCCACGACATGATGGGATGTCATTCCCCATCATAACCATTCAAGACTAATTTTCATTTGAAGATTAAAAATAATGTTTAAAAACATGATATAATTCTGGATATGAATCAAATACATCCTATCCATAACAAACATGACTTACATAACAAAACATATAATGGAAAACAAATCAGTTAACACCTGAAATAATGACACTTCTAAAATATTATAAACAAAACAATATTAGAAGATCATATATGATATAATATTTATGCATGTAGTTTTTTTATAATTAAATAACAATTGGTTAAATATTATATAATAGGTTAAGATATCATCGACTAAGGAAAAGTTCAATTTTGTGGTTTTAATCTCACTTTTATTCCCATGAGATTCATGCTATTTTTGCCACTATTACCTTTTGTGTGGTGTATGTACTACCCATTATTATTTTTTTTGCATAATATAATTTAATTTTTTGGTATTTACATCATCATTTATGATCCTTCTTTCATGGGGTGTATTTTTCGTAAGTTACCAAATTGGTAAGGTAATTTAAAATTTCAATTTTTATTCATTCGATTTTACGCAGACTTCATTGATTACATTACTCCAAGATTATGTGTGAAATCACTATTTATTTACTTATGTTGTAATTTCCACTACCATTTTCATGGATATACATTTCATACACACAATAAATCCATTTATAAATTCTCAAGTCATCGATATAAACTTGATAAGAGTAATTTTAACTCAATTTCTATTCATTGAGTTCAACATTCAAGTCATTGGTGTTGTTTTACAAGAATATCTGTGAATGTACTCTGATTTATTTACACTAAATATAAAATCATATTGAGTGTATTTTTATTTCTCAAAAATAATCATGTCATTGATTTATCCTTAACCTAATGATGTAGTCTTTTTAAAGTAATTCATCTCAACTTACATTCCATTGAGACTTCTTTTTTGTTATGCGCCAATTCACTTTTATTTGGTGTATATACTGTATTTTGACAAAATATATCATGAATCCCTTTATTCTAATGATATTATAAATTATTTATTACCTCAATTATTTTTATTCAAATGTCTCTCATTTGGTTAGGAACTCTAACTATAATATCATTTTAAATGTTTTAAATATTTATTCATCTAAATCTTTCTCATTAATGTACATGTTTTAAAAATTGTTTTAAGGATTTATTTATATAGAAAATAATATTTTAAAATTAAAATTCCTTTTAAATTTTTTAAAGTTGTACGTGACAATTTGAATTAAAAATCTCTTTTAAATGAATTCTTGGATTAATAGTGAATCATTTAAATGTTTTCAAGAAAAAGGGTATATTTCTCTAAAAATAGTTTTAATGACTATTTTCATCAATGTAAATATACTTAAGTGTATTTGATTCTTGATTGAGGTTGATTTATCATAATAAAATCATCCATATTGTATTGAATGAGTTATGTTTGACTGTGGATGTGCTATTTTTATGCCATTCATGGTTTGTGGTTAAAATATTGACATTTTGTATGCTATTTTTAATATGAATGTTTAGATTATATTTCACCCTTTCATATGAGGAATTTAATGTACTTAGTAACTGATGGGTGGAGCCCACTATAGATCCTCAATGAATCGGTTGGTCTAATAAAACAAACCGGTGTCTTAGCATAAGGGCTTGAAAAAATGTAATTTGTAGTCTTAGCAAAAGGCCTTGACTATGCGGTTATGAAGTCTAGAATTATGAATTCAATCATTATGAAATTGGATATTAATGTTTCATGTGATTATTCGACTAGTAGAATATCCATGGGAAGAAGTAAATGACATTATTTGGATTTATATTTTCCATATTATGATAAAGTTTAAGTTTAAAAGGATTTTCTTTTAGTCTTATACATTTCCATAAATGTTTATTCTTATTTATGAAAGTTTACGCTATGTTTTTATCCTTACTGAGCAACTGAGCTCACCCATTTCCATGTTTTATTTTTCCCCGAATATGAAAAATTATATTATGACTGACCTGTAGGGTAATCTATGTGAAATGAATGTGTCTAAAGGAGAAAATGTTGTTGTTTTTTTCATTTCATAATGCAATGTAAAACTTATGAATGTATCTAGTACGTCCAAGGAAACTAAAATAATCAGTCTTTCGGAACATGATTCCTTGTATCATGCCAATGTTATGTAATAATTCACCGACTCTGGGCAACTAGGGTCTGGGTGTTACACCAACCCAACTTCCCTATTTTTTCTATGGAAAACCATTCTAAACAGATATATCTTAGACAAAGAAACATTTTAATCTTCAAATTATATATCTTTTCAAATAATGAATAAAGTAATAATCATTTATGAATATTCTATTAGAAATATCCTAACCCCAAAAGTTATTTAAAGTAACCGTTTCTACTAACTGCAAGGCCCCGACCATAATCATTAAATAATTGTGAGTTAAGTCAAGATTTATAATTATGTTTACATTGAGGATGTTTTTTAGGTTAAGTGTTTAAGAGAATTAGTCCATAAATCATTCTTAAAAAACCATTAAATACAAAGTGGACACTTCCAAAGAGTATATTATTTTTCAAAAATATAAACCTCTTACAAGAAAACATGATTTTTTATTCATGGAAATATTCACAACATTCTTATTAAAACTATCCTTTCATTTAACCATCCTTGTACACTTTGAAAAAAATTTTCAAACCTTCATATGAGAACAAAAATATCAGAAAGGGAACAAAGAAATAATTTGTTAGTCTAGTGAAAATATGTATACAATTAAAAATCCAAATATAAAAAACCAATCAGCATGCATTGAAAAATCACAAAAGTGCCATGGAAAATCATTACTATATCGCCCTTACATCCACCCTTAAAAATAGAATAACCTTACCATAAAATTCTATCTCTAAAGTTCCCAATGAATTATAGAGCTATAATGGGGCTCACTCATCATAACTTGATCTATAATAGGCTCATCCCGACATATCTTGAGCTATAATAAGGATCAAACCATCATATCATTATCAATAATGGAATCAAACCAAAATAAACAATTTCCAAGGAAAAAATCATGAATAAAATCCGAAAAAATCGATTTAAACCCATAATTAAAATACTTTTAGATATCAACATTCCATTTTCTTGTAAAAACCCACTTTTCAAATATAAAATCTAAAGACATAATAATGAAAAACATTTCATCAAAAATAAAAAATATAAATTATAAATAGAACATTAAATTAATAAAGCATCATTATAGTGTGAGAAACTAAAAATTCCATATAAGTTGGAAAACATTCCCTATTTATTTTATAAACATATATGAAAAATGACCTTCATAAGAGGGTTCCAAATGAAAGTCCCTTTCCCTGAGTTCCAATCATCAAGACAAATATTTTTATACTTAAATAACAATCTTCAGTTAATTATGTACTTACTTTTTAAACCTTTTAATGTTTATTATTCCTTTTAATATCACATATTCCCTTATTATATTAATAACTTAATTATTTAGCTTCATGTCAGAAGTTTTGTTGATATTTCGTATTTGATTCAAAAATGGCCTTGGTATGATGCCAATAGTTAAAGTGGTAATAATCAAATAGACTACAAAATATTATTATGGATATAATAACAAAATTTTTACATCAATTATACTTTTAAATAAAACCATTTTTTTATTGTTATGAAAAATGAAAAACGTTATAATCATGGAGGCAGTAGGTCGTATGAACACATTAGTAACATTTCCATTTTTCATTGATCATTTATGGAAATAGGGTAATTATTGTTTAATATTTATATAATAATAATAATATCATTGATATAATTTTAATCAATTAAATATACATATATATATATATGATATATGTGATGTGGTGAAGAAAAAGAATCACATCACTTTAGGGAGGCGATAGTTCACACGTACGTATAAACAACATTATCATTTTTATGTTCATGGAATGGTAAGAACATAATTGGAATATTATTATTTACAATGGTAAATTTTTTATTAATATCATATATAAAAATTAATTTAATCATTATAAACATCCTTGATAGATGGTGATGGAAAACAAATTATTTTGGTTCACGAGGTGGTGTCCACTGATCACATGAATGGATAATTCATTTACCATTTGATGAAATTAGAGATGGATTTAGTTGATGAAATTAAAATAATAACATATCATTATATTGAAGTTACTGGATTTATTATGTCATTATAAATGAATAATTTTTTATGGAAGTGGAAGAACAAATAAAATAGAAACACGTAATTCAAAACAATACATCTCTTTTGGATGATATCCTTTGATTAACATCTTAACACCACTAAGGTGAGTGTTCTGCCTAATCTAAGGACTATAGAATGTGGTTAGGAAATAAAATAATGGATTTAGATAGAAAATGGATTAAAAAATTCTTTTGAAGTGTATTTAAAAGGTAATAATTGGTTTCTTTTTATAGGTGAGGGGAGGGGCAATCACAGAAATCTTCAAAGTATTAAAATCATATAAATAATATTTTTATTAAGAATTGATGGAAACTTATTTATTTAAATTATTATATGATTATGGGTTAAAATAATTTCATCTAATAAAATTTATCTATGTTTTTATTGTTTTTAATCCTTATATATATATTTTAACCCTTCTTTAACCCTTTTAATTCTTACCCTGATATCATGTAATTTACACTTTAAGGGTTAATATAATTAATATAAACTAAAAAATGACCCATTAATGTATATTATATGATATTTTAATGCTTATCCCAATCATTTGGTCCATTTTTGTATTTTTTTTAATTTTATATCATTGAATAAAATATTATTTATTTAAAAAACAATAATGTCAATTTTGATAATATTCAATACACGAATTTTTAAAACTATCATAAAAGAAAGATAAATTCTAAAAAACACTTTTAAAAAATAAACAACATGTAAATTTATCTATTAAAATCTTGTATGATGTAAAATATATCAAATTATATTATATTAATATTTTTATTATTTTTTATTTGATTCTTTCATTACTGAGGCAATTACTGCATCCTTATTGGACACACATTAATTAAATTGTTTCATTATCAAAAAATATAAATAAATTACCATGATGTAGATAATTATTTTATATTTCAAATTACTATTTCTAGTAAAAAATATCATCAATATAACCAAATATTAAAAATAAATTACATGATAAAAACAAGGGTGGGACCAAATTTGTCTTCTCTTTGAATATAATATTTTAAATGTCTTAATCACATCCATATAGTTTATAAATGATATAATATCTAGAAAAGGATGTTTTTAGTCGAATTGAACTCATCAAATTAATTAATACAAGTGTTAGGGTGATTTTATATTAGATATTTTATAATTCTTACCATTGATTACCAATTTACCCTTCTCTGTGGTAATAAAAATATTATTAAATGTTTTATTAATAATGTTCAAAAATAAAAGGTACCTATTTACATATTTTTTAATTTTTTATTAAAAATATGGAATCCATTTTTTGAATTCAAAACAAAGAAATGGAAGAAATTAATTAAAAAGTAATCCTGTTGATAGAAAAATAAAAGAGTTTTTAAAGTAAAACGTTTAAAAGTTCACATAGTTTTTATATCCTATTTCAATATGAAATTAATTGAACTGGACTACATTGGATTAAAAGATAAAAAAATATCCAATAATACTTTAAAACTAATAAAATCATAATATAACTATATAAATAAATTATAAGAGAAAGTGGTTTTGAATTAAAATGCAATATTTTTCATTTTTCATTAAAATAATAAAATTATTAAAAAATACCAAAAAATTAACAAATTTTTTTTTAAATTATTATTTCAAATACGAATGTAATTTTTTAAAATATAATTAATAAAAGTGAAAATAATTATATTTAAAACTGGTGTGCCATTAAAAGGTGATAAAACTATTTTATAGAAAAAGTAATGTTTTAACCATAGAACTATTATTATTATATACACTATTGAACATAGTGTCCCATTTAATTATTATATAATTAATAAACTAAAAATAATTATTCAACAAATATATGTATTGTTACATTTTGGTAATACACATAAACTTATAACATTGTTAATATGAAAAAATGGAAACTGATTCAATCATTTCGTGTTGATATGAAATAAGGCCATTACATAATCATGTGTACCTGAAAGAAGGCCCATGTTTAAACATGTGAACATGAAATCCGGATCACATATATAATATCATTACCCAAATTATTGGAGGGAGAAATGTGTCCCACCCATCATTTGTTATAACATGACCGCCGTCTTGGGTTATAACATTACCACCACCCTTGGTTATAATGTAACCACTATCTTTAGTTATAACATAACCGCAATAAATGAATGAAAACTATAAATATATGATCCAAAATATTATCAAACATTCATTATATTAGAACCAATGAATATAAATGTGTTTCATAAAAATTTCATTAGTTTGTCGTAGAAAAAACCATCGAAATAGAATGGGTCTTATGGACATCTTATCATCATAAAAAACAACAACATAAAGAATAAGTATGGTATTAATGGATAATATCCTTATTGAATTTTATTTATCATTAAATTATGTCATATTATATGGAAAATGATATTGAATGATCACATGGAACATTTATTAAGAGAACTAACTTTTTCACTTTAAGAATAAAATTTTTAAAACTAAAAGTTCGCAAAAAATTATGAAAATTATTTACATTGAAAAAATATTTTGAAACATATAAATTAGAATTTAAAACATCATGCATTACTGATTTTAGGAAATTCTATTCATGTTGTACATGTTAAAAAAGGATTCCCTTCAAATATTTGGTAAAATTAATATGGGTCTTGTTTGGAAAAATACTTGAATTTTCCTTTTAAATTTTTTATAAAAAGTTAAAATAGGATAAATTGGAATTAAAAAAATAATATATTAACAGTAAAACATTTTTGAAAACATAATTTGGAATACTGGATATGGAAGAGAAGTGGTTTTTTTGACTGAAGAGAGAAACAAAGTCAGTTTTCATTACAAGCATTTTTTGGAGTATTGTGTATATAAGAAGAGGAAAAAGAATGAAAAAATTTATCATGAATAAATAAATAGAGGAGAATAAAATCCATGATTTTATTAATAAATTGAAAATAATATTTTTTTATCAAAATAATAATTACAAACAATCCCAATAAACAATGAGATTATAACATCAAACCCTTACCAATTTGGTAACATTTGAATCGTAGGTCCCATTAAAGCATTACATAAATTGAAAATTTTATTATAATAAATATAATGATATTAATTATATAACATGTCAAAGGGGAAATAAATACACCTTATACAAGAATATAGATTCATAATAAAAGAAATGTCCCAAAAATGGAAAATTTAGAAAAAAAACCCTAACCATAAGTTTCAACTTCCTTTGTACACATTTGATCATCCTTTATCAGAAATAATATTTTATTATACATATATTAAATAAACACAAAAATATATATCATACCATTTATTATATTCTTACGAGCTTTTAATACCATTTTATTACCAATACCTTGTTAAAATCATGTTTCAAGTAATAACTGCTTATTTTCTTTTGCATGTATTGGTTTGGTATTTTGGTCCCTTTATTTTTATCATGGTTGAATCATTTATATAATAATTAAAATGATTTAAATATATTATATGTTCATTATATAATTATTTATATAAATCTATTAATGATAAAGAAAAAATAGAGAATATTAATGTATATGCTCTAAGTACCATTTAATCATTAATGATTCTAATATGGTCTAATAATTCCTAGTATAGTATCTAAAATCATTGAGATTGTCATTATCATAGACTGGAGGGTGAAAATCAAGATGAAGATTGACTTCTTCCACCATAGAGATTCATTTTTTACTCCTTATATAATCAGTCACATGTTTCATGGTGAGTGGGGCCCCAGATCTAGTAGAGTAGACCAGAATTTCCAAGTGGGGGGAAGGTCCCTTTATTTAATATTTTCTAAGATAGTTATTGATTAATTTAAATTATGTTGGTGTTTTCAACATTATTTAGTAGTGATATGAACCTCAAGGTTATCCCTAATGATTTTCAGTGTAACCACCCTCACAAGAAGTGGAATTCACTATTGACCTACATCTCATGTTGCGACCCAACTATTTAGAATCAGGTAAGATATCCTTGATATAATTAAAGGCATTGTAGGCCCTTCTATATTACCTTGATAGAAAAGTGTTCATATTCTTGAGTGTGTCACCATGGAAATCATTGACACTTTTTTCAAAGAAGCTTGATGGAATAGTTTTTTTCATTGACTATAGAAAACTCATCATTATGACAATAATAAATTTGTAATATTTTCCTCATACTTATGATTTTTTGATCATATCAAGGTTAACTGATGGTTTTCAATGATCAACATATAGTTTGAGTTCTACCAGTTGCAGGTAAGGGTGGTGGTAATTCATAATATCACCTTGTAGATTCGATAAGGGAATATTGAGTACTTGGTCACTATCTCACCTCCCAAATTCCAAGACAGTATTTATTCTCTTGATGGAAAAGATTTTTCATAAATATATTTAATACCTTATTAGTAGTATCCATTGATGATATTTTGGTTAACTATAGAATGAAGGGGGAGTAATAAGGCCATTGATATCCTACATTGGATACTTTGAGGGACCACTATGTATTTAAAAATTTATAATATTGATAGTTCTAGATCTATGAGGTGTGGACCATGCGTCATGTGGTATCCTAGAAAGGCATCAAAATGGACCCAAAGAAGACAACATCCATGATATCCTGAGAGATAACAAAAACCTATTTAAAATCGAATGTATCTTGATCCAAATGGGATATAATAGGCCCTTATTATAGGATTTCTTTAGAATATCATCTGCTTTTATGTTTTTTACCTATAAGGGTGGGAAATTTTAATAGAGTGAGAAATGACAAGAGTATTTTGATAATTTTAAAGTGAAATTTTCTTCATCACATGCTCTAATTCCCCTAAATCTTGGCATGGGTTATATTGTTTTTGAAATGCATCAGGTTCAGGGTTATGGTGTGTGTTAATGTTGGGAGATCATGTGGTATATTATGGATCAAGTTTGTTTCACACTATTGAAATGAATTCCCCCAATAATGACAATTAATTGGTGGTATTTTTTCTTTCTATGAAAATGAGCCACCATGAGCTTTCCAGGGATAATTTTATGGTGTGTTTTGATTTTCAAATATTGGTATGTATATTTAACCAAAAGGATCTCAAAACCAGGTATCAGTAGTGTGTAAAGTACCTTAATACCATCAAAATTAATTTGGAATAAAATTTATGAAATGGAAATGTGGTGGATGATGCGTTGATCAATAAATTATCAATACAAGCCTTGAAAGAGTCCAGAGAAGAATGGGGTTTGTTAAGCTAGTTATTTGAGCTTCATTTAGAAGTGGAAAAGGGTGATTAAAAGATCATTTTTACTAGTTCTTAGATAAATGATTATATTTATGACAGGATATAGATCAGTAATGTTGAGGATCTTGATTTTTAATTGGAAAATAGGGATTCAATAGAAATGAATAAATACACAATACAAAATTCATCGACCCAAAGAATCCATCACACACCCCACCAACCCACACAAACTCCCCACCATGCTAGCGAACCAGAATCCTACCCATCCATGCCACACCAAGAACCAACGAGTGCCCCGGGACTAGCAAGACAACAACATGCCATCCATTCCCCCAGACCAGCAAGCCATCTCCATCTTATCCATGCCACCATGGAGAAAAGCAAGCACCAGCAACTCATCCATGCCTCGAGAGAAGCGTGTCAACTCCAACTCAAATTAGTGAAAAATATCTGCATGAACCATGGTTGTTCCAGAGTTAACAAACCCAAAATTTATTAGGCAATGTTTTGCATAAGAAGTACTTTTCAATAGCAATGGAAAAGACAAACAATAGACTTTTTAATAGTTTATTTGGAATACATGGAAAATGTGCGATGAAATATGTTATTTGAGAGACATCAGAAACACATCAAAAAACAAACATTGCAAGAGACCTATCTGAAATGGCATGAATTCTTCATAAAATTCACCGAAATTTAAAATGATAGCATCTTCATGTGGAATAAAACCCCTCATAAGCATGGACCTACCACCACCCATAGTCATGTCACCTGAAAAGCTGAATTGCATCAACCATCATGTAAAGAACATCCAGGAGAAAAACCTTATGACAACCCCCCCAAGTATAAGATGTCAATGTGCTGAGACTCAAGAATCACTTTTAAGAGAAATAAAACATACAAAGAAGGTTCACATCAACACAGATCCCATCAGCTCCATGCATTGAACTGTCTTTGTCAGGTTAAAACATCAGTGTTTCCTCAGAACCCGTAAAGAAAAAGAACACAAAAGAAGAGTGATTACGGAACCTTACAACAGATAAGCCGAAACTATTCATTTTGATGAAGATCATGTAATCAAATTCTGCAGTGCCTGAAACAGAGAAAACCAGATCCTTGGGGAAACATACGATCCATTAAGAGCATAACAAGTGTATCATTAAATCAGAGTCTCCGAATAAAATGGAAATAAACATCCATTCAAGAACATCAAATGAAGTGAACAAGAAGCACATAGTCTAAAACAAATAACACTTTGATCCCCAATTTTCCATGAAGCATCAATAACTAGAGTCGATCAACAAATTCTAGTCAATCCTCAATGAAATCTACGGGAATCATAACCAATTACAAAGAGGATACCTGGTAAAAACAAAGTGCCTACTGCGTAAATGAAACAGAAAGCAATGTATTCTTCTCTAGAACTAGACAATAACATTTTCTCCTTTGGATAGTAAATATCTCCCATCATACCTGAAATAGAAACCATGATAGCCACTCATAACAAATTCAATGAAAAAATAGCCTCAAATGTAAGGCCCACACCAATATCATCATCCTCTCAAGTAAACTCTACAAAGTATCAAATACAAAAATCATTTATAGGAGTCGACTCTTCAACAATTGAGGATCCAAGCACTAATTGATCAACCAATGTCCAATGTAATCCATTGAGACAAATATGAAAATCGACAAACTACAAACCAGCTCTAGCACTAGTGAGAATAAAATAGAGCTAATTCCAATACCAATGAGAAACCTTGATGTCCTGCTATGCCACACCCATCAAATCCAATATCTATATCACAACAACCAGAAAACATACCCAAAAATTAGTGAAAATTATCTAAATTAATTGAAACCAATTTTTTTTAGAAATGAGACATGAGTTGGTCACCCAACCCATACCTTTGAAACAATATTAAATAAAACAAAAGCTATGTGAATACACGAGGTGTAATTAGCTTACACCAACTTAAAATTGAAAATTGTTACAGGAAGACACATAGAAATGAAGGAAAATTGATTATCTCATCTCCAAAAAAATCAACCCTTCATTTATATGGATCCATGCTTTCATAGTCCAGCCATAATCCATCCTTTCATTATAAAACCAGATCCACATATCAGTAGACTGCTTAGAACAAAATTTTCCATCACATGAAGATGTATACTTGAATGTGATTTCCCTCTTTCATTCTTCATTATGAAGTTTTCCATGAAATATTGATATTCCATTTTAGAACTGGTTCCTTTGACCTAATGGACATCAATACCTGAAGAAATAAATCTTGTATGATTTCATCCTTACAATAATTTCAAGATCAGAATAAATATATAGAATGGAGTACTGAACTCTTAAAATGTGGATGAAGGAATAAGAATACACCAAGAAGTGAATGAGAAATGTATCATTTTTTCTTCAAATAAAAAATCCTTCTACATTTAGAGATCTAAATTCTGAAAGTCGTCAGAAATCCAATGTCATTTCCAAACATCTATCCATTAGATCGTGAAATCTCATGGTATAGGGACATCATGACTTAGCTGTCTCGAGTAGAGAAATATATAAAACATGTTTTCATCCTATCAGTAATTCTAAAAAAAAGAAATAGTAATATCATAGCTCAACAGTCCCAAAAAATATTGTACTATCAAACCATAGTCAAAGGATTTTTGGTTTGATAGTACAGTATTTATGGGCACCTGCCTGGGAATAAAGGATTCAACTGAGAAAAAAATATTTTCCATACCTGAAATATGATGATTAATTTTAGTACTTTCAATATACAAGAATATCAATAATTGAACAATTTCAATCCAAATTACAAGGGATACTCACTTAAGTGGTGACAAATAGTTACTGCAAGTGCTGCAAGTGCTCCAAGTTCTGCAAGCGATGCAAGTGTTGCAAGTGCTGCAAGTGCTTCAAGTTCTGTAAGTGATGAAAGTGCTGCAAGTACTGATCGTGTAGTAGAAAATATGAACCTGAAACATAAGGTTTTCCACACCATATGATTCATTCCCATACAAGATTTCAACATCATAAATGATTACCCATTTCTACAAGCAGCTCAATGTGAGAAATATGAAAAATACCATATATCAAAATGATATAAATAAATAAAAATAACTAATTTATGATTTTTTACCAAACAATTGTAAGAAATGATAATATAAATATGTGAGTGACACAAATACTAAGTGAAATGAGAAAAAATAGAAAAATGATGAATAAAAACATAATAGTTGATGGTAAATAGAGAACCACTATCCTTGTTTTAGACTTAATTTTATTGTTGAAGGATTGGGGAGATTATGAATGGGGGCTCTATTGAGTTTGGCTTGTTCAAAGCGCACAATGAGTAACTATTGTAATGTTTTTCAAAATAAAAATAGAAAAAGGAAAATGATGGCATCCAGTGTTAACCCAAAGAAATAGGGGATAATACCCTCCCTCTTGGATCATATTTCATGTAATATTCATTCTAAAATCCCCAAAACCAATTATTTTAACATGATGTTAGTGTCACTACCATGGAAAACCATGAGTTTTTCAATCTGAGAACTAAACTCGATGTAACTGAGGAATGTGTATATGTGTTGACCGAGGTTGAAGATGAAAATCATAGTTAATCATCATATATTCTTACCAATAAAAGAAGATATCAACATTCCAACCACTTATTTTTTCAAATAAGTTTAACAATAATCATAAGGGAACATAATATTTAATATTTTCTACAAGAATCTCAATATGAACAATAATAAAAAGAACATATAACATAATGAAAACTAGAAATAAGATTAATTAATTAATGTAGTTTGCTTAAATGGTTGTAAGAAATGAAAATAAAAATATATGTATAGAAATACTAACTGAAACAAGAAAAATAAGAGAGAGAAAGAAGAATAAAAAAACTTATAATTTAATGTAAACATGGAACCTTCAGTCACCTAAATTGCCTTCAAATATTTTTCTCAAACTAGACAGTTCAGATATTTACAACTTGAACACCTCAAATTTCTATGCATGGCTTATAAGAACCTCTATGGATACAAGTACAATGGAACAATAATCAAAAGAAAGCTAATTATCAAAAGTATCTTGGTAAAAATAATGCATGTTACATGACATATTATATGTCAACTAGTATTAAAAACATTTTCAATTACATAGTTTTAGGTTCAAAATGTTTTATAATGGCTTACACAAATTAATTTATATTAAAAGCACATAAAAACTAATAGGAAATGAAAAATATCCCCTAAGGAAATCTATTTTTCTAATAATTGATTCAAAAAAATCATCCTCTTTCATATCAAAAAATACAAATAGGTTTCTATCATCAAAGTACATATTCATAAAATATAACAGAAAATAATAATTTAAACATTAGTGTTAAAAGAGATCTAAATCGAGATTATGTGATGTTGTGAATGGTGAATTGAATAAAAGAGAACTCCCATTTTTTAAATATTTCCAATCTTCCAGGTTGATGTCAGGAATTCCCCATGGTGAAGATTGAATTTATTAGGTCGGATCCAATACCCTCTCAAATCTAGGTTTGGAGCTCCTCTCATGGTGTTGTCCCCCCTATATGGTGTAGTCTTGAATGAGTGGTCTCTTTTAATTTGGATAAAGCACTCCATGACTTGCTATCCATGTTCACACTCCTATATTCCAACCACATAGTTAATATTGTTCATCAACAGTGCAATAACTCCGACTAATTGTCATAGTCATTATATTATGGATATACATCCCCTCTAACTTCCTGCTTCAACTCAACTTGTTCAGGAATGGACCGGTCATAAATAGCCTTGTGTGAGGACACCCTCTATACACCATGTCTATAGCATGTCATGCTGACTACCCTACACATGGAAAATTAGATCTATGTAATAATACACATACTCTAGCTTTCCACACATTCAACCTCACATAAGTCTCCACTACACTATCACTATCTCAGACATTAAATCAAGCAGTTACAAAGAAACTCCCATGGAGAGTTTTCAAATTCTAATAATTACTCTAAAGCAGTTCAGATCCATACATGCAGTGAACTACCCAAATAGAAAACAAACATCTCCACTAAAAAACTGCACACACATACAAGAACAAGAACGATCTCAAAAATAATCTCTTTACAGCAGCAACAACAAACTCATTTTAGACTTCATTCATTAGCTTCTCAAATCAGAGTCATCTGTATTCTGACATAAAAGCAATCAAAAAATTACACAACCACCTTTTCTGGTATCAATTCGATTCAAAGACATAACAATATTTCATCCAACAAAATCTATGGAAAACACTAAAAATAGATCTATAATGCTTCAACCTATAGAAAAATACAACTACGTCACTTGACTCTATGACCATTAGCTAGACTCCAACAACTAGAAGTCTTGAAATCAGTTGATCCAGTGCCCTTTTCTCGAACCGCAAACAAACCACAAAATATTTATGCATAAAACAATAGACCAACCTCAATTTGGAGCCACCAAAATTGAACACCAAGGAATTGATCTACTAATGAACCCGAGGTTAGAACTAATGAAATCACAAACTAGCAGTGACTCTATAGTTGAAAACTCTTTTCAATCAGAAAACTCCACTAATTCAGCCTCCTTATAACAAGCTATTCCCTTAAATAGTTTATGACATATCTCTATGGCCTCATTATTATAGTATCACTCCAGAAATCACCACCATGACCATCACGGAGCTATAAACAGACACTTTAAAATAATTTTTTATAACAAATAACATGTACTTCTCTATATTGTAACTTATTTAAGTTTATTTCTTTTGAAATTTATGTGTAAAAAGAGCCTTAACCCCTTTGGAGAAGTCTGACATTAATTCCATCTCTAATGAAAAACACCCAACAGGTAAATAACATATAAAAATAACAATGTAGAATACTAAAATAAACCATGATTCAATTACATGAGACACTGGGTTTTAATCACATGAACATAGAATTGTGATGTTCCAAATATAAATTCAATTCAATATAAACGTTAACTGGTACACATATTTCATCTAATTAAATATAGAAGGAATTAATTTTAAAAATACTTAATATCATAGACTCTAAAATCAAAAAATGAATTGTAACTTTATACTAAATAAACAACCATTATTCAAAGAATTAAGAAATAATCTCTTAATAAGATTATTGTGAGTATGTTCATATGTAAAACATTAAATCTCCACTAATTTCTAATGTATAATTTCTATGTTAATTGTATGCTTTACTATAATTCATAGAATGGAAATGTTTGTTCAATTAAAATTACATCGGGACCTATAATGCGACTTAAAAATGAGTTCATTCAATCATAAAACTATTTAGGTATTATAATTCACTATACATTTATAGACTATAATGGTAAAATCATAATAGAAATTTCACATTTTTTTCACATCCAATAAGTTCTACGAGAGGGAGCGAGATCGATGAACAAAGGGGGAAATTGATTGAAGGGAATGTAGCTCGAGATGAATGGTGTGGCGATGAGACGAAGGGGGGGGGGGTGAAATGTTACTAGATATTGGGTGTGGGTGGTTAAATGATTACCATATTTAGAGGGTATTCCAAACAGTGATGAGCGTTGTGCCGATGAATCGAACGGGTGAACGTTGCAGTGACAAATAGAAACGATGAACCATGTAGCGAAAAATCGAAAGATTGAACCCTATGGTGACAAGGCAGAGTGGGTTGAACGATGTGATGAAGAACATAGGCTTGACTTCTCTGTAGTTTTAGGGTTATCAGGGTATGGGATTTGGGAATGAAATTCCCACGATTTAGACTTGGGACGCGCATTTATTCGTATGATGATATTAATAATTTCAAAAAAAAATGATGATTATTATAAAAATTTTATATTTCTAAAATAAATTACTTATTGGAAATACATCCAATTATATATTTTTTACTTTGTATGGTTATAATTTATTTGTTTATAATCAATATAAGTTTGATTCATTCATTAATAATTTTATGTTATATATACTAATTTCATGAAACAATATTATATTATCAATATTTTAATTTAATATATATGCATATATTTTTATTGACAATTGGCTTGTTTGTAATAAAAAATTGAAAATTTATATAGTAAATTATTAGTAAAATATCCGTTGATGTTGAATAATTTATTTTAATGTGTTTGTTTGATATTGGAAATGATTTTTCATTAATAATAAATAATACAAATATAATCATTTGTTTGTAAGATGATTGTTGGTATCGGTAAGATATAGTGAAAAATTTAATTTATAATAATTGATATGTTGGTAAAATATAGTTAATAATAACAGATGTATATATTGTTTAAAAGAGTTATTGTTACTTATAAAAAATAAAAACAGAATAATATATCTGTTGGAATAGATCATTTTTACCAACATATACATTATCTGACACCAAATTTCTGTTGGTATATGTCACATTTTTTTTTGTAGTGGAAGGATAAACTGAAGTTATAGTGGAATATGTATGAGAGTCTAAGGATGAACCAAAATAAAATTCTCAATGAATTCTTAAATTGGGAAAAAATTGTTTTTGATGATATGAATTGAATTGGGGAGATTCTTAATAATATAAAAATCATGAAGAAAAAAAAATAGTATTTCCAACATTGTTCAATTCTAAAGCCTTAGTTCCCAAAGAAAATGATAGAATCGATGTGACATTGGATATCCTTTATAATACTCTAATTGTATATGAGATGAGAAACCATGATAATAAGTCCATGTCAAGGGAAAACTGTATTGATGTGGTGTTCAAGGTGATGAAAAAAATTAGTTTGAGGAGTGCCTTAAAGAAAGGAATTTGAGAAGGTAATTTCATTCCTTTCATACAATCTGAAAATTTGAAAATAAAAATTAAAAGGAAATATTCCACCATGTTATTTTCTATTTTGTAATGTTGGTCTTCATTCAACAATTTTCCTAAATAAAGTCAATGATGATGATTAAAATGAGGTACCAATGAAGAAATTGTTTTTAAAAGGGAATGCAAAGTGTAAATAATTGTTTAATTTCTTCCAAATAAAAAAATTACATTCCCAATAAGATAATTTTAATATTATTAAATTTTTCCAAAGAATACTATTTTTTATCGAGTACAAAATATTCATCCTCAAGAATAAATGAACAACAAAATATTTTTTTTAAATGTTCATGTTAAAACTTATCTATTATATTGGTGTATATTTATAATATAATATAATTAATATATATATATATATAAATGTTATAAAAAATAAAAAAAATTATTGATTATTTATTAGGAAATAATCCCACCATTTGTAATAAATTCATTTTACTCTTTAGAAATATATTTCCATCAAAAATGATTTTAATAATTATTATAAGAAAATATTATACTTAACTTTTGAATCATTTAGAAAGTTTATGTGATAAAAATATCATAATATTTTAAATCATAACATAAAAATTATCTTGTCATGAAATATGTTAATTGATATGAAAATATTGATTATTCAATAAATTGAGAAAAATAGTGAGTTTTAGTGAAAAAATTATTTTCTATTCGATTATTTAAAAAGTTAAATTGTATTCCATATTAATTTTAAAATAAAATTAAGTCAAATTTATTTAAAATTATCCATATATGGTTTTATAAGTTATTTATATACATTAACTTAGTATAAATAAATTTTATACTTAAAATAAGCATTTTTATGAAAATTGTTATTCACATGTTTTTTTCGTTTGTTTTTAAATTAAATTCTGCAAATTTTGTGTTATTAAATATGAAAATTGGATTCCTTATTTTTAATAAGGAGATAAGAATTTGGTATATAAGTCACTTTTAATTTTTAGTCATTATGAATAGTAATCGTAGAATTTTTGTTACCATGATAAAGGATAAATTTGGTAACTAAGGGTTAAGAATAACATTATAAGAAGCAAACAATGACCTTAAAACTAGAATAAATTTTATTATATGAGTGTATTTTTTAAATAATATTAAAATTTTATATCCTATTAAATTTTTTTCTATTTGGTTGTGATTATAAAATTATAATACTTTTTGTAATGAAATGGAAAAAATATTGCACTCTTACTTTTAGTAACTATAATTTTTTTAATATAGGGATAAGAAGAATATATTATTGGTTAAAAATATTCTATTTAAATATAAATGTTTTATATCTACCATAAAAAATTATTTTTCAATTTTTTATTATATAATTACCTTAAATTATTACACAATGTCGACATAGTAATTAATTACTTAATGTAAAAATAACAATTAATATTAAAATATTAAATGTAATTTACTTTTAGATAATCAATGTGATAAATGAATTTTATACATGAAAATTATAGGATATGGTTTTCATATTCTTTTTTATTATTTTAAATATTTTCTTGATGTTATTAAAGTGAATGAAATGAATAGTCTGAAACCGACATTAATGAAATTTTATAATGAATAATATTTTATTAAGTGATAATAAATTATAAAAATATTCCATTTTTTATTATTAATATTATACGGTATCTAATATTATCCATGGTCCACTTGAGGGACATTTTTCAATTTATATTAACTATCTTGACCCTTAAAGATTAAAAATCCATGTTGTCATGATAAGTGTGAAAGCGGTTACCGAGGGTTAAAACCTAATGATATGGGGAAAAGAGGAAAAACTCATATAATTTTTATTTAATGAGAATATTTCAAATCATAATCATAATATATTTAAAATAAATCAGTTTTCTACCATTTTTAATTGAATATTAATTTATTTTAATTTAATATTTTGGGAAATTACTAGAGTGCCCCTCCCCTCTCTTATAAAAGGGAATATATTCTTCTCTTTAAATAACTTTTAAAAATAAATTTTTTAATCAAATATCTTCCCCAAAAAATTCCTAAAATCTACACCCACATTATATAGGACATAGTTTTGGAATAATACCAATCTTAGTGGTGTAATGGTGTTAAGAAAATGATATTTTCTAAAGAAGAGGTATATTTTTAACCTCTTGTTTCATTTTTAGTTCTTTAACACATAAATCAAATATTTTGAAACCATTATAAAATAATAAAAATATATTAATCTATATAAAAATATGTTATTATGTAAATTGGAAAACCCATATCCATATCCCCTTCCATTAAATAGGAAATAAAACCATCAATCGTGTATCGAACAGAATGTAGCCTCACGAACAAATGTAATTCATTTTCAATAAATATCTATAATTGAAGGATAATAATTATGGAGTGGATTTATATATTTTATATTTTTGAAGTACTTATCATTATTAAAAGATAATATATAATTTACTTTCTTACCATTACATTTACTAAAAAATGATAACATCTTTTGTGCGTACATGTGAACTACCACCTCCACAGAATGATGTGATTATTCATTATTTACAAAATCATATTGGTGGAAAATATAAGAATAATTAAAAAAGTAAGATTAAATTTATTATATTATGATCATTCTATAAAGATAACAAAATACCAACATTCTATCCATAATGATCAGTGAAAATGGAAATGTTACTCAAGTGTATATACAACCCAACGTTATTTAATTGTAACATAGTTCATTTTTCATAACAATATTTAATGTTTGGATTTAAAACTATAATTTTTATAAACATTTTATAATTATATAATTATTTTTATTCAATATATGATGTAATAATGACATCTTTGAGCATATTCAACCCTCCAAAGTCATTTTTGACTTGTGAAAAAAATATCATCAAAATAGCTGACATGAACATAAATGATTATGTAATTATTATAACATGGTAATAAGTGTTATAAAAGGAAAAATAACATTAAATAGTTTATCAATAATGTAAATAATTAACAGAAATTTATTATTGAAGAAGACCAATAACATGCATGATGATTCGACCTCAAGGTAATTGAATTTGTTTTTATAAATCATTATTTATTTTTCCCATAAAACTATCTTTATCTTCCATGTCCATATTTAAAAAAATATTTTTTGGATGTATTTGTATGGACACAAAAAAGTTATAATGGGATTTTTTATATTTTTACTTAATTTAAAAATATTTTAAAAGGATACATCAAATAAATTTTTAATGTTTTTTACAAAAATAAGAAAATAATGTTATATTTTAATGTATATGCCAAAAATAACCATTTCTACCGCTATTTAAGTTATTTAATTTTTATACACCTTTAAATTCATCCATGTTTTCATAAAATAAAAAACCCCACATCCCTATGTTATTTTTTTATAAAAATGTTCCTAAAATATTATATGGTTTTCTTAGGGGTGGAAATAATATTTTTATGATATAAGATTTTATTTATTTTGATTTGGTTCTGGGGGATTTTTTATGACGATTTGTTGTTATACTATACACTATGGGTGGCTGAGTCCCTTATATCTCTCTAATTTACTGAGTAATAGGAAAAAGTTATTCTATTTGGTTTCTCCTAAGATATTATGTGAATATAATACAATGGTTATTCTAATTATAACTTGGATGGTTATTTTTTGTGTAACAATGATGGTTATTATATGTGTAAATAAGAAAGTTACCCCATTTTGAATAGTAATATAAAATATTAATACCCAAGTAACGTACATGTTTTATCTATTATTCTAGTGGTTTTTTATGTGAATATTTTTGTTTCTCACGATAAGATAATGATTTTATGATTAATGGAAATTATATGATACATTTTACTCGTGAGAAGTATAACTTTTTGAGAAAGCATATTATGATTTTTTCAATTTTTTAGGAAACATTATGAGATTAATTTTTCATTTAATATTTATTATGAATTTTTTAATGAAACTATTTAGGTAGATATTGTGATTTTTGATAAATAAAATGGTTTTTTGAGCCAAAAGTTATTTTCAAAAATGAAATATTTTATAACAATTCCATGAATAATAATTTATACCTTAATTTTTATGTCCCTTAATATGATTTATGTGCTCATGTGACATTTTTTAATGTTTCTAATTTTATTATTAGAGACAAGGATTAGGTCAAGATGAATAATTTTAAGATGTTTCATGGAAGAAAAAATATTTCAAAAAGTCATGTTTGTCGAAAAAAGGGATACTGGATAGGTGCATCAACTTTTTTAATATATTAATTTTTATTAAAGTGTTATGACTAAACAATATAAAAATATAAACCTAAAACATAAATTGGAATATATTAAGTTTAATACTATATAATGTCACTATATTATGTAATGATTATGGTTACATCTTTACAGTGGGTATTATAGAAGAGTTTTAGAAAAAAATTGATTATAATGTTTTCATGTGAGGTTTCTTTAGAGTTATGGATTCCATCATGAGTTTACATGTTTTAGGTTGATAATAAGTCCAAAATCAAAGAAAACCCATTTTATGTTTTATGTGATGGATTTGGAACTGATAAACAATATTTTTAAAGAATGTATTTAGATGAGTAATCAAATTTGGTATAAATTATTTTAATGTCAAAGTATTATGTAATATCTAAGGGTATTGTATTTAAAAGGGACATTTTATTTTTAACATGATTTTCTTCATATTTTAATGGTGTTCATTTATACAGACTAAGGATCATTTAACATGATTGATTAATAGAAATACTTTATAAAATAAGTATTCATTCCATATTATTTGATTATCATTATTATTGTAAAATTTTATTCAAATGATTTTTATATCATTTTGAGTATTGAAATAGGATACATGACACTATTTTATTTGTTTAACAACTTTTCATTTGTAAAAAAATTAAATGGGTTGTGGTATAGGCTTTATCTTATTAAAAAATATCAATTTATCTATTTCATTTGGTAGGGTAAATGACACAATGGACATGACTATTTATTTTATCTATATATGAACTTCATGATAGAAGAAAAAAGGGGATATCAATAGTATAAATGAATGCCATGATGTATTGATTTAATGTATTAATTTTTTTATAATATATATGTGAAATATGATTGAGTATATAATGAAAAATAAAAGGTTATATTTCATATCATTGGTTTAATGGAATAAAATATTAAGGAAAAAGAAAAAGAAGTAAGGTAAATTGTTTAAGGTTGTGTTTATGTATTGTTTTTTTTCATAATTATGATATAGTGGTATTTTAACAAAATTACTAGAATAATGAAACACATAATGATTAATATATCGTAGTTTTATTTTAATTTTGGAAACATATTTTATATAGAATCAATACCTTTAAAATATGGCATTGTGAGAAGGTGATAATTTTTAGAAGAAATCGATTAATTTTTAATAAATGTTTGAAGAATTTGTAACCATTATGTTTAATATATGGAATAATTTAATTGAGGAAGAATTCATTTTCATTTGTTATACACAATTTTAAAGGTATTGGTAGCCTTTACGATTTATATGGTCTCTAATTTTGTGGTAATTATTAGTTATTACAATTTGGGAAAATATGTTTTATCTTATATATATCAATGAGATTTGAATTTGATTTAGCAATTAAGTGAAAAATGTTATTTTAAAAATTGATAACAATAATTTTGGCAACCATATATGATTAAGGTAAATAAAACATTAAGGAATTTTACTTTATGAATAAAGGATTTTTTACATTTCGGATTAAATATATTACTTTATTTTGTATTTATGGTGATTTTGGTTATTTATAGAAATTATTTTCTTATTTTGGATATTATATTATTTTGGATTATAATTTTTTGTTATGAGAAATTAAGAGTGGTGAATGTTATTAAAAGATTAATGTAATATTTATCTTGTAATAATATGTAATCAATTTTTTTTCATTCTTAGATTAAAAATATTTTTGGAATTTAAAGGGTAGTTATTTATCAAATAATCTACGTTTAAATTTGTGTGTTACAATAGAAATTTAGTGTTATGTTTTTTTTTTGTTTTTTTTTCATTTTAAAATTATTTTATCTTTTTCTAATTATTTTTTTGTTAAAATATAAATATGATAGGAATATACTATATTTTAAGAGGATGTTTCAATGGAAAAGGGTCCAAATCACAAATATTATAAAAGAAAGAGGTTAGTTGAGTCTAGAATACATAATCATATTACAATCATTATCATGAAGGGGGAGGAAATCAGCGGGGAGATCATCAAGATAGGTAATGTCCTGGTTTACACCCTTATTAGAAAGGCTATATGAATCCATGTTTGATTCATGATATATATGAGTGATGATTTAGTTGATGTCGAGAAGCGGGTGGGTGAAATCCATCCATCAAGTAGTAATCTGCCACACAAGATGCGTCACACCATTCTAAATCAGTTTCATAATGGTAGTATAATCACTTTAAATCCATATATTATTACAACCACTAAGATATTCGAAAGAAATATCATGTATCATCCTTCTCATTTCGGCCCCCAGAAAGAAAAAAATTCCATAGCTACCAAAAAATAATCTGATGATCTTACCAAGGTGATTCATAAAGATAACTCCATAACCCACAGGACCCGGATTTCCTTTGGAGGAACTACACACAGATACATTAATCCAAATAGGAAAAGGTGTTTTCCATAACACTTCAAAAGTACATCTTTTATGGAAAAAATTATGTCAATTCGAAGGCATCACATAATTTCAAAGTAACTCATAGTGTTGTTGCAATGGTCCTTTTTCATCGATATAGCTTCACATATGGAAATAAGGATCCACATTTTACCTACCTTGTGGATGAATGAGTAATTATTATGAATAATTGAATTTTTTTCATACCAGATCACAAGATGATGTTCAATAATAGATTCAAGGAAGAGATTATCAATTTGTTCAGAGTTATCCATTTACAGACATCTCTTTAGTTAAGGGTTGAAAGTGTCATGAATCAACTATTTTTAGTCAAGAATGTAATAAATTTAGTTCCAAAGAGTAGAAGATGTGACACAAGAAAGAAAGAGATGATCATTATCTTCACTGTATTGATTAAAGAGTCTATATTTAGAGATGAGTTTAATTCCAAACTATTAAAGCCACCTATCTGTGGGAACCCTGTTGTGAGAAAGGCACAAAATAAAAGTGAATCTTGATGGATTTATATAAGTTTTTTTAAAATAAATTTCAAACCAAGATCACTTTCATAATTACAAAAAACAATTATTATAGTTTTTTTGAATTAAGGAAAACCCTTGTGAGTAGGCTCCCAAATTAAAAATCTATCAGCGTTTGTGAAGGGGTAGTTATCAATGACATTCATAATTTTATCAGAGAGATGATCATTTTGAAAATTTTTCATATCCCTAATTGAATAGTTGGTACTATCGGGGGTTTGATTAGGAGGAATCATAGATATTAAGAATGTTCCAGTCTAGTTATAAAACCATAAATTCATGGAGGAATCCCTGGAATCCATCCATTTGGATTTTTTCTTAATGATAGAAAATTATTTCTTAATGGATAACCAGATAGAAGAGTTGATGAAATTCTTATTGACTTTCTTATGTTTTTTCGAGAAATATATTTTTGAGAAAAATGATCGAATCATATTTTTTGTAAAGAAAGTTCCAAGTGAGTCTCTCTTGAAGTGACTCATTAATGTAATTATGATTTTGGATTCCAATACCACCATTATTAATAGGTTTACAGCATGTTGACCAGTGGACAATTAAATGTTTCCTTTCCACGGTGCTACCTGTCCAAATAAATTTTTTTATTGAGGTATTCATTTTTTTGATTAGAACAGAAGGCCATTTACAGACCCTCATATAATAAACCATTTTCGAAAAAATAGTATATTTTACATGGTATATTCTACCTTCCAAAAAGATAGATTTACCTTTCCAAGAAGATATATTATTAAAAACATGGACAACCATTATTTAAAAGTAATAGGAATTGGGGAAGCCCCAAAAAATGGAAACACCAAGATAAGTAAAAGGAAAATAAACTTCTTTTATTCCTTAGTCTATAATAATATAACATTTACTAATATGAGAATGTTTTCCCCAAAAAAGATATAATATTTGTTCCAACCAATAGAATAACCTGAAACCACTTCATAGTGAGAGAGGGAATATTTAAGGTTTTGAAAATATATTTTATTACCTTATAGGAAAAGGGTGATATCATTAGCATATAAAAGGTGGCTGGGACAATTAACTTTCGTAGAAACATTAATGGGATTGATTTAGGTTTGGTCTATAAGAAGAGTGAGAAAGTGACTAAGAAAGTCTTTCCCAATAGAGAAAATGATGGCAGAGGGGGGGGGGGCACCTTGCCTAACACCTTTGGTGAATTTAAAATATCCATTGGGAGAGACATTAACCAAAATGGAAATAGATATTAAATTGAATAGGGTTCTAATTTTAGTGAAAAATAAATCACTAAAACTAAAACATTGAAACACATTGAAGATAAATATCCACTTCATGGTATCAAAAAATATTTTTTAATGTCATGTTTAATGGAAATCATACCTTCTTTGTTGTCTTCATTTATAGTGTTGATGCAGTTAGAGCCAAGGAAAAGTAAGTATTATATGGATCTACCCTTAATAAAACCAAATTGGTTCTAAGAGACTATTTTTTCCATGATAGTTGAAAGTCTATTATCAATGTGTTTATTGATGATTTTATAAAGGGTGTTAATGAGAGTAATATTCATAAACAAATGTATCTTAGAATAATTTTACACTTTTGGAATCATAGAAAGAAGTTTATCATTTAGACCATGTGGAAGGACACCATTAGAGAATAAGGATTTTAAAAGCCTGTAAACATCAAACTGAATAACATACCCATAATTTTGAAAGAAACCATTATTGAATCCATCAGGACCCAAAACACAATTAACATATTTTTCAATGAATGGATCGTATTTTTCACTCCACATCATGTTTTATTTTTCTGGTCATAATTTTTTTGAGATCATTCACATTATTTTGATCAATGTCCCCTATCACTCTCCAACATCTTTTGTACCTTAATTTTCTATTCCATGTCCATACTGAAACATCCCACTTATTGAATCTTATTTAGAACCCAAGTACGTGTTATCATTGATGACCTTCATATTTCCTTTTTTCTTGTTTTTAAATGAATATTTTCTTAACCTTTTTTGTAACACCCTGATATTTTTAGATTTATTTATTTTTTTCAAATTAATTTAATCTTTTTGATATTTCTCATTTCTCAAAATAATGAAAATATTTTATTTTATATTAAATCACTATTTTTGGATTTCATTATATGAAACATTATGTTAATTGTGAACAAAAAGTAACATAAATTTTACCTTTCTCTTTATGAAACACCATGGTTAGCTTGAGTTACACATAATAATGACTTTCCTCGATGGAAAGCGTATCAAATATGTTTGATTTTTACCGACAAATAGCATATCCTTAAAATCTTTTTAGTTTAAATAACAACATATAAAATATATTTTAAATTAATTTTTATGAATATTATTATGTAATATATGAAAATATAGGGTTTACAAAAATACAAGATGAATTCATTTGTTACCAATTAATTACAAATGATTATGAAAAAAGATTTAATATAAAGGAAAAAACATTTATTTTTAGAAAGATATTTTATCCTAATAAATTAAATTAATTACAATTATTATGGTATATTAATTTAATATATATATTATATATTCAATAAAATATTTTTCATATTCATCTAAAATATTATATAGACATAAGATAAGAAAAAATCCAATTTTATTCCTAAAACCCTATTTTTTATAAAGGTAGTTTTACCACCTTTTAATGGAGAACCAATTTTAAATAAATTTTTTGAAACGTTTATAGATTTAATATGTTAAAATAAACTTTATATTTGTAATATAAACATAAAAATTCTTGGTATTTTTCTCTTAGGTTTTATTTTTTAATGAATAGTTAAAAAACTGAAATTTAATTTGAAACATTATTTTCATTAAATTTATTTATAAAGATAAATTATATGTTAAATCAGTTTAAAAGATTAATTATATATTAATTTAAAAAATTAATCCAATTTAGGTCATTGGAACCATTTTAAAATTTAAATTTGATATAAAAACTTTTCAAACTTTTGAGCATTTTTACTTTGAAAACCAGTAGTGTTGTCCCTTAAGTGTGATTAATTTTAAATTAATTTATGCCACTTATGTGATTAGAATATGAAAAAATTGGTTCCCTTTTTGGAATAGTCCTAATTTATATTGTATAATTGTGTCAATGTTTTTTGACCAATAATAATAGTGAATGTGATTAAAAATAATTATAGTGGTCAATAGAAAAATTAGGTTAATAAAGTAGTAAACCTTAAATTTAAGACTGAAAATGACCTAGATAGTTGTCCAATACCCACTATATTTAAATTATTACACCATTAAACGTCCATCATATAGTGTTTATGTTTTCGTATGATTTTGTTTTGGTAAATACTTGGGTATACCTATCTTGTTTCCAGAAATTCCAAGTGTGTCTTTTATCTTCCTTATAAAATGAAACCACATCTCTCTCTTCATGACACCTCTAAAACCACTTATATTCTTCCAATATATTCCCAAAAATATTAAAATAATCCCTCCCATTCTATTTTTGTCATATATTTTGGAAAAAATAAATCCATGTATGCCTTTTGGAACAAACTAAAAGAGGTTACCCGATTAAGAGTTAAAGTCTTCCCTCAGGATCCTTTATTTTATTTTATTTATACACCCCCACACTCTTTATTCCATGAATGTATAAAAAACCCTAAATATACTAGGATGTTGTTATGAAATGTTTTTGACCTACATTTAGGCACATCTCTATCTAATGGGTAATGAACATACTTTTTACATGTACAGTGAACTACAACTTCAGGAAATGATGATTGTTCATTTTTTCTTTTACTGCCTATTATGGTGGACATTATGATGGACATTATTATTTTATATGTTACATATTATATTAATTATGACTTTAATATTCTATTATTATTTTACAAAACATGTCTTTATACTTTTCCTTAGGTGTTAACATGATAATTTGTTTGTGGAAGTGTGGACAACCACCCCTCATAGCGATGTGATTTGTTCATACACTACATGGAATATATTAATGATGGGTTTAGTAAATATATATTTTATAAATATGATTAAATATAGATAATATATATATATACACATATATGTTTTTTACTTTATGTATTTCTATATAACAATTAAACAGGAATAGCGTTCATGCGTACAAATGACTTACTATCTCCATAAACAGTGTATTTGTTTAATAATTATATATAATCAATGGATTATTATAATAAAAATATAATGAATATAAATTATATTTAAATAAATTTTTATATTATGGAAATCATTATATATGTATAGGGATCAAAGTTATAACAAATTAAGACACATGCGAAAAACAATGAGGATATTACATGATGTGAAACCTTAACATAGAATTGTAAACAACTGAGTAATATAATTTCATAATAAAAAAATATATGGTATTAGAATTAATTATATTATTATATTAATGATTTATTATAAATTTATAATTATTAAAGAATAGGTTGGACCCAGTACAATGAGAGTTAAGACATAAAGTAAGGGGATTTAATCTCACTTTTTATTTCCATGAGATACAAGATTATTCACCTCCAATTCATTTTTTGTGTTTTATATACTACCCATAGATGTATCCAATTATTATTAAAATTAAATTTATGTGTATTTAAATTTACATTTTATTATATTTCTTTCATGTGGGTTATGTTTTAAAAAATTCCAAGTTGGACAAATAAGTTTGTCTAAATTTTCATTCTTTGAGACTCATGTTTTGTTATACACCTAAATTATTTTCAAGGTGCATATACATCAATTTTACATTTTATATAATGAATATAAGTTTTATCATTATATTTTATGCTCTATTTAATTTATTTTTCATTCATGTTTAGTATGATCCCATGTGACTATGTGTTAAGAGTTTATTAAAATAATCTCATCACTTTTTGTTATTATTAATGATTATGATTACCTTGAGGAAATATTATTATCCATCTCTTAAGAACAACCCTGAGTTTCCTTATACTATATTTATTAAAGATAAATATATGTATTATTACCATTTTCCCACTCATTGGAACTTAATACATTTAATAAAGTGCTTTTAAGTTAAATATAACCATATTTATCTCTTTGGATAGAAATCTATTTTAGCTTAAAAACATGCTTTCAAAAATGGTTTCAATCATTCCTTTAATATTATTATAAATGAAAAAGGATTTCAAATAGGATTAAAAAGTTTCAAATCATTATTTATTCGTTTTCAAATTTATTTTAAATAATTTTTTTTCAAAATGTTTTCAGGCTTCTACTGTATGTTTTCAAGGAAATTGGTTTTCAAAATTGTTTCATGAATTATTTATAAGTTTTAAATTTTATTTTAAATAAAATAGTTTTCAAACGTTTTTATATTTAAAAATAATTTTCCAAATAAGGGTTTCTATTTTACTCATGAAATGTTTTCACAATATCATTCGAAGTCATTTTCCATCAAAGACAACATTCATTGATGTTACTCAAGCCCTTGAAGGAAATGATCTAAATGATACATTTATATTCTTTCTTGAATGGCTTATGTTTCATTGGAATAATACTACTACACATGTTTCTATTCCACATGTTATATTATTTTGTAAGATACTTATTTTCACACGTTATTCTTTGATGAAATGATTATAAAACCAATATCCTTTTCATAGGTTATGATGTGATGAAATGTTAATTATTCTGATTTCATGGTCAAAATTTTATGCATAAAACTGATTTCTTGTTCACAATATTATGAATGGTTTTGGTTTCATGTCTCTATGATTATGTGTGAACTTGATTACATGTACAAAATGTTATGATTGAACCTTATTAAGTGTTCACAATGCTGTGCAGGGTCTTGGTTTCATTTTTGTTAGTTTATGTGTGAATCTGATTACTTGTTGACAATGATTTGTATGAACCTGATTACATTCTCATAATGTTATGCATGGACGTGGATTCATGTCCATAAGGTTATGTGTGAACTTGATTACACATTCAAAATGTTATGCATGAACCTAGTTGCATGTACATAAGTTGATATTGGGGCCTAATTTCATGTCTCTACCATAATGAGTGAACCTGTTTGTACTTATACATATTTATAATGTTATACACCAATCTGAATGCTACAAATTTCATGTACTATTCCTATGTCTGGATTTCAAGATTTATTCTCTTAATTATATTATGATCTATTTATTTTGAACATCCACTCTTTATTTTGATCACTAATATGCAGGGAATGATATCAAAATTTTATGCTCATGTTTCATACCATTTTGTTCATGTAATGAATATGAATTTACTTAATTTACCCTTACTAAGCATATGGTCTCACCCACTTCTTATGTTTCATTTACCCATGTTTTGATGAAATGTTTTAGGAAGAATTACAAAAGGTGGGTATATTTAGCGTATATGTTGAAGATATTTTACCAAGATTGAATATTTTTTTCCAAGTTTCCTAATACACTAAAATATAATGGTCCTCGAGCATGTACTCTATTTAATGTACTGGATATTCGTCTAAAATGATGTAATATACATGTATGTAAATATTGGATCACAATAAGTGGTATTGAAGGAAAGGATTAGTCATCCTTTGGAAACAATGATGATAATTTTTTTTTGTGAGATTCCTAAGTATATTTCTAAGTATATGTATAAGGATTTCAAAAAGGATAACTACAATGATGAGTCAATATTTTTGAAAATGTACAAGAATTTTATAAATGATAGAGTGAGTGGTTTCTTATAAATAAACCCCATTATGGATTCTATAAGTGTATGTGTATTTGGAAAAAACGTACCTATAGGAAAAAATTCTGATAGGATCACCTAGGCCTGACTTGGGTTATTCTGGTACATGGCAATGGGCCTGGCTGCACACCTGGATTAACACTCCCAAGGGGAACTCATTGGAAATTAACAAACTCTTCATGAAGCCTTATGGAGGATTTAAATATAAAATTACTATACATAACATAAGATAATCCTAATGTGTCATTTATTAAAAGGCATGTGTCCTCATTTAGATATCCTATAAGTGATTATTTCCCGAATTTTTGGATTTCTTATATAATATTTGTTTACCACCCCATGATTTCTGGTCTTAGTAAATGGAGTCAACTATAAGGAACATGGGTGACATTGAGTGTTTTAAATATGGAAAGTATTAGCATTATAATGATCAAATTCCCAAGAGTAAATATTATAATTAGAATCAGTAAGGTGGTATGAGTATTGGTTATACATCGGAAGATAAATACACCACAAATGACTTCTGAAAGTTATGTGACGTTCTTCTAGTATTTTTTAAATTGATCATCCTATGTAATATTAGATTGAGTTTGTAGAACATTAATATGTGATCTATATTTCACATTCTAAGAAGAAGGTACAAAGGAATAAGTTGATGAAACTAGAGTAATGGTTTAAGAATAAATCTGGATTAATGAAGTATTTATGTTTTGGAATTAAAATATTATGTTATATGAATCATGAAATGTATCAGTATATTTAGTATAAGTGTTCATTATGGATTGACAAGGACATGTTGAATAGTGATGAAGACATAGAAGAGTTATTTCATTGAATGGTGATATTTTGATTAAGGGATGGTAACCCTTAAATAATGACTGAAATTGAGATAATGATCTTAGGATAGTTATATGTTTGATATGAATAAGTAAATTAGACAGTATAGATTACCCTAGAAATGATTATTGAAAAAATGGTCTATTTCATCAGGATGAAATTTAAAACATTATTATTTGAAGAGTATATCTCGAAATCATTGGAATGTGGAAGCGTCCATGTTTTCTAAAATAATTTATGTAAATTAAGTTTATTACCTTGTGTTAAGGGAATATATGATGAGGTTATTCACATGTTTGGAATGTGACAAACAAGTGGAACTTTTTTCTCTATGGGGAACCAATGCTAATATTATTTTGTTTATTTATTTCCAAAGTTTCAGATTTTTATCTTTTATAAGGGTTATAAGGCCAACCATTCCTGAAAAGTTCATGTTATACTTCAGAGGAAGTATTTATGTATTGAGATTTTGTTGAAAACATTGGTTAAGAGGATAATTATTGATTAACCTTATTTCAAGGATGCACATAATATTTTTGAAATTTTATGAGTACAGTTTTATAAAAGGACATCATATATGTCGGGTGATAACCAATCAAGTCCAATAAGGTTTAGGGTCTTGAACCCATGACCGATAGATGATAAGTGCTTCACATGTACCAATGGCCTACGCAATTTCCTGGTTAATATATAATATATTTTTATGAAAACTTACTTATGATGAAGAGGTAGTGTTAATTTTTATGTTTAGATATTAATATATTAACCATATTGATTTTTAACAGTAGTTATAGTTCAATAGTTATACTTTTAATTCTTTTATGGGACTTAACATATTCGGAAAATGTATTTTAGCATGTCAAGCATCAACGTTAATTTCAAGATTTATATTACATGAAGTAATCAATGAATTAGATATTCAAAAAATCAATACTAAAGAATAAAAATTTTAATATAGATTTATATCTACTAAATATATTTCATAATGTTCTTGGTCAATATAGTAATTACTAAATGTTAGGATAATGATCATATGAATTTTTTCCCTAATACCTTAATTTTGTTGAACCGAGAAGCCTTTTAAATCATCATAGATTTATGAATATGTGGATCTCAACATTTATTTCATCATTCAATTATTTGTGATTGATAAACACAATCACTTAATATAAATATTTTTTCTTTTGTTATATTTCAAATCATCACTCACAACCTATGTTCTCTTATGTGTAAATGAAGTTATAGGTTATTTTGGGTAACCGTTATGGATCAAACATTCCCTTTTTACATGAATATTTAGTATCAATTTTTATGATGTGGGTTTATATGAATGAAATGTCTAAGTATTAAACCATTTATAAACTAGATGATGTTTTATGGTGAAATTAATTTTAAGAGGCGTGAATGTAACACCCAGAAATTTTGTGATTTATTTATTTTTCTAATTAGTTCTATCATTTTTAATATTTTTTATTTCAAACAACATTGAAAATAGTATATTTTATAATAAATTACTATGTTTGTATTTTTTATACACAAGTCCAAGTTAATCGGGTGCTATATGCAACAAAAAAATTTAAATTTCAATATATGGTACACTGAGTTTAGCTATCATTACACGAAACAATGAATTTCCTCGATGTCTTTCACAACACGCTTGACCGATTGTTACTGAAGAATAGTATATCATTAAAATGATAATATTTAAAATAATAAAATATAACGAAGATATAAAATAAGACTTTATGAATAGTATTAACTAATTTATGAAAATATATGGTTTTCAAAAATATAAGTTGAATTTATATGTTACCAATTTATTTTAAATGAATATCAAAACCTAATAAATATAAAGAAATATATTATTATTATTACAAATCTATTTTAGCATAATAAATTAAATTAATGAAAATTATTAAGTGATATAAATTTAATACATAAAATATATATTAAATCATATATTTTTGATATTTAACTAATAGTTATGATAGACATAATATAAGAATAAACCCAATTTTTTGCATAGAAACCTATATTTATTTTATAATGGAATTTTTATCGCAATTTAATAGAGAACCAATTTTAAATACAAATTTTTGAATTTTTTTAAATTTAATATGTTGGAATAAATTTCATATTTGGAAGAGAAACATAAAAATTAGGTTTGGAAAAATTCCTGGAATTTTTTATGTAATGTTTCATTTGTAATGTATAGTTAAAAATACTAGATTTTAATTCAAATTTTATTCGTCATTTAGTTAATTGATAAGGTTAATTTAAATTTAAAACTTGGATAAAAGTTTAATTATAAAATAATTGGAATAATTAATCTAATTTTGGTCATTGGATAAAATTTTACATTTAAATTTGATATAAAAATGTATCAATATTTTGATCATTTTTACTTTAAAAACACGCAGTGGCGTCCCATCCACGGGATTAATTTTAAATTAATTTACGCCACTTCAATGGTCATAATTTGAAAAAATTGATTCAATATTTGGAATCAGATTAATTTATAACGTCTAAGGAGGTCAACATTGGTTTTTATGAAAAATATTATTGAAGGTGGTTAAATTTAATTACAATGGTTAGGGGAAAAATTAGGTTAGTAAAGTACTAAAACATAAATTTAAGAATAAAAATGACTTAGGTACTTATGAAAATACCATTGTATGGAAATTATTTTTCCATTAAAATTCCATTATTATGTTTATTTTTGTTTTTTATTTCCTCTTTAGGTTAAAATGTGGGTACACATAACATGTTTCCAAAAATTCCACATGTGTCCTTTTGCTTCCCTATAAAAGGCAACCACCTTTTCCTCTTCTTCACACCTATCAAACCACTTAGTATCATCCAATATATCACTAATAAACTTCCAAAAATCCCTAAATTACTCCATTAAGTCCCTATTTTGGAAGAAATCAACCCAAAAAATCCTTTTGGCCTAAACCAAAAGGAGTTACCCGATTAATAGGTAACATCTTTTCTCATGATCCTTTGATTTTTATCTCCAGCCCTCCACTGTCTTTATTTCATGATTTTATTAGAACACTAGTATCATAAACATAATTGGATGTTTTTATTGAAAGGGTTTCACCTACACTTATGCACCTCCATATAATGGGTGATGAATATACCGTTCCCCTGTACGACAAACTACCTCCTCAAGTAACATAGATTGATCATTTTTTCCATTACCATATATCAAGAGTTAAATTATGATGGAAAATATATTTAAATATGTTATATATTTGTTTATTATATATTTTTTTATTTAATTATTTTAGAAAAAAAATCTTTACACTTTCCATATTGTATAAATACGATAATTTCATTTGAGGAAGTGTCGATGACCACCCCCTCAAAGTGATGCGATTCATTAAAACACTACATTGAATATATTAAGGATAGTTTTAGTGAATATATATGATAGATCAATTATATAATCAAGATAATTTAATAATTATATATATATTTATATAAATATATTTCTTTTACTTTCTACCATTCAACGTGATAATTAAACAGAAATATCATTCATGCGTTCGTACAACATACCGTTTCCAGGAACAATGTATTCTATTTCATAGTAATATATTAAATTTATTGTTATAATATAAATATACTGAATATAAATTATATTGAAATCAGTTTTTAAATAAACAAAATAAGGATATAATTATAAGGATAAAAGATATAACAAATTAATACACATGCGAAAAACAAAGAGGATATTTCCAAAAGAGAAAACATAACATTAAATTGTTAACAAGAGGATAATATAAAGCCATTACAAAAACATATATATGGTATTATAAGTAAAAATATTGTTATATGATATATTTATAATAAATTTAAATGAATTACTCATTATTTTCTAATGAGTATAAAGTTATTCAAGACACAAGTTAAGGGTATATCATCTCACTTTTTATTTGCATCAGATACATGCTTTTTACACCACCTATTAACTTTTTGTTTTGTTTATAATTCATTTAGATGTATTAAATTATTATTATACATAAATTTATGGTTATTTTAATATCCATTTTATTATCTTTCTATCGTGGTGTTTAAGTTACAAAAGTAACCAAATTAGTAAAATAGTTTGGTATCAATTTTTCTTCTTTGAGAATCATGTTTTTCTATGCGTCAAAATTGTTTTTCGAGGTGTATATAATTACATTTTACAAGTTATATCATAAATTAAATTTTCATGATATTTTATGATTAATTTAGTTTCCTTTTCAATCATGGTGAGTGTGGTTCCATGTAACCAATATGTAAGAGTTTATTAAAACAATCTCACTGCTTTTCGATATTGTTAATGAGTATTCTTCTTTTGATGAAATATTATGATACATCTCTCAAGAAAAATCATGAGTTTCATTTGAATCTATTTATTCATGAAACATATATGTAGTATTAGCATTTTACAGAATTTGGTACTTATGATAATTAATAAAATATTCTTACGAAAAACATTATTGTATTTCTCTCATTGGTGAGAAATCTATTTTTCTTTAAAAACCATGTTTTAAAAAATGTTTTCAAAATTGTATTCAAATGGTCATTGAAGATAATTTTCTATGAAAAATAATTTTAAAAATGTTTTATGATTTTAAAATATTAATTTATAAGATTTAAATGTTTTTTTCAAATAAAATGTTTTCAAATTATTTTCAACCTTATTTTAAATGTTTTCATGAAAATTGGGTTTCAAAATGGTTTCAAGAATATTTATTATGTTTTAAATGAATTGGTGTTTAAAAATGTTTTCAATCATTATTTTTAATTTTTATATTTTATTATCAGAAAAATGGTTTTAAAAATGTTTTAGGTTTAAAAATAATTTTCCAATGAAGAAAGGATATTTTCCCCAAGAAATGTTTTTAAAATATATTTTCAAGTTTTTTCCATATAAGACGAAATACTTTTATGTTACTCAATACCTTATAGGAAATGGTAAAAAGGTTCCTTTCATATTATTTATTAAATGGTTTATTTTTTTAGAATAATTCTTATGACACCAATTTCTCTTCCATAGGTTATATGATTTTAAAACCAATTAATTTTCATGGGTAATACATTGATGGAATGATTATGAAAAATATTTCTTTTCCATAGGTTATGATGGAGTGAAATGTAAATGATTCTGATTTCATATTAAAAATTTTATGAATGTACCTAATTATATGTTAAAAATTCTATGAATGAACCTTATTACGTGTTCACATTATTATGCATGGACCTGGTTTGATGTCCATAACTTTATGCATAAACCTAATTATATGTTCACACTGTTATGTATGAATCTAATTACATGTTCAAAATTTTATGCATGAACCTAGTTTCATGTCCATAAGTTTATGTGTGAACCAGATTACACATTCACAATGTTATTTATAGAACTAATTTCATTTCCATAAGTTGATGCAGGGGCCTTATTTCAAGTCTTTATCTTAATCAGTGAAACTGTTTCTATATATACATGTTAAAAAAATTATAAACCAATGTTCATGACACAAATTCCATTTCTGACTTATTTGTTTTTCTTCCATGACTTATGCTCTTAATTCTCATATGATCCATGTCTTATTAAATGATAATATTTATTTTGAAATATAATATATAGGTTATGATATCCAAATTTTATTCTCAAGTTCCACAAACATTTTTTCATGTTATGATCTCACCTTTCCTTAATTCACCCTTAATGAGCATATGAGCTTACCCATTTCTTATCCTTCCTTTCCCCAGGTATTGAAGAAATGTTTTTGGTAAAAGTATGCAAGGTGGGGATCTTTATAGGGGATGTTAAAGAACATTCACCAAGATAGAATATTTTGTTTTTTGGATTACATACAGCCTAAACTATTATTGTCCTTGAGAATTTTTTTAATGTACTGAATATTAATGTAAAATTATGTAATATCCATATATGTTAAGTATGGTTCGATATATTTTTTTACAACACAAGATTTCAAAAACCAATTTTAAAAATCTAAAACATGGATAATTATGATAGAGTTAAATTTTAGGGGGATGATTTTTATAAAATGGGGGTGAAAGTAATATCCTAATATTTTTTAAGATATGTATATGTTTGATTGATTACTAAATACACAACAACGACCATAAACAAACAATGAAATATTATTATTTAAATGAGAATGTTATAACCTAACAATTAAATTGGAGGGGGGGTATGAATAAGATATACGTATTTTAGAAATATATAGTAATTTTATAATAAATAAATTTTTTCTTATTAATTATATTTAAATAAGAAATCAATATTTACTAATGTCCTTTTATTCTTCAAAAATAGTTTTTGTTCCAAAATGAGTTTTATTACTTTTATTGAGATAATAAAACACATAAATTTTGAAACATTTAGGGAATATTTTTGATAAAAATAACATTATTTATTATATTATCATATAAAATAGAACTAAAGGTGAAATTTTTAGAATTTTTAAAAATATTGTTTTTTCATTGAATAGTGAAAAATAATGATTTTTTTGAAATTTGTATTTTCTTTTCGATTATTTGTATATATATTTTCTATTTTGGAATAGTTTTAAAATTTAAATAGTTAATTTTTATTTCAAATAATAATTTTGTTTTGAAATGATCTTTATTGATGAATTTTTTATAAAAACATTTTTTACTAAAATAATGATTTTTTGAAAAACTATTTTTCATCACGTTTTATCAGAATTATTTTAAATTAAATACAAAAAATTATCTATTTTTAAATTTTAAATATTGATTCAATATTTGTAGTCAATAATTTTAAATTTGTTAAATATGTATGTTTTATTTTTTAGTTATTATGAATAGTAACTATAGTAATTTTTTTACCATAGTAATTGGTTAATCAGGTAATTAAGGGTTAAAATAATAAGCCAAGGACTATAAAATTACCATAAAATTTTAACAAGTTTAATTTTATGAGTAAATTATATCCATAATCATCCATGATTCAGTTATAAGGCCCTTTTCATTTGGGTTTGATAAAGACCTTTATTATATTTTATATAAACAAAAGTAATAAATGTCACACTATATTTTTAATAAGAATAATATTTTTAATATGGGCATACACATTAGATATTTTTGGTTATAAATATTCATTCATAAATTAAATGAGTTATATTTATCAATATAACCTATTTTTAATTTTTATATAAGTAATAACTACCTTAAATGCTTACACAAAATTGACATAATAATAATTCAATTGATGAAAAAATAAAACATATAATAACAATAATATTAAATGTAATATATTTTTTAATTAATGTGATAATTTAATGTCATACATTAATTTAATGGTTTATATATGTAATAAAATATTTGGTTCAAATTTTAATTGTTTTCATGCTGTTAATAAAGTAAGAGTAATGAATAGTTCTAAAAGTGACATTAACGATATTTTATAATAAATAATATTTTATTAAATGATATAAAAATATTAAAATTTTCATATTAATAAAATTAATTAATATATTACTCATAATATCAACCATGGTCTATTTATGAGACTTTTTACATTAATAGTAACTATCATGACCATCAAAAAGTAAAAATATTTATTGTCATGATAAGATATAATGTGGTTTAAAAAATGATATGGGTAAAAAAGGAGTAAAAAATTGTAAATATTTTATTTCATTGGATTATTTTTACACATATTTATCATATATTTTAAATTAATTCTTTTTATCTATTCTTAATAGAAAAATTATTTATATTGATTTTATATTTTAAGAAATTCCAAGAGTTCCCCTATCCTCTCTTATAAAAGAGAATCTATTTTTCTCTATTCATTAAACCTAAAACCCCATTTTTTAAATAATATCTGACCTAGTACCTTTCAAAAATCAATTATCATGTTTTAGGGGCATTTTTAAGGAATTATACAAATATTATCGATTTGATGATATTATATGAGGGCTATTTTCTAAAGATTAGGTTCAGTTTTAACGACATGTTTTAGTTTTATTTCTTCTTATACTTACATAAAATAATATTATACTAAGATAAAATAATAACACTAGTATGATCCAAATATTAATATTAAATCATTCTAGTTTAATAACCTATATCCTTCTCCTCTTCATTTAAATGGGGAATGAGACCATCACATGTATGTATGTCAAAATACCAGCTTGCGAATCGATGTATATAATTTTCCATTACCATCTATCATAGAAGGATTATAATGGTGGTACTAGTGTTTATATATTATATTCAAGAAATATTTATCCTTATAAAAAGATAATATATCAATTACCTTATTACCATTCAATTCACTATGAAATTACTACATATTTCGTGCATACATGTGGACTGCCACCTCCACGATGCGATGCGATTCATTTTTCATAAACACATCACATGGATTGTATATATAAGGATATTTAAATAATTAATGTTATATTTATTATATTATAATCATTATGTAAATATATAATAAAAATATCGATCTTTCTATAATTATCATTGAAAATTTGAAACATTACTCATGCGCACATACGACCTACCGTCTCCATGAGTGTAACAAATATTTTTTTTCATAAACATATTATATGGTCATATGTAAAATAATAATTTATTTATAAAAATAATAATTATTTTATTATTATTATTCTGAAGATGATGGAATAATGAACTCTTTGACCACAGTCAACCTACCAAATTTATTTTGGACTTATGAACCAAATTTCATGAGAACATCCAATATGGAAAAAAAAATTAATTAATTGTTATAATTTCATAATAAGTTAGATAAAATAGACTATAACAATAAAAAAAATCCATAATTTAATTAATTACCATATGATAATTATTCATGAAGATAAAGAACTGGCGTGATGATTCGGGCTCATGGTAAGGGATATTCTTTTAAAAAACTCTCTTTTTATGTTTCACTTAAAAAATATTTTTTATTGCTTTTACATGTTTTATAATTATATTATATATGAATTTATATGGAAATAGTAATTATAATGTATATTTTATGTTTCAATATAATTTCCTTCAATGGTTTTCAAATTGAATATCTTTACTGAATTTTTTAAGGTTCCCTACATAAAAGAAAAAAGGAATGTTCTATTTAGGCATATATAAAAAAATATCATTTCCCACCACCATAACCATTATTTTTTGGGATTCTTTTATAAATGTTAATATTTTATTAAAAGAGAAAAACCCCCATCCATATGTTCTGGTTATTTTAAAAAGGTGATTAAAAAATAATTTTTTCTTATTCGTGAAAAGTGCACTTTTATGATTTAATATTTTATTTTTTATGTTATGGTTCTTGGGAATTTTTGGGGACATGTGGTTCCATTATAAACTAATCTAGGGTGATACTATTATTTATCTATAATTAATTGAATAAGGTTATAAAGTTATCCTATTATTTTTCCCCAAAGATATAATGGGAATATAGTCCTATAGTTATTCCAATTATAACTGTGATTGTTATTTTAGGTGTAACCATTTTGGTTATTCCAGGGGTGACCATGAAGGTTATCCCATCTATAAGATTTATATGAAAATGAATATTAATGTCACCTATATGTATTATGTATGATTTCTATTTTTTTATAGGAATCATATAAGTTTTAAATGTAAAATAATGATATTATTTTTAATAGAAAGTATAAGATACTTTTTAAGGGTCAAAAGTATAACTTTCTAAAAAACACGATTTTGAGTTTTTCATGATTTCAGGAAATATAATGAATTTTATTTTTCACTTATTTTTTCATATGAATTTTTTTAAAAAATAATTTGGGTAATGTGGGTGATTTACTAAGTAAAAAATGGTTTTGTGAGACTTTATTTTATTTTGAAATGGAAAATATTTACAAGTATTCATGGACTAATAATTTTATTCATCTTTTTTGTGTGTCCCATATTGATATTTTTAGGCTTATACTCTGTTTTAGAAACATTTTCACATGATGAATAGATAGAAGGATGCAGTCAAGATGAAAATTGTAAATATGTGTTATGAAAAGAAAAAATGATTCATTACTAAATTTTTGTTTTATTTGGAAACATGGATACTGAGTGAAAGTATCCAATTTTAAATATATGGGATTATTATGTAATATTTATGGAATAAATCTATGAAACTCAATACCTAAAATATATTTGATAATTAATGAACATAAATATTAGATAAAGTCACTAGAATATGTTTTAACTAGGTCTATGTCCTTACAATGATATCTTATACGTGATAGAAGTTGTGGAAGTTGATGATTGTATAGATTTTAGAGAACTCCTTATGTATATTATATAAAATCCTAATGTGGAAGAAAATGATGATAAATGGTTTGGAAATTGCCTGTAGAGTTTACATCAATGGAAAAAATTAGTGTTCTATTATGTAAATTGACATATAATGGAAAAAACATAGAACAATAATAAAGTCATATATGAATCCAAATTTTATAAATATTAACAAAAATAGGAGATGTTATAATTTGAAGAAGATTTTAAATGAATTAAGTCTATAAAAATTATAAAATCAATGTAGAAAGTGGATATCAAGATCAAAATAAAAGAACCCTCCCATATCACTGATGGATTGACTATTTCTATAAAATAAATAGTTAAAAGAATTTTAGAAATAATAGTTAATGTAATTAATTTGAGATAAAATATTAATAACCATGTGATACTTCTCAGTCCATCCCTAACATCAAAGGGTTCAAGTGCAAAAGATAAAAATTTCCTAAGGAATTTATTAGGGATCCTGTAAATAAATTTGTAACTACACAACAAGATAATCTTGTTAGAGATCAATGTAATTATATTATAAGGAATGTTCATAGGAACAGAAAAGTAGATGTTGAGACAAAAACTTATGAACCAATTATTTAGATGAATGTTTTAAAAAAAATACATTCCATACTCCAGAAGGATTAGATGAAGTCGTTAATGCACAATATAATACACCCCAAATCTAGTGTTATTTTAATGGAATGTTGGGGGATAAAAAACATTTGTTCCCTATTGAAAATATATATTTTATGAAGAAATATAAATAAAAACATGTGAGAAAAATTACTTTTTACTAATATAATATTAATATATATTTATATTCATATGAATGTTTAAGACATTTGGTAATCAATTGTGCTTCAAAGAAGTAAATAAGGGTACCTACAAAGACCTATAAAAAGAAAACATAGTAGTTGATGACATTATCATTCAAGAAAACAGTATATAATCGATATCCATACTTGAATGATATGTAGTGGTATACATATCTAAAGTTGGATTAATCTAATTCTATATCAAAATAAAGTAATCAATAATCATTGATCAAGAATTAAAAAGTTTATAAGGCCAATACTGATGAAATTAATTTGATGGAAAAAAAATGAGCAAGGTTTTGGATTATGTATTATAGTTGTGATTCCCATTGGAAAAATGAACGACAATGATGGAGTTTTTAGGTTTTGAAAAAATGAGGGGATGAAAATCATTAGCTCCAGAAATTAAAAAAAACTAAAAAATAAATGAGTCACATATAAATATTTTTAGTTGAAGGACTAAGTCACAACATACATTGTGTGATCCAATTGAGGGTCTCAAGACTTATAGGGAATTTCAGAACGATGTATTGAATCATCAAATGAAATTATAGATAAAAAATTTTGTATATTAAGTGCACCAAGGGAAACCATTACCTTCTTTGTAATGGACTTGGTGGAAAAAATATATTTGAATGACTTGGTGAAAAATGAAGGAGTTCAAGACATCCTTATTCATTCACATAACGATTCTCACACTTGTGAAACTTTCAAAAAATGGAATATTTTTTAAAAGACTTAAAAGCCAATGGAGAAGAATTTTTTTGTGTTTCTAGAGTTGGTGCATGTAAGAATATATAGTCATATGATATACAAATACATGGATATAAATTTGTATTATTTCTTGTTTATTGATAACTATATCAGGATGGCATGGTTGATGGTAATTTCTTATAAATCCTTAGTGTAAAAAATTAATAATGTGTTATCGAATGTATACTGACTTGTACATTTCATACAATAATATTTCATCTTCTTAGTTGAGTTTTCAGTATATAAAATTAAGAATCTCACCATAATTGTATAGGTCTACTGTCATTGCAAACAAGGATACGTAATGAACTAGTGTATAAATGGTAAATATTTTCTTCCATTATGTTCTAGATAACTAAAACTATTCATATACATATCATACATAAAATATTTTTTCATATCATTGGGGTATAAAACATAAGAAATAATGAGACGGGATGGTTAATAAGGGTAAACACTAGATATATTATTGATAACATAAACATAAAATGATTATAATGGAAAAATAACATGATATTAACATTATAAAACCTCACAAATCATATCATAGATCATAATCTTGGTTCATTACATAATTCATTGATTTTTTAAGGCATAAATCACAAAGGGGTTAAATAACATGATCCATGAGGGAATAACATTAGAATATAATATAAGTTTGTGGAATACACATAATAATAAAAAATTATTTCCATAGTGATGGATCACAACCAATAATTTAATAGTACAATGGTTTCACACCCCATTACATCATATCATTAGTCAAGGTTCACTCTCAAGATAATCATAGTGGATATTATCCCTCACCAAATACATTTCAATACATATTTTAGTCATTATTATATCAGGATATATCCATTTTACCAAATTAATTAGAGGGATATATAATTATATGACAAAAATTCAGAAAATCATAGTATATTCATAGGTGTACCATAATATCATAAAACATTCATCATAATCAAAACCAACAGAAAAGAAATGAGTTCCATAATCATTTAAAACATTCATCCCAACAAAACACATGAAAAATAGTTTTTTGATAAACATATCATTACCATATTCATAAAACATCAATTGAATGAATAAGGGTGGCATCCTTATATCATATCCCCAGTAAAGTATAAGTAATATCAAAGAATTTTGTAATAAATGATAATTCCATTTAAAATTCAACTTGGAATTTTTTGAGGAAAATATATTATTCACTTTGAACTCACTTATTTAAAATGTAAAAAATTAAAAAATATTAAGGTAATATTTTTATTTTCAAATAAACATTCAAAATTATTTGGTAAGATTCAAATAATTTAGTAGTCATAATGTGTGGAAATTTCATTCATGCCATGGAATTTAAAACAAATATGCCTTTTATATTTTCGTTAAAGGGTAAAAAAATACTCATTTGTAAAATGACAAAAAGAATAATTTTAAAATATTAATAAAAATTTATTAATTGGAAAAAATAATTTTTTATAATAAAATTATAATATTTCATACAATTACGATGATATTTTTAGAAAACTTGGATATGAAAAGAAAAATGGATTTTCAATTGTAGGGGGATGTAAAGTAGGGTTTACTTAAAAATATTTTTTTGGTATCTTGGGTACTTAAGGAGATAAGAATGAAATGAAAATATATATTACAATTAAACTACTATTTGATATGAAAATTCATGATATTATTTTTGGATAGGTCATAAAATTTCATCATCATAAAGGTAATCATAAACAATATCGATAAATAATGAGATTGTAATATAAATACCTTACCATATGTTTTAATTACTTTGAAAGATATCCGAACTCATGTATATTAAATATAAATTTTTTATAATTATATACCATATTCATTTAAATACTTATAATATCATATATTTTCTACTTCTGACATTTAAATTCATAGGTGTTAATAATTTCATTAGGAATTTATAAATTTTAAGTGTGGACTATTTATGTTTTTCATGAGAATCAATGTTTTGTAGCTATATTCCATTTAATTTGATTATGGTCATATCATATATAGAATTTTAATAATGATATAAATATCATATATATTCATTATATATATAGGGATATCCATAAAAGGTAGATATAGAAAAATGAATTGCATTATTCATGGAGCCTATATGTCATAAATACAAATGAACATTGTTTTCACTTTTCAACTGATTGAAGGAAAGAATTTTAATCAATAATTTAACATTATAGAATCATTATTATATCATATATTTGATATATATTCACAAAATATATAATTATTTCCATCCTAGTAAATAAGAACCAAAAAATTAATACTATCACTTTGTGGAGGTGGTAGTCTACACGTACACATTATCAATGTTAAAATTTTCAAAAAGATGGGATGTTTAGGAGGTAGATATGATATTATAATAAAATAATAATAATTATATCATAAATAACATATATAAAATTTTAACCCATCGCAAAAACTATCCATGAAAGAAGGTGATAAAAATTAGATTGTGTCATTGTGTGGAGACGGTAGTCTACACATACATACGAGCGATACATTTACATCCCATTTGATGAGAAAGTGGGTGAATAATAGTGGTTACATAATCATACCAAAATTTTAGAATATTTTGATTACTATTTTATTATATTATGATTAATACTATATATCTTCTAGGGTTATAAGAAGAAATAAATTGAAAGAGGTGTGGTGTGATGATTAATTATTTTTCGATGGGCCCTATTTATATAAATTATTATGTTTCATTTTAATGGTTTATTAAGAAGAATTAAACCTATAAGTAATTTATAGATAAGTTAATAAGATAATTTAATAGGGAATATTTGACCGAGATGATTCAATTTGATGTCAACAAGAGAAAGCAGGGGTGTCTTTTTAGATGTGGGGGAGACGACACACATAAAATTTTGTAAAATAATAAAATAGAATTATGTCATTCTCAATAATTTTTCATCCAAATGGCCTGATATTATATGTTTTAATAGTATTATTTCTGAATAATACAATAAATTAAGATTCAAACATGTTTAATGGGGAAAATATTCCCATATCTTTGGGTTTGACCCATAAAAACTCATTTTAACTTTAACCGTGGGGACCAATTTTTAGTGTTTTGACTATTCATTATGAAAAAAATTAGGGTGGGATCATTAAAAAATCTGTAAATTCTGATAGAAAATGAGTAATAAAATTTAAAATATACAATTCATAAAATTGGAAAAAGATAAATTAAAATTAAACCTGTAGAATGAAACAAAATGTAGTTTTCTAGAAGAAATGATTTCTTAAGTATAAAACGTTTTTATACCAAAGTTTAATATAAAACTAATTGAAATGATAGTAATTGGATAATTAAAATATAAACAAACTATCCTTTTAGAAAAAATTGAACCAACATTCATCTTTTTAAGTTCAATAATTGAAATTATATTTTTCACATAAAATCAGTATTTTTTTATTAATAATAAATAAATCTTTTCAGGAAGTATTCATGAATTCACAGTAATAAATTTTAAGGTGATTAATTCAAAAATTAATTACATTTTTTAGAAATTGTTTTATAAATTATGAACTAAATAATGTATATTAAATTGTGACAAGAGTCAATAAAATCTATTTTTGATGGAAAATATATTTTTGAAATATATATAAGGAATTTACTGAAAATTGAGTACTTGATTATAAATATTATTCATTTATTTAAAATATTTATACATATATTTTTTTTAAATCATTTTTATTCCTATTCGTTCTAATAATTTAATACATATATTATATTGGTTTATTTTATTATGTTTTATTTAGACTTGAGCATGTGTGTATCAGAAGTAGTCAAGAAAATTAAATTTATTGTAGGATAAATATATCACAAAATTTTAGGCTGTTACATTCTACCCACTAGATGGATTTATATATTGAAATTACATTACCTCGAGAAAAAAAACTAGGATATCAATATATCATCACACCCTTAATTTCCCATCTAGCCTCTCCTAATTTTTGATTCCTCTGGAAAACATTACCTAAGAGAATAGTCTTATTCCAAATCCCATTATCTCAATGATCTAATATTTATAATGTTTTTTATTCAAATAAAATATCATGTTCATTTTTAAAAACTTATGAGTTTAGTTCATGTGATGGAGCATGTATATTCATTCCCAGTATAGAGAGATAAAATGAAACATGAATTGGAGAGAGGTTTTATTGACACAAAAAATAATAAGCTACATTCTCTACTCGATCAAGAATATAATTGGGTATAATATACCTAGGGATTAGATTTATTTTATTTCCAAATATCATAAATTCATTCCATAGAAAAATTCATAGAAATATCTTCTCACCAACTCTGACTTTCATATTTCTCTGAGATTTTCAGCATAACATTTATATCAACTTCGAGTATCCTTCATATACAGCTAAATTACTGTGTCATTCTCTATTATTTATTTTGATTTCTTAGGTAAAAATAAAATTATTTATTCAACATTATATTATCAAGTTGATGATTTAAATTATTTTCCATAGTGAGTTTCATAAGGAAACATATGTATGATTGAGTGAAAGTTATTGGGGTAAAAAGACCCCTAATGAAATTTTTTGATACCAACCTCCTATAAAATCAATAAAAAAAGACCTCAACATACCCTAAAGGGTTTAAATGGTTCTATCAAACTAATAATCTTATTGTGGATTATTAGATGTAATAATACACAACTCTAAATCCAATGATTATGGAAGTATTCTCCAGAACATTAGGGTAATCCTTGAATCTCGATCAGATATATAATATATATGGTAAACCATAAAAACATACCAATTCTATAATATATATTATTGAAATCTGATCGAGATATAAATATTTTCTGATATTAATGAACTATTCTTCCATCATAAGGTGAATGTCAATAACCCAAATATGATTTCAACCATTATATGTTTTAGGGAATCAAATGATAACATCAGTGGTGATGTTTTACCATTTATATTATGGTTTAGGTAATGGTTGTAGCATCCCATTTGGATTCTATCACATAGACTTATATTTTTGACATACCAAGAACTAAGATACGTAATCATCCACATATCTATTAATATTATATAGTATGAAATACTCTATATAATCTCAATACATCTTTGTATGTCTATGATGAAAAGATAATTATGAAGTATGAGATTTATCAAAAAAAAATTTCATCAAATCTCATATAGATGGAACACAAACACGGTCTATGAACTATATTATTATATCAAAATAATGGTTCCACTCAAAAATAATTTTGTCCAAATTTTGATTATCTTCTTCTTCCATCGGTGAATCTTTTATCTTCACATGGACTGATTGTTGAACACTCAATTCTGAAAGATAATATTTCCCCCTTCCATAAATATTTCATAGTCTATCTTTTTGAAATCTGGAAAAATTGGATGTTTTTTATCATTTTCAAAGACAATCTTTCATGACCCTTATAATTGAGGGATTCTTCCAATTTGTTCTCATTCATATGGGGTAACATATTGAGTACTACTTGTATTTAATAAACAATATCTAAATTCTATAGATAATATTAGAAATTTTCTTGGAAAATATATGCATTAAAAGTATAGGATCAATATATATGGCACACCATTCCATATAATGATATTTCCTCCATATCATTAACTATATAATTAACACTATTGATTACAAATATTTAGTTAGGTAATTTTTCACATGAACCATTAATTTTCTCGAGGCCCAATCTATACCTATATTATTTTACATGAGGATACATCATAACCCCATCTTCAATGAATCACTATGGATCACAAACCCATCTCCACTTTAGGGTAGTGTAAACATTGGTGTACCAACTAAACTTCACTTCAGTTCCTTAATATTTTCAACACTTTCATATATATAAAAGTTATTTTTTTCACCTCTATGTTAACATGTTTATTGGATTGGAGATCCGTAAGAAATTATTTGTAAATAATCAATAATTATGATGTACGAGATCTGATTCACTCAATAATAACCAAACTCAGTTGGCCACATGGCCTCAAGAATGCCTCCTATATTCCATAGTCTTTTTAATAGTTTCGATGGTCAATAGTGAATAATTGGGGAGACTATATCTATATGATAAGAGTGTATCACAGTGGTATAATCATACAAAACAATATTAAAAGAATATACATAACTAAGTAGTGGGAGAATAATCATCTGTCATATAAATACCCAGGTGTGTCATCCAATAGTTTGATATAAAATGAGGATCATGGTGTTCTATAAAAGAGATAGGTAATACATTTTATCAGGAATCTAGAACAATAAATGTCAGAAAATTACCAAAATACCAAAAAGAGACCATCCCAAATAACATCATGAGCCATAGACTTTTCATGTACCCCCTTATCCTATGCAACAACCAATCAATCATCATAAAGAGAGAGCATTCACTTATCCCTACAAATATCCACTAGTAATTTATGTTTACCAAATGGTAGCCTGAATGGGGTGTTAAAAAACACTCAGTAGGCCACCACCAACAGTGCCTATAAAAAATTATATCCATGCATATAATATGAAGTGGTGTAGAAATAAAATAGGTGTAAACATAATAACAGTAGACTTGATGCTATAAAGTCTATCATGTATCACTATGATCAAGTAACTAAATCATAAAATATATTGAAAAAGTTAAAATATATCAACATCATCCTATAACTTGTAATAACGTGTTAGATCTACTCGGGTTAGGGTCTATGTAGTAGTAATTCCCATGGAAACATTATAATCATAGTAATCGAGTAAACAATATATATGGAGTATAAATTCCCATGGAATCCAAGTGATTCATCATATCCAAGGATTAGAAACGTTCAAATCATCATACCATGTCATGTAAACTAATTAAATAGGCTCTAAGGAGTAAAAATTTCCAAGACACCATGTATGTGGGATCCATGGAATAGAATTGTCCAAGGAATACTAAAAGGTCAAATATGAATGATCCAAGGAGTTGAAATGTCCACGTAATCCTAAAAAGTTGACATAACAAAGAATTATTAATGTTCTAGTAATCCTAACATATCAATAAAATTATAACCAAAGAGTAGTAATGTTTAAGGAATCTTATCATATCCAAAAATCATTTTAATTGGACAGTTGTTGTAGAAATTTTTAACGAATGAGAATAAATCTATTCCATAAGATCCAAGGAATTGAAATGTTCAATGAATCCTAACATGGACATTAGATCCAAGGAGTATAAATTTCCAAGGAATCCTAACCAATTAAATTACTATTCAAAAAACCATTCATTTTATGAATTCATTAGCCCTTTCACAAACATGTTCCAGCCAATGGATTACCTAATTTACAACATTCATATATAATTACAAGGTACTATAAGGTATATAAACCACTTACAATTCACATTAATACCTCATTCAATTATGAATTATATAATGTGATATTATCACACCGTAAGGGTGTAATAAATATGATATAAAGTGTAGAACCCACTCCATGGGTGGTTTGGGTTGAGGTAGATAACCTCCATCCTTGATGAAAAATTGACAATATCATGTATCAACATGTATATCAAGTACCCCATGATTTTATTAATTTAAGAAGCATATATCTAAAATTATAGCATTCTATACAATGAAAATAAGCTATAAAAAACTAGTCATTGAAGGAAAATCTATTGACCAGATAACATAATCCCGTAGAGGAGTAATCATTTGTTATAAACCTTTTATTTACTCTAAATTAGAAGAAAACGGAAGAATGACTGAAATCCCAAAAAATAGGTCATAAAGTCCTATAGTAAAATAATTTTTTTGATAGTATGGAAAATTATGAAAGGAAAAAAAGGAATAGATAATGCACTAGATGACATCCCATGAGATCAAAGATAAGATAAACAAAGTCGGTATTTGGGAAATATGGAAAATCCTAGGCTAGGATTTGATGGGAGAGATCCTTCGGTGGGCCTCCTATGCATGAGAGAATAAGGGTGAGGTATTATTTCAAATAAGAGGCTATATGTTTAAGAAATGGACACAAGGAAATTATAGGGCATGCAATATTTATATTAAATTTAATGTTAACATTTCCCCTTCAGGTAAAACCCATTACAAATCATGAAAGGTTATGGAAAGACACATAAGAAAAATGTATTAGATACAATACATGTACTCAAAATACATGCTTGGTAGTTGGACTCCAGAAAAACATCAACCCCCTTATTTTTTTCTCAAAAAAAACATACCAAATGGCTCCAGTGCTCAGAGTTTGGGTCTAGGACAAAAATATAGTTTCAAAAATGGTTTAACCAAAATATAAAATGAACCCACAACTCATAAAAAACTAGGTTCTTATAATCTCCCACCCTTAAAACAATTCATCCTCGATTTCAATTACAAGGGTGGAAAAGTATCTTATGAGAAACAATCTGGATAATGGGAATGTACATCAGCCTCGCACTCCCAAATATCATCTTATACATGATCAATCAACATAGAACCCATAATAGAAGAACAAATATGACTAAGAGAACATCCATTCCATGATAAAAAAATACAAATCAGATGCTCCCTGAATAATGCATCTACCTCCAAATCAACATCCTTAGGATAAAAAATATCCAAATGATATGAATTATATCGGTGAAGATTAGATATGTGAAAGATATCATGCCTAGCCTTGTTTCTATGATATAACTGCAACTGATAGGATACAGTTCCAAATCTCCATTAAATATCGAAGGGAATGATATATAGATGAGATGACTTCCCTCATTTTAGATTATTTCTATTCCCTAGTCCAGGTAAAAAATGTTTGAAAAACTAACTCCCCACCTCAATCTCTATTGGTAAATAATGATGATCGACATATGACTTCTATCTAAAATGAGATGTAGACATATTCTTCCTAATAATATGATCATGCTCTCATGTCTCCTCAACAAGATGAGGACCTTTTAGAACTGTTTCTATTGCCTCTAACCAGTACATGGATGAATGGAATGACCAACCATATGCAACCTCAAAATGATCCATCTATATGGTCCCTTAGATGCTATTATTAAAAGAAAACATGGAGGGAGGTATGTGTTTTACCCTAAATTTTCTAAAATCAAGGACATAATATCAGAGCATGTCCTCAATAACCTATATCTTATGCCCAGATTGATCATCAATATGTGGGTAATATGGTGTAATCAACATTATATATGAATCTAGATCCCTCTACAACCTAATCCAGAAACATGATGTTAATCAATCATCTCTGTCTGATAAGATAGAACACAGAACCCCATGGAGGTATATGATATTAAGAATTTAGAGCCTTTTTATCTCATTTACTGAATGAATCTGAAAATAGGTATAAAAAATGTGACCTATTTCAAACTATCATTGATCAACTAAATAGATTCACCACCATGTGGTGATCTATCCAGTCCCATTACAAAATCTATAGATACATCATCCCATTACCCTTGAGTAATTGGTAATGGATATAGAAGCCATCGTAGTCACATTTAATCCAAATTCACCTACTGAATGGTGGAACATTGAGTGTCAAAACGAACTATCTCCCACTTCATCCTAGACCACCTTAATTGAAATTATAAGTCATGATACATGTTGGTATGTTCGAGATGGATATCCCACATATAGGAATTGGACTATAGAATCAAATCCTCCCAGATGTATATAGAATCCCATAAACATTTCTGGATGTGAAAGATCTCATTCTCATCAATGATTCAACTTGTTCGTATGTTCTTACTCTTCATGCTCTCCATTTGGAAGAATCCATCAGAATCTAATAATTTCCACATCTCCACTCTATCAAGAAGTGAATAGGTCACTGATAACAATGAAAGTAATGAATGTCTATGATCATCTAGAAAAACCAAGTCCATATTATAAAATAGGTCCACATGCTATGACTCACTACTAGCCTCTCAAATTCCATACATCCAAGTCCTCATTCTAAGTGCATCGATGACAACATTTCCCTTTTCTAGCATATAGACATGCATGATGTCAAAATAATGTAGTTATTCAACCAAACCTCACTTCCTAAGATTCAAATCACCTATAGAAAATATGTATTTGAGTATTTTGTGGTCTTTGTAAACAAAAAAATTATTCTATTAAATAATCCCCCCAACAGTGTGAGAAATGTACAATAGAGGCTAAATTGAGAGCATGGATTAGGTAGTTCCTCTCATGTGGTCTTAGCGAAGAAGACCTAAATTCCATGACCCGATCCTCCCACATTATAATTTCTCCTTGGGTGGTATCTAACAAATAACTATATATTATATAGTGTATTTCTAACTCTGGAATAATTAGAACCTGTATTGAAAAAATCGTCCATTTCAGTTATTGGAAGGCTATTTCACAAGTTTCAGACTGTAAAAAAATCACACCCTTCTTAGTCAATCCAATAAGAGGTTCTTCTAAGTGTGATATGTTTTGGATGATGTTTTTTTAATAACTATCTATCCCCAATATACTCTATTTATCAATTATGTTCATGGGAATGTCTAAGAAAACTATTTTTCTCATATTCTCTAGTTCAATGGATAATCCTATCTTTGAGATAATATGACTCAGGATATAAACATTATCCACTAAGATGTTCCAATTTGTGATCTTAGCCTCTAAATGATTATGTCTCAGTTAATAAAATGTAATCTTAAGATGTTTTTAGGGTTATTTATTGTGTGAGAATACATGAAGAAATCATCCAGGAAAAACACCACAAATAAATCCAGACATTGATGAAAACACGAGTTCATCAGTTTCATTAAAACTATTAGTGAATTCAAGTGACAGAATGATATAACTAGATAATAATATAGAACATAACTATGATGAAAAGTTGTTCATGGTAAGTTTTAAGGATAATGACACACATTATGATAACCCAAAATCATTATAATATTGGAGAATACCCATGATCTATAAGTCTAGTCAAAAATATAATCTACCTATAACTAAGGATACTAGTTGTTAACTATCAACTAATTCAATTTTCGGAATTTACACATAAAAAGTGTCCCATCCACCTTTTTTATAAGAAGAACCATATAATCCCATAGACAAGAATTGTGTCATATAAAACCCTTTACATCAAAGTGTACTAGCTTCATCTTGAGCACTTTAAACTTAGTAGTGGCCATCCTATATTGAGGAATGGATACTGGTGAATCTTATCAAACTAGAAAAAAGAAAAAATATACCACTATCTTAGGCGGTAGTCCTAAAAATTGATTTGGGAAAAAGTCCCTAAATTTACGCACCACAGAAGGTAAGTCCACTAGATGTGTTCCCTGATCTTCCAGATATAAACTAGTAATATAGGCTTGCATCTAGGCCAACCCATGAGGCACATGTCTAGCTCGACTCTCTTATACATTGGATTCTCCCTAGTGAAGAAAACCCAACCACTAGTGATGTAAAAGTAACCATTTGGTGATTGCAGTCAATTCAAGTATAATCGGGGACCAACTAGTCAATCCCATGAAATATTTAAAATGTTGTCATATTGAGGAATAAGAGGTCCCATATGAAGTGAAACCCACCAATCTCATGGGATCACTCCCTTAACTAGTTTAAACTCTTCGATATTATCCCCAACAGAGTATCAAGTGTCATCACACCACTAGAAAATTGAACTTCATGACCAGGGACCTCCCCATGAGGAAAAAATGTAATTCTGTTAGAAGCACCTGTATTGAATTGAGTAGATACAAATGTAGAGTCTCATATTATAAGACATCTCACTATTAAAGGTCCAACACAATACCTATAAGATATCAGCTACACTTTACACATCCTGCCAAAAACGCTGACCAATGATTTATCCTGACAACCCTAAGAAAGGTTTCTCTACTATCTCTAAGAATTAGGTGCCCAGATACCCTATCCATGACCCATACCCCATTCTGAATGACCATTCGAACTCTTGGTCTCTACCTGATGAGACACTGCAAACACTACTTATGAAAATGGTTTATTGGAGAAACTCTCTCATAGGATGCTGGAAGAAAGGTCATAATTTTTTTTGTAGATAGCCCATAATTCCTATCAATCAACAATCGACCTGGTCACTATCACATTGTCTCATCATATGCCATTTCCTTCAATACATTTGTCAATGAAAAGAACTACTAACACTCATTCTCTAGCTGGTATTCCCATCTCGATAGACACTGAATGATCTCTTTATTCCACCAGACATAAAACAACTGAGTTGAGATGTTGATACACCATAATATGTGTCACCATATTACCTATGTTTAAATTTAGTAATCAATGTCTATTTTGTAATTTTTTCCATGTTATTATGTGTGATAATGTTCACCTATGGTCAGATTTAATACATGAGACCATCCTAAAATTCCTTAGCTTTGAATAACTAATTAGAAAATAGAATAGAAATGAATTTACAAAGACCTATATAATGAACCGAAGATTCCATAATTGATATGGTTCCCTACTCCAGATGCATAAACTCTTTTTCTATATCATAACATAGAGTCTCTAGATATAAATTGTTATAAGAGGCTATATGGAAGTCCCCCAAGACATATACTGATTGTAATCTATCTGAGTAATGACATCCTAACATATCTGGGTAGAATCTAAAACCATATAATTATCTAGACTCAATATCCTCTCTCTAGGAGTCTCGATATGCATAAAAATTGAAATAATTACCTCAATATATGAATCCATACCTTGTGGTCCACCATCTATATAATGTTTTGGAAAATTCATATACTGAAAATCATGTTTCAACTTTTCCATATTATGGGAAGGTCAAGGTACTTCCTAAATGTCAAACATTAAAAATAGAAATCCCTCTAGATTATAGTGCTTATCACCCATATCAAGTAGAATAGATAGTGCCAAAAGAGTCACTTATAGATTATCAACATATGTCTAAGGGCCCACCCTTTTTGGAGCATTTTGACACCACCATCCTAGTGCACAACTGTAGGACATTGTGGTGTAATATTTATATAATTTCCATGTTCGTTAGACATTCACGGTTTGATAAAAACAAGATGAAAAATATAAAATTAGTACTTTCACATTCCTTCCCAAACACAAGTCACACCACTCTTCCATCTCTTAAAGTAAGTTCTAACCAATTTATAAGTCATTAGAACACAAGATATTATACTAACTACCCACTATAAAGGATTTCACTGGGCCAAGATCTGTGCTTTAGGTCCATGGCTCTGGTATAAAGAGTTGCAAATGAAATTTATATTGAAAAAATCCTTTAAATATCAATTGGAATCTATAATTAACGTTTACTATTTCATTTTATAATTAAATTCCATTGAAAATTTTCCACATTAATTTAGTAAATTTTTTCTTATATTTTGAACTATATGGATCCCCACATCCATTTTATAAGTTCATATACACCTTATAAATTTATTTTTAAAGGCCATTTAATTCCAACATGTTATTTATCAAATTCATGCCTGAAATGTTAGCATAATTACATAGATATATAAATAAGTAACCCAAACATGCTACAAGAAATGCACACGATAATTAAATAAGGTGTGGTATACCGCGTGACATATAAATCATGAAGACCCCCTTATGAAAAAAGATACAATATCTCCATTCATTATTATGCCAAGGGTAAAATAATAAACATATGAAACATAAAACATCATGTGCATCACCCAATGGATAAATTAAAGCAACTATAATAAGTACAATATGTAAAAACATATTTCATCCTATGAAATATGTTTTTCTTGTGTATGTAGGTTATCTACTATGAGGAAAATCTCAGAATTTTTTTTTGATACATTCCCATTATTATCTCTAATATTTATAAATTATAAGAAAAAAAATTATCTAACAGCACTTTGTGACATCTCAGACCTGGATAGTAATAGAACACAGTTTTCAACATGGCCTCAAGCAGACCTCTCTATATTCTAATGTTTTTTGACTAGCAGTGAGGTCTCAAAATGTCGTAGTGTATAGACTATTCTCTTATGATTATAGTGTTTCAAAATGATATAGTCATTAAAAACAATAGAATAATCACATAGACAATGAAGAAGTAGCATAATAAGCATCCATCATATAAATAACCAAGTATCTCGTCCAATAAGGTCGTATACAATGATGATCATGGTATGCTATAAAAAAATATGTAATACATGTAAACATGCATCATGTACTATACATGTATCAGATTTAAAAAAATTCCAAAAATAAAATATATTAGATAGCATCGTGATATATAAGCTTATCATGTGATCACATGCTCCAATGCAACAACTAATCAAGAATCATCAAGTAGGTGATTTCTCCTACCCCTATCTACATCCTTGAAATCTATTCAAGTACACAATGGCAGTGTGAATATGGTGTGATATAGAACTCAACATGCCACCACAAATGGTATCTTTAACAATTCATATACATGTATATAAGTTGAAGAAACATAAAAATATAACACTTGTACAATTAATAATACTATAAGTGATTATATGCAGTGTATCCAGTCTCATTTTGATCATGTTACAAAATAATAAAGTCTATCTGTAAATCATGTTAAGTAGAAACATGATCCTGTTCTATATAATAATGGGTTAGGCCTACACAGTCTCAATTATAAGGAGTATTAATGTCCAAGGAAACAATATAATATATGTAATCGAGTAAACAAGATCCAAGGAGTAAAAATATCCAAGGCATCCTGGTGGGGTGTTGGATACATTGTGTAGAAATTTAAAAATAATAAAAGAATAACATGTAAATTAATTAAATAGTACCCAAGGAGTATAAATCGCAAACACATCAATGTAAACTATATCCTTAGAGTAAAAATTTCTAATTCATCCTTAAATGTCCAATAAATTTGTTATAGGGGGTTGAAATGTCCAAGAAATCTTAACAAGTCAACAGATACAAGGAGTAGTAATGTCCAAGGCATCCTAGAATTTCTAGAAAATAAAATCCAAGGAGTAGTAATTTCCAAGGTATCCTAAAATATCCATCAAATAAGTTTAATAATATACATAGAGTAGGAATGTCTAATTAACCAAAATAAATCATGTCAACAAGATCCATGGAGTATAAATGTTCAAGGAATTATAACGTGGTCTTTAAATCCAAGGAGTAGAAATGTCCAAGGAATCCTAACCAATTCATTTACCATATGAAAAAATATTCATTTAATCAATTCATAAATCCCTTCAAACACAATTTTAATCAAAGAGAACAACCAATTTATACCTTTTATACATAATGGAATTGTGCTATAAGGAATTCACAACATTTAAAAATTCACATTAATACCTAATTAAATTATTAATTATATTAGTTGAGCTAATAAAACATTGAGGGTGGCTTAAAAACAATAAAATGGTTATAACCCATCCCATGGGGGTTCGGGTTGAGGTAGAGAACCTCCAAAATTCATGAAAACTTCCAATGACATGTCTCAACATATTAATATGTTTTAAAAAATACTTAATCTAATTTTGGAAGAATCACCATAAATGTATGGATTGGGGAACAATGGAAATAAGCTATAAAAAAGATAAATTGATGGAAAAGGTAGAGAGAACCTACCTTATGCTTTAAAGGAGTAAAAATGAATTATTATCCTATTATTTTCTCATGATCATAGAAAATGTAAGAACAGATGAACTCTCTAAAAAAGGGCATAAGATCCCACACCAAAATAGAATTTCCAATAGTAAGGAATATAAGGAAAGGTGCAAGAAGAATAAAGAACTCACTAGTTCACATACTTTGTGATTGAAAGAAATAGAAAAATTGTTTAGATCGATGAGACAAGGAAAATCCTAGGCAATTATTCAATGGGAGAGATACTCTACTGGACCTTTTGTGCATGAGTGGTGAGGGGTGAGGCATTATGTAAATAAGAGGCCCTACCATTAAAAAAATCATACCTTGGGAAATTAAATGTTTTGTAATCATTGCATGTCCTTTATTGTTAGGGTTTTCTCCCCTCCCATAAAAAACCATTACATGTCATGAAATGTTCTGGATAAATGAATATGCATCATGTATTAGATACATGTCATGTATTCAAAATACACACCATTTATTTGGCCTGCACCAAACCATCAAACACCATCTTTCTTCCCTAAAAAACATTATTACTATCCCAGGAATCAGAATCTGAGTCAAATATAAAAATAGGGTTACAAAAATGGTTAATTAAATGTTAATAAGAATCCATACCATAAAATAAAATCAGTCTCCTAGAGTAATTTCCCACCAACCCATGAAAACTATAGATTTAGGTCACATTTGTTGGTCTGGTCCAATGTTCAATAACATTTTCCATTGATAGATCCACATATATACCGTTGATTGAGATTATATGACCCAAAAAATGAAACTTTTTGTCACCAAAAAATGAATGTTGGTAAAATTGTCATAAAATTTCACCTTCGTTAGGGTCTCTAGTATATTCCTCAAATGATCTTCATACTCTTCCTTACTCTTGTAATATATTATAATCTTATTAATAAATACTAGCACAAATTGATCAAAAATAATTTCTAAATATTCTACTGATTAAATCAATGAATACAACAGGGTAATTAATAATAAAAAATGAAATCAATATAAATTCATAGTTCCTATATATCATACAGAAGGTTCTATTATATATTTCTTCACTTTTGAACAAAAAATGATAATATTTGGATTTAAATATATCTATTGTTAAAAAAATAAATCTCATCATAATTGATCAAAAAATTCATTAATACTAGAAGTGAATACATTTCTTGTTTTTGATATAGTTTGATTTTTGATAATCAATACAATGTCACATTGATCCATATATATTCTTAGAAAAAAGAACCGGTTCACCCCATGGCGATTCAACTCAATATTCCCTTGTAAATATTCCCTTAGAGTTGCTTGTCCAATTATTGTAACTCAATGAGGATTATTCAATTTTGATTCTTCGAAATAGGTGTAACACTAGGTATTATTTTTATTAAAAATAGAACTTCATGATTTGGAGGTAAAATATGATACTATTCTCTAAAAATGACCACAATATATTATAATATTTACATATCTTCTATGTTGAGTTCTCTATAACCATATAAGATAAATTTATATCTTTAAGAGAAATCAATAACCATATAATGAATTTAATTTTCATTAGAAGTTCTTTTTTTTATTGCATTGATAGATGATCATAGGTTAGTTAGAAACATCAGTATTTAATTCCATTACTAATATATTGGTGAGGTAATTATCCGAATAATGTATACATATTCCTTATATAACATCAAATTAAACTTGAGAGAGAAGGCCAAGATATGGAGAAAGAAAATCCCCATAATCTATAATCGGAGAAGAATAAAAAATTTGAGATTATATCATCATACCATTATAAGTACAAACTACTAATTCAACACCTATTCATTAAGATTTTTTTGTGATAACACTATAAAATTACTCAAATATAAAAGTATGGGTAGAGAGAGAATCACATAAGTCATTATTTGTTCTAGAGTGGATGTTAAGTATAAATTTCACTACTTTGTTATCATACTCCACATCAAAAATTATGATCACAGGATATGTCCATTTCATTTTAGGATTAATAGATTACCAAAATAAATCATCAAAATTAACCTTTTTTATTTTATCAATTTTTCTCAACATTCCCATAATCCTTACATTTTTATCTCTTGAGTGTGGGTGGTGAATTATGTGGTTCATTTTCTCAATTGTTAGGAAAGATTCTTCTTCCCAGCATATTTTCACTCAATTTCCTAATGAACTTAATTTACACACTTAAAAATATTCCAAACCCCTTTAGATATTTTCCACCATGTTGACCTCCGCACTTTTAAAATAAAGAAAATATTATCTTCTCCCATCCATGGGATTCGTTATTATAATTTAATTAGAATTACATATTTATATTATTATAAAAACTATGAGATTGATGGGTAAATCCAATATCCATTTCCACCTTGGCATCAAATTTAATGATTTTATCATAGCTAATAAAATCACTTATTTATTATTACTTTCAATGACTTAGTTTTAATCCACTGAAGAATCAACCAATAATACATTCATATTGGTTAATAATACCTGAAGTGTACCAAAAAATATTATAGAATTTGATTCATAAATGCAAATGGATTCATCAACATTATGATTTAGCTCAATGAATTCTTTCTCTATTTTCATATAAATATTATAAGGAAAGTACTTATTAAAAAATAATCTATTAAACTCATCTCACTCTATTGATTCACAAAATTCTAATTACCATATGTTCATGATAAGAGTCCACCATTGACCTACTTTACCATCAAAATTAAAAACATCTAAAATAAATTTATCATTTTTTGAACCCTGGATAATGGAAAATATATTTTTAGTTGTTTTGATCCATTAATCCAAAATGAGTGGATCAATCGAATCACTACAATAATTTAGATGTTTCCTCATGAAGGAATCAAAAATTTTGTTCTATACTTTCCTTATTTAGAATCAAAACATGATTCATAAATTGAAATAGTTGTGTAGGAATAACAACAAGATCTTCTATTCTATCTCCCATAACATTATTTTTTTATAGAGAAAAGAATTTCATTTTCCATCACATTAATCATTAACAAGTCTCTATTGGATTCAATCCATTTAATAAAACCAAAAACCAAATTTTGAGCATCAATAATCATAGTTGAAACCATAGAATCATGAAAAATAATTTATATGATATCTATGTCATGATACCATCTTTTAAGGCTTCAACACCAAAGGCTTATCGTAGGCTATCCATGATCAAAATATATTATATATTTCATAATGGTTTCTAAATAAAATAGTAATTAAACCAATATTATCCCCCAAGAGTTAACAACTAGGTGTGTAGTAAGGTAAAAATCATTAAGAACTAGAATTATGGACAATATAAAATATATGAACTATTTTCAGGGTTTTTACACCTAGATTTTTATTTTCAAACCATGTCCACTTGTAGTGTCGAGAAATTTCTATTTTTTATAGATAACCACACTCTGTTATTTACAATATCCTTGGACATACTTATATATATAAGATTATCCTTATGGTTATAACTGATTTTTTATAATCATAGTTTCTAAAGGTGACAAAACAAAAATATAATACCAATAGATAACCATACATTTCATATATATAAATATTAAATCCAATTATTCCAATATTAAATAAAAAAAATATTGATCCATGAAAGACGTTTTCTGTCTTCTGAAACATGGATACATAAACCACTGTTACATAAATGTTCTTCATGGTGTCCTAAAAAATTCTATGTATCTAGAACCCTTCTTATACTTATCGTACTTAAAACGATTTTACAAAAATCAGGGAAAAGAAAAATCAGAAAGGATGAGATCAGATGATCTATTGGGATAATCAAGGGAGATATCAATGTTCACATAAATATAACTTGAGAATAAGTGAATGATAAAAACAGTTTAACATTTGAAAACCACACTCATATTTTCATAGATTATAATAATGAGTCATGGAATAAATCATGGTAGTTTATAAGACTGGAATCATTAAGGGATAAATGAACATGATCTATGAGAGAACAACATTGGAAATAGACCTACATTTTTGGCATATATAAAATTATAGAAAATAATTTACTTTATAAAGGTTCACTTCCCAGACTATAATAGTGGTTTGGGTTGACTCCATGTTTCATCATATCCACTGCCAAGGTTCACTCCAAATTCCATCATAATTGACAAAGTCCCTTACTGAGTTGGGTTTTCTAAACATTCCAATCTTATTATCGTATGAGAGATATATATATTTACCCAATGAATTGAAGTGAAATATAATTCAATTACCACCCATAAAATAATTATTATCATTTAATATATGTTCCACAAGATCATAAAAGATTAATTATATATTATAAACAATGGAAAATAAACATTTCAACAATTCTTCATTGTATATCCTAATGAAAATAAATCTGTTTTATAAAAACATCATTAACATAATAATAAAGCATCAAAAGAAACAGCGAGGATGTTATCTTTAGATCATATCAAATATAAAGCATAATTAACATCAAAGGATGATATCGTGAAGTAAATTTCCAATAGAAATTAGTTGAAATATATTTTGATGGAAATACATTATATATATTGAATTCACTTATTTAGAATCTAAAAAATTAAAAAAATAATAAGGAAAATATTTTATTTAAAAATAATCTTGTAAAATTTTATGGTATTATTCAAAAACACGAGTCTTATGATGGTGGAAAATTCTATTTATGTTATGTACATTAAAATAAATATAGATTTTACATTTTATGTAAACATTCAAAGGTTCATGATTCGGAAATTGAAAGAAAGATTACTTTTAAATGAATTTTAAAAAGTAAATCATTGGAAAAAATGAATTTAAATAATCATATTAAAATATTAAAAACCTTATTTAAAATAGTTGTATAAAACACATTTTTGGATTAAAAAGTATTTTTCAGTGAAGAGATAAATTATATAGTTTGCCCCAAAAATATTCATATAGTCCCTTAAGTACATAAAGAGATGAAAATAAAATTAAAACTTTTAATATATATAAATAAATATAGGAGAATAAATATAATTATATTTTTGAGAGAGAAGTCTTAAAATATCATCATTTGAAACATAATCATAAAAAATTGCAATAAAAAATGAGATTGTTAGAAACACCCATTACGTCATGTTCAGATTTAATAGAATGTTACCTAACCAAATATATAATAAATTTATATTTATTATAATTCATTAAAAGGTCTATTTATATAATTATAATAACTTATATTATCTACTTCTAACATGTAAACACTAATTTTTTAATATTTCCTTATTAAAATTATCTTTTCCTGGTGTTAAGTGTTTAATTTTTCATAAGATAATCAATTTAGTCTGTCTTGTACTTGTACATTGAACATGATTCTATAATATCCAAAATTTTAATCATGATATAAATATCATATATATTCATCATATATATATATATTCATCTATAAATTCTCTGTTTGGTACGTTACCTCTTCTTTGGAAAACTTCTTTTGGTTTGCTTCAAAAAATATTATTTGGAGGGATTTGTGGTAAAAATATAGGATATAGGATGAGGTAATGGAATTAAGGAATTTATTTAAAAATTTAATATCCATACCAATATTTTTTGACAATTTTACGAGGTGAGAAGATGGGGCAGCCTTTTATAAGTTGGCTGAGTGGAATACTTGTAATTTTTTAAAATAAATATGTTTAAACATGTCTTCCACTTTTCATAAGAAACAAAAGAAGATGTTATCCATAATAAAATATATATGGTAATAATATATCATGAAAATGGTTTTGGGATATGTTTTGGGTCATTTTTAACCCTTACTTTTTAGTTTGACCCTCAGTAAATCCATTTCTACCTTAACCACACTAAATAATTTTTACTGTTTTTACTATTCATAATGGTAAATGATTGTTATGAATTTATTTGATATTATGAATTATAATGATTCAAAATATGAAATTAATATTTCCAAATTCAAATCACATAAGTCTTATTATTTTATTAAAAATCAAACCCATAGATGTGATATGAATGTGGGTTTTCAGCGTGAAGCTTTTCATAAGTAGAGAATGTTATAATATAAAAATTCATATGAAAGTTATTCCAATTACCAATATTATATTAATATATAAATAATTGAATTAATTTTATAGTTAAAAAAATATTAATACAATTTTATGGATGTTTAATTCCTCAATAAAAAGGATAATTTCTAATAAAATCTTATATTTCTCACTACTCATTAAAAATTTTATCTTTTAAGGAAATTATGAAATAATATCCCTTAGTTAACTCTAAAACATATATTTTAAAATATATTATAAAATTTTTAATTAAATTTTCTATAATGGAAAAAATATATTTTAAAATAGGTGTAAAAAAGTCAAAAAAGCTGTTTTTTAGAAAAAAAATAGTGTTTTTATGCGTAAAAGTGGATTTATTCTTATCTGTTTCCTATAAAACACATAAGATGAATTTGCACTATTTTATTGTCAAGATAACATATAAATATCATTAAAATAATTCATTTAATGTTAATTTTATAATTTATTGTGGTAAAAACATTATTTTAGAAAAATAGTTATTCAGAAAAATATTTCTGTCGTTTTGAAATATTTTATTTATTAATTTATAAGTAAATGGTCACCAAATAATTAATTTTAAATATATTTTCGAAAAATATATTTTCATAATTTAGTAAATAAAATTAATACCCTACATTTGAAAATATAGGTGATAATAATTATATCATATAATAATAAGTTTTTTTAAAATCGGTGTTGCATGTAACACAAGATAAAGTCACCGTTTCATGTAATATAAGATAATATCATTGTCACATTTGATTCAAGATAATATCAATGCCGCATGTAATAAAAAATATAAAAAATTTTAAATTTATTTGAAAAAATATATTTAAAAAAATCTTGTGGCGCAACATTTTAGTCCACTTAAATGAATTTCACCTTGGAAAATTTTCAGTTGTTAATAAAAACTGAGGCTATTTTAATCTTGTTACATAATTAAGTTCCCAAATATCCTTCTATAGTAGGGTTTTTTTCTAAAAAACATTTACTAGGTGAGTGGGATAGATTCATATAATTTTCTATATTTGATCTATAATCTACACTGGTTGTTTCATATAAGAAATATCTTGCTCTAACAGAATGAACATTGAGTTTAATACATGTTATGGATTGGGAATTTACTTACTTAGTAAAGATACATGGAGAAAATCTTGAACCTGATATTGGTTCTAGGTAAGATACAATCAATAGGCGACCATCCCAATATGATCAATAATTTCAATGGGACTGATACACCCAAGGATTAGCTTTCCTTTGTATCATAAGAACAATTTTCTCTTTTGGTTGTGCTTCAACAAATTTCTGATTCATCTCTAACTACAAAAAATAAAGATGACATTTTGGATAAGTCTCTAAAATATCACATGATCCATAATATAATGATAATTCAATCCTTCTATATCAAGTTATTACAAAATGCCTCCAATATTGATAAAGCCTAAAATTTTGAAGTAATAAATTAATCCCTAAAACCTATCCAAAGTTCATCTTAAACAATTTCATAAAGGGTGAACTATATTAACATTAAAAAAAGATTAATATCCATAAATTTAGAAGTAACACCACTAAATTTAAAAAGATAAATTTTCATTATACCCCTAAACAAAATGAAGCATATATTTATTGCTACATACAAAACATGTGTGTACCATCATCATGGATTATCTAAAAACATTTTAATAACATGAATTAACATTAATTTTTTTAAAATAATACATTCTTTCTTATTCTATAAATAAATCATAGATTATAGGATGTGTTCATTAAATCCAATAATTACAGAAACTCCATAAATTATAGAATATACATCTTTTTCAGAAAATCAATAACCAATTCCATGTTAATCGAGAAAATCATATTTTATTTATCCTTGTGAATCATCTATTTATCCAAACATCATTATATCCATTTTGTGAACATATTAAGGGTGATATTCCCATTATTCATGTGTTTCTAAGAAATATAACTTTTCCGTTGAGTCACATTACTAGGTCATCAACACCATTAAACATATTCATACAAATCCTTAATGAGAAAATAATATTGAATAATACTAATATATTTAATATTTCTTGATTTCAAATACATATATAACATAAATAATTTTACTTAATTACTAAACCCTTAACTAGGCTTCATTATATTATTACTTATTATCACATTCTATTCATATGTTATTTTCTCTCTCTTCATCATCAACAGAAAACATTTACAAGTACCACCTTACTAACCCACTTATCGATCTTTCCCCTTAGAACATTGATTTTTTTAATGCCAATAATTTCCATATTTATAACATTAAATGATTATTGATTCCTTATGGAAATTATTATTCTCTTCCATTTCATTAACTAAACTTTTAATATTTCCTCACAAATTGATTTCTCTGTGTCCTTCTCCAAACATAAAATATATTCTCATTCCTTTTAGACATTCCCTACAATTCCCCATCCTAAATTAATGATATATTGTAAAGTGAGTCTTCTTTTGACAGGGAATCCACCACCCATTCCATAAATTAACTCTATCTATGTCTTCTTCTTTTTTTGAGTCGATAGTTTTTTAATGTCCATGTTGTTAATCATATATCATGATAATTTATTAGGAGTAATCAATGGATCCTTCAATATAGTCATTATCCCATTTAGATTCTTATTAACATATTTTATATCACATTCATTATTATATAGTTAATTTTTCTTCCAACCATTGAATAAAACCAAAAATCACTGTTTCAGTAAAAATTATCAATGTGGGAAAAAACAGAATAAGTCAAACTACTTATAAGATGTCTGAATCCTGATATCTTATTTTCAATTTATGAAACCATAATATTAACATAGGTAATTCATGCTGTTTATAAATTTAAATCTCTAATTATGGTTCATAATGAGTTTGTTAATTTACATAGAATATCCCTTGGGAGTGTCAAACCATGTGTGAAGCAAGGCCAATTTTCATGCGCCAAGCGATGATCAAGTCAATCTTAATACACCATTTTCATAGTTGTTACCCCATGCACATCTATGCATGGGCCACATCCAATTTTAGTATTCGAATAAGAATTTAATTTCATGTAAACCACTCTCTCTTTCCTTTATAATAATTATAGTACTTTTTCCAATACATTGAATCATACCTATATTTTTCTATAGACATATTCCTTGAAATAAGACAAGGGATATAACTAATTTTTTTAATCAATGTTTCAAATGGTTAACTTACACTTTATCTGATATGAACTATAGAGACCCAATATTCTCCTACCTAAATATTACATTTAAAAAAGAATTTAAATACATAACAAAATGATAAACAATAGAATCATTTTAGTCTAATTACTTTGGGAACATTGAAACATAAAAAACATACCCATAATTGATCTACATCATCTCCCACTATGTTATTAATAACATGAAATCTTCTATGAAATATCATACATAATATCTACCTTCATATCATTGGTAAAGGAAGCATAAGTATGTTTGAGCTCAAATGATTAATAAGTTTCAACATGGGAGATATAAATATAATTTGAGCATATGGGTATGAAAACATGATAAAAACATATGAAAATCATAACGTTCACATCATTGATCAAAATCATAAGTCATGGAATAAAAATTTTCATTTCATAATACTTTAATCATAGTTAATTTGAAGACCATGGGCTATGAGATCATAACACTGGAAATAAGATAAGTATTTTTGGGAAATAGATAGGCCTATAAAATATTTAGAAAAGGATACCTAGTAAGATATTTATAATATGTTATGCTTTTGATAACTACATGTAAACTTTCTTTAGGATTGGGATAACCTCTATTGTACTCTATTTTGGGATTTGGATAACCTCTCATGTACCCCCATTTGGGATTAAGATAATCTTCTGTGTACCCATTGAGATAAAAAACATTAATCATTACCTAATAAATTTGAGGGAGATATAGATCCCAATTATATTCGTTTTAATAGGAACACAGAAATTTGTTAAAACATAACCACTGTGATATCATAAAAGTAATATGTGTGTGTGTTCTATAAGATAATACCTCATATGAGAACCAATGAAATGAAGTGGCTTTCAAAATAATTACATCACACAAAAACCCATATAAAATGTATCCCATTTCACAAGAATTTTATCTTGGTATAACCAATGGAATGAAATGGGGTTCATAAATATGATTTTATTATACAAAATTCCATTCAGTGAAATAATACAAATTGTATCCTAGATCATATCTCTAGTAAATAATAAGATACATGAAAGGATTCAATCTTATATGGGAATTGATTTTGAAATATCACATGGAAAATGTTATGAGGAAAATATCATTTCCATTATAAAAATCACTTTTTAAAAAATAAGATATTTTCAATGACCTTTTTTTTAAAAATTACCACGGAAACATACAAAATAATTTATAAATATTATTTAAAAAAATTCTTAATGAAAATAATTTTTATTTAAAGATTAAATTTTAAAGATAAACACATATAAAAGATTTTGGAAGTCCATTTTTTTAAATATAAGAATTTAAACTTGTACTAGATTATATTAAAATAATTATTTGAGAATGATGTGTAAAATATTATTCATTTTATATAAATTAATGCAAACATTTCTTTCACATTTTAGGTAGAATACAATAGGAAATTGTTTAGAAAATGACATGAATAAAAATTTACTTTTTTTGTAAAATAGATAAACCATGGGGAAAATATCATCAATATATTATTATGATTATTTAAAAAAATTGAAACTTTTTTTTAACAAAACGTGATTTTGGAAGAAAAAGGTTTTCCACTGAAGTGAGAAATAATGATGATTTCCTAAAAAAAATTATTTTGAAATAATGTTATTAAATAGAGGAAAGTAAAGGGAAACATGTATTCTTAAGAAAAAACCATAGGAGAATAAAATTCATTATTTTCTTAAGATATGGATCATAATATTTCATTATTGAAATCCTAAACTTAAATAATCTAGATAAACCATGAGATTGTATCATAAAACCCTTTCAACTTATGTATTTTTTGAATTATAGGCCCCATTAAAATAATAAAATTAATAAAAACCTTTATTATCATGAGAATAATAATATTAAATTTATTAAATTTCAATATAGAATTTTATAATCCTTATAAAAGAAAATAGGTGTACTACATAACATATGTCTAACTGAAGGAAAATTTGGAAAAATTCTATTATAGCTTTGGTAACTTTTGAACCATAAAATCCATTAAAGAGAGATCAGAAAATGGATATTTCAATAAAAATAAATTTAAGGATAATTATCATAAAATATATTCATGTTAATTTTATAAATAGTGTAAAAGAAACAGGTATGGAATATGGAATGTGTCTCCCATAAAATTAAAGTGAGACAAAAATATCGTACTATAAGTCTTGAATTCTTTGTACACATTAAAACCTTTCATATAATAAATGTATGTTTATTATAAATTTAATATAAAAAAATAATTTTATATATCATACCTTATATGATTTAATTATAATTGTTTTACCAATTTATTAACAAAAATCATTTTAAGGGCATCTTTTGGGAAATAACCACTTTATTTTTGTCATATATGTTTTGATTTTTTATTTTTGATACTATTAAATTGCTCACAGTTTCATAATATATATAAATTTATCCATGATATACAGATTATATATACTATGTATATATGGATTTAGAGTAGTCCATAAAATTTCGAGATTGAAAATGAAGTACAATATTCATAGAAAAGGTAGGTCCAATATACAAGTTAGTGTTGTTACCATTTTCTTGAAAGTCTCAAAAGAATAAAGTAAAATAATATTTTACCATTGAATAATAATTTTTATGTCATATCTATCACATATTTTAATTAAACCCATCCTTTTTTACCTTCCATGTAAAGCATGAATGAATCACATTTCTTTACTAGGTGGTAGTCCACCATACACATTGAATGAAGTTATAATAACCCCCCACGTGATATAAGGTATAAAGGGATATGTGATATAAAAATTAAATAATTATAATTTTATTAATAATTTCTTATTTATTCATTTAATATCTCTTATTTACCATCCATGTAAATCAAAAATTATAAACACATCACATCAGTTGGTTGGCCGATAGTCCACTGTACACCCAAGCTATGATTTCATATCAAATTTGATTGAATAGGAGAAAGAATTAGGATATTAAATTAAAATAATAAAATATAAATATATGGAATATATTTAGGATATTATTTCATAATATTTTAGTAAGAATGTTTTGAGGTGTACTAGAAATACAATAAAATGATTTGTTAGGGACAATACCTCTTTTTCAAACAGCTTATTTTGGTTTGCACCAAAAGGATTATTAGGTTAGATTTTCAGGGAAAAAATATATTCTAGGATAATATTAGAGAATTGAAGAATCTATTTGGATAGTTAATTTAAAATAGAATGGGGTTTGTATTTGTGAAGATAATAGGAGGGTGGGTGGCCTTTTATATGTGAGTGGGTGCCACACATATAATTTTTTAAAATAAAACTCTTTTTACTATTTTATCTCAAGAAAAAATATATATATAATGGTTAATTATCAATAATATAATATATAAGGTCTAAATAAATCCATTAAATGGGCTTTTGATAATTTTTGGCTTGTATTTATCCCTTATATTTTTAGTTTCACCCCTTGTAATCCCATTTTTACCATAATAATAGTAAATATTTTTTTCTATTTTTATGATTCATCATGCTAAAAAATTAATTTTGACTTATTAGATAATATAAATTATGATGATTCAAAATATTGAATCCATTTTCACAAAATAAACTGAAAAATTCATAATAATTTTATTTAAAATTAAACCACCCAGATGCCATGATAATGTAGGATTTCAATAAAAAAAATTTAGAAGAAAAAATGTTTTTTATAAAAATTCAATATGAAATTGATTAATATTAAAAAAATTCTATTAATATATATATAATTGGACTAATTTAAGTATTATAAAATTAGAATAATTTTTATGTTATGAAATGCTTCAACTCTTATGACAATTCTAAATAAAATTTGTATTTTTCAATTCTTATAAAAAAAATTAATCTTCTCATTAATCTATAAAAATTAAGCATAATATAATTTTTACATGTATATTATGAAAAGTATGTATATTTATCAAATAAATTTACTAAATATAGGAAAAATAAATTTCCAACAATGTTTGGAAAATCCTACAAAGATTTTAATAGAAATAAGCAGACTTTTTAACAATAAAATATAATTTCTTATTATAATTTTTATAGAAAAGAATAGGATGAATATTAAATACTTGATTGAATATATAAGATTTAAAATTAATTAAAATAATCCACAAAAAAAGTGATTTTCTAATTTTTTGTTGTAAAACATGTTTGTTCGCTTAAAAATAGTTTTTTAGAGAATGATTTTCATTATTTTCAAATAGTTTTTATTTTCATTTCAAATTAATTGGTCACCAAATAATTAATTGTATACACATTATTAAGAAATATATTTTCATTATTTAATTGACCATATTCACACACAGCATTCTAATGGATATATGATACATATCATTTTAAATAACAATAATTTAATAGTATGATGTGTTTCATTTATATTTTATGTTTCTTACAACACAGGAAAAAGTCAGTTATGTGTGTAACACAAGATATACTCATTGTTTTAGGTAAATAAATATAAACAAATCACTTCATGTAACAAAGAATATCAAAATATAAAATTTATTTGAAAAAAATATTTCATAAAATCATGAGGAGTTAAAAATAAAAACCCCACACATACATATATATCTAAAAATAATTCCATGCAATAGAGAAAGGAGATCTCCATCACACAGAAAAACCAACGTTGATGGATTCTCCCGTAACCCCAAATTTTCATCTATGATTCCATTTATCAAATGTAACCTCACAAGAATATGTGTGGGTGGGTCCTCTCCCCGATATTTCGTTCCACATTCGAGGGAGAAACAACCCACCTGGAGTAGCCATAACCTACCAGTGCTTGATAAATAGAGAGTTCAAATTTGTAGATAGAGAAGCCACACTTTTAATAGTAGACTACTTCCTTTATATTTTTAATGAATATGGGGACCCCACAATATTGAGATATATGGTAGTACTATCCCTGAAAACTATCTAATGATCCTTCCATTATTAAATCCATCATCAATCATCACCTAAAGAAGGGTCCTGCTTGGAACACCTCAATTTTATATCTCCCATTCCACAATGAAGGCCACAATTGCATTTTAAGTGGAAAACTATAGAGGATATGATATTTTCTAACCGAAATCTGAGTTTTCCAGAAGATGACATGAGATGAAAAATTTTATAATGGGAATACATGACATGTATGGGGGTCTAGATAGTGTGTGACCCTACCTTGACATCTGGTCATGTTATGATCTTGAAATTTCATGAGAATCCCTTCTATACTACAAAATCTGTACCTATCATAAATGTTGTGTCTCTACCACTCAGGTCCTTTATGTGTATAGCGGGTTGTTTCTGTTTACTATAGGTTATGACCATGTTCCTGTCCATGTACTTGACCATGCCTGATTACTAGCTTTTGGCCATGTACTCACTGTGTACAAGGAATTTTCAAATAAATTTTGTATTTAATGTGTTCTTTATGGAAAAAAATAATGGCCACATATGGAGGTTCAAATGACCTGTAGGACTGACCTCGAGGAATGTGATATGTAACTCTTCCCAAAATCCTAGCTCTTTAGCTGGAAGGCTATATGTCTTGTGTCCTTCTAGAATACATGTTTTGTAGTTGGTAATTTTCTATATCTCAACTTTATAATATAATATTTTACTGATATTCCTATTCCACCGTAGATATCACTATTTGAACACCGAAAAATGAAGGGGGTTGCCTCTATCCATCGTTTCCTATAATCTTGTGTCTATAAAATTGAATTTGATAATCCAGTGGAAGCACACAATGCGTCTTGTGAACATCTCATCTCTTATCCCCCTCACGGAACACATATTTATGATATATCTCCCACAATCCATCCTAATCCTTTCCAAAAAGACCGATCTATCCATCTTGCACACAACCACCAAGAATCCAAGGGTTCAATACCACTCAAACTTGCCTCAGAATTTCAAATCCTGATCACATGGTCTAATGATAAAGAACAATAAGAAAAAGGGGGGATTACCAAGAACAAATAAATAACCATAACTTGACATGAAATATCGACCAAATACCATGAAAATTGGATATCCTGGGTGATAACATGGGATAAAATGAATAAATATAATTATATAATTAATTCAGATAGTGGGTTCATGCAAAGAATGTGAGTCTTCCAATGAAAAAAGATTTAGTTAAAAATCCAATCATTAACAATTTAATCATGATGGTGTAAACATTGATTGATATGTCCTACATCAGTTTTGTTCGATCAATGGTTAAGAGTGAATCTTCTAGTGAAGGATAACTCACAATGTGTCCACTCCCGCCCGATCCTCTTGGATCTAATCACCCAAAATCATCCAATTCTATTGACAAAAAAAAAATACTCTGATATCCCTTAAAATCTTCCCAAGGAATGGTGAAAACCCTAGTGATTTTTTAAGTTTTTTATTATAGATGTTTCTCTAGGATATTTTATTTAATAAAATAAATAAATAATTTTATTATTTATTTGATTAAATTCATACACATATGGATTTCTCAATCTAATATTTGATGATGACTAACCTCATGTTGCACCTATGGTAAACACCATGTTCCATAATCAATAGTTGTCCTAGATTTTCATTATGAGACTCCAGTTTAGGCTTGTTCCACAATTTCATGTAAAAAACGTGTGCATGATTTTAATATATTTAATATTTAAATAATAAAAATATTCTGATCTATTGGCCTCATATTCTTGTCCTGTCTCAGAATTATTCTCTGAAAATATTTAAAAATATATTTCAATGTCTTAAAAGGGAAAAAGGGGCACTATATTCTCTCATCCTTCAAGGAATTTCACCTATAAAAGTACATTATAAACAAAAATGTGGGGATACTAAGACCACATCGGTATTTATCACTACTAATAGATCTTATAGAGACTCGACTACTACCATATAAAATGAACCAAGGTAACAGTCTTTCCCTATAGGATCATCTCTTACTAATCCTTGATCCCCACCGAGTACTCCATAATGGAGTCTCCATCCTTGATGTATAGTTCTTCTTAGTCCACAATGTTCTTAGGATCATGCATGAATCTTATCAACTATGAAAAATTGAAGTAATTATGCAACTAGTAAAATTACCATGGTAAATATTGGTTTTATGAAAATTCACCAACACTTCATATGATCTAGAACTACTTGATGAACATCAGGGATAGATTCAATTACCAAAAAACCCATGATAATCATCATATATGGGAGACTCTATGAAATTTGTTTTTCTCTACTCAAAATATAATGGCCTTTGGTTTCAGTCTGCATAATATTTCAGTCAATTTTAGGCTTTCCCCATCTGCTCGTAGATCACTTGAACCTCCTTCGATATCACCTACACCATGCGTGGCCCAACTATAGACGTATCATCGATGTTATAACAACTTATGTTTTAATTGATAAGTCCCCTATAATGGTTATAAATATGTTCTATAATGTTATTAGATCGATATATGTTATTATACAATAGAATTTTTATTGGTAAGTGACCATCTCAGCTTTAGTCAAATTCTATAACATAGTCACTTAGAAATTCCTCCAGCACCAGGATAGATTGAACAGTCCTCCCGTCCATCAGGGGATAAAATGGTGTACTCATTCTCTACTGGGTCAGGAATATTTCTTTAAGGCCTCTCCACAACCATGGTTTAAAAAAATCGCAGTCAAAAGATATTTTTAGGGTACCCCATAGATCAAAAAGATATCAAACACATACAACTCCCCCAAAATAGCCACCGAACTCTACTCCCTAATATCAATAAAGTGAATCAACTTAATATGTTAGTCAATTATTACCCATATAGAATCATGGATTCTCATTTTATATAGAAGATCTATCACAAATTACTGTTATATTCTATTCCATTACTACTCTGATATCTCAAGAGGCTACATGAAGCATTATAGAACATGGTTCTAATCCTTTACCAATTGACATGAGATGCACGAAGAGAAAACAACAGTGATGGTTAACCTCATTCCATTCCACCAGAATGGCCACTGAAGGTATTTTCACATATTTTTCACTATAGAATGTATAAAAATGGATTTTATTGAATCAACCTCATCACTACATCTTACATCACACCCAGAACCACTATTTATCCATGGAAAATGATCACATGACCCCCTCCTTCAAAAAATCCATATGGTCATCTTATATGTATATATAGACACATAGAACACCATATTCGACATATCCCAACTGATCCTCCCACACAATATAAAGGAGTTGAGGATTCAAAACCATTGAATTAAGAAAATATACACCCTTGTCCTCTAAAAGGGTTATCTATAAATAATCTAACTCCTCTGATGCCTCCTCAACCAAGAATGAATGAGAATTCATGATAAGGGAATCTTCCAAAACTATAACATTCCGAGGATTATAAAATATCTAGAAGTGATAGTATAGTAGAAACTTAATCCAAAACTATTATCTCAGCTTAATATCCCTATGAGTGAAGATACACATGAGACTCTAACGGTCTCAGTAAATAGAAAAATAATATCCAAAAAGGAATTGTTTCCCCATATTTAGAGATAAGACAACCATTATAAACTATAAGTCATGAGTATCATACTTCTAATATAGAGTTTCAACTTTTATGACATGTATGTGATCACACCTTCTATCTGCATCAAAATGAAGCTAGTACTAGCTACACAGGCATAAAAACACTACTTACTCCACACCCTCCTTGTAACAACCCATATATTTGAAAATAAATTTCATATAGAAACTCTATCTCTACAAAACCCCACTTTGCTGAAACCTAGCCAGTAAACATAATTTTTCCACCTAGGTGTTTGGAATATCGAAAAACTAACATTCACAGCTTCATTCACTAAGATATTTAGAGTTTCATAGGATCAACCTATATTTTTTGGTGAATAGTAACTTGACCCTTATGAACAACAACATACCCTTATGAATAGTAACCACCCCCATGAATGTATAAATAAAATTTAGGAACCTTATAAATGAAATAGTATATTTTAGAAATTAATAATTAAGTGTTGGTACTTTTGTTAGTAATAAATATTTAATTAAAATTTTACATTAATAAATTAACATAAAAAAATATTATTTTTCAAAAAATTTATTACTAAATAATAATTTGGTTTTCCTATGATTTTTGGATAATTTAATGAGAGCTCAGTTAATTTTTTGGTGTATTATAAGATCAGTTTTAAATTTCAAATTTCTATTTTTCACGAAAAAAATTATTTTATTTAAAAATTAAATTTCTATCATTTATAAATTGTTTTTGATAAAAAGGTGTTCATTTTGTAATTATACATCTAGAAAAAAATTTTGGGTGATTTTTTTCATTTTTCTGAAATACATGAATTTTGGTTGAATAGTGAAATACAATAATTTTTGAAATATGGTATAAAAGTGAATTTATGCATCATTCCTAAGTCTCGGTTTGATGTAAATGACCATTGGTTCAAACACACATTCACTTATTACTATGTTTAGTTTTATGAATAAAAAATATTTCTTTTCTTGAGAAAAATAATAAAATAATAAAATAATATTTAAATATCACTCTTCCCCTCCAATATTAAAACATATCCTCACTCCCACTTCTATTAACTTTTCTAATGCTTTGTTCCATATAAAAATTCTACTAAATATCCTTAAAATCTATCCCCCACGTCCATAATCATTTGGTCTCTTCAAAAGGCCAAATCCTCTCTCCAAAAGAGGCTCTAAACGAAGATTAATTCAAGAGGTAAATTTCTCCTTTAATTTCTTTTATTTTCATTCAAGTTCCTTTTATTTACTTTTTTCACTCACCTCCTTTCCTCCAAATGAAATGATAACTTTATTATGATACATGAACTATAATTTTGTTATGTGAATAGAATAAATCATCATCATTACTCCCTCCCCCTCCTTTTATACTAGAAATGAATACTCCATCCATGGTGTGTTAATTTATCGCATTCAAGAGAATAGGTTTTCAAATTCTCTTATTGTATTAAATTATGGCCATGAAACGTTTTTTATGGGGGAACCAGAACATAATATATGATATATATACTACATAATGTTCTAGAACCATTTTTTACTCTCAGAATTTATTTATAAAACAAAATGAGTTCGTGGTGATTGAAAACCCCCCATATTAATCCAAGCATTTATCATTTAAATTTTAACCAATGACTCATCCTCACCCAAATTAACAAAATGAATTATATAATCATTTAATATTAGTATGAAAATTAATACCATACAACATCAATTCTAGAATTCAATTCTCATTTTACATTAACTTTTATACAAATGAACCGATTGTGAAAACTAATGAAACGAGCACTCACAAATGATGATATTTAATATCATAACCAATAAAAAATACCAAATGATAAATATAATAAATTTCTAATAGATTATTGAATTAGGTAATAAATATGACTAATTTCATATTCCAGGACCATATGTTCAAGAGCAGAACATATTCAGACAGAAGGTAAGGGTTTCTACCCGAACCTCTATTTTCTTTCGGGTTACTATTTATCTCTATTAATAAAAATTAAATTTCTAAATATCCTCATCTACTCCTCTAAAATTAAGTTTTAAATATATATATGTTTGTACCAATAATAATCCTTATTTATTCTATGGGGAGTTAATGTTTTTTAAATATCGTTCTCAATTCTTCCTGATAAACAGGCCCGATTCTAGGGAACTTCTTAATTTTGTACCTATATTCAAAGTAAAAATATAATGTGTTTTAAGAAAAATTATTTTATAGAACCAGTCAATTAAACATGTAAAAAAAACTTAGTTAATTTCTATTTTTTCTGATGATTTTTCAAGAATAAGTCTTCTTTTCCTAGTAAAAGTTAATTTCTCTTAAAAACTCCCAGATGATTTTAGTAGAGTATTTTGGTCTATTTCAACACCTATGTTGAATTTTATGTCTTATTAAGGTTAATATATATATTTTTATCATATATAATATATTATTAAATGGTTTATGATAATGTTTACTATGGATATGCTATCTGGATACCATTCACCATACTACTCAGGATGGTCAGTGTTTATGTGTACAGATTGGGGAAAGTTTTTTCATATCTTTATGTAGTTTATGTTTTGACCCTTTAATATTATTAATGAATTGGTATTAGAAATTGATGGGTGTGACCTACTATATCCCCTCGATGAATCAGTATGTCTCATGAGATAAAACAAAATTGGTTTTGGTCGGGGTCGTACCCTAATATTTTTAGACATCTTGGATGAGGCCTCAACGTTATGTTTCAGTTGTCCAGAATTAGGAACTACAACATTATGAAACATGAGATTGATATTCAATGTGAATATTCAACTAGTAAAATATCCTTGTTTAGGTTTTATGGAATTATTTAATCAGTTATTATTCCTTCCATATATTCTTAGGTAAATTTTTAAAGGCATGCATTTTTAGTTATTCATCATTCCTTGTGTTTATGTTAACATTTTCTTCTACTGTATTAATTACCCTTTATAAGCATCTAAGATCTCCTCATTAACATGCTTTACTTTCCTTAGGTTGTGATGAAGTATAATATAAATGACTTGAAAGGATAATCCTTGATATTATGTGTGATTCCAAAGAATTTGTTATGTTTTAATTACTTTCATGTCGTAATGTCAAACTTATGAATGTTTATGTTTTTCCAAATCTACTGAAATATTTGTTCATTTGGGATACATATTCCTTGTTTATATTCCAATGTAATAAAATAAGGTACCAGATTTATGAAATTGTGGTCAGGTTATTACAGTTGGTATCAATGGATGTTTAGTAGAAAACAAGGAAACTATATTTAGAAAACGTATATTAGGGAACCAAACCCAAATAAAGTAATTGAGGATAAAAATACAAGAATATCAGGGAATTATTGTAAGAAATATTTTATGTGGATATTTCTAGAAAATAAATCCTTATCTGGATACTAAAAATGGATGTGGTTTTGGGATAGATATACTTGGGATTAATAACACTGATAAGGAGCTTTTGGGCTTAACCCGAGGTATCCGGTTATACGACAACATGCTTTACTACCCACCTGGTTTGACACTCATGAGGAATATTCTTCAAATAATTCACAATTTAATTACAAACTCTTATGAAGGTATTAAATTTAAAATTTCCCTCTCTATAAGGGAGGATATTCCACTTCATCACCTTGCACAAATCATTGTCAATGATGTTGTGAGACATCATGGAGAACCTATCTCAATTATGTCTGACTTTGATCCATAATTTACATTGAAGTTATAGAAATGTATTTAGAAATCCTGGCATACTGAGATTCAATTGAGTATTTCATATCACCCTAAAACTGATGGGAAATCAGAAATGATGATACAAACATTAGAAGAGAAGTTGAGATCATACTCACTTGATTTTCATGGTATGTGAGATTAGTATTTTCCTTTTGTGGAGTTTTCTTAAAATATTATTTTCCATTTATGTGTTCAAATGGAAGCATTATAAGAATCATATGTAAGGAGATGTCGTACACCAACGTGTTGGGATGAAGTAGGTGAATGGAAGATTCCAGGCTCAGAGATTGTGTAGAAAACAACAACGAAGTTAAAAACTGTTAAAACATATATCAAAGCATCTCAAAGAAGAAAAAATAGCTACATTGATAATCAAAATATTTAGAATTTCCAATGGGAGATCTTTTTTTCTAAAAATTATCTCTATAGAAGGGTCTAATAGGATTTGGGAAGAAAGGGAAACTAGGCCCCAGGTACATTGGAACTTTCGAAATGCTATAGAGAATTGGAGCTATGGATTGTTGTTTTGAAATGCTGCCTAACTTGTCTAAAGTACACAACTTATTCCATGTCTCATTGTTGATAATTTACATGACAAACCCAACACATATCCTCACTTTGGAAGGAATCTAATTAGAACATGAATTATCTTATTATGAAGACAATATATGGATTCATGACACTAAGGAACATGTGTTGAGGAATTAGAATACATAACTGGTAAACGTACTTTGAAAAAATCATAAATTTGAAGAAGAATCATGGGGACACGTGGATCTTAGGATGAAGAACAACCCAAATATTTTTATGAGGTAACATTCATGAATTTCAAGGATGGAATTTTTTTAAGGGAGAAATAATGTAACACCTCAAGGATTTGAAAATAAATTTAATATATAATGCATGAAACACTGAGTTTCTACAAAACAAAACATTATGACAACATAACTAGTAAACACAGTTTTTCAACCATTGTGTTTTTAATTTAGAAAAAAAATATACGTGGTTTTATTTAGTAATATATTAATAGGATGAAAGGATCAACCCACATTATTAGTGAATTGTAACATACCCATATGAATTATATTATGACCCTTTTAAATTGTAACCACACCCATGAATGTATAAATGAAATTTAGGCACTATATAACTGAAATAGAATATTTTACAAATTAGTAATTAATTGTTGGTATTTTTATGAGTAATAAATATTTAATTAAATTTATAAATTAATAAATTGATATTAAATAAAAATAATTTTCAAGAAATGCATTTATAAAAAAATATTTTGTTTTCCTATTATTTTTGGATTATTTTACGTGACCTTAGTTAATTTTTGAACGTATGACAAAATAAGTTTTAAATTTAAAATTTCTATTTTTCAAGTAAATAATGATTTTATTTAAAAATTAAATTTCTCTTATTTAAAAATTTATTTTTAGAAAACGGTGTTTATTTTTTAAATCTACAAGTCAATAAATCGTTAGGGTGAATTTTTGGTATCTTCCTGAAATACATGAATTTTTTGTGAATAGTAAAATTTGATAATTTATGAAATATGCTAAATAAGTGAATTTCAGCATCATGATTGAGTCATGGAAAATTTAAATGGCCATTAGTATGAAATAAAATGCTCTTATTAAAATTTATAGACACAATAATAAAAACTATTTGTTGTCTTGAGAAAAATAATAAAATAATGAACAAAATATTCAAAAATCACTCTTCACCTCCACTATAAAAACCACCCCCACTCCCTCTTGTCTTCACTCCTATAAAGCCTTCTTTCTTGTCAGAATTATGATAAAATATCCTTCCAAACTCCTCATCATATCCATAAGCCCTTTATTTCTTTAAAATTCCAAATCCACTCCATTAAATAGGCTTTTAGAGAAGTTAAATTCAAGAGTTTTATTCCACTTTTCTTTTCTTTTATTTTTTTCATGTTCCTTTATTTCTTTATCTTTACACAAAAAATATACTCCAAATATTTTGATAGATATGGTACTGTAAATGTACTAAAATTTTTTAATGATAAAGGAATAATTCATCCTTATCTCTCATTTCCCCTCCTTTGATACTAGAAATGAAAATACCATCCAAGACTTGTTAATTTATCACATTCTCGGACGACGAGTTTTCAAATTCTATCATCATATTAAATTATGGTCATGAAACCATTATTATAGTTGAACCACATCATAATATATGTAACATATCCTTTTAATGTTTTGGAAACAATTTTTACACATGGTATTAATTTATAAAACATAATTAATTCGTGGTGATAGAAAACCACCAAATTAATTGAAGCGTTTATCATTAATTTTTTTTCAAATGATTCATTCTCACCCAAAGAAACAAAATTACATATATGATAATTTATAATTAAATATGAACATTAATGACATATAAAATCAATTTTGGAATTAAATTCACTATTTTACATTAACTTCCATACAAATGAATTGATCATGAAAACTATTCAAATGAGCATTCACTGAAAAAGATTTTGAATCTATTAACCCATAAAAAACCATTAATGAACATAATAAATATATAATAAATAAAAAAACGTCGATTAGGTTTTTATTTATGTTATTATTAATCCTATTTTCATATTATAAGACCCTAGGTTCAAGAGTGGAACGTTTTCCGACAGAAGGTAAGGGTTTTCTACTCGAACCTCTATTTTCTCCCGGGTTACTCTTTACCTCTCTTAATCCCAATTAAATTATTAATTATTATCTTATACAACTAAAAAATTCAGTTTCAATTTTTTATATATCTTTAAAAATCATAAGACTTATTTATTTTATTGGGAGTTAAGTGTTTTATGAAGATCTTTATCAATTCTTCATGATAAACAATCCTAATTCAAGGGAAGTTTTGAAATTTTAACCTATTTTCAAGGGAACTATATAATATGATTTAAGAATTTTTTTAAAAAAACACCACTAATTTCATCACAAAAAAACTAAATCAGTTAATTTAGTATTTTACTCAACGATTTCTCCAAGGGAAATATTATTTTTTACGTAAAAGTTTATTTCTCTCAAAAATTCCATGATGATATTATTATAGTATATTTGTCTATTTCAAATAATTTATTTAATTTTATGTCTTAATGAGGTTAATATATTGGGTTATTCATATACCATATTTTAATAAATGGTTTATGATCATTTTTACAATGGATGGCCCATCTTGAAACCATTCATCATACTACTCAGAATGGTTGTTTTTGTGTGTGTGAAAATTATGGAAAAATTATTTCATAAGTTCATCATGTTTATGTTTATCACCTTTCATATGTGGAAGGAATTAGACTTATCATGTTATGGGTGGGGACCACTATAGACCCTTGATACATCAGTTGGTCTCATGAGACAAAAAATATTTTGTTTTTGGCTGAGGCCTTACCCTAGTATTTTCAGATGTTTTAGACGATGCCTTGACAATATATTTCAGTTTTCTAGAATTATGCATTACCTTATTTTGAAAATAGAGATCGATAGTCCATGTTATTATTCAAAAATTATAATATACATGGTTATTTTTTTTTGTATTTATTTAATATTTTTTTATTCCTTCCATATTTTTCTCAAGTATATTTTTAAAGGCATGCGTTTAAAGTTATTCATTATGCCTAGTGTTTATGTTTATATTTTTTTCTACTGTATTATTTATCTTTATTGAGAATATGAGATCATGCCTTTCCAATGTTTTATTTTCCCTAAGTGCCAAATAAGTATATTATGAATGAATTTTAAGGATAATCTAAGAGATTAGGTGTGATTCAAAAGATGTTGTTATGTTGTATTTCATTTCATGTTAAAATGATGAACTTTTATATTTATATAGTTTTCAAATGCTATTATACTATTAGTTCTTTTGGGAAATGAATTCCATATTTATATGAAAATGTAATAAATTAAAGCACTAGATCTTGGATACTAGGTTCAAGTCCTTACACTCCCTCCATACTTGTTACAAGAAATTCTCTGCACACCCAACCACATGGAAAGCCTTCCCATGGGGCCTCCATGGATTCCCCTAACACTCTATAGGGTAGGATAAGTGTCTTGGTGAACCTTTTTTATTTAGGGCTACCTATGTTAGCATAAATTTCACTTAAAAACAATCTAAAACACATATTAATATTTTAATGAAAATTTTCTTCAATAAAATAAATCTTTAAAAACCTACTTTTAACACATTTTAGTTATTCAATTTTAAATTACCCTATTTTAAATTCAAATTTAAGTATATGTTAATACTGATTATAATCCATTTAATATAAATAAAAAATATATAAATATTTTCATTAAATTATAAGTGCATCAACAAACCCACATATAAACTATAATTCTCCTCGAGCATTGAATTTTAACATTTCCAATATTCAAATTTTAAAGAAATAAAATTAAGTAATTTTCAATGATATAAAAATATTTAAAATTACATATAAAAAATAAATTCATGTTCTAGTTTTTAAAATGATCAATTAATCCATGAATTTTACTTTCCCTATTTTGAAATTTGTGGAACTTATCCTTTTATTAATTCAAGATCGTTAATTTATTATTATCAAATATTCCATGTGAGTATTTACTTATCTTCTTGAATCATTTCACTCATCACTCGTGATACATTTCTAAGTAGTGTTATTCCAAAATCATGAGAAAATATTCCTTATTCATATGATTAATAAGAAAATAATTTCTACTTTATAAATAAAAAAGGCACATAAAATCATCAGAACATGCAATAAAGGTTTTATAGACTCTAAGACTTAGGGTTGGAAGGAATTGATGTTAAAAATTTATTCTCAAAAGATGTGGTTTATCTATAAAATAATGTTGCATAACATCAAAGTGTTAATGTTCAATGTAATTATCCCCTTCAAAATGAAAACACACACTTCACAAGATAAAATTATAAGAAAGATCAATAATAGTATAATGAATTAATTTTTCTTCCTGTTGAATTTTTAAACTTTTTAATCTATTTTTTCTATGTAGATTTTCTAATTTTTTCATTTTTCTAAAATCCATTCTTAGAATTAACCTTAAGTCTACCACCTAAACACATATGTTAGAAATCATCGGTCTTATAATGGTGATTTTTGATTATTCCTTGTCTCAACTGATTATTATTTTCCCATTTATTTTATAATGGGTAGACAATAATATACAAAAAATCAATATAAAAACTCTCCCAAAACCCAAATTACAACCACACAAAATTTCAATATAATGTAGTACTTTCTTCCACCATGACTTCCCTCAAAAAAAGGCTAAAAATTTAAAATATCATGAAAGCACTAATAAAAGGATAAGAATGTATATATATTGCAATTAATATAGATCATACTTAAAGAGATAATTCATGGTCCATATAGGTTAACCAAGGAACAATTTGATCGGTGGTCTCATGGATAAGGGATTATAAATTTAGATTACTAAATTATTTTAATTGTGTTTTTTACAATCATTTGATTTGACACGTTTCAATTTATGTTCTAGAAGGTGTCAAGACCCATGATCACTCGAGAAATATACTCAAAATAAAACTAATTAATTTGGTCTATAAATACTCTCAGGAATGGAAAATATGACAATGAACAATCACACATGTAATGAAAATAATAATAATGATATTCACATGAATTTCAGAAATTCATTTCTTGGAAAATGGTCAGGAAATTTCATTAATATTAATAAATGAATTTACTTTTAATAGGATTCAACTTTTCAATATCTATGCAGGACTCAAATCATTCCATATTCCACTTATACTCATTCTATATCATTATCATTAAAATCTAAAATGTAGAATCATATTGTTCCTTAGAAATTCTTCTCTCCATGATAAATATTGTAAAGAAAGAATTCTCAAACGAGCATGGAACCTTTAGTTTCAAGCTCAAAACATATTTTAAATAAAATTCATGGTGTTTAAATAACAAATAATTTGTACTTAAATTTTCTTCTCTTGAATAGCTTTTGTTATCCTCTTTCCTCGCATTATTTGGGCTTAATTATTCTATCATGGACACAAAAATATGAATAAAAATCATAATTTAGGTCATTTTAATTATACATAATTGGGGATCTAGGGAATATTCGGAAATGTAAGAGAAATGGGTTTCCTCTAAGAACAAATAACATTTTTGGCTGGAATCAATTTTGTTTTTAAATAAATCTATCGCTACATGATTTTCTCCCCGATAGTTAATTGATGCACTGATTGAAACAAATTCAAATCTATTTTAAATTTATGTGTATTTAAAATTGAATTAATACATTTATTAAATATTAATGGAAATGTACGACCTAATGGGTCTTTAATGGTGATTAGGGTAAAAGAGTGTAATCTACTGTACTGGTTCAAGATGTATGGTCCCATGGTACTTATTTAGCTTCTGTCCATTTATAATGAATTATTTTTCTCTTCCTTTGTAATCTATACATAATAAAAATTGTATAGATGAATAATAAAGAAAGTACCTTCCCATATAGAATAATGAGTAATTGGTTTTATTTTATATATGAATTTTTATAATAAATCTTGATCACTAATATTTAAGGATATTGCTGGAATTATCATATCATTTTCTATCCTTGTTGTCTCATAATAGATATTTGAAATTTAAAAATCATAACTATTTATTTCTTCTAGCTCCTATAGCTACAATCTCCTCTCGTTCCAAAATTTGTTGAGGCATTGATTCATCTCTCTTATCACTTAGTAGTATTTTTGTTCAAAACCTCTTTCCATAAATCAATCTATAGTGTATCATCCATATGGGTGTCTTATAAGCATTCCTATATGCACCTAATGAGATATAAAACCATTTTCTACAGTCCGCCATATTGGTATTAACATTATTTTCAGGAATTCCTTTTGTTACTCTATTGAATACTTACTATTGATAATTTTTAGGGATGCCATGGTGTTTATGTTTATAAATTTACCCATAATTTTTATGTAATTACTCAATATTCATGATGTAGATTTGAGTTCCTTAGCCATCGATGATTTCTCATGGTACTCCAAACCAATAAAATATGTTAGAACTAAAAAATCATATAAAACATTATCCCAACCATTAATGGTGGAATTTTTTTCTACCCACATTGAAAAATAATCCATATCTTGCATAATATTTGAATTTCCAAATTATTTTAGGAATGGTCCCATGAAGTATATCCCCAATACGTAAAAAATTTCAAAAAGTGGTTGTTTTTTTGTGTCATTTTCAATATTTTTATGATATTACCAAAAAATGTATTTTTTAGTTCTCTAAAAAATTTATTATCATATTTTAATAAAGTGGTCTAATAAATTACTAACACTATGAATTTTTTTTGAACATCCCATGAGATTCAATGTGGCCTCTACAAGCTATTGTATTATAAAATTTAATACATTATTCAATTTAAATTTTACTAAAACATATTTTAATTACATGATTATTTTATATTTCCAGAAGAATATGTCTTCCCAAATATAAAATCTAGGGTAATATTTAATTTTGAACTATTGATTAGAGCTTAAATGAGATGGAACATGAGAAGTCACTAAATAATTGTCATTGTTAGTGTACCATGGTACTTTTCATTTCATTATGTATCTTAGTTCACTATTTTTCTTATCATTGAGTGGGTTATGACATATAATTTATGATTCAGTGCTGTTGGTTATTCAAATGTGATAACCAGACACCATATTTTCAGTTCTTTTTTTGTCTTTAATTTCATGGTTCAACTCTTGTATGTGAAACATACATCTTAATAGCAATATATTAGAGTCAACATTCTAAATTATATTCATGGGAGCTACATGATAAGAAAAAAGCATCATTAGTTCTGAGAATATGAGAAAAAATATATCTAATGGAAAAAAATACAAGCAACCCTTTCTCAGTGTTTGTGAAGTTGATTTTCAAAGAATCAAATGTACTTTATGAATAGGCCATGACTTGACATTTTTTGTCAATTATTTTTGATAATGGATCTCCCATAGCTTGTTTAGTTGCATCATACATCATATTGAATGGATAGTACCAATTGTGTGGTTGAATTTTTGGTTGTCTTATAAACATTTTCATCTATTTTTTAAATTATTTCTTGATGTTATCATCAATATCAAATAAATATCTAATTATTATTTATCACTATAGAGGGAGATATGTCTTAAAGAAATATTTTTATTAATATTATATATAATCCTATATGTACTCAAAAGGATCTAACATGTTTTAAACATGTTGGGTATGGAATGACATTTATTACCTCAACATTTTAATTTTCTACATCAATTACTTCATGTGAAATTATGCTCCGCAAAACTATTATTTTTTAAACCATGAAATGAAATTTATCAAAGTTTCAAAAATTAATTTTATCATTGTATGTTTTCATAATTTTTTTCCAAATTACATAAGAAATGATCAAATGAATAACCATAAAAAGTAAAATTATTGAGAAATACTTCAAGTAAGTCATCAATATGATCAAATAAAATACTCACCATAAACTATTGAAATGTACTGGGGGAATTGTATAGACCAAAAGGCACCCTCGTTTACAAGAAGGTTCTGAAGGGGTAAGTCATGTTTTCCTTCACCAGGTTTGCTGGTTCAATTTGAAATTTTACTTATCATAGAAAACAATATATAAATAAAACAATAACCTTTCCTTACCAAAATTTCTATCATTTGATTAACGAATGGGATATGAAAGTGTACTTTTAGATTAACTTCATTGAACATGATATAATAAATATACACACTCTCTTTCTATTTTGAAATATCATGGGGATCAATTCATTTTTTTATTTTTTAACAATGGTTGTACCAGTAATCTTTAGGACAAAAAGTATGGGGATGTACCACTAAGAATCAAGGATTGGGTTAATGATGTTATCTTATAGTGATTTTTCTATATATTTCATAAAAATATCCATCATGGTGGTATTAATTCATCTTTAAATCTATCTAGTTGGGAATGAATCACCATATAAAATTACTATATGAAGAAATAATTAGGGGTTGACCCTTGGCATATCTTCTAAACACCATCCTATGCTCTGGACAGTTGTTTTCATATGGTCATTTATATTTTTATCATGAGTCATAGATATATTATTAGTAAAGACCATTGGTAATATATACCCTTATATAAGGTATACATATTTCAAATCACTTGCTTGTTTCTTTAGCTAAAGAATTTGGGGTTGTTCAATGAATGATATATAATTTAGGTTTCCTACAACTAATGATTGGATCTACATTATCATTTCATCTCCTCTTATAAAATAATTGAAAAAATAAGAATATAACCCCTCTTCTAACATGAAATTCAAATTTTAGGGTTCTCGGTTATTTTTACCATTAAATGAAATAATATATAATAATTCTAATAATCCATGAATAAAACCTTAATCTTTAATTGGTTTTATACCTTCTTCATGGGGTGTTTCGTATAGTGAGTGAATCCTTGAAGAGTTATTCATTATGTAAAGAATGTTGATGTGTTTAATGTTATCTAATAGTTTCATTGTGAGAATTAATTCATGTAATTTCTTGTTTATTTTTTCCATTTTAAAAAATGGTCTTCCTAGAATGACATAAGTGTGTCCTAGTGTTTTGTCATCTTCCTTGTAAAAAATGTAGAAGTCAGTTGGAAACATCAACCCTCTTGCACTTATTAGTACATCTTCTATAAAAAATGCATGAAAAAATGTTGATGTATTTGATAATTTCACCACTAATCTGGTTGGATTCAATTTTACAAACTATAAATTGGAAAATATTAATTGAGGTATCAATATTTTTGATGTACCCATCTCACACAACACATCAGAAAAATCTAAAGATAAAATAGTTCATGAAAAATAACATGTCCTTTGATCTTGACATTTTTTTATTTTTGGTGGTGTGATCAATGATGAGAAACGTATAAAAAATATTATTTTCTCATTTTCATCAAAAACTATTATTTTTCATAAATAACGCCTAGATATATTTTTCAAATTAGGGGTTTTTTTCAGATTACTTTTGATAGTGGGATATCGATCTTGACTTTTTGAAGGTCTCTAGAATTTAATTTTGGAGTTTCCCTTCTTGCACATTCTTCTATTCTACTAACATATAAGAAAATGGTGATTAGATAATGATTATCTTCCTTAACTTATTCTAAAAATGTGTTTTGGACTTTCTTTTAATGAACATGTCCCTATATTTTATTGCTTCTTATCCTATTGTCTGGTCTAGATAGGAAGATATTTATAATTCTTTATGAAATCACCATCCATTCTCTTTCAAGGTGGAGGGATATCTTTTCCACTTCCAGTGGTAATCATTCATATTCTCTCCATGAGATTAAAACCTGATTTCACTATAATCTTTCATAGATTCGTATTCATTAAGAACAATAGTGTTATGAATTAGATGAATAATTTTTTTTACAGTTTTCTTCAAACCCAAAACGGTGGTATGTAGTTTCTAAATTAATGGGACACTGGTTAATGGATACACACATGTCTTCTTCCTAAAAGGTGGTGGTAGAAATATTTTTAGTTGGAACTAATTTGTTATGGAATACTGGTATTGTTGTTACTAGAACAGAGGCTGTGGTGGTTATTGATTTTTTAATGGTGAAAAATCATGGTTTTATTATAATTTTCATGATAGGAAAGTAGTTGTTCAACATTATATCCCCAAAACATGTAGACAATGGTAAGTTTAATGATCATTAGAAAGGAATAAACCACATACCTCATTCATGCCTTGTTAATCTTTCACTTGGTTTAAACATATTTTTCTTATTAACCTGGTGAGTTCATTCATTTGGTTTCTGAATAATTCTATTGTATATAATGTTTTAACTCATGGATTCCGCTATTAACAGTACCTATTGTCCTAAATTATGTTGAGTTCTAGGAAATATTTTCAATCATAACTTTGGATTTTACTGATTATCTTTCAATCAGGGATCCTCAATATGAGAAATATAGCTTATTTTGGTCGTTATCGAGTAATTATTGGTAGAAAAACATAAGGAATTTCTTCTCCTCTATTTTTTGATGTGGGATGATTTTATAGAGTTTCTTTAAACATTAATAATACTCATAGAGAGTCTCATTTTCTAATAATGATATTGCACAAATCACCATTCTAATTTTTATGATCTGTGATATGGGATACAATCACTATGTAAAGGATCTTTTGAGCCCTTACCGATTACTAAACACTCTAGGTTAAACAAATTAAAACCATTAATTAGAATATCCTTTGAGTGAAAAGTGGAATTTAGTCTACATAAATTGATTTTAGGTTCTCCCCTTGGAATAAAGCTTAAATATATGTAGTCAAATTGTGGAATATTATAATTTGGGACTTCCCATATAATACCATGATTTTTTTGGAGAACAAGATTAATATTAACTCATTGTTTGAAGAAATTTCTAATGTATACATAGAAATTTTGTTATTCTAGTTATAAAACTAATTTTCACAGATGTTTTAAATGGTTTAGATGGGATTGAAAAACTTTTTTTTAGTATTAGATTGAACACTAAAAGTATCAATCGAATCGATCAGTTATAATTAATAAAACACTTTATTTCATGTTTGTTTTTCATTATTATATTAGTGTTATAACAAATCTAGATCAAAGGTATTTATTTTATTATTTATTCCAAATTTCATTAAACAAATTATTTTTTTTGCATTTTAAAGCACTGTCTCCCAGGAAACAACACCAAGTTTGACACATGTCTTTCATGAAGTGTGGAGTAAAATAATTTATTACCTAGGTGAAGTCTAGTGGATAACCCAAGGTTGTATCCTGAGGATGAGTATACAAAAAAGATGTTGAAAATTTTTAGTCGTTTTATAAATAATAATTTAATTTTTCGTTGTGAAATTAAGGATTCAAAATGAATATTAAATTATTAATCTTAAACAATTTTATGAGAAGTGGGGACTACGGTAGGTTTTGATAGACCTAATGTAATTATATCATAGTTTCTAATTGTTACTATTTTTCTACTATTGACCAGTAAAAGTGTGTTTTTTATATAGATTCCTTTCTCTTTCCATGTCTAGATGATTATGGTTATAATATTACTATCTGAAACATTAGATTGGATTAACCCCCTTCATATGAGAATGATCATTACGTCTGTTCTATTGATTAACTAGTGAAATCCATGATATGGTATTTTTCCCCCTTAACATATCCAATAGTTATAAATTAAAATTCTGGACACATGATGAAAACAATTAATAACTCACAACCCAAACCTTATCTTTATTACCATATATAAAAAAGAATTTGTGTAGAGGGAGATATAGATCATTTATCAATTTAATTTAAAATAAATATACTAAATATATAACACAAAAAAATAAAAAATTAAAATTAAAATTAAAATTAAATCCATAATGAATAATATAGATTGGATTTATTCATTTAGGTGAAGAAATTGAAATATAAACGTTGGTTGATACATACCTTTCTTGATCACTGGTAGCCTTTTACCCTTCCATGGGAAGGGTAAATCAGTTCATGTTGATGGATGAATGGATTGCGAGAGAGGAAATAAAATATTAGAAAATTAATAATCTATAGAAAAATATCTCCAGAACAACGCTTCCTCTCTCTAGTCTCCCCTCATCATAGAGGTGAGACCCTTTATTTTTTTGGAATTTATTTTATCATCAATATTATATTCATTCAAAAACAAATCTCAAGACCTATGGTGATGTTTTTGAAATACATGATATTGTTGTGTGTTTAAAAAATGTCATGAGTATATGGAGTTTCATATTATAGTGTGGAAAAAATATACCCTAGGAATGTACTCATTCATTAATTGTTTTAATAGAATTGGAGTACATGACATGAACACATGGTGTTTCTTCATCTCCTCGAAGGTGATTCGAAGGAAAGAATAATCCATCGATGCTCAAATCATTCAACGTTCACAGTGGATAGATGTTGCTTTAAAATGGAAGTTTTTTTGGTCCAACTAGGTGAAACATGTGATCTATGGTTGTCTTGGGACATCAAATTACTATTTCATCTTGAGTTAGATCTCTATGGGGTGTAGAAATTACATTTACAATGGAGTGGTGTGGTGGTTTTTTTATGTATGGAGGTAGAGGGCTATTTTAGAGTCACACTGTCATTGGAGTTTCATGTTAGAGCACGACAGGAAAAAAAATCAGAATCAGTGATTTTGTTTTTGTTAAAATGAATAGTATCCAAGAAGTGTTCATTAATCATCAAAAATTCATAGGAGTGATCTCTTGTATAGGTATTAAGGTGAATCTTTCATTTATCAAAATATCACTATGGGGATGTGCTCCAAGTTACAGTACACACACATATGTTGGATGACATAGACGCATGCGGCCCATATGGTCCTTGGCCCAAACTATAAATGGGATCTTCCCTATGCACATGGTGGCGTTCTTGGATGGAGCACCCGATCTCAGCCTTTAGGTTTTTCCCTCTCAACGCATTCATCTTCTCCTCCACCTCTACATGTCCGTTCGGTTTTTCTCTCGAGATTTCTTGGTCCCCCTTTTCTTGTCATTCCCTTCATCTCCTTCAATGGCACTGTTTCTTTTCGTCCTAGTTTTCCAATCACACTAGATCTTGCAATTTGTCGCTGTTCCCCTGTTGGGTGGTCATTCTCCACTTTTTTGTGACCCCTGACCACTGTTTCCACCACTCTTATCGTCTGAATCATTGTGATAAAACCCCATTCTTTTTTTTCACAAAGAATCTACAGTGGTTTTGGTTTTCTGTGGTTGCTTTTTTCTATATAGGGGGTTCATTGTGGCTGGTTTCATCCTTCGATTTGATCACCAGTTGAAGCTTCTGGTCTAGTCATGGTTTGGTGTTTCCTTATCGTGGATGTTTTCCTTTTGGGGATTGTCTTTATCAGTGTTTCTTCAAATCGCCTTGTCACGACCCATCCTCGGGGCCTGTGGTGTGACTACCCCACGCCCTCCTTCCATAGGCCAGGGGATTCTAACTAGCACCAAAGGCATAAATCCCTAATCTGGGAAGGCATTGCCTTTATAAAAACAAACAAACACAACATAGTACACAATAGTAAGTAAACACTATGTAAAACATAATACAAAGGAGTGTGCTGGAAAGTAAATGGGCCAATATACAGACCCAACTGAACAACAAGTACAAGTAGAAAGGGAAAAATATCTGAAAGTAATGATTAGCTCATGGATCATCCTCCAGGGTTCCTACATGAAGGGTAGGCACAGATGGCCACCTCAGCACTCACGTTAGTCTATCTCCTTCGTGAGCCGACTTGTCGCAAGGTCCACCTCCGGGTACCGTCCAGTCGTGGTGCTCTCAACCTCCATCAGCAATGTCCGTCGTCTTTATCCAACACAATGAGGTACGGGAATAGCCCGTGTAGGGGTGAGTATAAGAATACTTAGTAGGTACCATGATACCCACACGGTCTCACAATATCCACTAAGGATAAACAAAATAATAATGATACAATCATGAAGTATCAACCAACCCTACTTCAGTATATTCCCATACATATACATAAGTTACCAATCCTGCTCTGGCTCCAACCCACGATCCCAAGTACAACCCAATCCACAAAGGAAGTAAATTCAAGCACCATGATGTCAATGGTTTAAAGACATGACTCAGCTCACATAGGTATGCCAAAAAAGTAGATATATATAGATGATCTGATGTAGCCACGAGATCATCTAAGCTGTCGAACCCACATAGGATACAGTCCAGCTATCTCGTCTAACCTGTCAGACCCAGAAAGGATACAGTACAAATATCTCGTCTAATTTTTCGGACCCACACATGATACAGTCCAGCTATCTCATCTAAGCAGTCGGACCCACATAGGATACAGTCCTGCAATATCGTCTAAGCTGTCAGACCCACACATGATACAGTCCAACTATTCTAGAGTAATATAGATGATCATATGTAGTTACTGATTCATCTAAGCTGTTGTACGCACACAGGATGTAGGACCACTTACTCTGTCATAACTATCAAACCCACACAAGATTTTGGTACAGTTGTCATCGTCATCAAACCCACAAAGGATTCTAGTATGATATTCATTTTCGCAGTCGTAGTCAGCTCTAGGGTTCCCCCACAATTCACCCTCGACTCTGGGAGGGTCCTCTCCTCGATCAAAGGGAGTTCGATACATCAAATATCAAAAAGTCCTCAGTTGATGTATCCCGAAAATCCATCTCAACAAAAGAAATCCAACACAATAGATGACCCGTCAATCAGATGCCCGGTCTGAGAGTTATAGGCTTTTCCATTCCTGGGACCCGGTTGGATTTACACTCGATCCAAACCTAGCTGATTTCCAAAGTCATCCAAAATTCACTTGGATTATTGCAAAAGGACCGCCTCATCGTGAGGATCCTAGTGCTGCTGATGGCGCATTGATCGGCCGCGCGGTCTTGAAGTTATTTACGTTTGACTGAAAACGGGCCCGGCCCGTCAGGCCCAGTCGGCTGGCGGGTAGGCCCCACTCGGTTCGGCGGGTCCAACCCACCTGGGGGTTGGCCCATCCTGGTGGAGCACAGATCACCCAAAATCCCATCTCGGTGGGTCCAACCCGATTGGCGGGTCGGCCCTGCTCTGTGGGGTGCGACCCACCCGCGGACCTGGCCCGAATTGCGGGTCGGTTCGGCTCGCCCGGCGACGCAGAGTAGCGCCACCTATCCTTGCTGCCCGGTCGGCCGAAGCTAGCTGGTTTTGTCTGGCATGAGCAGCCTGTAGTTGTGGGTCGTGGTTCTTCTGCACACGGCGCCAAGTGGCGTGACACTTTTTCCTTAGCTCGTCCGGCAGGCGGCCGGCCGGTTCACCCACAGAGCAGCCCACACAGTGGGCCATGGTCTTCTCCATAGCGCGGCGTGAAGCGGCGCCTTGGTCTTCTTCCCGACCGGCTAGAGTTGGCCGGTTCATCTAGAAAGCAGCCGGCGGTTGATGGTCGTGGTTCCCTCAGGTGCGCGATAGATACGGGTGCCGCGGTTCCCAGCGGACCGGCCGGTTTAGCCGACAGGTCTCTTCACGCAGCTGGAAAACGGACGCCGCTGCCTCCGGTTGCCGCCGCCCCCAGTCGCCGCAGACTTTGGCTGCTTTTGCCTCTTCCAACACCACCTTCATCGCCAAAACAAACAAACAAACAAGAATCAACGGAGGGTCGTCAGACCGTGTTGGTTTGGCCCATGCCCTCCACATTAGGCGATATCAAAATGCCAAAGACAAACCAAAGAATATATCAAGAATAGGGGTATAATTTTATGCATTTAAAATTATACAAAACCCCTTACCTCGATTCAAAGAATGTCGTTTCAGTCGCGGAAGATGGCGCCGCGAATGATGGGATTCTCGGAAGACGGTGACGTTCCGTCAACATCGGAGGGAGAGTCCTTGTCATTGGAGATGTTCTACGCAACTGGTGTCTTCTCCCATGATGCGGAGGAAGAAGAAAGAAGAAGACGTTTGAGGGCCTTGTGTTCTTCATTGAGAGAGTACATCGTTCTTTGTGGGATGAATTTTCAACCTATTCTACAAAGCTCCACCAAAACGAAAAGTGCCAACCCAAAAATAATAGCTTGGCTATTAATTTTATTCTTGACTTGAATTTCAAAATAATTCAATTTTGGTGAGCCAATTAATTAATCGCTAATTAATTTAGTGATTGTTGGCATCTTTAATGGAAGGAGGTGAAATTTTTAAGAGTTAAAGGGGGGTTTCAAGGTGAGTTAATGGGTTTAAACTCATGTGGGCACCACCCCTAGTTATATCCTCCCAAGAGAGGTTAGAGTGTGGTGGTCCCCACCCCTAAAATCCACCAGGAGATTTTAACCACTATTCAAAAAAAAATGTGTTGCACACACATGTTTATTTATATTTTTAATTTTAAAAAGTAGCCCCAATTTATAACTTCCATCCTGTATAAAACCCAATTGCAGTAAAGTTCCTCTTAAGCAAATACCAGTGCTGCGACTTCATCGGTGCCCTTGGATTCCAGTTCCGAGCACTAGTTCAAAAGATATAAAATCTCAAATGTACGTTTACTGAATGTACCCGAAAAAAGTTTAGAAAATTATTAACAGAAACACTAGACCCACTGTGGTCGAGGTTAGACTCTTCTTAGGTGAAAAACGGCTCAATGAACCCAATGTTACCCTCAGATTTCAGATACAATTTACTGTTTAAAATTTATGAATTTTACAATAAAATTATGGTCACATAATTATTTTATTTGCGCCAAAAAACTGTCTTTATCTGGTGGACCTCCCCAACCCATGTTAGTATCTTCTTAATGAATGCATACCCTCATATGTTCAGTGGTGGTCTCATATTTTCAATCTGAGTAACGGTTTTTTAGTAATAATCATTTGAAGAATAAAAGAACATTATTTTATTATTTTATTTACGGTTATTCCATTTTCAGGTATTCTCACATGAGGCCCACACCGAATAAACTTAAGTCATTACAAGGGTAAACCTGATATCCTGAGCACAACGGTGGCATCAAATTTCTAATCCGAATAACCATTTAAGAGTTATTCCATTTTTTCAGGAAGACTACATACAAGCATTAATTTAGGCTTAATAAAACTTCGACGGATCATTCTGCGCACTCCGGGCCTCGGAATAGTGCGCCGTTAGAAACTGTGGATTCATAAATGTCCAAAGAATTTATGAAAAAAACTTTCTTGAAATTTCCTAGTCTTTACATTACCCCCACCTCAGGGATTTACATCCCTGTAAGCTATAACACACAATAAGAAAAAAATGGAGGTATTGAGCACGCATCTGAGCCTCCCGCTCCAATGTGATCTCCTAGAGGATCCCATGCTGCCATCAAACGTGCATCAGAGGAATCGACCATCCACATAGGGCCCTATTTTATTGATCCTCAATCTCCACCGGAACCTCCGTGAATGTCGCCCCGTTATTGATATCTTGCTCCCCATGGTCGATTATGTGGGACGGGTCGTGCACGTATCTCCTCAACTGAGATATGTAGAAGAAGTCATGAAATTGGTGCAACTGGAGTGAAATGGACAAATGGTATGCCACCTTGCCTACCCTGATGAGGAACTGGAAAGATCTGATGAATCGTGGAGATACCTTACTGCCTTTTCCAAATCATTGTAGACTAGTCGAGGTGAGACCCGTAGAAATACATGGTCACCATCTTCGAACTCCAGAGGTCTCCGTCTCCTGGATGTACATGGAAGAAACATCATGAAGATCATGAATATATGGTCCTACATCCACTCTGGGACCTCCAAAGGCGGAACCAATCTTGCTGGTACCTACTGTTCCGCCTTCACTTACTAACAAGTGAGGCATTGGGAGAGAAACGCTACCACTACATTCTTCATTCCCATCCACCAGTGCTGTTGTCAGAGGTCCTGTTACATCTTCACCACTCCAAGATGTACCACTAAAGGAGATGTGTGGAACCCCCACAACACATTCTCTTGAAATGAAACTGGTACCATGGTACGTCCCTTGAAGAGAATGATATGCTCCCCACCATGAGAAAATCCATCAGGTGCCTGCCCTATGGATATCTGAGCACGTTGCTTCTCACAGTAAACATCCCCACACTGTGCCTCCCTGAATCACTGAAGAAGTGGAGGAGCGACTGTGAGAGATTGCAGAAAGGCTGCTCTATCTCTATCCATAGAGGATATCTACAATGCGGCCAGCTGCTCTGTCGCCTCTCCTAGCAGCTGAATACATGATCTCTTGTTGTGATCATCTGCTACAATGTTCCCCTTCCCATTAGTATAGACCATATTGATTTCATAGTCCTGAAGGAACTCAATCCATCGTCTCTATCTCAGCTGTCGAGAACCATACGTGATCACTGCTCGCTCATGTATTAGGACACACCCGTGTCCAGTCCCTGATGCGTCATAGTAAACCACGTATCCAACTCCCCCTCTAGTATCCTCATGATGGGCACACTAGTCAACCTCAAACTCAGCTCTTGAAAGCTCTGCTGGAATCTCTCTTACCACATGAAGGGTTGCCCCTTCTTCGTCAACACTGAAAGTGGTCCTGTATCTCTAGAAAATTATAGCATAAAGGTAAGTCTGGATGACTCATGAGTGATGGACTACACCCTCTTATGCATGATTCCATCCTGTGATGCCTGGGGTTTCCTTTTCACTGACCAAGGAAAACCCATGCCAATATTGTAGGTAAACCACAACCTTTTTTTATAATACAGTCAATTTGTGTATGAACTGAGGTTGCCTAGTCCATACCCAAACTAATTTTATAAGGCCTCGATGCTTCCACCATGAGTTCCAACCAAAAAAATCACCTCAAGGGTAAGATCACACTATCGGCGTAAGTGTGATTATCGAGTATCCTCCCAAATTTATCTCCAAACGTTAGGGTCATGTCAACGGTTTAACCAGAAACTCTTGGCCTGGGACAAGATTAGTGGAAGGAAGGAATGATTGGTACCTATGTCTATTGATATGATAGCTAGTAGAAGACACAGACCATACCTCAAATCATTCCTAGAGCCCTTGGGTCACACTCATGGACCGGATACAACTACACTCTTACCATGCCCTCCTGCTCCCTGAGCCTGGCGGGGACTACCATGGTGGGTGGTTGTAACATGTCGAAATGTACATCACCACATGCTTCCCCAAGATCTGCTTCCATGTTTGTTGCTATGCAGATTCATCTATCCTTAACACTTCCTCTTCTTGAAACATTTTACAAACCCAAGTCTCTAAGACTGGCATCTGTTCCCTACATTCCCATTGCTAATATTCACTCGTTGTTTCCATTCATCAAAAGAACATTCATAAAAAAATGATCTTTCTAGTACCCAAGAATAAGTAAGAATGCATAGAGGAAAAGTGCTGACTCAGATATCCTTTAAACACACCTTGTTCAGTAGTCCAAGCCCTAAGGCACTGATCATATCATATTCATCACTTATCCGGAATGATTGGTATGCCTCGATGAATACTCAGCTACCGACATGTTGTCTTGAAGAAGCTGTATAAGTTCTAGAGAACCCTCAACCACCTCCTCAATCTAGTCCTCAACCACCTATGAGTTGGGATCGCCTTGAAACCTGAGGGGTATCTGAAGCTGAAACACGTGTAAGGTACTAAGACTATATGTGTCATCTACCGGTACTACCGGTTGTAACTGCTGACCAACAGGTAGTGATATAGCTGACCTAATACCAGAGGTATAATCTCGAGCAACGATCCATGTACCGAAGTCTCATCACTATTCATACCATTCTCATGGTCACTCACTAAAAAAATACTAGTATCTAAGATCACCATCTACTCTACTAGTGTCTCAAATAGGCAGAAAACTCTAGGAATCACCTTCAGCTAGTCCTCTGTTGCCTGGGAATATGTCTCGCCTCGCAACATAGGAGGCCTATGCTACTGGAACTCGTGAAACTCACTCTATCAGTATGCATCGCCCGCAAGAACTGTTGGTGGCTTCTGCTTCCCAATGGTTGGTGGTGCTGTTGGTACACAATCCGAAGGTGCCAACATAGAAAAAGGTCCCTACAACGGATCTTATCGCTCGGTGGGCCGTCATCATGTACTCTCTTGGGAACCCTAGCTTGTTGTCTTTGTAGCAGTACCCTAATAAGGAACAGGTGCACCACGGTCAATAAGTTACACCTGGTGAGCTGACTCTAAGAGTTCACAAAGAAGACTCTTGAAAGAACACTCACAATCATTTTTTTTGTGCACTGAGTCGGAAATCAGAAGTCAGGGTCCTCGTGTATGGATACGTCGGTCACCACACCAACACTAGACTCCCTGGACTGAAAACCACACTCAATACTCATAACACTATTGCTTCACAGTAAGATAGATCAGAGTCCTAATTTCTGCAGTAGAACTAACTCCACAGATACCAATTTTTCATGACCAGTCCTCGGGGACCGTGCCGTGACTACCCCAAGTGCGCTTTCCATAGGCTAGTGTCTGGAAACTTGCACCAAAGGCGTAAATCGCTAAGCTGGGAAGCCATTGTCTTTATAAAAGTAAAAAAACACAACAGAGTATGCAACATGAAGTAATCACTAAGTAAAACTGAATACAAAGGAGTGTGCTAGAAAGTAAATGGTCCAGTATAGAAAGCCAACTAAACGACAAGTTCAAGTAGAAAGGGAAAAATAAATTAAAGTAAAGAGAAACCCTTGGATCATCCTCTAGGGTTCCTACCTGAGGGGTAGGTACATATGTCCACCTCATCACTCACGTCTGTCTGTCTCCTCCATGTGCCGACTCATTGCAAGATCCACCACTAGATACCGTCCAGTCGTGGGTCTCTCAACCTCCATTAGTGATGTCCATCATCTACATCCAACAGGACGAGGTGCGGGCATAGCCCGTGTAGGGGTGAGTATAACGATACTCAGTAGGAACCCCAAACTCGTAAGGTCTCACAATATCCACTAAGGATAAAAAAAATAAGAAATATAAAATCATGAAGTATCAACCAGCCCTAATTAATTATATGCTCATACATATACCAAAGTTACCAATCACAGTCTGGCTCCAACTCACGAGCCCAAAAACAACCCAATCCACACAGGAAGTAAAGTCAAGAACCATGATGTTAATGGTTGAAAGACATAACTCAGCAGACACATGTATTCCACAAAAGTAGATTTATATAGATGATTTGATGTAGCCAATGGATCATCTAAGCTGTCGGACCCACACATGATACATGACCAACTAAGATGTCGAACCCACACATGAGACAGTCCAGCTATCTCGTCTAAGCTGTCGGACCCACACAGGATACTGTCCACCTATCTCGGCTAAGCTGTCGGACCCACATAGGATACTTTTCAGCTATCTCGTCTAAGCTATCGGACCCAGACAGGATACAGTCTAACTCTCTCTTTTAAGCTGTTGGACCCACACAGGATACATTCCAGCTATTCTAGAGTAATATAGATGATTAGATGTAGTTACTAATTCTTCTAACCTGTCAGACCCACACAGGATACAAGAACAGCTACTATGTTAGAACTGCTGAACCCACACATGATTTTGGTACAGTTTTCGTCGTCGTCGAGCCCACAGAGGATTCCTGTAGGATAGTTATCGTCGTAGTCGCAGCTAGCTCTAGGGTTCCCACACACAACATGCTCGATTCTGTGAGGGTCCACTCCTCGAGAAAAGCCAGGTCGATACATCAACTCTCATGAAGTCCTGATTTGACATATCCCAAAGTTCTGTCTCATCAAAAGAAACCCAACGTGACAGACGTCACGTCAATCGAACACCCGGTCTGAGAGTTATAGGCTTTTCGATTCAAGGGGCCCGGTTGGATTTATGCTCGATCAAAACCCGGCCATTTTCTAGAGTCATCCAAAATGCACTTAGAGTATCGAAAAAGGACTGCCTCGTCACGAGGATCATAGTGCCACTAATGGCACGTCGATTGGATGCACGGTCTAGAAGTTATTTATGTTTGAGTGAAAATAGGCCCGGACCGTCAAGCCCAGTGGGCTGGCGGGTCGGCCTGTCCCGGTTCGGTAGGTCCGACCCGCCGGGGGGTCGGCCCAGCCTAGTAGAGCGTGGCCCACCTGCGGTCCCATCACGGCGGGTCCGATCTGGCTGGGGGGTCGGCCCGGATTGGTGGGGCGCGACCCACCCAAGGACACGGCACAGGTAGCGGGCCGGTTCGGATCACCTGGCGGTGTCGAACGGTGCCGACCCTCCTTGCTGCCGGTTGGCTGAAGCCGACATGTTTTTTTCCAGCATGAGCGGCCCGCGATTGTGGGTCACAGTTCCAATTCATGCGGTGCCAAGTGGCATCATGATTTTTCCTCAGCACGACCGACAGGCGGTCGACCAGTTCCCCCGCCGAGCGGCCCGCACAGTGGCGCCGCGATCTTCTGCCCGACCATCTGTAGCCGGCCGTTTCATCTAGCAATCGGCCCGCAGTTTTGGGCCACATTTCCCACCACCGGATGGCACCTACGGGTGTCGCGGTTCACAGTGGACGGGTTGGTTTGGACGACTAGTCTCTTCACATGGCCGGCGCGCGGACGCTGCTGCCTCCATTTGGTGTCGCCTCCAGTCACCACCGACTTTGGCTACCGTTACCTCTTTCAACACCGCCTCTGTTGCCAATACAAAAAAACAAATAAGAATCAACGAAGGGTTATCATTTTATCTTTGTTCTGCCTGCACCTTCCTTGTTAGGCGATATCAAAATGCCAATGGGAAACCGAAGAATATATCATGAACGAGGGTATAATTTTATTCATTTAAAATTATACAAAACCCCCTACCTCGATTCAAATCATGTCATCGAAGTCACAGAAGATGGTGTCGCAAATGACGGGTGTCGCGGAAGACAGTGTCATTTTGTCAACATCGGAGGGTGAGTCGTTGTCGTTGGTGACATTCCTCGCAAGTGGTGACTTCTCCCTTGATGCGAAGGAAGAATAAAGAAGAAGACGTTCGAGGGACTTGTGTTCTTTGTTGAGAGAGTATGTCGTTCTTCGTGGGAAGAATATTCTCCCTATTCATCAAAGCTCCACCAACATAAAAAGTGCCAACCCAAAAATAATATCCTGGCTGTTATTTTTATTCTTTACATGAATTTCAAAATAATTCAAATTTGGTGAGACAATTAATTAATTACTAATTAATTCTATGAGTGTTGACATCTTTAATGGAAGGAGGTGAATGGTTTAAGAGATAAATGGGGGTTTCAAGGGGAGTTGAAGAGTTTAAACTCATGTAGGCCCCACCCCTAGTTATATCCTCCCAAGGGAGGTTAGGGTGTGGTGGGCCAAACCCCTATCCTCCACCTAGAGACTTTAACCACCTTTCCAATAAAAATGTGTTGCGCACATATTTTTTTTACTTTTTAAATTTTAAAAAGTAACCCCAATTTATAACTTCCATCCTGTATAAAACGCACCTACGGTAAAGTTCCCCTTAAGCGAATACCAGCTCTGCGAGTTCGATGGTGCCCTTGGATTCCAGTTACGAGCTCCGGTTCAAAAGATATAAAATCCCAAATGTACGTTTACTAAACGTACCCGAAAAAAATGTTCAGAAAATTATTAACAGCCACCCTAGATCCACTGTGGTCGAGGTTAGGGTCTTCCTAAGTGAAACACAGCCCATCGAACCCAACGGTACCCTCAGATTTCCAATCTGAGTTACCGTTTATATGTTATGAATTTTATAACAAAATAATTGTCACCTAATTATTTTATTTGTGGCCAAAATCTAACATTCTCTAGTGGCCCTCGCCAACCCAAGTCTGTGTCTACTTTAAGAAATCATACCCTCACTGGTTCAGCTGTGGTCTCAGATTTTTAATCCAAGTTACCATTTGTGAGTTATTAGCATTTGAAGAATAAAATAACTTTATTTAATTATTTTATTTACAGTTATGCCATTTTCCGGTTTTCTCACAGGAGGCCCATGCCAACTAAACTTAAGTCACGCATAGGGTAAACCTGCCGTCATTAATGCAATAGTGGCTTCAGATTTCTGATCTGAGAAACCGTTTAAGAGTTATTCCACTTTTTTAGGAAGACTGTATACATGCGTTAATTTAAGCTTATCAAATCTTCGACGGATCATTCCAGGAACACCGGGCCTCAGAATGGCGTGCCGTCAGTAACTGCGGACTCATAAAATTTCAAATAATTTAATAAAAAAAATCCATGAAATTTCCAGTTCTTTACCCACCTAGTGCCGCTCTTATGACCTGATGGTCCATACCTTTCTACTGATGGTTCTGAAGAATGTGTTTCATGATTCAGCCAAAGGTCGCCTCTCCCTAGTTAGCCCTAACCTCTCTAAACTCTTCTCTGACCTTCCATTACATCTCTCCAAGCCAGGTCGGCCCGGTGATTTGGTTCTTGGTGAGGCTTTGGGATGGTTCTATTAGAGATATGGTGGGATTTTCATGAGTAGCAACCTGTATGTCTGTTCATTTTGGTCCTAATTTGGTCAATCTAGTCTCCATTCTCACAATCAATTTCATTTTTTGTTATTTGTTTCTCGCTATTGGTTATCATAGAAGGAAGTGGTGTTTCTTGGATGGTTTGTTTCTCAGCAGTTTCTGGTGAACATTTTTCCAGTAGCTTTGTGAATCCTTTCAGTGATGCTGTCTATGTTGCTCAGGTCTTCGCCGAAGATAGGGTTAGGGATGACCATGATGGTGACTGATGTATAGTGTGCACTGCTCGAGGGTCTCAATGTTCATGATGATGCTGACATGTGTTGGTTTGATTTTTTTTGAATTTTTCTATGCGCGATATGCACTATGGTTTGTTCCTCCTTTTTTTGTATGGTGTAATGTGTGTTTTGGATAGTGTAATGTGTTTTGTATGTTTTTGGCATGGTTGAAGTTGTAAGGTTCCCACTTATCCAGAAAAGTGGTTCTTTATTCTGAAAATGAAAAAAAAAACGATTTGGAGGGGATCTTCCCTATACACCCTTCCCCTTTAGAGGCCTTCCCACCAGACCTACCATGCTAGACAATAATCCATTGGGCTATCTAAGTGTATTATAGAGCCATGTTGGTTGAGAGACATCTAAAATGGCATATTTTTATTCTAAAATAATATATAATACAATGTAATATTTCAAAGAAAATATACTTCAATAAAATAAATCATTATAAGCCCACTATTAAATAATTTTAATTCTTCAATTAAAATTTCCTCTCTTTTAAATTCTCAATCACATACGTGGTTATTCTGATTGAAATCCAATTAAAATCCTAATAAAATGTTTAAAAATTTACATTAAAATACAAGTGCATCAAATACCCCCACAATTAATCTATTCTTGTCCTCATGTATTAAATCACAACATATAATTAGGGAGGACACTGATAGTACCATTATTCAAATTTTAGAGAAATAAATTTAAATAATTATCAATGATGAGAAAAAAAATATCAAATTCAATAGGAAATATAAATTCAACATCTCATTTTCTTAATGATAAAAAAATTCCTAGATTTTACACACTCTATTTTGATATTGGTTGAAGATAACCTTTAATTAATTCGATCTCCTTAATTTATTGTTATTTGGCATGAAGATTCATGATTTACCTCTCTTTTTTCAATCTTTTCACACATCACCCATGACACAAATTAAGGTTGTTTTTTGATCAATTCATGATAACATACCACTTATTCATCCGTTTGGAATGGAACTAATTTATCTAATTTTAAATTGAAAATCTGTATAAAATCATCAAAATTTTTAATAATGGTTCTAATTACTCTAAACCTTATGTTTTGTAGGAATTGATGTTCAAAATTAAGGCTCAAAAGAAGAGTCTCATCACTTAAAGAATAATTTATGAAATAAAAAAGATAACGTTTAATGTTATTATCCCATAAAAAAGGAAAACTCCCACTTTCTAATCTAAAATTATGGCCATGATCATTAAGATTGTAATAAATGAGTATTTCTCCCTCACGAAGTTTATTCTTTTTTAATTTCATTTTTTAAAATTACTAATTCAATGTTTTTACTTTTTTTAAATAATTTATTGGAATGAGTATAACATTATACACCTTGCCACATATTATAGAAATAATTGGTCTAATAATGGTGAATATTTATTCTTACAAGTAAAAACACATTACAATTTTTTCCATTTTTGTCAAGAATGGAAAATAATAATCTATAATGAATGGATCATAAAACTATTCATAATACCCCAAGAACGTCTGCATATTTGTTACTTATAATGTATAATATCATACCACCAATATTTCTTGACCCTGACACTTCAACATTTGATTATCATGAAAAAACTAAGAATATGATAGAAATGGATAAAAATTGCTTGAAATATGGATCATTCTAAACACGGTCATTAATCTTCTATGTAGGATTGTAAAATGATCATTTTAAAAGGTTTTATCAATGATAATGGATTATCAATATACATTCCTCTGTAATTTTGAATTTTTTATACATTTATTATATTTGGTATGTTTGAATTCATGTTTTTGTTTGTGTCATGACCAAAAATCCCTCAATAAATATGTTGAAGAAAAAATAGAAACAATTTGAAACATAAATAATCTCAAGAAGGGAACATTTGACATTGAAAAATCAGTCATATAATGAATAAAAATAATGAATACATTCAAATGAATTTCAGAAATTCAATACGTGAAAAATGTTAAGGAAATTTCATTTACAAGAGTTAACTAATTCCCTCAAATCGTGGGTTATTAATTTAATATTTCTGCATCACTCAAATCAATTAATATTATGCATTTACTCATTCAAAATCATTACCATTGAAAAAAAACATATAATCATAGAGTTAATAATAAATTAATGTATCCACGATAAGTAAAGTAAATAAATAATTATCATGTGGGAATTCAATTTTTAGTTTGAAGCTCCAAATAGGGGTTTATATTAAAATTAATTCATTTTAAAGGGAAAATAAAATACAAAAAACTTCATTTTCTCATGTAGCTTCAGTAATCATCTTTTTTCACTATTTTTGGGATACATTGTGCTATAATGGAAATTAAAATATGAATAAAAACAAATGATAGTGAATCCCTGTTCAGTTATACTTAAATTGGAATTAAAGTAAATATTGAAAAAGGAAGTCAACATGGATATCCTACCAAAATAATTTTTTTAACATCATTAGAGTGAATAGAAATATGAATTTTTCAAATCCTATACTACAAGATTATCTCCCCCATACTTAATTGATGTAGTGTATACAATGCATTAAAATGGATTTGTAATGTTAGTTGTTTTAAAATGGAATTACTATATTTAATCAGGCTTAATGGAAAGGTATGAACAGTTTTGTATTCATTGGTAATTATGGTAAAGGTGTGTAATATTTTCTATTGGTCCTCAATGTAAGATCCCACAGTACATCATTATAAACATCTAATTTATAGAGGATGATTTTTCCACCTTCCTTTCCAATAAATTAATCTCAAAAGGGGTATACATGATTAACAGTATCATGACCTCCCATCCTAGAACAAAACTTACCAGGAATCAGTTTATGTTTGGATTTAAATAAAAAAACAAGGTCTCCAGGGTTTAAGGTTCTTGGTTGAATTATCTTATCAGGATCTAACATTGTTATATTTTTTGATTGTGCAATTTTAAAAAAACATCCCTATTGACTTACTCTAGATATTACAACTACAATATCCTCTCATTCCCAAATTTTTCGATGTATATTTTTATCACTCTGGCCACACATTAGTATTTCTATTCCAAATCCATAGGGAGGTGGGAACTCAATCCGTAAATTAATCTACATGGGCTTCTCACTATAGGGATCATAAAAGTGCTCCTATAATCCCATAATGTGTCAACCAACCTTTTTCTGTAGTCCTTGTTAATGGGTTTAGTAGTCTTTTCCAGAATTCCTTTCACTTCTCTATTAGATACTTCTTCTTGACCATTTCATTTTTGGATGGTATGGTGTTTGAATTTTAAAATTTACCCAATACTTTTTTATTTATAACTCTATATTTCTATTTGAAAAATCAATTCCTTGGTTGGTGATGGATTTTCACGGTACTCCATACCTATATAATATGTTATCCCTAAAATAATAATAGAAAACATTAGCATCATCTTCCCAAGTGGATTTTTCTTCCACCCATTTTGAAACATTATCTACAGTTAGATGAATATATGAATCACCTAATGAAATATTTAATGGTCACATGAAATATATCCCCCAGACATCAAACATATCACTAAGGGTATTTTTTTGTAAAATTTTCTTTATTTGTGATATATTACCCAAAAAGTAACATTTTCACATTTTTAAAAAAATTTAGTAGAATCTTTGAATAATGTGGACCAATAATTTTTAATTCTAAAAACTTTTATCATATTCTCTTCAATCCAAAGTGGGAACCCCAGGATAATGTATTATTGATTTTTAAAATTTATTGAATTTCTATTTTAGGAGAACGTATTCTAAATAGTTGATCCATGCATATTTTCTAGAGGAATGGGTCTTCCTAAAAATAATATCTAGAGAATGATTTATGTTTCCACATCTACTGATAGTTTAAAATTCATATTACCTAAGAAATCACCAAATAATTGATAATTTTAGTGTTCCATGGTACTTTACCTTCCATTGTGTAAATTTGTTCTCCATGATTCATATCATAGAGTGCATTTTGAACTGGAATTTCTACTTCATGTGTGTTGGGTAGTCGACTTAGATGGTCAACCACAAAAATTTTATATCGATTTTATTTAAAATTCCATGAAGAAGTCTTAGTAGGGAATCATCCATCCTACCATCCATGGAATAACATCAACTTTCATCATTAGATAAATGAGAAATGAATTATAAAGAAAAAAACCCAAATTTAGTTTATAGTAGATAAGATCTGAATTTATCTAGTGAAACAATGACCACAGGGAAATCTTTCTTAGTGGATGTGTAGTAGGTTTTCATAGAGTCAAAAATCATTGATGAATAGGTTTAGACTTGAGTTTTTATTTCAATTATTTTTGTGAATGTGGATCACACTTCTTGGTTGGGTGAATTGTAGAATAGCTAAAAAGTATCTTTCTAGTAGGTTGTTTTCATTATTGGTGGTGTGAAAATCATTTTCCTCTATTCATAAAATAATTTCCCATGGTCATCATCAACAAAATATTTATTTTACTTTAATTATAATATTGATGGAGGGAGATAAATCTTACAAAAATCATTTATGAATCCTCGGTAAAATCCTAAATATCTTAAAATTAATCAAACATATTTTAATCATATTGGGTATGTAAGAAAATTTATTACTTCAAATATTAATTTTTAACCTCAATTTGTTTATAAAATATTTTTTCCTCAATACTATTCCTTTATTGACTATTAAGTGACATATTTCAAAGTCTAATAGCGGATTCTTCCTAATGATTTTTCAGAACATTTTCAAAATCCACTAATAAATTGTAAAATGAATTACTGAAAACAGTAAAATCATCTTGAAATATTTCTAGGGACTCCTCAATAGGATTTGAGAAAATAATCACCATAAAATATAAAAATGTTTTTAGGGCATTGAATAGAATAAAATGAATTCCCTTTTACATTATGGTTCAAATAGAGTAGATAAATGTTGTCTTCTCCATGTCTTCTGGTGAAATTGGTAGTTTTAAGTACCCTAAAAACCATCTAAAAACAAATAACATTATGAGCCTTTATATAACATGATCAATGAATCAAATTGGAATGTGAACTATTTTGGTAACTTCATTCCAATACATATAATATATACAAACCCTCCAACTATTTTTTACTCTCAAGGGGTTTAGTTTTCTTTTTTCATTTTTATTAATTTTTATACTTGTTTTGTTTGGGGAAACATGTATGGTGCTGACCAACTGAGAATCCAAATTAAGAAAATTATGTGAGCTACAAGTAAACTTTCAATCATTATTTCATCAAACACTAGGATGTTGGGATTTAGTTGTCTATATAGTTTCCTCACTGAGAGATAATGACCTTATAAAATGATTCAATGATAAAATACATTGGGGTTGGTCCTTGGGATATCTCTTAAACACTGTCATATGACCTATACATTTCTTTTGAAAAGTTTAATCAAAGTTTGTTCCAATGGATTCGATATAACATTACCAATGATCACTAGAAATATCTTCCATTATACAAGGTAAAAATATCCCAAATCACATTGAAGTATCTTAAACTCATGACATAAGGGATGTTCATGAGATGATATTGAATTTGGGTGTCCTTATTCTTAAAATTGGGTCACTCGAATCAGTTTGGCTTCTCTAAATAAAACATTGAATAAAATAATAAGTTACATCCTCTTGTAAAATAAAATTTGGATTTTTTATTGGTTATTTATAAATTTTAATTAAAAACCACCTCTTAATGATATAAATTCATGAATAATAACAAAATATTCAATTGGTTCTATATTTTCTTCATGGGAGACTTTAGAAATTGAGTTACTGGATGATGGATTCGTCGTTGCATCATTAATGTTAAAGTGTACTTTTCCATATACATGATCTATTGTGAGTGTTCCTTCATGAAAATTGTTTATTTTTCCATTATTAGTAATATTATACCAATAATGATTTTATAGTGTCATATTGTTCATTATTATTTCATTTTAATGATATAGAGGTTAGTTGGAATCATCAGTCCTCATACTCATAGAAGAACATTTTTTAAAAGTCATTTTGGAAAAAAATTTGATCTATTTCCTAATTTAACCTCATGTCTTTTTGGATTAAATTATCCAATTTTATAAGAATAAGTTATAGAGTGAGTCATGAAATTTATTAAAGAACCCATATCAATAAACAAATAAGTAAAATTTAAAGATCTTATAGTGAATAGAATATATAATTTCCATCAATATTGATATTTTTGGGGTATTGGTGGGGTGATAAGTGTTTAAACACATATCAAAAAGCTAATTTTTTCATTTAACTTGAAAAACCCCTTTTAATTCATAAAATGTTGAGAAATATTTCGTATTTTTTGATTTTTCATATTTTATCTGAATGTGGGATATTGATCTTGAATTTTTGAATGGTCTCCCTAATTCATTATTGATAGTTTTCTTCTTCCACATTCGTTTAACATGAAAATTAAGAAGGTAATGGTTAATTTTTATCCTTTTTATCCATTTGTTTATTCTAGAAAGGCGTTTCGAGACAATAGTTTTTTAACCTTCTCTTTACATATTGTTGCTTTTAATCATCCTTTATTGTCTGGATGGGTGGATCTTCAGAATTATAGTCAGAATCATCAACCTTTGTTTATATAGGTGGGGTGATATCCTTTAAATTTCATTTTATAATAATTTTGAGGATCTGTTTGGTGTTCAAAACTATTTTGAATGGAATATTTCATGTATTCATGGTTAGAAATCCCAATTAATTTCTGACTTGGATGGGTAAATATTTTGTTGTTTCATTCAACAATCCAACATTATTCTATCATTTCTCAATAGATGTCACACTGATTGATGGATTCTAAGATGTATTTTAATAAAATGGTTGTGGTTGAATGGGTTTTTGTTAATATGGCTATTTTCAGAATAGTTGGTATTGTTGTTGATGGAACAGAGGATGGAGTGGTTATGGATTTTAAAAATAGAATCTAGCCTATTTTTGGGATTTTTCTTGGATGAAAAATTACTGAACAACATTTAATCCCCAACAATTCAAAAAACTAGTCAATTTAATCATATGTTGAAGGGTACAAACCATATACATATGTTGATCATTAATGATCATTAACTTGGTTTAAAACCATTTCCCTTGATTATATGGTGAGTTTGTTTAATTGGTTTTCTAAATAAGGTCATCGAATCAAATGTTCTTACATCATGGAGTCCCTTTGTTCTATAACCTCTAGTTCCATTTTTAGTGACTTCTGAGAAATATTTTCAATCCGAACTGTAGATTCTTCTTGTTATTTGTTTATTAGAAATCACCTAAATGAGAAACCCAGTATATTTTTTTATTGATGAGTAATCCTTGGTAGAGAAACATAAAAAATTGGTTCTCCTCCATTGGTCAATTAGGGAAGCATGTTCAGAGTTTCTGGAAACATTCCCAATACACATAGAGAGTCTATATTGTTGACTAACATATGAAATAAATCTTCTTTATCATGTTTCTGCTCTTGTATGTGGGAATGAATAGATTCATGAAACATCGTTTGATGTCTTAGCATTCACTAACCTCTCCTAGTTGTAGACAAAACAACTATTACTTAGCTACTCATTCGAGTGAAAAGGGGAATTCTATCTACCTGAATTGATATTCTAATTCTCCCCATGGACCAATTATTGTGCATATATAGTAAAATTTAAGAATATACTAATTTGGGTCATCTATGGATAGAACATGAAATTTTGGGAGTACATGAATAATATTAACTCATAGTTAAAAATAACTTTTTAAATAATGAATACCATTTTGGTTATATTGGTTAGAAACATAAGGTGTGTAGATGGGACATAAGGTTTTCTTAGGATTTCTATACATTATTTCAAGCATAGTGTAACTCCCCAGCCACATAAACCCAGATATCATGCATTATTTTATAACATTAAAAAGATTGCAAGGACTAAAAAACTGAATCACTGAATAGTATTGTATTTATAGCAATGAATATTATATACATGATGCCTGTAATACATTGGTAAATGATAATAAAGAATTATATAAAATATAATGAGAGGAACTGCATTCATTAAATCTCAATCAAAGGATTAACATTCAGAACATGGTGACAGAAAATGTAAAAAGGGTTAGCTCAAACACATAGTAATTCAATATGAAGTGGTATCAATAATGAATTTATGAGAATAAATCAACATGGAAAGGTAAATAACTAAAAATTCAGTCCATTCAATTAACTAGATGAGTCATAACCAATATTTCACGTTAATTAACTGAAACACATTCCATTTAATAAATTAAAATGAGATTAAAATGCATCCACAGTTATGAAAATGAAATAATATCATGGATATTGATAAAAAATGAATTCTCAATAAATGAAATTATTAATTACTGTAGGTCATGTTACCTAGGAACATGTTGCATTTACCATCAATAAATGATAATTTAAATTGTTCTAATTTCATCAATTGATTCGACTCATGAGACTACCGAGGCATCACAAGGCATACATTAATCGGTCCCCAACCAGTTGGGATTGCATTAAATAGTCCCTAACCCATGTCATGAAAGTCCACATCATTCCTCATATATAAAGTGAACAATAATGAACATCATTCCATATCAAATATCTTTATTTCATAAAGGATACATATTTGTCAATAATTCCCTAGTTAATCAAATAACTATCAAATTAAACACCATATCTAAAAATCATATATGGTTCAGGAAATAATAATATCCAATTAATGATAATATGGATACTTAATTTAGAATAAAATTATCACTAGGAAGTGATTTTTTCTAGAGAAAGTTAACAATCACAAAAGAAAGTGATATTGTAAAGGTAATTTTTACCACATAGTAATTTTCAAGTAAAAATCAATTTGATTAGATAATTTAATGTAAAATATTAAATAATATTAATATAAATGGATTCATGATATAATATATCAAAAGTGGTAGTAGATACACTTCTCAAAATAACTATGTGGGGTAAATGGTGTACGCATCATAGAATGAAAAGTGAGAAAAGTATCCATTACCTTACATCAGTCTTGTCATGTGTGTCTTTATCTTCCTGAATAATAATATAATATTACTTATTTAATTACATCAAAACTTTTCCTATTCTATTTTTACATTTTCAACACTTATTACAATATTTTAACCATCTACTTATACAATTATGTTTACATTGGGTGTTTTAACCATATTCAGCTTATGTGTCAAAAATAACTTTTATCGGTCAACTATAGTGAAATGGTTCATTATATAATCACATTAAGAATAATAATCATGGAATAATTATCATATTTATACATAAATTATATTTTTAAATCTAATCAAGAAATATGGTTATAAAAAATTAACCAACATTACAATCATGGATACGGTATGTCGTATGCACATATGAGTAATGTCCCCATTTTTCAATGATCATTATGAAAAAATGCTAAGTAAGATTACATTTTACAATAATAAAAATTATATCATACATACCATTTTATTTTATCATTAATTCTTATGTATAAAATTCTTATTATGTACATGTATTCACATCACATTGAGGAGGTGGTAGTCCACAGGCCAATGAACAACATTATCACTTTTTGTGTGTGTGAAAAGGGTAATAAAGAAAATGATATATTATATTTATAGAGAGGTAATTATTTCATTAATATGATATGTATTTAATTTATTTCACATTTTTTTAATTAATAAATTTTTTAATACATTACATATATAGAATGAAGGAATCACATTGCTCTGAAGAGGTGGAAGTCCACACTTACCAAAAATAATGTTATCATATTCTAAAAAAATAAGGTACATAAAGGCATGTGGTGAAAACTAATTATAGAATCATAAAAAAATTATTAATATCATATATGTATAATATAAAATAATTTTTCCCATCATAATTCCCACCATGGTAGGTGGTAAAAAATGAATAATCATCATTTTGTGAGGTTGTAGTTCATCGTACACGAATGCTATATTCGTTACTAATTTGAGAAAAGTGTGTGTAAGTATAGGTAGATGAATTAGAATAAAAGAATAATGGTATATTTTGGATAATTTTTTTATATAATCATGATATTAAAAAATTATTGGGAGGAGATTTAAATGATAGAAAAGAGATCACTGGATAATGATAACACTTAATTGGGTAAATCCTTTTTCTTTACACAATCAAACATCCATGGTTTGATTTATTCTGAAGGGGAGGCTTCTAAGATTAGGGTAGGTATTTAGGGAGATTATTTGAGTATATATTTTGGCAAGAAATATTTCTTGATTAGAGTGAATATGGGGGAGGTGTGAGCACCTTTTTATAGAGGAGGAGGAGTGGAATTCAGCTAAAATTTCGAAAATAGAATTCTACCCACGTTTTTTCTATAAACATTTTCTACAATAATGATAAAAATAAGACAAAATGGAGAATGGGGTCGAATGTTTTCCATCCAATTACTTTTGGAATAGTTTCTATGTAATTTTTTCCATTAAATTGAACATTTAGTCCCTTATTAAGCATACTTTTCCCTTTAATTTCTGTAATTAATTTTTATCACATTCAATAATATTTTCTGTAAAAAACTTTATCGACAACATGAAAAATTATAAATTATTTTAATTCCAAATATGGAATACATTTTTCCAAATTTTGATCATAAAAGTAGAAATTATTAATTTAAATTTAATCTAGTATACTGGACAATAAAGAAAATTTTTAAAGTAAAAATGTTCAAATGTTTGGTATGTTTTTATAACAAATTTTAAAATAAATTAATTAGAATTTACTAAAATTTTTAATTAATATGAAATTTATCTAATTAAACATAATAAAATAAAAAATAAAACTTAACGTTATAACATTTTATGAATTAAAATTCTTATTTTTCACTATAAATTAAAATATAAAACTACTCAAAAAAAAACAAAAAATTCACCCTATCCTAATTTTTATTTTTATAATTAAAAAAGGAATTTTAATTTGTCAATTTAAATTTATAAATGTTAAAAAAAATATATTTAAAATTGGTTCCCTGTTAAAAGGCGTTAAAACTACTTGTATAAAATATATTTTTTAATGTTTAAAATTGGAATTTTTGTTATCTTATGCCTAATCATATTTATTGAATTAATCTAAAAATATTATATTTGATATATAGAATAACAATTTACTATATAAATTGTCTAAAATTGTAAGAATATCTGTGAGTGTACCAAACATGACTAAACAATTTTTTTATACGCAATGATTCAAGAACTTCTAGCTATCAAAAAAATTAAATATATTCTAAATGTAAAATATTGTAAAGTGTTGTAGTGGTACATTATTCCTTTATAAAAAATTTCTTCATAAAATATTTTAGGGGATTACCTTCAAAAAAATGATGGTAGTTTTCCATTATAGAATCCTCTAGTTCCCATGTTGCTTCTTTCATTCAGTGAATTCTTTAGAGAACCTTTACCAGATGAGTCATCTGATTTTACAATACTTTCTCTCTAATATAATAAATCTAGATGGGTTATTCATAATCATAAAGTTCAGGTTCTAAGTCTATTTTATCAGAGGTGAACACATGCAGAGGTTTTGGCATGTACTTCCTCAATATAGATAGATGAACCACACCATGCACTTTTGATAGATTTGGAATAATTTAAAAATAATAAGAAACCAATCTATCCATTTTAATATTTTTTTGAGGCAGATGTACATTTTGATTAGTTTCCCTTTTATACCATTACTTATAACCCTCTTCTAGGGAGATACTCACATAGAAACATTATCTCCCACTTGGAAATCTAAATCTTTTTTTAATTATCAGTTTAACTCTTTTTTTCTTCTTTTTGATGCATTAATATGATCTTGAATATCCTTAAAAAATTTAATCTCTAGAAAAATTTCTTGGAAAATTAATTTCCATTCCCCAACATCATCCCAAAAATATGGATTATGACATATCTTTCCATATAATTCTTCAAACCGCGCCATTTGAATACTGGAATGTAAAATATTATTAAAGGAAAACTCCACCAAAGGTATGAAATATTCCCACATACCATGAATGTCGAGTGAGCATGAAATCTATATGGATTACATTGTTTGAATTTTTATTTTTCATTATCCATCAGTTTGAGGATGCTAGGTAGTTCTCCAATGAAGCTTAGTTTTAAGATCCATCTGAATAATTTTCCATAAATTCAATGTAAAGTAGGGATCTTGATCAGAAAAAATTATCGATGTACACGATGAAGTCTTAAAGCTTCACAAAAATAGATCTTTCAAAAGTATGAATGGTAGGTATTCTCTTATAGTAATAAATGTGATTATTTTTTAGGGGATCAATAATAACCCATATTGAATCATTATTTCGTGGAACCTCTGTTAGTCCCATGAAAAAACACATAGTATATTCTTCCCATTTCCATAAAGGAATAAGAAGAGGTTCTAGGGATCATTTGGGATATTGTCTCACCACATTTAGTTGTTGAAAAACTAAACATATCGACACAGAATCCCCAATTTCCTACATCATGTTATCCAAAAAAATGTTCCTTATAGTCCTTATACATCATTTTGGTCCCAAGGTGTATGGAAAAATTTGAGATATGATAATAAAAAAATTAAATGTTTAGCTCAATTATAAATGTAACACATAACGAAATTCCAAAATTTGAGAACCGCATCTTCAAAAAAAATGTTTTCATTTTTCTTTTCATTCAAAACATTAATTTTCTTATAAAGTTTCACATCATCAGATTGAAAATTAGTTCCACTATAAAATAGAGATAGTTTTGAAATCATTTTAAAAATTATTGATTTCTCCACTTCTATATCGATTCCCATATATATATTTACTAGATCAATGAATATATGATCCTTCTCAATACTCATTTTGGTTAGAATGCCGTGATCATTCCTACTAAATGCGTATATTACCTTATTTTCTATCCCAGGGTGTTAGTGTTTTTAGAAATCAAAATCCTTCAGTAGATTAATCAATATCCTTACTATCATGTTGATATATTACTATCAGAAGTTGTATTTCATGCTTTTAGGATCTGGGTATATCTCACTTATTTCACCATAAATATAATTCATTCATAGTTTCAAATAAAATATTACCACTACTAACTCAAGTTGATGGGTTTTATATTTCCAATATTGATTATTTAATTTCCTAGATATATATGATTTAACATTATCGTATTGAATTAGGACACAACCAGGTCCCTTATTTTATGCATCACAATATATGAAAAACCCACCACTTCCTGATGGTAGAGTGAAAGCTATGTATGGACTGTTTTCTTTATTATTACATCAAATAATTCATCACATTACTTTTCCAAAACATGATTAAAACTATTACATGTAAGATCTATTAATTGGTTATCCAATCAGGAAAAATTAAGAAAAAATAATCGATAATATCCCACAAAACCATTGAAACTATGTACCATGGTTATGTTTGTTGTTTAAGTACATTCTTTGAATACATTTTTCTTTATAGGAACAAGTAATATTAAATATGGCCATTAAAATAAACTTATTGATGCCAAATATCACACTTTCAAAATTTACCATATAACACTTCCCTTCTAAGAGTCTCAATAATGATTCTCATGTGATTATCATAGTCCTCATAGGAATAATTATATTCTAGAAGGTCATCAATGAATACCACAAAGAAATCATCTAGATATTCCCAAAATACATTCTTCACTAGGTCCATAAAAACAGAGGGTACATTAGTCAATACAAATGGAATTATTGTAAATTCATAATTTCTATACATTATCTAAAAAGCTATATTCAGAATGTATTCATTCCATACTCACAATTGGTGAAATCTAGAATAACAATCAATCATTAAAAATTATTGGGATTTATGATGTTGAGAAAACAAGATAACAATGTGAGGTAGAGAATAATATTAATTTATTTTTAATTTATTTATTTCCCTATAATCAATGAACAACATCATGGTTCTATCATTCTTCTAAACAGAAAGGAAAGGGTACCCCCATGGTGAACACTATGGTGAATAAATCCCAAAATAGCCAAATCCATTAGTTGTTTCTTTAAGTCTACCTATTCCATAATGTAATTTCAATAGGGGGTCTTTAATATTGTCCTTGTATCAGGAATCATATCAATGAGAAATTAAACCTCATAATCAAGGGAATTTCCATACAATTCCTCAATAAATACATTAATGTATTCTTATATAATAGATACAACCTCAATTTGAATATTACCTCATTCATCACAAGTTAATATTTTATATTCTTCTTGAATAATTTCATTTAATAGAGTTAATAGGGGTGGATCGAGATAAGAATTAGGTGAGCATGCTTCCTCTCTAATGATTAGGGATTTTAAAACATCCACATAAATAATAATTTTATACCTTTTAAAATAATGGTTTTCATCATATTTTGAGAGATAATCCAAACCAATGCTTATATAAATGAAAACCATAGGTATTCTAATGTGGTCAATAAGTAAATCATGTTTATGTGTCATAATGGGAAATTTTAGACACATATTTATTATAAAAAAACTTCCCTTAGGATTTTTTACACACATATCACTTATTCAATAAAAATTGAAATGTATAATTTTCTTGTAAAATTATTTAGATATAAAAGAGTGTGAGGATCCAATATCATATAGTAAATTGGTTAAATTTTATGATAGGATTAATTTACCTTCCACCATTTCATTGGGGACTTCCTGTTAAAATAATGTGATCACAAAATCTTGGAGATATCCCCATGGCTTTTTCTATGGTAGAGTCCCTTGATGGAAGGGGAGTTCATTTGATTAGTGCCCCATATCCCTATAAGTGAAACACAGGATAATAGTGTTTTTATTCATCCCATTTAATTCTCTAATATGATGACCCTTTTATATATACTTATAAAAAACACTTAGGAAGTTTAATCTTTTTGGTGATTGATTTTCCCATAGTTCATAGAATGTGGGAATTAATTCATTACATTACTTTTATATTAGACATTCCATTTTTCATGGTGTTCATAAGGCATATTCTTCTCTTGGTTTCCATTAAATATGTGGGATCTCAATAATTCCATCTATATGTTTATGGAACATAAATATATCTCTTTGTATTATGTGGAATACTAAGAAACCAATGCCCTTCATAGATTTAGATTAATACCATCAAAGAAGTGGTTAATATTTCACTACGTGTTGTGTTTGTAATCCATATCACACTGGGATAGCCTTTTAAAGGTAGCTTCAAAATATGTAACAATATCTTCATCAGTTTTATTTTATATAAGGAACTTTCTCTTTGTATCAATTTTTTTTCACGATGGAATTATATAAAAAATAATGTCTCCTTAAAAGTTTTCCATTCCATGATTTCTATTTCATCTTCATCCCTGATATTTTTGACCAAATACCTCCCTTGATCATCATCACCATGGATACAATACACCACAACTGTATCCTTTTCTATTTTACTAGATCCCATGGCTATAAAAATCATCTCCATAGTCAGAATCAATTGATCACTGACAATAGAATCAGTTGTCCCACAACACGATGGGGGATATTTTCATATAAAATGATCTTGAAATGATATTCTATCTGTGTAATAGGATTATCTATTTTATAAATGATTTTTTTCAAAAACTTATTATGTTTATCTAATATTTTAATAATTTTATCTGTTCTAATACCACCTATATTGGTTCCCTCAATAGGTTACTGTATAAATTTTCCTTGAGTATTGATACCATTCATCCTACTAGGATCCATTTCAAAGAAATGAAATATATAATATTAGATCATAAATTCATAATAATTAATTCAAAATATGGTATAACATATAACATAAATTTATTCACCATAAATCATAGAATCATAAACTTTGGTTTCATTAGGGACATCATTACTTCAAATTCCATAAAAAGGCAGGTAAATAGAATATGAATTATCTTTTGTATACCCCAAAGGACTGTAAAACTAGGCACATATTTAGGGCTATAGTAATATAATAGGCTATACCGAGTGAGGCCCAAAAATCTTTTTAGAGTTGTCACACCAATGCACATCTATTACAGAACCACATCCACATGTACTATTTAAAAAATGATGTATTTATAGAATAAACCACATAATCTCTATAGTACCAAAAATTCTATAATGTTATTATATAATTATCCTAATAATTTATATAAGGTTAATGTTTTCCAAACCATGTTTTCTAATTTTAGTTTACAAGGTGCTGCAAAGATTAATTCTGGACCAATTGTAATGCCATGACCATAGAATCCTAGACTTGGTGCATTATTATATAACATTTGAATGATTATAAGGAATCAAATTCTAAAGGGTCTGATTTTTCATTAGTTTTTGAAGTCCAAATTATATAAATGATACCCATAAAACATTGTGAAATTAAATTAAAGCATGATATAAAATTAAATGATCCAAACTGCATCCTTGAAAGCTCATTCAAATGATTCCTCCCCATAACATAAGAAAATGAAAAATAATATTGGTGACATACAATGATCATTAATTTAATGTAAATAAAAATCATTAATAAATTTATTTGAATAATTAAACAATTAAAGGTAAATAACTTAAAACACAATCCATTAAAATAAATAGATAAGTGATAATCAATATGGAAAGGTAATAAAATGAAACACATACCATTTAATCCATAAAATTACAATTAAATTCATCCTTAGCTATGTCTACACAATAACCTATTGGAAAATAATAATTAATGAATTAATAATAAAAAAAATTCTTAATTATTAAAATTTAGGTTTCCCAAGAACATTATATGTCTACCATTAAGAAAAGACTGTATAAATTATCTGATTTGGCCAATTGATTCATGTCACGAGACTATGGATTCATCATGAGATTTTAATTAACCAGACACCAACAGATAAATATTTAATTAAGAAATACCTAACATTTGTATTGAATTTACAATGTATTCCTCATATATCAAATGTTCTATATTGAATATCACGTCTTATCAAATATCTGCATTGAATAAAAGAAACTGATTTATTAATAATACCAAAGTTAATCAAATAACTATCAAATTGAAACCATATTAATAAACTGTGAATGGTTAAATTAATAATAATATCCATTACATGATAATATGTATATTTTATATACAATAAATTAATCATTAGTATGTAATTGTTTCAAGATAAATTTAACAATCACAAAATAAAGTAATATTGTAAAGATACATTTTTCCACTTAGTCATTTTCAATTAAAACCCCATTAAATGAAATAATTATATTTAAAACATTAGATACCATGAATATAAAAGGATTCATGATATAATATATCAAATTTATAAATAGATACACCACTTAATTGAATTATATGGGGAAAATGGAATATGCATCATGGAAAAGTAAAGTAGGACAAGAATCCCTTTCCTTGCTTCTGACTTTTCGTGTGTGTATTAATATTCTTGATTAATAAAAATATGTTAATTTATTAATTTATTGAGAAACTTTTTTATGTTTATTATAAATTATATTTCTCTTATTATTTTTTGTAACCAATTAATTAAATAATTAAGGTTATTTTCGGTGTTTCAACCACATTCAGTTTAGGTGTCAAAAACATCTTTGGCAGGTAAAATATGGTAATGGGGGTAATTATATTAACATATATAGATTAATAATTGTGATTTAAATATCATAATTATTCATAAAATATAATTTTAAAAGATATCATGAATTATGTTTGGATACAATGAAAAAACTTTACAATTGTGGTAACGGTAGGGTGTAATTACGCACGAGTAACATTCCAAATTTTCAATGGTCATTATGAAAATAAGGTAAGTAACATTATACATTTATATAATGGTAATTATATATTAAATGCCATTTTATTTAGTGAAATAGACTTATATATATAATTTAGATTATTTAAAAGGAATCACATCGCGTTGAAGAGGCTGTAGTCTACACATCCATGTAAGACATTATAACTTTTTTAATGTGTGAAAAGGGTAATAGAGAAAATGATATATTTTATTATAGAAAGTTAGATATTCCAGGAATATAAAATATATATATATATATATATTTATCACATATGTTTAATCAAATATATCCTTAATACATTCAATGTATAGCGTAAACATATCACATCGATTTGAGGAGGTGGTAGTCTACACTTCCAAAAATGCAGTTATCATATTTCCACGAAATAGAGTGGATAAATGCATGGGTTAAAATATAATTACATAAGCAAAGATAAATTATAAATTTAAAATATAGATAGTATAAATTTGTTTTATAATAATTCCCATAGTGAGGGGTGGTTACGGAATAAACGAACAATCATCGTTCGATGAGGTGATAATTCTCCATACATGAATAGTAAGTTTGTTACCAATTAAAACGGAATTATGTGTATGTTTATGTAAAACACATAGAATAAAAAATACTTGTATATTGTGGATAATTATTTTATTATATTTTCATGATATATAAATTTTTGAGTAGGTGTATAAGTTAATGAATTAAAAATCATTGTTGGAAATTGTTACCTTTTAATCGGGTAACTCCATTTGGTTTAAACCAAAAGGCTTTATTGGATTTAATTCTAACCAAGTTAAAGATTATAATATGTGGGGAGGGATTTTTTAAGCATATTTGAATATATATTGAGTGTGACAAAGGTCCTTATAGGTTTGAATAAGGAGGAGGGGTGAGTTTCATTTTATAGTGGTGGAGTAGCCTTGTTATATATTTTGGAAAATGGAATTACTGCCAAATTTTTCTTATAAAAAGTTATTCAAATATTAGTAAAAATATTGTACAAGGGAATATAGGTTATACAAATGTACAAAAAATGGATTTCAGATAAATTTCTAGGTCATTTTGGACTTTATTCTTAAGGATTAGTCCTTTGTTAAGAAAATTTTTTATTCGTTGTAATTAATTTTACTCACATTTAGTAATATTTTTTTCTCAAAATCTATGTTTTAAATAAAATAAATTATAAATTATTCTAATTAAAAATATGTAATAAATTTTTCCAATTTTAAATAACATAATTTTTGTAAATAAATTTAAATTTAATGTTGTTAATGGGGTGATGAAGTGTTTTTTTGTAAAAAAGTTTAATAGTGTGCTATGTTTTTATATCATAAATCATAGTGAAATTGATTTGAATGACCTAAATTAGATTAATTTATATAAAAAATATCTAATTGAACTTTTAAACAAAATAAAAATAAAATTTATCCTTATATGAAGTTTTGAATTAAAATTTTGTATTTTCTACTATTCATTAAAAAATGAAACTTCTCATAAAATTAGACGAAATTAATCATAATATATTTTTAAGTTCTAATTTTAAAAATGAATTTTAAATTTTCATATAAAATTTATAAAATCATAAAAATTTATATTTAAAATAGGACTTCCATTAAATTGTGGTAAAACTACTTTTAATAAAAATATAGGGATTAATGTGAAAAATTGGGTTTATTCTTATATTATGTTTAACAAAATATATTGGTTTATTGTAAAAAAAGATTGATTGTATATATAACATATAAATTTACCCTATAAATTCTATAAATGTTTTAGAGTTTAATTGATAGTGAAATACGAGACTAATTATTTTTTAACATAATGTTGTGTGCATTTCTAGCTATCAATAAAATAAAATTTATTCTAAAAGGAATATATCATAAAGTGTTGGTTTGATACATTAAAATTGAACTCTAAAATGGTCGCTTGAATCATTATAGTTTATTTAATCACACCCGGATTTCATGTTTTTTTCTTTATAGTGCATATTTTCATTCAATTTTAGGATCGAATTTAGTTAATTTATTATTTATTCCATGAGTCATTTATAATTTTTTATAATTTTTTTGTTGTGTTTTGAGGCACTGCGTCCCAATAAATTGTTCTAATATTTTTATAATCCTATCACAGTGCATCGAAAATAGTTTTTATTAAATATGTAATGTTTATTGGTTAAAAAAAGGTTTTCTCTTGAAGATGGGGACACATAAATCAAGGTTGTCACATTTATAGTTTTTTAGAAAAAATTATTTTAACTTATGTCTAAAAATTAAGGATTTAAAAATCATATTAAATGATTGATTGTAAATTATTGATTTGAAGTGGTTACTGGTTAGAGATTGTAATATAAAAATGAAATTCTATCTTATTTTACCAATGATTCAATTTTTTATATTGATGATTGGTAAAATAGATATTTATCTATGAATTCATTTCTTCATCCCATGGATAGATGGTTATGGTGAGAATAATCTTACCTAAAACATTATATTGGCCTACCATTCTACTTATTCATGTGAGAATAACAATTATTCTATTAATTAAATAAGGAAATACTTGACCATGTATTATTGATTACTCAATTAAACCAATAGTTGCAATATACAATTTTGGAGACATGTTGATGACCATCAAGCACTCACCACCAATCCCTTATCTTTTCCTCTATATAAAAAATTAATTTCTTTGAGGGAGATATGGAACATTGACCACAGAAATTTGAATGAAACAGAATAAAAATCTAATGATACCACATTTTAAATTTAAAACTGAAAATAAGAATCAAAACTGGAAATAAGAATAAACTGTGTATTTATTAATTTAGGTGAAAAAATCAATGAAATCAATTCTTATAGACATTACTTTCCTAATCACTCATATATTTTTACCCTTCCATGTTAAGGGTCAAAAAGTTCATATGGGAGGAAGAAGGAATTACTAGAGTGGAATGAAAACACGAGTAAATGAAGAATAAATAGAAAATAACTCCAACATGATGCCTTAAACATCCAAAGTCACCCCTCCTTAATGTGTACAAACACATTATTTTATATGAGAATAATATTATCCATAGTCTTTTATTTCATAAAAATGAAAACTCTGTGAGTTGGGTTAATGTTTTAGAAGCACTTGATATTTTCAGGTGTTTAAAATATTCAATGGGTACGTATGATATTATATTTTCAAATTGGGAAAATATTCCTTGGAGAAGCACTCACATATGAATGATTTTCAAAGTCTCAATGTACATGAGATGACCCAAATTGGTTGTTTTGATCTGCAGTTACTACTCCATGGAAGGTGAAAGTGGTTGATCGTCAAATCATCTGACCGTCAATATTATTGGAATAAGAATTAAAATAGTTTTCATGGTGGCCAAATGAGGTCAGTAATGTTATATATGATGACCTTGGTCTTGTAGATTACAATTTTATCTCAATCATGAGCACTCTGGGTGTGAACTAATAGAATTCCCCACCAATTGGTGAAATGCTTTGGTGATGTAGATTAGCTGAGCACTGGTTTCGAGAGTCGGCAATGGTGGCGGGTTATGGATGAGAATAATGAACATGAAGACAATTTGTGACAATATAATTTTGGTTAAAAGGAATGGTATACTTTAAGGGTTATTCCAATATCAAAATGATTATGAGATAGTGCTTGTATATGTTTCATGGTGCACCTGTGTTTCATTATATTCTTTCTCCAGGGATGAGAACCAATTTATACTATAAAGACTAATATTAGGACATACTGACCCTCATGATCTATTCAAGGCATTCTCTAGACTATGCATTGGCTCTTTCTCATGAACCCTTACAATTCTAAGGCCTACCCATGGTGACTACCTCAATGAATACCCTCCATAGGGATGGATATTTGTCTTAAAGAGCCTTTTTGGTTCATGGACAACTAATTTGGCATAATGTTTACCTAAAAATCATTTAAAACACATTCGATGATTCCAACAAACATATTCTCCATTAAAAAATCATTTAAAACCATCTTTTAACTCATTTTAATTATTAACTTTGAAATTCAACAATTTTAAAATTACATTGAAATACATTGTCATAATGATTAATTTCCTTTTAAAATACAAATATAGTTTTCTAAAAAATAACCTAAAAATTTATCTACATTAATCAATTCATCATGGATAATTTTAAACAATGTACGGTGAAGTTATAGTATGTATTAATAGAAAATCTAGGTGTGGATATTTTGGATGGGACACTACCGAGTGTTTTTATTGAATATAGTGGTCTCTTAGAGTCTAAATGACTCCATATACCTAGATGGTTTGAAAACAGGGCACCCAATCTCCTGCCATATTTTCTATATATATGAATATATAACACCTATATAGAATTAAATATTATGATTTATAAATTTCTTTTTTGAAAATTAAATGAATTTCCATTTTTTACTAAAAAAGGGGGGATATGAGTTCATAAATTAGTAATCAAGGGAATCTGTACATGATTTATTCTTTATTATCAAAAATGGGGACATATCTCATGTTTATGTTTTTGAGTGGGGGAGAGTATTTAAATTTCTAATCAAAGGGGAACGTTTTTTAAAGGAATTTATATGTGAACTATAGTTATATAAGTGTTTTCAAGAAGTTATTTACATATAAAAATTATTTATTACATTGATCTTGATACACATTTTCACACCTGTTTCGCCATTGATCTGCATTTATATTCCTTTTTGGAATATTTTCTTTTGGAAAGTTTTTAGTATATGGATGTTTTCATGTTGTTTTTATTGGTTTATAGTTAAAATATATATGCCATCACATAATTTCCCATGGAACATTGTGTGACAAGTTAGAATTTTCCTAATAGGATATTTACCTTTTGTGTGAGAGGCAGAGACCATGCCATGGAAGAGGGATTTATGCCATGGTGTTATCCCTTTTGATTGGGTGAGGTGCACTATGGTCAATGACATAACCTTGTGGAAGAATCAAAACAATGGATTCTTGAGGATTGTGGCCTATTAGTTCTTTATGATAGTGGTACACCATACTATGGAGCTTTTTTTGCCCCATAGAGGACCCGATAAGTGAGGTCCATAAAACAATCCACGAACACCATTACCAAATGATCATGTATGGGGAAATCATCTCTAAAAACTTTTGAATCCTTTTATAATAGTCCATGTGACAAAAATTAGGAGGCCCAATGAAGTAATACCCACATTGTGGTTGTCACAAAAAGACCATAGAGACTGCTACCCAGATTTTATTAAAATAGAAAAATTATAACATTTCACCATTCTATTTTTAGCCTCTCACACACATCTCTTATCATGACTAATGTGACATAGGGGCCTTAGATGAGGCTCCTCTCTTCCTTCTTGATCAATTAGTGGTTACTCAAGGATTAAAGTAGTTTCCTCTATGCTTAGAATTGATTTATCTTTTATATATACAGCTATAATCATTTATAATCTCACTCTTCTTCCATTATTTCTTCTGTCCTTACCCAATGCACCCATAGGGGCAGATTCAAAAGTCTATAATAGATTCTGATGGTTTTTTAATTAAATATATATATTTTCAAGGATACACTATCTTCTATTATTATAGTTTAAATATAGGATATAATTTTACATTGAATTAAAGGTATAAATCTCTAACAAATGGTTCATCCTTTTGGAATACACTAAGTACTTAAATTTCTATTTATTTGGTTTTCTAAATTATAAATGAAATATCAATTTAGGATTTATAGGTTTTACATGTTACTCTTTACTTTTGACTAGAAATTTAATATCCATACTTATATTCTTCATTAAAACTAGTTTCATATCCTTATTTTATTTTATATATGATTTGAAATGGTATTTTACTTACAAATGTGTTTCCAATGATGGTTTCTAAAGAAAATTTTCTTCAAAATGGAATTTATTTGAATGAAATCCTATTCATTATCAAGCCACTTGTTTATCTTGTAGTTGTTTATGATGAAATGTACATGAGAATTAATTTGATTATGGGCTTCAGGTTGGATACCTTGGTTTTTTGTTTACCACAATATAGGTGATTGTTTAGATTAGTGTGTGAAAAAACAAGGGTTTGTCTCTAGTGTTATTGTGAGATCGACTAGGTTTTATTTCATTATCAAGATCACATAGTCCCATTAGTTTAATTTAATGAGTCCTTGTTCCATAGGGAACACATTTGTCATATCTCCCCATGTTTCACATCTATATACAAATTTATGTTATTCGAATGTTGTGAAATTTCATGTTGTTAACTATTTGGCTATTCTTTGAAGGGTGATGTTTTATATTTATCCTGCTACTATTATTTTGAATTATTTTAGGATTTATAAAAATGAAACAAAAGTATTGATAAAAGTAGTTTATAAAAAATAATTTTTTTATTTTTTTATTCAAATGGGAACTAATGGTTTTCATGTTGAAAAAATTTATATAAATTTATAGTGGTCACATAATGGGATTTTGAATACACCCAACATATAGTAATAATGAGTATGTAGAATTGGTTTTATATTATATATATAATGTAAAGAGAGTTAAATTATATAGTTATTCCCATTGAAACTCTTTATACATCTTGGTATAGTTATCATGGTGATTGTATGTCACATGAATTTCACAAATAAAAACAATATTTTGGTAATCCATATATATTGTTTTGAGTTTGATTTTGAATCAGCCACATTGACCTTATTTTTTTGACATATGTTTTTGTATATATGTAATGTTGGTATTTAAATTAATTTTTTTTACATTTCAAATGAAACTGATTGATGATTATATCATTTTAAAATCTTGATTATGTATATTAATATTTTCAATTATTTTCATTCATGTGTGTTTAATATATAGATACACCCTTCCAAAATTCAAGGTGTAATCCCTTGTAAATTTTTATTGGATCTGAAGGATTAAATATTTATGACATGAAGTTTTCTGAGAACATAGATCTCGTAACCAATCTGTGGTATTCGGTAACAAAAATTACAATTTGTTACATGTTGGTTTAAGTGATATATTTGGTCAACATAGGATGGTTCATTAATAAATTGTATCCGTGAATGCATTTTATATTGGGGTTAATGGTAGTGTAGAGGTAGGAATACAATATTTTGAGGGTTAGTAGTGGTGGAGTGCCTATATATTTATTCATTGTGATGAACCTGGAATTACAATTGGTTTTATAGAATTATTTCATGATTTTTGGTTCATTTTTGGATTCCAGGAAATGATTATACATTTTTATCAATCATCTTACTTGTTTGAGAGTAATTGACTCATTTCATGTGATTTATGGTGGCAATTAGAGTTAGATCATTAATTTATTAATTTCATGTTTTTTGTTTATTAAATAATGCGTCCTAGAATGGATCATAGGGACCTAAGGAAGGTCTATGTGAAAAACACAACATATGCTACCCCCTAGTTGGTCCAATAATTTTTGAATATGTTATCATGACCATTCTATCTATGGTATATGGTGGTGAACAATTAAAATCCTCTGAGGTTGTTCATAACTATATGGTTACACAGTAGACTGCCATAAAATTTTATTGTGGCCAAGTATCTTATGAAAATAAATTGTTTAGGTAAATAATTGAGCATATCTATAAGTTCCATCGAACCCCAAGAAGTACAATGATAACTTCACCATGTATATGAAGGAAATATTGATGTAAAAGTGTTTCAGGAAACTAATAGATCCAAATTTCATAATGATATCACATGGGATAAATCCACTGTTATTTTCAATTAGTAATACTAACTCGAGACTATGAATGTGGAAAAGTCCATGGAGTTCATGACGTTGAACTAAAGGGACCATTCTATGATAATGTATGTCACATGGATTATTGAGTTGGTCCAACATTCCCATGTGATCATGATGAATAACTACACGAAGGCTCGTCATTTTGAGATGGGCCTAAGACCAAAAGTTTTACCAAATATACTTTTCCTTCTACTAGTTCACCAATATAGATGTGTTTGAAAAGGTAGCCATGGATGATTATAATATAGATAGATTGACTAGTTTGGGTTGTTCTATTATTGTAGATGGAGGAATTCAGATCTCCTCATCATCTAAGAAGATAATGTTTAAGGAGTCTATATTATATAGTATTTATAGAAATAATCATCATTAAAATATAATTTTTTACTCAATTATTTCTTATGCTAGTTTCAAGATATTTGTGTGGAATGGAGAGAAACAAAATGAAGGTTTTATGGGATCTCCAAGGATATTCCACCAATCTGGGTTCGTGGGAAATTAATGTAATTTCAATAGTTATCCTCCCCATGAAATTCGGGATGGTTCCTCTCTCACCATAGGTCCTTATGTTTAGTATGAATCCTTTAAGGGTTATAGATCCCATTCATAGGCGAAGGGAGACTCAAATTCTATGTGATAATCTCATAATGAGATTAAATATGGGTGATTTTATGTGGTATTTTTGGATCCACAAGAATCATACATTAGTTTAATGACCATCATTGGTATATTTTATATTGATTCATTTATGTCCTTAGTTTTTTACGCAACTTATTTGAATTACTTCATTTAGAACAAATATATTAATGCTTTTGGAATATTATGTTAGTAGATTTCGTATGTGTTTCATCTCTCCAAACTCCAGGTAAAAGGAGTGTGATTGGTTTTAAGTGACTTCAATACCAATTTTTCATTACCGTAGTTGATTTTTTTTGGTTTATTAGTTCTATATCATGTTATTTTTGATATAATATTTTGTTTGGATTGGATGATCTTATTGATAGATCAAATAGATTATTATCATCATAGTATTTTATTCCATTCATCCAATTTGACTACTAAGATCTTTCAGGGAGAGTAGGGTCCAATGCAAGGACGGGTTTGACCATATATTCTAAATATAAACTTAATTTATTTTTATATGTCTTCTATTTTTATTGATTGAATTTAATGGAGTTATGGTGTTCATCTTCCCCTGGTGGTTAGTATAAATCCTAAGGGTTTTCATGAATAATGATCTATGTTACCACTCTAGTGGGAGATATAGGTCATTATCGTTATGATTCTAGATATGATCCCCTTATCCTTTACATCCTATCATATGGACCTAACTATGCCAATGATTATATGGTTCAACTAGAGGGGCTTTCGAAAAGTGTTTAATTTTCCCAAGAATTACACAATAGTCTTTATTAGTCCTATTTGAAAATAAGTTTTATGTAATTATATGAATCTATATTAACTAAAAAAATATCATTATGATTCCCAAAAATAAAAAATTTATATAAAATTAACAATTTCTTTGATTATCTCAAGAGAACCAGATCATTTTCACGCATATAATTAAGATTAGGATACCACCAGATGAGGGTAAGAGAATGGTATATTCCAAACACTAAAATCCAAAGTAGATATGGATATTATGAATTTTTCATTTTATACAATGGCCATACCAATGACCATTATATTTTAATATCCCATCAAACTGAAAATTTCATCAATATCTTGAATCATTTTTTTGTGGTGTTTCTTGATGGCATATTTATCCATTACAAATTGAATGATGGGTATAAGGGCTTATTGGAATTCATTTATGAAAACCATGAGAGAGCAACACTTATGTTATATTATATAAAAATTCTAGTTTTGGATCTAGAAAGTAAATTAATTAGGTCATATGGTGTTAGTAAAATCCATTTCTATTGACCTAGAGAAGATCAAAGTCGTGATGTATTGGGAGAAGCCTAGAAATGTGTCACAATCAAATATTTTAAATTATATTTTTGATCCTAATGAATTTGATATCATTATTCACACACAAAACCCAAAAACCTATAAAATATTATAAAATCAATAAAATTTTTCCATAGAATTAGCGAGTTAAAATTAGATTTAACGAAATTATGAAATATATTTATAAAAAAATAATGGTTACTATTATTGATATTACATTGATAAATTCAATTAGAGTACCAAAAAAACTGAAAAATTCATTTTATTCTTAAAAAATTATTTATGGAGTCAAATTATTTATTCAAAAATACTATATTGAATTTATAAAACCCATATTCTAATTTTTTTAATTAATTAATATTTTCTATAATTAACAAAATATTTATAATTTATCTGCAAATTAATGATTTTAAAATGTGAAATTAGATTTATTTATATTTTAAATGAATATAATTATCATTTGGATAATAATACACCAATTAATTTCATCAAAATAAACAAATTTTCTAATTATTTCTTAAACGTAACATTTATGATTAAATATACACTTTTTCTAAATCCGGTTTTTAGGATTTACATGATCTTATGTTAAAATTAATTTTTCCTAATCATAATTTTTTTATCATTTTTAATAAATATATTCAAAAATTATAATAGGAACCATTCCATTTGTACCCATAAAAAACTAGATTTCTCAGATTACAATTAATTACTTTGCTAATGGTAAAAGATATGTTCAAAGAAATATATTATTAACACTCTGTAATTTATATCTATTGAAAAAAATAAAACTCTTATAAAAATGAAAATAATTTAATTTTTAAACCTATATATGATAATATAAACACTCATTCATTTGGTAATAAATACTAAATAGGATTATAAAAACTAATGGATAAAATACCATTTTTTTACGAAAAACTTTTTCAGTGTAATAATTTTTTTAATTTAAAAATAATTTTATATCAATCATAAATTATCCTTAATTATATAGATATTAATTTTAGGTTCATAAAATAATTTTTTAAGATTTTTTATTTTTTATTTTCAATAAAATATTTGTTAGAAGGGTAAAATTGGTTACCAAATTAAAAACACAAATCGTTGAGGCTAAATATATTGTAGAAAATGACTTGAAACATATTTAAATTATGTGTGAAAAATAATTTTAGAAGATTTAATGAACTTTTTTCAACAAAAAATTCATTATGTGACACTTCTTGATCCATTGACCTTTGAATAGTGACATACCAATTTTTGAAATGTAATGGGTTATTCAAAAATTATCTATCTCTTCACTTATAAAAGGGGAACACTTAAACCATATAATGATAAAACTATTATATAAAACATAATCATTAAAATATATAATATTATCCTAAAATAATCCCCTCTCACATTCATAATCCACCTTACTCAATTATATAAAAAATCATCCATTCCTATGGATATTTCAAAGAAAATATGAATCTTCAATGTGAGTATTTCTTAATCATTAGCATTTGTTCTAAGTATTTATCTACAAAGATTAATATATGAAAAAAATTATATTTTAACTATTCTTATTAACATCACATTATTTAATTATATTAATGGATTAATTAATATTCTATAAATTATATCCATTAAAAAAACATCAATCATGTGTACTTGAGAACTTATGATTCCACGAAATGATGTGGTTAGATTATCATCATCACATCTCAGGAAAATGGAAAGGATTAATTTGATTAATTAATATGTTTAATATATAAAAATTTGGATTATTAAATGATAAATTATCATACAACTTCATTCCAACACATTTATTATGTAACTCCCGAAGCTTCCACAATACGTTTCTCTTTGAATAATATAATATCATTTGTTGTACTCAACTTCAAGTTCTAACACACCACAACCAATCAAACTAGATGTTATGAATAGTAATACCCACTTTTTGAAATTTTATAAATTTTAGCTTTCAAAATGGACTTCATTTTTGGATACAGAACATCGAAATTAGCCTCGAGTGAATTTTTTGTATTTATATGAAAACATTCAATTTTTTATGAATAGTAAAAAACACTAAGTTATAGATTAAAACTGAATTTTTATTTAAATAATTATTTATTTTATTTAAATTTATTTGATTTCAAAATTGATACATAATACCTATATAAGTTCAATGTAATTCATTATAGTGAGTTTATAATAATTTTAGATATATAAAGCTTTTATTAAACTTTTTACTGTCTTTTGACCACCTCCTAGGAGTATTTTCAAATTTATATAAAACAGAAATTTACCCGTTATGTGAGTTTAATTTCAAAAATATGAGAGATACAGTTGATATCATAATGTAAAATGTGGTTCAAGAAGGTGAACATAATTTTTGGTGAATAATAGCTTTTTACTTTTATTTACCACGGTTAAAAGTAAATATGGTAATTATGGGTAAAAATGATATTATTATTAACCTAACACATGTCATAATTATATTGGCTAAGTGTAATTCGACCAAAAACAACCTTAGAATTAAAATATGATCCTTTAGGTCCACTTGGATTAGATTACGGCGTTTATTATTATTTTATTTAATGAAGAGTTAAAAGAGTTAAAATCAATGTTTAATAACTAGAAATTTTTTAATATAGGGTTATACATAAGATAAATTAGACTATATATATTAATTAGAAATATAAAAAAAATTACTACATACTGGTATTTTATTTATATTTTTTAGACATTAAATAATTTAATTTATTTATGACATAATGATGATGCTGTAATTACCTAATTAATGAAATATTAAAATTATTGATATTATGAATATAAAAATAATTATATTTTGAGACTTTTTATGAATTAAATTAATTTTATTTGTTAACATGACATATTAAGGTATCTTAGATTAATTTTTTTGATGTAATAATGTTGTTAAGAATTTAGAAAAAACAAAATACTATATAGTGTCAAAATTGACATAAAAGAGTTTTTAAAAAAAATATTATATTTTTAATTGATATTATATTCATAAAAATATATGGTTAGGAAAAAAGAATTATATAATAAGAGGTGTATCATTAATAAAACACTTGGGGTTTTCCTGAAGTATATACATTGTTTATTAATCAAATAATATAAAAATACAAAGAGACATGGTAAATGTCAAACTATTTATCTAAAAGTTAAATCTAAAATCTAAAGTTAATATAGTGACCCAAAACTGTATAAAACCTATTGGTTGAGTGGTTTGCAACCCATCCCCTTCGTATCCTCTAAATAATCCAATTTTGAGCCATTACAAACCGAAAATGATTTTATTATAAGATAATATTTCTAGCCTTTCCTAAGGTGCCCCTCACCCCTCTTATAAAAGGGAACTTCCCCTTCTCTCAACTTCACACCTTCAAAGCCATTTGGCTCAGCCAAACCCTACCCAAATACCCTCTTAACTATCCTCCCTTCATCTTATAAGAAATCATTTAGTCAGAATTCCAACATAATAGTCCTTTTTGATCAAGTCAAATGGAAGAACCTCAAGAAGAGGTAAATATTTCATCAACTCTTTCAAGTTCCTTTCTTCTTCCACTTCCTCTTTCTTTGTTGTTTCCATTATAAAATAATAACTCATGTATTCTCTTTATATTTTGATATTATTATGAATATGTTACAACCATATTTATTATTCTATCCATCCTTTGAATGATATGTCACCATACGTGCGTACATACGAATTACCGTCTCCACATCGTGGTGTAATTGTTATTCAATACATTATTATTTGGATGGGTATAATAATGTTGTGTAATTTAAGTTAACAATAAATATAACATGATTATGATTCTATATATATGATATTCCATCCAATAATATATTATTTTAAGATTGATATTGTCGCTAATGCGTACGTACGGATTACCGAATCCATGAACGCAATGAGATTCATTCCCCATTGTATCCATTCAAGACTAATTTTCATTTGATGATTAAAAATAATGTTTAAAGACTTGATATAATTCTTTATGTGAATAATATACATCCCATACCTAACAAATATGACTCAAATAAGAAAGAATATAAAGGAAAATGAACCCGTTAACACCCAAAATGACGATAATACTAAGATATTATTAACAAAACAATGTTAAAAGATAATATATGTTATCATATTTATGTATATGATTCTTTTATAATTTAATAATAATTATTTCACCATTATACAGGATGTTAACCTACCCTAGACCAAGGTAAAGTATAAGGTAAGGGTTAATTTCAAAATCACTACATTATCCGAGGTTGTTTATATGTAATTATCTATTGTGACCTCTTTATCATCCACATCCATGTTTCTTAAAAATGTTTTTCAAAACATGCTTACTATTTTATATACTATGAGATAAATTCATTTATATCATTGTTTGAATTTTATAATATATTTATAAAGGAATCTTTCCTTTGTTTTCCAAAGAAGGTACTTTATGACATTTTTGAAAAAATTAATGTATGAATTCTTTTTTTAACTTGTACGGAGGGTGCGACTATTTTCCGCCGTTATAACATCGTTAAAGATTCCCTTGTAATATTATATAAATATTTTCAAATATAAAATTTTTCTTATATAATTATGTGACTTTTAAATGACTTCAAAATAGAAATAAATATTTCCCTAAAAAGGTTTTTATTTCATCTATGTCAACATCCTTTGAAAGATTTTATGTTTATTTAAAGTTGATTTATTATGATATGAAACTTCCATATTGTATTGAATGTTTTGTGATATGTTTGAATATGGATGTGTTATTTCATTCCATCCATGGTTTATGGATAAATTATTGACATTTAGTATACCAACATTAATACAAATGTTTATGTTATGTTTAAACCTTTTCATATGAGGACTGCATTGGACATACTAAGTGAAGGGTGGAGCCCTCTATAGCTCCTCGATGCATCGGTATGTCTCATGAGTCAAACTAGTATCTTGGCACAAGGCCTTGATAAAATCTTATCTTTAGACTTGGAACAAGGCCTTGACTATGTACTTATGAAAGTCTGGTGTTATGTATTCCACCATTATAATTGTGGCTATTGATATTGCATGTGATTATTCGACTAGTAGAATATCCTTGTGTGTAAGTAAACCAAATTATTTTGATTTTATCTTTGACATATTATGTTTTAGTTCACGTTTCAAAGGCTTTTGTTTTAGTTTTATACATTGCCTTAAATGTTTATTCTTATTTGTGAAAGTTTTTGCTATATTTTTATCCTTACTGAGAATTTGAGATCACCCCTTTTTATGTTTTATTTTTCCCAGGATGTGAAGAAGTAGATTATGACTGGCCTGTATGGATAGTCTATGGGATTTAAGTTTATTCTATGGAATAAATGTTGTTTTAGTTTTCCATTTTATGATGTAATGTAACCCTTGTGAATGTATCTTGTACTTCTAAGGCTACTAAACTAATCAATATTTCATGACTTGGTCTTTTGTGATCATGCCAATGTTTTTTAATAATGCACCGACTTTGGGTAACTGGGGTTGGGGTGTTACAGTTGGTATCATAGGAAGTTTATTACAAACCTTGGAAACTTGATTTAGATAAACTCCGATTAGATCACATAGACCTATGATAGACTTTGAAGATTAGTATAGAAAAACATCTTAGAATTTTGATATTATAGATATTTTGTGAGTTTCCCAGAAATACATCCCTATGTGGATACGAGTAGGTAGAGGTAGCACTGGCACAGATGTAACTAGGGGTAAAACCCGAAAATACAGCTTTGAGCTAGACTCGAATGTGAACTGGTGCATGACAATGACCCTTGTTGCACTCTTGGTTACGAAACTCCCAAGGGATATGCTTAGGATAATTCCTATTTTCTTTAAAAAACATTATTATGGTTTATGGTTATATAATTACTCAAATAAAACATTTTTATTAATATGGATTATATCCATAAACTGTTTAATTTATGTTAAGTGTTTTACAAGTTTGGATTTTTGTATTGCAATTCATAAACTAATCTAGTTTATTCCATTTTTTAGAAATGACGCCTATTGGATGGAATGGAAGCCGTATCAATGTAAACACTCCATATAGGGATTTCCCTCCTACTCATGATAATTATAGTGGACCTGGAGATGAAACTGGTTCTTATCAGCTAATCACCATACTGGGTTAACTCACTCAGGTTATGAATAATAACCATACCTGTTTGGAGGACACTGATCCACAACATGGAGGATCAATGTTATATCACTTCATGAGGCAACAACTACCAACATTCAATGGGAGTAAAAATAAATTAGTATCTATGTAATGGATTAATTCATTAAGGAAAAAATTCCACACCATAGGAAGTAGTAAAAGGGGAAAATTTGTCATGGATGTTTATCACCTCACTGGAGATGCTGATCAATGATGGTCATTGATTAAAAACAAAAAAGGAATATGATGAAGTATCAAAAATGAAATTAAGGGAGTTCAAGGAGCATTTCACAAGAAAATACCCTCCTCGTGACCATCGAGCGGATATGGAAAGAAAATTTTTATGTCTGAGGAAAAAGGAAGATGAGAATGTCACAATGTATGAAGCTAACATTACATGGTTATCGAGGCATGAAACAGATTGTATACATAACCCAATAAGTAATATTGATCATTTCTTTGATTAGTGAAAACCATTTCTCCGTAGAGCATTAGTCTCACAATACATATTGTCATAAGAAGACATTGTCTCATGCACTATCAAGACAGAAAAAGAATTCTCTAAGACTTATGACTTTAAAGAAAAGTAATAGAAGAAGAGATTTTCATAGCACTCTAGAAATGGAAATATGGGGATGAAGGGAAATTTTGAATATCCATCCTGCAGTAAATGTGAGAAGAAACACCCTGGTACTTGCCTAAAGGGAATGGGAGTCTTTTACAAGTGTTGTGGAAAAGGCCACAAAGCTCGTGATTGTAGGGGGAAGAAAAAGGTTGTTATTGTTGAATGATACAATTGTAGAGAAATGGGGCATTATGAAAATGAATGTCCTAAGCGTCAGGGGAACATACCTCATAAAAGAACAAGGGATCATGGCTAAGCTTATACTATCACTACTGCTAAGTTTAAAGCTTCAAAAGACACAGTGGCATGTAATTTAATGGTTTCCTCAAGTTTAAAAAATTCTTTATTTGATTTTGGATCATCACATTTTTTCATATCTTCCCAGTTTCCTAGGAAAATTAGATATTTCCAATTTTATTTCATAAGGTAGTTTTTAGTCAAAACTCCTATGGAAAGTATCATTGCAACAATGTCTTGTGAATCGGTCCCCATTAGGGCATATAAATGTTCTTTATCTACTGATCTCATCGTCTTACCCATGATTTAATTTGATATAATGCTTAGTATGTATTGGATTTTAGACCATGATGTGAACATTTATTATAATAAGAAGGAGGTTACAATTTTTGATGATGATAAGAAGTACCTTATCTTCAGAGTAGAAACATCAACGCCTAATTATTATCTAGATCCACTACAAATAGCTCAACTAAATTCAATTGTTGGGGACGAAGAGAATAAAATAACTGTGGGTGAGGAAAGGAATGTTTGAATAGAGGATGTACCTATTGTGAAAGAATATGTTGACTGGTTTATATAATATTTACCTGGACATCCTCCGAAACAAGAAATTGAGTTTTCCATTGATTTAATTCCTAGTTCGAGGCCCATATCGAAGACCCCTTATAGAATAGACACTGTGGAATTAGTGTAACAAAAGAAACAACTAGAAGAATTGAGTAATAAGGGATTTATTTTCCCCAGTGTTTCTCCATGGGGATCCCCTATTCTTTTTGTTAAGAAGAATGATGGATCTATGAGATTGTGCATTGACTATAGGGAGATCAATGCTATAGCAATAAAGAAAAAGTATCCCCTACCTCTCATGGATGATTTATTCAACCAACATCATGGAGCTATATACTTTTCAAATATTGACCTTCGATCGGGATATCATCAGTTGTGTGTAAATAAGGAATACATTCCAAAAAAACATTTTGAACCAGGTACGTGCATTATGAGTTTATAGTAATGCCTTTTGGATTGAATAATGCACCCTCTGTGTTCATGGATATAATGAATAGGGTTTTCGAGGAATATATTGATGACATTATAGTGGAATTTATTGATGATATCTTAGTATACATAAAAAGCTATGAAGATCATGAAAATCACTTGCGCGTTATCTTGAAAACTCTAAGATGACATGAATTATATGGGACGTTTAGCAAGTGTGAATTCTGGCTTAAAGATATTTCTTTTCTTTTCTATATTATCTCTAAGGATGGAATCTCTATTGATCCTTCTAAGACAAGAGCAATCAAAGAATGGCCTACACCGATGAGTATATCTGAGGTACAAATATTTATTGGTTTAGCAAGTAAATATCAATGTTTCATCTAGAATTTTCCCGGTTGGCTAACCCATTAACAAAGATCACACGAAAAGGGGTAAAATCTGTGTGTACAAAAGAGTGTGAAGAATGTTTTGAATAACTGAAGAGAATATTATTCAATTATCCTATATTGACTCTGACATCCGGGATTGATGGTTTTTTTATTTATAGTGATGCTTCAATGAAAGGACTTGGTTGTGTCCTTATGCATAATGATAGTGTTTTTGACTATGCATCACGACAACTAAAAATTAATGAGAAAAACTATCTTACTAATGATCTTGAGTTAACAGTTAAAATATTTTCTCTAAAGATATGGAGACATTATCTCTATGGTGAAAATGTGAGATTTACACTGATCACAACAGTTTGAAGTATATTTTCTCACAGAAAGAACTCAACATGTGGAAAAAAAGATGGCTTGAAATACTCAAGGATTATGATTGAACGATACACTACCACCTAGGGAAGGAAAATAAGGAGGCACATGCTTTGAGTAGAAAGAATCATGGAGTTTTAAACAAGATTAGAGTTGAAAATAATCCTATATATATGGATCAAGTAAAGATGGATATGGGAATCACCATTGAATAGGAAACATCAATACTTTTTCAAATGGTTATCAAACCATCATTACTATAATGGGTAAAGAGTTCTCAAACCGATGATGAAGAGTTTCAAAAGAAGATTAAAGCTGTGAATGATGGGAGATTGAGTGACTTCATGTATGAAGATGGAATTATGAAATTTGGGATGAGAATTTGTGTTCTCGATATACCTGATCTAAAAAGGGAATTGCTGGATGATTCTAATAGTTCCAATTTCTCTATACACCCTAGAAGCGCCAAAGTGTATAGAGATTTGAAGGAACATTTATGGTGGGACAACATGAAGAGGGAGATTTCAGATTTTGTGTCAATATGATTGGTTTGTCAACAAGTAAAAACTAGAAGGCAACTGCCTAGAGGAGTCATGCAACATCTTCCCATACTTGAATTGAAATTGGATAATATTAAAATAGACTTTGTCATAGGGTAACTGAGGACTCCTAGAAGGAATGATGCAATATGGGTCATTCTTTATCTTCTTACCAAGTTAGCACATTTTCTTGATATTAGATAAGATTTACGACTTGAATATATAATAAGACTATATTAATGAATTTTTGAGACTTCATGGTGTACCCCTATCAATTTTTTCTGATCGTGATCCACATTTTACATCAAGATTCTGGAAAAGTCTTCAGAAAGCCATGGATACTGAACTTTTTTTGAGCACTACCTACCACCCCCAAACTGATAGACAATCAGAAAAAACTATTCAATCCTTAAAAGATATGTTGAGATCTTGATAACTTGACTTTCAAGGTATGCGGGAACAATATTTACCTCTGGTATAATTCCCCTATAAAAATTGTTTCCATTCACGTATTCAGATGGAATCATATGAAGCGTTATACAGAAAGAGATGTCACACACCAACCTGTTGGGATGATGTTGGCGAAAGAAAACTCATAGGCCCCAAACTGGTGGAGGAATCAATGTAAAAGGTGAAGGTAATCCAAAACCACATCAAAGAAGCTCAAAGTTGGAAGAAGAGCTATGCCGATGACTGAAGGAAGGATTTGGAATTTCAGTTAGGAGATCATGTTTTCTTGATGGTATCTCCAGGGAAGGGTGTTATATGTTTCCCTAAGAAGGGTAAATTGAGTCCCAGGTACATCAGACCTTTTGATATTCTAGAATGAATTTGTGTTGTAGCTTACAGTTTGGAAATGCCGCTAAGTCTCTCCAAAGTTTACGATGTATTCCACGTATCACCGTTGAGAAAATACATGCCTGAACCAACGCATGTAATCACCAATGAGGAATGAGAACTAGAACCTGATCTATCTTATTGTGAAGAGCTTGTCACGATTCTTGATATAAGAGAAAAAGTGCTGAGAAACTGGATGACTCGTCTGGTAAATGTTCTATAGAGAAACCATAGGATTGAAGAGGCAATGTGGGAACCCGAGGAACTTATGATGAAGAACCACCCGAGCCTTTTTATGAAGTTATATTCTAGAAATTTCGAGGATGAAATTATTTGAAGGATGGGAGAATGTAACACCCCAAGCTTCCCCGATACACTTCCCTTTGAATAATATAATATAGTGTGTTGTACACAACTTCGAGTTCTAACACACCACAAACAAACAAACTAGCCATTATGAATAGTAATACCCACCTTTTGAAATTATTTAAATTTTTCCTTTCAAAATGGACTTCATTTTTGGATTTGGAATATCGAAATTAGCCTATGGTGAAATTTTTATATTTTTCTGAAAACATTCGATTTTTGATGAATAGTGAAAAACAATGAGTTATAGTTTAAAACGAAATTTTTATTTAAATAATTATTTATTTTATTTAAATTTTTTTAGGTCTAAATAGATACATAATACCTATATAAGTTCAATTAAATTCATTGGAGTCAGCTTATAATAATTATATATATATATAGATTTTATTGAACTTTTTACCGTCTTTTACCCACCTTCTAGTAGTGTTTGCGAATTAAATAAAAATTAATTTTACTTCTTTTGTGAGTTGAATTCTAAAAATTTGAAAGAAACGGTTGATATCTGTAAGTAAAATTTGGTTCAATAAGATTAAAATCATTTTTGGTGAATAGTAATTTTTTACTTTTATTTACCATGGTTAAAAGTAAATATGGTAATTAAGGGTAAAAATGATATTACTATTATCCTAAAACATATCGTAATTCTATTGGATAAGGGTAATTCTACCAAAAACAACCTTAGGAATAAAATATGATACTTTATGTCCGCTTTAATTAGATTAGGACATTTATTATTATTTTATTTAAAGAAGTGTTAAAAGAGTTAAAATCAGTGTTTAATAACTAAAACATTTTTAATATAGGGTTATACTTAAGATAAATTTCACTATAAATATTCATTAGAAATATAAAAATATTTTCTATATAATTGTATTTTATTTATATTTTTTAGACATTATATAATTTAATTTATTTAAAACACAATGATGATGTAGTAATTACTTAATTAATGAAATATTAAAATAATTTATCTTATGAAAATCCAAATAAATATAATTTGTGACTTTTTAATAATTAAACTAATTTTCTAGGTTAATATGACATATTTGGGTTGGTTATATGATTTTTTTTAATTAATAATTTTGTTATGAATTTATCAAAAACGAAATACCAAATAGTGTCAAAATTGACATAAAAGAGTTTTAAAACAAATATTATATTATTAATTGATATTCAATTAATAAAAATCTAAGTTTCAGGAAAAAGACTTTTATAATTATATTTGTATCATTAATGAACCACTTGGGGTTATCTAGGAAGTATATTGTATATTTATTAACCATATAATATAAAAATACAAAGACACATGGTAAATGTCTAACTATTTAACTAAAATTTAAATCTAAACGATAAAATTAATATAGTGACCCAAACCTGTCTAAAACATATTAGTTGAGTGGGTATTGACCCATATTCACCTATGCCTTTATATAATCTACTTTAGAGCCATTATAAACCGAAAATGATTTTATTATAAAAAAATATTTCATGCTTTTCCTAATGTGCCCCTCACCCCTCTTATAAAATGGAATTTCCCCTTATCTCAAATTCACACCTTCAAAACCATTTGGATTGGCCAAAACCTGCCCAAATACCCTCTCAACTGTCCTCCCTTCATCATAGTGGCATTACCTTAGTCATAAATCCAACCTATGGAGCCCTTATGATCAAATCAAAAGGAATAACCCGAAGAAAGAGGTAAATATTTCATCACCTCTTTTAAGATCCTTTCTTCTTCCACTTCCTATTTCATTGTTTTTTCCATTCTAAAATAATAACTCTAGTATTTTCAATATAATGTGACGTTATTATAAATATGGTACAACCATATTCATTATTCTATCCATCATTTGAATGGCATTTCACCATACGTGCGTATGTACGGATTACCATCTCCACGTTGTGGTGTAATTGTCATTCAATACATTATTATTTGGAGGGATATAATAATGATTTGAATAATAAATATAAAATGATAATGATTCTGTATATATGATATACCATCCAATTATATATTATTTTAAGATTGATATTGTCATTCGTTCGTACCTACGGATTACCGTCTCCATCAACGTGATGAGATTCCTTCCCCATCGTATCCATTCAAGAATAATTTTCATTTGATGATTAAAAATAATATTTAAAGACTTCATATAATTATGGATATGAATAAGATAAATCCCATCCATAACAAATATGACTCACATAATAATTAAGATAAAGGAAAATGAATACGTTAAAACCCAAAATGACGACAGTACTAAGATATTATTTACAAAGCAATGTTAAAAAATCATATATGATATCATATTAATATATATGATTATTGTAGAATTTAATAACAGTTATATCACCATTATACAATATGGTAACCTACCCTCGACCAAATAAATGTAGAAGGTAATGGTTAATTTCACAATCTCTTCATTATCCGAGGTTGTTTATATGTAATTATCTACTGAGACCTCTTTATCATCCACATCCATGTTTCTTAAAAATGTATCTAAAAACATTTAACTATTTTTTAGATTACGGTTTAAAGTAATTTATACCATTTTTTGACTTTTATAAGATGTTTATAAAGGAATATTTTTTTCGTTTTCCAATCATGGTACTTTATGACCATTGCGAAAAAATTAAGGTAATAATGTTTCTTTAACTTAAACGGCGGGTGCGGCTATTTTCCGCTGTTATAACATCATCGAAGCTTCCCATACAAGATTATAAGAATATTTTAATGTATAAATGTTTTATTTTATAATTACGTGACTTTTAAAATAATTCAATATAGTAAGATATATTTCTCTAAAATGGTTTTTATTTCATCTATGTCAACATCCTATGACGGATTTTAAGTTTGTTTGAAGTTGATTTATTGTGATACCAAACCTCCATATTGTACTGAAGGTTTTGTGATATGTTTGGCTATGGATGTGTTATTTCATACCATTCATGGTTTATGGATAAAGTATTGACATTTCATATGCCATTTTTAATATAAATTTTTATGTTATGTTTAAACCTTTTCATTTGGGAAATGCATTGGACTTAGTAAGTGAATGGCAGAGCCCACTATATCTCCTCGATGCGTGGGTAGGTCTAATGAGACAAACTAGTGTATTTTAATAAGGCCTTGACAAAATCTTATTTTTATACATGGAACAAGGCCTTGACTATGTGGTTATGAATGTTTGGCATTATTAATTCCATCATTATGAAGGTGGCTATTGATATTGCATGTGATTATTCGATCAGTAGAATATCCATGTGAGTAAGTAAATGGAAATATTTTGATTTTATCTTTTGCATATTTTTCTGAAGTTTAAGTTTAAAAGGATTTTTTTAGTTTTATACATTGCCTTAAATATTTATACTTATTTATGAAAGTTTCCACTATATTGTTATCCTTACAGAGCATCTGAGCTCACCCCTTTGTATGTTTTATTTTTCCCAGGTCGTGAAGAAGTATATTATGACTAACTTGTAGGGATTGTCTATGGGATCTCAGTGTTGCCTATGGAAAAAATTCTGTTGTAGTTTTCATTATAAGATATAATGTAAACCTTATGAATGTATCTAGTTCTTCCAAGGCTACTAAACTAATCGAGCTTTTGAGATAAGATCTTTTTTTATCATGCCAATGTTATGTAATAATTCACCGACTCTGGGTTACTAGGGTCGGGGCATTATAAATTAATAAAAGGAAATGTAAATCATGAACATGTGCTGACTATGACCTCTATGAATAATGAATTTAATTTATATGAGAACCCTAAAAGGATGGTTCTAGTAATTATTTTAATTAATGTAAAATAAATTATGACATGTTTAAATTTTTTTAATGGTTTCATTAAATTTTTATAAAAACAATTTCTTATAAAATCATTATAATACACTCTAGTATTGGTTGGTTCACCACCTATGTGAACAGTTATATAATTACTATATCATTAATGACAAAGGAATTTTATATAATGGGAATATATTGTGACAATAATTTAATTAATATATTTTTATGATTATTTAATGGTGTTTTTTATATTTAATATTTTTATTAATATATCACCCTTTTATTGTTAAACATTGTGAAACATGTTATTAAAAATTTCAATTCTCACAATCCAGACCTTTATGAGTCACCAAATAAAAGTGAACATGTTAAATCATTGAAAAACCATGATTATATTATGATTGATAATTTATTAATGATGATTTTTTTAATTAATAACAATGTACCACACCGTTTAAAAAATAGTACAAAACAAGTATTCATAGTTTCAATCACCGTATGATGAAAATAATCATTAATCAAAAAATATATTTATAAAAAATCGTTATAACGATGTGTATAAAAATAAATATATCTGAATTAGGTAATTAAATAAGGGTATAGATTAGTTAATTTTGTTAAACTATATGTAAGAGTGGATTTTGATTGAGGTGAAATTAAAGTAAGTGGTTCTTTGTCTGAAATGTTTTTTTGAGATATAATATTAATTTTAAACCGTGATATATTTAATATGGTGCTATTGAAACCAAATGGATATATTTTAACATATTATTATACCTCCTGATGTTTAAATATCTATATAGTTATCTTTCATCAAATGGATTTTAATAAAAATTATACCAATGTTGTAAGTGTTATTTCTCTATATTTTCAATTTGATGATATATGTTTGATATTGTGCACCATTATTTATTTTATATAGTTTATCCACTACCATAATATCATTCAATTAAAATGAATATATCTCATTTAATGATATTTTCATTCAAATTTCATGGAAACCCTCTTATGTTCTCTTGATTCTTTTGTTTCCTTTACTATATGATTTTTTCATCTCAACTTCATTTCATTGAGACACTTTTTGGTCTTGTGAAAATAATTTCTTCTAAATTAAATGTAAACTACCTGGTTTTTATATTATATCATGAATTATTTTTAATTAATAATAGTTGATGTAGAATTTCATGCTATATCTCTTATATGTTATTTATTAATATGTTACCTAAACCATAATGGATTCCATTACAATATAAATTTAAAAACCAGGATTAATTTTGAATGATAATACATGTAAGTATTTAAAAATCATTTTCTTTCCCAAAACCATACACTTTTCTTCCCATATCATTATTCATTTGGATTCTCATATCTTATTACTATTAAATTTCTCCGTGGACTCATTATTTCCCCATTGTAATAGCACTAACCATATCTATTATTTTCAACCAGTAATCATCCTCTTCAATGAACTTATTCATTATATGCTTTTACAAATTTCTATATCTATACCTGAAATATTGATTAAGGTCACATCATATTATTTTTTCATCCTTTAAAAATATTTGAGTCAAATATATATAATATAAACTATTCATCACTATATTTTTATTTCCAAATGATTCTATTTTATAACCATTATTTTTTCTTACAATGAATTTCTTCAGCGAATTCCACATTTTCATTATATTTTTTTGAACAGGGTTCACCTAAATATCCATGCATTGATAAATTTGAAAAAATATATTTAATTAAACATATATCATTACTTTATATAGTGTTAGTTTATGGAAGCTTACATAGAAATTCATTTCACTTATTGACTGGGGAAATATTCACTTTTAGTAAACATATTATTTGGATAAAGTATTTATAGAGAATCATACTTGACATACATATACATTAAATTAATTTTGTGGAATACTTAATTCATTACAAAAACAGACCCCTAAACACCGTATTAGTTTAGTTTCTTTGGAAGCTCAAAACGTAATTTTCCAATCATGGTGAAAGATCTTCAACATCTCCCATAAATATATTCCCCTTTAGTTTTCTTACCTATAAACTTTATTTATATGCTGGGGAAAAGAAAAAATAAAAATTCTGAGGTAAAATTCTCATTAATGGTAATCATGGCGAACATAAAACAACCCCTAAACCTTTGAACGTAAGAACATGATCACAAAACATCAAAATCTTGAGTAATGACATAAATTCGGGTAGTGCATAAGGCATAGATCAAAAAGGAACATTAACCATGGTAAAATTTCATGGGAATAAAACATGTAATTTTGGAAACCATTAAGCACATGTTATGATTTCCATAGTAGCCAAGTCATTGCTGCCAAGACCATCATAGTGGACAAAGACCCTTACTGAATCGAGTTCACTCCTCGTTCTATTCCTGTATTACTGAACCCGATTAACATTCCATTCCAGCCATGTCTATCTAATGACATATAAATCTTTACCCAATTCATTAAAGGGAAATATAGTTCCCACCCATCTCATAATTAAATCATTCTTACGCGTGCCACAACATAAACATAAATCATTCATCATAACCCAAAGAATAAAATGGGTTTCATAAACATCATCCCATCATAACATAATCCATATAAAACAAATGTATATCATTTCATAATAAGAATAGTGAAATCATATAAATCATAGAGACATTATACTTTAATCATACACATATGAAATAATTTCATCTTATATGGAAAATGGTTTTGATAAAACACTTGAAATGAATTCTTGAGGAAAATATCCTTTCTTCTTCAAAATCATTTTTTTTTCAAAAAATGCCATGCAATTTTAAAAGAAAAGAATTTTTTTTGAAAATAGTCATCAAATCTTGTAGAGTATGATTTATATAAATAAGGCGTTATTTGTAATACCCCAAGCTTCTACGGTGCGCTTCTCTTTGAATAATGTGAGAGCGTGTGTTGTACGCAACACCGAGTTCTAACACACCATAACTAATCAAACTAGCAGTTATGAATAGTAATACCTACTTTTTGAAATCATATATATTTTATATTTCAAAATGGACTTCATTTTTGGATTCGGAATATTGAAATTAGCCTAGGGTGAAATTTTGGTACTTTTCGGATAACTTTTATATTTTGATGAATAGTGAAAATTACTAAATTTTAATTAAAAACAACTTTTTTAATCAAAATAATTAATAGTGATAAATTGTGAATATGAGTGGTTTTAAAGTATATTTGGAATATATTTTTACCATTTAATATAATGTTGGTCGTTGGACATAACTTTACAATTAAACCGAACATAAACAAGTGTCAATCTTTTGATAGTTATTACCTCTTAAAAACACGTTTTCTGTTTTGACAACGGGAATTAATTTTAAATTAATTTCTGCCACTTCTGTGTTTTGAATTTAGAAAAATGGATTCCATATTTGGAATCAGGATGTCCAAATTGTGTAAATAGGTAACTTTTATTTTTAGACATTTTGAATAATTACTGTGGTAAATATTTTATTTACCATGGTTAAGGGTAAATCCGGTAAATAAGGGTTAAAACATAATATTATAATAATACAAAATTAACCTAAAACGTGTCCTAACCTCATTGGTGGACACATACCCGACCATGAGCATCCTTGGGTCAATTTGGGGACCCCTTGGAGCCACTTGTATGTGGTAGGGACACTTTATATTAATAACGTTAAAATAAAAATAAAAATGGAATAAGCTTACATCTTTTAGAAGAACAATTTTTACATAGGGTTATACATGTTGGATTTTCGATTATAAATATTCATTAGAAATATAAAACGATTTCCTACATAATGATATTTTATTTATAATTTTTAGACATCAAATAATTTAAATTATTAATGACACAATAATGATGAAATGTTTACCTCATTAATAAATCATTTAAATAAATAAGATTATAATGATTAAAATATTATCTAAAACCTATCCAATTCTTATTGGTTGATGTTATTTAGAATATGAGTCATCTTATCTTCGACCTCAATGATTTTTGGACCATTATAAACCGAATATAATTATATTATAAAGTAATACTTTCACTCTTTCCTAAAGAGCCCCTCTTCTCCCTTATAAAAGTAGACCACTTCTACTCATTACTCACACCTCTCAAGCCACTTGTCTCGTCCAAACTCTGCCCAACTAAGCTCCCCACATCCCTCTCCTCCTCCTTGAAGCTTCCCCTTAGGCAGAAATAATTTCAAGAAGTCCTTTGGTTCCATCCAAAGTGAGTTACCTAAATTAAAGGTAACGATTTCTCTTAAATTATTTTCATTTATTTTGCTTCTCCAACCCCCAAACTCTTTTTATTTCCATTATTTTGTAACAACACCAGTATCCTCAATATAATAGGATGTTGTTATAAGAAGGATTCAAACTACACATACACACAACTCCATCTAATGGATGATGAACATAATGTTTCTGTGGATGGAAAACTAACGCCTCAGGAAACGATGATTGTTCAAATACATATTACTGCCTCTCATGGTGGCCATTATGATGGAACTGTAATTAAATATGATATTAATGATATATATTTTATATATAAGCTTCTGTAATTCCATTTTATTTCATACCATTATTCGTTTCATGTTGTATATACATACGATAATTTCATTTGAGGAAGTGCGGACTACCGCCCCCTTAAAATGATATGACTCATTCATACCACACATGGAACGTATAAAGGATGGTGTTAATGAACTTAAGTAACATATATAAAATATTATATTATACTGTAATAGTAATATACCTATGTATCATTTGGATTCAATTCTTTTAAAATAAAAATTAAATAGAAGTAGCGTTCGTGCGTACGTACGGACTACCGTCTCCACGAACGCGGTGAGATCCATCCTCCATCGTATCCATTCAAGTATTATTCTCATTTTAGGGTTAAAAATAATGTTAATATCATTCTGATTATGAATAAGATTTAATCTATCCATTACAAACATGTCTTACGTAACCAAACATTTAAGAAGAACGAATCGATTATCACCTGAAACGACGATAATACTAAGATATTATTAATAAAGCAATGTTAAAAGATCATATATGATATCATATTAATGTATATGATTCTTGTATAATTTAATAACAATTATTTCACCATTATACAGGAGGTTAACCGACCCCAACCAAGGAAAAGTACAAGGTAAGGGTTATTTCACAATCTCTTCATTATCCGAGGTTGTTTATACGTAATAATCTACTGGGATCTCGCTATCATCCACATCCATGTTTCTTCAAAATGTATTTCAAAACATTTTTACAAGAATATGGGTTAAAGTCATTTATACTTTTTTTTGACTTTTTATAAGAGGAATCTTTCCGTCGTTTTCCAAACAAGGTGCTTTTTAACCTTTTCGACAGAATTAAGATAAGAATTTTTTTTAACTTATACGGCGGGTGCGGTTATTTTCCGCCGTTATAAAATCGTCAAAGCTTCCCTTACAAGCTTATAAGAATATTTTCAAAGAAAATGTTTTATTTTATAAATATATGTCTCTTAAATGATTTCAAAATAGAAAGAGATATTTCTTTAAAAAGAGTTTTGATTTCATCTATGTCAACATCCTTTAATGGATTTTATGCTTATTTGAGGATGATATAATATGATACAAAACTTTTATATTGTATTGAAGGTTTTGTGATATGTTTGACTGTGGATGTGCTATTTTTTTATATACCATTCATGGTTTATGGTGAAAGTATTGACATTTCGTATGCTAGTTTAATACGAATGTTTATGTTATGTTTAAACCTTTTCATATGGGAATGCATTGGACTTAATATGTGACGGGTGGAGCCCGCTATAGCTCCTCGATGCATCGGTAGGTCTCATGAGACAAACTAGTGTCTTGGCACAAGGCCTTGACAAAATCTTATTTGTAGTCTTGGCACGAGGACTTGGCTATGTGGTTATGATAGTCTGGCATTATGCATTCCAACATTATGAAAGTGGTTATTGATTTTTGCATGTGATTATTCGATTAGTAGAATATCCATGTGAATAAGTAAATGGCATTATTTCATTTTACTTTTGCCATACTATGTTGAAGTTAAAGTTTAAAAGGCTTTTGTTTTAGTAATGAATTGCCTTAAATGATTATTCTTATTTATGAAAGTTTCCGCTATATTGTTATCCTTACTGGGCATTTGAGCTCACCCCTTTTCTATGTTTTATTTTTCCCAGGATGTGAAGAAGTAAGTTATGAATGACCTGCAGGGATTTTATGAGGGGTTTATAGTGTGGACTGTGGAAACATTATGTTGTTGTAGTAGTTTTTCATTTTATGATGTAATGTAAAACTTATTAATATATCTAGTGTTTCCAAGGCTACTAAACCAATCGGTCTTTCGAGATTTGATCTTTCTTGTGATCATGCCAATGTTATGTAATAATGCACCGACTCTGGGTAACTGGGGTCGGGGCGTTATAGTTGGTATCAGAGGAAGTTTAGTACAAACCTTGGAAGCTAGATTTAGATAAACTCTGATTAGAGCATGTAGACCTAAGATGAACTTTGAGGATTAGTATAGAAGAACTTCCTAGAATTTTGGTATTGTAGAGATTTTGTGAGTTTTCCGAGCAATACATCCCTGTCTGGATACGAGCAGGTAGAGGCGGCTCTGGCACAGATGTACCTAGGGGTAAAACCCGAAAACACCGCTTTGAGCTAGACTCGAACGGGAACTGGTGCACGAAAACGGGCCTTGCTGCACTCTTGGTTACGACACTCCCGGGGGATATTCTTAGGATAACTCTCATTTTCTTTACAAATCATTATGAAGGGTTTATGAGTATATACTTTCTCAAATAAAACATTTTTATGATTATGGATTATATCCATAAATAGTTCAATTTATGTTAAGTGTTTTATAAGTATGGGATTATGTATTTTGATTCATAAACTGATCTAGTTTATGCCATTGTTTAGAAATGGCGCCTAGTGGAAGAAATGGAAACCGTATCAATGAACGCACTCCATGTAGTGATTTCCCTCCTGCTCAAGATAATTATAGTGGGGCTGGTGATGCAACTGGTGCTGATCAGCTAATCACCATACTCGGACAACTTACTCAGGTTATGAATAATAACCTTACCCGTATGGAGCACCCTGATCCGCAGCGTGGAGGATCAATGTTAGATCGATTCATGAGGCAACAACCACCAACGTTCAATGGGAGTACAAATCCCTTAGTAGCTGAGCAATGGATATTTTCCCTAGAGAAAATATTTCAGGCTTTGGGGAGTAATGAAAGGGAAAAGGTTATCATGGCAGTTTACCGCCTCACTGGAGATGCTGATCAATGGTGGTCATTGATTCAAAATACGAAGGAAGATGATGAAGTATCAAATATGGAATGGAGGGAGTTCAAAGATCTGTTTTTAGAAAAATACTTCCCTCGCGACCATCGAGCAGATATGGAAAGGCAATTTCTGAGTCTGAGACAAAAGGAGGATGAGAATGTCACAAAGTATGAGGCTAACTTTACAAGGTTAGCGAGGTTTGCTGGTGATTATATTCGTAACCCAAGAAGTAAGATTGATCGTTTCTTTGATGGGTTAAAATCATTTCTCCGTCGAGCGTTAGTCTCACAATCCTTTTCATCGTACGAAGACATTGTCTCATGTGCTATCAAGACCGAAAAGGAATTCTCTTAGTCTTATGACTTTAAAGCAAAGCAAGAGAAGAAGAGACCTGCTGATCAATTTGGGAATGGAAATAAGGGGAAGAAGGGAAAGGTTGAATATCCATCTTGTGGTAAATGCGGGAAGAAACATCCTGGTACTTTCTTGAAGGGAATGGGAGTCTGTTACAAGTGTGGTGAAAAAGGCCACCAAGCTCATGATTGCAAGGGGAAGAAGGAAGCTACCAACGTTCAGTGCTACAATTGCAGGGAGATGAGGCATTATGCAAATGCATGTCCTAAGCGTCAGGAGAACTTACCTCAGAAAAGGCCAAGGGATCAAGGCCAGGCTTATGCTATCACTACTGCTGAGGTAGAAGCTCCGAAAGACGTGGTGGCAGGTAATTTAATGGTTTCCTCAAGTTTAGCAAATGCATTATTTGATTCTGGATCATCGCATTGTTTCATATCTTCCCAGTTTGCTAAGAAAATTAGATATTTCCAATTTGATTTAATAAGGGAGTTGTCAGTTAAAACTCCTAAGGGAAGTATCGTTGCAACAAAGTTTTGTGAATCAGTCCCCATTAGAGCACATAAATTTTCTTTATCTGCTGATCTCATCGTCATACCTATGATTGAGTTTGATATAATCCTCGGTATGGACTGGCTTTCGGACTATGATGCGATGATTTATTGTAAGAAGAAAGAGGTTACGATTCTTGATGATAATGATAAGGAACACCTTATTTTTAGAGCAGAATCGTCACCACCTAATTCTTATTTAGATCCACCCTCAATAGCTCAACTAAATTCAATTATTGGGGAGGAAGAGAATGAAATAACTGCGGGTGAGGAAAGGAATGTTCAAATAGAGGATGTACCTGTTGTGAAAGAATTTGTAGATGTATTTCCAGAAGATTTACCTGGACATCCTCCAGAACGAGAAGTTGAGTTTTCCATTGATTTGATTCCTGGATCAAGGCCTATATCGAAGACCCCTTATAGAATGGCCACTGTAGAGTTAGTCGAACTAAAGAAACAACTAGAGGAATTGAGTAATAAGGGATTTATTTTCCCTAGTGTTTCTCCATGGGGAGCCCCTGTTCTTTTTGTTAAAAAGAAATATGGATCTATGAGGTTATGTATCGACTACAGGGAGATCAATGCCATAACGATAAAGAACAAGTATCCCCTACCTCGTATTGATGATTTATTTGACCAACTTCATGGAGCTCAATACTTTTCAAAGATTGACCTTCGATCTGGATACCATCAGTTGTGTGTGAAATAGGAAGACATTCCGAAGACAGCATTTCGAACCAGGTACAGGCATTACGAGTTTACTGTAATGCCGTTTGGATTGACTAATGCATCCTCTGTATTCGTGGATCTGAGGAATAGAGTTTTCAAGGAGCATCTCGATGAATTTGTGGTGGTATTTATTGATGATATCTTGGTATACTCCAAAACCTACGAAGATCATGAAAATCACTTGCGCATTATCTTGAAGACTCTGAGGAGGCATGAATTATATGGGATGTTTAGCAAGTGTGAATTCTGGCTTCATGAGATTTCTTTTCTTGGCCATATTGTCTCCAAAGATGAAATCTCTGTTGATCCTTCTAAGACCAAAGAAATCCAAGAATGGCCAGCACCTACGAGTATAACTGAGGTACGCAGTTTTATTGGTTTGGCAGGTTATTATCGACGTTTCGTCCAGAATTTTTCCCGATTGGCTAACCCATTAACGAAGCTCACACGTAAAGGGGTTAAATTTGTTTGGACAAAAGAGTGTGAAGAATGTTTCGAAGAACTGAAGAGAAGATTAGTCAATGCTCCTATATTGACTCTACCATCGGGGAATGATGGGTTCGTTATTTATAGTGATGCATCGAAGAAAGGGCTTGGCTGTGTCCTTATGCAGAATGATAGAGTTATTGCCTATGCATCACGACAGTTGAAAATTCATGAACAAAACTATCATACTCATGACTCGAGTTAGCAGCAGTGATCTTTGCTTTGAAGATATGGAGGCACTACCTCTATGGTGAAAAATGTGAGATTTATACTGATCATAAGAGTTTGAAGTATATTTTCTCACAAAAAGAACTCAACATGAGGCAAAGGAGATGGATTGAATTACTCAAGGATTATGATTGTACGATACACTACCACCCAGGGAAGGAAAAAAAGGTGGCAGATGCTTTGAGTAGAAAATACCATGGAGTTTTGAACAATATGAGAATTGAAAGGGATCCAATTTTTATGGATCTAGTGAAGATGGACATGGGAATAACCATGGAAGGTGAAACATCAATGCTTTTTCAAATGGTTGCCAAACCATCTTTACTAGAAAGGATTAAGAGTTCTCAGAACGATGATGAAGAATTCCAAAAGAAGATTAAAGCTGTGAATGATGGGAGATTGAGAGACTTTGTGTATGAAGATTGAATTTTGAAATTCGGGAAGAGACTTTGTGTTCCCAATATACCTGATCTAAAAAGGGAATTGCTGGATGATGCTCATAGTTCCAATTTCTCAATACACCCTAGGAGCACCAAAATGTATAGAGATTTGAAATAACATTTTTGGTGGGACAATATGAAGAGGGAGATTGCTGATTTTGTGTCAAGATGTATGGTTTGTCAACAAGTGAAAGCTGGAAGGCAACAGCCTGGAGGAGTCATGCAACCTCTTCCTATACCGGAGTGGAAATGGGACAATATTACGATGGACTTTTTCATGGGGATACCAAAGACTCCTAGAAGGAACGATGCAATATGGGTTATTGTTGATCGTCTTACCAAGTCAGCACATTTTCTTGCTATAAGAGAAGATCTACCCCAGGAACGTCTAGCAAGACTATACATTAATGAAGTTGTGAGACTTCATGGTGTACCCCTATCGATTGTTTCTGATCGTGATCCCCGTTTTACTTCAAGATTTTGGAAAAGTCTTCAGAAATCCCTAGATACTGAACTTCATTTGAGCACTGCTTACCACCCTCAGACAGATGGACAATCAGAACGGACTATTCAAACCTTAGAAGACATGTTGAGATCTTGCTCACTTGACTTTCAGGGTATGTGGGATCAATATTTACCTCTGGTAGAATTTTCCTATAACAATTGCTTCCATTCGAGTATTCAGATGGCACCATATGAAGCGTTATACGGAAAGAGATTTCGTACACAAACCTGTTGGGATGACGTTGGTGAAAGAAAACTTGTAGGCCCAGAACTGGTGGAGGAAACGGTGGAAAAGGTGAGAGTAATCCAAAATCACATCAAAGCAGCTCAAAGTAGGCAGAAGAGCTATGCCGATAATCGAAGGAAGGATTTGGAATTTCAAGTCGGTGATCATGTTTTCCTGAAGGTATCTCCGTGTAAGGGAGTCATACGTTTTGGTAAGAAAGGTAAATTGAGTCCCAGTTACATCGGACCTTTCGAAATTCTAGAACGAATTGGGGTTGTAGCTTACCGATTGGCAATGCCGCCAAGTCTCTCCAAAGTTCACGATGTGTTCCACGTATCTCTATTGAGGAAATACATGCCTGATCCGACGCATGTACTCACCTATGAGGAATTAGAACTGGAACCCGATCTGTCTTATTGCGAAGAGCCCGTCAAGATTCTTGATACGAGAGAACAAGTGCTGAGAAACCGGACGACGCGTCTGGTAAAAGTTTTGTGGAGAAACCATAAGATGGAAGAGGCAACGTGGGAACCCGAGGAACTTATGATGAAGAACCACCCGAGTCTTTTTATGCAGTAATACCCTAGAAATTGCGAGGACGCAATTATTTGAAGGAGGGGAGAATGTAACACCCCAAGCTTCTACGGTACGCTTCTCTTTGAATAATGTGATAGCGTGTGTTGTACGCAACACCGAGTTCTAACACACCATAACTAATCAAACTAGCCGTTATGAATAGTAATACCTACTTTTTGAAATCATATATATTTTATATTTCAAAATGGACTTCATTTTTGGATTCGGAATATTGAAATTATCCTAGGGTGAAATTTTGTTACTTTTCGGATAACTTTTATATTTTGATGAATAGTGAAAATTACTAAATTTTAATTTAAAACAACTTTTTTAATCAAAATAATTAATAGTGATAAATTGTGAATTTGAGTGGTTTTAAAGTATATTTAGAATATATTTTTACCATTTAATATAATTTTGGTCGTTGGACATAACTTTACAATTAAACCGAACATAAACAAGTGTCAATCTTTTGATAGTTATTACCTCTTAAAAACACGTTTTTTGTTTTGACAACGGGAATTAATTTTAAATTAATTTCTTCCACTTCTGTGTTTTGAATTTAGAAAAATGGATTCCATATTTGGAATCAGGATGTCCAAATTGTGTAAATAGGTAACTTTTATTTTTAGACATTTTGAATAATTACTGTGGTAAATATTTTATTTACCATGGTTAAGGGTAAATCCGGTAAATAAGGGTTAAAAAATAATATTATAATAATACAAAATTAACCTAAAACGTGTCCTAACCTTATTTGTGGACACATACCCGACCATGAGCATCCTTGGGTCAATTTGGGGACCCCTTGGAGCCACTTGTATGTGGTAGGGACACTTTATATTAATAAAGTTAAAATAAAAATAAAAATGGCATAAGCTTACATCTTTTAGAAGAACAATTTTTACATAGGGTTATACATGTTTGATTTTCGATTATAAATATTCATTAGAAAGCTAAAAATATTTCCTACATAATGATATTTTATTTATAATTTTTAGACATCAAATAATTTAAATTATTAATGACACAATAATGATGCAATGTTTACCTCATTAATAAATCATTTAAATAAATAAGATTATAATGATTAAAATATTATCTAAAACCTGTCCAATTCTTATTGGTTGATGTTATTTAGAATATGAGTCATCTTATCTTCGACCTCAATGATTTTTGGACCATTATAAACCGAATATAATTATATTATAAAGTAATACTTTCACTCTTTCCTAAAGAGCCCCTCTTCTCCCTTATAAAAGGAGACCACTTCTACTCATTCCTCACACCTCTCAAGCCACTTGTCTCGTCCACACTCTGCCCAAATAAGCTCCCCACATCCCTCTCCTCCTCCTTGAAGCTTCCACTTAGGTAGAAATCATTTCAAGAAGTCCTTTGGTTCCAACCAAAGTGAGTTACCTAAATTAAAGGTAACAGTTTCTCTTAAATTATTTTCATTTATTTTGCTTCTCCAACCCCCAAAATCTTTTTATTTCCTTTCTTTTGTAACAACACCAGTATCCTCAATATACTAGGATGTTGTTATAAGAAGGATTAAAACTACACATACACACAACTCCATCTAATGGATGATGAACATAATGTTTCTGTGGATGGAAAACTAACGCCTCACGAAACGATGATTGTTCAAATACATCTTACCGCCTCTCATGGTGGCCATTATGATGGCACTGTAATTAAATATGATATTAATGATATATATTTTATATATAAGCTTCTGTAATTCAATTTTATTTCATACCATTATCCGTTTCATGTTGTATATACATACGATAATTTCATTTGAGGAAGTGCGGACTACCGCCCCCTTAAAATGATATGACTCGTTCATACCACACATGGAACGTATAAAGGATGGTGTTAATGAACTTAAGTAACATATATAAAATATTAAATTATACTGGAATTGTAATATACCTATGTATCATTTGGATTCAATTCTTTTAAAATAAAAATTAAATGGAAGTAGCGTTCGTGCGTACGTACGGACTACCGTCTCCACGAACGCGGTGAGATCCATCCTCCATTGTATCCATTCAAGTCTTATTCTCATTTTAGGGTTAAAAATAATGTTAATATCATTCTGATTATGAATAAGATTTAATCTATCCATTACAAACATGTCTTACGTAACCAAACATTTAAGAAGAACGAATCGATTATCACCTGAAACGACGATAATACTAAGATATTATTAATAAAGCAATGTTAAAAGATCATATATGATATCATATTAATGTATATGATTCTTGTATAATTTAATAACAATTATTTCACCATTATACAGAAGTTTAACCGACCCCAACCATGGAAAAGTACAAGGTAAGGGTTATTTCACAATCTCTTCATTATCCGAGGTTGTTTATACGTAATAATCTACTGGGATCTCGTTATCATCCACATCCATGTTTCTTCAAAATGTATTTCAAAACATTTTTACAAGAATATGGGTTAAAGTCATTTATACCTTTTTTTGACTTTTTATAAGAGGAATCTTTCCGTCGTTTTCCAAACAAGGTGCTTTTTAACCTTTTCGACAGAATTAAGATAAGAATGTTTTTTTAACTTATACGGCGGGTGCGGTTATTTTCCGCCGTTATAAAATCGTCAAAGCTTCCCTTACAAGCTTATAAGAATATTTTCAAAGAAAATGTTTTATTTTATAAATATATGTCTCTTAAATGATTTCAAAATAGAAAGAGATATTTCTTTAAAAAGTGTTTTGATTTCATCTATGTCAACATCCTTTAATGGATTTTATGATTATTTGAGGATGATATAATATGATACAAAACTTTTATATTGTATTGAAGGTTTTGTGATATGTTTGACTGTGGATGTGCTATTTTTTTATATACCATTCATGGTTTATGGTGAAAGTATTGACATTTCGTATGCTAGTTTAATAAGAATGTTTATGTTATGTTTAAACCTTTTCATATGGGAATGCATTGGACTTAATATGTGACGGGTGGAGCCCGCTATAGCTCCTCGATGCATCGGTAGGTCTCATGAGACAAACTAGTGTCTTGGCACAAGGCCTTGACAAAATCTTATTTGTAGTCTTGGCACGAGGCCTTGGCTATGTGGTTATGATAGTCTGGCATTATGCATTCCAACATTATGAAAGTGGTTATTGATTTTTGCATGTGATTATTCGACTAGTAGAATATCCATGTGAATAAGTAAATGGTATTATTTCATTTTACTTTTTCCATACTATGTTGATGTTAAAGTTTAAAAGGCTTTTGTTTTAGTAATGCATTGCCTTAAATGTTTATTCTTATTTATGAAAGTTTCCGCTATATTGTTATCCTTACTGGGCATTTGAGCTCACCCCTTTTCTATGTTTTATTTTTCCCAGGATGTGAAGAAGTAAGTTATGAATGACCTGCAGGGATTTTATGAGGGGTTTATAGTGTGGACTGTGGAAACATTATGTTGTTGTAGTAGTTTTTCATTTTATGATGTAATGTAAAACTTATGAATATATCTAGTGTTTCCAAGGCTACTAAACCAATCGGTCTTTCGAGATTTGATCTTTCTTGTGATCATGCCAATGTTATTTAATAATGCACCGACTCTGGGTAACTGGGGTCGGGGCGTTACATTATAAAACTGTAAAATCTGTTCATGTCGTATAAGTTAAAACAACATTCTTCTCGTACTGTTAATGGAAAAGTCAAAAAGTACCATGTATGGTAAACTAAATAAAGATTCCTTCCATAACACAAATTAAAATTCATAGAGGGGAAAAATGACTTTGAAAATACATGTAAGAATATTAAACACTATATGAAAAAAAATTTATGGATATGGATGAAAAATATAACCCCTGTAAATACTTGCAAATAAGCAATCTTGGATAAAAATGAGATTGAAAAATTATCCCTTACCCTAGGTCCAATTTCTTCTATACGTGTCTGAAACTCTTGTATATCAGGTTTAAACATATTATTAACTTGTAACAGAACCATAATAATATTTATGTTATCATATATGATTCAATTATGACTTTATATTACCCCTTTTTTGTTAATTTCATGTTATAGCATCATTTTGGGTAAAATCATTTCATTTATCGCATGTTTTTGGACGTGTTGTTCTTGATATTATTATAACTTATATCATGATTTACTTACTTAATGAATTTAAAATATGATTTATATATCATATATATTCCGTATATATATATATAATAGATAGATAAATGAAATGAAACACACCCTTCATGGAGACGGTAGGCCGTACGTACGCATGAACGTTGTTTTGATTTCCTTATTAACTTGAATGGTAGTAAGTAGATGACAAATATATATACACACATAAATCCAGTAGAATTATTATGTCATATATATCATTATTATTCTTTATATATACTTTATAATCATTCTTTAATGGTTAATATGGAGAATGAATCTTATCGCGTCGTGGAGACGGTAATCCCTACGTATGGACGAGCGATGATATCGTTCCCATAATTATAGAATGGAATTGGAGTAGATGATAAAATATCTCATAATTAGTATGATTTTATAATAACCATATATAGTTATTATTTACACCATTATACCCATCCATGTAGGGTGGTGGTGGAAAAACAGCTTACACCACGGCGTGGAGACGGTATTCCGTACGTACGCACGCGCGGTGATTTTATTTTCTGTAGAATGGATAGATGGTGAAATGTGGTTGTTTCATATTTATAATTACATATTAATATATTAGTTATACTGACGTCATTACTTTATAATGAAACAACTAAATAAGAGGAAGTAGTAGAATAAATAAACATGAAAGAATCGGTAGAAGAGATTACCTATTCTTCAACGTGCCTCCTCTTAACCTCCTCTTAGAGCACTAAATATGGTCATTGAAGAAGACCATGACCTATAGTAGGTTTCTGTGGTAGTGGGATGTGAAATGGGAAGAATTTTTCCGAGCCTGAATGCTCAAATTTGTGAGAAGAGGAGAGGGAGGAGGTGCCCTTTTATAAGAGGGGTGATGGGCACCTTAGAAAAAACATAAAATATTACATTATAATGAATTTATATTCAGTTTATAATGGCTCCAAAGTGACATATTTTGAGGATAGGGTGTGGATGGGTCGAAATAATCTCATCCAATAGGTTTTCGACAAGTTTAGGTTACTAATTTAACCTTATCATTTAGATTTAACTCTAAGTTATATAAATTTACATTTACTATGTCTTCTTGTATTATTACAATATATGGTTAATTAACATACAATAAACTTACAATAGAACCCAATTGGTTCATTAATGTAATATATTTTATTATATAAGTCTTTTTTCTGAACCTTATATTTTTAGGAAAAAAATATCAATTATTAATATAGTATTTGTTTTAGAAACTCTTTTATGTCAATTTTGACACTATTTGGTATTTTGTTTTTTCAAAATTCATAAAAGAATTATTATTTCAAGAAATTATAATCTAATCAACCCTAATATGATATATTAACCCATAAAATTAGTTTAATTCATAAAAAGTCTCAAATTACATTTATTTGTGTATTTATAAAATCAGTTATTTTAATATTTCATTAATTAGGTAATTACTGCATCACCATTGTGTCATAAATAAATTAAATTATTTAATGTCTAAAAATTGTAAATAAAATACCATTATGTATGAAATTTTTTTATATTTCTAATTAATATTTATAGTCAAATTTATCTTATTTATAACCCCATATTGAAAATGTTTTAGTTATTAAACATTGATTTTATCTATTTTAACTCTTTTTTAAATAAAATAATAATAAATGTCCTAATCTAAACCAAATGGACCTGAAGGGTAATATGTTATTCCTAAGGTTGTTTTTTGTCGAATTAAACTTATCCAACAGAATTAGGACATGTGTTAGGGTAATAATAATATCATTTTACCCTTAATTACCCTATTTACTTTTAATCGTGGTAAACAAAAATAAAAAGTTACTAATCACCAATAATTATTTTTATCTTATTGAATCAAATATTACTCCATGATATTAAACATTTCTCTTAGATTTTTTAAATTACACTCACTAATGTGGTAAAATTTAGTTTTATGTAAATTTTCAAATTCTCCTCGGAGGTGGGTAAAAGACGGTGAAAAGTTTAATTAAATTTTTATAAATCAAAATATATTATAAAATGACACTAATGAATTAAATTGAAATTATATAGGTATTTTGAATCATTATTTACCTAAAAAAATTTAAATAAAATAAATAATTATTTAAATAAAAAGATCAGTTTTAAAATATAACTGAGTGTTTTTCACAATTCATCAAAAATTGACAGTTTTCTGAAAAATACCAAAAATTCACCCTAGGATAATTTCTATATTCCAAATCCAAAAAATGAAGTATATTTTGAAAGTTATAATTTATTAAATTTCAAAAAGTGTGTATTACTATTCATAACGGCTCTTTAATATAATATTTTCATAGCATATCTTTGTTTAGTGAAACTCAGTATTGCGTACAACGCAAGCTATCGAGGAAGGATTCTCTTGCGTGTAACACAAGCCAAGAATAGTGTTGCACATACTAAAAAAATATGGTGTTGCATATAGAGCAATATAATCTTGGTGTAGCGTACAACACAAGACATCAATGAAATTTAAAAAAATATTTCTCATAAAATCTCAGGGTGTTACATTCTAACCTCTTAAAATGAATTTCTCCCTCGAAATTTATTAGGGGTTATAAATGGTTTACTACTTGAGAGTTTCATTCATAGAAACCCACATCCTAGAAAGTAATACTACCACCTAATTTTAAAAACTAATGTATGAAATGTAATGGTTACCCAAATTAAGTCATCACTGTGTTTCCACATAGAAGAACATATGTGGAAATATGGATATGGAAGAAAATCTAACCATGAAGTTCTGATGGAGCATGGTAGAGAACATGGTTATGAAAAATCCAACAATCACAAATCCATAAATTTGTGATGATCTACGGTACCATCCAGGACAACGTTTTTCATTTTCAAGATCATTTCCCTAAAGTTGAAGAAATGGAATTAGAAGAAATACTTCATTGATTTTGGTACAATCTCAGTGTTTGTCATTCCTTGAACATTTTCCAATTAATCACTTTAAGAAATGAAGCTGAATTTTTCATTCATGAAGTGATAGTAGATCATGCGATAGAATGATAGGTCATTCCATATATCTCAAACATAAGGTTAGAAAAAGTTATATACATAAGTCCATATATGGTGAGATTAATCGTATATGGTTCCATAAATGGACTTATAATTTAACTACCATCCTGATTAATAAAATAAAACTAGTTTCTAACAACCAGGGACTTCTTATATGCTAGTGGTAGGCGATAAAGGCATGTCGCACTTTGTTTGTGGGTTTGATTCCCACAACCTTGTCTGACGCGACAGGTTGTCGCCCGTCCTGGAGGTTGCCCTTTTTCTAAATCTACACTATTATAACATTACAGAAATAATATCGAAAAAAAGTTCTAGAATTAAACAATACTATCGATTTCGGAAATTATCCATTCCAATATTTTGACTTATCCAAAATACATCTATCCAATCACATAGTATAAATAAAATGATTACTGGAAAGGTCACATAACAAGTACGTGAGCACCATCATTTATCCCCCATATATCATAAGATATATCTTGTTCATCGCATTCCAAACATTTGAATACCTTAACCATGTATTATCTTGAAACATAAATTACCATAAAACCTTTTTGGAAACATGAATTCTAACAAAAGATAACTCTTTCCACATACCAAAATCCCAAAATTTCTATATACTCCATCCATGATATCACATTTTCCTTATATCAGTCTTGAGATCAATGATACTATCAAACATCTCATTATCTCTTTATCCCTTCATTATGTGCATATCATCTACTTTCGAAAAATATATGAACAACCTTTAATGATTACCGGTACCATTCAACAAATAATTTCAAATACTTTAGGAAAAACAATAGTGTAACAATCATTAGATGTGTCTTTATTCCATAGTAACATTACCTATACAAGATAACTATTTATAAACATAAATCATTCCACTTCCTTCTTAAACCATTGACCGAGCTTCAAAAATTCTCGCATCTCACATATTAGTTATAGTCTCTTCATCATCATCAATATAAATACTACCCATACGACCATGATGATTTTCTTCATGAGACTTTACCTTACGGAATGGGTTTGCATAATGCCCATACATTCCAAAATTAAAACATTTAACCATTGTTTATGTCTTAGTAATACCATTGTCCTTGTCCATGGTGTTAACTAAACCTTTTCCATTGCAATTACTGGCTTTGTGTCCTTCTTTTCCACACCCAAAGAATCTTCCATTTCCTTTGAAACATTCTCCTTGATGCCTCTTCCCTAATGATTTACATGAGGGGAATTGAACTTTATTTCCTCTATGATTATCATGAAACTCTATCTTTCTCTTATTAGCTGAGTCAGGATACTTACCAAAGTTGAGATTATACATCATATTATGATATTTATGATTAGATAAAATAATGATTTTTGGACTTCCAAATACCTTTCCATTTGGTTTCTCATGAAGAATATCATTCCATTTTCTATCATATCCCCCATTATCGTGAATCTTCGTATTTCCTGCCATTTTCTAAAACCCAAAAAGAATAGTGTGAGAGGAAAAATCATCCTAGGAAAACAACATAATAAAGGGGTAGTACCATTAATATATAACATCTTAGGTTTAATTCTAAGACCTTTACCATAATTCTAGGACTATAACCTATACGTATACTTAACCTTAGAGACATCCCTAGACATACCTTAGAAATATCTCTAGGGATTTCATTATTGTTTTCACATCCAAGTTTCCAAAAGTTAACTAAACGTTCGATTTGATACCAATTGTAGAGACCCATACTTGACGTACATAAAAATTACATTACTTTTGTGGAATACTAAATACATTACAAAAACAGATGCCCAAAGACCGTATTAGTTTATTGCCTTTGGAAACTCGAAACATAATCCTATAATAATGGTGAAAGATATTAAACATTTCTTATAAAGATCTTCCCCTTTTTTTCTTACCTAAAACCTTTCTTTATATCCTGTGGAAAAGAAAACATAAAAAGGGTGAGCTCAAATGCTCATTAAGGGTAAACATGGAGAACATAAAACAATACCTAAACATTTGAACGTAAGAACATGAACCTAAAACATCAAAATCATGAGTAATGACATAAATATTGGCAGTGCATAAGGAATATATCAAAAAAGAACATTAACCATGATAAAATTGCATGGGAATAAAACATTTAATTAAGGAAACCATTAAGCACATGTTATGATTTCCATAGTAGCAAATGAATTGTTGTGAAGACCATCATAGTGGACAAAGTCCCTTACTGAATCGAGTTCACTCCTCATTCCAATCATGTTTTACTGAACCAGATTAATTAGTCATTCTAGCCATGTCTATCTCATGAGATATAAATCTTTACACAATTCATTGGATGGAGATATAGGTCCCACCCATATCATAATGAAATCATTCTTACATGTGCCACAATATAAACATAAATCAATCGTCCTAACCCAAATAATATAATGGGTTTCATAAACATCATCCCATCATAACATAATCCATATTAACAAATTGATATCATTTCATCATAAGAATAGTGAAACCATGTAAATCATAGAGACATTATACTTGATACATACACATATAAAATATTGTCATCTTATATGGAAAATGTTTTTGATAAAACACTTGAAATGAATTCTTGAGGAAAATATCATTTCTTATTCAAAATCATTTTCATTTCATAAAATTCCATGAAATTTTAAAAGAAAAGGATTTTTTGAAAATAGTCATGAAATCTTGTATAGTATGATTCATGAAAATAACGTGTTTTTAAACTGTAAAAGCCGTTCATGCCGTATAAGTTAAGAAAACATTCTCCTCGTAATTTTAACGGAAAAGTCAAAAAGTACCACGTATGGTAAACAAAAGAAAGATTCCTTCAACAACACAAAGTAAAAGTCATAGAGGGGTAAACATGACTTTAAACATACATGGAATAATATTAAAAACTTTATGAAAAACACTTTTTTGGTCATGGTTGAAAAATATAACCCCAGTAAATACTTACGTATAAGCAATCTCTGATAAAATTGAGATTGAAAAATTATCCCTTACCTTAGGTCCAATTTCTTCCATATGTGTCCGAAACTCTTGTATAGTGGGTTTAAACAAACTATTGACTTGTAACAGAACCATAATAATATTTATGATATCATATATGATTCACTTATGACTTTATATTACCTGTTCTTTTGTCAATTCCATGTTAAAGCAGCGTTTTGGGTAAAATCGTGTCATTTATCATACGTGATTGGACTTTTTATTCTAGATATTATTATTACTTATATCATGATTTATTTACCTCCAGAATAGAAAAAAAAATTTATATATTGTATATATTCTGTATATATATATATGTATACATAATAGATAGATAAAAGAAATGAAACACACCGTTCTTAGAGACGGTAGACCGTACGTACGCATGAACGCTGTTTTCCTTTCCTTATTGACTTGAATGAAAGTAAGTAAATGATATATATATATATATATATATAAATATAGTAGCATTATTATGTCATATATATCATTATTATTCATTATATATACTTTATAATCATTCTTGAATGGTTAATATGGAGAATGAATCTCATCGTGTTGTAGAGACGGTAATCCGTACGTACGCACGAGCGATGATATCGTTCCCATAACTATTGAATGGAAATGGAGTGATTGATATAATATCTTAGAATCCTTATGATGTTATAATAACCATATATAGTTATTCTTTACACCATTATACCCATCCAAGTAAGGTGGAGGTGGAAAAACATATTACACCACGACGTGGAGATGATATTCTGTACCTACACACGTGTGGTGATTTCGTTTTCCGTAGGATGGATAGAAGGTGAAATAGGGGTTTTTCATATTTATAATAAAATATAAGTATATTATTTATACTGATTTATTTACTTTATAATGAAACAACTAATGAAGATTAAGTATAAGAATAAATAAACTTGAAGGAATCGGTAGAAGAGATTACCTCTTCTTTGATGCACCTCCTCTTAACCTCTATTTAGGGCACTAAAGTTGGTATTTGAAGAAGACCTGGACCTCTAGTAGGTGTCTATGAAATTATATAAGTGAAATGGGAAGGGTATGGCCGATCTTGAAGGCTCAAATTTGTGTGAAGATGAGAGGGAGGAGGTGCCCTTTTATAAGAGGGGTGAGGGGCACATTAGGAAAAAGTTAAAATATTGTTATATAATAAATTAATATTCGGTTTATAATGGATCCAAAGTAATTTATTTAAAGCATAAGGTGGGGATGGGTCAAAATAAATTCAATAAATTGGTTTTAGACAAGTTTAGGTTACCTTTTTAACCTTATCATTATGATTTAACTCTAAGTTAAATAATTTAACTTTTACCTTATCATCTGGAATTCTTACACTATATGGTTAACAAACTTACTATAAATTTCCAATATAACCCCAATTGGTTCATTAATCTCATATATATTATTATATAACTCTTTTTGATGAACCTTATAATTTTTGGAATAGAATATCAATTAATCATATAATATTTGTTTTAAAAACTCTTTTATGTATATTTTGACACTATTTAGTATTTTGTTTTTTCTAAATTCATAAAAGCATTATTACTTAAAAAAAGTTGATCTAACCAGACCTAATATGTTATATTAACCTATAAAATTAATTTAATTCATAAAAAGTCTCAAATTACATTTATTTGGGTATTTATAATATCAATTAATTTAATATTTCATTAATTAGGTAATTATTGTATCACGATTGTGTGATAAATAAATTTAATTATTTAATGTCTAAAAATTATAAATAAAATACCTTTTTTCAGGAATTATTTTTAACTTTCTAATGAATATTAATAGTCAAATTAATATTATATATAACCCTATATTAAAAATGTTTTAGTCTTTAAACTTTAATTTTAACTATTTTAACTCTTCTTTAAATAAAATAATAATAAATGTCTTAATCTAATCCAAGTGGACCTAAAGGGCAATATTTTATTCCTAAGGTTGTTTTTTTGTCGACTTAAATTATCCAATAGAATTAGGACATCTGTTAGGGTAATAATAATATCATTTTTACCCTTAATTAACCTATTTACTTTTAACCGTGGTAAATAAAAGTAAAAAGTTACTATTCACCAAAAAATATTATTATCTTATTGAACAAAATTTTACTCCTTGATATTAACTATGTCTCTTGGATTTTTGAAATTCTACTCATCGAAGTGGTAAAATAAGGTTTTATGTAAATTTGCAAATTTTCCTAGGAGGTGGGTAAAAGACAGTGAAAAGTTCAATAAAATTTTTATATATCTAAAATTATTATAAAATGACTCCAAAAAAATTACATTAAATATATATAGGTAATATGTATCAATTTTGAACTAAAATAAATTTAAATCAAATAAATTATTATTTAAATAAAAAATTTAGTTTTAAACTATAACTTAGTGTTTTTCACTATTCATCAAAAAATGATAGTTTCCAGAAAAATACCAAAAATTTACCCTAGGCTAATTTAGATATTAAAAATCCAAAAATGAAGTCCATTTTGAATGATAAAATTTATAAAATTTTAATAAGTGGGTATTACTATTCATAACGGCTAGTTTATATAATATTTTTATAACATATTGTTGTTTAGTGAAACTCGGTATTGTGTACAATGAAAGCTATCAAGGAAGGTTGATCTAGCATGTAACACAAGCCAAGAATAGTGTTGCATATACTACAAGCTAATATGGTGTTGCATATAGCGTATGATAATCTTGGGGTATCGTACAACACAATACATCAAAGAAATTAAAGATAATATTTCTCATCAAATCTTGGGGTGTTACATTCTACCTCCCTAAAATTTAATTTCACCATCGAAATTCGTCGGGTTAATAAATGGTTTACTACTTGAAAGTTTCATTCATTGAAACCCACATCGTAAGAAGGAATACTAAAACTTAATTTTAAAAACTAATGAATGAAATGTAACGGTTTCCCAAAGTAACTCCCCAATGGGTTTCCACATTGAAGAACATAGGTAAAAATATGGATATGGAAGAGAAATCTTACCATCATGTTCTGATGTAGAGTGGTAGAGAACATGGCTATGAAAAATCCAACAATCAGAAAGACATAAATTTGTGATGATCTATGGTACCATCTAGGAAAACCTTTTGGGTTTTCAAGATAATTTCCCTAATGTTTAAAAAATGGAATTAGAAGAAATACTTTATTGATTTTGGTACAATCTCACCGTTGGTCATTCCTTGAACAATTTCCACTTCATCTCTTAAAGAAACTAAGTTGAATTTTTCATTCATGAAGTGTTAGGAGACCATGCGATAGAATGATAAGTCATTCCATCTGTCTCAAACATAAGGTTATCAAAAGTTATATACACAAGTCCATCTATGGTGAGATTAATCGCATATGATTCCAAAAATGGACTTATACTTAATCTATCATCCTGATTAATAAAATAAAACTAGTTTCTACTAACCAGGTTTAACATCCCTGAACCGGAATCCACTAAACTAGTGCTTCTAGCCAGGTAGTTACATACCCTTAAGCACTCCTCCCCGTACACCAAAGGCTGCTGACTAGTAGCGGGGGTCATTGTGGTCAAGTTGGGAGACTATATCCCATTTTTATCATAGTAATCCACAACAGAAATAAATCAATATCGGAAACAATACTCAATATACAAGGAATGTGAATAACAACCATTTCCAACAATAAATATGCCATGTCCTACTACAAGTGAAAAGGTGAACAAAAGCCCAAAATTAAGACAACGACCAAAATCCCCAAAATTGTCCCGACTCCAAGTCTGGATCCTCCACCAAGTGCTACCCATGTCTATTCAACTATCTAGCAATGACCCTTGCCCTTCTCCTGACCTGCAAACATGAAGTCTGCTCGGGTAGCCAACGGCAGCCCGAGAAGGGTGTGAGTACAACTCAGTTGGCCACCACCAATGATGTCTACAAAATATCCAGTATGAACTGGTAGTGCATGAAAAAGGAATATGAATGATAATTTCCAAGTAATTATTTAAGGTTCCATTAACCAGTTCAGAGCCAAATCCATTACCACTACCATTAACATTCATTTCACACCAATTATCATCATTACCATTTCATCACATTTCCATGGGTTAATCACATATATTATGTTACATGTGTCTAAGGCCAAAAATCACATGCAAGATGGTAAACACACCATTATCCTATATCACAAGGGCTAACCTCTTCATATCAATCATATCCTCACCTCGAAGCCTCAGTCTGGGTGGATGAAACCATTAGGAGAAAGGATCCTCAGTCTCCATTCCTAACCCGTGCACTTTGGGTGGAGTTCAGAGCATCAGTCTTTACTCGACCCGTGGGTGTAGATCCTCAATTCATACCCCACTCTACCAAGCCATGTGCACATGATTATGTATATAAATAACCATAAACCCACCATATCATTTCCCTTTGACAAAAACCATTCACAACAAACCACACGGGAATTCACATTATGCCTTAACCCATTAACACATTACTATTTCACATCATTTAACCATTCACCCAATTCCCATGTGTTATTCTTATCTCATTAAGAATTCAACACTAAACCCATAACATATCCTGTTATGGAAGTTAATCAGTTTACACATTAACCCATTTAACCGATTCATCATTTCCATGAATCAACCATTCAAGACATTTCAAGCAACCCTTAGGTTATTTCCAAGTCTATGTGCATCACCTAACATCCATTCCAAGATTAACCAATCATGCCAAAATATTCATCAAGGGCTCTTCCATTTATTATAAAAGGTCACTTGTTTAATAACAATCCCTAAACCCTGGAAAAGCGGGCACATCCCATGGATGGCCCAAATTAGGTCAGGTCATTCTCCATGCATCCCATGGGGATCGTGAGGGTTCCCATTTACTGTTTTAAGCACCCTTTATACCAACCACATCCAGATTGATCAAATATCATAAAAAGGAAACCATGAGAAAATCCACACATGCATAAATCCACCATAAAACTATGGGATAATGATTGTAGACCACTTACCTCAAAACCGTGGTTGAACGCACACTCAATCGTGTCCTTAGACCTCAATCCGTCTAGCCTTGGGAGATTTAACCAAGATCTTAGATCCACATCCAACTGCACCAAAAAATTCCTTAGATATGATCGATATCAACCTCTTGGAGCTCTTGGGAGATTTGGTTCGTTCCTAGGGTGATGAGGGAGGAATGGAGAGGAAATATGAAGTGGGTTCCTAAAATCTCGGGGTGGCAATTTCGTAATTTCCCCCTACCTTAAGAGGATGCCAGGTTTGGCAGCATGGTTTGACAAACCATGCGCACACTGTGCACATGATACTGTCTGGAGGAGGAGGGTTGCACGGTTTACCTGGGTAGGCCGCACGGTTTGCCCTGGCTGTACGTAGGCGGTTCGCCCAGGCTTGGCTTTCCCAGTTTCCCTTTCTTTCGTGCCCCGAGCCCCCGAAAAAACCCCCAAGACCTCTCTTACATTCTGAACACATCCCTTGAAGCCCAAAACAAGGGATTCAACCAAAATATAACTAAAACACACACTCCTAAAAACCTATGATCTTACAACCTTCCCACCTTATAATGGCTCATCCTTGACCCGAGTTTCGAAGCCTCATTGATCCACCAATGAGAAGTGTTCGGGCCACTGAGCCCACATATCTCATTCCCACTCCCAAGTTTCTTCTTCAACATTCCCATGCTACCATTGTACTCCCACTAATGGAACAAACTTTGCTCGAAAGAACTTTTCACTATGATCCACCATATGAACCGGATTCTCCTCGAAGGATAAATCAGCCTCAAGCTCCACATCCTCCACGTCAACCACGTAAGATGGGTCAGGGTGATATCGTCGAAGCTGTGACACATGCAACACATCATGCATCCCACCATACCGCTGTGGAAGTTCCGATCAGTAAGCCACTGGTCCGATCGTCTCTACAATCTGAAAAGGTCCCACATACCTAGGCGCCATCTTACCCTGCTTTCGAATTCGACAGTGACCCAACCACGACGACACACCAAGGAACAATTTATCTTGCATTGTAAACTCAAGAGGTCTATGCCACAAATATATATATATGAATTCTTCCTATTCTGATTCATAGAAATATACTTCCTGATCAAATTAACTCTCTCCTATGTCTCCTGTACAGGACTTGGTCCCAACAGCTCAGATTCACTGGCCTCTAGACAACACAATAGAGATCTACAAGGCCTCCCGTAGAGTGCCTCAAATGGTTCCATCTGAATCGTAGCCTGAAAACAGTTGTTGTAGGAAAACTAAACTAATGATAGGTACCTCTCCCAAGAACCACCAAAGTCTAAGACAGAAGATTTTAAAATGTCTTCCAACACATGGATCGTACACTCATACTGGCCATCCGTCTGCGGTTGGAAAGCCGTACTAAAAAACACCTGCATACCAAGCACCTTCCACAACCCTTGATAGAAACTCGATGTGAAACGCGAATCTCGGTCTGAAACTATGGTCCGCATTATGCCATGTAACCGCAATATTTCCCAAACATACAGCTCACCCAACTGGTCGACTGTAAAGGTCTTTTGAATCGGTAAGAAATGAGACACTTTTGTTAACCGGTCCACAACAACCCAGATTGCATCATTCTTTTGTGGTGTCCTCAGAAGACCCATAAAAATATCTATTGTTACATCATCCCAATTCCATTCTGGAATGGGAAATGGATGCAATAAACCACCTGGGCGTTGATGCTCGGCCTTCACCTGCGGACAGGTAAGGCACCGTGCCAGAAATCCTGCAATTTCTTTCTTCATTCCAGGCAACCAAAAATGCCTTTGAAGATCACGGTACATCATGGTAAGACCAGGATGCACTTCCCACTTTTATTCATGGAACTCACGCATCAACTCTTCCCACAAACACTTTGGCACAACCACATGATCATGAACTCAAAAAACACCTTCCATGCCGATGACCAAACCAGAAGGTAGCTCCCCACCTTTAATCTTTTCCTTCATGATCAAACACTCAGGATCATCAAGCTTAACTTCCTTAACTTAACTCAAAAGTGTCGACTCCGTAATTCAGGAATCACGAGTGACCTTCACACTATCCTCCTGCACCTCCAGGTGGATCTCTGCAAAAAAATCCATCACCTTTCACTCGGTGGTGGACTCCAGAACCACCTGGTTCTGAAACTTCCTCCCCAGAGCATCGACAACACTATTTCCCTTTCCCGGTGTGCACACCAACTCAAAGTCAAAAGACAAGAGATATTCCACCTATCTTCGCTGCCGAAGGTTCAGATCCCATTGTGAGAAGATATATTTTAAACTCTTATGGTCGGTAAACACAACAAACCATTCTCCCAACAGATAGTTCCTCCAGCACTTCAAAGCGTACACCACTACAGCCAACTCAAGGTCATGAGTGAAATAATTTTTCTTATGGGATCTCAACTCCCTTGACCCATAAGACACCTCCCGCTCATCATGCATCAACACAACCACATGTTCGACTCAGGACGAATCACAAAACACGATGTACTTCTTACCCGGCTCAGTTAAGATCAAAATAGGTGCGGTCGTCAACCGCTTCTTCAACTCTTGAAAGGCATTCTCACATGCCTCAGAACACTTGAACCTGATTCCCTTCTTATTCAATACTGAGAGTGGTGCTTCCAAGTGAGGGAAATCAAGAATGAACCTTCGGTAATACCCGACCAAATCCAGAAAACTCCAAACATCAAAAAAACTCTTGGGCTGCTCCCAAGATACAACTGCCTGCACATTATCTGGATCCACTGTCACACCTTCCTCTGAGATGATGTGAACCAAAAAATTCACCTCCCTTATTCAGAATTGACACTTTGATAGCTTGGAGTATATCTGATGCTCTCTTAGTGTAACCAATATGATGTCAATATGTTGGGCATGATCATCCTGAGTTTTAGAGTACACTAAGATATCGTCAAGAAAGACAACCACAAACTGATCTAGATAGGGATGAAATATTCGGTTCATCAAAGCCATAAACATTTCCAATGTATTGGTCCAGAAGAAAGGAATTACCACATAATCAAGCAACCGTACCGACTCCGAAAAGCATCCCGTGGTACGTCAGAAGACCACACCCTCATCTGGTGATAACTTGACCTCAGATAAATCTTAGAAAACACTGATGTGCCCCTCAACTAATCAAACAAGTCATCAAATCATGGAAGAGGGTACTGATTTTCACCGTCATCTGATTTAACTTTCGATAGTCAACACACTGCCTCAACGACCCATCGACCTTCTTTACAAAAATCACGAGAGATCCTCAAGGAAACGTATTCGGACAGATAAAACCATCATGCTCCAACTACTCAAGCTGAACCATCAGTTCCTGGTGTTCTTCTGGTGACATTCGGTATAGTGGAATAGAACTGGCTCCGCTTTCGGCAGCAACCTGATCATGAGCTTGACATCCCTCTCGGGTGGTAACCCTGAGAAATCCTCAGGAAACACATCCTGAAACTGATCCAACACTTAAGAAAAATTATATTTTTCACCTCCCCCATTATCATCAAGCATGAGACATGCCACTTGATCTGTGATTCCACTCATATTTTGACAAAACATCCCCGCACACCCTACTCGAACATCACATTCACCACGGTGAACATAAACATCACCCTAAAGCTATTTGAATGATACTCTGTGATGATAACAGTCTATCTACGCCCGATAAAACACCAACCAATCCATTCCCATGATTAGTTCAAACCCGGACATCTCGAGAACGAACAAGTCCCACAGAAAACGATACCCACCAACTTCCAAGGCACATCCCTTGCACTACTTGATATCCTCAACCCTCTTCCCAAATGGGGTTTCAATTGACATAACTCCACACACCCCCTCCACAGGTAAACCCAGCACTACCACAAGTTGAACAAAAAAAAGAGTGTGTGGCACCTGTGTCAAACAACAAACTAGTAAACATAGAATCTACAAGGATCGTACCTCAAACAGTTGGCGGTCTGGTCTCGCCATCACCAGGTGACAAATGAACCACCTAAAGCTGACATTCCCCTCTACCCTGGGTTCCGAACTGAGCACCCTACGTTGCACTACCCTGCTAGCGTGACCAATCTTGCCCTAGAGTTCCACGTCCACCACCCCTACCAGTATGGCCCGTGGAGCTCCAACTGCCTGCCTGATACTGGGAAACTGATCCCCTTCCTATACCCAGTACCTGCTTTTCACCATCATGATCACCCCGCCTGCCGAGGATTCCTGTAGAACCTCTACACATGCCCCATCCTACCGCTTGAATGACACTCAACTGGCGGTCGAGGACACTGACCACACATATTCCCCGACCTACCGCATTGATAACAAAACACCTGGTTCCCACTCTGAGAGGTTGTCCCATTCTTCTGACCACCTTGCTAGAAACTTTACAAACGACACTTTCGACATTCAAAAGATGCACCACTTGTCTGCCCAGCTGGCACGACATGCCCACCACCCGAAGCTCCCTTCAGGATCCCTTCAGAGATGAGTTCCTGATCCATCACCTATACAAACCTCTTAATGTATAAGATATTTACTTGAGACTGGTCTCATGTCTCAACCCATCCTGGAAACACTTTTCTATTACTACCGCATCCCCTACTAACACTGGCACAAAGCATTGAAAATCAGTTAAGCGACTAGCGTAGTCTATCAATGATAGCGATCCCTGAGTCAGAATCATAAACACTACATCCTGCTCCTACCTCAATGTATTTGGGTAGAAATGATCCAGAAACTTCTCTAGGAAAACCTTCCACGACATCCCCTCAGCCTGCTCGGTCTGAGCCTGAATGTCCCACCAACGCCTTGCCAGGCCGCGCAACATATAAACAGCCAACATTACTCTCTTTTCAATAGGGGTCTCCTGATGATCCTGTATCATCTAGATAGACTCTAACCATAACTCCCATGCCTTTGTCCCACCCTCTCTGGTGAAGGCCAGAGGGTGCTGTAGCTGGAACTCCCTGGTCAGCTCAAACATACCCGATGCAACCCACCCTGCGTCCCGATTCATCATCTGCATAAGGCGAGCCAAGTTCACTTGGAACTGGTCTTCTCTTCCTTCATTGATCACCACATTTTCATGCTCTTCTATCATAGGAGTGTTCTCAGAAACATCCTCCCATTTCCCAACTGGTAATCGACATCGTGGTGGCATCTCTCTACATTGCCAAGCACGAGGATTATCATGCATACCATAAAACATTCAGGATTTCATCAAAAGATCTTTACTAGCTACAACAACCCATTCTCATATACTAATTCCTTGACATTAACACCTCAAATTCACCACCCATACCATCCCTATCATGGGCCATGGTCCACATGGGGTAAACAACCAGGCACTACCACGAAACTCACACAACATTTTACAAGAATATTTTCCACTTCATTTCAAACCCTTATATTTCAATAAACATCACATACCCACTTGTTTTATTTCATTCTTACCATTATTTCTTTATTTCATGAAATGCATGATGCACCTTACTTTCCTACCGCACACACCCTCCCAGTGCATGTGCATAACACAATGCATGTCACCTATTTCCCTAGGTGCCTATAATGATGCGTGAATGAAAATCCTCATGCTGTTAAGGCCACAAGCCAAATACCATCAAACTGTAACATCAAACCACATGTGCATCACCCAGTGGTAAAATATCATCAACTATAACAACACACAACCAAAAACAACATTTCCCACCCAGGGTGACTTGGGATTTCCCCCGTACATGGGTTACATACTCTCACGCATGAGCTCATTTACCAAGGCCTGCAACATCTTAACCATTGGCAACCTATCCCAATAAACAAAACCTCAGAGAAGGAGAAGAAAGACCTCCTATGATACCAATATATACCATCCCTGACCTAGAATCCACTAAACCGACTCTCTGAGCCAGGTAGTTACATAAAATTAAGCACTCATCCCCGTACGCCAAAGCCTGCCGACTAGAATTGGGGGTCTTTGTGGTCAAGTGGGGACACTATACCCCCCTTTTTATTAGAGTAAGCCACAACAGAATTAAAACAATAGTGGAAACAATAATCAATAAACAAGGAACATGTATAACAACCATTTCCAACAATAAATATGCCATGTCCTACTACAAGTGCAAAAGTGAACAAAATCCAAAAATAAAGACAACAGACAAAATCCCCAAAATTTTTCCAAATCCAAGTCCATATCCTCCACTAAGTTCTACCCATGTCCATTAAACTATCTAGCAAGGACCCTTTATTTTCTCCTAACCTGCAAACATGAAGTCTACTCGGGTACCCAATGACGGCCTGAGCAGGGTGTGAGTACAACTTAGTAGGCCACCACCAATGATGTCTAAAAAATATCCAGTATGAACAGGTAGTTCATGTAGAAGGTATGTGAATGACAATTATCATGTAATTATTTAAGGATACATTAACCAGTTCAGATCCAAAGCCATTTCCACTACCATTACCATTCATTTCACACCAATTATCATCACTTACCATTTCCTCACATTTCCATGGGTTAATCACATATATTATTTTACATGGGTCTAAGGAAAACAATCACATACAAGAGGGTAAACACATCGTTATCCTATCTCACTAGGACTAACCTATTCATAGCAACCATATCCTCACCTTGAAGCCTCAGTCCGAGTGGATGAAACCGTTAGAAGAATGGATCCTCAGTCCCCATTCCTAACCCATGCATTTAGGGTGGATTTTAGAGCACCAGTATTCACTTGACCCGTGGGAGTAGGTCCTCAAGTCATACCCCACTATACCAAGCCATGTGCACATGCTTATATATATAAATAACCATCAACCCGCCATACCATTTCCTTTGAAAAAACCATTTACAACGAACCAAATAGAAATACACATTATGCCTTAACCCATTAACACATTACCATTTCACATCATATAACCATTAACACAATTCCCATGTGATATGCTTATCTCACTAAGAATTCAACACTAAACCCATAACCTATCCCATTATGCTCTTTAATCAGTTTACAAAGTAACCAATTTAACCCGTTCATCATTTCCATGAATCAACCATTCAGCCCATTTCAAAGAACCCTTAGGTTATTTCCATGTCTAGGTTCATCACCTAACTTCCATTCCAAGTTCAACCAATCATGCTAACATATTCATCAAGGGATCTACCATTTATTACAACACAAGGTCACTTGTTTAATAAAACTCCCTAAACTTGGGAAAAGATGGCATATCCCATGGATGGCCCCAATTAGGTCAAGTCATTCTCCACGCATCCCATGGGGATCGTGATGGTTCCCATTTACCATTTTTAAGCACACTTTATACCAAAAACATCTAGTTTGATCAAATCTCATCAAAAGGAAACCATGAGAAAAGCCACACATTCATAAAACCACCCTAAAACTATGGGATAATGTTTATAGACCACCTACCTCAAAACCGTAGTTGAACGCACACTCAATCAAGTCCTTAGACCTCAATCTATCCGGCATTTGGAGCTTAAACCCAGAGCTTCTATCCACGTCATACGACACAAAAAAATCCATATAAACAAGGGAGATCTTCCTCTTGGAGCTCTTGGGCGATTTGGTTCATTCCTAGGGTGATGGGGGAGGAATAGAGAGGAAATCCCGAGTGGGTTCTTAAAATCCCAGGGTGGCAATTTCGTAATTTTTCCCTACATTAAGAGGTCGCATGGTTTGGCTGCCCAGTTTGATAAACCATGGGCAAACCATGAACATGCTACTGTCTGGAGAGGGGGGGGGGGGGGGTTGCTCGGTTTACCTGGGCAGGCCGCACAGTTTTCCTTGGTCGTGCGCCCAGGCTTGTCTAGCCCAATTTTCCATTCTTCCGTGCCCTGAGCCCCCGAAACACTCCAAAGACCTCTCATACTTTCGGAAGACATCCCTTGAATCCCGAAACAATAGATTCATCCAAAACATAATGAAACAACCCTTCCAAAAAAGGGATCTTACACCAGGGACTTCCTGTAGGCCATTGGTAGGCAATAAAGGCTTGTCACACTTCAGTTGTGGGTTCGATTACCTCAACCTTGTCCGACGCGATGGGTCATTTCCCGTCCTGAAGGTTGTCCTTTTTTAAAACTACACTATTATAACATTACAAAAATAATATCGAAAAAATATTCTAGCCTTAAAAAACACTATCTGATGCCCGACATAATCCATTCCAATCATTAGACTTATCCAAAATACATCTTTCCAATCTCATAGTATAAAGAAAACTATTACTGGAAAGGTCACATAGCAATCATGTGAATACCATCATTTATCCCCCATATATCATAATATATATCTTGTTTATCGCATTCCAAACATGATAATACATTAATCATGTATTCTCTTGAAACATAAATTATCATAAAACCTTAGTGAAAACATGAATTCTGTCAAAAGTTAACTCTTTCCACATACTAAATCCCAAAATTTGTATATACTCAAACCATAATATCACATTTTCCTTATATCAGTCATGAGCTCATTAATACTATCAAACATCTCATTATCTCCGTATCCCTTCATTATGCACATATCATCTACTTTCTAAAAATATGTAAATAACCTTTCATGGTTATTGATACCATTCAACATATACTTTCAAATACTTTAGGAAAAAAATAGTGTAACAATCCTTATATGTGTCTGTATTCAATATTACCATTACCTATACAACATAACTCTTGATAAACATAAATCATTCCACTACCTTCTTAAACCATTGACCGAGCTTAAAAAATTCTTTCATCTCACATATCATTTGTAGTCTTTTCATCAACATCAATATTAATACTACCCATATGACCATGATGATTTTCTTCGTGAGACTTTCCCTTAGGGAATTGGTTTGAATAATGCTTGTACATTCCATATTTAAATCATTTAACCATTGTTGATATCTTAGCAATACCATTATCCTTGTCTATAGTGTTAACTAAAAATTTTCCATTACAATTATTTTCTTTGTGTCCTTATTTTCCACACCCAAGGAATATTCCAGTTCCTTTGAATCATTCTCCTTGATGACTATTCCCAAATTATTTACATGAGGGGAATTGATCTTTCTTTCCTCTATGATCATCATGAAACTCCATCTTTCTCTTATTAGCTGAGTCGGGATACTTACCAAAGATGAGATTATTGATTATATTATGAGATTGCTGATTAGTAATAACAATGATGTTTGGACTTCAAAATCCATTTTCATTTGGTTTCTCATGAATAATATCAATCCATTTTCCATCATATCTTCCATTATCGTGAATCTTCATGTTTCCAGCCAAGTTCTAAAACCCAAAAGAATAATGTGAGAGGAATAAAGCATGCTAGGAAAACAACATAATAAAGGGGGACTACCTTAAATATATAACATCTTAGGTTTAATTATAAGATCGTTACTATAAATATATGACTATAAACTATATGTATACTTAACTTTAGAGACATCCCTAGACATACATTAGAAATATCTCTAGGTATTTCACTAAAGTTTTCACATCCTAGTTTCCAAAGGATAACTAAACGTTCGCTCTGATACCAACTGCAGAGACCTATACTTGACGTACATAGACATTACATTACTTTTTCATAATACTTAATACATTACAAAAACAGACGCCCAAAGACTGTATTAGTATAGTGTATTTGGAAACTCGAAACATAATCTTCTAATCATGGTGAATGATCTTCAACATCTCATATAATGATCTTCCCCTTTGGTTTTCTTACCTAAAACCATTCTTTATATCACGGGGAAAAGAAAACACAAAAAGGGTGAGCTCAAATGATCAGTAAGGGTAAACATGGAGAACATAAAACAATCCCTAAACATTTTAACGTAAGAACATGAACATAAAACATCAAAATCATGAGTAATGACATAAATATTTGCAGTTCATAAGGCATAGATCAAAAAATAACATTAACCATGATAAAATAGAATGGGAATGAAACATGTAACTGTGAAAACCATTAAGCACATGTTACAATTTCCATAGTATCCAAAGCATTGCTTCTAAGACCATCATAGTGGACAAAGTCCTTTACTGAATCGAGTTCACTCCTCATTCTAGTCCTGTATCACTTAACCAGATTGACTTTCCATTCCATCCATGTCTATCTCATGACATATAAATCTTTACCCAATGCATTGGAAGGAGGAATAGGTCCCACCCATCTCATAATGAAAGCATTCTAACATGTTCCACACCATGAACATAAATTATTCATCATAACCAAAAGAATAAAATGGGGTTCATAAACATCATCCCATCATAAAATAATCCATATAAAATAAATGTATATCATTTCATCATAAGAAAAGTGTAACCATGTAAATCATAGTGACATTATACTTGAAACATACACATATGAAATAATGTCATCTTAGATGGAAAATGGTTTTGATAAAACACTTGAAATTAATTCTTGAGGGAAACTATACTTTCTTCTTCAAAATAATTCTCTTTTCAAAAAATGCCATGAAATTATAATATAAAAAGAATTTTTTGAAAATAGTAATGAAATAGTGTAGAGTAAGCTCCATGAAAATAAGGCATTATAAAACTATAAAAATCCATTCATGCTGTATAAGTTAAAAAAACATTATCCATGTACTTTTAACGGAAAAGCCAAAAAGTACGATGTATGGTAAACCGAAAAAATATTCCTTCCATAGCAAAAATTAAAAGTCATAGAGGGATAAAAATTAAATTAAAAATACATGGAATAATATTAAACACATTATGAAAAACATTTATATGGACATGGATGAAAAATATAACCTCAGTAAATACTTACGTATAAGAAATCTCGGATAAAAATGATATTGAAAAATTATCCCTTACCCAAGGTCAAATTTCATCCGTACGTGTCTGAAACTCATCTAGAGTGGGTTTAGACATATTATTAACATGTAACAGAACCATAATAATATTTATGATATTATATATGATTCACTTATGACTTTATAATACCCGTTCTTTTGTCAATTCCACGTTAAAGCAGCGTTTTGGGTAAAATCATTTCATTTATCGTACGTGTTTGGACTTGTTGTTCTTGATATTATTATTACTTATATAATGATTTAATTACATCCAGAATGTAAAACATGATTGATATATCATATATATTCGGTATATATATATATACTAGATAGATAAATGAAATGAAACACACTATTCCTGGAGATGGTAGGTCGTACGTACACATGAACGCTGTTTTCCATTGCTTATTGACTTGAATGAAAGTAAGTAGATGACTTATATATATATATATATAAAACCTGTAGCATTATTATGTCATATATATCATTATTATTCATTATATATACTTTATAATCATTATTGAATGGTTAATATGGAGAATGAATCTCTTCGCGTCATGGAGACAGTAATCCGTACGTACACACGAGCGATGATATATGTCCCATAATTATTGAATGGAATTATAGTGGATGATATAATATCTCAGAATCAGTAAGATGTTATAATATATATATATAGTTATTATTTACACCATTATCCCTATCCAAGTAAGGTGTTTGTGGAAAAATAGATTACCCCACGGCGTGGAGACGGTATTTCGTAGGTACACACGCGCGATGATTTCGTTTTCCGTAGGATTGATAGAAGGTAAAATGGGGTTGTTTCTTATTTATAATAACATATCAGTATATTATTTATACTTATTTCATTACTTTATAATGAAACAACTAGAGAAGATGAAGTAGAAGAAAAAAGAAACTTGAATGAATCGGTAGAAGAGATTACCACTTCTTCGACGCGCCTCCTCTTAACCTCCTCTTAGGGCACTAAAGATGGTCTTTAAAGAAGACCAATACCTCTAGTAGGTTTCTATGGAAGTGAAAAATCGAAATGGGTAGGTTTTTTCCGGGCATGAAGGCTCAAGTTTGTGTGAAGAGGAGAGGGAGGAGGTGCCCTTTTATAAGAGGGGTGAGGGGCACCTTAGGAAAAACATAAAATATTATTTTATAATAAATTCATATTTGGTTTCTAATGTCTCAAAAGTGACTTATTTAGAGGCAAGGGTGGTTATGGGTTGGAATACTTTCAACCAATATGTTTTATATGAGTTTAGGTTACCATTTTAACCTTATAATTTTGATTTAACTCTATGTTAAAAAATTTATCTTTTAACATGTTTTCTTTTATTCTTAAACTATATGGATAATAAACTTACTATAAACAGACAATCGAATCACAATTTGTTCATTAATGTCATATATATTATTTTATAAGTCATTTGTTTGATCTTTAGATTTTTAGGAATATAATATCAATTAATAATATAATATTTTTTTTAAAACCGTTTTATGTCAATTATGAAACTATTTGGTATTTTGTTTTTTCTAAATTCATAAAATCATTATTAATTATAAAATAATCCATCTAACCAACCCTAATATTTTAAATTAACCTAGAAAATTATTTTAATGCATTAAAAGTCTCAAATTAAATTTATTTGTGTATTTATAATATCAATTATTTTAATATTTCCTCAATTAGGTAATTACTTCATCACCATTTTTCCGTAAATAAATTAAATTATTTAATATCTAAAAATTATAAAAAAATACTATTATGTTTGATATCGTTTTATCTTTTTAATGAATATTTATAGTCTAATTTATCTTATGTATAACCCTATATTAAAAAAAAATTAGTTATTAAACATTGATTTTATCCATTTTAACTCTTCTTTAAATAAAATAATAATAAATGTCCTAATCTAATCCAAGTGGACCTAAGGGGTAATATTTTATTCCTAAGGTTGTTTTTGGTCAAATTAAACTTATTCAATATAATTAGGACATGTTTTATGGTAATAATAATATCATTTTTACCCTAAATTACCCTATTTACTTTTAACCGTGGTAAATAAAAGAAAAAATTTACTATTCACCAAATTTTTTTTATCTCATTGAAAAACATTTTACTCCATATTAATCTTGCCTATCAGATTTTTAAAATTCCACTCATAGAAGTGGTAAAATTAGGTTTTATGTAAATTGGCGATTTATCCTATGAGGTGGGTAAAAGACGGTGAAAAGTTCAATAAAATTTTTATATATCTAAAATTATTATAAAATGACTCCAATGAATTACATTGAACATATATAGGTATTATGTATCAATTTTGACCTAAAATAAATTTAAATAAAATAAATAATTATTTAAATAATAATTCTGTTTTAGACTATAACTCGGTGTTTTTCATTATTCATCAAAAATTGAAAGTTTTCAGAAAAATACCAAAACATTAACCTAAGATAATTTCGATATTAAGAATCCAAAAATGAAGTCCATTTTGAAAGATAAAATTTATAAAATTTTAAAAAGTGGGTATTACTATTCATAATGGCTAGTTTATATAATATTTTAATAACATATCGTTGTTTAGTGAAACTCGGTATTACGTACAACGCAAACTATCGAGGAAGGTTGTTCTTGTCTGTAACAAAAGAGAAGAATAGTGTTGTGTATGCTACAAGATAATATGGTGTTTCGTATAGAGATAGATAATCTTGGTGTAGCGTAAAACACTAGACATGAAAGAAATTAAAAATAATATTTCACATAAAATATCGGGGTCTTACAGTATAATATTTTAAAAAATTAGGTACAACTGAACAAGAGGCACATGATGATACAAAAAAGATGAAAATAATATAGTGTCCCTAGGATTTAACCCCATGAATATGTAAAAAACAAAACCCACCCTAACCACCCTAGTGGACTGTGGGTGGGATTTTTTTTAATTACTCCAGAATGATGATTATGTATTTCTCAACAATTTAACTTCTTTTTATGGATGGATTATGTTCATTTATTTGTTGTAAATGTTTTTCAAATTATATATGTTTTTGTATTAATATTAATGTTTATGTATTAATATGAAATGTTTATTATTCATTGTACTATTATTTATATCTTTCATATGAAGAATACATTGGACATAATGAAGTTAAAGGTGGGTATTGGTATTATATAGGCACTTGATGCATCATTTGATCCCATGAGACAAAAAATAAAAGTATTTGGTGTATGATTACATAATGTAAGAATGATTTAAGGTATAGATCTTTATTATAGTAGTGATTTATTACCTATGGCCTTAACCACAATAATAATGTCTTATATGGGGACATGACGGTAAAAGTTGTCTTTATTATGTATTCAATCACTATGAATTAAATTATTATTATCAATGGGATTTTTTAAATTGATATTTCAAACATGGATTTATTTTAATATTATTTGTTTAGTTATATAATTTTATTGGATTCTTATTTAGTCAAAACATATTATTTATTTCATTCAATCATGTGATATATGTCTTACCTTTCTGAGCATTTTATCAGACACTTCTTATGTACATTTTTATTTAGGTTATGAAGTAATGTTTTACACATCCTCAAACTATAATAAAAATCATGTGTAAATAATTTATAAGAGATGTTGAATACTTTTTATTGATTAATTGGATTATATTTTAATGGAAATAATATACCTTATTTTAGAAAAAAATTGATTTCTATGTTAACATTATTTCTAAATCCTAAAAATAGCTAAACCTAAAAGTTCATGGGAATGAATGTAATGAAATTTTTTCTATATTCCACATAATTAGGGGATGGATATATATAAACACTCTCAATTTTTATCCAATTTTTTTAATAACATTAGTGATTAGGGTGTAATCAGTTAAGGATAATTATTGATTTTTGAATTTCATCATCGGTTGATAAGTTAAATTTGTTAATAATTTCAAAGTTATTGATAACCCTTTTTGATAGATAAGGTAATATATAACATTTTATTTCAATATGATGAGATAAATTAAAAAAACCATTCGTTTGATTCTAAATATAGGATATCAAGCTACAATTTCGAAAACATTAGAGTTATTTCTCTTTTGGAAATTACTTCCCTTGTTAGATATTGGTAGTAGATTTAACAATGAAACTAATTCACATTTGGGGTAATCATATTGAAAAAGTACAATTTAGTGTTATCATGATATTGAATTGGTGCATCAGAAGGGGGACTAAGACTTTAGAAATGTATAGAATCTTCAGAATTATTTTATTTAAATGATTCACATACCGCATACGAAACATTACGAAGGATTAAAATTCATGAGAATACTATTATGTATTTTTTTTGAATTTTTAATTTAAAAATGTTATTTTTTTGAATTGTCTATACTCATTTATGAATTTTTATTAATAATTTATGGGTGATTTCTGTTTCATAATTACTTTTTAAAAAAAAATTATTTCAAATACATGTATTCTCATGTTTTAATATTTATAAGTATTTTTTGTTTGTTTAGGTAAAATATTGGCTAAAAATACCTAGTATGAAACCCAAGGGTAGTAAGAAATATTCCCAAACCATGTGGGTTAGTTGAAAAAATAAAACCTTTAAGAGATTCTGTTGGGGTGGTAGGGTACACATGTTAGGTATAGTGCACACATGGGCATATGAGTATTTTAGAATATTGAAGGAGAGTTTGTTTGGCTGTGGGAGGAGGGTCTCACCAGCATTGAGTCACAAATGATGGATTAGGTGTCCTTAAACCCCAGTCAATGTTGATACCCAACATAGGTAATGTTATCTATTATATATTATATTACATTTTGTGGAACGATCTATGTGGGACACCAATTCATGTGGGTACTATTCAATATATCTAAAATTATATCCTTTCACTCCATCTTATAAGTAAGTTTATTTGAAAACACCCTTCCCACCACATCTATCATCTCTATGTCATAATATCCCCAAGGATAGACTTAATGAAATAATGAAATTATGGGATTTTAGAGCATTGTTATTTCATATTCATTGTTATGAGATATAATTGAGAATGGAGCATAAACCAAAGAAGATAATGATATATTGTTTTCCTTCTAGCACCCCATTTCCAATTTTTTTTCTTATAAGGAATAGATGTTATTACTTAAAGAAATGCATTATTACAGGCATATATAAGGTAAGAGGGGGATACAACATGAAGGGGTAATGTATGATGTTGAATGAAGATGGGTTTTTGAGGAAGAAGAATCCACATTATAAGGTGGAAGATACATTGTGGGGAGTAATCAAATTTTAGTAATAAGAATTTAATAAGTATGAGGTGGTTTCTCAATCACTTACAAGGTATGACATTTTTCCAAATATCCATTTAAATATGATATTGAGTGTTTTCCCTAACATGCTTTCCACACCATAGAAGGTTTATCTAATTCAAATCAAAACACCCAGAGAATATAGATTATTCATGGAATAAAATATAGCAATAGTGGATATTTTATGAGGAGATGCATGCATGGGATTACACCTCCATCATAAGAGTTTGAAACAATCTATGAATTAATGAGGGTATAACTTTGGTGGTATAGTGGGGAGATGTTATAGTTAGGAGAATATAACCTCATGATCATAGTTAACCATAATAGTAAATAAAAATGTTATATATTGGAAACAATAATAAATAAGATTTAGTGAAATAAAAAATCATCATGATAAATAATAAGGTGAAAGATTAAAAAAATTCATATAAAAAATGATGATCATTAAATGTTAGTATACCTAAAAAGGAGGTACATGGGATAAATAGAACATGAATATAGAATAAGACAAACTAAATGATTTAAGACCAAAATATTACTCTATTATAATTATAAGTGTAGTCTTGGTCCTCTTCCCATTTACTCCATCCTTGTACAGAAAATCAAACATCTGATGTTGGGTGCTTTCCTTTGTATAGAAAAATAGTCTAGAATTTTTTTTGTACCATATGTGGCCTAATAATTGTGTGTGATATACTACGTAGGATACTAGAAATAATGACTAGAACAATAGAGTCTATGTATATAAAATGATAAATGTGCTGGTAAGTAATGAACAGTTAATATATAAATAAACCATGTCAGATTGGGTTCTTCAGGGTACCCCTGACTGAACTACATACTTTGTCCTAAGACGGATATGTATGTACCATATTACACCTATAAATGTATATTATGGGTGTAATAATATGTTACCATAAATCATGTATAAAAAATATACTAAACCCAATCATGATATTTGTCTTAGAAAACATGTCCCTAGAATAACATCTATGCATTAATAGTTTTTATAGGAAATACATCATTAGAATATCATATAGAGAATCCTAATACTATACAAGGAGAACCGTGTGCAGGAAACCAAGATTCTCCCTAGGATCAGTAAAAATTCCCATTAAAATAAGAGCCTATACAGGGTGATCCATAAAACGGATCCCGCATATTAATCTTGGAAAAGTGTAAGCATGACCCTATTAGCATGTCCTAGGTATACCACATAAGAGAACAAGTATCACTCATGGAATGTTAAAATTTTATTACCCTATGAGCTCATCCATCTTAATTCCCTTAAAAAACAAGTGTCACTCATGGGTAGGTAAAACATCCTCATGTTGAGCCAATTAATGGAATTATATAAAGGATCCAAGGATGACTCATGTTTCATTTAGATGTATTTCAATTAATTCTTTTAAATAAATGTCATCCCATCCAAGGTTTCCTTATGCAAGGGTCCCTTAATCGCCCCTAAATTTACATGAATGTATGGTTTAGATATTAATATATTGTACAATTTAAAAAGGAATTTCTTTTATAAAACATTAAACAAGTTGGAAAATTCATCTAATTCTAGTAGAATAACCTATAGAGTCCAAACCAACAGTATATCACGTAGACAATAATATATTTTACTTCCTATAACTTTTCAATAAATTTATTACATGGTGAATCAAAAACAAAAAATTATAGAAATTTTTAAATAATAGCCATGGAATGAGGTTATAATGGTTTTATTGAAGGAACACCCATAACAGTGGCTCATGTCACTAAAAAATTCCCTTATACATCGATTAGTGGTTTGATAGAGTTATATCAAGCTTCTGTTATCCTTGAAATTATTTTATTTATCTTTTTATAGGAATTATTATTTAATTTGGGTGTTTAACCAAATGTAACATAATAAAATAGAATGATACTTTTAGAGAAAATATGTAGACCACTGGTCGAATGCTTGTAGTACTCTCCTAGTCCAGTATTGGCCCTTCGATCGATCTAGAAAGGATGAAATTAGAAGAATAGACAATGAAAATAAGAATAAGGAAATGAAATCACACCAAAACAATAAAAAATTTATGAGATTAAAGATGGAATAAATGAAGTGGAATAGGGATCTTAACATCATGGATCTAGCATGACCAACAGTGAAGGGAATGGAGCTCGGAAGAAGGATAACTAAAGAATCCTACATTGAATAGGAGGGAGAGATCTATAATGTGTATAAAATTTTGTGCGGAAAAATAAATGTGTTATATAAAATTATCTCATGACCTTTTTTTAAAACATCGACCCAAGTCATCTACACGTTGGGAGCACTTTACATGTCATGTAAAGAATAGGGCTTTTCATTCTATGGAAAATCTAATTCACGATTTTCATGGTGTCTGGTGTGACCATTACACACCATGTATTTAAAATACATGTCATGTACTTAAATAAATTTCCTATACTTTTCTTGTATCCATACTCCATCCTCCATCCTCCCAGATACATTATTCCTTCAGGAAAACCAGCCGACCTAAAGACATGGTCACTAGATTCTAATCCAGAAAGTAACCCTCATGATGGTTTATCCAAATTTAAAAGAATATGTACCTCTATGAAATTATTTAATGTTTTAGAATTAGTACATGAATCAAGGAGTGTATGAACAAGGACTCAAGTGAAGTTAAAAATACCAATTTAATAAATTTTTAAAATGAATAAAAATTAATGAGGTATTTAGAAATTTAAAAGAGTTGAGAAACATGTGATTTACCTATGGATACATCCAATATATAGGGAATAATGGTTTCTATAAAAACTAAAATAACAGTGGAGGGATTCTATACCTAGAGTATCAGCTGGATCCTTGACCTAGACATATGGCTGTAAACAAGGAGTGTTAATTCCTTATGATTATTTTTCATTTCAATATATCCTGATGACTAGAACATAGGGTTAATTTTCTCCTAGGAAGATGTGTAATGAAGGAGGAGTTCATATAGCATAGGAAATTATAGTGGATTGAAAATTTTTATATTATTTTTCATTTTATCTAATATATTATATATTAACCTTCTCTCTTATACATAACAATTATATTGAGAGGAGGGTTTGAGTTATAAAAAATCAACAAGCTAGCCTTTATCATGAAACAATAAATTCATGATTGTTGTTTAGATACATTTAAATATGATTTGAAACACATATCCAAATGTTAAAATGACTAAATGAGATATTTAAAGTGGTTTATATTGAATAAAGGGTGATTACTCGAAGAGGAGGCTCACTGGAGTTCAATTTTGATACTATCTAAATTAAATCATGTCATGCATCCTTCAATGAATTCATGAAATCTAATTAATAGAATATTTGTATGCTTGTATCATCAATAAACAGAAAAAAGAATTCTAAATTTATTATTTACAAAAAAAATCATTTAATTTTCTATGTGATTTTTCCCATTATATTTGTGACTGGCCATGACTTCCACTTCACAAAATTTTAACATTAGTTTGTGTTGTTTTAGTTTAAAAATATGAAATTTAATTTTTAGAGAGATTTAATTATCCCTCTAGGATAATCTAAACTAGTTTCATTTCTGGTGTGCAGTGATTCCAAATGTTTATAATTTTTAGAATGCTTTAATATTTATATATTTCCCATTATTTTACAACCGGTCTTATCATGTAATAATTTCAAGATTTACTTTTTACAATAATAATCAACTATAAGAAATAAAAAATTACGGATATCCTTATTTCAATACCTATAGTGATAATAACCTATAAAAAATATTAATACAGAAGTATAATAACTAAAGGAGATGAGATTCTGGATAGGGAGATGTCCATGGATAACTCTAAGAGTTTCTAGAACAGAACCATGGGATAAATTTTTTCATCAACTCTGGAACACCCTCAAATGTGGGGATCAATTCCAGAATTCTCTTCCAACCAAAAATATACCAATAGTTATATATAAATCGAAGGATTATATTGATGATAATACACTCTAATTAATTTATCAATCTACCAAATTTGAATCGCAATTCTCACCGTAGATGTTCCATAGAGCTAGGGGATATATTGTTGTTAAAAAGCATGAAAAGTGACTTGGGAAGGATATTTTTTAAATTATCAATAAATGAACAATCATGGGAGTGGATCGAAATTATACCTTCACAAATAGTAATCACTAGGGATTAATTGGTATGGATGTTCTTGAAAATAATTTTTTTTCTAGGAAGGTCTATCGATCTATGATTAATAATAATTAAAATCAAACAACAGAATGATGGATCCCATTATAGTGAATGCGAATAAATTCAAAAATTTAATAGAACATGTCAACATCATTGAATTGAAATATAGTTAATAATTAAAAAATTTTATATCAGATCTTCATAGTGTAGTCAATTAATTGTTAAGACTATTACTCGAGGATCACTAATGAGGACATCTCCCAAGGAATGATAATAATTGTTATATTAATATTTTTAGAAAAAATTTCAGTTATAGAATGATGGGTAACATAGAAAATGGTATAAACATGTTGGAAATACGTTGGGTGTCAACCATAGACACTCAAAATCAATCAAGGGTTTCACTATAAATATTTTAATTAGCTTAATTGTAAGTTTCAAAATTATTCATAGTGATGAATGAAGAAACCACAACAAGGAAAAAAATAGTTATAATAATCATTTCATCCAAGTCCACAAGGGTTTGAACCATTACACTAAGGCCCATGTCTGACTAAAAATGTCCACTCACTAATGGAGACTCTTGAATATTTCAATACATCCACATGAGATTCACTGAAGGATTTAATTTCCTACTCCAAGGATCAAGGGTCTGCAATATGGGAGTTAAAAGTTTACTCTCAAAACCAAAGAGCACCATGAAGAATCAACAATTCAAGTAGGGAAGATTTATATCCTATATAAAGAGAGGAAAAAATTTGTTTTCCAAGATATTCTACTATTTCTTGAAATTAATAAATGAAATCCATTACATCCAAGTGTTGAAATACAACTCAATAAAGTGTTAAAAATGTTATAAGACAGGACGGGGGACAAGACGAAAATTAATGAGTCATTGAGAAATAAGTAATGAAAATAAAAAAGGATGATAAGTTTACTCGTGATGAAGCAATAAAACTAGAAAAACCAATGTTATGTTTTTTGATAGATAAAGGCTTGTATATGTTTTTTAAAAAAAGAGAATGTTTTGTAGAAATGTTAAGAATAAGATTACGTCAATATACCATTTTCTATGGCTATAAAAAATATTCACACCCACAAAATTTTTATATGATAATATTTTTAAAAAATGAATATTAAAGAATTGGGAACCATAACATCGATAGGGGACATTTTTATGGGGTATCCAGAATAATAACAAAAAAAGAAAAGTGATATAGGTAGTTTTCTTACAATTATTAATATTGGTTCAAAGAAGTTGTGTATGTCATTATGTGATTTGGGTGAAGTTTTAAATATAATTTCATACACAAGGTTGAAAAGCCTTTCATTGAGAAAGATGAATAAAATCTAGTGATGTTTCATCTTGAGGATACAATAATTTGATATCTTCAAGGAATAATTGATTATGTTATTATCCATGTGGAAATTTTCTATATTTTGGTTGAACTTTTCTGATGGAAATGTAAAAGTAGAAGGCCTTAATAATTTCTGTAATACCATTATATGAAATGATATGGGTGTGAATCGATGTTATATATGGGTCGTTAATATTAAGAGTTAGTGGATAATTGGTGGAGTTTAATATATACAGGATGAAATAGAATTTAGATTAGAAAGGAGCTGATTAAAAGAATATATACATAAAATGAGATGACAACATAGTTATCATTGAAAATATAGGTGATGTAACCTCTATATAGAAGAATGAAATATTATTAAAAAGAGTATGATTGATAGGATGTTATTGGAAAAAGATGGAGATGGATTTGGGATGGATTTCCCAAAATATTTAAAGGAGGGTCTATAGGGTTGTGAATTTAATGAACGACACTTTAAATTTAATAGAATAGAAAATAATTTATGGATTTGGTCCATAGAGATAAATAAAATTCTCCCTGGAGGAAGAGTGAATATATTTTTAGAAAAAGGTATGTGGGCCTTCTATATTGAGGAATAACAATTTCGACCATTCATAGATCTTGATTAGGTAACCTCCTTCCAACCCTTAATCACCTAACATTAAGAGTCAAGTTTTAGTTCAGTGAACATAACCAAATATATTTTAAGAGTAAAATAATTTTTTTTTATGAATTTAGGATTGAATGTATCTTCAATTTTTTTGGAGTGAAATTCCCTTTATGTTTAAACATTCCTAATAATGAGCCTACAAATTCATTTTTTGATTTTTCTTTTAAAGACCACGATTATTAATTTTAAAAGGACTCTAGATACAATGAAAAGGAAAAAATAAGAGATAAATTAAAAATGGGAGTAAGATTTAAATTCTATAATTCATATTTACTATTGTATTTTCAAAATATCTAAATAAATAAATAAATTCTACACATATTTTAGTTCTACAATTTTCATCAATAACCCTTAAAATTTTTAGGAACCCATGATTCCATTTTTTAATTTTATTTATAATGGAGTTGGTTAAATAATATTAGGTAATTTATTGATTATAATTAAGAATGTGAATTTGAATTCAAATAATTCTGAAGTTTTCTATTTAGTGACATGTAGAAAAACAATTTCCCTTCAATTTTTCATTCTCTGATTTTCTGAAGTGAATGTGAATTATTTTTTAATTACTACACATATGATGCGTTTTTATCATTAATATCATATGATCATATTCTCAAGATGATTCAATGACTAAATTTTTTTATCATACCTGAGAATATTTCAAGAGAGAACATGAGATGTTCTACCAACTAGTAATTTTTTTGATATTATAAATTTTATTATTTTTAAATATTCACTTAACATCTTATTGTATAATTTTTATTAATTTAACCATAGTCTTTGAGGATTACAATAAAATTATCAAATCAGTATATATTAGGGACCATTTATGGCCTCTGATCCGAATTTGTTACATTAGAATCCATATTTATCCATTACTACCCATACTATAGTTTTTTTCATGATAATTGATGTTCATGTGTTAGGGGACTGTGATGTGATGGTGAAAAATGTTTGTGATGTATTAAAGGAAGATTGTTATTTATTTTCCATTGGGTTTCTAGGAAAATGGGTCATGTTATACTCAATGGTAGTTATTATTACCCCTAAATATAAAAAAAAGAAAATTAATGAGAAAATTTGGTTTAGTTTTAATGGGGAAAAAATAAACATAACTTGACCAATTATTTTTATCATTTGGGGTTGGATAGTGGGTGTGATATTTTCCAAGATAAATGTTCATAAATTTTATTTTTTTTGTAAAGTAATGAAAAATAAAAAATAGTGAGTGTAAATTAATTATAATTTCATTATTCATGTCCTTACACTGAGATTAGATAAGATGATGTTTTCAATTTTTAGAGAGGGTAATTTCATTGTACTTTATTTTAATTGTTATGCACTATATAAAATCATAAAATTCTATTCTTATATTTAATTTTTTTATTCATTAATTAACTACAATCATTTTTCCTCATATTTATCTGATTCTAATTTGAATAGTCTTAAGATTTTTATTTATTTTTTCTCTATATTTAAGAGAATGTAGGTCCTATTAAAGTTCAATGTTGGGTACACATACACAATGTTTGAAGAAAATTAAATTTATATATATTTAAAATGAGTTATGATAGGAGAGAAAATATATACTGGTAGATCATGATTCGAATGTTTAATAATGATAAATTACGCGTGTTGAATTGATGAAGGGATAAGGTCCATTTTTTTCATGGGAAGATAAAATATTTTTTATATTGAGGAGATGGATTCATTTTTCATATATTAAACATTAGTGATATCTCTCACCCATTAAAAATTATTTGGTTTCATTGATTTTAAAATTTTAATATATTTAGAATGATATATCCTTTTTAATTTTTTGTTTGATATATTCTTGAGGGAAAACATGATTTAAGTGTGCTAGATTTATGGATATACTTTTATGCGTAATTGTTTTCTTGATATTTTAATTGATAGATGTAAATTGTTCTTAATTTATCATATTAATTTATTAATTTTTATTCATCATTTTTAACATATTTTTCAAATGGAATGAGATTTTTGGAAAAAAAAATTAAAATAAATGTTTTATCAAATTATATTTTTGGTTTTTACTTTTCTTGTGTTTAGGTATGAAATTAGAAAAATCTTATCTATCATTGAAACAATGAGTTTCAAGACATATGAACCTCTAATGTGGTCCATCTAGCCACGAATAAAAATATTGTGAGACTACTAGGGTGGTAGGGAATACATGTCCTTAATGGTGCACAATCAAGCATATGAGTACACAAACACCTGAGAGAATATTTTTTGTGGTAACTGGAGGATGTTATCACTATTGTGGGACGGTGAACATCAGAGTTTGTTGTCATATGAGCCTAGTTCCCCATGATTAATAATAATTTTATTGGATTCTATAATATATTACAGTCTTGCATGTAGAAATATTGATGTAAGATACATATTCAAAATAGAACAGTTCAATTTAATCGAAACACTGATGTTTCACTATAGCTCACATGTCACCTTCCTTGGAAGCACCCATCACAAGACAACCATCAATGATAAACTATAGTTTAACAATTTTTATCTATAATGCAATATCAATTCCACTTGATATTAGATAATTTCAATGCCACAACCATTGATATGCAGTGTTATAAACAATAGAGGTGAGAACAAAGAAGATGTGGCTACACAGTGTCTCCACCAATATCCTATAACTAGTACATCTCATGTTTGAAGTAAATAAAGCTCCACCATCTTTGTAAAAACATTCACCAGGTATATGAAAATGAATAGGAGGATTTAAAATAATATTTTTGGTTTTGAAATTGAAGAGTTATATGATTTGAATGAGGAAGAAGTTCCACTTTAGGGTGGAAAATATGTCAGAGGGAGGCCGAAAATGCTATTTGTGAGGACATTAGAAAGAAGAGGATAATATTCCTTCCCTAGAAATATATGTCATAGCCCCTCACATTCATACACTTATAAGGTAATTTTTTTGATATGTTATTATTCATTCCATAGAGGGTTTAACTGCTTGAAATTAAAACACCCAACTATTTTGGGTTTTTCATGCACAACAACGAATCTATGATGAATATTTGAAGAGGATGCATGTGTCTTGGATGATGGATTCAAATTAGGATTTTTAAACACTCCATTAAACAAATTAGGTATGGATAATGATTCAGGTGAAAATAACATGATTGATTCAAAGAAGTTTAACAAGGGATAAAAATAATGAAGGGAATAGGAAATTAAAAACCGAGAGGTGGGAGATATCCCTACTTATACTTAATGTAAATAAAAAATAATTATTGTTGTATGAAGGATATATACCTTAGAAAGAGACATGATCTTAACCACCAGCAAGATCCTAGAGGCTATATTATTGTTTCAACAATGGATTAATTCATCCTTTGGGGTATTTTCATTCATCTATCCCCTCATGACTAAAATGAGGGGGTAATTTCTATGTATCAATATATTTAATGAAGGAGGAGTACACCTACTCTAGGTAATTATGCTTAATTAAAATTTAGTATAGTTTTTTTTCATATTATATTTAATCATTAATCAAATCCTTCCCTCTCATACATGGTCATTGTTATGATATGATGGTATGCTTCCAAATTCATCAATTACATAACATTTGTCATGGCAAATAAAAATTCATGATTTGGGAGATGCTATGATTAAAAATGTTTTTTAATCTATCTATATGTTAAACTGAGTGACAAAGAGGGTAAAGGGTTTTATTTAGATTATATATTTTTTTACTCTGAGTGGAGGATAAGTAGAATCCATTTCTAACACTACTTTAATTAAATCATGTCATTTATTCTTCACAAAGTACATGAAACATAATTTATAGAATCTTAGTATACTGAAATAACTGATCCAAACAAAAACCAAATCTAAATATCTTATTTTCAAACCTTTCATTTTATTTTATTTGTGATTTAAAATCATTTTCTATTGGATCTACCTCAACATACACTTTACTACATTTTAAAATTGATTAGTTTTGTTTGAGTTTATAAAATTTTTATTTAATTTAATGAGAGAATTAACAAAACATTTTTGGTGATCATAGATATACATGTAATAAAACTATTAGAAGAATAACCAAGGATAACATAGGTTAAACATAGATATTAATATGTTAAGGTTTATATCAATTAATACGTGATTTTATGGATAATATGTGAGTTTAATTTTTGAAGCATAAATTTCATTGATTTTGGGTTTTGGAATTTCATAAAAAATTCAATGATAATTTATAAATGTTATTTTTTAGGATTAGGAGTAGTAAAGAACCAAAGATAAAAAAAATATTGTTTGAATCAATTGTTATGTACCATGAATTAAAAAAAATGCAACCTATCATGATGTTCTTATAGATTATAATTTCTGGAGGATTATTTTTTTGTAATTCACTTGTGATGATAATGGTTCATCACTCATGAATTTTTTTCTTGTTTCTAATGGATAGAATTATGAATAACCATGTTAATAATGGATATAATGTCCCAAAATAATATTTTATTAATGTATAATCTAACCTGGCATGATTTATAGAAAGAAACCCTATGATTATAACAAACCAACTATTTAGAATTGTAATTAAAAAATTACCATAGTTTTGTATCTAGATATATCAAAGAAGAGAAGAAAGTAGTACCATTAATGTTTTGGGGATGAAGATTATAATGGAATGAAGGGTTAATTTTCTTTGTGTCAAACATTTGATAAGAATAACCTATGGGAATGTCTCAATGGAATTGAAAGATGATTCATGTGTGGAAAATAATAAAATTGGTCTACAAATTTCAAAGTAAAGATGAGCCAATCAATTATCCTGAAAAGTTACAAGACTTTTTTCGTAGTATTACCTATTATATTAAAGAATATTATTTATTTTAAAACATATCTTGAGTTTTTCCTATATTTTTTATACCCCTGACTAATTTTATTAGTAATTTATTATTATATTTTGAAGAACACAATTAATTAAAGAGGAGAGAATATAACACCTGTAAGGATTTCAAAACATTTATTGAAACCTAATTTTATGAATGGATTTCATCACTCCCAATACTAGACCATAACGAACCATGAAACAACATATTACCCTTAAAATGTATCCATAAAATTGGGGGTAAAAATACAAGAAACAAAATTATGAAATATATATAGAAAAAAAATAAACATCCTTATTTATGATAAGAATTTATAAATTCAATTTGTATAGATTAAATAATAATAATACATTTTTTAGTATCGGTATTTATTTAATATATTAAATGATTTATTAAAATATACTATGTTGAATTTTGATATCCCATTTTAGCATTTTAAAAAGTATGGATAATTTTTTCCAATAAAACTATTTCTAGTATTTTTATTTTAATTATGTATTTAATATGGGAAATTAGGTTTTAGATTTAATTTTAAGTAAAATAAATGATATTTAACGATTAATAAACCATGTAATTCATTTAAATCAATAATATTAATAATTTTCTCTCAAACATAACCTTTATTATTAAATATAAACTTATTCAAAAAAAATTTTAAACGTTAAATATAGTTATGTTTAAATTATTTTTTATTGTACCTATAAATTTTATTTAACAAAATATAATTTATATTTGGAATCAGTTGGATTATATTTTTTAAAATATTCCATTTTTCTTATGGAATAAAAATAAAATTACTTGGATTAATGTTAATTGTTGTGATAATGGTAAAACTTTTATTTTGAAAGAATTGTTTTATTAATGCCGTTAAATTTTAATCTTATAAAATAAATTAATATCAATTAAAAATTAATTTAATATTTTTTTTGAACATGTGCATAAATATATTAACACTAATCTGATTTTTAATCTTTAACCAATAAGATTAAGAATACAAATGTTAGTAACAATATTTTTCTTGAAATCTGTTTTCAATATATTGAAAGTTTTATTTTAAAAGATAATTTTCACATACTTATAAAATGAAATAGATAGTATGGATATTAAAATTATGTTCATAGATTAATTATTTAATAATAGGGGTTATGCTATTTTTTTTAATAAAATATAATTTACATTTGTAAAAACTTATTATCGATGTAAAAACCAAATAATGTGTAAAAATATACTTCTAAAAACATGAAAAATGATTAAAAAATTAATTATTATAGCGACCCTATGCTTTTACATATAACACTAAATTTTTGAAAGAATAATTATACGTCGTAGTACAATCCATGGATCATGAAGTCTTGTGTCCTGGAAGAGTAGACACATAAAACTAAAAACATGGAACTAAATAAAACATTTCATTATTTAGTCTTAATAAAGATCCACAAACTTCTATTGTGCTCATAAATCTTCATAGGATATCTTGGAGATAACATGAACAATAAGATGAGCTAAATTCCCAGTAAGGGAATAAGAATAAGAATAAATCCATAGCAAAAGGGTTAGGAATATGACATAATGAAATAAAAAGTCATGTAACATAAGGGATCATAACATATAAATATGGATTCAGATAAATATGGAATCATAGAAATATGGTAGCAACATCAAAAATTGAATTTGGTATGAGTCAAGGCTAACGACAAGATCATTTCCCATAGTATCACAAGTCAATGCTAACTGCTAAGACCGTCACTCATAAAATCTCATGAGACGCATATTGACCTAATGCATTTGAGTGCTATCTAGGCGAACCCATATTAACATGTTCATGAATATTTTTTACACATAAATAATTATACATAATAAATCATTCATATATATAAGGGATCCCATGGAGAGAAATGGGTATCACATTAATGACATAAATCATAATGAATGGGCGCATCATACATGTGTCCATGTGAGAAAGGAATTAAAATATACATGGAAATTAATAATGTAAAATATCCATATATAATGGTATGTGATGTAAAACATAATTGAAAGCATTTAATATAATTATTTAATAAATTCTTATCATTAAAACCATTTAGTGAGGTTTTAAGGAAAACAATAAAGTGATTTTGAAATAGAAAAGGGAACAACATTTTATACAAAACCAGAAGTGAACTAAAAATATTTTAATAATAAAAAATATGATTTATATTGACAATGGTGGGTTAAAACAAATGATATAGTTCACTTTAAATTGGTTAAAATTTTAGGATGTTTTCCAAAAACGAGCATGCTTAATGGGAAGTATCATGGATGGAATCAATTAAAACCATGTATATAACCCTAAGTGAATGAGTAGTAGATCTAGAAACATGAGTTTGAAGGATATAAATCGAATTGTTAAGATGCACATAAAAATAAATGACAAATTCATTTGGGTAAAAAGAAATATAGTGGAACCCGAATGAATAAATGCGGTTCAGGTAGAATTCCTTACAGATTATCGGAATGATATCAGGTGTACTTTAGAGGTATTATCAAAAGATAAAGGGATTTATCATCTTTTATAAATCATGAGTAAATTATGGGGGAGGTGTGTAATCATACCCAATCACTATGAATTTCACATAAAATGTCATAACATAGTGGAAAATCTTGAATAAAATAGAAATGGAGAGGATCTGTTACCTTAAGTTCGGCGGTGTTCTCCCCTTGTTATGAATGAACTGAATAAAAAAAATAAATTTATTAAATAATAATTCTTGAACCTATTCTATATTTAATTTATTTATTATATCCTTTTTAGTTCATTCTTGTCCTTTTTTATTGGTTATAAGGTTCAATTTCTTTGTTCGGGTATGTTTTCTTCTTTGGTTTTAACGATTCGTCCATTTTCACATAAACAAGTATTATGAAAGTGGTTGTCTAGAATAGAAGTTTTATGTTATTATTGAACATACATGATATTACATGGGTATAAAAATTCATTTGGTTATTGGTAGTGAAGATGAATTATTATATAAAACTATAGTGACAACTATTTTAGTTAATCAGTGGGTTTTGATTACAATGAACATTTTTTTCTTTATAACATAACACTATTTGAAAAAAGTATTATATAACCATAACTAAGATATATTAAATATATAATATGGTCCTACCATAAAAAATTTGGTTTTATGACTAGAATTGAAGATGATAATGGATATTCAAAACCCGTCGTCCTTGATTAACACATCTCAAACGTTGTTTCAATTTCATTCAAATAAAATATGGGGAAAGGATAGAGGATAATGAATTATACGATTAAGATAATATTATTTCATTAAATTTATGTTACTGGAGTTATCATACTATTTGGGTGATGGTAGGTGAGGAAAGAAACAATAAAAAAATAACATAAAAGAAATAAAATAATTGGAAAGAGGAATTTATCTCATAAGTTTATCATTGTTGAGAGCCTCTTAAGAGGTAAGGATTTGGTATTTTGAATAAACTAGGGGATGTCGGATGTGGGGAAGAAACGTGGGGGTGATTCGGGAAGAATATTGGCAAGGAACAAGGCTTGAGAGGAGTAAAGATAATAGAGAGTGAGGAGGGTTTCTATAGTGGGGGCGAGGTGAGTTTTCATTATTTTATAATCATTAAATTGTTATTCTTCCTAAATAAATAAATATTGATGATTCCATGAATAAAAATAGTAATTTGTGCTTTCGAGTTCTAGATAATGGTCTTACATCATCCATATATCAGCTGATGACATGATAATTTCTGTATTTATCATTTATCGAAAATTATCAAATTTAACTATTCATAAAAAATTCACATATTTTAGAAAAATCCCAAATATTCTCCCTAACCATTTTTCGATGATTAGAATAAAAAATGAAGTCCATTTTCCAAAATAATTTTATAATTATGATTACCTTAATATTTAATTAAAATCACTATATACTCAAAAAATAATAATTTTAAAACATTTTTTTTCTGTTTCCATGATATAGGTATATCTTAATTTGACTTGAATATTATTTATATACAATGATAGGTAAGGTTCCTATTATTTAGGTTATATCAATATTCATAATGGTATGTTATTATTCATAAGGGTAGGTTACTATTCACCAAAAATTATGTTTTTCTTATTAGTCTCCAAATAACTTACTGACTGCAACTATGTAGGTCATATTTTCAAAACACAAAACATAGAAGCAAAAAAATTATGTTTATAGGTCACATAGCACGTAGTAGTTCATTATTTTGTTATTTAATGTGACTATTCCATATTTATAATATGTAAATATCCATTTTTAAACATTCGGTTGTTAAATTCTCCCCCCTTAAGAAATTACTCCCTCGAAATTTCATTTTACATTTTAGGCCATAAACAGGTGTAGGTACATTTCCTTCATTTCCTCCTCCAGTTCCCTTGTTTACTCATCATACTTATGGGTATGCCATGGTACATTGATCAGGTGAGTAGTATTTTTATATATAAATTTATCTCTATGATCAACGATCTTCAATGGATGCTCCTCATAATAAAGATCATCCTCTAACTGAACATCCTATGCAGAGAGTACATGTGAAGGATATGGTATGTATATCCTTAATAGGGATACCTGAAAGACAACTTGTACTATGGCCATCGTAGTTGGAAGTCCCAGTAGAAAGTCTACATCCCCAACATGATAAAAAATTTCAAAGGGGCCGATGTACCTGGAATATAGATTCCATTTCCTCCCAATCCTTTAGAACTTCTTCAATAGAGATATTTGTAGAAATAAAATGTCCCCAACATTAAACTCAAGGTCTTGTCCATGATTGTATGCATAACGCTTTTGTCGAATATGTGATTATTTAAAATGCTTATGAATAAAATTCACATTGTCCACCATTTCATCAACCATTTCAGGTCCTAGCAGCTTACGCTAACTGACTTCATCCCAAAACACCGGTGTTCTTCACATTTTCCCATAAAGTGCTTGGCATGATGCAATTTGTATGGTCAAGAGGAAACTGTTATTTTAGGAGAATTAACTTAGTGTAAGATGATGGCCGCATAATCCATTGAAGTCCATATAATATGCTCTCAATATATCTTATAATGTCTAAATGGTTCGCTCAGATTGGCCTTCAATTAGAGGATGATAGGCCATACTGATGATCAATTCAATGCTTAGAGAATATTGGAGACTTTTCCATATCATCAAGGTGATACTCATATCATGAATAGATACTATAGATAGTGGTACTCCATAAATCATTACCAATTTTTTGATGTAAATCCGTGCAAGTTCATTCAATGAGAAGTCAGGTCGAATTGCGATAATGTGATATGTATTCGTAAGACGATCCACAATGACCCAAATAGAATTGTTTCTTATGGATGTCCATGGAATTCTAGTGAAAAATTCCATGGTATTGTTCTCCCACTTCCATGTTGGTATGGGTAGGGGTTGCATCATCCCCTTATACTTTTTCCTCTCAGCCTTTACTTACAGACATACTAGGAAGTTTGATGTATATTCAACAATCTCTCTTTTCATATTGTCCAAACAAATGTTTTCTCAGAGATCTTGATACATCATTGTGCTCCCAGGGTTGATTGAAAAGGTTGATCTATGTGGATCATTCAAAATCTCATTCTTTATCTCGAGATCATATGGTACACATAATCGTGATCCAAATCATATAAATCCTTCATCTTTAATCTTGAACACTGAGGATTTCCCATTTATGATAGCTTCGACCCTTTTCAAAATTTCCACATCTTTTCATTGAGAATCCATTATTTTCTCCATTAAAGATGGTTGAGCAATCATTTGAGAAAAAATTGATGATTATTCTCCCTTAATGATTTTAATAACCATCCTCATCAAATATATGAATATCAGATCCTTTTCAATTCTCATAACTGATAAAGATGAATGATCCTCTCTATATAGAGCACCCGCAACCTTATTTTCCTTACCATGATGGTAGTTGATTGAGTAGTCATAATCCTTGATTAGGTCTATCCATATTCGAGGGAGAATATTATGATCTTTTAGTGTGTATATATATTGGAGACTCTTGTGTTTAGTATATATCGCACACTTCTCCCCATAGAGATAATGCCACCATATTTTTCAAGGAAAAGATCACAGCTGCTAACTCTAGATCATGTGCGGGATTGTTTTACTCATGGATTTTCTGCTACCTCGATATGTAGGCTATCACTTTATCATATTTCATAATCACACATCTTATTCCCTTCTTTTAAGCATCACTGTACACCAAAAAGAGTTCCCCACTTGTTGGGAGTGTGAGTACTGGTGTAGTGATAATCCTTCTTTTCAACTCTTTGAAGGAGTCTTCATGAACCTTGGTCTAGAAAAACCTTACTCTCGTTTCAAAATTTTCATTGGGTTTTACAATTGTGAAATGTTATTCACAAGTCGTTGATAATACCATTATACACCCAAAAAGATATGTATCTCTGTTACAGATGTTGGACTGGGCCACTCTTCAATATCCTTGGAATTGGAAGGGTCAAAAGATTTCCTTTTGCAGTCTATAACATTCCCCATGAATGATAATTTCTCAATCCCAAACTCACATTTACTGTACATTGCATAAAACTTATCCCTTAAAAAATTCATTTAAATGATCTTAATTTTCCGCCATCATCTTGGATTATATCTGAATATCATTAATAAAGACTTCCATAAATTTGTCAGGGTACTACCTAAATACTCTATTCATTAAATCCAAGAAAATTTTGAGAACATTAGTGAGTCCTTAGGTAATCACTATAAAATCATAGTGCCTATACCTCATTCTAAAGGTTTCCAAGGGAATATCTTTCTTCCTCGCCTTTACTTGTTGATATCCCAAACGAAAGTCCATCATAGAAAAATAACTGGACCCATGATGTTGATCTAACCAGTCATCTATCCGTGGAAGGGGATACTAGTTCTTTTTCTGGATTTTACTGAGCTCGTGATATCAATGCAGATGTGTATTGATCCATCCTTCTTCTTGACAAAGGGGACTAGTACACCCCATGGTGAAGCACTCGGGCGCATAAAACCATTCTCCAAATTCTTCTTCAACTGCTTCTTCAGCTATTCCAACTCCATTGTGGCCATTCTATACGGTTTTTATAAAATAGGTAGAGATCCAAGAAATAGTTCAATTGATAACTCTACCTCAGGATCAGGAGGAAGACTAAGGAACTATTTTGGGAATACATCATTGTAATCCTTCATGATAGGAATGTCTTCAAGAATGATTCTCTCTTATGTCTCATTCATTTTTTCTAGATATGATTGATCATATATAAGAAATACCCACACATGAGATGATTATTCTAAAAGAGATTCATCTTCCTCCTTACACTTTTAAATAATTGGAGGATGCTTCGGGATGTGAAGACTGATCACCCATTCCTAAAAGTTGATGTTGTCTTTAGATAAATATTGCCAACCCATGCCCAAGATAGCATCGAAATCCAAAAAAGGAAGTACGATGAGAAGTAATGGGAGGTTCAATCCAAAAAACATTTACTGGGGGTGATTTGTATTCCATGGATACAACAATTTCCCCATCTGTTGTTCTAAGAGATAACTTGTCCTCCACAATTTTAAATTTTGTTTAAATAGTTCTACTAACCTTACAAGATATGAAAGAATTCATAGAACAAGAATCAAATAGTACATTCGATATTCTTGAATGAATAACTAGAGTACCTTCCACCACATCGTTGTCTGGATCCAACTCAGTAGAAGTGATAGCATAATCCCTCCCTTGTTTCCTTGGAGGTTGTTGTTGATTTCCACCGAAAACCCTCAGATTAGGGAAATTGTTCACATAATTCTCATACTCTTTGCAGTTGTAACACTACTCCACTGGCTGAGCATTGATCTAATCCTTCCTTCCATCTTCCACATTAGTGGAATTTTTCATATCCCTTCGGTAGTTCATGGACAAAGGTCCCATCATTCCATACATGAACGAATTCCTAGTTCTATTTAGATAATTTCCAAGATGCTTCTTCTAAAAAATTTTAGGAGTTGGATATTCAGGATTCTTTCTAGCATGGGATTTGATTGTTGAATCACCCACGTTGTTCTATATTTTCTTCTTTTTTTCACTGGTCCCATGAGTCCACAGAGAGTCTCCAGTATATATTTCCACCTTGAGCGCACAATGGAAAAATCCTCATAACTGCCAAAGTCTTGGATTTCTAACACCTTCAACAGACTCTGTTTTATCCTGTTAAAGAAGTGATCCACATTTCTTTCTATGTTAATGAAAAAGAAAATGGCTTACCTTGGAAGCCTTATAAAGTTTTCTTCATACATCTTGATGGACTCATCTTCCTTCTACTTGAGTCTGAGGAACTCTCTTTCTATATTGAGATGGAGGGCTCGAGGAAAATATTTATTGTAAAACACCATCTTGAATTCCTACTAATCTATTGAATCAATTTCATCTTAGGGCATAGTATTACTGATAAGTGTCCACCACTGATCATATTACTTCTCAAAACGATAGACCAACAAAACAACTTTCTCTTCTTCCAAGCAGTAGAAGATGGAGAATATCATTTCAGTGGAGTTAATATATTATTCAGAAAGGATGGGATCAGATGATCCGCTAAACATGGGAGGCCTTTTCTGTAAGAAGGATTCCACGAAGACTTTCTCTTTACTTGGATGGGGTGGTATTTCCACATGATTGAATATATTATTCATAACTTGATCCAGCTGATCAAGTACTGTCATGATGTTTTGAGCACTCGTTCCCATCATATTCATCATTTCATTAGGGAAATATTCACTTTTCCTATCCCATATGTTATTGGAACGTGTTATTTTCCCCACCATCAACTATGATGAATAATGTACAATTATAGGGCTTGAATAATTATTTATTGAACAAAAAAGGAAACTTTTGAACATTACAGGATATAAATTTAAAGGAGATGGATATTCTAACTTGTGATTCTATAGGTTTAAGTCCATGTAATCCTCAATCTTTTTCTAATCACATATTCTTATGGGTTTTTTATCCCCTTAATAATGGTTTGTACTAAAATAATTAATTTAACATAGAATATCCCCCGGGAGTGTCAATACTAACAATGTAGCAAAGCCCATTATCTTGTACCAGGATATCCTGGTTAAATCTTGAAACTCCTTGTCCGAGTTTTCACTACTAGGTAAATCTATGTGAGAGACACCTCTACATGTTTGTATCTAGATAGGGAAGTATTTTCTTGATAAAACACTTAGTCTATACTTATCAATACATAAGGTTGTTTTCTTATAGTTTTTATCATCCATAAGCTTATCACTAAGGTTATCTATTCATAATCTCCAAAAATAACTTGACTATCCTATGATACTAACTATAGTGACCCTAACCCTTTACATATAACATTACATGATATTAAGAATAATTATACATCAGAGTACAAGCCAAGGATCATGATATCTAGTGTCTTGGAAGAATAGGAACAAAAAACAAGAAAACATGGAACTAAACAAAACGTTTTCTTTATTTGGCCTTTATAAAGATCCCCTAACTTCCATTACTCTCATACATATTTATATGATAACCTAGGGATAATAAAAAAAAGGTTTGAGCTAAAATCCTATTAAGGGAATAAGAATAAGAATAAATCCCCAACACATGGGTTAAGAACATGACATAATGAAATAAAAAGTAATGTAAAAGAAGGGATCATAACATATAAACATGGAGTAAAATAAACATGAAATCATAGAAATGTGTAATCACATAAAACATGACTTTAGTAAGATTAAAGGATACCAACCAAGATCGTTTCCCATATTAGCACAAGCCAAGGTTAACTGCTCAGACTGTTGCACATAATATATCATGAGACTTAAATTTACCCAATTCATTGGAGTGCTATCAAGGAGAACCCATATTAACATGTTCATGAATATTCTTTCCACATAAATAATCATACATAATCAATCACACATAAACATAAGGGAACACATTGAGAGAAATGGGTATCACATTCATGGCATAAAGAATAATGAACGGGTGTATAATGAAATTGTCCACAAGAGAAAGGAATTAAATCATTCATGGGAATTAATAAGGTCAAATAGCCATATAGCATGGTAAGTGATGTAAAACATAATTTACAGAATATAAGGAGATTATTTAAGAAATTCTTAGACTTAAAACAATTTAATGAGGTTTTAAGGAAAGAATTAAAGAGATTTTGAAATGGAAAAGGTAAAAATATTTTATAAAAAACCCTATCATAACTATGAATTTCTTCCAATAAGGAATAATTATTTTATAAATACAATGGGGGACTAAAATAGAGCCTATATTTCAGATGAATTTGGGTAAAAATTTGAGATGGTTTCTTAAAATGAGTTTGCTTACTAGGAAGTATCAAGTAGGGAATCACTAAAAGCATGTATATACCAATAATATAATGAGGGGTGGATCTTGAAAAATTATTTTGGAGAATATAGAAATCACGTATAGTTTTTTCATAATAATAAAAGGTAACTTCATTTGGGTAAAAGGAATGATAGAGGAACTTGAAATAATAAAGGCGGTTCAGGTAAAATTATTTACTGATTATCAGTATGATATCAGGTGTACTTAAGAGGGATTACTGAGAGAGAAAGACCTTTATTATCTTTTATAAATCATGAGGACAGTATTGGAGAGGAGTGTAATCATACTCCATCACTAGTAACAACACACAAAAGGGCATAACATAGAGAACGATCTTGAATAAATGTGTAATGGAGTGGATCCCTTACCTTATGTCTGATTGTGTTATCCACTTGTTATTAATGAACATAATAAACAAATAAGGTTTATTAGATAATAATTCCAAAACCTCTTTTATATGTAATTGATTTATTATACCCTTTTTAGTTCATTCAAGACCTTTTTGATTGGTAATAAGGTTCAATTTCATTGTTTGGGTCTATTTTCTTCCTAGGTTTTAATGATCAGTCCATGTTCAGATTAACACCTATGATGAAAGTGGTTGTAAAGAATTGAATTTGTATGTCATTAGTAAACATCCATGAGATTAAATGGTTATAAATATTCCTTTGGTTATTGGTAGTGAATATGAATTATTATATAAAACCATAGTGACAACCATTTTGGTTAATCGGTGGGATTTCATTACAACGAACATGTATTGGTTTATAACTTAGCACTATTGGTGAAAAATGATTAAATAACCTTAACAAGGTTATATTCCATATATATTCTGGTCCAAACATAACAAAAAATGTTTCATGACCAGAATTGAAGACGGTAATGGAAATTGATAACTCGTCGTCTTTGATTAACACTTCTCAAACGGTGTTTCCATTACATTCAAATAAAAGAAGTGGAAAGAAGAGAGGATAATGAATTATCCCATTATAATTTAGAATTCTAGTATATGTATGTTACTGGAGTTATCGTACCATTTAGGTTATGGTAGTTGAGGAAAAAAATAAGAAAATAATAGAACATAAAATAAATAAAAGAATTGGAAAGAGGAATTTACCTATTGAGTTTAACTCTTTTGAGAGCCTCTTAAGAGGAGAGAATTTGGTATTTTTAAGAGACTAGGGGATTTTGGAATTGGGAAAGGATATTGGGACAATATTTTCTCATCATATTGGTAAGGAACATGTCCTTAGAGGAGTGATGAAAAGAGGGAGTGAGGGGGGGGGGGGTGTTAAAGTGGAGAAGAGGAGGGTTTTTTAAAAAATATTAATCATTAATTTTTTAATTTTTCTCAAGGCCAACAATAGTGATGATTGCCTGACCAAACACAGTAATGTGTGCATGTGATTTCAAGATAATGGCCTTATATCAGCCATACATTAGCTAACGACTTCATAATTCATGTACATAGAATTTATCACAAATTATAGTATTTTACTATTCATAAAATATTCATGTATTCTAGAAAAATCTAAAAAATTCACCCTTACCAATTATCGATGTGTAGAATCAAAAAATGAAGTCCTTTTTTAAAAATAATTTTCAAAAAATATGATTAATTTAAAATTAAATGAAAATAAAAATTTACATGAAAAATAACAAGTTGAAAACATCTATTTTCTTATTCCAAGATATAGGTATATTGTATATTTACTTGAATATTATTAATATACAATACAAGCTAAGGTTTCTATTCATTAGGGTATTTCACTATTCATTAGGTTATGTTACTATTCATAAGGGTATGTTACTATTCACAAAAAAATTGTTTTCATATTGGTCTCCAAATAACTTACTGATCGCAACCATGTATGTCGTATTTTTAAAATTCAAACTTGAAGGCGAAAAACGCATGTTTAGAGGACACATAGAACATAGTAGTTCATTATGTTAAGATTTCATTTGATTGTGAAATATTTATAAGAAGAAAATTTAGAATGAAAAAAATTAGGTTGTTACATTTATAGAGTCTTTAATTACCTTATATCAGCCCAAATTTAATTATTTCATAGTTTTAAAACCTTTAACCCTTCAATTGTGAAATACCATTAGCTAAATTTAATGTGAAATTCCAAAATTACCCTTTTCTTTACTTATATAAAAGGAACACAAACACCACTTCATGATTTGACTATTAATTATAATTTCCAATTGAATTACAAAAATTTTAATCATATTATATCAAATAAAATTTTATTTATAATATTGTATTAATTATATATCCTAAGGCCTACATTTCAAGGAAATTTCCTAGGGTGATTTTAAGCTCTAAACCTGAGTATTTCAGACAGCATAGAATTTTATTCTCAATTTATCTCTTAAAATTTTATTTTATACACCCTAATTTAAGAAAAAGTATTATTAATATTCCATAATGTTATTATTTTAATTTATCAACTATTTTCCAATCATTTCAATCCAACATAAAAAAATAAAATAGTATATATCATGGATATATATAGACTACTGCATCCATGATTTGATGTTGTGTTTTTAATCACCAACTCTCATAGATTTTGAAATGAAATAATTTATAAGTTAATATGTTTCATATGTAAATATTAGGATTCTTAAATTATAATTTATCATATACCATCATTTCACCCCATTCATTGAAAAATTTAAATGTTTATCCGGGGTGTGTGTGGACAATGCCTCTATGTACAACAAATTACAATTATCTTCACCAACATACATTTATGTATCTTTGAAAGAATTTAATGATGGTAAATTAAATTTATAATTTTTATAAATTTATTTAAATATTATATTAAAGTTATATAAAAACTTGTACATTCTCATAAAATAATTATAACACGCTCTCATATGGGTCAGTTTTACCAGGTAAGTGAATGATGTTATAATGATTATATCATGGATGATTAAGTAATTTAATAATATTATAATATTTATATAATAAATTATATATATATATTTTATGTAGTATGTATTTTTAATTGTTAATTTATATCTTCATTATGATATAACATTTTGATCAGTTAGAATGCAAAAATTAGTTCTTTACAGTTCCGTTGTCAGAAATCATACCTTTTTCAATTATCAATTTAATGTTTGATATGATGAATAATTAAAAAACAATTATATTATACTTTTTAATTTTCATGATATGAACTTTTTTTAAGAAGAATTAATCAACAACATAAATAGTAAACCTATATGAACATAGCAATTAGACTTTCTATCACCCAATGATGAAAAAAATCTATAACCGATTAATATATTTGTAATAAACTGTAGTAAATTATGTGTAAAAAATGATAAATATATATATATGTTAATGTGTGTGTTAATAATTTTATAAAGTAGGTTATTAAGATATTTTTTATATATAAGAGTTTAGAGAACATTTCTAAATATTTGGAATTAAGGTAAGAGGTAATTTTTCTAAAATTTAATTTCTCAAGATATAATTATTATTGTTAACAATGTTTCCATTAATATAGTGTGATTACTCACTAATTAAATAATTTAACTATATTAATATAATTAATGGGGTTTAATAGCCATATAATATTATTTCTTAAAATGTTTATTTATGTAGAAGATACCATTTTTATAAGGGCTATTTGTCATAATTTTATATTCAATAAGACATGGTGATATTTCACTCCATCATTTATTATATATGGTATATTCACAACACTAAAGTCTATCAAGTATAATGAATAAGTTTATTTTAATGATATTTTATTGTCCATTTCATAGAAACCCAATAATGTTTTCTTCATTCATACATCACCCTCACCATATGAGTTTTTCTTCCAAAATTTCATTATATGAGACAAATTTTATTCTGTACACCTAATTTTAAATAAATATTTTTTATACTACCTATTTTTTATATTATATCATGAATTATATTTCAATAATGATATTTTAATTTTAATTTCAATGATATCACTCATAGTGTGGGTTTATTAGGATCTTACTAAGGCTGCAATGGTTTATTCTCCAATGTCAAATTCTAAATTAGGATTATTTTGAATGATAATTCATCTAGTGAATTTTAATATTTGACATTTCTAAAAAACCAATAATTTTCCACCCAAATAATTATTAATGGGGTTTTTCCATGTATTATAATTATATTATTTTCCAACATGACCCATTACTTAACTATTATAAGAAAATTGACCCTACCAGTTCTCTTCAGTCTAAAATTCTCCTCTTCTATAACCATATTCATTAAATGAGTTTACAAAAATCTTTATTTACGGATAAATAATTGAATAAGTCTATTTCAAGATAATATGGAAGCCATTAAAAATATTTATATCAATTATCTATAAGAAAAATGGTTTATCTTTAACTTTATCATTCCAAATCCTCCTTCGTTATCGAAATAGTTTTTTCTTCCAAATTTATTCCTATATAATTAACTATTTTTGTTCATTTATTTGAAGGAAATTCACATATATACCCATGCATTGAGGGATTTGAGAAAATTATGTACTAAACCTTATAGCATTACATTATATGGTATTAGTTTTGGGATGATTATATAAAAATATATTACACATATAGATGAGGAAGATATTAACAATCAGAATACATTCATTTAGATACAAATGTTTATTAGTTACTCATTCTAGTTTATTATGAATTGTTTTTCTATACACCTCCTTTATCTGAATGGTCTGGGTTCATTTACTAAATGGATGTGTGATGACATTCCATTTGTCTTAATTTCAAGATAGATTCTTTATGGATTACTATGGATTTTTTAATACGTATTGTGTTGTTTTTCACATCTTTTATAGGGGGGATTCATTATAATTAAAGAAGTAACATGTGAGTAATGGTATTGAAATCCTATTGATGTATTAATTAGTGTCTTGTGGAATATTAATGGGTATTTGGTGTATGTTTGAGAATAAAATAATGATGTCATGGTTGTGACATTAACAACAAGAATGATGTATTTTACATGTCCTTTATGATAAAATAATGTCCATGATGAGGCCTTGATAGTAAAAGTTGTGTGAAATTATGCATTCCATCACCATGAATTCAGTTATTGTTATCATCATGTTTTTATATTATTATGTCATCCATGGAATTATTACAAGATCATGTTCTTAGTTATATGTAATATTTAATGTTATATATTATTAACATATTATTCATTCTAAGATATCATCTAATATGAATTTACCATTATATAGAATTTGAGCTCTCTTATATAATGATTCTATTTACCTGGCTATGAATAAAATTAGTATACATGATATGTCTAGAATAAAATAAAATATGTTGATAATTTTTGTAGAATGATGAATAATTTTTATATATTATGTTGTTCCCAATGTATTTTAAAAATTGTCCATTATTTATGAAAAACATGGAATTTATTAGTCACTATTTTATACTAATTCTCTATAGCTTTAATCTCAAAATTGTCTCTATGATGTATGTATTTAAATATTATCTACATGTCTTGTAATTATGGGATGTATACATCTTGGATCTCCAATAATGTCTTCAAGATCAAGAGATTCATTGGTTCTCCGGGTTTTATAGGTGGTTTTTATTAGTTTTTTCCAGTTTAGCATCACCTTGCATATCATTGACCCAAAATTGTTTGGAATTTGATTGGAATTATAAATGTTAGAGGTTATTTGAGGATTTTAAAGCTTGGTTGATTTTGACACATATTATATTTATTTATAAGTATTCTAATAGTTATTTTGTGTATTGAGGTACTTTAGGAACAATGTTGTGGTGTGTGCAGATACAATGTCACTATATGGTGTTGTATGGATCTCACAAGTTTCACCCTCATGAAATGAACATCCCCATCTGTGACCATGAACTTGTGGTCACGATTCATGAATTGAAAACATTCCTATATTATCTCTTTAAAGAAAATTTTTATAATTAGACTAATAAAAACTATATAAAATTATTTATTTTTCTATTAGGATAAGAACCCGAAACAATGTATTTGGGTTGATAATCTCTCTAATTTTGATTCTGGAAAGGCCTATATACAAAATAAAAGGAATGTGGTTTCTGATTCTTTATGAATGAAACTAAAAACGTAGGCAATAAAATAATTGGGGTATTAGTGAATTTTGTGGATCTTTTTCACTAAAATAAACATGAAGTTGAATGAAAAAATGAATATGTGTTGTTGAATAGTTTATATGTCACCCCTTCATTAGATGATCATGTTTATCTTAACCAGAAACTAGATCCTTAATATCAATATATTAGAATAATCATACATTGTGGAGAGACTGTGGCTGATTTATCTCTCTATATTGATGATACTATTTGTTTTAGAAATTTTTTGGGGGTTCCAAATTCCAATATCCAGGAGGTGATGAGTAGTGTTCACCAATCTAGTTGATTCATTCACCCAAGGATTAAAAATATGTTCTATGATATTAAACACTAGTACAAGAGGATTACGATATTGTAGAGGATATTTATTTTTGAATAAAGATGCCCAACATGATATAGTATTATGATAACAAATCAGAGTTTATAAGGGATTTTCATCCACTTCCAACTCCCATTTATTATGGGATAATAATTCCATGGAGTACATGATTATGTTACCACAAACTCCAAGTGGGAAGAATTAAATAGTGGAGATTATTGATGGATTAATGAAGATGTCCAATTTTATTCATATTTAGAGTCTATGAAGTTGATCATCTTATAAAACTCTATGCATGATTTTTTTAGGATTCATGGTATGTATTTAGTTATTTTTTTGGAATATTATCCACACTTCACATCCCCATTTTCAGATGTTTTTCTTTGAGTACATGGGTTATGAACGGAAATTGAGCATGGCATGTCATCGAAATATAAATGAGAAAACTGCATGATCTATTTAGGTCAATGATGAAATTATCAAATCATGAATTATTTATTTTCGATACTTGTGGTAGGAATATTTATCATCAGTTTAATTTTAAAATAATAATAGTTATTTGGATTTGATAAAGACGGATTACTTCAAGTACTTTTATGGATGCTCATATTGGTTACCTATATATTTAATAGAACTAAGAAATAATTATGTAAATGATCTATGAATCCATCATGATATGAATGCTATGTTTTGGTTGATTTTGAAAATAGTAGTGATGGACAGGTGTCACCAGAAATCCTATGATGATAGTCTTATTCAACTATTGTAGTTTTATAAAGGTGATTGAGTATTCCCTATTGTTTCTACTCTGTTGGGACATTATCAATTGGGGAAATAATATAAATCAGAACCATGATATATTGGATATTTTTAAAACATGGAAAACATTATATGGGTAGTGTAATGATTTGAATTACTATCCTAGATAGTGTATATTCATAACATGTTACATGTCACCAAATTGAAAAAGTTCATACCATACCATTCTCATATATTTCAATGTGGGTGTTTATATTTGGATCCCTATACACATATAGTTGAGTATCTTATTTGTGTATTGGTTCTCTTAAAGAATTTTTTTATTGTATATTGGTTTCTATGGTCCATGTGGTTAGAAAATTGCAATAATATTTCCATAAAAAATGTGATTAAAAAGATTTTAGAAAAGAGTAGAATCCTTATTTTTTCATAGAATCAAATACCTCAAGATTTTAGGGGGTATAAAGTGGCATAGTATAGGTAATTGTAACACCGACTATGAAACTTTTATAAATTTTAATTAATTTTTTTAAATAGAAATTTATTTCATGGAAATCTTTTGTCTTTAGAGATATTCAAGTGCTTGTTGGAGGTCTTTATATTAGAGGTACAAACATCACACAATATCCTATAGAACATATAATGACGTGTTGAAATTGTATAAGGAGGAAATTATTCTATTTATGTGTGTGAAGGAGGCCATAATGTTATAGAGGAATCCACAACATGGTTTAGTGATTTTTAAAATGGATAGGTGCACCATATAGAAGTCCATGTCATAGAGGGGGACTCCACATTACGGATAAATGAGGGTTGGGACCTACTCATTTACCCTGATGGAGGTGATCTATTCTATAGAAAATAGATCTATATAATGGAGGACCTAAGAAGGTCGCTCCAAGATTGAATCCCTAAAGGCACTATCATAGTGCTCCAATGAGGGTAAGTAAACTATATCAATTTGGGACTGTATACGATGCGTTATAAGGGCCATTTCATAAGAGTCCAAGTAATAGGATATTGACACTGTGGTCAGCATAACAACACCGTTGACCCTAAAACCATGATTTTTAAAAGAATGAAATTGTGTATTTGATAATATTTTTTATTAATGCCACATATCCATTTTCACTTTATTTTGTGAAGTGGGGTATCTAGATGATCCTCCTCTCGTCCCAATTCATCCTTTTACATGTATTCCTTTATTCATATGTATTATTATAATGTTAGAATAAATTTAGCTTTAAATTAGCCTCTTATAATATTCGATCATCTTCTTATTGCATTGTTATTTCTTAGTTCCCATTTTTTAGCCACCAATTGGGGAAAACCCAGAGTTTGGGATGTATTCATATGGCTAATTCTGGAAAATATTGTTTCGGGAAAATTTGATCTCAAGTTTTCTTATGGTTTAATGGAAGGAGGAATTTTAATATCAAATTCAATGAAGGATTGTTTACAAAATGTGAATTTATTGTAAAAAAACCTCAATAACTTGTTTTAAATTGGGTATCATTGGAAAATTTTGAGTAAAATATTCTTTTATATTTTATTTATGTCACTCATTGTTTACTATTGACTTGGGTTCGAAAAATAAATACTCTTACATGGATTTCACTTTAAAACTAGTTGTATGCCCTCGAGGTGTTTGATTAAAGGTTTCAAAGAGGAGTTCAATTAAAAATGAATTTCAAATAATGTTATTCAAAGAAAATTTTAATTCAAATTTTATTTATTGAATGTAAACATTTAATTTTTGTAATAGATTTTTGATATGTTTGTTATTGATGATGATATGGATATTGGACTTGTTTTGATAATGGGAAGCACATGGGATGCTTTCTTTTTTTGGTAATAAGACTATATCTTCTCTATCTTAGTGTGTGGACTATATATGTTAAACCCCAAGCTTTTAAATTGTATATTCCATTAAGACATAATATGTTTGATATTGTGTGATATCTACGACATGATACCACAAAGAACAACAAAAATGTATAAAAATGTTAAAATGTATTTGAAGAATTGGAGAGACAAAATAAAGGTAACTAAATTATGAAATATATGTATAAATAAAAATAAGTTCCATTATTAATACTAAATAATTTATAACATCCAATAATAGTAGATATATATCAAATAAGACTAGTTTATAATTGAAAATATAACCCTTTAAAAATGGACATTTTATATACTGAATTTTATGATACTAAATATATTATGGATAAAATATATTAATTACTTAAAACATATGTTACCAATGATTTTTATTAGTAAATGATACGAAATTAGAATATGAAAAGTTAATATTTTTTAAAAGTTCTGTTTTATGAAAATTATTTTCACTATACATTTATAATTTTATTTATATGTAAATTTAAAAAAAATAAAACAAGAATTTTCCCATTTTTTTAGATTTATAATAATATTATTAGATTAATATTATTTTTTGGGTTTTTAGAAAATAATTTATTTTTCTCTGAATAGTGAAAATATAGTTTTAACTAAAATTACAACATTTAAGAATATATCATGATGTAATTATAAAATAAATAATTATAAAAAAAATTATCTGGTAAATAATTTTTATGGATAAAATATATAAATATATAAATTTTAAAATATAAATTTAGATTTCTATAGCCTCTATTTAAAACTCTATAAACAAAAGTTATATTTCCTAATAATAGAAACTATGTTTATTCATTCCATTTAATTAAATATGTTTTGGGTAAAATAATGTTTTGGTATATTTTAAAAAAATATTATTTTCTTCATAATTCATTAATTTAAATCTTGAAAATATTAAAAATTAATAACATCATCCTCTATAGAAATTTTATGCTTATAAATACATTTTTTCAAAAAATGGTTTCTTATGTATATAATGCACTATTATTAAAATTAATGTTTCATAAATATAAAAATATGATTTGATAAAATGGATATCAAATATTGAATAATTAATGGACAATTATGTAAAAATTTATATTTTAATTTTTGGAATTAAAATTAAATTATTTAGGTAAAGATTAATTACTATAGTAAAAAAATAATGGTAAAAGTGAAACATATAATTTTTTTTGGATTGATATATGGCTGAAACATGATTTAAATTGAAAATTAGAAAATTTATAGACCTTATATTACCCAAAAAATCATTATATCACTCTTTTGAAACCATTTACATGTGAATTGGTCCATTATGTCATTGAAATCTAATGGGAACATTTTGAATTACCCCTCTCTTCAAATATAAAAAGGGATCATTTTCACCACTCCATGATACAACTACCCTTTATAATTTCATCCTAAAACATAGACAATTTTCTCCCAATAAGATTATCTATAACTTTTATAAATATTTGATCTCAATTAGATATCCTAATGCCTTTCGTTATAAAGTTATTTTCAAGATAATACTCAAATTATCAACATGATTATTTCTTAGCCCATAACAATTTCTTCATTATTTTTGACTTCTAAAAATCTTATAGAAACCCAAATAAAAAGACACTAGTATTATTTTGATAATTTAATTTTTTTTATATTTATGGATCAACCATAATTGAATCTTTTCGATTCACTAAGGGAAATAGAACGACATCAATCACGTGTATGTAAAGACTACCACATCCACGAAATAATGTTGTTCATATTTCATCATTTCATCTCATAACTATTTAAAAGGATGTATTTAAATAATTAATATTACACATATAACAAAATAAAAATTTTAAAATTAAAATTTATCAAAAACCTTAATTTAATCTTTTTTTGAAAAATAATATTGTTAATCAAGCATACATGCGGACTTTTTTCCTCCATGAATGATGAATTTAAATATTCATTGCCACCTTTCAGGGATGGTTCTAAGAATGAATTTATTAATTTTAAATGATATTTATGACATCTGTTATGTTATTTAAAATTTATATTAAAAGTATATAAAATCGAGTCGTTAATCATTAAATCATAAAAACAAATCCCAATTTAAGTCCTCTTTACATCCAACATTAATTATGTAATAATATTTATATTATTAATGAATAAAGAATATTATATAATTAATATATAATTTAATAACAATTTATTTAATTTATTTAATTATTTCTTAAGTTTTTATGATTATTTAGTATATTTATGAAATTATATAACCTTTTGATATATAAACACACTAAAACTAGTAGTTTTGAATTTATATTATCAAAAACCAAACCTTTAAAATAAACCAAACGAAAATGGGATATGATGAATCTTTTAAACAAGATAATTATAGTAATCATAGATATTTTTTTTAATTTTCAAATTTTGGTTAATAATAATTAATAGTCACGACTATTAAAAAATTTGTGCGAAATAAGAAATCATGGTTTCTAATGTTTAATGATTAAAATAAACAATAATCAACAAATTTAAACTAAAAAATTGTAATAAATTAAATATATAATTGGAAATATATAATAATAAGGTTCTTTAGTAAGTTATCATGATATTTTTTTTATTATATTGAGGGATAGATAATTTTCTTGTAAGAGGGAATATTATGTTAGGGTTATTTGTCTCATATTTAAATTCTTTGACACGTATTTATGTTACATATAATATTTTATATATTGTAGTGTTATTAGTGTAAAATTTATATTTTATATTGTGATTCTATCATTACCTATGAATTTTAATGTTCCATTTGACATTATATCCTTCATGTGATTATGATTCGAATGTTTTTAAAGTCATGTGTGTTATTTGTCTATATTATCAATTTCGTGAGACAAATTTGATATTCCACAACGTCATGTTTTTTATATTTAATATTAAAAACCTTATTAAATAAAAGTATAATGAATATTTTTCATTTAAATCTATTTTAATTTTATTTTATACCTCTTAATTTTTTTGATTCTTATGTTATCGCTATAGTAACTATTTTTGGACGTCAATTTTTCATTATTAAAATATTATTCATATTCAACGCCACTTTCCATTTTTTATTTATATATTATTAGTGGATTTTAATCTAAATAAACTCATAATATTATTTTTATGGAATTAATATTATATAATACATCAATTCTTTTTTCTTTCTAAGTCATTCACTATTTTGGGATAATTTATCATCAAAATTAGTTTTTCTTTGAACATAATGTATTAACATCCTATGATTCAAGGGATTTATCCTACATTATTTATTACAATTTATTTTTTAAAATTATTTATATTATCATATACCGATTTCTTTATAGTTTTATAGTTTTATGTATTCTTAAGTAAAGGATAATCCATTTATTTATTAGGGAAATATTGGAATTTCAAATATTATTTATTTTTCTGTGGATGTTTTTTGATAACTCATTCAAGTATTTTATGTAATCTTTCAACTAACCCCATCATTATCTAGATTGACTATGTTTATTTATTGATTGAAAAATTATTCAAATCCCTAAAGATTATTTTTGAATATAGATTTTATTGGTTAATGATAAGGTTGATTATGTATTGAATTTATTTCACATCATTCATATGATGAATTTATTGGACTTAATGATGTTATGGAAGGGGATTAATTTTATATAGCCTGTTGATGCATTGGATAGTCACTTGAGAATCTTTTTTTGGGTATTTTTTTGTATTCCAACCCAATGTAATAATTATTTCATCATTACAACATTTATTTCAAGAATTATTCCTTTACACTTTCATTGATATAAATAATTTTTTTAAAGAGTACATGATAGTAAAGATAAATATGTCCAGAATGATACATTATATATCCACAGATTTACTTATTATTCACCATGTATTCATTTATATTTTTAACCATGTATTTATTTTCAATATCATTTGATTAGTAATACCGAATAATTTTATTATTATTTTTATCTTTTCCTATTATTCCTGAAATGTATATTCATTTATTAATTTGGATACACATTTTTTGTTTTTGTGTATTTTATTTCACCCTTATTAGGTTTCTATTTCTTAATCATATATTTAAATGTATAAAACATGATATGTCTGGAAGAGTAGCTTGTGTGGAGAATTTTTGGGGAGGTTTTGAACACTTATTTTGAATTATGTCACTTATTATATAGTAATGAATTATATATTTGATGATAAATACTTTGGAATTGATAGTTGAATGTTTTTAAAAAATCATTAAAACTCTTAAAATAAATATTAACTTTAATGAGTGTGATTCAATATTTTCTGGTGATAATGTAGTTTTTGATGGTTAACATTGGGTTGTTTTAGGTAATTTAAAATCTAATATTTAAATAAGGTGTTTATGAGCACTAAATTTTAGGAGCACAGTTCAACGATGTCAAAATTAGAATAAAAAGTGGGTTTATATAGAATTGGATGTTTGGATGTTAGTTAAGGGTAACTTAAGGGTTCATAAGTTACAATTGGTCACAATTTTAAGGTATAAATAATAATTTGGTTTGGTATGAAATTTGATTCTGAGGTAATATTGAATATTTTATAAGCCATAGTGATTGTGATAAGAGGACATTAGTAAAAGCACTGGGGATAAGCATAAAGGATAACTATATATATTGTTTAACATGATGACATTTTGGTAAATTAGAGATTATTTGTTTATACTATCAATCTTATAACTATGTGGATACTAGAAAGTGTATGAAACCATGGAATAAATGAACCTATGGAAAATCATCCTGAAAAAGGATAGCAATGTTTCAACTCAATTTTCACTGCAGCATATGGATACTGGGCCAAATACTACACATATAACTGGAAACTCTTAGGGGATATGACATGGGTAATTTACATTCACACTACGAACCACTATGAATTATTTATTTTTGTAACACATTACAGGAATATGTAAATAAGTATAAGAGAACCCACTATTTAAAAACCTAGGATGAACTAAGAGTGGTCCAAGTTAAAAAAAACATAGTATAAAATGATGGTGTTATAATGTGATAAAATTATGATAATTACATTTTTATGTCTTTATTGGTCCTCATTAAAAACACTTTTTGTTTTAGGATTAGTCCAAGATATTAGTAACCAAGATAAAAATGGATGTAATGGATAATGAAAAAATTTTCATAATGAGAAACGAAATGGGATAAAATATATTGTTCAAAATATTTTGGTAAATTTCACCCAAAAATATTTAGTAATGAATAAAATTTTGAGTGTTTAAAAAAACATGAACAAAATATTTAATATTAGGGTGGAGTTTCATAGAAGACCAGGTGACAAAGATAATGAAAGAGGGAGGATTCAATTTCCTACTTATAAAAAATGAGGGAGAAAACACTTAACGTAATGAATAAAAGGAACTAGAAGATGCATTATATGAGGAAATATTTGGAATGGAGAATATATATAAAAAAGAAACATGAAGCAGTTTGTTAATATGATAAGAGGAAAATGGGTGTTTCCTAGTCGTACATAAGAAAATAATTTAGAAATCTCATTTAAAAATATATCGTAAGTTATGAAAATATTTTAGACACCCATAAATATTTTTATTATGGAGTGATAATTAAAATTTTGAGCATGAAATTTCATTATGGTTGGGATTAGAATGTAACACCCTAATAGTTTAGATAATATATTAATTTTAACCTATTAGGTCTGATATGGTTTGATACATGCAACACCCAACAAAAATGAGCCATGAAATAGTTTATAACTATTAATGTATATCTCTAGAATATGTGGGTAAAAATAGAGTTAATTAATTTTTAAATATGTATATAAATATAAATAATGTTCATTATTAATATTCAGTCATTGATAAAACTAAATTAGTCATTCTACATTTTTAATAATACAAATTTATTCTTCATAGTGAAACCTTTATAAAATTTTATTTTTGTGTTCTTAATTTTTAGATATTAAATATAATATAGATAAAATATATTATTAATATGAATAATATCTTAACACAGAATTTGATAAGTTTTTAATAGGAATTAAGAATAAGAATATTTAATATTTTTAAAATGTCATTATTCAATAAATTTCTTTATCATTATATTTTTATATTTTATTTAATAGTTAAATTCAAAAATTATTGAACTATAATTATTAAAAATTCACTTTTTTGGGTTTATAATATAAATATTATATTAAGATAATTTTTTGGGGTTTTCATAAATAATTGATGTTTAGGTGAATAGTGAAAATACATTTTATACTAAAAAATGAAATGTTTGTGAATATATCAAGACAGAATAAATTAAATACTTATAAAAATTTACCATGAAAAATAAATTATTTATGGATGAAAAATATAAATTTTAAAACAATATTATAGATTTAGATAACATATTTTTAATGTTTTATAAACTTAAGTTATATTTCCCAATAAATGAAACTTCTATTGTCGTTTATTATAACTAAACAATATTTTGAAAAGAATAAGATTTTAGAATAATTTTAAATCAAAATAAATTTTAGTTTTTCTATAATTAAATAATTTAAATCATTAGATTATAAATGAATAATAAATTTATCAAACACATAAATATTATGATAAAATATACAATATTTCAAAAAATTATGTTTTTATCTCTGAAATCCTCTAATGCTAGATATATTTTTTTGACACATATAAATATTATTTGATAAAATTGATATAATATTTATACCTAGTATTTAATTTTTTTTAATAAGCCCCATTATTTATTTAGAAATTAATACTAAGATAATTAGGAAAAATTAATTATTATGGTAAAAACTAAAATGGTAAAAGTATAAACTATATGTGGAATAGGCTTGATAAATGATTTAAACCTATGTTTAAAATAATTTTAGAGGCTTAATTGACATTTTTTTTAAAAGGTAAGGGGAACCATATTTTAATAAAAATGAAAGAAACTACAAGATTTTGAATGAGGGGATCTTGTTTCCCATGTTTTGAGCATTTAACCATCGAATAGTGTCATTCAATCATCGTAATGTAACTGGTACTTCTAGAATGTCCAATGTCATCTCCTATGAAAACAGACCACATACACATTTTCTAACTACACCAATACATTTAAATTTCATCCTTGAATTGTGAAATTTTTATCCTTCTATAATCCTTATTCAATTTAAGAAGACTACGGAATCAATTAGATAATATATGGCCTCTATTCACAAGGATATTTCTAAGAGAAATCATAGGTACTCAACATGAGTATTTCTTAATCCATACCCTTCTATTCTGAAAATTTTCACTTGAAATATATTTTAAGAAACATAATATAATGAAAGAATAAATTTTAATTAAATATTATTTTTTTATATTACTTCATCAATAATTATTAAATCATTTCCATAAACTAATAAAAACTAAACTACATTGACCATTAGTATGTGTGAACTACCACCTACATAAATAGATGTCTTTTTTTCATCACCAACAACAATAATAGGTTAAAAGGTTGTATTTGGTGAATTAGAATTTTTCATATTCCCCAATTATAATTTTAAAATAATAATTTATTATATACCTTTATTTCATCCCATTTTTTGAGAAATAAAATTGTTAATTGTGCGTACGAATATACTACCAACTCCATAAATGAAAAATTTAATTCATCATAAAAAACCATCATAGATGTTAATAATAATAAATTTAATTATATTAAATTATATTTAGGACATATTAAATTTTCTGTAAATTTTTCATGAAAATTATATAATGACATTTACTTATTCATTAATTCTTTTTAACAGGCTCCTGTATGGTTTAGTTTTATCACATGTTGGAATGATGCTATAATACATATATCAGGAATGTTTAAGAAATATTACAAAATGATAATATGTTTTCAGAATAAATTTGTAATTATTTTCATTATGGAAAAATTTTATTGATTTTTAACTTTTTTATTAATATATAGTGCCTTTGATCATTATATGCACTTAAAATAGTTCATCTCATATTCCATTTTCATAAAACATACAATTATCACTCTATAACTAATAATGGGATATGATGAGTCATTTAAACACCATTATTACATTAATTAAGGATATTATGATAATGATTAAATTTTTGTTAATAAACAATAATCTATAATACAATTAAAAAACTAATACACAATAAGAAATTGAGGATTATAGTATCTGATGAAAAAAATATACCATAATTGACTAATATATTTTATAAAAGAAGTAATAAATGATGTGTATGAGTATAAATATATTTTAATACGAATTTTTACCAATTTATTTTGATATATATATATTATACTAGATGTTGGAGAATATTTTATTATGAATACAAGTTAAGGGTTTTTGCCTCAAATTTCAATTTCATGGGACATCTCAATATTACACAACATGTTTTATATATTATGTTTCAAATACTACACCATTTATATTTTATATCATTATTCTCTAATTATCTATTGTATTTAATGTTCCACTATAAATTATATACTTGAAGGAATTTTGATTGAAATGTTTCTAATTGAACAAGTGTTATTTATCAATATTTTCTATTTCATGAGACATGTTTGGTAATTCACATGATATTTTATTTCATATATTATTTTAACTTCCCTATTATATAAAATTATATTTAAAATCATTCATTTCATTAAATTTTTTATGGTATCCCTCTCATAATCTATAGATTTATAACTTTCCACTACTGTATGTGTTTTTGTATCTCAATTTGGATTCATTTAGTCATGATTCATATTTAAAACTAGATTCCCCTTATGTAGTGTATATATTATCCATGTATAACCCTATAAATCATCTCCTAATATTACATTTTTGGTGATTTAACTCACAAAAATCCACCACTTCCTTTTTCTTACCAAATTATCCTCTATTATAGGTTTAACTTTTCATCCCTTTTCGTTCCCATATGAACACTCTATACTAAATTCCATTGATTTAATGGTGTTCAAATATATGAGAAACATCAATTGTATAAGGAAATTATTAAATTAACAATACACCTTTTACTTTTTTATAGTGTTAGTATGAGGTATTCTTTCTAATAAATCTATTCTATTTATTGATTAAGAAAATTTTAAAATTCCATATAATAGTTATTATGATATGGGTATTTTTTATTACATAGGAATATTTATTATGTATTGTTTAACTATCTACCATGTTTTTATAGATGTATTATGTTAATTATTTAAATTAAAAGTGTTGACATACTATAATCATGTATCTCAATATGTATTTTTATTTGGTTAACTAAGGAAAGTTGATTATGCATTGAATCGATTTCATATCACTCACATAGTGAATAAATTAGACTTAAAGACTTGATAGATGGGCCATAAAATTATCCATATCCTTTATGAATTAGTTGGACTCACAAGACAATAGTTATGGGAATTTAGCGTTTGACTACCCACTACAAGCATTAATTTTTATTATGAACTTGATAGAAATAATGATATATTTTCTAAGTAATTTTTAGAATGATAAATGTACTATTTGAGACTATGGTGGTAGAGATATATATGTACAAAATTATTCATTCCATCCCTAATAATTCATCTATTATTTTCCATAGGTTAATTTATATTGTTAACAGTTATTTTTTTATGATCATGTGATCAGTTTTGTGGCAATATGTGATAATAATTTGTTTTATACCATATTTTTCATGGAACTTTTATTCCATAATTAATATCAGTATATTTTTTCACTTACTAATAATTTAATGTCACCATTATTATATATCCATTTCATGGGTTATAAAGAAACATATTTCACAAAATATGTGTATATGAGTAATATGTGTGTATATTTATTTAGAGAGGATGAAGACTTATTATAGATTCAGTTTCTTCTCATATAGTATAAAACAATTCAATTTTATGAGAAAGAAGATGGATTTTTCAGTTATAAGTTTTTTATAATTCAATAAAACTCTTAACCTCATAATTCACATGAATGTATGTGACTCAACATTTTTATGTGATATTATAATTATCAATTGTTAAAATTGGATTGATTTTACTCATTTCAATGCTTCTATGTAATGAATGATTTCATAAGCACCAAATCCCTATAAAAAGGCCTGGGAAATAAAAATATATTGGTTATTTTTAGTGATAACAAGAGATCCATTAAATTTTATTTTTCTTTAGGTCAACATTGGTCTACCGGTGCTCTTGAGCGTGTCCTAGATACCTTGGGAACCCATCCATCAGATTTCCCCTATATTTTATATATTTATACCAATTGTTCTTATTGAGATGTGGGGTAATTTCATGTTGATATCAATATAGGATTGCTTTGATGGACTCTGTTTTCCTTATAATTTTTCTTTTTATAATTTTGATTGGCTTTATACAATGAAAATGAAAGATTTAATTTTTTTAGAAAATGGTTATCAAAATATTTTATCCATACTTGAATAAAACATTTTAAATGTGAAATAAATTATGAAAATTAAAGGAAGTATCTTAATAATATTTTTATCACTCCATATATAAGTCCATGGGTATATGAAGACTTGGTTTCGTAGGATATTAGAATGGTAATGGGAGAAAAGTCATATAAAATGACCATTGATACTCTTTCTCCTCCTCAGTATGCTTTTGGTAGTGAGTAGAGGTCATATTGAGGTCTCTCATATGAGGAATGTATTTTTGGGATCCTAAACTATTGGATTTTTTTCACTAGACATATTGGCCTAGATTTTGGATATAATTTATTATATATATATGTATGTATGTCTATGTGTGTGGGTGGGTGCGTGTCGGTATTTACATTACATCTAATTTAATTTTGAAATAATGTTTATTATTACTTATATAGTGTGGTTCAATTAATGTTTTAATTATTTTTTTCTCTGATTATTATAGAATGGTGTTGGATATATAGATACACAATGTTATTATTATGGGCATGATTTCTATTAATGCTTTTTTATGTCTTGGGAGAGAAATATTTCCCACTTGATTAGAATTGAGACCCTAGTGCATGTCACTATTTTATGGAGATCAAGAACATACTTTGAATATTATGAGGTACAGGTTCGTGTGGGGGATTGAGTTGAATTAGGCTAGTTCATTACACACATCAGCTTAAAGTTGTTGACTAGTGACTCATTAATGTGGAATTTAAAGTCAATTATAACATGTTTTTTGGGAACAATGTTTATCAATGGATCTATATTATACCATTTTTCATGGGATTATGGGTAATACAATAAATGAAAAGGGGATGTTGGTGACAAAAAACACCATTACCGATTTTTTGGGTATTTTTTTGTCAAGATCATTGAAGGATCTTCTAGTATGATATAAAAGGTATGTAAAAGGTGAATATAATGGGGGTATCTAGAATTATTTCCAATATGGAAAATAATGATAACATAACACCCCTATTATCACCGTAGTGAAATATATTATATCATAGGGATATAGATTACACCATGGTTGGAAATACAAGTTATATAAAATAGAAATTTATAGTTTTCTATGGTTGATTTTGGATTTTTTATGGTTGATACCATTCTTAATTTTTTGATAAAAATAATACATAAAATGGAAACATGTGGTCTAATTATGAATGTGTTGGGCTAAGTTTGGCATTTATAATGTTTTGGGAGTATCCATGTAGTAATGGATAAGTACACTGCCAATGGTTTCAAGGTGGATGTTTGGGACCCTTCTATTTTAAAAGGGTTTAGACAATAGAATATCTCTATGATATATAGGTAATTGAGGTGGATTTAATTATATCTACAAATTTGGCCATGAAAATATCATAAAAAATATTTATTATATAGTTGTATCAATCAAAAAATTCTCTACTCCATAATATTAGTTCTAAAATGTTGGTCATGATAAGGTGGACATAATGATCTAGGGGATTTGATGGAATTTATGTCATATAAAAAATGTCATTCCAATGATGACATTAGATAAAGGAATATTTAGATTTTTCATGTGATTATTGGGTGGGCTTAACATAAATTCATCAATTAGATTATAGGGATATTTTTTTTAATAGTCAATCTTTATGAATGTTACCACACTTTATAATTATTAATATTGATAATTTCCTCCCTGTTAAGAATTATATCAAGATTTTGTCATGTTTATTTTCTTATTTCGGTAAAAAAAATTAAATAATTTTATAGAAAGAGATTTCTTAGTTTGGATTAATAAAAATTCAATATAATGACCAAATTAATTGTTTGATTCAACCAGAATGATAAAAGTTTATTTGTGAATGGAGAATCAATCATAAAAAATGGATTGGGGTGGGATGTTTTTAGAGATTATAATAAATATTTGTAGTTCATGAGGATGATAAAAGAATACAATGTAAAAAAGGATGGTGGATTTTTTGTGCTGTGATGGAATGTTAGTGAAAAATATTAAGGATATCCATGTTTTATTCTCTATGGATTTTTTTCTTCTTCATTAGTGGATGAAGGATGATAAACATATCCACAATATTCCTATATTATCCTAAAATATCATTTTTTAATACAAGGTAAATATATAAAGATTATTGAGTTCCATATTATAATTAGAACAATGAGTTCTTCATGTCATGTTTTAGGTTTTATACATAAAGGGTCACTGCAAATAATTATAATATTTATAAATTTGTAATATTTACTATTTATTTTGAATTATCAAATTAACTTTGTATTCTCCTTGTATTCGCCAGATTATAGTTGAACAAATAAAATATTATTTTTGTCTTCTATAGTTATTTATCACTCTATATCGATTAAGAGGAAGAGAGAGAGGTGTTACTATTAAAATTTTGATAACATTTTCATCTATGGTTGATATCAACATTTACAGTAATATGATTCACCCCATATCAGTGTGTTGAATTTATTTAGGAAATACGTAAATTTTATTGTGAATAATATTTATAAGTCACCCTTTGATCTCCTAAAAATTATTTTATATGTAGATAAGGATATAAATAATGAACGAACTTATTTCTATATGGTGATCAAGAAGAAATGCATGGTATGTAGCTCCTAGAGTTACTCAATGTCCAAGGATTATTCACACATCCTATCCATGATAAGAAATATGAAGGGATAGATCAAAGAGAAGGATTTATTCTATTTTTCATTTGGTATGAATGAAAACTATTAAAATAACTTTTCCTCAAAGAAGAAGAAAGAATAATCTTAAGTGAATTTATTATAGAGTGTAATATCTCTATTTCTATAAGTTGTGTATTTTATGTAGCCCATGGTTATCAAATTTGTATCCAAATATCAGAACAATGTAAATTATTGAACATTTCTGGAGGTGGGGTGGTTCAATGAGCATCCGACAGAATGATATTTTCCCACTGACTATTTAATACTACCATATAAAATTAGTAATGAGAATTAATTTAGTTTTAAAGAACATTTATTATATTCCACGTGTAAAAATAATTATATACATAACAAATCAATATATAGACTAGTTTATTTTCATGTTATAAATAGAAATTTTCACCTTTATATTATATAATATGTTATGGTATGGAACATTTGAAAATGATTATTATATATGAGAATTTGAAAATAATCTATTTTCTATCAATAAGAATTCAATTATTCCAAACTCATATCACATCAAACTATAAAATCACTAGTTTTGTCATATATAGAAGAAGTGTTTGAATGTATCAATAATTGTATTTATATTTTTTTACTACAAAAATTGGATATATTCTATTCCTTTTTCAAGAAAAAATGACCAAATACCCTTATATTGGGAAGGTTGATAGGGTTGCAGGGCTTCTATAATTTACTATAATTGACTTATGGTGACTATTTGTGGATACATAAATATTTTTATATTCATAGTTTATAAATTTTATTAACAAATTTAGAAAAAAACTATTTATATACATAATTAGGATAATCTTGATTCCATTGAAAGAATTATAGAATATAATTATTATGTAGAGAACCATCTTGGTATGAAGTTGAAGAAACTTCAGTTAAATGTGGAAGAGTGTATCTCAATAAAGAGTAAATTGATAATTTAAGGGAGTTTAATATTTTATCTAAACATACTCATACATATATGAAATAGTGGAATAATATATGTGAAAGGAGGAACCATGCATTGTTTTACATGGTGAGATCGATGATTAGTCATAAAAGTGTTCCATTATCCATTCAGGGATATATATTCAACACTAAAACACATATAATAAATCAGTTTCCAGATAATGTGGTAAAAGTAATTCAAAATGAGTTAATGTATATGATTATATCTATTTTATCACAACAGAATATGTTGGGACATATAGAATTTTCCAAGGCTTAATCTGGAAATATAGTTTTTATATAAAAAACAATGTGAACCTTATTGAAATATCCTATAGAAACAAGGGGGTAACCTATAAAAACTCATATAAAAAGGAAATAGTGTAAGTACATATTACATTCCTTGAGAGGGAGAAAAAATCTGATTTAGATAGTGGGATACAGTTATTCTTTGATAAATTATAGGATCAAGATACACAAGAGATTGGATTAGAACAAAATTCACAAAACCCCATAGAATAAGTTGTTTCAGATACACATGTACTATATAAGATTAACCAAGAGGTTAGGGAATCAGATAGACATGTATATCTAGTTATTGTGGAAGGTGATACATTATTAATTGACAATTAAAATCCTCTCTCATTCAATAAATAATTAAAAAATATAGAAAATAAAAAGTGGGTTGAAGATATGAATTTTGAATTGGAATCCATGCATGAGAACCAAGTATATATTTTCATAGATCTTTTAGTAGATGTAAATATTATTGGGTTAAAGTGGGTATTCATGAATGAACTAGACATAGATGGATAAATAAATACCTACAAATATTGAATAGTTTGTAAAAGTTATGTTAAATGTCAATTCATATTGTTAGAAAAAAAATTAGTAGTCACCATGAGGAAATCCATAAAAATTATAATTTTTGTAGAAACATACCATCATTATATGATCTTTTAGATGGAATATATAATGAAATTACTTAATGGAATAATTGTGGAATATTTTTATGGCACATCTAGAGCGGTTTGTGAATCCGAGAGATTCAAATATATTATTTATGTCATAGAGATCTATTTTTGGATTGAACCAAGAATCATTATCACAAAACATTATTTTGGATAAAAAACGAGGTAGTTTTATTCATAAAGAAATAGATTTATCCCTTTAAATATAAGTGGATTAGTGGGAGGGAAATTGTTTCCATGTAGTAATTATTGAAGATATATTACAGATGGGATACAAGATACTAGTCTTATAGTCTATTAATATGTGGTTTATTAAAGGCATATCTATTAATGATTTTAGTCAAGAAACCTATATTATAGGGATCATGATCTATCATTATATATCTAAGAGGATACATAGACTCTTTCAATGTATATGTATAGTCAAGTTATTGATGATATTAATTATGGGATAGTCCAAAAGAGGATTATTTTCAATGTTAAATTACATACATTAATCCAATTTTTTTCCCTATGTCATAAGACTAGAGAGACCGAATGTGTAAAAACTCTTAAAAACATGTGATAAGATCTATCATGTACACTAGGATATGTATAATGATTGATATTGCCTATGATTTGAGCATGGTAGAAAAATATCATGCGGGACCCAAACACTGCTATTGGATGGCTATAATGACTATGCTATTTTTCCAATGTCATATAAAGGGTATGTTTCTAGTTTTTAGATAACATGAGGATGTAATCATATGAGGATTTACACATTATTGTTTAAAAATAGATTAAAATGATCTAAAATCATATTTATAATATGTATTTTATTTTTATAGAGAATCTATTAGATAAAAGAATTTAATGTAGCCTATTTTCAAAAATTCTACAGTAGAGTTCTATATGTTATATCTTTTGATGAATCTAAAGAAGAATATTGGTTATAAACTCTTTCCATAATTTGAAATTAGTACCTAATACAAAATATTCTATCCCACAACACTGTGATTATAGTATAGTGATGGTTATCATCAAGTATCCAATGTCACATCAATGGATGAATCACATAATTAGTAAGTCTCACCTTTTGATATATTTTTCTCAAAGAGGTGAGGTCAGAATATGTAGAGTATCCATGGAGAAATATGTGTAAAAATAATTTACAAAATCCTTATGTTATCAAAAGCATGAATATCATATGGGAGATAGTAGACTCAAAGTTGTTAGTAATTGGTTGTAGTGTATGTTGGAGTTTTTTGGAGTTCGTTTCATATAACAACTAACATTGTACTTCTGATAAGCATATTAGAGAAGATATTATAATATGATGATTTTTAATCTATATAAAATTACTTTTATAATTTCATATAACTGGAAATTGATGATGTTTGAGTATTAGGTGTTGGATTCTCATATGTAGATGAGACTACATCACATTAAGTCTTCACATGATAATATCCAAGAGATGGCCTTAATAGCATAAACACACTAATGGGAATTCATTAGGTTTATGTGTTATTGGATTTTATTATTTGTCAATTTTTCTATTGGACATTATAATTGGGTTTACAATTAATGAATATCACGAAGCATCTACTTTGATGTATTGAGAAACAGTGATGAAATATACTCATGATGAGTCGAGGTATGTTGGATATGTCATAAGATACATATAATTAATAATCATGGTAAGAATGTTTTTATCACATTTGATTTAATATAATTAAATATGTATGACCCTTTGATTGAAATAGTTAAATTTGGTTAAATAAATGGATATAAAAATTCAGTGAAGAGTTCATTTCAATTATTGTAAGAATGAAAATTCTGGAACATCAGTTTACAACATATGTATGATTTATGTTTGTTGAGATATCCAGAAAAAGTGATTGTTTTATATGATAATAATTTGTATGAGTTTATTTTTATCGAAACATTAAATTCATTTTTATGGGTTTCGTGATGTGTTAATAAGCACCAATATTTCACTTCAGGTATGACTGCCCAATGGCACTGAGAAATAATCATAATGGGACACGATATATATATATATATATATTTGTGAATAAAATATTAAAATCTATTTGAATTAATTATTATGATCAAATATTATCCATAAGATGGTGGAATGATATTTATTCATAATTTTTTTTATTTTTAAATATTTAGTCTCTATTTATATACAAGTTTAGAATATATATATTTCTTAAATATATATAAAATAAAAATTAATTTGAATGTACAAGGATATATTATCAATTGGAATAAATATATTTATCCAATATTTAGGGATTAATATATATACATATACATATAATTTATATAATTTATTTGAATAAATTTATAATTTTCATGGTTAAATAAATACTAACGAGGATAGACATGTCAAGTTATGGTTTTGGTGAAAAATGATATAAATATCTTTTCAAAAAATATGTATTAATTTATTTATGAAATGGTATTTATTTAATGTTCAATATATCTAATTTCATGAATAGTAATAATAATATCATCATTTTCCAAGGGGTATACTTAGGATTAACAATTAATTAAAGGGGAATTGTCTACTTACTAAATATTTATCAGTAAGTATATAAAAAATAATTATTTTATTTTTTGGGTTGGAGGATTTGTATTAGAGACCCTAATTTTCTCATTGTATAATACTCTCATTCCCAAAATGGTGGTTCGATCTTTTTTTAAGTTAAGTGAGTCAATACTTGTGTGTAGATGTGGCAGTTTCCAAATGGATGCCTGGATTAAAAATATGAGGCAACCGTTGCATCCTAGATAAAGACTTTACCTATGGATGAGCCTAACCTCGACCAATGTGGGTCTAGGGAAGAAGTTAATTTTCAGACGTTTTAAGTAAAATAAAATAAAATGAATCACACAGTTTATTTTATTTTTATTTTTGGAACCATTCGCTGCAACACAATGATATGGAAACTGTTTCAATAATAAATTCCATGTCATAATGACTCTGAGAAGGAAATATGGACTCATTAAAAACACATCATATTTTGAATTCCAAAACACACTTCCCTTTTTATTGGGATAATCAAATGTCGACCATTGGTGGAAGGTTGAGAGGGCACTCTGTAGAAAACTCTTGGTGACGAACAATGACAGATCGAAGCTGTGAATCGCTACGCCAACGTGGTTGGGGTATCTCGACGATGATGGTAGCACGACCTCTTCATCAGTGATCGACCCCTTCTAAATTTAGGGGTTGTTATTACAAATCTCCTTTCCCCGTTTTTGATTTTAAACGACGAACATGGGTCAACCACAAACAAGTTGATCACAAGATTCGTATATTCTTGCGGGAGGGATTTCTTTAGGATGATTATGGGGGAATTGATCCATGTTGAATTTTTGTTGTTGATTTCTTATCTTTTTAAGCCTATTAACAAGAGTGGATCAATGTCGTGATGAACGAAGACGGAGGTTAGTTCCTCATTTTGTTGGATTTGGTTTTCCATCCCCCATTTTCTTCTCACGTGTACTTCACGTACTTCACGGGGGGATGAAAAACAGATCGTTATGCACCCATTTTGCAACACAATGATCCCAACCTGAAGAATCGACACCACAATGGCCTTGAAGAGGTGCGGTGACGATGGCGGATGACTGATCTGACCAGATCGGGAAGGACCTTTCTTCAAGCATAATTCACGCAGATGGATCATTGCATGTTTTAGGAGCCGATCGGAGGTCTAAAAACAACAGAATCAGCTTTGTGGTGTCGGGTTGACCAAACCCTGTGAGTTTTGTGGTGATCAGACAGCTTGATAGATGAGTGGTGCCGCATGGGAGGCGCGCTGATGAAGAGCGTTGTTTCTGGAAATTTCCAAAATACACGGCGTGCACTTCGGAAGAAAACACCGTGTAGTTCTGGAGAAAATAGCTTGGGGTTTGGGGGTCAAAGTGGAATAACACAGCATGTGACCCTGGTCACACAACATGATAGAATTTCCCCAATGCTCGACGTGTATTTTGGGAAGTACATGGACACGGGTTGGACTTCACGGCTTCATACAACACGGCGTGCACTCTCTACCTAGCATAGAAGAGGCGGCTACGCGGGACTCAACGTGTATCTAGGGGGTACACAGACACGGGATGGTGTACACGACTGTGTACTCAATCACACAGCCAAGTATGGCCAGTAACGCGAGTCACCCCATGTACCGATTACACGAGTAAGAGTACATGAGTTGATGACCGTGTATGGGAACATGGCCAGCATACATGGAGCCAACCCCAGTCCCTCGGACATAACGTGTACACTGTACTACATGCCGTGTACTCAGTTTTCTACACGACCGACCATACAACATGGCCTGCTGTACATGGGCAATACCTGGGGTCAGACAACATGGCATGGGACCTTTCTACACGCTGTCAACTTTTCGGAAAACGACATTCTCCATTTATTCACCATAACTTGGACATTTTTTGTTTGGGTTAGTGTCATTCTTCTCATTCCCCTGAAGGTCAGGCATCATTTTCTTCTACAGGAGTATGATCCCTTCAGCATGACTATCTGTGATAGAGTCAGGTATCCATCTGAGAGGCCTGGATCGAGATCCTCTATCCATTCATGACCCCAGGTAGAGTCCGGCATCGACAAGACCACACCACCGGGCATCGATCTTCTACCTAGAAGGTGAATTCAGGATGATATTGGTATCATCCATGGCCCTAGAAGTGATCCTCATCTGTGTATCATGATCATTACCAGTCAAGAGTCTGTCTCCCGTGATGAGTGCATCTATATATCATAATCTTTTCACCCAAGAGTGAGTCTCCCGTAATGAGTGTAACTACCAATCATGACATTTACCAGCGAACAGTACTTCCCGGACATACATCATCAGATCTATAAGAATCGTGGAGTGTGTTCTCTTGGAATGAGTTCTTTGTGGAATCTTAGAACTGAATCCCTAATGGGTTTATGCAGTTTTGGGACTTGTCTCTAGACCATAGGTCTGGGTTTTGAGTATATCTGGTTTGTGTTTCTCTTTCTATATGTTCTGAAGACATATACTATACATAGATGATTGTACCTTTACATTGTGTACAACATTGTGGTTTTTGGTTTCCTCTACTGATTATTGTTATACTCACCCCTGCACAAGCTTTGCCTGCACGTGTCATGTCTTGTGCAGATGAGAAGCCTTTTGACAGAGTCCAGGGCAGACCAGGATAGGACCAAGCTTTCTGAGTTCCCTACAGGCCGAGGCATTCCTACAGATACAAGTAGCAGTCCCAGTAACTTTTTATGATTACAGGTTGGACTATGTAGTTTTCAGACTCCTGTTTTGGTGGGCTAGTATTTTGGCCCAGTTTACTTTCTGTACATTACCTTCCGTCGTACTCTATTGGTTGGGTTTATTTGTATGCTTGCATTTTCATCCTTATTGTTTTTACATTTTAGCATTTGTGGGCTTGGAGATTCATGCATGTGTATAGGTGCTTAGGAAATTCCTCCCATGTTAGAAATATACCAACTCAGTGCAAGTCACCAGCCCCTGTGTAGAGACCCGTATCTTGACGTACATGGACATTACATTACTTTTGCGGAATACATAGTACATAACAAAAACACACACACAAGGATCGTAATAGTTTAGTGTCTTTGGAAACTTGGAATATAATCTTCTAATCATGGTGAAAGATCTTCAACATCTCCCATAAAGATCTTCCTTTATTTTTACCTAAAACCTTTCTTTATATCCTGGGGAAAAGAAAACATGAAATGGTGAGCTCAAATGCTCAGTAAGGGAAAACAAAAGAAATATCAATCACATCATATTCATAAGAACATAACATTTTGGAAATCATAACCTGCAAAAGAGAGCATAATTTCATAACATGGTAAAAATCATGGCAGTGAAATGTAATCACAATAATCATAACTTAAAACATAAAACATTGTGGCATTCACACATAATCATAGAGAATCATTTCTTGTTAGTCAAGACTCATTACCAAGACTATCTTAGTGGACAAAGTCCCTTTCTGAATCGAGTAACCCTCGTTTCAGTCCTGTTTCACTAAACCTATATAACCTACCATTCCAGCCATGTCTATCTCATGAGATATAAAATCTTTACCCAATTCATTGGAGGGAGATATAGGTCCCACCCATCTTATAATGAATCCTTTCTTATGTGTTCCACATAATCATAAACCATACATCATAGCGTAACCCATGTAATAAAAATGGGATTCTTAAACAACATGACATCATAAAACAATTCATATAAGATAAAGGAATTCATAAAAATATTTCCATCACAACATAATCAAATCCATGTAATAATAGGGATAAAAACAGAACCCTTTTATTATCTTAGATGGAAGATAATTTCGATAAAATACTTGAACTTCATTCTTGAGGAAAATATCCTTTCTACATCAAAAACACTTTTCCTTTCTTAACATGTCATACAATTATAAAATAAAGAAGTTGATTAAAAATAAACTTGAAAACTTATAAAGGAAGATTCTTGGAAATAATGTTTTAAAAATCCATTCATGCCGTATAAGTTAAAAAAACATTCTTCGTACTTTTGATGGAAAAGTCAAAAAGTACCTCGTACGAAAAACGACAAAAGATTCCTTTTATACATATTACTAAAAACTCGCCGAAGGGTAAAAATGGATTTAAACAATTGTAGGTGGATGGAAATAATATTTCATATTGATGAAACATGGATGTGGATGATAAAATACACCCCAGTAAATAATTACGAATAAACAATCTCGGATAAGAATGAGATTGTGATATTTCCCTTACCTTAGGTCCGACTTGCTTTATAAGTGTCCGAACCTCATGTATAATGATTTAAATCATGTTATTGACTTATTCCAGAATCATATTCATTGTTATTATATCATATATGGTCCACTTATGACTTTATATTACCCGTTCTTTTGTAAATTCATGTTAAAGTAGCGTTTTGGGTAAAATCGTCTCATTTATCGTTCATGTTTTTAACTTGTAATTATTCATATGATTACTTAGATCATGATTACTTAATTACAGAATATAAAACATGATTTATATATATATATTCAGAATATACATATATAATAAATCAGTAAATGGAAAGAAATACACCGTTCATGGAGACGGTAGTCCGTACGTACGCATGAACGCTGTTTTCGATTCCTTATTGAATTGAATGGAATTAAGTAGATGACACACATATAAATATAAATAATTCCAGTATCATTATTAGGTCATATATTTCATTAGTACTTATTATATATACTTTATAATCATTCATGAATGGTTAATCATTGAGAATGAATCTCATCGCGTCGTGGAGACGGTAGTCCGTACGTACGCACGAGCGATGATATCGTTCCCATGGTCGTGGAATTGTGTTGAAGTGTATGTATACTATTTCAGTATCAATATCATTTTATAATAATCATATATATTTACTCATTACACCGTTATACCCATCCAATTAAGGTGGTGACGGAAAGTAGATTACACCACGACGTGGAGACGGTATTCCGTACGTACGCACGCGCGGTGATTTCATTTTTCCGTACGATGGATAGAAGATGAATTAGGGTTGTTTCATATTTATAATAACATATAAGTATGTAAGTAATACTGATGTTATTACTTTATCATGAAACAACTAAAGAAGAAGAAGTTGAAGAAGAAAGAAATTGAAAAGATCGGTAATGGATATTACCTCTTCTTTGAAACGCCTCTTTGAATCCTCCACATAGGGAACTAAGATTGGTCTTTGAAGAAGACCAGGACCTCTAGGATTATTCTAGGGAAGTGGAGAAGGAATTTTTTCAGGGGTTGGACGAGCTTGAGTGCTCAAATTGGTGTGAGTAGGAGGAGGAGGAGGTTTCCTTTTATAAGGGAGGAGAGGGGCACCTTAGGAATATCTCAAAATATTATTTTATATTAAAGTCAAAATCGGTTTATAATGGTTCCAAAGGGTCTTATTTCGAAGCTACAGTGGGGATGGGTCAAAATACTATCATCCAATAGGATTTAGACAAGTTTAAGTTATTATTTTAACCTTATCAATTAGATTTAACTCTAAGTTAAATAATTTAACTTTTACCGTGTCTTTTTGTTTTCTTACACTATATGGTTAATTCACTTACTATAACATGCCAAACGAACCCCAAATTGTTTATTAATAATATATATGTCCTTATCTAAGTCATTTGTCCAACCCTTACATTTTTAGGAATAAAATAACAATTAATAATATAATATTTGATTTAAAAACTATTTTGTGTCAATTTTGACACTACTTGATATATGATTTTTGTGAAAGTCATAACAGTATTATATGTTCGAACCAAGTTTATCAAATCAACACTAATATATCATAGTAACCTACAAAATTAGTGGAATTCATAAAAAGTCTCAAATTACATTTAATTTGGTGTTTATAACATCAATTATGTCAATATTTTATTAATAATATAATTACTACATCATCATTGTGTCATAAATAAATTAAATTATTTAATGTTTAAAAATTACAAATAAAATACCATTATATAGGAAATCTTTTTCGATTTCTAATGAATATTTATAGTCGAATTTATCTTATTTATAACCCCATATTAAAAATGTGTTAGTTATTAAACATTGATTTTAACTATTTTAACTATTCATTAAATAAAATAATATTAAATGTCATAATCTAATCCAAGTGGACCTAAATGGTCATATTATATTCATAAGGTTGTTTTTGGTCGAATTACACTTATCCAATAGAATTAGGACATGTGTTAGGGTAATAGTAATATCATATTTACCCTTAGTTACCCTATTTACTATTAACCGTGGTAAAAAAAGTAAAAAGTTGTTATTCACCAAAAATTATTTTCATCTCATTGAACCACATTTTAGTCCCTGATATTAACCGTGTCTGTCGGATTTTCGAAATTCCATTAACAGAAGCAGTAAAATTAAGTTTTATGCAAAATTCAGTTTTTAACCTACCACTTAGTGGTTTCACTATTTATCAAAAATTGAAAGTTTTCAGAAAAGTACCAAAATTTCACCCTAGGCTATAATTGATATTCCAGATTCAAAAATGATTTCTATTTTACAAAATTCCCACCATATAAGTTGCATTAATTAATTTTATAATTAATTTCTGCTGTCATAATAAATAGCGTGTTTTTAAGAGATAATAACTATCAAAAGATTGACACTTGTTTATAACTGGTTTAAATGTGAAATTACATCCAATGTCCAACATTGTATTAAATTGTAAAAATATATTCTAAATATACTTTAAAACCACTCAAATTAATAATTTATCACTATTAATTATTTCGATTAAAAAAGTTGTTTTTAATTAAAATTTAGTAATTTTCACTATTCATCAGAATATGAAAGTAATCCGAAAAGTACAAAAATTTCACCTTTGGATAAATTCGATACTCCGAATCCATAAATGAAGTCCATTTTGAAAAATACAATTTAAAAATTTTCAAAAAGTGGTTATTACTATTCATAACGGCTAGTTTTAATAATATCTTAATAGCATATCGTTGTTTAGCAAAACTTGGTGTTGCGTACAACACACGCTATCGTGGAAGGTCGCGATTGCGTGTAATTCAAGCCAAGTCAGAGATGTGTGTTGTGAAAGCTCCTTTTGGTGTAGAGTATAACACAAGACATTAATGAAATTAAAAAGATTATTTTTCATAAAATCTCGGGGTGTTACATTCTACCCCCCTTAAAATGAATTTCGCCCTCGAAATTCGTCGGGGTTATAAATGGTTTACTATTCAAAAGTTTCTTCAATAGAAACCCACATCATAAAAAGGAATACCAAAAACCAATATTTAAAAATGAAAGTATGAAACGTAACGGTTACCAAAATAAACTAATTACTGGGTTTCCACATAGGTGAAAATATGGATATGGAAGAAAAATCTAACCATCATGTTCTGATGGAGAGTGGTAGAGAACATGGCTATGGAAAAGCCAAAAATCACAAATCCATAAATTTGTGATGATCTAAGGTACCATCTGATTAATCAGATATAAGAGCACTAGGACAACATTTTTGGTTTTCAAGATCATTTCCCTAAAGTTGAAGAATTTGAATTAGAATAAATACTGACTTTATTTTGGTACAATCTCACTGTTGTTCGTGCCTTGAACAATTTCCACTTTATCTCTTAAATAAATGAAGTTTAATTTGTTATTCGTGAAGTGTTAGCAGATCATGTGATAGAATGACGGGTCATTCCATCAAAAGGTTAGAAAAAGTTATTAAATATACATAAGTCATTCTATAGTGAGATTAATCATATATGGTACCTAAAATGGACTTATACGTCATATATCATACTGCTTAAAATAATAAAACTAGTTTCTACTAAACAGGGACTTCCTGTAGGTCAGTGGTAGGCGATAATGGCCAGTCGCACTTCGGTTGTGGGTTCGATTCCCACATCCTTGTCCGACGCGATGGGCTGTCGCCCGTCCTGCAGGTTGTCCTTTTTCTAAAACTACATTACTATAACATCCCATCAATAATATCGAAAAAAACTTCTATCCTTAAACAATACTAACTTATGTCCAACATAATCCATTCCAATCTTTAGGCTTATCCATAATACTGTAGTCCACTCTCATAACATAGTGAAAACGATTACCAGAGATTTAATACCATCGTTGATCCCCATATATCATAAGATATGTTTTGTTGGTCACATTCCAAACATTCAAAGTCCTTAATCATGTATTCTTTTGAATACCCATTGAACCTTAGTGAAAACATGAATGCAGTTAAAAGTTAACACTTTCCACATACCAAAATCCTCAAAATTCTATATTCTCAAACCATGATATCACTTAATCCTTATATCAATCATGAGCTCATGAATACAATCAAACATCTCATTATCGTCTTATCCCTTCATTATGAACATATCAACTACATTCCAAAAATATCTGAATAACCTTTCATGGATACTGGTAACATTAATCATACACTTTTAAAACTCAAGGAAAGACAACAGTGTAACAATCCTTAGATGTCTCTTTATTCCATAGTACCATGAGATTACTTATACAACATTACACATGATAAACATGTAATCATTCCACTACATTCTTAAACCATTGACCGAGCTTCAACAATTCTTTCATCTCACATATTATTTGTAGTCTCATCATCATCATCCACATAAATACTACCCATACGACCATACTGATTTTCTTCATGAGACTTTCCCTTAGGGCATTCGTTTGCATAATGCCCGTACATTCCACATTTAAAACATTTAACCATTGTTGATGTTGTAGCAATACCATTATCCTCATCCCTGGTGTTAACTGAACCTTTTCCTTTGCACTTACTGGCTTTGTGTCCTTCTTTTCAACACCCAAAGCATCGTCCAGTTCCTTTGAAACATTCTCCTTGATGCCTCTTCCCACATAATTTACATAGGGGAAATTGAACTTTTTTTCCTCTATGATCATCATGAAATTCCATCTTTCTCTTATTAGCCGAGCCAGGAAACATACCAAATTTTACTTTTTTGATCATATTATGAGATTTCTGATTCGGCATAATAATGATGTTTGGACCTCCAAATCCCATTTCATTTGGTTTCTCATGAAGAATATCATTCCATTGTCCATCATATCCTCCATTATCGTGAATCATCTTGTTTCTAGCCATTTTCTAAAACCCAAAAAGAATAGTGTGAGAGGAAAAAATCATAATAAAGGGGGAGTATCCTCAATATCTAACTTCTTAGGTTAAATTCTAAGATCGTTACCATAGTTATAGGACTGTATCCTATACGTATACTTATCCTTAGGGACATCCCTAGACAAACCTTATAAATATCTCTAGGGATCTCACTAAAGTTCTCGCATCCTAGTTTCCAAAGGTTGACTAAACCTTTCCTCTGATACCAACTATAGAGACCCGTATCTTGACGTACATGGACATTACATTACTTTTGCAGAATACATAGTACATAACAAAAACACACACACAAGGATCTTAATAGTTTAGTGTCTTTGGAAACTTGGAATATAATCTTCTAATCGTGGTGAAAGATCTTCAACATCTCCCATAAAGATCTTCCTTTTTTTTACCTAAAACCTTTCTTTATATCCTGGGGAAAAGAAAACATGAAAGGGTGAGCTCAAATGCTTAGTAAGGGTAAACAAAAGAAATATCAATCACATCATATTCATAAGAACATAACATTTTGGAAATCATAACCTGCAAAAGAGAGCATAATTTCATAACATGGGATAAATCATGGCAGTGAAATGTAATCACAATAATCATAACTTAAAACATAAAACTTTGTGGCATTCACACATAATAATAGAGAATCATTTCTTGTTAGTCAAGACTCATTGCCAAGACTATCTTAGTGGACAAAGTCCCTTTCTGAATCGAGTAACCCTCGTTTCAGTCCTGTTTCACTGAACCGGTATAACCTACCATTCCAGCCATGTCTATCTCATGAGATATAAAATCTTTACCCAATGCATTGGAGGGAGATATAGGTCCCACCCATCTTATAATGAATCCTTTCTTATGTGTTCCACATAATCATAAACCATACATCATAGCATAACCCATGTAATAAAAATGGGATTCTTAAACAACATGACATCATAAAACAATTCATATAAGATAAATGAATTCATAAAAATATTTCCATCACAACATAATCAAATCCATGTAATAATAGGGATAAAAAAGAACCCTTTTATTATCTTAGATGGAAAATAATTTCGATAAAATACTTGAACTTCATTCTTGAGGAAAATATCCTTTCTACATCAAAAACACTTTTCCTTTCTTAACATGTCATAAAATTATAAAATAAATAAGTTGATTAAAAATAAACTTGAAAACTTATAAAGGAAGATTCTTGGAAATAATGTTTTAAAAATCCATTCATTCCGTATAAGTTAAAAAAAACATTCTTCGTACTTTTGTCGGAAAAGTCAAAAAGTACCTCGTACGAAAAACGACAAAAGATTCCTTTTATACATATTACTAAAAACTCACCGAAGGGTAAAAATGGATTTAAACAATTGTAGGTGGATGGAAATAATATTTCATATTGATGAAACATGGATGTGGATGATAAAATACACCCCAGTAAATACTTATGAATAAACAATCTCGGATAAGAATGAGATTGTGATATTTCCTTTACCTTAGGTCCGACTTGCTTTGTAAGTGTCCGAACCTCCTGTATAATGATTTAAATCATGTTATTGACTTATTCCAGAATCATATTCATTGTTATTATATCATATATGGTCTACTTATGACTTTATATTACCCGTTCTTTTGTAAATTCATGTTAAAGTAGCATTTTGGGTAAAATCGTCTCATTTGTCGTTCGTGTTTTTAAATTGTAATTATTCATATGATTACTTAGATCATGATTACTTAATTCCAGAATATAAAACATGATTTATATATATATATTCAAAATATACATATATAATAAATCAGTAAATGGAAAGAAATACACCGTTCATGGAGACGGTAGTCCGTACGTATGCATGAACGCTGTTTTCGATTCCTTATTGAATTGAATGGAATTAAGTAGATGACACAAATATAAATATAAATAATTCCAGTATCATTATTAGGTCATATATTTCATTAGTACTTATAATATATACTTTATAATCATTCATGAATGGTTAATCATTGAGAATGAATCTCATCGCGTCGTGGAGACGGTAGTCTGTACGTACGCACGAGCGATGATATCGTTCCCATGGTCGTGGAATTGTGTTGAAGTGTATGTATACTATTTCAGTATCAATATCATTTTATAATAATCTTATATATTTACTCATTACACCATTATACCCATCCAATTAAGGTGGTGACGGAAAATAGATTACACCACGGCGTGGAGACGGTATTCCGTACGTACGCACGCGCGGTGATTTCATTTTTCCGTACGATGGATAGAAGATGAATTAGGGTTGTTTCATATTTATAATAACATATCAGTATGTAAGTAATACTGATGTTATTACTTTATCATGAAACAACTAAAGAAGAAGAAGTTGAAGAAGAAAGAAATTGAAAAGATCGGTAATGGATATTACCTCTTCTTTGAAACGCCTCTTTGAATCCTCCACTTAGGGAACTAAGATTGGTCATTGAAGAAGACCAGGACCTCTAGGATTATTCTATGGAAGTGGAGAAGGAATTTCGGCAGGGGTTGGCCGAGCTTGAGTGCTCAAATTGGTGTGAGGAGGAGGAGGAGGAGGTGTCCTTTTATAAGGGAGGAGAGGGGCACCTTAGGAATATTTCAAAATATTATTTTATATTAAAGTCAAAATCGGTTTATAATGGTTCCAAAGGGTCTTATTTCGAATCTAAAGTGGTTATGGGTCGAAATCATATCAACCAATAGGATTTAGACAAGTTTAAGTTATTATTTTAACCTTATCAATTAGATTTAACTCTAAGTTAAATAATTTAACTTTTACCGTGTCTTTTTGTTTTCTTACACTATATGGTTAATTCACTTACTATAACAGGCCAAACGAACCCCAAATTGTTTATTATTAATATATATATCCTTATCTAAGTCATTTGGCCTAACATTAGATTTTTAGGAATAAAATAACAATTAATAATATAATATTTGATTTAAAAACTATTTTGTGTCAATTTTCACACTATTTGATATATGATTTTTGGGAAAGTCATAACAGAATTATATGTTCGAAACAAGTTTATCAAATCAACACTAATATATCATAGTAACCTAAAAAATTAGTGGAATTCATAAAAAGTCTCAAATTACATTTATTTTGGTGTTTATAACATCAATTATGTCAATATTTCATTAATAAGATAATTACTGCATCATCATTGTGTCATAAATAAATTAAATTATTTAATGTCTAAAAATTACAAATAAAATACCATTATATAGGAAATATTTTTCTCTTTCTAATGAATATTTATAGTCGAGTTTATCTTATTTATAACCCCATATTAAAAATGTTTTAGTTATTAAACTTTGATTTTCACTATTTTAACTATTCATTAAATAAAATAATATTAAATCTCATAATCTAATCCAAGTGGACCTGAATGGTCATATTATATTCATAAGGTTGTTTTTGGTCGAATTACACTTATCCAATAGAATTAGGACATGTGTTAGGGTAATAGTAATATCATATTTACCCTTAGTTAACCTATTTACTATTAACCGTGGTAAAAAAAGTAAAAAGTTTCTTTTCACCAAAAATTATTTTCATCTCATTGAACCACATTTTAGTCCTTGATATTAACCGTGTCTGTCGGATTTTCGAAATTCCATTCACAGAAGCAGTAAAATTATGTTTTATGCAAAATTCAGTTTTTAACCTACCACTTAGTGGTTTCACTATTTATCAAAAATTGAAAGTTTTCAGAAAAGTACCAAAATTTCACCCTAGGCTATAATTGATATTCCGGATTCAAAAATGATATCTATTTTACAAAATTCCCACCATATAAGTTGCATTAATTAATTTTATAATTAATTTCTGCTGTCACAACAAATAGCGTGTTTTTAAGAGATAATAACTATCAAAAGATTGACACTTGTTTATAACTGGTTTAAATGTGAAATTACATCCAATGTCCAACATTGTATTAAATTGTAAAAATATATTCTAAATATACTTTAAAACCACTCAAATTAATAATTTATCACTATTAATTATTTCAATTAAAAAAGTTGTTTTTAATTAAAATTTAGTAATTTTCACTATTCATCAGAATATGAAAGTTATCCGAAAAGTACCAAAATTTCACCTTAGACTAAATTCGATACTCTGAATCCATAAATGAAGTCCATTTTGAAAAATAAAATTTACAAAATTTCAAAAAGTGGTTATTACTATTCATAACGGCTAGTTTTAATAATATCTTAATAGCATATCGTTGTTTAGCGAAACTTGGTGTTGCGTACAACACACGCTATCGTGGAAGGTCGCGATTACGTGTAATTCAAGCCAAGTCAGAGATGTGTGTTGTGAAGGATCCTTTTGGTTTAGAGTATAACACAAGACATTAATGAAATTAAAAAGAATATTTTTCATAAAATCTCGGGGTGTTACATTCTACCCCCCTTAAAATGAATTTCTCCCTCGAAATTCATCGGGGTTATAAATGGTTTACTATTCAAAAGTTTCTTTAATAGAAACCCACATCGTAAAAAGGAATACCAAAAACCAATATTTAAAAATGAAAGTATGAAATGTAACGGTTACCCAAATAAATTAATCACTGGGTTTCCACATAGGTGAAAATATGGATATGGAAGAAAAATCTAACCATCATGTTCTGATGGAGAGTAGTAGAGAACATGGCTATGGAAAAGCCAACAATCACAAATCCATAAATTTGTGATGATCTAAGGTACCATCTGATTAATCAGATATAAGAGCACTAGGACAACATTTTTGGTTTTCAAGATCATTTCCCTAAAGTTGAAAAATTTGAATTAGAATAAATACTTACTTTATTTTGGTAAAATCTCACTGTTGTTCGTGCCTTGAACAATTTCCACTTTATCTCTTAAATAAATGAAGTTTACTTTGTTATTCGTGAAGTGTTAGCAGATCATTTGATAGAATGACGGGTCATTCCATCAAAAGGTTAGCAAAAGTTATTAAATATACATAAGTCATTATATAGTGAGATTAATCATATATGGTACCTAAAATGGACTTATACTTCATATATCATACTGCTTAATATAATAAAACTAGTTTCTACTAAACAGGGACTTCCTGTAGGCCAGTGGTAGGCGATAAAGGCCAGTCGCACTTCGGTTGTGGGTTCGATTCCCACATCCTTGTCCGACGCGATGGGCTGTCGCCCGTCCTGCAGGTTGTCCTTTTTCTAAAACTACATTACCATAACATCCCATCAATAATATAGAAAAAAAAACTTATATCCTTAAACAATATTAACTTATGTCCAACATAATCCATTCCAATCTTTAGGCTTATCCATAATACGGCAGTCCACTCTCATAACATAGTGAAAATGATTACCAGAGATTTAATACCATCGTTGATCCCCATATATCATATGATATGTTTTGTTGGTCACATTCCAAACATTCAAAGTCCTTAATCATGTATTCTTTTGAATACCCATTGAACCTTAGTGAAAACATGAATGAAGTTAAAAGTTAACCCTTTCCACATACCAAAATCCTCAAAATTCTATATTCTCAAACCATGATATCACTTAGTCCTTATATCAATCATGAGCTCATGAATACAATCAAACATCTCATTATCGTCTTATCCCTTCATTATGCGCATATCATCTACATTCCAAAAATATCTGAATAACCTTTCATGGATACTGGTAACATTAATCATACACTTTTAAAACTCAAGGAAAGACAACAGTGTAACAATCCTTAGATGTCTCTTTGTTCCATAGTACCATGAGATTACTTATACAACATTACACATGATAAACATGTAATAATTCCACTACATTCTTAAACCATTGATCGAGCTTCAACAATTCTTTCTTCTCACATATCATTTATAGTCTCATCATCATCATCCACATAAATACTACCCATACGACCATACTGATTTTCTTCATGAGACATTCCCTTAGGGAATTAATTTGCATAATGCCCGTAGATTCCACATTTAAAACATTTAACCATTGTTGATGTTGTAGCAATACCATTATCCTCATCCCTGGTGTTAACTGAACCTTTTCCTTTGCACTTACTGGCTTTGTGTCCTTCTTTTCCACACCCAAAGCATCGTCCAGTTCCTTTGAAACATTCTCCTTGATGCCTCTTCCCACATAATTTACATAGGGGAAATTGAACTTTCTTTCCTCTATGATCATCATGAAACTCCATCTTTCTCTTATTAGCCGAGCCAGGAAACTTACCAAATTTTACTTTTTTGATCATATTATGAGATTGCTGATTCGGCATAATAATGATTTTTGGACCTCCAAATCCCATTTCATTTGGTTTCTCATGAAGAATATCATTCCATTGTCCATCATATCCTCCATTATCGTGAATCATCTTGTTTCCAGCCATTTTCTAAAACCCAAAAAGAATAGTGTGAGAGGCAAAAATCATAATAAAGGGGGAGTATCCTCAATATCTAACTTCTTAGGTTAAATTCTAAGATCGTTACCGTAGTTATAGGACTGTATCCTATACTTATACTTATCCTTAGGGACATCCCTAGACAAACCTTATAAATATCTCTAGGGATCTCACTAAAGTTCTCGCATCCTAGTTTCCAAAGGTTGACTAAACCTTTCCTTTGATACCAACTGTAGAGACCCATATCTTTACGTACATGGACATTACATTACTTTTGCGGAATACATAGTACATAACAAAAACACACACACAAGGATCGTAATAGTTTAGTGTCTTTGGAAACTTGGAATATAATCTTCTAATCGTGGTGAAAGATCTTCAACATCTCCCATAAAGATCTTCCTTTTTTTACCTAAAAACTTTCTTTATATCCTGGGGAAAAGAAAACATGAAAGGGTGAGCTCAAATGCTCAGTAAGGGTAAACAAAAGAAATATCAATCACATCATATTCATAAGAACATAACATTTTGTAAATCATAACCTGCAAAAGAGAGCATAATTTCATAACATGGGATAAATCATGGCAGTGAAATGTAATCACAATAATCATAACTTAAAACATAAAACTTTGTGGCATTCACACATAATCATAGAGAATCATTTCTTGTTAGTCAAGACACATTGCCAAGACTATCTTAGTGGACAAAGTCCCTTTCTGAATCGAGTAACCCTCGTTTCAGTCCTGTTTCACTGAACCGGTATAACCTACCATTCCAGCCATGTCTATCTCATGAGATATAAAATCTTTACCCAATGCATTTGAGGGAGATATAGGTCCCACCCATCTTATAATGAATCCTTTATTATGTGTGCCACATAATCAAAAACCATACATCATAGCGTAACCCATGTAATAAAAATGGGATTCTTAAACAACATGACATCATAAAACAATTCATATAAGATAAAGGAATTCATATAAATATTTCCATCACAACATAATCAAATCCATGTAATAATAGGGATAAAAACAGAACCCTTTTATTATCTTAGATGGAAAATAATTTTGATAAAATACTTGAACTTCTTTCTTGAGGAAAATATCCTTTCTACTTCAAAAACAATTTTCCTTTCTTAACATGTCATACAATTATAAAATAAAGAAGTTTATTAAAAATAAACTTGAAAACTTATAAAGAAAGATTCTTGGAAATAATGTTTTAAAAATCCATTCATGCCGTATAAGTTAAAAAAAACATTCTTCGTACTTTTGTCGGAAAAGTCAAAAAGTACCTCGTACGAAAAACGACAAAAGATTCCTTTTATACATATTACTAAAAACTCACCGAAGGGTAAAAATCGATTTAAACAATTCTAGGTGGATGGAAATAATATTTCATATTGATGAAACATGGATTTGGATGATAAAATACACCCCAGTAAATACTTACGAATAAACAATCTCGGATAAGAATGAGATTGTGATATTTCCCTTACCTTATGTCCGACTTGCTTTGTAAGTGTCCGAAACTCCTGTATAATGATTTAAATCATGTTATTGACTTATTACAGAATCATATTCATTGTTATTATATCATATATGGTCCACTTATGACTTTATATTACCCGTTCTTTTGTAAATTCATGTTAAAGTAGCGTTTTGGGTAAAATCGTCTCATTTGTCGTTCGTGTTTTTAACTTGTAATTATTCATATGATTACTTAGATCATGATTACTTAATTCCAGAATATAAAACATGATTTATATATATATATTCAGAATATACATATATAATAAATCAGTAAATGGAAAGAAATACACCGGTCATGGAGACGGTAGTCCGTACGTACGCATGAACGTTGTTTTCGATTCCTTATTGAATTGAATGGAATTAAGTAGATGACACACATATAAATATAAATAATTCCAGTATAATTATTAGGTCATATATTTCATTAGTACTTATTATATATACTTTATAATCATTCATGAATGGTTAATCATTGAGAATGAATCTCATCGCGTCGTGGAGACAGTAGTCCGTACGTAAGCACGAGCGATGATATCGTTCCCATGGTCGTGGAATTGTGTTGAAGTGTATGTATACTATTTAAGTATCAATATCTTTTTATAATAATCATATATAGTTACTCATTACACCATTATAACCATCCAATTATGGTGGTGACAGAAAATAGATTACACCACGGCGTGGAGACGGTATTCCGTACGTACGCACGCGCGGTGATTTTATTTTTCCGTAGGATGGATAGAAGATGAATTAGGGTTGTTTAATATTTATAAAAACATATCAGTATGTATTTAATACTGATGTTATTACATTATCATGAAACAACTAAAGAAGAAGAAGTTGAAGAAGAAAGAAATTGAAAAGATCGGTAATGGATATTACCTCTTCTTTGAAACGCCTCTTTGAATCCTCCACTTAGGGAACTAAGATTGGTCTTTGAAGAAGAGAATGACCTCTAGGATTATTCTAGGGAAGTGGAGAAGGAATTTTGGCAGGGGTTGGCCGAGCTTGAGTGCTCAAATTGGTGTGAGGAGGAGGAGGAGGAGGTGTCCTTTTATAAGGGAGGAGAGGGGCACCTTAGGAATATCTCAAAATATTATTTAATATTAAAGTCAAAATCGGTTTATAATGGTTCCAAAGGGTATTATTTCGAAGCTAAAGTGGGTATGGGTCGAAATCCTATCAACCAATAGGATTTAGACAAGTTTAAGTTATTATTTTAACCTTATCAATTAGATTTAACTCTAAGTTAAATAATTTAACTTTTACCGTGTCTTTTTGTTTTCTTACACTATATGGTTAATTCACTTACTATAACATGCCAAACGAACCCCAAATTGTTTATTATTAATATATATATCCTTATCTAAGTCATTTTGCCGAACCTTAGATTTTTAGGAATAAAATAACAATTAATAATATAATATTTGATTTAAAAACTATTTTGTGTCAATTTTGACACTATTTGATATATGATTTTTGTGAAAGTCATAACAGAATTATATGTTCAAACCAAGTTTATCAAATCAACACTAATATATCATAGTAACCTAAAAAATTAGTGGAATTCATAAAAAGTCTCAAATTTCATTTATTTTGGTGTTTATAACATCAATTATGTCAATATTTCATTAATAAGATAATTACTGCATCATCATTGTGTCATAAATAAATTAAATTATTTAATGTCTAAAAATTACAAATAAAATACCATTATATAGGAAATCTTTTTCGTTTTCTAATGAATATTTATAGTCGAATATATCTTATTTATAACCCCATATTAAAAATGTTTTAGTTATTAAACATTGATTTTAACTATTTTAAGTATTCATTAAATAAAATAATATTAAATGTCATAATCTAATCCAAGTGGACCTAAATGGTCATATTATATTCATAAGGTTGTTTTTGGTCGAATTACACTTATCCAATAGAATTAGGACATGTGTTAGGGTAATAATAATATCATATTTACCCTTAGTTACCCTATTTACTATTAACCGTGGTAAAAAAAGTAAAGAGTTGCTATTCACCAAAAATTATTTTCATCTCATTGAACCACATTTTAGTCCTTGATATTAACCGTGTCTATCGTATTTTCGAAATTCCATTCACAGAAGCAGTAAAATTAAGTTTTATGCAAAATTCAGTTTTTAACCTACCACTTAGTGGTTTCACTATTTATCAAAAATTGAAAGTTTTCAGAAAAGTACCGAAATTTCACCCTAGGCTATAATTGATATTCCGAATTCAAAAATGATTTATATTTTAAAAAATTACCAACATATAAGTTGCATTAATTAATTTTATAATTAATTTCTGCTGTCACAACAAATAGCGTGTTTTTAAGAGATAATAACTATCAAAAGATTGACCCTTGTTTATAACTGGTTTAAATTTGAAATTACATCCAATTTCCAACATTGTATTAAATTGTAAAAATATATTCTAAATATACTTTAAAACCACTCAAATTAATAATTTATCACTATTAATTATTTCGATTAAAAAAGTTGTTTTTAATTAAAATTTAATAATTTTCACTATTCATCAGAATATGAAAGTTATCCGAAAAGTACCAAAATTTCACCTTAGGCTAAATTCGATACTCCGAATCCATAAATGAAGTCCATTTTGAAAAATACAATCTACAATATTTCAAAAAGTGGTTATTACTATTCATAACGGCTAGTTTTAATAATATCTTAATAGCATATCGTTGTTTAGCGAAACTTGGTGTTGCGTACAACACACGCTATCGTGGAAGGTCGCGATTGCGTGTAATTCAAGCCAAGTCAGAGATGTGTGTTGTGAAAGCTCCTTTTTGTGTAGAGTATAACACAAGACATTAATGAAATTAAAAAGAATATTTTTCATAAAATCTCGGGGTGTTACACCCTGGCCTATTGGAGGCAGTCTTCGGGAGTCACGGTGCGGGCCCCAATAGGACGGGTCATGAAGAGTGGTATCAGAGGCGGTCGGTTCAACCTTATGACCAAGAGTCTGTGATATTTGTTTCGGGCACTAGTGTTAAGTGTTTTGAGTTCGTCTTTCAGGTTAGAGACTCCAGTGTTGGTGCGGCGGCCGATATATGCATACACCAGGACTCTGATAACCTATTTTTCGACTCGGTACATGAAAACACTAGTTGCGGGGAAATAATAGAAAGGTACATGCATCATATAGGGATGGGTTGTGTTTTCCATGTCCTTTGAGTCAGGTATCCAGATATACTCAAGCAACATCTTGTTTCATTACAGGACACCTCTGCAATGCATACCCATTAGGATTCAGCAGGGCGATCACGATGATGACCCCATCAGTTACGAGGCATCGATACATGGACCAGTTCCCCAGGCATTGTTACCAGGTGGTGCACCTGCTATGACACCACCAGTGGAGCAGCCCGTGGTACCTGCAGTACCGACCGATGAGGAGTGCAGGCTTATCGCGCTCCATGTGTTCCAGATACAGAGACCCCTCCAGTTCCATGGCGAGCCCAACTCTCAGGAGGTTGAGGAATGGCTTGAGGTAGTGACCAGAGTTTTCCATCTAGTGAGAACACTAGTAGACTAGATTTTAATCCTAGGAGCAAGCCTTCTTCTGGGATCTTTAGGACAATGGTGTAGTCTAACCACACAGACTCACGACAAGGAGACTCTTTCATGGACGAAGTTTGAGCGACTCATCATGGAGGAGTTATCTATGGTTATGATGAGAGTTGTGTGCATCTAGGAGCTTCTTCAGCTCTAGTTGGGTAGTATGATGATATATGACTATTCATGAAGGTTCACTAACCTCGCTCGGTACTCGACGGATATGGTCTGAGATCAGTACTTTAGAGCTCATACCTTCGAGCGAGGTCTACGACGAGAAATCTGAGCTAGTGTCGTGCCTCTATGAATTTCTATTTATGCGGGAGTGCTCAAGTGGGAATTAGTGATCGAGAGATTCTTGGAAGAGCAGAGACAACCAACGATAGTTAGCAGTAGGAAGACAGGTGCGGAGACCCCAAGAGTAGGGAGCTGACATGGGACATAGGGATCTAGATGTGGGAAACTTCATAGGAGGACCCAAGACCGAGAATCGATAGTCCAGAGCTCTCAGGATGGATCCATTCAGCCTAGGGAGAATAAATGTTATGCGTGCGATGGTAGGGGACATCTCACTAGAGATTTTCTGACCTGTCGAGCTGATGATAGGGTAGCCGTGGATGGACTACCAAGGGAAAGGTAGAGAGTGGAGCAAAAAGACCCACCAGACGGTGGACATGGTAGAAGAGTAGGGAGAGCTACATGTGGTGGAAGACACTTTGACATGCTTCCACCACCACCCCCAGGAGGTCCGCACCAGCCTCAAGGAGCTGGGGACAGGGATGGGGACAGCTGCACGCGGTCGAGGAATATGACCTAGGGGCTCTAGGGATTATTTGAGGTATGTTCTGTGTCTTTTATACCTTAGCTGACATGATTATAGACACATGTTCAAGTCATTCCTTTATAGCCACATGTCTTGTATGAATCCTCGAGATTTCGGTAGAACAATTGACTCAATCATTATAGTTGGAGACACCCATGAGAGGAGACTCAATGATCACGCACCTTTGGAGACAATGTGATCTTACCATAGGAGGTGAGTGTTTTGGTTGGAACCTCTTGGTGGCAGCATCGAGGCCTTACGATGTCATTCTTGATATAGATTGGTTATCTTCTGTCTATTCCCAGATTGACTATTTTAGGTGAAGAGTGTGGTGTGTCCGCCGTGATGGAACCAGGTTCTCCTTTGATGGAGAAAAGGAGACCCAGGCAGCACTAGATGAGCTTATGCATAGGAGGGTGAAGCCAATCATTAATGAGTTTTCTAGCCTATCCTTAAGAGCAGTGGATGTTCTGAGCTCCCAATTCCCAGCAGTATTGACAGAGTATGAGGACGTCTATTCTTAAAATGTTACAGGATTACATCCCCACCGTGAAATCAACTTCTTCATCGACTTACACCACAAGACTTCATTGATTTCCTCTTCAGCATATCGGATGGCTCGCACAGAGCATCATGAGATGAGGGTGCCGTTGGAGGATTTGAAGAGCAAGGGTTTCGTGAGACCCAACGATTCACCCTGGGCGGCCCCAGTCTTGTTTTCCACAAAGGCAAACAGGAGTCTGAGGTTGTGCATGGATTACCATCTCCTGAACTAGGTGACGGTGAAGGAAAAGTGTCCACTACCAAGGATCGATGGCCTCTTCGATCATCTAAGAGGGGTATAATTTTTATCAAAGGTTGTCCTTCAGTTAGGCTATCACTAGGTACGAGTGCGGGATGAGGATATACTGAAGATGGCTTACAGATGCCGCTACGGTCACTATGAGTACTTGGTGATGACTTTCAGCCTGAAAAACACCCCTAAAGTGTTCATGGGACTAATCAAACAGATCTTCCATCCATACCTGGACCAGTTCGTAGTGGTCTTCATCGAAGACATCCTTGTGTACTCGACGTCAGAAGAGGAGCATGCGAGACACCTGCTGATGGTTCTAGATGTACTTTAGGAGCATCAGATATATGAGAAGCTCCCAATGTGCTAGTTCTAGATTCAAGAGGTCCACTTTCTGGGTCATGTCATCTCAGCAGATGAAGTAGCTGTAGACCCAGCCAAGGTGGAAGCAGTTTTAGCATTTGATCCACCTTGGAGCATGACAGAGGTGCGGAGATTCGTTGGGTTGACACGATATTACCAGAGATTCATTCCTGATTTCTCCCGGATATCAGCACTGATGAAGTCCTTGAACAGGAACGGGAAACCCTTTATGTGGACGGAGATGTTCCAGCAGGCTTTCGAGCAGTTGAGACAGATTTTGACAATCAACCTAGTGTTGACATTTCTAGAGGAGGGTGTTAAGTACATAGTTTTCTGTGACACATCAGGGACCGGGCTCAGATGTGTCCAAATGCAGAGGCATGAGGTGGACGCTTATGGTTAACACCACATTAGGACACTTGAGCAGAACTGTGCGACCCATAATCTGGGGTTGGAAGTGGTAGTCATCGCATTGAAGATGTGGTGACACTACCTTTTGGGCTAGCGGTTTATTGTCTACTCTAACCACAAGAGCCTCAAGTACATCTTGTCACAGAAGGATTTGAATCTGAGGTAGAGGTGTTGGCTAGAGTTACTCAAGGATTATGATTTTGGGATCATCTATACTCATGGTAAGGGGAACAAGGTGGAAGTTTCTCTAAGAAGAAGGTTAAGCTCACAGCTATTGAGTGAGGTGACAGAGCAGTTACCCACGTTGTAGTTATCCTTTGTGGATGAAGAGGATACAACTTACCTATAGTCGATGGTTGTAGCCCCTCCACTCTTACAATGGTTAGGGTGGAGTATCTAAGATATGTCGACTGTGTGGCCTTATGTGATCAGTTTTCCAATAGACATGCTCTTTATGGATATTCTCAAGGTGGGGATCACATACTTCTTTTCATATGACACACTATTGTACAAGTGACATTGCAGCAGGTGATCCTGATGGAGTTTCATACATCCCCCTTGGACGTACATCCTAGAGTGGCCAAGATGTACCCAGATCTCCGATGAATGTTCTGGTGGTCAGGCATGAAGAAGGAAGTAGCATAGTTTATTTCTCTATGCCTTACATGCCAGCAGCTGAAGGCCGAGCACTAGGTTCCGATGAGATTATCTCACCCACTGGAAGTTCCAGAGTGGAAGGGGGATGGAATATCAATGGACTTTGTGATAGTCTTACCACATACGTCCAATGGGCATGATTCCATCCGGGTGATCGTTGACCGACTCACCAATTCGGCCCACTTCCTAGCTATTAGGGAGCAGATTTCTATAGAGATCTTGGGACGCCCTTATGTGAATGAGATAGTTCGGCTTCATGGAGTCCCCTCAACAATAGTTTCAGACAGAGACACCCATTTCAGATCCTGGTTTGGGAGGGGATTGAAGTAGGCTTTTGGGAATCGGCTATGCTTGATCACAGTGTTTCATCCTCGGATAGATGGTCAAATGGAGAGGACCATTTAGGTTCTGGAGGATATGTTGCGAGCTTGTCTCTTTAACTTTGGTCGCAATTGGGAGGACCACCTAACACTGGTGGAGTTTTCGTACCGCAATAGGTACCACTCCACCATTGGTATGGCCCCATTTGAGGCCTTGTATGAGAGACCCTTCTGGTCAACTCTTTGCTGGACCGACCCCGGAGAGTCTGCACTCATGGGTCCAGAGTTGATTTGAGCTACCATCGAGAAGGTGAAGGTAATCCGGGAGCGGATGAAGACTGCCCAGAGCCGTCAGAAGTCTTATTCTAACAAACAACGGAGACCTCTAAAATTCAAAGGGGGAGACCACATCTTTCTTAGGGTATCACCTCGATGAGGGCTACAAGGATTTGGATAAGGTAGAAAGCTATCTCTGAGGTTCATAAACCCTTTCCAGATACTATGCAGAGTTGGAGATGTGGCGTACTGCCTAGCTCTACTTCCACAGTTGCATCAGGTACATGAAGTCTTCCACATGTCGCAGATGAGGAGGTACGTGCGTGACCCATCACATGTCATCAACTGGGGAGAAATGTACATTGAATATGGAACAACCATTTCTGAGTACCCGGTGGTGATCGAGGACCGCCTGGAGAGGATCCTTTGTGGGCGATCAATTCCCTTGGTGTGCATCTGGTGGTAGCACATGAACCATTAGGAGAGAACGTGGGAGCAGGAGGCCCAGATCTGTGCCCAGTACCCACATCTTTTTGAGTAACATTATTTTTGGGTTTTTGTGGATGTAAAGCCCCAAGGTGGGGAGAATGTAATGACTCGTATTTTTCATGTTTTATTGTTAAATATTATATGGAATTATTACAAGATCAGGCGCATAGAAAACACATCATTCTGAGGCCCGGTGATCCCGGAATGGTGATTCAAACTTCTTTTCATGTTAAGTGAGTCGGCACTTGTGCGCGGTTGTGGTAGTTTCCAAACGGACGCCCAGATTAAAAATTTGAGGGCACCGTTGCATCCAGGATGACAACTTTACCAAAGAATGAGCCTAACCTTGACTGGCACGGGTCGAGGGATGATGTTAATTTTTAGGCATTTTATTTAAAATAAAATAAAATGAATGGAAAATGTTATTTTATTTTTATTTTTGGAAACATTCATTGCAGTGCAATGATAGGGTAACTATTTCAATAATAAATTCCATGTCATAATGACTCAGAAATGGAAAGTTAGACCCATTAATACCGCAACGCCTTTTGAATTCCAAAACACTCTTCCTTTTCTATTGGGATAATTGAATGTCTATCGTTGTTGGAAGGTTGAGTGGAAACTCTGGATAAAACTCTCGGTGATGAACGATGATGGATCGAAGCTGTGAATCACTATATCAATGTCGTTGGGGCATCTCGAAGATGACGGTAGAATGACCTCTTCATCAGCGATGGATCTATTCTAGAGGTAGCAGTTGTTATTCCAAATCTCTTTTCCATATTTTGGATTTTAAATGATGAAAGTGGGTAAACCATGAACAAGTTGATCTGCGGATTCATACATTCTTGCAAGAGGGATTTATTTGGGATGATTATTTGTGAATTGATCCATGTTGAATTTTTGTTGTCGATTTATGCTCCATTTAAGCCTATTAGTGGAAGTGGATCAACACAGTGATGAATGATGTCGGAGGTTCATTCCTAATTTTGTTTTATTTGGTTTTCCTTCCCCCATTTTCTTCTCACGTGTTCTTCACGTTCTTCACGGGGCGACGATAAATGGATCATTGTGCACCCGTCTTGCAATTCAACGATCCAAAACTGAAGAATCGACACCACAAAGGCCTTACGGAGGTGCAACAACGATGGTGGACGACATATCGGACCAGATCTGGAAAGATCGTTCTTCAAGCATTATTCAAGAGGATGGATCGTTTCCTATTTTTAGAGTCAATCAGAGGTCAAAAAAAAAATAGAATCAGATTTGTGGTGTTGGGGCGACCAAACCCTAGGATTTTCGTGGAGATCAGACAGCCGGATCAACAAGCGGGGCAGCATGAGAGGCGCACTGGTGAAGAGTTCTGTTTTTTGTAATTTCTAGAATACAGGGCGTGTACTTCTGAAGAACATGCCGTGTAGTACTAGCGGCAGCAGCTAGGGTTTTAGGGGTTAGAGAGGAATCACACGGTGTGTGTACCTAGTCACACGATGTGTTAGACTTTCCCCGAAGCTTGGCGTGTTTTTTGGCATGTACACGGACACAAGATGGACTGCCCCACTTTAGAAGACATGATGTGTACTCTCTACGCAGCATGACAGAGGTGGCTACGTGGGACTCGTCATGTATCCAGGGGGTACACAGACATGTTATGGAGTACACGACCATGTACTCCATCACACAGCTAGGCGAGGCTTTTAATGCGGGTCACCCCGTGTACCAATTACATGGGTTGGAGTACACGAGTTGATAACTATGTACGGGCACATGAGCATCATACATAGAGCCAACCCCAGGCACTCGGACAGGGTGTGTAAATAGTACTAAACACCGTGTGCTCAGTTTTCTACCAGACCAGCATTATGGTAAGGGCTGTTGTACACGGGAAGTACCTAGGGTCAGACAACATGGCGTGTATCTTTTCTACACACCGTGTACTTTCGAGAAAATGACATGTTCCTCTTGTTAACCATAACTTGGAAATCATTCATTTGGGTTAGTTCCCTTTTTCCCGTTCCCCCGAAGGTCTAACATCGTTTCCTTTGATAGGAGTATGATCCCTTCAGCAGGACTATCTATGATAGAGTAAGGCATCCATCCGAGAGGCTCAGATCGATATCCTCTATCTATTATTGACCCTAGGTAGAGTCCGTCATCGACATGACCAACTACACCGGGCGTCGATCCTCTACCTAGAAGGTGATTTCTGGATGAGTTGCGGTATCTTCCATGTCCCTGGTAGTGATCCTAATCTGTGTATCGTGATCTTTCCCACTCAATAGTGTGTCTCCTGTAATGAGTGTATCTATCTATCGTAATCTTCTCACTCAGGAGTGTGTCTCCCGTAATGGGTGTAACTACCTCTCGTGATGTTTCCCGACAAAAAAGATGTCTCAGATGGACGTCATCAGAGCTATAAGAAATGTGGTGTGTGTTCTCCTGAAACAAGTGCTTCGTGGAATCTTAGAACTGAATCTTTAATGGGGGTATGAAGATTTGCGACTTGTCTTTAGACTGCGGGTCTTGGTTTTGAGTATATCTGGTTTGTGTTTCTCTAGCTATATGTTATGTAGACATATATTGTACATAGCTGACTCTACCTTTACTTTTTTTGTATTTCATTGTGGTTTTTTTCTTCCTCTACTAAGTATTGTTATTCTCACCACTGCACGGGCTTTACCCGCATTTGTCATGTCTTGTGCATACAAGCAGCATTTTGATAGAGTCCAGGGCAGACTATGATAGGACCAACTTTCTGAGTTCCCTATAGGTCGAGGTGTTCCTATGACTACGAGAGGCAGTCCTAGTACCTTTTTGTGATTATAAGTTTGAATTTTTAGTTTTCAGACTCTTGTTTTGGTGGGCTTGTATTCTGGCCTAGTTTACATTCAGTACATTACCTTCTGTTGTACTCTGTTTGTTTGGTTTAGTTGTATGCATGAATTTTGTTCCATATCATTTTTACATTTCAGCATTTTTGTCCTTGGAGAAGTGTGCATATGTACAAGTGCTTAGGAAATGCCTCCCATGTAAGTAATATGCCTACTCAGTTCTAGTCAGTAGCCCTTGGCCTATTGGAGGCGGGCTTGGGGAGTCACGGCACGGGCCCCACTAGGACGGGTCGTGACAGAAGTAATCAACCATGAATGATAGAAGGATCCTTTTTATCATTGAGAGAACATGAAATAAAAAGATAAATGTTTTTATATTTTTAAATAACAAGTGTAAACTATTAGATGGATTTTTTAATATTTCAACACAATTGTGCTATAACTCCTACAATGCTTAGATTAATAAATATATTCATTTATGAAAGAATTTTCAACTTGACATAATTGTTATCTTTATATTAATAATATATTTAACATGTAAATATACTATCTTATTGTTTAATTATTTATAAGGCTAAGCTTCTTTGGTTATATATATTAGTAATATTGATTTTTACCCACATCATTATGGATTTTCGGATATAATGAGAAAACCATCATTGGGCTTGTACCTGGTCGAATGTTTATTCCCCAAAACCATTATAAACCTTATCACGTTAGATATATAGATAGATAATCATTAATATAATATTAGATATGAATATTTTACTGTTAATTAGATTAATCATAATCATATTAAATAATACGGATTCAAAAAAATTATTCTTCTAGTATCCTTCCCAAGGGTTTCCCAAACAAATGTAACCTAATGAAATTCCACAATGTGGCACCCAAATCATATTACCACCACATTAATTGACTCCCTTATAAAAGATAATCCTTAGGAAACCTACTTTTGAGGGTTACTTCTAAGATGGTTTTTTAGGTATTTCTCAATTGTTTAGTTGTATAGAATTTAACTTTTAATTTTTTTAAGGGGGATTTAATCTCACCATCTTATCTTATGTATCAACATTATATGTATTGATACCTCAAATAATTTTGTTTTGAATCATTCTTCCAGACACTATATAAGTATTTTAGATCATGTTGGTGTGAAAATCATTACATAACTTTTGACATGTGAGATTAATGAAAAAGTAAAATCCAATTTTATCCCCCACAAAAAAATGAATCCTATTATAAGTTATATAAAACACTATTTTTAAAGGGTTAGAGTCATATAAAATAATAAATCCACAAAAGAGTAACCATGGGGTAAAAAGGTACTAACCCCATATTCATTACAAAGAAAAGGACTCTTGGTATGTGAGTAGTTTGAATCAATGTCCCCCAACCCATAGTCCATTACTCAAGAGAGACATCTATTACATAAAAATTGTAACACCTAATATGTAGATTCTCTAATTATCTTCTTAATTAAACATCATAATGTTATATACGACTAATCCTTTGAAGAATGAAATTAAATATAATATTACTCCTAGCATGTTACTCCTTTAATGGATATTTGATAATTTATAAATTTAATTTACAAACATTTAAACAAAATCAGGCATAAAATTTCACAACATAAAATTAATATTCATGAATTATAAGTCAGAATGTATAATAAATAAATGAAAATTTCATAAAAAACATGAGGTGAGTTTTTAAGAACGATTCATAATTAAATTATAAGCAATTTATAATTTAACCATAGACATACATGGAAAATTCACATTCATACAATAAAAAATTTTTATTTTATGATTAACATATAATAAATGTAAACTCCATCACATTTTAAATTTGGGATATTTTATGAAAAAAATTAATTATCAAATAAAAATTATTTTATATATTTTGAAAACAATTTACAGTAGTTAAATATCTCACATTTCATTTTGTTTCAAAAATTTATCATATCACTATCTAGAATAATTTTGGAATCGCATAAATAATCAAAAAATTAAGAATTTAATATATAATTTATTTTTTAATTTTAAAAAAATTAAAAATTCAATAAATTTATATAAACAAAATCATGTTACATTATTTTAATTAATAAACATTTCATAAAATAGTCAACCATGTTAATCAAGATTAAACCATGATTATATATACAAAAAACAATAATGTACATTTTAAATCCCCCCTCAAATAGAGAGTGTAAAATTACACTCAAAATAGTCCTCACCATGAAATAATAACAGAAAATTTGGTTCTGTGGATATTCCATAAACAATGGGTGTTTTGATGCTTTTCTGACCGATGGCCACACCATGATAATATGAATTTTTTATACTCTTTATATTTTTCAAATGCATTTTGAGCAAAGATTTTTTGGATTTCATCGCATAAATTTGATTCATCATCAAAATAGAAATCGATGTCAAAAAATGTCTTAGACTCTTCCAATATTTTTCGGTAGTCCCCATTGAGGATCTTAACCATGTCATAGTGCTTGACTTACCAAAAACATAAATTATCTTATAGTGGTGGTTTAATTTTCATGATTTTTATGATCTCCATTGTATCACTATTTTTGATAATCTATGGCATTTTAATGATAAAATAAAAACCAAAACACTTTTTTTTGTAGAAACATTTCATTGTATTTAATTATTATGAAAAAATAGTTGTTTTACCCTTAGAAATGATGCGGAACCTAAATTGTTTTCTGCTTTTATTCATCCATTGAAAATTATAAAAATTCATTTATAGACATACTCTGATAACATTGAAGGGGGATTTTAAGGATTTTAAACATAAAAAATACTTTGGAAAATTAACTACAGAATACCATTTAGCTTTGAATCTATCTATAAATTTGGAATGAATTATAAAATATAGAATAAAATGTGTAATTTTCAACATGATGATGTCGCTTACCCAAGCATTAAGAACACATTTGATCATGATAACTAATGAAAATTAAAAGAGATCCTCCATCATAGGGTTCCCATATACTTTAAAGACCTAACACCCTGTTATGATCTCTTTGTATTCATAGTTTTCTGGATAACTCACTCTGTTATGATCTCTTTGTATTCATAGTTTTCTAGATAATTATATTTAATGTATATAGTGAAATGAGTGGTTTATATTAATCACAGGTAGATGATTTATATTATTGTCTCAATGCAACATTAATAAGAAAAACTACAGGAGGATAAAATCACAATTCTTTAGTCATTTTAGAACCAAAGGACCAACTATATATTATTTGTTTATTTCAAAAAATCTGAAACAATTCGTGTTTTTAGTGTTCTGTTTAAAAACCCACGATGACTATTCAATGTTTAACCATTTTTTTAATGTGCATAATGTCCCAAAATCAATCATCATATGATAAATTACCAAGTATTATAAAATTTCTACTAGGATACGATGTAATATATATTATTATCACATTACATGTTAATATCCATGAAAATTATGATAGCATGGAGAAAATCATCATGTAATTGTGAATCCCATAGAAGACCAAAAAACAGTATAAGCCACAATGCCATGGTGGAACCATCAGTTCCTAATAAACAAAATATGTTCATGCCAATATATTTCCCCAAACAATCTAATGATATTACTATCGAGGTGAACACTATTTAATTAGAATAAAAAATTATGGCGTATACATGATAGAAAGGTATTGTTGGAAATGTTATCTGTATATATTGATTATAATTTTTCAAGACAAAGGGAGTGACAGATCAATCCACTCATATAGATTTTTCTTTACATAACTCATTTGATACATATAGATTTGTATAAATAATAGATAAATTATTTGAGAATCGTACCAATTATGATAATGATACAATTAAATAGAATATAAAATGAAGGATAAAAATATATTAATATTTAAAAGAGTATTTCAATAATTAAAAGAAAATCAGAGGAAGATAAAAATGTTATAATGATTTATGAAATAATTTCAATATATTTTATAAAATTTTGAAATTGTCTTTAAAAAATATCATCTTATAGAAAATATATGAAAGTGTGAATATTTTTATAATAATTTTTTAAAATATTACTAATTATTTGATAAAATAATCAATTTATTCAAAAATGAAATATTAATAAAGAAAATATGAAATTTAATGTAAATTTTAACGAAATATATTTAGAAATTTCTTTGTTAATAAATATATTTGAAATACATGTATATTAAAATATAGAAAATAAATATGGTGTTGCAATTATATATAATAACATGACCTAAAAAAATTAAAATTCACTACTCATAAATAGAATATAAATAAGATAGATGTGGATAAGAAGTATCCAAAACATATAGGCAATGTTTTCAAATAAATCATTAAAGTTTAAAAAGAAATAAAAAATGAGAACATCATTGGGAATTATAAATCACATGAATCAAAATTATGTTATGAAAATGTTTCTAATGTGATATTATGATCACCAAATAAAAGAAAATAGATGACGATTACGAAATATGTTCATGAAAATGAAATTGACATAAGTATCAATTATAAAAATTATAAAATAACAATGAATATACAACAAAGGAAAAGATTCATGTAATATGTGAAAAATAAAGGGAATACAATGTTTTATAATTTTAATAATTTTAATATAAGACATAAAATAAATTTCAAACATTGAATAAATAATTCATGGAAATAATTAGGAATTGGAAAAGAACCCTTTCAAAAAAATATATGGTAAGAGGTACATACCCCTAGGGGAGCTAAGGGGACAATTAAAATAATAAAAATAAAATTAAAACAACACAATATTCATTCAATACTTTGGATATAAGATTGTAAGAATCCAAGACACCCTATGAGGGTGGAGGGTGAATAAGGGTGTACGAATATTTAAACCTTCTCTCATTATTCTATATCCTTCAAGATCATGTTCTACTGTTATAATGAAAATGTATTCAACATATATTCCCTCTAAATGAATCCACATAACATATCATAGAAATATTTTTTAAGATAATATTTATTTTACTTGGTTCACCTGTTTTGGGATAAATCCAAGTATCATATACTTAACATTTTTTAGTTGTACCAATAATCTAATATAACTCACTACATGTGTAAAAAAATGTTCAGTAAAGTAAAACTTCGGATCCAAATGTAGAACCTTTTCTTCCCAATGTGAATTTCTTAAAAGAATACGTTAATAATATATAGACTAGTGAAATTTTTCTTCACTTGAAAGGTATACAAAGTCTAATTTGGTCTTTATCTTCAAGTAGATTTAGTTTGAGGTTTCTTGTTGAACACTCTCCTACTCCTCAAAGTAGATAATACCAATTGTTTAGTGATTTAATACTTGAATATTATTATTTAAAAAAAAATATTTGAATCAAAATTAAATGATGATAAATATTATTACTCCAAAAATCACTATAGAAGTAGTTCTTCTCTAGAAAATTATGATTCCTAAAACATGTATTATTTATCTCTGTAGTCCTGCTCATGTTAGAAAAAAAATATAATATTACTCCCATTTTTTATCTCATGAAATATATTTATTTGAAAAAAATGTATCACTAAATTCCTATGTGTGGATCTCTCTCATATCCCACTTTTTTTAGAAAATTGATTATTTAATACATTAACATTAGTGTTCCACAAACTACTTTTAGTAGTTTATAAACACCTCCAACATTAACATATTACCATAATTGTAACGCCCCAACCCCAGCTTCCCAGAGTCGGTGCATTACTTCGTAACATTGGCATGATCATAAAAGATCAATTCTTGAAAGACCGATTAGTTTAGTAGCTTTGGAAACACTAGATACATTCATAAATGTTACATTACATCATAAAGTGAAAAACTAATAAAAAAGTATTCATAGTCCACACTCATATCCTCTTCTGACTATCCCTGCAGGTCATTCATAAAATACTTCTTCACATCCTGGAAAATATTAAAACATTGAAAGGGGTGAGCTCAGATGCTCAGTAAGGATAACAATATTGCGGAAGCTTTCATAAATAAACATAAAAATTTAAGGCAATGTATAACTAAAACAAGATCCTTTTAAACTTGAACATCAATATAATATGGAAAAAGTAAAATGAGATAATGCCATTCACTTCTTCACATGGATATTCTACTGGTCGAATAATCAAATGCAATATCAATAACCACTTTCATAATGAGGGAATGTAGAATTCTAGACATTCTGAAACATTTTGTCAAGGCCTCGGCCAAGACGTCTAAAATGATTAAGGCCTCGGCCAAAACAATAAATAAAATTGGGAAAGGGCCTCGGCCAATTCCACGTCTAGTTGTCTCATGAGACCTACCGATGCATCGAGGAGCTATAGCGGGCTCCACCCGTCACTTATTAAGTCCAATACATTCCTCATATGAATAGGTTTAAACATATCATAAACCATAACATAATCGTATCACATAAAACATGCATAAAGTAAACATAACATTTCCACATTTCAATCACAAGATATTAATACAACACATTGATATAATAAAAACGCTTTCAAAACCATTTTCAATACCAAAATAAAAGAAAGTTAAAACTTTGTTTTTATTTTTCATTAAAAAAAATGATGGCTTGTAGAGGAAGCCGAAACTCAAATAATGGTCACAGTGGCGGAGAAGTCATTGTTGCCGCATAAGTACGGAAAGAAAAACATTCCCTTTAGTTGTTTAGAAAAACTCTTCGTATAAAAAATATTCCTTTTGAATAAACGTAAAAGTCAAAGGGGTTTATACACCGTATAAAAGAAAGTTGTGTATAAAACCAAATATGCCTCAATGAAAGGGGATTCAGACGAAGTCCTTAAAAAGATCATTTTTTTTAAATAAAGTACATCTATAATTTGTATTCACTATAAGTACACATAAATAATGTAAAAATACAAGATATGACATAATAATATCATGACATAATTTTAAAGTAGGAGATTAACCCAAAGAATAGAAATTGGGTTAAGAAGTTCCCTTACCTCGTGTCTGAGTTGACTCAACCGTTATTTAAGATCATGAATAATAAACTAGAGTTAATATATAACTTATTAAGAACCATTTTCAATTTCATTATCCTTTTTATATCACTTATTACAATGATATGAACATTATGTTATTATTTAAGTTAATAACGGTCGTTTTGTCGATCTTTGGTACTTGAGTCAACAATAAACTTCTTATAATTACAAGTTGTTTATGTGGTAGAATATCCATTATCTCCAGAATTATATTCATGATTTAGATGTCATATATATCATATATATCCAGTATATACATTCATTTGTAATATTACGTAACATTTAGAGGTAAGAAATAAAATGCACCGTTCATGGAGACGGTAAGCCGTATGTACGCATGAGCGCTACTTTCATTTCTATTTCGTATTTAATAGAATGAAATCATAATGATATAAATGTATAATATAATTCCAGTATAATATAGTGTATAATACCATTTACTCCATCCTTTATACATCCCACATATGGCATTAACGATTCAAATCACTTTGAGGGGGCGGTAGTCCGCACTTCCTAAATTGAAATTATCGCGTTTACCCATAATGGAAATCATAAAGTATGCCATAAATGAAAAATACAGAAGCATAAGTAAAACATAAACATATTATATATCATATATAAATATAGTGACATCTTAATGGCCACCTTTGAAGGTGTTATATGAGTGTTGAACAATCATCGTTTCGTGAGGCAGATTTTCGCCATCCACAAAAACCGTATGTTCTTTAACCATTAGATGTAGGTGTGTGTAAGTGTAGCTCGAATCCTTCTTATAACAACATCCTAGAATATTTAGGATACTGGTGTTGTTACAAAAGAAATGAATAAAAAGAGTTTAGTGGGTTGGAGAAGAAAAATAAAACAAAACAACATTAGATAAGACATTACCTCAAAATCGGGTAACTCTTTTTTATTTGAGCCAAAGGCTTCCTTGGGAAGAGTTCTGCCCAAAGTGAGGCTTCTAGGAGTAAAAGGGGGAAGTTGGGAGAGTATTTGGTCAGATGTTGGCCGAGCCAAATGGCTTGAAATTGTGAATGAGGTGGTAGAGGTGGGGGCCTTTTATAAGTGGAGATGAGGGGCACTCTTGGAAAGTAAAGAAAAGTCACTTTATTATAAAATGAGTTTCGGATTTTAGAGGTCTCACACTTATATAATTCGAGGCTAAGGTGATAAGGGTTCGAAATCTACTCATCCAATATGTTTTTGACAAGTTTATGCCTTGGATTTTACATTATATCTTTATTTTATTTAAATCATTAAATAATGAGGTCATCGCTGCATCATCATGATGTCATAAATAATTTAATTTATTTAATGTCTAAAAATTATAAGAAAAATACTATAATGTAGGAAATATTTATAGCTTTCCAATGACTATTTATAGTAAAAAATATGACTTGTATAAACCCATGTAAAAATTGTTTTAGTAAAACATTTCATGTTTGTGTCATTTTTTTACTTTAACATTAAATAAAAGGTATTTATGTCATTTCCAACTAAAGTGGATCCATGGGGTCCCCAAGGTGACCCATGGAATTTATTGGTCGGACATGGAACATCCAATGAGGGTAGGACATGTTTCATGCTCATCTCATATTATTAAAACATTATTTTTACCTTAAACTACACTAATTATCTCTAATCGCGATTAAGAACTTAAAAGTTACTATTCACCAAAAATTATTTTTATCTCATTGAACCACATTTTACTTCTTAATGACAACCATGTATGTTGGATTTTTGAAAATCAAAACACAGAAGTGGTAATATTTCATTTAAACGAAAAATTAGTTATTTAACTACCACTTAGTGGTTTCAGAATTCATCAAAAATTGATTTTTTTCAGAACAATGTCAAAATTTCACCCTAAGCTATAATTGATATTCTGAACTCAAAAATGATGTCTATTTTAAAAAATTCCAAACATATAAGTTTCATTAATTAATTTTATAATTAATTCCCGCCGTCAAAACAAATAGCGTATTTTTAAGAAACAATATATATCAAAAGATTAAGAATTGTTTATGTCCAATTTCAAAGTGAAATTAATTCTAATGAACACCATTGGATAAAATGGTAAAAATATATTCTAATTATACTTTAAAACCACTAAATATTATAATTTATCACTATAAATTATTTTGATTAAAAAAGTTGTTTTTAAGTATTTTTCACTATTCATAAAAAAATAGAAGTTCTCAGAAAAATACCAAAAATTCAACATAGGCTAATTTCGATATTCCGAATCCAAAAATGAAATCCATTTTGAAATATAAAATTTCTATAATTTTAAAAAGTGGTTATTACTATTCATAACGGCTACTTTGATTAGTCGCGGTGTTTTAGAACTCGAAGTTGCGTACAATGCAAGTTATTGCATTATTGAATGAGAAGCGTATCGTGGAAGCTCGGGGTGTTACATTCTCCCCTCCTTCAATAAATTGAGTCCTTGCAATTTAAAATTTTTCTTTGAAAATAAAAGGTTGAAAATAGAAAATACCTTTGTGGAAGACCCACATCGGAAATAAGGTTAATAAAAATATAACATTAAAAGAACGAAAGATAAGTACAAAGGTCACCTGAGATATCCCATTCTAGGATTCTATGAAAATATGGACATGGAGGAGAAAAAAACCGTCAAGGTATGGTGGAGAGTTATAGAAAATAGGAATAGGAGAAAGTTTAACAACAAGAAAATCACAAACTTGTGATTGGTTAAACGATGATTGATTCCCCAGTAGGAAAAGTTAACCGACAACATTTTTGTTTTGAGTTTCCTTTTATAAAGTTTAGGAATTTATTTAGGTGATTTACTAAGAAAGTAAGGGAATATAAATACTTGTCATGTAGACTTTCATTATTTAATAAATTTTTACCACAAACCCATCTTTCACTCTAAAATGTAATACAACTCAAAAATATTCTATTTATCCTAATTGTAAAAGGTTCCAAATATTAACACATACCATTTAGATTAGTAAAACTATTTTGTAATAACCAGGGACTTCCTGTAGGTTAGTGGTAGGAAATAAAGGCCTGTCGCACTATGGTTGTGGGTTCGATTCCTGCAGCTTTGTCCGACGCGACGGGTTATGCCCCACCCTGCAGGTTGTCCTTTTCCTAAAACTATAGTATTATAATATTCCAAAAATAATCTTCATAAATTTTTTAACCTTAAACAATACTATCCAAAGATCAACATAATCCACTCCAACCTTTATAGTTATCCAAAATACCTCTGTCCAGACTCTCTCTAAAAGGTCTCTTAATTCCAAAATCAATTTATCAGATTCCCCAAACAAATTAAAGTTTCTCTTTTTGTCACATACTAAAAATATGATTACCTTCATCATATTAAAACCTTACTGAAATCAACAAGTACTACAGTAAAATCCTTATATATATATATCACATTATTCTAATAACCAGAATATAATCCATGAGTCCAAAAGCACCAATACATTAATTATTCTGCTTCAACTGTAGTAACATTATAAGATTTTCCTTGATCCCTTGGCCTTTTCTGAGGTAAGTTTCCCTGACGCTTATGACATTCATTTTCATAATGCCCCATTTCCCTACAAGTGTAGCATTCAACATTGATAGCCTATTTCTTTCCCTTGCAATCACGCGCCTGGTGAGCTTTTTCTCCACATTTATAACAAACTCCCATTCCTTTTAGGAAAGTACCAGGGTGATTCTTCCCACAATTATCACATAATGGAAAATCCTTCTTTCCCTTTTTCCCTTTATCTGTCTCTTGTTCCACCATTCTCTTCTTCTCTTTCTTTACTTTGTTGTCATAAGACTTAGAGAAATCCTTTTCTATCTTGATAGCACATGAGAAAATATCTTCGTATGTTGAGAACGATTGTGATACTAAAGATCGACGGAGAAATGGTTTTAACCCATCAAAGAAACGATCAATATTACCTCTTGGGTTATGTATATAATCTGCAGCATACCTCGATAACCTTGTAAAGTTGGCCTCATACTTTGCGACATTCTCATCCTCCTTTTGTTTCAGACTCAGAAATTTCCTTTCCATATCTGCTCTATGGTCATGAGGAATGTATTTTTCTAAGAAAAGATCTTTGAACTCCCTCCATTCTAAATTCGATATGTCATCATCTTCCTTTGTGTTTTGAATCAATGACCACCATTTATCGGCATCTCCAGTGAGGCGGTAAACTGCCCTGACAACTTTCTCCCTTTCACTACTCCCCAAGGCATGGAATATTTTCTCTAAGGAATTTATCCATTGCTCAGATAATAATGGATTTTTACCCCCATTAAATGTTGGTGGTTGTTGCCTCATGAAGCGGTCTAACATTGATCCTCCACGTTGCGGATCAGGGTGCTCCATACGAGTAAAGTTATTATTCATAACCTGAGTGAGTTGTCCCAGTATGGTAATAAGTTGATCAGCACCAGTTTTATCTCCAGATCCACAATAATTATCTTGAGAAGGAGGGAAATCCCTATATGGAGTGCGTGCATTGATACGGTTTCCATTCCTTCCACTAGGCGCCATTTCTAAACAATGGCATAAACTAGATTAGTTTATGAATTAAAATACATAATTCCATATTTGTAAAACACTTTACATAAATTGAACTATTTATGGATATAATCCAAAATCATAAAAAGAAATGTTTTCTTTGATACAGTATATAATCATAACCCTTCATAGTGGTTTGTAAAGAAAATGAGAATTATCCTAAGCATTTCCCACGGGAGTGTCGTAACCAAGAGTGCAACAAGGCCCGTTGTCGTGCACCAGTTCCCATTCGAGTCTAGCTCAAAGCGGTGTTTTCGGGTTTTACCCCTAGGTACATCTGTGCCAGAGCCTCCTCTACCTGCTCGTATCCAGAAAGGGATGTATTGCTCGGAAAACTCACAAAATCTCTATAATACCAAAATTCTAGGAAGTTCCTCTATACTAATCCTTAATGTCTATCTTCGGGCTATGTGCTCTAATCAGAGTTTATCTAAATCTAGCTTCCAAGGTTAGTACTAAACTTCCTCTGATACCAACTGTAACGCCACAACCCCGGCTTCCCAGATTCGGTGCATTACATCGTAACATTGGCATGATCACAAAAGATCAAGTCTCGAAAGACCGATTAGTTTAGTGGCCTTGGAAACACTAGATACATTCATAAATGTTACATTACATCATAAAGTGAAAAACTAATAACAAAGTCTTCATAGTCCACACTCATATCCTCTTCTGACTATCCCTGCAGGTCATTCATAAAATACTTCTTCACATCCTGGAAAATATTAAAACATTGAAAGGGGTGAGCTCAGATTCTCAGTAAGGATAACAATATTGCCGAGGCTTTCATGAATAAACATAAAAATTTAAGGCAAATTTATAACTAAAACAAAAGCCTTTTAAACTTGAACATCAACATAATATGGAAAACGTAAAATGAGATAATTCCATTCACTTCTTCACATGGATATTCTACTGGTCGAATAATCACATGAAATATCAATAACCACTTTCATAATGAGGGAATGTATAATGCTAGAAATTCTGAAACATTTTGTCAAGGCCTCGGCCAAGACGTCTAAAATGATTAAGGCCTCGGCCGAAACCATAAATCAAATTGGGAAAGGGCCTCGGCCAATTCCACGTCTAGTTGTCTCATGAGACCTACCGATGCATCGAGGAGCTATAGCGGGCTGCACCCGTCACTTATTAAGTCCAATACATTCCTCATATGAATAGGTTTAAACATATCATAAACCATAACATAATCGTATCACATAAAACATGCATAAAGGAAACATAACATTTCCACATTTCAATCACAGGATATCAATAAAACACATTGATATAATAAAAACGGTTTCAAAACCATTTTCAATACCAAAATAAAAGAAAGTTAAAATTTTTTATTTATTTTTCATTAAAAAAATGATGGCTTGTAGAAGAATCCGAAACTCAAATAATGGTCACGGCGGTGAAAAAGTCATTGTCGCCGCATATGTACGGAAAGAAAAACATTCCCTTTTGTCGTTTAGCAAAATACTTCGTATAAAAAAGATTCATTTTGAATAAACGTAAAATTCAAAGGGGTTTAAACACCGTATAAAAAAAAGTTGTGTATAAAACCAAATATGCCTCAATGAAAGGGGATTGAGATGAAGTCCTTAAAAAGATCATTTTTTAAATAAAGTACATATATAATGTGTATTAACAATAAGTACACATAAATAATGTAAAAATACAAGATAGGACATAATAATATCATGAAATAATTTGAAATTAGGAGATTAACCCAAAGAATAGAAATTGGGTTAAGAAGTTCCCTTACCTCGTGTCTGACTTGACTCAACCGTTCTTTAACCTCCTAAATAATAAACTAGAGCTAATATATACCTTATTAAGAACCATTTTCAATTTAATTATCCTTTTTATATCACTTATTAAAATGATATGAACATTATGTAATTATTTAAGTTAATAACGGTCGTTTTGTCGATCTTTAGTACTTGAGTCAACAATAAACTTCTTATAATTACAAGTTATTTATGTGGTAGAATATCCATTATCTCCAGAATTATATTTATGATTTAGATGTCATATATATCATATATATCCAGTATATACATTCATTTGTAATATTACATAACATTTAGAGGTAAGAAATGAAATGCACCGTTCATGGAGACGGTAAGCAGTACGTACGCATGAACGCTACTTTCATTTATATTTAATATTTAATGGAATGAAATCATAATGATATAAATGTATAATATAATTCCAGTATAATATAGTGTATAATACCATTTACTGCATCCTTTATACATCCCACATATGGCATTAACGATTCAAATCACTTTGAGGGGGCAGTAGTCCGCACTTCCTAAAATGAAATTATCGCGTTTACCCATAATGGAAATCATAAAGTATGCCATAAATGAGAAATACAGAAGCATAAGTAAAACATAAACATATTATATATCATATATAAATATATTGACATCTTAATGGCCACCTTTGAAGGTGTTATATGAGTGTTGAACAATCATCCTTTCGTGAGGCAGAAATTCGCCATCGACAGAAACTGTATGTTCATTAACCATTAGATATAGGTGTGTGTAAGTTTACCTTGAATACTTTTATAACAACATCCTAGTATATTTAGGATACTGATTTTTTTTAAAAATAAATGAATAAAAAGAGTTTAGGGGGTTGGAGAATAAAAATAAAACAAAACAACATTAGATAAGACATTACCTCAAAATCGGGTAAATCTTTTTGATTTGAGCCAAAGGCTTCCGTGGAAAGAGTTCTGCCCAAAGTGAGGCTTCTAGGAGTAAGAGGGGGAAGTTGGGAGAGTATTTGGGAAGAGTTTGGCCGAGCCAAATGGCTTGAAATTGTGAATGAGGTGGTAGAGGTGGGGGCCTTTTATAAGTGGAGAGGAGGGGCACTCTTGGAAAGTAAATAAAAGTCAATTTATTATAAAATGAGTTTCGGATTTTAGAGGTCCCACACTTATATAATTCAAGGATAAGGTGATAAGGGTTCTAAATATACTCATCCAATATGTTTTTGACAAGTGTAAGCCTTGTATTTTACATTATCTCTTTATTTTATTTAAATCGTTAAATAATGAGGTCATCGCTGCATCATCATGATGTCATGAATAATTTAATTTTTTTAATGTCTAAAAATTATAAAAAAATACTATAATGTAGTAAATCTTTTGATATTTCCAATGACTATTTATAGTCAAAAATATGACTTGTATAACCCCATGTAAAAATTGTTTTAGTAAGACAATTCATGTTTGTGTGATTTTTTACTTTAACATTAAATAAAAGGTATTTATGTCATTTCCAACTAAAGTGGCTCCATGGGTTCCCCAAGTTGACCCATGGATTGTATTGGTCGGAAATGGCACATCCAATGAGGGTATGACATGTGTCAAGCTCATTGTAACACCCCAAGCTTCTACGGTACGTTTCCCTTCGAATAATGCGATAGCGTGTGTTGTACGCAACCTCGAGTTCTAACACACACCACAACTAATTAAACTAGCCGTTGTGAATAGTAATACCTACTTTTTGAAATCATATATATTCTATATTTCAAAATGGACTTCATTTTTGGATTCGGAATATCAAAATTAGCCTAGGGTGAAATTTTGGTACATTTCGGATAACTTTCATATTTTGATGAATAGTGAAAATTTCTAAATTTTAATTAAAAACAACCTTTTTAATCAAATTAATTACTAGTGATAAATTATGAATTTGAGTGGTTTTAAAGTATATTTAGAATATATTTTTACCATTTAATATAATTTTGGTCATTGGACATAATTTTATAATTAAACCGAACATAAACAAGTGTCAATCTTTTGATAGTTATTATCTCTTAAAAACACGCTTTTTGTTTTAACAGCGGGAATTAATTTTAAATTAATTTCTGCCACTTCTGTGTTTTGAATTTAGGAAAATGGATTCCATATTTGGAATCAGGAAGTTCAAATTGTGTAAATAGGTAACTTTTATTTTTAGATATTTTGAATAGTTACTGTGGTAAATATTTTATTTACCATGGTTAAAGGGTAAATCCGGTAAATAAGGGTTAAAAAAATAATATTATAATAATAAAAAATTACCCTAAAACGTGTCCTAACCTTATTGGTGGACACATACCCGACCATGGGCATCCTTTGGTCAATTTGGGGACCCCTTGGAGCCACTTGTATGTGGTAGGGACACTTTATATTAATAAAGTTAAAATAAAATTAAAAATGGCATAAGCTTACATCTTTTAGAAGAACAATTTTTACATAGAGTTATACATGTTGGATTTTCGATTATAAATATTCATTAGAAAGATAAAAAGATTTCCTACATAATGATAGTTTATTTATAATTTTTAGACATTATATAATTTATTTTATTTATGACACAATGATGATGCAGTAATTACTAAAATAGTGAAAAATAAAACTAATTGATCTTATAAATACCCAAATAATTATAATATGAAACTTTTAATGAATTAAACTAATTTTCTATGATAATATGATATATTAGGATTGATTTAATTGACTTTTTTCGAAGTAATCAATCTGTTAGGAGTTTCACAAAAATCAACTATTGAATAGTGTCAAAATTGACATAAAAGAGTTCTTAAAACAAATATTATATTATTAATTGATATTAAATTCCTAAAAATCTAAGGTTCGGCCAAGAGACTTATATTATGATAGGTTAATCATTAATGGACCACTTGGGGGTCGCTTGGATGTATATAGTATGTTTATTAACCATAATATATAAAATACAAAGAGACATTGTAAAAGTGAAACTAATTAACTTAGAGTTAATACTTAAAGATAAGGTTAATATAAGTATCCAAACCTGTCTAAATTCTATTGGATGAGTTGTTTTCGACCTATCCCCACCTCATCCTTTGAATAGTAAACTTTGGAGCCTTTAGAAACCGAATATGAATTTATTATAAATTAATATTTCTAGCTTTTCCAAAGGTTCCCCTCACCCCTCTTATAAAAGGGCACTCCTCCTTCTCATTTCTTCACACCTTCAAAGCCTTTTGGTTCGGCCAAACTCTGCCCAAATACTCTCCCAACATCCCTCAATACAACCTAGAGGCCTTAGTTTGATCAGAAAGCCAACCTATGGAGCCCTTTTGATCAAATCAAAAGGAAGAACCCGAAGAAGAGGTAATGATTTCACCACCCTTTTCTAAGTTCATTTCTTCTTCCACTTCTTCTTCCTTTGTTCTTACCATTCTGAAATAATAACTCCAGTATCTCACATATACTGTGATGTTATTATAAATATGGTACAATAATATTCAGTATTCTATCCACCCTTTGAATAACATGTCACCATACGTGCGTACGTACGGCTTACCGTCTCCACGTCGTGGTGTAATTGTTATTCAATATAATATTATTTGGATGGGTATAATAATGATGTGTAACTCATGTAAATAATAAATATAACATGTTAATGATTCTGTATGTATGATATACCATTCATTTATATATTATTTTAATATCAAAAGAATGATATTGTCGCTCGTGCGTACGTACGGACTACCGTCTCCACGAACGCGATGAGATTCATTCTCCATCGTATCCATTCAAGTATAATTATCATTTTATGATTTAAAAATGATGTTTAAGGACTTGATATCATTCTGGATATGAATAAGATACAACAAACATGGCTTATGTAACAAAACATATAAAAGAAAATGAGTAAGTTAACACCCGAAACGATGATAATTCTAAGATATTATTAATAAATCAATGTTAAAAGATCATATATGATATCATATTAATATATATGATTCTTGTATAATTTAATAACAATTATTTCACTATTATACAGGAGGTTAACCTACCCCAACCAAGGAAAAAGTACAAGGTAAGGGTTATTTCACAATCTCTTCATTATCCGAGGTTGTTTATATGTAATAATCTACTGGGATCTCTTTATCATCCACATCCATGTTTCTTAAAAATGTATTTCAAAACATTTTTACTATTTACAAGAATATGGGTTAAAGTCATTTATACCTTTTTTTTACTTTTTATAAGAGGTTTATAAAGGAATCTTTCCGTCGTTTTCAAAACAAGGTCCTTTTTAACCTTTTCGACAGAATTGAGGTAAGAATGTTTTTTTTAACTTATACGGCGGGTGCGGTTATTTTACGCCGTTATAAAATCTTCAAAGCTTTCCTTACAAGCTTATAAGAATATTTTCAAAGAAAATGTTTTATTTTATATGGATCTTAAATGATTTCAAAATAAAAGGAGATATTTCTTTAAAAAGAATTTTGATTTCATCTATGTCAACATCCTTTGATGGATTTTAAGATTATTTGAAGTTGATTTATTATGATACAAAACTTCTATATTGTATTGAAGGTTTTGTGATATGTTTGACTGTGGATGTGCTATTTTTAATACCATTCATAGTTTATTGTGAAAGTATTGACATTTCGTATGCTAGTTTTAATACGAATGTTTATGTTATGTTTAAACCTTTTCATATGGGAATGCATTGGACTTAATAAGTGACGGGTGGAGCCCGCTATAGCTCCTCGATGCATCGGTAGGTCTCATGAGACAAACTAGTGTCTTGGCACAAGGCCTTGACAAAATCTTATTTGTAGTCTTGGCACGAGGCCTTGGCTATGTGGTTATGATAGTCTGGCATTATGCATTCCAACATTATGAAAGTGGTTATTTATTTTTGCATGTGATTATTCGATTAGTGGAATATCCATGTGAATAAGTAAATGGCATTATTTCATTTTTATTTATGCCATACCATGTTGAAAGTTCATGTTTAAAAGGCTTTTGTTTTAGTTATACATTGCCTTAAATATTTATTCTTATTGATGAAAGTTTCCGCTATATTGTTATCCTTACTGGGCATTTGAGCTCACCCCTTTTCTATGTTTTATTTTTCCCAGGAAGTGAAGATGTAAGTTATGAATGACCTGCAGGGATATTATAAGGGGATTGTAGTGTGGACTGTGGAAACATTATGTTGTTGTAGTAGTTTTTGATTTTATGATGTAATGTAAAACTTATGAATATATCTAGTGTTTCCAAGGCTACTAAACCAATCGGTCTTTCGAGATTTGATCTTTCTTGTGATCATGCCAATGTTATGTAATTAATGCACCGACTCTGGGTAGTTGGGGTCGGGGCGTTACAGTTGGTATCAGAGGAAGTTTAGTACAAACCTTGGAAGCTAGATTTAGATAAACTCTGATTAGAGCACGTAGACCTAAGATGAACTTTGAGGATTAGTATAGAAGAACTTCCTAGAATTTTAGTATTGTAGAAACTTTGTGAGTTTTGCGAGCAATACATCCCTGTCTGGATACGAGCAGGTAGAGGCGGCTCTGGCACAGATGTACCTAGGGGTAAAACCCGAAAACACCGCTTTGAGCTAGACTCGAACGGGAACTGGTGCACGACAACGGGCCTTGCTGCACTCTTGGTTACGACACTCCCGGGGGATATGCTTAGGATAACTCTCACTTTCTTTACAAATCATTATGAAGGGTTTATGAGTATATACTTCCTCAAAGAAAACATATTTATGATTATGGATTATATCCATATATAGTTCAATTTATGTTTAGTGTTTTATAAGTATGGGATTATGTATTTTGATTCATAAACTGATCTAGTTTATGACATTGTTTAGAAATGGCGCCTAGTGGAAGAAATGGAAACCGTATCAATGCACGCACTCCATGTAGGTATTGCCCTCCTGCTCAAGATAATTATAGTGGGGCTGGTGATGCAACTGGTGCTGATCAGCTAATCACCGTACTGGGACAACTTACTCAGGTTATGAATAATAACCTTACCCGTATGGAGCACCCTGATCCGCAGCGTGGAGGATCAATGTTAGATCGATTCATGAGACAACAACCACCAACGTTCAATGGGAGTACAAATCCCTTAGTAGCTGAGCAATGGATATTTTCCCTAGAGAAAATATTTCAGGCTTTGGGGAGTAGTGAAAGGGAAAAAGTTACCATGGCAGTTTACCGCCTCACTGGAGATGCTGATCAATGGTGGTCATTGATTCAAAACATGAAGGAAGATGATGAAGTATCAAACATGGAATGGAGGGAGTTCAAAGATCTGTTTTTAGAAAAATACTTTCCTCGCGACCATCGAGCAGATATGGAAAGGCAATTTCTGAGTCTGAGACAAAAGGAGGATGATAATGTCACAAAGTATGAGGCTAACTTTACAAGGTTAGCGAGGTACGCTGGTGATTATATTCGCAACCCAAGAAGTAAGATTGATCGTTTCTTTGATGGGTTAAAACCATTTCTCCGTCGAGCATTAGTCTCACAATCCTTTTCATCGTACGAAGACATTGTCTCATGTGCTATCAAGACCGAAAAGGAATTCTCTAAGTCTTATGACTTTAAAGCAAAGCAAGAGAAGAAGAGACCTGCTGATCAATCTGGGAATGGAAATAAGGGGAAGAAGGGAAAGGTTGAATATCCATCTTGTGGTAAGTGCGGGAAGAAACACCCCGGTGCTTTCCTGAAGGGAATGGGAGTCTGTTACAAGTGTGGTGAAAAAGGCCACCAAGCTCATGATTGCAAGGGGAAGAAGGAAGCTACCAATGTTCAGTGCTACAATTGCAGGGAGATGGGGCATTATGCAAATGCATGTCCTAAGCGTCAGGAGAACTTACCTCAGAAAAGGCCAAAGGATCAAGGCCAGGCTTATGCTATCACTACTGCTGAGGTAGAAACTCCGAAAGACGTGGTGGCAGGTAATTTAATGGTTTCCTCAAGTTTAGCAAATGCATTATTTGATTCTGGATCATCGCATTGTTTCATATCTTCCCAGTTTGCTAAGAAAATTAGATATTTCCAATTTGATTTAATAAGGGAGTTGTCAGTTAAAACTCCTAAGGGAAGTATCGTTGCAACAAAGTTTTGTGAATCAGTCCCCATTAGAGCACATAAATTTTCTTTATCTGCTGATTTCATCGTCATACCTATGATTGAGTTTGATATAATCCTCGGTATGGACTGGCTTTCGGACTATGATGCGAAGATTTATTGTAAGAAGAAAGAGGTTACGATTCTCGATGATAATGATAAGGAACACCTTATTTTTAGAGAAGAATCGTCACCACCTAATTCTTATTTAGACCCACCCCCAGTAGCTCAACTTAATTCAATTATTTGGGAGGAAGAGAATGAAATAACTGTCGGTGAGGAAAGGAATGTTCAAATAGAGGATGTACCTGTTGTGAAAGAATTTGTAGATGTATTTCCGGAAGATTTACCTGGACATCCTCCAGAACGAGAAGTTGAGTTTTCCATTGATTTGATTCCTGGATCAAGGCCTATATCGAAGACCCCTTATAGAATGGCCACTGTAGAGTTAGTCGAACTAAAGAAACAACTAGAGGAATTGAGTAATAAGGGATTTATTCGCCCTAGTGTTTCTCCATGGGGAGCCCCTGTTCTTTTTGTTAAAAAGAAAGATGGATCTATGAGGTTATGTATTGACTACAGGGAGATCAATGCTATAACGATAAAGAACAAGTATCCCCTACCTCGTATTGATGATTTATTTGACCAACTGCATGGAGCTCAATACTTTTCAAAGATTGACCTTCGATCTGGATACCATCAGTTGTGTGTGAAGAAGGAAGACATTCCGAAAACAGCATTTCGAACCAGGTACGGGCATTACGAGTTTACTGTAATGCCGTTTGGATTGACCAATGCACCCTCTGTATTCATGGATCTGATGAATAGAGTTTTCAAGGAGTATCTCGATGAATTTGTGGTAGTATTTATTGATGATATATTGGTATACTCCAAAACCTATGAAGATCATGAAAATCACTTGCGCATTATCTTGAAGACTCTGAGGAGGCATGAATTATATGGAAAGTTTAGCAAGTGTGAATTCTGGCTTCAGGAGATTTCTTTTCTTGGACATATTGTCTCTAAAGATGGAATCTCTGTTGATCCTTCTAAGACCAAGGCAATCCAAGAATGGCCAGCACCTACGAGTATAACTGAGGTACGTAGTTTTATTGGTTTGGCAGGTTATTATCGACGTTTCGTCCAGAATTTTGCCCGATTGGCAAACCCATTAACGAAGCTCACACGTAAAGGGGTTAAATTTGTTTGGACAAAAGAGTGTGAAGAATGTTTCGAAGAACTGAAGAGAAGATTAGTCAATGCTCCTATATTGACTCTACCATCGGGGAATGATGGGTTCGTTATTTATAGTGATGCATCAAAGAAAGGACTTGGCTGTGTCCTTATGCAGAATGATAGAGTTATTGCCTATGCATCACGACAGTTGAAAATTCATGAACAAAACTATCCTACTCATGATCTCGAGTTAGCAGCAGTGATCTTTGCTTTGAAAATATGGAGGCACTACCTCTATGGTGAAAAATGTGAGATTTATACTGATCACAAGAGTTTGAAGTATATTTTCTCACAAAAAGAACTCAACATGAGGCAAAGGAGATGGCTTGAATTACTCAAGGATTATGATTGTACGATACACTACCACCCAGGGAAGGCAAACAAGGTGGCAGATGCTTTGAGTAGAAAAGACCATGGAGTTTTGAACAATATGAGAATTGAAAGGGATCCAATTTTCATGGAGCTAGTGAAGATGGACATGGGAATAACCAGGGAAGGTGAAACATCAATGCTTTTTCAAATGGTTGCCAAACCATATTTACTAGAAAGGAATAAGAGTTCTCAGACTGATGATGAAGAATTCCAAAAGAAGATTAAAGCTGTGAATGATGGGAGATTGAGAGACTTTGCATATGAAGGTGGAATTTTGAAATTCGGGAAGAGACTTTGTGTTCCCAATATACCTGATCTAAAAAGGGAATTGCTGGATGATGCTCATAGTTCCAATTTCTCTATACACCCTGGGAGCACCAAAATGTATAGAGATTTGAAGGAACATTTTTGGTGGGACAACATGAAGAGGGAGATTGCTGATTTTGTGTCAAGATGTATGGTTTGTCAACAAGTGAAAGCTGGAAGGCAACAGCCTGGAGGAGTCATGCAACCACTTCCCATACCGGAGTGGAAATGGGACAATATTACAATGGACTTTTTCATGGGGCTACCAAAGACTCCTAGAAGGAACGATGCAATATGGGTTATTGTTGATCGTCTTACCAAGTCAGCACATTTTCTTGCTATAAGAGAAGATCTACCCCTGGAACGTCTAGCAAGACTATACATTAATGAAGTTGTGAGACTTCATGGAGTTCCCCTATCGATTGTTTCTGATCGTGATCCCCGTTTTACTTCAAGATTTTGGAAAAGTCTTCAGAAATCCCTGGATACTGAACTTCATTTGAGCACTGCTTACCACCCTCAGACAGACGGACAATCAGAACGGACTATTCAGACCTTAGAAGACATGTTGAGATCTTGCTCACTTGATTTTCAGGGTATGTGGGATCAATATTTACCTCTGGTAGAATTTTCCTATAACAATAGCTTCCATTCGAGTATACAAATGGCACCATATGAAGCGTTATATGGAAAGAGATGTCGTACACCAACCTGTTGGGATGACGTTGGTGAAAGAAAACTTGTAGGCCCAGAACTGGTGGAGGAAACGATGGAAAAGGTAAAGGTAATCCAAAATCACATCAAAGCAGCTCAAAGTAGGCAGAAGAGCTATGCCGATAATCGAAGGAAGGATTTGGAATTTCAAGTCGGTGATCATGTTTTCCTAAAGGTATCTCCGTGGAAGGGAGTCATACGTTTTGGTAAGAAAGGTAAATTGAGTCCCAGGTACATCGGACCTTTCGAAATTCTAGAACGAATTGGGGCTGTAGCTTACCGATTGGCAATGCCGCCAAGTCTCTCCAAAGTTCACGATGTGTTCCACGTATCTCTGTTGAGAAAATACATTCTTGACCCAACGCATGTACTCACCTATGAGGAATTAGAACTGGAACCCGATCTGTCTTATTGCGAAGAGCCCGTCAGGATTCTTGATACAAGAGAACAAGTACTGAGAAACCGGACGACGCCTCTGGTAAAGGTTTTGTGGAGAAATCATAAGATGGAAGAGGCAACATGGGAACCCGAGGAACTTATGATGAAGAACAACCCGAGTCTTTTTATGCAGTAATACCCTAGAAATTGCGAGGACGCAATTATTTGAAGGAGGGGAGAATGTAACACCCCAAGCTTCTACGGTACGTTTCCCTTCGAATAATGCGATAGCGTGTGTTGTACGCAACCTCGAGTTCTAACACACACCACAACTAATTAAACTAGCCGTTGTGAATAGTAATACCTACTTTTTGAAATCATATATATTCTATATTTCAAAATGGACTTCATTTTTGGATTCGGAATATCAAAATTAGCCTAGGGTGAAATTTTGGTACATTTCGGATAACTTTCATATTTTGATGAATAGTGAAAATTTCTAAATTTTAATTAAAAACAACTTTTTTAATCAAATTAATTACTAGTGATAAATTATGAATTTGAGTGGTTTTAAAGTATATTTAGAATATATTTTTACCATTTAATATAATTTTGGTCATTGGACATAATTTTACAATTAAACCGAACATAAACAAGTGTCAATCTTTTGATAGTTATTATCTCTTAAAAACACGCTTTTTGTTTTAACAGTGGGAATTAATTTTAAATTAATTTCTGCCACTTCTGTGTTTTGAATTTAGGAAAATGGATTCCATATTTGGAATCAGGATGTTCAAATTGTGTAAATAGGTAACATTTATTTTTAGATATTTTGAATAGTTACTGTGGTAAATATTTTATTTACCATGGTTAAAGGGTAAATCCGGTAAATAAGGGTTAAAAAAATAATATTATAATAATAAAAAATTACCCTAAAACGTGTCCTAACCTTATTGGTGGACACATACCCGACCATGGGCATCCTTTGGTCAATTTGGGGACCCCTTGGAGCCACTTGTATGTGGTAGGGACACTTTATATTAATAAAGTTAAAATAAAAATAAAAATGGCATAAGCTTACATCTTTTAGAAGAACAATTTTTACATAGGGTTATACATGTTGGATTTTCGATTATAAATATTCATTAGAAAGCTAAAAAGATTTCCTACATAATGATAGTTTATTTATAATTTTTAGACATTATATAATTTATTTTATTTATGACACAATGATGATGCAGTAATTACTAAAATAGTGAAAAATAAAAATAATTGATCTTATAAATACCCAAATAATTATAATATGAAACTTTTAATGAATTAAACTAATTTTCTATGATAATATGATATATTAGGATTGATTTAATTGACTTTGTTCGAAGTAATCAATCTGTTAAGAGTTTCACAAAAATCAACTATTGAATAGTGTCAAAATTGACATAAAAGAGTTCTTAAAACAAATATTATATTATTAATTGATATTAAATTCCTAAAAATCTAAGGTTCGGCCAAGAGACTTATATTATGATAGGTTAATCATTAATGGACCACTTGGGGGTCGCTTGGATGTATATAGTAAGTTTATTAACCATAATATATAAAATACAAAGAGACATTGTAAAAGTGAAACTAATTAACTTAGAGTTAATACTTAAAGATAAGGTTAATATAAGTACCCAAACCTGTCTAAATTCTATTGGATGAGTTGTTTTCGACCTATCCCCACCTCATCCTTTGAATAGTCAACTTTGGAGCCTTTAGAAACCGAATATGAATTTATTATAAATTAATATTTCTAGCTTTTCCAAAGGTGCCCCTCACCCCTCTTATAAAAGGGCACTCCTCCTTCTCATTTCTTCACACCTTCAAAGCCTTTTGGTTCGGCCAAACTCTGCCCAAATACTCTCCCAACATCCCTCAATACAACCTAGAGGCCTTAGTTTGATCAGAAAGCCAACCTATGGAGCCCTTTTGATCAAATCAAAAGGAAGAACCCGAAGAAGAGGTAATGATTTCACCACCCTTTTCTAAGTTCATTTCTTCTTCCACTTCTTCTTCCTTTGTTCTTACCATTCTGAAATAATAACTCCAGTATCTCACATATACTGTGATGTTATTATAAATATGGTACAATCATATTCATTATTCTATCCACCCTTTGAATAACATGTCACCATACGTGCGTACGTACGGCTTACCGTCTCCACGTCGTGGTGTAATTGTTATTCAATATAATATTATTTGGATGGGTATAATAATGATGTGTAACTCATGTAAATAATAAATATAACATGTTAATGATTCTGTATGTATGACATACCATTCATTTATATATTATTTTAATATCAAAAGAATGATATTGTCGCTCGTGCGTACGTACGGACTACCGTCTCCACGAACGCGATGAGATTCATTCTCCATCGTATCCATTCAAGTATAATTATCATTTTATGATTTAAAAATGATGTTTAAGGACTTGATATCATTCTGGATATGAATAAGATACAACAAACATGGCTTATGTAACAAAACATATAAAAGAAAATGAGTAAGTTAACACCCGAAACGATGATAATTCTAAGATATTATTAATAAATCAATGTTAAAAGATCATATATGATATCATATTAATATATATGATTCTTGTATAATTTAATAACAATTATTTCACTATTATACAGGAGGTTAACCTACCCCAACCAAGGAAAAAGTACAAGGTAAGGGTTATTTCACAATCTCTTCATTATCCGAGGTTGTTTATATGTAATAATCTACTGGGATCTCTTTATCATCCACATCCATGTTTCTTAAAAATGTATTTCAAAACATTTTTACTATTTACAAGAATATGGGTTAAAGTCATTTATACCTTTTTTTGACTTTTTATAAGAGGTTTATAAAGGAATCTTTCCGTCGTTTTCAAAACAAGGTCCTTTTTAACCTTTTCGACAGAATTGAGGTAAGAATGTTTTTTTTAACTTATACGGCGGGTGCGGTTATTTTACGCCGTTATAAAATCTTCAAAGCTTTCCTTACAAGCTTATAAGAATATTTTCAAAGAAAATGTTTTATTTTATATGGATCTTAAATGATTTCAAAATAAAAGGAGATATTTCTTTAAAAAGAATTTTGATTTCATCTATGTCAACATCCTTTGATGGATTTTAAGATTATTTGAAGTTGATTTATTATGATACAAAACTTCTATATTGTATTGAAGGTTTTGTGATATGTTTGACTGTGGATGTGCTATTTTTAATACCATTCATAGTTTATTGTGAAAGTATTGACATTTCGTATGCTAGTTTTAATACGAATGTTTATGTTATGTTTAAACCTTTTCATATGGGAATGCATTGGACTTAATAAGTGACGGGTGGAGCCCGCTATAGCTCCTCGATGCATCGGTAGGTCTCATGAGACAAACTAGTGTCTTGGCACAAGGCCTTGACAAAATCTTATTTGTAGTCTTGGCACGAGGCCTTGGCTATGTGGTTATGATAGTCTGGCATTATGCATTCCAACATTATGAAAGTGGTTATTTATTTTTGCATGTGATTATTCGATTAGTGGAATATCCATGTGAATAAGTAAATGGCATTATTTCATTTTTATTTATGCCATACCATGTTGAAAGTTCATGTTTAAAAGGCTTTTGTTTTAGTTATACATTGCCTTAAATATTTATTCTTATTGATGAAAGTTTCCGCTATATTGTTATCCTTACTGGGCATTTGAGCTCACCCCTTTTCTATGTTTTATTTTTCCCAGGAAGTGAAGATGTAAGTTATGAATGACCTGCAGGGATATTATAAGGGGATTGTAGTGTGGACTGTGGAAACATTATGTTGTTGTACTAGTTTTTGATTTTATGATGTAATGTAAAACATATGAATATATCTAGTGTTTCCAAGGCTACTAAACCAATCGGTCTTTCGAGATTTGATCTTTCTTGTGATCATGCCAATGTTATGTAATTAATGCACCGACTCTGGGTAGCTGGGGTCGGGGCGTTACACTCATCTCATATTATTAAAACATTATTTTTACCTTAAACTACACTAATTACCTCTAATCGCGATAAAGAACTTAAAAGTTACTATTCACCAAAAATTATTTTAATCTCATTGAACCACATTTTACTTCTTAATGACAACCATGTATGTCGGATTTTTGAAAATCAAAACACAGAAGTGGTAATATTTCATTTAAACGAAAAATCAGTTATTTAACTACCACTTAGTGGTTTCACTATTCATCAAAAATTGATGTTTTTCAGAACAATGCCAAAATTTCACCCTAAGCTATAATTGATATTCCGAATTCAAAAATGATGTCTATTTTAAAAAATTCCAAACATATAAGTTTCATTAATTAATTTTATAATTAATTCCCGCTGTCACAACAAATAGCGTGTTTTTAAGAAACAATATATATCAAAAGATTAACAATTGTTTATGTCCAATTTCAAAGTAAAATTAATTCTAATGAACACCATTGGATAAAATGGTAAAAATATATTTTATTATACTGTAAAACCACTAAATATTATAATTTATCACTATAAATTATTTCAATTAAAAAAGGTGTTTTTAAGTATTTTTCACTGTTCATAAAAAAATAGAAGTTCTCAGAAAAATACCAAAAATTCAACGTAGGCTAATTTCGATATTCCGAATCCAAAAATGAAGTCCATTTTGAAATATAAAATTTCTATAATTTTAAAAAGTGGTTATTACTATTCATAATGGCTACTTTGATTAGTCGCGGTGTTTTAGAACTCGAAGTTGCGTATAATGCAAGCTATTACATTATTGAATGAGAAGCGTATCGTGGAAGCTCGGGGTGTTACAATAAATAGTGTCGATCAGACATTGTTCCCCTATGTTCCCTGATAATTCTAGGTTCTCCAAAATACATCAATGTGGGAAAAAATAATGTTAAATTTGAAAAAAATACACTGATATGGATAAATGGTATCCCTTTCTAATAAAACAGGATTTCATTTATTTTCCCTAGATCTATGTATTCCATTATGGAATGACATAACTGTGGAATAATTATTATTCAAAATATAATCCAAAAAAATCACACTAAAAATATCATTTTAAATTTATGAATATTTTGGATGAGTTTTTCTAGTCATTTTTACCAATTGATGTGTGTAATGATATAATTTCCAATATTCATAATTTTATTTAACCTTATAAAATTTAAATAACCTTATGGATACTAAATTTATGATTATTGCATATCAACATCATGTAAACCACTTATCTATATTGAATGATTTATTTTAACATTATGATATCATCAACTTTTCTATTTTTTCTAAAATCCTTCAACCATTACATTGAATTTCACTACCTATTATCCTACGATGTCACAATTATATTCCATTTTGTTTTCTTTTTCAAAATTCAGAACCACTATGAATCCTATGATCTATATTTCTATTAAAACATATGTCTTCATTACATAGATTCCATTACCTCCATGTTTTAAAAAAATATTCATACACCACATTCTAAAAAATCCCCATAGTGAACCTCCACATATTTTTTTAGGATTTTCCCAAAGAAAAAAAGGGTAGTTAAAAGGCATGCCACCAATCTATTACCTATTTCCTAGAAAACAAGACTACCCATATAGTGTGTCTATGTTACAAATGAAATTATTTCTTGTATTTAATTTTCTTCACCCTTAAATGAGGAATGTATCTTTATCATGTGGGAATCTTGATATTTTTTTCGAACATCATTGCTGTTATTGTGGGCGTTTAACTAGGTGTTTTGGGAATAAAAACCCTCTGAACGAGAATGACTATCAATGAGAATTTTTTTATACCCCATCCTCTCATTTAATTTTATTTAAATATTTCCAAAATATTCCTCTATCCCACATCATATTTCCACTTGGCATGACAATACATTATCAGTTCATACATGGTTGTAATGAATAAAAAATCATTGGGGTACTATCATACATGAAGACTACTAGTGACTTTCTATGAATATATCCCTAAATTATCAATTTATTCTAAATATAATATTACTACCCCATATTAGTATTCCCTCTATTATATCCCATTCCTCTCGTTGCATGTGTCAGTATTGAGCTCAACCCCCCTTAGGTTGTTGGATTATCTAAAAGTGCTGGATTGGGGTTGGCAGATTTTTTTATTTCAACTACCTTTTAAATTTCCAACACTTATTGCCATTTGAATTTAGTCTATTTCTAATAAAATTAAAATAAATTATAATTTAACAAATAATTCTATAATTTTATCTTCTATTGTTCAATCATCAGTGCATATAACTACAACCACACAAACCCACATATTCATCACCTAGAAGAGTATCTTCTGAGCATCATTATCCTATAATCAACTATTCTATATCAAAATCATATAACATTTAGACTAGATTAATTTAATTTATTTTAAATTATTCTATATCCTTGTGATTTATTCTTAACATATTCAACCCCACATTAATTCTTACTTCTATACCACACATTTTTGTTATTTACAATGTTATTTTAAATATCTAGAAAACTAATAAAATATTCTAGAACATACCCAATGATAAATATGAATCCTAAGATACTCCATATAAGAAATTTCTTTAATTCATCATCTTCAATAAATATGGTAACTAATACTCAGTAATAATGAACAACCATCATTAACAGTAACAAGACTCCTATGATTGTCAATAAATCCCACACTGCATATAACATCTTAATTTAAATCTCTCCTATTTTGATTTTAAACTATAATCCTCCAATATATTTAATTATATGGACTTATTTAATCCCTATTATTAAATAAAAATTAACAGTTGATCACCACACCTTTAGAATGATATTTATGTCACAACACTATCTTTGATACCACTTTGTTTACATATTTCTTGAACCATATTTTTCAAGATAAATCAACACTTTTCATTCAATTATGAATTCTATGATAAGAAGTTATGTACCTCTCCACCATATTCACTTAAAATACACCATTTGAATTGATATTTTGAATAAAATCATATTCATTGATCTTCCCACATTTATCCTTCATTTAAATTTCATCTTGTAACACTTATTTATTATTTTATCTATATTCCTCACAAAAAATTACCCAGAGTGAAATTACTACTTCAAAGTGATATATTAAAATAATAATATAATATATCTATGTATAGTATATATGAAGGATAAATAATTTTTTTAAAAACATCAATACTATTCATATATATTACTAGTTTTCGTTAAATAGTTTTATCTAAAGAAATAAAAAATTTCCAACAACAAAAAAGATTATAACTGAAATCATTTTTATATAAATATGTCAATAACATGTTAAATAATGAAAAATCTGATGAGACATAAAATATTTTGAATCAATTTATACTATATGTTTATGGTATACCAGTGATATCACATGATGTTCATCATTCATTTTATTCACATGTCTTCTCCATTATCATCTATATTTATTCATACATTGAATATTCATCATCAAAATTCGTCATTTATGTTCACAAAATCTTTCTTCTAAAAAATTAATATTATTATACACAATTGTTTTTTTAAAATATATTTCTAGTTCATCATAAAATAAAAAACATAATCAGGTCATCATAAAATCTTCTTCTTCAATAGATTATCTGTATTCTTATATAGGTATTTCCACTACTTGATAAGGATTGATATCATTAATTGTATTCCAAATATGTATTAATATGTATTAATGAAGATAGACATGGTTTTTAAAACTTATTTTACTCTAAATCCAACTTGGTCCCCATTACACATCTTCATTCTAGCATGAAAAATAGATTCAATTTTGATTATTTAAGGTCAATGTTTAATAGATCATTTTGAACAAATATATCATTAAATATGAAATAATTTTTTCATTATTATATATATATATATATTCTTTATTATTTCTTAAATAAAATCATAATTCATATTCCCCATTGATCCAACCACTCCATTAATAATTCACAACTTCAAAAATCATATTTTGGAATAAAGTAAAAGGGGATATTTGTATCATCATTCATCTTCAAATAAAGGATTTTGGTTGGCCATGACAATAAAAATATTTTATTATTATCTGGTTCCATGATATTATCTGAATAATAAAATTTATTCAAACATTATTTTTAATTATTGGATGTAAATATTTCTTCATAAAAGGATTTTTATTCATTCACTTTGTTATAAACATCCCACTAGTTAAATTTTACTCATTCAATGAATCAAATATGCATTATTTTTTATGATTGTTTCTACATGTGGGGGGAACTCCACTACTTTTTTACTCTCTCTCATTTTTGTGGTATGAATGAAACCATTTAATTACTTGTCAAAATTTTCTCTCATAATTTCAATGTGAGAACCTATTTTGATTCTTTTTTCTTGATATTCATTTCTACTCTTTCCATGGTGGATGTTTTTAATAATTATTTAGTGAAATGTATCTTATAATACTTTGATATCTTTCATAAAATCATCTAACACTGTAAATCTATTTGTTTGGTGAAATATATTTATCATCCATAATTTCATGTATCTTCCTTATAGATCACATATTTTCATCTACATTGAATTTGTTGATAGATTTCATTTACATAATTCTATTATTATCTCAACTATAAAACCTTACAATAATATAATACCATTTATAAAGATTACATAATTTATAAGTGGTTTTATAAATTCTTTCATCTATGTTGAACCCCTTAAATTATATTTATGCACTCATAGTGTGTCTAAATATACCATAAAAATTTAATTATAATGAAAATATTATGTGATAACCACTTCCCCCAATAACGAACTCAATATTCTAATTATTTTAATGAATATAGATTAGCGATATTCTTACTACCAATTTAAATTTTCATGCGTGATTATTTAGTATTTATGTTATTCATATATATATAAATCTCTATCTAATTCTTCTTAACACTTGAATTATCACCTTCATTTCCCCTTCTAAATTATCATTGATATAATCCTTTTTATTGTGTACTATAATCACATATACATTAGATGAGTATATCAATATAAACATTAATGGTTCAGTGATTTTATACATTTCTATACTCAACTTCCTATCATAAACAAGTTTTTTTATTTTATCACTTTTTTCCATTATTTTATATCTCATTTTTAAATGGATTCATCTGAAGCTATGACTTACTTAATATATATTCTATTTTCTTCCTCAAAATATGAAATGAAAACATAATATTTTCATAATCAACCATTAATAATTGAACAACATTTTCCATGTATTAAATAATCTTTTTTTCAATAGTAGTCACCTAATTTAATACATGACATGGTTTCTTCATCCTCCAACCATTCATGTGATATAATATTTATAAATTCATATTTACATGAAATATATACAATATATAAAAATTTATTCATACATGAAGAATCATTTTTTCAACCTAAAATAGAATACCCAATTTTTTAAAAATTGGCCTTCCTCTTTATTCGAGTTTGAATCAATATCTTTTGCAGATTCTGGTATTCCACTAGTGGTTGTAACATGTTAATCCTATTTCATGAAATTACTAACTCATTCAATAGTATCACAGTTTCAATGATTATTTATCAAAAACAACACCATGTAAATTTTGATAAACAAATACAATAAACAAAATACTAGGAATAAAACATCATTATTACAATAAGAAATGTAACTATAATAAAATAATTGAATTTACACTATTAATTACATACACTAAAAATATTGTAAATCTTTATAATCCATATATATAATGTTTAATCTAAAAATAAATATATGTGTTTTGATGCTTCTTTTAGAAACCTATGAAACTGTAAGGATCTAACCATAAAAATTACATAATATTGAATTAAATTGATGATTCACATAAGGATCTTTTTAGGTTTATAGTTTTAGAGAATTAGGCCATAACTATTAAATTACATCTTAAAAGATAAAAATTAGACACTTTTGCTCAGTTTACATTTTTTTCATAAAATAAAAACTATTGAAGAAAATGGTGTTGACTAGTTCAATGTTTTAGACAGAATGAATTTTCCTTGATCCCATCCTTGACCCTATTCCTCTTTATGTCCCTTGAAAAACATTTCAAAACATGGGATAAGCATAAAAAAGACCAGTAAGGGTTATAAAACAATGAAAGAAAATATTAGTTCATCAATACATACTTAAAATATTCTCTTTAACATAACTCAGGAAATCATAAGATTTATAAATAACACATAGTAATCACAAATCATAAAAATAACTTATGGCATCCATATCGTACGTACTTTGTAGCTTTCACACTTATGTAGGGAGTTACATTTGGAACACCCATCATAGTATATTCCCTAAATCTCTTGGGAGAAACATTCAAATTTACCTCTGTCATGTTACCCAAAGCATTGGAGTGCTATCTCGGGGTCACTCGCCCTAGTTTTATCATGAAACCACCCATATACGTAACAATTCCTAAGAACCATAACATATTCATAACACAAATAAAAATATAAAGTAAAGATAACATTTCTATATTTCAATCACAATATATCATTTAAATATATTGACATAACAAATCAATTATCAAAACCATTTTCAATACCAAAATACGTAACACAGTATATGGTATTTATTTTCCTTTTAAAAACATTACGACTTGTTAAGGAAGCCATAGATCAAATAACACTCACGGCGGTGGAAAGGTCATTGTCACCACTAATGTTAAAAGAAACATTAATTTTTTTCCATTTAGTAAAACAACTCATAGGAAATGATTCCATTTGAATGAAATGAAATCTAAATTTTGTTTATACAATGTATAGAAAAAATGTTGTGTATAAAACAAAATATTCTTAATGAAAGGAGATTGAGACGAATTCCCTTACCTCGTGTCCGACATGACTCGTTCTTTCTTTAATCTCCTTAATAATAAACTAATGTTAATTTCTACTCTCTTAATTACATATTTCATGTTTATTATTACTTTTATATCACATATTACCATGTTATAAACATTATGTAATTATTTATGTTAATAAGGGTCATTTTGTCGATATTTTGTACATCAGTCAAAAATGAACCTCTTATATTTACAAGTTGTATATTTGGTAAAAAAATCATTATATATAGAATCATATTAATGATTTAGATATCATATATATCTTATGTATCTAGTTTATATATGTATTCATAATATTACATAAGATTTAGATGTTGGAAATGAAATGCACCGTTCATGGAGATGGTAAGTCGTAGGTACGGAAGGACGCTACGTTCATTTATATTTCTTATTTTAATGGAATTAAAACATAATTATTCATGGGTATGTTATAATTCCAGTTAATATCTTATATAATATCATTAAATACATCATTTATACGTCCCACCTTTGGCATTAACGAGTCATATCACTTTGAGGGGATGGTAGTCCATACTTCCTAAAATGAAAGTATCACATTTACACATAATAAAAACCATAAAGGTATGATATAAATGAAAAATATAGAAAAATAAAGAAAAAATAAATATAATATTCATCTTATATAAATACAGTGCCATCTTAATGGCCACCATAAAAGGCGGCATAAGATAATAGAACAATTCTCATTATATGAGGTGTTAATTTGCCTTCCATAGAAACAGAATATTCTATACCAATTAGATGGAGGTGTGTGTAAGTGTAGTTCTAATACTTATCAGAAAAAAATTATATTATATTAATAATACTGGGTATTTTATAAAAAAATAATTAAAAGAGTTTATTGGTTGGAGAAGTAAAATAAAAGAAAAGAAATTATGAGAAATTGTTACCTTTAATTTGGGTAACTCCCTTTGGTTTGAACCAAAAGGGTTTCTTGAAGTGACTTCTGACAAAGTTAAGGATTCTAGGTGGAATATAGGGATCATGAGAGCTTATTTGGGTATCATTTGGACAATTGAAGGGTCTTAATAAATGTGATAAATGGGTTAGAGGTGAATGATTTTATAAGGGGGAGGAGGGGCTCTTTAGGAAAGTGGGAAAATATTATTTTATTATATAAAGATTTTAGGTTTCTAAAAGTCAAAATCTCATTAAAGTAGAAGATAAGATGACTCATTATCGAAATAAAATCATCCATTAAGAATTTTACTCATTTTTTATATAGGTTTAATCTTTATAATATTATTTATTTAATTCAATTATTAATGAAGTAAAAACTGCATCAATATTTTGTCTTAAATAATTTTATTTATTTGATGTCTACAAATTATAAAAAATTTCCATGATGTAGGAAATATTTATATCATTCCAAAGAATATTTATAGTCCAAATTTTAACTTATATGATGATATTTAGAAATGAATCTATTAAAAGATATTTGTTTATGTCATTTTTACCTTTAATTTAAGTAAATTAAAATAAAGTGTCATTATCACTCTTAAGTGGCTACATGGGGTCCCAAAATTGATCCAAGGGTTCAAAAGACCAGACATGACTCATAAAATAAGTTTAGATTAAGTGTTAAGGTAATTTTTTATTATAATGATATTCTTTTTACCTTGAATTACCCTATTAACTTTAACCGTGGTAAATAAAAGTCAGAAGTTATTTTTCACAAAATATTAATTTCATATTATTGATCCAAATTTTTCTTACTAATAACATCCATTTATGTCAGATTTTCTAAATTCAATTCACAGAAGTAGTACAAACACATTTAAATGAAAATGTCAGTTTTTAACTACTACTTTGTGGTGTCACTATTCATTAAAAATTGATGTTTTTCAGAAAAATAGCAAAAAATAAGCCTAAGATATATTTGATATTCCCAATTCAAAATTTATTTCTATTTTAAAAAATTAAAAACATAGAAGTTGGATTAAATAATTTAAAATTCATTCTCTTTGTGAAAACAAAAAAGCGTGTTTTTATGAAATATTAACTATCATAAGATTGGCACTTGTTTATGTCCAATTTCAAAGTGAAATTAATTCCAATGACCAACATTGGATTAAATGGTAAAAATATAATGTAATTATACTTTAAAACCAATTAAAAAGATACTCTATCCAAATAAATAAATTATATTAAATGGATGTTTTGAATTAAAATACAGTATTTTCCACTATTCTTCAGAAATTAAATTTTATCCGAAAAATACCAAAATTGTACCCATAGTAAATTTTTATGTCCTGATTATAAAGAAGAATTTTATTTGGACAAATATAACTTATAATAGTGTAGAAAACTATATTTAAGGAGGGTTCACCATCAAAAGGTGGTAAATCAGCCTTTTAATGTAAATTGTGCTAAAAATTAGATTCATTCACGTTTTAAGCCTCTAAATTTTATTGGATAAATGTAAAAACATTTCAAAAACTTGTATAATCTTATTTTAGTTAATTATCTTCATCCCCGCTAATACAATGACTATGTGTTAACTACCAGTTAAAATAATAATATTATATTATTATTGTGAAATGTAAGGTTTCAAAGAAACCCATTGTTGTGTATCAGGTACGCCATCAAATATAGAAACCCCGTTAAAGTAAAATTAATATTTAATTCAAATAATACTATTGAAAATGAAAATTCATTATTTCATCATTTACCTGGGATGTTACATCCTTCCCCCATTTTGGAAATTTCTTCTTCACAATTTTATTTCCATATCAAATAAATGGGGGTATTTATACCTCATAGCATTTTCTGATTCCCACATTGCCTCTTCAACCATATGGTTTTTCCACAAAACATGTACTTGGTGAATTAACATATTCTACCACACTTTCTCCTAATATTCAATAATGCAAACTAGTTTTTCCCAATAAGAGAGATTATCTTCCAACTACACTACATATGGACTTAAAACATAAAATGGATCTGGCATATACTTTCTCAACATTGAAACATGAATAAGATTTTTTACCTGGGACAAACATAGAGGTAAATCCACTCTATACGCAACTGATCAAACTTTCTTCAGGATTTCATAAGGTCCAATGAACCTCGAACTCAACATTCCTTCTTACCAAAATGCATCACACTTTTCCATGGAGAAACATTGAGAAAGAAATGATCATCTACATCAAAAGAATGATCCTTTCTCCGATTGTCCGCATAACTTCTCTACCATCTGTAAGCTATTCCCAGGTGCTTCTGAATCAACAGATCATTTTTTGCCATCTCTTTAACCAAATCTAGTCCCATAATCTTCATTTCAACTACTTCATCCTAAAAAGATGGATTTCGACAATGTTTCCATATAATGAATCAAATGGATGCATCAATATTCTATAATGAAAACTGTTATTATAAGAAAATATAACAAAAGTAATATGTTTGTCCCAACATCCCTAGTAATCTAATGATCAAGCAAGTAGTGTATCCTCCATGGTCAGAATTGCTCATTCTCACTTCCCATCAGATTGCAAATGAAAATAAGTACTAAAATTTAATTCAGCACCCATCATCTTCTAAAGGCCTTTCAAAAATATAGAAGTAAACTTGCGATCACAATTAGATACAGTGGAAAGGGAAACACCATGAAACATAACTATCTCTTTATCATTCAATCGAGAAATTTGATCTGGAGACAATATATCTCGAACAGGAAGGAAATGAGCGGATTTAGTCAATCGATCAACAATAATTGATATTGTTGATTACCTCTAGATGTCTTTGGTAATACCACAACGAATTACATGGATATATTTTCCCATTTCCAGTCTAGCACCGGTAATGAATGAAGCATTAATTTCGGTAACTGCTGCACTTCTTTAACCAGCTGAAAGGTCAAACACTTCATAGTAAAATCAGGAATATATTTATTAATTCCATCCCACCAGTAATACTCTCGAATATATCTGTACATCTTACTACTTCCAGGATGAACTGAAAATGGAGAACTATGAGCTTCACATAACAACTCATTCTTCAATAATTAATCACAAGGCACACATGATCTCTTTCCAAATCTCAAAATACAGTCATTATCAATGTTAAATTCAGATAACATACCTTTCTGAACCAACTCTACCTTTTTCTACAACTCACTATCTTCCTTTTGTTCTTTCTTTATTCTATCGGATAGAGATGATTTCCCTAACACCAGAAAGAAAAGAGAATAATTTATTGTACGAACAAATTCTATGTAAAATTTCTTCAAATCAAAAACCAAAGGATCTCGTTCCAAATGTAGCATGGTTAACACATCATTACTTATTTGACTGAATGCATAAACCACTTTATTTGCATTTCCATGACGGTATAGGATCATGAAATCATAATCCTTGATTAATTCCAACCATCTCTAAATATATACTTCAAAATTTTATGGTTAGTATTTATTTCACATTTTACTCTGTACAAATGATGCCTCAAAATTTTTAAAGAAAAAGCAGCAGCAGCTAATTCCAAATCAGGTGTAGGGTAATTTAACTCATGAGGTTTCAACTGTCGTAAAGCATAAGCAATTACCTAAACATTCAGTATAAGCACACAACCATGTACTTTCATTAAATCATCACTGTAAATAAAAAACTACCCATTTCTGGAAGGTAGTGCCAAAACTAGAGCATTTACCATTCTTTTTTCAATTTTTGACAACAATCATCAAATTCTTTTGTTCAATCTAATTTAACACCTTTTCGAGTGAACATATTCAATGGTCCAGATAACCATACAAAATTCTCAACAAACCTCCAGTAATAACCTACCAAACCAAGAAAACTATCAATCTCAGTTATATTTGTCGGTCTTGGCCATTCTTCAACAACTTTTTTTAGAAGGATAAAAAAATATCCATTTCTGAAAACAATGTGACCAAGGAAAAAAAATTTCTGTAACCAAAACTCAGACTTGCTGAATTTCCCTAATAGTTTTTTCTATTAAGGGTTGAAAGACAACCCTTAAATGACATTCATGCACCTCTTTAGTTTTAGAGTAAACCAAAATATCATCAACAAACACAACAACAAACTTATCCAATAACTAACAGATAATTATATTCCTAAGATCCATGAATACAACAGGGGAATTTCTTATACTAAAAGTCATAACTAAAAATTCATAATGACCATATATAGTATGCGACATGGTTTTTGGAGTGTTTTCTTCGTTTAATTTCAAATGATGGTACCTCGAACTCAAATCAATCTTCAAAAAATATTATGCTCCCTGGAGCTGATAAAAAAATCATCAATATGAGGCAAATGATACTTTTTCTTAAAAGAGATGTTTTTCATGGCTCTATAAACTATGAAAAGTATCATTAAACCATCTTTATTTTTAACAAACAGGACAGGATCACCCCATGGTGATGTGTTAGGTTGAATGAAACCTATATATAATAACTCCTGCAATAACTTCTTTAACTCTAAAAGTACATTTTGATCCACTTGATATGGGGGTATTGAAATTGGCTTAGCCTCAAAAACTATGTCAATAGTAAATTCAACTTCCCAATTAGGTATAATATGAAGAAACTCATCAATAAAAACATCAAGATACTCATATACCACTTCAAAATAATTAATCTGAACAGTTTCATTTTTTTCAACAATATGTGCATGGCCACATTCATTTCCATATTTTACTAGTTTCTCAGCTTCCGGATATGTTATGAAAAGTAAGGGTTCATTCTTTTTACACAAACTAAAAATATTTCTGAAACAGAAATCCCTTTATCTCTGTAGTAAATCTTAGCATGATAAATAGAAATCCAATCTATAACCAAAATAACATCAAACTCTACTAGAGGAAAAAAATAAGGTTTTTAGGTATATTCTTTCTACCCACAAGGATAGTATGGTTCTTATAATTTCTTTTTGTCTCATCATTCTGTCCAGGTGTTTGTACCATATGTTTAGGATTCATATTTTGATATGGAATTCCCAATTTACTAGAAAACTTCTCTAAAAGGAACGAATGTGTAGACCCTGAATCAAACAATACATTGACTTAATCTGAAAAAACAAAAGTGTACCTGATACTACATCATTTGATGACCCAAAATCGGATTAAGTAGTTTCAAATGATTTCACAACCCCTTTTTTCTTGTATTTTGGATGCATTCCCTCCATTGAGTTCTTCGTTATACACTCATTTTCATAATGACCCATTTCATTGCACTTAAAACATTTTACTGACTGTAAATTAGATTTTGTCATACCATTACCCTGACCTTTTTAAGTGCAATTACAAGCTTTATGTCCCATTTTAACACATAGATATCACCTACCTAAATTCAAAAAGAAATTACCCAGCATGATTTTTACCACTATATTCAAAAACTACAAACTTATGTTTCTAACCATCATACTTTTTTGATGGGTTTTTCCATTTTGTTTTCCACCTCGACCTCTTATTCTGTTGTTTGAAAAAGAACACCTGATCATCACCAAATACCATATCCACCTTCTCCGTACGTTGAACATATTTTTCCTAGTTTTTGAACTCACTAGAAGCTAAAGGCCATTAATACTTTGGTTTTAATCCTGATTAAAAAATTGTTGTTTTTACTATCTAGATCTCATATTAAATTTGGAGCATACCTTTCCAGTCGAGTGAATTTTTCTTCATAAGAATCTACTAAGTCATTATACATTCTCAATTCTATAAATTATTTTTCCATCCTAAGCTGAACCACCTTTGGAAAATATTTCTCAATAAATATACCTTTAAATTCATCACAATCAAGAGCATCAATCTCCTCACTATCCCTGATATTTTTCACCATCGACCACCACTGATCAACTTCACCTTCAAAATGGTAAACAATGAGACTATCCTTTTGATGTTTTGAACACCCTCTAACCTAAAAAATCTTCTCCAGTGCTTTAATCCACCCTTCTTCTAGCACATGGTCAGATGATCCTTTGAAATATGGGGGATGTTGCCTCATGAAATGCTCCACTACACACATGTTCCTATATGGTTGCTCTGGCTAATCACGTGCATGGAAACCAGTACCATTTATATCCTAAGTCAACGGTGCCATCACAACAACAAACTGTTTAGTTCCAATTCCAACAATCTCCGGTTACTAATTTGGAAGGTCATCTTCCTATTGATGTCGTCCCAATATTGATTCCTTTTTTCCTAAATGGAAAACCATTCTGAACATAGAGATGTCTTAGGCGAATCAATATGGTAATCTGCAAATGAAACCATTTCAATATTAACATATTTTAATTTGTGGATATTAATTTAACAATACCCTAAATCATAATGTTATCTAAACCAATATTTGATACCAACTATAAGGAACCAACCATAAATATTACATAATTTTGAATTAAATGGATAATTCACATTGAGGATCTTTTCCAGTTTAGAGTTTTGGAGAATTAGGCCATAACTATTACATAACATCTCTCAAGATACAGTCTTGACACTTCAACTCAGTTTCCATTTTTTCATAAAATAAAAACTCAGTAAAAAAGGGTCATGTCTAGTTCGATGTTTTAGATATAATGACTTTTCCATGATCCCATACGTGACCATATTCATCATTATGTCCTAGGAAAAACATTTCAAAACCAGGGATGAGTATAAAAAGATCAGTAAGTGTTATAAAACAATGAAAGAAAACATGAGTTCATCAATACATATATAAAATAATATCTTTCACATAACTCATGAAATAATAAGATTTATGAATAAAACATAGTAATCACACATCACAAAGGTAACTTGTGGCATCCATATCATACTTACGTTGTAGCTTTCATAGTTACTTATGGAGTTACACTTGGAATACGCATCACAATATATTCCCTAAATCTATTGGGAGAAACTTTCATGTCCACCTTAGTCATGTTACCTAATGCATTACAGAGCTATCTCAGGCTCACCATCCCTAGGGTTATCACGGAACCACCGATATAAATAACAATTCTCAAGAACCATAATATATTCATAACACATATAAGGAATATTAAAAAAAACATGACATTAAATTTTTCAATCACAATATATCATTTAAATATATTGACATAAAAAATAAATTATCAAAACAATTTTCAATACCAAAAAATTGTTACTAAGTATACGGTATTTATATTCCATTTAAAAACATTACGACTTGTTAAGGAATCCATATATCTAATAATACTCACGGCGGTGGAAAGGTTGTTATCACTACATACGTTAAAAGAAACATTATTTTTTGTTTTGTTAGTAAAAGTACTCATAGAAAAATATTCCCTTTGGATTATATTAAATTTTATAGGGGATTATACAATTTATAAAATAATATTGTGTATAAAAAAATTTTCCTCAATGAAAGGAGATTGAGACGAAGTCCTTTACCTCATGTCTGACTTGACACGTTTGTTCTTTAATCTTATAAATAATAAACAATAGATAATTTATACTTTATTAAGAACCTTTTTCAAGTTTATTATTCCTTATATATCACATATTATCATTTTATACGCATTATATAATCATTTAAGTTAACAACAGTCATTTTGTCGATATTGGGTACTTGAGTCAAAAATGAACTTCTTATATTTACAAGTTGTCTATGTGTTCAAAATTACATTATCTCCAGAATGATATTAATGATTTAGATATCATATATATTTTATATATCTAGTATTTATATGTATTTATAATAGGTCATAACATTTGGAGGTAAGAAATGAAATGCACCGTTCATGGAGACGGTAAGTCATACGTTTTCCTGAACACAAAATTCATTTCTATTTATTATTTTAATGGAATTAAAAAAATAATGATTCATAGGTATATTATAATTATAGTATAATATCATATATAATTTTGTTAAATATGTCTTTTATAAGCGCCGCATATTGAATTAATGAGTCATATCACATTAAGGGTTTGATTTTCCGCACTTCCTAAAATTGAATTATTGCCTTTAACCACAAAGGAAACCATAAAGGTATAATATAAATGAAAAATATAGAAGCATAAAGAAAACATAAATATAATATGTATCATATACAATTACACTTCCATCTTAATGGCCACCATGAGAGGCGGTAGGAGGTAATTGAAAAATCATCGTTTCGTGAGGCATTAGTTTGCTATATAGAGAAATAGATTGTTATTTTCCCATTAGAGGGAAGTTTGAATAAGTGTATTTGGAATCCTCTCATAAGAAAATAATAGTACATTAATAATACTATATTTGCTATAAAAAAGGAATAAAAAGAGTTTAGGGGTTGGATATGTAAAATAAAAGAAAAGAATTTAAGAAAAAATGTTACCTTTAACTCAGGTAACTCCCATTGGTTTAAACCGAAAGGATTCCTTGAAGTTACTTATGCCAACTTTAAGTCTTATAGGTGGAAGAGGGAGATCATGATAACTTATTTGGGATGTTTTTGGTCATGAAAAGGGGCCTGACAAGTGTGAGTAATGTGTTAGAGGTGAGGGAGTTTATATGGTAGAGGTGGGGCTCATTATGAAAGTGTGTAAATATTATTTTATTATATAATAATTTTATATTTATAAAGGTCAAAAAATAATTAATTTCAAAGAAAATATGACTCATGATCTAAAAAAATCATCCAATAATAATTGGATAGGTTTTGGATATTTTTTAATCTTTATAATATTATTTATTTAAATAAATTATTAATGAGGTAAACAATGCCTCATTATTGTGTCATAAATAATTTTATTTATTTGATGTCTAAAAATAATTAAAGAAAATACCATGATATAGGAAATATTTTTATCTATCCAAATAAAATTTATAGTCTAAATGATAACTTATATAACCCTATGTAAAAATTAATTGACAAAAAGATATTTGTTTATGTCATTTTTATATACTTTATGTTAATTAAAATAAAGTTTCATTACCACTTTTTAGTGGCTCCCTGGGGTCCCAAAATAGACCCAAGTATGCCCATGGTCGTCCATGACTCATGAAATAAGGTTAGGACAAGTGTTAAGGTAATTTTTTTTATTATGATATTCTTTTTACATTGAATTACCCAATTTATCTTTAAGTGCGGTAAATAAAAGTCAAAAGTTATTACTCACCAAAAATTATTTTCATCTTATTGAACAAGAATTTAGTTAATAATAACATCGATGTACTTAATATTTTTTAAATTAAATTTACTGAAGTGGTAAAATTTAATTTAAATGAAAAAGTCAGTTTTAACTACTATTTAGTGGTTTTACTATTCATCTAAAATTGAAGTTTTTTAGAAAAATAACTATAATTCAGCATAAGATATATTTGATATTTAGAATTAAAAAATGATATTTATTTTAACAAATTCAATACATAGATATTATATTAATTAAGTTAAAATTAATTCCCATTGTCAAAACAAAAAAGCGTGTTTTTTAGAAATATTAACTATCAAAAGATTGACACTTGTTTTTGTTCAATTTCAATGGAAAATTAATTCCAATGATCAACATTGGATTAAATTGTAAAAATATAATCTAATTAAACATTAAAACCAATTAAAAATACAATCTAACATTATAAATAAATTATATTAAATGGTATTCTTGAATGAAAATACAATATTTTCCACTATTCATCAAAAATTGAATTTAATCAGAAAAATACCAAAATTTTATCCAAAGTGAATTTTGATGTCATGATTCTAAAGAAGAATTTGATATAGTAAAATAGAACATATATAAGTGACCTAACCTATATTTAAAGATAGTTTTCCATCAAAAGGTGGTAAATCAATCTTTTAATGTAAATTATGTTTAAAATTAGATTCATTCACATTTTAAGCCTCTACCTTTTTTTGGATAACTGTAAAAAAAATTAACTAACTTGTATAATAATATTTTAGTTAGTTATGTTCATTCTTTCTAATAGAATGGCTACACATTAACTACCATTTAAAATAATAATATTATATTATTATTGTGCAACATAAGATTTCAAAGAATCCCGTTGTTGCATATCTGGTACGCCATCGAACATAGAAACCCCTTTAATGTAAAATTAATATTTAATTACTAAAATAGTAATTAAAATGAATATGTTTTATTTATTTATTTACATGAGATGTTATAGAAACCATGAGATAATGTGCGAATCAAGCTGTAGGTAGATATAATTTTTTTTCCATCCAATATAATCTTATGGATATCATTCCCTTGGTTGAAGGGAACATGTATTCAACCTATACGTTACATAAGTGCATCCACATCACATATCATACACATGTATAGAAAATAAAAATCTGAAGCATGAAGGATTTAATTAGTCCATACACCCTGGTTAACATCTAATGATAAAAAACATGTCATTATATTGGTACACGGGTAATCAAACATAACTAACAATTTCTTTGGATACAATGTTCCATAAAAGTTAATTGAAAATCAATGGGAATATAATATTCTACCCACATTAAAATATTTATTGAAGAAATTAAAAAATTTATAAATATATAGGTCCCTATATTATCTTCATGATAAAAATAAATATATTAAACAATTAAAATAAGTTAAATATATTATAAATTACCATTATTTTTTTCCCTTAAACTCCCCATTATACATAAGACAAATTCTTTTTGAGAGTTGAGTCTTGTTTATTATTATTTCATAAACTAGATGTACGAATCCACATTCTGTTAGTATTAAATATTTTCCATAAAAAAATAACAGCAACCGTAGTTCTTATGAAAATAATAATACCTCGAAAAACAAGAACTGTCCTCCTATACACTCCTCCTCCTCCTCCTCAGGTTAGATTAATTTAATGGTATTCCTTCGCTCTTCTTCTCTTGAGCCACCTATTATACTAAACATGATTTATCAATGAATTTATCTAGGTATATATCTCTCTTTTCTATATTATTGCAGAATTATAAAATTTTATTATATTATGATCACCTATCATTGATCTTACACAATACATTTAAAAACATATATAACTTCATTGGTGTACCAATTATGATGTAGATAAAATTTTATCCCATATCTTCCATGATATCTCTATGTGTCCCACAAAATTTTATATTGGTCAAACAAACATGTTAAATTAGAATAAATACTCTTGATAAGGACCCATGATGTCATCCTTCAAATGAAGGAATGTTTCCACTATTTTTATTTTTATTTTTAAATTCCATAGAGAGTTGAGTTCAAAAGTGTCTCAACACTCAATAAAATAAAATATCCATAGAATCTGGTTGAAAATATTATCTTAAATCTCTAAATATTTTGTCATAATATTTCCCAAACATATAATCCATTATACCCATTTTATTGGGTAACATGATTAATTCAAATATTAATAAAGGAAATGAAATTTATGATGCTCAAACAACCCTAAAAATATTGACCACAGAATGATCACCAATAAAAATTACAACTATCATTTCAAATTCATTAGATCTATTCCTTTTCCATTTTTTATATTATAAATTAACCTATACCATGGCTTTTACAAACCTCTTAGCCAATAACGATGAACCTATATTCCATAGTGTGGGAATTATGAAACATATAAAACCAATGAGACTCATCTGATATCATTTTACATAAAAACAAATGTCTCCTCTTCATGGACCACCACCTCAATATTTCGAAAAATTCTTCATAAAATATGGTTTACAAAATTTCCAAAGTGAACTGATTTATTTTGTAACTGAATTCACCAAAGTAGAATACTAATTTCAATGGTGTTTTTATAATAAATTAAATATTTTATATACAATATTAATACATCTATGGAATGCCTAAGCTATCACATTAATTTAATTCATGAATATGAATTCCTTTAACCGTTATTGTGGAATAAATATCATTCAAATGGGTATCTATATCATTCACCAAAATAATAACATCATATCAGTAGAAATTTCATTATGAATATTTTGATTGAAGACCCATATTGCGAGAATGATGAGCCATAAAATTTAATTTTAGTTGCTTTAATGGGAACTATTTTAATTAAAATGAAAAAATATATACTATTGTCCCACAAAATTTTTTGTATTTGATTAAAACATCTATATAAATGAAAATGTGGTAGATATGGATAATTAGTCACTGTAACACCCAAGAATTCTAAAATAAGGACATTCTATTTGAGAGCGTGTATCCCAGGCATCAACAAATGTGTACGAGAATATAATAGCCTAAGACTATATAATATATATACATTTATAAATAAATAAAATATATGATATATCTTGTAATGAACTTGATATTGAGTAACCCTTGGTCGCATGCAACCATGAGATTCTTTAATGTCTTGCTTTACACAGAAGATTGACTTTTACCAGACAGAAATATATTATTAAAACAATATTATTTAATATAGTAGGATATAAACTATCCATTAAATCAGTAGTATGAAAATAAATATCTATCTTAAGAAAACATATATTTTAATTAATTCCATACACATTAGTTATATAAAAATATAGAAACCAAATGAAAATAATGGATATATTATTATAAAACCATATTTTTATTCTTGAAACTGTGATTTATCCTAATAAATTAAATTTTTTATAATTAGTGAATGTTATTAATGAAATATAAATATTATATATTCAATAAAATTTATTGATATTAACCCAATAGATTTTTTAATCATATGATAATATAAAACCCAAGATAACACATAAAAACCTATATTTTTATAACGACACTTTTTCATCCCTTTAATTCAAACCCTATTTTAAATAATAATTTTTTCAACTATTATAAATTATATATGTTAAAATAAACTTAATATTTAAAATTTAAATATAAAAATTATGTTAGGGTGACTTATTGGTATTGTTCTATGAAGCATCATTTTTAATAAATAGTGAAAAATACTAAATTTTAATACTGAACAAATTTTTTTAAAATTTATTTATATTGTCAAATTATATTTTAATTTGGGGTTAACTTCAAATTAAATCAATTATAAATAAAGAAATATAATTAATTAAATTATAATAAACTTCCCAAAGAAATTAGAGAGCAAAAGTTAATTAACTTTTAAACATTTTTTCTTTAACAGTCTACATTATCGCCCATTCTGTGGGATTAAATTTTAATTACTTTCGACCAAAAATGTGATTTGAATTTTAAAAAATGGATTAAATATTTGGAATTATAATAATATATAATTTCTAAAAGAATTAACTTATATTTTTACCAAAATTATTATGGAAACTAATTATAATTATTTATAATAATCAAAGAGTAATTGAGCATAACAAAGGACTAATCCTTAAATTTAAGGGATAATATTTTATAGAAACATGTATAAATCCATTAAAAAGAAATATTTATAACCTATCCTCAAATTAATCAAAATTTATCCATTATTAGATCCAATTTTAATGGAAAAACATCAATAGAATTTCCTTTTCCAAAATTTACAGTAGCACCACTCCTCCCCTATAAAAAGGCCTCCTCTCATACCACTTAATCACAACTCTCATGACACTTTGGATCAAATAATACATTCCCAAATAGATCTCAAAAATAATGACCTTTATTCCATAATTGCCATCTTGGTTATAAATCCATCCATGTAATCCCTTTGGTGCAAACCAAAAGTAGTTACCTGATTAAGAGGTGACATCTTTACTCAAGCTCTTTAGTTATATTTAATTTTCAAAATCTCAATTATACTTCTTCAATGATTATATAGTAAAAAAAGTACCATAAATATTATTATATACCCTATGTCAAGGGTTTTATATAAAATTTCACACACTTCCATCTAACGAGTAACCAAACAACTATATATGTGAACGTTGAACTACTACCTCACAAGAATATGATTGTTTGTTTTTCTTTTATAGAATCTCATGGTGATAATTGTGATGGACATGATTTGTATATATGATATATATGATATTTATAATGTAATTATGATTCTTTAATTTATATATAACAAATACCCTTATTCATTCAATTTTATTTAAATATGATAACATCGTTTGTGGAAGTGTGAACTACGTCCCAGAACAGTGATTTGATTTGTTCACGCTATACTAGAAATGTATAAAGGATTTTTTAATGAACAAAATTAACATATATAACATATATATGATTATGAAAATATTATAAACATATACATCTATATATATCATTTAATTTTTGTATATTTAAAATATTACATGGACACAAAAGTTTCATTCATGCGTATGTATGACCAACCGTCCCCATGAACAATGCATTTCATTTCATATATCCAAACAATATAGACTATTGGAAATTTAAATATAATGAATATATATGATATATACATAATTTAACAAATTATATAGATGATTAAGTCATTATATAATGAATAAGAACAAATAGTTACCAGTCAAAACATACATGAGAAAAGTAGGAAATTAACACCCATAATAGTGAAAATGATGAGAGATTGTTAAAAAAGGGTAATAAGATATTATAAGAATTTAATGAATGATATTATGAATATAATTATAGTTCTTTTATAATATATTAATATATTTTAAACCTGTATACATGATTTAAAATACCAATAAAAAGGAAGGATAAGGTAAGGGATTTTGTCACAATTTACATTCCATTGAGAGTTATTTGTTGTTATAGACCAATTCACTTTTATATGGTATACATAATACCATTTGACATGAAATATCCTGAATACTAACATAAAAATGATCATTTCTGTTTAATTTAGTGTTATTACATCACATGTAATATGATTGAAAATGTTTTAATCCGGTATGGGACATATTGGAATGATTAATGATTATTTTCCACATGAATGTGTTTAATGATAAATATTCAATATCACTTTGTTTTGAAAATGTTATCTTTATCTTGAAACAATTACATCCTTTTGATCATTAATATTATTCAATAAATTTTATATTTAATATTCATACTCTTATTTAATAGATATTTTTATTTCTTAGATTGTATACCATTTTACATACAATATTCACATTGATGGTTATTTGAATAGCTAGGGAATTTTTGATAAATTCATATCTTTTATCCCATATATATTTCAAAAGAATATTATTTAATATATTATTTAATATATCTGTATGTATTTTTATAAGTGTGACATAGGTGGAGATCAGTTATAAATATCTCTTTGATGAATCAGTAGTCTCATAAGACTTCTATGTTGGAGAAATCAGATGAGTTTTTACTTGATATGTTTCAAACCATCTTGTGAAAGCTTTCAACAGTAAATGAATCATGTACCTAGGAAACATAGAATCCAACATTTATTAATTTCAATCATTTATATTCATTTATTATTATTCAAATATTATTTTTTTTCTACATATATTTGGAAACATTTTGTTCTTAGTTTATTGATTAAATTGCATGTGTTTCATTTATTCGCCTTTTTATATTGATTTTCCTTATATAGTTATTTGAATGGAATGTGTTCTCATTTATTTACAATTTCATGTTTATTTATATTAATTTATTCATTATTTTTTTCATTGTACATAACCTTAATATGTATTGGTGCTCACCCTTATTTTTTTTCTTTTCCCACGGGTTTGAAGAAAATATATTTCTATAATAGTTCAAGTATGCTCTATGTTTCATTTTATTATTTATTTTATTTTATTTACTATTTACAAATGTAATATGGGAATAATGTATGTAATATAGTATTTCCAAAATGATAATCCAATCGGTCCTTTTGGATTTTATCCTTATAGTCATGCCAACGTAATGAAATAATGCATTGAATATGAGATTCTATGGTCGGAGTGTTACAGTTTGTATAAAATAAATTTTAGTAGAAACCATGAAAACTCTATTTAGAAAACATATATTATAGAATATAACCCTAATATTTACATTGAGAAAAATTATATTATAACATCTAAGAATATTGGGAAGGTATAGATTATGTGGTTATTCATAGAAATGTCTCCCAATCTGGACACACCAAGTGGATGTGGTTCTTTAACATATGAACCTAGTAGTAACAACTTTAACTCAATGTGTCAGGCGTAACTTTGTGTAAGATAGTACATGAAAACAGTCCTTATTATGCACTTGTAATTACACTCTGGGAGGATACTGTTAGGATAATTCACATTTTCATTACAAAACACTATTAATGTTTTAAAATTAATGATATCTTTAAGGAAATATTTTTATTAGTATGAGATTAGGAAGTGAAAAAAATTTCAATTTATGATTAGTTTCTCACTAGATTTGGGAGTATACATTTGGTTACATAATTTTATGATCTAATACTATATATTCATTTTTTTAGTAATGGTTCCTCTAAAGAAGAATTGCATTATTGATTACTGAAAATGTAGAGATTTACATGTAATGGAAACTGATAGATAAGGTACTGTAACTGAGAATTGTAAGCAAATATTGTTGAATCCTAATTAATTTATAACCCATAACCTTTCCCCAATGGAGTAAACTATTAAGTAATAAGATTATTTGATTTACTATCCCTTAACCAGTTAGAGGCACACATAATTTAGTGGGACTACTGACCCAATAGTGGCATAAAAAGAGATTTAATATTTTTAGATGATATTCATTGAATTAGGATGTGGTTAAAAGTAAAAGGTTACAAATAGTGTATTTATTGAATGGAGATGAATATATATAATGGTTAAGGGTCTAGTATAATATATGGGAAGAATAAATAGAACTCGTAAAATAGAGAAGATTTAAAGAGACATTTTTTGATAAATACTTCTATCTTGAGAAAAAATAGAGATATATAGAAATATCCATAGTTTAAGGAAAATATATGAAGATTTTTTTGGGAAGTATGAAACTAAATATACTTGGATATCGAGGTATGATATAGTTTTCTTATAAAACATGGAATGAAATGTTGATCATTTATTTTTAGAACATAGTCTTTGTCCTTAAACGGTTCTGTTGTTTCAAACATTTTCTTCATATGAAAAAATTGTTGTATGTGATATTATGACTAAGAAATTATTATCCATGTCCTATAGCTTTAAAGGGAAGAAATAGAATAATATAATGGAAGGGAAAATGATTAATAAATGGAATAAGGGAAAAATGATTTTCCCTCTTGTGATAACTGTGAAAAGAATCACCATGGTAAATGATTGAAAGGATTCTGAGATTGTTTTATGTGACGGGGGAAAGGTCATCAGGAAAAAGAATACAAAGAGAATAATTAAAATTATACCATTCAGTGATATAATTGTAAAGAGATGAGGCACTATACAAATTAATGCGCCATGAATCAATGGGATATACATCTAAAGAAGTTAAGTGAGCAAGGTTGTGCAAATGTTATTAATATGAACAAAATGAAATGATTAATATTCTTATATATATAGATTAAATAAATATGTTTTAAAAGAATTCTATTGATGATTTCCTAATCATATGAATTATAAAATATATAAGGATTATTTTTTAGTACAATTTAATATATATTTGAGATTATATGATGAATGGAACAAAGAAATGTGATTCCGTAACAATTTTATCATTTGGGAAAATACATGGTTTAAATAAAAAATACCTAACATATTCCTAATGTTGAGATAATATTTTTTGGATAAATAATTGATTGATTTAGATACGTGTTAGATACCTTGGAACTTGTTAATGATATTTCACTAAGGTTATGATTTATATCATTGATGGAATTGATTTTTTTTGATTTATGGAATATATCCAATAATATTTGTTTTAATTAATGAATAAGGATGAATTTATATTCCCAATACAATATTATGGTAATTCATGTTATTACCATATTTCACGAGAGTACATGATGAAGGTGTTCACTTATTCAGTATGTGACGATGAAAGATATACATTATGTTTATTGGGGGATAATGATAAATTCAGTTTTTAAATTAAGTGACCTTTACTTGAAAGTGTTGGATAATAATATTTTGGAAAATTTAACAGTTTATAATTTTTTTATGTTGATCATTTGATGAGGTTTTTGTGATTGATGTATTAAATAATCGTATGCCACAAATTGGGCTATGATATTAAGTAGAAACTATTTAAGGAATAATCAATATTTTTTTAGAAATGTATATTTACTTATATTATTATATATTAAATGAATTCTTCATGTCTAGGAAAAGGGTTTGAATTTTTTTCCCAACGGTCATCATTTCTATGATATTAATTAAATTTTTCAAAATAGTAGTTTATGAATTTGTGGTCATAAAATTAATGTTGAAAAAGTTCTCTATCACTCTCTATAAGAATATGATTGTCCTATTTTTCTTATAATTTCTTGTTTTCAATAATTTTATCCTATTTAAAATATATTTTTTGTGGTGACCATCACAATTATTATTACCTTTTACTAAGAAGATGTATCGTTGACCTAATTTATGATGTGGTTTTCTCAAAAATATTTTAATTAAAAATATAAATACTTTGATTAATAAGATCATGTTTAAATTTTGAGGACACAATTTAATTAAGGTGGGGAGAATGTGACACCCTGAAATTATAAAGTAATTATATTCTAATTGATAGTGTGTATCAAAATAATCACCAATAACGTAATATAATATAATACTAAAAGAATTTAAAATATATTTATTATCATAAATAAATTAAATTTATGATATATCTTTAAATTCAAGAGATGGTGAGTTTTCTAGAGTCACACCCAGTAATGAGATTCATCAATTACTTTTGTGACATGCAAAACAATGTTTTACTGATCAAAGAAAATATTAAAAAATTATTATTTATTATAATAGGTTGTAGACTAGACATTAAATTGTCTGTTTTGAATATGATTATCTAAATTATTAATATATATATATGAATTAATTTGATACCAATTTATTAGAAACAATATAGAAACTGAATAAATGTAATGGAAACATTTTTATAAACACATATTTTGATGCTCAAAAAGGTGTCTTATTCAAATAAAGTAAATTAATTATAATAATTGAATGATATTTAAAAAAGATATATATTATTTATTACATAATATATTTTTAATATTAATCCAATATATTTGATAAGAATAATATTAGAAAAAACCTAATATTACACAGAAAAAATATATATTTATAAATGAACATTTACTTTCATTAATTATTGAACATATTTTAAATAAAACTTTGGGTACATTAATAAATATTATATGTAAAAATAAATATAATAATTGAAACAGAAACAAAAAAATTAGTTCATCCTGATTTTTTGGTACTATTCAGTGTAGACTTATTTTTTAATAAATTGTGGCAAATACCACATTTTAATTTAAAATTTCTTTTTCATATAATTAAATTATACTGTTATATTAGATATTAAATTTGATTTAAAATAAAATTATATCAATTATATATAAATTAATTCACTTAATTTCATAAAAATAAATTTTAAATTTAAATTTGATATAAAATGTTAGGAATCATTTGAACGTTTTTACATTCAAAATATTTATTGTCATCTTGTCTATAAGAAACAATTTATGTTAATTTCTAAAAATTATGTGAGTTTTATTTTGAAAAATTTATTCTATATTTGGAATAATCATAATTTAAAATTTCTAATAAGTTAAAAATATTCTTTCCCTATAATATTAGTGAATGTAATTTAAATTAATTACAAGGGTCAAAGAGAAATGATGTTCAACAAGGGACTGAAACATAATATGATGGGCCAAAATAACCTAGAAACTTGTTCAAAATACATTTTATGGAAATATTTAAAACCCATAATCCCTTGGATCTGCATTTTTCTATCTTTTTATCCAAATTCAAAGAAAAAAAACATGGGTGGAATTCCCTTTTCCAAAATTTACAAGTGTGCCACTTTTCATCCACTATAAAAGGTGTCCACTCCACTAACATCTTCACACCTAAAAAACCACTTTATATCAACTAATATATTCCCAAATTTATCCTAAAATTCCATCAACTCAGCCTGGAAGTACCACCTTGTTCATAAATCAATCTAATGAATCCCTTTCATGCAAACCAAAGAGTTACCTGATTAACAGGTATCATCCTTCCTTAAGGACTTTAGTTTTTTTATTTTCCCACTCTATCAATTATCATTATTACATGATGATATAAAAAATATATCCTCAATATAATTATTTTTTATTTAATGTTTTTTTATAAAATTACACACAACCATTTGATGGGTAACGAACCTACAATTTATTTGTACAACAAACCACCGGCTCACAAAATGATGATTAGTCAATTTTTTATTGGTGACTCTATTAGTAGGTATTATGATGGAGAATATTTTTATACAAGATATATATTATATTTAAAATTTAATAAGGAATTTTTAATTTCTACATAACATGCACCCTTTTGGAATACATTTTGTGTATATAAAATGTCATCATTTGGGGAATTATTGACTACTCTCTCTTCAAACAAATGTGATTAGTTCACACTATACATAGAATGTATAATAGATGGTTTAATTAAACTATGTAACATATATGACATATATATTATAATGGAATTATAATATACATATAAATATATTTCATTTACTTTTATTCTTTTAAAATAAGACAAGGCTATGAGAGTTGTGTTCAGGCATATGTACATCCTACCCTCTCAATGAATGGTGAATTTCATTCCATATCTCCACACATTATAGATGATTATTATTGTTTATATTCTAAATATATAAGATATTTACATCTTGGAATAATGTTTTTATATGATGAATGCATGATATAAATAATTTTAACAACATGTAATAAGATAAACAATACTTGAGAAACTAGGCAATTGACACCTAAAATAGTTAAAATAACGAATGATTGTTAAAAACTGGGTAATAAGATATTGTAAGAAGTTAATACATGCTAACATAAATATCATTATGTTTATTTAATATGTTAGTAGCAAGTTCTAAGCCACTATATTAGAGGATAAATAGTATAAAATCAAAAGGAAGGATAAGGTAAGTTATATTGTCTCAATTTACATTAAATTGAGGTTTATTTGTTGTTAAACACCAATTAACCTTTATATGGTTTATATAATTCCATTTTACATGTTATATCATGAATATCCTTATTATAATTATATTTTATGTCTCATTTAATGTTATTAATTCAAGGGTATTATGATTTCAAATGTTTCAAAGTGGAATGAGACACTTTGTAATTTTTAATGATTTATTCCTCAAGAATGTGTTTAATGAAAACCACTTCAACAACACAATATTTTGTAATTATTAACAATCTATAAATATAATAAATTCATTTTGGAAAATTTTATTTTTCACTAAATTTATCTTTTTTATCTATATTCTCATGAAATAGATTTTTTTTATTTTCAAGATTGTATGACATTTTACAAATGACGTTCATTTGGATAGTTATTTGATTAACTCTGCAACTATCTATAAATTTATATCCCTTATTTAATATGTATATTGGATATGGAAAAATGGTGAATCAATTATTTTATATCTATGGAACTCATTTAGTAGGTACAAAATGGGTGGGTCCCAGTTATAGATAGCCCCTTGATGCATTGATAGTCTTTTGAGACGAATCATTTTTCCAAATCAGTTGGGTTTTTACTAGATATGTTGTAAATCATCTTGTGAAAGATTATGATGTCAAATGTAACATGTACCTATGAAACATGTCATCCAATAAAAATGCATTTACCTCATTTATATTTAGTTGTAATTCATCCAAGATATCTAGTATTGAAAAATATTTATGGAAATATTTCATTCTCATTTTATTGACTTAATGGGATGTGTTTTAGTTATTTTCATTCCCATATTGATGTTGTCAGTTAATTAAATTTCCATGTTCATTTAATCTCATTGATTCATTTTTTCATCCATTGTACTTACCCTTTTTTAGAATTTGAGCTGACCTTTATTTTGATTCCTTTCACTAGATTGTGATGAATAAATATTTGATTAAGATTTTAAGAATGCTGTTTATTTTATTTTATAATGTATCTCGTTTTGTTTCCTATTTCCCAATGTAATATGGGTATAATTTATGAAATTTGGTTTACAAAACTTCTAATATGATTAGTTATTTAGGATTTTTTCCTCATAATAATAATAAGGTAGTAAAATAAAGTACAAACTCTAGGCTTATTTGGTTGTGGTTTTATAGTCACCATGGTGCTAAACTAACCTACAACCATTTGTCCCTCTATCCCAAAGCTTCCCTATGTCAATCCCTATTAAAATTAATTTCTAACAATCCCCAAGCTAGGTTTTCTTCTATTCTTTACTCTACCACTCAATGTAGGTTCCAAAGTAGATCTTTCCTGTAACCTTAGGTTCCTAGATACTCCAGTGGTGCTAGATTTGGGTAGGATCAATATTTTTATTTCCATTATTTTCTTTTATATACCAATTTATCATTGAATTTTATAATTCACACTACATGAATTATATTCATAAGTTCATTCTATTATTCTTCCACCACTTGTTTAAAACATGCATCATCTGATATTCCTTTTGTAGAGCTTCTAACTATAGCCAATTGTTTTCTTATTTACCACTCATAACAAAAAAAAAATAAGGAATCTACAACCTATAATTATTTATAACATATATAAAGAATTTAATTTATAGTCTAGTTGAGTTTCGACCACTAAAATAATTTCCATTACGTTGTATATAATCTATGCATACTCATCCTATTAATAATTCCTACTTCTAGACTATAAATTCCTAATCATTTGATGAGTGATTTTCCAACTTCCAAACAACTAATAACAAATTATAGAATATACCCAATGATAAGTACGAATCCTTAAGAAATATATGTAATAAATATACTCATATCACTATCTTCAATATTTATTTTCAATTAATATTCATCAATTCTGATAACACTCAATCATAAAATCAATACTCCTATGATTGATATTGAATCTAAAAGAGCATAATATCTCTTAGTTTTAATAGAAACAAGGTTTATAACAAAATAAATTGAGAAATAATAATTTTTAATTAATGGTATTTAGAAAAAAACCTTACATAGGACCCCAAAATTCATTTTATGTCCTCTAAACTCTTAAATAATCAAATTATATTTTTTAGTTAATTGATTTATATATTTATTCATGTTAAATTAGTTATTATTTTTTCCTCTTTATTAATCTCATTTTCCCTAATTAGTATCATGGTGTTTATATTGATTATTCATAGCAATTTGGTATAAAATTAAAAAAATGATTCGTTATAGTTGAAGTGGTCAAAGAACATTTTATAATTGATACATTAGATCAAAATATTCATGTTCTTCGGTTCATGTAATTCTATAAAATATAGTTCAATTATCCTGTAGATAGTTACAAATCATATAAAATTTTTTGTTATGTTAGTTTTTAAGAGATTAAACTATCCATTGAATTAGTTTGACTATCATTAATATTTTACATATTTTATTTTTTCAAAAAATTAAACATTCGGTTAATTTATTTTTAATTTAATATGTTTACATGATGTTCATTTTAATTAATATTCATGCAAGTGATAAGTTGAAATAAAACATCCAAACTATGGTAAAAAATGTTATTAGAGAGATTAAAATAATTTAATATCAAATAAATAGTTTTGTTCATAAATACATTACAGTAAAATTATAATAACACTTAAATGTTACTTTAAGGATTACTTATTTTATAGATTTGGTAAAAGGATAATGGAAAACAAAATACATGGGTTTTAAAATCATTACCATATACATTAAAATTTCATCTTTAGAGTGAGTCTTAATCATTTTTAGAATGGTTTTCTGGTTAGATAAGGCCTCAAGAACATATCTAGATGGGTTTTTAGTAATATTTTAACCAATTTTAGAAAATTAAGTTATTTTTTTATGGGATGAAATTTGTAGAGAACGAGTTGGTCATTATCCAAAGGGGAGGAGAATCTTTGAATAAAATATAGATTTAACTACTTTTTTTGGATAAAAACTATGAATCATATTGATTTTTACTACATTTAATAGAGTTTTATTTATATACATAAATATTTTCATTAATTTTAGAAAATAAAACCCCAATGTAATATCTGAAACATTTTATTAAATTTAAATAATCCAAAATAATTATTTAATAAATATATGTTTTTTTATTAATATTCTCTGATCAGTTTGAAAATAAAATTTTATTATTATTAAATAATTATATTAATATTTAAAATCATTTTAATTTATATATTATTTTTTTTAAAGTATATAGTACCTATTACATAATAAAAATGTTATAAAAAATGTCATATACGAAAACAATAATTTTTACTATTCACCTAAATTAATCATTTTCCAAAAATTACAAAAATACGGCTCTTAGATAAATTTTTTAAGTGGGAATTGAAAATTTTGAATACATTTTATCCAATTTACATTATTGATATAATGTACTTACATTTTAAGGAAACATAAAATAAATACTAAAAAACTTATTTAGAATAAAAATTATTACTTTTTCTATATATTATTATATTTATATTATTCATCATTACTTAATTATTATATGAATTAAAAATAATTATTTATACATATCAAGAATATAATATACAATATGTACTATATATTTTTAATTTATATATATTTATATATATTATAAAACTTATTTATAATTACTATATTATTATTATTACCATTGATAATTTAACTTGGTACAATACCAATCACAATTTATAACGGATATATATATATTCCCAATAAACAAAAATCATATATATCATAAAGTACTTCTATTTATTGATTTGTAATCATTGTATCTTTATATGAATTTGATGTTAACTAAGGATTTAAAAGACATCATTCATTTTCAATTATTACAGATATGGATAATATTTACCCTTTTATACTATTAAATAAATATTCTATGGATAAATGTGCTTAATTAATTGAAAAATACATTATAAATCATTGAAGTTGTATTTACATAATTATAAACATTTAATCAACGAATTTTTTTAATTTAATGAATTAATAAAATTATATATATATATATTATTTAATACTCTACATCATTAGTTCCAAAAGAAAACATAAGTCAATATGTAAACATGTGTACATGATTTTAAAACATTTATATATATTAAATACAAATTTAAAAAGGTAATTATGGGGTAACACACATATTAGTGAGTAATATTTGGAAAAAAATCCTCATAAGTGGTAGAATATATCATTTAAATTGCATTAACCAAAATATTGATACCTGTAATTATTTTCATTCGAGGCTCACTAGAATGTACACTGCCTCCTTCAAGGGGGTCTCATGTATAATAAATGTACACTGCCTCCTTCAACAAGTGTATGAAATGGTTAATTGTTCATCGTGGACCCATAACATCATATTCATTAGCCCATTTTCACAGGTAGACCAATCATGAATGAGTTGAATTAAAATTAATCTCATGTGGTGTATCATCAATTTAAACCTAATAAAAAACAAAATACTTACTTCCCATTCAAAAAAAATCACACTTTTGTTAAGAACAATTAAATCTATCAGAAATATAATTTCACATATGTGTATATGTCATTATGATAAAATTATCCCATTTAATTTTACCACATATAATATCTCTATACTCATACAAATTTACACCATGTTTCTACTATTAAAATCTAATAAAAAATATTTATCATATCATAATCATAAATATTTTTAACTCTAGTAAATGAAGACTTAATGGTTCTAACTCTCTTCTTCAAGAAAAAAATCCATTTAATTTTTATATATCATTTAATAAATATTTTAAAATTATAATTAATATACAACATGAAATGGTGAGAAATTATGAATATATAGAATGATTTTTTTTCTACCAATATAAAAAAAGTATAGCATGAAGCAATATTACTACCTATGTATACTCAATTATTTCATAAATATATATCAAAATCTATGCCATAAGTTATAATTAGCTATACTTGTCTTAGCTCACAGTCACTAACCATAAAATAAATATAATCGTAGAAATCTAAAAAATACTATGTTTTTCCTCTATGATAATATCTCTATCTAAAGATCATAGTATATGATATAGATATTTATAGATATTCCTTCAGTTTGGTCCCTATAGATTATTCACAAGTTCTATAAAAATATGGGAAACATAGATTCATAGAACCATGAATTTAATCTAAATGATACATGTTTCACGGTATTAAACACAATTTTCCCTTATAGTAATTTTTTTATCAGAAGTCATCAAATAGAGTCAGTCTAAAGAATACAACAACAACAAGTAACCATTTAAATGTTCATTATTATGACACAATGAACTTAAGTTCTTAGAAAATATTACTATATGTTATCACAACCAAACATCACATATTCCTAACTTTGAAATCTATTCTAATGTTATGATAACAATATATCACATCCTAGAATATCATTTTGTAAAAATCATAAACAAAATAGAATAGGTTCAGGAATAGTGAAAAATGTTGAGGTATCCTCTCAAAAAATGGGAGGTATTACATCAAAATGTATCTTTGTAAATGATATCATGAAACATCACTTGATCTGATATAAAAAAATAAACAACAAAATACATCAAATGATTATCTAAAATGTATATCCACAATACAAGGGAAAATAATCGAGTGAATCACCACATTCAAGTAACATCTCATGGATATATATATTCTTGAATATAACTAACATGAATGTGGTTGTTGTAATGATATATTTACATGACAAGATACTGAACATAATATTCATATAAACACACCATGATTATACACTATATGAATCTATTGATCAATATGGAAATGTGAGAAAACAGTGCATGAGTGTTCAAATTTGGGTAGGAAATAATAATATGCATGGTTATCTTAAGTAATGGGTATACTTCATGAACCACTAGTTTCTATGTGTAATATTGATACTAAATTAAATAAATCCAACATCATAACACAAATAAATATGTCATGACATCATTATAAGAAATTTATATCAGGATACCAACAAATCACTTTAATCACGCTAAAAAATAACAAACATTAATTATTTAAATATAATATTCAAATAATTATATATATAAGAATATGAAAATGGGAAATGTGTAGTATTTCATGCTAAATAACCTCCACTATTTGTAAATCTTTAACTAAATAATAGATCCTTATTATAACACTTCATCCATCTATTCCCACTATGTTTTGGATATTTGAAGTCACCCACCCCAAATATAGATATTAGTCAAGAAAATATAGTAAAATCTCAGAAATGGTAAAATTATCTCACATAAAATTATAGTATTTACAGCCTAATGATTCACAATATATATAAAATTCCATAATATAGGAGGTATAAATCCCATAAAATCACACTAGAGGTATAAGATTAATACCACCTCTAAGACCATATTGAATAAGTTGCTAAAAATCTGGTCCTCCTCAACACAATATTGTGAGTATAATAGGAATATATACTCAATGCATCATCGCTCACCTTGATCACTGTGATGTGAGAGTGAAATGGTAAATATATAAAAGAATAATCCTATATATTAAACCCATGTAAAATTAAAATCCTATAATCTAGAACAATAGGTGATTATAAAAACAATACAAGTTATTATCATCCTAAACCCATAATAGTGTATATGAGGGATAAATACTCTTTTACCACTGTCCTATTGAAACCCAAATCGGTGAGTAAGGATGAGGTTAATAACTACAGTATACCATCACCATCAACATTGTGATTACCCAAGACATTACCATATAAATATCATTAAATAGTTTTACTATATAATTAAATACATTCCAAATACAGTTTAGGTAGAGAGGCATAGAGAATTAGCAAAAAAACGTTAAATAACAACTCCCAATAATTTTTTTAACTAATTAACCTTTTTACTACAATATAATTATATTCTTAATAAATAAAATATTTTCTACACATACCACAAATTCACTACATAAAATAATCTTAATTATTTTACAAATTTTCATATCATGATAACCTAGGTAAATTAAAGCATAAGAAATTGGTGGTGTAATATGCTCAATAATTGTAAACATAAGTGATAACAATCAATGATAAATATTGAAAAAAATATAAGAATTTTGGAATAATAAATATACATAAAAAAATTGAATAAAATATTCACAGATCATAAATAAGGTATAACACATCACACAACATGAGAATATATCCTGAAAATGCTAGAAATTAATGAGACAAGGCTATGTTGTGAATTTTTCTATAGCCATCAGCATTTGGAGGCATCACCCTTCTGAGTCCAACATTTGCACCCACACATTCATGTAAACATAATTGTACTTCCATATACTTCACTTTTAAGAGTAATATTTTAACTGATGCTTACAAGTAACTAAATTGTGCTCATTTATATGTATCTCATTTGATTTAAACTATTTTAAAATTCATTAGATGGTGATGTAATACCCCAACTGTCAATCAATCATACATACGAGTTCCAAATGAGATTAATAATTCATCATATAATAGAATAAACTAGGGTAAGAAAATGGGTTACATATTTTTTTCAAATTAAATTAAATAAAAAAAATATTCATAATTCCAACCAAGAAACATAACATGATATATATATGAGTAAAAATAAATGGGTATCTAGAAATATTTAGAAATAATTTATGGGAATACCCATTAATTAGGATAATAATGAATATTATATTTATATCATTTAAAAATGGGTATACAATTAGTTCACTAATTTCCATATCCAATAGATATATGTGATCTTGGTGGACACCCTTCAATCAGAGGAATGAAATATAGAGTGTTTACAGAGGAAATAAATTAGAAGAAAATTCATATTTATACATAGTGGATGATTAGGAAGGAATAAATATGTAATGTATTTACATGGGTTTAGTCCCCACAAATTGTATAATATATTATATAGGGTAATCCAATAAAATAAATTTCCACATAAATATATCTTTGTTTTATGAAATGAATAAAATGTAAGTAAAACCATGAATGTGTTATCAAAACACATTTTAAATATTTTCTTCAAAGAAAAATTTATTGTTGACATTCAAAAGAAAATTTCAAAAAGATGACGTGATAACATTGAAAATAATTTAATTTAATAATAAATAACAAAAATAATACATAAACATTTATAAAATTTAATTATAAATAAAGGTATGAGTGTTCAAAAACATTTTATTACGAAAGGATGCATTTTTTTAGTATTTTGAATTAACATTGTTGAAAAATTGCATTATAAAAATTAATTTTGAAATCCAAAAAGAGGGAAATATGATGGTAACGTGATATAATAGATATATGGGGTACTAACCGTAATGTAGGACAATGTTGGGATGGAAAATACGGATAAAAAGGGAAACCCGTCATTAATGAGGTTGAAAATTCTTCTCGACAATGGTATAATTTTTGAGAAATAAATATATCATGGTAAATGATTTGAAATAAAATATCATTTCACCCTAAATAGCGTAATATAAGGAATCATGTAATAAAATATTATCGTTTAAGAAACTAATATTGAGATTATTATGTTAATGAATAATCATTTCAACTCTATTCCGAAAGTTGATTTCACCAAAAACCCAGTCAACTTTTGAATCGAAATCCATTTGAAGAAATACTAAAAAAACAACTATAAAAATCCATGAATTACATGAATACATTAAAATCGAAATAATTGGGTTTAAATCATACCTTATTAATTGTATAATGGTTCAACATAATAATTTTTTCTCAAGAAATGAAATTTTAGAAAAAGAACCCATTAAGACATTACTTCATTTTGAATCAAAACCCCATAGAGGACATGATTTCAAATGAAACATTAAAAACCATTTATAATTAGATGATTATGATAGAAAATATTAACTTTTTATTAGATACAAAATTCTATATATCAAATGATTTATTATAAGAAATACGCCTAAAGTGATGAAAATTTAGATTGGAAACCCTTTCCTTGTTTCCTAGGTTTATCGAATGTACTATAAAATCCTGTATAACAACAATAAATATCAAAATCCTTATTTAAGAACCATTTTCAAATACATAACATTGTATTAAAATCAATTAAAATTATTGTCGACATATATATTTGTTCGTGCTTATTTATTTTCAATAGCGTGTTTGAGTAATATTGACCATTTTAAACTTGTTTCTTATTAGCGATGAAGTTATTCACTATTATATAGAAGTTCATAATTCATATGTAATAAAAGGTAATGGAATTAATTATATATTATTATTTATAACTTTATAATTTCTATATATGATATATTTTGTTATGATCCTTAAAGATGAAATCTATGACGATAATGTTTTAGTAATATTTATCAAACTTACATTGGAATATTAATTAATGTGTTTAATGTTAAATTAATCTGTATAGAATCAATATAAAATCATTATATGGTTATTTATTTTATTTATTATAATTAATTATTTTTTTTGTAGTCATCCATGATATTATTTTATAAAATTGTTCAAGTAGGTGGGTAGACCAAACAAAACACGAACATACAATAAATTATGGGTGATTATGATTATGAAACTGTTTAATTTTGGAATGAAATAATTATTATAGAATCATAATTTTATTTTATAAATATAGAAAAAAATTGAATAATAATATAAGTTATTTTAATAAATAAGAAAAAATTAGATGAAAAAAGATATACATTGCATAATGGATGTCCCACCTTGTACAAGACATGATTAATGTTTTTTCTCATTGAATGAGGGGAAAAAGGTGTATTATAATTTTTATATTAATAATAATAATATTATAATATAATTCACATTTATTATTCAATTTATCCCTTTTAACTAGTGAATATGGGTTATTGAAAAAATGTAATATATTGCTTATTGGAGGTGGTATTCCGCATAACATACGAATGCTATTTCATTTTTCTTAACAGGAATGTTGAAATATTTTCAATAAATTTTTACATAGAATAATACAATTTAGTATAAAAATATTTCGGTTATTATAAATAAAATATAAAATAATATTTGAGAATGTAATAAATAAATGGAGAGGTGTTTGGTGGTGAGTTATCACTTTGAATACGTGGGATTTCTATTGGATGAATAATTGGAAATGATGGTCTTAGGATGATTTATTGTGACCGAAAGTTCAATGAAAAGGAATGATCTTATAGAAAAATGACAAATTTTATATTTTAATGAGAAATGTTAATTTTTAGGGTGGTATTATATGGTTTGTTAAATTTCCGTTTAATAAGTTGTTATAATGACGTTTTATATAAACTTTTCAACTCAATTTAAATAGATCACATTTGTACCATGTCAAGATGATTCTAAAATATAATATAATGGGGTTTAATATGTGATAATGTTGATAATACCTTAATTTTGTAATCATAAAATCTATTTTAATCATGATTTTATGTCCTTTACTCTTAGAAATTTCACATCAACCATTTTTTGTTTAATCGTGTTAGCTTTTGTTTACATAAGTAAATAAATTTTAATTTATAAAAATAACATGGTCTTAATTAAATTATTTGTACCTACTAATTCATAAAATTAATCAAATTTTATTTGATAAAATTTCTATGTGTATGAAAAAATTATTTTGACATTAGCGAATGTATCAAATAAAAACACATTTTTTAAAAAATATTTCTTTAAGATAAATATTTTTTATAGGTTCAAGATATCAATGAAATTTATTTTCATTAAATAAATTGTTTTATTATGGAAATTAAAGTTTATTCCTCTTCCATTTTAATGAAGAATTTAATTTTATAAAAATAATATATATTTAAAATAGACAACTGAAAAAAGGTTTTATTATAAAATATTACTTAAGTACAATAAATGATATAAAATGTAATTATTAATTAATATTGTTATTAAAAATTTATTTTTTACTAATTAAATGAAAATATTATAAACTAATATGTTTTTTAATCTTCTATGTCTTTTTTATGTTATGATAAGGAACTAAAATTTATAGTTTTTTTTGTAAAAATGTATTCTTTATTATTCCCCCCAAAATAAATAATTTTAAAAAATATTGAAAAATTATTCAAAAGACAATAATTATAGGATTAACCAAAACATGAATTTAGTATTTTTAATTTGGACTAAATGTTTTATTAATTCAGATTTAAAATGAAAATAAAAAACATATTGAATGACTTCTTTTATTAAAAATGGAATTTCATAACATGAAGTGTCTTTAATATTATTTATTATTAATTTATAAATAAATTTAATTTGAAAAAAAATTATAAATATAGAAATTTCAATTATAAATGTTTATATTATGTTAATTTATTTAATTAAGGAACATTAAATTGCTATTTTTTAAATGTTCTTTCAGAAGACATCCTTTCTAAAATTTTAATCATAGAAAAATAATTATATATAATAATTTTAATTGATTATATATTTTTTATACACTAATGATATTATTATTCATATAATTTTAATATTTCCAGGTTCATATTATTCATGTGTTTCATTATTTCCGTTTTTCACATGAAACAATCTATTAAAGATAGTTTGAATTTAATGATTTTAAAATTCCCAGTTATTACATTTAACCACTCAAAAAAATTGTTCCCTTACTGTTATAATTATTACTCATTGATGAAAATATACGAGGGTATTCTTAAAATATCCATCATTAAGGATATAAATTATAATATTTCATATGAATTACTCTATTGGGCTATATCATGTAAGTTATATTTCTTAAGAAATCATTATTCTTTCATAAAATTGTGTAACCCAATATGTATTTACACAAATCATATATTATCTGAAACATACCGTTCCCCAAAAAATTCGAATCTAAAATACACTAAAACACAAAAAAATTAACATTTTACACTAAAAATTAACTCTAAAACTCAATCACTAGTTTATAATGCCACAATTGTGTAAATATATATCATAATACCAATAATAAGATAAAATTAAACAAAAATAATATTGAACAATATTTCATTAAATAAATAATCAATTAAAATGATATCAATATCACCAAATCAATATATCATTAATTTTTTCAACCTCAAGCATATATTGAAAATATGAGTTGTCCATACCTCAATTATGTGTTATACAGTTGTAATATCCAAAAATATAACCATTACAAAAAAATCAATTTATAGGGATTTTGAAACAAATGATTATATATTTACCAAACCCTTAAATAAAAACAAAAGATGTTAAAATTATATATTTCACAAAATCCTAATATCATTTTGAATATACCAGAACATTAAAAATAAATATCACTCACTAGAGAAAATATATAAGAGTATCCAGATTAGTTTTTTATTAATGCATCAAACTGACTACCTTAGGTAATAATAACAATCCCACCTTTTCCATCATAAAACTTTTAAACAAAGAGTCTATACCATTTAAGTATGATCAAAAGTTAAATTATAATTCATATTGGTTTATTTATACATACATATCTCTAACCCATTTTCATGATCCCATTTCAGCTATATAATGACAAAAAAATATGGTTATGAGATTATCCATAATATGAATATTTAATCATTAATTAAATGATATATTCCCCCCATAGAAACATCATTTTTAATATATGAAACATTTTGTTAAAATTATAAATCGCTTTGTTTAATCAATAGTTACATTAACTTCTATTTTATCATGATTATTATCTTAATAATTTAAGGTATTTAGGATAGAAATCATTTATTATGGCCTGGGAATACAATGTGATTAATTTAATCATAACCCCTAAGAGTGTCTATCCGAGTGTGAAATATTAGATCCACTCATCATTCACTAGAGTAATGAACAAAGTAATTCTCAACTATACTTTTTGAAGTCCATTACCCAAGGTGAGTTTGATCCATATCTACATCCATTTTTTAATATCCATACATGTATACAATTTTAATGATAACCATATAACCCCTATTTTACCAAACATCATGATATTATCATATAAAAATGTTTATACCCTAGAATTATTGCTATTTTTTACTATATTTCACATATTTTATTAAAAAATGGTGATTCCATAGTCAAAAAACTAAATTTGTCTTATCTTAATTTCTAAAATATTCAATATTACCTCAAATAACCTAAAGGGTTATCTATAGTATTGAAATTATTTTCAAGATTAACATATCACCCCTTGATATCATTTATTCTCTAAACTAATAACATCCAAATTTCCAAACATAACTTAACCATTCTTTGACATCATATCTGATTCCCTAATATGTAACCATATAAAATTCATGTCATTAAGAAAATATTACATTATATAAATTCCCAATAATCTTTAGTCATATAGTTTTACAAAATTAGTAAAAAACATTAACAAACAAAACCAATTTATTTTTTATCTAATGAAATTTTTTCCACTATATATGAAACATCTTAATCCATATCATATCTATAAAATATATCACTAATTCCTTATAGAGGATACTCTTATATACCGTTCTCGTGTTTCCTATCTTCATAGACTCATGAAATTATATCAAAATAAATGAGTGATCTAAGATAATCTGTAATGGTAAAGATAAGTGATAACAATAAATGATCATTATTGAGAACAATTCGAGAATATTGGTAAAATAACGATATATAATATATTTATAAAAAAAAATAATTGATTATAAATTAGTGCATTAGACATGTAATAACATATGAATACATCCTCAAAATAAATTGGTATCTAAAAATATTGATAATCATTCTAGGTAAATCCCATTTGATCATAAGAATAATGTATATAGTATTTATAACATATAAATACATGGCTTATGGATATGAAAGAATTTTCCCAAGTCAATATATGTATGGAATCAAGATAAATACCATTAAATAAACAGAAAGATATATAATGTCATTATAGAGGAATGAAATTGTGGAATAATTTATGTTCATATAGAGTGGATGATTTATAAAAAAATGATAATGGATTTCCATGTTTTTAGTCTGCAGAATAGTTTACGAGACCATATAGTATAATTATTGGATGGAAATTTTGATGAAATTAAATGTTTTTAGGTAACATAGAAAATTTATGTGGAACAATAAATGAGTTTTAAGAAAACATGTATAATATTCTTCTGAAACATGGTACAAGACACATTTGAAATCCTATTTGAAAAATTAGAAGTGAAAACAATAGAAAAAAATACATTTAATAATAATATTTATAAAAAATAATTTAAAAACTAAATATTCAAAAATATATAAAGGTTATCAAAATTAAATATGGGTGTAAGATAAAATAGTTGATTATAAATTAATAAAAAATACTTTGTTAAAGATATTTTCAAATAAAATTGATAAAAAATTACATCATAGAAAACATAGTTTTAAAATGAGGTGATTGTAAATTGAAATTTAACATGATATAATACATAATTGGTTCTCTAAATGTCAGGGATAATGCTAGTGAAATGGACAATTTGAGGAAGTAGAGAAAACCAATGTTAATGTGGAACAAAATTATTCTCCAAAATTATGTACCGATTTTGGATGAAATTTATCAAGGAAAAATATTTGGAATAAATTTTCATTTTCCCACAAATAGGAAGATAAATTTCCATATATTCAATTTTATAGTGGAATAAACAAATCATTATAGAAATAAAATAATGAATATGTATTTTAACAAAATGATAGAAGTTGAGTTAACAAAATCCTTTTCAACATTTGAATTAAATGTAATTTAAGGATAGAAAATGATATGGCACATAAAAACCCATATATTACTTATATATTTTAAAAATGAATTTATTGGATAGTAATTAAACAATATTAAAGATATCATGGTTTAAAATACAAATTATGTCTTAGGAAATTAATTTTGAGGCAACGAAACCCTAACGACATTAGTAGCAATAAAACCAAATCCCTTGATGTATTTAATTTCTATTTGAAAATTATCTACCATTAATAATGAGAATACCTTGAAAAATATATATGAAATATTCAATTTATGAAAAATATAAATAAAACATACTATACAATACGAAATTTATCTCAAGGGTTGAAAATTGAGATAAGACACCATCACCTTGTTTCCCCTTGTACTCGAATGTACTATAAGAATCAATATAAAAAACATAAGTAAATTAATCACCCATTTAATAAAAAGCTTCATATAAATAACATTTCATAATCATGATTTTAAATTATTCTATACATGTATGTTAGTTAGTTATTTTATTTTTTCAATATTACGTGTGAGTAATCATTACTATTTTGAACTAGTTTTGTATTAACGGTTTTTTAATTCATTAATATACCAATGTTATTCATTATATGAAACAAATGGTATGTTATATGATTATTTTTTATTAATTATAATGTTATAATTTCATTATATTGTGGTTTTGGATATTATCCTTATAGATTAAATCATTGATGAGAATGTTTCAATATTTTCAACAATTAGGTGTTGGTATCTTAATTAATGGTTTTAATAAGAATTATACCATTACTAAAATAAAAATCATTACATCCTTATTTATGTTATATATTTTTTGTAATTAATTCCTCCTATTCTTCAATGTTATTAGTTAATATCATTGTTCATATAGGTTGATAGACTGGTCCAATCATGAACATACCATGATTAATGGATGATTTTGATTATGAACCTATGTTATTTTGAAATATTATGAATATTATATAGAAATTAGGACATTATTTTGTTATAATTAATTATTTGAGTTATATATAAATATATTTCAATAAATAATATGGAAACTAGATAAAAATTATTTACATCACATCATGGAGGTGATAGTCTACACAATACACAATTACTTTTTGTTTCCTGGTAAATGAGAGGGAATAAATGTGGATTATAATTTTAATATTGGGAATAATAATTATATTATATATGTGTAACATTTATTCTTCAATTTCAATCTTATAACTTGTGAAGGGAGGTGGGGATTAAAAACTAAAGTCATTGCTTTGTGGAGACTATAGTCCGCACAACACCCAAATGACTATTAAATTTTTCTTAATGAAAAAAATAATGCTTGTAAATAGTTATTAAATTAGAATACAAACAGTAAAAATTTCATTATATGAGAAATATAAACTTATATTTTTCAAATTATGAAATAAAATGATAGTTGTTCTTAAAAAACACTCACGTTGAGGGCTTTGTATTTCCCTTAGAAAACCCCTAGGCAATTAAGGTCCTAGAAAGATTTTGTGTGACCAAAAGATAAATTTAAATGAATAAGATAATAGTAGAAATAAAAATTATAGATTATAAATTAGAAGGAAAATAATTTAGAGTGGTATTTAAAGGGTTATGAGTGGCCCCTTTTATATATGGTTAGAATAAAAAATATATATATATTTCAACTTGATATTGAGAGATCACATGCTTCAAATGTAAAGAAGAATCCAAAATGGACTATCATGTAATGGGGGATGATATATGTTTAAAAATTCATTTAAGCATCCATTTTGTACATTTTTTTCTTCACCCTTATAAAATTAATTTTTTTTTCCATTTTTGATTTTATTATACTATCTAATTTTTAATATAGTGATGTAATTTTAATTTATAATAATAAAATAGACCTTATTAAATAATTTTGACCTATAAATTTTAATTAATGTATAAATTTAAATAGGAAAAATTATAATGTTTAAGAAATATTTATTTCAACATCAATGCATATAACACACAAAACCCATTTTTAGAAAAAGTATATTTTTAATCATTAAATTTATGTATATGATATAATTATCAATGTCCATAATTTTTTCTGAAATTAATTAGTTAATTATAAAAGAAATTATTATTTTTTCATTCAATGGAATACAAAACCAAATTTTCTGAATAAAAAATTCAATTCAATTAAAATACTAAAAAATTATTATAAAACATTTTTTAAGTTCATAATGTTTAAAAATATGTTTTATAAATTAATTATTTTTTAGAAAATGTATATTATTTCTCCATAGATACATATTTTATCAATTAATATGTTTTAAAATCTTATATATCATTCTTAAATAATTATAAGGTGCTGAAATTAAAAATTGTGGTAAAACAAATATTTTTTTAATATTCTCCTAAAAATAAACTATTTATTAAAATATTTATAAATTACAAGAGATTTGACATTGAAAATTTTAATACAATAATGTAGATAATGTTTTTTAAATTTAAAATTCTAAAATTTATAAATTTATCATTTAAATGAAAATAAATTATATAAATAAAACTATATTTATTAATAAGAATATCCATTTTAAAGTTCAAGTGTATTTATTATTAGTTCATATAAATATTTTCATATTTTTATGTTGAACTATTAGTTTTTTAATATATTTAATACCAATTATAATATACATTTAACAGTGATAAATTTAATTTATTAAGGTCTAATACAATACATTTTCTAAAAATAGATCTCCAAAAGATACCCTTTTTAAAATATTAATCAAAGAAAAATAATATTAGGTAATTAATTTAAATGATTATTATATATCTATATAATAATTTTTAAATTCATCATATTCCTTGGTTTTTTTACTCGGGTGTTATATCAGTTGTATCTTGTGTGTCACACAATATATAGAATATAGTTATAGTTTAAAGAGTCTAAAATATTAGTTTTTTACAAATATCCACCAGTCAGTAGACTAAGTCACACATTAACATAAGAGAACCAATTCATGTAACCATTCCACTAGAAAAACAAACCTTATGTCAATCATAGGAATCATTCCACAGTATAGTCCACCAAGACTTTTTATCATTATTAAGTAATATCTATGTTTTTATCCAATCAAAATCAAAAAACAATTAAATATTATTTGAAGTATTATTTTTTCACCTTATTTTTTTATAATAATATCAAATTTATTTAAAATATTAATATCACACACTGTAATCTTATCTATAATATTATTTTAGAACCTATGCGTTATTACAATATTCCCCATCATTCTCTTATTTTATCTGAATATTTTCCTAAAAATATTTATTACATTAATTTATACGATTCATTTCATCATTCTTTTTTATATTAATATAATTCATAATTTAATTATATACTTTTCATATATTTTTCAAGGTAATATTTAATCATCTCTAGGAAATTCCATTATCAGTATTAAACTGATTGTATAATATATATATATTATTCAGATAGATAAAATTCATTACTAACATACCATAATTCATCCAATTAATGAGGCACACAAACACCTATAATTAAGACAGATCCTACGTATTCCCACAAAAATAAAAAATTTAATCCTTCTAGGTATTCTTACATAATTACTAATACTTATTTAAGAAACTTGTATTATTCATAATATATTAATCAATATTATACATTTATAATAGTATTATTTTATATAAATTGAATATTAAATCTAATAAATTTTATTTTAATCCAATAATTACATCATTTCCATATACTAAAAACCATACCAAAAAATCATATAACTATAATAAAATAAATGTTAGTTTTTCTACATTAGGGTTAAAACAAAAAAAAAATTAATCATTGTGCTATTCATTTATATTCATATTAAATTATGGAATCAATATTTTCTATAAATAAATAAATTTACATTTGTTTAATTCATATTAAAATATTAATCTCATTTCATGCAAGATTGCCTAAAACATCTCCAAATTTATTTCTATTTTATGTATCTACAAAATTAGTGAGATAAATTATTATACATTAAATAATAATAATTTACTTTATTAACATTAAATATTATTCATTATAACTCATGAAATATGCTCATTAACAATTTAATAATTGTAACAATCTACTGAAGTTTAAATATGATTGCAAAAAAAATTCTCCAAAATTGGGAATAAGAGAAATTCAATAGGAAGTAAAACCCATAATTAATTATAGTTATCTAAATTAGTCAACAAATATTTTCTAAAATGATTGAAAAATTGTTACAATTAGTTCAACGGTGTTAATATGAGTCTAAAACAAGTTTTATAACTGAATATGTGTTTATTAAATTCCCCACATGCCATTGGGGTTACTGATGATTAAGGGTGTGTCACATGGCGCCCCCTAAAGTGGCACATGCATCCCTAAGAGAGATAGATCACACCTTCCGATATCTCTATCATGGAAATTTTTTCTAATATCATATGGTTTCAACATACCTATGTGAATTTATATAGATATATCCTTAGTGGGGATATAGATATGCAAGGAATCATATAATCATGTTAATTAAAAGACCATGTGGTTAGAGCACCACATTGGGTTCATACTATCCTATGATGAGATTGTTTATATTCTACAATGTTATCATTTTACGCGATGAATTTCATATATTTACTAAACTATTTCGAGCCTTCCACTACCATATTTAATACTCTATTCAATACATAATTCATTCTTAATAATTTGTGATATATAGAATTGTATTATATTGAAAATTTTATTGAATAAACCTCTTTCAATGAGAATTTTTAAAATTTAGACAATGGTATGTGAATAGGAAAAATAATAATCCATAAAATGTTTGAGAGATATATTAAAATGGGAAAAATAATTTTTTCCAAAATTTTTATACATATAATCGATAAATTCATTCTTGACCATAATAAGATCATTTTTTATAATTTAATAACAATATATCATTTAAAATTATATTATTGATAGAGTTTAGTTAATTTGGAAATATTTAAAAAATACGAAAAAACTCTATATAATATGATTAAAATTTTATATAAAATGTTCCTAAAATTTATACCTTGATATTTTTTTAAAGACATTGAATCAAATTATAATGGTCATTTATCATGATTTTCTGGTATTTTTCATCAAAATATAGATATATTACATGGATAATAAAAATTCACTATATGAATAACCTTAATCCACAACATGGATTATTGTATGTCCAATTCTATTTTTATCCGCTATTTAATATTAACTATCCATGAATATTACATTATTATTCAAGTCATTATGAATATAGATTAATATTAAATTTCAATAATTTATATTTTTGTAAATGGAATAAAAATCGTGTCTTCTTTTTTTCAATTTCACATTCACTAGATAACTATATGACTCCAGTGACGGCGTACATACAATAAATATGATACGTTTATGTTTCATATAAAATTATCTCAAAAATATAATTATATCATGATACTCAGGATAAAAATATAATTTTATTTTTTTATAATGTTTAAATTAATATCCTTCACCTCTAAGAAAAAAGCCCAAATGTTCGAAACAAATCTTATAATATAAACTCAAATAAAACACTATATTCAAAACTCAATGATAATGTATATTCCATGACATGACACTCTATTTTGGATGAAACAAATAAATTTATCCTTTTTAACAACTCACAAAACCATCCATTATTTTTATCTAAAATAATTAAATGATACAATTTAATTAAAATATGTGCCAAAAAAGCAATGAAAGTAAACCAGGTGCTAAATTTCTGGAACATAAAATGTAATTCTTAGAAGAAAAGTCAAAAATTAGAATCCAACTTTTTATATGTGAAATTAAATATTGTGGCATAATTGGGTAATAATATAACACTTCAATAACCAATACATCCATGATGTAAATAAATGGGGACATGAAATGATTGTCTAGTGTATTCTACAAACCTTCTCTACTTTTACAGTGTAATTTTTTTCAAAGCATCCTACAAGATTATTTCCTTTATTAGAAATTATGGTCTAACATCATTAAACAATGAACTAAAATAAATAATAAATTCTCCATAAATAAATAAATATATAATTAAAGCCCATGAATATGTCTACCCATTTCCACAACATTACACATAAGGGTTTTAACAAACCCATCAAACATGAAATTCACCATTAGGAATTTAAGCCACTAGAATAGGGACTAAACTATATATTTTATTATCTCAAGAAATTTAAAAATGAATATTAAAATCATGGTACAACTTTATGATTCCTTGATACCCCATTAATATGAAGATATAGATTTTATGAAAACTACTTATTTCCTGCTCTAAAATGCATACAACATATCATAGAAAACCACATGAGGTTCCTCATTCTGCCTCAAACTATAAAAGTCATCTATATTGACTAATTTATCATATTGAGAGATAGTATTTGGAAGAAAATTTACTTTTAATTTCAATAACCTAGAAATTTAATTCATTTTATAGAATTATTTTGAAATAATACTTCATAAAACCTCACTTATGTGTTCTAAAGTCTCTTCCTCGTATACTTCATATAACATAAATTATTAACAAAAAATGTATCACGATACATATGAACCACATAGTTCATAAAACCAAAAAATAATGATGGGGAATTTTTAAAACAAAATGGAATTACTATATTTTCAAAATGTCCCTACCAATATTTTAATTCCATCTAAAAAATAATAATCTTTCAACCTCATCTGATGATGGAAAAAAGAAAAATATATCTTTGAAAACTAACTAGACACCTTCAAATGATCAAATAGGTCATCAATAATTATTAATGGTTGTCGTTAGCTTACTTTATAAAATTTTATATAATGATAATCTATGCATAAAATCATGTTTATGTCAAAAATATTTATAAATATGATTAAAAATACCATTAGGGACACACTATATTGAATAAAATCCATCTTTATAAAAGCATAAATTTAACATAAAAAATTAAATAGCTATATGATATATATTTCATGGTGATATAGTTATTGTAAAAAAACCCAAACGTGGTTATGGAAAAAAATTGTTCTCTCAATGAGGAGGTTAGGAAAGATACACCATGGGAAAAAATTGATAATGATTTATAAAACCATCTAAAAATCCTCCATTGTGGAATTTATACTTAAATATTTCAAACTACCCTGTTGAAATATTATATGTTCCACATGTTGACAATTCATTTGATGTACTTATTCACTAAGAAAAACCACATGATTAAAACCTATAATTGTAATGATATATACACATTGATAAAAATATATAGAGGGTTATACATAATACATGAAACCTATTAATAGAATGAAATTAAATAAATAATTTTGAAGATACATTATCTCTGATAATGACTAGTACTTTCCACCCATGAAATCACCATGGGAAAAAAAATTCTAACAACCTAACCCAATGTCCTACAAGAGTCGATAATACTAATTGTTGATGGATCAATTCCACCATGAGCCTCAATAATTGGAAAAAATTAGGTCAAATAATATAATAATAAGAACCAATATCTGTCATTATAAAAAAATTGATTAATGGTATAAAATAACTAATAAAACCTCTAGTCTCTCTATAGAAGGTAACTACATTTCATGGAGTTTCCCACGTACAACACCTCTACTTTACCACCCCTAATATTTAGTACAAGAACACCTCTACTTATCTAAAATTTGATTATGGAAAATTAAATCCCTTTAATTTTATCCTCATAATCTAACATATATTAGGGGTTTAAATTTTCATCAACTTTTCTTATTTACTTATAGTAAAGAGTTAAATATTGAATAGTTCAGTTAAATGATGGGAATGTTTCAAAAAATGATTTTTTATAATTTTAAATAATTGATACTTATTAGTAATATATCAAAACAAAATTACCCAATAATAGATTAACTAGATGTCTCTAAATATTTTTAGATAATAAAAATAGCCTATGATAAAGTATTACATAACTCAATTATTTTTAAAATAAAATAATGTTTTTCATGTTATAGTGACGAAATAATCCCTTTAGTTAGGAATATTAATCCAATAAAATCCTATATTACCAGAGACAAAAACATCGTAATAATAATTTTACTATATAAAACACTTATCATTAATAACTATAAGACACCATATATGCACCTTAACAATGACAACAACAAATAATCAGCAACAACCAATCCAAAATCAATAATCCAACAATATAGAACAATCAATATACTAATAATAAATCTCTAGAATTAATATACCAATTATGAAATCCATTAATGATTTAACATGAATAAATGAAACCATGTAACCCCGTGTAAATAAACAATACAAAAAGAGATATTATAACCTATAATATTATAATATAATTTGTTGTAATCCTAGAAATGGAATGATACCCTTAATCATTATATAATAACTATTTTGAAACTATAATAAATGTTACCACCTTACTACTTGGAAGAAATAGAATATTTTAATAATCATGTAAACATTAAAGGGAGACATATCATTCATTGAAAAATTTTATTTTATCAATAAAATATATATATAAATTTAATATCCAATATTAAATATAAAATCATGTTCAACATGATAGATTTTTTCCAACTAATGAAAGAGGAAAACCATTTACAATCATAAATATAAAATGTGTAGTTTAATAATAAAATACCCAACACAACTTTAAATCTATATTTTAAAATACCAAACTACTTATAAAGGGAATAAATTTAAAAAATATATTTCTCACACATTTGTTGTTTAATGTTCCTCAAAAATGCATTGATAAACATGAAATGGAAACATAACCAGATTTAAACATATCTATTTTAAAACAATTTAAAAATAGAGTCGATTTAATAAAATTAAATTAATAATATTAGTAATTATAAAGATAACTTAAATTTTCATTATTTCTACTCTAAGACCATATATAATTATTTTTCTTGATAGATCCAAAAAAATCAAATCATTATGCTTAAATACATGACCAATTTTTAAGAAGGTAAAAATAATAAATTTAAATTTAAATTTTTCCTATATTAAATTGATTTAGTAATGATATGTCATCCTTAAAATCAATAGAGTTTAACTATTATATAATATATAACCAATTTTGATAACATATAAGAGATTAAGTCGTGTTAGGATTTAAGGATCTACTATAAAGATTTAAAACATGGACACCTATGTTAAAATATTATACAGAATAAAATAAAAACATTATAATGGATAATAAATCTTTTGAAAAATAAAAAAAGATAATATTGAAATATTAACTTTCAATATAAATAATCATAAAATCTACCCTTTTTTGAAATTTATTAGGGTACGCATATACATGCATATCTAAGTCTAATTATTTTAATCTTTCACACCATCCATGATAATAATATATAAAATTAGTCAAAATAAAAACATTATTTAATTCTAATGTGCCTAAGTATGCATCATATTTTACACGAGAAAGTAATTATTTTTAGAATTATTATTAATGATAATCCATCGAAATTTAACTAGGGTTTTAGTTGAATTTTTTTAAAATTATATCCAATTCTTAAATTGTTAAAGAATTATCTATCACGTTATTTTTAGTTGGATTTTCTCTCACATATCTTATTATGAATTTTAATAAAATTTTACGATACTTATAACCACGAATTTGAAAAATTATTTTTTCAATATTATTTCTCAATATGTCTAGTGTTTTTGTATTATTCATGAATATATGATTTGGTATTTCAATTCATAACGTTTTATATATATGAAAAACAAATATATATATATATATATATAATATGTATGTTCTAAAATAAAAAAAATAAAAAAAAAAGAAAAAAATAAAAAATAAATCATTTATATAAAATATTTGGTTGTTAAAATTTTTATTTTAAGATAAACCAAAAATAAATTATTATTTTATGTGATTTTTGGTTGATGTAGAGAAAAGTAATACTCTCATGGAAGATTCAATGGACGAGGATATAATATTGATAGATTAATTGATATCTAGTGATACTGAGGATACTACAAAAAATATATATTACATTTATCTCATATATTTCATAGATGTTAAGTCACTAGGAGAAGAAGAAAAAAGTTACTCACTCACTCAAGTATTGAGGGTCACTATTATTATGAATAGCTTTATAGTATTACTTTTGAATTAATATAACTACACAGATAAAAAAGGATTAAGTATGGTTAAATAGATTACAATTAGTTTGGATTTATCCTTATGATCGTAGTCAATATATAGTAGTATAGTAAATCATAAAATTAGGGGGCTATTAAAGAAAGAGAGTGAGGAAGGTTCTCAAAATGGGGGGGGGGTAGTGGAGGTGGGGGTTGAAAACCTATACATCATGTAATTACATATATTATAGGTGTGAGGGAAAAGTAAAATTGGGTTTTTTATATTAGATGAGTTATAAGTAAAATAAGTTTTTAGGAATATTTGTATTAGGCAGGTACAATGCTACGTAAAATGGTTCTTGTGTCAGTGGTTCAGTTATTTTTGATATTTTTGTTTTTATTATAGAAAACTAAATAAACTATTGTCTAAGCCCTAATAACTGAACACATAATTTATTTTTATATATTAAATTTATAATATAAACCATATTATGTAAATATTATTGATTTTTTAGGTTAAATCCATTTAACTTAGTTAATTATCAACTTTACACCTGTTTGGTGAGGTGGTTGTTATTGATTTGCACTATGAAATTGTTGTGGTCTATAGCTAATTACATTATCATATCCTACCTAATAGTTAGATATAGTAGGGTCATAAAACCATCCAATGAGTATTATTAGAATAAATATACCATAAGATGGTTGAGTATCCAACAACGTTATGGGAATGAATAACTATGGAGAAATGAGATGGGATAATTTGTTTGGATCTATGAAAACATCACAAACATGACTATCCATAATCTGAATGATCCTATCTAAATTCCAATTCCATAAAAAACTGAAATGAATTACCACTTATTTTAATTTTTATATAATATCCCTTACTTTATTACTTAGACCTTTCTCCAAACATCTAAAATGGAATTTAAATAAAATTTTCTATCCTGAAACACTATCACCATGTTTAAATGTCTCCTAATATAACAACCCATATTCTATTCATACGATAAAGGATCAAGGGTGTAAAAAATATTGACCCTAAATTTATATGCACTAGATGTCCTATATCATATAAAAAATAAATCCTAAATTGAATCGACCATAAAAGTAATTAACTGAAATTAATTTATAATATTGTCTTATAATTAGCCACATTATATTTTTGAAGCATAATGATCATCCAAGAAATGTGTGTTGCACAAATTATCCACCCATATAAAAAACATATAGAAAATGGTAACCAAAACCATTTCATGAATAATCTAAAAATTAATTTCCATCACCTATAAAAACTTATCTACATATAGTTTTGAAATTTATCCTTAGAAATATAGAGGCCTTTTCCCATAAAATTCTTATGAAATAATCTTGAAAATATAAGTTTTTTTCTAGTGTATCCTCTGATGGAAATACTTAGGTTATTGAAGTACTCTTTCTAAAATATATTCAAATGAAATTTTCACAAATGAAATATTCTAGAATACAAAAAATGAATCCATAAACCCATGTATATGGATTTTTTTTAAATACACTATATAATCCAGTGATTACAATAATCAATCTCAAATTAATATATTAAATCACAATGAACTATTACAATATGATTAAATAATTTTCATATCATTAAAAAAATCTAAAAAAATACCTCTTATAAGGATTCAGTAGTGATCATAGAACTTTATTACAATCCCAGTGGTCCAATATGTTTTTGATGAGTTTACTTGTCCTAATTCACCCAATAGGTTTAAATAACACAACCACTTTACCAACACAATGCAATCCTCTTCGAGGACAACTCTAAATTATATCCTAACCCTTTATCTGATACCATTATTTTATGACCTAAATCCACTAACACATATCCTGAATAAGTAGAATTATAAATAAATTCTTCTCAAGTCTACCTACTATAGTAAATGATGTTGTAACTAGTAACAATGGTAAAATATTCAATATTACGGGAAACATCACCATTTTAAAAATAAAAACTCAAAAACCCAAAGAAAAAAGAATATAAACGCCATATGAAATATATATATAAATCCCAAAAAGAAAATAAATATATAAACATTTCATTCATGGAAGATCACAAAAAATGGTAAGATAAATAAACTAACGTATTAAATAATACATATATTAAATACAACCACGCCAAATTTGTAATGTAAATAAAAATATAAAATCATATAATTCAAAATAGTCTCCATGTAATATGAAAATGTAGATATATAACTATTTATAATATTATTTATTAAATATTAAAATTATATAAAGAATTATAGTTGAGTATACACAATCCTTAGTAGGTTCCCCTATTAAAACTTTCTGGTGCGATTATGAAATAATCATAACAAAGGAACTCTTAATGTAATAGAAACACATGATAATAATAACCATACTAATGTCAAGTCAAAATTAAATTAATCTCACTATATGAACACTACCAAATAAAAAATTATGTATAATATAATAATAATAAATCTTAAAAATAATATTAATAATAATTTCTTATAACAAAATTCATATCAAATTTATAGACACATGGAATTATTGTAAAAACCTTGACTCTATTAAGACTTATCTAGTGTTAACATTTGTAAATTTTTACAATTTAAAATGGTTCAAATTACCATTGAAGAATTGATTTTATATCGTGGAAAAGTAGATATATACATGAATTATATATTACATTGGAAAAAATATAACATACTATGAAAACAATTATTTTATCTTCGATAAGCACTAAAATATTTCTTCTTAGTTTCATGTGGAAAGGGAAAACATAAAAGGGTGAACATAAATACTCAATAAGAATTATGTAAAAAAGTAGATATAATATATTTATAAAAAATAAATAATATAGATTAGCTGATAATTAATACTTATGTTATTTAATAAATTACATTAAATTCAAAATATATTGACTCTAAATTTCAACATCATAATCACATGGATAATTATAAATGAATTTATAATAAAACAATCATAATGTAAGACTTCATGTTATTAGCATTAAGACCTCAATATAATACTTCATGAACATTACCATTTGTTACTTCGAAAAATATATTTCAATTAAATGGTAGGTGTATATAAAATAACCCACTAAACTATTATTCTTGTGATACAAGTCGATGCATAAAGGGGCTATCAATAATAGGGTCCCAACCATTACATATATATTTCCTATAAAATTTTCCTGTATTCAATCAATTTAAATAATGTTTTAATATATCTTTTAATTTTGTAGAAAACCATATAATAACATATTAAACCATAATTGAAAATGATGGTACGAACTGAAACCCATTCTTGTAATGAAATGAAATTAAAATTTCAAAAAGGATACACAATATACAATCACCTAAACAGTCCTTAATCAACATGAATATTTTTTACCTTGAGATATATATCTATAACCTTCCCCAAAATACCTTAGATCTCTCCAGCCAGAGATGAGACGTCAATATTCACACTATATTTATGACTCCCCGAGCTATATGAGACCACTATAAAGTCTACCACCTGTGATAGTGGAATAGTTATTAACATCTACTTCCATAGATAGATCAACCCACTAGATCTAGGACCATAATCAATAATAGAAATTCTGCATCCAGGACTTCACATACTTTAGTCAAATATCAAAAGTAAACATGAAACAAATAACAAACAAAATAGTTGGGTGTATCCTTGAACAAAATTATTTATAGAAAATTACAATGTTTTATTTGTTTTATTATCTCCTTAAAAAAATTTATGTTTTTATGATTACAAATTTTTATTGGATTTATTGTTTTTAAATTTTTTAGTATTATGAATTATGTAACAATAATTTTTATCATAGCTGTGGTTCAAAGTAGGATTATCCTTGATTATAACCTATATCTATTTTCTTGAAATACATTTATATTTCATGTTTTATTGCTCATAATAAGTTATAACTTTTTCATGATGTTTTACTATGATATTGAAGGAATTTTGTACATGAAAATATCATTTATAATTTTTTTACTATTCCCATATACCCAAACCATGTTTCCAATTAATCAACATAGAAAAAGAATGATGTCATGTTCAAATAGTTGGTTACCTTATGCATATCTATTATAACATGATTATAAATAAAAAAATTTGAGCGATTATTATTGTGTTTTAAACATAATAAAATTACATATATTTTATTACAATTTATAAAATTCTAAATTTATCTCTATAATGTCTTAAATTATCATAGAAATCCTAATATATTTTCATTATTAATTCTATAGTATTTAGTAAAAATTATTGTATTTTGGGGATAACATGAGTTATAGAGGTTAGATTAAATTTTTCTAAATATACTTCCTCTCATTAAAAATATGAATATGCCAATTATAGGGTGTGATTTAGGTTTGAAATATTATAAGTGGAGATATTTATAGATATCATGATTTTTGATTTTTAAATTTTTCTACGTGAATTTGCCTATATAAATTTCATGAACCACCCCAGGTACCTTTGTGACCTAACAATTGAGCCGACCTTGATAAATCGCTTTTGGTTTTCCCGATCCCCACTTGTTGGAGGCTAGCACCTGGAATCATAAAACATGAATGTTGGAACGAATTTTCCACAAAATAAAGTGGAAGTAAGACAATCTAGAAAATAGGGAAACAAAAGAAACTCCACTATGAGTAATATAATAGAAGTCAATAGGGAATTAAATCAAAAATAACTACAACCCAAGTCCTAAAATATGAAAAACCTGAGTTCATATGGACACAACTGACCATATCCAAGGTTCAACAACTGGATAATCCAATAAAAGATCTTTTCACCATGCTCGAACATATAAAGAGTAATCTACAGACACCAAAAGTCACAAGTAGGGTGTGAGAAAAAAACCTATTAGGGTATCACCAAGTACTCCATATCGGATTCTAGAAATAGATTAACCAAAAGAACACTTTAAATTTTAGAAAAAATATGTTTGGAATTTAAAATCATATTGAAAGAAATCGTATAATAAAATTAAAATGATGGAAAATACATTAAACTACAACTTTATAAGTGATGGAATATTTCAGAAACATTGTATTAAATAAAACCATTATAAAACATAGATTATATAAATCTTTATGACATGTAAAGCAGTTAAAAAAATTTGAATATATTTATATCTCAAATATAAAACTAGCGAGCTATATGGTCATCTTCTAAATAGGTACGAATGTTATAGGCTCTAGGACTCTTCACTCTCTAAGTGATTAAGGAAATATGTTTATAAACATGTCCCTATGACACTGAAAAAATGTGACTCACCAACATCCCATCATGGATGTGACCTATTTTATTTAGGTTTTTGAAGACTGTATAACCATAGACTGTTTCAAAAAAACTAAAAAACTACATATGGATTGCCTATCCTCTTATACAATAAATGATAGGAAATTTATTTTATGTCATCTTAAAAGAAAATTAAAACTATTTATCCATTTAATATTCTAATTTTCAATTAAAACCAACACATTTTTTAATAAAAAAATCCATTTTACAATATAAAACCACGAGGTTTCTATCAATACATTTTAATCAATATTAAAAAGTTTGAAGTCAATTAAAAACGAATTCCATCAATTTCATTATCCATTTACATTATTAAATTCAAAAATTTAATTAAAATAAATTCCATCCAATTTACACTTTAAATTAAACAGTTTAAATCTACCAATTTCCTCAAATTCTCCACAATTCAATGGAATAGGGGTTATTCTGAATTTTTATTCCAAAAAAAATTTCGAATATCTCCATTCATTTGAATTGGGTTTTATGAAAACACCTTAATTTTTTTGATAATATGAATTTAAATTAACAATTTTAATAATTAATTAAATTCATGGTTAAAAAATTTGGCCAAATGGGATAGTAGAATTTACCTTTTTCCATAAATTCACACTCACAATAAAACCAAAAAATAAGAATAAATGTACATAAGACCTCAAAACTCAACCTAGTAACAAGATCCAATAATAGTAAGAATATATCCTTCAATTTCAAAAAATCTTTTGAAATACCAAAGAAGAAGAAAGAGATAATTATGGATGACAAACAGAATGATTACCCAGTAATCCACACCGCAACTTCAATGAAAATTGAATGACGGATGAAGGAACTAGGAAGGGATAGAGGTATCCCTGATCACCTGGGGAAGGATTTGGATTGAGATATATAGATATGGGGAAAATGAGAAAAAATAATATCCTTCTGCATTCCCATTTAAAAACAGTAGTCATGGAATTACAAAATGTGTAATTCCACTAAACGTCATGAAATAGTTATGTTGCATAACTTATAAAAAAACATGTCTCTTCAAAATGTTTTTCTCATGAAATGGGTAAAAACTAGTAAAGTATCATCGCATCATGTATCGTTTAGTGGGGTGAATCTTCTTACCACATGAACCTTCTCATGGTATGCATCTAGTTACCATTACACATCTTTTAACCATGTTACAAGATCTGTAACCCTCGAAAATATTATTCAAAAGGTAGGTCAAACCTGAGAGTCCAAAAAATATTTAACATCACCATTATAGGTATCCTGTCAATTCATTCTCAACCTTACACAATCAATTAATAAAAAAATCATTAGTATGTTAAAGGACATACATGTCATATTAGTAACAAGACGTTACATGAATTTGATTATGTAAATTAAGATATATAAATTAAAATATGTGAATTTAGATTTAGGAATTTTACCACAAGAAGTTGGAAAAATAAATTTTCTTTTCTGAATTATAATATGTGAATTATCTTTCATGAGATTGGTTATGTGATTAACTTACATAGAACTCAGAAATACAGATTTGGTTATGTGAACAAATTAATATATGTACAAAATTATCAAATGTAAATTTTTCTATACTAGACTTTTACATACATGATATATATTATTATGTGAATTTTGAATTTTTTACCAAGATAACTCTTATTGGGTTTTGTGAATCTCTATAGGTTGCTCTTAAACCTAAAATTATGTTGTATTTTTAAGGATTATTCCTTTTTCAATTTTTTATAAGTCAATTATAAATAAATTTACTGTTTTATTTTATATAATAATACACATAAATTTATTGGAATCCAAGTGAATATGTTTTATATTATTTTATAAATAATTAATTTATATTTTCATAGGGTTAAATATGTATGGATATTTACCATGATATTTTGGAAATGGTGATATTCAAAATTAAAATGTATGTAATATGAAGAGTGTGTCTAAAATATTTTTAGGATTTTCTTGATTAATTTTATATGGATTATTATCTACAGTCTTTTGTTTCATAAAAAATATCATGTGAACATTACCTGATATTAATTTTTTTTATTTTAAATTCGCAATAATCATTTATTTGAGAAAGAATAATAAGATGTTTTAATAAATTATAAGATCAAATTAAAATTTATTTTAAATACTAAGAGTTACTATAACATAAATTAGTCAGTGTTCAATGGAATTTATTCCTATATTTTATAGAATTATTTACTAATATTTTAATTGGTTATTTATTATCCTAATGAGATTATTTTTCTATTACATGGTTTTTTATTTTACATTATATCAAAGATAATGAATTTTTTTTCATTACAATGATTTTATTGCAAGAAGTTATAAAGGAGAACCCCAACCATTGATGGGATATATAAATTCATTTTATGTTTTTATATAAAAAGGCCATGGAACATAGTAGAGAATGCGTGACAAGAATCAATTATTCTCTTACATGCTAAATAGTTTTCTACTATGTCCTAGAGATTCATTTTTTAATTTATTAATAAATTAAACAAACTTTTTTCAAGAGCATCATTATTTCCCACATTAAAAGGATAGTGCACTAACAAATCAAAACAATAACATCTTTATCAGAAATAACTCACTAGATTAAAAAAATTTAGTCCTTCTATATACTATAATTTTCTAGGTTGTTTCTTTACACAAAGTTTGACATTCATGGGGTTATATTATGCTTAAAATTTTATATATAGGATTAGTCTTTACACTAGTAAGAGTGGGTTTAGTCCATACCATTACAAGACTAGGTTTCACATAACCTATAAAATAAAAGAGGAAATAGTTGCTCTTGAAAGGGTATTGGTTTAATATATCCCCTTTGAAAAATTAGTTCCTCTTGACCCATAGCATAGAAAATTTTATGATTAACCCAATGAAAATATAGGTGATTATTGTATCGATTAAATAATTTTATTTGTTTTCACCTATATATGAAACTATAATGTTAAAAAAATAAAGAGAAATTATGTTAGTATTGAGCTTTTAAAAGTCTATGTTGTGTCTTCTCCTATAAATGATATTTTTTTTCTGAACCCATAAAGGATAGGAGAATTGGTTTAAAAATCCTTGTGTGAAAATAATGGATGTAAATAGTTGTCACTATCCTTCAAAAAATGATATTCAATAGTGGGTTCCATAAACTAGGTTGTTGCAAGAAGAGTGAATATGATCATTTATATATAAACAACTATACAATTCAATTACTTTCATACATTTTGACCCTATTTTCTTATATCGGTGTGGTTAAGATATTTAATAATAAAACTGATGACTTTAAAATAATAATGTTTAAAAATAAAATGAAATTAAAGTTACAAAATTCCCCAACACCCCTATGTTCCATTTGAATCACCCCTATGAGAAATAACTATTGGTATCATCAGAGGACCCTTTGAGGATAATTTAATTCTTCACATTTTATGATACTTCATAATTACAATCATAGATTGTATATCTTAAGGATATGTTTCAATTATTTTTATTTTTTATATTATCTATGTTAAAATTTTATCATAATCCTTAAAAAGAATAAGGGAAATATATTTTTTAGTGAAAATGATATTAAGGAATAAAAATTGTATGAAACCGATATTTCCACCACATTTCAATGAACAGAGATATACTCAATAGATGATCTAGATAGAAGCTAATCTAAAGATATTTTATATATTATTTTTGGGATATTATGTTTAACTATTTTATTAACATAATCAGATATAATTGGTTTAAATGGATAAAATGCAATGAAATAAACTAGAATTCCCAGAAACATGGCACCCGACCTAATAAACCACATACCCGAAGAGTGTTCTCGACCCCCATGGGATGGATACCAGAACACATGCATCAAAAAAAGGGAAAATAATTTTGCAGCCAAAATTAGTGCACATATAATATATGTATATAGAAATTACATATATGAGTAGAAGATAATGTAGGAAAATATATGACCTATCATTGATAATGGAAACGATACACTCAAGAAGCTAGAACAACCAAAAGTAAAAATATAATAAAAAGGATGACTAAAATAGAAATTTACTACTCCATTTGAGATTGTGGGAGAACTCCCACTATCTACCCAAACCATTATGATAGAAATCTCACCACATATGTCTGATGCCTTTCCATTCCTTATATGAAAATATATAACCATGTCTACATACCACTGAAGGGGTGCACAGGGTGTGAGATGATAGGCTTAGTACGATACCACCACGGTGTTCCATAATAAGTATCTAAATAAAAATCCAAACATACTCAACATAAATGAATAAAAGAAATGATAACTACTTAAAATTTTTTATATCAAACAAATGGAAAAATATTCCCCTTTTCTCAATGTTCTAAATAATCAAATTGAAATGGTTTCAAAAAATATCACATATATATATAATCATGTAATCAAATCCAAGAAATAAAAACTAAACGAATATGTAACAACACATTAAGTATCACTATAGTCTATGCTAGGTTGATCACTCAATCACAAATAGAGAAAATCACATGCATCATGCCTCTAGACAAATGTATTGAATCTAGAGAGACTAGAAAGACCCCAGAAAGTTATCCTCCAATTATGTCTAGAAATTCCTGAAAAAGGAATATGAAGAAGAGAAACACACCATGAGTAAACCCCTAGATAGTACAAATGGATGAGCCCTATTACTACACTTTCCACCTAAGTACCCATGGCTTCCTATGTGCTATATTTTCCAAATAATTTAATCAATACCATTATTTTAACACCATATCATAAATCCATTTAACAATTCTATAAACATACATTATCTATAATAAAACATTGGGAAAATAATTTTCATTAAAGAAAAATTTTATCATATATAAATCTATGATTCCAATTATTTTTTACAACAATTTATAAAACTAGATTTATATTGTTAATCAAACATTGTATAGAGATGGAATGAACTACATAAGCATGGACCACAAAAGCTTGGAACATGATCCACCAATAAAGATGGACCAAAAAGAAAATTAAAGTTTCTATAGATACATTTACCATATATTAGAATGAATCTTGCAACCAAAACATCCAATAGAGAAGAAAAAAACACAATCCCAAAAGAACCCACACTCAACACCACAATGAACATGTGGGTTTTGATCTGGGTGAAGATAAAAAAATACCTATAGACGATCAAGAAAAAAAATAACAATGTGATCATCATTTATAAAAACAAAGCACAACTATAAATGTGTGACCATTAGAAATTAAAACCCCAAAGGTGAGTTACCGGAAGAGACACATCCCAACCACCATGTAGATCAATCCCAGAATGATGTGATCCAGTAAAATTAGAGATACTCAAAATCACATGTATGTGAACCTATAAAGAAAGGGAGTTGAGATCATTCATGAAAAATGAAAAACATAAGATGCACTAAATAGATATACCTATTAGGCCAAAGGATTTATGTCTAAATGATTATTTTATGGGCAATCACCCGATGAGTTATTTAAACAAAAAAACATTTCCTAGACTTATTTTTCAAAATGATGTTATTATGGTGTAAAAGTGGGTGTTATAGTTTAAAATGAGTTTATAGTATAAAAAATTATTTATAGCCTATAATATTCTTATGTTGTAAATTTATTTCATTACTGGTTCCTAGCAATACATTTATTATGTAAATGAGTCTTACTGTGTAATATTGTCTTGCATAGAATGCCAGCACCAGGTTCTATAAAAATTTAACAAAAAACATCAATTGTCCAAAAATCTAAAAATATTTTATTAAACCTTGTAAGATAAGTTCCTTTTTACCGAGATTTTTATACTATCCCCAATATAAAAAAATTTTTCCTAATGAATTCGTGGGGAAGAATGGTGCTATGGAAAGAAGGGATTCTCCTACTCCCTAACTCAGGATTCAAGGTCCCAAGTATTGTGAGAATATATTATATGTTTCCATACTAATCTGAATAATGAAATAGAAATACCATTCAATACTTTCACCTGAGTGTTAATGGTATCCGCTGTATACACTACCATTGAATCATATAAAGCTAAATCAATCTCTTCAAAAATATGAACATGATATATATCAAGATGATACTTCATGATATGTTATATGTTGAAAGCAACAAGAATGCCTATAAAATGATTCAGTAATTCTAACTGATAATAAACATTCACGATTCACCCAATTCTATAAAAAATTTCAACATTTATTGGCGTCAACATTTCTTCCATTCTAATATTAGAGTTACCCAAACATGTAGAATTTTTTTAGAAAACCTGGTTCCCAATGAAAAAAGACAAGAGGGTAATATTGATTATATGCATGCAATTTATAGTTAATTCAATTTTTAAAAATTCATCGATGTGTATCCATAATCCTTTCCAATACCATTTGTGTGAGACTCATCCCTATATGAGAGGCCTCTGCCACCTCAACCCAACAAATTGGTGTTATTCACAAGTGACCATAAAAAGCCTTGAATAGATCCATTATTCTTGGTGACTATTAAGTGTTGTTATGTGGAAACTAATCCAATACCATATATTTATTTGATGATCCAAATAAATCAATGATGATAGATTTGAGAATATCTTCTAGGATCTAAATAGAATGCATCGTCCAACTATTATTCTATAGATGGTATATTGTACACAACCTTAGTTCAGTCCCCATTATCCCCTGGAGACCATTTAGAAACATGTGGTTAACCTTGGATCAGTGAATAAAAAATGATAGAGGGAACTCCATGTACCCTCATAACATCAGGTATATTCATTATACCAAGATCATCAAATTTAATGGCGTCCGTGATCAGAATGAACTGAGACAATTTCTTCAACTGATCATTAACCAAATAGATACCATTATTCCCAAAAAATATATTGAAATTTAATAACGAAGTCCATCAAAACCACTTACTATTTCCAAAACTATTGTAGAATAGGTTTTAAAAAACCCAATTGTTTTATGAGCTCTACAATTATATATTAGAAAGCATAATAACAAGACACACAATATAAAACATCAGGTTTCATACACGACCACCATAATTATTGCCTCATGTCATATTACATCAATATAGTGACTATATGAATGAAACATGAAGAACTATTATAGTAATAAAAATAATCTCCTCACAAATTTTGGGACAGAAAATCAATACCCAAAGTAGAGAATTACATATTAAGGGAGAGACCAACCAGAAACAGTCTCACCACCATAAATGGTTTCTCAAATTCCATTGAACTCGCCATCCTTCTACAGATCCTATCGAATAGAATCGAGGATAGATAATGACAAAAAAACACTATTCAAAATCACAAATTAAAAATCATGGTAAGAATATATATATATAATTTAGTTAAGAGTCGCATAAGGTTCCACACTTCCTTCGATTCCAAAATATCATAAGGTATGTCTTTCATGATAAGTGACTCAGAAAAATTAATCCTATTCCATGGGGTGTATAAAATATCAGTGTAAAATTATTAATGTTATTCCAGACATCATCTCTATATAATAATAAATTATATATACAAAAATATATATCATAGAGTCTTACAATCATAAAATACTATGAAATTTTTCCCAAATAGACTATTCCACCAACATTTAAGCGCATGCATACCTACAAAATCTCTAAATCATGAATGGGGTCGTTCTTTTCATTTGTCTTATGTTGTGGATATACATTGGACAAACATATCCCAATACCTATGTATACAACCAATACCCAAACCTTAAGAATCTTAGTATACCATGTACTCATTACTATGATTAAGTATGACCAAAATATGAGAAGAAATTAGAATCCGTTTACGTCCATTAAGATAGGACATACATTTTTTATCCCATATGAACATCCCATATCATAGTAAGTGTTATAAAAGGTGAAAAAAACATCATGAAATATTAAACTAACTATCGATTGTAACCATAAACACCAAAGAATTTATAAATATCAATGATATTCCATCGATCCTCCCATAACAAGACATCCTTCACTATTCTGGGATCAACATACATGTCATGTTTAGTGAACCAAGAATTTATCATCATGGATCCATATAAAATATTTATAATGATTTCCATAAATATGAAGACACCTTTTAAATTATTAAAAAACACTTATGGTGCATGTGACCAAGGTCAGTACTCTAATAAAAAAATATCATCCATGAACACTACTAAAAAAGTTTATATATACTTATATTATATCTAGTTCATAAAAAATAAAAACTATTTGAGAATTGGATAGATTAAATGGAATCACGAGATATTCATTATTAAAATACATGATCTTAAAATCTATAATTGGAATATCATACTTTTGTAAACTGAGTTGATAATAAAAAACTAAATATCAATCTACAAAATACACTTTTACCGTATTAACTAATAAGAAAATTCATCCATTATGGGAAACATACAATTATTATTAACCATAACCCAGATCAAATTGAAATAGTCCACAAAAATTGTGACCTAATTTCATTCTTGGTAATGAGAATTGGGGATTCCCAAGATGAAAATATAGAGTGAAAAAACCATTCACCATTAAATCATCCAATTGAATATTAGGCTATTTCATCTATATTGGTTCCATATGGTAATAGGGTATTGAGATGATATCTATAACAACCACCCAATAAATAAAGAACTCCACCTCCCTCACTAGGGGAGTACTAGATAATTCACTAGGGAAAACATCTAAGAAGTCCTGACCCGACATTGCGTGATCAACAAAAGATCAAGCATCATCCCGCCCAACTGCATTAATTAATAAAAAACTATAGAGATATGGGAAGAATGGTATGGCATAACCATAAATATGATCACATTCTCCCTAAAATATTTATGTGATCCCATTAGTAGTAATGAATGAGAAAAAATGTTGGTAAAAATATATCCCATCATAATGAGTGATAATCCAATCTATCCTGATATTGATTTCAATGAATTCTAGATTAAGAATAAAGAAATATCATTCTAACACTACATCATCTATCAATAGTGAAAAACATCGAAACCATAACCCATAATTTATAATCATAACATGTGGTATCAATAACTCTATAATAATGGACATGTTCTTTATTGGATGTTTTAGAAGATAAAAAAAAAAGGATGAAAACAATGAGTGGTAGGATCCAGAATCAAGTAAAGAAATAACTAGTAAAGATACATAATGATGGTACCTCTCACTATCTTTGGACCTATACCATCTTAAATGGAAATCAAATCCATTAAATGATGGTAAAAAAACTCTTGAGGCCTATGGGTGTCCCTATAATCTTTGAAGCATCTGAATACTCCATATTAACCTTTGAATATGATGATTTTATACCATAAGAGGTCATATACATAACTCGATAGAATCTATGAAAATAGACATAGTGGACATAACCATTTCACATATTAATGGGTGCTGAAGAAGATCATCCGGTGTTTCCAACCATTCCACACTAATTTTATGTAAGCTTCATAATAGATTCTATAACTAATGGTATAAAGGAGGATCGTTACTGATAAAACCCTCCACCATCCATGAGATGATCATTCCACATCTTCTTCTTCCCATACATGAAACTATATTTTCCAATGAGTGGATGAGTTGTTCTAGATGATCCAAGATTTATTGTCATATCCATATCTTCCTTCATTTCCTTGTCTATAATAATTTTACTTGTAAAAAGCACCAATAAGGATAACTATGCTCTGGTATCTATGTGGAATCCGTAATGGTACATAGGATCCTTCAGTTGATCATTCTTCATTAACATCAAACCATAACAAATCATTTTTGTGAATTTAGTGGTGTATAATATCACTGATCAATCCCACAACTATAAATTTTTTGACTCTAGATATGTTTCAATAATCAAAGACACTAGATAGAACTATGTGAAGAAGTGGGTCTTGAAAAACATTTAGTCTAATCTAATCTTCCAATCAACATGTACCATGGAAATTCATTATCGATTTCATGGACCATCGAGTCTAATCATATATAACATTTCTATGATATTAAATGTTTTTAAGAAGTTGAAAATTGAATCAATGTTTTTCATCCAATCATTGGACAATGGGGTATCAATCATACACTTCAATGATGGTTGTTTGTCACATAAGAACTACCAAGATCGATCCCTTTATCTTACATCTCTTGGTTTTGCCTCAAAAAAATATGTTTTGAACATGTGGTATATTTTGTTCCATGGCACAAACATCTCACAAAATTTTCTCTAGAATATTCTAATCCAAAGGAATATTTCCAACTAGTAAAAAAGATAAAACAGAGAAAAATATCAAGAAGTTAACACAAGATAAATATGACAACATACCATGGAATCTTGAGTCTGTTTATGAATATATCTAGTCAATCACTCAGCGCAACCTACCTCTAAAGTCCCAATAATCCAATATATCATCTCAAAACATCCATATATTGGGTATAACTGAGATATGATACCATTTTGTAAGGAACCGTCCAGTTTTTCCCTTAAACATTGCCCCATACCCAATCCATGACATACCAAAAGCTTGTTTGTTATCCTTAAAGGCAAGAAAGTATCACTTGGTCATCAAAAGAAAACCCTAGAGAATGATTTCTCATAACATTATGTATAAAAAATGGAATATATATATACATAAAAGTGAGAAACTACAGAAGATAAAGTAAGAAAATATATTCCATAACACAAAAAATAGTGAAAACAACACAAATAAATTATTCAAAACAACCCCTAGTTCAAACCCAATAAAAGGACCATTAAAATATATAATTACTACTCAATATTATAGCATGTGAAAACTCCCACAATCTCACCACCAGCTACCCAATCCCATCTTGTAGATTCATCACCACCTCACTACAGCACCTTGTAATTCCCTTTGATCAGAAGATATAACCATGTCTACACATCATTGATGGGGTGTGCATGGTGTGTGCTAATAGGATCAGTAGTATCCCACATACATGTTATATAATAAGTTATTGTATAATAGTCCGATCATTCAAAAATTTAAATAAATTATAACATGATAATCAATTAGGCAGTTTTTATGCCAAAATCAAGGTAAAATTTTCCCTTTTTTCAACAGTTCTAAATAATCCCTATAAAATAGTTTCAAATATTATCAAACAAACCACCACATATATTTATATTAAATAATATAATAAAATCTCCATGATAAAAACCAAAATCAATGGGAAAAACATGTTATAGATCATGAAAGGATACTATATCATGATCACTCTTTCCCAAACAAAAAAAATTAACATCAAGTCTCTCGATATTGTAATAAAATTTAGAGAGCATTGGAAAACCATTGAAAGTGAATATTCTAATAGGCCTGAAAATTCCCTTGAATAATAGGCATTAGGAGTATAGAAACACCACATGAGTGAGTCACCTGACAGTATCAATAGACATGGATTATTATTACACTATCCACCCAAGTACCTAAGGATTCCTATGTGCTTCATTTTCCAAATAATTTAATCAAAAAAATTCACTAAGAAAATATTCATAAAACCATTTCAAAATGGGTTTAAAATAACAATTATTTTCTAAAATAATGGAAACATTATATTTTTCAAAAATAAAAATCGCACACATAAACCATTCATGAAAAATAATTTATAAAACAATTTTTAAAACCAGTTTAATAATTTTCATCCATAATTTGATAGAGACATAACCAATACCTTAACATAGTTCACACATTCCCACAAAATAATCTACCAACAAGGATTACAATAAAAACATTATAACCTTAGAAATATTTCCCATATCATGGAATGAATAAAATAACAATAATGGTCGGTGGGGAAGATAGAAAAATATATAAATCAAACAAGATGCTTTCTTCCCTGTAAAAAAACATAAGTGTTAGACTTCGAGGGATGATTTTAGAATAGATATTGAAAGGATATAGAAGAAAATAACTTGAAGATCAACTGATCTGAAAATGCATCTTAATAGTGCTATAACAACAATTGAAAAATGAAGAAACATAATGGTCCTTTAACAGGAGAGACACATTACAATCACCATGAAGATTAATCACTGAATAATGAGATCCATTATGAGTAGAGATACAAGAAATCACCTTAGAAAGTAGCTAGTGTTTGAGGGAGAGGTGATCATACATAATCATTGAAAAAAATAAGATGCACTACATGGTTAATCCTATTAAGCTAGGTATATGGTAGTGTAAATTAATCATTTATGATGTAAAAACCAAATGGTTTATGTAGGAAAACACCCACAATGCCTTTGATTTTATTATTTTACCATGCGATGTTATTACAGTATAAAATTATAAATCTTAGTGTGAAATGTGTTTTTGGAATAAATATGATTTTTTGACTTTCAATATTATGGTTCCACAAACTAATTCCACATCTCATTCCTAGTGACACATTTACATCATAAATGTGTCAAACAACCTATAATGGCCTCAAAAGAAGGAAATGATTGAGGTTTAGAGGAAAATTAAATAACCAGCCATGTCATTGTAACCCAAAAAATCCCTTTAATAATAGAAGAGATATATCTTTTTACATGGATGTTAAAAAAAGTCTTTTAAAAATGATCTTAATTAAATGGTCATAAATATTGAATATTATTCTTTTAATGTAATTATTTTTATAAAAATTAATTTTCATAACATTTCATGAAATTAAGAAATAGTTTGAAACATCTACCATTAAAAGAGGTTATAGGATATCTATTTTATTTTGTTATATAAATTTTAGATGCATGAAAATAGTGTGTGGAAGCAATTAAAAGAAGGAATAACCCGCCTTTTTTTACCATAGAGAAAAATCAAGGTAATTAAAACTCAAAATTAGATTATTCTAAATCTTATTTTTTAAGGTTGTAGAATGAAAAAAATGTTAAATCCAATTTTTTAAAAATCAAAAATAAAAGAATAATTAGGATGATCAAAATGAAATATTTAAGTACATAGTGTGATTCTAAAAATCTCATGAAATGAGGTTGAAAATTAAAAAAACTAACTAGTAATGTTTTGTTAATTTTAAATTATTCCATGGAATATTTCCAAAAAATGATTATTTTTCAATAGATATTTGTTTGTATAATAGAAAATATAGAAATATATGTGTGAAAATTAATGTTAATAGTTATTATTATTATAATTCTATAAATTATAAAAATGATGATCCAAATACTGAATATCTCAATAAAATGTGTGATTAATATGAGGATAAAAAATAAATTAATTATATACATGTTTCTTGAAAATAAATATATAAATCGGTTTGTAAAATGAACTAAATTTATCACTTAAATTAATAAATTTTTATATAGAAATATCAAATCTTAAGGAATAAAATAATATGTTCTATGATAATATTAGAAAAAAATCTTATTCCACACATAAAATGTTTTTGTTTATTAATAAAGTTTTCCTAAATAAAATGAAATGATGAAAAACGATTTAGAAAAATATAGAAATAAAAATTTATTTGGGAAAAAGATAATTTTTAACAAATGTTCATGAAATGTAAATATATGAAATATTTATTTTTTAAAGAACATTTATGATTAACAGAATAGGCATGGTTTGGAATCATTTATTTATAAGAGATTTAAAATTAAATTTCATAGATAATATTATTCCATAATTTCTTTTTTCAATTGATTTAAATATTGATCTTATGGTCATTATTCTTGTGATTTTATTTTGAGGATTACTCAATATTCTGGTCACAAAGTGAATTTTATGTTTATAATAAGATTTCTAGGATGGACTTTATAGGCCATATACTTTTTAAGCACCAAATTTTTTTTATTATAATTCAAGTCAAATCAATCCATTATTTATAACAAGATAATATTAATTTCTTGATTGTTACACTCAACATTCAAGTTATTATAGCATTATTAAATGAATGTTAGCATGGACATGATAATTTTTTTTTTCTAATATGCTATATCTCTTATAATTTTGTTATATTACCATGTACATCAATATTTACCTTTCCTTTTGGGCAGTAAAAATGTGTAAAATTGTCATTATTTGTCATGTTTTTGAAATTTTATTAAAATATGGCTAGTGAATATGTTATTTTACTTGTAAATTTTATTTTACTTATATTATATTGTAATTCATTTTCATTAAAAATTCACTAAATACTTTATAACATTTTTCCTCGATCCTTGTGTTGTTAATGTACATTTCTATAGATTCCTTCACTACTAGACATAATATATTGTTTGTACTATTTTGATAATGTCAATTTTAAAATAAGGGAATCAATTTAGGGTGAGTTACTCCTATTCTTAATTACAAATTCATCTTATATATTTTGGATATTGGAATACCTTATACATTTTTCTATTTGTGTGAATTTTATTTTTTAAATTTTAAAATATGCATGAAAATATTTTCTTTTCTCGAAAGGAGGGTGATAAAAATAAGGGCAAGAATTTGTTTTTGTATTTTTATTTATTTTGTAATTATAAAGTGTTAAAATGTTCAATTTTATATTTGAAACATTTTTTAATCTATTTAGTAAAATTTTTTGGTAGTTGAAAATGTAGAATCTATTATCAATTGTCAAATTTGTATGGTTTGGAAATCTTTAGTATAATTTATCATGTTATATGTGTGCTTAAATTGGGTTTTTATTATTTATTAAGCAAGAGTTCCATTAATATATAAAATATCCTCTGTATTAATGATAAGTTATATGTAATTGGGGAGGATGTTTTTCATTTTATATACCTTTTCATGTAATTTATGAATCAATTAAGGGAGAGAAAACATTATTCTGATATTTTTATAAAAATATTATTATTTTTTATCTTTATTTTAAGAATGTTAGAATCTGTTTTTTATTTTTTGGGGCATACAAATATTATAAATTTTATTTTCCTACATTATAACATTATAAATAAAGAGTAATTTTATACATTTTATTTTTATATATATTATTTGATTATATATATTATGTATTGCGGAAATAGCCTGATTTTTATCATATTGAAAAAAATTTGTTCTGTTACACTCATGGATAATCATTTTTAATACATAATTTTAAGTGGGTTTGGAATGCTTTTATATCCTTAAATTTTTAAATTTACATTATATGTTTAGTAATCTGAAATATATTTTTATTTTACAATTTAAAATATCTATTCACATTTTCTTTTCATTATAAATGTTCTTATAGATTGTAGTTAACTTCTTCTTATAAATTCATCATTTAATTTTCATAAATCGTTATTTTGGGAATGGTTTCTCATTAATTTCCACAAATATATTTTAAAATACACTCATTGTATAGAAGTAGATTTTCTAAAAATATAAGTCTTTATTATAGCTCAATGGAATTTGTTTTTAGTCATTATTATATACAACAGTTTACCATTTTTATTATATTATTTTTAAAATGTTTTAATTATTTTTATTTTAGTCATATGAAATCACATCAGGTATGAAATTTATGAGATATTATTTAAATATTGTTTAATATTTGAGGGAGTCAATTTATGAATTAATTTATTGATACTGAATTTGGAAGGGATATTTTCTTTACAATTATCTTCAATGAGATAATTTATTAATGAAATATATTTTTTATAACATCAAAAAGGAGGAATTTTTTTGAAATTATACATTGTTTTGTATTTATGAAATGTGGTAAAATGTTGAGGGGCTCCTTGCACCACTTTTTTTATAACAATAATGATTTATTTGTTTTATTCTCTCTATGATTCACATTAAATTTTCATAATTAGTAATATTTATTTTATTATTTAATTTAAAATTTTTAATACATTGAATTGTGTATGTATTATTTTTATCTTATTTATTTTGAAATATATTATTATCCTTGATTATATCATATATTTCATTTCAGAATATATTTTTATATTTCATATTTTAATTTTCCATTACGTGTTATACAAGTCCTAGGAAGTGTTACTAGGATAAATAAGACATTTAAGACCATCAAATATCATTTATATGACATTTTTACTTTTACCATATATATAAACCATCTAGAAAATTCTCTCTTCTAGCCAAAACAATAATGTAAAATTTTTATTTTTGGTTACATATTATATTATTACCAAAACATGACCAAATGAAGAAAAAATTGAGTTATTATTATTCATTTTTAAATCTAGGAAAATTATATGGAATTCATTAGAATACATAAAATTCTCTATTGATCTATATTATATCATAAATTAGAATAGAATTCACTATATGAAATCAGTATAAATTATGATGCTTTCAAAACTATTTTTCTACTATATTTTGATGAAAACTTATGTTATAGTGGTATGATAAATTTGATCCATAATTAATTGTATAGATAATGATATTTGATAAATACAATCCAAATGTACCCATTGATTATTTTGTTTAATATAATGTATGATTTAGGTTTTAAATTTGACAAGTTATGTTATTTATAGATTTTAAAATTTCATCTATATAAATTCAATAATAGAAATTACAATACATTAATTATCTTTCATGAATTCATCTATATTAATTAAATTTCTATAGTTTAGATATTAGAATTCACATTCATGAATTTCGCTACATGAATTCACTAACACGAAATCAGATACATGTATTCCATTATATAAATTTTTCCGTGTGAGTTTAATGAGATAGATTTCAGGTACATAGATCTAGTAATGTAAACTCATAGAGATATATAGAGATATCACAAATATAAATTTTATGACAACATACATTTACACATGTGATATATATTAAACCATGAATATTTAAAAACCCTTACATGGATAAATCATGCCTAATTTTTAGTTTTATAGGTTCCTAAACATGGAATTAAGCTCTATTTTTTACATTGTTTCATATTTTAATTTATTTCATGTCTATTAAAAATATTTTCAATGTTTCAATTATTGGAAAATATTTCATTTGATATTTTTAGGAAGTTTTAATAGGTTTTATATTGTATAATAAATAATTCAATTATATTTTCATAAGATAAAGTGGGTATTAATATTCACAGTAATATTTGGGAAAATGTGAGATTCAAAATTAAATTGGATGGACTATAAAGTGGTTTTCATAAATATTTTCAGGAATTTTTTTCAAGAATATTAATATGGAATTTTAATTAATTTCATTTTTTAGTTGTAAATAATACCAATAGAACCATGAAGGATATTAATTATCTCTAATTTATATACATATGAAACCTTTATATGGGAAATAAACATGAGAAGTTAAACTAAATGAGAAGTTCAAATTTGAATTGTTTTGTAATATTTATAGTCATCATCACTTAAATATAGGGAGTGTTCCCAAGAATTTATTATCAATTTTATCGATGAATTTTCTTCTTTATTAATTGGTTTAATTATCATAATGTAATTATTTTTTTCAATTATGGTTCATAGTTTTATAATTTATCAATGATAATAAAAATTTTATTCTGAATTAAGTGTTTATTGATGTAATTTATGAAGAAGAACCATGTCCATTAAACAGATGAAAATAGAGATTGATATTTTGTTATAAAAAGGATTGACGCATTCAGTGAATAAAAAGGTATGTGAATCTATTGTACTCTTATGTATTTCAAATTTTGAAATTGAGTTATAGAAGTTCAGCATTCAATATCATGATTAAGTAAACAATTTGTTTCCCTAGCTTCATTGTTTCATTATCATGAAGGGTATGTGCACTTCCTAATCCAAATTTTAGTATCTTCATCGGCAATGATTCACGGGAATAAATTATTATATTTATTCTCTATACTATAATTGTCTATGTTGTATCGCATCACACAGTACATCATGCATAGGGTTATAATATTATTATAAATGGTACACCTAGGTTTAATATATAGCCTTAAAGTATTGTATTTAGTCTATCCCCTTAAATGATTGTTTTCTACTAAATTCATAAAACTACCTAGGAAAGGACTTCGCTTTTATGTGATTGAGTATAGTCTATATCCTTAGAAGAATGGGTTAATCTTATCACACAACATAGAAGATATTAGGATATAACATGTGCATGTCTAATTTGGGTATGGACCTATATGAGAACAGGTCATACTTCAATGAATAAAATATAGGTTTCTATTTATACCTGAAAAAGGAAATATACTTGGATTGTTCTGAAAAATTATAGGTTTGTGTTCTCCTATTAAAGGATAGGTTTTTTATATAAACCCATAAACATCTAGGGAATTGTGATAAGCCTGTAGGTGTGAAAAAAACATATCAAAAGAGTTTTCACTCTCCATTAAAAGTGATATACAATAGTGTGTTCCATATATGTGGTGAGTGTGTGATCACTAGATTAGGATCATTTATATCTGAAACACTATAATTTTTTTCATTTTGCAGAATTTTGTTTTATGTCACTTTTCAAATATTGATGTGGTTTAAATAACTTTATTCTCTTATATTATAAATTTTGATAAATTTTAATGACATAAAATTTTCCCTCACTTGTCCACTTAAATCACCCTTGTGAGTCCTAAAAATAACCGCTAAATCCATCAATAAGGAAAAAAATTTATATGAACCCCTATAACACACCTAAAAACCAAAAAATTATCTATGGGAACCCAAAGTAAGGATCAAATCCAAAAAATGACTCACCTCTTTGGACATCATTGACCAGTCATGCAACATATAAGAAATACTCATTAAATAAGTCCATAACGAACTTAGTGGGAAAAGAATAGGGTAACTTGAAGGCAGGTGAGAGAAAAAAGGTATAAAAAGGTCTCAAAAAAGAGAAATAATAGACTATTGGATGACAAATCCCACCCATAAAAAACGCCACCGTGTGAACTAAAACCCCAAAAACTACAATTTGTACAAATAAGAACCATTGGGGCCTGAAAAACAAAAAACTTCATTAACTGATCCTTCAACTAATAAGAATAAAAAATATTTAGAAAAAAACCCACAAAACATCCTTCTACATAAATAACCAAACCTGGATTAAATACTATCTTAATTAAATGATAGCCCATGCATACAAAAAAAAATGAAAACATAGGTTATACATCATGGAACACCAAATATGATCAACTAACTCAAACCAAAACCACCATGTTAAATAAAAATGTTCTCTTCAGTTGTAGATTATATAGTAATATTATGATAAAGAATTAAATTTGTGGTCATAAAAAAGACATTGTAATGTAACTCCAAATTGGTTCTCTCTAAGAACATGAAAATCCACACCATTGTAATGATATTAAGAGAATGATAACCTTATACATATAGAGGAAGAAGGCCCCAAATTCTAATGAAACATCCATGAAGATACTGTTTAAGAACCTAGGTTGGGAAAATACCATGAACTAGAGAGTAAGGGTCATAATATGGTTGACATAAAGAGTGTATAAGAGGAAAATGTTGGATATAATGCTATGGAAGTAGCACCCCCTCTGATTTACCATCAAATAAGTTTTCTAAACTAAGTGAGAAAAAAGAGATTCCATTTTGACACAAACTGAATTTTTTTATATCTAAAATAGAATTGGATAACACATATCTAGAATCCCGGCTGGCTATATAAGAACATCCCTTCCCCATCGTTTAAATGGATTAGGGTTGACCAGACCATAATATGAATAGTGACAAAGACTCGCGGAACTCGAGTATTGGCTAGTTCTCTTAGGGATCCAGGGGTACAACCGGTGGATTACACTCAACATAAACTATGTGGTAACATTCTGAATATATTGATTATATAATATAATATATAAGAAACACTACTTATAAAAAAATAAGTATATATATTTATTCAAGAATATGAAACATAAATATTTTACCACTAAATTAAATAACATTCTTAATAAGATTCCTTAAAACAACTCCACATACTGAAATGATATATAGTTAATACATTATTTAAGTATAATAAATGATATTGAATATATCCCTGGTACTTAAAATATGGATAATAAATAGTATAAATAATTTGTAAATACTAATTCATAGTGATATAAAATATGATCATATGAATGTTAATAGTATTAATATAAGTTTTTATCCATAAATTAATAAAGTATGCTCAATTAATATAAACTCTTAAGAAATGAAGGTTTGAATTAAGGAATAGATTATGATAATTAGAGAGAAAAATGGTAACAAAAATTTTTAAGTAACATTCCTTATATAATTTGTTACATCATTGTAAAAATGAAGTCTGAAATCAGATCTAAATTATTTTCAACGTTTTTTAAAATAATAAATTTTCATTTAAATGTAAATGCTAAAAATTCATAGAATAATGAAAAAATATTTTACAAAAAAATCTATAGAATCAATAGTGCAGTCAAAATAGTAAATAATGTTTTTAGTAGGGGAAAATCGATTCATTAGATATATTTTAAAAAATAACATTCCTTTCACACTTTTTTAATGAAAGAAAAAAATTATTTATTTTGATGAAATTAAATATATTCATTTCAAAATATTGTAAATAAATATATTGGTTATAGATAAATACCATTATCAATAATTTAAATGTATATAAAAATATCAATTTAAATTTGATAATAATATTGATTTAGAAGATAAATATTATCGACCCAAATAAGTGAAATATGTATAATTTTTCCTTAAAATAGTATTTTGATGTTTTTGAGTATTAAAAAGTAGAAAAGTTGAAAGGAAATATGGAATCCCAAAAATAAATTAAGGAGAATAAAATATATGGGTTTTATTATATTACATATTATATAGTTATTCTAATGTAAATTTTAAATGATTTACCCCAAATAAGAGTGAGATTGAAAAATAAACCTTTATTAAATTAACATTTAAATTTAAACCCTTAAAAGAGAAAACATTAAATAAAACATAAAATATAATAATTAAAGAGTAATTAATGATATAACACATCATATTGGAATTATATAAATTATATAAAAAATATATAAAAAATATAAAATAAATCTTAGTATTGGGGAGTTTTGATAAAAAAAACCATTACATTTGATTATTTCTTGGATGAAAGAATTAAACACTCTTGAATATTAAATTTAAAAATATTAAATAGTTTTATAATAGAAATTTCCATCTATATTATTATTTTATGGGATTTTTAAAATAAATTTTCATTTTTTTATTGTGTGATTACTTTTTACATTGATTATATAACATTGTTTACTGAATTTCACTAAAACTACTTAGAGAAATTGAATAAAGATAAAGGGTTATGAAATAATTGAATCAACCAATTTTTTTTTAATGATTTCATGAATATAATTTTTATCCAGTTTATGAAATTTTATAACCATACATTTAAGGTGGAAATAGATAAATGAAATATTTCATTTATGGAGATAGTAATCTATATAGACACATGATGATATTTTCATTTTCATAATTCTTGAGAAGGAAATAAATTATATAATGATTAGTAATAGAGTAATAATATTTATATCATAAATATTTTATTTACTAATTAACTAGATCCTTTCATCATAAATGTAACATAGACATAAAATAAAAAATCACATAGCTTTGTTGACGTGGTATTACACATGTACACACATGGGACATTATCTTTCCCTAATAGATGGGAGGGTAAGAAGGTAGATTTGGTTTTATATTCAAATAATAACAAATATTTTATAAAAATATTATATACCCATTAAATACATCTTTATAACCAACCATTTGACCTGAGGTTGAAAAATTATACATGTTGCTTCATGGAGATTTTAGTCTGCATATAGACACAAATGAAGTCATCATTTTTTATATGATAAAAAAGAGGTAAATAAACATTATTATATAAATATAATAAAATTTATGTATATTTATGATACTAATTTGATTATATTAGTGTTTATTCAATAAATTTGAAAAAGTTTTAAGAAGAAAAAATATGAATGGTGTAATTTAAGATAGGTAACTCTTCTTTCTAAAACATATATTAGATTGCACCTTAATATTTATATAATTGGGTTTTTGGAAGGCCAAAACCCTATAGTTGTGTTTTATATGTTAAAAAATATATTTTTGTATGTATTATTCAAGATATTTTTTCAATAGATTTTGAGAATTGAGGGGAGGAGGATCCCTTTTATAGGTTACATGGTTGAAAAATATGTAAGTACTTGAAAAAATATTATATATCATATATATTTCACTCATGTCAGTGTAATATCATATGAGTATATAATGCTCCATAAAGGTGGAATGAATTATATTTAAAAAAAAGTCATAATTTTTTCCCCAATTCTATTAGGATTATTTATCAAATATGGTTTTCTACTGATATATTCTATAGGTAGTGTTTGAAATAGTTTGTAAGAAATGAAATAGAATTTTCTATGAATTCATGAAAGAGATATATAAAATATATAATAAAAATAATAAAATAGTAATACTAGTTATTTTAAATAAATGTAATAGAACTTAAGGAAGCATTCTTAATAAATTTACACACTTTAACCACGAGTGTTAATGATGCCTCTTAGCCTGAAAATAGGTATCCACAACATAACATGACATAGGGTCTATCTTATAAATCATTGAGAGCATTGTATTAGAATGATTATAAAAACTCTATTTCCCTATCAGTGGGAATACTTGATCACACTAATCCTTCTATCTTCTATCTCTCTATCCTTAGGACAACTCACTATTCCAAATCAAAAATAAAACAATTACAATGACATATCTTAAGGCATTTTCAATGATAAAATCACAATGTGATTCCATTAATAATATCAATAAAATTTGAAATAAAATCACTCTCACAAAAAATATGTACCAAATACATAATGAGACACATAAAATCATTAGTTATGAGTAACATTTACTCCCTCTAGGTTGAAACAAATTTATAGAAACTCAATATTTTTTGGATTTTGTGTTTACATAGAGTAGTTTCAATGAAATTTATTTTCTCTATTTTTATAGAATTGTTCATAAAAACATCATGTCAAATTATATATATTAAAGAACCTTTACAATTCATGAGTGTTTCATCTAGAAAAAATGAAAATATTCATCAACTAAAAATATTTTTCTTTATATAATATGATTAGGAAATGTTCATATGGTAGAGTTATATGTCTCCATAAAATGAAATATATCTAGAAAATAGGTATTAATTAGTCGGATCAAATTATTAGTTATCAATTTAATTTACTTCCTAAACCCTCCCATCTAATGGATATAGTATATTTACATCAGATTCAGTTTTTACATTTCAATCTGAAATAATTTTTACAAATCTATATCTAAAAGAAAAAATATTCTCCATCGAGTGAAATAGAAGGGTTTCCAATAAAAATTTAAATATTGGGAATCATAAATTATAGAAATATGAAAACATATAAAGAGTGGAATTTTTTTAATGTTATGTTAGAAAGTGTTCTTTCATATCAACAATTACAGGGATCAATATTTTCATAGTCTCAAATAAAATAAGATAATTATTAAAATTCAACCAAATAGTAATAATTCATAAGTGGTTTGTGTTATCATGAAGTATTATCCATTTATTTTATCGATGTTAAACTATTTTTCCTTAATCGTTGGGATATATTTCTTCCATGGTTACAATTCATTGATATATAAAATGAAAATAAACTTCTAATATAATTGGACACGAAGCTTCCAAATATGAAATATATTTTACATGATTCAATATAAATACTTGTTAAAATTAAATAATAATATATGTTCACAAAATTCACTGGAATCCATATTTTATAAAATTTCATGTTTTATGCATACAAATGAATTTTTACCAAAATCATTTAAAATGTTAATTCCCATGGAATTAATTGTATTTTTTTAATCAATGGTTGGTTATTAAAAATTAAAAGAAACCAAAACTAAAATTAATTTTTTAATACTTGATGAAGATATATTAACTAAAATAATTTTTATTTGAATAAAATATTAAATATATTTTAAAAAACTCCAAAAATTGATATATACAACAAAATTATATTATTTAATGAATTATATAGTTATAAAATTTATATTTTGTTTAATATGGGTTTATTTAATTTCAATTCATTCTTATTTAATGATAATGTCATAAAATTGAGATTATCTATATTTTTTATTATACATTCAAAAATATAAAATTTAAGAGAAGTCTAAAAATGTTTCCACAAGTAAACATTGACATGAAGAATTTAGGAATGAAATTCATTTCATAAAATATAAATGATAAAATATTATAATATATGTTTTAATTTTATAATTGAGTAATATTATTGTCATTATATGATAGTTTCAAAATAATTAAATTCTTACTAACTATTTTTAAATACTAGGTGTTACACACCCCATTAAAAAAATTATCCTAAAATTTCAAGAATGTGAACTATGAAATATTTTGTGTATTTCTTGTTCATAAATTCAATAAGATCCTTATTTCATCCTTTGTATTTTGATTTCTCCAACATACCTTTTTACATCTTGATTACTAACTCAACTAGAGTTGTTCTCTAGTGTGATGAATTTTAATAGGATCTTCACAATATGAAAGAATATGCTCCAATTATTTTTATTCGTATATGAATTCATGCATTGGTTTTCGATTATAAGTCCTCAAAATGATATATAGAACACATCATTTAATTTATTGAGGTTGGGTTGCATTTCAAATAGTAATCCATCAGTCCAATCTATTCCATAATCTCAAAAGGCTTCATGTTTTTAGGAATTAGTTTCCCTTTCCAATTGAACCTTGTAACACACTTCAAGATAAATACATTCAATAAAACAACACCCTCTTCCTGAAATTAAAAATTATTTATTAGGATATAAAAATTACACATTTTCCAAAACTGATTTCCCTAGACATGACTATAAATAATTATCACATTCACTATTTTCTCCCCCATAACTATTGGGTATGTAAGCTACCATTCACTAACACCATCCCAACAAGTTGGTGTAACGAATCTTTTCCCAAAAACACTTCTTACAGTTCCATATGAATTCATCAATGGAAGAAGTTATTAAAATAAAATTCCACCAAAGGTAAAGGATAATCATAGATACCTAGAGAGTCATGTGAGTGTGACCTCATCGTGTCTTCAAATGTTTTACTATTCCTTTCAGATAATCCTTCTCCATGAGGATGATAGAATTTCTCAAATGTACTACAATGTTGATAGGATTTTATATATTTTTTTTGAATTTAAATTTAAATTTTAGGAGATGATAATATAGAATTGAATGAGGTGGACCAAGAAAAATAACAAAATTATTGATATGGAGTCACATAAAACACTCTATAGGTAGATGGACCCTTATATTGGGGAAATAGGAGGACTTGGTAAGGAAGTCAATAATAAAACATATAGAATTATTTCATTTATAATTCTTTTGAAATGAAGTTACAATGTTCATAATAAAATTTTACCACATCCAAATTGGAATAGGGAGTGGTTTTATTAATCTTTTAAGATATGATACATCATCGTTTACCTACTAAAAATGTATTAATCTTCATACATATTATAAAAATTTCCACATCATATTATCCAACAAAAATGTTCACTTAAATATATACACATCATGGTGTTACTAGGATGTATAGAAAAATTTGATATGTGGGTTTCATCAATAAATTACCTCATCATCTCAAGAATTAATGGAATATATATCCTATTTCAAAATTATAAAACCGTTTCTTCATTAACAAAATAGTCCAAAGTCCCACCATTCAAAAAATTAATTTTATCTTGAAAACTATTATCATAAAATAGGGCCATCTTTTACTTCTCAATAATTAATGGTTGAAAATAATTTGGAAAAGGACTGATGTTTTCCTTTCCCCAATTATTACCATATTCAACATTACAAAATCCATGGATAGGTATATTTTTAATAAAATTTATTTTTAGAACTCTATGATATTTCCTGCTCAATGTAGCATCCAAATAATTTTACTTCCCAGGGAGGTAGTGTAATTATAAATAACAATAATTGAGTATCTATGTCCATAGCATTTTTCTAATTTTGAGACCTTTTTCTCTAAAAAAATTATTTCAAACTTTTATATCCATATATATATATATATTATTTTTCACTATAGTGATAATTCAACTATATCGTCAAGGGTAATATTATGACTTCTAATTCAATATCATGGGTTGGAAAATTATATTCATGGATCATTTACAATCTGTATTCTTAAGAAAAAACTATATTTTTTTTACATAACGATACATCCAAGTCCATTTTTTGATGCATCAATATATATATCACAAAAATAAACCTTCTGTATTGTAATCTAAATATCAATTATGAGAAGAACCTGACCCTTGTATCCTAGATTTATTGTCTACACTATTAAATTGACACTATATAAAAGTTACCAAATATTTAAATACTAAATTTTTAAATAGTATTGGTAAATAAGATACAATCTTGAATCTCACATTACATTGGAAAATAGAAATCAAAATGTAGTATTTTATTTGAGTATATCATTATTCCCGCTTTTATATCTTTATATATCATTCCAAATACACATTTAGGAATCATAGGGAAATGAAACACAAGAAAGGGGTGGGCTTGGATTCCCAATTAAATATTGTTTACAAATAATTATGTCAATTAAAATAAAATTCATGAATAATACAACAGGAATAAATAATGATCAAGTATATCATAAAAATATTCACATGTGATTAAAAAATACCTATGGATGACATAACCATTTGAATAATGACATAGTCATCAATAAATGTTTTCATAATAATGGAATGAATAATTTCATACATCATAAAATTATCTTCAAGGAATCTTTCCAATTAATATTATATAAATTAGTAACTTAATGAGAAATATTTTCATTAATGGAATTTTCCATCTACTAATTATTTACTATTGTGTAAAGAACATACAATACATAGATAAAAAACTCATAAATGAATAATGATATATTAGAAAAATAATACGACAATAATTGTTTAAAATATTAAAAAATAGATACATAATTAGAATATATGATATGTAATGCATTAATATTTGTGTCTTTTTGATCTATAAGAAGGGACACACTCTTGAAGAAAGCCATGTAAATGAAATGTAATGTTAAAAACATGATATTAATTTTGAAGATGAAAGTATATATAAACATGAAATAATATATAATTGATTTATAAATTAAAAAAATTATAGGTATTTATAGGAGTTAGAGAACCTAGATATCAATTAAAAATATGATCATTAGAATAGTAATCTAACAATTTGAATAGTAACGTGACTATTGGAATAGTAATCTGACCATTTGGAATAGTAATATGACTATGATAATAGTAACCATACATATGGAAGTGTGAAATTAAATTTATGTATATTCTATAATGAATATATGACATATTGTTTCCATGGTAAAAGTAAATAGATGTTTTATAAATGATAAGTTAAGTGCTTATATTTTTATAAAACATTAATATTTCAATAAAACATGTATAATAAATATAATTCATTAAAATATATTTTATTTAAATATAATTTCTTAAAAAATTAATATTAATTTAATTAAAAATATAATATTATTATATGAAACCATATGCAATTTTTCAAAGGGTCATAAAATTTATTATAAAATTAAAATCAATATGTTTCGAATAAATGATGATTTTATTCAAAAACTAAATTTATCATATTTAGAAAATTATTTTCATAAAATATACTATATTATTGAAATATAAACATAAAAATTATTTGGGGTTACCTTTTATTATTTTTAATTTAGCTGAATATTTAGTGAGTAGTGAAGTACGATAATTTATGATATTTAACATTATAAGAAAAATAAAAGAATTTTTGAGTCATTGAAAATTAAAGAACATATAATCTAGAATTAAAATAAATAATTTACAATATAAAAGGAAAATAATCAATACTATTTAGATTATCATTCCAAAATAATAAAATAATTTTTATAATATTAAAATGTACCCCACTATACCACTTATAAACACCATCCCTTATCCTCAAACCTATTAAACATTATAGATTTAAAACATTTATCCTAAAACCCATAAAACCACATCCCCATGTATTAGTAAATTTGGTATCAACAAAATACTAATTCTATTTTCTTTATGGGTTCTTTCAATGAGGTGATATTCAAGAGGTATCATTATGAAATGACCTCTTTTATACTATTATACTGTCCTACCTTACCATCACATCACTCATCAAACCAGCATTAATGAGACTATTATCAAATAAATAATATAATTTCATGGTTATAAGGGAATATATAACATTAATATACTTTTTATATACTCTTATTTTAAGAATGAAACCGTTGTTCGTGTTGGTTAATTGTCTACATGGATTATTAGTTTTGGTTTTCCATTAACACCTATTGTGATGATAAAAAATATTATTATGGATAAAATTATTTTTATATATTTATAACAACTTATATTATATTTTCTAACTAATATATCAACATAATATTAAAAAAATCTAAACTAGATTGTCTGGGTTGATAAAACAACATAAATAAATAACCACATAATTATAATATTAATACTCAAAGAACAACCCATATTTTGGAACACTTATATGTATTAGGTACAATTTTTATTTTGGTGATTTATGAAAATCATTTTATTTAACTTTTTTTATTTTTAATCCCATATAAAAAGAATATCAACAAATTACCCCAAGTGACCGACATTGAAACCATAAGATGAATATTATTGGAACAACAAAATTGATATTTATAACTCATAAAAATAGATAGAGAAGAAGTTAGTAAAAATATTATAAATAAAATATATATCCAATAATATCTTAATTAGGTAAATAATTAATCCAATTTAATTATATAGAATAGTATGCTTATGTGTAGAATGATTCTATAATATAAAGCAAGGCATATCTCAGATCGTCCTTACTTTCATTAGGTTACTATTTATCTATCGTTAACCAAATTTTCATATTTATTATGATAATATAATTATTCGATATTCTATATATATTCCATAGATATATATAAAATGTATATTTAACCTTTATTTGAAAATTATATACATGTTTTAATGGTTACATTCTCAATATGTTTTGGAAAACCTGAGTGAAGAAAAATTCTCTCACATAACTTCTATTTTAAAGTGACACTAAACAAAATGTTCCAACAACAACAATGGTTTGTAAAAAAAATTATTATGTGGAAAATAATTTTATATCACTTCTGGTTTTATTAAAATTATTATTCCCTTACCCTCATTAAATACACTTAACTAATTTCCCTAAAACCCCTCTTATGTGTCACATTTCTAAAGTTACATAACCACTTTCTTTAAAGCATCAATTTATTTGTAAATGATTCATCTTTTTAAATGTTTTTTATTTTATTAATTTCTATGAGTTATTAAATTTATATTTTCATGGAAACTTTTCTGATACACCATTTTTTTATGATTTATCACATGATTATGAAACCCATTTCTTTCCATGGGTACTATTTATGTTTATTCCTTATATCTGATCTCTTTTTGTGGAAGACATTTGAATATAAGTTTTAGTATGTGTCTAGCCAGATATCCGTCTAACGTATTTAACAATGTTTGAATCTAATGAGGTGTAACGTATGGGATTGGGAAGTAAGCCTTATCCATTATGGGACTCTATCTACCATGTGATATTGGCTTGTCAGTTATCCTCCACTTAGGTTTATGTAATGATATATATTTATGAAACATTCCTATATTTACTTGATCTTATGTTTCATAATTTATATTTTATTCCATGAGATGTATATTCAGTATCTATTCTTTTTATTTTAATATGTTTTTACATCAAATTCATATTCTATGCTTTATTTCCTTGCATATTCCCTTACTGAGATTTTTAACACACCACTTTTCCCCATAAAATCCAAAAAAATTTATATTTAGATTTAGAATCTCAATAGATATTACATTCAAATTATGTTTTAAAAAATAAAGCGGGTTTTTCATTTTTTTTCCATTTATGTAACTAGTATTCAAAATAAACTAGGTGTTTCTGATCATTGGATTATATTGACATGATATTTATGTATGAAATCATAGAATAATATGTTTAATAGGACTAGTTTTATACAGTTGGTATCATAGGATATTATAGTTATTTTTCGAGATTCCTACAAGAAATATTTAGTGATAACCATAGGGATAAGTCTAAATATTGGATTAATTACCACATGTAAACAAGAATAAAACTTTTGTACAAATAAGTTAGGATATGCTTCTCTTTTATAGGTTATTCCTTATATGTTCAATGTTTCATTATTATATGATCATTAGATAATTATTCATCCATTAATTTTCTTTTTCCTTTTTTAGTTAATGGTAGTAAATAAGAGAACCCATTCTAACAACTAGTTTTATTGAAAATGTGATGATTTTCCAAATAATATGCATAACCTGACATGAATGGGAGCTCAAAATATCATAATAGTAATGAACCATATAAATGATGTTATGAATAATATATTTAATCATATTGTATTCACACATTATCCTAATAACAATCAATTGTGTTGTCAAAACCATTATGTGAAAAAGTCCTCATAACTGTAGTTAATCATATTATCACCTTATCTCCAAACTATGGATTAAATATGTTGAGAATATATTCACTGTTCTCAAAGTCTCATAAGAATAGAACATTGTGCTATAAGTATATCATGTTGATAGAGAAGCTAATCCGTGGTGGACATTGATCAAGAAAATAAAGGCCAAAGACGAATAATATTCCATCGAATGGGATAGATTCAAGAAAACATTTTTCAACAAATTTAACCCCCAATGTATTCAACTTAAAATAGAGATGTAGAACCTCATACATATGGACAAGATGTTGAGTCTACTAGGGAATACATGGAAAACATTACAAGGCACACAAGATACCCCTCTAGCTTTATCATGAAAAATTAATTAAAGATGCATAACTTATTTAGATGATTAAAGATTAGTCTATGAAAATACATTTTTATTAATGAAATTAATTTCTTTGATGAGATTTTTCCCTTACGGTTAAGATTGAGATTGGTGGATTTTAGTGGCTTCATGGGCTCATGGATAAAAATAAGAAAATGTAGTTTAATAAGGGATGATAAATAGATAAATTCCATGGAATAATGAAAACCCAATATCCCACATGAAAAATTGTTGGTAGAAGTATCCTTGAAATTTTCTTAATTGAACTAAAAAGATGGATCAAATTCAAAAAATAGGGGTATCTTGCTAATAAATAGTGAATATTAAGGATGATATCCACTAATTCGGAAGAATAAATGATGGTCCAGATTGGAAATCATAGTTCTTTTTTGTGATTCACTTATAAGGAACATTGGAATAATGAGATCTAATTCCCTTTTCCAGGTGACATCAAAGACTTTCAACAGTGAAAAACTCTAAGGCATAGAGAGACAAAAAGGTTATATGATATCACTACTTTTGAGGTGGATCCCAAAAATGATGTGGTTGTAGGTACACTAGTTATTCAATCAAGAATAGCGAATTTCCTATTTGATTCTGGGGCTATGAATTTGTTCACTTCATTATTTTTTATTATAACTATTCTATAACCACCTCAAAATATGGGGGTAAGACTGTCTGTGATAAAATAAAATAGGGCAATTATTGTCTCCAAAGTATATGAATCCTCCCTAGTAAAAGTTTGTTGAATAAATATCATTTAAAATATCATCTTATTTCCATTAGTGAAGTTTTATTTCATATTGGTCATGTATTGGATATCCTTATATATTTCCAATATCAACTTTTAGAAGAGGTAGATCACTCTTCACATCCTGAATCATCCTTCAATTTAATATATTTTTAAGTAGTAGAATAAATATCCTTTTGAATAATACTATCATATGTGGATATTATTTCTTTATGAGTAAGAAAATATATATTAAAATATTGAGACAAAGGAGATGATCATTCTAGAAGACATGTCCATTGTGAAGGACCACATTGTCATATTCCTTGATGAATTTTCTAGTAATTCACCCGATCGAGAGGTTGAGTTCCCAATAAAACTTATACATGGATCTCTACACATATTCATTATTCCATATATTATTTACACTATCAAAGTAAAATAACTAAACAAGTAGTTACAAGAGAATCTTGGATAACAAATTATACACCTAGGTGCTTCACTATGTGGTTTGAGGATCTACTTGGTCATGAATAAGTATTAGACAATGTTACCTTGTAATGATTATCATGATCATTAAAAAATAATGAAAAATAACATGTATCACATGACATGGAGTGATTCCTTGTTGGACCAACTACATGAGGACCATAATATCTATAATGTGGAATGTCGGTGGGGATATCACTAATTAAAGGTGATAAAAAAAGTTATTACCAATAATTCCCTTTGAATGAGATATAGAAAATTTGAGTTCATTATGATGTTATTCTTAATTAGTAATGCAACAACAATTTTCATGGACATGAATAATAGAATCATTGGATATTAGTCAAAAAAATTCAGTCTTTATAGATGATATTTTGTATACTCTAATAGTAAGGAGGGGCATGGTGTGCATTTGAATCATGTGCTAACGACATTGTGAAAGTATAAAATATATGTGAATTATATAATATGTGACTTCTAGATAGAAAAATTATCATTATTTGGGAATGAAAATTGATATATATGAACCCTTCTATGATAAAAGAAAATTGAGGAGTGGACTAGACCATTAACTCTGATGGAGATCCGTAGTTTCTTTATACTAGCTCAGTATTATAGATGATTTATGGAAATCCTTTCCCTATGTTTAAAACCACAAACAAAGATAACTAAATATGGTTTATCATTTTCTAGAATAGATAATATATATAGGGATTCAAGGAGTAGAAATGAATGATTATAACAATTCAAATACTTATGCAATGCAGATGTTGGGGACACATTATTGTATTATGTGGTACATCAAAGAAGGGATTGTTTTCTATACTAATCTAGAATAATAATCTAATTTTCTAAACCTCATGGTAATCTAATTTTCATGATTAAAATTATCCAATAAATTATCTATATTTTGAGTATTTGATCATTACATTGAAAATATGGTGGAATAATCTCTATGGGGAGATGTATGAGATATATATGGATCACAGGAACCTACAAAATAAATTCACATAGAAATATAATAATATTCACCAACAATGATTGTTATAGATATTCTTGGATTAAGATACTTAAATCCAACATGATATTTGAAAAGAAAATAATGTGGATGATTATCTTAGTAGAAATGATCCATCCTTCTAATTAATGATGAGAATTATGATGGATCTAACCCATATAAGCTTTCAGAGTAAGGATATGTATGTCCTAAAGGATGTAAAATCATCATAAATTTCCCAAATTAATACTCAAAAATTCATTTATAAAAATATAAAGGACTCCAAAAGGGTTGATTTGAAAATTTAAAAAGTGAAAATTCTAAGATTTCAAAATTAGTGAGGATGTGGCTGTACGATTTGGGTCATGACTATGTATTCCATAAAATCTAAAGATAAAGAAGGAAATTTATAATGATTCACATTTCTAAACATTCTCTATCCACCCAGGTAGAAAAAATATGTATGAAGATATATAAGAATGCTATTGGAAGAGAAATATGAAGTTTGAATTCATGGATTATACATCAATTTTTTTAAAAAATCATAAAGATAATGTTGAAAAAAGTCCAATGAGATGTTACAACCATTACCCATTCCTACATGGAAATGGTATAATATCAACTTATAATTTTTTTGGGTATTATGAATACATAAATAAAATGTAATTCTATTTGTGTTGTTTAAAAAAATATGAAAAATAATTTTAACATCATTTCAATTTTAGAGGACTTCTCACTCTATCAATATTCAAGGGTAGAAATCAGAGATGAGATGAGGTTGCATGGAAACCCATTATAATCAATATTCAACATATTTTGATATTTACCACTATGTTCTATAAGAGTCTCCAAAATGATTTAAACACTGAGTTTAACGTTATTAATGATTATCACCCCAAAACAATGGTAAACAATAGTAAACTATTCAGATACTATAAGTAATGATGATTTCATGGTCGATATAATTTAATGGAGGATGAGACCAACATATATTTATTATCAAGATCTTAAACATAAATAGTTTCGAATCGAGAATCCAAATGGCTTCATGTGAAGTTATTTATAGTAAAATATTGAGAACACCTACACGCTAGGATTAATTTGGTGAATGTATGCTATAATAACCTATAATGGTCTAAAAAAGGGTATAGAATCCCAAGACTATTCATTAGCCCATTTGGGCCTCTTAGAATCAACATGAGAGCTAAACTAAAAATATTTGGTGTGATCTAGATTGTGAGGTTTTAGATAAGATATTCCTCCACATTTCTCCATATAAGAGAGTCACGTGATTTCTAAAGAAGGGAATGTTATGTCCAAAACATATCATCCCCATTGATATTATTGATAATGTCGGAGTTATGTCTTATCAACTAGAAATTTCAACAAAAAAATCTTATGTGGATAATTTTTTCCATGTATCCCACTTAAAGAAGTAAATATCATATCCCACACATTTACTAAATTCATAGGAGGTGCAGTTAAAAAATTATCTCTCCTGTGAGGATTATCCGATGAAGATGTTATACCTTAGAGATAATGTTTTTATGAAAAAAACCCACCAAGTAAAAGTACTTTGGTGAAACCATGAGTTTGATAAGGCGCAATGGGAACCATAAGAAGCGATGAAGGAGAATTACCAAAAAAAATCAATATATTAGGTAAAATTAAATCTTAATGGGTAAATTTCTTAGAGGGGTAATAATGTAATGACCTATAATTTTTCAATGGAATTTTTATTCTCATAATATTGTTTTGAAGGATAAAGAACTTATATAACATAAATAAAAAAACATTAGTATCATAAGTTAAAAATTAAAAATTAGTTAATAAATAACCAAATAATAATTAAAAATATTATAGAAGGTTAAAAATATAATATAAGAGTAGTAATATACAAATATTGTTTCCTTCTAGATCCACCAGAATGACAGAACTAACAATCTAATCTATGGAAATAAAGAGTATTTCAATAATAAAATTTTCATTATAAAGATGATAGTATATATAAAATTGATATAAAATATATTTGAATGATAAATTAATGGAATAATAGATATTCATAGGAATAAGGGAACCCATTTTTCAGTTACCAATCTGACCGTTGGAATAATGATACGGCCATTGTAATAGTAACATGACATTTGGAATAGTAATATGATGGTTAGTAATAGTAATCTAAATATTTAAATAGTTACATCACCTATAGATTTGTAAAATAATATTTTTGAATCTTATAAAATGAAATTATGATATATATATATATATAAAGTATGGTACAAGAAAATAAATGTTTTATAAATGATAAATTTAGTGTTTTTATTATTATAAAATATAAATGTTTTAATCATGATTTTATACTAAATGTATTGATTTAAAAAAATTATTTTAAAAAAATGGATTTATCAATTAATATTAAATGTTATTATAATGATATTATAATTTTTCTTAGAGAATTAGTAATTTTCCAAAAGGTCAGAAAATCAATTGTAATATTAAAATTGGTATTCTTTGAATAAGAAATGATTTTATTTAAATATAAAATTTATTATATATAATAAAAAATTATCATAAAACAGTATCCAATTTTGAAATTCTCATGTCAAAAAATGGTTATCATTATTTTTTTGTATTTTTCTAAAATAGATGAATTTTTGGTGAATTGCAGAATATGGTAATTTCAATATTTAATATTATTAGCATAATATATGAATTTTTTAGTCATGTATGATGGACAGACCCATTAGGTCAAGGTCAGATGTATGAATTATTGGTTATAGTACCAATAATTATATATATTTAGAGTCATGAACCAAAATAATAAACAAATGAATATTATATTAAAAACACCCCTCTCCACCCCTTATCAATAGAACCTATCACAACCCCTTATCCCCACACCTTATAATCCTTTTATCTTTCCATTTTTCCCCCAAAACTCTTACCAATCACTCCCCCATGTAAAAATGCTACAGATTTCAATAAAATAAGAATTCAATGTTTAATAAGGTATCCTTCAATGAGGTGATATTCAAGAGGTAACATTCACAAATGACCTCTTTAAATTTCTTTTATTCTACAACTTTCCTTTCACCTCCCCAATTCGACATTCCATAATGACTATCATATATATATACTGTTATTTAATAATTAAAATTGAATATCTATAATCCATCCTCTACCATAATCCTTTTATTCTTAAAACGAAACCATTTTCCATATTTTTTCTGTTAACCATATCAGTGGGTAATGTTTTTTATATTTCATAGATTTACATGATCTGACCCAACATGGATCCAGCCGTAACTATACCAATCCCACGTCTATAGTCTAGGGGATGATGATATGCACTGAAATTCATGTCTATCATGAAGTGGGATTTAGCTAATGTACTAGTATTAACAAACCAAGGAATTTCAATAAAAAAGGTCACATTTATAATAATAAAAATTTGAAATATTGTGAGTAGAAACGATGTATAAAAAATTTCTACGTTGTAAAATTGAATGATAATGATACTAAGAGTAATGGGAAAAAATATACACCGTACTAGAAGATGTTGCAACCAGAAAAATCAGGAATGTAAAAGTGATGAGAGAGACCACCAAATGATCATTATGCTCTGACCACCATATACGGTCTGGTGAACAATGTATCCCTAAGCTACTCTACAGTAACCATTGACCTATCCATAATCTTCATAAAAAAATACACATGTGGGAAAATCCCATGCATGGGTGATTAAAGACATACTCAGTAGGACACCCTAAAAACTAAAGGGGGAAAGTAAGATACCCAATAGGAATAGATAGACAAACGAAAACTCAAACCAAAAGAAGAAAGTAAATAGGATCCAACAAAATGGACAAAAATATATAAATATTATCAAACCAATGAATTAAAAATGATGGAGAAGTGGTTCACTAACGCATTGTTCTTCCAAGGAAGTAGTTCCATTAGTTATAGAAGTTCCATAAATGATGCCTAGTTTCTTGCGCATCTTCCCGACATAAAGAGTCCACGTCAGGCCTCACCTCACCCCTATTCCACACATTCAAGGGTCAGTAATCTCTATATAGAGGACCCACACTCATGTACTATAGTAGTTTACCACTCATTAAATAGAAAGGGGACCCATGACACATCCAATAGTAGGGTTCCACCCAAGTAGTCAGTAGAGGATACATGCCCAATCCCGACTAGATGGAAAAAATATAGTAGTTAGTAGATGACTCTTGCATAGTCCTTGATGAAGGGTGCCAATATAAAAGTCAAGGAACCATACAATGATACATTAGGAGAATAACACTCACATGGTGGATAGAGGAAACATTCCTAGCTCTTTTTGGGGGTGAAACTCTAAAAGATAGTAGAGGAACCATTTCTAGCCTAGTTGTTGGGTTCCACTCTAGTAGCTGATTGAGGACCCATGACTTACCCAACAAGAAGTTTCCACTATGATATATTTTGTGATGAATCTAATCATTATATTCATTGGGCATTACTTAAAAAACATTTTTATAAAATCTCAAATTTTATCTCAAAATACACTAAAAATAAACTACCACATTTTATATGGAAAAACATTCTGGATAAATTACTCATCGGCCAAAAACCGAGTCTAAATGAAGATGATAATGGATGTTGATTCTTCTTGGGATAGAACGGATGGGTAAAATGTTTGTGGGGGGGGGGCACATATTGTGTGTAACGAATCCATTTCATGGTAATGTCATAACAAGTACACAAATTATATAACATCCCCAAATGATAAGGGGTTAAATGACTAAATTATATGACTCATGTCAACAAGGTGCACCTTCTTTTTCGGGAGTCTATCTGATTAGAACTCCACAGTTAAGCGTGCATGTCTTGGAGTAGTGATCAGGATGGGTGACCTTCTGGGAAGTTTCCCAGGGTGTGTGTGATTGAGGACAAAGCACACAGGAAAGGACTTGTGTTGGCCTGTGGGGACAATCATTAGTCAGATGACCCGTTCGGGCATGTGGGTGGACCCTAGGGTGGGCCCCACATGTTTTTGGGGGCAACTGGTGGTATCTGGTAGGCCAGGACCCCGACAGCCATGTTAAAGAGGGGTGGTTGTGCTGTCACTGGGACCCAGTTGTCACATTTTGTATCAGAGGTGGTACCCAGCCTTAAGTGCGGTGCACTGCCTAGGTTGAGATGTAGGGCCCAAAACGAGGGCGTTGTGCTCTAAAGGGGGGTGATTGTAACATCCCCAAATGAGATGTAGGACCCACAACGAGTGCGGTGTGCTCTAAAGGGGGGGGGGGGGGTGATTGTAACATCCCCCAATGATAAAGGGTTAAATGACTAAATGATATGACTCATGTCAACAAGTTGCACCTTACTTTTCAGGGTCCTATCTGATTAGAACTCCACAGTTAAGCATGCTTGGGTTGGAGTAGTGATCAGGATGGGTGACTTTCTGGGATGTTTCCCAGGGTCTGTGTGATTACGGACAAAGCACACTAGAAAGGACATGTGTTGGCCTGTAGGGACAATCCTTAGTCAGATGACCCGTTCGGGCATGTGGGTGGACCCTAGGGTTGGCCCCACATGTCTGTGGGGGCAACTGGTGGTATCTGGTAGGCCAGGACCCCGATGACCATGTTAAGGCGGGGTGGTTGTGCTGTCACTGGGACCCAGTTGTCACAAATTACTTCCCATTTAGAGATATATGACTATTATACGGTCTACATAGTGTGTCTGAGCCACTCGGGGTTCTGCTCATGCTCCTTGTTCGTGTTTATCTATCCATAACATGTATCTTTAGTCAAGCACAATGTGTGTTTTTGAATATTTCCATGACCATATACTCTTCGAGTATATTCTTGACTACTCGCACCAGATCACATGGAGGTCGGTGGTCCCACACACCTTGTAATACATACAATCTTGTGATATCCTAGCTATGGCAGCCAAGGCCCTACACATTGTGTGTTCTTATGACTATACAACGTGTAGTCAGGTTTTTTTCCAAAAACCTAGATTCATTCCCTTGTGTCCATCTCTGTATCCACCGCATTGAATCATACACTTTATTTAGTAAAAATCATTCGTAAATATCCATATTCATTGTTTTTACCCATATATTGGCTGGAAAATGGTACTAGTTGATCCAATGTAAAGAGTCTCATGTCATGTGCATCTCCTGTTGTTCACTGTTTGATCATGGATTTCTAATCCATTGTATTTATCATTCTTATCCAATAAAACAACTATACCAACAAGAAAATGATTTTTCCATTCATCTCATAAGCATTTGATTTGAATCTAGGGGTCAGATCATGATTTATCATGCTCGAAAATGTCTAACCATGAATTCATTGAAAACTGGAGAAGAGTGAAAAGAAAAACTGGGGTAAAGCACCAAGAAACTTGGGTGAAATGGTCATCTTCCATGTTTTCCTAAAATAATTATACAAATTTAGAAAGGAGTTTGATAAAACATTTAAAATGAGAATTAATCTAATTAAACAATTAAATCGAACACAACGGTGCATGTAAAGAGATGAAAATGATACAGATCAATGAATGGAGTGATTATGCTCAATTAAATTAATCAATATGGCCATAAAAACACAATTGATGATACCTAACTATTTTGGGAACATTTTTCATTGAATAAGAAATGACCCAAATAATGAGAGTTGTTGTTACAATCGTTCTGAGTAGATCTTCTTGGATGCATAGGTTATTTGTCATCGGAATTATATTTGGAAATGATAGGAGGAATACGTAATCATACAACATTCCAAGGGATTGGCTACTAACCCTAAAAATAATTCTATAATAATATATTTATAGTAATTTTTATTATGTTTATCTAATTATAATAGATAAATTTAATTATTTATTTCATCTATGTAAAACCTTCCAATGATCATGATATCTAAATGCCCCATGCTGAAAACATTATGTAATGACTTGGGTAGAAATCACATTCTAGACTTAAAAATGGTATTAGACTTTTAATATGATATTATTTTATGATTTTTCCAATTTTAATTATGAAAATATGTCTAATTAATATAAAATATTATTAATATTTAAAAATTAATAATTCCAGAAATAGGGGGCATCAAAATCACACAGTTTTTTGTTGTCTGACTTCAAAAATATATTTATAACTGTACCAATGTCATAAAAAGAAAAAATATTCTCTCTACATCATCCCGTCCTCCTAGCATTTCTTTCAAAAAAATTATAAAAATATATTGGGATACATAGCCTATTTTTATCTATCCTTATTATAGGATCTATATTGCATTATCTCATGCTATCAACACACAAAAATAAAACGAATAGTCTTTCCATGTAGGTCCCTTTCCATCAGTCCTCATTCTCCATTAGCTGCTATGAAAAATGTCTCAATCATCTAGGTGCAACTTGTCCTTGTTGATTCCATGAGTTTGTCCATGAATATATCTACTAGACTTTGACACATGGAAGATGGTATACACCCTCCTCAATTTTAGAGGTAGAGGGAGTTGGTAAGAAAAACTTTTTACCCCTCTTCCTGATCTTGAACGACCTGATTAGCATTAGGGATAGCTTTCCTCCCTAGAGGAATCTCCACAATCCCCGTTGTGTAGAGACTCTCATAAATAAATGGTCTCCTTAATCAAACTCTAATGTCATATATTGTTTATGAACAAAAAATTTTCATTTTCTCTGAGTTATCCTCACCCACATGAATGACCTGGTCCTTCATCATCATCACCTGCACCATCTCTAGGACCATAAGAGATATCTCACTGATATCAATCCAGCATAATGATGACATGAATTTCCTCCCTTATCGGTATTTAAATTGTTCTATTATAAGAATACAGTAGTAACTATTTTTGTATACAATCACTATAAAGGATAATTTTTCCTCTATTCTCCTAGCTATGTATATCACAAAATTCCTTAGCATGTCCTCCAATACAAAAATAGAACGCCCAATCATTCAATATTTATGGGGGTGAATGGTTGTACCCATCCACTTCTATGTACAAAATTCATCTTGTAGGCCTATCCAAAATTATTACCTAAACCATGAATCATGGTTGCAGAAAACAATGAAGGGAAAAAAAGGTAAACCATCTCCTTTGTGCACATCTACCCTAAACACTCCACTAATGTCTTAACCCCAACAGAAATGAAGTGCGGTGAGATAATGAGTTTTCCAACTATCACCTAGATGTAATTGTGTCCCAATGATATCCATGGAACCATGTTCATTAAATACATGTATATAACATCCAATTTTCACTCTAGGATTCCATAGGCTTCAAGAAAACTATAGGAATCTTGTTCTCATCTTTTAACTATTACTAGGTGAGGCACTGTGAGATGAACTCATCCATTCATTATCTCATGCTAAGCTACCAAAAATCCAACTAAATTTCTCTATATATATTCCCAACATTGAGATTTATATCGAATGTATAATTGTGAAACTCTTGCCCCACCTCATTCTTCATCATTACTGGGGCCATCATTTTTCCTTATTAATGGATGATATGATTCAATCATTTTGAAATTCCATAAGGTTAATCTCCTATGGATGTATGGTCAGAAAAGACCACAATGTCAACATCTCCAAACTGGGACGCTCTCACATTTTTTGAGAAGTAGAGAATTCATCATCATTGATAGAAGAAAATTTTTACCATCTTCCTCAACCGGGGTTAGGTGCAAGGAAGCCTGCTTCTTGGAAGCCTTCTACACCAAATGAGCATTGGACATCATACAAGGGGAATATTCCTCTATGTTTCCCTTTCACAGTGTATAGAATATCTCAATGTCATAGTCCAAATCTAACTCCAAAAGGCATCATTTTCTTTTGTTTAAGTCTCTCTACATGAAAAATACCTAATACTCTTATGGTATGAGTAAACCATGGAGCGCTCTAACATAATATAGTGCACCCACATCTTTAGGGTGAAGACTACCTTTTATTTCTCTAGGTAATGATTCATATGTTTTTACTCATGAGGTCTCAAATACCTCAACCGAAATGTGATGACATCTTATCTCTGTATCAAAACACTACTGAGCCTAGCTCCTAAGGCCTCACAATACACTATGTACTCCATGACCACCTCTAATAGTCTTAAAACAGGAGCACTTTTCCGAATTATCCTCATATACTCAAAGGATCTCTAAAATAGCACAGTAAGGGAAAACAACTACCAATTCTACATTAGGTAAATTATAGGGGATGATGTCTTGGAAAAGTCTTTCAAAAATCACTTGTATTTCCCCAACAAGAAATGAAAACTCATCACCAATAACAAGCTATTGGGTAGCTCGCATGTAATAACTGCATCAATATTCACTGCGTACAATAATAAACCATGTTCAGTAATGACACACCTTATAATGTTAGCCCTATGAATCCAACACAGGATCATCAAGAGATTTCCATAACGATAGTTCTTCTGATGAAAAATAAATATCATCCTCAGGTGTTCTATATTTTACTCCAGCGATGTAGAGTATATGAGTATTTTATCAATGAATACAACAATGAAATAGTTTAATTACTATTGGAGGATCTGTTTCATTAAAGACACAAACATGGTAGATGAATTCATCAAACCAAATAGAATCACCTAGAACTCATATGGTCTATAGGAAAAATACAATACCAACATCATTATATTAGTCACATGAACTCTCAAATAGTGGTATCCTAAACATATATTGATCATCAAGAACCATCATGCTCCTCACCAATAGTCAAATAAGTCAATAATCCTCGAAATTGGGTACATATTTTTTTTATCATGGCATGGCTATGGTGATTGTAATCTTTGTAAGGATACAATATCATGTCAACCTTTTTCATGAACAAAATTGATGCCACTAATAGGGATACACATGCCTGATGAAATCATTCCCATGAAAGTGTGCCATTAAGGACCACGTCTCTGAAATCTCAGTTAGAGCAATATGATATTCCTTAGAAGAGATCAGAGAGGAATATATATGCATGATGAAACAAAAGTACATTTACCTCCTCAATGGTAGTCAAAATAAATCGTCGGGTAAAAAGTCTATAAAATTTTCCATGATTAAAAGAATATAGATATCAACTCATCCTTTCATGAAATCTCTCTTACTAAAAAATGATAATCTCATCCTATTAGTCCAAATTCATTTTACTCACCTATGCTGTGATTCAATCTAGTATCAGACTGTGGATAACCAATACATACCAAAGAAAAAATCATGGGGTTCAATCGTGATTACAAAAGGGTCCCACATGAACCTCTCTCCACAAAGAGAGAACTCTCATTACTGAAATATAAAAGATATTTATGATGATTTCCCTATAAAAACCATAAGAAAAGTTGTATGGATAATACCTCAACTAGAAGCTTTAATGCTCACTGAAGAGTTAAATAGATGAAATAATAACCCAAAAAATTGTCTAGAAATACTAAGTAATTAGTATATTAAACAAATGTGATACCTATAATAATAATGTATTCAACTATATTGTAAGCCTCCATAGCCTGTAGCTGCCTGTAGCCCTGACAACAAGTTCCCTGAGCATGACATGAGACACATAGTGGTGGTAGTGGAAGGACCTCAAAGAGTCATCCACAACCTATAAATCATAATATTGAAGATCAAAAATCTCTTTTATCAGCTCCACCTCCCTGGGGCTACCCTTCCCTCATCGTGGAGTTCCCTGATCATGACACTGAATTTTCTTTGGTGGTCCATTACATATCTATATACACTCCTCAGCATGTCTAGTAAGGTATTTAAAATCCATTTAACCTCACCTTAAAAATTATATAACCACCCCACTATAGGATTCCTTGGTCCTCTATTCTTGTCCAGACCATATTCCTAAAACTGACCCTAGGTGGATCTCCTACACTGAGATCACGCTGACTAACATCTTCACGAGGATATTAAAAATCATATATGTAATGCAATGTGCTAGGTATAGCTTCCTAGAGACCATTTGAAAGGAATCTATGAAACAAAAAAAGTCACTCTAACACCCTAGAATAGTTGGGGATGTATAGGGGTACCACAGTTTCATGGATATCTCTATAGATTCCACAATCAAACTTTTTTTTAGAAGTATCCATTATGTATCATATAATGTGAGTACTGTGTAATTTAAATGAACCATGAAGTTTATTTATCAACAAAAATATCTCCCCATTGAAGATACATAATCTCAGGAATATTAATTGTGTGAAAATAAGAGGGTTAGTACTCTTCATGGAACATATATCGGAAGTCGGGTCACAAGAGTGTCGACTCATCGTGCATCTATGTAACAAGACTTCACTAATTCCCAACTCATTTTTCAAAAAGGATAACTTCTAAAATTACCACACAATATATCACTGTCTAGATAAGACTAAAAAATTTACCACTGAATCTAGAAAATCCTCTACTAAATGGGGACCTAGATTGCCATGGAACCTCATTCTCTTTTGGAGCAGGAACTCACATAGTTAAATAAGACAACACACATCCTCAACCCATCCTTACGGTATGATATAATTTTCCACTAGGGGTGGGGAGGTTCTACTTATCCACCTAGAAAAAGGATTTTTCATTATTGATTCTAAAATGAGGCATCACCACTCATCAGATCATTGTTATGATCCAATAATGGTAAACTGGCCATATTTCATCATAGAGGCATTATGAAATATTAGCCAAGATCTACCATGGTAAAATGAGAATATATATATATATAATGGGGATTTGAATAAGTAATTATATTCAATGATTAAATACTATATTATTGATATACAATTGATCCTTGCAACCAATGTCTCGGTATGCCATGTCCAATTGGAGGTAGTCGAGATCCTAGTGAATGGTTATGTCATTCGCCGCACCAGCTCTTTATTCACAATCCTAAAATCCACACCCGAAACACTTCGACATTGATGCACTAAATCACAACCCATACCTTCTATGGGTCTACTCCAAATACCATTAAATTGATCATACAATCTCTGGTACTAATCTGTTAGGACCCAAACCAATGAGGTTGGAGCCGAAAATAATCTAAGCTTGCCTCCAAAAGCCAGGTGCTGGAGACAAGTACCTAAAAGAATATCTAACATGGAGGGGAATTTACCTAATCTACTTATATAAACACACCCAAATATTATAATGATAATTTTTATAGGTATAATAATAAAAACATCAAAAAGATATAATATAAACCATGTATGTAAAATATATAGGGCGGTACATGAGTTTACTAGTGAAAATTGAGAGTAAAGGGGAAAAATAAACTCCTTACCATAATGATGACCCTACCATAAAAACCCAAATTTAAAGTGCTCAGAGATCCCGTATCCGGATCTCCAAGTTTTGACTACTGTAAGAGGTCCAATGCATAGAAATTTCATAAGAACATATGTAGTCACCACTGACATGTCTGTCTTCTATATAAGGCATGACACCTTTTTAAAAAGCCCTTACATGGGTGAGTATATACATAACCAGTAGGATTCCCAAATAGTTGAAAGGGGAGAAGTATGTGACGACCAGTCCTCGGGGCCCATTCCGTGACTACCCCAAGCACGCATTCCGTAGGCCAGGGGCTAGTGACTAACACCAAAGGCGTAAATCTCGATAAAATGGAAGGAATTGCCTTTATATAAGGAAAAACACCATAGTGTATGAAAGATGATGTAAGCAATAAGTAAACTAAGTAAAAAAGTAAGTGCTGGAAAGTAAATGGGCCAGAATACAAACCCAACTGAATGTACAATACAACTGAAAAGAAAGTACAATAGTATTAAAGTAAATCAGCAACCACCAAGTCGTCCTCTGTCTATCCCACCTGAAGGGTGGGTACAGATGGTCTCATAGTCTCCTCAGGTCAGTCCATCCGCTCTGTGTACATTCCTCCAGATAATCCACCTCTGTGTACCGTCCCGCTCTACAAGCCTCAACCACGATCAGCGATGTTCGTCGTCTGCTACCAATACAACGTAGTGTGGGCATAGCCCATGAAGGGGTGAGTATACGATACTCAGTAGGGGCCCTGAGACTTCTGAAGGTCTCATAGAATCCAAGAAGGATAAACCACAAAGGAAAGATACAATCACAAAGTATCAACCAACTCTACTTAGTTATATTCCCATACATATACCTAAGTCGTCAATTCAAGTTCTTCTCTAACTCATGAGCCAAAGTTCAACCCAGTCCACACAGGATTGTACAACCCATTCCACATAGGAAAGCACAACCCAATCAACACAGGATAGCAAGTCAATCATATCGAAGATAATGATTGAATGTCAAGACTCAGCTCACACTGGAAAGCAAGACGATCATATAAATGACAATGATTGAAAGTCATGACTCAGCTCACATAGGAAAGAAATATGATCATATCAGTGATAATGATTGAATGTCAAGACTCAGCTCACACAGGTATACTACTCACGAAGAGGGATAGAGATGATTAGTTGTAGCCTCTGAATCATCTCCTCTACCAAACCCACATAGGATCCAAGTACAGAAGTCATCATTTCCAAACCCACATAGGATCCAAGTACATTTGTCCTCTCTGTCGATCCCACATAGGATTTAAGTACAGTCGCCATCGTCGTTGCAGTCAAAACCATCTCTAGGGTTCCTGCACACAGCATACTCGATTTCGGGAGGGTCTGCTCCACTAGCCAAGGGGTCGATACATCGTCTATCATTAATTCCATAGTTGATGTATCAAAAAGTTCCATATCTTCAAAAGGAACTCAACGCAATAGACGGCATGTCAATCGGACGCCCGGTCTGAGAGTTATTGGCTTTTTTTTCTTGGAGGGGCCTGGTTGGTTTTTAAGCTAAAACCAACCCAACCATACTCCAACTGTGTCAGAAAATCTAGTGGAGTAAGCCAAAAGAACCATCTCACTAATATTAATTCAACGTAACTAACGACACGTCGTTCGGATGTCCGATCGTTAAGTTATAAGTGTTTCTCCTCCAAGGGCCCGGTTGGTTTCGGGTTCGAACCAACCCAGCCGTACCCAAACACTATTGAAAGCTTCAATGTAATATATTGAAACGATGTTATCGATCCACTAATCCCAATGAAACTAATGGTGCATCGATTGGAGGTCTGTAGCCAATGATATGGGTGTTTGAACAAAACTGCCCGAAAATAGGGGTTTCGGGCCCAATTCGACCCGACCCGATACCCCCTGGGTCGGCCCGAACCGGGTCGACCTGACCCAGGTCCGGGTTTAGCCCAGAGGGGCATGGCCCGGCCCATCCGGCGTGGCCCGGCCCACGGTTGGGCGTGGCCCGGCCCACGGTTGGGCGTGGCCCGGCCCACGGTTGGGCGTGGCCCGGCCCACGGTTGGGCGTGGCCCGGCCCAAGGCTTGGCCCGGCCTGTGGCCTGGATCGGAGTCGGCTGCGGGGTGCGAAGGGGGGGGGGGGCGCCGCCCCCCTGTGTTTCGGAACGGCAGACCCTATGGGGTCCGCCTTTTTGCACCGTATAGGGGTTTCAACCCCCAGTTTATCAGGAAAAACGGCCGGCCATTAAGGCCGGCCGGTTGGACTGTCGATGGTCCCTTCGTGGTCCTGCATCCCAAAGCTCCGGCGACCGGTTGTCCGGCTGCCCCTGCAGGACCAACGCCGCCTATGGTAGTGGCTTTTCATCAGCCGACATGGCGTGACGGTGCAACGCCCCTCCTCTGCGGCCCGTTCCGGCCGCATCCTCTCTTGGTTTCTCTGGCGCGACGCGACGGCGCCGCACACCACCACCCTGGCCCACTCTGGCCGCATTTCTTCTCATTCCCACGCGGTTCAATGGTACCTTGCCATCTTCGCCATAACTAGGAATCAATGATCAACAAGAAAATGCGAAGGAGAAATTGTCTATGTTTGTGCGGTCCGATCTCCTCCCGTTACGTTGGTAACGATCGACCAAATTTAACCAATGAAGAACGATGAATTAGACATGGATAAAGATAACCCCTACTTCAACCAAAGTTTTTGAATGATGGGCATCGTGGAAAACAGCTTTGTGGGATGAGGTTCCGTAGACATCTACGGAGACCATCCGAGGAGGATTCAGTGTCTTCCCTTTTTCCACAGAGAAAAGGAAAGAGGGCGCGTCGTCGTTCTTCGGGGATTTGGCGTTCTTCTATGAAAAGTATCGGTCTTCACAGGAGGATGAAGTTCTTCCAAAAACTAGAACACTATCTCCAAAACTTAACACAACATGCTAACAACCAAATAAAATAAGACTTCCCTTATTTTATTATTCCAGCCAAGCATTTCAAATTTCCAAAATTCAAAACCAATTCACTTCATTAATTAAACATGAGTTGTCTAATTAATTGGGTGTTATGTTGGCCAGTTTAATGAGGGAGAATGAGAGGGAGGATTTAATCACATAATGGGGGAGTTATATGGGGTTTATGGAATGTGAAAAGGTGGGGGCTTGTGTGGGCCCCACCTCCCTCATAACCACACATAGGAAGTTGGGTGGTCGTGGGCCCCACAAATAACTTCCCATGAGAGAATTAAACTTCAAAGGATAAAATAAAATTATACACAATTTTATTTTACTTATCATTTAATCCCCAAATTTTAACAACTCCTCTTGGGAAAATGCACCTTCGGGATAGGTCATCTTAACCAATTACCAGTGCTAGGGTTTCATCGGTACCTTCATATTTCAATTCCGAGCACCGGTTCAAAAGATAGAAAAACCTGCTTGTTCGTTCACTGAACGTACCCAAGCTAAACTTATGAAATCGATTCTGGGCACTAGGCCTCGGAATCATGTTCCATCCAAAACTAAGTACTCTTAAAACCCCAAATAATTTAAGAAAAAATTTTCCTTGAAATTTACGGGTCTATACATTACTCCCACCTCTGGCCATTACGTCCCCGTAATGCTACATCATAAACTAGGGAAGCAAATAAGGATACTGTGCAAGAATATGAGCCTCCCACTCCCATGTGCTATCCTAGAAGTTCCCGTGCTTCCACATAATGCACACCAGAGGAATCAACTATCCACGTAGGACCCGATCCTACCGATCCTCGATCTCCACCAGATCCTCTACAAAAGCCACCCCGTCATCGATGTCCAGCTCCCCATGATCGATGAAATGCATCAGGTCATGCACATATCTCCTCAGCTGAGATACGTGGAAGACATCGTGCACCCGATGCAACTGAGGTGGAAGAGCCAGGTGATAATCCACCTCGCCTATCCTACTAAGAACCCGAAATGGTCCGATGAAGCACATAGATGACTTTCCAGCCTAGCCAAATCTCTGTTATCCACGTAGAGGTGAGACCCGTATGAAAATATGGTCGCCATCCTCGAACCCTAGTGGTCTATGCATCCAGTCAGCATATGACTTCTGTCGGCTCTGTGTAGTCCTTATCCACTCCCGGATGACCTGCACCTTCTCTGTCGTGGCTTGAACCATCTCTAGTCCTACAAGTGCTGACTCCCCAGGGCCGGTCTAGCACAGAGGTGATCTGTAAGGTCAGATGTACAATGCCTCATATGGTTTCATCCCGATGGTGGAGTGGTAGGTGTTGTTTTACGCAAACTCCACCAAGGATGGGTGATCCTCCCAGCTGCGACCAAAGTCGTGGACACATGCACGAAGCATGTCCTCATGAGTCTGAATGGTCCACTCCATCTGACCATCTGTCAGGGGGTGAAAGGTGGTGCTTTGGCATAGCTGCGTCCCAAATGCCTCCTGCAACCCCTTCCAATTCTGAGAATTAATGCGAGAATCTCGATCAGAGACGATAGTCGATGGCACACCATGAAGCCGTACGATATCTTGAACGTAGAGGCATCCCAAGCTCTCAACTAATCCCTATTCTCTGATGGGTAAGAAGTGGGACGACATGGTGAGTCGGTCTACGATCTCCCAGATGGAGTTGTGTCCTCTAGAAGTACGAGGAATCCCTATCACAAAATCCATAGATATCCCATCCCACTTACACTCCTGGACCTCCAAGGGATGTACCAAGCCAACTGGTACCTGGTGCTCCGCCTTCACCTACTGGGAGGGGAGGCATTGTGAAACGAACTCTGCCACAACCTTCTTCATACCCGGCCACTAGTGATTTCGTCTGAGATCCTGGTACATTTTCGCCACACCTGGATATACCGCTAATGGGGAAAAGTGAAACTCACTTAGCACCACCTCCTATAATTCAACTGGTACCATGGTACGTCTTCTGAAATAGAAGATGTGCCCTCATCCTAAAGAGAATACATCAGGTGCCTATCCTGAGGATATCTGTGGATGTCACATCTCACAGTCAATGTCCCCATGTTGTGCCTCTCTGACTCGCTGAAGTAGTGGAGGAGTGACTGTGAGAGTCTGTAGAAAGGTTTCCGCATCACTATCCACTCAGGATATCTACAAAGTGGCTAACTGTTGTGTCGCCTCTCCAAGTAGTTGAATGCCCTTCCTCCTACTGAGAGCATCAGCTACTACATTCCTCATTCCATGATTATAGAAAATCTCAAAGTCATAGTCTTAGAGGAACTCGATCCATCGCTATTGTCTCAAGTTCAGGTCCTTCTGTGAGAAGATGTACCTGAGACTCTGGTGTTCAGAATAAGCTGTAAAGAACTCGCCCATCAGATAGTGCCGCCACATCTTTAGGGAGAAGACCATTACTACAAAGTCCAAGTCATGGGTAGCGTAGTTCTGCTCGTGCATACTCAACTGTCGTGATCCATATGAGATCACTGCCCGCTCCTGCATCAGGAAACACTGGAGTCTGGTCCCTGATGCATCGCAGTAAACTATGTACCCTACGCCCTCCTCCGGTAGCCTCAAGATGGGTGCACTGGTCAATCTCTGTCTCAGCTCCTGGAAGCTCTGATGAAATATATCCGACCACACGAAGGGCTTACCATTCTTCATCAAAGCTGATAGTGGTGCTACAACTCTGGAGAAGTCTGGAACAAATCTCTGATAGTACCCATCCAGACCTAGGAAACTCCACACCTCCATCACGCTTTTGGGTGGCTCCCAAGCTAGCACTACCTCGATCTTCGCAGGGTCCACCACCACTCCCGCCTCAGAGATGACTTGTCCCAAGAAGTTGACCTCTCGAATACAGAAGTGACACTTCGAGAGCTTACCATAATGCTGGTGCTCTTGGAGTGTATCCAGTACAACCTGTAAGTGGTAGGCATGCTCCTCCTCAGTAGTCGAGTAAATCAATATGTCATCGATGAAGACTAAGACAAATAAATCAAGGTAAGGCTGGAAGATCTTTTTCATGAGACTCATGAACACTGCTGGAGCATTGGTTACACCGAAAGGCATAACCAAGAACTCATAGTGGCCATACTGACACCTGACGGTCGTCTTCTGTACATCCTCGTCTTGAACTCTAAGCTGATGATAGCCTAACCCGAGGTCTATCTTCAAGAACCATCATGCTCCCTTGATCTGATGGAAGAGGTCGTCAATCCTCGGAAGTGCATACTTGTTCTTCATAGTCACCTGATTTAGGCGACGATTTTCGACATAGTCACAAGATCTCGTCCACCTTCTTGGCGAACAAAATCGGGGAAGCCCAGGGCGAAACAGTGGGTCGGATAAATACCTTTCCCTACAAGTCCTCCAACTGTACCCATAGCTGTCGATGCTCAGTGGGAGACATCTGATATGCTGGAGTAGATATCGGGGATGTCCTGGGGTACATGTCAATATAGAAGTCTACCTCTCTGTGAGGAGGTAGTCTTGGAATGTCATCAGGAAAAACATCCGCATATTGATCCACCACAATATGAAAAACATGGACTCCTCACGTCAACTGCTCCTAGGATGAGACTAGCCAAATGATGGGTGATTGGCTGTCCTCTCCTCTACGTGAGTCCATTATGCACTAGAAAGGCTCCCATATCACCGGTGAAGGAGAACCTTCTCCCATCGGTGCAGACACACCACACCTTGAGCATAATACAGTCGATCTGAGCATGTAACGTAGATAACCAATCCATGCCCATGATGATGTCGTAAGGACTCGATGCCACAACAAGTAGATCACAGCTAAAGCACTCGCCTCATAGAGAAAGCTCACACTGCCGATACCAGTGTGTAATTGTCGAGTCTTCTTCTATAGGAGTCTCTAGCCCTATGGATCGAGTCAACGACTCCATCAGAATCTCCGAGCTCCGAACTAGGGCAATGACAATAAAAGAATGACTTGATCCTTTGTCTATAAGAACTGCAGCAAGGGTGGAGTAGACACAGATAGTACCTCAAATCATCTTAGGTGCACCGTGGTCATTGGCCTCCACTGCCTAAAGCTGAGCCTGTCTCTGTCCACAAACTCCCTATGGTCGGGTGGACCTCCTGGTGGTGGTGGTGGTGGAGCCTCAAAGCGTTTCCCACCACCCGTTGCTCGACCAGCTCCTCTACTTAGTCCGCCTACTCCCTACGGACCACCACGGTCGAACCTCTATCTATTCCTGTGTGGTCCCTCACCCGTCTACTGCTCCTCTGCATGGCAGGTCAGACAGTCACGAGCAATGTGGCTCTGCCCGCTACATTCTTAGCACTGTCTAACTCTCTAATGACTGGCTATGCTATGTGTGACCCACACCTCTGAACCAGTATCCTGAGGTCGCCCACCAGATAGCTTGGTCTGCTTGGACTTTTGCGACATCTGTCTACTGCCGGCTGTAGAAGACTCCACTACGTGTCGCCCTGCCGTAGGTCTCTCTGCTGGTGAAGGATCAACTAGAACTCTCTCCACAAGAAGGGCTCGCTTCAGTACTCCTACCTGCTTCAGAATACTGAGGGAGATCATAAATGACCTCATCTCATGCATCAGTCCCTGATCGAAGGTCTGGGCATGGAGGAATGGGTCTCGTACCATGTCTGTCTAATAGCTTGAGAGGTCGGAAAATCTCGTCGAGTACTGGGGTACTGTCATGCTGCCCTGCCATAGCTGTAGTATCTCATGAATGCGCACTTCACGAAGGGTGTCTGGAACGTACTCTGAGCAGAAGAGGCTCTCAAATTCTATCCAAAGAAGGGATGCCTCGTCGTGCACCTAGATCATCAGGCTCCACTATCTACCATCTTCTTTGTGTAGGAGACTCTGTGTAAGGATCACCATGAGGTCAGCTGGTGTCCCTACAACTTGAAGCCTCGAACAACTGCCTCCAGCCAATCCTCGGCTGCCTGAGGGTCCATCTCCCCGCGGAACCTGGGCAGCCTCTGACACTGAATCTCATGTAGTGCACTCAGGCGACGTGCACCCTCAGTTGATGGGGAAGGTGGCATCAATGGATTGGATGGTAGAGGTACAGCCGGTGCCTCCGCTGTAATGGGGCCCTTCACTGAGGCCTCGTCACTCGGTGGGCTGCCATCTCGCACAAATCTCGGAAGCCTAGCTAGCTACCATTGTGAGGCCATATTGAAAAGAAACAGGTTTGCCACGATTAACACAGTATACCTCATGAGCTGACACAAAGTATTCACAAAGAAATTTTTTGAAACACACATGCAATCAATGTTTTTGTGCACTGAGTCAGAAATCAGAACTCAGGGTCCTGGTGTATGGATACGTCGGCCTCCGCACCAACACTGGAATCCGTAGACTGATAACCACACTCAGTACCCTAAACACTATTTCTTCACACAAAAGAAGTTATCAGAGTCCTATGTTTTGCAGTAGAATGGACTCCTCTGATACCATTTTTTCACGACCCGTCCTCAGGGCTTGTGCTGTGACTACCCCAATCCCACCTTCCATAGGAAAGGGGCTGGCGACTAGCACCAAAGGCGTAAATTCCGATAAAATGGAATGCATTTCATTTATATAAGAAAACATACACCACAGAGTATTCAAGCTGAAGTAAACACTAAGTAATCTGAGTACAAAAGTAAGTGCTGGAAAGTAAATGGGCCAGAATACAAACCCAACTGAAAGTACAGCACAACTGAAATGAATGTACAACAGAAGTAAAGTAAATCCAAAACCACCGTGTCGTCCTCTATCTATCCCACATGATGGGTGGGTACAGATGGTCTCGTAGGCTCATCGGGTTCGTTCGTCCTCTCCGTGTATGTTCCACCAGATAATCCACCTCCGAGTACCATCCCGCTCCACAAACCTCAACCATGATCAGCGCTGTCTGTCGTCTGCATTCAACACAACGTAGTGCGGGCATAGCCCGTGATGGGGTAAGTATAAGATACTCAGTAGGGGCCCAGATACTCCCGAAGGTCTCCCAGAATCCACGAAGGATAAACCACAATAGAAAGATACAATCACAAAGTATCAACCAACTCTACTTAGGTATATGCCCACACATATACCTAAGTCATCCATTACAGTTATGATCCAACACATGATCCCAAGTTCAACCCAGTCCATGCAGGAATGTAGAACCCATTCCACACAGGAAAGCACAACCCAATACACAGAGGATAGAAAGTCAATCATATCGATGATAATGATGGAAAGTTAAGACTCAGCTCACAGAGGAAAGAAAGACCATCATATCGAAGATAATGATTGAAAGTCAAGACTCATCTCACACCGGAAATCAAGATGATCATATAGATGATAATGATTGAAAGTCAAGACTTAGATCACAAAGGTATACTACTCACAAAGAGGGATGGAGATGATTAGATATAGCCTTTGAATCATCTCCTCTACGGAACCCACGTAGGATCCAAGCACAGAAGTCGTCACTGCCGAACCCATGTAGGATACAAGGAAAGTAACCATCGTTGTCGAACCCACGTAGGATCCAAGTACAGTCGTCCTCACTACCGAACCCATGTAGGATCTATGTACTTTTTTCCTCGCAGCCAAACCCACGTTGGATCGAAGTTCAGTCGCCATCGTCGTCGCAGTCACAACCAGCTCTAGGGTTCCCGCACATAGAAAGCTTGATTCCGGGAGGGTCCGCTCCACGAGCCAAGGGGTAGATACATCAACTACCATGATGTCCATAGTTGATGAATCAAAAATTTCTGTATCTTCAAAAGGAACTCAACGCGACAGACGGAATGTCAATCGGATGCCCGGTCTGAGAGTTATTAGCTTTTTTTGTCTTAGGGGCCCGGTTGGTTTTTAAACTAAAACGAACCCGACTATACTCCAGCTGCATCCAAACCTCGAACAGAGTATGCCAAATGAACTGTCTCAGTAAGAGTAATTCAACATAACTAATGGAACATCGTTCGGACGTCCCGTCGTTATGTAATAAGCATTTCTGCTCCAAGGGCACTGTTGGTTTCGGGTTCAAACCAACCCGGCCATACCCAAACTCTACCTAAATCTTGAGTGTAATATACCAAAATGACCTCCTCGATCTAGATATCCCAACGCAACTAATGGTGCATCGATTAGAGATCCGTAGCAAAAGATATGGGTGGTTGAATGAAACTACCAAAAAATAGGGGGTTCGGGCCCAGCCCGACCGAGCCCGATACCCCCTGGGTTGGCCCAAACCGGGTCTACCAGTCCCGGGTCTATGTCCGGCCCAGTTGGGCACTGCCCGGCCCGTTGCGGGGCGCAGCCTGCAGTCCGGCTCAAAGGCGGTCGCGGGGTGCAAAGGGGGGTGGGGGGGGGGGGGGCGCCACACCCTATGTTCCGGAACGATGAACCCTATAGGGTCCGCCCTTTTGCACCGGCCGGGTGCTTCGACCCCCAGTTTGTCTGGAAAAATGGTCGGCCATTAAGGCCTGCTGGTTGGATTGTCGCGGGACCCTTCGGGGTCCCGCCACCAGGACCACCGACGACCAATTGTCTGACCGCCCCTGCTGGACAACTGCGGCTTAAGGTCGCGGCTTATCTTCGGCCAGCGCGGCGTGACGGCGCCGCGACCCTCTGCCGCGACCGGCTCTGGCCGCGACCTCTCTTGGTTTCTACAGCACGACGCGACGATGCCACGCACCACAACTATGGCCCGATCCAGCCACGGTTCTCTTTGTTCCCACGCGGTGCAACGGTAGCACACCGTCTTCGCCACAACTCACCCACAATGCTCAACAAAAAATCCAGAGGAGAAATCAGCCATGTTTGTGCGGTCCGATATCGTCCCATTACGTTGGTAACAATCGGCCAAATTTAAGCAACGAAGAATGATGAATTAAACATGGATGAAGATAACCCCGACTTCAAAAAAATTTGTCGAATGACGTGCATAACGGAAAACGGCATCGTGGGATGACATTCTGTAGACGTCGACGGAGAGCGTCCGAGGAGGATGCTGTGTCTTCCCTTTTTGTCACGGAGAAAAGGAAAGAGGGGGCATCATCGTTCTTTAGGGCTTTGGTGTTCTTCAACGAAAGGTGTCATTTTTCATGGGAGGAATAAGTTCTTCCAAAAACTAGAAATCTCTCTCAAAAACATAACACAACAAGCTAACCACCAAATAAAATAAGACTCCCCTTATTTTATTATTCCAACCAAGCATTTAAAATTTCCATAATTCAAAACCAATTCACTTAATTAATTAAACTTGAGTTATCTAATTAATTGGGTGTTATGTTGGCATGTTTAATGAGGGAGGGAGAGAGAGAGAGAGGAGTTACTCACATAATGGGGGAGTTAAAGGGGGTTTAAGGAATGTAAAATGGTGGGGGATCATGTGGGCCCCACCTCCCTCATAACCACACATGGAATGTTGGGTGGTCATGGGCCCCACCAAAAACTTCCCTTGAGAGAATTTAACTTCCAAGGATAAAATAAAATTGTTCAAAATTTTATTTTACTTATCATTTAATCCCAAAATTTTAACAACTCCTCCCAAGCAAACACACCATCGGGAAAGGTCATCTTAAGCAATTGTCGGTGCTGGGGTTTCATTGGTGCCCTCAGATTTCAATTCTGAGCACCTGTTCAAAAGATAGAAAAACCCACTCATTCTTTCAGTAAACATACCCTAGCTAATCTTTGGAAATTGAATCCTGGCACACCTGGCCTCGGAATCATGTGCCGTCAAAAAATGCGTACTCGTAAAATCCCAAAGAATTTAAGAAAAAATTTTACATGAAATTTATGGGTCATTACAAAGTATGACACAAAACTGAAATAGAAATTGAGATGATTGTTCACCCCAATGAAAATGAGTAACCATAATCAAATAACATGGATAGCGATATATATATGCTCCAACCAAATAAATCCAAACATGAGAGAAAGAGATCTTCATATTTGATCCCCAACTAGGAGAAAATGTCCAAGTGAAGCCTCACCTCATCAATATACCAAACATTCAAAAGGAAACAATTTTTGGATAGAGGACCCATTACTTGGTAAAATAGAATGGTTCCAATCAGTAAAAAACAAGAGTTCCCATGATATATCCAACATGAGGGTTCCACTAAAGAATTAAGAATATGAATCATGCTCAGTCCTGGATGGATGGTTCCAATATAGTAGGTAGTAGAGGACACATACCCAATAAATGATAGAGGGTTCCAATATAGTATCTAAGGGTCAATACCCTTATATAACAAGGGGTTCCTCTCAGATAGTAGAAAGGGGATCAATGTAAAACCAAGATAGAGAGTTCCACTCTCATAGTTCCGCACACATTGCTTATCTACATAGGAGGGTTCCACTCACCATATTAGTAGAGGACCCATGCCACCTCCCAGTATGATGGTTCCACTATAATATTCTATAGATTACACATTCCCTTTTTAGGTAGAGGGTTCATCTATGGTATAAAATTTATGACCCATGCCCTTCCCAATAAAAAGGTTCCACTCTAATCTCTTTGACAATCCTGGACGATCAATGTCATAAATGGGTTTCACCAAAAATAAGTATGATGCTTGGAACTTATCACATTATATCACAAAATTTACAATGATGACCACTATAAAATTCAACATGGAAAAACACTCATTTTAGGATACTCGTGGGGAAAATATGATTCATAATGAAAGGGATACAAGTGGATGATGTTTCACTAGATGAAATGAAGGGTTTATATATTATGAGATGGGACCCACACAATGAGGGGTGACACTCCATCCCATGTAAATGTACCTATCGGTGCATGAATTTCTTCCCATTTTGAGATACAATACATTTATAACATCTATATGGTATATTTGATCCATCTGAGGTCCTTCCCATGCTCCCTATCCATGTCCATTTATCTAGGTTGTTTCTGTTTTCTATGGTGCATGATGTTTTCCTAACCATCATCATGCCTATGTACTCCTAGAGTACATTTTGGGTATCCAACTAATGGTCACAATGTGTGTGGGGGGTACATCATGGCGTGTGATACTTATAATCTTGAAAAACCATAGCTAGCATAGCTAAGGCCTGACACGCTGTGTGTTTTTCGGACCACACAATGTGTACTTGATACATTTCCCGAAACCCAAATCTTCTCTCATTTATCCAAACCTTGCTCCACCACTTTAAATTAGGAATTTTATTTCCCAGATATCACATGGTAAGACCCGTTTTCATCATTTCCAACCATCTTTTGGATGGAAAATGTCACTCACTATTCTATAATAAATCATAGAATGTCACATGCATATATCATCATTCATCAATCGACAATGGATCTCAAATCCATGATACTTGTACCCTTCATCACAAAAACATATCAAAATATCCTCAAATCATTGTATTGTACATGAAATATGAATCCTCCATGAATTTGTGTGTATGATCATGCTCGATCCCTCCAAGCAATATCTAAACATGACCCCATTTTCCAATGGGAAACAATGTGATGAACACGTGGGAGAAAATCATAAAAAAAGGTTTAAATGATAACATTCCCTACATTCGTGGACAAAAAATTGCAATTTGTAAAACTAGGGTGAAAAAACAATGAAAAATTAATTAATCTAATTAAACTACTAAATCAGATATCTATGCATATAAAAATTATTGAACATAACACAAATCTCTTAATGGAGTGATCCTGATCAATCAATTCAATTGGCTGAGGAATAAACCCTTAATTGATTATTCTTACATGGTTTTGGATCATTGTTCATTATGGTATATTATCACCACCAAATAATAGGGGTCATTCCATTTTTTACTCTTTGATCTGCATGGATCTAGAATTTCATTGTCATCTAAATTTGATTAATCAATGAGAGAAGGAAGAATTCTTCGTGAAAAAATTTATGGGTTATGCGGAAAACCCTGTTATCCTAAATAAAGATATATTTATAGTAATTGTTTTTGGTTAAATTAACTAAAATAATTAAATTTACTTATTTTTTAACTGAAGACACCCTCCAATGGTTACAATTTATAAATTCCATATGAGAACCATATTTGTGTTGTGTCTTGAGTAAAAATCATGATTTAGATACAACTATGGTCTCATATTTCTGATCCAAGATCCTTTTGTGAGAATTATATTATTTTATTTAAGCATATTTCTATGACTAGTATAAAATATGTTTATTATTTGGTAAACAAAACATTTCATGGAATACTGATCCTCCAAATCGTAAAACTTATTATTGTAGAGACCCAAATCCTGATGTACATGGACATTACATTACTTTTGCGGTATACTTAGTACATAACAAAAACACACACACAAGGACCATAATAGTTTAGTGTCTTTGGAAACTCGGAACGTAATCTTCTAATCATGGTGAAAGATCTTCGACATCTCCCATAAATAACTTCCCTTTTTTTCCTTACCTAAAACTTTTCTTTATATCCTGGGGAAAAGAAAACATAAAAGGGTGAGCTCAAATGCTCAGTAAGGGTAAAAAAAAAATAAATATCTATCACATCATATTCATAATAACATAACTTTTGGAAATCTTAACCTGCAAAAGAGATCATAAATTCATAACATGGGGTAAATCATAGTAGTGAAATGTAATTCCAATAATTATAACTTAAATCATGAAACTTTGTGGCATACACACATAATCATAGAGAATCATTTCTTATTAGTCCAGACTCATTTCCAAGACTATCTTAGTGGACAAAGTCCCTTTCTGAACCGAGTTCACTCCTCGTTTCAGTCCTGTTTCACTGAACTGGTATAACCTACCATTCTAGCCATGTCTATCTCATGAGATATATAATCATTACCCAATGAATTGGAGGGAGATATAGGTCCCACCCATCTCATAATGATAGCATTCTTATGTGTGCCACAAATTCATAAATCATACATCATTGCATAACCCATGTAATAAAAATGGGATTCTTAAACAACATGACATCATAAAACAATTCATATAAGATAAAGGAATTCATAAAAATAATTCCATCACGAGATAATCAAATCAATGTAATAATTGGGATATAAACAGAACCCTATATTATCTTATATGGAAAATAATTTTGATAAAACACTTGAACTCCATTCTTGAGGAAAATATCATTTATACTTCAAAAAAACATTTTCCTTTCTTAACATGTCATACAATTTTAAACTAAAAGAATTTGATTAAAAAAACTTGAAAACTTGTAAAGGAAGCTTCATGGAAATAATTTTTTAAAATACATTCATGCTGTATAAGTTAAAAAAACATTCTTCGTACTGTTGTCAGAAAAGTCAAAAAGTACCTCGTACAAAAAACGACAAAAGTTTCCTTTCATATCCTTTAATAAAAACTCACCGAAGGGTAAAATTGGATTTAAAAAAATTTAGGTGGATGGAAATAATATTACATATTTAGGAAAAATGGATGTGGATGATAAAATACACCCCAGTAAATACTAAAGTATAAACAATCTCGGATAAAAAATAAGATTGTGATATTTCCTTTACCTTAGGTCTGATTTGCCTCGTAAGTGTCCGAACCTCCTGTATAATGATTTAAATAATGTTATTGACTTATTCCAGAATCATACTCATTTTTATGATATCATATATGGTTCACTTATTACTTTATATTACCCGTTCTTTAGTAAATTCCATGTTAAATAGCGTTTTGGGTAAAATCGTTTCATTTGTCGTCCGTGTTTTGACTTGTAATTATTCATATGATTACTTAGATCACGATTACATAATTACAGAATATAAAACATGATTTATATATAATATATAGTCAGAATATACATATATATAATAGATTGATAAATGGAAATAAATACACCGTTCATGGAGACGGTAGACCGTACGTACACATGAACACTGTTTTCTTTTCCTTACTGAGTCGAATGGAATTAAGTAGATGACATACATATATATACACATAAATCCAGAATCATTATTATGTCATATATTTCATTATTAATTATTATATATACTTTATTATCATTCATGAATGGTTAATGTGGAGAATGAATCTCATCGCGTCGTGGAGACGGTAGTCCGTATGTACGCACGAGGGATGATATCGTTCTCATGATCGTGGAATTGTATTGGAGTGTATTTATACTATTTTAGAATCGATATCAATTTACAATAATCAATTATAGTTATTATGTACACCATTATACCCATCCAAGTAAGGTGGTGGTGGAAAATAGATTACACCACGACGTGGAGACGGTATTCCGTACGTACGCACACGCGGTGATTTCATTTTACGTAGGATGGATAGATGGTGAAATAGGGTTGTTCCATAATTATAATAACATATCAGTATATAATTGATACTTATGTTATTACTTCATAATGAAACAACCTAATAAGAAGAAGTGGAAGAAGAAATAAAGATGAAAGAATCGGTAACGGACATTACCTCTTCTTTGAAGCGCCTCTTTGAGATCTCCTTTTAGGGCACTAAAATTGGTCTTTGAGGAAGAACAGAACCTCTATGATGTTTCTAGGGAAGTGGAGAAGGGAATTTGGAAGGGGTTGGCTGACCTTTGAAGGCTCAATGTGGTGTGAGGAAGAGAGGGAGGAGGTGCCCTTTTATAAGGGAGGAGAGGGGCACCATTGGAATAACTAAAAATATTATTTTATTATAAAGTCAAGTTCGGTTTTAAATAGCTCCAAATTGGTTTATTTAGAAGATAAGGCGGGGATGGGTCGAAATCCTCTCTTCCAATATAATTTATACAAGTTTAAGTCATTATATTAACCTTATCTTTTAGTTTTAACTCTTAGTTAATTAGATTGACATTTACCATGTCACATTGTATTTTTATATTATATAGTTAATAAACTTACCATAAACATCCAAGAGACCCCCATGTTGTGTTTTATTAATATATATAACCTTATATAAGTTATTTGGCCGAACCTTAGATTTTTAGGAATAAAATAACAATTAATAATATAATAGTTTTTTTAAAAACTATTTTATGTCAATTTTGACAATATTCAATAGTTGATTTTTTTTGAAACTCATAACTGAATTATTACTTAGACCAAGTTAATTAAATCAATCCTAACATGTCATATTAACCTAGAAAATTAGTTTAGTTCATAAAAAGTCTCAAATTATATTTATTCGGGTATTTATAACATCAATTATGTCAATATTTCATTAATAAGATAATTACTACATCATCGTTGTGTCATAAATAAATTAATAAATTTAATGTCTAAAAATTAAAAATAAAATAACATTATGTAGGAAATCTTTTTATCTTTCTAATGAATATTTATAGTCGAATTTATCTTATGTATAACCCCATATTATAAATGATTTACTTATTAAACTTTGATTTTAACTATTTTAACCCTTCTTTAAATAAATTAATAATAAATGTCCTAATCTAATCCAAGTGGTCCTAAATGATCATATTTTATTCCTAAGGTTGTTTTTGTTATAATTACACTTATCCAATAGAATTAGAACATGTTTTAGGGTAATAATAATAACATTTTTACCCTTAATTACCGTATTTACTTTTAACCGTGATAAAAAAAGTAAAAAGTTACTATTCACCAAAAATTATTTTCATTTCATTGAACCACATTTTAGTCATTGATATTAACCGTGTCTCTCGGATTTGTGAAATTCCACTCACAAAAGTAGTAAAAGTAAGTTATATGAAAAATTCAGTTTTTTTAACTACCACTTAGTGGTTTCACTATTCATCAAAAAATGAAAGTTTCCATAAAAATACCAAAAATTAGATCTAAGCTATATTTGATATTATGAATTCAAAAATGATATCTATTTTATCAAATTCAAAACATATCAGTTGCATTAATTAATTCCCGTCGTCAAAAAAATAGCGTGTTCTTAAGAGATAATAACTATCAAAAGATTGACACTTGTTTATTACTGGTTTAAATGTGAAATTACATCCAATGACCAACATTGTATTAAATTGTAAAAATATATTCTAAATATACTTTAAAACCACTCAAATTAATAATTTATAACTATTAATTATTTCGATTAAAAAAGTTGTTTTTAATTATAATTTAGTAATTTTCACTATTCATCAGAATATGAAAGTTTTCCGAAAAGTACCAAAATTTCACCTTAGGCTAAATTCGATACTCTAAATCCCAAAATGAAGTCCATTTTGAGAGCTAAAATTTCTAAAATTTTAAAAGGTGGTTATTACTATTCATAACGTCTATTTTTCAAAATATTTTAATTGCATATCTTTGTTTAGTGAATCTCGGTATTGGGTACTACACACACTATCGAGGAAGGTCACAATTGCGTGTAATCCAAGGAAAGTCAAGGATCCGTGTTGAGCAAGCTCCTTTCGGTGTAGCGTACGACACAAGACATTAATGAAATTAAAAAGAATATTTTTTTAAAAAATCTCGGGTTGTTACATTCTACCCCCCTTAAAATGAATTTTTCCCTTGAAATTCGTCGGGGTTATAAATGGTTTACTACTAAAAAGTTTCTTTAATAGAAACCCACATCGAAAAATGGAATACCAAAACATGGCTTTAAAAACTAAATTATGAAATATAACGATTACCCAAATAAACTAATCACTGAGCTTCCACATAGGTGAAAATATGGATATGGAAGAGAAATCTAACCATCATGTTCTGATGGAGAGTGGTAGAGAACATGGCTATGGAAAAGCCAGAAATCACAAAGCCATAAATTTGTGACGATCTAAGGTACCATCTGATTCATCAGATATAAGAGCACTAGGACCACATTTTTTTTTCAAGATCGTTTCCCTAAAGTTGATGAAATTGGAATTAGAAGAAATACTTTCGTGATTTCGGTATAGTCTCACCGTTGATCATTCTTTGGACAATATCCACTTCATCTCTTAATTAAATGAAGTTGAATTTGTCATTCGTGATGTGTTAGCAGATCATGTGATAGAATGACGGGTCATTCCATCTGTCTCAAACAAAAGGTTAGAAAAGTTATCAGAAAATACATAAGTCCATCTATAGTGAGATTAATCATATATGGTTCCTAAAATAGACTTAAAATTCATATATCATACTACTTAATATAATAAAACTAGTTTATACTAAACAAGGACTTCCTGTAGGCCCGTGGTAGGCGATAAAGGCCAGTCGCACTTCGGTTGTGGGTTCGATTCCCACAGCCTTGTCCGACGCGATGGGATGTCGCCCGTCCAACAGGTTATCCTTTTTCTAAAGATATATTACTATAACATCCCATAAACAAAATAAAAAAAGTGTTATCCTTAAACAATACTAACTTATGTCCAACATAATCCATTCCAATTTGTAGGCTTATCTAAAATAGTTCATTCCAAGCTCATAGTATAAAGAAAATGATCACATGAATGCCATCATTTATCCCCCATATATCATAAGATATATATTGTTGGTCAAATTACAAACATGTGAATACATTAATCATATATTCTCTTGAAGAATGAATATCCATTGAACCTTAGTGAAAACATGAATGCAGTTAAATGTTAACACTTTCCACATACCAAAATCCTCAAAATACTATATCCTCAAACCATGATATCACTTAGTCCTTATATCAATCTTGAGCTCATGAATACTATCAAACATATTAGATTATCTTTATCCCTTCATTATGTTCATATCATCTGATTTCCAAAAATATTTCAATCACTTTTCATGGTTACTGATGCCATAAAATTATTGAAAACCACAATAGACCAAAACATAAATATTCTAATATTCCACGATACTATATACAACATTATTCTGGAATCCCATTATATAAACACTTAATCATTCCACCACATCGTTGTCATATACAACATCGCCAATGGTGATCGCATGTGACTTCCCTTTGTCCTTTTCCTTAAGTGGTTGCTCACGTCGATCATCACTAACCCTTGGATTATGGAATTTATTAGCATGATGCCCCATTTCCTTGCACGTGAAGCATTGAAGAGTTGTTGGTGCGTTCTGTGTAGTCTTTTCTTTATTCAAATCATTAGAAACCCTTTTTCCATTACATCGACACTCAGCTGCTCGATGACATTCTTTTCCACACTTAAAACATTTTCTAGTCCCTTTAAGACAATCTCTACCATGCTTCTTTCAACACTTTGAGCATAAGGAAACGTTCATCTTCTTTTCACCATTATTCTGAGATTTCTACTTGAACTCCATCTTTCGTTTCTTGTCAAAACTATGAGATGGATAAGTAAAACTAACTTCCATTTCTACATGGATAGCACAACGCACAATTTTATTCATAGCTACTGAAGTCTCTTATAGCTAATGCCCTTCGAATATTTGGTTTTAAGCCACTGAAGAATCGATCTACTTTACTTTCAGGTTGGATGATAAATCTAGATGCATACCTTGCAAGCCTTGTAAAATTCGCTTCGTATATACCAAAAAATTCATCATCCTTTTGCTTTAATTCAAGAAACTCTTTCTCCATCTTTGTTCGAAGAATACAAGGGAAGTACTTATTGAAAAATAAGTCCTTGAACTCGTCCCACTCCATGGACTCAATTTCATCTCTTTGCCTCGTATTATTGATAAGATTCCACCATTGATCAGCTTCACCATCCAAACGATATACTGCTAAGATGACTTTATCATGTACAGAACATTGAAGAACTGAAAATATCTTTTCAGTAGTACTGATCCATTTTTCAGCAACAATTGGATCAGAAGACCCACTGAAAGAAGGTGGACATTGCCTCTTGAAGGGCTCAATAGAATATTGTTCCCTTCTCTACTCATTTGGAAGTCCGGAATGATTCATATCTTGTGTAAGTATAGCAATAAGATATTGCACTCCATCTCCCATAACATTTGTTTGTTCAGGAGGACAATCATTGCATTGTCCATTGCATTGATCAACACGGTTCCTTCGGATTCCAGCCATTGTCTAAAACCCAAAAATAATAGTGTGATAGGCAAAAATCATTCTAGGGAAAACAACATAATAAAGGGGGAGTATCCTCAATATCTAACATCTTAGGTTTAATTCTATGATCGTTAGCGTAATTCTACAACTATAACCTATACATATACTTAACCATAGGGACATCCCTAGACATACCTTAGAAATATCTCTAGGGATCTCACTAAAGTTCTCGCATCCTAGTTTCCAAAGGTTAACTAAACCTTTCCTCTGATACCAACTGTAGAGACCCGAAGCCTGACGTACATGGACATTACATTACTTTTGCGGAATACTTAGTACATAACAAAAACACACACACAAGGATCGTAATAGTTAATGTTTTTGGAAACTCGGAACATAATCTTCTAATCATGGTGAAAGATCATTGACATCTCCCATAAAGATCTTCCCTTTTTTTCTTACCTAAAACCATTATTTATATCCTGGGGAAAAGAAAACACAAAAGGGTGAGCTCAAATTCTCAGTAAGGGTAAACAAAATAAATATCAATCACATCATATTCATAAGAACATAACTTTTAGAAATCTTAACCTGCAAAAGAGATCATAAATTCATAACATGTGGTAAATCATAGTAGTGAAATGTAATCCCAATAATCATAAATTAAATCATGAAACTTTGGGGCATACACACATAATCATAGAGAATCATTTCTTATTAGTCAAGACTCATTTACAAGACTATCTTAGTGGACAAAGTCCATTTCTGAACTGAGTCCACTCCTCGTTTCAGTCCTGTTTCACTGAACTGGTATAACCAACCATTCCAGCCATGTCTATCTCATGAGATATAAAATCTTTACCCAATGCATTGGATGGGGATATAGGTCCCTCCCATCTCATAATGATACCATTCTTATGTGTTCCACAAATTCATAAATCATACATCATTGCATAACCCATGTAATAAAAATGGGATTCTTAAACAACATGACATCATAAAAAAATTCATATAAGATAAAGGAATTCATAAAGATAGTTCCATCACAACATAATCAAATCAATGTAATAATAGGGATAGAAACAGAACCCTATATTATCATAGATGGAAAATAATTTTGATAAAACACTTGAACTCCATTATTGAGGAAAATATCATTTCTACTTCAAAAAAACATTTTCCTTTCTTAACATGTCATACAATTTTAAACTAAAAGAAGTTGAATAAAAATAAACTTGAAAACTTGTAAAGGAAGATTCTTGGAAATAATGTTTTAAAAATCCATTCATGCCGTATAAGTTAAAAAAAATATTCTTCGTACTTTTGTCGGAAAAGTCAAAAAGTACCTCGTACGAAAATGACAAACAATTCCTTTCATATCCTTTACTAAAAACCCACCGAAGGGTAAAATTGGATTTAAAAAATTGTAGGTGGATGGAAATAATATTACATATTGAGGAAACATGTATGTGGATGATAAAATACACGCCAGTAAATACTAAAGTATAAACAATCTCGGATAAAAAATGAGATTGTGATATTTCCCTTACCTTAGGTCTGATTTTCTTTGTAAGTGTCCGAACCTCCTGTATAATGATTTAAATAATGTTATTGACTTATTGCAGAATCATACTCATTGTTATGATATCATATATGGTTCACTTATGACTTTATATTACCCGTTATTTAATAAATTCCATGTTAAAGAGCGTTTTGGGTAAAATTGTTTCATTTGTCATCCGTGTTTTAACTTGTAACTATTCATATGATTACTTAGATAACTATTACATAATTCCAGAATATAAAACATGATTTATATATAATATATATTCAGAATAGTCATATATATAATAGATCGATAAATGGAAATAAATACACCGTTCATGGAGACGGTAGACCGTACGTACACATGAACGCTGTTTTCCTTTCCTTATTGAGTTGAATGGAATTAAGTAGATGACATAAATATATATACACATAAATACAGAATCATTATTATGTCATATATTTCATTATTAATTTTTATATATACTTTATAATCATTCATGAATGGTTAACGTGGAGAATGAATCTCATCGCGTCGTGGAGACGGTAGTCCGTACGTACGCACGAGCGATGATATCGTTCTCATGATCATGGAATTGTATTGGAGTGTATTTATACTATTTCAGAATCGATATCACTTTAGAATAATAATATATAGTTATTATGTACACCATTATACCCATCCAAGTAAGGTGGTGGTGGAAAATAGATTACACCACGGCGTGGAGACGACATTCCATACGTACGCACACACGGTGATTTCATTTTCCGTAGGATGGATAGATGGTGAAATAGGGTTGTTTCATAATTATAATAACATATCAATATATAAGTGATACTGATGTTATTACTTAATAATGAAACAACCTAAGAAGAAGAAGTGGAAGAAGAAATAAAGATGAAAGAATCGGTAACGGACATTACCTCTTCCTTGAAGCGCCTCTTTGAGATCTCATTTTCGGGCACTAAAATTGGTCTTTGAGGAAGACCGGAACCTCTAGGATGTTTCTAGGGAAGTGGAGAATGGAATTTGGCAGGGGTTGGCCGATCTTGAAGGCTCAAAGTGGTGTGAGGAAGGGAGGGAGGAGGTGCCCTTTTATAAGGGAGGAGAGGGACACCTTTGGAATAACTAAAAATATTATTTTATTATAAAGTCACGTTCGGTTTTAAATAGCTCCAAATTAAGTTATTTAGAAGATAAGGTGGGTATGGATCTAAATTCTGCAATCCAATAGAATTTGGACCAGTTTAGGTCATTATATTAACCTTATCTTTTAGTTTTAACTCTTAGTTAATTAGATTGACATTTACCATGTCACTTTCTATTTTTATATTATATAGTTAATAAACTTACCATATATATCCAAGTGACCCCCAAGATGCGTTTTATTAATATATATAATCTTATGTAAGTCATTTGGTTGAACCTTAGATTTTTAGGAATAAAATAACAATTAATAATATAATATTTGTTTTAAAAACAATTTTATGTCAATTTTGACACTATTCAATAGTTGATTTTATTGAAACTCATAACAGAATTATTACTTCTACAAAAGATAATTAAATCAATCCTAACATGTCATATTAACTTAGAAAATTAGTTTACTTCATAAAAAGTCTCAAATTATATTTATTTGGGTATCTATAACATCAATTATGTCAATATTTCATTAATAAGATAATTACTGCATCATCGTTGTGTCATAAATAAATTAAACTATTTAATGTCTAAAAATTACAAATAAAATACCATTATGTAGGAAATCTTCTTATCTTTCTAATGGATATTTATAGTCGAATTTATCTAATGTATAACCCCATATTAAAAATTATTTACTTATTAAACTTTGATTTTAACTATTTTAACCCTTCTTTAAATAAATTAATAATAAATGTCCTAATCTAATCCAAGTGGGCCTAAATGATCATATTTTATTCCTAAAGTTGTTTTTGTTCGAATTACACTTATCCAATAGAATTAGGACATGTTTTAGGGTAATAATAATAACATTTTTACCCTTAATTACCCTATTTACTTTTAACCATGGTAAAAAAAGTAAAAAGTTACTATTCACCAAAAATTATTTTCATGTCATTGAACCACATTTTAGTCCTTGATATTAACCGTGTCACTCGGATTTTCGAAATTCCACTCACAGAAGCGGTAAAATTATGTTTTATGAAAAATTCATTTTTTTAACTACCACTTAGTGGTTTCACTATTCATCAAAAAAATGAAAGTTTCCAGAAAAATACCAAAAAATAGTTCTACGCTATATTTGATATTATGAATTCAAAAATTATGTCTATTTTATCAAATTCAGAACATATCAGTTGCATTAATTAATTCCCGTCGTAAAAACAAATAGCATGTTCTTAAGAGATAATAACTATCAAAAGATTGACACTGGTTTATGACTGGTTTAAATGTGAAATTACATCCAATGGCCAACATTGTATTAAATTTTAAAAATATATTCTAAATATACTTTAAAACAACTCAAATTAATAATTTATCACTATTAATTATTTCGATTAAAAAAGTTGTTTTTAATTATAATTTAGCAATTTTCACTATTCATCAGAATATGAAAGTTATCCGAAAAGTTCCAAAATTCCACCTTAGGTTAAATTCGATACTCCGAATACAAAAATGAAGTCCATTTTGAGAGGTAAAATTTCTAAAATTTTAAAAGGTAGTTATTACTATTCATAACGGCTATTTTTATAATATTTTAATAGCATATCATTGTTTTGTGAAACTCAGTATTGCGTACTACACATGCTATTGAGGAAGGTCGCGATTACATGTAATGAAAGGAATATCTGGGATGCGTGTTGAGAAAGCTCCTTTTGGTGTAGCGTACAACACAAGACATTAAGGAAATTAAAAAGAATATTTTTTTATAAAATCTCGGGCTGTTACAATTATTTTCCAGCTCTGACAATATATGTAGAAATATTTCAAGGTCTTATAAGTAAAAAGTAGGCACTCTACATTACCAAATTCAAGGCTTGTCAAAAAATATTAAAATGGTTAAATCAGTTTGTAATAAGAATATTATAACTTATTTTATTTTATTTAACTAATACATGTAAAAACTATTAAATAAAACAATGAAAGTTCTTGATGATCCTTTAAATCACCTAAATTAACTAACCACATAAAGATAACGTTTTTACTTAAAGAATGATCCCTATGTCTGAACATATATAGGTATTTTAAAAAAATTAAATATTTTAATGTCATGAATAATATTTTATATCCCTTATCGTGTTTTATTATCATTTTGAAAGAATATCAACAAATAACCCCGATTGATCTGACTTTGTATCCATGAAATGGATGATTCTGAAAAAAATATTGATATTTAAACATCATCAAAAAAGACATAAATTATATTAATATAATTAATATAATTATAAAATTTATAGAATACATTTTGAAATAAGTAATTAATGAATCTAATATGATAATATTGGAGAATAATGTAATGTTTATAATTATCTTATAACATAAACAAGTGGATCTATCTAAACCACACTTTTTTTTGGTATATGCTTTCTCTATATTTACATCAATTTCAATATTTATTATTAAAATATACCCATTCAATATTTTGTATATATGTCCCACACATAGATAAATTTTTTTATTTTTCCTTTATTTTTTGTGGATATAAACTTATTAATGGGTTCCTTGTCAATTTATTTTGAAAAATTGAATAAAAATAACTTCTCTCATTTCATTAACAATTTTAAAGTACAACTAATTGAAATGTTTTAAAATATTCATTGGTTATTAAAATAATTATTATTATGAGTTAAACTATTATAGTTCACTTCTATTCTTATATAAATTATTATTCCCTTACTCTCATTAATAATATATTACTCATTTCTCTAAAACTCCATATAAGTGACACATTTCCAAAGTTACATAACACCATTTTTTATCATGACATCACTTAATTTAGAAATAATTTATCATAATATATATTTATGATTCATTTATAATGTCCTAGAATCATTTAATCATTTATTTTATTGAAAAAATTTGGAGATTCAAATTAGTTCCACTTTATGACATAATTTTGAAACCCATTTTTAATGGGTTTTCCTTATGTGTTGTAACACCCCAAGCTTCCACGATACGCTTCTCATTCAATAATGCAATAGTTTGAATTGTACGCAACTTTGAGTTATAACACACCGAGACTAATCAAAGTAGCCATTATGAATAGTAATACCCACTTTTTAAAATTATAAAAATTTTATATTTCAAAACAGACTTCATTTTTTTATTCGTAATATTGAAATTATCCTAAGTTGATTTTTTTGTTGTTTTCTGAGAACTTTCAATTTTTTATGAATAGTGAAAAAATTCTTAAAACAAATTTTTTAATCAAAATAATTTATAGTGATAAATTATACTATTGAGTGTTTTTAAAGTATAATTAGAATATATTTTTACCATTTTATCCAACGGTTGTCATTAGAATTAATTTCACTTTCAAATTGGACCTAAACAATTGTCAATCTTTTGATATATATAGTTTCTTAAAAACACGCTATTTGTTGTGACAGCGGGAATTATTTATAAAATTAATTAATGCAACTTATATGTTTGGAATTTTTTAAAATAGACATCATTTTTGAATTCGGAATATCAATTATAGCTTAGAGTGAAATTTTGGCATTGTTCTAAAAAACTTCAATTTTTGATGAATAGTGAAACCACTAAGTTGTAGTTAAAAAACTGATTTTTCATTTAAATGAAACATTACCACTTCTGTGATTTGATTTTCAAAAATACGACACACATGGTTGTCATTAGGAAGTAAAATGTGGTTCAATGGGATTAAATTAATTTTTTGGTGAATAGTAACTTTTAAGTTTAATTAATCGCGATTAAAGGTAATTAGTGAAATTTAAGGTAAAAATGATATTATAAAAATATGAAAATACTTTTACACTTGTCCTACTACTATTGGATGTGTCATGGCCGACCAAGACAATCCATGGGTCAACATGGGGACCCCATGGAGCCACTTTGGTAGGAAAATGCCATAAATAACTTTTTATTTATAGTTAAAATAAAAATGCCACAAACATACGTTTTTTACTAAAACAATTTTTAAATGGGGTTATAAAAGTCATATTTTTTGACTATAAATATTAATTAGAAATATAAAAAGATTTACTACTTCATGATATTTTTTTTATAATTTTTAGAAATTAAATAAATTAAATTATTTATGACACCATGATGATGCAGCAATTACCTCATTAATTAATGATTTTAATAAAATGGAAGGATAATGTAAAATATAAGCATTACACTTGTCCGAAGCCTATTGGATGAGCATATTTCGAACCCCTATCACCTTATACTCGAATTATAAAAGTTTGGGACCTTTAGAGTCCGAAAATCATTGTATAATAAAGTAACATTTCATTACTTTCCAAGAGTGCCCCTCCTCTCCACTTATAAAAGGCCCCACCACTACAACCTTATTCACACCTTCAAAGCCTTTTGGCTCGGCCAACCTCTGCCCAAATAATCTACCAACTTCCCTCACTTACTCCTATAATCCTCACATTGGGCAGAATTCTTCCCAAGAAAGTGTTTGGCTCAAATCAAAAGAGTTACCCGATTTTAAGGTAATGTCTTCTCTTATGTTATTTTGTTTTATTTTGCTTATCCAACCCATTAAACTCATTTTATTACTTTATTTTTTTAACAAAACCAGTATCTAAAATATACTAAGATGTTTTTATGATAAGGATTTGGTTTACACTTACTCACACCTTCATCTAATGGTTAAAGAACATACTGTTTCTGTGGGTGGCAAAATACTGCCTCACGAAACGATGATTGTTCAATATTCTTTTAACACCTATAATGGTGGCCATTTTGATGAAACTATTTTCATATATTATATATATATTATGTTTATGTTTTCCTTATGCTTCTTTATTTCTCATTTATGGCATAGTTTATGATTTCCATTATGGGTAAACACGATAATTTTATTTTACGAAGTGCGGACTACCGCCCCCTCAAAGTGATTTGAATCGTTAATTCCATATGTGGGATGTATAAAGGATGGAGTAAATGATATTGTATATGATATTATACTGGAATTATAATACACCTTTATACTATTATGATTTCATTCCATTAAATACGAAATAGAAATGAAATTAGTGTTCATGCGTACGTACGGCTTACCGTCTCCATGAACGGTGCATTTCATTTCTTACCTATAAATGTTATCTAATATTATAAATGAATGTATATAATGGATATATATGATATATATGATATCTAAATCATGAATATAATTCTGGATATAATGGATATTTCACAACATGTACAACTTGTAATTATAAGAAGTTTATTTTTGACTAAAGTACCTAAGATGGACAAAACGACCGTTATAAACTTAAATAATTACATAATGTTCATGACAGAGTAATAAGTGATATAAAAGAAATAATGAACTTGAAAAGGTTCTTAAGAAGGTAGAGATTGACTCTAGTTTATTATTTATGAGATCAAAGAATGGTCGAGTGAATTCGGACACGAGGTAACAGAACTTCTTAACCGAATTTCCATTCTTTGGGTTAATCTCCTAATTTCAAATTATGTCATGATATTATTATGTACTATCTTTTATTTATTATTTCATTATGTTTAAATATAGTGAATACACATAATAGATATATTTTATTTAAAAATTATCTTTTTAAGGGACTTCTTCTCAATCTCCATTCATTGAGGCATATTTTGTTTTATAGACATACTTCTTTTATATGGTGTATAAACCCCATTGACTTTTACATTTATCCAAAAGGAATCTTTTTTATATGAAGTGTTTTACTAAACGACAAAAGGGAATGTTTTTTTCATATGTATGTGGAGACAATGACTTCTCCGCCGTCGTGACCATTATTTGAGTTTCGGCTTCCTTTACAAGCCCTAACTTTTTAAAATGAAAAATAAATACAAAGTTTTAATTTTCTTTAATTTTGGTATTGAAAATGGTTTTGGAAGTGTTTTTATTACATCAATGTGTTGTATTGATATCATGTGATTGAAGTGTGGGAATATTATGTTTCCTTTATCCATGTTTTATGTGATACAATTATGTTATGGTTTATGATATGTTTAAACCTGTTCATATGAGGAATGCATTAGACTTAATAAGTGACGAGTGGAGCCCGCTATAGCTCCTCGATGCATCAGTAGGTCTCATGAGACAAACTAGTGTCTTGGCACGAGGCCTTGACAAAATCTTTTTTGTGGTCTTGGCACGAGGCCTCGGCTACATGGTTATGATAGTTTGGAATTATGAATTCCATCATTATGAAAGTGGTTATTGATATTGCATGTGATTTTTCGACCAGTAGAATATCCATGTGAATAAGTAAATGGCATTATTTCATTTTACTTTTGCCATATTATGTTGAAGTTCATGTTTAAAAGGCTTTTTTTAGTTATACATTGCCTTAAATGTTTATGTTTATTTACGAAAGCATCAGCAATATTGATATCCTTACTGAGCATCTGAGCTCACCCCTTTCAATGTTTTAATATTTTCCAGGATGTGAAGAACTATTTTATGAATGACCTGCAGGGATTGTCAGAAGAGGATATGAGTGTGGACTATGGAGACTTTTTTACTGTAGTTTTTCACTTTATGATGTAATGTAACATTTATGAATGTATCTAGTGTTTCCAAGGATACTAAACTAATCGGTCTTTCGAGACTTGATCTTTTTTGATCATGCCAATGTTACGAAGTAATGCACCGACTCCGGGTAACTGGGTTCGGGGCGTTACAGTTGGTATCAGTGGCAGTTTAGTTCTATCTTTGGAAGCTAGATTTAGATAAACTCTGATTAGAGCACATAGACTAAAGATAGACTTTGAGGATTAGTATAGAAGAACTTCCTAGAATTTTGTTGTTGTAGAGATTTTGTGAGTTTTCCGAGAAATACATCCCTGTTTGAATACGAGCAGGTAGAGGCGGATCTGGCACAGATGTACATAGGGGTAAAACCCGAAAACACCGCTTTGAGCTAGACTCGAATGGGAACTGGTGCACGACAACGGGCCATGCTGCACTCTTGGTTACGACACTCCCGGGGGATATGCTTAGGATAATTCTCATTTTCTTTACAAAACACTATGAAGGGTTATGAGTATATACTTCCTCAAAGAATTTTTTTTATGGATTATATCCATAAATAGTTCAATTTATGTTAAGTATTTTACAAGTATGGAATTATGTATTTTGATTCATAAACTAATCTAGATTATGCCATTGTTTAGAAATGGCGCCTAGTGGAAGGAATGGAAACCGTATCAATGCACGAACTCCATGTAGTGATTTCCCTCCTGCTCAAGATAATTATTGTGGATCTGGAGATACAACTGGTTCTGATCAACTTATTACCATACTGGGACAACTCACACAGGTTATGAATAATAACCTTACTCATATGGAGCACCCTGATCCGCAACGTGGAGGATCAATGTTAGACCGCTTCATGAGGCAACAACCGACAACATTTAATTGGGGTACAAATCCATTAATAGCTGAGAAATGGATAAACTACTTAGAGAAAATATTCCACCCCTTGGGGAGTAGTGAAAGGGAGAAGGTTGTCATGGCAGTCTACCACCTCACTGGAGATGTCGATCAATGGTGGTCACTGATTCAAAACACAAAGGAAGATGAAGAGGTATCAAATATGTAATGGAGAGAGTTCAAAGATCTTTTCTTAGAAAAATACTTTCCACATAACCATCGAGCTGATATGGAAAGCCAATTTCTGAGTCCGATACAAAAGGAGGATGAGAATGTCACAATGTATGAGGCCAACTTTACAAGGTTAGCGAGGTATGATGCTGATTATATACGTAAACCAAGAAGTAAGATAGATCATTTCATTGATGGGTTAAAACCATTTCTCCGTCGAGCTTTAGTATCACAATCCTTCTCATCATACGAATATATTGTCTCGTGTGCTATGAAGACAGAAAAGGAATTCTCTAAGTCTTATGACAACAAAGTAAAGCTAGAGAAGAAGAGAACGGTGGAACAAGTGATGGATAAAGGGAAAAAGAGAAAGAAGTATTTTCCACTATGTGATAATTGTGGGAAGAATCACCCCGGTACTTGCCTAAAAGGAATGACAGTTTGTTATAAATGTGGAGAAAAGGGTCACTAGGCTCGTGATTGCAAGGGAAAGAAAGGGGCAATCAATGTTGAATGCTAAAATTGTAGGGAAATGAGGCATTATGCAAATGAATGAACTAAGCGTCAGGGAAAATGACCTCATAAAAGGCCAAGGGATCAAGGGAAATCTTATGTTGTTACTACAGTTGAAGCGGAATAATTAATGTATTGGTGCTTTTAGACTCAAGGATTATATTCTGGTTATAAAAATAATGTGATATATATAAGGATTGTACTGTAGTACTTGTTGTTATCATTAAGGTTTTAATATGATGAAGGAAATCATATTTTTATTATGTGACAATAAGAGAAACATTACTTTGTTTGGGGAAGCTGATATTACAATTGATTTTGGAATTTAGAGACCTTTTAGAGAATGTCTGGACAGAGGTATTTTGGATACTATTAAGGTTGGAATGGATTAAGTTGAACCATGGATAGTATTGTTTAAGGTTAAAACATTTGTGAAGATTATTTTTGGAATATTATAATACTATAGTTTAAGGAAAAGGACAACCTGTAGGGTGGGGCATAACCCGTCGCATCAGAGAAAGCTAAAGGAATCGAACCCACAACCATAGTGCGACAGGCCTTTATTACCTACCACTAGCCTACAGGAATTCCCTGGTTATTATAAAATAGTTTTCCTAATCTAAATGGTATGTGTTAAAATTTGGAACCTCATACAATTAGGATAAATAGAATATTTTTGAGTTCTATTACCTTTTAGAGTGAAAGATGGGTTTTTGGTAAAAATTTATTAAAGAATGAAAGTCTACATGACAAGTATGTATATTCCCTTATGTTCTTATTAAATATCCTATATAAATTCCTCAACATTATAAAAGGTAACTAAAAACAAAAACGTTGCCGGTTAACTTTTCCAATTGGGGATTCAATGACTGTTTAACCAATCACAAGTTTGTGATTTTTTTATGGTTAACTTTCTCCTAATCCAGTGTTCTACAACTCTCCATAATACCTTGCTGGTTTATTTATCTTTTATATCCATATATTTATAGAATCCTAGTATGGGCTATCTCAGGAGACCTTTGTACTTCTCTTTCTTTCTTTTAATGTTATATTTTTATTAACCTTATTTCTGATGTGGGTTTTCCACAACGGTATTTTCTATTTTCAACCATTTATTTTCAAATAAAAATTTCAAATTGCGAGAACGCAATTAATTGAAGGAGGGGAGAATGTAACACCCCGAGCTTCCACGATACGCTTCTCATTCAATAATACAATAGCTTGAATTGTACGCAAATTTGAGTTCTAACACACCGTGACTAATCAAAGTAGCCATTATGAATAGTAATACCCACTTTTTAAAATTATAGAAATTTTATATTTCAAAACGGACTTCAATTTTTTATTCGTAATATCGAAATTATCCTAAGTTGAATTTTTTGTAGTTTTCTGAGAACTTTCAATTTTTTATGAATAGTGAAAAATACTTAAAACAACATTTTTAATCAAAATAATTTATAGTGATAAATTATACTATTGAGTGTTTTTAAAGTATAATTAGAATATATTTTTACCATTTTATCCAATGGTGGTCATTAGAATTAATTTCACTTTCAAATTGGACCTAAACAATTGTCAATCTTTTGATATATATTGTTTCTTAAAAACACGCTATTTGTTGTGACAGCGGGAATTATTTATAAAATTAATTTATGAATCTTATATGTTTGGAATTTTTTAAAATAGACATCATTTTTGAATTCGGAATATCAATTATAGCTAAGGGTGAAATTTGGGCATTGTTATGAAAAACATCAATTTTTTATGAATAGTGAAACCACTAAGTGGTAGTTAAAAAACTAATTTTTCGTTTAAATGAAACATTACCACTTCTGTGATTTTATTTTCAAAAATCCGACACACATGGTTGTCATTAGGAAGTAAAATGTTGTTCAATGGGATTAAAATAATTTTTTGGCGAATAGTAATTTTTACGTTTAATTAATCGCGATTAAAGGTAATTAGTGAAATTTAAGGTAAAAATGATATTATAAAAATATGAAAATACCTTTAGACTTGTCCTACCACTATTTTATGTGTAATGGATGACTAAGACAATCCATGGGTCAACTTGGGGACCCCATGGATCCACATTGGTAGGAAAATGACATAAATAACTTTTTATTTAAAGTTAAAATAAAAATCCCACAAACATAAGTTGTTTTACTAACACAATTTTGAAATGGGGTTATACAAGTCATAGTTTTGACTATAAATATTCATTAGAAAGATAAAAATATTTACTAAATCATTATATTTTTTTTTTAATTTTTAGACATTAAATAAATTAAATTATTTATGACACCATGATGATGCAGCGATTACCTCATTAATTAACGATTTTAATAAAATGGAAGTATAGTGTGAAATCTAAGAATTAAACATTTACAAAGCCTATTGGATGAGAATATTTCGAACCCTTATCACCTTATCCTCGAATTATATAAGTGTGGGACCTTTAGAATCCGAAAATCATTGTATAATAAAGTAACATTTCATTACTTTCCAAGAGTGCCCCTCCTCTCCACTTATAAAAGGCCCCCACCACTACCACCTTATTCACACCATCAAAGACGTTTGGCTCGTCCAAACTCTGCCACAATACTCTCCCAACTTCCCTCACTTACTTCTATAAGCCTCACTTTGGGCAGAATTCTTCCCAAGAAAGCCTTTGGCTCAAATCAAAAGAGTTACCCGATTTTAAGGTAATGGATTCTCTTATGTTATTTTGTTTTATTTTGCTTATCCAACCCCTTAATATCTTTTTATTCCTTTCTTTTGTAACAACACCAGTATCTAAAATATACTAGGATGTTTTTAGGATAAGGATTTGGTTTACACTTACACACACCTTCGTCTAATGTTTAAAGAACATATTGTTTCTGGGGGTGGTGAAATACTGCCTCATGAAATGATGATTATTCAATATTTTTTTAACACCTCTAATGGTGGCCATTTTGATGACACTATTTTCATATATGATATATATATTATGTTTATGTTTTCCTTATTCTTCTGTATTTCTTATTTATGGCATACTTTATGATTTCCATTATGGGTAAACGCGATAATTTCATTTTAGGAAGTGCGGACTACCGCCCCCTCAAAGTGATTTGAATCGTTAATGCCATATGTGGGATGTATAAAAGAAGGAGTAAATGATATTGTATATGATATTATACTGGAATTATAATACACCTTTATACTATTATGATTTCATTCCATTAAATAGGAAATAGAAATAAAAGTAGCATTCATGCGTACGTACGGCTTACCGTCTCCATGAACGGTGCATTTCATTTGTTACCTCTAAATGTTATGTAATATTATAAATGAATGTATATACTAGATATATATGATACATATTATATCTACGTCATGAATATAATTCTGTATATAATGGATATTTCACCACATGAACAACTTGTAATTATAAGAAGTTTATTTTTGACTCAAGTACCTAAAATCGACAAAACGACCGTTATAAACTTAAATAATTACATAATGTTCATGACATGGTAATAAGTGATATAAAATGAATAATGAACTTTAAAAGGTTCTTAAGAAGGTAGATATTAACTCTATTTTATTATTCAAGAGATCAAAGAACGGTCGAGTGAATTCGCAAACGATGTAAGGGAACTTCTTAACCTAATTTCCATTCTTTTGGTTAATCTCCTACATTAAAATTATGTCATGATATTATTATGTCCTATCTTGTATTTATAATTTCTTTATGTGTACATATAGTGAATACACATAATAGATATATTTTATTTAAAAATGATCTTTTTAAGGGACTTCGTCTCAATCTCCATTCATTGAGGCATATTTTGTTTTATACACATACTTCTTTTATATGGTGTATAAACCCCTTTGACTTTTAAGTTTATCCAAAAGGAATATTTCTTATATGAATAATTTTACTAAACGACAAAAGGGAATGTTGTTTTCATACGTATGCAGCGAAAACGACTTCTCCACCGTCGTGACCATTATTTGAGTTTCGGCTTCCTTTACAAGCCATAACTTTTTAAAATGAAAAATAAATACAAAGTTTTAATTTTCTTTAATTTTGGTATTCAAAATGGTTTTGAAAGTGTTTTTATTACATCAATGTGTTGTATTGATATCTTGTCATTGACGTGTGGGAATCTTATGTTTCCTTTATGCATGTTTTATGTGATATAATTATGTTATGGTTTATGATATGTTTAAACCTGTTCATATAAGGAATTCATTGGACTTAATAAGTGACGGGTGGAGCCCGCTATAGCTCCTCGATGCATCGATAGGTCTCATGAGACAAACTAGTGTCTTGGTACGAGGCCTTGACAAAATATTATTTTTGGTCTTGGCACGAGGCCTTGGCTACGTGGTTATGATAGTATGGCATTATGCATTCCATCATTATGAAAGTGGTTATTGATATTGCATGTAATTATTCGACCAGTAGAATATCCATGTGAATAAGTAAATGGAATTATTTCATTTTACTTTTGCCATATTATGTTGAAGTTCATGTTTAAATTTATTTTGTTTAGTTATACATTACCTTAAATGTTTATGTTTATTTACGAAATCTTCCGCAATATTGATATCCTTACTGAGCATCTGAGCTCACTCCTTTCAATGTTTTAATATTTTCCAGGATGTGAAGAAGTATTTTATGAATGACCTGTAGGGATTGTCAGAAGAGGATATGAGTGTGAACTATGGAGACTTTGTTATTATAGTTTTTCACTTTATGATGTAATGTAACATTTATGAATGTATCTAGTGTTTCCAAGGCTACTAAACTAATCAGTCTTTCGAGACTTGATCTTTTGTGATCATGCCAATGTTACGAAGTAATGCACCAACTCCGGGTAATTGGGGTCGGGGCGTTACAGTTGGTATCAGAGGCAGTTTAGTTCTAACCTTGGAAGCTAGATTTAGATAAACTCTGATTAGAGCACATATCCCAAAGATAGACTTTGAGGATTAGTATAGAAGAACTTCCTAGAATATTGTTGTTGTAGAGATTTTGTGAGTTTTCTGAGCAGTACATCCTTGTCTGGATATGAGCAGGTAGAGGCGGATCTGGCACAGATGTACCTAGGGGTAAAACCCTAAAACACTGCTTTGAGCTAGACTCGAACGGGAACTGGTGCACGACAACCGGCCTTGCTGCACTCTTGGTTACGGCACTCCTGGGGGATATGCTTAGGATAATTCTCATTTTCTTTACAAAACACTATGAATGGTTATGAGTATATAATTACTCAAAGAAAACATTTTTATGGATTATATCCATAAATAGTTCAATTTATGTTAAGTATTTTACAAGTATGGAATTATGTATTTTGATTCATAAACTAATCTAGTTTATGCCATTTATTTAGAAATGGCGCCTAGTGGAAGGAATGGAAACCGTATCAATGCACGCACTCCATGTAGGGATTGCCCTCCTGCTCAAGATAATTATTGTGGATCTAGAGATACAACTGGTGTTGATCAACTTATTACCATACTGGGACAACTCACTCAGGTTATGAATAATAACCTTACTCGTATGGAGCACCCTGATCTGCAATGTGGAGTATCAATGTTAGACCGCTTCATGAGGCAACAACCGACAACATTTAATGGGGGTACAAATCCATTAGTAGATGAGCAATGGATAAACTCCTTAGAGAAAATATTCCACGCCTTGGGGAGTAGCGAAAGGAAGAAGGTTGTCATGGCAGTCTACCACCTCACTAAAGATGCCGATCAATGGTGGTCGCTGATTCAAAACACAAAGGAAGATGAAGAAGTATCAAATATGGAATGGAGAGAGTTCAATGATCTTTTCTTAGAAAAATACTTTCCACATAACCATCGAGCAAATATGGAAAGACAATTTCTGAGTCTGAGACAAAAGGAGGATGAGATTGTCGCAAAGTATGAGGCCAACTTCACAAGGTTAGCGAGGTATGCTACTGATTATATACGTAACCCAAGAAGTAAGATAGATCGTTTCTTTGATGGGTTAAAACCATTTCTCTATCGAGCTTTAGTATCACTATCCTTGTCATCGTACAAAGATATTGTCTCGTGTGCTATGAAGACAGAAAAGGAATTCTCTAAGTCTTATGACAACAAAGTAAAGCAAGAGAAGAAGAGAACGGTGGAACAAGAGATGGATAAAGGGAAAAAGGGAAAGATGGATTTTCTATTATGTGATAATAGTGGGAAGAATCACCCCGGTACTTTCCTAAGAGGAATGGGAGTTTGTTATAAATGTAAATAAAAGGGTCACCAGGCTCGTGATTGCAAGGGAAAGAAAGAGGCTATCAATGTTGAATGCTACAATTGTAGGGAAATGGGGCATTATGAAAATGAATGTACTAAGCGTCTGGGAAACTTACCTCAGAAAAGGCCAAGGGATCAAGGGAAATCTTATACTGTTACTACAGTTGAAGTGGAATAATTAATGTATTGGTGCTTTTGGACTCAAGGATTATATTCTGGTTATAAAAATAATGTGATATATATAAGGATTAAACTGCAGTACTTGTTGTTATCATTAAGGTTTTAATATGATGAATTAAATCATATTTTAATTATGTGACAATAAGAGAAACATTACTTTGTTTGGGGAATCTGATGTTACAATTGATTTTGGAATTTAGAGACCTTTTAGAGAAAGTCTGGAGAGAGGTATTTTGGATAACTATTAAGGTTGGAATGGATTAAGTTGAACCATGGATAGTTTTGTTTATGGTTAAAACATTTCTGAAGATTATTTTTGGAATATTATAATACTATATTTTTAGGAAAAGGGCAACCAGCAGGGTGGGGCATAACCCGTCGCGTCGAACAAAGCTGTTGGAATCGAACCCACAACCATAGTGCGACATGCCTTTATTACCTACCACTAGCCTACAGGAAGTCCCTGGTTATTGCAAAATAGTTTTAATAATCTAAATGGTATGTGTTAATATTTGGAACCTTATAAAATTAGGATAAATAGAATATTTTTGAGTTCTATTACCTTTTATAGTGAATGATGGGTTTGTGGTAAAAATTTATTAAAGAATGAAAGTCTACATGACAAGTATGTATATTCCCTTACGTTATTATTAAATCTCCAAAATAAATTCCTCAACTTTATAAAAGGTAACTGAAAACAAAAACGTTGCCGGTTAACTTTTCCAACTCGGTATTCAATGACTGTTTAACCAATAACAAGTTTGTGATTTTTGTATGGTTAACCATCTCCTAATCCAGTGTTCTACAACTCTCCATAATACCTTGATGGTTTTTTTATCTTCAATATCCATATTTTCATAGAATTCTAGTATGGGCTATCTCTGGTGACCTTTGTACACTTCTTTCATTCTTTTAATGTTATATTTTTATTAACCTTATTTCCGATGTGGGTTTTCCACAAAGGTCTTTTCTATTTTCAACCATTAATTTTCAAAGAAAAATTTCAAATTGTGGGGATTCAATTTATTGAAGGAGGGGAGAATGTAACACCCCCAGCTTCCACGATATGCTTCTCATTCAATATTGCAATAGCTTGCAATGTATGCAACTTTGAGTTCTAACACACCACGACTAATCAAAGTAGCCGTTATGAATAGTAATACCCACTTTTTAAAATTATAGAAATTTTATATTTCAAAATGGACTTCATTTTTGTATTCTTAATATCGAAATTATCCTATGTTGAATTTTTTTTAGTATTCTGAGAACTTTCTATTTTTTATGAATAGTGAAAAATAATTAAAACAACATTTCTAATCAAAATAATTTATAGTGATAATTTATACTATTGAGTGGCTAAAAAGTATAGTTAGAATATATTTTTACCATTTTATCCAATGGTGGTCATTAGAATTAATTTCACTTTAAAATTGGACATAAACAATTGTCAATCTTTTGATATATAGTGTTTCTTTAAAACACGCTATTTGTTGTGACAGCGGGAATTAATTATAAAATTAATTAATGCAACTTATATGTTTGGAATTTTTTAAAATAGACATCATTTTTTAATTCGGAATATCAATTATAGCTTAGGGTGAAATTTTGGCATTGTTCTGAAAAACATCAATTTTTGATGAATAGTGAAACCACTAAGTGGTAGTTAAAAAATGATTTTTCATTTAAATGAAACATTACCACTTCTGTGATTTTATTTTAAAAAATCTGATACACATGGTTGTCATTAGGAAGTAAAATGTGGTTCAATGGGATTAAAATAATGTTTTGGTGAATAGTAACTTTTAAGTTTAATTAATCGCGATTAAAGGTAATTAGTGAAATTTAAGTTAAAAATGATATTATAAAAATATGAAAATACCTTTAGACTTATTCTACCACTATTGGATGTGTCATGGCCGACCAATACAATCCATGGGTCAACTTGGGGACCCCATGGAGCCACTTTGGAAGGAAAATGACATAAATAACTTTTTATTTAAAGTTAAAATAAAAATGCCACAAACATAAGTTGTTTTACTAAAATAATTTTTCAATGGGGTTATACAAGTCATATTTTTTATTATAAATATTAATTAGAAAGATAAAAAGATTTAATACATCATGATATTTTTTTTATAATTTTTAGACATTAAATAAATTAAATTATTTATGACACCATGATGATGCAGCGATTACCTCATTAATTAACCATTTTAATAAAATGGAAGGATAATGTAAAATCTAAGAATTACACTTGTACAAAGCCTATTGGATGAAAATATTTCGAACCCTTATGACCTTATCCTAGAATTATATAACTGTGGGACCTTTAGAATCTTAAAATCTTTGTATAATAAAGTAACATTTCATTACTTTCCAAGAGTGCCCCTCCTCTTCACTTATAAAAGGCCCCCACCACTACCACCATATTCACACCTTCAAAGCCTTTTGGCATGACAAAACACTACCCAAATACTCTCCCAACTTCCCTCACTTACTTCTATAAGCCTCACTTCAGGCAGAATTCTTCCCAAGAAAGCCTTTGGCTTAAATCAAAAGAGTTACCCGATTTTAAGGTAATGTCTTCTCTTATGTTATTTTGTTTTATTTTGCTTATCCAACCCCTTAAACACTTTTTATTCCTTTCTTTTGTAACAAAACCAGTATATAAAATATAATATAATGTTGTTATGATATGTATTTGGTTTACACTTACATACAACTTCGTCTATGGGTTAAAGAACATACTGTTTCTGTGGGTGGTGAAATACTGCCTCACGAAACGATGATTGTTCAATATTCTTTTAACACCTATAATTGTGGCCATTTTGATGACACTATTTTTATATATGATATATATATATATTATGTTTATGTTTTCCTTATTCTTCTGTATTTCTCATTTATGGCATACTTTATGATTTCCATTATGGGTAAACGCGATAATTTCATTTTAGGAGGTGCGGACTACCGCCCCCTCAAAGTGATTGGAATCGTTAATGCCATATGTGGGATGTATAAAGGATAGAGTAAATGATATTGTATATTATATTATACTAGAATTATAATACACATTTATACTATTATTATTTCATTCCATTAAATACGAAATAGAAATGAAAGTAGCATTCATGCGTACGTACAGCCTACCGTCTCCATGAACGGTGCATTTCATTTCTTACCTCTAAATGTCATGTAATATTATAAATGAATGTATATACTTGATATATATGATATATATGATATCTACATCATGAATATAATTCTGGATATAATGGATATTTCACCACATGAACAACTTGTAATTATAAGAAGTTTATTTTTGACTCAAGTACCTAAGATCGACAAAACGACAGTTATAAACATAAATAATTACATAATGTTCATGACATGGTAATAAGTGATATAAAAGGAATAATGAACTTGAAAAGGTTATTAAGAAGTTAAATATTAACTCTATTTTATTATTCAGGAGATCAAAGAATGGTCGGGTGAATTCGGACACAAGGTAAGGGAACTTCTTAACCTAATTTCCATTCTTTGGGTTAATCTCCTTCTTTCAAATTATATCATGATATTATTATGTCCTATATTGTATTTATACTTTATTTATGTGTAAAAATAGTGAATACACATAATAGATATATTTTATTTAAAAATGATCTTTTTAAGGGACTTCGTCTCCATCTCCATTCATTAAGGCATATTTTGTTTTATACACATACTTATTTTATACTGTGTATGAACTCATTTGAATTTTACATTTATCCAAAAGGAATATTTTTTATACGAAGCATTTTACTAAACGCCAAAGGGGAATGTTTTTTTCGTACATATGCGGTGACAACGACTTTTCTGCCGTCGTGACCATTATTTGAGTTTCGGATTCCTTTACAATCCATAACTTTTTAAAATGAAAAATAAATACAATGTTTTAATTTTCTTTTATTTTGGTATTGAAAATGGTTTTGAATGTGTATTTATTACATCAATGTGTTTTATTGAAATCGTGTGATTGAAGTGTGGGAATCTTATTTTTTCTTTATGCATGTATTATGTGATACAATTATGTTATGGTTTATGATATGTTTAAACCTGTTCAAATGAGGAATGCATTGGACTTAACAAGTGACTGGTGGAGCCAACTATAGCTCCTCGATGCATCGGTAGGTCTCATGAGACAAACTAGTGTCTTGGCACGAGGCCTTGACAAAATCTTATTTGTGGTCTTGGCACGAGGCCTTGGCTACGTGGTTATGATAGTCTGGCATTATGCATTCCATCATTATGAAAGTGGTTATTGATATTGCATGTGATTATTCGACCAGTAGAATATCCATGTGAATAAGTAAATGGCATTATTTCATTTTACTTTTTCCATATTATGTTGAAGTTAATGCTTAAAATTCTTTTGTTTAGTTATACATTGCCTTAAATGTTTATGTTTATTTACGAAAGCTTCCGCAATATTGATATCCTTACTGAGAATCTGAGCTCACCCCTTTCAATGTTTTAATATTTTCCAGGATGTGAAAAATTATTTTATGAATGACCTGTAGGGATTGTCAAAAGAGGATATGAGTGTGGACTATGGAGACTTTGTTATTGTAGTTTTTCACTTTATGATGTAATGCAACATTTATGAATGTATCTAGTGTTTCCAAGGCTACTAAACTAATCGGTCTTGCGAGACTTGATCTTTTGTGATCATGCCAATGTTACGAAGTAATGCACCGACTCTGGGTAACTGGGGTTAGGGCGTTACATGTGCATGGCTCATGTAAGATCTCTTTATATAGAACACATATTCTTACATAAGTTATGATGGTTGCACCCATATTTGTATCCCCCACATTGGGTAATCTTTAAGTTTCATGGGTAATTATATATAATTTTAGGTACTAAATTTAATCCATTATGGGACTCAATCTACCATGTGATATTGTATTAGGATTTAATTTTGGCTCATGTTCCCGTCACATTGTTTTTCTCTTCCAAATTTATATATTTCCATATTCATATGATTCCAATTTCCATGTTTTATTCCTACTAATGTATATTAATGATTCATACCATGTATTTTATCATGTGATTCATTATAACTATATTTTATGTTATGCTTCCTTGTTTATTCCCATAATAGAGTTTAATTCAGCCCATTTGACTATATATTCTACCAGTTATACAATAACGGTTTAAGATCTCAATGAATGTTATGAGATAATTATGGAGTTTAAAATTAATGTGTTTTTTTTTGGTTTCATGGTTTTTATTTTTTTAAAATGTATTCCAAATGTGGAAGAGTTTTTTGATTCATTTATTTTATTTAATTTATATATATATATATATTTATAATCATCTAATAATATGTCAAATTTTTTTGGTTCACAATAGGTAAGACCTTAGTTAATGACAAAACTATTTTCTCTCATGAAACCTATCGATTCATTATGGACCAATATAATATTTTTCGACATCGATCTATTAATGAGTCCCATGAATTATTCATATGAATAAAATACAACTTAATCAGAAAGTCTTATAACCAATAGTTTTTCAAATTTGAATTACTGAAATATGTAATGAATATAATTTTAGCCATAAAATAAATAAAAAAATTGAATAAAATATCATGGATGATATCATTAGATTAGATCCTCAGTAAATCACACTATTCATCAAATAATGTTTTCATATATGATTACACATATAAGAGATAACTAGAATATTCTGTAAGGGAAAAACCCTTTTCATTTTTAAATAACATATTTAATATATAATTTTTTTCTAAATTTTAAGGAAAAACTTTTATTTGAAAATAACATTAGAAACATGTTATTGAAGCTTAAATGTATTGATTGATCATCCATTCCATCCATACATGTTAAAATTAAGATACCTTCCACATTTTCAATAATTTGAAAACAATACGACATTTAGAGAACTATAAGAAGATACCATTAAAAAAAATTATAGAAATTAAATTGTAGTATATAATTGACTTAATTAATTATTATATAATATTATAAACATTATTGAAAAAAATTTAAAAAAAAATGGAATGAAATTATTCATGACTAAAAAAACTACGTTCAATGTTCTAAAAAAATATTATTTCAATCTTTGGAATAATTTTAAATATGAAGGTGAAAACATAGAATTTTTAGGAAAAGAATTATGAGAAGAAGATATATTGGGATTAAAAAATCATATAATTCCATCAATAGAATCTTAAACATAAACTATCACACCCTGACCTATCCAATTAATTTATTTTATTATTTTATTTGGTTTTTTAAAACTTTTTTCGAGGTTCGAGTTAAATCCGAAATGAGATTTCTGAGTTTCGTGAAGAAACCATTTTTTTGAGTTGACATTATTTGGAACATAGGAAGAGCGCATTTTAGAAACCCTAGGCAGCTTTTCCTAGGAAATGGAATAGTTTGCCCGCCTTTTAAAACATTGTTTAGTGCGCACTTACCTAGACTCACAGCCTACTCCTATTCGACTACCCCCTCTTCCTTCGAGTAGCCCGCGACGAGCCCCCATCGACTGTTCCCCCATCTAGATGGCCTCATCTTGCTGTGGTGGCCTTCATTTCCTTTGAACCGCTGACCAAAACCCTTATTTTTCCCTCATTTTTTCGGCGCACTCACATTTTGGTAAAAATATTACCCCTTTGTTTTAAGATTTTATTGGTTTGGTGTTCTCTAATATTAGGGTTTATTGTGTGGGGTTAAATCATAATTTTTCATGTCTGATCTTGTTTTGTATGTTGGTTTTGGCTTCCCACAGGTAATGTTTTAGTGCGAACGTGGTTTCACACATTTTTCTAGAGATCCTTCAATATTTGAAGTAGGTGGTTCCATGTTTGATAATTAATTGATGATTAAATTTTCACGTTTAATTAAAATTTCACATTATTTACATTATTTGTTTGGTGAAATGTTTTCTTTTATAAATTGATGAATTGATTTAGTTATTTGATTTAATTGAATAATTATATGTTATGGAGTCCACATTCTATTATAAAAAATTATGTTATTAAATCACATAGTTGGTTTATTCAAATATACAAGTGTTGATAATTTTGTTTTAGAAATGATTTGGTGTGCTATTTTTTTATTAATTTTTTTGGGGTTTTGTGTTGGTTTCATGTGTGTAAAGATGTGGTAAACTTCTCAAAGCATATTTATAAACTTTTGAATTATTTATTAAATAATATAGATTATGGGGGTCTAGTTTTGAAAATATATTGAGTTATGCATTCTTTTAAACGTATATTTCAACGTATCATACATTTTTTTAAGTTTCTCACTCTATGTGCTTTCTTGAAATGGAATGGTTGCTCTTTATAATGATTAGTGCGATTTTATGATATTGTGTGGTATTTCTAAACACATTGTGATGTTTAATGTGGATTAGTAAATAATGTTGATGGTGCGAGTTGTGTTTTGAAAATAGGTCAAGGTGGTTATTTTTCATTTTCTATTCTTTTGGATTGTCTTAAGTTTTTGTTTATGTATTTTAGTTATCTTTGCGGTTGTAGTGCATTGGAATGATTTTTCCATGGTCTTGCGATCTTCAGCTTGCACGTGAATGCGTGCCTGTGCGAGGTGTGTCACATCATCATGATTGGTTTGTGAGTTGAGTTAAGTCCCCCTCTACACTCGCCTTTAAATTTTGAATTTATTTATTACTTGATACATCAATAAATTCCAATAAATTATAAATAGTATTACATTATTATTTTTGGAAAAATTAAATAATGTAAAAAAATATGTTTATTTTATACACCACACATGAAATATTTTATTGTTTAATTTATTCACAATAGTGAAAGAATTCCTATTTGGCCTTAGAAAATAATTCATAGATTTTCAAGTGTGTCTCTGGTTTGAAAGAAAATTTTTTCCTCTGATGCGTGAGAAAATGTTTTTTTCACATGAGAAATGGTGTTTTTTAAAAGTTTCATAAGGCCTGTTGGGCACATTAATAATATAAATTAATTTGAAAAGCCTTCTTTGGGTGACCCAAGGGTGATATTGTTGTGTTCTTCGATTGTGTGAGATTATTGTGTGTGATGTTTGCGCATCATAAATAGTTACATGATTCACATAATTTATTCACCCATTTTTATTACATGTGTTGACATGGGAACTTGGAATAATAAGTGAATCGTCTATGAGTGATTATTGCACTAATTTAGATTATACACTGGATAGTGGCCCTTAGTACATACTTTTCATTGATATGGGATTGGACCCCTCAGTTTGGAAAGGTAGGGAAACACCGAGCATTTGGGAGTTAAGAGGTCATAAAGAGTAAAAGACATGCCTTCTGGAAGAGTCACCTGTATAATACATTCAAGATTTTTCATGTGATCCTAGGTTTATCCTACGTATTTTTTTTCTCTTTGTTTCTAGTAGTGATGAATGTTGTACTTGTATGTTTATCTATATTTCCCTTATTGTCTACTTACCATTTTGTATTTTTGTGTTATGTTTTCATGGAAAATAGTGATCTGGTTTTGTGTAGTTGTCAAAAAATGGTTCTCAAATGAATGTGTTTTGTTCTATTTGTACAAATATAAAAAATTTAAAAATCACATTCCCTTTTAAAAATTATAGTAGTACTAATGAAAAGAACATAATTTTTAGAAATAAATAATGGCAATTTTTTATGGTTTGTTTTCAAGTAAAATATTTGTGAAAAACTATTTCTATAAATTGTAGCTCAAACTTGAAATTAGTGGATTATTTTTTTATTAGTATCTGCATTGAGAATAGAATTAGATGGGCCTACCTACTGAGTTTTAATACTCATGCCTATAGTGTTTCTAATTTATAGTGTTTGTCATAGGTTTGAATCAAGCTTGTTCTTCATGGGTGAGAGTTGGTTGTGGTTTGGTGAGAGTCTTTTGGGGTTTCAGGGAGATTTTTTGATGGTCAGGTTAGTGCATTGTTGTTGATCATTATTTCATTTTTTGTGTTGTCTATTTTTCATGAATTGTTATACATTTTACACTACTTTATTTATTTTCATTGGGAGAAATCATTCCCACATTCTTTCTGTTGATGCTCTGGTGCTTGTCGCCAGCCCAGGAGGACCAAGAACACCACTTTACACTTTTCACAGATCGGCTCAGGTGACCGGTTTAGGGTCGATCCAGGTTGGTTTGTGACATATAAAATCCTGAATAATGAAGATATTATGAAATAAACCCTTACCTCAAGAACGATTATCATGAAAATATGTCTAAATTCTTGGAATATAAATTTAATTTTATAAAAATTATATAGAAAATCAATTTAAACACTTATAATATCATATATTTCCAACTTGAAATACCTTGACACTCATTTATTATTAATTCCTTATTAAAACTATCATTTATAGGCATTATCTATTTCATTTTTTATGAGAGTTTTACATCGTTATTTCTAAACATTGATATTTGATAATGGGAAAAAATTCTCCATAATTTTAATAATGATATAAATATCACATATATTCATTTTATATATATTTTGATTCCTCTATATAATGTATAGATTGATTAATGAGATACACTGTTCATGGAGATGGTAGGTCATACGTACGCCTGAATGTTATTTTCATTATATAATGAAAAGACAAATATATTGATATAAATCATTTAATCATTATAAATCCATAATTATATTATAAATAACTCACAAATATATATACATTAAATCTACCCGTAATAAAATCTTTATAAAATAGAAATGAAAAAACAAATCACATCATTTCAAGGGGTGGTAGTCCACATATACACACAGGTGATGTTATTTTTTTCCAAAGGATTTGAAGGTATGAAAGTGGACAATAAATTAAAATTAAAAAATAAAACCTATTTCATAAATATAATATATAAACTTTAAACTAATCACAATAACCATTCATTAAATATTGTGATGGAAAATGAATTTTATCTCTATGATAAGCTTCAATCCATAGATACACACGAGCGATAATTTCACATCCAATTTAATGGAAGACAATGAATAAAAGTAACACCATAATAATAATAAATCTTAAGAATATTATGGATATTGAAATTATTATTATTTAATTAATATAAAATATTTATAGGATGTATAATAAGAAATAAATTAGTCGAGGTAGGATGGTAACCCCTTCTTCGATAGGCCTCCATTATATAATATCTAACAGACCATTAGAATGATATTTTAAGAATCTAAAAACCTACAATTCATGAATAGGGAAGTATTGTATATAATTTTGTATTTTATGGTTGATATATAAGGCTTATAGTGGTGAAAATAATATATAATAAGGGGTGTTGTTTTATCAGTGGGGGGGATGACACACATGGAATTTCATAATGGATTGAACTATAATACTTTCATACTAAAGAAAAATGCTTCCAAATAGAATAAATTTAACATTTTGGATAATTTGAGGCTATTATGTGTCCATAAAATAGTTTTTAAAAATTATTAATTAGAAAACATACTAATATCATTAGGTTTAAACTCCCTAGAAAATTTATTTTAATGTTTACCATGGCAACAATTTTTTTCTATTTTTGGCTTAAGTATGACAAAAAATGAATGTGGAATCATTAAAAAAATTATTTTATGAATAAGTAAATGGAATCAATTGTGTTGAATTAAATTTATATATTTTGATGACTTTTATTTAAAATTAATCCTCTAAAACGAGATGAAATACAGTTATCCGGAAAAAATAGTTTCTTTTGTATAATATTGCTTCACGCCAAATTCCTTATGAAATATTTAATATAAAATTAAATACACTATAAATAAAATAAATGAACAAATTTCTCTTTTATTATAATTTTATATAAAAAATTTTCACTGTAAAATCAGGAATCAAATTTTTTTAACAAAAATATGTATTTTCCACTATTCACATTAAAATCAATTTGTTGGAATATTCTGAAATTTGTTTATAGGTATATTGTGAAATGATAATTTATTAATTAAATTCTATTTTTTCATGTAAATATTCTAAAATCTGAAAACATTAATTTTAATATTTTTTTCATCAAAATAAATAAAAACTATCTTTTAGAAAAAAATATATTTTTGAATCATATAAAGAATTTAATAAAAATTGTGAACTGATTTACTAATAAATTTATTTATTTAAATATTTTTAAAAAATTGGATATTAATATTAACATATCAAATTTAAAGGCTAGTTCATAATGGTATTCTAAATTAAGTGGCTTTATGTATTCAACAAATGCAAGGAATGAAACGTGATTGGGGACTCGACCCCATAATACATGACCAAAAACCCGTCCCCCACTCAGCCCTAACTACCTATGGGTGGGGGGTATAATGGTATAATATATTAATATACATTTGGAATTCAGTTTTCTTATATCGCAATATATCATAGAAATTAAATTTATTTGAAAATTAAAATATAATAAAATATCATAGTGTTATATTTTAACGCCATAAAATTGAATAATTCCCTAGAATGTCCATTGTTACAAAAAAGGGAGAGGATATTTCAATTTCATCGTATCCTTGCGATCCTATGTATAATATTTAATTTTTTGATTCCCCCAAATATCTTTAACCATATGAGTATTCTTATTCGGTAGTACTTTATCATTATTTCCATGATATATAATGGTTATTATTCTTTGGAAGGTCATTATCTAGATGTAGAACCTATGAGTTTCAAACATTAGAAGGATCAAGTGTTTAATTACTCATAAGAGAAACATGGAACACATCATAAAAATGAGGGCGGTTCAATTGAAGAACCTATGATTAGTAGTATTGTTGATACAAATTACAATTTCAATGGGGCAGATATATATACATATAGGGATCAACATTACCTTATTTATAAAAATCATAATCTTTTTCCAAGGATATATTTATAGGAATACCATGGTACTAAAAATATTTTAGGTATCTATAACAATTTCAACATAAAAGTTTTATCGACTATGGGATTCCCTTATGTTCAACTGAATGGATATAACCTTTTCATCCACTTCATTACACAAATTAGGTTCCAAAATATTTCTTTCTCTAACTAAGTTATATCAAATTTTAGTATACACTTCTTTCTATATAGGTATTCATAAAGATTCACCTGAATTCATGAGTAAAATCTATTTTTTGTTACAATATTCCTCAAAGCTAAGATGTTTATCCCAACTACATTTTAATTCCATAGTGAAAGATCTAAACATGTCATCTAGTATTTTTATGATGATCAAAGAATGACAAAATATTTATAGGATATATAGAAGTGTTAAAAATAACATCTATATCTAGTTTAAATTGAATATTTCTGTATAACTTCAAGGTAATCCCTATATGTAAATAAAATAAAATTGAGAGTAACAAACCATGAAATATTACAATCCTTGATATAAAACTTAGTATGTTTCTAAAGATATAAATCTTGTCTAATGGAAAAAAATGCACTAATTTTGTTTGACAAATTATTGCAACCAACAAAGAATACTCCCCTTTAGATGTATTGACGAATGAAAAGTGTAAATATACTGTAATGTTTTACCATTTCCATTCTCATGTGGGTAGTGATTCTAAATCCCCTTAGACTTATATCTATCATCCTTAACATGTTAGTATACCAAGAACATATATATATACACTTTGATATCTATCTTCATGTTGCCTCATAATAAATACTCATCCATATTTATTAACATATTTATAATTCTAGGATGAACATGTAATGGAAAACATTTAAATTAATCCAATAGCTCCTTAAATTATGTTATTCGCAGGACACATACTCAATTCCCTTACTTTTTAATTTCCATCATATAATGGGTGACCTTTGGAATATTTCTCACCATTTTTTTAATTTCTGATATTCATTCTATGTCTGGTTTAATCCTCTTACTGATGCATGATTGGACATTAATTTGAGAAAGAAATTATTTTTACACTTTCCTCATGATTTCAATATCCATTATCTACAAATCCATAAATATTAGATATCTTCTAATTATAAACATGGAAAAAATATCATGGTATTTTTTACATAGTGTATGAACCACATTGTTTACCTTCATAGGGTGGTAATATACTGATAAGTCAAAATAATTGATTAAATAAATCTATATTATAAGATGAATATTTAACTCCTTATATGTTAATATATAATTCAATGATTTATGATATGTTTATATATACCATATTTCATTAACAATATATTGCCTCTATTTTTATATATAAAAAAACACCTCTACAAATTCCAAATCATGATTTTAGAAATATTCTATTCGTTTTTTAATTGGAAAGAATATTATTCTATCAACATGTAATTATTCATGGGGACACATCTCGTTTCCCTATTTGGTGTGTCACTATGATAAAAAACATTTCTAATATGGGATTGACTAATTATAAGAATACTCACCAAACTTCTATTCATTTAAATGAAATTATCTTCACATTCATCTACCAACAAGAACATAACCCCCTCATAAGAAAACATTGTGAGATCATTCGATAGTTATGTTTAATTTCTCATAATTCGTTGGAAGAATCCAACAATCCAATGACAACTATGGAACTTAGTTACTGTGTTTTTTCTAGGATATTTCTCAATGAGTTCATTCTTGTAAGGATCCACTAATACAACCTCAGTTGATATTATATGACCCAAAAAAATAATATTTATGAATCCAATATTCACATCTTCAAAATTTAGAATACATATAATACATCCTAGATGTTATTATAATAGTTCTAATTTTTTTTATATGGTCAGTGAATATATATGAAAATAATATATAAATACTACTAAATTGATCATGGTAATCTATAAATACTATATTAATTAAACCCATAAATATAACAGGATAAATGGAAACTAAAAATTAAATTATTATAAATTCATAATTAGCATAACTTATGGGAAATTATTTTTGGGAATATCTACTATTTTTCCCCTTATTTGGTAATATCTAGATCGAAGTTAAATCAAGAAAAAACATACAGATAAACATAATTGGTCAAATAGATAATTAATATAAGGATTGAGCTACCTTTTATAGTATTGATATTGTTATGTTCCTAAGAATAAATGAAAATAAAAATGGACCCATTATTTTTTATTAAAAATGAATAGGTGAACCCCATAGTGAAGCATATTGCCCAATCAATCCCATGTCTATATTCTCATAGAGTTTCTTCTTCAATTAATATATCTCAATCAAGGATATTATATATGGGGTCATTCAAATAGGTGTAACAATAAATACATGTTCTATTGAATACTCAACATCACGATTATAGGGAGGACTTGTAATGTCAAAAGTAAATGCATCTACATATTCTCAAATAATGAACGAAAAATTATTTTTTGAGTTTCTCTCATTTCATTTGAGATAAATATACCTCATGAATAGGTAGTGTAAACTATTTAATGGATTTTTTCAATGTTAAATTTTTAGGATCATTCCCACACTGATAGACAATCATAGGTTTATTCAGAATAACTAATTTTTATTCCCTCGCAAGACAATTGATATTGTCTATGTATTGATATAGACATTCCATGACCAAAATAACATAAAATTCAACTAAAAAATATTATTTTTAGGCAGTACATTCCCATAAAAATATTTTAGCGAGGAGTATGATAATTGAGATTTTTTCATCATAACATTATACGTTTTCACTACCAAATCAACATCTAATCATTTATGATATAAATGAACATCCCCAGATACATTTCATGAAATAAAAAAATTCATAAAACAATGCTCAAATAGGATACATCTACATTTGATGGTACATTTTACCTCAAAAAATTCATCATTCAATATTTATTCCCTTATTAAAATATAAATTGTTACCATGAGTATTAGACATCATAATGAGATATCATATAATCAAGAAAAAATTATGAAATATCTAAATCATGAAACAAAAATTTCAATATATGACACCATAGATTCATCCAAGTCCATTCATTGTAATCATATATTCAAATCCTTTATAATGGTTCATAATGGAAGTCATAATTAACCAATGAATATACTCTGGGCATGTCAAATAATTTTCACAATTAGGGAACATTCATCTTGCACCATAATGATGGTTGAGATTTACTCAGCCATATCATTTTTGGGTAACAACCCTCGATACATCTCAAATAAAACCACATGAACATATTGTATCCATACCTGGATTTATTTTTAGTAATACAATATAATATATACCTTACAAAAAAATTATGATATTTATGTACTTAAACATATTCTTTAATCTAGTTAGAGGTTTATCCTCTTGGATCTATTTTTTTTATATCTAGTTACCATAGTTTCAAAAAAACATCATCCAATACAAAATAGAGAGAAACTGATCATAGTAGACAAGATATAGTAGTAAATCTATTATATTGGAACTAGATAAATGAGATCACATACAAAAGGAAGTAATAATATAATATTTTTGGTAAACTAGATACATACATGAATTTCATATTACAATTGAAAACATAAAATTCATAATCACATTTTCTTTGAGAATATCCCCATTATCTCTAGTATATCATTATATATCAATCATAATAAACTTATATTGATCACTAGGAAAGGAAAAATAATAAAAGTGATATCTCAGATGCATAATATGTGATTGTCTAAAGAGAAATCAATCAAATAATAAATAAGGCATGAATAATATGACATGAATAGTTGGTGATCGTGTAATTACACATAAATATTCACATGGGATTGGAACATATACATAGATGAAATAAAAAATTGAATAAAAACATGTACATAAATAAATGATATTATAATAGTTGGAATCAAAATTTCAATTATCTTAAAGATATTTTTGAGACCTCAATCTATGACATCAAACATAAATGGGCAAGGTATTAGCCAAATATGCAACCATTTTTTCCCACAAGACCTATTGATGCATCAAGTGGATATATAATTATGGGCTCCATCCAATACATAATATTTATAATTAATTTATCATTAGAATAATCAATAAAACATAACTTACATTTAATATAATCAATAATTAACCACATAAGAGATTGAGGATGAATAGAGGAACTGAGTAAAAAATAACCTGTGTGGAATAGATAACATAAGAATGGGAGCCTATGCAAGTGATAATGAATTCCCCAAAAAATATAGACAATAATATAGATAAGGAAATTGGCCAGGCACATCGAACAAGAGTCAACCATGAAACCCTAAAAAATTCAATTTTGTGGACAAAAAAAGATACCTAATTTCGTACTATTACGAAGATAAGAAAAATTGATAAAGACTTATAAAAACATGTTCATTAATGACTGAAAACTAAACATAAGTTATCTATAATTAAATCATTAACCCAAAAGAAACTAATATAAGATCAAATTTCCAATATAATATATGATAGTTCTTTTTTGATTCATTAATTTGAATTCTGGAAAGCCATTCCAAATGAGCCAATATTAGGAAAGATATAGAGTGTAATGGTGTCGAATATATAAGGGAAGTAATGATTGAATATAAGAAATTATTGTTCCAATTTTTTGAAATAATATCATTGGCAATTTTTGGGAGTGGTGATGGTTGTTTTATTATTTTAATTGGAAGTGTTCATGATGTTGTGATATTAAAAAATTAACTGTCTATATTGGGAAAAAATGAAATTTCTATAATTTCTAAGTGAATATGATCATAAACCACTTGTAGAAATATTTTTTATGGTATAATTACATTACATCCTCATCAAAGTATAATTTTCATTATAATAAATGTTCTTAAATTAAAATTCATTTTTAAATATAACTGGATCGTTTCATGAGATGTATATTCTTTAGATTTAAAAATCAATTATGTAAAGTCTAAAAATATCAAAAATATTGAGGAATTTTTTTAATAATAAGAAAATATAAATTATTTGATGGAATCATAAACTTTTTGACTAGTTATAATGGTGGTAAATTATTTTCATTCAATGTATTTTAAAAGATAGATTTCATTCACATATTTGGTAAAAAATCAAAATAACATCATTCATAAAATTAAAAGAAGATTCCTTTTAATTTGTTTATATAAATAAAAATAGTAAAAATAAATTTATTCAATAATTATAGAATATTAAATACATTCTAAAAAACATTTTAATGAAAAAATGGACATAGAATAATAATAATATTGAATGAATAAGAAAAATATCGTCAGTTTTTTTGAAATACTTTACTTTTATCATTTGATTAATAAGAGATATAAATTTTTTTTGAAACATTTAAATTAAAAAAATAAACATAACATAAAAAAATATATAGGGATTCATATATAAATATCATGAAATTCCCCCAAAAAATTTAAATATAAACATTTCTAATTAATAATGAGATAGTGAAATAAAGAATTAACTAAATCATGATAAGATTCAAAATTGATCTTACCACCTGCATAATAAATTTAAATTATTTATAGTTCAATAGAAAAATTATATACAATATTATAATATCATATATTATCCACTTATAATCACTCAATAATAATATATTATTAATTCCTTATGACATTCATTGTTTCCAGGTGTTAGGGCTTTGATTTTTTGAGTGTTTAAGTTCAACAGTTTAGGTCCTTGAACTTTGATCATGATTTTATAATATCCAGAATTTAAATCATGATATATATCATATATGTAAATTATATATATATATATATATATAGGCATACATAAATGGTATTTATAGAAAAATTAATTACATCATTCTTAGAGACGGTAGGACGTACATACGCATGAACAGAGTTTTCATTTTATAATGAAAAGAAGAAATATAAGGATAAATATTATTATATCAGTATATGAAAATTAATTATATAAAAAAGAAATATATATAAAATATATCAATAAATATTACTATCCATAAGAAAATAAATGAAAAACAATTAAATTACTACATAGAAGTTCCACTCTACATTTATGCATGAGAGACATTATCGTTTTCAAATAGATTAGAAGTTAAAATGGTCTATAAAATATTATACATTTTGAATGATATTTGTGTTATAAATACCATATATAATATCTTTTCCCATAATAATTTCCAATCATCAAAATGGTGGTGGAAATGTATTATATCGCAATGAGGAGGAAGTAGTCCACACATACACATGAGTGATACCTTCACTTCCCATTTAATGGAAAAGAGGGTAATAATGGATATAACAAAACAAAAACAATTATGTATATAAAGATACTGAAGATATTAATTTATTATTAATACTTAGATTTTAAATATATATAAGAAGAATCAAATTAAAAGAGGATGGGTAGGGAAAATACCTCTTCTTCAGTAGGCCTTTTTTAGATCCCTTCTAAAGGACCCATATAATGATATTATATAAAGGAAATTACATCAAAATCATGAAAATTTATGTTTATAAAATATATTTTTATGGTATATTTGAGATACATGTCTCAATTGGGAATAAATGAAAGAAATAGGGGTTTCCTTTTATAAGAGGGGGTGACGAATAACTCAGAATATTTTAAAATATTAACATATAATAATTTCATACATTATATAAATGATCCCAAATCGATAGGTATTCATAGGTGGGATAATATGAGGTCAATATATGGGATAATATTGTGTTTATAAAATATTAATTGGCACACATACCATTTCCTCTTTGATAAACCCCAATGTAAACCTCTTTCAACCACATGAGTCAGAACAAACATTTAATATTTCTACTATTGATTATAAGAAAAAATGAAAAGGCACAATTTATTTTATTTTAATTTAATCCAAAATATGGAATCCATTTTAAAAATTCATTTCATATACATTTAATAATTTATTTTAAAATTTATCTTAGTGAACATGAAAAAATGTTGTTTCCCCTTAATTGTTTTCTTATATATATATATTAAACTAAAATAATTAAAATATTAATTAAAATTTCTTTAATTGGTTAATAAGTTATAAAAATTAAATAAATTTCTTTTATATCCATTTTTAAATAACAGAACTATGTTAGTAATTTAAATTAATAGATATTTTTTATTATAATCATTATATTTTACTATTCATCTAAAAATACATCTTTTCCAAAAATTATATAAAAATAACTTTAAAATAATTTTGAAATTTTTATTTCAGAAATGATGTTCATATTTAAATATTCTTCTAAAAGTGGAAAAAATATTTTATATATTTTCTCAAAAGAGGCAATAAAAACAATTTTATGGAGAATTATATATTATATAAGTACAAGTACATTTCGTAAAATTGAGTACATATTTTTTCTAAATATTGATTAACTAATATGGTTTTAGAAACATTATATTACTATGAGTACCTCTAATGTATTGGATATTTTAATATTTTATACTATATTATGTTTTTTAGGCATTATTTAATGTGTACCTTAAGCTATCAAGGAAATGAAAATTATTTAATGAGAAATATATCATAAAATATAATGCTGTAACATGTTCATTGACCAATATTCTATTTAATTCATCAAAATAATAATTACGATTTATATTCATATTAACTAAGTTCTTTTAAATGTAAACCTAAAAAATTCCTCAGCTAATTTTTTTCTTTTATAAAGAATGTGATGATAATAACCTTATAACCCAAGAAAACTAAAAAACATAATTATTTTTACCAATGTATGACATTTGTTTTAAACTCTATACCAATTTTTTATGGAACAATTGATATTCTATACATATCGAAGCATCATCAATAATTCTCAAATTTTAGTTTTGATCATAATATTTATTTGTGAAAATCATAATATCATTAATTAATACCCCAAAAAACAACAATACTATCTTAAAATACTATATTCATCAGATTCAGAAAAATAGATAGTTCACTATTAAATAAAAAGGGAATTACCACAGACTTATAATGAATATAACTCATATAAAATTTCATGTTTTGAAAATACTCCATTTTATCATTATTTATGAATCACCGAAGAAACAGAAATAATTTATAAATATGTATCTAATTAAAGTCGATCAAAAAATTCATTAATTCTTGATAGAGAAGAATTTTCCATTATTATATTGGAATTTAATTCACTATAATTGATCCACACCCCCATAGAACGAACCTTATTCTTAAAAAAGTATGGTCTCACCGATGTGAAACACCAGGGATAAAGAATTCCGAATTAAAAAACTATTTAAAATATTTTCTATTTTCATTAATTACATTGTGGCCCTTCTATATTGAGTGCTAGATTTTGGATTTCATCAAGGTTGATTTAAATAGAAAACAAAACTCTAACCTCGGGTGCAATCCTGTGTCTCTCTTTGGGGAAAAAATAAATGTAATACTATAATGTAGGGAAATATTCTATTTTAATTTTACCATTTACATCTATAAGTTGTGTCTACTATTTAAATAATAGGATTTAATTAATGTGTGCTACTTTAGGGGGATCCAAAAATGATTCAGATAATAAATTATTCGATGTAAATACAATAGAATCAACATCTCCTTCATGAATTATAACTTTCATCTTATATAGAGATATCCAATCCACCTAAATGATTATATCAATGTCTACCATAAAAATTCTAACCATGTTTGAAAATAGTGTTTTTATACATCATAATGGGGTCTAATTGACATATCATTGTTTTAATAATATTTCCATTCATTTTCATGATTTAAAAGTAATTTATTAGGATGTTAAGGGATTCTTTAATGTTCTTGTAAAACATAAAATATATAAAAGGCTGTGTATAGACAAAATAATGAAAAATAATTAGATAATTTTTTATATAATTAATTTCCATCATATCTTATGGACTTAAAAATCAGAATTAGTAATCATGTATGCTTGTCCATACATCTTGGGCCACATTTATTGTTGGTTCCCTTAACACTTGGGAAATTGATTCAAATAATTTCTCATATCAATTTATTCAATGAACTAGACTACCATGGTTTCATTCTTTCCATTTCATTCATGACGCAGACAACCCTAATACTCACACATTTAACAGAATATCATTTACTTCATGTATTTACTGTGATATTTCTTTCTACAGTAATCCATTGTGGAAATATCATATTTCCTTGTTTTCATCTTTGGAAATTTAATTTTTCCTTGTTTCGGAACATAACTATTGTTTCCCTTATATTCAATGAATATATAAAACATAGAAAATGATTTCACTATATTGATATAATATTAAACTACATCATCATATAACGAAAATGATTGGGAGACCAATTCCCTTTAGAGTATTGACTTATGTCCCTTTATAAATGGTCAATATTTATTTTTTGATTATAAATCATGTCTATTGAATTAACTTCTATTCTTTTGAGGTGATCCTAATATTTCACAACTCATTCAATTATTTATTCCTTATAATAAAATAATTTTTTCCATATTTTAGAAGTTCTCTCTTACGAAAAATATTTTCCAAATAATTCTTCATCAAAATTTCTCCATTTAATACCCTTTATTTTATCATATAATTTTTTAATTTTGAATAATGAAAAAAATTGATCAATATATATCTTTAAATAATATAATAGTAGAATAAATGCATCCCATTCACTATATCTAAAATATAGTATTATAGTTTCATGGGACTTGATTCATTATTTCACTACCAATGGATTAGTAGTTCCATTAAATGAAGAAGTGATTTATTGCATAATGAGAACCGACATAGTTGAATCATGCTATTGAATAAATATTATTCTCCATACAAGTAAGGTATTTTTTCATAATCAAGTCTATTTCCCCAATATGGCCTTGATTTCTCTACTACAACACCCACTATATTGAATTTTAAAAAAGGTAAATAAATATAGTTAATATGGTTTTTGATATGATTATCCTTTCTTTAACTAGGTTACTAACTAAATGATATCACACACATAATTAATTCATAAATTCATATATTTTAATCCATAACATAAAAATACATAAAGGTTGTTGATAAATATGGGTGTTTGATATAATTATTATGATTTTTATGATCTTATAAAAAATTTCCCATGGGTTCTAATAAATATGATATAATACCAAATGTAATAACCTGGAATCTAGTATACACGATCATTTTTTTATTACATTGATACAATATATAAGAGATCAAATCACAAAGATCCAATTAGTTTAGTAGTCTAGGAAAACTAAATACATAAATGATTTCCATACTATATGAAAAAACACATATAATGAAAACAAATATCACATTCTTGAAAAATAATTAAACTATCCTACATAAAATCTGATGGAAATGAAAAAATAAATGTTATTATATACATAGTAAGATTTAAAAAAATTAAAGCTATCATCAGTATATAATGTATAAAAAATATAGAATAGTGTATAACAAATACATATGACCTTTTTATATAACTTTATGTACAAAATATATCAATTTAAAATATCAACATGATAATCATATGTATAATTATAACTAAAATTTTAACTATAAGAATGCAAAATGTTGACTTCAGGATCCAACCATTAGGGCCTCATTCGAAGACATGATGAACCATATCATCATGTACCATTACAAATAAATTTCAATGATTGTCTAGTTATACAAGAAATACCCAACTTATTTGTAAAACTATTTATCTCATGATACATTTAAATTCATCTAGGAGTTTTCAATAACCAATCCCACCACTTACATACCTATATTCAATAAATTATATATATTTTAAATCAATAATATCATATATAATAAATATTTCTTAATAATAAAAAAATTTATGTATTGCATAATAAATACCGAACATTAATTTTTCCCTCATAAATTAAATGAAATTATTTATATGTTTGTTTTAGAAAAAAAAGATATAGAAATGGTATATGGTTGATACAATATAAAAGTGGTGTAAATGACACTAAATATATCAATGATAATAAAAATGTGGATATGAAGGAGAAAAATATTATTTAAAGAATAATATACATTGATGGAGAATATAGTATTAATAAATTTAAGATCTCAAAAGAAGTTTCAATCCATATATATATAAATAATGATAGAATAACAATAATTATTTGAAAATGAAGGTTTTAAATAAATGTAATTATATTAAATAAAACTGAAAAAATGACACGTAATGTTAAAATTAACATTCCTTAATTTTGTTGGAATTTGTTTTTGAAAAAATAAGTAAAAAATCATATCCAAAATTCATTTCATCATTTTTAAAAAATTTTCTTTTTATTTAAGTATAAAATATAAAAATTTATAGAATAATTAGTCAAAATTTTCCTTCAAATGACACAGATGCTTTTAGTAGATGCTATATATTGAATAAAAAATGATGATGTGGGAAAATAAATTTACACAATATACATTAAAAGGATGATTCCATTCCCAATTTTTTATAGAAAGTATAAAACACCATAACAAAAAAAAATTAAAAAGATTCAATTTATAAATTATTTAATAATACAAAACATAATGGAAATATAACTATATTAATCATTTAAAATATATAAAAACAGATACATAATTTTTTTAATAATATGGATGTAGTTGAGAAATAATACTGACCAAAAGAATAGAAACAATGTGGCACTTTATACAAAACCTTCTTTTTGTACATTTGATTAATAAAGATAATTAAAGCTATAAGAGGAAATAAAACAAAAAAAATAACATTTGAGAATAAAATTGATAGTAAATAAGAATTGAAATTTCATATAGTTCTTCTAACATAACATTAAAAATTAAAAATCACGAATAATAGATATATATTAAAAGAACAGTTTATGGATTTTTTAAATTTTTAATTAAAAAACCATAAATATAATAAATGAATTGAAACATTAAATACCTTGAAAAATTGATTCCATGTTATAATTTGTAAATTGGGTAGTATATACACCATACAATATTAATTTGGTGAATAATATATAATGTGACTAAATGGAGTTGAATTGTGGTGAAAAACCATTACCATCAATTACTCCTTAAGTTGGACATGTTACATCCTCTTCAATAAAGAATTTAAAAATTTTAAGTACATTATTACGAATGTTTTCTATCTATATTAATTTTTATAACGTCTCTTTATAATCATTGGATATCCCTTCATTACATAGGTCATGCTTACATCAAATATTTAAGGTTGTTTAATCAATTTATGTAACATAACATCTGTATATTGTCAATGGTAAACTGTGTTATAAAATTTTTCAGTAAAAATTTAATTTTCATAATTTTTGAATATAATTTTTATTCATTTTATACAATTTTATAACTAAAAAATAAAATAGTGTAACAAAAAAATTAAAAGTCTTTATTCATTGAGGTGGTATTTTTTAAATATGAAATATGTAATTTTTATATTTTAAATGTTAGAAATGAAATGAACTATATAATGATAAATCATTAAATATATGTTTATATAAAAAATCATAAATATTACATAAATATATCATTATTATCATCCTTGTAATGATAAAATTAAAATTAAATCACATCCCTTAATGGATGTGGTATTCCACTCATACAGGTGAGTGATATTATCATCGTCAAAATGATGGGAGGGTAAGAAGGTATATAATATTTTATCATTAATGAATCATAATTAAGTTTTAAAAATTATATATCCCTTAAATAAATATTAATAACAATCTATATGATTCGGTGAGGAAGAATGATACACATCACTTGATGGAGCCGGTAGTCTGTACATACGAATGAATAATGTTTTCAATTTCCATAAAATAAATAAGAGGTAGATAATCATTGTTACATCAATATAATACCATTTTATCATATTAATAATAAAAATTTTATTTGATTAATATAGATAAAAAACTTAAGGGGTTATAAAAATAAAGGAACTGATTTTTGTTGGTTAAGATGATTACATATTATTTAGGAAACAACCTTTAGCTTACATCATAAGCCTTAGTAAAGTGGGGTTCTGGGAATACCATTACATATAGGATGTGTAAAATAATTTTGGGAATATATTTTTTCATGGATTATTTTTATCTATGTTTCTGAAATAATCTAGTTATGTGAGGGGTTTAGGATCCCCTTTATATGTGAGGTTGGAAAAAACATGAAAATTTATGTGAAATTATTAAATAGTTTTGTCTCACTTGTAATAATAGATTATATGTTGACACATTTTTTATGAAAAGATAGGTAATTTCTAAATTAACTAATCCAATTATATTTTTAAAATTTATTTGTTTTATCATGAATACTTATCACTTAATATTAACAATTTTAACCCAATTTACCACAAACTATGGGGATAACTATTATCAATGGTTAGTATTAATTATGAAGAAAAATGAAATTGAATATATAAAAACCTTATCCACATGACTAAAAATCATGGATTAATTTTATATTATTAAATTTTCAAAATTAAGAAAAATTAATATTAATATGATTCTGTAAAATGCAATGAAAAATAGTATTCTAAAATTAGCATGTTGTGACAAAAAAATTGATTTTATACCAAAATAATGTGTACTTTGAAATTTACATGGAGTTAATTGGATTAGGTTTAATAAATGGGCGAATATTTTAATTTAAAATAAAACCAAAACTGAATTTAACCTTACAAATTTTTTATTAAGACAGAATGACGAAAAAATATTATTGAAAAAAAAACATTTCATTGATATAAAAAATGTAAAACTTAGTCCAACAAGTTTAATATTATAATTTAAAATGACTTATTCAACTAATTAAACATATATATTTTCCAGAAAATTATTTCATAATCTACGAATTCTTTCTAATATAATGATAATATCATAAAGGTGATTGTATCTATACTTATTTACTATCCACCCAAATATAAACTATTTCTTAAAAAATCAAAACAATTCACCATTAGATAATTTTGAAATTATTATTTGAAACAAGATATTAAGTTCAACTAGTTAAACTTATAAAAAAAGTCAATTTAGGTTCCATTCAATTTATTGAGTAATTCTATTTGAATAATTATATAGTTTAATTAAAATAAAGTTCGAAGCTACTTTAATTGATGCTCAGGTGTTACAAATTAAATATTAAAAAGAGAGTAAATAATAATTAGTAATTATATCATTAGAATACAACATATTTTAAATTGAAAATTAAATTCATTGAATTCATAGGGGAAAAATATTTTTTACCATCCAATATAACATGAACATAGAATTTCAAATGCAAAGGAATATAACACAGATATAAGATCTTTATTAAATCATATCATAATATGGTTTCAATAAAATGTTATAATCCCAACATCATTACCCCCAATAACTCATCCATCAATTATAACATAATACTCTTCCCAATTATAATAAAAAAAATATTTCCATAACTCAATCATTATAAAATTTCTATGAAATTTAAATTCATTTCAAAAAAAATATTTCTATATTATAGCAATATATTAAATCTAAATAAATTTTTTCAAAAATTTAATGAAAACATATTTTTCTTTTTTCTCCAGCTTATAATATACCACACACATTCATACACCTTTAGGTAACATATACTATTCACTTTTTTAGAAAACCACATAAAACAAACCCCTTTAAAATGACACATCTATTCAACTTATTATAAATACAATTATTGAACATCCTCTTTGTAATACCACTTATGATAATCCTATTTAGAAAACCACATTAGAACACCCTTTTATAAATACCACATTTTCCTTTCATTTATTATACAATAAATTCCCTTGATCAACAAAAAATGTAACGACAACAAAAATAGTAACAATAATAATCAATTAATTATCACATAACCAAATATATAATATTACTATCACACCACCTTAAATTTTTTACAAGTCTTAACTATAATATAAAATTTAACTATCCATACCAGGACAAATATTATTTCTTTATCCACATAGAAAAATAAAATACCAAAATATTGAACATCTAACCTCTAGTATTCCAATAAAATAAAAATCAGTAAAATGATTTTTTCATCAATTTACAATATTTTAAGCCTCATATTATCTCTCTTTCATAATATATATTCAAAAAATAATTATCCCAATACTTGAAACAACCCCAAAAAATCTTCTTTCTAGTCAACATCTCTTTGGATCCAATCCACCATGCTAGTTGGATGTTAAAAGGAAAAATAGAAATGGAAGATTTTCCTTTTAAAAAATGAATTTAATGGTTATGTCATATTATAAACGTTAATTAAGTGGAAATAAATGTAAATTATCATAATTTATTTTAATATTTTTTCAAATAAAAATGATACTAGTTTATTCATCACCCCTCTTACAAATTGAGAGAGATGGAACCCACAAAATATGTAATAATATAATTAATTTTACACACCTATAGTCAAGAACCAACTACAAAACCATTCCCCTCCATTTGTAAGAGCGGTGATGAATAAACTTGGATCATTTTTATTTGAACAAATATTACTCAAATTCATGAATGATAGTAACACCTGAATTTAATTCATCACTGAAACCATTCCCCTCTTATGAGATGATTTAATAAAGATCTTATATATGTGTTATATTCTTTTGAAATTCTAAAAAACCATTACCCTCTTATGATATGATTTAATGATGATCTAATATATGTTTTATATTCTTTTGCAGTTGAAATTCTACATCCATGTTATATTGGATAGTAAAAATTAATTTTCCCTTATTCACTCAATAAATTTAATTTTTAATTTCAAATATGTAGTATTATAATGATATAACATCTTTTTTATTATTTACCACCTTATTAATATTTAAGTTGTAACACCTGAGAATCAGTGACAGTAACTATAAACTTCATTTTAATAAAACTATATAATTATTCAAATAGAATTAGTGAAAAATTTTATTGGAACCTAAATTCACATTTTTTTATATGTTTAACTAGTTGAAATTAATATCATGTTTTAAATAATTATTTTAAAATTATCTAATGGTGAATTTTTGGGATTTTTTAGAAATATTTTATATTTGGGTGGAGAGTAAAAAGTATATATACTATCAATTTTATGATATTATCATTATATTAGAAAGAATTCATAGATTATGAAAACATTTTATGAAAAGTATACATATTTAATTAGTAGTATGAGTTATTTGAAATTATAATATTGAACTTATTGGACTATGTTTGACATATTTTAAATCAATGAATTGTTTTTTCAGTATATATTTTTGATCAGTCTCTCTAAATCAAAAATTTGTAAGGTTAAATTCAGTTTTGGTTTTATTTTAAATTAAAATAATCACCCATTTATTTAACCTAATCCAATTAACTCCATTTAAATAAACAACAATACATTATTTTGGTATAAAATAATTTTTTATGTTCAAAACATGCTTATTTTAAAAGACTATTTTTCATTACAATTTACAAAATCATATTAATATTAATATTTCATAATTTTTAAAATTTAATCATATAAAACCGATCCATGATTTTCAGTCATCTAGATAAATTTTTCATATGTTCAATTTCATTTTTCTTCATAATTAATAGTAACCATGGATAAAATTTATCACCATAGTTTGTGGTAAATTGGGTTAAAAGTTTTAAAATAAAGGGACAAAGATTCATGATTAAACACACAACATTTTCAAAAATATCATTGGATTAATTCATATAGAAATGAACCATCTTATCATAAAAAATACGTCAATATGTATTATCTTATCTCAAGTGAGACATAACTATTTAATAATCTCTCATGAATTTTCATTTTTTCCCACCTAACATATAAAGAGGATTCTAAACCCCTCACTTAACCAAATTCCTTTAGAAACATAGATAAAATATTCTATGAAAAAATATATTCCCAAAATTCTTATACACATCCTATAGGTAATGGTATTCACAAAATACCACTTTAGTAAGGCTTATGATGTTAGATAAAGGTTTTTTCCTAAAGAAGATGTAATCATCGTAACCAACTAAAATCAACTACTTTATTTTTATAACCCCTCAAGTTTGTTTTATCTATATTAATATATAGAAATTTGTATTATAAATATACTAAAATGTTATTATGTTGATATAAAAATGATTATCTACCTCTTATTTATCTGATGGAAAATGAAAACATTATTCATGCGTATGTACGAACTACCACCACCATAAAGCAATGTGTATAATTTTTCATCACCGACACACATAGATTGTTATAAATATTCATTTAAGGGATATATAATTTTTATAAAATAAATTTTATTCATTAATGATGAAATATTATCTACCAATTTACCATCCCATCCTTTGGAAGATAATAATATCACTCACCATTATGACTGGAATACCTCTTATATTAAGTGATGTGATTTAATTTTAATTTTATCTTTACATAGATGATAATAATGATATATTTATGTAATATTTATGATATTCTTTTTATATAAACATGTTTTTAATTATTTTTCCTTATACAATTCCCTTCATTTCATACATTATAAATAGAAAATTACATCTTGCGTACATTCAAAATACCACCTCAAAAAATGATTTATTTTAATTTTGTGTTACACTATTTCATAGATAGTCATAAAGTTCTATAAAATGAATAAAAATTATATTATTAAATTTATGAAAATTATTTTAATTAGTGAAACATTTTATAACCCAGTTTACCTTGGTCAATATAATAATGTTGTGTTAGAGTAATTGATTAAAGATCCTTAAATGGTCGATGTAAGCATGAACTATTAATGAAGATATAAATAATAATATAATCTTATGATTACTGTTATATTACTCATAATTTTTTTACTGAACTCATAGATAGTTTTTGTTTCCATTATGAAACTCAAATAAAATGATAGTTGTATTTATGAAACACATGTAAAATTATTAGGTTATTTATGTAACACTTTTTAACTTGATGTTACTTCTATGGAAAAATAGTAAACTTTTATTATCCTTACATAACCAATTAATACATGAGGGTGCCTTGACACACCACTATAAAACAATATATAAATGATATTCAATGATCAAATGACCTAATTAAACAAGGAGAATAATATTAAACTTAAAGAACATCATATAAATAAATGACACGTTAAATATCAAAATATATTAATTATGGAACAATAAAATTTATCCAAAGTTAATTATTATTTAATCAATATATGAGAAAAATAATTAAACAAAACACATAATAAGGTTTTGCAAATTTTCATTTATCATAATATAGTATTTTGTAAAAATAAGAACATAATTAAATATATATGATCTAATGATAAAATATAACATTATTGAAATATCCCATTACATTATATCAACTACTACATAGCGCTAGTTTTGATCTCCTTTTCTTGGGTCTTGTTTTGAGGTAGTTTTGGGTGAAGATTCGGGGTTTTTTAATGATCTCTTTATGTGCACATTTGGTGGATAGTTTTACCAAACTGTCTCCTCTAGTGTAAATTGGGATCCCCCAAGATAGTGGGGAATCCATTATTGGTACTTGTTTTCCAAAACAATAAACCCAAAATTTTTGGAAACTATGCACCCAGAACAGTAGGGGCACACAGTGGGAAAACTGGTTCCCCTAACCATGTTCCCCCATGCAGCTAATAGTGTGTGTGGATATTCAAAAGTCTAAAATTAATTTGAAAAATTCATAACCCCATGTTTTACTTAAAAATTAATCCCAAACCGCCCTGATATGATATATGAGGTTGTGATGTCTCTTAAGGGGTGATATTGGCCCCTCTAAACCCTTTCTAGGGTGGATTGATTTGGTGTTTATTTTGACCAATCTCCTATAGCTATGTGGATCGCCTATCATATAGTTTCTTCAGACCTCTCTTTCTCTCCTCATTATAGTTTCCTAGACTATCATGTAATGGATGGATCTAAAATCCATTTTACTGTATCATTCCCTTTTCTTACTAAATCATGATTCTAGAAGGGTCATTGATCACCCTTGCCTTTGATTATCATTGGTGTTCCCATTATGGGTGTTGGTTTCTTAATTCAGGGATTAAAGGAAGGAGGTTCCATTTTAGATTTTCCATGAAATTAAGACCCCGAATTGGTTCTTTTGTTCCAAATATCATTAAATTGATTTATAAAACATCAATGGAAATAGAATCTCAAAATGGAATGAATTTTAATTTTAATTGTTGTATGAATTTTTTGAATGGTGGAATTGATTAAATGATTTGATATTTGTTTTTAGAAAATAGATTAAATAGAAATGTCCAAAACCTAAGATTGGTTTTTATTTAAAATTTAGGAAATGATAAAAAACCTATGTTTTAGTTTTAAAATTTTACTAGTTTATTGAAACATAAAATTTGAAAATTTAATATTAAATTATGATTGATTTGAAATGAGATGATTTTATCTTTTTGAGATTTATTTATTTTAAACATGTGATAATGGATAGTTAATGGGGGTATTGATTGAAATTATGGTAGGATATTGATCCCCTAGAAATGGATTGACATTTAAAAATCTAAAACAATTGTTTGGAATGATTATCAATCATGAAATGTTATTGAATACTTTTTGGCCAGTGGCTGAGGGATGTGCAATGACTTGATTAAATACAATAATATATTTGTGATGTTTGAGGATCCTATGGATAGTAACTAACATACTTTAGGGAATATTATTATGGTTCTTTTTGTCTCTTTTTTGAAATATATTCCATTTATTATTCATCATTTTTGATCATTCCTAATGATTTTATATAAAATGGTTATTTAATATATATTTCAAAAGTTTTACATTATTTGAAAATAACATTTTTAAATATGAAAATGATACATTATCCCATGCATTATATTATTTAAATTGAAATCATGGTTTGTTTATTATGATGGAATATGTTATGGAATACATAGTAATATCCTACTATAATTTTTATATCAAACCATACCTTTTCATTTTAAAATTTTTATACACTCTTATATTAAGACTAATCAATAGGAAAACACCAATTGGATATGGTGGATGCTTTTGATCATGTGGGATTAAAGTTATGTAGGTGACCGGTCAAGTTGTCATCCTCTTGTTACATGGGATGTTTGAACTATTTCTTGATAGATGTTGAATACATTGAAAATTTAATCATTTGTGTTTTATTATACCTATTTGGATTCTATTACGTTCTACCTTTAATGTGTTGTTCATGTTTGCTTTTAATCATTTATTTTTAGTTTTTTTGTGGATATTCATTCCCCATTTTTTTGTATGAATCAATTTTATAGTCTATGATCCATGGGGATAAAAAAACGTTTCTAGACCTGGAAAATGAGTCTTAGGTATCTTGTAACATTGGTATATGGGAGGGTTCAATAAAAATTGTAATTAGATGTAGAGGTTGTTCATTTTTTCATGAAATCAGTTTTTTCAGTTTGTGATATCATGTAAGGCCTTAAAAAGAATCTATGATTTGAGTTCCTTGAATACTATAATTTTAATGAGAATTAATTCCGAATGAGAATTTTGGTAATGTGTTTTAGGAAAAAAGATTATCTAATTCTAGTATTATTCAATCTTTTTTTCTGGGTTTGTTGAAATCCATGTCTGGATATGTCATATAATTGGAATGATATTAAAATTTATATTCAATGAGTTGTTTATTTTAGTAATATTTTTATGTTTTCAATGTCTTCCATTGAGGTTTTATATCTTCATTCCACTAAGAAGATGTTTTAATTGGCCCCAAGATGAAGTCGTAGGTGATAATTAGGGAAAAACTACTCACATGTACTAGACGATTTTTGAGACTGTTGTACGTATTGCATAATATCATGGACTAACACCTATAAATATTCCTATTCTGGCACCAGAGATGGATCATCAAAGGGATGAATCTCAAAATTTTTCTCATGATTTTTAACACTAGAATATACCAGGGTTCCAAGGATCTACTGATCCTCAAGAGGCATACTATTGGTATGTAAAGATAGATAATATATTTTGTTTCATAGAAATCACTTACTCAATTATGGTGAAATTTAAAACCATAATGCTTGAAGTATGAAGATGGAGATGTTGGTATTCAATTGTAATAATTAAGAAGCTTATGGGATTTTCCTAGAAGGACATTAGAGTTATTTTCCTAGATAAATTAATTCTATATTCTTTGGTTCTTTCTAAGTGTATACATTTTTTCAACCTGTATCAGTATTATGGGACCATGATGGATTATGATAACTATTATACTGATCGTGATAATTTTTCATCTGAGAATATATTTAATTATAATATGATGAATCATTGGATCGAGATGGGACCTTGACCTAATATCCATTCAATGGTTGTATTAATAAAGATAAATTAAAATGCTAATGTGATGGATTGAGAATTGATGATAGAGCTTAATCAAGATGGTATGTCAAAATTGGCATGATTAATTTTTTATCTCAATGACAGTACTATGAGTTTCCTTAAAGGGGGAGGAAATGTGTTAAGTCTCATGGTGTTTCTCGATAGTATCCTTGCACTTAACCTATATAATTCTAAGAATATTCCCTTTTGCACTCTTCTATTATAGCATATCTTAGAATTTGAAATGGTTTTTTCACTGAGGAACCAAAGATCTACAGTTATGATGGATAGTAAGATCACTTGTAGAAATTATGTTTTATTTTTTCTTCCCCACATAGTGGAATGGGTTCAATAGCACCATAGATTACTGTAGTGAAATCTTATGATTCAGGAAAAAAGTGGTTTATATCCATAAGCATTTAGATCAACGATTCTTCGTATAATGGAAGTATCCATAAGAAGAGTATATGGGCCCATAAATCATAATCGGTACCATCAATATATCATCATCTTTACTGAATACTTTATTTGATACTCATGTATATAACTAAATAATATTTACTTGTATTGTTGACCTACTAATTATTCATATCTAGTGTTTTTCATATGTGAAGGATATTACTATAGCTCGTAAAATGGAGAGAGATTAGAGTATCAATTTTCATTATTATGATTACTCTTTATCAAAATTTGACATTACCTAAAATTTTATAGTTATAATCCGGAAACCTCTGGATTTAATTTTTAGGATGGATTTGATCATTTCTAAAAAGCACCAAATTTACTGTTATATTCTATGGGTGTCCATTACTACACCCAATGAAGTGTCCCATCTTTTTAGGGGTAATGGAACTTGAGGTAGAGTATAGTTATATTGTCTTATCCTACATTAGGTAAATTAATATCTATGTTTTATTATGAATTGGAGAGGGAATATTTATGTGACGATCTCCCATCAGCTGTTTCTATATTTCCTTCCATTTTCCCATATGATATCTCTTATTTTCCACTGGTAAGTGAGCTAGAGTTATCTATTTACACAGTGACTCATACATAGCTAGGATCTATAACTTCTTAATATATAGAACTAGTTGAATTTAATGATTTGAAGAGTTAATTAGCCAATATATTGGATAGTGGAATCATATGATGGTGTTTGTCAGCTTCGGCAGTGCCAATTGTTTTTTGAAAATTAATCTGATGGAACACATCACATATATGTTGATAATTGGACACTCAATTGGGCTATGGTAAAGATAAGGTATCCATGTCCATGTATTGATGTTATTTTTTACTAGATTAAATGGAGGAATAGGTTCCCAATGATGGATTTTATATATGGTTATCACCAGTTTAGAATTAATGAATCTGATATTTAGAAGACTTCCTTTCAAAGCATGTATAACTAATATGAGTATCTTTTCATTCCATTTTTTATGCAATTCTCATGCAGTATTTATCAATTTGATGAATAGAATATTTCAAAAGTATATCTATATGACCAAGGTTGTATTTTTGGATGACAATTTGGATTATTATACTCCCTGGGATGATCGGGTGTGTTGTCTGATAGAAGTTTTAGAAATGTTTCTAAATCACCACCTCTATTCCAAAATTTCAAAATATGAATTATAGATTGGGTATGTGATGTTCATGGGATACTCATTTTTAAAAAATGTTATCACAGTTTACCCTATACAGAATAATTATGTAATATCATTGGAACAACCACATAATTTTTTTCTAGATTCAATGCTTCTTGGGTCTAGTGGTGTTTTATCTCTAGTTCGTCAAGGATTTATCAAATTCAAAGTCCCTGATGACCAAAATCACTCTGAAAAAATTAAATTGCTCTTAGGATGAAAAATTTAATAGTTGTTTTATTGAGAAAAAATATCTATTGTCTTATATACTGGTGTTTAGTCTTCCAAATTCTAGGTAGGGATATGTGGTTTTCTATGACATATAAAGCAATAGTTTGGGTATTTTTCTTATATTGGGTGATTATGTGGTAGCATGTGGATCTCATAATCATAGGCCACATGAGAATAAATATATAACCAATGGACTTAAACTCAATGTTGTGATTCATGTGCTTAAGATTTCGAAACATAAATTTTTTGGAGAAATATTTATGGTGTTTTCTGACTACTAGATCATGAGTTATATCTTCTCTAAAGAGAAATAAATCTACAATAAAGGAATTGGGAATAATAATTATTGTCTTTTTATTTTTACCCTAACAATACCCTTGGGAAGGTAAATACTTTTGATGATTCATTGAACATTAATTTTATTACCCATGCTCTAAAATAATCATCAGAAGGGTGGAGAATGATGGATTTAGAAATTTCATTTTGATTTTCAAGAAGACGAGGATGATGCTTTCTTAGATATTGTTACATTTAAATTCACTCTTATCAAGATGATTGTTCTTTATAAACATCTTAATAATGAATTTAATCTCATTAGGGACTCTATTTATGGTGGAGATGGCGTTGATGAATTGGAATTCCCTTCTGTGGGAAACTTCTGTTTCCAGAATCGGTATGTCTTACCTTTTCCTGTGAGAAAATGAGTGATCCGTTATTTCAAAAATACTCAGTTGGTAGTGTACCCAGGTAATATCATAATGTTCTTCATTATGAATTGGTAATTTTTGTGTCCAGTTATTCTATATTACAACACTAACTTTGTTTTTTTGTAGTTATACTTTCCTATAGATCAATGCTGAGCAAATAATCCATTAGGTTTTCTCCAGCACTATCTAGTGCCGACAGGGAAGTGGGATCTGATTTATATAGAAATTATTGTGTGTTATTCTCATAACACCTAGTTTAAATAATGTGACATTGGTTTTAATAAATCAATTGACCAAATTATCCCACACTAGACCATTTTTGAAAAACTCTGAAGTTCATGTCATGGCTAATCACTATGTGATAGAGATTGATTGATTTCACATAGTTCCAACTATTATAAAATCCAATAGAGATACAAATTTTACCTTTAATTTTTTTCAACTCCATGATGATGAGATGTGATATCATGTTTATTTCAATATATCATATTATCCATAGTTGTATAACTTGACTAACATTGCTAAAAAGATGATTGAGGATATACTACAAGCATGTATTCTGAACATTGGTGGTTCTTAGGATGAATAATTGGGAATGGTTGTTTTTTCTTATAAAAATAGTTACCATTCCAAAATTAGAATTATTTTTTTAGGAATTATATGGAATTCCATGTAAATCAAAATTATGTTAGTTGAATATGGGTGAAACATCCTTATAATGATTGAGTTTAGTACAAGAGGCAATAGAGAAGATTTAGTTGATCCATCTGTGATTTTTTATGTCCTCTTTATGGTATAGATCATTTGATGATCATCATTTTAGAACATTGGAGTATTCAGTTAGAGACCATGTGTTATTATAACATCACTTTATTTGGGTCATCGATGGATTTGGAGGCATGAGAATCTTGCTAAACATTTTGTGGTTCCTTTTGAGGATTGGGTTCTAGTGGGGAATGTTTCATAAACTACAGCACTTCCATAATAGTTTACATCATTACATAATGTGTTTCCCTTATCAGAAAATTGAATATATCTTTATGACACATCCCATTTCTTGAGGTGGGAGGATATTGATGTTGAACCAGATTTTTCTGAGACTGAGCATCCAGAAAGGATTTTTTATTCCAAGAAAAAGGAACTTCATCGGAGGAGGATACATTTGGTTAGTGTGCTATGTAAGATTTCTATTATTCTTAGGAGGAATGGTAGTATGGTGAACTGGTTAAAGAGTAATAGAATCCAGTTTTTTATATAGAAACTATATGAAAATGTTTCTGGGATAAATATTTAATGATGGGGTGGTTATAACACCACATTAATTATTTTCATATACTACATGAACTTAGTTTGGATATACATATGGTTGGGTCTAGTTTCAAAGAGTTGTGGGTAAAATTTGGAGATTTTTGGATTCTTTTTGTGTAACCATGGTTTTCACATGGTTTGATAAAACTATGTTCCCCATGTGAAAACAATGAACAACCAAGATAGATTGGAATGAACAATTGGTGCATTGATTCCAAACATTTTCCCCAATCAAGGGAAACCATGCACACCAAATAACAGGGGTTGCAAGATGGAAAATAATTTCCACTTATTGTGATCCTCCATCTATATAATTGGGTGTGTGGGATTTTAATGATCTTAAATTAATTTTAAAAATCTTAAACGTCACGTTTTAAGTATATAATCACCCAAATCAGCCCGAATATGTTATCTTGGGTTGAGAAGGCTCTCAAGACATGATATTTGACTATATAAATCCTTCCCATAGTGGATTTTTCTACCATTGATCTTGATTGATCTCCTCCAGAAAAGTGTATCTTCTATTTTATTGTTTATTGTGACTTATCTTTATCTACTCCTTAGAGTTTGATGGATCATCACATAATCGATGGAATTCGAGAGACGAATTGATTATAATAATCTCCTTTGACTGTCTTTAGTTTTCCCAATGAGGTTATTGTATATTTGATTCTAGGAATAAAGGCAAGTTGTTAAATTTGATATTTTCCACATAATTTAATCATTTAATTTAATGATTTTTTTGTAATAAAATTTAATTATTTAATAAAACCTCTATCTGATATGATTTGAAATTGGAACATGAAATGCAAAACATTTGGAAAATAAAACCCCACAATTCCAATGGAATTGGAACTTAGGTATAGATTATTAGAATGGTAAATTTGATGAAATGATTTGTGTTTTTTAAGAAAATGGATTAAATTGAAATGAGAAAAAACAATGAGTAGTTTTATATTGAAAAGCTATGAAATAATGAAACTCTTATGTTTTGGATTTGAAATTAAAATGGAATGTTAAATATAAAAATAGAGAAATTTAATTATAAATGATGATTGATTTAAAATGTGACGATTTTCCCTTTTAATATTGGTTAGTTGATGACATGCTATATTGGGAAGTTAGTGGGTTATTTGGGACTCACACACTATGATCTTGATCCCCTATAAATGGATTTACAATGGAAAATCTTATAGAAACCTAGTTGTTCATGATTATCCATGAAGGGATTTTGATGTGTCCTCTTTGGCTTGAGCAAGATAGATGTGTGAAGGTACGATTTTACATCATCACTAATTTGATAAGTTTGAGGATATTATAGTGAGGAACTAAATTTCTTACGGGAAGATAAGCATTATTCATATTTTTCATGTTTTTATATTTATTACACGGATCAAAAAAATATCTGACTCATGAAAAAATATTTATAAAACTTCTTTTATACAATTTTTTTATCTATCATATTTTTAAACGTTTTCCATTCATTAAAAAGATAAATTATTTTCTATAAAATAGGAAAATTATACATTATTTTGTGCTTAGTTTTAATTAAATTTATAACATGATTGGTTTAATATAATTTAATCTGTTATGGAACACTTGTTGAGTCCCACTGGGATTTTTATCTCACATCATACCTTTTTGTTTTACTATTTTTGGACATTCTATTGCCAGGTTAGACTAATGGGAATGTACCAGTTGGAGGAGGGGGATGTTCTTGATCAATTGGGCCTAGAATGATAAAGCTCACAAGTGGGGTTTTGATCCACTTTTTACATGGGATGTTTGAATTTATCTTATTAGATGTTGATTACTTTGATGGTGTACTTTATTATATTTTTTATACCTATTTTTTTTTTCTCATTACTTCTCCCTTTAGAGTGTTGAGAATACATAATTTAATTATTTTATCTTCCACTATTTTTATGAAAATTCATTCAATCTTGTTGTGAATGATTCACAGTGATAGTCACCAACATATGGGGATAAAAAACATCATTTTTGCCATGTAAATGCGGGTTTTGGTATCAAGTTACAATAATATCGATACTAGTATATGATAAATCTCCCCCTTTTGATAACTAAAAAAAATCATAATTTCATAAATTGTTTCTATTTTTCAAATTATAAAAAAATAATTTTTAATCCATAATAAATCTTCCCATACAATCTATATTTGTCCAAAACATTCTTTATAATAGATATTTTAAAAAAAAATCAATGAGAAACTAAACACACTTCCAGTATTTGGAATTTTAGCTATGTACAATGAGCATAATTTTAATTTTTCTTGTGAAGATTACTTATTGACACTTCATAAAATTATTTTCTTGGAAAGTTTTCTATTTAAATAGTAATTATACATAGAATACTACATATGATATGACCAAAAATAGTATTATAACAGTCCAACATTGGTAGAAATTTAATGATTTAAATAGAAAAAATAGATTCCAAATTACAAAAAAAATTAGGTAAATTTGAAAATTTCAGTTTATAAACACACTCAAACTCCCTCTTAATTCCCTCCATAAGAAATTAAACCCAAAAATCAAGTTCAAAAACGTTTTTATCAATCATTATAAAGTCCAAGGTCTTAGTAAAGATAAAAAATTGATTTTATATAAATATAAATTCTAGATTTATATTTTCTTTTTAACACCATCCATATTAAAATAAAATTTTTCAAGAATTTCCCTATTCATAGAGTGTTATATGAGATTTTTGGAACTTGAAAAAACATAATTTTTATCATAAAATATATAAATACATTCAAAATGGTATCCAAATTAAGAAATTTATTTCTTAATCTGTCATGAATTAGAATAACATGATTCCACAATCATATATTCACATTTAGTAGTTAAAAGGGAAATAAAATTTTAGTTATTTTAAATTGAATAAATTAATGATATACCATGTTAATAAAACAAGCCTAATGTTAATTTTCTATCTATATTAAATCCACCAAAATAAATTAAAAAATAATAATTCAAATCTAAATTAGTTTTTACAAGGTAAAATAACCCTGATTCAAAGCCATGTTTACATATCTAGTAATAATTTTAACAAATTTTTGATGACTTTGTATAGGGTACCATTATAATATAGAACACATGAAAAGTGAAAAAATTAAATGAGGACTATAAGTATTTATGTATAAGAAAAATATTTCCCCTACATGTTTTCACAATAATATATTCATGATTTATATAAATATAGATAGCACGTAGTACTACAGGTATTATTTCTAATTTTGAAATAAACTAAACAATAACTATTTACAAAATCATTGGAATAATTTGATTTATTTATGAAAACTAATATCGTTTATTTCAAAAAATTTCAAATAATAAAAACACATCAATTATCCCTTAATACTCATATCAAAATGAAAATTTGTTGATTCTAAAAATCCATTACAATTATTTTCCCATTAAGATCCAAAAAATGATTTCATCAACATAAATTTTCACTTTCATTATATAATTATAATTTTTCATAATAAATAATTTAGGATAAGACTTTCAATTATAAAATTATTTTCCTATTAAAAACTAGTTATCCATTGATAACAATCTCAAGGGACATGTTTCAAACCATATAAATTCTTACAAAAATTATTTAGATGATCCAGATTCTTTTTATTTTAATAACCAAGGTGTTTTTTAACAAATAATTTTCAAAAATATATCCATTTAAAAATGATATTTATGATATCTATTTGAAATAATATAAATCCATGAAAACTATAATAAGCTAATAATATTATAATTTCATCTAATCTGAAATCTTGTGAAATAGATTAAATAACTCAATACATTTTTTAAAAAAAAATCCATGAGAAACTAATCTCATTGTATTTGAAAATATTTATCAATATTTTTGATAAAGATCCATTTTTTCAATAAACTTAAAATCATTTGTTAGAACTTCTAGAATCCACACATAATTTTTATTAAACATATTTATCTCATCATTTATAGCTAAGAAAAATTATATTTATTCAATGAATAATAAATTTTTTAGGGAATAAAATTTTAAATGAAAACATGAATCGAAACATTTTTCATAATAAATTATATTTTTTGGAATTTTGATTGAACATTAGTAATCACATTATATATAGGATCAGTCTATGTTTTATCAATGAGTTATCATGAATAGGTTTGTATTGAGATGAAATTTTCTCCCACTAAACAAGTGTGTCGTTTTTTAAGATATTCCTTTTCAGTATTAAAATATTTAAATTCATCTTAATGATAATCAATATCATCAATGTTTTTATTAAATTATTTTTCTTTAAATATAGTAATTTATTCTTTAATAACCACAACCATTTTAATTTACACTATATATCCTCTACTATTTTTTAAATATCAAATAAATATTCCTTCATAGGAATTTTCATCAATATTATCTATAGAATCCATTGAATTGGAAAAAAGTCATGAAACCCAAAGAATCTAAAATATTAAATTTTATGTTTTCTCTCCTTTCAATTTTCAGAAGGCAACTTTATGGAAAAAAGGTCTTATGATAATTCAGATAGTAAAATAACATGATGTATTACCAGCTTCTTTTCAAAATTTTTTATATATAATAAATAATTAAGTATTTTCCAAGAACATTGTTGATGAGATCTATTTTTTATTTATAGTACCAAATTTTTTGTGGTATTCTAGTAGAAGAATGTTGAAAAATTACAGCTTTCAGAAAAAAAACTGGACAAATTATTGACTATTTAATTAACAACAATAATCACTTCTAATTGATTTAATCAAGGATCCTTTATAATTTTTATCTTATTTATAAATTATAATATTATTAGTTAATGTTTCATATTTTTGTATAAGGAAATAAACCCATGCATATCTTGAAAAATCATAAAAAATAAAAAAATCAATTTCCTCCCAAAAAAAGATTGTTTGATAGGTCTAAATTAATCCAAATAAACAAGATCAAGTGGAATTAATTTTTATATTAATTTTATTAACTTTAATCTGCTTCTATGTTGTTTAACTTCCAAGAAAGAGTCACAAACAATGGTTCTATCAACATTATGATTTGGTAGATTGAGAACTATATGGTTTCGAGAAATGTTGTCAATCAACTTGAATTTATTATTCCCTATTATACAACACTACAATATGTTATCATATTATTTTCCATTCATTTTTTCCATGATGAGTAAATTTAATCAAATTAAGTGAATAAATGTTGTATTTTTTTATTTTTAAAACAAAACAACTTTATATTAAATAAAATTCATGTCTCATTATGTAATTTAACACGAATTTCATCATAACATAATTATGAATTTCTTGTAAAATTATGTTTCAATACGTAAAAACCAAAAACAAAAGAAATAATAACAACTTTTAAAATTTATACCTCATCGAATCATTTTACAATTATGTTAAATTTATCACCAAAATTAACATTACATCCAATCGATTCATTCAGTTTTTGAAGGTTTAAGATATAACCAATAATGTTTTATGAAAAGAAATTATAAACATTCCAAATATTTTTTTTGATGACTCCAAGAGGCAAACAATAAAGATAAATATTTATATGGGTTTAGATGTTAATTCAATGTTGTGTCTAATGGGATTAGAAAATAAATTATTGGGAATCCCAATTAATTTCAAACACTTGTTTACAATTAATTTTGAAGGAAATTATTTATAAAACAAGTCCATAATATCTATAAGAGATGGTAAAAATCATGAGGAACACTCTTCAACATAATGGCCATTCTATTAACTTCTATAATATGTAGTAGTATATGTAAATCTATTCATGATCTTAATAAAGATAGTATTATTCACATTGGGTAAATTATTTTCATAACTAAGACGATACATATTCAGGTTAATTTTTTAAAAACTTTTCGTTGTATAAATTTATTTTTCTACCTTAAACAAAAATAGATCGATGTGACTAGAAAGATATAATTTAGTTTTGTACTTGTTTATTCTCTTTAAAAACATTATCAAATATCCTAATTTCATCTTTATAGAATTTTTATATGAAATAAATTTCCCTAATTAATTTATCATTTTTTGTAATAGATTAATTTATATATTTTTGAAATATTTCTGTTTTTTTGTAGACTCAATGTTAGTGTTTTTTTAATAGAGATATTTATTTAGTGCTTAATCATCTTAAAGAACAAACGTATTCTAAATATTATAGTCATTATATAAACTTTTTGTATTTTAACCATTATGATAAAGTCTTTCAACTTATTTATGGAATACATTTAAAATATTTTTTTAAAAAAATAAAATCCAAATTATAAATAATTAGTGGAGCCAAATACCTGGTCTGATGAAGTGATTAAGAAAAAAAATTGAAAATCCTTTTATGAACCTAATTCTTCATTAGAATTTAATTCTCTATTGAAACTCAATCAAACATCCATTTATTTATTTTCCTTCTTGTATTACATCCTCTTATTTTTTTCTTTATTTAATCTAAAAAAAATCAGGATTTATGTGCCAACATTTTCAATACTCATAAAATATTACATCTTGAGAATCCTTAGAAATGAAATAACTTTTCTTCTTGTTACCTTTAGGATAGTCATTCCAGAATCTTATTAAATAACCTCTCTTTGATCTATGTGATCCCTTCATAGAAGTTGTTGTATCATTCATGTATCTACTATATAACTCGTTTTTATAAGATTAGGTAGAAACATTTTAAATTAATTTAATTCCATTCTTAATTGTATTATAATCTTCATAAAAATTTTCAAGCTACAAATCATATTGAAATAATGATCTAATTACCTAATTCAATGTATATTCCTTGATGTTTTAGCCTCATATATAGCATCCTTTTTTATCATGCCACATATTTGTAAGTGTTCTAAGTAATGTTTTAATAAGAACATTATTTTCATGAGTTCATCATAAAAAACGATATTATTTACAATACTTGTAAATCTATGGAACATTTTGTTAACATATTATTCTATATAAATATTAAAGTGTTGATACTTAGCTCTTAAAATACCAATCATAGTTTTAGTATGATTATACAAGAAAAAATGTCTAACACACATTAATTTATAAGTGTCATGAGATATTTGACATATAGATACATAACTTGAAAAATTTCTATTCATTTCAAAAATAAAAAATATTCATCACCTTTTAATTTAATACATACTTTATTATATCATTTTTGACTAATGCTTTATGATCAACATTGGGTAGTTTTATGTATTTGATTTCATTTTACAATGACAAAATACACATAGCATTTATAGTGCTTCCATTTGATATTTTTTGTAGCCATGGTTAGTTTTATCAAGATGAGGGGGTTTTTTATACATCCATCCATCATTTAAACAAGTTATTACCATCTCAAATAAATTATTTTATCCTTGATGGATATGTTATTAAATGGTTAGACCAAGAAATAAATATATACTGAGTTATAGGTAAACATTTAATACCAATTTTTTGTCCAAATTTGAACTAAAAAACATACAAGAGGGAGTGATTTGAAATTTTCGGAATTAAATTTAAAGATTATGTTAGAGTTATAATATTAATGCATTAAAAAATAATTGAAAATTAACAGTAGTTTTTTTTATGTTATTTTATTTCAAAATGATATTAGTCCACTATTCACCCCTCTCGTGAACTGAGAAAGATGTAACCAACTTACTATGGAATATTAAAATGTATTTATCAAAACTATATAAACAGTCCAACTAAAAATAACTTACCCACTACAGATTAATCCTAATATAAAAATAATTTTTATATATACATGAACAACCTAAACATTGCTGTCATTTTTATTTCTTGTTACCAAACCCAATGATTGTGTTTTATTCAGAAGTAACATCAACAAATACATCCTTTTAATGTTTATTTTAATTTTATTCAATTATAAAAAACACAAAATTATAGAAGTAATATAAACCATGAAACTAGATAAACATGTTAATGTATGAGTATAGAGCGAGAAGGGAACTATCCCGCAACAAACGATTAGAAGAGTACGGTTTAATTAAGGGATGTTGTTTTATCACCAATGTAATAATCACTTATATAGTTCAATAATATCCTCATATCCCTTGATTTGAAATGGATCTTCCAAATTCATATATATAGTTTCGTCACAAACAACATATTTTATGTTTTAAATCTGTTTCATTTTTTTAGAGAAATATTTAAATGTGGAACAAATGAACTACTTCAATGTTTTCCAAGTTAATTTAACATATAGATATCCACATTTAATTCTGTCATATAGGAAAAATGATTTTTATGTGATTCCTAATTGAAATATTTTAAAACAAATTAGTATGTAATGTGTATAAAATCTTCAAACCCACACTCTAGATACAATACTAAAAAAATCATTATATTTCTAGATTGATGCTAATAATCATGATCCAATTTTAGCAAATAAAATTTTCATTATTAAAACTCTTTAATACTAAAATAAATTTTAGTTTTAGATTTTTAGTGAATTAAGAAAAAACTTACATAAGTACATGAATACAAAAAAAATGGTTCATAAAAGCTAAACCATATCCCATAAAATAATTCATATTTAGTAATATTAATATGAATAACATACTTAAAAAAATTATTAAAAATCTAGGGAACATTAAAAAAAGAATTTATATCTCATTTTCTTATTATTGTTAAACATATGAATTAAACATTGAATATATCTCCTGAAAACTAGATGAGAATAAGAGTATTATGTAAAAATAAAATTACAAGAGAATTACATAAAATAATAAAAACCCAAAGAAACCTATATTATAAAACGTGAGACATGGAATAAATATTTAACATAAGATAAGATTAATAGAATTCAATAATAATAGGACATGGAAAAACAATATTTATGAAAAGGATTAATTCAAACATTTTGTGAGCATACTATTTTTTCAAACTTGGAAAATCCAACATTCATTATAGGATTACTAAACAGAATAATTCCCATAACTCTTAGGAGTAACCTATAACTGATAGTCTCCATTACCTCTCAGGAATAATATAACTCTATAATCTATTACGTGTAACTTACATCTTGTAAACTCTATCTCATTACCCGATTCTTTAGAGGGCAATAACGAACCCACACATCCTTTTTTATAACATATCCATCCATCGTTCATTTATAATGGAACCAAACATTCTTGTCTTATATTGGAACAACCCTTCCACTGGTTATAATGGAAGAGAACATCATTTTTTCATAACTGAACTACCCACCCAATTTTTATAAAAAACCACATATCAATCATCCAAACATTTTTTTATGTACCATATAATGATTAAAATAATTAAAAGCATCCAACTATGATCATAAAAATACACATTGTCATTTTATAGCTTGATTTAGTTATGATAAATATATGGGATATGTAAAAATGTCATTGGAGAATTAATAATCCTTATTGATAAAGTATTAAACTCTTTTTATTAAAACACATCCCTAGTTGATCAAAAGTGACATCTACGGGTTTTTGGTGTTGATGACGTGATATTATATTAAAATTCTTTTGAAAGGATTATTGATTAAAATACCATATATACATTGAAAATCAGTGTTAAAATGAAAAAATTTATAGAATATTAGGGAAACACATTTATTTTAAATGAAGCATTGAATCTTTGAAAGGATTATTCAAATTATTTAGTAGTCACAAAGGTGGTAAATTTTATTCATTCACATTAGATTAAATTAGGATTTTGTTTAAAATTTAGTAAAAGGAAAATTTTCCATAAATAGTAAATAACATTCTTTTCAAAACATCTTGTAAAACATAAAAATCAGAAAAAAATGAAATTAAATAATAATTAGAGAATAGTCAATAATATTATGGAAAACACCTTGGAAAACATGGATATGGATGAAAATTTTTTTCCAAGAAAATAAAGGATAAAAAATCATATTTTAATATAAACTTTTTATGGGACATTTTTACTACCAAATAGAAAAAGTTAGTTCTAGAAAAAAAAATCTAAAATTATGAGAGGAGAATAAATTTAAATTCTTTTTTATATAAGGATTATATAATTTTCACAATGAATATTTAAACATCAACATTACTAATTATAATATGATTTAAAAATAAACAACTTAAAACTTTGGTAACATTTGAATTGTAAGACACAAGAAAAATATCAATAATAGAATATTTTAATATCATTAATATAAAGTGGTAAATTTTATTAAATGTACTAGGGCCAATGTATACACCTTAAAAACTAAAATATGTACATAACCTAAAAATATAACCTAAGGAAAGAGAATTTGTGATGATAATCCATTTAAATATCATATAAATGAAGTGATAGAAAATCAATGGAGATATTTTTTTAACAATTTTATATCCAAAAAAAGATAAAATGAAAAATATATATATCAATTTCAATACGGGATAATAAATTTTATAATATATAAGTACAACCCAATGAATGGAAATTGAGATTATAAACCCATTACCACATAGAAACTATAACATTATCAACTTTTTATACACAATTTGGTGCCCTGAGATGGGTCGTTACATGACCTCAAGCATGCCTCTCCATACGCCATTCGCTACCGAAAAGAATTGTGGGTATATAGAGGATCTTTGGGAGAATATAAATTCTTATCATAGAAATTACATATTGGAAATAATATCTAGATATACAATAACCCATAGAAACAAATAAATAGGCAATATACCATAATGACCAGAGGTGAACATGCAGAATATGCTATAACAACATGACGTAAACCCTACATTCCATGCAGTCAAAAAAACATTAACCAAACCAAAAATAGTAAATGTTTCTGAACATGAAATTGATTCCCCAACTGGTCATATCCTCCCATGTTCCATCCCACCATCCCATGTACATCCAAACATCAGGTCGCTATCCTAAACGTATATTAGAATACAAGTTTCATCTACTAAGGTCCCAAGGGACATAGAGGCCTGAGAAGTGCATGATTACAACTCAGTAGGCATGAAATAAATATGTATATGTAATATCCAATCAGTACAATATTTTATGAAAATAATCATGTCTAATAAGTAAAAAAGGAAACAAGGAAAATCATTTAAATAATTATATAATACCAATTTTATCAATTACATTCTCTAGAGTCTACCAATTAATAGTACTAGCCCAAGTCACAGATGGAGTCTAAGCTAATTCAGAAGGGGTTACACACAATTTTAACCACAAGGGGTGTTTACTAATTACAAACTATCACATACCAATAAGTTAAAAATAGTCAATTGATCATTATCATCATTTTTTCTAGTGGTTAGTCATTTACATCATTTACACTATGACCATATCTAGTCACTTACCTTACATAATAGAAAAGGTCATGTTCCCTATCTCACTAGGCATAAACATTTCAGAACCCCAAAATCAAAACATACCTTAGAACCTTTGTCTATGTAGTCTCATCAAATGAAACTACTAGGGGTATAGTTTCTCAGTCCCATTCCCTAACCCATGAATTATAGGGGTTGGGTTTAAAAACTCAGTATAACATAAATCATGGGAATGTATCATCATGTCTTATAAGGACTCGACCTTATAACATTACATAATCATGAAATAAATTAATAATTCACATTGAGGGTCTTTTTAGGTTTAGATTTTTAGACAATTATGCCATAACTATTACATCTCAATAATTACAAAGTAGACACATCTACTAAGTTTCCGTTTTTTCAAAAAATAAAAAATCTTAAAAAAACATGTATAGTTCCATGTTTTAGATAGCATGTCTTTCCATGATCCCATCCTTAACCCTATTAATCATTATGTACTATGGAAAACATTTAAAAAACTTGGGATGAGCATTAAAAGCTCAGTAATGGATAGACAAAGAAAGAAAACATTAGATCATTAATTTATATATAATATAATATTTTTAACATAGCTCATGAAATCATAAGATTTATGAATAACTCATAGAAATCATAAGACATAAAGGTAACTTGATACATTCATAACATTCTTACATAGGGAGTAACCCTCATGGTTATATTTGGAATACCCATCACAGTATATTCTGTAAATCTCTTCGGAGAAACCTTATCATTTAACTCCTTCATTTTACCCAATGAATTGGAGAGCTATCTCGGGCTCACCTACCCTTATTTTTTCATGGAACCACACGTCTTTATAAACAATTCCGAAGAACCATAACATAATCATATCACATAAAACATTCATAAAGTAACCATAACATTTCCATATTTCAATCACAAGATATCAATACAAAACATTGATATAATCAAAAAATTATCAAAACCATTTTCAACACCAAAATAATGTAAAACATGGTATTTATTATTCATTTAAAAAAATTTAATGGATTATAGAGGAATCCAAAACTCAAATAATGGTCACGACGGTGGAGAAGTCATTGTTGCTGCAAACGTAAGACAAAAACACTCCTTTTGTCATTTAGTAAAATGCTTCGTGTAAAAACATTCCTTTTTACTGAAATTAAACTCAAAAGGGTTTATTATAATACTAATAAAATAAGGTCATATATAAATTGAAGTATTCCTCAATAAAAGGAGATTGAGACAAAGTCCCTTAGAAAGAAGGTATCCTTAGATTAAGGATAAACCAATTACATAATTATGTGTGAAAAATATAAATACACACAATATAAGTGGATATTAAGTGTAAAAAAATCATATTTCATCCAAACATATTCATTGTACGACATAATCAACAAGTATAGGTTTAACCCAAAGAATTAAAATTGGGTTAATAAGTTCCCTTACAGAAATTCCGCCGCTTAACAGCTTCACATTAAAATTCAGAAAATGAGTTGATGAGAGATAAAAGGGTATCTCATCACGTGGACATAAAATTTACAGAAATAATGATATATAAAAACATATTCCAACATTAATAAGATGTAAATTAAATGTCCTACTAAAAAGAAGTCATTCAAAATGAGGTGGGTGAAAGGTTCGCATAGAGATTTGGGTAACTTTCGAAACGTACACCCCATGAAAGAAGGACTATAAAATGTTGATTTAAATACCCATAAACAAAATTATATTACACAAAGAGTAGAATAATGGGTATTACATACACAACTCAAAGGTTATAGTGACCAATATAGCATGAATCTCACGTGAATAAATAGTGAGATAAAAACCCCTAACCTCGTTGTAATAAATCGTTTCATATGACCAAAAGATAATAAGAACCAAATGAATCACATAATACCCTGAATATAACAATAATACTGATAATATATATCAAATTGAAGTACACAATAAACCACAAGCAAAAAATAATTGAGAATAAAGGAAATCTCTTGGAATTAAAAGTGAGATAAGAAATCCCCTTACCTCAAGTCCGGTTTGTCTTGTTCATTTCATTATATTCCTGAACAATAAACTTTTTTCAATTTATAATTGCTTAAAAACATAATTTAAAGTTTCTTATTCAATTAATATCACATATTATCATGTTATAATAATTAGTTAATTATGTGAGTTCATATCATACGTTTTTTTGATGTTCGGTACATGAGTCTACAATGAACTTGTTTGAAGAGAATTGCCCATGTAGTTATAATTACATCATCTAAAAAATGGTTTGAATGATTAAAAAATAACATATATCCTGTATATATTTACTTAACAATATTCCATAATGTTTGGAGATAAGAAATGAAACATACCGTTCATGGAGATGGTAAGCCATACGTACGCATGAACGCTACTTTCATTTTTTTTGTCATATTAATGGACATTAAAACTAAATTAGACATAGTTATATTATAATTACAGTATAATATAAATTTTATATAGGGAAAAAAGTTCATTAATTACATTCTTTATAAATTTCCATGTTTGGCATGAACGAGTCACATCACTTGAGGGGGTGGTAGTCCATGCTTCCTAATATGAAATTATCGCATTTCCACAATATGAAAAGCATAAAGGTATATTTTAAATATAAAATACAGAAGAATTGAGAGGAAATTAATATAATATATTTTTTATATAGATATAGTTCAATCATAATTTCCACTATGAAAGGTGTTAAAAAAAGATTGAACAATCATCGTTTCCTGAGGCAGTAACTCGCCACCCACAAAAACAGTATGTTCATTAACCATTAGCCGAATTTTTATGTAAGTGTAGCTCTAAAACTTATCATAAAAACATCCTGGTATATTGAAGATACTGGTTTTGTTATAAAAGAAAGTAATGAAAATAATTTAAGGGGTTGAAGAAGCAAAATAAAAAAAAAGAACATAAGAGAAGACATTACCTCTAAATCAGGTAACTCTTTATGATTTGATCCAAAGGCTTCCTTGGAGAGACTTTTGCCCAATGTGAGGCTTATAAGAGTGATAGAGGGATGTGGAGAGATAATATGAGCAGAGGTTAGACGAGCCAAGGGTATGAGAGGTGTGGGTAAGGGGTAGAGGTGTGGGCCTTTAATAAGATGGAGGAGGGTCACTTTTGGAATGTTTTGAAATGTTACTTTATTATAAAATGGTATTCGGATTTTAAAGGACCCACAATGATATATTTCAATGATAAGGTGATAATGGTTATAAATCCACCCATCCAATAGGTTTTAGACAAGACTATGTCTTAGCTTTTACCGTATCTCATCAATTTATTTAAATCATTCATTAATGAGGTAATCACTACATCATCATGGTGTCATAAATAAATTTATTTATTTAATGTCTAAAAATAAAAAAATACCATGATGTAGGAAATTTTTTTATCTATAAAATGAATTTTTATAGTTTAAGAGATCTGTTATGTAAACAAAATTAATTTTTTTAATTATGATATACAAACCTTTGTTATATTTCTCTTCTTTATTAAAAATAATGTCATAAATATCACTATCACTCCAATGTGACTCCATGGGCCCTCATGTTTGGAAATATGCTTCCCATGGTCGGCCATGACCCAAAAAAGAGGATTTGGACACATTTTGGGGTCAATTTATATTATTATGATATTATTTTGTTACCCTTAACTACCCGATTACTAATTAATCACAATAATTAAAGATAATTACCGTCGTTACTATTCATAATGTCCAAAAACAAAAGAGTATTAATTACATAATTAGGAACTTATAATTATAAATAAGGAATCCATTTTACCAAATTCAAAACACAGAAATTGTAGTAATTAATTTAAAAATAATTCTCGTTGTCACAACCAAAGACGATTTTTTAAGAAGAAAAATTTATCAAAAGCTTTACTTGTTTTTACATCTAATTGAAAACTAAAATTACTTCCAATGAACACAATTTTATTAAATGATAAAAATATAATTAAATTAAACTTTAAAACCAATTAGAAGGACAATCTATCAATATAATTAAATTAGATGAAAAAGAAGTTTAGATGTAAAATAAAGTATTTTTCACCATTTATTAAAAATGAACATTTGTCAGAAAAATTCCAAACATTTATCCAAAGTAAATTTGATATTCCAAATTCAAAAATGATTTCCATTTTAATAAATTCAAAACATATAAGTTTCATTAATTAATTTTTTAATTAATTCCCGATGTCAAAAAAATAGCGTGTTTTTAAGAAACAATATCTATCAAAAGATTGACACTTGTTTATGTCCAATTTCAAAGTGAAATTAATTCCAATGACCACAATTGGATTAAATAGTAAAAATATATTTTAACTACTCTTTAAAACCAATTAAAAAGATAATCTATCCATATAAATAAATTATATTAAAATAAGGGTTTGAATTAAAATACATCATTTTCATTATTAATTAAAAATTGAACTTTATCGAAAAAATAACATAAATTTAGAAAAAGTAAATTCATGATATCCCAATTAAAAATATGGATTTTATTTTGTCAAATATAACATATAAAATTGACAAAATTTATATTTAAAAATGTTTCTCCATCAAAAGGCATTTAATCAACAATTTAAAGAATATTAGAATATTTAATCATAAAATTGGATTCATTCGCATTTTAAGCCTTTATCCATTACTGGGAAATTGTTAAATTTTTTAACAAACATATATAATCATTTTGTAGTTAATTATGTTCATTCCCGCCATTAGAATGGTTGTGCATTAACTTCCATTTAAAATAATATTATTATTTTATTAGTGTGAAATATATGATTTCAAAAAAACACGTTGTTGCGTATTAGGTATGCCATCGAACATAGAATTCCATTGAAAGTAATATTAAAATTTTATTCACAAATATAAATAAATTTAAAAATTCCATATTCTTTATTTAGCTGGGATGTTACATCCTTCCCCACATTTAGGAATTGCGTCCTCACAATTTTAAAATTAGGCTCGGAAACTTCATTGAAAGCCCCACATCAGAAAAAGAGTAAATTAAACTATCACTTTAAAAGAATGAAATATAAGTACAAAGTTCACCCGAGACAACAGATACTTGGATACCATGAAAACATGGATATGGAAGAGAAAAAAAAGGGTCATATTCTGATGGAGAGTGATAGAATACATGTTTAGGAGAGAGTTAACCACAAGAAAATCAGAAACTTTTGATGGGTTAAACAATATTTGATTCCAAAATAGGAAAATTTAATAGACAATGTTTTTTTTGAGTTACTTTTCATTGAGGAATTTATTTTTGGAGCTTAACTAAATCATAAAGAAACGTACTTACCTATCATGTATAATTTCACCTCTTACAAGATTTCTTACACAAACTCATATTTTCTCCAAAATATGAGTATTTAGGATGACTTGTTCACATTAAGAGCACTATAATCAACTTCTTGACAATCACCTAATCTACAATAGATGAACTATATATTTCCCATGTCTTTAGACCTTAACTAAAACCAAAACAGATAATACAAGATTAGATAACCCCCAAAAAGGATAATCCTTTATAAAAATAAATACTACTCTTAATCTCCATAATTCAACAAAAAGAACCCAAGGTTCAAAAAAGACCATTAAATAAATAGTTATCCATAAATTTCTTGAAAGCAATCAAAACAGAGATTGAATACCAAATCTATGAAGGATTTAATCACATAGTCTTCCATGGTAAATCTTAACATTTATCTCCAAATAACATTAGTTACTCTTAAAGTCTCATACTGAAAAGTAATTAACCTAATCACATATCCTTCATTATAGGTTAATAATTTCCATAGATCACCCAAAATCAACTTATTCCTGATTCATAATATCATCTAACTGACAATAATTAGTCATACTAACTAGGGACTTCACGTATTTCAGTGGTAGGCGATAAATACCAGTCGCACATTGGTTTTGGGATCAATTCCCACATCTTCGTCTGACGCGATGGGTTGTCACATGGTCTGTGTGTTTTCCCTTTTCAAAAACTACCTAATTTTATAACATTACAAAAAATGGGTAAATTCATAAAAAATAACCATAATATATTTTAACCACAAAAGTTATCTAATAAATTCTATTTTGCATCCCATAATTTATTAACCGGTAATTACCTAAAATTCTAGGATCATATAAACCCAAACAGTTCTTTATTACTATATCCACAAAAGAAAAGATAATTATTCCTTGAATAAAATTTTTATATAACAAACATCAGGGTTATACATATTATAAAAAGTCATCCAAGCTAATCTCATCGTCAAAAGAGACTTAATACTTATAAGCATTTCACGATCCTAAAATATACATTAACTCTTGAATCACATAAATGTTGACTTCTTTCTCATTCAACATTCTTCATGATCCATTAACCAATCCTTTCCTACTTATTCTGAAATACTTCTTTCCTATAACCAAAATCATTAATCATATCCTAATATTTCAATAATAGGAAAACATATGTCAGGAAATAATCCAATCCTTTCATTGGTCATTGTCAGTTTCTTCATCCTCAATCAGAATGGCCATAGGTATTGGTAAACAAATATTTTTCTGATCTTGGTGATCCCATTCCTGAAACATCTTCGTAGGACATGTGTTTGCATAACGACCATGCACACCACATTTAAAACATTCTATTGATCCTTCACAAAGAACTTATTTCCCTATCCAAGAGTTAACTAGATGCTTCTCTTTTCCAGGGTAGGTTCCTGCTTTATAAAATTACTTTCCACATTTATAGCATCTTTTTTTCCCTTTGAAACAATTTCCTAGGTGTTTCTTTCCATTTCATTGACACATAGGTTTTTGAACATTCGTAACTTTATGATTATTACTTGAACATCTGTAGGGATTTGTTTCTCGCATATATGTTGCCTTATAAAAATCATTAAGGTTCTAGTGATCAATCATGACTCCTGATATTTGGTTGAGAATAACCACAAGTGACCTCATTGTAGCTCCCATATCATTCAGTTGGTCGTTCAGAAAGCCGTCACAGTTTTCTTCACATCCACACTTACATCGGTGCCTGCTAGCTCCAACCATTTACTAAAAACAAAAAGTTCAGAGTGAGTATTTCAGTAAAATCATCATAGAAAACTATGATATAATTATTCATGTTATCTTAAACTCATTCACTTTATCTAAAAATAACTATCACTCTTTCTGAAATCCTAACCATTATGGTCATATTTCTTAAGCTTAAAGAATACCCTAACCTATAAAGTTATATAAACTGACCTTTGATACCAACTATAAGGGCCCAGCCTTAAAAAATTACATAATCATGAATTAAATGATTAATTCACATTAAGGATCTTTTCCGGTTTAGAGTTTTAGAGAATTAGGACATAACCATTACATATCAAAGATTACAATGTAGACAAATCTATTTAGTTTCCATTTTGTCACAAAATAAAAACTCTTAAAAAGAAACATGTCTAGTTCCATGTTTTAGATAATATGTCTTTCTATTATCCAATTCTTGACCCTATTAATCTTTATGTCCTGTGGAAAACATTTCAAAAACATGGGATGAGCATAAGAAGCTCAGTAAGGGATACACAAAGAAAGAAAACATTAGATCATCAATATATATATATATATAACATAAGATTTTTAACATACCTCATGAAATCATATGATTTATGAATAACTCATAAAAATCATAAGACATAATGGTAACTTGAGGCAGTCATAACATTCTTACGTAAGGAGTAACCCTCATGGTTACATTTGGAATACCCGTCACAGTATATTCCAAAAATATCTATGGAGAAACGATAGTTTTTAACTCGTTCACGTTACCCAATGCATTGGAGAGATATCTCGTGCTCACCTTCCCCTAGTTTATAATGGAACCACTCTTCTTCATAAACAATTCCCAAGAACCATAACATAATCATATCATATAAAACATGCATAAAGGAAACATAAAATTTCCATATTTCAATCACAATATATCAACACAACACATTGATATAATCAAAACAATATCAAAAACATTTTCAATACCATAATAAAGTAAAATATGGTATTTATTTTTCATTATAAAGAAAGTTTATGGCATGTAGAGGAAGACGAAACTCAAATAATGGTCATGGCGGTGGAGAAGTCGCTGTCACCGCATACATAAGAGATAAACATTCCTTTTGTTGTTTAGTAAAATGATTCATGTAAAAATATTCCTTTTGAATGAAATTAAAATTCAAAAGGTTTTATTATACAACTAATAAAATAAGGTCATATATAAATGTAAGTATTCCTCAATGAAAGGAGATTGAGACGTAGTCCCTTACAAAGACGGTATCCTTATATTAAGGATAAACCAATTACATAATTATGTTTGAAAAATATAAATACACCCAATATAAGTGGCTATTAAGTGTAAAACAATCTGAGGCCATCCACACATCTTCATAGTACGATATAATCATGAAGTATAGGTTTAACCCAAATAATTGAAATTGGGTTAAAAAGATCCCTTACAGATATTCAACAGCCTAACAGTGTCACTTTGAAAATACGAAAATGATTTGATGAGAGATAAAATGGGTATCTCACCAATTGGAATTAAAATTTATAGAAATAAGGATTTATAATAACATATCCCAACATTAAGAAGATGTAAATTAAAAGACCTAACAAAAATAAGTCTATTAAAAAGAGGAGGGTGAAAGGTTCCCTTACAGATTTGGGTAATTTTCAAAACGTACACCCCATGAAAGATGGACTATACAATGTTTATGTAAATACCCATAAACAAAAGTATATTACACAACGAGTTTAATAATGTGAATTAAATACACCACTCAAAGTAGATAGTGACAAATATAGCATGAATCTCATAGGAAAAAATAGTGAGATAAAAACCCCTTATCTCATTGTAATAAATAGAGTCATATGAATAAAAGATAAAAAGAACCAAATGAATCATATAATACCATGAATAAAACAATAATTATGATAGTATATATGAAATCATAGTATATAATACACCATATGCAATAAATAATTGGCAAATAATGGAAATCTCATGTAATTAAAAGTGAGATAAGAAATCCCCTTACCTCAAGTCTGACATATCTTGTTCGTTTATTTATATTCTTGAATAATAAAATTTGGTCAATATATAGTTTCTTAATGAATTAATTTAAATTTTATTATTCAATTAATATCACATATTATCTTGTTATAATAATTAGTTAATTATGTCAGTTCATATCATATGTTTTGTCGATGTTCGGTACATGAGTCTACAATGAACTTGTTTGAAGAGAATTGTCCATGTATTTAGAAGTAAATCATATCTGGAATGGTGTTCATGATTTAAATATCATATATATCCTGTATATATTTATTTAATAATATTCCATAATGTTTGGATATAAGAAATGAAATGTACTGTTCATGGAGACGGTAAGTTGTATGTATGCATGAACGCTACTTTCATTTTTTTCATATTAATAGACATTAAAAATAAATTAGACATAGATATATTATAATTACAGTATAATATATATGTTATATATGTAACATATGTTCATTAATTACATTATTAATAAATTTCTATGTTTTTCATGAACGAGTCACATCACTTGAGTGGGAGGTTTTCTATACATCCTCATATAAAATAATCATATTTTCCCAACATGAAAATCATAGAGGTATGTTTTAAATATTAAATACATAAGCATTGAGAGGACATAAATATAATATATATCATATATAAATATAGTTTCCTAATAATGGCCACCATGAAAGGTGTTAAAATAATATTGAACAATCATCGTTTCGTGAGGCAGTAATTCGCCACCAACAAAAACAATATTTTTTTAAACCATTAGACGGAGGTGTGTGTAAGTGTATCTATAATTATTCACCTAAAAAATCCTATTATATTTAAGATACTTGTTTTTTTACAAAAGGAAGGAGTAAAAATAGTTTATGGGGTTGTAGAAGAAAAATAAAACAAAAGAACATAAGGGAAGACATTACCTTTAAATCAGGTAACTCTTTTTTATTTGAGCCAAAGGCTTCCATGGAAATACTTCTGCCCAAAGTGAGGCTTCTAGGTGTGAGAGAGGGATGTGGAGAGATAATATAATCTGATTTTAAATGATCAAAGGGCTTGAGAGGTGTGGGTAAGGGGGTAGAGTTGGTGGCCTTTTATAAGAGGGAGGAGGGTCACTTTTGGAAAGTCTTGAAATGTTATTTTATTATAAAATGGTTTTTGGATTTCAAAGGTCCCACAATGATAGATTTCGAGGATAAGGAAATAAGGGTTCGAAATACACCCATCCAATAGGTTTTTTACATGTTTAAGTCATATATTTTACCTTATCTTTTCATTTTATTTAAATTGTTCATTAATGAGGTAATCACTACATCATCATGGTGTCAAAAATAAATTTATTTATTTAATGTCTAAAAATTATAAAATAGAGTACCATGATGTAAGAAATCTTTTTATCTTTCAAATGAATATTTATAGTCTAATATATTATTTATATAAACAAAATTAATTTTTTTTACTTAGGATATACAAACCTTTGTTATATTTCCCTTCTTTTTTAAAAATAAAGTCATAAATCTCACTATCACACCCATGTGACTCCATGGGACCTCAAGTTTGGCTAAAAGAATCTCATGGTCGTCCATGAATCAAAAAATAAGATTTTGACACATGTTGGGGTAATTTTGTATTATTATGAGATTATTTTATTACCCTTAACTACCCAATTACAAATTAATCACGATAATTAAAGATAATTACCGTCGTTACTATTCATAATGTTCAAAAACAAAAGAGTATTAATTACATAATTTGGAACTTCTGATTCCAAATATGGAATCCATTTTACCAAATTCCAATCACCAAATATTCAGTAATTAATTTAAAAAAATTTCACGTTGTCACAGCAAAAGACAGGTTTTTAAGAAGTAAAATTTATCAAAAGATTGACTTGTTTTTACATCCAATTGAAAAGTAAAATTACCTCTAATGTACGAAATTGTATTAAGTGATAAAAATATAATTCAATTACACTCAAAAAACAATTAAAAGGACAATATAACTATATAATTACATTAGATGAAAAAACAGTTTTGAAGTAAAATGCATTATTTTTAACTATTCATTAAAAATGAACATTTGTCAGAAAACTACCAAAAATATATCGAAAGTAAATTTTATATTAAAAATTGATAAATTATTTCCATTTTAAAGAATTCAAAACATATAAGTTGTATTAATTAATTTTATAATTAATTCCCACTGTCAAAATAAATACCGTGTTTTTATGAAACAATATCTATCAAAAGATTGACACTTGTTTATGTCCAATTTCAAAGTGAAATTAATTCCAATGAACACCATTGGATTAAATGGTAAGAATATATTTTAACACAATTTAAACCCAATGAAAAAGATAATATAACCATATAAATAATGTATATTAAAAAGTGGTTTTGAATTATAATACAACATTTTCACTATTCATTAGAAAATGAACGTTATCGAAAAAATAACAAAAAATTACCAAATGTAAATTTTGATGTCCCAATTCAAAAGAAGTATTTTATTTTTTCAAATTTAACATATAAAATTGACAAAAAGTTTATATAAAAAGGGGTCGCCATCAAAAGGCTGTTAATCAACCTTTTAATGAATATTACAATATTTATGCTTAAAAATGGATTCATTCACATTTTAAGCCTCTATAATTATTGGGTAATTGTTAAAATATTTAAAAAACATATATAATCATTTTGTAGTTAGTTCTGTTCATTCCCATCATTACTACAGCTAGGCATTAACTACCATTTAAAATAATATTATTATATTAATAGTATGCAACGTAAGATTTCAAAGAAACTCATTGTTGCGTTTTGGGTAAGCCATATAAAATAGCATTCTCTATAAAGTAATATTAACATTTTATTAAAAAAAATTAATAAATATGAAAATTTCATATTCATTATTTACCTGAGATGTTACAAGTCTAGTTCCCTACACTACCAAGACATGTGCCCATTTTTAATTATCAATTTACCAAAAATATCATATCAGAATCCATACACAACTAATACAAAAAAAATTATAATTCACATTTCATAAAACATAGGAATAGTCATCAAGCCTTAAGACCTTAGTAAAATTACAATTTACATTTCTTATCCAATTTAACCCATTTCCCATTTTCACACAATAACCAATTTTGAATATTCATCAATTCAAAATCATAGACACATTTAGTAATTTAAAATGATAGAATCATGAGTATTTTTACAAATTCTATTTATTCTATTTAACCAATTTTTACATCATTCCAAACATCCCCTTATGATATATCATCAACTAATCACATTCATAATTTAGTTCATTTCATAATCACATTAACATGAAAATATAATCATTATGGGTTCTATTGTACTTGTTCTAAAATCCTAGAAGTTATTATGGTCCCATCAGAGAATTTATACTACAACATGTACATAATCATTACTCAAATTAAACATTTGAAATCACATTAACACTAAAAATTTAAAACATGGTCCTCTCACTTTGAAAAACAAAAACATGACCAAATGATTTATTTTCCATTTTCAACCACTAGAAAAATCACTAATTATTTTTTCAAGGAGTGATCTATAGCCCCATTTAAATTATTCATTTTAAGTCAATTGATAAAAACCCCTTGTTAAATCATTTGAGATCAACACCTCCTTTCAATACATTTCTTGCATTCAAACATCAATTTCAACATTGAAAACCATGGTTGGTTAATATATATATATATATATACATTTTAAAATATCATTGGGAACATCCCAAATATAATATACAATCAAATCAATTGACACTTAAAAAAGACCACATAACTAATTATAATTTTATAACCCGTCTCTCTCATATTTCCCTTATCTCATCATTTCTAAGACCATTACATTGTTTCAAGGGTTCAACACATGCCATGGTTGGCCCTAGGTTTTTCTCACACCACTATCCAACCCAATGGAGTATGTGAAGGGTTTTATTCTAAATGAAAATTCCAAAAAACACTTTAATCTATTAATGATAATAGGAGTAATAATAATACACAATATCACAACCTCCAATACATATAAAACATCAAGACTATGGAAACAAATACTAAATACCACCTAAATAATCCTTATAGATGATTAATATCCCAAACACATCTGTTAATTTGAAATCCAACACCCTTTTAATAGACAAAAAAACTCTTGGAAAAGTGGAGGTTTAAGTGCTTCTAAGAAGATGGGAGGTTTTACAAGCCCAAATCCTGAAAATAGAGCATAGAGGAGAGTTATATTCACCCAATTATTTTATTCGCACCGAAATTGACTCCAAATACTCATTAATCTAAGTATAGTCATCTCTTGGGAGCTATATTGGGTTAGATTCACCACCCAACCTATTAGAGGAGGAATAGGGATGAAAATCCGGATAGAAACCAAGAATCCTAAGAGGAAAATTGTAATTTCTCACTTTTTATAGGCCACAGGGTTTTTCCACATGGTTAGCCAAGTTTTGTAAAACTCCATTTGACCCTCTTTCCTAGAGGGTCAATTCCACATGGTTTACTATGAGCACCCATATTATATTGAAAACTATGTTGTAACCATGCACTATCCTTTGTAAAAATGGGTCTACAAGACTCATTGTTTCTTAGGAAACGCCCATGGGTTTCTCTAATCATGCTCCAACCATATGTTGTAAACTATTTGAAAACATTTAACTACTCTTAGTGACTCACATCCTCATGATACGCAAAAACATCCCATATACCCAAGAACCACATCATTATCCAAAAAAGTGAATTTATCCAAAATTTACACAAGGATGTTCCTCTATAAATGGTCGAGATCTTAAAAACTCACCTTATTATAATGGATCTTTTAATAGACATACTCCAAAATCACATTGAGTCTCAAATACCTATTATCGGGGAATGTGAACACCTATCAACAATCATTTCCAATGCTTTCTCCTTGAAAAATCCACACTGCAACCACACTCAGACCAAGGAAATAGTCCCATCACAAAGAAACTTCCCCTACCATAATCCAAATCTATGAGCCAATGATCCTTAAGGAAAAAAATACATAAAACACACCATTACTAATATCGAGAACAAGGGGAAGGTCCGAGTAATACAACTAGACCACCACACAAAAGTAGATAAAAAGGTACTACAATACTCTGGGAGAGCCAACGAGAACACCCTCAGTCTGATCATCTCCACAATTCATGTGAAATGGACCAGACCTCTCTAGTCTATTCCATTGTGAAAATTAAGTGTATTAGGTGATTTGAGATGTCAATGTGACATATCCCCATTAATTTTCCAATTTTATAGTTCGGTGAACAGTTCCAATGATAGACAGTTGTGAACAGTGCAACGGTAACCTTCTTGAACAGTGCATCAGTGACCTTAGATGAACAGTGTCATCAGTAACCTTCTGTGAACAGTATCATCAGTGACCCTTGGTGAACAGTGTCATCAGTAACCCACTATGAAGTGTTCCATTGGTGAACAGTTCTATCAGGGAGGTCTAATGGTAACCCTTGTTTCCTTTTCCAAATTTCCAATTCTATGAACAGTTCCATCGGTGAACAGTTCCATCAGTAACCTCTAATGGTAACCTCTCTTTCCTTTACCAAATTTCTAATTCTATGAACAGTTACATCTGTGAAAAGTTTTATTAGTAACCTATCTTTCTATTTCAAAATTTCCAAATCTATGGAAAGTTCCACCAGTGAATAGTTCTATCAGTAACCTCTCTTTCTTTTGAAAAATTTTCAATTCTCTGAACAGTTCTATTGGTAACCTCTAACAGTGACCTCACCTTCCATTGAAAAATTTCCAATTCTATTAACAATTCCATCAGTGAACAGTTCTATCAGTAACCTCTAAGGGTAACCTTTCTATCCTTTTCCAAATTTCAAATTCTATGAAAAGTTCCATCGGTGAACAGTTCGATCGGTAACCTCTAATGGTAACCTCTATTTTTCCATTGCCATATTTTGAGTTCATGAACAATGTTTCCAGAATGGTGAGCTCTATCAGTAACCTCTATTTCCGTTGCAAATTTTGAGTTTTGGAATAGTGTTTCCAAAACGGTGAGGTCTATCGGTAACCTCTATCGGTAACCTCTATTTCCTATGCCAAATTTTGAGTTCAAGAACATTGTTTCCAGCTTCCAACTGTTTCGCCCCTTTAATGTTTCCATTGATGTAAAATGTATTTAAAACATTAATTTAAGGACTCTATGGCTGATTCATAAGCCATAAATCCTATATTAGTTTATCCTAAGGCTCAGAACATTTTTACCCAGTCAAAGTGCATGGTTTAATGTGATCTGATTTTAATAGAAAACCTAGCGTATCGTAAACCACTACTCCCTTAAATCTTCTAAAGTGTTGAGATATCTTCTTCCCTATCACTTCCTCCTTGTTCTTGGCTATGAGACGCTAGAACCTTTTATTCTATTACATAGGGGTTTTTCAATCAAACTTTCCTCCTATGATTGGTTTTTCTCTGTTTTGATGCAACCAAGTAGTATCAATCAATCTCTCAAATAAGGTATTATCTATCACCATTATTTTGGGTTTTCCTCGTTTTGTTTCTCCTTTCCCTATTATGGTATGTGATCTCTATAATTATAATGTATTTTTCTTGGTTTTCCATTCATGTGGTCATACTACAACATCCTTAGGTGGATATAGTTTTCATGGGAGGAGGCGATCATGATTCTTTGTGTGGATCGTTCTTGTATAAAGAAATAAAAGAACCGTTTGAGTTAGGGGATTTGTTGTTTCTCTTTTATTTTTTTTCCAGTGTATATTTATAGTGTTTTATCGCATTGGATCACAACGGAATTGACATAATTAATATTTAAACCGAATAATATAAATTGATATCAATTGTATGTTATTTCCTCTTATTTTTCAAGATAGTGGGAAATATATGCTTTTTTCGTATAATTCTTCATTCCCAAAAGAAATTGATAAATAACGTACAACGAAATTAATTGATAATGGTTTGGATATAGATAAAGTGGAATTTAAATGAATCTGGTTCTTCTTGTTGTAATTTGATGTTAATCAAAACGGTGCAGTAATCATGTTTAATTATTTGTGTAGCTTACTATTTAGGATTCCCAATTTTGGAACCTATAATTAATAAAATTATTAATCCAATATAGTTTAATGAACTAGTGGTTTGATAAAAGAAACTGTCTTGTAGGGTTCTGAGTTATCCTCTTGGTTGTTTTTGGGACAAGAGCCAATTTGACATGATTATTATTTTTCCTACTGCTTTTGTTGTGGTGAGAGCCTGGATGGCTGTTGTGATATGTGGGGGTAGGGAGGCCTATTGATTGTGGCATCAGCTGAGGCCTAGTGTGGCAAGATTTATCGGTTTATGCATTTGTGTGTTAGGGAGGACATAAGGGATGATGGAATGGGTTGGATATGAATATTTGATGCTTGTTGTTTGTTTTTGGTTGTTTATGTTCATTACTTCTCCCCACTTCTCAAGGAATATGGTCTTACATAACCTTCTTCTTAAAGGGGTGAAGATGTGTGGGGTATGTCACTTGTTTTCTGTGTTTATCTTCTTAAGGGATAATGGGTCTACGCTTTTTCTATAGGCGGAAAAGACTTGACGGGTAGTTCATCTACTCACTGTGTTGATCCCCCCGTGTTTAGTAGAATATAATGTTTTTATAGAATACATAGTAATATGGGAAAATAATTTTGTAAATAAATAATTGAATAAATGAAGTTTACCCATGGGGATTGGAGCTTGCTGGGGCGCATTGCAGAGGTTGTGATTTGAAGGAACAAGGCACTTTGGTGTGATGCTAATGAAATTTAATGTGGAATTGGTATTGGTTAATTAATTATTAATGAATTAATTAATGTAAAGTTAAATATATAAAAAGGGAATGAAATAATGTATTAAATCTCTTTAAATGGTTTTGGGATTATATGTTACCTAGTCATAGAAGTGGAAGCCGGGAGTCCGAGATAAGTTAGTTGCAGTTGACTCTAAGACTAGGTTTTTCCCATAGTGTGGTTGTGAGATATAGTATATTCTGTACTTTTCATTTTTCAATATGCTACTCCACCCTATCATTATGGGAAACTGACACCCCAGGGATTCTAAGCCCTTGGGGGTGTTCTCCCCAATATTTCAGTGGGAGGATGAATGGATGACTACCCCCTTTGGCCCCACTCTCTTCTCTTGGTAGTTACTTGTGCTGGTAGGTGAAATGGTTAGATTTCCACATATATTTTTATAGAGGGTTGTAATGTATTGTTGTTATTCACACACATATATTCTATATATAGTCTCTTATGGAATATTATAGGTGTAACATGTATAGGTTGTGATGGATTGAGGATCCTTACTCGGTGTGTGGCATGTAATGGATTGAGGTACAATACCCGATGTATGATACACATTATGTAGGGTATGGTGGCTCCTAGAAACTTTCTGGTTACTTTGCATACATGGATGTGGTGGTTTTGTTGCATGAGATGCATGTTGTGGTGCTTCGTCCAGGTGTCTACAGGTAAGACTTTTTTGAGAGAGATGCTCAGGACATGCGGCGTTAGGGAAAATCGGAAAACTAGTGGTGAAGTTATAAATGGGTGCCCATGATATCTTTTATTATATGATTTATTATTTCATGCGTTACTTAGTGAGATTATCCACATTGAGGCTGGGAACTTAGTATACCTATTTAGGTGACGATTCGGTTTCACTTGTTGTTCACTATGCTTTAGCATAATTTCTTTACTTTTGCACGAGAGGCCTCAGGGAAGATCATACTGAGTATATTTTTATTCTCACCCTATGTATATATAAATTCATTTTTAGGTCACATGATGTTGTTTTGGGATCAGGCTGGTTACTACTAGCTTGTGGTTGCAAGAGCTGTTTGGGCTTGTGGTTGCTGCTGTTTTACATACATTTTGGGTACTAGCTGTTTTTCCACTTTTAGTAGTAGTAGTTTTGTATTAAATTTCATATGAGTACTTGTGATTTATTTTGTATTACTAGATGAGATATAGTTTGTAGTTTCCTTTTTTATCTCTCTTCTACATGTGTTCTCTTAGAGTGTAATGCCTCCCATTTTTGTGTTTACTATACCCTCAGTGCTAATTGCTAACCCGGGGCCTACTGAAGGCAGGACTCAGGGGTCATTATCTCCATTCTCACAATGATGGCACTGGAGGGGTACACATTGGGGGGGGGGGTTGTGACTGAGTGTTATCAAAGGAATTTTGAGAGATAGGATGGTGTTTGGAGTTAGGCATAGTTGAGGTTTCAAGGGTTGGTAGTGAAATGACGTCATTCATGTTTAGCAAGTGATTTATACACTAGAGACCAGTTGATACATAGGCGTTCATGGCCCCCTATGATCTGATGTACGAAATTTTATGTTTACAATGGCTACTAAACAAGGTAATACTTGTTGCAGGGTAGAGACCTAGGAAAGGATCATGCATCATTATTCCTTGTGCCTATGTTTAAATTGGTCTACCTTGGGATATGTTAACCTAAAATAAATGATAGAAAACAAGTAATTAATTTTTTCCAGGACTTCCATATTCATGGTTTAGGAGCTCTAACTATTTTTTATTTTTTAGGTATGGCTCTATGTCTACATCCTCGTCCGAATTTCAGAGAAGATGTCTAGCAGGCTATGCCAGCAGATCGATGATGGGAAGAGGTTAACGATGATGACACTTGGAGTAGGACACTCTGAGAGTTTCAGTGCCAGAGTCTGCAGAAGTAAGAGGACTCCGTTTTAGATGCAATCACAGAAGACTGGTTGGAGGAGATCAAAATAGGCTTCAGTTTGATTCATGATCAGACAGAGCACTGTGTGTACTTGGTTGGGACGATGCTCTATAGAGCAGTGAGGTAGTAGTGGTTCATGTTCCTTGGGGATTGCAAGGAGTAAATGATCTCATGGGAGGAGTTCTGAGAAATGTTCAGAGTCAAGTTTCTTTCTTTGACCATGAAGGCTTCTAGTTGCAAGGAACATCTTACCCTTCGATAGGGCAGCTCTAGTGTGTGAGAGTTTGGAATCCATTTCAGGAACCTTTTATGATATTCTTCAGACCTATTTCTAGATGAGGAGGCCTGGGTGAGGCATTTCTGGGAGTCTTTGCATCCAGAGATCCAGCGCCAGGTCACTGCATTTATGCTAAAGACATGTCTTGAAGTGTAGGAAAGGGAAAAGGTCATCGAGAGGGCTTTGGCCAGAATCGGATCAAACTGAGAGGGGAGTGGTCATGATTCCTTACAAAGTAGAGCAGTGGTCCAGGTTTCCTAGTTTTTAGGGTAGAAGAGTATTTGTTCAGCTAGGGGTAGCTCCCAGCCCTCAGCTTCTCGTTTCTCTGGGGGCAGCAGCTCTCGGGCCTAATCCAAGAGATCAGGTTCTTGTTTTTCTTGTGTTTGATGAGGTCATAAATAGAGAGAGTGACCAACCTTTTAGACTAGTCATCGTTCACCAAGTTTCCTGCTCTAGGTTTCTCTATTGATGCAGTTCCAACTGAGGTAGTAACAGCAGGTCGCACCAGCTATAGATCAGCAGAGGGTAGATGGGATAGGCAAATGACGGCCCCGTGAGGCTCCCCATCCTCTATGAGTAGAGCATGGCTATGGTGGTTGTCGTCATCAGGTTCAGAGATGCCATGAAGGTGTTCATGGTAAGCTTTTTTACTTTAGTGTTCCCAGCGCTAGGATATCCAGACATCATTCGAGGTACCATTTTCTTGTTTTCTATATTTTTGTATGCCTTGTTTGATTCAGGATCAAAACACACCTACAAATCACCTAACTTTTTCCATGCTTTGGGTCTTGGGGTTGAGAGGCTTCTAGTGCATTTGGCATCGACCACGCCTGTTGGAGGTCGAGCTAACTTGTTTGAAGTATGTAGAGACTGTGATCTAGTGTTAGGGAAGCACATCTATTGGGGAGATTTTCTATGATTACGAATACAACCAGATGATGTCATTCTCAGCATGGATTGGTTGTATTCAGTGAAGGCTATCATGGACTACTTTTGGAAGCATGTCATTTTCTTCGAAGTGGATGGAGAGTCAGTGGGGTTTGTTGGCGAGCGAGACCCTTGGATGGGTTAGAGGTGTGTTACATCCTTATCATCCATGATGGTTGAGTTGATGCAAAGTTCTTCCAATGTTCAATAGTTGGTGTTTCCTCCAGTCGTAGAAGAGTACCCTGATGTTTTTCCAGATGAGGATGTTGCATTATCCCCTCGACGAGATATTGATATTGGGATCGAGCTTTAATCAGGAGCATCTCATATCTCTATGTCACGATATATGATGGACCCTTTTGGGTTATGAGAGATATGTATATAGCTTTATGGTCTATTATAGTGAGGTTTTTTTCGGCCAAGTGCGTCACCATGGGGTGCACCAGTTTTGTTCGTGAAGAAGGCTGATGAAAGGATGTATTTGTGAGTCGATTATTGTCATATAAATAAAGTGACAATAAAGAATTGTTATCCTATTCTGAAGATTGATTATTTATTCGATCAACTAAAGGGTGAAAGATGGTTGTCAATGATCAACTATCATTCAGGATATCATCATATGCATGTGAAGGATGATGATAACCCGAATACTACTTTCCGTTGTCGTCATGGGCAATAAGAATTCATTGTAATTCCCTTTGGCATGACAAATGCTCAATTTGGGTTCATGGGATTTATGAATGATGCGTTCCACGAGTTCCTGGACAATTTTGGGGTAGTTTTCATCGATGACATCCGTGGGTAGTCCATGTTTAGGAAGGATCATACAGAACATCTACACGCTGTTTGGGGAGTTCTTTGTCAACATCTTATGTTCGGGAAGTTATCGAGGTGTGAGTTTTGGGCTTGATAACTCCGTTAGTTGAGAAATTTTGTGTACCATTAGTGAGTAGTTGTGGATCCCTCAAAGATAGAAGCATTTGTGTATGGGGAAGACCCCAATACAATACTAGAGGTGCGAAGTTTCCATGGTCTTTTAGGCTACTACAAGAGGTTCATTTCTGATTTCTCTTGAGTTGAGACTCCTCTGACAGCATTTACCATGAAGGATCAATTGTTCTTATGGACTGATCAGTTTTAGGAAACTTTCTCATATCTGATGGAGAAGTTAGTAAATGCTCCAGTTCGTTGTCTTCCAGTAAAGGGAGTTCAGTTTGATGATTTTTGTGATGCTTTGCATCTAGGGTTAGGCTGTGTTATCATGTAGCAAAGATCAGTTGTTTCTTATGGGTCTCGGCAGTTACATCCCCATGAACGTAACTATGCCACCCATGATCTTGAGTTGGAAACTGTGGTGTTTTCTCTGAGGTTTTGGACACATTACTTCATTGGTGATCACTTTGTGGTTTTCACCAATCATAAGAGTTTGAGGTATATTTTATCGCAGCGTGACTTGAACTTTCGATAGAGTCGGTGGATACAGTTCTTAGAGGAATATGACTTTGGGATATCATATACACCTGGAATGGATAATATCTTAGCTGAGACACTGATTCGAATGTCACATAGTCATGTTGTACGTGACTCCGGTGATTCCAAGAGAGTAATGAATGAACTGTCAGCATTACATCTTGATATGGAAGAATTTGGGGGCAGAGCTTGTCTTTTTCAGATGAAAGTATAGTTATCTCTGGTTTAGAAGGAGGAAGAGTCACAGTTGGGGGATATAGAGGTGGAGGTCTAGAGAGATCGAGTTTCTTGGGGAGAGGCCCCTAATGGGTGGCTTGAGGATGAAGGATGTCGAGTGTTGAATCATGGAAGGATATATGTTCCATTGAAATTTCATGATACATATCTCATAGAGTTCCATAGATCACCTTTAGCAGTGAATCCTAGCATGAAAAAGATGTACCGAGACTTGAAGATCATATTTTGGTGGCCCGGGCTGAAGCGTGTGGTTTCAGAGTTTGTGTCTCGATATTTGGTCTTCCAGAAGGGGATGGCTGAACACCATGTTCCTGGTGGTCTACTCCAGCCATTAGAGATTCCTCAGTGGAAGTTGGAGGATATCTTAATGGACTTTCTTTCTAGATAACCTCAATCTTATGGAGGACATGATGCTATTTGGGTGGTAGTGTACCATTTAACAAAATCAGCCCAGTTTATTGCAATCAACGAGTCAATCTCAGTGGAAGTTTTGTTAAGGATGTATCTAGAGAAGGTGGTTAGAATTCATGGAGTACCAAAAGATTATCACTTATGACTGATATCCTCGATTTACCTATAGGGTGTGGAGAGGGCTCCATCATGCTTTCGATTCCCAACTATGCCTTAGCACTGCTTTTAATCCTCAAATGGATGGTCAGAAAAAGTGAATTATCCAGACTCTGGAAGATATGTTACACTCTTGTGTTCTTGATTTTGGAGGTTCATGGATGAGGCACTTACCCTTAGTGGAGTTATCTTACAATAATAGTTTTCACTCCACCATCAGTATGGTTCCATTTGATGCCTTGTATGACCGACCATGTCGTTCTCCGTTGTGCTGAACTGGGGTCGGAGAGTCAGCAATTATCAGACCGAAACTAGTTCTGAATACAACAGAGATGGTTTAGGTGATTCAGCAGAGGATGAAGACAGTGAAAGATCATTAGAAATCTTATGAGGATCAAATATGGTGACCCATAGAGTTTAATTTTGGGGATCATGTGATTCTGAATGTGACTCCCCATCGTGGGTAGTGAAGGATTGGTTGTGGGAGTAATATTTATCTCTAGTTTGTTGGGTCATTCAAGGTGTTAGCTCATGTTGGAGTTGTGGCATATCGAGTAGCACTTCCCCCACAAAGGAGTTATATATTTAGTGTTTTCCATGTATCACAACTCCATCGTTATCTTTATGATGACTCTCACGTCATCGATTCGGGATACATCGATGTTGATGCTGATACGACCTTCGAGGAGTGACCTATTGAGATCTAAGACCGCAATTAGAAGGTGTTGTGTGGTCGTTAAATCCCCTTAGTTCGTGTCTTTTGGTGACATGGTGGCATGGAGGAGAGTACCTATGAACGTGAGTCATAGATACATGCACAATACCTGTAGTTGTTTGATGTTTTACTCTTTTCATGGAACAATGTCCCATTTGTGGTTATAGACCCTTCATGTTTATAGTATGTATTTCTTTTTTTGCTTATTTTGTCCTCTTCTCTAATGAGAGGTATCTTGATGGGTGGTTATTTAGACCCTGCTTCATCTTCCCTTTCGGTGGGTTTTGAATTCTCGAGGATTAGAATGTTTTGAGAGGTATTTGATGTAATGGCCTAGACCTCTCTGGTCCATTCCATTGCGAAAATCAGGTGAATTATGTGATTCAAGAGGTCAAGGTGACTTATCCCCAACACTTTTCCAATTTTCTAGTTCGGTGAATAGTTACGATTGTACAATGTTGTGAACTGTGCAGCGGTAACCTTCTAGGAATAGGGCATCGGTGACCTTAGATGAATAGTGTCATCGGTAACCTTATGTGAATAGTGTCATTGGTGACCCTAGGGGAACAGTGTCATCAGTAACCTTGTATGAATAGTTCCATTGGTGAATAGTTTTATCGGTGAGGTCTAATGGTACCCTCTCTTTCCTCTGCCAAATTTTTAATTCTATGAACAGTTCCATCATTGAACAGTTCTATCGGTAACCTCTAACGGTAACATCACTTTCCATTGAAAAATTTTCAATTATATGAATAGTTCCATTATTAAATAGTTTTATTAGTAACCTCAAATTGTAACCTCTCTTTTCTTTTCCAAATTTCCAATTCTATGAACAATTTCCTCGGTGAACAGTTTTATCGGTAACCTCTAATGGTAACCTCTATTTCCTTTTCCAAATTTCCAATTTTATGAACAGTTCCATCAGTGAACAGTTTTATCGGTAACCACTATTTCATTTTCTAAGTTTTTAATTCTATGAACAGTTCCATCATTGAATAGTTCTATTGGTAATCTCTAACGGTAACCTCTCTTTCGTTTTCCAAATTTTATATTCTATGAATAGTTCTATCGGTGAACTGTTCTATCGATAACCTCTATTGGTAACCTCTATTTTTCCATTTCCAAATTTTGAGTTCGTGGACATTGTTTCTAGAATGGTGAGGTCTATTAGTAACCTCTATCAGTAACCTCTATCTATAACCTCTATTTTCTTTTCAAAATTTTGAGTTCATGAACAGTGTTTCTAGAATGGTGAGGTATATTGGTAACCTCTATTTCCTTTGCCAAATTTTGTGTTCTTGATGATTGTGTCCAGCGTCCAACAGTTTCACCCCTTTAACGTTTCCTTTAACATAAAATTAATTTAAAACCATATTTTAAATAATCTAAGGCTGATTCAAGGGCCGTAACTTTTATATTAATTTATCCTAAGGCTCATGAACTTTTTACTTGGTCAAATCACGTGGTTTAATGTGATATGCTTGGAATGGAAAACCATGTGTATCTTAAACCACCGCTCCGTTAATTATTTTAAAGAGACAAGATATCATTCTCCTTATTTCTTCCTCCTTGTTCTATGCTATGAGACTCTAGAACCTTTCATTATTTTCTATAGGGGTTTTGTAATCAATTTTTCCTCCTAGGATTGGTTCCGCTCTGTTTTGATGCAACCAATCAGAATCGATCAATCTTTGCTATAGGGTATGATCGATCGCCATTATTTTGGGTTCATCCCCTTATGTTTCTTCATGCCCTGTTATGGTATGTGATCTCTATAATTCTAATAGATTTTTTTCGGTTCCCTTTGGTGTGGTCGTACTGCAACATCCTCAGGTGGATACAGTTTTCACTGCAGGAGGTGATCATGATTCTTTGTGTGGATCATTCTTGAATAAAGAAAGATAACAACCGATTGAGGTAGGATATTCATTGTTTCTCTTTTATTTTATGAGAAACTATATAGTTAGTATGTTTCATCCCACTGTATTATAATATAATTGAAATAATTAATATTTGATCTGGATAAATAAATTAATATCGATCGTATAATACTGCCTCTTGTTTTTCTAGATAGTGTGATATCTATGAATTCTTCATATAATTGTTCATTCTTGATGGAAATTGGTAAAGAATGTAAATCAGAATTAATTGATAATGGTTTGGATAATGATAAAGAGGCATGTAAATGAATCTGGCTCTTCTTGTTATAATTTTATATTAATTGAAATGGTTCAGTAAGCATATTTAATTATTTTTGACAGTTATAGTTTTGGTTTCCCAAAGTTGGAACCTATGATTAATAAATCTGTTAATATAATATGGATTAAATAACTGGGGGTTTGATAAAAGACAATCCCTTGTAGGGTTCTGTGTTACCCGCTTGGTTGTTTAAGGGCCTAGAACCCATTTGATATGATGTTTGTTTTTTAGGCTGCTTGTGTTGTGGTGTGAGCCTAGATCACTATTGTGATATTTGGGGGTAGGGAGGCCTATTTATTGTGGCAGCATTTGACACCTAGTGTGGCAAGATGCACCGGTTTATGCATGTGGGTGTCAGGGTGGACACAAGGGATGACAGAATGGGTTGGATGTGAATGTTGGATGATTTCTATTTCTTTTTTGTTATTTATGTGATTTAATTCTCCGCACTGCTCAAGGAAGCTGGTCTTACTTACCCTTCTTCTGAAAGGGACGGAGATGTGTGGGGTATGCCACATGCTTTTTGTGTTTAGCTTCTCAAGGGAGAATGGGTCTATGCTCTTGATATAAGTGGCAAAGACTCGACGGGTAGTTCATCTACTCACCGTGTAGAGCCCTCTTCTGTTTTGTTGCATAGAATGTTTTTCTATAATTCCTAGGAATATGGTAAAGTAATGCTGTAAATAAATAATTGAATAAATGATGTTAACCCATGGGGTTTGGAGCTTGCTGGGGCGCAATGCTGAGATTGTGATTTGAAGGAACAATGTACTTTGGGTGTGATGCTAAAGAAATTTAAGGTGGAATTGTTAATGGTTAATTAATTTTTAAAGAATTAATTAACGAAAATTGAAACTGATAAAAAAGAAATCAAATAATGTATTAAAGATCTTTAAATGGTTGTGTTTTTATAGGATACCTAGTCTTAGAAATGACAGCCAGGAATCCGAGAGACGTTAGCAGATGTTGAGTCTAAGACTAGGTTATGCCCATAGTATGGTTGTGATCAATAATATAGTATTAAAATTTGGTGTTTCTATATGCTACTCCACTCTAACAGTAATGGAAACTAACACCCCAGATATTCTGAGCCTTGGGGGTGTTTTCCCCAACATTCCAGTGGGAGGATGAATGGCTGACTACCCCCTTTTTTCATACTCTCTTCTCATGGTAGTTACTTTTGCTGGTAGGTGTAGCGGTTAGTTTTCCCCATATATGAGTGAAGAGGGATGTAATGGCATGTTTATTATCCACACACATATATTCTGGTTATATTTTTCTATGGACTACTATAGGTGTAACATGTATTGTTTGTGATGTCTTGAGGATCCATACTCAGTGCATGGGTTGTGATGGCTTGAGGTATAATACCCGACGTATGATAACCATTATGAGGGATATGGAAGCTCCTAGAAACTTCTTGGTTACTTGGAATACATGGACATGGTGGTTTTGTTGCATGAGGTTCATGTTGTGGTGCTTCATTCAGGTGTCTACGGGAAAACCTTTTTTGAGAGAGATGCTCAAGAAGTGAGATGTTGGGGGAAAGCGGTAAACCTGTGGGGATGTAGTAGAATGGTACCCATGATATTTTTTATTATATGATATATTCTTGTATGTGTTACTTGGTGAGAGTAGCCCTGTGGAGGCTGGGAACTTAGTATATATGTTTAGGTGATGAGTTAGTTTCACGTATTGTTTACTATGCTTTAGCAAGCTTCCTTTACTTTTGCACAAGAGGATTTGGGGAGTATCCTACTGAGTATACTGTTATACTCAACCTATGTATAAAAAACTAATTTTCAGGTCTCTATGAGGATGTAGGAGATCCAGCTGGTTACTACTATCTTGCAGTTTCATGTGATGTTCAGGCTTGTTGTTTCTTCCGTTTTACTTCCTTTTTGGTTACTTGCAGTTTTTCCCCTGTTATTTGTAGTAGTTTTGCATGATATTCCATAAGAGTACTTGGGATTTCATTCATCTTACAGGTTGATTTGGAGTTGATTGGTGTCTATCTTTTATCCCTTCCACATGTGTTCTCTTATAGGGTAATGCCTCCCATTTGTGTGTTTACTATAACCTCTATGCTAGTCACCAACCCGGGGCCAACTAAAGGTGGGACTCGAGGGTTAATATCTCCCTTCTAACTTTTCCATCCCAGGAGGGGTACACTTTGTGGGAAGGGGTCATGAAATCATACCCCAGATCACTTAACAACATCAAAACATGTTCTTCAATGATCGAATGGGGAATCATGGCAGACATCAACTGATGGGACATCCAAATTCCATCCACATCTCTTGGCCAACAATGGTCCACAACTCGAGGCCCAATAAACTTAGTTATTTTTTGAAAATATGAAAGTATTACCTAATATTAACCCTCATCTCAAGGCACTCAACCAATGAAAACCCAATCTAACACCATTTAACAACACCGTTTCACAAGGATATATCATACCCATGTCTGTCCAACTCGTACTACTGCTCACATAATCAACTGTCCACTTTCCCTCAATTGTGTTTTGCCAAAAATATTGTATCTCTCCACCACCATCACCTGGTTCTCATAACCTCCACCATAAACAAGGAGACCAAAATGACCTCAACATGAATTTCACAACATACCCAATTCATTTTCAAACTCCTCATTCCCAAACAATCAAAAAAACACCACCCAACTCTTTCACTTATTCTTACCATCTCAATCTCCCAAATTAATCACACACCCATCATCCAATATCAACCAAATCCAACTTGGTTCTTCCTAAAAACCATTCACATACCATGTCACACTAAACATATAAATATTAATTGAATGTGGTGTATAGTCCCCCACATTTGTTTCCATTTACCCAATAGAGTTAGAACATCCCCATAGACTCACTTAATTGGTGCCTAACTTCCACTGTTGAAATATTTTACTCTCCTAACACATGATTCCTTATAACATAATGCATATCTAATCATATGTTACCTCCTACCAGAGTCAATTCATGACCTCTAGTGAGACTTCACCACTATAGTATCCACTTCTTAGGGGACTTTTTTAGATATACAGAACCCACGTATCCCACTTCAACCACTCAGATCATCACTAAAACTAGCACAATCTTGAATACATCACATGATTTGATCTACCAGTACAAATGTTTCCCACCTAGTCTTCCCCAAGGAATCCAAACATGACCTTATGTATTTATAATTGGTATCCCAATGCCACCAAATCCACTACATGACATACTCCATTCACCCTTCACTAACTTTCCTCTCCCCACCTTAGGATTACCATTCACACCAGATTCCTCAAGACATTTCAATCATTTCGGATTGTGCTTCGATGAAAAGATGAACCTAATACATTGACAAGATAGTCCAACAATTATCAATAACAAAAAACCAATTTTACCTGCTACCCATTATCAACATTCGAGATTGTCACCCATGGTATTCACTAACATCTTGTCCATCCCTAGGACCTCACCCACAACTAGTCGATGATGTCCCCCCAACATGACTCCATGTATTCCTCCCCAAGAGCATAGCATACGATATGTCCCATATCCAACCAAAATAAACTAAATCAGTTAGGTAGAAATCTATAGCCTTCTCAGCACACCTAAGACTGTTTCAAGATATTATATAGGATCATCACTAGCTAAAAAGACACTAGGAAGTCATCAATGAAGACCACCACAAACTACCATTCGCATATTCCAACTCCCACATCAATGATACCTTATCCATCTACAATACATGGAATTATTTGAATACCAAAATCTCATTCATATTCCATCACCACAACCCCAAAAGAAGAAGTTCCAATCAAAACTCAATACTACATCGATGCCTTCTAAAAAGAATTCACAGCCCTTCATTTCCCTTGCAATCAACATCGTTACACTAATCATTTCATTACAACATGAACCTAGTGATTCATGTTGAATCATATCGAATACCACACAGATGCACAACCCAATTATCCCACACTTAACCCATACTCCATAATGTATGAATATATAAATAAAACATGTAATTATCCAAATCCACCTATTTATTTACATCATAAGATTCATGTTTTCTCAAAATGAGCCCATGTATAGATGTAATTAGTCCCTCGAATGTTTCTCACATTCCTATAACCAGAAACTGAACCCGAATCCTAATCACTCATATCGTATATCTCCATTGCTAGGCCCAACACCTTCTCACTCATCGGACCATACATCATGGTCCATATACCTCCTTGGAAATGAGGGATTTCCACCATTATCATCCCAAAAAACCACTCAAATTAGAAATCACTACCATGTGACCACCACTACCCATGTGTGTCACTTCCACACTAGAAGTTCCAATCAATGATTTGGTCACTCATGTCCTACTCCACCAAAATCAATACTAGTTTCTACATCAAACATCATCAAGTCCACATAGAAAGTCCCCCAACGACCATTCCTCTTTCCAATACTATCCTTAAAATGAAACATTATCACCCAGACACCTTATAAGATATACACTAAGGCATTAAAATACAATTTAAATCACATGATGACACTGACCATGTATAGATTATACCTTTAAGGAACCTACCAATGCTTGACATCTGAAGGAACCTTCAATATTAGGCCAACCTTCCTCGATGCTACACTTGATTTACCAAAATGATCAACTCATTACCACCACTCAAGTAACATTTCAAAATCAATTAACATTCCTGCATATCCCTCCTGGGCTATACCAACTATAGGAAACACTCTCTGTGGGCCACTCCCACAGTCCAAAACATCATTCTCAATCATACTCGTCCAAAAGAACTAACAATATAACTGACCTCTCTCATAGGTCATCATCCAAGATTGAATAGTTCCAACTATCTAAACATGGATCACGTCCTGAAATGGTCACATTTTCTCTCTCTCAAATCCATACAAATCAAAACTCAACAAACAAGCTACTCAAGAAGGCATTCCTCTCCCCCTCCAAATCATACTCAATCTAACATACCCCATTGAACATTATTCAAGGCCTCAAAGAAAAAATACCATGACCCATATATTAGCACCAAGAAAAAAATACACACCCTTTGGTATAAAACAAAACTTTCATGACCACAACCCTTAAGAGTTATCTGCTCCACATTACCAAACAAAAAACTCATAACCCATTATTAGATCATTATCTAGGGAAAAATAATTAAATTTTTATTAACATAAAAGTAAATCCGAAAAATTCTCAAGACCCAAAACAAAGGTCTCAAACTAGGAAACTCACGCTACCCAAACCACCCGCAGAGAAGGACTTATCATAGTTGTAGGGATACCAATTTCTCATATCTCCACAAGTCTTATCATGTCTCCAGTCCCTTTATAACAATACTTTACCAAATAAAACCAATGGTTTTACATGAAACACCACAAAATATAAAAAAAATGAAATTTCCCTTCTTATAATTATGTTATTTATTATAAGTCACAAAAAATCACAATGTCAACAAAATACAATCATTATTAATGGATAATAAATTAAATAAGTTGTATATCTATACCTTATGAGACTTTTTCCAATGGAATAACATCTTTACCTTTGGAATTGTAATATAACCCTTATGAATAGTAAACTAGATATAAAGTAGTAACCTCATCAATGAAAGTATATGTAACATTTTTCCATCTTATAAATGATAATATTATATAATTATATCATAGTGTAAGTAATTTAATGTTTTAAAAATGTTAAATTAAGTATTAATATTTTGGTGAAACATACTTTTTTATTTACAATTTTATTATTATTATAATGATTTAATAGAATTTTTTCTATAAATATGTATTAAAGAATTAATAATTTGTTATCTTATGATTATAATATAATTTATTGTGGCCTTTGTTAAATTTTCAATGTGTTATAAAATAAGTTATAACTATTAAATATGTATTTTGAAAGTAAATGATGTTTTGAATTAACAATTAAATTTCTCATATTTATAAAATTAATTTTAGAAAATGGAGATCATTATTAATTATACATGTTTAGAAATATTTTGGAAGATTTTTTTTTATTTTTCTAAAATAGTTATTTATTTGTAAATAGTGAAATATGGTAATATATGATATTCAAATAGTAATCCAAATACATGAATTAAAAATATATTTCACGATGTATGAACCATAATATCGAACTACCCATCATTTGTTTAATTTATCTGGTTATAATTATCAATCCATTCATAGACTTGAGATGAAATAATAAACTAATAAATCATATAATGAGAGAACATCCCTCAACTTCTCTATAAATAACACCCCTCACTACCACTTCTCCTCATGCCACTCAAGCTTTGACAATTTCCCAAATTCTACTAAAATTTCATAACAAGGCATGGCTCCCACCAAGTCGAAGAACACTTTTTAAAAAATATATATAAAAAATACCCTAAGGAGGTTCTCATAAAAATTTATTCTAGAGGTAAAATCCACATTTTCTTTTATTTAATTTCATTTCATGTTGTTTTCATTTTTAATATCTCCTCACCACCCAAAAAATTCTATGATAAAACTAATTCCATAATTATTTTCGAATGTAATTTTTATAATGGAATAGTCCACCATCATTTATTTTCCCACCAGTTTTTGTTCAAAAAATGAAAACATTGTTGGTTATGTTTTAATTTATCACATTCAACGATGATGAGTTATCAATTTCTATTACTACCTTCGAGGATGGAAAAAAATTATGGTTTAAACAAATTATTATATTTGTATTAAAACCTATTTTATGGTATTTATTAATTTTATGTACATATCATTAATTGAAAAAACATATCTACTTTGTGATGATAAAAAAACCAAAATATTCTAAAGGAGTATCATTGTCTTCTTATCTAATGATTGTCCTCATAAAAATTTTCCCAATGAATTATACAATCATTTAATATTATTTATTTAAATTAATAAAATATAACATCAATTCTAGAAATCTATTCTTAATTTTCTTGATTTTTTAAATGTATACATGTAAACTTATCATAAAAAACATGGAAACCAATTCTCCTAAATGATCGAATTGAATCTCATGACCCATCAAAAAGGACATAAATGAACATAATAATATTATGATAAATCGAACACCCATATAGAATGTACTTAATTAATTAATTAATTGATTTAATATTATTATGTAATACATTAATATGACGTGATGAACCGGTTCAGACATAAGGTGGGGGATTCTACCTGAACATCTATATTTCATTAGGTTTACTCATTCTCTCTCCACGTCCAAATGTAAAACTTCTTTCTATTTGCGTAATTATTATAAATTCACAGTATATTTTACAAATGCATATACCCATATCTGATACACATTATTTTATAGGGACATAAATATTTTAAAAAGGTCCCCTTATCAATTCTTCCTAAAAAGGAATCCCAATAATAGAGAACTTACAAATTTTTAACCCACACTAAAGTGCACTCCATAAAATTTTTTTATCCACAATTAATTTTCTAAAATCACTCATTTGACATGAAAAACAATATTGGATAATTTCTAGTATTACAAAAACCATTATGCCTCTTATATTCTAAAGAATGATTAATGTTTTCCTTAAAACACACTAAATTGTATTATTTCAATTGTTTCATAAACACTATTTTTTCATTTTTTCACCTTAGTTTGATATATCTTATCATCATATAATCCTATATTACATTATTAATTTTCTTTTATTATTTAAATCCATTATTTCATGCATACTATTTTGATATTCCATTTTTTATGTGTTTTGACATGATTATGTTACCCAATTATTTCCCTTAGAAACCCTTATATTTATGTTGATTTTATGTATTATTCATCACGTGGGACAAATATTCATTAACATGTATCGATCAGTTTACCAAGAAATATCTCTAAGGAATTGGGTAATGTTTCCTCTCCTAAGATATCATGTGCAATGATCATGGTTGTTATCATTGACTCATCCCCATGGGCAATAGTCTGGGTGGTTATCCTTAAATTGTTCTCCATGTGAAACTATCTTAGTGGTTAGCCATGAATCATACTCCTCTATGTTCAATGATTCTTGACTCATTATTAGGTCTTTTTATGCTGCCTAAAAATTATTATTATTCCATGATTAGATGATTCTATTTTATAAATGTTATTCTTTTTTATGTTTATTCATGTTCTATATCTTTTTACGCCATCATGTTATGAATTTTTACCCATGTGTTTTACTATATTATTATTATTCATCCTATAATAGGCCTTTTAGCTCATCCATTTTTTCATTTAATCCCAAATGTATCCTATGTGGATGTAAGGGATTAATGGGTGTTCAGATATCATTATGGAGACAAAATAATTGATTTTTTTTATTTTGGTTACATGTTTTATAATTATGTATAAAATATTCTAAAAAACTATACATTACAACACTTGTCTTCTATTATGATTTTTAATTATTCCTAAAATAATGTAAAAATATGTGTAAAATTATAGGGCCCTTATAGGTTGTAATAAATAATGATCAATGTATTTTTGGAGATTATGACTAGAAACTTTAGTAAGAATCCTAGGGATAATTATATCATCATGGTTAACCAATATTTGAACAAAGGGAATAAAATGTTAGGATATATTTTTCCATTACATTTTTATCCTTTTATGTGAAATTTTTTCTTTTTAATATGATTATTAAGTTAGTATTAAAGAACCCTCTAGTTAAACCTTATTTTTATGTTAATGGATGAAAATATGAGAACTCATGTAAATAGTCAATGTGATGGGCAATGTTACAATTTCCCAAATGAAATGACAAATATAATGGGAACAGGTTCTCAAAAGATCATCATACTACATAATCTATGGGTTCATGTTATTAATAACATTAATCAAGTGAAACAACCTCATTCTCCAAAGAAAGAGCATGTTTATACCAAATCGATTATGCGAAAAATGCCTCCCATGTTTGAGGGATCTTCTATTCCCCTCATCATGGAATAAAGGATTAAAACCACTGGAAAGACATTCTTAATCCTTCATTGGTCAAAAGAATAGATGATTTTACTAACAGTCTATCAATTTGATGGGGGAACTGATCAGTGGTAGACAATAATCACGAAAGCAAAGTAAAATGAGGAAATATTTTCCATGGAATGAAATTATTTCAAGAAATTATTTTTCAATATATATTTTCCCCAAAAAACCCATCATAGTATAGAAAGTGAGTTACTTGGATTGAATCAAAAGGAAGATGAGTCTATTGATCATTTGCAAAAAACATTACCAGGATTTTATGGCTTGCCTCGGGCTTTTTCATGAACACTGAATGAATGATGGATTACATCTTTATGGCACTAAAGAAGATTTTATAGAAAGAATTGGTGATTATATACTTTTGAATATATGATGTGATTATTCATTTTAGCCTCATTATTGAAATATAGATCAGATACTCTTATTGGTATCATGGAACATATGACAAAATGCTAAAAATGGAGTCTAATGTGGGAGGATCAATAGATAAGTTCCATGATGGAATGAAAACCCAACATCCCACATGTCAAAATTTTGGGAAGAAGCATCCTTGGAACTATTTAAAGGGAACTAAGATATTCATCAAATGTAGAAGTGATGGGAATTATAAAATTAACTATTAAAGGGATTTGGAGAATCTAAAAAATTTGGAAGAAGTATAGAAGGTTCAAATCAACAATAATGATATAGTGAAATGTTTCAACTACAAGTATCTTGGTAATTATACAAACCATTTCCTTAAGTCATGAATGGTTAGGGTAAATCAGAAACACCACCAACACACCATGGAAGGGAAAATTATATCACCATTATTGAGGTGGAGCCCAAAAATGATGCAGTGATCGGTATGTTTGTTATTTATTAAAGAATAAGAAACATGATATTTGATTTTGGTTCTATGAATTCTTTCATATCTTCCATTTTGGGTAGTAAGATTCAAACACCACATCAAAATAAGGTTGTTGAGTTATCTGTTTGAAATATAATTGGGGAAATTATTTCATTACAAATATGTAAGTCCTACCAAGTTAACATTTTTGAAAACAACCTCCTATGAAACATTATATTTATTCTTCTGGAAGATTTTTATTCTATATTGGATAAGGATTGTCTATATTTATAAAAATCCAATATCAACTATCTGGAAATGTAGATCACTTTTTACATCCTAAAGTATCATCCAATTCATTATATGTGTATGTATGAATAGAAAAATCATTCAGAATCAACGCCTCATCTGTGGATATTATTGCCTTATGAGAAAGAATTTCTAGATCAAATGATTGAGATACAATAGATAATCATTATAGATGACTTTCCTATTATGGGGGACTATACTGATGTGTTCCCTGAAGAATTTGTTTTCTCCCTCATGATCGAGTGGTTATGTCCACAATTTAACTTATTTTTGGATCTATACCTTTATCAAATACACCATATAGATTGGAAACCATTGAGATGGAAGAATTAATGTCGCAGTTATAGAAAAATTTGTACAAGGGTTTTATATGCATGGGGGCATCACCATGGGTTGTAATAGTCCTCTTTTTCAAGAAGTAGGATATATCAATGAACCAATTCATCGATTATCATGAGCTCAAAAAAATCACAATATATAAAAAGTATCCATTTCCATAGATAGATGATTTTTTTGATCAGTTACATCGGTCCAGTTATTTCTATAAGGTGTACCTTTAGTCAAAATATCACCCATTAAAGGTGAAGAACAAATATAGATTAATGATTGACATTTGAATATGGTATGGAAACTATGATTTCATAGTTATTAACTGAAGTCTTAATAGTTATCCATAAATATTTATGGATTTAATGAATATGGTATTTAGAGATTACCTCGAAAAGTTTATGGCAATCATTATCGATGATATTTTGATATACACCAAAATCAATGGGGGGCATGAGGTTAATTTGAATAAAATTCAAATGACTTTTCAAAGTGGTGAATTCGTTTAATTATATATTAAATGTGAGTTCTAAATGTAGAAATTAGCATTTTATTAGTATGTTATCACCTTCAAAAGAAATTTTTTGGACCCGTCCATGATAAGATAAATTGAAGAGTTTCCCTGGCCAAAAACCTAAAGGAGATCCAAAGATTTCTTGTTTTAGTTGTTTATTATATAATAATTTTTAATAATATATCCTGATTATACAATCTAATGACTAAGATCACTCAGAATGGAGTGATTTTCTTATATACCAGTGAATGTAAATACTGCTTCAAATAGTTAAAAAAGAGTCTTATCACTACACCAGTTCTGACAGAAATGATAAGTGAGGAAATATATGTGGTGTAAAATGATTCTTAAATGTTGTAATCAGGCTATGTATTGATGAAAAATGATAAATTTATAGCCTATTCTTGATTCGATTGAAAATTCATTAGAATAAAAATCCGATGAAAAATCTATAATTGCCAGCAGTGATCTTTTAGTTGAAACTCTAGTGGCATTTTCTCTAGGGGGAAGTGTGAGATATATAATTATCATAACACCCTAAAATATATATTCACATAGAAGGAGATTAATTTTCTCTAGTGAATATGGTTCCATATCGTCAATGATTATGACCTCTCAATCCACTACCATCCCAACAAATAAAAAAAGATGGCATATGCTGTAACTAAAAGGCATCATGTCTCTTTATCAATGATGGGAATTGAAAAGGATCCAATATTCATTAACCAGAAAAGGATTGACATGGGAATCATTTAAAAAGTAACATCATAAATCACTAATATAATTATTACTAAACCATCCATTATGTAAAAAATAATGGAAGGTAAATGGAATTACGTGGAAATATAAAAAATAAGTGGAAGCTATCAGAAATAGGTAATCCTCAGAGTTCAATATTGAAGCAGACATAGTTATAAGATTTGGGTCACGACTCTGTGTACCATATAATTTTGAGATAATAAAAGATAATCTAATTGATGCACATAGATCAACCATATCTATTCACCCATGACCCAAAAATATGTATCAAGATATCTAAGATAACTATGGGTGAGACAATATGAAAAATGATATTGATGAATAAATATAAAAGTGCTTGGTATGTCACAAAATAATTTCTGAAATGAAAAATTATAATGGGATGATGTAACCTTTTTTCCAAAAAACATAGAAATAGGAAAACATCACCATGTACATTGTCACTAAACATATGAAGACACTGAGAGGAAATAATGCAATATAGGTTTTCTTGGATCATTTTACCAGGACATCTCACATTATTGTTATTAGAGAGGAATTCTACCTAGATCAATATTCATGTATATACTTCAAAGAGCTGATAAGGCTATATGGAGTACCACTATCAATTGTATCCGATCGAGATCTATGATTCACCTCCATGTTCTAAAAAAGTCACCAACATGCTCTAAACACTGAGCTGAACAATAGTATCTCCTATCATCCTCAAACTAATGGCCAATAAGAGTAGCCTATTTAGACATTAGATGATATATGTAGGGAAAATTCTATTGTCTTCAAGGTAGTATGCGATTAATATCTACCTCTGGTCATGTTCTCCTACAGCAGTAGTTTCCACAATAACATCCAAATTGACCATTATGAATCCCTTTATAGGAAAATGTGCAGAACACCAGTATGTTGTGATGTCATTAGTGAACCTAATATAATAGGACCTAAAATTATTGATAAAATGGTAGAAATGATTAAAACCATTCAAAAACATATCAAGGTAGACCAAAGTCGATAGATGTTCTATGTAAACAATCATCAATGGGACATAGAGTATATGGTTAGGGAGATGGAATTCCTCCACATATATCCTTTCAATAAAATCATGAGATTTGTGAAGAAGGAAAATTTATGTTCCAGGTACATCATCTCCTTCAATTATCTTGATCATTCTTGTGATGTGGCCTATCAACTTGCACTTCCACTAACCGTTTTACTAGTTAACGATGTATTCCATGTATCCATATTAAGGAAGTATAAACTGTATCACCACATGTAATGAATTAATAGGTGGTACAACTAGAAAATGAAATCTTGAATGAAGATAATATAGTGAAGATCCTAGATCATAAAGATAAGGTTATGTGAAACGAGACCACTCACTTGGCCAACGTAACTAGGAAAAACCAAAAGTTCAAAGAGTCAACATGGTAACCAGAGGATGTGATGAGGAAGAAGTACCCTCACTAATCTACTTTATAAAATATAATTCTGAGGGGGAAATTTCATATTTGGGGAAGAATGTAACCATCGAAAATTTTATCATTGAAAATTACCTTCTTATAATTATTTTATATATTATAAGTCATATAAAATCACATAGATAACACAATAAAATCATTATAAATGATTAATTAATGGAATAAGTGGTATTTCTAGGAGTTAATAAACCTATACCAATGAGAGAGTAACTTTACTTTTGAAACAGTAATATGGAATTTATAAGTAATAAACTCTAAAATAGAATATTAATCATAGTAGTAAAAGTATATATAAAATATATCCCTCTTATAAATGAGAATATGTTATAATTATGTCATAGTTTAAGTGAATGAATGATTTAAAATGTTAAATTATGTATTGATATTTTCGTGAAACATAATTACGTTTTTACAATTGTATCATTTTTATAATGATGTAAATGAAAATCTATGGATGTAAATTTTTTTAATAAATTAATATTTCTTCCTTATAATTATAATATAATTATATGAGACATTAATTAATTTTTCAATGTGTTATAATATCAGTTATAATTTCAAAATTGGTATTTTATAATTAAAAGTCAATTAAAATTAAAAATTAAATTTCTCTTATTTTAAAAATTAACGTCAAAAATGAAGATTATTTTTTTAATTATGCATGTCCAAAAAAACATTACGGTGATGATTTGGTATTTTTTAGATATAGTTCAGCTTTTCTTGAATATTGAAATATGATCATTTTGAGTATTTAAATTATAATAAAAATACATGAATGAAAAACCCCATGCATGATTTATGAACAATAATATAGAACTCAAATTTATTAGAATAATATATATAGTGATAATCCACAAACTCTTTATTTTTTTAAGCCAAAATAGTAAACTAATGAATAAAATAATGATAAAACACCCCTCTCATCATTTATAAATACCACCTCCTCTCCTCATTCATCTAAATCATTGAACTCTATCCAAATTATTCTAAATTATCATCCTAATACATTCCCCAATTTCTAGTATCATTTGGTCTAAAAAATGTCAATAATCAATCCCCCTAAAGAGGTTCTCAAGAATAATGAATCAAGGCGGTAAAATCCTCTTTATTTTCTTTTAAATTTTTTCATGTTCATTCCTTTTCTTATACTCTACTCAAATAAAGTCATTAAAATAGTATGATAAATATATTTCCTTACGTACAATTTAATTTTATTATTCTAATGGAATAATAATTCATCATTTCTTTCCCCTCCCCTTTTCTTTTTAAAATTGAAAATAGCATCTGTAATGTGTTAATTTATCACAATCAAGGACAAAGAGAATTAAATTTCCATTACATCGTTCAAGGATATACATAAAACCATTTATGTAATTAAAACAGATTATAATATATGTTTTACATCCCATTTAATGTTCTAGAACCATTTTATATACAACAAAATAATAAAACAATAATATATTGTGATGATAAAAAACTACCAAAATAATCTAAATAATTATCACTAACAACTTGTCAATTGATTCATCCTGACCGAAAATTATCAAAATATTAATATAATAATTTAATTAAATATATGTTTATTAATAAAATATAACAACATTTTTTTAAGACCATTTTCATTTTACCTCATTTTCCATACATGTACACAAGTAAACCGATTAATTAAAACCAAGGAAAACAATGCTGCCAAACTATTATATTGAATCTCATAACCAATAAAATATCCATAAATTAACATAATATAATATTAATAAATCAAATAAATTTATAAAATGGTTTGAATTAATTAATTAATAGATTTAATTTTATTATACAGGACATTAATATCAAGTGCATAATAGTTTTTGAAATTAGGTATGGGATTCTACCCGAACCACCAATTTTTCCCCGTGTAAATCATTATCAATACTTACACAAATTTAATTATTCTTTAAAAATTATAAATACATTTTGTATGATCCAAAATATTTTTTCCATCTCATATCATCCTTATTTGTTGGGTAAATACTTGTTTTAAAGATTTTCCCTTCTCAATTATTTCATATAGGTAAGCCTAATTAAAAGGAAATTTCATGTTTCATACCCATTTTCACGTGAAATCCATAATTTATTTTAATCAGCCATTATTTTTATAAAATAACTTATTTTAAAATAAAAATTTATATTATTTCATTTATAGTTTTATACAAACAATTATTATTTCTACATTCTAAATAATCTTTAATATTTTCATTAAACCTCATTAAAATATTTTCCTTCTAAATTTTATTAAAAAATAATTTTAAATGTTTTCACTTCATTATAACATAACTTATCAATATATATTCCTATTTTACATTATTAATGACCATTTATGATATAAATACAATCTTTTAGGGACATCATTATGATATTCTTTTTATGTTTTTTCCTTTTGACATTCTTATGATACCAAATTATTTATATGGGTAACACTCCTGTTTATGATTCACATATGTATGATTCTTAATGGGGAACACATATTCATGATTATTATATAAAGTATGCACTCAGATAGCTCTCCAATTCATTTTTTAATGTTTAGTCTCCTGATAGGTCTTGTGCAGCGGTCTTGGTGGTTAGCCATGACTCATGATCTTTGCCCAACAGCCTCAGTGGTTAGCCTTGACTCATTATCCATGTGCAATGATATTGGTGGCTATCCTAAAATAATTCTCATCCATGTGAAATGAGAATTTAATCATGGTTATTTCATATATTATGTTTCATCCAAAATACTATGTTTATATGATTATATGATTCCATGTTATATATATTTTATTGTAAGATTTGTTTATTCATGTTCCATGACATTTTATATCATCATGTTATGCCTTCTGACCCATTTAGTGTACCTAATTAAATTATTTATTCCCTTACTGGTGTTTTTAGATAATTCCTTTATTCATGTAATCACTAGGTTATTCTATGCAGATGTAAGGGCTCAAAGGGTGTTCCGATATCATTATTAATATTACCTAAAATTTATATTTATTTTGGATTCATGAATTATAATTATCAATCTAATATTTAAAAGATAATAGACTTTATGATCCTTAGATTTTAATTTGATGGTCAATTATACATTAAAACATATAATAATATGATTAAATATATATTGTTATTATATCACATTTCAAAATATTCTATTTTCAAAACCCAATAATTTTTTATTTCCAATAACTTTTGTACCTCCCATTTCAAATATATATATTTATATAAATTCACATTTATAAAAAATTTCTCTTATCAAATATTTCTGGGAATTACCAATTAGAAATTAAAAAAAATTAATTTACACTACCATATTATGAATTTTAGTGTATTATCAATCACATGAAACATATGGATAACCAAACAATTCTATGTGTCGAGGATGATTCATGAGCTCACACACCCTCTAATTCCATACCGTGTATAGAGATGAACCTCATAAATCAATGACATCACATACATGTGCACTACCCAAGGTAGAAATAACAATATTCTATAAAAGAACCGACTGAACATCAATTCTATGCCCTAGACACTTATATTTTCCCTCGTACATGGGGCTGCAAGTACCCCAACACAAGATCATTTCTAGGCACAAACAAGATCCTAATATCTTAATTAGAATTCCCCAAATAGTAACAAAAAGATACACACCTTGATACCACATTGTATCTTCCCCAAAATGACAATCATTATGTTGTTCCCTATTGTAGGTCATAACATGACCTCAACTGTGCCTCCCCATACTCCACAAGCTTCTGACTAGTAGCGTCGGTCTATGGATCAATGTTATGGACACTATAACCACATTTTAATGTAATTACATATTAAAAAAATATAAAAAATATAGTAACAAGAAAAATCAATGGAGAACATGAAAGAATTCCAACCAGTAACCATGTCACCCACACAATTATAAAATGATGAATAAATTACATATAATGAAGTCTAATAAGGATAAACCCAAACACCAACTACCAAAAGACTCCAAAACTAGAATCAATTCCCAAAACTATCCTAAACTCCCATGATCCAACCCTTCATCCTATACACAACCAAATATCATGTCCCTACCCAGAAATTGTAACAGAAAACAAAAAGCATCTTCTCGGGTACCCATGGATCATGGTGGCTGGAGGAGGGTGTGAGTACAACTTAGTACCCCGCAACCAATGGTGTCTAAAATGTATCTAGTCTTTAAAATAGTGTATGAAAATAATCATATGAAACAGGTAAAAAAATCGAAATGGAAATTCATTTAAATAATTATCTAATATACATATTATCCATTATACTCTATAGAGTCTACCAATCAAAAAAAGAAAATCTAGTCACACATAGATTCTAAGACATGGCATAAAGTGTTACACATTTTTTTAACTATAAGGGGAATCAATAGTCACAAAAAATATCATACCTATTAGTTAACAATATTCAATTCACCATTATCATTATTTTTAATAGGGGTTAAAAATTTACATTAGTTATACTAAATCCTAACTTGTTCAATTATCATTCATAATGGAATAAGTCAAGTTGCCCATGAAAATAAAGATAAAAATTTCATAAAACAATACATCACACATACAATTGATCCAAGATGTAGTTAGTCTCATAAAATGTTACTATTAAGGGCATAGAGACTTAGTACCCTTCTGTAACCTGTTAATTATAGTGGTGAGGTGTAGATCCTCAGTCTAACTCATCCCGTGGGCATAGATCATCCAGTCTAATGCCACACAATACCAAAAAATGAGCACCAATTTTTTTTATCCATTTATGATAAATATCATATCACATTCCATACACAACCAATAAACATTAAATTTTTAATTCAAATTGTATATAACATATAGATCATTATAATGCCTTAACCCATTAGTACAACAACAATTTACATTTCTTACTCAATTTATCCCTTTTCACTATATCAATCAATAACCTATTTACTGTATTTTTTAATTCGTAGGCATTAACCAATTTGAATATTTAAATTACAAGATCACGAGTCTTTTAACATGTTAAATTTATTCCAGTTAATGATTTTTTACACCACACAACACATCTTGTTATTCTATACCCTCAACTAAGTACATTCATTATTTAGTTCATTTCATAATATCATTATCTCTCCAACATAATCGTTATGGGTTATATCACCCTAATTATTCTATCATCTCAATTAGTATATTCCCTTAAAATGTTTTAACTACATCATATCTAGAAGCACAATTCAAAATACTATTTTAAAATAATCTTCTAACCAACCTTTAAAACAAGAGCCTCTCTCTTTAAAAAAACAAAACACGATGAATTTTTTTTCATTTCCAATTTAAACCATTCAAAAAAATAATTATGAATTTATATAAGAAAGGGGCCACACCCCCATTTTAATTAGAAATTTAAAATAAATTTATAAAAATAACACTAAGAAACATTTTTGGTTCACAACTCCTTTCAAAACATTCCCTGCATCCAAATATCAATTTCATTATTAAAAACCATGGTCATGTCAAAACCCAACACACATATTAATATCTACTTCAAAATACACATGGTCATATCAGAAATATATTGTGTAATAAAATAAGTTTACCATTAAACCAAGACAACAAACCAGATTACAATTTTATAACATATCTCTCAAAATTCCCTTATCTTAATGTTATATAGTACATTACACAATTTCAAATGTTCAATATAGCCCATGGTTATCCCTAGGTATATTATCACATCACCAATGAGCCGAATGGGGTTTCTAAAGGATTTACAACCTAAATATAAGTCCCAAAACACATTCTAGAATCAATGATATGAAATGAAACATGGAAACACATCATCACAACAACATACACATATAAAACATCAAGACTATTGGAAAAATATTAGAGACCACCTACCGCATGCTTGAAGATGATTAATATCCCAAAAGAATCCATTGATTCATACAAAACTCCCTTTAAATACCAAATATATATACTACTAGAAATGTGAGGTTTTTTAGGCTTTAAAAGAAGAGAAGATATTCTATAATGCCAAATCTATAAAATAGATCAAAGAGGAGTGTTAGACTAACATAGATCATCGATTGTCACCCAAATACACATCAAATGAATATAAATCAAAATAGAATAATCTAATGGATTTATAGGAGGGTTTGGTTCATCACCCATGTTTTTGGATTAGTAATAGGAAAAAAATTATGTTATTATCCTTAAATATTGAGAGAAACAACAAGAATTTCCCTCTTTTAATGGCCACTTGATTTCGTCAAACTGTTATCCAGACTGGGCCCAAAACTTGTGGATCCATGTATATAGAAGGGGTAATCCACATAGTTTCTTGGGATCACCTACATGGGTTTTCAAACAATTTGGTGTTTATGTGCTAGCCTTTGTCTGAAAGGGTCCCTAAGACACATGGTTTCATGGGGCAGGCACACAATTTGTTCTAACAGTGAACAAGCTATGTGCTACATAATATTTAACCTATTTTATCCACTTTTCATGTCCCACACCCTAGTATTACCTAGAAACATACCATACAACAAATAACCACGTCATTAGCCAAAAAATGGTGTTTATCTAAAAATTCATTAGAGGCATACCTCTATGAAAATTTGGGATGTTATAGTAACTTTCACATCAAATTTCCATGAATTAAATAATTTGAAATAAACTTAAGCTAACAAGAATTATGAATTTAAAATTATATAACATGTAAAATTTACTATATACAAATTTTAAAATAAATTAGGTGCATAAAATTAAAAAACACCTCTATGATGGGGAATTGAGATGAAATCCCTTACATTGAGTTCAGAATTTCTATGTATGTCATTTCACTCTCATATAATAAATGTAAGTCAATTATTTTATTTTTTATGGAACATTTACAGGTTCATTAATTTTCTAATAAAGAAATTTTTTCATTTATTACAATGAAATATTAAATTACTTAATCATTAAATTCCATATCCAGTGTATAGAAGATGTTTGGTTCATAATTTCAAACCGGCTTTGGTGTATTGAAAATGGTAAAATGGGTCATTATTCCATAATATCCAAAATAATAATCATGAAATAATTAGCATTATTATACATAAATTATAAATTTATAAGAAAACCTAAATGATGGTTATGAAAAATGAAATTTGTTACAATTAGAGAGACCCAAGGATGTATGCGTGCATGATTAAGGATTAAATTATCTAATGAACACTAATGAAATATGATACATGTTATTTAATCTTTACGGAATTACTAGTTTACCATGAATATATTATAATCCCAATAGATACAATATATATAAGTTATAGATGTTATTTGGTTATGAAAAATTATTCACATCACTTCCTGGAGGTGGTAATGCACACATACACCAATATGAAATTATTATTTTTTAATATAAGGAAAATGTAAGAAAGTAGATTTTATATTATATTTAAATAATTATAATTATTACATTAACCTAAAACAAATATATATATATATATATAAATTTATATATTAAATCAATACTTATAATCATCCATGATAGGTAGTTATGGAAAAAGAATTACATCAGTTCGTGAGGCTGTAGATCAAAATACACTAAAAAAATTTGATTTTTCCATTTGATATAATAATATGTAGATGAATATATGTTGTTATGTTAATATAAACACATATAAATATATTTATGATAATATGTTTATTATTAGTCCATGGTTGAATAATATACTATGGATGTATATGAATAAGAAAAACAAAAATCATTTGGTTAAATGTTATATCTCTTCGTCGAAAAACATCTTTTTCTTTACCCCTTAAGCCATATATAGTAGTAATTAAAAAAAATAAGATCAATAAAACAGGATGAGGTATTTTATGAATGTATTTATGCAGTTATTGTATGAATGAAAAGGCTCTTCACATTTATTGAGGATAATAGAGAGGGTTTCCTTTTATAAGTCAAGGGTTGGAATTATGGGGATTTTTTATAATATTATATTAAGATAAATTAATTTCTATTTTTATTTAGATATAAATTAATATAATTATAATAATTTATTACTATGGTTCAATAGAAACTACTTTAATTAAATTTTGATACGTTTAGGTGATTTTTTCACTTATATATCTTATTTTTAACCCTCATTAACCCTTTGTAAAAATACAATGATAGTAACTTTTTTAACACTTTAGAGGCCAAGAATGTTACTATAAATGGAAATGTAACACATAAATGTATTTTGGATGATATTATCAAGAAAATTTAAATCATCCTGAATACATGGTTTTTTTAAAATTTAAATCATTTAACAAACTATTGTTTCTTTATAAAATATCATTAATGAAATTTATAGAAGAAAATTAAATATTTTAATATAATATGTATATGACCCTTATAAAATTGTTCCAAAATTACATATAATCATAGATTATAGGGATATATTCCAAATATAATCACCATATAAAATATTTATAATTTTCTATATAATTTACAACATTATATTTTTATTTAACCCCTTTGTGTAACAATTTTATCCATAATCATGGTAAAGAATTTTTCAATATTAATGGTGTAAAATTTTACATATAGTGTAAAAATTGGATAAAATTGGAAAATAAATTAAATTTTCAAACATATATCATCCAAATTATCATATTTTAAATTTTTTTATAATTTGTTTATGTTTTAACAAAGTATTATTTAATATAAAATACAATTCCTGTCATTTTATGAACTTTTCATATAATTTTATTTTGAGAATAACATGAAAATAGTTTAATTTAAATATAATCCATTTTAAAAATATAATGATAAATAATTAATAATAATAAAATAAATATGTGTCCATAATTCCACAAAAAAAATCATTTTATATTTTTAAATTTATTTCCGTTGATTTTCTACTATTTGAATAAGCACTGTATCATCATTCGGTAAGAATTTAAGGTAATTATACAATAAATAAATATTAACAATAAATTACCAAGATAGAAAAAATCATTTAAATTTCTATTTACCTTTTATACCAAATAAATAGTTGTTTTTATATTTGTAAAAGAATACTATATGTATTAAAAGTGAGAGTGTGACATTCTTGAATTTATTCTTCACATTAAAATTATAATGTTTAAAGTCACTACTAAGTGGGATAAGGTATTATTTTTACATTTTAGATGAATATGGATAGAATAGTCTAATCCAATAGAATTAAGGAAAGTGATTGAATTAAATTTATGCCTTATCACATTAGTTTTAACCCTAATTATGAAATTTTTTCTTTACTGTGGCAACAAAATTTTAATAAGGTTACTATTCATATTGAACAAAAATTAAAATTAAATTATAAATTAATATTTATTATTAAAATTAAAAATATAGAATACATTTTTTCATGTTCTACTTAAATAAGTGGAAAATTTTAAATTCAAATTAAACATAAAAAATGTGATGAAAGATGGTGTTTTTGAAAAATTGATTTTGAAGTATCATTTTTTTATAAAATATTTATTTCTAAAATTCATTAAAAGTACATTAATACATGTTTTTTAAAAATTAACTAATTATGTTTTCAAAAAAATCCCAAATATAATTATTTCCAAGATAATTTAATATAAAATACAATTTTCACAAAAATCAATATTTTTACTTTTCATTGAAAAATAAAATATGACAAAAAATAATGAAAAATTCATATTACGATGAATTTATTATAATTAATAAAAAATGAAATAATTTTTGTTAAATAGTATTTTTAATATTTCCAAAAAATAAATATAATATGTGCTAAAAACAAAATAAAATCAATTTTGTAAGGAAACCAATTTTTGAAGCCTAAATTTACTTTACAGGAAAATTGAGTTCTTGTTTCTTGAGAATTAATCAAATTAATTTTAATTAGGGAGGAATTATATATATATATATTTCATAATGTGGGTAATCTTATCTATAATAACAATTTAATTGAAATTTTATTACTATAACATTGAAAAATAAATATTTTATAGTTCATTTAATCTTTGTGTTGCATGTTGTATATGATATCGAATATATTGTTCTATTAAAATATCATATATTACATTATTTCATCTTTTATTTAATTTTATCCTCAAAATTTTAACATATAGGTAATCATTTATTTGACAGTTGAAAATACCTTAGTTGAAAACCTACTGACTAAAGTCTCTTAAAAAATATCCATATAAAAATAATGTAAGGGAAATATAAAGGCCATCTGGAGGAACACATAACAAGGTTTCCAAATAAGATAACATCATTGGGAAGTAAAAGTATTGACACATAGTATAAAATTTATTTACCAAATAATTATGGAGGGTGATAAAGAAAATTTATCACATGAAGGTGAACGATCCTGAGAATGTTAGCGACCCTAAAACCATAATTCACATAGGTGTGAAAAAAGTCGATCGATTAATCATTAATAAAGTTATTAAAAAATTTATTTGTTGTTAATTTTACTAAATTTTATGAATTCGACTATTATATAAAATAATACGAGGAGAAAATATAAAAAAAATGTAGAATTTGTCCCTTAAAACTATTTCCATCATAATCTCATATTTTTATCCATGTAAAGAGTTATCATAATGATTTTATCAATTTAAAGTAAAAAAATTAAAATATAACAGTTAAAATACTATTCAAAAGGATAAAAATCTATTCTTACTATCCAAAAAATATTAACTAAAACTGAAATGGTTTGAACAAGGTCGAATAAAAACCAAAATAAATAATCTTTATTATGAGGAAATAATACATTAATCACCAAAAGTAAATATTAACACCAATGATTCAACACAAATCATTTAATAAATAAATAACCATACATTCCTATTAACATAAATATCCCCACCATTTGAGAATTTTTTAACCTAATAAGGTTGTCTTATACCTTTTATCATACATCCCAAAAATATTATGTTCTGCTTAAAACATATTCAATCATATTAATCATAAAGGTTACATATATCATTACCGAATAAAATTCCACCAAAAATAACAACAATCAACATGAAATAATATCACATAAAACATCAAAAAGGTTGTATCTAAAATTGAACATACGATCAATATTAACATATAAACCCATTATTGTATCCAAAATGCTTTATTAAACCTCACAAGAGAAAAACATAATCTATAGTGTTATCTAAACATTTACTCTTTTATAAACTGTAATAGTCTAAACTCTCACTCCCATATCTAGTGCTAAAAACATAATAATTTAATTTATATATTGATATAGATAAATGTAACCTAGATTTATCACTATATAATTTTATTATTGAATCAATTGTATATTGAATAAAATTTTAGCTTAATGTTTTAAAAAATTAAGACAAAATATTATACAATAAATAGGATACATAAAAAAATATCAAAAAATATATATCATATCCTGTAAAATTCAAGACATATAGTTTCCTTCATATTCATAACAATATTAAAACCATTAATGATTACCAGGGGAAAAGGATACATTTAAAGGGTGAGTGAAAACACTCAATATGGGAAATCATAAATATTAAGAACTGAATTTTTTTCAGGAGAAAAATATGAGAATACCAGTATGATGACATAATAAAATAGAACAAGGATAATATAAGAGAATTCATACTCATTAAAACCTATATCGTAAATTATGAGGTATGGAATAATGATTCAACATAAGAAAAGAGTCATATATGTTAATAATCAAAAGCCATGTGAAAAAATCTATATAAAAATTATTTACTGGAATGTTATGTCAGTATATAAAAAATATGTCAGAAACATGTGACACCAGACATTGATCATTGAATCAACAAACTAAATAATTAACAATCCCTTAGGAGTGATTGATAACTGATAAACATCATCGTCTCTTATAGTTAATATAACTCCATCATCTCGTGGGGTAACTCCCATCAAGTTAACTATTTATCATTACCCAATTCATTGGAGGTTTATAATGGACAAAAAATTTCTTAGTTTATAAACTTACCACCTATCCTTGGTTTATAATTTCCATAACCATCAATTGTTTATAATTGAGCTACATTTTAATTTAATTTAATTGAACAACCCATACTTCTTTATAATGAAACCATCAAAAATTGTTTTTTAATAGAACCACCTATTAATCATCCGTACATATTTCCAAAACTAAATAATTAAAAAAACTATTATAATCTTAATATTTTGAAAATAATAATAATAATTGTTCTTTAATACTATATTTACCAGTAGAAAATAAGTAGTTTAAATTAAAATATATTTTAAAATATCATAATAAATCAATGTCAAATGATGGTATTATTACAATATATCTCCAATTGATCATAAGTAACATCAAGGTATGATTTCATTTATGTATAAAATTCTATAAATTGACCATTAAGAAACTCTCAAGGACAATTCAATTTCTACTGATAAATTAAATATGAAAAATAGTCATTGGAAAACAATCATTGAAAATAAACATCGTTACTTTTCCTTGACAATTCAATGAATTGAGTAGTCATGATGGCATGAAATACTATTTGTCTAGTAATAGTTCAAATTTTTATCCTGTTCACACCTTCAATAAAACATTTCTTTTATAGAAAATTACAAGTAGATTAGTTTTAATCCATTTTATAAAATGAACATCAGGGGTAAAATAACTTTAAGAAATAAAATTTCATGATTAAAATAAATTTAATTTTTTTAGAAAACAATTATAAGGAATTTAAAGTATTTCAGGTAAAAAAGGTGGAATTATGTAGGATTCTTCAAACAAACATGTTTTAAATCATTTTGAGTATGAAAGATATAAAATAGAGAGAAAAAATTAAAAAATATTAAAAAAATCTATAGAATAATAGAAATTAAATTATTTTATTAAATAATAATTATTAAACTTACTTAATGGCTATTTAAATAAAATCAATCCTCATTAAAATTGGGTTAAAGCATAAAACCCTTACAAGTTTGGTAAAATTCTAATCGTCAGACACATGATAGAATAACATAAACTGAATCATTTAATGTCATCAATATAAGTTAAATGACGATATGACATGTCAAATTCGTTATATATACACCTCATAAAATATGATAGCCTTATAAAATTAGTGTATTACACAATGAAATATATTTTGATATTAATAATACTTATATAGATGATATCATTGAATTAGGAAATAAAAATGGAGATATTATGTGTAAAAAATGTAAATACAGAAAAAAATAGTAGAAATAAAACATTAATTGGTTTAGATATCATTTATCAAATGGTATAGAGTGATCTATTATGTATAAGTATAACCCACTGAATTTAAATTGAGTAATTAAAAACCTTTCCCCTTATAAAATTACATGTTAAATATTTTTGTATAAAATAATTTGGATTTCAACTTAATATAACATTAATTTTTTATTACACTTGATATTACATGTAAAAGGGTATTATGTACACAGTATATAAGAAATTAGATGCATAAAATCAAAACACTCCGCAATGAAGGTAAATTGTAGTGAAACATCTTTCCTCAAGTCTTGACTTTCCATGTATCCCTTTCAGTATTATATAATAAACTTATATCAATAATATTTCATCTTAGAAATATTTTCCATGATCATTAATTAATTAATAGAACATTTTTCATTAATTACAATGACATATTTAATAACATAATCATTTAATTCTACATCTCATGTTTTGAGGGTGTTTAGTTAATAATAGAAAAATGGATTTTGTGTATTGACTATGGTCAAAGGGGACACTGTTCCATCGCCCAAGAATAATAATAATCAAATAATTATTATTTTTATATAAAAAAAATACTTTTAAAATTTATAATGAATAATGATTATTAAAAATAAACTATGTTAATATCCTAGAGATGGTAGTTTGCATGTACTCATTAGTAACATATCAATTTTTCTCCATACATATAAGAATGAAGATAAGTATTATTTAAAATTAAAAAATGCATCATCATGTCATAAATATCATATTATATTTTTAAATACTTAATATATATATATCATATATGTGATGCGATCATAAGAAATGAATAACATCACTTTGAAGATGTTTTAATTCACACCTACACAAGAACGATGTCATCACTATTCCACTGATTGAAAGGAAAGAAAATATAGGACATATTTTATAACCACATGTTTTTAAAATAATACTATGATTGATATGTTTCATAAAACACATAACCAATCTTTAATGGAATTGTGATATAATAAAAAAATAATATTTTTTTTAAACATTGGCCATTATAACCTAGTTATTGAATTGTATTGTATAAATAGGGTTAACCCCATTATTAATTATATAATCAATATAAATTTATTGATTAATGATGATGCAGTAATCACTCAATTTTTAGTATTATTTCTTAATTACCCAAAAAATCATTTTTTAAAGATTTATTCATAATTTTTTTTGAAAATAATATAATTATTTATTCCAATATTTTTAAATATATTTCAAAAGAGAATCTTAAGTTTTTATATTTTAATCCAGAAATTAAGATATAGTTTTTCTATATTTATTTGAAAAAGATTTGTTTTCAAATAATAGAGAAAAGTGCTTGTATCAAAAACAATACTTTTAGGTTTGACCACTGGAAAAATTAATTTATATTTAATTATTCAAAATAATATTATTTCGGTTATATTTTAAATAATCCCATTATGTTCAACAGATTAATTTTATATAAATTAGATATAATAATTTTTTTGTACTTAAAAAAATATTTCTAAAAAAAGTATTTTTCGTTAAATTTTTTATTTTTTTCTTAGATTAATTTAATCAATTTTTTGAAATATATTACTGAAAAATGGATTCCACATTTCCATTCAGGATGTCTAAATTTCTTAAATATGTCCCTTATATTTTTATACATTATAAATAAAAACCATGGTAAAAACATTCACCTTGATAAAGGTTAAATCATATTATGTGATCAAGATACCATTTTTATCATAATTTTTACTAGATGGTGGGACATATACCCTTATCACCATAGGAACAAAATTTAAATTTTTATTGGAAACTAGGTACTAAATATGAGGTATATAATATTTTAGGCATAGAAAAATATCAATTCTTCCTCTCTTACTTTTAAATAACTTTTATCTGTTCAAATAGGTCCAAATAAATGTTGTGAATGAATATTGATTTTTATTTTTAGATTAATGAAATTATTTTCATAATGTTAAAAAAATTAATTTTTTTAATTGTTAAATTATATTAAATTTTTCTGCAATGTCATAAAATTATTCGTTAAATTAATAAATAAAATAAAATAAATAATCTTAAAAATATTTAATGTAATATAATTTGATTGATTTATAGTAATAAAAAATATTATATAGGAATATTACATATTATTGTTGTGTTAAATAATTATATTTTAATTCCATAAATTTCTTGGTGACTTTACATTTAGATTAAATGAATAGCATGGAAAACAATATTAATGATATTATTTGTAAAATAATTTCTTATTAAATTTTTAAAAAATTATTTAAACTATGAAATGGGGAAACATGGATAATATATGGTCTAAAAATTAATCCATTGGACATTTGGGTGTAATCATAAACTTATAAATCCAATTATAAACCTATAATAGTGAAATAGGAAACACCGCAATTATGGTCAAATTTCTAACATAGATTTCAAACCAAAAGATGGGTTTTAAACACCAAAAAAAAATAAATTTCTTATTTATTGGGTGGATTTAGACATAATAAAAAAATATCATTAAATATCTATATTTTTTATTGAATTTTCAAGAGAATATTTTCATTATATTTTAATCTTTTAAGAACATCTCTATGTTCCCCCCAACTCACTTATAAAAGGGAACCCATGCTTTCTATAATTTTCACCACTTTCAGCCTTCTATCATGACCAAACTCTAAAAATTTATCTTTCCAACATCTTAATACACATTATATATTTTTTTCATAAAAGATGAAAAAATTATCCTTAAGGGGACATATAATGGAGTTATTTCAAAGAATAGGTTCCTCCATTAACTGATCACTTTATTTTTTTACATCCTATTTCATATTCTATAGATATATGATATTTATTATTAAATAATAAAATATTTATTATAAATATTTTAAAATATTATTATGAATATTTAAAAACCATTATCCTCCATCATTTCTATTAAATGGGAAGTTAATGTATCGCTTGTGTATACATACGACATTTTGTTTCCATACAGTGATGTAATTCATTTTTCAGCACTGTTATTAATGATGTTTATCATGATAGGATTAGTTTATATATATTATAATTATGAAATAATTTTTATTATTTAATAATAATATCATATCTACCATCTTACCATCCATTGTTTTGAAAATGATAATGTCGCTCGTGCTTACATGCAGACTCCATCTCCATGAAGCGATGTAATCTGTTACTCATTTCCTTTTTACATATTTGGTATTATGAATTTATTTGTAGAAATTATATTATTTATATAATATAATTATTATTACATAAATTCTATTTTGTATTTACAATTATTTTTTTACATCCTTCAAAATATTAAATCAACATTCGTGTGTATATATGACCTACCATCACCACAAACTTTTTAATTCATTTTTAGAAATATAGCTTTTATCTATAACGAAAATTACATATAAAAAGAATATATATGATATTTAAATAATTATTAATATATTGAGGATTATGTAACCATTATAAATGTAAAGAAACTGGAATTACCAAATAAACATTTTTATAAAACCATGAAACAACTAACACCCAGAAATGATAATTTTAATATGTAATTAAATATAAATTGCAATTGAAAATCTATAAAGTGATCAAATATGATATAATATGTTTATACCTAACAATGGTAGACAATTAATAGATATTTCAATTTATTATATAAGAGGTTATAGTTTTTTATGCAAGTGGAACATGAGGAAAGTGTTTGTCATCTGAAATTGTCTTCATTGGGACATGTGTTATGATTTGATGTTACATTATATTATAAGGTGTTTATAAAGAGTCATTGGAATTTTATATAATGAAACTACTTAAGTTCATGATATTTAAAGTTTCATGGGATTTTAATCATTCATGGTGATTATGATTCAAATTTCACAAAAGCAGTAAGGTTTTTCTATTGCAATATCAATTTTTATCAGTATAATTTACAACTATGTTCTATAGATGACATTTTATAGTATACATTTATAGAATATCAGGAATTGTTTTCTCATATAGTTAATTATGGAAATAAAATTAGTTTCTATCATTTTTCTTTCTATCTAAGATATCAAGACACTGAGAGAATATTTTTAAGTAAAACTAGCTTTATATCTCGCTTAAATAAAAAATCATCTCCATTTCACATACAAGTTTTCTAAATATTATTTCGAGAATGATTTTACAATTATATATTTATTTTTTATTTTAGTTTAAAATTTTTTTATTTAAAAAAACTACAAAGGAATCTTTTCATTTTCTAAATGGGGTCCTTCTGAGATTTTTATAAAAATATGAAATGAATATTTTTTCTAATGTATATAATAATAATTAAATTTTCCAATATCATGACCTCTAAATACCTTGATGATAAATTTCTATTTTTTGAATGTTATCTTAAATGAAAATTCATTCTTTAATATTTTGGGAAATATTATATTATATATATATAATATCAATGTAAGATTGTATTTTCCTCAAAAAAATTATTCAATTTGATCATTTTAATACATTTTTCTATCAAAGATGGATTCCTTGGAATATTACTCATCACTACTAGCTATATGATCTATTTAGAAAATTGTTATTCTTTCTATAGATGCTTTATGATTATAATGGAATGATTTTTACGAAACCCTTTCCTATTCCATGGTTTATTATATGATTTATTTATTAAAGGTTTAGGAACAAAATTTATTATCCAGAAGTTATGCCATGGTGAAATATTTTTAAAACCAATTAACTTTTCATTGTTTATGATATTATTAATGTTTTGTGATCCAATGGAACACATATCTACTATTTTCATTATGTGATGGGTGAACCATTAATTATACATACCTCTAATATATTATGTAAAGGTAGATATTAGATGCGATAAAACAGGCTTGAATAGTGCATGAACCCAATTCAGTAAGGGGTTTTATCCACTTTCATATTTATGCGAGTAGACTACGATTACTATTATGGAATAAAGAGTAAACCCAATACATTATGATATTATTAGAAATGCTACATGTATACTGTGTAAAATATTGTCCATGATTATGTTTATTCTACAAATCTAAGCCTTATGGAAATTTAATTATCCCATGCCTTATGTTCTTTGATTGATTTATGATTCAAGTCTTATAAAATTGCGAGCATCATTCCGTAACTCCTTATCATTATCTATATTATGTATGGTATAATTTTGAAATGTTAATTTCATTTCCTCATATCATTATTATTATATTATGTTTAATCAATCATTATACCTCCCATGATTACACTTATTACGCATCCCAGGTCACCCTTTATTATGATTTCCTTTCCATAGGTTATGAAGAAGTATTTTATGTATGATATATCTATTTTTTAATTATTGTCGAACCGAGTCAGAGACATTGTAGACCTAATATGGATTAGTCATCTATGTTAACATGTCTCCAAATGAACTAGACCTATATGATTTTGGAAAGGATCATTTTGTTGTGAAATTAATATTCCACTAATTAGATGTAATGTCTATATATGAAATGTATGGGACAATATAGATTCTATTAGAATATGGTTTCAATATTATTTTCGATTGGAATTAGATAAATTCAGTGCAAATCCTATGGATAATTTTATTTATAGAATATTATAAAAATCTCTTTGGAAGGTAAGGTATTATGTGGTTTTATTAGATTCACATCCCATTCTGTATACTACTGGTGGATGTGGTTTTAGAACATATGCATATATGGTTTATAAAAATTAAAATAGTAGGTATGATATATCTCAACCATCATTTTGGTGAAAATGAGTTTTTCTCTTACTATGCCCCTGGTTTGACACTCCCTGGGGATATGGTTGAGTTAATTCCCATTTTATATATGGACCATTATAAAAGAATTGGAATATATGATGACCTTGGATGAACATGGTTAAAACATATGTTCCAAAAGATTAAAATAATGTGTTAGGATTTTGAAATACCTTAAATGATTCTTCATGATTATATGGTCTCCCACTATGATTATTGTTTCTCAAGCTATGGTTTTTGGTTTTGGATAATTGATATAACTTAGATGATTCAGGTTAAAAGTGATGGTAATAATCCATGGTATGATTTTTCTAATCAAACATAAACTAAATAGGGATAGAATGGTGATTTTGTTATTTATAAAAAGATATACTTTTATATGATAAAAATATAGACATCATTGAAATTCTTAAAACATCAAATAAATAGAAGATACAATATTCTACATGATCACATTGTAGTGACCACATATGAAGAATTCGTAACTCACTTCATGTCTAGAATATGAGAATGATATCCCAGGATAATCTCTCAATGTATGGGAAATATGTTTTCTACGTGGAAATAATGGTTATAGGGTAATAAATTGGTGTGGAATTTAATGTCTTATTTGTGGCGAACTTTGAAATTATCTGATTTAATGTCTTAATCCAAGGATTAAATTCTAGACTATGGAAGGGCCAATTTGATTACAATAATTGACGTGAAATGATTAAAATGTGTATATTTTGAGATTCATGAATTATTTTGTAGAAGATTTATATGAATTATTTTCTTCTTATAAGAATCATGAAACTTCTGTGGACTGTTACAGAATATTTTTTAAATGAGTATTTTAAAACTTATGTTGAATTGTAACCAAAAAATTTATGTAGTGGTAATGTTATAATGTTTAGTTATACAAAAATATTATTTAAATTCATGTTGTAATCATAATAGAATTGGTATACCTGAAATTGGTTAGTTTTTTTACTATAAAGTTTTGTAGTTCATATGTGACATCTCATTACTGATCTATTAGGTACATCAATAACCTCATCATGGGGTTCCTTTTATTTTTGTTTTTATAGTACCTAGAAATAATTGGAATGAAACCTATAATGGTATGTTTAATGATTTATTGTACTTTTAGCATCAATGGCCCGAAGGCCTTGTTTTTTTTATTTCATGATAAAACCCTTTTCAAGGGATGAGGGGGTACCCTTAGAAGGCATGTAGGCTTAGAGATTACATGACCCATAGGTCGTAGGAAATATACAGACTATACTAGGAGCTGCTCCTCCCTAACTTCTTCATCGTGATATCTGCTCTCCACCTTCTATTGGCTTGTTCAGCTTGGCTTCCCGTGAAATAAAATGCTAGTCCCAATGGTAGTTCCATAACATCTATTTATGACAAATCCTCTTAGATTTTTCTTTGGTGAATGCACCGACTCTGAATATTCATCAAGAGTCTACTCTTTGTAGAGTCTTTCTGATCATCTAAGATCAATTTCAGGTGGACCGAAGGCCTTGAGGTGGCCCGACGGCCTTGAGGTGGCTCGAAGTCTTTGAGGTGGCATTATTCCTTTGAGGTGGCCCGAAAGCCTTACTGGCCCAAAGGCCTTTGGTTGTTCGAAGGCTTTAATGGACTAGAGGCGCAAACTAGTGTCCATAATTCCCAAATGTATGAATAGATCTGGCTACTACTACTACGAACAAAACCTGCTACAGTGCACGCTACATTACTACTACAGTACCCTAAAATTATTTCTCTACATGGTTCTGAACTCTGGTATTACTGATTAACTTGCTGAGTCCTCACCAACTGGGCTATGGCTCTTGTTCTCATACATTTATCACTGAACAGTTTTTTTTCAAGAAGATGTTGAATGATTTCAAGCCGTATAAATAGGTCACACATTGTGTTTGGTTTCTTGGAAGCAATTCATGAATGATTTCACACTGTGTAATGTTACATGATGTGAAGATATTTTTCACATTGTGAATTTTTTAAATAAAATAATTTTAATTTTAGGTGATTGGATTCTAGGCATAAATAGTCACCTAGGATCTCACGAGGTTTAAAGAAGTTATAAGTCATGTAATTCCTTATGTAAGATTTCTTTTAAGGAACATTTTTGAGTTTTCAGTGACCATTTGGCTTTCACTTATCCTTTTATATCAACCGATAATATCTCTTCAGTGATTTTTGGAGACATTGTTCCCACCAGATAAATCGGGTCATTTTTCAGTCATTGTTGTAGTTACAGTGCATCTCTCTGGGTAAATTATTGTTTTACCATTTCATTTTCTTTGATCATGATAGCACCCTTGGGTTGAGTTATTAGATCTATTAGTAAATGTTGGTTTTTTCTCCCAGGTTCTTTCAAGTTCTATTGTTTGATATCTTTTCAATACACCATTCCATTATTGGTTGTGGAATAATGGTAATTACTCCTTGACGTATGTGGGTTTTCCCCTTTCCACCGACCCCTTTTTTCTGAATAGGATAAATATTTCAATGTGAATTTGATTCTATTATCTTCAGAGATGTTTTTGTGCTTTCATTATTAGTTGATCCTGTTGTGTGACCATTGTTTTGAGGTAGCTAGTTTTCCTTCTAGCCTATATTGATTAACCATATTGTTCGTTCATTATAAATTAATTGATACAAGGAATTGGCATGGTTTATTTTTGTGTGTTGAAAATAATTTTTTAAGAAATTTTGGTTTTCTCTGATTTTTGGTAAATGGACCGAAAATGGGTATTTTCAATGAATTGAAAATGGTTGTGTGATATAGTTTTGAAATGATATTCAGAAGATTCAAATGACTGAGAAAATGATCACATTAATTAACTTGGGTACTATATTGAAGGTTATCTAGAGCTCATTATCTATTGTGGGGGTTCACATTCCAGGGTGTTCTTATTATCCTAGAGTGTAGATTATTGGTTTTATGTACATATATGATATCAAGGATTCACTTTCTAGGGTTTCTCCCTTATCAGGGAGTGTGGATTATTTGGTTTAGATACCACAGTGCACTATTTCATAGATTTTGGGTATGACTAGTCTCTATCATGGCCTATTGTATTCCTTTGTATTGTGATGACTTTGATGATAAAGTTTTTAATTGTTTTGATCTGTACTATTTGAGCCTTGATATGAATGTTGATGGTTGTGAATGATGATATGGAAAAATGTGCTTTGAAATTGATATAACATATTTGTTTAGAACTGTGATAAAATTGAAATGTTTACCATTATTTCAATAAAATGTTTATATTTCTTATAATTCCATGTTTCATTTAAAATGTGTATACATAATTTTTTATACAAAAACTTTCTGTCGAACACCTGTGTGGGATCCTGTTGAGCAATTTAGCTCACACCATCCGCACAACATCAGTGGTGTATAGACCATTATCTTTCTTCTAATGTAGGGAAATTCAAGGCAATAGAGTGAGACAATAAGGTTTTATGTCCGATTAGTTGGGTAGAAAGTGGTGAGATGGTGGGATTTCACCCACACAATCACATAGAGTAACTTTTTGGTATGAGTCCTTTGTAGTTGTACTTGTCTCTCTGGATTTTTGGATAATTTTACATTCATTTGTTTCCATTGTCTTCCTTACTGTCATGGAATATATCTGTTGGATTTATCCTATTTCTTACTGTTTTATGTATATATTTCAATGTGTTTTGTTCAGGTTGGGAGAAACCATTACCTCAATTTTTTCTTTCATTGATTGAGTGCTGGTTGTCGTCCTTTGGGGATCGGGAACGCCCTCTGGGCATGTGAAGGATTGGGTTAGGTTCTAGGTTTGAATGAAAAACATTTTGGTTTGAAATGATTTTTTATCGACAATAGGTTTTTCCAAATGATTTCTTATCTTGGGATGTCTGTTATACTGAAGATAGGATTGTTGTGACATGAGAGGAATATTTTGATAAGTTCTTAGCTAGATCTTGTCATGATGAAACAAAAGTTTCAATGGGTTATATATATATATATATACTAATAGGTTTTGTCTTAAATAAAAGTTTTTGGTTATGGGTTTTCTAGTTTAAGAAGAGATATACCATGTTGTCTAATTGTTCCTTCTGTTTCGGTGTGCTACATTATGCCTATGAGATGTCATCCATGAGTTCCTCATGAAGTGGTAGCTGATAATCCAGAAAGAAATCTTCCAGTGGATCATAATCACATCAAGACTATCATATGGTTAGTTTGTGATATTAATCAAGATATACCATGTGATCAAAATGCAGTTGTTGTGGTATAGCTGAGATCTTAAATTGAGATAGATCTATTAGTGGAATTAATACATGAGAAGCCACCATCTTTCATTTGAATTAATGAACCTTAAGAGGTGGAGGATGGGTTTGATAGGATAAATCAAATCTTCCTCTTCCTATAGACACTTAAAAATATGAGGTTAATGTGTGTATCCTATAGGATTGAGGTTTCTATAAAGTAGTGGTGGGATTATATGGACCAGTAAGATAGATACATGGATCTAGATTAGAAGTGTTTAAAAATTTTGGTCTTGAAGATATTTTTTTACAGACTCACTGATGATGGTAAAGCCTCTAGAGTTCCTGTGTTTGAAATAGGGACACTATTTGATGTTGGGGTACTCCAATCATTTTGATATGCTTGTCCCCTTTTCTCCTGACGTGGTGTAGAATGACCACATGAAGGCTCAGAAATAATAGTAGGGATTGTGATTTGATATTTGATAGTAGGTATTTTGGTTGGAAATTTCAATTAATATGGAGCTGGTAGAAAGAGCTATGATAGAAGATGTATGAACCCGGGTTTTTAGAACATGTCGAAATCCTGACCTTGTTTGAATTTTTTACTAGTTTATGAGAAAAACTGGAGAAAACGGGAAGTTTCTAGAAATTTCCAGACTCCACACCGTGTGATTTGAAGTACACGCCGTGTATATATTTAGAGAGTTTCGACCGTGGGATGACCGTGTATAAATTTCTTACTACACGGCGTGTAGTATTCAACACGCCTTGTATCCCTGATAGTGTGGCAGCTATACATGGTGTGTAGGCCTTTTGGCTGGGTAAAACCGAGGACACACTGTGTTCCCCTTAGTCTTGTCGTGTAGTCTAGATGTGTATAAGGGATATACATGGCATGTGGGTAAGTCGGTGAGGGAGAGCAGAGGAACCAAGTACACACCGTGTACTCATGTCAGCAGGTCTGGAAAGTAAGTTGGTGAATGCAGCCGTCTTATGATAAATTAAATAAAATATACACGACATGTAGTCATGAATTACACGCCGTGTACTTTCTTTTTTTCGTTAAAACAAGCAGTAGCCTTGTTTTGAGGTTCTGGACAGAACCTCCACACCAAAGGTGTCCGGATCTTTAATCCTTCCCCGGATTGCTGTCAGAACTCCATTCCGATCACGGATTACTGCGTTGGAACCGCCTCGGTAAGGTCTTGATTCCTTTTTGGACGTTTTGTTTGATTCTTGTTCTAGAACAAGTTATAGGTGTTTGAATGGTATTGGATCTTTTGTATATTTACCACATTATAGACCGAATTTCTGGATTTTACCGGAGTTGTAGCATCATACGAGTCTCAGGTAGGTGGTGCATGCCTCATTTTGTATTTTCGTGTTTGTTTGGGTGACGCGGTCTTCGGTGCGTTTTCGAGTATTTTGAGAGGGACCTGTTTTATCTGCTATTTCATATTAAATTGCTTGTGGGACCTATGGGATGCCTTTGGTTATGCCCTGTTACGAGTTTGCATGAGCGGGCTGGGTGAGGGGTCGTGGCTCATCAGGCAATTTTGGCCGGGGAATGCCAAAATGGTTTTAATTGAAATATTAATGTGTTAAACTGGTTAGTTTAATTTACTAATGCCTGTTACAAATTGTTAGAGGGATTTAAGACCTCAATGCTAGTATGGGACAACACCTTGTATAGTGAAATTCAACTGTTTAGTTTGTTTTGCCTGGTTATGTTTTCCTTTTTACATATGTATATATGCAATTGCTAAATTGCTTCTGTTTGACACTTTGGGTTGTGTTAGCCTTGGCCCGCTTACGCTTGAGTGATGCTGATCAGAGGTTGGGGCTTTGCTCGGGTTACATTGGGAGGTTTTGACCATGGGATTGGGCATCATGGACGTCGGCTTGAGGCAGTATGACTATCAGGTTGGGGCATGGCCCAGGTTACTTGGATGGCAAGGCCATCAGACTTGAGCGATATGGTCGTAGGGAGACGAGGTGTCATATGTGTTGGTGTCTTAGGTACTATGTGGTTATTACCCCTCACCCAAGACTTGAGTAGGGTGCACATAGAGATACTCCGCGATGAGGTGGTTTTGGCCACTCATGTGGGTAGAGGCCCTTGTAGTTGCGGTTAGGTATTTTGGTTGGGGGTGCTTGCCGTAGAAAGACACGTGGGAGGTGAGGACCCTTCAGGGGATGGACGTGCCTTCGGGATGTCGGTACTTGAGACACAATGTGTCAAGAGTTACGTGGTGCCGGGATACTGTTCTTGGGTGTGACTTCGGGGCGTCTGTACTTGAGACATGAGGTGTCAGGTGGAACATAGTGTTGGGTTACATGATAGAGATTTTGGTGTTGGTCGAAGCAGGTGACACTCCATGGTGGCTGTTGAGCACAAGTGGAGTTTGTGTTTTTTTTGTGCATTGTATTGTTTACTGCTTTTCTGAGAAATGTATTACTACTTAAACACATATATTTTGTACGCAGCATTGGGTGGTATCCTATTGAGATTTTTCTTACACCATGCATGGTCCCTTCCGGACGCGTGAAACCTTTATGGATTTACATGCAGGAAAGAGGCCAGCTTCAAGAGATGGGCTGCGTTAGTTCTTGCCTGGAGAAGGTATGGACCTTGAGGTCATACCTAGCTAGGGTTTACTTGTTTTGTTTCATTTTCGGTATCGACATGCTTTCTTATTGTTGCTACTGTTGGTTAGACAATGGCACCCATTTTATATTTAGTTGTGTATGACCTGCTCTGGATGCATGTTCTACTGTACAGTTATAGTTACATGTTATTATCATGCTGTTGTGATTATATCCACTGTTGTTGTCTCTATATTTCTTCCACTGGTTTATTGATATTTGATATGCTTCCGCTATGCAGGTTTGGTTTGAGTCTACTGAGTTATTTATTTTCGGTGCACCTTTATCTTCATACTCTGACCAGTACCCTTATTATGATCCTCTAAGAGGTTATAGCATCCACAATATACCTAACAGACCCTCACTGCTAGTCGTTACCCTTTGGCATTCAGGGAAGGTGCGCCTAAGGTAGTAACACCCAACCTGTTTGGCACTGTTCAGGTGGCTGGCCAGGTCCGGGTCGTTACAAAGTAGTATCAGTGGAGTTCTTGATAGGGATTGAGTAGCAACATTTTACTAGCTACTAATGAGTTTGAGGCGTCTCGTTTCTTTCTGCTGGTTTTACTATTTGGGATTTGGTAGACTGGAGATAGCTTGTTACAGGGACTAGGTTTCTAACATGTGATTGGGTGCCTGCATCCCCAGGTATGAGGGATGGACCAAGTTGCCAATGGGTGGGAATTTCTATTTTCTTTTTGCTCAGATTACAGTTTATATGATTTCCGCCTCGGTGGCTCACTTGATGTGTGATGTTCTTGATTGTGATATCTGACCCTTGACCCGATGTGGTAAGGGAGAAGTGGACCATGGCCCAGTATGTAAAGGCAAGTTTTCTTGAATTTTGATAGGCACATTTTAGGGTATTTCAATTTCATAATTTCACGTATGCTTTGTGAAGTGAAAATACCATGTGAATGAAAATCAATTTCCATGCTTTATATGCTTCGAAATGTCAATAGGTGGAATTACTGATATAATTTATTGTATATTGGAATTTGGTATGTCATGGTTTTTATATATTGTAAATTACATGTGGCATGGTATTTGGGTCTGACTCTTATAAGAGCAGGCAGGTACTATGACTGAGGCAGTGTAACTGTCAAGATTGGGCGAACCAATTGTCGGTTTGAGGCAAAGTGTGTTGTCGGGATGGGAATGGCCCGAGGTACCATTGATACTTGGCTCTGTTGAGGGCGGGTAAGGAGGCTGTGAGGTCGGGATGCCATGAGGCATGAGTTGCGGTGAGGGGGAGTAAGGGTAGTTGTTATGCACTACCTTTTACTGCTTCCCTTGTCTGCGTAGAATATATTGTTATATATATGGGATGTCTGGCCATTTATGGTATTCAGCGGGTTACTCCTTCATGAATTGATGGAGTGTCAGGTAGGAGATGATACAGTGCCACAAAATCAGGTTCAGGATTCAGTACAGGGAGAGCACGGGCCACATAGATAGGCTCAGGGATAGGAGCAGGTCCAGGATTCAGTGTAGGAAGGACAACAGCTGGGTTTGGCAGCATTTAGACCTTGCCTCGATATGCAGCTCGGTGCTAGCCTAGTACATGTCTTGCAGGGGATTGATAGAGGCGCGTAGGGTATAGATCCTTCTATGGCGTATTTGACGTGGGAGTTATAGTTGTAGCACCCACCACTTTTTTAGGGTGAGGGTGGTCTACAGGCAACTGAGAACTGGATAGAGAGCATGGAGATGATCTTTTAGTAGCTTGAGACGCCTCCAAGGAGGAGGTTCAAGCTGGAGACGTACATTCTGAGAGAACCGGTAAAGCGTTGGTGGGACGTACTGGTTCAGGCTCGTGGGCACGAGGGATTGGAATTGATGGACTTTGAGGACAGGTTCTTTGAGAACTTCTATCTAGAGACACTAAGGGCTGAGAGAGCTCGGGAGTTCATGACTTTTCAGCAGGGGGATATGTCTGTCATGGACAACGTATGTACCTTCATAGAGTTGTCTCTCTTTTCACCTGGCATGGTGAGCGATGACGCAACTAGGGTGAGGCACTTTGAGGATGGATTAAGACATGCCATTTGGGTCCCGGTGAATATCTTCTGGCTAGGTTCCTTCTCTGAGGATGTGAAGCAGGTGCTCATAGCCGAGGGCAGCAAGAGAGAAATGACTCACTAGGGTAGGGAGACACCTTCAGGTGATGGGTCAGATAGCAGGAAGCAAGTACGGGATGAGTTCCAGCAGGGCAGTCAAGACAAGGATTTAGCTAGACCACCTCGTGGTAGTTCTTCAGTGATTTCCTTAAAATGTGGATAGTCGGGACATGTTTAGGCTCAGTGCGATAGGGCACCGAAGGAGTGTCGGGCATGTGGAAAGGACAGGAATATAGAGAGGTTTTTCAAGCAGCCTTCTCCCAAAGCCGACAGGCAGGGACCAGGAAATTTTGTAGCATCTGGAGTTGGTTCGGGTTCGGTACCCGGAGAGGGTAGTCGAGGTTCAGCTGTTCACAGAGGTCGTGATAGAGACAGTGGGACATATCTAAGGGGTCAGTGGTCGGAGACTCGAGCAGCATCACAGAGAGGTCATGCATCAGGTAGTCGTGTTTCTGGCTGGGTGCATGCGTGGAGCTGCCAGAGGCTGAGTAGGCCGGTGAGCTAATGAAAGTTAGAGGTACAGCGCAGTGTGGTTGTGATCTCTATGTTTCCTTTTTGGCATGACCTGTGGAGGAATGTCTGTATTTGTTGCACGTGGTGCGCATGATCTTTGAGGACTGACTAGATGCTAGTCAGTGGGATTGGCATCATATCGGGTGTGTCATATATATATATATATATGTATGTATGTATGAGATGCATTACATCAAGGCATGGGGGATGCAGGTTACTTGAGATGCGTAGCATCAGGACATCGCAGATGTGAGTTATTTGAGGTGCCTTGAGCATTGGGTCATCGAGGATGTGGGTTAATTGAGGTGATAGGAAACAGAACCTCATGGAGGCGGACACCGATGTAATGTGGGTTACGTTGGGTGTCAGAGGCGACACATGATCACCAATGGGGCGCAGGGGTGATGATGCGTCACGGGAGGACTATGCGTCCGAATAACAGGTTAGTAAACCTTGGTTGCTTTGAGTTTTTTTTGAGACTAAGTAGTCAATTCCTAAGGTGGGGAGCCCCCTTGAAGAATTTAGCCAGAACCTGGGGACCGGGGTAGTCTAGGTTGTTTAATCAGGGTGGTATGTATGGTTCCATCTCTAGGTTTCATTCAGTAGCTTGGGGATGAGCTACGTTAAGGTGGGGGTTTGTAAGAATACGGGTTTTTAGAATGGGTCAAAATCCCGAACGTTTATGATATTTTGATAGGTTTCTGAGGAAACTGGAGAAAACGGGAAGTTTCTGGAAAATTTCAGACTACACGTCATGTACATTGAAGTACACACCGAGTATATGTTTAGCGAGTTTCGGCCGTGTGCTCGCCGAGTACATGTCGTGGGATGACCATGTAGAAATTTCTTACTACATGACATTTAGTTTTCAACACGTCGGGTATGCCAGACCATGTGGCAGGTATACAAGGCGTGTAGGCCTGTTGGCCAGGTAGAACCGAGGACACGTCGTGTTCCCCTTGAACACGCCATGTAGTCTATCCGTGTATAAGCGATATAGATGGCGTGAGGGTAAGTTGGCGCGGAAGAGTAGAGGAAACAAGTACACTCCATGTACCCATAGGTACACATCTTGTACTCATGTTGGCAGGTCTGGAAAGTAAGGCGGTGGATTCATCTGTCTTATGAATAGTTAAATGAAATATACACAGCATGTAGTCATGAAGTACACGCCGTGTACTTTCTTTTTTTCGTTAAAACGGTCAGTAGCCTCGTTTTGAGGTTCTGGATAGAACCTCCGCCCCAAAGGCCTCTGGATCTTTAATCCTTCCCCAGATCGCCGTCTGTACTCCATTTCGATCATGGATTAGTGCGTTGGAACCCCCTCGGTAAGGCATCGATTCTTCTTTCGATGTTTTGTTTGATTTTCGTTCTAGAACGAGTAATATGCGTTTGAACAGTATTGGATATTTTGTAGATTTACTAAATTTTAGACCAAAATGGTGGCTGTTACTGGAGGAGTAGCGTCGTATGATTCTCAGGTAGGTAGTGCATACATCATTTTGTGTTTTCGTGGTTGTTTGGGTGACGCGGCCTTCGGCACGTTTTCAGGTAATTTGAGAAGGACCCGTTTTATTTGCTATTTCATATTAAATTGTTTGTGGGACCTATGGGATGCCTTGGGGTATGCCCTGTTACCAGTTTGCGTGAGAGGTCCGGGTGAGGGGTCGTGGCTCATAGGGGAATTTTGGATGGGGAAAGCCAAAATGGCTTTAATTGAAATATAAATTTGTTAAACTGGTTAGTTTAATTTATTAATGCCTGCTATAAATTGTTAGAGGCATTTAAGACCTCAATGCTGGTATAGGACGACACCTTGCATAGTACAATTCAACTGTTTAGTTTGTTTTTCCTTGTTAGGATTTCTTTTTTACATATGTATATATGCAATTTCTGAATTGCATCTGCCGGACCCTTTGGGTTGTGTTGGGATTGGCCCGGTTATGCTTGAGTGATGCTGATCACAGGTTAGGGCTTTTCTCGGGTTACATTGGGTGGTTTTGACCACGAGATTGGGCATCATGGATTTCTTCTTGAGAAAGTATGACTGTCAGGTTGGGGCATGGCCGAGGTTACATAGATGGCGAGGCCATCAGGCTTGAGCGACATGGTCGCAGGGACACGAGGTGTCAGATGTGTTTGTGGATTAGGTACTATTTGGTGATTACCTCTCACCTGGGACTTGAGTTGTGTGCACATAGAGATACTCTGTGATGAGTTGGTTTTGTCCACTCTTGTGGTTAGAGGCCCTCATAGTTGTGGTTAGGTATTTTGGTTGGGGGTGCTTGCTGTAGAAAGCCACGTGGGAGGTGAGGAGCCTTCAGGGGATGGTTGTGCCTTTGGGACGTCCGTACTTGAGACACAAGGTGTCAGGAGGCACATTGTGTTGGGTTACTATTTTTGGGCAGGCCATCGGGACATCGGAACATGAGACATGAGGTTTCAGGAGGAACATGGTGCTGGGATACTTTTCTTGGGCATGAATTCGGGATGTCGGTACATGAGACACGAAGTGTCAGGAGCCACATGGTGCCAGGTTACAAGACAGAGATTACGATGTTGGCCGAAGCTGGTGACATTCCATGGTGGCTGTTGAGAACCAGTGGAGTTTGTGTTTATTTTTGCATTGTTATTTTTACTGCTTTTCTGAGAAATGCATAACTATTGAAAACCATATATTTGGTACGCACCGTTGGGTGGTATCCTAGTATGATTTGTCTCACACCCTACACGGGCCCTTCGGGACGCGTGCAGCCTTTTTGGATTTACGTGCAAGAAAAAGTCCAGCCTCATGAGCTGGGCTATGTTAGTTGTTTCATGGAGATGGTATGGACCTTGAGGTCATACCTAGATGGGGTTTACTTTCTTTGTTTCCTTTTTGGTATCAGCATGCTTTCTAGTTGTAGCTACTGTTGGTTAGCCAATGGCACCCTTTTATATTCAGTTGTGTATGACCTTCTCTGAATGCATGTTTTACTGTCCAGTTGTAGTTACATGTTTTTAGCATGCTGTTGTGATTACTTCCTCTTCTGTTTTTTCTATATTGCTTCATCTGGTTTATTGATATTTGATATGCTTCCACTATGTGGGTTTGGTTCGAGTCTGCTGAGTCATTTATTTCCGCTGCACTTTTAGCTTCATACTCGAACTAGTACCCTTATTATGATCCTCCGAGTGGGTATACCCTCCTCAATATACCTAGAAGGCCCTCTCTGCTAGTTGGTAGCCTTTAACGTTCAGGGGAGGTGGGCCTAAGGTAGTAACACGTGACCTGTTTGGCACTGTTCGGGTGGCTGGTAAGGTCTGGGTCGTTACATAAGATATAAATAATCTAGGCAAGGTTGGTTTTCTAAACTATTATCTTCCAACTAGTGAAAGATTCACTGGAGTGCTTGGGAAGAAGTGGAAGTGAAGGATCATCACAGAATTGGTGGGGGTGGGTCTCAGAAGTGAGCCTCCTTCACACCATATTCTATAGATAACATTGTTCCCCTAACTTGCAATATGTGTTGCTAGTTTAGAAATATCAGACATTTTTTCCTTTGGCTAAAAAATACATGAAAAAACTATGGACATGTTGGTCATATATAATGCCCTTTTACAGAAATTATTGTGCCTCATCATGTTTATGGTTTGGGGATCCAATTTCCACTATGGTGCAATCATATGATTCATATACTATAGGGCTCAAGCCACATTTCACAAGAGTAAAGAACCTTCATGTAGTATAAGAGTCTTCAATAGAAATCGATGGAGGTTTAGGAATAGTGAGAGGTATAATCCTTATTGCATCTTGAGTATCAATAGATTTATTTGATACTAGTTCCTTGTAATCATTTATATATGTACATTTTTTTGTTATTAGTAATCATAAAATGGATGTTATTTCATTTATAATGGAGTTGGTGACACCATTTGGAAAGTGAATATAACATGGGTTTTACTTCCCTTATTATTCATTTACGGTTTCTGATATGGTGTTTTTGTTGGATTTTATCATTCTTGATCTGGATATGTTGGACATCATCCTTAGTATGGATTAGTTTGTCTCTCATCGAGATAAGGTTGATTATCATCCACAAAGTGTCTTGTTTCTTACTACTAATGAGATCTCCCATGTGTATGAATGGTATCTGGAACCATGATTTGGATTTGTTGGGCATTTCCGCATTAAGCTCATGTGTTTTTTTGTCTTTTGTTACATTTTATCCCAATGATGATTATCCTATTATTTAACTTTCTATTTTTCTTAGAGACATTCTTAACATTTAACTAAATGATATCACTGGAGATCCTTCAGAGATAGAGGTAGAATTTACAATTTTTTCTAATTCCAGGTACGTAGACAATATCGATACCTTCTTATCATAGGGAAAAATAAGAGATAAAAGATATCAGGATGTAGTTATATGACCTTGTATAAAAAGGCTTTGTTTTCCCCTATGTTTCTCTTTTGGAATATTTTATGCTCTTTTCCATGAAAAATGATGGTTCACTCTGATTGTGTGTGGACTGAAAAAGTTAAATCATATAACAGTTAAAAATAGATATAATTTTTTTCATGTGAATGATTTATTTGATCAGTTAAAGGAAGAAATATGATTCCCATGTATTGATCCTCAGTCGAGTTTTCATCATCTCAGAGTTTGAGAGTTTGATGTATTGATGATAGCTTTCAGAAGTAGGTATAGGAATTATGAATACCATGTGATTTTTTTTGTTCTGACTAATTATCCTACAGATTTTATTGTCTTGATGAATCATATATTCCATCATTATCTTGGAACTTTTCTAGTATTTTTTTTTGATGATATTTTGGTTTATTAGAAGTCCATGTGTGAGCACCAGATCAATCTATGTTAGGTTTCAGAAATTCTGAGAATTTAATGTTGTCTAGAAATAATTGAAAATGTAGTTTATTGATTTATGAAGTGAAGCCCTTCAGGAAAAATCTTTCTGAACATGGATTATCAGTTCATCTAGAGAAGTTCAAGGATGCTTTTTCATGGTTAGAACAAAAAAAATGTCTTTTAGATACAAATCCTCCTTGGCCTTATAGGATATTATAAATGGTTTGGTAAGGAACTATCTAAGATAGAATTACCCTATACATATCCTACCACGAATACAGTAAAATATACATGGGATGTGAAATTCTAGTCCTCATTCGATGAACTGAAAATACTTCTAACATTGGAACGTATTCTGAACATACATGATCCAAATAAGGTTTACATGGTATTTAGTGTTGTTTGTAGTGTTGTTTTGGGATACATGCTTATGCAGGATGACTATGTGGTAGATTATGGTTATCATCAGCTCCAACTATATGAGAAGAATTTCCCCAATCAGTATTTTGATCATGTTATACTTATATATGTTCTTAATTGTTGGTGAAACTGTCTTTTTGGTGGGAGTTTCACAGTCTTCTCTGATCCCAAGAGTTTGAGTTATCTATTTTCTATGAAAGAAAATAATCTTAGAAAGAGAAAATGGGAAGAATTCCATTATATATTTGACTTTTATATCACATACACTTTAAGGAATGGGAATTTCATTGTAGATATTCCGATTTGGAATGTATCATCGTAGGCTATACTAGAATAAAATGAGGAGTAAAACCTTATTGGGATTTTTTCTCAGTTCGAACTAGATTCTCAACAAGATGTTTTAACTATGGTTCAAACTACATTTTAGTTATCCTAATTTCTCTTGGTTTCTATTTTACAATTTTAGCCATTTGATTTTGAGTTTAGTAAATTTAGATAAATCCTTTTTGGTGGGGAGACCATTTTAGGTTTCTCTCTCTCCTCAGATGATATAATCCCCATTTGGAAGAAGATTGTCATAACAATATTCGTTGGGGATTTAGTCTTATTTTATTATCCCAGTTAATTTTGGGCCACTCATATAGGTGTTAAAAAGATGTATTATGACATTATATGATGATTTCGTTGACCACGTATGAAGCATGTCATTGCCGGTTAAGTGTCCCGTTGTTACACCTGTCAACAGATAGAGGCAGAGTTTTTATAATCTTATATTTTTAATAATCCTCTTATAGTAATGATATTCAATTAGGGTGAGGTGCTCATGGATTATCATTTTTGAATTACCATAGACCCCCATGGGAGGAATTCTATCTGAGTGGTTATTGATCAGTTGACAAAGTCTTCTCATTTCATTATGACCAAGGACACCACCATGGATAATGATATTGGTATACTCTATGTGTAGTAAATTGCGTGGTTCCATGAAATTCCTTTTGTTGTTTTTTTGATAGTTATTCTAGTCATATGTTGTGGTTCTGGAGGAGTCTCCAAGTGTGAATGGGAATCCAGGTCTAGTTAATCCTAGATTACCGTCCTCAGACAGACATTCATACAAAGAATGCGATTTAGATCATGGATGATATACTTTATTACAATTTCAGGGATTTTAGCGGATCATTAGTAATCATATAGGAATGAATGAGTTTGTTTATGAAAATATCTATCAGTGATCTATATTAATGGATCCCTTTGAGGTTTTGGATGCTTCATCATGCATATCACCTCTTTGTTGAGTGGATGTGGATGAAGTATCATTTTTTGGACAATGTTTGGTCCTGGAGACATCCAAAAAGATTCAATAGGAATATTGACATTTGGTTATATCCTAAAGTTGACATTAATCATATGTGGATCGGTAAAAGTAAGCTTTGGATTCTTCCATTAGTGACTGGGTTTTCCTGAATATTTCTCCTTGGTTGGGTCCTAGTTGACTGGGAAAATAAATAAATTTTTCATTGGGAAATTTTGGTCTGTTGACGGTAACAAAGAATCTTGGGTAGGTTTTTATTGGTTGGTATTTATAGTTCATTTGATAGATATTCAGCATATTTTCCCCATATCTCTACTCAAGAAGCACCATCTTAATCCCAGTCTTTTTTTGTATTGGGAAGAAATTGAGTTATAACTAGATGTTTATATTTTATAGAAACCTATTAATATTGATGATGCTGATGTGGAAGTCTTTAATGAGATGTCAGATTTTTTAGAAATAGTACTATGGAAATGTAGATCGGATTCACATGAGACAAGGGAATGTGAGTCATTGATGAGGGAGAAATGGCCTCATTTTTTTAGGGATTGCATCTTCCATAAGACATCCCAAGGATGGAAAATACTTGCGGTGGAGAGTTTGTAACATTCCATTATAGATCTATCAGGGACATATTTATCTTCTTCATGGCATTCCTTTTCAACTTGTCTGTATAGGGCGGAGAAGGAATTTGGAGGATACCTATAGTAGAGAAGTTATAGATTTTATGGACATTGAGTTTAACCCTCTTTTTCTGCCCATTGTGGGAGGATTTCACACCGTGCAAGTAGGTTACACGTCGTGTAAGAGTTGTTTTATTCTTTTCATGAAATAATTATTGATGTGAATGGTAACATGATGTGAAGATATAATTCATATCGTGAATGTTTTACATAATGGGGTTTTAAGATGTGATGATGGGTTTCTCTACGTACTTAAACACCATGGATCTCATGACCTAAAATATAGTTACACGTTATGTGTTTCCCAAATAATGGAAGTTTTAAGGCTCCATTTGAATTTTTGGTTACCCTTCTACTAAATATTTTCCTTTTCTCTCAAACCATATTTCATATCTAATGATTTTTAGAGACATTGTTCATTTTGTAACAATCCAATCAGTGTTCATTCCTTATTGTGGTTGTCATACATCTATATGGGTAAGTGATCTTTCCACTTCTTCATTGTATTTTGTCATGGTAGTGATCTTGGTTTATGAAATTTGATCTATTGGTCGATGTTGTAATTTTCTCATATCTTCCCTAATGATTCATTGTGTGATCTGGTTTCCAGAGGCCATTCCATTGTTGGTCATGGCATGATGGGAATTCTTCCTTGAGGTGGGAGGATTTTCTAATTTCTTTTGAAGCCTTGTTATATTAATTATATCAATCTTGTGATGTGAATTTGATTCTGGGGCCTTGTAGTTGTTGTTGGTTTTTAATATTTGGTGGATCCCATTATGGGTGTGTGCGACCGAAGTTTTGAGGTAGGTGGTCATGTGTCTATCCTATGTTGATGAATGTTAGTTCTATTACATTTTAAAATTATTTATAAAATAAATTGGAAAGATTTATTTGTGTGTTTTGAAATGTTTTTTTAAGAAAAATCGTTTTCCCATGAATATTGATAAAATGAAAGAAAAATTGTATTTTCAAATCATTGATTTTTTTTTCTAAATTAGTTTTAAAATAATTTTTGAAACATTAATATTATTTTAAAAATAAGAACATGGATTACCTTGGGTACTAAGTTTATGGTTTATCTTGAGACTATTGTCTATTGTGGGTGTTCATTATCGCGGGTGTTACTCTTGTCCTATATTTTAGATTATTAGATATAGGTACATATACTATAATGGTGTTTCAATATCTGGGGTGACTCCCTAGTTCTAGAGTGTATATCATTGTATTTAGGTAATTCAATGAACTATTTCTTAGATTTTAGGCACGAGTAGCCTAATCTATGACCATTTGTATTCATTGGCGTTGTGATTCCTTTGATGATACTATTGGATTTCTATTGTTATGGATTTTTACTATTTCTACCTTCATATGCATGTTGATTTAAGTGAGTGATGATATAGAAAAATTATCATTAAAATTCATATACCATATTTTTTTTAGAACTGTGATATAAGGGAAATGATTTCCATGTTTTTTATAAAACATGGTTTCTTCTTATAGTGAAATGTTTTATTTAAAAAGATCATAAAAGAATTATTAAAGAAAGACTTGATATGGAACACCTCGGTGGGAACTAATAGATATTGAGGGCTCAAAACTTGTTCACCTATTCATTGGTTCATGGACCATTTTATATCTTTCAATACACGGAAAGGAAAGGGGCCATAATGTGGTGGGGAGGTTCCATGTCAGCTGAGTTCGATAGCTGGTGCTGAGATGATGGGAGTTCATCTACGATATCACATAGAGCACATATTTGGTTTCAATCCGTTGTATATGGGATAGTCTCTACGGAGTTGTGGCTAATTTTAAAGTTAATTTTTTCTATAGCCTTTCTTATTGTTATGGAATAAATCTATAGAATTTCTATTTTTTCTTCTTTATTTTTGAATATATATATTCCAGGTGTTTGTTTAGGTTCTGTGAAATCCTTACCTTTTGTTTTCTACTCGTTTCATTGGTTATTGTAACCAGCCCATGTGGATCGAGAATGTCCTTTGGGTATGTTATGTATTATGTTATTTTCCAGGTTTGAGGGAATCCCGAGCTGGTTCATCACATCATCTCTAATATTATTGATTTTTTGAATTTAAGGAATAAAATTAATAGAATGTGGTTTTATTTGAGGAATAAGGATTCTATTATTTTTTTTGATGAGTATATGTCTTCATGTGAGTATAACTTAAGAGTTATGGTTAACTAACAAGGGTTTTGTAAGAATACTCTATTTTGGTTTAAATAAAAATTTGGGTTCATATAATAATTGATTTCAGGTAAATTATAGACTTTTGGAGTGTGGGATATATATAATATTCATGGACCAGAAGATATTCGTTGACAAGGAAATATCTTTAGACACATTTATGTTTAAGATAAGAATTACTTTTTATCTTAGAATCTAAATTTTATTCATGATATTTTGAAAAAGATGACTATGTAATTAGATTCTATAGCCATGTATCATTGTTATTAATGATAATTTAGGATATTTATAATTGGGGTGACGTACATGTAACCCTTTGGACTAAAATGTGGTTTAACAAAAATATTATTTTGGAATAATGAAATAAATTTTAAAAAAATGATGAATGGTTTGAGATCACCTGGAAGTTTATTTTCATTATTATGGAGGTAATTGATTTATTTTTTGATAGAAGTAAATTTATTGATGGAATGAACTGTGATGAAACATTAGTGTTACTGCGGAATTTTTATAGTGAATTGTATTGTTTCTTTAGATCACAGTTTATGATTTTTTGATATTATTTCTCCTTTTACTATAAATTTTAGGGTTTTATGTTTAAATTTATGAGTATTGTTTTTTATCCATTTTTTAATTACATAATCTTTTAAAAGATAATTTAGTTCTTTTGGAATGATAAATTTATCTTTAATGCACATTGCTTATAGAAAATCCATTATTGTTTTGGAAATTAATTAAAGAATAAAATTACACCTGTTGTTGGGGTCAACCTATCTTGAAGGCCATCATGTTTTTTTTTGAATTTATGATAATCAATTTTTTAACTAGGTTTAGAGGGAACCATTACCTGACCCGTATTCCTAGAGGCACAAGGAAATATACATGATCCAAAGGTCCAAGGACCAAACTACACTAGAAATACCTCTCCCAAACATCTACTTCATTTATTGATCCTAGCTCTCCACCTCCTATTACTGATTGACCAGAATTCCCCCATGTTGAGATATAAATTGTTGGGTACCCATGGTGGTGAACATACCCTCTCATTATTCCAATATGCTAATTTGAGCCCAAGGGAATACAACTTGAGCTTGATTCCACTTAAAGGGTCTGCTCTCGTGTGGTCATACCCAACTCCTTCACAGCTTGGATCCCTTATGGATTGAAGGTCCGTACTATAATGGGATATTGTGACTTAGAGGAACTATATCCTCAAGACCTATGGCAGAAAAAAAAATGATATCCCAAATGCCAAATTTTTGGCCCTGCAGGCCCAAATTAGATGAATTGTATTGTTTATAAAGTAACTGCTACAGTACCAACCACTATAACTGCAATAGTAACTTCGATTGTAAATCAAAAATTCACCTTTATCCATGTACAAATATTTCTATTTATTGTTATTAAATATGGTAATGTAATTATTAAACAATTATAAAGGATTTTGAACCATATTTTTTTTATCAAAATACAATAATTTTTATTGATTTCATGTTCTTTTTCATACCTCATTTAGATATGGATTAAATGTGGTTAACACTTTCATCATAATTTACTATCTTATGGTCAATGACACTTTTCAATATCTATTTTTATTTGAAATTTAATATTTTATTCCATGTGAATACTTTTAACTACCTCTAACGATCTCATATTTGAAAACCTAGTTATGTGTTATTCCAAATGATTCTTTATTTCCCCTTCCCTCCCTTCAAGAGAAAAATTCATTAACCCTTTTTTTGATATGGGAATTCAAAAAAGGAATATTAAAATATGAAAAACAATTATTAACAATTTTGATTTAAAAATGAGGGGACAAATTTTTTTAGGGTGGTGGGGATGTAACTCTTAATGTGATTAAGAGAATACAATTTTTGATAACATTCATAACACACAACATCGAGAATTATGAAAATTTGGTATAATATTAATTTTTAAATTTTTTATATCTATACCATTTCCAATGAACTGGTGGGTATGAATGGGGTTATCCACACTATGAAAAACATATTCAATACAAATATATTAAATAATTTATATAAATTATAACTCAATTTTATGTATTCATTTTATTCCTCAGAAATATTTTTTCTTGAAATATAGGTTTTTATTATTTTTTATGATGAAATTAAAGATTTTATTCCAGTTTCATAAAATTTAATAGTGATAAAAAAAATTTATATTTTGATATAATCATTTTAAAATTAATTAATTTAATTTTTTTAGAAAATGTTACTTTTTATTTATTAGTGAAATAAAAATATTTTTATTGAAAACTATATTTTTTCATGAATTTTAAAATATAAATTTAAATTTTAAATGATATATAATTATAATTTAATCTTTTATATTTCCAATAATCTAATTTTGTATAATTTAATTTGATTCAATGTTGAATTCGGTATAAAAACATTATTTACACTTAATAAGGCATTTTCCTAAAAAACTACTTTTCATATAATTTTACATTTTTATTAAATATTTTTATTTAATTTAATGTAATTTGGTGTAAGAAATTTATAAAATATTTAGAATCATAAGATCCAATTTTTTTTAAATAATTCCATTTTATTTGTTATTATTAGGAATAACAGTAGTGGTAACACTTGTCACCTCGATAATGGGTAATTTATGTTAATCTAGGATAAAACAATGTGTTAAGATCACCATTATTTATATCAATTATTATTGGATGAATCTAATTCAACCATTTACACTATAGGATTTAAATTTATTATTTATTGTACACTTTTTAATGAAAATTAATGATATAATTTTTAAATGATAGAAAAACATAAACTGTCACAAAATTACTTTTAAATATATCTTCTTTTCTCATATATGGAATAAACAATGTTATGAATGAATTATAATGATTATTATTAGTGTAATTAAAATATGTTTATAATGGAAATATATATCTAATATTTAGTAATAATTTAATTATATTAAATTCATTCACATATTCGATATTATAGTTCTCAAATTAATGGAAATATAAAAATATGAATTTAAAAATATTAAAAATAATTATTCTCAGTTACCTTGTTACCTGAGATCTATTGATTATTATACCATATTATTATGATTTTAATTTTTTTATTACTATGTCTGTAATTTTTGTGGCGTCTTTAATGTCAAATAAGGCGAATCATGTCAAAAATTACATTAATGGTATTTTTTGAAAATAATATTTTATATAGATATTTAAAATTTATAAAAATATTTAAAGTAGGACAAGGTAGATAATATATGGTAAAATATTTCATCCATTTTTTCATTTATTATCCAATTTTCTCCATATAAGTAATATTATAAGCCTTTAATAGTTAAATGGTGTTTCTGCAGTTAAGGATAAAATACATTCGCAAAGGGGTTAAACCAAAAAGATAAGGTCTATAACACCCCATAGACCTATAAAAATTATATTTTTTGAAATTATGTCAACCAAATATAACTTTATATTTGAATTTATTCACATTTTATCGAATCTTTCTTGAGAATTAATTTTTAATATTTTAATCATTTATGATGTTCCAGAGTGACACTGCATGTACTTTTAAAAGGGTAGCCCCCTTTCACTTATTTAGAATTTTTTTTGAATTATAAATCAATAATTTATCATTTAATCATCCATATAAAAATTTGAATGTTCATATCATCCGAAAGTACTACCCTTGGAACCTTAAGAGGAGATGTGAAGGAGTTTATTCATGGAATATGAAATCTCCTTAACTGATCGCATTCATTATTATATTAACAGAAATAAAATATATGGTATTTATCATAAAATAATAAATTCATTACCCTATATTTTATTAAATATTATAATTTTTATCAAACCAACATTTTCCACCCAGTTTTATATCGAATGGAATGTGAGATTATCACGCATGCATATGTACGATTTAACATCTCCCCATAGTTGTACATTTCATTTCTCATCCCCATGTTTTATGGATGAGTATTATGATGTATTTAGTATTTATATAATATATTTTTGACATAATTATTGTTTTAAAATTATAATATCAAATATATCATCCTACATTTCAATATATTGGAAAATGATATCCTCGTTGGATCGTATCTGTGTAATACCACCTCTATGAAGCGTTGCAATTTTTTTCAATTTGTCATTACAAGGATGTAAATATGAATGTATTATATGGATATATATGATTTATATTATATAATAGTTATTTTATAATGTTACTATTTTATTTACCTTCCATTCATTCTATTCTTCAATAGTTAAAAAACAATCATGCATATATACGACCTACCATCTTAATAAATAGTGTAATTAAATTTCCTATTTCTATCATTTTTGGATGAATATAAAAATATTTATAATGAATATATATTTTTTATTTGTATAATTATAAAAATTATATATAAAATTCATCCATGATTAATGTACATGTATTTGAACAACCGAAGAAAAATTATTATGAAAAAATGAAATGGTTAACTCTCCAAATTGACGATTTTCATATGGAATTATTAATAAACATTTCATGAAATGATATAAAGGATAAAAAATGATCTAATAAGATCAATAACTGATTTTTTATATAGTTATAATAAATTTCAATTTATTATACACGATTATATAGATCTTTTGAAGAATGTGGAATTCAAGATAAGTGTTTTTCATGTCAAATTGTCTTCTTTGGGACATAAGTTTTTTTTACTTAGATTGTTTTATGATGTGTTTATTCAACCCATTTGACTTGTTATACCATGAATATATATATGTTTATGAAATTTAATTTTTCATTTACATTTAATCTTTTCTAGTGATTATTATTCAAAAGCTACCAGTGCGATAAGAGATTTATGTTACAATCTCATTGTTTATCGAGATTATTTATGAAAATGATCCATTAATTATATATTTTATTATACCTCTAAATAAAATATTAAATTTTCTTCTATATTAATTTTTTATAAATCAATTTTTATTCATTCATTATCATCTATAAAATAATTCATGACATTGAATGAATGCTTTTAATGAATGCCATAATTAGATATCTCTTTTATTAAAAGTCATTTCTCTATATAGTAATTGATTTTTAAAACAGTTTTTTACATTATAAATTTTTTAATTAACTTAATTTTAACCCATGATATAATTTTTACAAAAAAAATGAAAAGGATTCTTATTATAATGTTTTGAATGATTTTCTTTTGATTTTTGACAAAAATAATGAAGGAGACATTGTTTTTATGCTTGTGGAATGAATTGAATTTTCTACCCCCATGAGCACTAACCATATTTATGGGTAATTTCAAATATTAAATAGTTATTTTAAAATTAAATGTTATATTTAATATTTTGGATTTTTTGGATTTTATATAAGCTATATCAATGTAAAGATTTATATTTTCCTCAAAATATTTCCCATGTGATCTTTTAGGCATATTTCATCTAAGATAACATACAATGATGTTTACTAACATTTAAAATTAATATGTCCAATGATAAAATCCTTATTATTTTTAAATATTATTTATAATTATTATTAAAATATTTCTAGGAAACATGTTATATTTAAATGAGTTACACTACAATGTATGGATGAAATATTTATGAAACCCATTTATTTCTTATGGGTTATACAATGATGAAATGTTTATGAAACCCATTTTTTCAAGGGTTATGATATGATGAATGTTTTTTGGTCATGTGTAACACATATATATGATTTTAATAATTTAATGGATGGATTTAAAACATTTTATTCAACCCATTCATTGGGTATTGACAAATATCTCATGAGAAAAAAATGGATAGAATTGGGAGTTAACCCTGTTCAATAAGGGAATCTGTCTACTTTTATATTCTTAGGAGAGAAACATGACTATTAAAATTTAATAGTGAGTGAACCCAATCCACTATTATTTCATTGTATAGTATCATTCACTACTAAGGAAATCATTATTAAGCTTAATTTTAGTCCACAAATCCATGTCTTGTGCCAATGTTATAATCTATGAATTTTTTTTCTTTCATTCCTTTAAGATTATTGTGTTCTAAACATGAAATATTTCATCCATGAATCATGATTAAGATATATTTTATTCATTTTGTGGGTTTTAATTGTTAATATCATGTTCTCATACCCTTATAATCATGTTATACTTAAGAGTCGACTGATATGTCCCTGGATTACCCTTACCGAGCAAGTAAGCTCACCCTTTATTATGTTTAATTTTCCCCATGTTATGACGAATTATTTTTTGTATGATATTGATATTAATGTTTTTTATTATGTATAAAATAATGGGAGATTATTTATACCTCATAAGATCATATTTTTACATATCTATGATTTTAAAGGCACTACACCTATACGATGTTGTCATAGTTCATTATGTTTTGTAATGAATATTCAAATAATAAGATGTAATATATTTGTATCATAATTAAGAGTATCTAAATATATTATCTTTCAATAATTATATTAATCTCTCAAGTATATTATATATACATTTAATCCATCATTATATTCATCCATGTTAGGCGATTTCTGAAAACAAATTACTTCGGTTTATGAAGATGAAATATGCCATAGAAACCAATGATAGATTAATTTCACATTTTAAGTAAGCTGGATATTAATATTTGAAATTAAATTTAAAAAAATATGTCTTTTTGTTTGTGATATTTGTTTTATTATTTCCTCATTTTTGTAGAATATTTTGTGGATGTATAAGAAGAAATAATAGTAAAATACTTAGTAAAAACATTTACATCTTCATCAGAAAACCACCTTTGCATTATAACTTAACCCCTTATTAGGATTCTATTATACCAAAAATGATATATCTATAATGTGTGGAAATATTTTATAAAGGTATTTTTATGAAATTTTCCAATGAAAATGGCTCATGAATTGTGGATAAGAGATGTGAGTGGTACCTTTTTATTTTTGAGGTAGAAGGATTCGTTAACAGCCCTAAGGTGTTAAATTACGATAAATTAATTTTCATATTAAAATATTTGTGAAATTGATATAATAAAAATTTAAATATTTATTATGGGTCAATATACTATAATATAATTTTTTTATAATTTAGGTGACTTTTTAACCCCTAGTTAGCACATTTTACAATTATTGTGATATTGATGTATTACTATTTAGGGTCTAGTAAAGATAATATAAAATCAAAATTGACACATAAATGGATGATGGTTGTTAATATAAATCATATTTAATTTTTTTCAAGAATAATATAGGTTTTTTTTGAATTTAAGATCTTTAATAAATTATTGTTTACTATAAAATGTCATTAATGTTAGTTTTGGACATACATGAAATATTATAATATAATATCTGATTGACTCTAGTAAAATGGTTTAAAACATAAATGGATTCAAATATAAGAAGTACATGGTGTATTTCAAATTTCACAATAAAATTCATATTGGTTTTTATATAATTTTAATAGAAATATGTCGGTTTCACCCCTTGGTTAACAAATTCTTACTTTAACCATAGTGATGCTTTTTTAAAAATTAAATGTGATTAATTTAACAATAACGTAACAATTAGATCATAAATGGAATGGTATTAAATTTTATACCATTTATAAAAATAATTTTCCTCTTATATGTTTTTTATTGTTCATAGATATTTTAATAAATTATTTTTTAACAAAAAAACTACTAATTCAATTATATGAACTGTTCACATAATTTTATAATGAAAACAATATGAAAGAAATTTAATTCATATATAATCCAATTAACCATAAAAATACATTTTTATAACCATACAGATCAATTTAAACAATATTTTATAAAAAATTACATTTTATATTTTTAAAATCATATACTTTGATTTTAATATTGTTTTCACAAGAACTTTGTTAACATTGTCTAAGTATTAAAGGTAATTATTCCATTAATTAAAACTATATATATTTATGTAATCATTATTAAAAGATATATTATTCATTAAATATAAATATATAACCAAAAATATGTTTTTTCGACATTGTTAACGAATATTATAGATATTAAAATTCAGAGAATGAAAATCTTGTATTTATCCTTTACATAAATATTACTAATGTCAATATCAATTAAAAATGAAAAATAAAGATCATAGTTTCAATGTTTGGATGATTTTGGATAAAATATCATCATCCAATAAAATATATACATGATTTTAATAGATTCTATTCATTATAAAATTAGTTTTACCCTGATTAACCCATTTTACCTTTAAAGTGGTAATAAAAAATTTCAATTATTACTCTTAATATTAATAAAAAATATATTTATATTATAATATAATATAAATTATATGGATATAAAATATGAAATAAATTTTATTTAATTTATTTCATATAAGTGGATGAGTTGAATTAATAATTAAACTCATAATAATCGATGAAAAATAAAATTTTAGAAAAATGTCATTATATGTTTAAAAATAATTTTATATGAAGTTAAAAAATAAAATTCCTTCCAAATACCATAATTTTTTATATTAAATTATAAGTATGTAATTAAATTTTTAAACTAATCCAAAAAAATTTGACTATGTAAACAGTTGAACATAAAATATATTTTCATATTAAATCTGTAAATTTCACAATTAATTGAATAATTGAACTCATAAAAAAATCGAAAAAACTCTTCATTAGATAATTTTTAATGATGAAGTAGTATATGATTTAATATTAATAAAATAAAAATTATTAATATTCCATAATTTAGTTAAATTAGTGGCTAAAAAATCAATATTATTTCAAAAAAATACTAATTTTTTAAAATAAAATTAATTTACCAAAAAATTGAGATAAAATTTTCAAAAAATCATCATTTAATGTTATGTAGAGTATTAACATTTATAAATATCATTATTAATATAATTATTTGAATTTATACCCTCTAATTTAATGGCTAGGTCATAACTATTACATTTAAGTATTAATATTTCAGTATTAATTCAAGATTTGCGTTTTATGTTGTATATGCAATCAAATATAGTGTTCTTTCAAAATATTAAGATATTACATAGTAGAGATTTATAGAATATTAAATTTAAAATAATTAATAGGAATTAATATCTGATGAAAATTACCCTGTAATATACGAGAAATAATATTTATATTTTTTAAAATTTGAATTTAAAAATAGCAGTTTTCAAAATTTAAGCATAAATAAAAATTAATTATTAATATAGGGAAAATGACATTTAAATCACCATTAAACAATTTTATAAAAGTTATCATGGATTCAATATAGATTATTTTTAATTTTAGTATAATTAAAACATTAAGAATATTTATTATAAGCTTGCATAAAGTGTAAATATGAAATAGTATGAAAAAATGAGATTATTTTATAGTTTAGAAGATCCTTCTCTTAGGTTCTTAATTACCATTAGGTGAATCATACCCATTTTGTAGGAATAAATGATTTTTACCCTTGCGAGGCTTACTACTATTATGTAAGTGTTGGGAACACCCAGAAACCACTATACAAGATTAAATTAACCTATATAATGGTATTAAAAGTTCCCTAATACCATTACACAAGCTTTAGAGATACATCAGTACCATTATTCAAGTATAAATGACCTTTTTTTGATATTTAGGTTACCCTTATAATGTTTTTTAAATAGTGATACTTCCATTAAAGAATTCATAGTTAACATCATAAAAATAAATGAATTTCATGTGTCACCCTTATGTAAGGTACAAATTATTATTATGAAATTAATAAAATTTATATAATATATTTGTGTATGATTAATGTTTCCCTTACATAGGTAATAGAAATTTTTGATTACCCTTATGTTAAAAATATTTTTTTTTACCATTATGTACTTATCGAAATTCATTGGATACTATTACATAACTAATTTAATATGGGCATTACCTTGAAATAATTCCTAGAAATAAATAATATATACCCTTATGAATCAAATAAAAATAGTTTTTTACGCTTTCACAATTAATAGAAACTTACGATTACTCATAGACAACTCTTATGAAGTTATGGTTACCCTTACACAACAAATTAAATTTTATGGTTTCCATTATATATATCATATTAAATATAAATTACCTTTACACAAAAACATGTAAACATACAATTGCCTTATAAATCCTATGTACACTAAATGTTACCTTAACAAAACAATATAAAACAATATATAAATGGTATTTAAATTTTAACATGAAATAATTATCCGAGGAAGAGAAAGTGAAACTTACAGAGCCTAGTATTTATATTTTACTAAAAATATATCAAAATAATTAATATAAGTAATAATAATATATAACATATGTTTATCACACTATAATCAATACATAAGGTAATAAACTAACGATAGTTGTTAATAATGTTGTAAACATTATAATCTATCACAATCTGATATTTTTTAATCATAAAAAATATTTAAATGAATTTTATCCAATCTTCCACATTTACATTTCATTCATATAAACTAAATAAGTGGGATGATATAGATATATAGTGTAATATATCATAATATGTCACTATTATTATAGTGAAAAACTTATCCCCCAAGGAAATAAAATCCAAAAAATCCATGAAGGGATCCCCCAAATCCACCGAAAAGAGCCCTTAAAAGTCAGTAAAATCATTTATTGTATATTATAGAGTTGAAATAGGGTTTTTACATAGTTTAAAGATAAAAAATTATCTAAATTCATGCTCATGATTGGATTTCAAGGTTTCTATAATCATACACATAACAATGATTTATTCTCTTTCTTAAAATACCCACGAGTAGTTGAATGACATGATCACCAAACCATTTCTCTAACCATGTATTTTTGTATACCTTAAATATTTATCAACACTATTGAATGTCATAGATTCCAAAAAATAAAAATCTATCTATGAATATAATATAGAAGTATCTAAACATGTAATTCTAATTATAATTAAAAGTAAATTCCATTGGATATCTCTATAACACCAAGGGAAGAATTTTTAATAATGTATATACATAGTCACTAAACAAAAAATGAATAGGGTGACTTCAAATTTTGCAAATCAATATCCTTTTGAATGATTTCAACTCCAATAATACAATTTAGACACTTTTATTAAACCTAGTGACTGTAATAAAAAACATAAGTAATCATAGTCTTTGTATATGATTTCTTATAGTAGGTAGAATATGAATAAGTAGGATAAATGTAATTTATATTATAAAAATATTCATTTTTAATCAAATTTGTATATGTTGTTGATCCTGAAATACTTTTCAATATAGTATTACTCATGAATATATTCAATCTAGAAGACGTGGTAGAAATGATTTGGGCTTAAACATATCATTACGCCACTTTTTGTTGGACAGTGGGTTAATGATTATTTTTTCTAGTAACCAGCATGTATTTCCAGATAAGTGTGGATCATACTATATATTATATGGTAGATCACGATTTCTAATACATGTTTAATTTACAAATGATATTTAATTTCAAAGAGTTCTTGATCCCTTGGTAGCATGGGGCTGGCTAGGGGTGAATCTTTAGTATTCTATATAACAAGGGCACCCAAAAATAAAATGTTTATTTTAGTGATGAGTTTATTCCATAGGGAAAACATAAGTAGGTAGATGTAAACCCATTAGACATGATAACGAGGATAATTACTATATTAGAGTTTAATATTATTTTCATATAGGAGTTATATATTATTAATTTAAGGATGACTATGATTTAGGATTTATATGATTTTTAACATTAAAACAAGACTTTCCTGGACAAAATATCACATTTCATGAAATTGAAAATATTTTATTGGTATATGATGATATATGACTTCATAATTATTATTTAGATCATGTTGTAGTTCTATATATTGATTTTTGAAATAATTTTATTCTATTTCTGCTGTATATATTCTAAGGTGATAGAGAAATATAATATGGTAGAGATAATATTATAAATATTTTGGTTAAGGATTACTTGAATGGTTTGTTTTTATGGATATGTGTATCCTATTTCAACTTTTTCTTATAATATTTGTTTTAAAACAAGGATTATAATGATACTTATATGAGAGAAACTACATAACATTTTAATTGAGGATATCAGGTTTTATTCTATTGGTAAGGTGGTTTCAAATTGTTATCATAAAAAATAAAAAAAAAAAAATTTATGTAGAAACAATATATTTTACAATATATTTTATTTTATGATAAATTTATTTGAGTTTATAGCTTGCAATGCATCCTAACCTGGTTTAAAAAAAGGATGATTTAGTCATTTTTTTCATAGTTTATGAAGTTTTACCTTTTAAATAATTTATATGGTAAGTTTATATTATATATATATATAATAAAATATTTTTAAATTCATCTAATATATTTTATGGGCATAAGAAAATGGAAAAACCAAATTTACATATAAAAACATATATTTTTAAAGATAGTTTATTCCCCTTTTAATGGCGCACTACTATTAGATGTTTTTCCAAATTTTGTAAATTTCTCTTTTTTACATATGAAAATAATTTTTTAAATATAAATTGAAAAATAATTTTAGTGTTATTCATTCTTATTTTTCAGAAAAATTTAACTTGTAGATAAGTATTGGAAAATACTATGTTTTCATTGATTTTTTTTTCTAATTTATGTATAAAGATAAGTTTCATTTTTTCTTTTTCAATGAATAATTAGATAAATTATATATATATTAATCGAATTTAGGTAATATCAATCATTCTCAGATTGATTTTAGATATAATAATTTTTTAAACTGTATTAATTTTCATTTTAAAACCCTTTACATTCTTTGTATCTACAGAATTATTATTAAATATATGTTTTCCAATTTTGTAAATTTAATTTGTTAAATTGGAACCAATATTTATAATAATATGTTCATAGTTAGTCATTATGGTCATTTAAATTTTTACTCAAAACAATTTAAAAATGTAAAAAAATTATTTACGTTGATGAAGGTAAAAAGTTACACGGGTTAATGTTAAGTGTATAGAATTAAAATATCAAAAAAATGTCACATTTGATGGTTGGATAATGGTTCTAATGATCTTAAACAGACTCCAAAATATGAATTTTGAGCCAGAGTTCTATAAATTAATACCACTTCATGGTGGTTGGCTTTAAATTTAAAATAATCATTATTTAAATCACTTAAACCCATATATCCTCAAATATAAATTCCACCCCATTTCAACCCCAAATCCTTGTATCTAATAAAAGATATGTCTTAGACTCTCCTAATCTCTCTCCCCATTTCTATGTGATTTTGGTCTCACTAAAATCTTAAATCCAAGGTCTAAAAGTGTCTCTTGAGGATTTGATATTCAAGAGGTAATTTTCACAGAACGCCTATATTATTTATGTTTATTTTTCTAAATTATCCCCACATATTTCATCTATCATGGTATAATAATTATAGAATCAATTAAATAAAATAATTTTAGGTTTAAAACATAATATCCTACTTAAATAACTTTTATAATGTCTTCTTATTCAAAAAAAAACAAAACAATTGTCCATCTTATGATGGTTAATTACCTCCATGATAAATGTTTTTTGTTCTGTTTCCATTACCAAATTTATGGATAGTAATAAAATTATTATTCTGGTAAAATAATATTATCTTAGTTATATTATATCTTATTAAATGTTCTGGATCTAATATATACCTATAAATGTAAATAAAACAATACTAGTTCATGGTATTCAAGAAAAAAAACCAAAATAATTAATCATTGATCATTGATTTTTATCTAATGAATCATCGTCATAAATAAAAAATTGTTAGATGGGACCACTAATACTTATTGATGTTCATTAATACTATTCTATTCCACTCCTCAATTTTTAATCCCTTTTTACAATAATATCCATAATTTTACATAAATGAACTGATCATGACACCATGAAATAAACAAAAAATCTATGAAATTAATAAAATATTATTAATGATTGGCTCACAAGGTGTTATAAAAACATAACATGAGGTATTATAAATATTAATATATTTATTTAATGTTTTAATAATATTTTTAAGTCAATATATAATAGGTAAATGAATACACTACTAAAGGGAAGCATGAGGTAATGGTTTCTCGTATCACATTTATTTCTATGATATACCTAACTTATTCACCACTTATTTCTTTTGTGTGGTGTATATATTCATCCCTATGATATATAATACCATGAATTGTAGTTTCTTCATTGTATTCAAATTCTTCAATGTTTTATGGTACACATTGATTTAAAATATTGAAATCTGTTATTCAATATATAAAGAATGTTTTAGACTCGTATAACACTGGTTGGGGACCGTTTAATATAGTCCCATTGATTCAACGGTAGTCTCATGAGATAAATATGTTTGAAAAATCTGTTTTTTTCTACCTGATATGAAAAAAATTTAGGTAAAATGTGTTGACATTAAAGGTACCATGTACATAGGAAACATGGAGTCCAACAATTTAGAATTTCATTTACTAAGTATTATGTTATTATTATTATTATCCATGAGATTTTTTGATTGAATTTGTCTATAGATAAATTTCATTCCTATATTATTGAATAATTTTCATTAATGTCCAAAATTCTACCCTTCTATTTTTATTATGATCATTGATTCATTATTACTTCTATTGTATGTAACCCTTATTGACTATTTGATCTCACCCATTACTTTTCGTTCCATACCCCGTGTTGTGAAGAGGAATCCTTTGAATGAGTTTGATGGACATGAGGATTTCAATTTCATTATAATTGATTGAATTTTAGTAATGTAATATGGGAATCATGTATATAATATAGTTTCCCAAAACTTTTAAACTATTCAATAATTGGTATTTAAATCTTTTATATTTGGAAATATAATAATGTAAGCCATTGGTTCCAAGATTCTAGGGTCAAGGGGTTATAGTTTGTTTTAGTGGGAGGTTTAGTAGAAACATGGATACTAGATTTATAATGTATAAATAGGGTAATATAACTCTAATATAGACATTGAGGATAAGTATAAATTAACATCCTAATAAAACCATGTTTATGATTATGAGATTAGATAAAATTTAATTTTTTAATTTATGTAATGCATTTCACTAGTTTATGGAATATATGTTAGGATTCATGATGATATATACTAATATGGAGTATATAATTGTTTATAAATGTATTTTGGATTGATTAATGGTATCTATACTCTAGTAAAATGTAGTTATTTCTCTACTGAGGATACTTATACATCTTTTATTTAAATATAGAAAATTATTTTCATATTAAGTTAACATAATCATTTTATGACAAATAACATTTCCTGAATGGGGAAACCTATTCCCCATGATAATCTCCTATTATGGATCACATTACATGAAAGTAGCCTCAATTTTTTAGTGGGACTATTCATCCAATTGTTCATGAGAAATTCATTCTCTATATATATATATATGATTTTTATGGATCTAAGATGTAGTGAAAACGAAAAGGTTACACTTGTGGTGTATTTTCTCAAATGTGTTTCTGATTAATAGTGATATTTGATCTAGAATACTGTGGAGAAATAAAAAATTGAACTCATGGAAGGGAAAAAATTTAAGAACACATTCTTGGATAAATACTTCCCTTGTGGAAAACAAATTAATATGAATATAAATTTCCTTATCATCAAGGAAATATAAAAAGAAACTATCATAGATTATGAATCCACCTTTAAACGTTTAGTCATGTATTCTACAAATTATATATAAAATATATGGTGTAAGACTGATCAAATTTTTTTTGAAGGTATTAAGACAAGTTTGTGAAGGGAACTGGTCTCCCAAATATTTTCTTCACATGATGAAATAGTATTATGTGCCATAAAAATAGAAATTTCATTTTATTTAATAATAATATTTAATGGAATTCAATATAAGAAGATTTCATTTGAATGATATGCGAAAGGGAATTCATCCATTAATAGTATGAAATTTTTTTCATCATGTAAGATTTGTGGATAGAGTCACCAAGGGAAATTTCAGAAAGGCAAGGGTGTTTTTTATAAGTTGGTGGAAAGGGGTCATCACATCAAGGAATGAAAATGGAAGAAAGAAAAAACTACTATTTATTGTTAAAACTATAAGGAGATGAGGAATTATAAAAATTAATACCTAAAACATCATGGTAATGTACCATAGAAGATGCAAAGGGGATATGGTCAGGATAATTAAATCACTAAACTTGAGTTATAAGTACCCAATTATATGTGAAAAATTACACAAATACAATATTTAACTTTATGTAATACCATAATTTATTTTGGATCATTTAACTCTTTTATATCTATATTGTTTGTAATTTTCTATTAACAATTCCATTTTTATTTAATAATAGAGTTGGTAGTAAAACCACCTAAGGGAAATCTTATTGCAATAAATATGTGTGAAGATGTCCCCAATATGGAACATTAACATGAATTATTCTCTGACTTTTTTTTCATTTCGACATCTAAATTTGATATAATCCTTTATATAGATTGGATCTCAAAATCAAACGAAGCAATTTACTGCAAGAGGAAGGAAATTACAAGTTGTTAGGAGGATGTAGAATTCCTTTTCTTTTTAGAAAATGCTTACTCACCTAATTCGAATAAATATCCACCCATAGTAGATTTACTGGAAGAAATTCTTGGGGAAAATAGAAATAAATATATAATGATGAAGAAGGTAATCTTAAAATTTATTATGTACTTATTATATAGAAATATAATTATATATTTCAAGTGGAATTACACAAGAATACCCTAGTGTGTGGGGTTTAACTATAAATTGGTTAAATTTTTAATGAAAGGACATTATCAAAAAATTCCTATAGAATGAGCACCATGTAATTATTAGATTTTAAGAAACAATAAGATTATTTTGGTAATAATGGATTTACTCAACCTAGTGTTTCACCATAGGGATCCCCTACTCACATTATTAAGAATAAATATGTGTCTGTGAGGTTTACCAATGATTATAGGGAAATAAATTCTATTCTAATATTTAGAAAGTATCATCTACCGTGAATTGATGAATTGTTGACCAACATCACAAATCCAAATGGTTTTCAATGACTGATCTTCATTCTGGGTATCACTAGTTAAGAGTAATGAAATAAGAAATCTGAAGGAAACTTTTTAGTTGAGTAATGGTCATTATGAGTTTTTAGTAATGCCATATGGACTGAATAATGCACACTCTGTCTGTGTCGACCTAATAAAAACAGCTTTCAAAGATGATTATTAATGATTTCTTGTGGTTTTCATTGAGGATATTTTGATATATTCTATAAGGTATGAGGGTCATGAGAGTAACTTGTGGACCATTCTTAATTTTCTTATAATTGAAATGTTTTAATATAAATTTAGTTAGTATGATTTATGTATTCAATGAGATTCTTTTCATGGACATATTTTAACCAAGGATCGAATATCAGTTGATTATACAAAGAAAATGATAGTCATAGAATGTCCCACACCAACAGGAATAACTCAGGTACATAGTTTCAATGGTTTCTAAGGTAACTATTGGCGATTTGTTTCATAATTCTCCCAAATTGGCTAACTTGTAAATAAGAAGACACATAAAGGGGTTATTTTTTCATAATGGAATGTTAAAAATGCTTTAATGAGCTAATGATTATATTAGTTAATGCTATTTTTGACTCTACCATCTATAAGTGATGGTTTTTTCATATATAGTTATTAATAAAAGTAGATATTTGGTATTATCATAATTTAAAATAGTAATGTTATTGAAAATTAATTATGTGAAATCAAAACACACTAAATGAACTATCCATCCCCTTCTCTTATTTTAGTGGTTGTAATATTATCTTTGGAAATATGGAGAAATTTTTACTAGGGTTGAAGATATAAGATATTGATAGATCATAAAATCCTAAATTATTACTTCTAATAGAAATATTTGAATAGAAAAAAAGTGTTCTTTGAAGCTACTAATGGATTATAATTTCTCGATACAGTACCACCCAGGTATTGAAAATACTTTAGAATATGCATTGAGTACAAAATATCATGGAGTGCTAATACAAATGAGGATTGAGAAGAATATAATGTTCATGGATTAGGTAAATATTGATATGGTAGTTTTGAAAAAAGGTGATACATAAATCATTTTTTTATGATTACCATAACATTTGTGTAGTAGAGAATAAATAATCCTCAATTTGATGAGAAGAACTTTCAGATGAAAATTAAATCCATGAATGGTGGAAATTATAATATTTATTTACTAGAGATGGTGTCCTAAAATTTGGAAAGAAAGTATGTGTTCATTTTATACCTGATGTAAAATTGGAATGGTTAGATAATGCTCATAGATAAAACATACATATAAACCATTGTAGAACAATGATTTATATGGATTTTAATCAAATATTTTATTTAGATAACATAAAGGGGGTAATTACTGATTATGTCTCCAAATTTTTTGTTTTTCAGAAAAAAAAAATTTTGTGAGGAAGAATCCTAGAGGATTCAGGCAACATATTCCAAATCCTGTGTGGAAATGGGATAAATACACGATGGGTTTTATCATGGGACTAACAAAGACTCCTAGAAATAATTGTGGATTATAGGTTTTTGTTGATAGCCTAAAAAATATGAAAATTTAATTTCAATAAGATATTATTTATCCCTTGTGTTTCTGATAAGGCTATATATTAATGAAATTATAAAACATCATGGAGCCCCTCTATCAACTATTTTCTAATCAAGATCCCCACAGTACAAAAAATATTCTTGAAATTTCATTCAAAGGAACATAATACCAAGATTCCATTGATCACTTCTTATCATCCTTAAATAGATTGAAATATATAATGAAAAATTAAAATAATGGAAGAAATGTTGAGATCATGTTCACTCAACTATGGTATGCAGTATCAATACATTCAATCAATAGTGTTTTCCTATAACAATACTTTCTATTCATGAACTCAAATGTCTTCGTATAGAGAATTATATGGAGTGGAATTTTATATGAAAAATTATAGAGATGAAGTATATGAATGGAAACTTATAGTTCCATTATATTTTAATGATACAATGAAGAAGATAAAGGTTATCCAGGCTCATATTAAAGTAGTTTGAAGTAGTAAATTGTGTTATTCCTATAATAAGATGAAATATTTATAGTTCCAAGTGGGAGGTCATGTATTCATGAATATATATCCCTTTATCTATATTATCATGTTTAGTAAGAAAGGGTAACTGAGCCTCTGGTACATCATACCCTTCAATATTCTTGAAATTGCAGGAGTTGTTTCTTATATTTTGAAAATTCTACAAAATCTCAAAATAGTACATGATGTGTCCCATATATCTCTGCTAAGGAAGTACATGCCTAACCTAATGATTGTTCTCACCTATATTATAATTGAGTTGGAACCTAAAATTTCATACTATAAAGAAAACATCCTTATTATTGATACTAGATATTAGGTATTTATGTATCAGTTGTGTCATCTGGTAAAAGTACTCTGGAGAAATAAGAAAAACTGATAAATCAAAATGAAAACCTGAGGATGTTATGATATAGAATAACCCAAATGTTTTTAAGAGGTAATAACTATAAAATTTCAAGGATAATATATTTATAAGGGATGAATTTATCGCAACAATAGTTTATAATATTTTTCCTTTTGGAATAAATATAATTTCATTGACAGCTTGCAATGCATGCAATATCGGGTTTAAGAAAATCACTAATTAGTAATGGTTTTCATAGTAAATTCTATTTTTACACTTTATATAATTTATATGGTAAATTTATATAATATATATATATATATAAATATGTTTAATTTGATCTATCATATTTGATATAAATATGAAAAGAACAAACCTAATTTTACAGATAAAAACCAATATTTCAATAAGGGAAATTTTACCACATTTTAATGGGGACCTTGTTTTAAACAAATTTTTTTACACTTTTATAAATTTTATTGATAAATATAAACAATATTTTTTGAATACATGTATCAAAATTTTCATATAGTTAATTTTTTTGATTTTTCTAAGAAGTTTCATTTTTTGATGATTAGTGGAAAATAATAAATTTTAACAGAAAACTACAGCTTCATATATTTTATATATAATGTTAAATAATATATTTAAATATTTTAAATTATATTGAGATGATGTTTAGATCTAATAATAAAATATTGGTAATTTTAATCAATTTAACAATATTATTTCATATAATAATATTTTATCCTTTTGTACTTTTCACTTTAAAAATATGTTCTTTCATTGTATGTATAGAATTAATTTTAAATTAATTTTTTAAAATTATTTGAATTTAATTTGGTAAAATGGATCCCATATTTATAAAAAACTCCAATTTTTTTTATCCTTTTAACTTTTATACCTTAAAAATTTACGTTGGCCAAAAAAAATTTTCTACGGTATAGAGAAAAAAATAAACAGGTTAATGTTAAGAGGGTAAAAGAATAAAATACATGAAAATAAAAAATTTAATGGGTGTTATGACTTTATAATCCATAAATAAAATCAGAAATACTAATTTCTAAAAATATAAATTTAAAATAATTCCACCTCAATGTTGTTTTAATTAAATATAAAATAATATCTTGTTTAATAACATAAACCAACATCCCCTCAAGTATAAATAACAACCCTCAAAACCCCATTCCCCCCAAAAGGCCATGTAACTCCTCAAATATCATACCAAAACACTCTTCCTCACTCTACCCACGTCTATATGGTTCTCATATTACCAAAATAAAAAAATAAAATGTCCTCAATGGTCTCTCAAGGAGGTTATATTGAACTGGTAATTTCTTAAAGCAACTATCTTATTTTTATTTATTCCTCTAAAATATCCTCAAATAATTCATTAATCAGGGAATAATGATTCAAGATTAATTTTAATAATATAATTATATGTTTCTAATAGAATATATTATATCACTCCCTTTTATTACCTCCTCTTATTCAATGAAATGAATCTATTGCCAATGTTTTACCGGTTAGTCACCTCCATGAATAATGTTTTTGTTCCTTTTCCATCACCACCTACATTGAGGGTCATACAACTATTATTATAGTTAAATAATATTGTTATAGGTTTATTATAACATTTTACATGTTCTACAATAGATAAATACTCACAATAGAAAAATAAAATAAAACATGACCAGCTTATTCAGAAAAAATGAATAAAATAAACAAAACATTTATCATTAAAATTGTATAAAATGAATCATCCTAAAGTAAGAAAATAATAATATTTGGGACCATTAATATTTATTAATGTTAATTTATAATATTACATTAGACTTTAGGTTTTTTAATCATATTTTTCAGGAATTTATATAATTTTACACAAACGAATAAATCATTAAACCATGAAATGAACACACCCAAAACCGTGAAAAATATAAAAATATTATAAATTAATGGGTTATAAGAAGTTATAAAATCATCATATAATATATTATAAAAATAAATATAGTTCATAAATGAGTAAATAATAATATTTAATCCATTATATAAGAGGTTATTTTACACACCACTAATGTGAATAATGATTTAATGGTTTTCTCATCCCACTTTTACTTCTGTGAGATACATGAAATATTGAAAACTTTTTCATTTTGTTTGTTTTATATATAATATCCTGTGATATTCCATATCAGTAATCACATTATATTTATGGATTTAAATGTTTAAATGTTGTATGTTACACATTGATTTAAAATAATTTAATTTATTATTAAATATATGAAAAACATATTGGACTTGTATGAAAAAATTTTGATACCTTTTACAGTAATCCCCTAGAAGCGTCAGTAGTCTCATGAGATAAATAATTTGACCAAATCGGATATTTTTATACCTAATATGATAAATAATATTGTGAATGGTCTTCACGGTAAAGAGACAATATACCAAGGAAATTTGGAGATTAATAATTTAGAATTCTTTTAATTGAAATTAAATTATTATTATTATTACCCATGATAGTATTGAATTGAAATTATCAATGCATTCATTTCATTCACACTATATTGATTAAATGGAACATGTGTTTCTTTATCTACATTTACATGTTTATTATTATCATTTATTCATTATTTCATCCATTGTAATTAACACTTACATAGAATTTGAGCTCACCATTTCTTATTTTCCCTTCACAAGGATATAAAGAGGAATCCTTTGAATGAGGTTCACTGATGTTGAGATTTTATTTTCATTACATATTATTTTCATTTCCCAAGGTAAAATGGGTATAATATATGTAATTTGGTTATCTACATCAACTACACTATTTCATGCTTTGGGATTTGAATCATGTATCTATTATAATGTATTAATGGAAAGAAACGTCTCCAGGATTCTATGGTCAATTCAATATAGAATAAAGTTTCCATCAAAGTGATTATCTAGTTGAACTCAAATAAAAATAATTTAGGGATATCCTCACTAGGGGAAGCACCTGTATAGGGGACTAAGAGATAAGGTATAATGTTATGCAGGGCATTATGTGATGGATGGATTAATTTATGCTATATCATTCAAGGTTCAATGTATGATATGTATTTTATTTATCTCGGTTCATATATTGATAGAAAATAGTGGGAGATAAATTTTTTTTATCAATTATACAATAGGAAAATATCCCCATGGGATTATTAATAATAAATTTATAATTAATGACTCATCCTGAGGATACATAATAGTTCGTCAACATATGTTATCAAAGATGGATTTTCCAAGACAATGAGAAATTAACAGGGGATCTAATTTTTATATTCCTGATCATTTATGATGTTTCTTAATACTATTGAATGATTGAGACTTGGTTGAGGGTTCATTTACATCTTCTATTAATGTTGTACATTAGGGACAATAAATTAGGATTTGTCATCTTTTTCATGTGTCGAATAATGTATTCCCTAAATATTGTAAATATTTTTCCACAATAATGGTTTTTAAAGACAAAAAATATGATTATTATTAGTAAAACATATAAAAAATAATAAATGAACATTTATATGATAGTAATGACTGAAAAATAATAATGAAAATAAAATATACCATCCTTCGAGTAGCTAAATCCTTTGCCGTTGGCCTACTAGATCTTTATAAAATGAAAATATAGTATATATAGAGTCTACAAACTATTTGGGAAAAATTTTTACTATATTCAAAAGATATACTACCATCCATGCGTACTTAATGATGAAAAATGGATGAATAAGGCTATAGCTAATTAATATCTCATACCGGTATACACATTATTATTAATAATATATCCAGGGAATATATTAATTAATATTATTTATTAATACAATAACCTTTTTAAATTATTGTAATTTATCAAATTCAAAAACATCTCTCTGTCCTTTTTCGTTGTACATTATATTTTATGCTCTATTTATTGAATGATATTATAAAACATTTCAATGATATTATTTTAATAAATATATTATCAAACGAATTATAAGTTAAATAAAATGAGAGATAATATATTATAAATTAAATATAATATATGTGTTATCATATATCATATGATATATCACTTTTGAAAAATCCTAATATCATGAACATATATATAGCATATATCACTAGAAACATTATGGGTATTTAGTGAATATCACTTATAATCCAACTCTACTAAATACTCAAATTATTTATCTGTATTTCCTAATATATTGGGAAATCATATGCAAAATGTTTTAGAAAATATATAATTAGCTCTCCTATTTTGGTTCAATTTTTATATTAAAATATATCCTCATTCCGTAAACTTATATATTACCCAACATAATTTTTTATCTTAATAGATGGAAATAAATAATTAAACTATATTAATTTATAAATTAATGCATTTTTCAAATAATTATTTTACATAAGATGTAATGGGATATATTTTTTTCATCAAAAAATACATATATCTCTATATGAATATCTTTTTGGGATTAATGGAATTCAGTGATCTTCTACGGGGGAACTAACATATTTATCATCAGATTTATTAATTTAAAACCACTATATATTTCAATATAATAGAGGGTCAATGTTTTAACTTTTTGGGGATTTATTTGTTTTTCTACATATTCTCATTTCTTGTTCTTTATATCTTTTAGCATCATATACTCACTTACTCATCACATCATCTACTAGGTCAATGTGTGCTTTATTAGAGATGACCTATGTGGATTTGTGGGAATCTATCCTTAGTGTATTTTTGGATTAGTGTGGTTTTCATGGTTTGGATACATTTCTATAAAAAAAAATTTATTATCTATATCTTTTCATCCTCCCCCAGAGTTACTAATGTCATGTTATAGCACCCCCCAATGAATCTATTTCCCTTATAATTCTCATAAAGGAATGTTTTTATATCGCCTTTATTTTCCATTCCATTATCATTAACATACTATAGGGATATCATAATCACCGTCTTTATGTCACTGATGTTGAATTCTATAATATTGATGGGATCCAAGCGGACATACATATAAAATCCTTCTAGAAACGAAATTTTTTATAGAACCCCCTAATTCATTGGTACATGTCTATTACTTTTGTCTATTCAATTAATATATTTTAGACAATTTAAAAAATATTCCACAATGTAATTACGTTTAACCAGATATGAGATGATGATTGATGTAGCTAGAAATTTTTATTGTTGGTTAGGATTTGTTTGTTTCCTAAGATGGGATTATACAAGGTTTTACACCATTTAAAAGTGTCTTATATGAAAAAAAATGATTAGAGATATATATCCTTACAACATTTACATATTATTATAATCATTTTACCTAGTTATTTTTGTTTAAAAATGAGAAAAATCATTTATATCTCATACTGTTCAACCCATATAATCTCAATTTTCTTAAATAAATCGGCTAATCGTTATGAATACATCACATATAATTCGTGAATTTAGCAACATAGATCTCATGCATGTAAATGTTAAATTATCAAGAATTTCATTAGTGAAATTTATTCAATGGAATATATTTTATTCCAATTATAAATGATGAAAAAACAAATATTGCTTATGGAAAACACTATATTTTTCCAATACATATGCAGCCATCCATTAAGTAGCTTAGCCTCAATACTAGAACAAAAAAGTTTTCATTTATTAATGTTTCACATGTAGAATACCATTTCAACCTAATTAAACTGTAACTAATTTAATTTATACCCTCTTATATATTTATTAAAGACTATATATATTATATTACATATGATTTAATTTAGTGGGTTATCTGAGATAACATGTCATAGTTATTTCACATGAATGATCTTTGTAACTCAATATTATTCCATATAGAAATTAATCAAATAATTATATCATAGTTAATGAATTTCCAAGATAAATATATTTTATGTCAATTAATATACTTCTCTAAGGGATTGATCATCATTTCATCATATTGTAATAAATATTATAAACCTCAATTGATAATAATTTATAAGTATTTAAATAGTAAAATAGTGATAAAATTCATAATACTGGTTGTATATTTCTTTGAATGGAATTATGATTAATATAAAACCAATTTAATTGACGAAAATCCCAAATAATTTAAACACATAAGGTTTTTATATGTCCGTCATGTTTATTATATGTTATAATTTTTATCATGGGACCGACCACATCCTATTTATCCATGAAATAAATATTTACATATACCCCACTTTATTGTTTATAAAATGATATAGTGTTTATTATGAATGAAATCATTTTAGTAGAATTTTGTTTACTAGCTAGAATGATAACCATATTTTTTTTATAAAAAAACATTATTCGACTCGATATTCTGTGGACTAACCCTAGTTCAATTATTAACTTCATAACCCAAATTATTTTGTTAACATCATAATATATAGATAAATACATAATTTATATTATATAATCAAATATAATTTAATTATTATATATCTTCTAGAAAATGGTATTACCATTGTGGTAGAACACAAACCCATATTTTGGTATTGAATCATTTTTATTAGATTCAATGGAATCATCAGTGTAACCATTTATAGTAAGACTGTGCAAGGGGTGAGTCAGTTTGGCATAAATATATATATATATCTCAATCGGCCCATATTATAGGGGTGAAATATATTTCAACCCACATTTAAATACATTATATGTAGTTTTCTAAAAAAATATACATGGACACTTGTGGTTTTTTAAAGGGTGGTCCAGTTTTGTTTAGAAAAATGTCCTAAAACATTATTTAAATAAATAAAAATTTCAATCCATAATAATATAAAAAATTTCGAATTAAATAATCTATTCAAATATAATAATATATAAGAAATAATTTTTTGTAGTTATAATTTTCATTATTATCATTCAATGGAAGAGTATATTTACATGCCAGATAAGTTATAATTGGATTAATTTTATAGAAAAATATAAAATTTGGAGTATAAAATTATTTTAGACTAACTATGAATGGGTCAAGTAAACTGAACTAAAAAACAAGTAACATCACAACCCTATCTGGCACTAGTTGAAGAAAAAATAATAATTCACCAAATATAATATTTTTTTAAAGTTATGAATTATTTCGATGGGTCAGATTGGATTGGTTTGGTTTTAAGGTTTTGTAGTCTTTTATTATACCCTAAATTACTATGGGATCATCTATACCTCCATAGAATAACAAAAAATCTGCGTGCATTCAATATAATTTATTTATATTCCTTAACACAATCGATATAATCATTTTATAATTTTATTTGTATTAAATGGTTGTTTTTACAGTATAAGAGAAATGAATTCTTGTGAATGACATGATACACACAATTGATCATATAATTAATGAATTATCTATTTCATTCATGTATTATTTCTATCTCTTTAAAAGTATATCAATACATCCTAATGGAATTACATATAACCCTTGTAAAAAACAATTTTTGGATTTCTTAAAAAACCACTTTATCAATTTACTAAAATATATTTCAAGAGTCAATACAAAAAAGAAAGTATATATATACATATAGAAATTTATACATAGTATGTAATATTTATCACAAATTTATTTCATCAAAATGTGTTCCTAATCGAGCCTTTATAAGCATTAAAGTAGGGGCATCAATTTTTGAGTAATATGTCTTCCAAAAACAGAAACAAAAAAAACTAAAATTATCTTAAAATCCAAAATAAATACTCTTGATTCATTTTTATATTAATGAAAAAAATATTTACTTATTTATAAAAATTGATATTCAAACTATTATATAATTATATCAATAGAAAAAAGACAAATACAAATTTAATAACTATGAAAAACTAGTTATACATATAGATTTTTTTATTCATATAATATACACATATTTATAGATTTTTTTATTAATGAATTGAATTCTTATATAAATATAGTACATATAACAATTAAAATAATATATTACTATAAGATAAATATAAATTAACATTATAAAATATATCAATGGAAATGTTTTGTCTATTTTACACCGTTAATTTTCAATCAAATTTTCCTTACCAAGTCATCATTTTTCGAATAAAATACATCAATCATGTTAATTTAATTTTAAAGAAATTGAAATTTCTCTATGACTTTAACATCTTTTGTTGGATAAATTATTTTTTAAACACGATTCATGTAAATGAACATGATTTCGAATTTTATGGGCTACAACCATTTTTTTTAATCAAAATTCCTATTAAATTTTATGGTGGTCGGTTAATATTATTTGAATAAAAAAGCATCAACGTTTTTCATATGAAACTCATATCCCAACATCTCAATGAAAATCCTACTATTCTTACAAAGTTCGTATGATATCTTCTATTGTTTACATTCAATAACTCTTTATAGTACTATCTCACATTACATCACCAAAAAAATTATAATTTTTTGGTATTTAACTTCCCTAAAATCATTCTACCTCAATTTATTACATAAAAAAATATTTTCTATAAGAAAACTAGTCATTAAGACAAAAATTATTTTTATCCATTGGATTTTCAATTTAAAACCCCATTTTACTAGGATATCTAAAAATTGGTAACTTTCATATTTATGGACATGTCTATCTAAAACATTACACTTCACAAAATCTTCAAAACCACAAAATTGAGAAATAACATTTTTATAATTTATAATTATTTTTAATATATGAAAAAATTATAAAAACATTAGGTGAAATGTTGTTAGATAATAAGTAAAAATTTCAACGTTATATCTTTTCAAAGATATAAGATGGAAATATTAATTTATTTGTGATTGAACCATGTCTAAAAATTTATAATTCCACTATTGAATCACAATATTTTTCTGATGTATAAAAAAGGGGTGGGTTATAAAATAGTTAAAAAATATATCAAATGACCAATAAAATTTTGAATTAGGTTTTCCAAACCCCTATCGGATTAGAATATCTGAAATCTCTTTATTTGTTAATTTTCACATCATTTTTTATAACCTTAAATATTTCCATACTTTAAAATTTATCCTCATATTAAATTTAAATCGTTACTTTATAAATCCATTAATAATAGTTATAGAGTATATATAACTTTAATAATTTTTTGTAATCACTTATTTAAATATGCATGGTTACTATAAATAAATATGGGTGGGGAAAACACAAGGTATTTTTAATTTAATTGTTTTATGAGTGGTAATTTTTTTAGATTGTATCTTAAATTTTGAAAATTATTAATAAGATTATAGGTGATTTTGTTTTTTTCAAGGTTCAAAGGGGTTTTTAAATGTATAAGTGTGTTATATGTGGTGACACCTGTAGTTTTACAACTATAGGTAGAATTGAGTAATTAGGAGAGTAATAAGAGGTTCCTGATGATCTTGTAAGTGGTGAGGGTTCTTTTGTGGTGCCACATACTATTTAACTGACCTAGATTGGGTACCGTGTATCATTATCACATTTTGAAAAAATTATAAAAATATTAATTTTATTTATAACAATTTATTTCACCTACATTTTCTCCTTCGATCCCATTTATTGAAACTGAACAAAAATCCATCAAGGTGGATCCTCTTACCTCTACTCTTCTTTTTTTTACGATTGAAGGATTAAATAGGGTTAATTTTTTACCAAATAGAATAAAATTTACCCTATATATCTTCTTCTATTATCCATATTTCTTTTATATTTATCCGTGATTATTTTGTATATTTTTGTTTCTGATTTTACTAGGACATAGTAAAAACTCCCATAGAAATAATTATTACACTTCCTTCATAAAAACGTTTGCACAAATCGGTAGTTTTTAAATATTATGTCATTATTATAATGATAAAATATCATGGTGATATTTTTTCTCAGGGTTTATTATTATAAGGTTTTAATTGGGGTGAATATTTTATTTTAATTCTCACCCTGAAGCACTATGATACTGGTAAGATTTTCATAATTATTTCTGATGGGTTTATATTAGGTTGAGTCTTATATTATTTTAAAAATTAATTTATTATGATTCATTTATTTAATGCTCATTATTTAATTGTATTCATTATTTATTGATGGTCTTTGCAATATTTTTCAATGATCTTGGGAGTTATAAAGATATCCCATGGTTATATTTTGGGGGTATTGAATCTTTAGTAGATTTATAGGATCAGAATTGAACAATCATGACACTTGTTTTTCCAATGAAAATAATAATTAATTGATATAATATTTGTAACTATAAACTAGTGGTTTTCTTCTATTAATTTTTCTACACCAAAATAATGTATTTAATTTTTGTTTTATAAGGTTTTAAATAATTCTTTTAAATCAATACCATTTTTTAAAATCATGATGTTTAGTATTTAACTGGTATTTCATAATGTATTGACTATGAAATCTTCACTTTTTTCATAGAGTATTGTTATTGAATTCTTCCATTATGTTTTTAATCATGTTACATTATATAGGTTGTTATATAAACATTGAGACCATTATATTAACGTTTTAACAATTAAATATTTTTGTTTTAATGAACTAAAACTTATGAATGTAATAATATGGTATCTTAGTGGTAATGAGTAAATAGTGTCATTTAGACTATACCATATCTTCTTCATTTATGTATATAAGATATAACCGTTAATATTAAATCATGTATAAAATTACCATTTTCTACCTAGTGATACCTTTATATGGTCATTATCACATTTTTAATTTTATATATTTTTCACCATATCCTAAATTTTTTATAATTTTTTTATCCAAAATTTACCTTTTTTTAGAGTTATATATGTTTTTTAAAAACATTCCTCTCTCTGATAGAAGTGGACTCTATAAAGACACAAACCAAAGCATCCCTAAGCTGGTGGTTACTTTATTATATTGAAATAAAATACAAGCGATCACATACTATAGGAAAAATAGTTTTGTATTTTTGGTTAAGTACATATTCAAATAAATCTCACATAATATTTGAAAATAATAATTAAAAATAGTGAAAGTAAATATTTTTCATCCTTGAACTCATTTAAAGGATCCTTTTTTATGTCATGGAGAATTTAATAAAATAAAGGGTGAGCTAAGATTCTCAGTAAAAGTTATTTTTAATAAATAATATCAGGAAAAATTACAGAACTACAAATATATAATGGTAAATAACTAAAAACAATTACATTTAATCAATAACATGATAATGGTGAATAACATGTATGAGGTTAATGATGAAAAAAAATTCAAGATAAATAATCACATGAGTTTAAAACGTATGCATGGATATAATAACTAACAAAATATTCACAGGGACATTAATAATAGATTTCATAATGATGATATTTATAATACATGACATTTAAAACTTATCGTTGAGTGCTTGATCCAAGACATTCTAAAAAATTGGTAGGAAAGAACTAAAAACCTTTTAATAGGGCTAGCCAGTGGGCTTGTCCCATGATACCTACCGAAGCATCATTGGGCTATGTCATTCTAGGCCCCATCCACCTTATTCTAAGTCTAGGGAATTCCTCATATATTAAATGATTAATTTCATTCATGATTATTATTCCTTATTGAAAATTACCTATATTGATAAAAGAATATAGACTGTCTATATTTACCCATTCAATCAAATAACATACAAAGTAAAAACCCCATATGGAAAAGGTATATAGTTCTGGAAAATATTATAAACATGATTAAATGAATATAAATATTTAAGAGAAATATAATATCTAATTAAATAATATCATAAGAAAACAATGTATTCCAGAGAAAGGTAATGAAAAAAAATTAATCATGAATGTTAATGTAAAGGGAATTTATGGTCCAATTGATTACAAAAACATGAAATAATGAATAAAGATGATATTATTACTATATAATTCTCATCGATCATAAGTAAAATAATTGTTTTTATTGATGAATATAAACACCAAAAAAGGAAATTAATTTTTTTAATTAAAGTGCCCATTTACCATTGAAATTCATTGTAAAAAACTAAACATTTTTATAATTTTAGAAAAAATATATTCTTTGAAAATAATAATAATAACATGCCAATAATATTCAAATTAATGTGTAGTAATGATGGTGGAAAAATTATTTTCATTTCATGAATTCTAAACCAAATATTCCTTTATTTTTTTGGTAATAATTCAAGATGAACATTATTCTGAAAATTATAAGAATATTCCTCTTAATTTTTTTGAATAGATAAACATATATAAAAAATTATTTAAAAAGTATTATATAAAATAAAAAATATAATTTAATATATTTTAAGGGAAACATTGATATGGATGAAAAATATTATTGATCTATTTGAAAAAAAAATTAGTTTCCATTAAAAAATGATTCAAGTATATTGTGTTCTCAAATATTTAAAAAACAAATAAATAATTATAAATTATTTAAATAAATATATAAGAATAAAATATTTTCTTTTAATGATAGATATATCAAATTATTCTATCATCAAATACTTAAATATAAATAATCTTATGTAATGATGAGATTATAAAATAAACAATTACCACATTTGTTACTTTTGAATCATAACCCCCATGAAAAAGAAAATCCAATTAGAACATTAAATAATATTAATATACCTAGATTAATTTTAAAACATATCATAGTGGTTGTATATACCCCATATAAAAAAATAGGTCAATAATATAAAATATGTCTTATTGGAGTGGAAATTGAGAAGAAATCTCATACAAAAATCATATCATTAATTTAAGAATTAACCCAAGAATTTATTATGTGTATCGAATGTGTGTCAAAATAATACAAGTAGAAATTAAATATAAATTCATAAAAATATATTACACTCATATTCTTAGAATATCAAATACCATGAAGAAGTTATATAACTCAATGAAAATAATTTGAATTATGAAGCCCATTTTAACTTAATAACAATTGATTCAAATACCTAAATATTAAATAATTTTAATTGAGACATAAAATACCAATAAAATAGTATTTTTCATAATATAACATGTAAAATGGTATTATATACACAATAAAAACAAAATTATTTCTTAACATTAAAACATGCCTCAATGAATGGAAATTGAGACGAAATCTGTTACATTGTGTCTGAATTATCAGACTTGTTTGTAATCTTCCTTATTAAAAAAATATTTTAATTATTTAGTTGAATAAAAGATCATGTTTATTATTCATTTTAGTTTATTTAATACCTTGTTATATTTAGTTACATGATAAATTAATTCATGTGTGACATTTCGAAGATATTAGGTTTATATGTACAGAATGACTTTGGGATTTTAACAACAGTAAAAGTCATCATTCGTCCATAATTTACAGATTAATAATCATGAAATAATTCTCATTATTATACATCAGTTATATATTTTATTAAAGCCTTTTAATATGGTCATGAAAAATTAAAAATGAAATAATCACGGACAATATAATTCAATCGAATGCATGAGTAACGTCTCCATTTATAAACAATCTCAACAGAAAAAATATGTATTATTTTATCATTAAATAATTTTGATAATGAAATAAATGTTTTATTATTTATCTAAAAAATCTTATATATAACATTCATATGATGTGGTTATAAAAAAATGATTCTCATCACTTCAAGGATGTGGTAAACCACGTGTACGCATATACGACGTTATCAATTTTAAATGTATGGAATGTTAATAATTTTTATTATATTTTATCATTAAATAATTATAAATATATAAAAAAATATTAAATATATATATATAGTAAATAAATAGATAGAACCATCCACAAATTTTGTTGATGGAAAACTAATTACATTAGTTCACGAGGTATTAGTCCACCATACACACAAATAAATGTTTTGTTTCACATTTGATGGAAGAGGAGATGTATATAGGGAATGAAATTCACATAACAACATATTACTATATTAGATATATTTATGTTATTATATCAACATGGTTGATTAAAATTTTAAGGATGTGGGAAAATAAATAAATCAAAGACACTTGGTTAAGAACGACACCTCTTCTTTAGAAAACAACTTTTTGCTTATACTGAATTCCTTCTTAAGATAGACATTTTTTCTAAAATGAAAGGTACTATAATTCATGGGGATGGATGTAAGTAAGATATTTGGGTAGATATTGGTGGGGAAAATGGCACTTGAATTATGGAGTTGAGAGGAGTCGGGGTGCCCTTTCATAAGTGAGTAGAGGGGCACTTTTGAAATCTCCTTCAATATTAAATTATAAGAAGGTCATATTCAATTAAAATACTTCCAAATGAATAGGTATATGAATTTAGGATAGTGTAATTTATAAATATTACTATTTAATTGGATCTAGAAATTTTAAATTATAAAACATACCCCTGTCACTTGGATTAACCCCTACTAAACATGTTTTAACCTTTTTCATGGTTAAAAATATTTCAAAATTAATTGGATAAAATTTAAATTATAAGATTATAATTGTATAAAAAATTATAAAAGGGGATAAATTTTAGACTATTTTTCCTCATAATTTTTTTATTTAATTTTTTGCTGTATTTTTAGTAATTTCATAAAATATTAATTAACTTAAGATATCTTTAACGTCATTTTTTACTCTTTTCATTTAATTTGAATTTAAACACCTAAAGATATTAATAATTTTATAATATAATAAATTTAATAATTAATAAAACATAATTATTACCTATAAATGTATATTTAAATTGTAATTAATTCCAATGATGTTACTCTTAATGTTTTTATAAATATTTACGTTGAGTATTCTATTGTTTGAACCAGAATTTTCTCTGCATTTTATAAGTGTTAAAGGAAACTATATAATCACTAAAAATAAAATAAAAAATTCCATAATGAAAATAATTTCATTATATTAAAAATAACCTTTAATTTTTCTTGACAACATTGTTTCTTATGAGAACATATAAGAATATATTTAACAGAAGGGAGTGATATTATCTCATTTTGTTTATATAAATTATTATACAGTTAATTCTTAAGGATAAATATCCAATAAATAATTTAATATCAATAATAAAATTTTAATGGTAAAACTATAATAATACGATAATAAATATTATGAAAAATGACATCTTTATCACTTATTTTTAACCTCGAATAATTCAATTTACCATATTACCCATGTCAAAAATTTATATTATTTCTACTATTCATTATGAAAACAAGTTAAGTTGGAATTAATTCCAAATAATAATTATTATGACTCCAAATATGGAATATATTTTATCCAATTAAATTCATATAATTGTCTGAATTTCAATTAAAAAATAAACATGTAAAACCTTTCAAAAAATGGATTATCAAGAAATATATTTTTTAATTAGAAGATGATCACACATTAACTTTATGAATATTAATAATCACTATGTGAATTTAAAATATTATATATAGATATATAAACTATACATTTAATTTAAATCATTTCTCATAAGGGGTTATTTATTTAATTAAAATGGAGAAACACGATGCACTAAAAAAACATTCTTGGAAAAATTGTGTTTTTAAGCCTAAAGATACTCTTATAAAATAAATATTTTGTATAGATGACTAAAATTTAATTATCATGATGAAATATTAAAAATATAAAATTATTTTACGTTTAAATAAATTTAAAATCATAATGATACTTTTAAATTAATTAATTTATTTAAAAGAATGTAAAATTTTACAAAAAAATTGTATCATTCAATATTCATTGAAAAATATTTTTTCCCAGCAACTCCCAATGTCTAACCATCATCTAATTTTGATATAATTATTTTTAAAAGGCAAAAAAAATTTACAATACCATTTATATTATTTCTGGATACTATTTATTATAACATCTCATCAAAAACAATAAAAATTACTTTGGAAGAGAATATATTTTTGGAGAAATAAATGACTTTACTAAAAATGAGTTATTATTTACAAAACATTAATTAAATCTAATTATAACCAATATATATTTTAAACACAAGCTAATATTATTTATAACCATCAATTTAATGGACAGTTAATAATGACCAAACTTAAATAACAATATATCATTGTTTGTTTAGGCTCGATGTTACATGTTGTATACGTTATTGAACATAATATTATTCTTTTAAAATATTATGGTGTTACATTATCCCCACCTTAAATAAATTTCATCTTAAACATTACAACTTGTTCTTAGAAGACATTTATTACAAATTTAAAAATGATTTTTCAAAACACATATTGTAAAAGGGATAAAAAAATCCTCTTTGAAATATGGAATGGGAAATATAATATAAATCTGTAACAAAAAAATACTATATTTCAAAATAGTATAAAAATAATTAGAATTGCATTTATGGACATGTCAGAGAATACTAACACCAAAGGAAACATAAATAGTGATATAGAATTAGTTTGAGAGAAAATTAAAAATAAACCAAATATATGTGATGGGTGAAAAGATAATAAACTCTTAAAAAATGTATGTGATATGGTAAATTTTTTTTATTCAAGATCATTTTCTAAACATAAGTAATCAATTTAACATATAAACTAAAAAAATGTCAATATAATTACTAGATATATTTCAATCCCATAAAAATATTTTTATTCTTTTGTTGTGCATTAATAAATTTCAGCCTCATCCCTTACTCAATGTAATGAATATTTCATATGATTTTTTTTTATAATGGAATAAAATTAATATTTAATGGGACATAAGATCTATAAATTAATGACAATATATTTCTCAAATATTTAAATATTAAACCGAACTAAAATGTATTTCACAAGGTAAGATAATAACAAATAAATATAAACCATCATATGATTAAAATATTAAATTTTACTTGAAAATTTTCACTAATTGTCCAACATTGAATATTAATAAAATAAATAACCCTAAAACTAACTTATCATCAATATTGAAAAAAATAAAAAATATTCACCCCAAATATGTTCTCATACATTTTTTAATTACATCCCTATAAAATTACTTTCATTCTTCCCTAAAAAATCCAGTACAATAATCCTAATGCTTATAAATACCTCAACCAAATAAATTTTTTATTGGAATATCATTAATCCCTAATAAAATATTTTATCCTATAATATGATTCTAAAAATCAACTCAAAATATATCCAAAAAACAATCTAAATAAAACTAATTTCATACTAAGAAGGACATCACATATGCATCTGTTAGGCGCTCCACCCTTTGACCCTTCTACTGTTGGTTAATATCTAATAAAATTGAAAATTTTGACATTATTTTATCCAAAATAAAGGTTTTCATTTTTTAAAAACAATATAAATATAATTCCTATAATATTATGAAAAATATGATGAACATAATAAAAAATATTATTAGTAATCAAATAATTTTTTAACCAAAACCATGTTTTATACAACATATTTTTACCCAAAATCAAATAATTTAAATAGAATATTTTTTACTTTAACATCAATGATCATGTTATCCAAAAGGTTATCCAAAAAATTCAGCTTATTTCCATAAAATATAAAAGCATTATTCCTCAAACAAAATTCTCACTAAAAAAATTCTATTTAAGGGTTAAATATAACTCAAAAATTTCTTAACCTCAATAAATGTCTCTAGGTTACCCCCAACACATATAACCATAGAAGGGGTATCAATAAAATTAAACATAAAATCATCTATGGACTTATTACCCTGTGATGGTGTGTAAATATATTAAAATATCATCATTTCAGTAGTAAACATAGTGTATTTGGGGGATTTCCACAAAGTATTTCGTAGTGTTATATTCTTTAATCTATGATTTTCTAAATATAGTTCTCAATATTTATACGATATTTTCTCTAATTATATCATTAAAAACTAGGACCCCTATATTCCCATTACTGGTGGGGAGGCAGGGACCTGCTTTGGAGGTGGTGTCTGATCCATCCATTATCAAGGTTGGTTTGAGTTCTGATTCCGATAATAAATATGATGCAGTTGGGGGTAGCTGGAATGTCTGCATTGATTGACCCAGTCATTCTGATGGTAAGGCTTCAAGTCCAAAGAAATGCAGGGGTAATAGGAGGAGGAGGGGTATGAAGTATTACTCATCCCTACCACCTCCATTAGAAACTTGGTCAGCTAGGAAGCTCAACAGTAAGAAGGAAGACCAGGTGTAAGAGGGAAATCAATGATCTGAGGACCAGGGTGATCAACACCTGGTTTTATTATTAAGCTCTGAGGAGGAGGTGGTAGAATTGGTGTTGTTGCTTAATGATTCTGAGGAGAAGGCTGAGAAAATGATGGGGAGGCCCTTAAATATGGTTCTTAATGAGGATCAATATGATTGGATTGATAAACATGACCTAATACTTGTTGGGGGATTTAATCAAGGGAAGGTTAGTATTGAGGAGTACATTCAATCTTGGGACCAACTGGCCTCAGAGTTTAAAAAGCTGATGATGGGATCCCCAAACATCTAGGTAACATCCATCTCATGGAACATTTTTAGGGAGGCTAACACTGGGAAACTAAAGCTAATTTTGAATGCATCTGGTTAACTTCGATGATGATATTTCATTAGGTTTTTATGACTTTGTTTGGTGTTGTTGGTTCTATTTTGGTTTGTTGTTTTTCAATGGCAACACTTGTCTGGGTAATCTGCGGATCAGGGTGCTTTAGGCGTCAGGATTTGGTCATCTTCAGTCTGGATTCTTTGACATCATATGTGTATGGACTCTTTTCCATTTCATTTCGCTTCTAGGATGGGTGATTTCCTCTTTAGTTTTCCAACAGGAGGATTTGGGGCGGTGTCGATGTTCGCGTCGTGGGGCGTTCAAGGTAATCCTTTCTGAGGTTTGGCCAGCATTTATGATTTTCTTTTGCCATAATTCTTGGTTTCTTGGTCACAATGGTAATGATTTTATTGTGTAAGGGTGAAATTGGTTGCATTGAAATCATGTAGTGGGGTACCGAGAACCCACAAACCAGCTTTTAATAATGGAAAAAATAATTGGAAACAACCCTACGAAAAATTATCATAAATCATCCAATGATAGATTAATAACAGTATTATTATTATAATATATCCCTAGTGTAGAAAAATTAAAATAAATGGATGTTGTTATTGCTGAATATTAATACCATAAAAATAAAATTAAAAAATTTCTTGAGAAAAAAAACTATTTCACTATGAAATTCAATATTATAAACAAAAAATTTCTAGAATATTAGGGAACAATTTCATTGAAAAGATTCACTAAAACATGTAAAGGAATCCTCAAACTAATCATAGTTAATGATGGTGGTAAATTTCATTTACGGAGAGTTAGTTTAAAAAAAATTTCCATTCACATTTTCGATAAAAAGTACAAAAGATTCTTATTTAAAAAATAACAAGAATATAACTATAAACACATTTTGTAAAAATAAAAATTTGATTGAATTATTTTATTAAATAATTATAGAATATTAAAAATATTTTTAATAATATTTAATGAAATTATTGATATGAAATTAAAAAATCCCTTACCTATTAGAAAAATTCATGCTTCTCTTCTTTATAAACATTATTTTTGTAGTTTGAGTGCTGAATGAGTGTAAAATGAATTGAAAACATATAATTTAAATTAATAAAAAATTTTGATGAATTTTTTTAAATATAGATATATCTTCTAATTATCTTGTCTGATAATTAATAATTAATAATTCCAAATAATGTAGAAATTGAAAAATAAACAATTACCACATAGGTAAATTTAGAAACGTAACCACCCTGAAAAATATAAATTCAAATGAAAAATTAAATACCATTAATATAAATATATTAGTGTTATAACATATTAATGTGGCAGTTGATAAAACTCAAAAAGGTAAATAGGTGTATAATATAAAATATTTATCAATAAAGAAGAAATTGAGATGAAATCTATAACAATGATCATGTCATTCAAGTGATAATTAATAAATTAGTTTATTATTTGTTTGAAATATAAATCAACATAAAAAATTTGGAATAAAAATATATAATAATAATTCATTACCAAGCTAAAATTAGAATATCAAATATAATGAAGAAGCAATATAAACTAAAAGATATAATCTAAGATATTAAACCCCTTCCACTTGGAAATTTTGATTAAAATCCCCTATGATAAAATAATTTCAAAAAAATCATAAAATATCATGAAATATTAAGGATTCATTTTATAACATGTAAAAGGTAATTATATACATCATATAAATGAATTTGGTGTATAACATTAAAATATTATTCAATGAAGGAATATTGTAACGAAATCCATGATATCATGTATGAATCACAACATACATTCATTATATTCCTAAATAAAAAATGTATGAGTATTATAAAAATGATTAAAAAAAATTCCTATTTATTAGTCCTTTTATTTTATTTATTACCATATTATACTTAATAACATAATCTATTAATTTCACATTGGATGTTTGGAAAATATTCAACTCATGTGTCTAAGATGACTTTTGTAGTTTGAAAATGGAAAAAGATGTCATTATTCCATAACCTATAGAATAATAATCATTAAATATTTATCATTTTTATAGTTCAATTGTTTATTTCAACCTAACCATGGAATATTGATATTAAAAATGAACTAAATTACAACCACAAAGACAGTAAGTCGTACGCACACCTGAGTAACGTTTCCATTTTTTAGTGATCATGATGGAACATGAATAAGTATTATTTTATATATATAAAATTATATTTATTATATAAATATTTAATTATTTCATTAAATATAAATATAAATAGAATTCATGTGTTTGTGATTATGGAAAATTAATCACATCGATTTGTGGACATGGTAATCCACAAGTACGCAAAAACAATGTTATCATTTTTAAATGAATGGAAAGGTGTGAAATTATCTGAAATATGATCTTTAAAGAATGGAAAATAATTCAAGAATATCACACACACACACACAGATATATATATATATTAAATATATCATTTAAATGACTCATGAGTAGAGGTGATAGAAAAATAATTAAACCAGTTCGTGAGGCAGTAGTTCACCATACACAAAAATAACTGTTGCATTTACATTTTGATGGAAGATTAGATGTATATATAATATTACATTAATTTAAAATTTGTTAGTATATTGTAGATATTTTTTTTATTATAGCATCATGGGTGAATAATATTTTAATTAGGGGGAAGGAAAAATAGAACCAAAATGATTTGTTAAGAACAACACCACTTCTTTGGACAACTTCTTTTTGTAAATACCTAAGGCCTTGGTAGGTTGTTTTTTTAAATCATGGATTCTAGGTAATGGGGATAAATTGGAGGATTGGATATTGGTTGGTATTTCTAAAAAATTGTTCTTGAAGGGTGGATGGAAGAGTAGAGAGGTTTCTTTTATAAGTGTAGGGAGGGTAGCTCTTGGAATTTCTTTAAGTGTGAAATTTTAATATGGTCATATTCATTTAAAATACTTGAAAATGGATGGGATTTTAAATTTCAGATAGGATATGTATGAAATATTTCTAGAAAATATTAATTATATAATTTTAATTGGAAAACTAACCCATATCTCTTATTTTGATCCTTGGTAGACTCATTTTAACTATAACTTTGATAACTACATTTTCAAATTGAAATGGTTATAATTTAACATATAGGATAATAATTTAAGAATAAATAAAAATGAGATAAAATTTTAGACTATTTATCATCTTAATTTCTATCATCCATGTTTTTAGGTAATGAAAATAATCTAATAAAATTTAATTTATTGAAAGATTTTATTATTGTTAATTTTTAAACTATTCATTTTTAGACTTTATTGACATAAAGATAACAATTAATTTATAAAAAAATCAATTTCCCCCTAAATAGAACATCATTATTGTGTATAAAATTCTGTTGGAAATATAAATAATTCCAAATATATTACTCTTAATATTTTGAAAATTATTTACTAATAGTTTTAATTTGTTCACGTAATCATCATGTCAACCCTATATAATCATTTATGGTTTTTTTAACAAACAGAGACATGAATTGGTCATCCAATTCATGCACCAAATAAATTTATTAATAAATAGTATTAATATACAAGATCACGGTGTAATGAGTTTAAACCAACAAAAAAATTAGAGCGATGCATGATGATATATCAAAGAATATCAAATGAGACATCATGCCTTCATGTTAGCAATCATATCTCGCTAAAAGTGAATAAACTCAACGAATTATCCAAGGCCTCATGATCTATAATATCCCATCAAAATTATGTTCATCTCATCTCGATCGACAGTAAATGTAAGCTATGATGCAACCAAAGCAGAGAAAAACTATTGTGTGCAGCCTATGAAACATCTAACACGTAGTCAGCTAAATCTACTACTCTTTCAAATAAAATGGAAGTGTGCATGAAGAAACAAAATTCATGAAAGGAGACATGCATGCATGTATGTGACATAAGTGAATAAGGAAATCTAAATAATGGTGCCACACTAGGCATTGAACAATGTTCAGCTTTGTGCCATTTGGATAATTCTAAGCATCATTTTATAACATCAGTAAAAAAACACTGTCAAATCAGACCGGAAAAACAAAGCAGCACTACTCAAGATAATTATGATGGTTTTTTGACTCATTCACCAACCTTTTGTTAAAAAATTTTTGTTTGATATCAAGATAAGTCTCCACATATATTTCACCATTTACGAGACTTTCATAATCTATTTCATCTCTTTGTTCTAATCTAGATTCCAAATACATCAGAACCTGGTCAGTGTCTTCAATCAGGTTATCATCAGGAGGTTAAATAGAAGAATAAACCTCATGTTATGAAAGAACATCTATATCAATCATTCTTGAGGAATAAAAAATTATTACAGTTGGATCAACCGCACTTGTTGATGTTGAAATTTTAGTGTTTTCCTTTTTAGAAGCATCAAGTGTTCTCATAACAACTGTTCATTCAAGTTGATAATAGTCCCTATGCTTACTCGTTTTTTAGGATTGGGAGTAATGAATCCATCATCATCCTCTATTTGTTTTTTTGCAATTTCTAGAGCTTTATTTTAAGAAATCTTCCTCAATTTTAGTGGCTTTATTCAATAGCCTCCAATAAGGATGTGCACTGAGACTGTGTTGGGCATTAGTCTAAGACAGATTGAGAAAGCACTAAAACATTAGAATTAGAGGGTTCACTAACCTAAATGTGAATAGCCTCATTATCCTCAATATTAGGTTTATTGTCTTCATGAAATGATGTATCATAGATATTATTAGTAACATCAATGGATTTTAATACATTGATGTTATCATTATGTTTATCTGACTGAACAGTAGTGTTCTTTATAGTAAACTTTTCCAACAAAATTGACGTGAAATGTTGGAGGGGAGGAGCATCCATTTGAGTCCCAGATTCATTCATAATGTGACCACTATTGGAACATTTTTTACAGTAGGCTGGTACATTTTCAAAGACTACATATTGTATAAAACTGTTATCTTCAGTTTTTTACAAGACCATAATGGAAATTACTATGATATTTCAACATCAATAAAAATCCTAGAAATAGATGTTCTTGAAAGGCTCAATGTAGCAGAGCCTAGAATAATTGGGATTCCTAAGTTTTCAATAATGGAGAATAAAGCACTTAAATTAAAGATATAGAGAGGTAAACCCGGTAAAACAATAGAGATAGAAAGGATTGGGGGTTCAGAACCAATATCAAAATCTGGAGACCATTTGAAAAAAATCATAAAAGATCCCCCAAAAGACCAAGAACCATTGGTCCAGAATCGGTAATAATCATTCTATGATGACAACGAAAGTGAACATGAAATGAATTAAGTAAGTCGTTATGAAAATTTGTGAAACATATACCTTCTAGGGAATTTTTCAGAAACACAAGTAAAGGATGATGCCTAAAAATGTTAACAAAAAGAAAAAATGAAGATCCAAATATAGTATTTTTAAATCATCGTTAGAGAAAGAAATCACTGATAGGCCTCGATGTTGATATTTTTTAGCAATACATTCGGAGGTCTTTGATTCAGCGAGTGTAGTGAAACACACGACAACTTCCATGAAATACAATGCAACTAGGACCCCATTTTGAATGGCAGGTTTAGGGTTTCGTCCATGTTTACCTGTGGGTGGCATCCCCCCTATCTCAGTAAGAGATTAATTAATTTATGGTAACACTATAATTAGTAAAATTAAAAATATATTTTCGTTATAAAATTAATTTCATTATAATCAAAATAATATTTCATATTAATTTAATATTTTTTCCCAATGTGAACATCTAAATGATATTTAAGGTAAATAGATGTACATATTTCCTTTTCTATGCTTGAATTATTATATTATTCATTTTCATGGACAAGTGTGATGTTCTGACCTAGAAGCCACTAAATGAATTCCTCAATCCAATTCAAAAATTACCTCACGTGTGTCTCACTAAACACTAGTGGGTGAAAACTAGAAGTTATGGTTTAATATAGAATATGAGGATATTATACCCTATTTACAAGAGTTACACAATAGTAGAAATAAAATATACAATAATCAATGTGGTAATAATAAAAAACCTTGCATTATACAATCAAAACCCCAAATCAGGTATTTTATCACATAACAAAATAGTAAACAGGACATGTCGTAATAGTTCTCTATGTAAATGTAAAGCCAAAATAAATATACACTCATATTACCCATAATTCACCTTGACACCAATCTAGTTCCCACATCCATGTTACATCTTGTAACTCAAATCATTCATCTAACATTGGTCATTCACCCTCATCAATACATGCAACCCCAAAAATTTAAATGGGTACTATCGATGTCCCAAGTATGGTGTGAGTATAAAATTATAGACCAAAACCAATAGTTTCTAAAGAAATATCCAATCGAATAAATGTTTATTAATAAGTCTAGAAGATCAATAAACAAGGAATATAAATAATCAGGTTTCATAAGTAACATGTTTTATCAGTTATCCACATGGACCCCTGGGTGTTAAAAGGAACCTGAACATGTTAAACCAAACATGGTTATACTGATATTATATTCCATCAAAAATAGATGCGAAACTATATTAACATACAGGATAATAATTAACCATTTAAATTATAAATATAAAGTATAACCAACCCTATTAATCATACCATGTCATATGTTTTAGTTCCCAATAATCATGTCAGAACCCTAGCAAATAATATGGAACACGATTTTCTTCATTTAAATCAAAGGATTCCAAATTCCATGTCTATATATAATATATAAATAATAATTAACACCGTGACCAACATCCTTATGCATGAGTGTGTAATTTCATATCCACAATTTAAAATTGAGATATATTGAATTTCATTTCCTTCATTCCAAACCATTTTATCCTTCAAAATTCCTACATGGTCTCTTTCCTTATATCACAACATCACAATTTCACATCTAACATTTATCTACGGTAACATGGTTTATCTCATAAAACAATGTAAAAAAATTCTATTCAAATTTTTTTATTTATTTAACATAACCAATAGAGTTCGTTTAACCCATTGGAAAATATTATCAAGACCCTTTAACCATTTACCCAATTTCACTCTTCATTATCATAATATGTTAACATTTAAATTCAATCCAGAAACCCCATTAAGTAATTATACCTTCTCAAATTACAAGTGAAACCGGTTTAATCATTTAATCCATAAATTTCAATAATTACAACCCATATTCTATTTTCAATGGTATTTACACAACCCATGTGTGGCCTTATGTTTGGTATCATTTTTCAATGGGCTCAATGGGGTATTATAAGGGTCTCTGTCATCAATTTAAGGCCTCATTTATTCTTCTTAGTCATGGAAACACATGCATAAAATAGAATCACAATATTTCATCTAAAACTGATGAGAAATATCAAGACTATGTGTAAAAGATAGTAAACCGCCAAACTAACGTTTTTTTCAAGCACCCACCCATCCTTACCCCTTGATTAAAAAAACCAACAAATTATTCCAATGATAATGATTTCATTGAAAATGCTACGGGTTAGGTGATTCGATAGATGATAAAACAACCATCCATAGTTCATTAAAAATAAAAAAAATGAAAGATGACTTGTACATTTACATAGATATTCTATTCACAATAAACGAAATAAGAAATGCCTATGAATCAAGGGACAATAACCTTTCTGGGTTGAGGGACCTCTTAGATAGTATTATTTTCTATTGGATAATAAATGGGGGAGAATTATTGTGAAAATAATATAATGGATGGGATAAAAAAACAATAACTATCGACTATTAAGAGGTGAAGTGTTTGGATAAATGGGTTTCCAAACAATATACCAACCACATGGTTTCCACATGAAAAAAAAACTTTACCACAAAGTTTATGTGCCAGCCCACATTGTAGGAAAAACAATGTGTTATCCATGGAGATACATTATATTTTTGGTCCAGAAGCACAATTTCCTAGGACCTCTATACACAGTTTCCTAACTATGGAGTACCATCCACCAACCCACATGATTATGGATCCATTTTTTCACCAACTATGCAAAAATTATGAATTATACAATAGTTGGAATCTTAACCCCATTTTCATGTCCAAATCTCTATAGAGACTCATGAGGCCTTCCTCAATCCTTGTAGGTATTTAATTAGCCATTTTAAACTTAGTTTAACCAAAATTAAATCAAAATGAACTTATTTTGATGTTTAGAATCTTATAACCTTACCACCTTATAACAGATCATCCTTGAGCTTCTCTCCCAAGTATAATTTATTTTCCATGAAAAAAAGTTAATTTCATTAGGCCGATATATTAGCTTCCATATCCCATGATTCCTCCTAAACACATCTATTCCCCCATAGCACTTGGACCAAAGGAATCACCTATACTTGAAGTTATCATGTTACTTTGAACCACAATATAGGTCATATTATTCTAAAAACATTCATAAAAATCTATCTCAACATCATAAAAACTAATCACATTAGAATTTTTAGTATTATACTTTCAATGATGTGACTCTTAGTGAAAATTGCGCATACCAATATACTGCTATTGAAGAGGAACTCAAGAAGTTAATATCATATCCTCTCCACAATATCAAAGGGACCCACATACCTTAGTGACAAATTTCCATGGTTGAGAATTTATTTGGGATGAAACATTTTCAATAGCCAATGAATTTCATGATCATCCAATATGAACTCAACTGTTCGACGATCCCAATCAGCATATACCTTCTTTCAACATTGGGAGATACCCATAAAATTTTATATCAACTGAACATACTCTGATTCTTAAGGACAATACTCACTCCCAATAACCCTTATTCTCCCACATACATCCAAAAAAATAATGATATTCCTGACCTTCAAAATGGTTCTTCATATTATTCAATCTAAATAGTCACATGAAAACTATTTTTATAGGAAAAATGAACATTTTATATGTTTTTATCCCATGGATTATTGAAATATACAATGCATTATATCATTGTTACCTCTAATACCTTGATAATACATTTTTACATTATATCCATCTATGGGTGAAAATCTATAATCAAAATCTTCTAAGTACCCTGACCCTTTTGCAACCCTTTCTAGAAGCACCACGTGAAATGAGGATTATGATATAAGATGATACTCCATGGAACCCCATGATAGCATAATATATGTTGAATATATAAGTCACCCAACTTATCTAGGATATAAAAATTATTTATTTATAATAAATACACCACGTTTTTAATTTCTCCACGATCACCCATATCAAATCATTGTTCCATAGATTCAACATAAGAAAAAAAATAATGTTAACATCATCTCACATCTATTAAGGGGTGTTAAATAAATGTTATGTTCTAGGAGGTCAATGATGCTCAACCATAATTTATTGATAGGGGTAACAAAATTTAACAAAACCTCCAATCTCCTTTTTCATTCAAGGACACCATTAATATCTATAAAGATAATATCACATCTTAGTCAGGTAAGGTGGAACTACACACTCTGAGGCATGAAAATCCAATATTAATTCCTTCCACATAGAATTGGTAAGGAAAAATAAACCACAAAGATAAATAATCCAATCTCTATCAGTGTACCAATCGAGTGGTAACTCCCAACATTTCAGGATTCCCCATTGAATTGAGGCCCTTTGAATCCTCATACCACCTTATCTTCACCCAATTCAAAATAGGGGGAACAATAGGTAAATATGTATGTTTCATATTTTCATGTTCTTCCTAAACAATAATATTCATCTCAAAGAATATGGCCATTATCATGCACTCAAAACTAGAATCCTAATTTTCATGTGTCTTTTTTCCATCACCTCAATGCATTAGCCACACTATTTCACATTCCCATCATATATGCTGGCTCAAAATAAAAGTATTAAATATACATAACCCATATCTATTAATAATTATTTAAATCATATTGGGAGAAGATATTCTTGAGGAACTTGTGATTAGTATTGATAATAAATCTCTCTCATAGAAGATCATCCCATCAAATTTTCAATGCATAAACAACTGTGGGTAACTCAAGAGAAATCATATGATAGTTCCATTCATGTGGACTAAAATTCCATGACACATATTCCTAACTAGATCCCCTTGAATAAACACTACCTCCTGTCAAATCCATAATGAATCAAAAAATTGCATTTTCCTCACATGATTTGTAAAAGATTATAATCATTTTAGTGTTAAAAGCCTCTTTATCTCTAGGTAGGAATTTTCACATGCCTCAAAGCATTAAAAATATTCTCCCTTCATAGATAGTACAGAATTTTTTTCATCTAAGTGATAATAATATTTGATTAAAATTATATAATATCCCATAAAACAAATAAATCTTCAGATATGAAATAAATTATTGTGCTGCTCCAAATAATCAACTACTCTACATTTTTTGGGGTCCGCTGCCACCCATTTCATTGCGATGACGTGACATATGAATTATACCTTGAATGTATAGACTTTGTTTTTTAATATAATAATTATTAATGTTTCTATATATACTTTCAGAATTAGGTGATTAGACAACATGTGATTATATGGTTGGGTGTTCCCAAAATTAATTTTAGAAAAATATTAAATATATTTTATATCATGCATGAATGATTTATCAGAAAAAATTTATGAATTTTAAACAGATTCTTGATATCAAAAAATATGAGACCACTGTTGAGTTTGGAACATGGATTTTAAACTTGGCATGACTTAAAATTGGTTGGTCTAGGGCGTTTAGATTTCACGATCATTGGAAGGTGAATTTAGTTAAAAATAAGTAATTAAATTTATATTTTAATCAAGTAACCTACTACTTTTTTATGTGTGGAAATATTGAATTATATTCATGTTTATCCAAATTACCCTAGGATTGTTGAGATTAATTCTTCCACACTCTCATTAGTGAATTAGAATCTAATGATGATAGAACTCTGGATCCTAGAATATCAAGGAACAAAAAATGACACGACTTCTCTCATTCATTTTTAAATGCATTCTTCAATGATGAAATAACTGATAACATTAAATCTCATTATTTTGATAATTTTTCCCTTTTTTTACTTTTAAAGAATAATGAATTGTATTTCTTTATAAAAATAAATTATAAACAATTACATGCGACAATGTACTAATTTTAATTTATTATTAAAATGTTTCTCACAATGGATATCCCAAATGGTGTTTTTGGAAAATAATTATTTTCCAACAATCACAAACATTTTTTAAATTTTATCCCAAGGATTTATTGAGTTCTTCATTGATTAGAATATGGTGCCTCATTTTATCTTTTCGAAGAAATAATGAGACCAATTAGACCCATGGATTCCTAGAATATTAACATGATATGAACATAACAACAAATACGAGATATATTTGGATGAATTTTCAGATATGGGTGACTTCACCATGGATTTATTGATACTATGATGTCTTGGGACTACCACGAGTGAATATGTGAATTTTTTTTCATACGATTGATTTTTGAATTCCATTTTTACATCTCATAGTGTTGAAAATTAATATAAAAATTCATTTTCTTCCATGGATATATCAACATCAATTATAAATTATTACATGTGCTAATGTACTAATTTTAATTAATTATTAAAATATTTATCACCATGGATATCCTAAATAGTGTTTTTGGCTAATAATTCATTTCGAACAATCAAAAAAATTAAATTACATCCCAATGATTCATTTAGTTCTTTAATGATTGGACTATGCTGCCTCATTTTGACTTTCCAAGAAATAATGAGACCAATTAAACCCATGGATTCCTGGAATATTCACATGATTTGAACATAACAAAAAATACTGGATGTATTTGGATGAGTTTTCATATATGGGTGATTTCAGTAGGGATTTATTGAAACGATGAGGCCATGTGACTATTACGATTGATGATGTTAATTCTTTATCATACGACTAATTTCAGAATTCCATTTTAATCCATCATAGTGTTGTAAATTTATATAAAAATTCATATTCCACAGACATAGGGAGGTCTGGAAGTTAGATATTAAGAATTAGAAGCATTATTTGGAACACCAAAAGTAGATCTATGATTTTAAAAAAATTAAACTACACACTATGTAGTTTGAAGAACACACATTGTATAAGGACCCTTTGGTAGCGACACTAGGGTTTTTATAATTTTATGGATGAAATTCCATGTGACTAGGGAACCCATTGTGTATCCATCCCCAGGTAGAAAAGTCACGTGACGTAGTACTTGGGAATAACCCCATGTGGTTAGACATGGCTAGGATCAAACCATGTACCGATCTACTCATACATGGTTAGGGACACGAGAATAACCCTTTCTAGAAGGTAACATCATTTACCAATGTACAATAACCTAGGAAATCCTACATAGAAATGACAATGAGAATGGGAAAGATCACAAGTGAACCATGGATGTTTTATAGTCCCTATATACATTACATTTTCCTACATGACCATCGTGTCATGCAATGATAAGTACATAACCAGAAATTAGAGTAAAAACACACACCTTGTGGTTCCCCTTACACTACCTATACCCCTACATTAATTTTTAGGATCCTTCAACCTATCATATGTCTATTCTATAAACTCATATATTTGTTTGTGAGTATCCTATCTTGAGTGTTATTTCATATATAACACGATTATTTCCCCCATAATTACTTTTGACATATGATTTTAGACGTTCCAAATATTATTATTATTTATGTGATTATTAGTGATGGTAGTGATAAAGAATGATCACTAGTAGATTTAAGAGTGGAAACTTTCTATCAGGATAGGGTATGGGTCCTCTCCTTATCTCTGAGTGGCACCTTGTAGCTGGTATAGGAATGAGTCATTAGATATTAGAGTTTCTCCCTCTAGGTGTACATGACATGGGTCCTTTATCTGATATCTAAGAGTATCCTTGATGTTGTAATAGGGAATGGCTCCTTGACTACAATAGTTCCACCATTCAAAAGGAGTGGGAATTGGTTCTATACTAACTACTAGAGAGGTAGCCTCCTACTGGGACATGGAATTGACCTTTATAAACTATTTAGTGGAAAAGTATTGAAGAGTCAAGGCATGGTTCTTCAGCCATTATAGTGGAACCCTCATACTAGGATAGGGTTGAGGTCCTCTAGTTATAAACATTGTGGAACCCTCCCACCGAGTGAGGGATTGGTTCCTCTATATACTAATTGGAACTCTCTTTTTTTACCAAGGAATGGGTCCTCTACCTAGAGATTGTGTCCCATGACTGTGCGGTATAGTGGCGAGGTGTGGCTTGACTTGGACGTATCTTCAGAAAGATGCACCATATGTTGGGGATTGATGGTGGTCTGTTGGAACTCTTTACCTGGGATAGGTTGTGAAATATAGGTCACATTTCCCTATTGTTTGCATTTATTTTTTTTTTGAATATATATATATATATATCTAGGTTTTTGTATTTTTAATTTATTTCATTATGTTGAGATGTCCACCATCTATTACTATTGTGTCTCATACTTACCCCCTTCAACTATTAGGTTTTTCTACAGAGTATGAATATACTCACCCCTGTATGGAATTTTCAAGAACATGTCACTCTATAAGAAGAAAATAGAAATGTGGTAGTGACTATTGAGGATAATGGAGATAACTGGTGCATTGGACCGTGTATAGTGGTCAGAGCATGGAGGTTAGGATATGGGCTCTCTCAACATTTTTTCTTTTCTAGTTTTGTCTGGCTTGGATATCGTTCAAGTTGGGCATTTATTTTTCCCCTTTTCTTTTTAGTCAAAATTTCGTACTCTTGTTCACCCTAGAGGTTTTTTCATCCATGATTTTCTCTATAGAAGTTTCTTATTTTATTATTATTCCCCGTCATTTTTGTATTGATATGGTTGGGTGTCTTAAAACAAGTACATTAAGAAAAGGCCTCCTATATTAGATATTTCATTAAATTCATTTCAACACCAACTGGCCAATAGAGGCAGGTTTGGGGTTGTTACATCTTAATCCTCATAGGTTTGTTTCGTGATAGATTATTATCAGAATAGTTAATTACATAAGATAATATTTGGTGTACTCCCGTTATGATTATTTGACTTCATTATAGTGAAACATTTTAATATAATCTTGAGTAAAATTATTTGTATAGGGAATCTTGTGTTTGCATGGTGGAAAATGTATACATTCACTTTGACATTGACTACCTATGTATTGAATTTTCATACAAAGACATTTCTTGTACGGATTAATGTTACATGAATAATATAGTATTGGGTATTTTGACTATCTTTCTTGAGTCGTATCACCATGGTATATATATATATATATATATTTATCTGACTGTGGTATTTCTTGACTACATTTTTAGGATGCCTACCTAATAACACATTTCCATGTTACCCGTTCTAGATCATAATGGCAATACAATGAGTGATGATCCCTCTATTATGTCTCCATGCCATATGTTCATTACTATAGGTAGATGGGCTGTATCACCGCTACCTATTGATTAGCAGATAATACCAGTAGAGAAAACTGAGGATATGTTTAGGATTAGTGCACTTTGTGTGTCTATTGCATGAGGATGATGAGGTTCTATATTGAGATAGATCCCTAGAAGGTGGAGTATTGACTAGAGTTAGTGATTCATCTCTTCAATATTATCTGAACACCAAATGATCAGGATATTGTACTGGAAGTGATCCTTTTCCATGAAGAATTTCAACTGTAGTAAAGTCTTACTACATAGATACATGAGGAGTTTACACTCTCATGGATTGACTTCTAGCAGCTATTGCGTTTTGATAACTACTCCTCCTTCTTTTGTGATAATTGGGAATAAGATCTTCTTGGTCCTCAATAATGAAAAATAAAAACTCCAGAGTATGATGTGAGGTTTGGAGACCTTAGGTAGTACTACATTAAAATTATTTTAAATGGATACTAGTAAGAATGAATGTATGACCATGGAATCCATAGAAAAATATATTCTATTGTAGTTTCCTTGGAAATTACCACCAATGAGGGGTGTTCGATTAGTAACTGGTCACATAGAGATTCATATTAGAGGTATGCAAGGTACATAGAGCTATAAATGGACATCATAGGATATATATGTCCATATTAGATGGAATAAACTAGTTGATAAGATATAAAAATAGCATATCTTCCAATGAATTGGCTCAGGTACATGGCTTGTGGCATCACATTGGACCATGACAATCTATAGGGGGTTTTCTATGTGTTTGATAGGCAAGGTCACATACTACGAGATTTCACGAATTGATGTTTCGAGGGGAACATACAGACACCTAACAGACTATGACAATAGAGGTAGTGCTACAATTAGGAACCTCCCAGGAAATGGTATGGAGGACCCCAAAGAGGAAGAGATGACAAAAGATCATGTGGAGCTCTAAGAGGATTTTTGGGTGGCGGAAGGTGCTATTATATCCTTATACCAGCACTACCAGGTAGCCCACATCAGTCATGAGGATCTTGTGGTCAGTTCCCTGGATAGATGTAGTTTATAGAGGTGTATGGCTTAGTGGATCATGAGATGATTTGAGGTATGATATGTTTTTATTCAACTCTTGCTTTAGTACTAGTACAAAAAGGATTTGTTTATTACATTATTTTTTTAAACCGGGCGTGAGAGCTGAATCTCCTTGAATATTCATTAGAATTGAATATATGTCCAAATGTTTCTACATGGAATTATTATTATCAATATTTTATCAATTTTTTGTATGAGCTATCTCTTATTGGAGATAAGTTTTAATGTGACCTATTGGTTTTCATGATGGAACCATAGGATGTCATCATGAGTATGAATTCTAATCCTATGGTCCATTCCTGATCATAATTTCATTGTAGACTATTCAGATTCCTTCACAATAATGGGACTATATACTTATTATTAGCTAAGAGAGATCCTAAGGAGTGATGAGTGGGTTTTGAGTGTAGGAGGATTCAATCCTTCACACATCAGGGAGAGTGTGTAGCACTTGGTGCAATAGGATCTTTAGGAAATTGGATGCCTTCATTCCTCAAGTATTTTATTGAAATTTTCCCTAAGTAAATTTTGGGAAAACCACTATGGTAGGAGATGGAGTTTTGTAATTATTGGTATCCCAAAACCACTCTAATATCATCTAAGGAATATAATCTGACCCTTACCGAATTCCAAGAGCTGTGGTTTTAATTTGATGACCTTTGAGTAAAAGGTTCTATCATTCCTAGTGTGCCTCCCTTGGCATCACTAGTGTCATTAGTGAAAAATGAATACAGGAGAATGGGGCATTGTGTATCTTATCATCACATGAACCAATACATAATAAATATTATGTAACTATTTCATAGGATTGATGACCTCTTTGATCAGTTACAAGGGGTGAGATGGTTCTCAAAGATCAATATCTAGTCTGGCTACATCTAGTTGAGAGTTCACGAGGCTAGTATTCTGAAGCATCCATTGTGATGACTATACAAACACTACGAGTTCTTGGATATTACCTTTGGTGGGACAAATGGCCCGAATTTGTTTATGTCTTCTATGAATCAGATCCTACAGTCGTACATAAACCATTTTGTTGTCGTCTTCATCAAATACATAATCAAATACAATGTGTTAAAATATGATAATCATGTATTCTAATGGATGGTCATAGATTTTATTTCAGAGCACAAAATTTATGGTAACATTAGAATTTATTATTTCAGCATCCATGAAGTTCACCTTCTAGGGAATGAATTTTCTAAGCATGGTTTAACTATGGTCCAATAAAATAAGTTATTTCATGCGTGCCTCCCAAGAGCATTTCATAGGTGAAAATGTTTCTTAACATGAAGTGGTGATATAAGAGTTTTATGACATAAATATACATGATTGTATCCATATAGACCACCCATTCATGGAATGATAATCCATTTACATGGATTAAGTACTACTATAGGGCCTTTGAAGAGTAAAGGATCAGGATTATAAGTTCTTCTATTTAGAGACAACCAGAGGAGGATGTGGAGTAAATACAGAATTGTGATAACTCATGAGCCCGGATCACCTACATTATGATGTATATCTTTTTATTTATTACATATGGTCCTTGGCAGTTGATATCCCACAAGAATAACTACGCAACTTAGGACCTAGAGCTCGCAGCAGTAGTCTTCACTCTGTGGATTTGTAGGCACAATCTTTTTATAGATAACTTTAAGGTTTACTCATACCATCCGAATATTAGGTATGTCTCACATAGAGAGACTTGATCCTAAAATAGATCCAGTAGTTAACGTTCTTATAGTACTATGACCTTGATGTAGTATATACTCTTGGGAAGAGAAATTTGGTAGCAGATTCTCTTAGTATGAAGTACTAGGCTCATTTGGTGAAGAAGGCATTGAACCAGTTGTCTTCCTTGCATCTCAAAATGTTTGAGCAGGAGGGTATAATATTTTTCAGTCGATGGTGTTGACTCCTCCACTCATATATCATGGGAGAGAATACAAGTTTGTATACATCAACTATTAGGTCTTTTGTGACCATCTATCCTTAGGATATTCAACTGTTGTATTTTCTTAAGGAGGGAATCACATCATCCTTTTCCAGGGATGGATAGTGGTCCTATTAAGAATGCATGAGGAAGTAAATAGAGAATTTCACATATCTCATTTTATTATACATTCCGATGTAGGAATTATCTATATAGATCTTCAATGGTAGTTTTATTAGGTAAATTAGATAATGTTTGGCTATGGTCATCTCACATAGCATCACTTATCATCATGTGAAGTCTGATCACTAGGTTCTGGTTGTTTTTTGTTCCCCTTGTATTCTGAAATTGGAAATGGGATGAAATATAAAAAGACATTGTGATAGTGTTTCCATAAGCAGTTAGAGGCTGTGACTCCAAATGGGTGATATTTGACCAACTCACATATTCAACACACTTCTTTTGTGTTTGGGAGTTCATTTTAGTGGATATTTTGGGTTAGAAGTATATATGGGATATTTTTCACCCTCATGAAAGTACCCAAAATGGTGTTTATCAAATGTTTTTGGTATTTACCACTATTTTAAACCCCCTATAAATGATGTGTGATGCCTTTTAAAAGTGTTGTGTAATTGTGTGTTGGGAATCATTTCACTGTGTTTTTTATAGAGTGGTTTTTTATTTCACAACATTTTGTTTGGTGGAGGTTTTTTAATTTTATTTTTTGAAAAATATTTTATAAACATATTTAATTAATTTATTGATAATTAGTTAAGTAATTAATTATTATTATTATCCTTATTATTATTACTTATTAATTATTATGTATTTATTTACTTATTATAATTTACTTATTAATTATCTATTATTATTTCTTATAATTTGTCTTACCATGAATTAATATTCGATGTATTCCATTGATGACATGCATAAATCTAGAAATTATATGTGTTGGGAGGGTTTTGAACCCTTTTACCTATTGGATATACTACAAAGGCACTACAACTCCCCCAAAATCATCATCTCGTGAGTAAAGATAATGTAATATAATTATACACCTATAAATAAAAAACAAATAATGGCATTAAATAATAACAAATAAGGAATATATAATGAATATATAAATAAGAAGTAATAAATAAACAATAAATTATTAAATAATAAATAATAGATATATAATAAAAATATTATAAATAATTATTAAATAAATAATAAGCATGTAATAAATTAATGAATATTAAATATTAAATAAATAAATAATAATAATAAATCATTAATAATCAATGATAATAAATAAAACTGATAATAAAAAATAAATGACAATAAATAATAAATAATAACCAATAATAAGTAAATAATGAATATATAATAATTAAAAAATAATAAATAATACATAAATAATAAATAAATATTATATGAATAATAAAGACTAAATAATAAATAAAGAGTAAATACATAATAAATAAATATTAATAAAATATGTAATTATAAATAAATAAAAAACTATTATATAAATTAATTGTCACAGCCCAACCCCTGGATACCCGGAGACAGTGCCTTGGAACATGATGTGTAAATTTGTAAAAAAAACATGCACTGATATTTCACACATCATGTCGTATACAGAGGATCGATTCAGTTCAAGTTCTGGGAAACCATCTACTTCTTAAATGCTTCATCTGTTTAAAACAATCACCAGAAAAATTTATAACAAAAATGTAGGGTGAGCATATGAAGGCCCAGTAAGGGGTTTTAAAATAACACATTATACCAAAACTAAATTTTGATAACATTCATTAATATTTACCATAAAAAATTTTCTTAAGAAACTTTTTATCAAATCTAACATAACATAACAATTGTCAAGGAATTAAAAGAGCACAATTAGAATCATACTAATTGAATTACAAGGAAACATGATTCATTTATAGGCATGCTCATTTAGTGTAATAAATAAAAGAAATTCTAAATAAGTATAAAATATGAATATGAAAGTACAAATTTAATAACTGATAGTGATACATAATTAGAGTTGCGGTTAAAGGTAATAAATTCAGTTTCATTCTCTACTGTTGTGAAATATACACTGGTGAATAAATCACTAAGTGTAAAATAATCACCATGCCATAAGTATTTAATTATTCTGATAATCAGAATTACTGGCTCTTAACCATGGATACTCTACTATTTGAATATCCAATTTACTAATTAATTATCATAATCACAATAAGGGAATTTATAATATCATAACCTGTTAGGACCTCGTATCAAGACTCTAAAATGACAATGGCCTTGTGCCATGACCTGATTGTCTCGTTAAAAATATCTATGCATCAAGGGGAATTCATTAACCATTCCCCAACCCGTTATACCTAGTCAATTAAATTCCTCATATGCCACTAAGGGTCGTATATTCAAAATGTCCCATAGCACTATTAATATTTAATTTTCTCATTTCATGATATTCATAGTGTCCCATTCCACATTGAATAATTTAATTCATAAATACATAAAAGTTTATAAGAGTTATGATTACATTCATTATCATTTACATATATATAGTGAATCAAACATATGGGGTATTAATTACGAAACTATCAACTGCAAGGCAATGATGTTGAATCGTGAGTATGATAAGAAGGTTATGACATATGTGATGATAACTAATTCACTAAAAGAAATACAAGTTTTTTAACATAAAATGATAACCCTAAATGTTAAAATTATTACTGATAAATTACACATTGGAAATTCCTCATGGATTGGATGCCTAATTAATTAATAGATAAACAAATTATTTCAAAAGGAATATTAAACACATAAGTTCCCATACTTTCACTTCTGGCATGCTAATGTTTAAAATATCACAGGTTACCCCCAATGTTAATCCTGAAAAGCATGAAATTCAACCATAACCAGTACCAATCAATATGTGTTGAAAATATTTGATTCATTCATAAGAGTAGTAAATCCCAAAATAAAATTCCTACAAATTCTCCATAAATACTAAACACATTAAATGTGTAATGTTTGAAGTGTCCAAAACGAGGAAGGTGTGTTGTTTAAATCTGTCTATACACAAGGGTGAAAATAAAATTTAGAATTTTTAAATATAGACCTTCATAATTTGAAAACAAATGTTTAATACTTTCATCACAATCCTTGGTAAAACCTTACCTAAAATTGAGGATCCATGTTTATGTGTTTACACATATATTCACAAAACCATAAACACATTATGTATCAAAGGGTATAACACAAAAATCCAAACCCCTGTGATTAAAATATGTTGGAAACATTAATTAAAAAGTGTCCCAAAATTTTAAATCATAAATGTGAAATTTAAAGTATTTATTTATTAAGAAACTTATATATATATTTATGATTATGTAAAAACATATATCTTATACGTATAACCGAGTACACATAAGGGTTTTATACCAAAACTATTTGGGAATTCTCTACTTATCAAAATAATAAATTATTCATTGAAGTTCAAGGTTTGAAGTCATTAAAACTTGTCCGGAGGGTGTGTTATATAAAATTTACAGTTATACATGACCGTGTATACAACATATATATATATATATATATGAAAAATATAATTCATTATGTTTTAAAAACAAATTCATACCTCGTGTTTGTAACTCAATGTTTAGAGGACTCAAAAACTAAACATAATAGAAGTTCTTTTAAAAACGCATGGTCAAATATATAAGGTATATATATATATATATATATGTTTTTTATGTGAAAAATAATCCGTCAAGTTTTAATGAAAATAATACATAACCCAAAATCTATAAGACCTAGGGTTGGGTATATACGGGTTTTCATCCAAACCGCAAGTGTGTATACTCTCTTATATGAGTATATATATATACATATACCTTCCACACAACATGGAAAACCTAATTCCCTTACCTTGGTTTGGGGAGGAGTGGCTCATGAAAACATTGAAGGGGGAATTATGAGGTTTGAGGATAATGAGTGACAACTGAGGGAATGGGTGCAACTGGGTTATTTATAAACTATATTATGTATAAAATATAATTATTAATTTAATTCTACTATTGGAAAAACTGAGACCTATGTGGTTTATTAAAAGACATATGGAAAGTCCTTGTGGAAAACATCTGAAAGGAGGGGGCCAATGGGGTCATAGGTGTGGAAAATGAAGAGAAAGGGAGGAGTAGAGTACTGGTCTGATGCATGGGGGAGAGAAAGAAGACAGTGGGGGGTACCAGAGAAAGACTGGACAGAGAGTATTAAACATGGGGAAGATCGGAAAACCACACATGATGCAATGATTAAAAGAAATGGATGGTCCCAATAAGATTTTTCGCTTGATCAGATGGATCTGGTTAACATTGAGTTTTAAAAAGTCTTAGATGGATGTGATTAAAACTTATGATAGACAATGGCACTAGGAGACACAGAGTTTTAAAAATTTTTCGGACGGCCGATATTAGATCTGCGTTGGATCGGATGACACATATAAAACGTGGGAGATTCTGTCACTACTGAGGATCGATCGCCTGACTAAAACTGATAACCCAGATCGTACGTGGAGAGATATGATTGCTTATATTAAACCCTTGGAGAATTTACTCAACCCACATCGAAATAAATAGACCTGCGCGACTTCTTTATAAACACGATTCTTCAATCATCTGCTCAAAAACCTTTTCCCTCCCCTCCTGGTACTACCCTGTATCGAGTTTTACCGGTGAACTCTTTCTCCCTCCCATGCCTTCGTGCCGCCCCTCATGGTCTCCCCTCTAGTTCCCTCGTGCGCTCTTGTGTGCCCTTCCCGGTAGCTATACCCCCTACTTAGGTAGCCTATGCAGAGGCTGAGGGCTAGGTTTAGCCACCTAAAGCGTGCTACCTCCCTCAACCCAGCTAGAGGTCTCTACCCTAGTGGGTATAATTTTTATAAACAACCAACTCACAATACGAACCATAAAATCATATAGAAATAAAAACTTTCATTTTAATCATTAAAAGATTAATGTACACTAATTTAATTATACTTTACCTTGACTAAGATTAGTACTAAAATTATTTACAAACATGTTTCCAAAATCAGAGATAAAAAGCATACCTCCCTTTAAACACAAAGTTATAACATAAAATTTCATATATCTACATGAAAACTATTCTAGTATTACCAATGACCTTTTTTGAGAATTAAAAATAAAAACATTTACCATATATTTGATATAATAGAAAGGTGTTTGAAATCCTCACTTGATTTTAAAAACCTAATAAGTGTAGTTCAAAATATGAAACCATTTCCCTTTTAAGGAACATAATAAGAGGTTTTATTATAATTTCAATTCATAACTTAAATGTTTTGGAAAACTAAATTAGAAACATTTTTTTAGATCAAAAAAAGACCAACAACTATAATTATAGCCCTTTGATCTCAACTATCACAATCATCTCCAATGGTCACCCAAGGGAAATTGTCAGGTTGTGGACTTATAAAACCATGCATTGGGGTGTACAAAATTCAACACAACCGGTTGAAGATGGTACACATCATTCAATTGATTCTTAGTGCTAATATGGTGGATTTGGACTTACTAATTTTCTTTGTGACAGATCCGAAGGATCCATATTATCTTCATGGGGTTTTTTTTTCTCTTGGGTGGTCTTCTTGTAATTCAAACAAGTCTTTTGATAGGTATTTTTGGTTTTTATGAATTTATATTGATCTTGTTGTAATTTAAACACTTTAGTATTTTATTTAAATGAAATTTCAAGTATTTAGAGTTCTCAAATTCGTTCGGATAAAATGAAAATAAATAAATAACATTACTATTACATGATAGATTAGTATTTAGGGAGTCACAATATTCCCCTCTATAATTAATTGTGTCCTTGAAATTCATTTTATACAACCACACTAAATTAAAATCTATGAAGTTTTTTACAACATCTCAATCGTGGAGGATCCTTATGTGTGGCCCACAGAATACCCAAGTTGGTGTTCAATTCTTTTTCTTCCCTCACCCAAACACACCTCAGACAATATAGGTTAATCTCATAGAGTGTAAACTTAGTATTCCAGAGGGAGGCTCGAATGGTAAAGAGTTCAGAGATGTCCAAATGGACAAACTCTCTAAGGACTCGTCAGACTGTCTCTTGTTTTTGGAATGTCAATGAAATCAATGTGGTCATATATAATATTACTCAGGAACTGGTACATGTAGGCTATGCATAGGTCCCTTTCCAAGGAAACGTCTTGAATCCTTACCTTGTTCGTGAAGATTCAAGATAGGTTGAATCATAGAAAAATTCCTTCATGGTTCTTTACCCTTTGCCCATACTCAGTGACTTGAGCTTTGGTTATACAGTGGTAGATGTAGGTATTTCCTTTGGTGGAGCGGAGAATGTATGGACTATTCGATATATAATAAAGATGTTTGCATGTCCTTCATATGTTTTCAAAGGGAAGGTATTCCTTAGAGCATGTCTTGAAAATTATGATATCTAGTAGTTCATTATGAAGTGATAAAAGATTGGTTGGTGAACTCATGTCTTATATTATAAATTTCAAGTGGTATGTTTTATTCAGCCGATATATAACCATATAAAAAAAAGAAAAACATGTTGAAGTTACAAAACACAAACATTATTCAGTTATACAAAGTTCATAAACCCAAATAATTACATAACTACTCACTCACTCTAATAGCACGAGTAAGGATTTCATAATGTCCATCAATATGGCACTTCACCAGATTCAGCAATGTTAGTGATTTCCCCATTTCACTGTCAAACAGATTCCCAATGTGGTTCCAAACTCTTCAATATCTTGGGTCCAATTACAACATGGGATGTCGGGATTAATTATGGGTGGGAACCTAAAGATCCAACAAAGAAATCATGAAGGGTATGGAGTTGGGCGACATCTGCTTGAACTTTCCGTCTATGTTATAAATGGGTAGATTCATCCTCAAGGATTTCGAAGTCCATCACCTGACCTCAAAGACCATAGTTTATGATTGGACAAAGGTATGATACCCATAGGTCACCCTCTTGTGGAACTTCCTGGAAGTTAATTAGTGAAAAAAAGTCGTTGGCCACGGTGTAGTATCAGAATAGACCATCATGATACCTTCCCTTACATTCTTAGAAAGGGAATGCATCATTAGAAAGAAATCAAATCCATATCCTCGGTGAAGATGGAGTATGCAAGGAGAATTGGACCCACGATAGATAAGTTGACATGATAAATGAAGGTTTAAAAAAGTTTCATATCCTTCTAAACATGAAATGGACACTATGGTTTCTAGAATGTATGTAGGATGGGACAGATTGCGTGATTCTTCAGCATCTAAAAATTAATAAAACTTCATACATAGTATTGATCAAGTAAATTTTTTCATTGTTTATTTATGGTATTATAGAATTATCTAATCTAAATCCTCGGATACAAACTATCACAGCCCGACCCCAAGATACCCGGAGCTGGTTCCTTGAAACATGATGTGAAAATTTTTAACAAAATATGAATTGGTATTTCACACATCATGTCCCATACAGAGGATCTATCCAGTTTAGGTTCTGGAAAACCAACTACATCTAACATTCTTTTTCAATTGAAAACTGTCACCTAACAAATTTATTACAAAAGTGTAGGGTGGGCATACAAATTCCCAGTAAGGGGTTTTAAAATAAAATAATAGATGAAAAGTATATTTTTAAGACATTATTTATGAATTTTCATACAACATTTTCTTAAGAAATGATGTAACTCAAAAAATATATCATCACAATTGTCCACGAATTAAAATATCACAATTAAAATCATACTAACAGAATTACAGGGAAACATGATGCAATTCTAGGCATTCTAATTCTGAGTAATAAATAAAATACATTCTAAATAAGTATGACATATGAATATGAAAGTATGAAATTAATAACTGAGAGTGATACACAATTAGAGTGGCACGTAGAGGTAATAAATTCAATTTCATTCCTTGCTACTGTGAAATATACACTAGCTAATCAATCACTGAGTGTAAAATAAATGTTATTCCATAATCATTTACTTCTTCTGATACTAATAATTATTGTCTCTTAACCATGAATATTCTAGTAGTCGAATATCCACTTGTTTAATTAACTGTTAAAAACATAATGAGGTAACATATAATATATGTCAATGTCAAGACCACGTGTAAAGACTCTAAAATGTCAATGGACACATGTTTGAACCTAATTGTCTCATGAGAACTATAGATTCATCAAGGGGATTTAATTAACTGGTCCTCAACCCATTATACCGAGTGTATTACATTCCACATATGCCACAAAGGGTCATACTTTCAAAATTTCCCATACCAATTTGAATATTTAATTTTCTCATATCATATTATTCAAGGTTTCCCATGACACTTTGAAAAATTTAATTCATAATACCATAAAATGTTTTAAGAGTTTTAATTACATTCCTCAACATTTACATATATATAGTGAATTAGGCATATAGGTATTAATTACGGAACTATCAACTGCATGGATATGTCATTGACTTGTGAGTATGATAAGCAGGTTGTGACATATGTGATGACAACTAAAGAACTAAAATAAATACAAGTTTTGTTACATAAAATGATAAACCTAAATCCTAATATATTTACTGATTAATTACACATTAGAAATTCATCATGGATTGGGTGCTTAATTAATTAAAAGATAAACCAAGTATTTCAAATAGAGTATTAAACACATAAATGCCCAAACATTATTTTCTGGTGTGGTTATGTTTAACATATCACAAGGTACACACAATGTTAAACATGAAAATCATGAAATTTAACCATAAACAATACCCTTCAATATGTCATGAAAATAAGTGATTCAATTCTAAGAGTACAAATTTCTCAAATAAAATTCCAATTATTTCTCTGTATATACTAACGACATCAAAATTATAATTTTTGAATTATCTGAAACTAGGACGTTGGGTTGTCCAAATATGTTTATACACAAGGGTGGATATAAAATGTCGAATTTTAAAATAAAGTAATTCATAATTCGAAAACACATGTTTTATACTTTCTTTGAAATCCTTGGAAAAATTATAAATAAAATTGAGGATCTGAGATTATGTGTATCAAATAAATTCAAAAAATTGAAAAAACATTATGTATCAAATATTTTAACCCAAAAATCAACACCCATGTTATTAAAATATGCTAGACACATAAATTAACTAGAGTCCCTAAATTTTAAATGATAAATGTGAAATTTAAAGGATTTAATTATTAAGGAACTTATATATATATATATATATATATATATATATATATATTTATGCTTATGTAAACATATATATCTTACATGTATAACTGACTAAAGATAATGGTTTTATAAAAAAACTATTTCCCACTCATCTGCTTGTCAAAAACATAAATTATTCATTGATGTTCTTGGATGGAAGTATTTAAAACTGGGTTAGAGGTTGAGTTATTTAAATTGTATATTTATACTTTCCCATGTATACTATATATATATATATGAAAAATATAATATTTTATGTTATAAAGACAATGACCTACCTCATCTTTGTAACTCAAAGTTTATAGGTCTTAAATAATGAACATAATTGAGGTTCTTTTAAAAATGTATGGTTGGATATATAAGGTGTATATATATATATAAGTTTATCATAAGAAGAATAATCCTTCATGTTTTAAGGAAAATACTACATAAACCAAAATCCATAAGAACAAGGGTCACGTATTTGCGGGTTTTCACCCAAACCAAAAGGTTGTATACTTATGTAAATGGGTATATATATATATAGAAATTTATATACCTTCAACACAACGGGGCCAAAATAATTCCTTTACTTAGGTTATAGGAGGAGTGTCTCTAAAAATCAGCAAAGGAGGCTTGCTAAGGATTGAGGAGAAGGAGGGACAACTAAGGGAATGGGTGAAACTGAGTTAATTATAAACTATAATATGTAAAAAATATGATGAATAATTTAAATATACTACTGCAAAAACCTATCCCTATATTTTTTATTAAAACATCAGAGGAAAGTCCTTGTGGAAACGCGTAAAAGGAGGGGGCCAGTGGGGTCACGGGTGTAGAAAACATAGAGAAAGGGAGGAGTAGTGTACTAGTCTGGCACATGCGAGAGAGGAAGAAGATAGTGCATGGGGGGAGAAGAAATATTGGACAGTAGGGAATAAACATGGATATGATATGACGACCACCGATGATGCGTCGATTAAAAGAAATGGATGACCGTGATTAGATCCGCGACTTGATCAGATGGGTCTAGACAACGTGGAATTTTAAAAAGTCTCAGACAGCTGTGATTAAAATGTATGAGATATAAAGGCTCAGGAAGACGCTGCATTTTAAAATGTCTTGGAAATCCATGATTTGATCCTCTTCATATTGGACAGAGCCTATAAAACATGGGGAATTCTGCGACTTCTTTGGATCGAATACCGTACCGAAACGGGTGGCCCAGATCGCACTGGGTGAGATCTGACAGCATGGATTCAATCCTGGATAGATTTCCTAATCCCACATCAAAATGGAGAGACCTATGCGACATCTTTATAAGTGGGAGTCTCCAATCAACCACTCAGAAATATCCTCCCTCTCCTCTCAGTATCGGCCAGTACTGGGTTCTGCGGGTGTGCTCTTGCGCCCACCCACACCTCTGTGCTGCCCTGCACGGGGGTGTCTCTAGTTCCCTCATGCAATCATGTGTACCCTTTGGGGTAGCTATCCCCCCCCACATGGGCTGGCTTGTGCTAAGGCTGAGGGCTAGGCTAGCTGCCAAGCATGTGCTACCTCCATCGACCCGGCTAGAGGGTTGTCCCTAGTTGGTATATTTTTTGTTAACAACCAACTCACTATACTAAACATAAAATCAATGAAAAATAAAAATGACCATTTTAACAAAAAATGTAATATCATACCCTCTATAAAACATGATTTTCATTTTAATATTTAAAATATTAAGCTACACCAATTAAATTATAGTTTTCATTAACTAAGAGTATTACTAATAATATTTATAAACATGTTTCCAAAATCAGAGATAAAAAGCATACCCCCCTTTAATCACAAATTTATAACTTAAAATTTAATATATCTACACAAAAACTATTATTGTATTTTCAATGACATTGTTTAAGAATTAAGTATAAAATTTTTACATGATATTGGATATATTTGAAAGGTGTTTGAAATCCTCACCTCATGTTAAATTCACACTATGATTAGTTCAAAATATTAAACCATGGTCCTTTTAAAGCTCATAATAAGAGGGATTATTATAATTTTAATTAATAACATAAATTTTTTGAAAAACTAAATTACATATCTTGGATTGAACCAATAAAAAGGACAATGGATATAACAATAACTGTTAGATCTCAATGGTCACAAGCATCTCCAAAGGTCACCCAAGGGTAATGGTCGGGATGTGGACATATAAAACCATGCATTAGGGTGTTCTAATTTCAAAACAACTTTTTGAAATGGTACACATTGTTCTATTGATGATTAGTGTGGTTGTAGTGGAATTGGCCTTACTAATGTTCGTTGTGACAGAAATGAGGGACACATATTCTCTTCTTGGGGTTTTTGTTGTCTTGGGTGGTCTCCCTCTAATTATAATATATCTTTTAATAGGTATTTTTAGTTAGTACGATTTTCCTTTGATCTTGTTATAATGTAAACACATTTGTGATTTATTCTAATGAAATTTCTAGTATTTATAATTCACAAATTTGTTCAGATAACATGAAAATAAATTTATAACATTACTATTACATGAGATAATATTTTTGAGGCGTCATATAAATAATAAATAAATTGCAAATAAACAATAAAAACAAATAAATAATAAATTATTATCAATATATAATAAAAGAAAATAAATAATATATATAATATTAAATATATAATATATAATATATTAAAAATATAATAAATTTTTTAAAAAATTAATAGGAAAAATAGAAAAAATAAAATATATTTTATATATTCGTTTAACAATAAATGATTATTAAAAATAAATCATTGATAAATTAATTTTTAATTTATAAATAATAAATTTTAAATTATAAATAAAAAGTAATAAATGGATATAAATATCTATAAATATATAAACATATAACAAAATTTACATAAATATATATAAACACACATTTATGTTACACAAATATATAAAAACATGCTCAGATATATAATTTAATATTTAAATAAATAAATAAATAAATATGAATATATATAAATAATGGTAAATATAAATTTTTCTCTCTATATAAATCTGTTGATATATGATATAAAAATATACAAACATAAATAAGTATTCATATTTACAAATTTATATTAATATACCAAAAGATTTACATATATAAGTATTAATTTACACTTATTATAATATAAACATTAATATAGATTTTATATTGACACACACATGTTAATATATAAAAATTACTTATATAGATATTTATATACAAATTAATGCATTTTTAGGAGGTAAATAAAATCAATCATTATTTATTTTAATTGGAATAAATAAAAAATATTTATTTCTATATGGTTTAGATGTTTACACATTCATTTCCATGTAAGAGAGTTAATTATACATGTGATTTATTATAATTAAATACAAGAAAATATGCATATTTTTAATTATAAATAATATTACATTATAAAAAATGACCAAACTATTGCACTATAATATCAATATGAATGTAATACAGGAAAATAAATTCAATACCCACTAAAAAAGATAATAATACCCCCTTAAACAAGGATAAAATTCCATCAAATGTTAAAAAACTAGGATACCCTGATTAACAACTCAGTATTGGAGGTCTCTAATGAATCTTTTGACATTGAAAAATAGTGACCGGGGTATCCCCATGTCATCATGGTGTAAAGCATGTCACATACTCTAATTTCATATGTGGTAGACACCAAACGGACTCCCTGATCAAGAGTTATGGTCTTTTTATGTTAATCTTTTATTACCTATTTATCATGAAAATAATGATAATTATTATTATTTTAATTATACAAAATTTAAATCTAATATTGTTTCAGTTCTTTTCCAATGCATTGATTTTACTTTTTATGGAGCTAAAACGGACTCTTAAATCAATAGTTTTAATCAATTAATGCCAAATTATAATTTTCAACTTATTGAATATTTGTATAAAGTTTCAAGTTACTATTAAATAATAATAATAAATAATTATTAATTGACCCATTAATACGGATTAATATTATAAATAATACACTATATATGATAATAAATAATTACTAATAAAACATAATTAGATTTTTTTATTTTTTTTCATTTAATTTAGGGGATGTTCATTAGAAACCATTGATATTTTTGGATGGGTTTTTAATAAACCAAAGCTAAAAAAAATATTTAATTAAAAAAATCAGTTATTAATGTAGGTAAAAAACATTTATCATCAGTTTTAACAACATCTACTAAAATACCAACTAATGTTTTTCGAAAAAACATTTAGAGGTAGTTTTTCAAAATCATAGTGAAAAAATTGTTGCTAAATGCACATTTTGGTGTAGTATGGTGTACCATATACTATTGATTCTAAACATGTTAAATGATTCTTGTCACTGTTGTTTAGAGCCCTATAATAGGCATTCAAAACATAGACGAGGATGAGCACAACCTTCCACCCCTATAAATATTGGAATATGGAACACACTATCCATGTGCAGGAGGATATGCTGAGGTCATGTGTCTTAGACATTGTCAATAGAAGGAATGATCAATTTACCTTGGTACAGTCGGTGTTGAATAATAGACACCACTCTACTATCGACAATACCACTTTCGAGGCCCCATACAGAAGACCATACCAGTCACCCTTATGCTGTGTAGTGATTAGTAAGACACATCTTCTGGGTCTATAGATGGTGCATGTGATGATGAAAAATTTCTAGGTAATCTAGGAGAGGATGAGGAAAACACAGAGAAGGATAAAATCATTGCAGATCTACATCATAGGCCCTTGGTGTTCAACCAACGAGGCCACATTTTTCTGAGAGTCTCCCTAAGAAGTGGATTTCAGTGGTTCAACATGGGAGGAGATCTATCTATGAGGTTCATCATGTCATTTGATAACTTGAATATGGTTGATGGCATTTCAAACAACCTCACCCTAAGCCCACAGTTGTAGTAGGTACACAACATCTTTCATGTGTCGTAGTATTGGAGATATCCGCACGACCCTATGCACATTATTGATCGGGGGAGCTAGACAACGAGGATGGAGACACATTAGTGGAGCACCTATTAGTGATCTGGGATTGGAACAAGAGAACTATTCATGGATAAATCATCCCCTTGGGTCATATGTTGTTGCAGTACGAGTGCTTGCAGGAGAACTCTAAAGATCACGAGTGATAAACACGGGCTCAATATCCTTAATTTTTTCTAGTTTTTATTAGAGATAAGGTTTAAATAATTTAGAGAAAACTTTTTATTTTAAAACATTGTAATATTTCTAGATATATTTTTAATGGCTAGTAATTGAGACAATGTTCGATTTCGAGGTCCAATGTGCCCAAGATTAATTTTATAACAATAGTAAATACATTTTATATCACACATGGATGATTTTTCAAGGAAAATAATATAGCTCTTAAACAGATTCGCTGATAAAAAATATGATACAATAGTTGAGTCCAGAATATGATATTTACTCTAGGTGTGACATGAAATTAGTTGGTGTACAAAATTCCTATATCATGACCATTGGTAGGTTAGTTCTATTTAAATAAATAATTGAATTTATTTATTTTAATTAAATATGATAATCCGATTTGATTATAAGATTTCTATTATTGCAGGATCCACATGCTTAGCCACATAACCCCAATATCATTAAGAGGAATTGTTCTACATTCTCATTATCAAATATGAATTAGTAGATGATGGAACTCCAAATCTAGGATGTGCAAGTTGCAACAGACATAACGTCTTCTCTCATTCATTAGCAGGAACATTTAATGATGATGAATGATCCAATTATATGCAAGGCTTGTGAAATTCTGGATTCTGATGTAATTTATTAATTTTTTTCATTATGATCGATTATATTTCTTTATCTACATCAATTTTAAACCATTTCATGCACCCATGTACTGATTGTAATTGTTTATTCAAATGTCTCTCACCATGTATAAACTCGATTTAATTTCTTGTGGGGAAAATATTGGAAAATGATCAGACACCTTTTTTGGTTCTTTTCTTCCATATTATTCTTTTTATCCTTCACAAATTTTCCCATGAGGACCCAAGATATCATTGTCTGGAGGGATCAAGATTGATTGGACCCTTGAATTTGTGGAAGATTCATGTGCAATGAATAGAATACAAACCAGGGAAAGATTTATATGATTTGTTGGATATGGGAAGTTTGAATTTGGTTTTTTTGATTCTTAGAGTCTGTGGGTGTACCATGGGAAACAACCCACATTCATTTCTATAAAATGGATTTTTAATTTCAATTTTGATCCATTGGAAAACTGAAAACAATGAACTAAGGCCTTTTCCACTAATTTTTGGAGGACATGAAGTGATATCTAAAGCATTGGATAATGGATCTGAAACCTCAATATATGATATGAGATTCTATGAAAACCCTGACTACACATCATGTTGTTCAAATAATACTCTCCATGTTTGTACCATTTTACTATGGAACTATTGTTCTAAAAAATTAATCGGTGTAATTCTATGTGGCTAGAAAACATGCCTTGTAATCATCCCTTGGTAGACAAGTAATGTGGGGGATCACATAGGAAGGAAATTGTATAGTGGGATAATTAAGGGAACACCCCATGTACAGATATGTTCAAAAAAGGCTACGGAATGAAGTGGGAAACTATACTAAAGGAAACACATTATAACTAAGTACATAAAAATAGGAAAGCCTACTCAAACATGGCATGCGGCATGGATATGACCGAGAGTGGCTCAAACATTTCATGTACTCCTCTATACATCGTATAGTCATACACAATTAGTGATCCATGTATCGATAGGAAAAAAACCCAGAAACATAGTAGGATCACATTCGATGTGGGTCTACTAAAATGCTGTGTACCACTAGTTTTTATTGAGTAATTTCAAACTCTATATCTCTTTCGTTTGGACCCATGTTTCGACCCTCAATTAGCTTATCGTGTGTTTTTTCATGTAGAGTGTGATGGTTTCCTCTATAGTGTATTTTGAGATATGATAACATATATTCTACTATAATGAATATTTAGGCGACACTCGATAATGGGAGTGATTAGGATTGATCTCTAGATGATTTTAGAGAGGTGCCCTCCTATCAGGATATGGTATGAGTCCTATACCTTTATCCTGATAGCACTGTCCAAATAGGTAGGGCATGGGTCTAAAACTACTAGATTGTAACACCCTTATAGTTAGAACATGGGTTCTCTATCATCTATCCATTAGAACCCTCTTCTAGTATTAGGTCACATGCCCTCAACTACTAGAGTGGAACCCTCCAACTGGGTTGGGTATGGATCCTCTACCGACTACTGGTATGGCACCCTCTAACTAGGATGATCATGTTTCCTCTACCAATTACTGGATGGGAAACCACTTTCTTGGACATTTCTTGTGTGATATACCAAAAATTGAGTGGCAACTTTCTGCAAAGTAAAGTAATGGGTCCTCTTCCATCAAAGTGGATCACTCCTACAGAGACAAGTTATAGGACCTCTAGCTATTTACGGAGCAAAATCATCCTATAGTTTCATGGTATGAGTACTCTACCAACTGAGTGGAAACCTCATGTTATACCAAGGCTTGGGTTCTCTACCAAGATATTGTTCCCCTAAACTATGTGGTATTGTGGTGGGTGTTTCATAACGTGGATGTCTTTTCAAATAGATGCACAAGATTCTATGCATTGATGACAGACATTGGGAACTATTAGAAGTATTTACCTAGGATGGTGTGTGATATGGATATCCCCTTTACCCCCAATTTTCATTTTTGGTTTGATAATAAATATATCTATATCCATGTCATTATATTTTTTTCTCTATTTGTTATGGTTGAGATATCTATTGTCTATTCTTATCATGTCTCTTACTACTCCCCCTTCAGAATTCACATAATCCTACTAAATATGTATATACTCAACCATGCATGGGCTATACCCATATGTTTTGGGTATTATGGTGATGATGGATAGTTCGGTGGTGGTTACAGAGGAGAAATGGGATACATGGTGCATTGGACAATGTATGATGGCTAGAGCATGGTAATCGAGAGCCACACTCTCTCAACATTTCTTACATTACAAATTTCTTTTGGTTCTGTTATCTTTTTGGTTGGGATTGTATTTTTACCCTTTACATTCCAGTTTACACTATCGTACTATTTCTCACCCTATAGTATTTTGAATATATTTTCTTACTCTTTTGATATTTCTCTATTATTATTATTTTTCTACAGATATGAATTTGGATAGTCAGGTGTGTACATACATGTACATTATAAAAATGCCTCCCATGTAATATATTCCATTCAATTATTTTCCCTAGACCCTGGTCTATGGAGGTGGGATTGAGGTTGTTTAGGATTGATCCACATTCAGTTTGATCAAGGAATTGTCGATCCATAAATGAATAATAGAGAGCTTAGAAAAAATCCTATACTAACTCATTATACTCCGGATGATTCTGAGATGTCTGGAATGATCAATATGAGTGAGGGAGTACACTAATATATCATCAATAAAGATGACTACAAACTAATCTAGGTACATGAGAAATATTCAATTATTCAATTCCAAAAACATTGTCATAGAATTTGTTATCCCAAATAGAATAATGCTGAACAAATAAAAACCATACCATCTTCTAAAATAAATCCATGGTATATTAAAATATATCTCCCTTGATTTATTATACCCTATACTCATGTAAATCTCAGATAATGAAAAGGATCCCCCTTAGCTAGTCAATGTGATCACCAATATAAAGAAGTGGATATCAGTTCTTGACTAGCATTAGATTCAATTTTTGGAAATTGATATAAAAATGTAATGTTCTATCATCCTTATTGGGGGAAAATATTTTGATCACTATGGTGATGTACATGGGTAGATAAACCCCTTATCCTCCATATCTTCAAACCATGTTTTTATATCGTAATGTTTTGATGGTACCATTCTATAATGTGTGATAAAAATGGTTTAGACCACGTAATTAGATAAATCTTGAACTCAACCAATCTCTGAAGTTCTAGTGTTGATAAGTATATAGGAAACACATCCAAAAACGGATCCACTATTGGGGTAATGATGTCATTCTTAACCCCCTCCTCATATATAAAAGGACTAGATACTCGGGTGGTGATCTCACCTTGTTGTGGGAGATGTGGCCCAACATAGCCTATCATAATGCTCAATTCACCATAAAAAACATACATTTTACCCTTAGAAGACCATAATGTCACTCTCATATAGTAACTATTATAGAGAAATCATTACGATACCAAATATTCCATTCCCAATATTAGGTCAAAACCTATCATATAGAGAACATATAGCTCCCAAAGGAATAAATATTAACCAACCTCAATGGAACACTCTTTTCAATGATGTATTCCCACAGACCAAACTCCCATTAGCTAACTAATAGGCATAACCCCACACATGAAATCAACTTTCATATCCAACCCATTCACCAGTTGAGCATAGATTAAATAATGAGATTCTGTTGTATCAAATAAATCACTATAAAATGTTAAAGATATAAGGATAAGACATAGGGAAGTTGATGGATCTGCCTCACAATCACTCGGTTCATGATGAAGTACAAGCAGTTGACTTAATCCTTGACCTTGTTGAACTATCTCGGTACCATGTGTTTCACTGATCTAATGATATGGAAACTTTGGTCTTGATGCAACTCATACTCCACCCAATTAGTATGGCCAATAGAACCCCAGTTGTTGGACTTATACATGGTAGGAGATGAACTTCTATTTCTCTCTATTAGCCTTGGTCCTCCATCACTAACCATTGGTTTAGGGTTCCAAAAGAACCTTTTTTAGTGACCCATCCTACCACAATATTGACACAGTATAGGTTGTTAAAGACACTAAGATGCATGTGGCCAGGTATTCCACACTAATTGAAAGATACTATATCAATAACATGATAGATTGACCCTCTTCCCTATCTAGTCTACTCTCTGACAACATGGTGGAAAATCCCATGATTTCTCTTCCTACTATATGATGATGTACACATGATCACCAAATAATCTGAACAACCCCCCACTTGAATTATTCGTTAGATTTCTATCATAAATGAGAGATTGATTTACAACCTCATAAAAAAAATTCAAAAAGAAAAGATTCCCCTAAACTATGATCTCACAACTAATCCCATCCTTGAAATGGTTCACTATAGTTACATCATCCCCTACAACTACTAGAAGAAACCCTTACATGTTGTTGAAGTGGCTAGAATAATGAAACACATACATATTCTATTGGGTTCAATGCATAAACACTGTATGACTCTCCTTACATTGTGTATCAAGGTAAAAGTGTTTGAAGATCATCTTTCAGAGATCTATCCAAACCATACCCTCTAAATACTCAGCCTAAACCTGAATATCCCACCAGCGCACAGTTGGTCCTCCAAACATGTGTTTTTCTAACTTAACGCACTTATCTGGAGGAGTCACTAGGGGAACCATGATCTTCTTGATGGGGTCAATCCGTAACACATATACCTCAGACTCACCTTCTCCAAAAAACATCATAGCATGATTATCTAGAATACTCTAGTTATGTCAAGCATACATGACACGGCCCACCATGGATCACTCTCCATGAACTATAAAAAATGGTTGATATTCTCATGGATATTCTCTTCTTCCATATAACATAGAACCAAATGGGGTTTTAGACCCACAACCAATGGTTTATTCTTACTAATTTTCTCATATCATTCTATTATAAACCAACACCATGGTGTAATCTCTCTACAATACACAATACACCACTCAATATTCATAAAAAAGCACATTTACGTTTACACAAAAGAGGGGTGGGGTTCACAAACTACCATAAAAACCCTTAACATACATTATCTGAATGGATACAATAACAACCCCATCACCACCCTAACCATCCCAATCACGATTCATTCATAAATTAACATTAAAAACATTTAAATTACTATAATTCTAATTGAAACAATTTTCACATCTTTAAAATTTAAAAAGAGTTGAAAATTATAAATCAAGCACAATTTTAACCAATTTATTTTATATTTATCAATTTAAATATTTGGACATTTTATGAGTCATAATACCTGGAAAACATAAAGAAAAAATTCCATTTTCATTTGCCATGTTTGAACCATTTCATGTGTTAATGTGTGGTCCTAACATGATGCATTTCCCATAATTCAAAAACTTCCAAAAAATGATGCATGGATATAATAATCACACACGATAATTTACAATAAGTAAAATATCAATAAAAAATAACAGAAGACAACATGTGTATCATCCTTGGTGAACTAACACCCAACGATTACAAGTGAACATAATGAAAAATAATCCCACCCTATGAACATGTGTTTTCTCTCACATAGGGGTTAGCTACTCTGATGCACGATCTCATTTACATGAACCAAAACATCCTAATATACTATATTATTTTCCTAAATAGAAATACAATAGAATAAACCACTGTAATACAACTTTTAATGTCCCAACCCGGGAGACACTATATTGAGTCCACAAGACGGTTTCCTTCATGACCTCTGGCACACCTCCTCATACACTAAAGGTCACTCACTATAAGTGAGGGTCTAATAAGTCATATGGGTAGACTATTCATTTTTTCCTAATTATTACAATAGAATATATCCAATATACAATAAATTTCGAAGGAATAATAAATAACCACGCATCATTCAATCAAAAAAAATTGACTAAATTACCACATTCCAATATATTAAATATTACATGTAATGATAGTTTTCATGTCAAAGGACACCCAGAATAAATAAAAATTGAAAATGCCTATAATGTTTCCTATCATCCTTATGAATCATATATCCATGCTCATTCCCATATCCCAAACAATAAATCTAACTGATAGACTTATCCATTATCCTGACCTACAACCATAAATTGTTATCGGCTATCAACAGTGGCATAAGAAGGGTTTTAGTAAACTCAGTAGCCCACCAAAAAAATTTATAAAGAAATATCCATTTGAATAATAGATTGTAAAAAATTACATATGAATAATAAATAATTTGTTTAAATAAACACGTTTCAAAAGTAAATCATTTTATCTCTTACCCACAGAGGACCTTTGATGTCTCTTAACGCGTCAAATTTTGTAAGAAATATCGATAGTCTATGAAATAAAACATAGAGGTTAACAAATGAATACAAAATTGTAAATAATTACTCATTTAAATTATAAATACCAAGGGGCACCTACCCAATTACTAATACCAAGTGAGATGTTTTAGTGCATGGACATCAATCTCACACCCTATTAAAGAATAAATAATTCCATGTCCTTAATTTCAATCAATGGATTCCAAAAACCATGCATATACATCCAATATCAAGGATAAGATAAACCATAACCAATATCCATACCCATAGGTGTGCAACATCATGTCTACCATTTACAATGGGGAGATGTTGAATGTTATGTTTATCTATCCCAACCAATTCATCATTCATAATTACCAATGTCTAACCTATGTGGCCCTTTTCAACATATGAAAATATAAATAGTTTCACTATTCATTTTGTAAAATTTTACATGGTTTGTCACATTCAACATCATTGAACCATTTCCATTCAGAACCCAACTATTCATTTAACAAAACCAATAGGGTTCACTTAATTCAATTAACAACCTGATCAAGCCCCTTTAACCATTTACCTATTTTTATACTTTATTATCATAACATCTTTTATATTAAATTCAATCAAGACAACCCATTATGTAATTGTAATTTCCCAAATGACAATCAAAACTAGTTTAATAATCTAAACCCTCTATTTCAACAATTACAACCCCTTAACCATTTTTAAATGGATTGACATACCCCATTGGTAGACATAAGTTCTTTCTGATTCATCAAAAAACCTAACAGTGCATTACAAGTGTATAACTCATCAATTTTAGGCCCAATTCATGTTTATTATCCATGTAAACAATTTTATGTATTGAAGAGAAATTGTACAACCACATAAATAAGGGACGTATCAGAAATATGGGAGAAATATTTAGACTACCTACCTCAATCTCCTATGAAATGACCCACACAACATTGTTGTTTGGTTTGAACTAAAACAACCACTACCAGAAAAGATATTTATTCAGTGAAATATGGTAGGGTTTAATATCTTTCAAAGAAGTAAAAATAAACAATAGAGATTCTTTTTGAAAATAAAAGAAATAGTAATTTTTAAATTACATGGAACCAAAATTTTAACTAAACAACACTCCAGGTGACAAAAAACCAATGGATAATCAACATCATAGGAGTAGGGATGTAAAAGTCTATAAAACATTATTCTGGAGAATTAATAGGGTATAAATGGGGTTGAAATCCATTAAAGGTTGAGAGAGGATATATTCCCATTCCTCACATTCTAATAGGCTTATGATTTTTCCACACAGTGTTCCAAACCCTATGCCTACTGTGATGTTACCTCTATCCATGATAATGAAATCCACATGGTTACTCTAGAAATCCGCATAGTTTGAAAACCCATGTTTCAACCACATAGTCTCTTCTATATGACGTGATTAAGTCACACAACCCCTCGGGTCCTCCTGACACATTTTCCAAACTATGCACCACCATCCACCAGGTCACATAGATATGGTGCACGATTTTCACTAATAATTAAAAACCATGAAATTGGAAATGGATGGAAAATAGTCCCACATTTTGATGTCCCATACCCCTGGGACACTATCTATGCCTTCCCCATTCATGGGTGGCATTTCATTAAGCACTCTAAATGTATTTAATCAAAAAATAAATAAAATATACCTCATAATAAGTTTATGATCCTAAAAAAATATTTCCATAAATAAATAATTTCTGATCCTATAATGATAAGGGTATAAATAAATTAATCTTTTTTGAAATAAGATGAAAAATGGCGGCCATATAAATTATTTTTAACCTAGTATAACCCGATTTACCCTTTTACCGTGGTGAAGTTTTTACTATTATTACTATTTATAATGAAAAATAAGGCAACCTTATTAGAAAGGTTAATTATAAAGATTAATAATATGGAATATGTTTTATAAAACTCAATAAATATAACGGTTATCATTTAATTTAAAAATGATCATTCATAATATACAGGGAATTGTTTTTTAAGAATTGTATTTTTGAAGCATTAGATGATCTTATATTAACTCTATGTCTATTAATCATCATTATATGAATTTTTATTCTTACAAACATATATATATAATATACATATTTAATATAAATAATTACTCAATAGAGGGTAATTAAATTAATAAAAAAGGAGATTTATTATAAATCTAATAATCTTTTCAATAAAAATTAGTGTTTAATCCTAAAATAACTGATAGAAAATTTTGAAATTAAAATGATTGAAATGTAACAATTTTTATTACATATAAGTAAATAATAATTATGTTAATTTGAAATAATATTCATTGAATAATTTTAATTTAAAATTTATTAATTTGTTTAAATGAATTGGTAGTTTTACAGAAAGATAAAATTTTCATTATTCATCGAAGAATATTTTTTTCAGAACAATCCAAAACATTCACTATGAGATAATTTTGATATGTTGATTTCCAGAATGACATCTGTTTTATTAAATAAAATTTCAACATTTTATAAATACTAATTATAATATTAGCACAAAAAACAATAAAAAATAAGATTTGATGAAAATATATTTTTTGTCGAATAAAATGACTCTACTAAAAATTAACTGATTGTTCCCTAACAAATTAGTGACACTATGTTACCATATATATTTCTTATATTTTTAAATACTATTCATAGGCCCCATTTTAATGGATATTATATAATTAAAATATTTAAATGATAATAAATAATTGTACACTTAGGATTGGTTTTGTGTGTCATATATGCTATGAATCATAATGTTCTTTAAAAATCTCAAGGTTTTATAGACCCCCGCAAGCCTGAGGATAAATAAACCATAATATAATGTACCATTATAACCCAGATGTTAAATTGTAGGGTATGAAATTTAATTACTAAATTATGAAAAGTATATCCTTTACGCATGATAAAATAAATTCATTGGTCATAAATTTATAATAAAAGAAAATATGAAATTTTTTTGAATGTAAGGGAAATGTTTTTATGAAAACTCTTTTTATACACCAAACAAGTTTTTAATATTAATTAATAATGTTAATCACTATTAGGGAATTATTTTAATGAAAATTTTATATTATATAATCAATCAAATATCTTACCATTCATTAAATGTTTTTATAGGTTTGTGATATGAATAAATCCAGTGTTATGGTAAAAATAATATATTTTCTAAAAAACTATTTCATCATGTTTTTCATATTTATTTTATAATATTTTTTATTAATACTATTAGAAAATAATTTTCAAAATATGAAATTTATTTTTGAAATCATCATGTGAAAGTTATCGTAAAGTTAATTCTTAGGAATTATATATATATATTAGGTTATTGATGAATAGTGAAAATACAATCTTTTATTAAAAATTGCCTTTTCATTTAAATAATATAAAAATATCAAATATTTAAATGGGTATGAAAGAAAAATTGGTTCTAATACATTATTATTAAACATATTTAAGTAATTTTAATCAAATTTTTTTTTCAAATTTTTACTTGAAAACATATTGTACTTGGAGAAAACTTTTTATAGGAAAACAACTTTTCGACCTGTTTGCATGATTTTTTTTAATTTAAAATTTTCAAATTATATCAACTATGCTTGATGAAATTTATTCTATATTATTAATGATAATAAATGTTATTACATTATAATTTAATCTTAATTTTTTTATAATTAAAAGTAAAAATAGTAATAATATTTTACCATAGGTCAGGTTAACATTGATTAACATGGGCTCTAAATCAAAATGAAAAATGTTTAAATGATATAATAACATTATAGAATATAATTTTTTGGATTTATTTACGCCTTCATATTATCAATAGTTAATTTTATCCATTTTGGGGCCTTGGGTCAATGAATATGACATCCAATTATTATAATACTTTGTAAAATAAAAAATTATCCACTCACCAAAATAATAAAATGATACCCTCTCCACCCCTATACACACATCAAGAGAAAATATTCCCCAATAAGTACTAAAATTCCTTAATTAAATCATGAAATATTACCTAGAGAACATGGTTTGATCATAAAACCAGTTTTGGAAGGATTTAAGTGTAAACCTAAGGATGTTTTCTAAAGAAGGGGTATAGTTCTCAACCATGCATTTTCATTTTATTTCTTATAAATAACAAAAATATTTTTAACCCATTATTCATTAAAAAAACCTATATACTAAAAATAAAAATATTTTATCATGTTAATGGGGTGAACTGTAACACCCTGACCCTAGTTACCCAGAGTCGGTGCATTATTGCGTAACATTGGCATGATCACAAAAGATAAAGTCTCGAATGACTGATTAGTTTAGTAGCCTTGGAAACACAAGATACATTCATAAGTCTTACATTACATCATAAAGTAAAACAAAACTACAACAACATCTTGTTTTCATATCCCCTCATACTCTCCCTGCAGGTCCTTCATAATATACTTCTTCACATCCTAAAAAAATTAAAACATTGGAAGGGGTGATCTTAGATGCTCAGTAAAGATAACAATATAGCTAAAGCTTTCATAAAAAAATCTAACATTTATGGAAATGTATAACTAAAACAAAAGCCTTTCAACTTGAGCTTCAGCATAATATGGAAAAATCTGAATGAAATAATTCCATTTACTTATTCACATTGATATTCTACTGGTCGAATAATCACATGCAATATCAATAACCACTTTCATAATGATGGAATGCATAAATAAAAAACTATCATAACCTCGTAGCCAAGGCCTCGTGCCAAGACTACAAATAAGATTTTTTCATGTCCTCGTGACAAGACACTAGTTTGTCTCATGAGACCTACGGATACATCGAGGAGCTATAGCGGGATCCACCCGTCACTTATTAAGTCTAATGCATTCCTTATATGAAAAAGATTAAACATATCATAAACAATAACATAATCGTATCACATAAAACATGCATAAAGGAATCATAACATTTTACATTTCAATCACAAGATATCAATACAACACATTGATATAATAAAAGCATTATCAAAACCATTTTCAATATGATAATAAAAGAATACTAAAACTTTGTATTTTTTTTGATTTTTAAAAAATGTTTGGCTTGTAGAGGAAGCCGAAAATAAAATAATGGTCATGGCGGGGGAGAAGTCGTTGTCGCCTCATACGTACAACAAAAAAACATTCCCTTTTTTCATTTAGTATAACCTTTCGTATAAAAATATTCCTTTTGAATAAATGTAAAAGTCAAAGGGTTTTATACACCGTATTAAAAAAAGTCTTGTATTAAAACAATGAAAGAAGATTGAGACAAAGTCCTTACCTCATGTCCGACTTGAATCGATCATTCTTTAACCTCCTGAATAATAAACTAGAGTTAATTTCTACTTCCTTAAGAACCTTTTTCAAGTTCAGTATTCCATTTATATCACTTATTACCATGTTATGAACATTACTTAATTATTTAAGATAATAACGGTTGTTTTGTCGATCTTTGGTACTTGAGTAAAAAATAAACATCTTATAATTACAAGTTGATAATGTGGTAAAATATCCATTATATAAAGAATTATATTCATAATTTAGATATCATATATATACCATATATATCCTGAATATACATTCATTTATAATATTACATAACATTTAGAGGTAAGAAAGGAAATGCACCGTTCATGGAGACGGTAAGCCGTATGTACGCATAAACGCTACTTTCATTTCTATTTCATATTTAATGGAATGAAATCATAAGGATATAAAGGTATATTATAATTCCAGTATAATATAATATATAATATAATTTACTCCATCCTTTATACATCCCAGATATGGCATTAACGATTCAAATCACTTTGAGGGGGCGGTAGTCCGAACATCCTAAAATGGAATTATCTAGTTTACCCATAATGGAAATCATAAAGGATTTCCATAAATGAATAATAAAGAAGAATAAATAAAACATAAACATTATATATATCATATATAAATATAGTGACATCTTAATGACCACCATGAGAGGTGTTAAAAGAAGATTGAATAATCATCGTTTCGTGAGGTAGTAATTCGCCACTCACATAAACAGTATGTTCATTAACCATTAGATGAAGTTGTGTGTAAGTGTAAATAAAATCCTTCTCATAACAACATAAAATTATGTTGAAGATACTGGTGTTGTTACAATATAAAGGAATAAAAAGAGTTTAAGGGGTTGGAGAAGCAAAATAAAACGAAAGAACATAAGAGAAGACATTATTTTAAAATCGGGTAACTCTTTTTGATTTGAGCCAAAGGCTTCCTTGGGAAGACTTATTCCCAAATTGAGGCTTCTAGGAGTAATATAGGGAAGTTTAGAGAGTACTTGGGCAGAGGTTAGCCGAGCTAAATGTATTGAAGGTGTGAATAAGGTGGTAGAGGTGGGAGCCTTTTATAAGAAAAGAGGAGGGGCACTCTTGGAATGTCATGAAATGTTATATTATTATGAAATGATTTTCAGATTTTAATGGTCACACAATGATATATTTCTAGGATAAGGGGACAAGAGTTAGAAATATACTCATCCAATAGGTTTTTGACAAGTTTAAAAATTATATTTTACATTATCCTTCCATTTTATTAAAATTGTTAATTAATGAGGTAATCGTTGCATCATCATGGTGTCATAAAAAAATTAATTTATTTAATGTCTAGAAATTATAAAAAAATTACCATGATGTAGTAAATATTTTTATATTTCCAATTAATATTTATAGTCGAAATGTTAACTTATATAACACCATGTAATAATTGTTTTTGTAAAACAACAGATGTTTGTGACAATTATATTTTTACTTTAAATAAAAAGTTATTAATGTCATTTTCTTACACAAGTGGCTCCATGGGGTCCCCAAGTTGACCCATGGATTTTATTAGTCGTCCATGAGTCAATCAATAAGGGTAGGGCAAGTGTAAAGAAAATTTCATATTATTATAACATTATATTTACCTTAAATTACACTAACTACCTTTATTCGCGATTATTAAAACTGAAAAGTTACTGTTCACCAAAAATTATTTTCATCCCATTGAACCAAATTTTACTTTATAATTAGAACCATGTATGTAGGATTTTTGAAATTCAATTCATAGAAGTGTTAATGTTTTATTTAAATGAAAAATTAGTTTTTTAACTACTACTTAGTGGTTTCACTATTCTTCAAAAAGTGATGTTTTTCTGAAAAATACCAAAAATTAACCATCATCTATATTTGATATTACTAATACAAAAACGATGCCTATTTTAAAACATTAAAAACATATATGTTGAATTAATTAATTTAATAATTAAATCCCAATGTCACAACAAATAGCGTGTTTTTAAGAAATAATATATATCAAAAGATTGACAATTGTTTTTGTCCAATTTCAAAGTGAAATTAATTCTAATGACCACCATTGGATAAAATGGTAAAAATATATTCTAATTATACTATAAAACCACTCAATAGTATAATTTATCACTATAAATTATTTTTATTAAAAATGTTGTTTTAAGTATTTTTTACTATTTATCAAAAATTGGAAGTTCTGAGAAAATTAAAAACAATTCAACATAAGATAATTTCAATATTCGGAATACAAAAATGAAGTCCATTTTGAAATATAAAATTTATATAATTTCAAAAAGTGGGTATTACTATTCATAACAGCTACTTTGATTGGTCGCGGTGTGTTAGAATCTCGAACATGCGTACAATTCAAGCTATTGCATTATTGAAAGAGAAGCATACCATGGATGCTTGGGGTGTTACATTCTCCCCTCCTTCAATAAATTTCGTCCTCACAATTTGAAAATGTTCTTCTAAAATAAAAGGTTGAAAATAGAAAATACCTTTGTGGAAACCCCACATCGGAAATAGGGTTAATAAAAATATAACTTTAAATGAAAGAAAGAGAAGTATAAAGGTCACCTGAGATAGCCCATACTAGGATTCTGTGAAAAAATGGATATGGAGGAAAAAAAACCATCAAGGTCTGATGGAGAGTTGTAGAAAAAAGGATTAGGAGAAAGTTAACTATAAGAAAATCACAAACTTGTGATTGGTTAAACGATCATTGATTCCCCAGTAGGAAAAGTTAACCGACAACGTTTTTGTTTTAAGTTACCTTTCATACAGTTGAGGAATTTACTTAGGATATTTACTCAGAATGTAAGGAAATTTACATAGTTGTCATGTAGACTTTCATTCATTAATAAATATTAGAACAAACCCATCTTTCACTCAAAAAGATAATAAAACTCAAAAATAATATTTTTTTCCTAATCGTAAAAAGGTTCCAAACATTAACACATACCATTTAGATCATGAATACTATTTTATAATAACAAGGGACTTCCTGTAGGCTAGTGGTAGGTAATAAGGGTATGTCGCACTATGGTTGTGGGTTTGATTCCTACATCTTTGTCCGACGTGACGTGTTTTCCCCCGCCCTACAGGTTGTCCTTTTCCTAAAACTATAGTATTATAATATTCCAAAAATAATCTTCAAAAATGTTTTAACCTTAAAAAATACTATCCAAAGTTAAATGTAATCCATTCCATCCTTTCTAGTTATCCAAAATAACTCTGTCTAGACTTTCTCTCAAAGGTCTCTAAATTCCAAAATCAATTGTAACATCAGATTCCCCCCCAAAAAGTAAAGATTCTCTTATTGTCACATATGATAAATATGATTACCTTCATCATATTAAAACCTTAATGACAACAACATGTATTGTAGTACAACCCTTATATATATCACACTACTATTATAACCATAATATAGTTCTTGAGTCCAAAAACCCAAATAAAATAATTATTCCACTTCATCTGTAGTAACAACATAAGATTGGCCTTGATCCCTTGGCCTTTTCTGAGGTAAGTTTCCCTGACGCTTAGGAAACTCATTTGCATAATTCCCCATTTCTCTACAATTGTAGCATTCAACATTGATAGCCTCCTTATTTCCCTTGCAATCACGAGCCATGTGACCTTTTTCTCCACATTTATAACAAACTCCCATTCCTTTTAGGCAAGTACTGGGGTGATTCTTCCCACAATTATCGCATAATGGAAAATCCTACTTTCCCTTTTTCCCTTTATCTATCTATTGTCCTACCGTTCTCTTCTTCTCTTTCTTTTCTTTGTTGTCATAAGACTTAGAGAATTCCTTTTCTGTCTTAATAGAAGACGAGAAAATATCTTCGTACGATGAGAAGGATTGTGATACTAAAGCTCGACGGAGAAATAGTTTTATCCAATTAAAGAAACGATCAACATTACTTCTTGGGTTATGTATATAATCTACATCATGTCTCGCTAACCTTTTAATGTTAGCCTCATACTTTGCGACATTCTCATCCTCCATTTGTCTCAGGCTCAGAAATTTCCTTTCCATATCTGCTTGATGGTCACGAGGAAAGTATTTTTCTAAGAAAAGCTCATTGAACTCTCTCTATTCCATACTTGATACTTCTTCATATTCCTTTGTATTTTGAATCAATGACCACAATTGATCATCATCTCTAGTGAGGCGGTAAACTACCATGATAACCTTTTCCTTTTCACTACTCCCCAAAGAATGGAATATTTTCTCTATGGAATTTATCCATTTCTCATCTACTATGGGATTTGTAATCCCATTGAATGTTGGTGGTTGTTTCCTCATTAATCGGTCTAACATTGATCCTCAATGTTGCGGATCAGGGTGCTCCATACAAGTATGGTTATTATTCATAACCTGAGTGTGTTGTCCCAGTATGGTGATAAGCTAATCAGCACCAGTTGTATCACCTACTCCATTATAATTGTCTTGAGAAAGCGGTAAATCCCTACATGGAGTGTGTGCATTGATATAGTTTCCATTCCTTCCACTAGGTGACATTTCTAAACAATGTCATAAACTATATTAGTTTATGAATCGAAATACATAATAAAAAATTTGAAAAACACTTATCCTAATTTGCACTATTTATGGATATAGTCCATAATCATAAAAATGTTTTCGTTGAGGAATTATATACTCATAAACCCTTCATAATGGTTTGTATAGAAATTGAGAATTATCCTAAGCATATCCCCCGGGAGTGTCGTAACCAAGAGTACATCAAGACCCATTGTCGTGCACCTGTTCCCGTTCGAGTCTATCTCAAAATAGTGTTTTCGGGTTTTACCCCTAGGTACATCTGTTCCAAAGCCACCTCTACCTGTTCATATCATGACAAGGATGTATTTCTCGAAAAACTCACGAAATCTATATAATACCAAAATTCTAGGATGTTCTTCTATACTAATCCTCAAAGTCTATCTTTGGGCTATGTGCTTTAATCAGAGTTTATCTAAATATAGCTTCCATGTTTAGTACTAAACTGCCTCTCATACCTACTGTAACGCCCTGACCCCAGTTACCCAGAGTCAGTACATTATTGCGTAACATTGGCATGATCACAAAAGATCATGTCTCGAAATACCAATTAGTATAGTAGACTTGGAAACACTAGATACATTCATAAGTCTTACATTAAATCATAAAGTAAAACAAAACTACAACAACATCCTGTCGTCATATCCCCTCATTCTATCCCTGTATGTCATTCATAATATACTTCTTCACATCCTGAAAAAATTAAAACATTGGAAGGGGTGATCTCAGATGCTCAGTAAGGATAACAATATAGCGGATGCTTTAATAAATAAACATTAACATTTACAGCAATGTATAACTGAAACAAAAGCCTTTTATGTTGAAATTTATCATAATATGGCAAAAGTAGAATGAAATAATTCCATTTAATTATTCACATGTATATTCTACTGGTCAAATAATCACATGAAATATCAATAACAACATTCATAATGATGGAATGCATAATGGCAGACTATCATAACCACGTAGCCAAGGCCTCGTGCCAAGAATACAAATAATATTTTGTCAAGACCTCGTGCCAAGACACTAGTTTGTCTCATTGGACCTGCTAATGCATTGAGGAGCTATAGTGGGATCCACCCGTCAATTATTAAGTCCAATGCATTCTTTATATGAATAGGTTTAAACATATCATAAACCATAACATAATCGTATCACATAAAACATGCATAAAGAAAACATAACATTTACACATTTCAATCACAAGATATCAATAAAACACATTGATATAATATAGACTTTATCAAAAACATTTTCAATACAAAAATAAAAGAAAACTAAAACATGGTATTTATTTTTCATTTTAAAAATTGTTATGGCTTGTAGAGGAAGACAAAACTCAAAAAATGGTCACGGCGGTGAAGAAGTTGTTTTCGCCACATACGTACGACAAAAAAACATTCCCTTTTTTCTTTTAGTATAAACCTTCATATAAAAATATTCCTTTTGAATAAACATAAAAGTAAAAGTTTTTTATACACCATATAAAAGAAAGTCTTGTATTAAAACAAAATATGCATCAATGAAGGAAGATTGAGACGAAGTCCTTACCTCATGTCCGACTTGACTCGATCGTTCTTTAACCTCCTGAATAATAAACTAGAGTTAATTTATACTTGATTAAGAACCCTTTTCAAGTTTATTATTCCTTTTATATCACTTATTACCATGTTATGAACATTATGTATTTTTTTATGTTAATAACGGTCATTTTGTCAATCTTTGGTACTTGAGTCAAAAATAAACTTCTTATAATTACAAGTTCATCATGTGGTAAAATACCCATTATATCCATAATTATATTCATGATTTAGATATCATATATATTCCATATATATCCAGTATATACATTCATTTATAATATTCCATAACATTTAGAGGTAAGAAATGAAATGCACCGTTCATGGAGACGGTAAGCCGTACGTACGCATGAACGCTACATTCATTTCTATTTAATATTTAATGAAATGAAATCATAATGATATAAAGGTATATTATAATTCTAGTATAATATCATATATAATATTATTTACTCCATCCTTTATACATCCCACATATGGCATTAACGATTCAAATCCCTTTGAGGGGGCGGTAGTCTGCACTTCTTAAAATCAAATTATCGTGTTTACCCATTATGGAAATCATAATGGTTTTCCATAAATGAAAAATAAAGAAGCATAAGAGGTTGGCCGAGCCAAATGGCTTGAAGGTGTGAATAATATGGTATTGGTGGGGGCCTTTTATAAGAGGAGAGGAGGGGCACTCTTGGAATGTCATGAAATGTTACATTAATATGAAATGCTTTTCGGATTTTAAAGGTCCCATAATGATATATTTCGAGTATAAGGTGATAAGGTTTAGAAATATACTCATCCAATAAGTTTTCGACTAGTTTACTTATTATATTTTACACTATCCTTCTATTTTATTAAAATAGTTAATTAATGAGGTAATCGCTGCATCATCATGGTGTCATAAAAAATTAAATTTATTTAATGTCTAAAAATTATAAAAAATTACCATCATGTAGTAAATATTTTTAGATTTCCAATGAATATTTATTGTCGAAAAGTTAACTTATATAACCCCATGTAATAATTGTTTTAGTGAAACAACACATGTTTTTGAAAATTAAATTTTTACTTTAAATAAAAAGTTAATAATGTCATTTTCATACAAAAGCGGCTCCATGGGGTCCCCAAGTTGACCCATTGATTTTCTTGGTCGTCCATGACTTATCCAATAAGGGTAGGATAAGTGTAAAGGTAATTTAATATTATGATAACATTATATTTACCTTAAATTACACTAATTACCTTTAATATCAATTAATAAAACTTAAAAGTTACCATTCAGAAAAAATTATTTTCCACCCATTGAACCACAGGTCACGTCTAACTTTTTACCTTCCAAACCATTTGAAACTGTAACTGTCGCTCATGTATACATGTGGACTACCAACTCTAAGAGGCTGTGTGATTAATTTTTTATTTCCATTTTATATGTATGGATATAAGGATGTGTTTTATGAATATATTTTTCTTATATGATAAAATATTGTTTTTTAAATACTAATTCTCATTTATCTTTATTTTCTTCAAATCATTAGAAAATGAAAACACTGTTTATGAATATGTAATGTCTAAAGACTCCATAAATGATGTAAATCAATTTTATATATAATATTTCCGGTTGAATATAAAAATTTATATAATGAATAAATATTAGTATTATAGTATAATTAAAATTATTTAGATTATAGTACCTTATTAACGTTATAAGGAAAAAAACTACCAAACCCAAACAAACTTGAAAAATGATGTAGTTATCAACCAAAATTGTGATTTTATTAATGAATTTTTAATAAACCGTTTATAAAAGCATAAAGGAAAATAATTTATGGTATAATATAAATCATTGTGGTTATATGATATATTAATAATAAATCAATATTTTCTATATCAGATTTTTAGACATGCATAAATAAAGTAAGACCTATAGTAAGGGATTTTCATTTAAATTTTAATTTTGTGGGAAACAAGACATATTGACCATGTGCTTATTTTATAAGACTTGTATAATTACCAATAATTTATTTTCTGAATATAGTAAGTAAAATTATGGGAATATAAATATCCATACTATTTTATACCTTTCTTGGGGTTTTTATTTGATTGTTACTAATGTGGTAATAATTTTATGTTAAAATTTGATTATTTTTCAAGATTGTCTATGATTAAGTATAAGTGACAAGATATTATTGTCTATATATAAAAAATATCATGAATTACCATTTAATATATTTATTTATAGATAAATCATGTATTAATTTCATTTTATTCTCTATAAGTACTCAATAGATAGAATGATTTGTTTTTGGAAAACTGACTTTATTTCTCCCTTTGGTCGAAAATCATTTCTCTTCCATGTTCTTTTCTTCATTGAATTTTTTACGATTTTTTTCTTAATATTAAAAATTATTTTTTAAATTAATGTTATACCCATGTTTTAAATTTTAAAAAGGGTTTTAAATTGAATCTTCATGACATTTTTCAAAGGATTTACTTTTTAATTTTTTCAAAAAATGTAAAAAAATATTTGTTTTAAATTATATGATATGAAATAAATTTCTCACCATTATGTATTCAAAATTAGTTGATACTAAATTTTCAGGTTTTCAATATAATTTTAAAATAAAAATTTATTTAATAATTTGAAAAAAATATTTAAAATAAATATTTTGAAAGTCAAATGTGTATTTTCCTTACAAAATGTTCGAAGTGATATTTTAAAAGATATTTTGATCTATGAAAACATTATTTGATATTTAATAATATTTATGGGGGATATTATTCAATTATATTGTCCTTATTATTTTTCAATATGTTTTATGATTATGATGAAAAATAATTATCAGACTTGTTCCTTTAACATTGGTTAAGATAGGATGAATTGATGAAATGTTTACAAAACCAACTTATTTTCCATGTGTTATACCATGATGAAATGCTTATAAAATCGGTTATTATTCAATTGTTATGAAAATATTAATTATTTATGATCTTGTGGAACACATATGTATGATTTTTATTATATGATGTGTTGTCTTGGAATTATATATCCCACAAATACATTGGTAAATATGGTTATATATGAGATAAATAGTTCTTGAATGTGGAGTGAAACATGTTCAGTAAGAGAATTTATCCACAATGATAGTCTTGATAGTAAATCTTGACTACAAATATGGTTCTGAGAGTGATCCCATTCTTCTTTCATAGTCTTGGAAATGATCCTTTAATAATTAATAAATTATTTTCTATACTTATGTGTATGATACAAATCTACGTATTGGGATAATATTACGCTCTGATGGATTATATTCTTTGATTCTTTTATGATTCATTAATTTCAAAATAAAAAAACTTATTCCATGACTCAGTAATATAGTATTTGATACGAAGGGTATGGTTTTAAAATGTTAACACCAGGTTCTAATCCTCTTACTATCATGTTAGGATTATGTAATCATAGATATCTCCTTTTTTACCCTTCCTTAGAATTTGAGTTCACACATTCTTTTTTTCCTTTCCCTAGGTTACAAACAATGGTATTATGTATGATATGTCTAATAAAGAGGATATTAATTATGAACATAGTAGGATATGTTGTTTTTTGAATAAGAATAAGTTGTTTATGTTTCAAAATTTTCATGATACTAGGACTATATGGTTCATGTTTGGATTGTTATGCAATGTATTGAATATTATACTAATGAGACATAATATCAATATATAAAAATAATGGGTCACTATAGTTGGTATTAGAGATCGGTTTAGTCAATATTTAAAAAAATAGCATTAGAATAATTCATGAAAACCTTATGGATAATTAAATGAATATGATAAAGTCATAATGTTTTGGTAAGGAATTTATTATATGGTTATCCATGAAATACATCTATGTTTGGAAATAATAATATGACCTACTTTTGGAATAGATGATTCCAGGGGAATAAATTCTTAAAAGTGTTGTTCGAGTATATCTTGAACATTATTCTAGTGCATGGTGACTGTGACCTGACTTCGGACGAAGTTTAACACTCCCAGGGGATGTTCTTGTGTTAATTCACATTTTTGTTAAGGACCTATATGATGTATATAAATAAATGGTGAAAATGGATGACATAGGTTAAACCTATGGATTCATTGTATGAAAATATGGTGTTATGATTTATACATCCAAAATTTTTACCATGATTATGTTGTTTCCCATAATGATTATTTTTTATCACACATTGTTGTGTCATTTTATTGAATTATAGGAACCATAATTAATCAAGATAAAAATGTATATTATTGGAAATGTAATTATTGAAGAATAGATCACATATGTTCTCTGTGGGATAAAATATATAATCTTGTTTCTTTGATCATGAAAAAATCTTAGGTCATGAATCATACTGATATTACAAATGATCATTGGTTGGAATGACACAGGGTTGGGTCATTCATGAGACAAAATCCATCTTCTTTCATTGGGTATTCTAATCAACTAGTAGGTGTGTTATGGATCAACACCATTGAGAATATATTTTCCATTTTCTAGTGCTTGAAACATGAAATAGTTTTTCAATCTATTTATTGTTTGGATGGTTAACTAGAGGAATAGTGGAACCTTTTAAACAATATGAGAAAATAGTATGAAATTTAATCTAAATTATGTGATGAGTTTAAGAGGAAATTTTTAGTAAGTACATCCCTAATATTATATTTACAATGATGGATAAGTAATCCTTAATGTTTAGGAAACATGATAAATAATCCTTTGTTAAATTTTGCGAAGAATTTACAAGAAATGGAATGTGTACTATTGTTTCAACAATTATAATAAAAATAAAAGATGATTGATTCATTGGAGGATCAAATAAAAATCATTAAAAGGAATTATCTATCATATACATTGGTATCCATGAATAAATAAATCAATTTACACTAAAAGAAAAAATAGAAAATGGGGAATCAAACTATTATTATGGTTATTATATGAAAAGAAAGATTGAGTCTCAGGAAGTAATGAATAAATCAAATGGTGTAACCAAATTAAATAAATCTATGTACCGAGAATGTAGGAGGAGAACAATTGAATTCATTGAATGGAAATAATAGGTACATTAAATGTGGAAAGGTGGTTCATAATGTCGTTGAATGTGGAAATTAAATGAATTGGATAGTTAATGAAATTGAAGGGAAGATGATTCCAACTAATGCACCAACCATTCTCCAATCATTAAAATGTAAAAAATATGTGCATTATTACAATTAATTCATGAATATAATGGTTTATAATAATGAAAAATGTTATACACCACTAATTATCAATGAAAAATGGAAATATCATGTTATCAGGACTACTGAGGTGGGTTATGAAAATAACATGGTGAAATGTTCACATATTATCCACTATAGATTTGATAATTTCATTTTTATTATGTTTCCATCCACTTTTTTATATTTATGGAATTTGAAAAAGGTATTGAATTATGAGATCAAAATTATATATTGAGTAAGCATTGAAAACTCTTAATGATATAATAGTCTCATCTCAAGTATATATCTCCTCTCCAGTTGAGGTTTGAGGGAATGTGATTATTAAAAATATTATTATTCTCTCTTTAGTTGAATTTTAATCGATTTTTATAATGGATTGGATTACCTTATGTGGATATAAAATCAATTTATAATGATGGTACGTAATATTTTAGATTCCAAATAAAACCATACTCATTTATTGGTGCAAGGATTAATACAAAAATTTAATGGAAATTACTTCTATATTGTTTTTCATAATTCTTATACAATAATGATATTTATCTCAGTGGGATTGGGAGAATCCCAACCAAGAATATATTCCTATTTTTTTTGGGATTTTATTAATTTATTACTAGAATAATTGTAAAATCATCCTCCAAGTCTTGAAGTTTACTTTTTAATAGAACTTATGCATTATGATACAAAAATATTAATGACTCTGTACATATTGGAATCAATTGAGTTATAGTAATAATATAATCAAATCCTTGAAAAACATGATAATAAAATTATTTTCCCAATTTCATTACCTTGGGGTGCCCCAATTCATTTATGATAAGAAGAAATATTGATCAATGAGCCTATGCATTGATTATAAAGAACTTAATAATATCACTATCGAGGAGAAGTAGCACATACCCCATATCAATGATATCATTGATCAATTATGAGAATTTCAATAATTTTCCAAGTATGATATTTAATATGGTTAATATTAATTTATGGTCAAATGTGAATTCATACCAAGAAAACATTTCTTATTAGGTATAGATACTAGGAATATATAGAAATTCCATTTGGGCATAGGAATTACCATGTTGTCTTCATGGATTTAAAAAAAAAATCTTTAGAGATTACCATGTTTAGTTTGTGGTAGTATTTATAGATTATAATATTTTATATTCAAAGAGAAATTTTGTGCATGAAAATAACTCTATAATTATAATAAAGACTCTAAGGATGGATAAGTTGTCTGAAAAATTTAAAAAATTTGAATTGTTCTTCATAATACATCTTGTTTAAAGTATAATGCTATATAATCTATTATGAGGACAAAAAATATCCAATATTTAAATATTTACAATGTATATGTCTTGAAATATTTAATTATGGGGTGAAATATTATCTTTCTCAACTAATTTTTCGACAACATATCCATGTAATGATTATTGAGGTGTAGAAGGAAGATGTAGATATGTAGAAGAACATGAGAAACGGTGCCGAGTTTATCCCATATTATGATGGAATGATAATGTTTAGAAACCTTGTATGTGTGTTATCCAACCCATATTTGAATAATCAAATTTTTGGTTGAATGTTATAGTTCATCATTCTCTATTCATTAGCAATGTATGAAGATGTATAGAGATTTAAAATATTATTTATAGTTGGACCAAATGAAAAGCTATATTGTATAATATGTATCTCAATACTTGGTATGTCAAAAATTTAAGGTTGAGATACAAAATTTAAAGGGGATGTTTTATTCATTACCCATTCTATAATGAAAATTGGAAAACATTACTAGGGATTTGTCATTTGACTCCCAAAAACATCAAAGGGTCATAATTCAATTTGGGTTATAGTATTTCAACTTAAAAAGTCAACATACTTTTTTATATAAGGGAATATTTATCTCTAGATCTGATTTCTTGGAGATACATTATGTATGTGGTAAGGTTCTATGGAGTTCCACCTTATTTTACATTTGATTGTGATTTGGTGATTACCATGAAGTTTTAGGGGGTCTTTAGTAGGCTCTTTATTACTATTTTTGTTTCTTTACTGCTTACCATCCTAATATAGATGTTAATTCATAGATATATATTCCAATCCTAGAAAATATGATGATATCTTATTTTATGTATTTCAAAGGTTGTTGCGATCAAAACCGTTTTCTTTTTGAGTTTTCTTACCAAAATTTCATTTTCAAGGGAATTATTCTAGATCCTTATGAAGATAAATACTGTAAAAGGGTTGATTTATTATGTTTTGGGATGATTATAAATAGAGGGTGTTATTGGGACCTAATCTAGTTAAGGAAATGGTATAGAATAATAGAGCAACTGAAAAACACATCAAGGAATCTTAAAGTTAAATGATATGTTATACTGATAATTGTTTGTGAGATCTGAAGTTTGGAGTTTGTGAGAATGTGTTTATATGAATTTATTTGTTAAAAATTGTTATGATGTTGGGGAATAGTGTAAATATGATCCCAATGTATATTGGACCCTTTTAGATTCAGGATTATGTGGGGATGTTATCTTATCGCTTTGCACATCCCCTAAACCTCTCTCAAGTTCACAATGTGTTCAATGTGTCGATCCCTAGGAAGTATGTATCTCATCCTACACATGCACTGAACATAGAAGTTATAATACTAGATTATGATCTTTAACATGAATAAAAACTAGAAGAACTCATGTATCATAGAGATAATGTGATATGGAATATGACTACTCTTCAGGTTAACGTTATCTAAGGGAATCCCAAATTCCAAGAATCTAAGTGAGAAACTCAGGATGTGATTAGGAATATATATCTTCAGTTTTTTGTATAAAATTAATGTAATTTAAAGTGAAAACTTCATTATATGGGGTTTATAATACAAAACCCAGATATTATATATTATATTTGATTTTAAATATAATTAATAAACACGATAGATTGTGATACGCACAACCCTAAGTCTATATAAAATGTAACAAATTATAACATTATAATCTAGACATTAAATTATTTGGATTCTAAGGGAATGAATTTTATTTAAATTTATATGGTTTAAAAATTTATAAAATAAATTTATTTCTTATCAATCTACCCAGAAAAAAAATTAAAAACATCATTTAAAAGTAAAAGGAATGTATTTCTAATAGTCATTTTTTGATTGCAATGTGTTTTTAATCATAATAAATAAAAATAATCACTTTCATTGATTTATTTAAAATAAAAAATATATATTATGTATTATATATAAATTTCTATCATTCACCTAATATATTGTTCCTCTGAAAGCTATATGAATAAATTTAGTGTTATACATAAATATGTTTTTTTCTTCTAAAAAAGTGGTTTCATTTTCATTTTCACATTTATATTTAAATTATTTTCTACCAATTTTTGAATTTTTTTTGAAAAATGTTAAAATATTTTTCAAATAATAATTACAAAATTATTATATGATCATTTTTTGATAATTATCTGAAAAGATTATAATTTAAATGAATAGTAAAAAATATAGACTTTTATTTAAAATTTTGGTATGATTTGATGAAATTGGAAAAATAAAATTTATTTTAAATCGGTTTAAAATATAAAATTAAATCATTTATATTATTATTAATCAAATATATTTCCTTGGAGTCATTTTTATATTGAATTTTGACATAAATTCTTTTTACAGTCAATGAAACTTTTTATTTGGAGAACCAGTTTTCTAATCATTTACATGTTTTGTGTCAAATTAAATTCTATCAATTCGATGAATTTAATTTGATATAATAGATTAAATACTTTTATTAATAATAAATAATAATATTTCATAATTTTATGTTAATTCATGATCATAATTAATAGTAAAAATCCTAAAAAATTGTTAATATTGTTATTGTTAAAATAGGTTTAACATGGGTTAAACTGAAAAGATAAGGGTTCAAATGACCTAGATTTTGTTTGGAACCCAATTATTTGGTTTTAATTATAAAGTAAACTTATAAAATCTAAATATGATATATTTTTTGGATTTTTTTCCATTAATGTGACTGGATATTATTTTAAAACATTGAAAAATTTCAAGTGTGCCACTCCCCATAATTATAAAAGGAAACATCTAATCATCCCCTATCGACACATTAAGATCATTTTTTCTTAAAATATAACTCTTCCAATGCCTTAATTAAATCACCCCTTATGACCTATAGTCTCTATTTTGATCATAATACCATCATAGTAAGGATTTAGGTAAAATCTTATATAGGTTGTCTAAATAAGTGGTATAGTTTTTAACCATGTGTTTTTATTTTATTTATTCTTCTACCTCAATAAAATATTTTTCAAATGTAAAAAAATAATAACAAAAATATATTCTAGAAAATATTTTTTTTATTTTAATTTAATAAATATATTCAACCCCTTTTCCATAAAATAATAATCTAAAACAGTCAATCATGTTTGTAGGAGATTATCGCCTCACAAACCGATGTAATTTGTTTTCTGTCAGTACCTATCATGGATGTATATAAAGATATATTTATTTCATATATATATATTATTTATAGAAAAATATTAAACATATTTAATTATAATATCACATATACCTTCTCACTATCCAATCTGTTGAAAAATGATAATGTCGCTCGTGCGTACCTGTAGATTACCACCTCCTTAAAGCGATGTGATTCAGTTTTAATTTCAATTGTATATGGATGGTAGAATGAATGGATTTACCGAATATATATTATGTATATTATATACTAATTACTCTTTAAATTTCCATTTTTATTTACCATTAATTCATTAAAAGCATTTGAAAATGAAATAACTATTCATGAATATATATGTCCTACCATCTCCATTAAATATGCACTTAATTTTTCTGTCTAAACTTTTATAGATTACAATTAAAATGTATATATTGAATATATAAAATATTTTGATCAAGATTAAAATTATTTATATTATTTATACATGATATAATTACAGTTAAAAAGACTACCAAACCAAAACCTGCATGAAAAATAATAGAGTTATCATCTGGAATAGTTATTTCAATAAATAATTGTTGAAAAATTGGGGTTAAAAGGTTAAAAAAAATTATTTACAAAAAAAAAATAAATATATTTAAGATTCATTAATATTTTTATAATAAATCCATATTTATTAATAAGTTTTTTCAAAGATTTATAAAAGAAGTCTAACATGAGGTAAAGTATTTCTATCTTTGTATTACTTCTTTGAGAAAAATTCCATATTTATCACAATTTTATTTTATGTGGAATATTAAATAAAATGGAATGTAATTATTTAAACTCATGAAAATTATGGGTATAATATATATTCATACTTAATTTTTTTATCTCTTTCTAGAGCTTTTTATTTGAATGATAACAAAATTTGTATGATTTTTTGTTACAATCTCATTATTTATCAAGTATTCATATTATATTTAGAAGTTGAAATATTTTGGTGTAACTCTAAATAATCCCATTAACAATACCATAGTATGTTAATTTCCCTAGAAATGTTTATCCATTCAATTTATTCCCAATATGTATTCATGATATCGAAAAAATGTTTTTAAGGAAACCTGATATTATTTCTCCCTTGGGTTAAAATTCATTTATATTCTATATCCATGTTTAATAAAAACATTTTAATTAATGTTTTTACAATTATTAATTGAATTTTTATATTAATTTTCTACACATGTTTTACTTTTTAAAAAATATTTTAAAATTAATCTTATTTAAATTCTCTAAACAATGTACTTTTTAATTTTTACCAAACATATAAATGGTATATATTTTTTAATACATAGGGCATGGATAGAAATTACAGCTTTTCAGAACATTCAATAGTTATAATAATCATTTATAATTTAACAGGGCTATTTTCACAGAAATTCATTTAATTAAAATTTTAAAAAAAATAGAATTCAAATAACTGATTTTAAAGTGAAAAATTAATTTTCTCAAGAGGACTTCTAGAAGGTATTTTCAAAAAAATTTACATATATGATTAAATCCATTAATATTTCCTAATATTCATTTGGGAAATGATATAATTGTACAACCAATAATCTTTCATTGATTGGTTTATTGTTATGATAGACATATTCTTATAAGAAATTAATTTTACAAGGGTTATGGTATATTGACAAACTATTTATGAAACCCATTTGTTCCTCGAGTTATGCCATTATGAAATGTTTATGAAACATGTCAATTTTCATAGGGTTATGACATCATGAATTATTTATGATATTTCAGAACAAATCATAATGATTTTCATTAAGTTACTATTTTTCGTGTAACTATATATCCCTCCAATGAATTCAGTAAATATTGATATGTCATTAGATTAAAAGGACTTGAATAAGGAGTGAACCCAGCTTTGTAAGTGAATTATTCCACAATAATTGTCATGGGAGAAAACCATGTCTAGAATGTTGGTTTGAGGAGTATAACCATTACACTATTATAGTATTGGAAATGAACCTTGAATATTAATTGAATGATTGTCTATGCTTATGTGAATTCCAAAAATCACTTTCACATACCGAAGTTATTCTATCAAGTATCATATTCATTGATAAAATTAAGATTAATGTCTCATGAATTGAAAATATTTAATACATGATTCAATATTATGATATTTTATATTAATTTTTTAGGTTATAAAATTTTAATCTCATGTTATTATAACCTTTTGATGATGTTAATGTAATGTGATCCTTGATATCTCCCTTGTTTACCTTTAATAAGAATCTAGGATCTCCCTTTATTATATCTCATTCCCCATATTATGAAGAAAGGTATTAAGTATGATAGGTATGGGAGGGGTAGTATTTATGAAGAACTTAATGGGAGATGATGTAGTTCACTTATGAACAAGTTTATTATGTATCAATGTTTCTAAAGATACTATACCTATAGTATTATGGCTTGTATCTTTATGTAATGTAATGTGTACTCACATAATAAGATGAAATATAATTTTATTATAATTATGGTTTCTAATAGGTTAAGTTGTTAGTAAAAAATAAAATTGAGAAATTATTGCATCTCAAGAGTATAACTACTCCCTAGTAAATATTTTTGGGATAAATCTCTAAGAAATTTTTTCATAACCCATTGAGTGGAATTTGATTTGATACTCTGATTTAATTAATTACACATGTATAAATCCTACATAAAATAATAGGAAAATAAAACCAAATTTTGTATCCTGAATCGACCTATAAATTCTATACAATATTAAAGTGATGGATTAATATCATTCAAATGATTCATCTCATGAATTGTATTTTTACATTATTTGAAACCATATCCATATCAAATGATTATGATAAATTATAGGATCTCCAGTAAATACATGTCTATTATATGGTAATAGGATGACTTATTCACCAAAAGAGTTGTTGATTTTTCCTCCCAATGAAGAGGTTACGTTATAAATATAAATAATAACCAGATCTATTCCAATTTACATGATTCCATTTTGAATGGAAACTACAAAACTAGAAAATTGTAGTTTCTACTATAATATATTCAAGAGAAGGGCATTACATTACCAATTTCTTCATAATGGGTGAACAGACCGCCATCATCTAGATTCAATATGGGTCAAGCATCTCTACATTGATTATCATGAACACAACAATATGATGATAAAAAAGTGTCCCCTTCCATGGATTGTGGATTTATTTGATCTGGTATGTTGATCTTTTAACTATCTAAAGAATAAATTTGATTATAATATCAACAATTGATGGTGAAGAATAAGGATATTACCAATAATTCCTTTGAAAAAATGTATAGAAGCTATGAGTTCATATTGATTCCATTTGGACCCACTAATGGAAAATCATTCTAGAATTGATGAATACTGTCTTCAAGGATTATGTCAATAAATTTTTGGTCATTTTTATAGGTGAAATTATTATTGACACAAAAACAAATTAGAAATATAAAGAGAATTTGAGTAATGTGATGAATAATTTGAGAAAAGATAAATTGTATGAAATGTATAGTTAATGTGAGATTTTAATGAATAATGTAACATTATAGAGGAATGTTATAACCAAGAAATGGATAACTATGGATTCTTAAATGATAGAGGGTATTGATGAAAAACTGAGCACACCATTTATAATAGAGAGCCATAGTTTTTTCAGATTAAAAGTCTATTATCAATCATTTATAAGAAATTTATGACAATTTTCAAACCTACTAATCATGGTAACTAATAATGATGTTAATTATTTCTTTATTAATGAATGTTAAGAGAATTTAAATGAGTTAATATGATTTTAATCCATGCACCTAATCTCACACCACCCACTGGTGGGGAAGGATTTCTGATCTCCAGGGATATAACCACGAATTGATTGCTATGTGTAGTCATATTGAATCATATAGTGATATCTTATTCCTCTCAATAATTTATGACTCATTTCTAGAACAATATTATATGAGATATGGAATTAGCTATATTAATTTTCTCATTGATTATTTAGCAGAATTATCTCTATGGAGAGAAGCCTGACATATATAATGTTACCAAAAACGTCATGTATATATTCACATAAATGGAAATAAACATGTTCTTATAGAGGTGGTTATAGATAATCAAGGAATGTTAATTTTCAATCCATTATCATCTGAATAAAATGTATAATGTTGATGATTATTCATGTAGAAATGATCTTGAAATCATATCCGTGATGAGGATATATTGGAATCTAATATTCTTAGATGATAAAATAATGGACACAGGGACCAAAAAGAAATTAACCTAATCATAAATTTCAAAAATAGGCTACCCAATCATCAATACTTGGATGTTTTTGGCAGTCAAATGACAAAATCCCTAGTAAGGGTTTCCCATTTTCATTATATAATGGGTAATGAATAAAACACCCCCTTTAAATTTTGTATCTCAACCTTAAATTTTTGACATACCAAGTATTGAGATACATATTATACAATATAGCTTTTCATTTGGTCCAACTATAAATAATATTTTAAATCTCTATACATCTTCATACATTGCTGATGAATAGAGAATGATGAACTATAAGATTCATCCAAAAAAATTATTATTCAAATATGGGTTGGATAGCACACATACAAGGTTTATAAACATTATCATTCCATCATAATCTAGGATAAACTCAGGAGCGTTTCTCAAGTTCTTCTACATATCTACTTCTTCCTTCTGCACCTCAATAATCATTACATGGATATGTTGTCGAACAATTATTTGAGAAAGATAATATTTCACCCCATAATTAAATATTTCAAGACATATACATTGTAAATAAATAAATAATGGATATTTTTTGTCCTCATAATAGATGATATAGCATTATACTTCAATCAAGATGTATATATAAATTTGGTGATTACCATGAAGTTTTAGTGGGTCTTTAGTAGGGTCTTTATACCTTGTTTTGTTTTGTTACTGCTTACCATCCTAATATAGATGTCCATTCTTAGATATATATACCAACCCTATAGGATATGATGATATCTTCTTTTATGTATTTCAAAGGTTGTTGCGATCAAAACCGTTTTCTATTTGAGTTTTCTTAAAACAATTTCATTTTCAAGGGAATTATTATAGATCCTTATAAAGATAAATACTGTAAAAGGGTAGAGTTGTTATGTTCTAGGATGAATATAAATAGAGGGTGTTATTGGGACCTAATCTAGTTAAGGAAATGGTATAGAATAATAGAGCCACTGAACAACACATCAAGGAATCTTAAAGTTAACAGATATGTTATACTGATAATTGTTTTTGAGATCTGAAGTTTGGAGTTTATGATAATGTGTTTCGATGAATTTATTTGTTAAAAATTGTTATGATGTTGGGGAATAGTGTAAATATGATCCCAATGTATATTAGACCCTTTGAAATTCAGGATCATGTGGGGATGTTATCTTATCACTTTGCAAATCCCCTAAACCTCTCTCAAGTTCACAATGTGTTCAATGTGTCGATCCCTAGGAAGTATGTATCTCATCCTACACATGTACTGAACATAGAAGTCATACTACTGGATTATGATATTTACTATGAATAACAACTCGCAGAAATCATGTATCATAGAGATAATGTGATATGAAATAAGACTACTCTTCAGGTTAACGTTATCTAGTGGAATCACAAATTCAAAGAATCTATGTGAGAAACTCAGGATGTGATTAGGAATATATATCTTTAATTTTTTGTATAAAATTAATGTAATTTAAAGCGATAACTTCATTAAATGGGGTTTATAATACAAAACCTAGATATTATATATTATATTTGATTTTAAGTACAATTAATAAACATGATAGATTGTGATACACACAACCCTAAGTCTATATAAAATGTAACAAATTATATCATTATAATCTAGAAATTAAATTATTTGTATTCTATGGGAATGAATTTTTTTTAAATTTATATGGTCTAAAAATTTATAAATTAAATTTATTTCTTATCAATCTACTCAAAAAAAAAATTAAAAACATCATTTGAATGTAAAAGAAATGTTTTTCTAACATTCATTTTTTGATTGCAATGTGTTTTTAATCTTAATAAATAAAATTAATCACTTTAGTTGAATTATTTAAAATAAAAAAATATATATTATGTATTATATATAAATTTCTATCATTCACCAAATATATTGTTCCTCTGAAAGCGATATGAATAAATTTAGTGTTAAACATAAATATGTTTTCTTCTTCTTAAAAAAGCGGTTTCATTTTCTTTTTCAAATTTATATTTAAATTATTTTCTACCAATTTTTGATTTTTTTTTGAAAAATGTTAAAATCTATTTCAAATAAAAATTACAAAATTATTATATGATCATTTTTTGATAATTATCTAAAATGATTATATTTTAAATGAATAGTAAAAAATATAGAATTTTATTAAAAATTTTGGTATGATTTGATGAAATTGGAAAAATAAAATTTATTTTAAATCAGTTTTAAATATAAAATTAAATCATTTATATTATTATTAATCAAATATATTTCATTGGAGTCATTTTTATATTAAATTTTGACATAAATTCTTTTTACAGTCAATGAAACTTTTTATTTGGGGAACCAGTTTTCTATGCATTACATTTTTTGTGTCAAATTAAATTCTATCACTTCGATGAATTTAATTTGATATAATAGATTAAATAATTTTATTAATAATAAATAATACTATTTCATAATTTTATGTTAATTCATGATCATAATTAACAGTAAAAATCTGAAAAATTTGTTAATATTGTTATTGATAAAACAGGTTTAACATGGGTTAAACTGAAATGATAAGGGTTAAAATGTCCTAAATTTTGTTTGGAACCCCATTATTTGGTTTTAATTATACAGTAAACTTATAAACTCTAAATATGATATATTTTTTGGATTTTTTTCCATTAATGTGAGTTGAAATTATTTTAATGCATTGAAAATTTTCAAGTGTGGCACTCCCCATAATTATAAAAGGAAACATCTAATCATCCCCTATCCACACATCAAGATAATTTTTTCTTCAAATCTAACTCTTCCAATGCCTTAATTAAATCACCCCTTATGACCTATAGTCTCTATTTTGATCATAAGACCATCATAGTAAGGATTTAGGTAAAAATATTATATAGGTTGTCTAAATAAGTGGTATAGTTTTTAACCGTGTGTTTTTATTTTATTTATTCTTCTACCTCAATAAAATATTTTTCAAATGTAATTAAATTATAACAACAATATATTCTATAAAATATATTTTTTATTTTAATTTAATAAATATATTCATCCCCTTTTCCATAAAATAATAATCTAAAACAGTCAATCATGTTTGTAGGAGATTATCGCCTCACAAACCGATGTAATTTGTTTTCCGTCAGTACCTATCATTGATGGATATAAAGATATATTTATTTCATATATATATATAATTTTTAGAAAAATATTAAACATATTTAATTATAATATCACATATACCTTGTCACTATCCAATCTGTTAAAAAATGATAATGTCGCTCATGTGTACCTGTATATTACCACCTCCTTAAAGCGATGTGATTCAGTTTTAATTTGAATTTTATATGGATGGTAAAAATAATGGATTTACAGAATATATATTATGTATATTATATACTAATTACTCTTTAAATTTCAATTTTTATTTACCATTACTTCATTAAAACCATCTGAATATGAAATAACTATTAATGAATATATATGTCCTACCATCTCCATTAAATATGCACTTACTTTTTCTGTCTAAACTTTTATAGATTACAATAAATATATATATATTGAATATATAATATATTTTTATCAGGATTAAAATTATTTATATTATTTTTAAATGATATAAATAGAGTTAAAAAGTCTATCCAACCAAAACCTGCATGAAAAATAATAGAGTTATCATCTGGAATAGTTATTTCAATAAATAATTGTTGAAAAATTGGAGTTAAAAGGTTAAAAGATAATTATTTAAAGAAAAATAAATATATTTAAGATTCATTAATATTTTCTACTATAATATATTCAAGATAAGGGCATTACATTACCAATTTCTTCATAATGGGTGAACAGACCGCCATCATCTAGATTCAATATGGGTCATGCATCTCTACATTGATTATCATGAACACAACAATATGATGATAAAAAAGTGTCCCCTTCCATGGATTGTGGATTTATTTGATCTGGTATGTTGATCTTTTAACTATCTAAAGATGAAATTTGATTATAATATCAACAAGTGATGGTGAAGAATAAAGATATTACTAATAATTCCTTTTAAAAAATGTATAGAAACTATGAGTTCATATTGATTCCATTTGGACCCACTGATGGAAAATCTTTCTATAATTGATGAATACCATCTTCAAGGATTATGTCAATAAATTTTTGGTCATTTTAATAGGTGAAATTATTATTGACACCAAAACAAATTATAAATATAAAGAGAATTTGAGTAATGTGATGAATAATTTGAGAGAAGATAAATTGTATGAAATGTACAGTTAATGTGAGATTTTAATGAATAATGTAACATTATAGAGGAATGTTATAACCAAGAAAACGATAACTATGGATTCTTAAATGATAGAGGGAATTGAGGAAAAACTGAGCACACCATTTATAATAGAGAGCTATAGTTTTTTCAGATTAAAAGTCTATTATCGATCATTTATAAGAAATTTATGACAATTTTCAAACCTACTAATCATGGTAAATAATAATGATGTTAATTATTTCTGGATTAATGAATGTGAAGAGAATTTAAATGACATAATAGGATTTTAATCCATGCAACTAATCTCACACCACCCACTAGTGGAGAAGGATTTTTGATCTCTAGTGATATAACCATGAATTGATTGCTTTGTGTAGTCATATTGAATCATATAGTGATAGCTTATTCCTCTCAATAATTTATGACTCATTTGTAGAACTATATTATATGAGATATGGAATTAGCTATATTAATTTTCTCATTGATTATTTAGAAAAATTATCTCTATTGAGAGAATCCTGACATATATATTGTTCCCAAATTCCTCATGTATATATTCACATAAATGGAAATAAACATGTTCTTATAGAGGTTGTTATAGATAATCAAGGAATATTAATTTTAAATCCATTATTATCAAAATAAAATGTATAATGTTAATGATTATTCATGTAGAAATGATCTTCAAATCATATCCGTGATGAGGATATATAGGGATCTAATATTCTTAGATGATAACATAATGGACACAGGGACCAAAATGGAATTAACCTAATCATAAATTTCAAAAAAGGCTACCCAATCATCCAAACATATGATGATCAAAGAATTATTGATAGATGATATAGTTCAATAGAGAATGGTAATGAATATTTAGGAGTTTAACCATCACAAATATAGTGTTATATGATTTTGAACCTGGATTTGTATCCCATCAAAACAAACACCTAAGATTTATCTTTTGGATTATGTACATATATAAATCTTATCAATTCATCTAGGGAGAAAAAAATGTATAGATATCTAAAAAACTACATGTTGTATAACATGAATAAATATATATTTATATTTGTATATTAGTGCTTGGTATGATGAGAAGTTAATGTGGAATGAAAGGATTCTATGCGCATGATGAAACCATTACCCATAATAATATGGAAATGGAAAAATTAACATGTATTACATTTTTGGACTCCCCGGGAAATCTAGATTCCATAATGGTATTTTGGATGTAGTATATTTCTTTACTAGGTAATTAAATTTAATTTTCATCATGAAAATTTCCTTCTTGACCAGCTCATGAGGATATAAAAAAGAAATGTGGTAAGGGTACCTGGAGTACCACTCAGTATTGAATTTGATGGAGAAGTGCGTTTTAACTAATGATTATAGATAATTCTCCTCCAATAATTTGATATAGAGATGATTTTTTCACTCTTTATCACCCTCAGATAAATGGTCAGTATGAAAGAACCATTCATAATCAAGATAATGTAATAAGATCATGTTTAATGGATTTATGAGGATGTTGAGATCATCATAATATCTCAGTAGAGTTATCATATTACAATTTTTTAAATTATTGAATTTAAATTAATCTTTATGATGATTTATATTGAATGAGGTCCATTATTAAGTCATACTAGGATGAAGTTGGTGAACGTAAGATAATAGGACATGATCTAGTCTAAGTGATGATAATGATAGTTTAAACGATTCAGTGTCATATGAAATCAGCACATAGTTGATATATTGATTTGTCTTTAAAATCATTAAATAGATTTAGAGTTTGAGTATGGAGATAATTGGTTTCTTTTAATATCATCATGGAAGAAATTTTTGAGGTCTGGGATGAAAGAAATGATATTTCTTAGATATATCACCCCCTTTGAGATTATTTTTTTCATCATTGTTTTCTAATATATTCTAACACTTAAACATAACATATCATAAGTGCATGATGTGATAAACTCATACCTCTTGAATAAGTATATACTACATTCCACACATGTATTCAATATAGAGGTGGTATTGTTAGAGAATGATTTTTCTCAAGAAGAGAATCCAATGAAGATATTAGATCATAGAGATAAAGATAAAAAAAGACAACACTTCTTGTCAATGTAATATGGAGAAATAAAAAGTATGAATAGGAAATATGGGAACATAAAATATAAATGAAACAAAATTAACTTAATCCATTTATTATTATTATAAAATAAAGAAAAAATATGATCATCGAGAATTATGTCTGTCAGATATTAAACTCATGGGAAATATAGTCATTTTAAATAGACCCTCAAGGTTTTGATATATTAAAGATAATGATAAAAGATAATTTATTCAGAAAAAATAAGCGATATCATCAACCATTTGAATCATCCCTTATAGAGATCATTTATCTGAGATTTAAATGGAGTGGAATTGCAAGGGTTAAACTTTGACCAAGCCCTTGTTGATATCAAAAAAATTCAGACTTTAGTGATATCATTTATGGGATAATTTTGAGCTTATAAAATTTTCCACACAGTCAATGTTTGATGAACCACCACATTAAATTAATAAAATTATTGACCTTACCCCTGGGGAATATGAATGTGTATTAAGGTGTTATGTATTTATACATTATTAGTATAAATGTGTAAATTTTAGTATTATAAAAAAAGTCTAGTTACATGAATCCCATTTTCAACGTTATTTATAAATTATAAGAAACAATATGAATATGATAAATTGATTTTGGGATACAAAGTAAAAAAATGGTATTTTTGGAAAATATAACATTAAAATTACAAAACTATATTAGAATAAATTATAGAATTTTAAAAAATATTTATTTCTATGACATTAACATATAAGACACTATGTTTTTAAATGTAAATGATAATATAATTTTATAATATCTGAAATAATTTTTATAGTGGTCATAAAGTCGAATGTGTCACTAAACTAGTATTTTTTGAAAAATAATAATTTTAACATAAAAATAGGAATTCTCATGTTAAAAAAAATAGTAAGAAAAAATAACTTTCATTTTTTAACAGATCATATCTTAAATATCCAATAGTGTGTTTTATAATTTTTTAGAAATTTATCATTTTGGGTAAAAAAAATTAACGTGGTATGTATAGCCATTAAGTATTATGACCTAATAAAGGATTAAATGTATTCTAATAACTACTATATATGAATTTATTAATAAAAAATAATAATATTCATCAAAAGAAGTGATTTTAAATTGATAACAGAAATTTTTGTATCCAATAATGAATCATATGAAACCAAAAATACATTTTAAATGTCTTAAAATTTAATCCCTATGAAAAAGAAACCCTTCCACATCAAAGATATTAGTAATTAAATAAATTTAGTCTTTAGGGTATTAAAATATTAAAGAACACTTCCCATTTGAAAATAATGTTGTAAAAAACATGGAAATACCAACGTGTTTTAAATTTTTATTAACATGAAGTCCATGGACTAATATTATAAATTATAAGAGAACCCCCATATTATTCTCTAAATATCCACCAAATCGTTGATTAATATTCAATTATAATCCTTTAACTAGAATTTTCACTCAATTTATCTCTCAATATCCTTACTTGGGAGTGTCCATGGTTTGAAGGATCTCCTATTAAGCTTTTAGAAGATGCCTCTCAATGTATGGGGTCCTCTCCCTCATCATTTCCATTCATCCACTTCTATTATAATAAGAATTATTATTATCTACTAATTATATTTTTTTTGAGATTAAAAAGATTAATTTACTATAAAAATGATGAAAAAATAATTTGATACTACCTTCATCTCTCATAAATACCTTCCATAACCATTTATGTATCCCATTAATGCTACCAAAATTTTCTCTTGATTTCTACTCCATAATGTTTTTCTTTTTAATAGAAAAACATAATTTCATTCTTGGATATTCAACTAGAATAACTATCCTTTATTGATTTGGGATTTTAATTTATATAACCCATAATCATTAATTATAGTATTGAAGGGATAAAATACAATCTTATGTTATATGATCAACATAGTACATATAAACCAGTATATATGAATGAAACACCTCGATAGAACTCCAATTTATTAGGCAATGTTTTCATCCCATGAGATACCTTGTATAGTTCATGGGGGTGTTATATAAAACTGAATTATGATTTCTTGGTGGTGATCCATTAGTTATTATTATGATGTCTTGTTATATATTGTTTCTTCATTCCATTAGCTATATCATCTAATGATATCATATTTTACCAGATATGATTCAGTGATATTATTATCATTTATGTTATTATGATATTCCTTTAGTCTCATATGTATCATGATTACTCTATCTTCACTATTATTAGGATCTATAGATCATACTTTGTTTATGTATGTTCCAATTCAATCATATTTTGTTTTAAGAGATAAAATGATTCCAAGAGCACATTGTGTAAATTTAAAATAATGATGTTTGTTATTATTTTTCAAGATTATGGTTAGTTGCCTAATTTTTTAAAGACACTAAGAATTTAAAATCTTGGGATAATATTCAATTGGTAATATTTTTATGAAATATTAAATTAAATGTACATGAAAAATGGGTTGTTATAGTTGGTATCAAATATAGTGTCTAGTATTTTTGGGAAATATGACTATAAAAAAAGGAAAAATTTGCGATAATATTAAAGAAATAATCCTCACGGATTTAATTTAATGACTGTGTGGTTTAATAGAGTTTACAACCCTATATAGATACTAGAATGTGGATGTGTTAATGACATAGATTTTCTTAAGAGTAATCCCCATGAAAATTCTATTTGAGTATCAACATGATCTTTATCGAATGTATGATGAGTGGGCCAAATATCACACACCTTGATAGACACTACTCAGGGATATGCTTTAAATAATTGATATTTTCATCAAAAACCCTTATTAAGGATTTGAATATAATGTTAGGTTATTGACCTTAATTGGAAATAAACCATGAATAACCTTTATTGAAAAATAGAAATTCATAAAATAGGGTATATATGTCATTTTTGTGTAATTACTTCCATGTTCCCAGTTTCCCTTTTATACTATTATTGGATTGAATAAACAAATCCCTAATTTTTCATTTATTTTATCTAATGGATGAAAATTGGAAGAAACATGCAAACAACCAATTTAATGGGAAATATGATAATTGCCTAATGTGATGCCTAACATTATAAGAGTGGGATTAAATTTCATTATTCTATTAATTTTGTAATTTATTCATGAAATGAATAAAAATTCAATCATTGGTAACAACCTATTTCTCCTATGAAATTTCAAGCCTTTGTGGAGTAATTTATCATAAAATACATATAAAATTTAGTGAATCGTCAAATCCCATAATCATGGAATAATCGTTTAACTCTACTGACAAGGTATTATATGAACTCAAATAAAACGGGTAGGAAAAATAAATGGTATATATTTATATATTATTGATATAATTTTATTAGTGTTGGATAGTGATCCTGAATATAAACACTAAAGAATAAATTGAATCAATAGATTCGGAAGTATTTAATAAAATAATATTCAAATAATAATTTCCACACACTCCACATTATAAAATTTGGAGGGGTTTCCTTGGAACCATGTTCAAGGATGATTTATCAATATGGTTCAAGGAAGATAAATTCACAAGGATTGAACAATATTCCTTGGGATTTTCGTTGACCATGATGGTAATGTAGACTGCTACATCAGTGGGCTAAAATCGAGTTTATGAAAATACTTTTTGATTTGAGTCGTTGAATTATATGAAAAAATATCCTATTGTCCCAATAAAGTAAAAATGTAAATTAGATATTCTAAATGGATTAATGGGCCTCGAGGGAATAAGTGGATAATATATTTTTATTCTAGTAATGAAATGGAAAAATCTCTTAGTGGAAAAAAAATCTAACTGCCCTCTTATCAATAGTATGGGAAAAGAATATCACAAATTTCCTTATGTGAATGATAAGATGATCCAAGTGTGGAACATAGGGGGGTTAATAATTAAATACTTAAGATATTTGATTAATCCAATTGATTAAATTAAGGAAAATATGGTTTTATTTAACCCCAAACCTATGGTCTATGGTTTCTATAATAAGGTACATTGACACTATGAATATCAGTTTCCAATATAAATGTTTAATTTAGATAACTAGTGTAAACTACCAATAATTCCAATAGTGAAAGGATGAGAATATACAAAAACAACTAGGGTAGATTGTGACAATAATTCGGTGACTGTCATGCTGGTTATTCATTCAAGAATAACGAATGTAATATTTGATTCTAGGTTTACTCATTCTTTCATATCATGGATAATTAGTAGAACTATTAAATCAACATCTCAAAACATTGATGTTGAGTTATAAATAAATATAGAAAATAGGGAAATTATTATATCTCAATTTTATATCTTATCTCTAGTCAATATTAATGGGATGAGACTCCTAACGAACCATTTCTTACTCCCCCTAGTGGATTATGTGAGCCATTTTTTAAGAAATTGTCCTTTTTCATTACATTTAACTTCCACTATTAATAAAATACATGGCCAAGTAATTCAAATTTTTGTATGGGATAATTCAATAACTCAAGGAAAAATTTATTAAGATGTTGTTTTTTATGGATTTTTTCATTTTGGAAATTTACTGTGAATCAATACATTGGGTTTGAAATTTTAAGTTTTATTGATTTAATTTTTTTATCTCAATTTGAATTTAGTTTTAAATGTTTTATATATTAAATAATAATGGTGTAATTAATTATTTAGAATAAACTAAAATCCTAACATTAATTATAATTGAAGTCGAATTTTAATTTCAAATGATAAATTTCATTTTAAATTGAATATCATGAAATTCTGATCAAACTGTGTATGTTAAATGGTTATAATTTTTATTTTTTATGAGTTAAATATTGAATTAATTTTGAATTGTAAACTAGTGAGTTAATTGTAATTATCAAGTAATAGTTAATTTGAATACAATCGACTTGAAAATGAGATTATTTAACCTATATATAGGTTTTGTGTGGGAAATAATAAAAATGAAAACATTCTATTGTCTTTCACATGTCCCTACAACCATGTCATTTCCCCTACTACCATGAAATTCCCATGGAACCATTATAGTGTTACATCTATGACCATAAGAGGAAAAAATGAACTATAATTCAGGTTTGATGTAACAACCCAATGTTTTTCATTGGAAAATTCCCTTCTTATATTTATGTCATAAAATAACATGAAAACACAAAATAATAAACTACTACGTGATAAGTGACCTTTAAACAGAAGTTTTTCACTCCTGTGCTTGGAATATTAAAAATCTGACATACACAGTTGTGTTCAAGATGTTTTTTGGAATCTAATAAAACACAAATAAATTTCAGTGAATAGTAACGTACCCTTAGGAATAGTAACATACCCTTATGAATATTAATATGACCCTTATGAATAGTAAATAATCCAACAAAAGAGTTACATTACTTATGAATAATAAAATAAAATTTAGACATCTTAGAAAGTGAAAATATGACCTTAGTAAACGTTTTTGGTATTTTATAAGTCATAAATAATTAATTATAATAAATTAATTAATTTAAAAGAATATTTATTTCCCTGATATTTAATCATAAATTATGTAATCAATGTTTAATAGTTTTTAGATAATTTTAAAGGACCCTGTGTAATTTTTGAAAGAACTATAATATCAGTTTTAATCTTAAAAATTGTTTTTTAAGTAAATTATGATTTTAATTAAATATTAAATTAATAATATTTAGAAAATTATTCTTGAAAAATTGAATTCATTTTTGGATTTTACAAATCTAAAAATGGTTGGGGTAAATTTTTCGCATTTCTCTGAGATACGTGAATTTTTTATGAATAATATAATCTAATAATTCACAATAAATTCTAAATAATGTATTAATTGAGTCATTGATGATGTTCTACTGATGTAAGCCCACATTTTTAGGGATTACATTATAAAATTACTGTTATTGGTCATCCAAGACTCTCTATTCCTTGTCTTAGGGGGAATTAATAAACGAATGAATCTTATATTAAGGAAACCCTCTACCATCCACTATAAAAGCCACCCTTCACTCCCTCATTTCCTCACACCTCTCAATCTCAAGACCTCTCTAAAATCTAACCAAAAATATTCCCTATCCCCTCTCCCACATCTAAAAGCATCTGGTCCCATCAAAAGACCATGACTAGCTTCTGTAAGGAGGATCTCAAGAGGATGATTTAAGAGGTAATTTCTCTCCCTCTTCTCCTTTAGTTTCCTTTCATGCTCAAGTTCCTTTCTAGATCTATCCCCACCTATATTCATCCAAATTGTTTTGTAACTACAGTATTATAAATATAATGTAATTTTATGATTCTAATAGGATATTTTATCACCCCACACCCTTTCCCTCTTCCTTTTCTTTTATTAAAGAGAATGGTGTTCATGAGGTGTTAATTTATCACCTTCAAAAACGACATGCTATCTTCTTCCATTTCTACCTTCATATCTGGTCATGAAACCATTTTTATGGTTGAACCAAAATATTTGATATGTATTATGTTCTTTTTTAAGTTCTGGAAATAACCTATGTCCATATTACTAAGTGAAAATTTAAAACAATTACGTTGTGATCCAAAAACCACTCAAATTAACCCAAATAATCATAATTTAATTCTTATCTAATGATTCACCCACATGGATCAAGTATAATTAATTATAAAATCATTCAAGCTCCTATAATATCACTAATAATATGTAATATAATTTCTGTATTTTTACCCGCAATCTACCCAAACTTCAATTTAAGAATACAAGTGAACCACCCAAGAAAAACCATAAAAACGAACATCCCCGAACAATTTTTTTAAACTCTATATATCAACCAAAAGAAGATAATATGACATAATGAAACCAGAATGAACCATATTAATGTACTCATGGTTCTGTATTTCTAATTAATGAATATAATTTCATTATACAGAACATTCAAGAGAAGGAAGCATTCATGTACAAGGTAAGGGGAAATCTCGAACCCAATTTTCTCCCTTCGGATTCTCCCTCTTTCACTCCATTTTTGATATGGTTACTCCTCAAAGATAATTTGTTCATAATTTATTTACTTTTCTAGGATATACATGTTTTTCACTGGTTTTATTTCTAACAATGTTTTTTCCAAAAGAACTCTTCTTCTAAGAATGCCCCTTTTACTGGTCACTCAAAGTGGACGGTTCATGTAACATGTGTGTTGTTACGTCTTTCTCTTAGGAACCCAAAGCATATGAATGAGTTATTATGTGATGAAACCCATTCCTTTTCATGGGTTAATTATGTTGATTTATGTTATATGTTCATTGTGGAATGCATGATAAATGATAATGTTATGATATGATAGGTGCGGCCGGAATTATATAGCGCAATATGAATGTTTAAATGTGACTGGTGCGCCCAGAATTATATAGCGCTCCAATGAATTGGGTAAAGTGTTGATTCTCATGAGTAAATGGGAAATGATGTGTGAACAATATTATAGATTGGTTCACATGTACGAGTGGTAGTTAACCACTAATACATGATGTTTCATTTTTATGCACTGCCACATTTCACGTCTATTATTTATGCTCCTATCATGTTCATGATCCTTTTCCTATATCATTATTATGATCACCCCATGCTATATTGATCTTATCTATCATCTTCTGGGCAACTATCTCACCCCTTTTGATGTATATCCTCAAGTGTCTACATGTACTAAGGAGAGGACAAGTGCCATAAGAAGCTAGTTTTGAAGATATTAAATAAATATTTAAGCTTGATGTTGTATTTGTTATGTTTGGTCCTAGTTTCCCCAATACACTAAACCTTTGTATCCTCAATGTGTAATGATATTATGTTTTTTATCTTTAAAATGATGTAATAGTAATGTAAAAGAAGGCTGGGTCGCTATAGTTGGTATCAGAGGCAAGGTTTAGTTAATTTGGGAATTAGGATTGGTGAACCCTAGAGAAAACCTCTAGTATAAGACTAATTAAAAATATTCACACAAGAATATTTACCTAGGGATCCCATAAGTTATGATTTTGGTATAAAATGTTTAAATGAATAAGTTACCCTTGACTTGTTAACTTATGTTTTGTTCTAACCTTTTCTATTTTAGAAAATGGTGGAAACCAGGAGAAATCAGGCCATCAACTCATGCGAGGGCCAATTCAACGATTGCCCAAATGACATCCCCAATGATTTGGGAGGTGGAGTTCAAAACTTCATGGAGATTCTTACCCAATTATCTCAGGTTATGAATAATAACCATACTAATGGGGAACATCCTCCTTCACCAAAGAGTTAGAAACTAGCTATCGAATGTTTTATGCGGAAAAGACCATTGACGTTTTGTGGATCTTTCGACCCACTAGTTACAGAACGGTGGGTCAACTCCATGGAGAAGATCTTTTTTGTGATTTACTGTTCTGAGATGGAGAAGGTGACTCTAGCCATTTATCATCTAGATGGAGAAGCTGATCAATGGTGGTCTTTTATTAAGGACACCAAGCCAAGGGAGGAAATTTAAGAGATGGAATGGGAAGACTTTAAGATAATGTTTCTTAACAAGTATTTCTCAAGAACTCTTCGCACGAATATGGAGAGAGAATTCATAGAGGTCATGAAAAAAGAAGGAGAATCTGTCACAACCTATGAAGCGAATTTCACAAGGCACACAAGGTATGCTTTAGATTTTATTATCAACAATGATAGCAAAATTGATAGATTCCTTAGTGGATTAAAACCACACCATCTATAGGATCTTTCAATTCCATACTTTATGATTTATGAAGAAGTTGTTCGCTGTGCTCTCAAAGTGGAGATGAAGTTAGGATAATGGTCCTATGGCTATGGCAATTAGAAAAGAAATATGGATTTTTTAGATGGTGGATCTAATGATAAAGGTGAGAAGAAAAATCCACGACCCACATTCCAAAAATGTGGGAAGTTTCACAATGGGAACTACCTCAATGGGAATGGGAAATGATTTATGTGTGGGAAAGAAGGACACCATGCTCAAGAGTGTCGAAAAAAATGAAAATGAAGAAGAATGTAGTCGATGAAATGAGAGAACCACCCATGGTTCAATGCTACAACTGTAGGGAGCTTGGGCACTATGAAAAACAGTGCACTAAACCTTAAGCTCTTGAGGCTAATCAGCGTCAGGAACCACAAAAGCCCAAGGAACAAGGGAAGAATTTTTCCATCACTACTGCGGAGGTGGAGCATGATAATGAAGTCGAACAAGGTACACTTCCTGTTCATTAAATAATGGAAAAATTCTTATTATATTCTGGTTCTACGCATTCCTTTATATCTTGAAAGTTTTCAAGAACTATAGAATCGAAGCCCCGAAACCTTCAAGTAGATATATCTATAAAAACACCAAGTGGTGCAATCATTGCAACCCAAGTGTTTGAATCTTCTCTTGTTGGCATATGTGGGAAGGTTGTTCTGTAAAATCACGTAATACTTTCCTTGGTAGAATTCAATTCTATAATGGGAATGGACTAGCTATCGTTATATAGATCACATGTCAACTGTCGGGAAAAGGAAATATCTTTTCATATTCTAAACCATCCCATGATCTTCTACAAATGTGAGGAAGATCATGAATCTCCTTTGAAAAATCCTTCAATGGTGTGGGTGTTTATCCCCTATGAAGAAGCATACCTCGCTCAAATGGTTGAGTCGAAGGAAAGTTCCATCCTTGCGGAAATACCCATCGTGAGGGAATACAACGACGTTTTTCCTGAAGAGTTGCCCAGAATTCCGCCAGATCATGAGGTAAAGTTCTCCATTGAACTCTTACTTGGGGCTACTCTGATCACGATGTTCCTCTATAGGATGCCTCCTATCGAACTATAAGAGTTAAAGAAGCAGCTACAAGAGCATCTGGACAATGGGTTCTTACACCCTAGTGCATCGCCTTGGGGTGTGCTAGTGCTCTTTGTGAAGAAGAAGGATGGAACAATGTGGTTGTGTATTGATTATCGGGAACTCAACAAGATCACCAGAAAGAACAGGTATCATCTTACAAGGATTGATGACTTGTTTGATCAGTTAAGAGGATCTCAATACTACTAAAAGGTGGATCTTCGTTATGGATATCATCAGGAATAGGTGAAGAAGGAATATATTCAGAAGACTGCCTTCCGTACAAGGTATGGGAACTATGAGTTTTCGGTGATGCCCTTCGGACTTACTAATGCACCTGCAATCTTCATGGATTTGATGAATAGAGTCTTTAGACATTACCTTGACAAAATTGTGGTAGGGTTTATCGATGATATTATCATCTACTCCAAGAGGAAGGAGGAACATGAAGAACATCTATGACTTATGTTTGAGACATTAAGAAAAGAGAAGTTGTACGCCAAGTTCAGCAAGTGTGAGTTTTGGATGAATCAAGTCACGTTTCCAGGACATGTGATCACAAGTGAGGGAATTTATGTGGACCCTTCAAAGAATAAGGCGATTGAGGAATGGCCCAGGACCTCTAGTGTCACCTAAATCCATAGTTTTCTTGGATTAGATGGGTACTACCGACGTTTTGTGAGAAACTTCTCACGATTGTCAAGCCTGCTAACTAAGTTAACAAGAAAAGGGGTAAAGTATGTCTGGACAGAAGAATGTGAGGGAAGCTTCATGGAGTTAATGAAAAGGATGATCACTGCACATGTACTCACACTACCGAAAAGTGGAGAAATTTTTGTGATATACAGTGATGCTTCAAAGAAAGGCTTGGGTTGTGTAATCATAAAAAATGATAATGTGATAGACTAAGCCTCACGACAGTTAATGATCCATGATCAGAACTACCTGACGCATGATCTAGAGCTGGCAGCCATGATTTTTTCCTTGAAAATCTAGTGGCGCTACCTTTATGGTGAGAAGTGTGACATATACACCAACCACAAGAGCCTAAAGTATATATTCACACAAAATGAGATCAACATGCATCAAAGGAGATGGTTAGATCTAATCAAGGATTACAATTGCTCTATACACTATCATCCTGGAAAGGTCAACAATGTAGCTGATGCTCTAAGCAGAAAAGAACCTGCTACTCTATCCATGTTGCAGATTGAGAAAGACCCTATCTTCATGGATGTGAAAAGGATGTATTTGGGAATCTTAAGGGCAGGGGATACATCCTACCTCTCCAAAATGATTGCGCAAAAATCCATCCAAGAGAAGATTAAGGAAGAAAAAAGGGATGATGTCGAGATTCAAAAGGGGTGAATGCAGTAATGAAAGGATGCTGAAAGAGTTCCATATCGACGATAATGGTGTGATTTGGTTTTGAATGCGGCTTTGTGTGCCTTCATCCCCTAGGATAATGAAGGAGCTATTGGATAATGCACATATCTCAACATTATCTATCCATCCTGGGAGTACCAAGATGCATCATGATCCCCGAGAACACTTCTGGTGGGATAACATGAAGAAGGAGACTGTGGAATATATATCATGGTTCTTGGTATGTCATCAAGTTAAATATGAGCGGAAAAAGTACAAAGGTATGATGCAGCCATTGCCTATACCCACGTGGAAATGGAAAAATGTAACTATGGACTTTGTCATAGGTCTCCCGAAGACGTCAAAGGGAAATAATGCGATATGGGTTGTGGTTGACCAACTCACCAAGACTGCCCATTTTATCGCTATTCAGGAAGAGCTCTCGCTTGAACAACGTGAAAATATATATGTGAAGGAAGTGGTGAGATTTCACGGTGTTCCACTCTCAATTGTCTCTGACCATTATCCAAGGTTCACATTTAAATTTTGGAGGAGCCTTTAACATTCTTTGAGTGCTGAATTAAATTTCAACACGGCTATCACCCCCAAACTGATGGCCAGTCTGAAAGGACTATTCAGACGCTTGAAGATGTGCTAAGAGCCTGCTCTCTTGAATTCAAAGGTGGATGGGATCAGCATCTCCCATTGGTTGAGTTCTCATACAACAATATCTTCCTATCAAGAATTCAGATGGTGTTGTATGAAGCTCTTTATGGGAAGCGATGTAGAACTCCAACCTGTTGGGATGAATTTGGAGATAGAAAGCTACGTGGGCCCGATCTTGTTCAAGAGATGACCAAGAAGGTTCAAGTCATCCAGAAACACATCCAAGATGCTCAAAGTCAGTAAAAGAGCAATGTTGACAACCATCTAAGGGACTTGGAGTTCAGCATTGGAGATAAAGTCTTACTTCGAATATCTCCATGGAAGAGAGTCATGTGATTCGGGAAGAAATGGAAGTTATGCCCATGGTATATTGTCCCCTTCGAGATCCTTGACCGCATAGGAGTTGTGGACTCTCTTCTTGCACTTCCACCGAATATGGCTCAAGTTCATGATGTGTTTCTTGTATCACTACTGAGGAAGTACATACTAGACCCCTCACATGTACTAAACTCAGAGGTGGTGCAGCTGGAAGATGATCTCTCCTATGAGTAGCAGCCATTAATGATTCTGGATCAGAGTGATAAGGTTCTACGCAACAAGAAAACTCATCTTGTGAACGTGTTTTGGAGGAACCATAAGTTTGAGGAAGCAACTTGGGAACTTGAAGAGGCAATGAACGAGAAGTACCCTCACATGTTTCTGTAAAGAGAAATTTTGAGGGCGAAATTTCTTAAGGGTTGAAGAATGTAACAACCCAAATTTTATCAATGGAAAATTACCTTCTTATATTTATGTAATAAAATAACATGAAAACACAAAATAGTGAACTACTAAGTGAAACGTGATCTTTAAACATAATTTTTTCACTCCTATTTTTGGAATTTTGAAAATCTGACATACACGGTTCTGTTCAAGATGATTTTTGGAGTCTAATGAAACAAATATAATTTTTGTTGAATAGTAATGTACCCTTAGGAATAGTAACATACCCTTATGAATATTAATATGACCCTTATGAACACTAAATCATCCCACACAAGAGTTACATTACCTATGAATAATAAAATAAAATTTAGACATCTTAGAAAGTGATAATTTGACTTTAGTAAACGTTTTTTGTATTTTATAAGTCATAAATAATTCATTATAATTAATTAATTAATTTAAATGAATATTTATTTCCCTGAAATTTAATCATAAATTATTGAATCAATGTCTAATAGTTTTTAGATAATTTTATAAGACCCTGCAAAATTTTTGAAAAAACTATAACATCAGTTTTAATCTTAAAAACTGTTTTTAAGTAAATTATGATTTTAATTAAATATTAAATTAATAATATTTAGAAAATTATTTTTCAAAAATGGACTTCATTTTTGGATTCTACACTTCAGAAAATGGTTGGGGTAAATTTTTGGGATTTTTCTGAGATACATAAATTTTTGATGAATAGTAGAATCTGATAATTGACAATACATGCTAAATAATGTATTAATTGAGTCATCAATGATGTTAAGATGATGCAAGCCCACTTGTTTTGGGATTACATTATAAAATCACTATTATTGGTCATCCAAGACTCACTATTCCTTGTCTTAGGGGAAATTAATAAACGAATGAATTTTATATTAAGGAAACCCTCTCCGCTCCACTATAAAATCCACCCTTCACTCCCTCATTTCCTCACACCTCTCAAGGTCAAGAATTCTCTAAAATATTCCTAAATATCTTCCCTAGCCCCTCCCACACGTCCAAAAGCATCTGGTCTCATCAAAAGACCAAGACTATCTTCCTTAAGGAGGATCTCAAGAGGAAGATTTAAGAGATAATTTCTCTCCCTCTTCTCCTTTAATTTCCTTTCAAGCTCCAGTTCCTTTCTTGATCTCTCCCCACCTATATTCATCCAAATTGTTTTGTAACTCTATTATTATAAATTTATGTAATTTTATGATTCTAATGGGATATTATATCACACCACACCCTTTCCACCTTCATTTTATTTTATTAAAGAGAACGTTGTTCATGAGGAGTTAATTTATCACCTTCAAAAACGACATGCTCTATTCATCCATTTCTGCATTCAGATATGGTTTTGAAACCATTTTTATTGTTGAACCAGAATATTTTATATGTATTATGTTCTATTTTAATTTCTGGAAATAACCTATGGCCATATTACTAAGTTAAAAGTGAAAACAAGTTCGTTGTGATCCAAAAACCGCTCAAATTAACCCAAATAATCATCATTTAATTCTTATATAATTATTCACCCACATGGATCTAATATAATTAATTATAAAATCATTAAATCTCATATAATATCACTAATAACATTTAATATCATTTTTGGACTTTTACCCATGATTTACCCAAACATCAATTTAAGAATATAAGTGAACCACCCAAGAAAAACCATAAAAACGAACATCCCCGAACAATTTTTTAAACACTATATATCATCCAAAGAAAATAATATGACATAATGAAACCAGAATGAACCCTATTAATGTACAAATGGTTCTGTATTTCTAATTAATGAATATAATTTCCTTATACAAGACATTAAAGAGAAGGAAGCATTCAGGTACAAGGTAAGGGGAAATCTCGAACCCAATTTTCTTCCATTGGGTTCTCCCTCTTTCACTCCATTTTTGATATGGTTACTACTAAAAGATCATTTTTTAATCATTTATTTACTTTTCTGGGATATACATGTTTTTCATTGGTTTTTATGTCCATCAATGTGTTTTCCAAAAGAACTCTTCTTTTAAGAACGCCCCTTTTACATGTCACTCAAAGTGGACGGTTCTTGTAACATGTGTGGTATTCCCTCTTTCTCTTGGGAACCCAAAGCTTATGAATGAGTTATTATGAGATGAAACACATTCCTTTTCATGGGTTAATTATGTTGATTAAGTTTATATATTCATTTTTGCATGCATGATAAATGATAATGTTATGATGTGACGGGTGTGCCCAGAATTATATAGCGCTCCATTTCATTGGGTAAAGTGAATAATCTCATGAGTAAATGTGAAATGATGTGTGAACAAGATGCTATCTTGGTTCAAAAGTATGAGTGGTAGTTAACCACTAAGACATGATGTTTCATTTTTATGCATTTCCACATTTCCAGTATATTATTTATGCTCCTCTCATGTTCATGATCTTTTTCCTATGTCATGATTATTCTAACCCCATGATATATTGTTCTTATATAACCACTTAATGGGATTATATCTCACCCCTTTTGATTTATATCCTCAGGTGGATACATTTACTAAGGATTGGATAAGTTCCACTAAGAAGCTAGTGAAGAAGAAATTAAATAAATGGTTAAGCTTGAGGGTTTATTTGTTATGTATGGTCCTAGTTTGTACAAGACACTAAACCTTTGTATCCTCTATGTGTAATTCTATTATGATGTTTATCATTAAAATGATGTAATAGTAAAGTAAAAAAAGGCTTGGTCGCTACATTTGATGCATTTGTGGGACTACTGTTATGCCTATACCAAACGACTATGGATTTTTGAGACCATGAATATAATAAAGTGTGCATGTTACCATGGATAGCCCCTACTTCAATGAGAAGCCTTTATGTGACATTGGATTCCTCATCCGATTAAAAATTTACCACCTCTATTTGTTAGTGGATTTATTCTCTAATTTACTATAGCATGGTCCTTATAGAATTTGAAATCTATAAAATTGTATTCAACATGATGGTATGAAACCAATCAACTGAGATTAGTGACTTGAGCACAAGCTCAGTTGTTGGAGGTATAAAATCTATTTTCAAGTGTCTAGATAGATCTATGGATATATTACTAATGATGATACTAATAAATAGAATCAAGGAAGATACATTTTTTGATGAATAAATTGAGTCTTACATAAACATTTTCAAACCAGATGATTATCGGATTGAGGATGAAATTGAACTTGATAATGGGAAGAATATTTTCTGATCCAATTGAAGAAGATAATGTGAAAAAATATTGATGTCGACATCACTATTACTTGATATACCTAATGATAAAAGTAGAATTGGAGATTCTACTCGAATATGAGTTTTTTTAAAGAGGGTTTATAAGAAGAATATGTTCAATGATTGAATATATCCAATGGTTAGTCAATAGTACATGTGATTTATATTATAGCTTGTTTTTTCACTATGTACAGAAAAAAATGGTGAATCCATGGATCATATCAACTCATAGGTTTCAATTATAATGGTTCTTGAACATAATATAGTTTATTAATTTTTCAATTGACTCATGCACCACAATCCCACTGAAATTTCATTCATGAAAGACCAAATATATGTGAGAAAGTTAAACTGGAGTTGTTTACCAAAACAAGGACCAGTTTTTCCAGGACTACATTTAAACAAAACTTGTGTCCTACTATAGACCTCTATACTCCAACATGAATACATAAGAATGTAATAAATGAGTTTCAAATTGGAAGAAAGCTATGAATTATCCAACATTGATAACGTGGAGGATAATGATGTGAATCATTTTTTCACCTCTTAATATCACATTATTCATGTACTATGAAGGCCCAAATTCATTCGTAGAGGGTAATTTCAATGAAAATCCAAGATATGTGAACAAAATAAATTTATGTTACACGAACAAAGAATCCTAGGTTAATTATTTCATAAGGGAGATTGTGATTATATTCATTTTAATTGTATTATAATGATTCAAGAATTTTGGATGAGCATAGTAGCTTTAAACCCCATACTGGGATAACTAATAGTCATATGCCCAAGTAATCAGGATCATGAATCACATAAATCCTATCAAAATGATTGATAATCATCTTACCTATGTAAGAATGTTTAGAAGAATTCAATTCCACCGTATAAATGAAGAAATTATGATTTTCACCGTCTAAATATTCCCTAAATGAGAGTGACATTCGGAAAAATTACCAAGAAATAAATATTACCTCAAATGAATAAATCATGAACCACAACCATGAAATGTGGAATCCATATATAGATCAATAAGGAGCTCTATTATCGTTAATTATTTCAATGAAGAAGAATATAATGGCTATAAAGAAGTCCCTCCCCCCATTTTCCTGGCATTGAGTTCCTACTAATTATAGAATATGAACATCTTTAATTTATTTCTTTTAAATTAAATGTGTTTATATTTTTAATTTGTTTCCATTTCAACATAATTTATTTATTATTCCTTCAACCTATGTGATATTATGTGGAATCATTTTAGCTATAATTATGTGGAACTAACTCAAGGGGTAGGTCCCTTGAGGAGACAACATAGGAAAATAGAATCATAATTACATAATTATTTATTTTATAATTTCATACATAATGTAGCTTTGGGCCAAATAGAAGTGGATATATGTTCATAATCTTCTCTCTATAGTTAGCATCTACATTACATCATATATTAAATCATATTTCTCCCACTCTCTTAGTATTTATATTATAAAATTAGAACTGTGTGGACTCACGGGTGATAAATACAATATAGAGATTAGTGATGAGATAATGGATTCCTTGATTAGGAAAATTCACTTTCTCTTCACTATAGAGGAGGTGGGATGTATGAGCACTAAATGTTCTTCATGTGTATATTTTGGTTCATAATTTAGATAGTGAGTGTAAATTCAGGAATGATTCAGACCCGATTATATGTTGAGAGTAATAGTTGACAAAGAATAACCCATTTGATCAAAATCAAATCTAATCCCTTTCAACTTAACATATTTGTGTTTGATTCTTCAATTTTATTAATTCTGAAAAATAAAAATAAAAACTCAATGATTATTTTAATATTTAAAAATAGAAAAATTAAAAAAATACATAAGTGGCTAGTATAGTGAATCTCCCACACAAAACTCCTTGAGAGATGGTCTTGGTCAACCACTAGGTTGTATTAGGATTAAAATAAAAATTAATGTTTGACTATGACATGTGATAACTGTGAGATAATCTTGGTACTGTTATAGGAGATTAGGATCTAGTGTTCACTATCACAACATGACTATTAATATTTTTGTTATTTTATATCATTCTTCTATCTTACTGGGATATGAGTTATAATATTACCATTATTTAATTGATCATGAATTTTATATGCTGTTAATAGTCCCATAGGAAGATGATGACTTAAATTTTCAACAGAAACACTCTTAGATGTCATCATCACACACCAATGGGTGGGAGGAGAAAATATACTATATTATCATATAGAGCAAATTTTAATAATATATACCCCACACCCTCAAACTAAAGATCATATTAAACCATATGGGGTTTAAAGTTGAATTAATAGCTCTTTTCTAAGGGAATAAAATTAAAGTATCAAAAAGGAATATTGGTAGTGTTGAAGGAATTTTAAACTATAATAGTATCTACCCTCTGATTATTTATAGAGGAAATGAAAAATAATGATGATTATGAATTAATTTTGTTTTTCTATACTCAAGATAATATAGAAGTGGGGAATAAAATATTTTTTTGAAGTCGATGATCTTCCCCTATTTACCACTAAACATATCATCCCATTGGACAATAACATAAAAACTGAATTAAAATTTGAAACTATTGAGGGGGTAATATTATTCAAATATTAATTATTATTATTCTTTTGATACCAAATTACCTATTGAAATAACTTTAATAATAAGTAAAATAAAAGGATCAAAAGTATTGTTTCAGACCTTGTATAGTAGATATAAGGAAATAGATGGACTCAACTTTTCAAAAAAAATATAATTTACAATTTTTAATTGATCCACACAAGAAAAAACGATAATAATAATTTTACCTGGATGATTAATTACATGTTGAGATAAAAGGGAAAGTAAAAAAATAAACTTATCTTATTTCATTCTAAATTTTTGAATGTCGAATAATCTTCTGGTCCACCTCATTTTAATTATATAGACTAAACACAACTGATTCCCATCGTGAATGATAATGATAAAGAGCCCAAGGAAACCTCTATAAATAGAAACTAGATCTTGAAATAGACATTATTTCCTTGGATGATGAATTAGATATGGATGAGGATCTCATTAAAAACTACTTCAATCAAATCATGATAAATTTAAATAGGATACTACCCATGAAGAGTCACATGGTGATGAAGTTATGGGAATTTTTCCTTGGAATATAGTACATCAATATTCCTATGATAATAAACTAGAGGGAGATAGAATAAATGAAGTGTTATTAATGGACTCTCAAAATGAAATAGAAAAAACAAGATTCGACCTATGATGAGGAGAATCAAAAACTATGTTCAACTTTTTTTTTATTCAATTTGAATTATTTACTAAATAAACCTTGTTTGAACATGACCATGAAACTTTACTGAAGTATGAACTCAAGAAAGAGGCCATAACTTTAAAAGATATAGAGACCCTATACATCATTCTGAAACTGAAAATTTATGTGATACACAACAATATTGTGGGAATGGAAATGAGGACCTCTATGTGGGACCCCAGGACACCCTAAGAGGGGAGGGGTGAATCAGGGTGTCAACATCTTCTTTTAAATTGATTGATCTTGTTCCCCCATTGGTAGGAACTAGTTTAACCTGTATGATGGATATGAGAAGAAAAAAACATTCACATGCAAAGAGGTAACACATCACTTTTTACGTGGTTCACCAATAAGGGCTACGTCCAAGGAGCATACACCGACTGGTTGTCAGTCGTACAAAATTCCACTATTATTCATTTTTTGTTGATTACAATGGTTCCAGAACATTCACATTATCCCAGGCTCACTGACTTTACAACTGTTCAGGGATATCCCCATTGCATCCCTCGGGTCACTCCCGTTGACTCCCCCTGGATCACTGCCTTTGATGAAGTCACAATCAGTTTATAGAAGTGAAGGTATCTTCAAATGATTTGTATTGATGTATTTGCATCTACATAGCATGAGACTCAGATTGCATCATAGTCCAGAAAAGATGCACTTCTACGCACTGAACCACTAAACCTGATAACCAAAACGTTCAAATATGTTTCACTTACAATTGCACGCAACACCAACCCATTGCGCGCAAGACCATACTGTTGCGCGTAATATTTCTTTTTCACATGGAAAAGTATTTTGCACTAAAAAACCATTTTTCACACAACTGAATCTTTTACACACTACCTCAATTTTTACACGATGCTCTTCTTTTTTCGCATAACTCGATTTTTTCATGAAAACATGAATTTTTTGCACAGCATGGAATTTTTCATGCAACATGGAATTTTTCGCGCAGCTTGGGATTTTTTGCACAATACCCTTTATGTGAACCTATTACATGGATCATACCTCATATCGTCTCTAAGTCTTCAACTATAAGGAATGAGGGGGGTCACCACTTATTTATAGGTGTCTCAGACCCCCGCGCACAAAAACCCCAGTGGCATGAAAAACATCTCATTTGGCACATAATATTTCGTGCAAGTATAGTTTTTCATGCACATCACCAGATTTTTTGCCCAGCCCATGCCTTTACTATATTTCAACATTCTAATTCTAAAACACTATTTGTGCAAAAATCCTCGATCTGCTATTTTTTCCACCATGATGTTTTTCGCACCCAACTCAAATATTTCGCACACAACCCTCCTTTTTCACTCACCACTTCCTCTTTTCACAACCCTCCTTTCGCACCCAACTGAAATGTTTTTCTTCTTGAACTATATGATCAATTTACTGGGACACATTCTAAACTTCCACTAAGGAATGAAAACACAATCAAACCATACTCCAATTCATGCATAGAATAGCCATGGTTCCTACACAATATTCAATATGACCTCCAAGATGTAAGGATGATTAGTTCATGATGGAAGAGGATGTGGTGTTTTACATCACATTGACTAAATCCTCCAATACATTGGCGATATTCACAGGACTTATCATTCATTGATAGGCCAAATGAAAAACCAATTGGATTGTGTAACCAATGATACCTCTCTTTATTGTTAATTTTTATTTTAATATTCTTTTGAAGAAAATAATTATTTTATTTATTTTTCCTATATTAATCATTTTAGATAGTTGATTATCACCTTCCTGAAGATCATTAGAAAACACACTACCAGGGGAATAACCTCTTCCTAATGGTTTCCAGATGAAAAATAATATCATCAACCATGTTTCCTATTCCCAATCTACCTTAATATTTTCTATGAACCATTAAAATATGCTTTAAATATTCATGATTATAATTTAATTTATATTGAGAATATAATTGATGCTATTTGTAGAGGAGGTAAATCAACCTGATTAGTCTAAAAAATTTAGGAACCATTTTGAAATAAATTATTACTAAAAAATGTATATATATATATAACATAAAGAGAAAAAAAAATTACACTCTTTGTAAATACTAAAAATAACACTTTAGTATAGTTGTTGTTATTTTGTTTTTATAACTTCTATTATCCTTAATTTCATCCCTAAATAATTTTAATACAATTATTGTGTTTTAGAACAACAATAGTTCTTCAATTGTTAGATTTATATTACTGTTGAGTGATATTTACTTATGTTTACACAGATATTTTCATCAATATATATATATATATAGAAAACGTCTTAGTGGAATCCTGATTATATATGGAAGAAATTTATAGTTCGATCATAAATTGAATTTTGGAAAAAAATAGAAAGAAAACTTCAGGTTTCTATCTCAATAGAAATTGATATAAGTCCTTTAAAACTGATGTAAAATGGGAAATTGGGATCTCAAAATAAATCTCTGAGACATTAGGCACTTGGCATGTGAGTAAGTTCCATTTTTATATATATATAATAAGTTCCTCTATATAAGGATGTTCATATACATGGAAATTAAATGTTTTAAAAAAATCACCAAATTAATTAATTTTAAAAAATGAAATCATTCTAGTTATGGTAACATTGAAACTAAATGAAAACGAGGAAATTAAATTTTAACAAATTAATTTGTGTTGTATCAAATAATTTTAAATATAAATCTTGTTTGACAATCATTAAGGAGATGTATAAATAGAAACTCCACTTATTAACAATCTTATTTCTATATGATCTATTCTATTCACAACCTGAAGCTAGAACTTATTCCTGAATAAAAGTTAAATAGTTGAACAAATTCAAATATTGGAATTTATAATTAAACAATAAATGTATATGTGTATTCCTTAAATTTTTGTGTGTGTTTGAAATTAGGGTGGACCATCACTTTTTAAATTTTAATAAACAGAATTCAATGTCTTTTTTGGGATTGTAATAGTTCATTTGTGGGGGAGTTATGTGAGCCCAAATTATCAAATTTTTTCTATTTTTATTGAAATTAATTACCATTATTAAAAAACACCATTCAAGTCATTAACTTTTTATTTCATAATTCAGTATTTCATGTAAAACTGGCTTATAATGTCAATGTTTAATAATTTATTAACTTTTGAAATTAATTGTGTGTCCATAAAATTAATTTTTCAAATTTTTAATTTAATTGTATTATTTAATTTTTATTTCAAATTGGAATTTATTTTTAAATGGATTTAATTTTGAATTTCAATGGTTTTATTTGTTAGTTTTAATAAACATAAATATATATATATTGATTATAAGAATGCTAAAATACTGATATCAAATTAAAAATATCATTTTAAATTTAATATTAGCAAATTCATATTAAAATATGTAACTTAAATGGTTTGAATTCTAACAGTGGATGATCTGAAGATTGATTGATTTATTAAATATAATATCACAAATTAAATTATAATTATTAAATAAATATGATTTCAAATATAATAACTACTAAAAAGATATTTTTTTGAATATGTTCTGTTCATGTGAGGAAAATAATAATTATAATAACGACTTTGCGACCATGTGCATGCCCCTAATTGAGTGTTATACCCCTACCACTCTGTTGATGTTCCTATGATTTTTGTAAGAGGCTAAAAATAGTACCAAAACTCATATTCCATGTAGCCATTGTATTTCTACCATGATCATCCAATTATTCCACTTTCAAATACCATTATTCACATGGCACCATGATCCGACTCTTGTGGATATCCCTAACCTCACTGAGAATCCAATCTACCACAGTTCTTTCTTACACTAACAATGATAGTCCACACCATTATTTGACCATGGATTTCATCACTAACTAAACATAATAATGAAATTATGAAATCATGAATGCATGTACATTTTATTTGATATTTTTAATTTAAAATGATCACTCAAACTTGTGTTATGAGTTTGATCTCTACTATTGAGGGCATGAATGTCAATTTCCACTATCATGAAGGAGTGATGGGTCTAGAGATGTGGATGAAATCAATAAATGAATTAAGGTTATATCATCATGATGATAAAGAATATGAGTAAAATTAAATGGTTTTCAAACCAAAATATAATCCAAACTAGTATAAAAATGAACATGATGAAGGACCCCAAATTTTTTTTGATCCTATTGAATAAGAAGCCGAGCACACTAATTGCTGTTGAAAATACCGAGCATGAAAGGACCCAATTAATGAATACCGAATAAATTTTTCACTTGAAGACGAGCTGATTGAATAGGAGTATTCATTAAGAATATGATCCTCGTCTAAATCTACCCATTGATCAATCTAACATAGATGGTGTTGTTTTATTTTCTGGTTGTTTGTTCTATGTGCATAGATTAAAATTATAAAGAATCAAATAATCCAAAACTCACCATTTGAAATGTTGAAAACTTTTTCAAATAACATGTTTGATGCATTTTATAAAAGTCTCAATAATCACAAACTATCACATATTTCCTCCATGTGGGACCAAAGAGAGGAAATTCTATTCAACCAGAGCTTCCATTCCATACCAAGATAATTATGATCTTATCATTATTACACCAATACACACAGTTGAATCCTGACCTACATACTCCAACATGAAGACCCAATCATAAAATCATCGTGTTTCATAGTGGAAATATGTTGATCCTAAACTAATATAAAAAATGTGGAAGGAGATTCAATGATACACTATGATAGATCTAAGCCTCACATTTTCAAGTCCCACGTAGGATTGAATTCAGTCAGTAATGTAAATGATAAAATTGATCCTTTATTGATGAACGAAAATAAAACAGTAGATATGGAAACAATAAATACATTGTGAAAAAATATACAAGTGTTACTAAAAACTAATTATTTTTCCAAAATTATGATTCTAAAACATATTATACCTATTCAGTAGCTCTATGACCAATTATGGGAAATCCCATAGGCTCATTCCTATGTTAACATGCTCATAGATTAATTCACTATAATCGAAATTCATAAGTATCACCATTTTAATGTAATAATTCCACGTGGGATCAAATTTTACACAATTTTTTTGAGATGAATATAGTAATTTCATCCTCTTATTTTTAATTAAAAAGAAAGGGCATGGTTATTGAAGTAATTTCTATGTAGGGAAGATGATCTCAACTAAATAAATTGATAATTTCATCCATTACATGTGGAACCTATATGAAGCAGAAGAACGAGAATGATACTCAATATTTAAAGTGAAGAAGAACAGGAAAATGGATATAAATAATTTCTAACTCCCATTTTCTAGGGATTTAATATCCATCTAATTATATCATAGGATCTATAGTAATTTTTATATTTTAAATCCAATGTTTTTACACTCCCCTTTTCACTTTGTTGTTATTTCTTCCCTAATTTATTCATGTTTCCATAAAAATATATGATTTTATGAAATTTCATTAACTCTATAATTATATATTACTATCTCATGGGTTATGTCATTAGGGAGACTACACAAGAAATCATAATCCCTATTCTTTTAATCTTTCTTATTTTATTTCATCCTTGATATGGAAATGAATTGGAGATAAGTTGATTGATGTTGATCATCTTCTATCTTTGATGAGATAGTATATTTTTTAATCAATCAAATAATATTTCCCTCCCTATATCAGTCTACATAGTATACTAATGGAATTGTATGCACTAGTTAATGGACAAAATATGTTGGAGATATATGTTTATACAATGGATTCAATGATTGAGAAAATTTAGCATCACTTCACAATGGGGGATTTTGGATGGTTAGAAATAGGTTGTTATTCCCGTGTATGTTTAGTTACAAAATTTTTATTGCATGGAGAAATTGAGGTTGGAATTTGAATCAATTTTTAAATGTGAATAATGGTGTATATTGAAGAACCCATGTGATCAAACCTAGGGTTTTCTCTTTTCACCATAACATTGTTTTGTTGGTTGTTTCCCTTATTTTAAATTTATAAAATTAGAGATGAAAAATAAATGACTATTTTCACCAATATAAATACTAACCAATTAGAATATATAAGTTACTATGACAGTGTATCCACCTTTCCCAACACTTTGAGTGAAGAATCTCAACAGCCACTTGGAAGAAATAACAGTCAAATAAACATTTTGTTTGACCATGTCCTATGACAGCCACATGATTCGGGCAATTTAATTCTATACTATGAGTGGATTAGTTTCCCTTATATAGAGAGTACATAAATTGATGGTAAAAGGAAATCAACATTCATATATCAAGGCATTATAATATTACATATAATTATATGTTAGATAATTAATCTTTATTGAATAATTAATACCTACAATAGACATTATTTCATTATGATCATGTATATATGGCTCAAATTATTGAGGAAAAATAGAGGATCACTCTTCTATAAATTCTCTTTGTATAGAAATATATTGATTTATTCCCTGATGAGTTTTCAAGTATTTATTTTAATCAAGAGGTTGGGTTATAGATTGAAATTATATATAGAGATATACAAATATAAAAGGATCCATATAGAATGAACACTACTGAACTAGAAGAACTAAAGAAGTAAATACCATATAATATTAATTAGGGCCTTATAATCCTAAGTGATCACCATGGGGTTCACTAGACCTCTTCATTAATAAGAAGGATTTGGAAATGAATCTTTGAATTGTCTCTTAGGAACTCAAACAGATCATTAAAAATAAACATTCTCCCCTATCATTGATTGAGTACTTTTTCAATAATCATTGTGGAGTTATGTACTTCTCTAAAGTGGACCTCTTACTGAGATATTACTTATTAAATTTTAAGAACGAGGATATTCCCAATGCTTCCTTTCATAGAATGTATGCAGATTGAGTTCATATTTATTTCATTTGTACTCAACAATGATTAACAAATCATTATAGATTCAATAAATATAGTATATAGAGATTACCTTGAAATTGTTTGGTAGTTTTTATAGATTTTATTATTATCTCCTCTAAAATCATAGAACAACATGAGGATTATTTGAGAATTTATTTTAAGAGATTGAGAATGGTGAAGTTATATGGGATGTAAAATAAATGTGAGTTTCAGATAAAGGAAGTAACATTATTGGAAAATTTTATCACTAGTAGTGGAATATATTTAGATCCTCTAAAGACAAAGGAGATTGAGAAATATCCTAGACCAACATATATAATAGAGATCTGTATTTTCTTTGGATTATCTTGCTAGTATTAATGATTTTTAAGAAACTAATCATGATTTTGTAACCCTCTAATCTAGATAATAAAAAGGGAGTTATGGTTTAATAGAATAATGAATATTAATAGAGATTCAAATAGTTAAATAAGAGGCTAATCTCTATTCATGTACATGGAATACTCAGTAATGGGGAATTATTTGTGATCTATATTGATTTGATCAGTAAATGATTGGGTTGCATAATCAGGAAAATTTTTAAAGCGACAGACTATAAATCTTGATAATTAATGAACCAAAAGTATAATTATCTAATTAATGACATGGAATTGGATTAAGTAATAAATTCATTGAATATTTAAGGACATTGTACTTATGTATTGATTTATTTCATATATCAATATCATAAGAGCATTAATTCTATATTCTCAAAAAAGGGATATCAATATGTTCCAACAAAAGGTGGTTAGAGATACTCATGGATTAAAAATTTTATATTTATTACCATCATGGGAAGGGAAATAATGTGGAAGTTTCTCTATACAGAAATTATCCTAAAACATAATTCCTGAAGGGGATTAGGAGGGATCAAATATTATTGAAATGAAAATGATGGACCTAGGAATCATAAAGTAAGGACAATCATCATACCATAATCAAATGACTTCTCATCCTTTAATCCATGTGATAATTAGTGAGGCCTAGAGAGTTGATATTGATCTCCATTGAGTGGTACAGAATATTCTAAATTTGAACATTGACAAAGATGTACTTATATTTTTTAGAACATGGATATGTGTCCCATATAAACCATAACTGATGAGGGGTATTTTGGATGATGATCATATAATATACTTGGATAATTATTTAGTGTGAAAAAAGATATTTCAATAACTAATGTAAAACATTCAGTTCCATAACATGATTGGGATATATTTTAGAATTTTTATCTCAATGATTTATATACCAATATGTTAAGGTGGAAATGATTAATTATAAGGGTATGGAAACCTTTTACTTTACCAATATGGAAATGTGATAACATCACATTGAATTTCATTATTAGACTCCTCATGACATCTATATAACATAATTCTATTTGGTAAATTGTTTATCTCTTGACAATGTCAGAACATTTTATTTCCAACAAAAAAATCTATTTTGAGATACTCACTTGGATATACATGAGGGAAGTTCCAAACATAAATGGAGTACCATATCCATTATATCTGACCAAGAGCTATGATACACCTCATGGTTCTTGAAATGTATTTAGAAATCCTTGGATTGATAATTGAAATTTCTCACCTTTTATAAGCCTTAAATAGGAAGTTAGTCTAAAATAACTATTCAAACGATGGATGATATACTGAGATCATGTTCAATTAATTTCCATGTATTTTGGGATTAAAAAATTACGCTAATAAAGTTATCATAAACAAATAGTTTCTGTTATAAATTTAAATGAATCCATATAATGATATATATGGGAAGGGGTGCATGAATCCAACATACAAGAATGACGTTGAAGATATGATGTTGATAGGGCATGATGTTTTCAATGAGATACTAGATAATGCTTAAGCCATATAGATTCACATGAAATAAAAACAATGTTAATATAAAAGAAAAATTGATGATCATTGATGATACATAGATTTATAGATTAGAGACAAGGTGTTCCACTTCATATCAAAATGTAACAAAGTAAAGATGTGGTTGAATTTGGGAAGGATAAGCCTTATATAGATCGACCCCAATGATATTATTGATCCAATGAGATATGTGAAATATCAAGAATCACTTCCCAATAATATATCACAAGTATGTGATGTGTTCCATGTATCCCCTTGAGGAAATACAAACCAAATCCCTCATATAAACTATAATATATTGGTGGTACCATTGGATAATGATATTTTTATGAGGAGGATCATATGAAGTTGTTATATTGTAGAGATAAAGATATACTATGTACGGAAACACATATAGTAAAAGTACTATAGAGGAACCATAATTATAAAGAGGTAATAGGGAAATTTAAGAAGAAATGAAATATAAGTACATTCATCTGTTTTAGTGTATAGATATTAATTTTAAGGGAAAAAAATTTGAATGGGGGAGGAATTTTATGACTGATAATTTTAAAAATTAAATTTCCCATTCTAATTAATATATATATTATTTAGTAATGTCGTGTAATATAGAACATATAGCTCAAATAATGAAAATAAAAAATTATTCATTATTTTATAAATAAAATCCATAATATGCCTATTGAACATTAATATCATCATTAATATAGTAGTTACAAATTTACATTTATGATTAGTATATATTAAGGGTACTAATAGAAACTAAATAGTGTAAAAGGAATAACTGATGAGTCAACCATTAAGATCATTCCATATGAATCACATTTGTCATGTTACCTAATGGATATGACATCACTAGGTTTCACCATTGATCAATCCAATGTGGATATTCAACAACTGAGACATGAGCATAATCAGTCAGGAGATATGTATTAGCTTATAAAAGTTGCCTTCCATTCAATGTTCACTGAACCACCCGTTCAAAATACTACCTTCACAATGCTTACCTATATGGTGTATGTTTTTCTAATAAGAGGTTATGTATGAATACCTTATTATTATAAAGGTGAAATTTTTTTATTATAAATGAAATAATTGTTACCTCGATCCCACATATGTTATTATTTAAAATTTAAATTAATATAAGATGAATATGATAAACAATTTTTTTAATTAAAACCAAACCAAACTGTATTTTTGGAGTATATATGTTTATAATTGCAATAAAATTTAATAATAAATTAATTAATATTAAATAAAATTTATTTCATTGAAACATTATTATAATACACACTTTATTTTTATATAAATGATAAAATAATTTAATTAATTCCTGCCTAAATTTTATGTGGATAGAATTATGAATATGTCATAAAAATTGATATTTTTCAATAAATAATAATTTTAGTTTCAAAATTATATTTCTTATATTTTTAGAATTATTTTGAATAAATCAATCAATTTTGAAATTAGCACGTTGATGTTATCCAATTACGATTTTCCATAATTTTCTAAGAAATCACAATTTATATGTTAAAATTAAATATTTTTTAAATATATGTTATGTATTATGAAATAATAATGACATAAATGTGGGGAAATAAATTCTATAAATTTATTTTGTGATTAGAAATAATTTTATTCATTAAAATTAGGGATTTTTAAATGATAATATTATTTTTAAAATCCTATAATGAATCTTCCAAAACCTAAAGTATATTTTAATGGGTTAAAAAACAATTATTTACCTAAAAGAATCCCTTAAACCTATAAAATATTATTTAATAAATAATTTCATTCTTTAATCTATTAAAGAGACTAACAAAAACTCCCCATGGGTAAAAATAATTGGGAAACCCTTAGTAAGGCCAATGGTTTTTCATTTTTTATTAACAAGATGTGCACGACTTATGTTTAGAAATTAATAAATAATTATCCCACTTGTTATATATATAGTCACCAGTATACCATTAATCTTCCCCTATTGACTTTAATGGTTATTTTCCTCTCATTGTATCCCTAAATATCCCTCCCAAGGAGATTTATTGGTTCTATGGATTCCTCATAAGATTTAAGAGGCAAAGACTCTAGGTAAGGAGTTCTCTCCCCAATTTTTTATTCAAGAATTTACATTATAAGATGTATTTTGATTATACATTTATTATATCATCTTTAGTTAAATAAATTTTTTCTAATGTCCAAATGAATAAATAAAATGAAATTATACCATATTCTCTAATAAACCCCATTTATAAGCTTTTACGTATACATATTATGTTACAAAACATATCTCTTAATTTTCATGAATACTTTTTTTATTAATAATAAAAAAAATATTCAATCATGGGTAATAACCAAAATAAATGAATATTTAATTTATTTGGATCTTCTATTTACTAATCCTGCATTCCATAATCATAGGATTTAAATGATGAAATAAGTAATTAAGTTATATGATTGTTGTGGCAGACATAAAGTTATAAATATAAATGTTACACTGTAATAAAAATATAATTCATTTATAAAAATATTTATATCCTGAGATACCATGTATGGTACAAGGTTGGTTAGAAAATCACACTATTTTATGTTGTCTTTCTGGAGATCCTTGACTTGTTCTTATGATTTCATGTTTGATGATGTTACAACATTCCTTTTATTACATTATCTTACCATATCATATTTTATATTACTTGATTCAATGATATTTTTCCTTTTTTGGTCATCATGATATACATTTTTATCATATTTATCATGCCTACTAGAATTTTTCCCTTACTAGGATTTATTAAACATGACTTTATTATATATGTCGTTAGGTTATCCCATGGAAAATTATTTTCCCAATGGATTCTATGTGCACATTTTGGATATTTAAAATAATTATGTTTTGAATTTTTGATAACGATGGTCTATGTATTTAATTTTACAAATAACAAAGGCCTTTAGATTCCAATAATTGAATTATATGTATATTTATGTCAAAAATAATGGTATAAAAAGGATTGAGAATATTTTTTGTTATACTATGGTTATAATTTAATACAGTAGTTCTTATAACCTACCCATGGATATCGAGAATGTTCTTTGGGCCTTATGGTGAGCTTGGGTGGGTGAAATATTTTTTTGATCAAGGATAGTTCATTAAAAAAATTTATCATAGCCCACACATTTTATTTGGGTTAATGTAGGTAGTGTGGATACTATGATTATCGTTAAACCGGAATAGGTATATCATGATTACCCACTTGATCACCGTCATCCATGATAAGACATTACCATCCATAGTTGGTTGGGATTTATGATATTATATTTGGATTTATCACTGATTTTATTGATGATATTTTGATCCCTATTGAGTTCCATTTGATTCTTTGTGGTATTTTTTTATTTTGAATGAATGTATATTAGTGAGACTGATTCATGAAAACCTTACATAATTTCTAAATTGGTGTTGAGTTTGTACAGATTATCCTAAATGATTATCATAGGTTACAAAATTATTGGAGCATGGTCTTTCAAACCTAGAAACAAAATTATTGATAACATTTAATAGTTTGGATTTGTTTTATTAAAACTCATTCAAATTCTTATGGTTACTAAAGTGGTTTAAACATATTATATATTTAATAAATATGAGTTTTGATGATGTTGAATGTATTTGTTTGAACGTTATGTGTTTATGTTGTTTAGTTTTTTGTTTGAAAGCTTTCACTAAGTGAAAAAATAATTTCCTAACAATGATGGTTTTTAAAACAAGTTTAAACTCTCTTTTTTATAAATTATTTTAACTCTATTTCATTATATTTAGAAAATTATTCCATTAGTATAATGAAATTTAAGTATATAAATAATTATTATGTTTTAAAAACTTCTTGAATATAATATAATTATGTTCGAGAATAAGAAAGTGATCAAGATATATTGGTTGAGAACATTACCCCTCCCTTTAGATATTCACTATAAACTGACAAGTTCAAGATACTGTGTTTGTTATTTTGAATAGATCATGAAAAATATAAAGTGGGTAGGTATTTGAGTATATAATAGGGAAGAGTTTTTGTAGATGTAAGGGTTTTGAATTTGTTGTGAATGTTGCTGGATGTGATCTCCTATTATAAGTGTAGAAAATTGAACTTTGGGAAATACCCACTACTTTTTCAATGACGAGATGAAACTATTCTATCTATAACTGATCAGAAATGTGAAATATAGAAATTTTGGGTCATATAAGTTCAATAGATCCTATACCAGTCAATCTAAAACTTATTTTAAACATGATTAAATTATTTGATCACTGTATTTAAATATTTTACCTTGTTAACTTGTATTTAACTAAGTAATTTTTATTTTATTTAAAATGTCGGGAAAAAATTATTGAAAAATATTTATTTTATAATCATTAATAATATATATATATTAATTATTTTAAAAATAATATGAAATTTATTTTCAATTAAAACATTTAATAAACATAAAAAACTTTTAGTAGAAAAATGGTGTTTTCACCATTAAGAGTTCATAGTCTTATATATCATTTATTGTTAATTAAATGAGTTAAAATATATTTTTATACATGTCTATAAATAATATATAATTAATTAGATAAAATATAAATATTAAATTTATTAGAGAAAAATTAATCAACATTAACAAATCCATTCTTTGAAAATTACTCTTTCACTATTATCATGATCATTAACTTTAATATTACTAATCATAATTTTTTGACTAAAAATAAAAATGAAATTAATAAATAATACTTAAATATTGATAAAATAAGTAAATAATTATTTTTAGATTTAATTTCCTGAAATTCATAAAACTATATTTTAATATAAGCGAACAAAAACAATTTTTATATTGAAGGATTAATTATTTTCCAAAATGATAAACATGGTTTTTCTAAATTTAAAACAATTTATTTAATTGATTTAGATTACATTAAAAATATATAATTATTTATAAATTATTTTTAAAAAAATATTTAATTTTTTCTATTATTTATAATAATGACATAACTTTGAAAGTATTTGAAAATGTATTATTTTTCATTATTCAACTAAAATTTATTTATTTTAGAAAATACTCATAAATTAACTGTAAGATAATTATGAAGGGATGAAATAAAATTTGAAATTAATTTTAAAAAATAAAATCCAAATATTTATCAAAATAGAATTTAAATTTATATAAAACATATAATGAGAATTAGTTTTATTGAAAATGTACTTTTAAAACATTATGTGTTCTTAATCCAATTTGGCATGAATTTATAGATGTTTACAATATTTTTATTTATAAGTGTTTTTATTATTCTTAAATATTCATAGTAATATTCAACTAATATGTTTATCATCATTTTTGATTAGTGTTTTACGTAGTGCAAGCTATAGAATACATTGGATTTAATTGAAGGTGTTGTAATTCATGGAGAGTTACACTATATTTACTTAAATAAATTTCATCCTCAAATGTTTTGATATTGTTCACTAATAATAAAATAAAAGGGATCCATCAGATTTACTTATTTTATACTGTGATATAAAAATCACAATATTATATACTAGGAGACTCATACTTCCCCATATAATGAAAAACACTGAGATATTGTAATTATCTGAACAATTAATACCACATACACTTTTTTAGTTGGATATAAAAAAATTTAATGGAATATATTTCATATATTCATTCCCATCATCCAATTTCATCCCAAACACTAATTCCAAAATGTTTATTATAATATCCAATAAATTTAGAATAATGATAATATAAATATGAAAATAAAACATAGGATGTTTTCTCCAATGACACCTCCATTTTAACCTATGATAATATTGGTATATTTGTGATATAATTAGATCAATATATAAGTATTCAATTTATCATCAGTTTTCCATTTTCATATTCTATTTAATTTCTTTAACCTACTATTAATATGCGCTTAATTCCTTCATAAAGGTTCATAATGTGCATATGATCAATGAAATCATATCCCAAAGGAGTTCCTTGATTTTTCTACAGTATAAGGATCCCTCATTATGAACTATGTGAACACTGATTTGAAACTCAACCAACTTATTCAACGGTGATTACCCCAAGATTAAATAGTTCTATAGATACATCATATTAACATCATTAATATTTTGATGTAATTTCAAGAAACGCAATATACTGAAAATTTTTGACAAATTTTCATGTTTTTATCTTATACATAGATTTTTTACTTATACATATACCTAGGGTTTTTATAATGTTATTTTATCATTATCTCTAAAATAAAAAAAGAAATCCTAAAAAATAACTAAACCCTATTCTGATACCAACCATAGCACCAAGACACCGAAACCTAAGCCATGAACTAAAAACATTACTTTAAATGTAGGATTTCATAGAAAGTGAGATGAAGGAAGATAAATATATCATTATTTTACATAATGTTTTAGATTTTAAGCATTATATCTCCCAATAATCTCATAATACATTGAATATATGTTTTACAGTCTTTGAGGATCATCTACATAAGAAAATTATTTTATAATACTTATAACATTTCCTTAGAATTTAACTACACAACAATACCCTCTAGAATTCATATAAGTAATACTCTTCGTCAAAAACTAGGGAATGAAATCCTAATAAAATAATGATCTCAAATTCATAGTTTAGGAAAACATCATCAATATGTCATCAAGGGTTAGATCAAAAAAAATATAAGAATAACTGGATAGGAGAGAAATATATAATTAAAAATACCATATAACAATAAATGCCATCATTAAGTCAAGATAGAAGTACATGTCATCTCATAAAAATTAAAATATGAAAATGTGAAATACTTTGAGACAATAATCATGAACTAAGGGAAATCATATATATATATATATATAAAATACGGCATAACATTGAAAAAAACATAATATGTACTTATAAAACAATCATAATCATAAAAAATATAATTAAAAATGTTATTTGCATCATGTTCACCCAAAAAACCTTTGAATTGTATTCCAACATTTCATTTAGACAAAAATATTATGATAAATATTTATGCATCATGTTTACACAATAGACGAGTAAAAAAATATTTCGACATAATTTCCCAAGAAAAACATGTGAATAAAAATCCCTATATCACACTTATGAAAAAATCATCCAAATAATGATTCATATAAACATTGACATTCAAAAATTATGATACATGCTTCAGGAATCATGTTCACACAAAATTTTTTGTCAAGAATTCTTCCCACCTAAAATTTACAGAAAAAATATATAAAAAATCATTCCACTTCTTATTCACAGAAAAAAATAAATTCAAAATATTCCTTCATAACATTGATAAAAAATGTCCAAAAAACTTCCTTCATCATTTTCAGACAACAAATATTTGAACAAATCATCCCACAATACGTTCAGATTGAAACCATGTAAAAAATGATTCCCGTGTAATGTTCACACAGAAATGCACATTCAAATGTGATATGAAACCTTAAAAACAAATTTTAGGGTGATATAGAACCACACCTATCAATCATTCTTACAAATTTATTATTATTTAAAATAATAATTTAACACACAAAAAATATATAATGGTACAAAAAATGGGTTTTATAACATTTCTATATTGTATCACCAAAATTGAAAAAAAGAATATAAATGGTTGATAACCAAAATTAAATTAACCGAAAATAATAATTTCATACGTATATATTGAGGGTGTTTCATCAAAAATAACTTCCAATGTAACATAACCAATAGATATATAGAGGAAAATAAAAATTATTCTTTATAAAAGTTTTTTAGATATTTTTTTACATTGTACAAAAAGTGGAATTTATAAATCACATTCAAAAGTATCATTAAAAAAATAATTTGAATTTCTTTAGGATATTTTACCTTAAAAATATCATTTCATAGTAAATCCATGAAAAATCGATAAAATATTTAAAAAATGTAAAGCAGAACTATTTTAGGAAATTTAACAATTTTATAAATAATCATAAAAAATGTATCCCTGAAAAATAAATTATCATCTTAAATAATAGAGTTGATTTTTTGTAAAATCATTAACATTTAAAAATAATAGTCAACAATATATATTTTAAAGAAATAAAATATTTATAAATATAATCTGGAGTTGAATTTAAAATGACTTATTTTGAAAGGTTGGAAAATCATTTTACTATTTTGAATCACCATTATTGAAAACCCACATCATAAAAACACATTGTAAAATTACTATATTAAATTTATTAGTGTAAAATAGTAAGGAACCATGGAATAACATATAATATTATTTATAAATAAAAAGGATAATATTTTGGAGAATGGAAAATATGGCCTAAGATGGGAAACAAACAATATGGAGGTTGATAATTATTTTCATTAATGATATAAAATTTAGGAATAAATTCATAGAATTAATATCATTGATATTAAATTCCTTAAAACCATAGAAGAAGAAATATTATAGTGATATAAACAAATTCCATTGAAACCAATATAATATCCCAAAATTTGAAAATAATGCTATTTTTTTGAGTGTATACAACACACAATACTGAGTTGAAATGAAACACAAAATATTATTATTTAAATATGAAAGTTAAAAAGTAGCCATTAAATTAATTGTTATGAATAGGAATAAAAAAATTCTAAAATTTTTATCAATTCTATACTAAATAATTATTTATTGATTAATTCATAAAAAAATAATGATTCAATATTAATTAAATAAATTTTAACCTTCAATAACACATTTTATACAAAATTATTTTTTATTTTTGTGAAAAAATAATTATAAAAAATTCATTGAAATTTTAAATTTTTTTTATAAAAATGATTTTTAAATCAGCATATAAAAATAATATTTTGGAATTATTTTTGGAAATATTGATTTTTAGTGAAATGTTTAAAATACTAAATTTTGTAAATGTGTTATTTTATTTTAACTAAAAAGTCCCATTATTATTTGGGTTTGATTAAAATATAACAAAATTATTATTTAATTTTACATTATATAATTAGAATTCTTTGAAACCAAATTATAGTAATTTTTGTATAAGTAATTTTTTTTAAAACACATTTCTATAAAAACTTTTTTTATTTCATCTTAATGATTTATATTATACATAATTTCTTCCACTTATGTGAATGTAATATTTAAAAATGTATTTCATATTTTTAATGGAGATATAAAAAAATTTGGTAAATAAGACCATTTTATTTTTTGACATTATGAAGAGTTATTTTAGTAATTTTTTTCCTTGATAAGGAGTAAATTAGATAATTAAGGATTATAATTAAATGTTATGTACTGAAAATGAAATTAAAAATTTAATATGTTGTTTTTATGATAATATATAGTCTATAATGATCCAAAATTTTAATTTATTTCTTTTTTTAGATTCCCAATGATTTTTAATCATTATATTAATTTTTATAAAGAAAATTAATAAATATCATTCTATTTATTTAATTTCATTAAATTTTTCAACATCTGGAAAAAATGAAAATATTTTAGGTTATAAATATTCTTTTCAAATAAAAATTAATATTTTTATATATTAGTTTATTTTTAATTTTTAGACAATAAATAGGTTCCTTCAATGCATATGCAACACTTATATAGTTATTATGCAAGCATTAAAAAAATACACAATATGATCTATATAACACTAAAAATAATATTATCTAAGTGAGTTTCTGTATATCATGATATTTTTAAAAATTATAATAAAATATTAAGGTATTGTGGATACATTATATTGTAATTCGATTATTTTCTTTCTAGTTTTAAATATCAAAGTAAATTAATACATATAAATATGATATTAATGATATTTTATGAAAAATAATATTTATTAAATAATTTAAAATTCATAAAAAATAATGTCAACTAGTTTTAAAAATATACCATGGTCTATTTATGTGTCATTATTCATTTTATAGTAACATTATTAACCCTTAAATGGTTGAAATCATTAATAACATTGAAATTTTCAAATGAGTTGATGATGAGTTAAAACTAAAAGATAAGGGTGAAAAAAATAAAACATTTCCAAATTTTATTTAAGGAGAATATTAAGACTCATAATAATCCTATATTTAAATTATATAAATTTTGACCCAATTGGATGTGAAATTTAATATATATTATTTTATTATTTTATGAAATTCCATTAATTCCCATTCTATATCGTAAAAAGGACACCCATCTATCAATTCTTCAAACCAAATTTAGTCTTATTACTAAATAAAATCATGAAAATTTCCATTTGCAAAATCATTATATAATATTAAAAGGTTCTGTTACTCTTAATTGGCATATTATAGTCACCTAAGGGAACATATAGACGTCTTCTTTCATAGAGAGGTAATTGTCGTTACCAACTCTTTAAAATTTTATTCTTCTTATAATTCAGTTCAATTTTTTTATAAAATCCTTCAATAATAGACCCATATTTTTAATTATTATGTATATACCATTTCCTTCACTTTTATAACCTATAAAATGAAAAAACATCATTTGTTTGTACAAACACATAATCGTCTCCAAATAATGGTGCAATTTATTTTTCATTTCCATTTTACATGGATGGTTATAAGTGGAGAACTAATGAGTATATATAAAATTTATGAGATAAGTATAATTATTTAAATATAATATCATAAACAACTTTTTACCATCCAATCCTCTAAAAAATAATGATGTTGTTTTTCTGTATATATAGACTACCACCCCTACAAAGAGATGTGATCAATTTTTAATTTACACATTATATATATGGTAATAAGAATATATATAATGAATATATTATATATATATTTGATATTATAATTATTCTATTGAGATTATTTATCATATCAAATTGTATTTTTTCAATCAATCAAATTGTTAAAATAGTGTTCATGCATATGTAAGTCCTACCATCTCCTTGAATGATGTAATTCATTTTTCTATCTATATATTTTATGGAAGACTATAAATATTTATTTATTTATTGTACATGTTAATTATATCTTGAATGAAATTATAGAGATGATGGAACCAAGAAAAATTTAGAAGGATCCAGACAAATGAATCGAATAAAAATTGAAAAATAATGCAGCGAACACTCAGAAAAATGATAATAATATAATATTTATTAAAAATAAATGTTAAAATGTTATCAATAGATCATCTATGATATTTTTCACAAATAATTTTTCATTTACATCCTTTGTTTCAGTTTTTCTTTACGCTCTTATTCTATCTCTTGTGTTCCCAGTGTTCCGGGTTTATATTTGGGATCTCGAGTGTTCTTGATTAAAATTTTCTATCTTGGTGGTTTTGGGTGGTATTTTCGCTTGTCATTTGTTAAATGTAAGGAATCAAGTAGAAGTAGCTTGGAAAATGAGTTTTAAACAATCCTAGTGTAACCTTTTATGGGGTATGTTTTTTGGATGGTTTACCATCTTTAGTTAGATGTTTTTTTGGGAGAAAATGGTGATTGTTGGGGACTTTTTCTAGGTTGCATGGTTACAGTGTTCAATTATATTAATTATGCAGTAAGTGTTCTGGGGAAATCATAGTTTTCACATGGTTTAATTAAACATGCAACTAATGTATGAATTCCATACCGCACTAGGTAGTGGCTAATTCCATGGTTTTCATAGTGTTTGTTAAATTATGAAAGATAATCATGAAAGCCACAAGGGAAAGGGATTTTGGAGGGCTTACTTATTTTTAAATAGATTTTTTACATTATATCCCCACTTAATTTGAAATTCCCCTACCAAACTCCTTCCATGAGGGATTATGGAACCTAGAACCCCCACAATGTGGTATTCACGGTGATTTCTGGGTGATTCTTCCATCGAATCAAATGGTTAGTGCTCCCACATCTTTCTACATTACTATTATTAATTTTCCTTATTTTTCTCTAACCATAGAAGACTTATTTGACTGATTTTCGTACCTAGAATGGTGAGAACATGAGTTTTTTTCTTTCTTATGCTTCCTTGGTGGATTTCATCCTTCCCATAAACTTTGTGGGGTCTTTTTGGTTGGGTGTTGTTGAATCAGATTTGATTTGAGGTATAATCCCTTTGCATCTCTTCTTTAAATGTAAGATTACATTATTTTCTTTATTTTTTCACCATCCCTAGTTTTTAAATTCCGATGTATACTTTTCTAATAATTGTTTTATGTGAAACGACGTGATTTATACTTTTTTTTAATTGTTCAAAATAGAATGAATGGTGTTTTCAGATCATGTTCTTAATGAAATGCTCGATTGGGTCTTATAAAATTTTCTTTTGATGTGATTTGTTGTTTTTGGGTTTTTAAAAGGATGCCTATGGGGATTTTTTTTGAAATTAATTATACTGGATTATTTATTAAATAGTTTTTTATGAGAAGTTATTTTGAGTCCTAATTGGCACATTTGAATTTGTTTTATTGGGAAACCCTTCTTAGATTCTGTCAATTTCCTTATAAGTTTATATAGTGGATGGAATGCCCTCGGTTTGGTACTCCACTTGCGTGATAATTCGTTTATGGTAAGAAAATACTCCTTAAGGTGGTCGAGGTAGCGATGGTTGTGTTACAACTATGATTTCATGTTTGTATTGATTTTTCTAGTATTTTTGTAACACCACTTTTTTAACAAAACAATGGAACCTAGAATATCTATGAGGATTTTTGAGAATGACTTCTGCACGAGTTTAGTTTTTGAACTATTATATTCCCAAAAGGAGGGTTATTTTTTGTTATTATTTTAATGGGATTGGGCCCCTCGGTCAGCCCAGGTTGGGAGATTATCAGATGTTTGGGCGTTATGATGTTCTCGGGTAGAGAATACCTTCAGGATAAGTGAGATGTATAGTATGTTCTAGTTCTCCTATGATTTCCATGTTATTCCCGCATTTCTAATACCTTAGTACAATTAACCAATTTATTGCGCCATGAGACTATATTACTTGATTTTGGAATTGGTGTTTTTTGGTAAATTAAGAATGTTTTGTTTTTTTAATGTGGATTCATGAATGAGGTTTTGAAGGAGCACATTTATCCTATATTATATTTCTTATAAAAAAATAATAGATTCCTTTTTGCGTCAATTTCCCCATTTTTTTCTTGTGAAGCTCACTCCCCCCATAAATGGAAGCTTCATTTAAAATTGTGAGGTAAATTCATTATGATTTTAATTTTTTAAATTGAAAAGTGTGGATAAACCTATATTTTTAGAATTTATTTCAAACCTAAAATCATTGTTCCTTTATTTATTGGATTTTCATTGGGAACAATTTTATTTTGGACGACTTACTAAGTTATAATACTCAATCCTATAGTTTATTTTTCTTATTTTTGATGTAGGTTCCATATTGGGTATGATTACCTCGAGTGATTGTTGGCTATGGGTTAGATAGTGACCCTCGAGGTCACATGGAGATGTTGTGGTTGTGAAATTCTATTTGGGTCCTTCTTGTGTAGCCTTGTTGTTTAGTTTGATGTAATTTTAATTGTCATGTAATGATGTATTGTTTGAAAACCATATTTTTTGGTCTTATACTTTATTTTTTGGCTTCTTTTGATTATTTTATTTTTTAATAATTCTTTCCCATTGATACTCTACTGATGCCCTTGGTGCTTACCGCTAGTTGGAGAGGATCGGGAATTCCTCTTAGGACATGCCATATATCGGATTTGGTTCCACCCCGATTGGTATCAGAGCAGGTTGTCTCTTTAAATGACATTAATTTTTAGTTCACCCTCTATTATTTGGGGATTTCAATGTCGAAGTAGCAAGATTGTCGGGGCTCGATATGTAGGAATGAGATGGTTGGCGTGATCCCTTGCTAGTTCTGATCCTGAAGATTCCATTGAAGTATGGTTATTGTAGTGACCCGAAGCATGACGTACATATATATTACATTACTTTTGCAGAAATACTTAATAAATAACAAAATCAGACACACAAGGACCATAATAGTTTAGTGTCTTTGGAAACATGGAATATAATCTTCTAATCATGTTGAAAGATCTTCAACATCTCCCATAACAATCCTCCCCTTTTTGTTTCCTTACCTAAAACCTTTATTTTAATCCTGGGGGAAAAGAAAACATAAAAAGGGTGAGCTCAAATGCTTAGTAAGGGTAAGCATGGAGAAAATAAAACAAACCATATACATTTTAACTTAGAAACATGAACATAATATTTAAACATTAAAATCTTGAGCAATGACATAAAACATGGCAGTACGTAAGGCATAGATCAAAATGGATCATCAATCATGATAAAATAACATAGGAATAAAGAATGTAATTGTGGAATCCATTAATCACATGTAATGATTTCCATAGTAGCCAAGGCATTACTGTCATGACCATCTTAGTGGACAAATTCCCTTTCTAAATCGAGTTTACTTCTCGTTTCAGTCCTGTAACACTAAACCAGATTAACTTACCATTCCAGTCATGTCTATCTCATGAGATATAAATCTTTACCCAATGCATTGGAGGGAGATATAAGTCCCACCCATCTCATAATAAAATCATTCTTACTTGTTCCACAAAATAAACATACATCATTCATAATAACCCAATAAATAAAATGGGTTTCATAAACATCATCCCATCATCACATAATTAATATAAAAATAAATGGATATAATTTCATCATAAGAAAATTAAAACCATGTAAATAATAGTGATATTGTACATGAAACATACACCTATGAGATAATGTCATCTTAGATGGAAAATGGTTTTGATAAAACATTTGAAATGAATTCTTGAGGAAAATATCATTTCTTCTTCAAAATCAATTTCTTTTCACAAAACGTCAAGCAATTTTATAAGAAATAGATTTTTTTGGAAATAGTCAGGAAATATTTTGGAGTAAGCTTCTTGAAAATAAGGCTTTATAAAACCATAAAATTCCTTTCATGCCGTATAAGTTAAAAAAAACATTCTTCTCATAATTTTTCCAGAAAGGTCAAAAAAGTACCTTGTAACGTAAACAAAAGAAAGATTCATTACATACCATGTAGTAAAAGTCAAAAATGGGTAAAAAGGACTTTAAACATACATGAAAACACTTTTATAAAACATGGACATGGATTATAAAAATTACCCCAGTAAATACTTACGAATAAGAAATCTCGGATAAAAACGAGATTTGCAAAATTATCCCTTACCTTAGGTCCGATATGCTTCGTATGGATCCGAACCTCCTGTATAATGATTTAAATAATTTCATTTACTTATTATATAATCATATTCATTGTTATGATATCATATATGGTTCACTTATGACTTTATATTACCCATTCTTTTGTAAATTAATGTTAAAGTATCGTTTTGGGTAAAATCATCTCATTTGTCGTTCGTGTTTTCACTTGTAATTATTCATATGATTACTTTGATCATGGTTACATACATCCATAATGTAAAAAATTATTTATATATAATATATATTCAGAATATAAATATATATAATAGATCGATAAATGGAAATAAATACACCGTTCATGGAGACGGTAGGCCGTACGTATGCATGAACGTTGTTTTTGTTTCCTTATTGAATTGAATGGAATTATGTATATGACATACATATATATATATACATAAATCCAGTATCATTATTAGTTCATATATTTCATGATTACTTATTATAAATACTTTATAATCATTCATGAATGGTTAATCATTGAGAATGAATCTCATCGCGTCGTGGAGACGGTAGTCCGTACGTACGCACGAGCGATGATATCATTCCCATGAACGTGGAATTATATTGAAGTGTATGTATAATATTTAAGAATCAGTATCACTTTACAATAATCATATATAGTCATTATTTACACCATTATACCCATCCAAGTATGGTGGTGGTGGAAAATAGATTACACCACGGAGTGGAGACGGTATTCCGTACGTACGCACGCGCGGTGATTTCATTTTCCGTAGGATGGATAAATGGTGAAATAGGGTTGTTTCATACTTATAATAACATATTAGTATATTAGTGATACTGATGTTATTAATTCATAATGAAACAACTAAAGAAGAAGAAGTGGAAGATGAAATAAAGTTGAAAGAATCGGTAACGAACATTACCTCTTCTTTGAAGCGCCTCTTTGAGACCTCCTCTTAGGGCACTAAAATTGGTCTTTTAAGAAGACTAGTGACTCTATTATGTTTTCTAGGGAATCGGAGAAGAGAATTTGGTAGGTTTTGGCCGAGAATGAAGGCTCAAATTGGTGTGAGGAAGAGAGGGAGGAGGTTCCCTTTAATAAGGGAGGGGAGGGGCACCTTTGGAAATCATAAAAATATTCATTTATAATAAATCAAACCCCACTTAAAAACCTCCAAAAATGACTCATATTATAATATTAGATGATATATGGTTGTAATATCATCAAAAAATAAAATTTATACATGTTAGGAAATTATTTTAAACATTATCAACTTGATTTATCCTTACTTAATCAATTTACTTTTATTTGTGGTAATAACATTCTAAATTTTACATTTTAACAAATTATTACGTATTTGTTGTAAATTGTCCATAATTGGATACTTTATAACATTTCGAATGATATAAAGTTAAATTTATAATTTTTATATATATTTTTGTGATTTTTAAACAATTTTATAATATGTTATTTTTATGAAATAACAATAGTGTCATTTTGACACTATTCATTTATTTGAATTTAAATAATATATATAGAGAATCTATGTTCGAAATAAAAGCTTTAATAGATTCATACAAGGTCATATGTATCTAGAGAATTAGTGGAGAACATTAAATAGTTCATATATTATTTATTTTATTATTTTTAAAACCATTTATTTGGTTTATCTCTTAATAAAATAATTACTAAAACATTTTTGTATAATTATTTAATATACTTATTTGTTTCATAAAAATTAAAACTAAAATCCTCTGATGAAGATAAATCAATTACCTTTCACAATAATACTTTTAATCGAATTTATCATCTTAAAATCACAAAATTTAAATTGTTATATTTATTATTTTATGAAGGTGACATCTTTGGCATCATCTAGAGTAAAATAATATAAGTGTCATAATCACATTTATAAGACTCCAAACGGTTATACATTAGGTAATTGGATGATTAAGGTGTCTATATACACTACCAATAAGTTTTGGTCAGGTTTATGGGCCTTTTAATGCGTATTATTGTTTCAATAAAAACAATATTACTGATTTTTCACTTAATAAATAATTTCTCCATCATTAATGTATCACCATTAAGGACAATTATTTAATCCCTAAAAATTAGTAATAAATTATCATGATGTAGATAATTTATTATATTTCTGTATACTGTTCATGTTATAAGTTTTATGATGTTTATCACTAGATTAAAATTATTATACTTATAAGATTTAAGAGAGTGACATGTTGTTACTTTCTTTGTTTTTAATAATAATTAAATTATTTTCATGGTCAAAAGTCCATAAGATGAATCTAATCCGACCCTTAGGTTATATGGGTATACTTTTATCCATCCAATATATTTTTTTCATGTGTTAGGGTAATTTTATAATATTATATTTACCCTTAATTACCCGATTTACCTTTAACTATGGTAAATAAAATTTACCGTAGTTACTATTCATAATTCCAAAAAAAAGTAGCCTATTAAGATAATTTGGAACTAATGAACCAAATATGGAATCCATTTTTCAAATTAAATACACAGAAGTTGCATAAATCAAATTTAAATTAATCCCGTTATCGAATGAAAACGGGTTTTTGATTAAAAAATTGCAAAAGATTGAATTGATTTAACCTTCGAATTCAATGTAAAATCAATGTTAATGACATACATTATATTAAATAGTAAAAATATATTATATTTATACTTTAAAACCATTCATTATTATAATTTAACCACATAAGTTATTACGATGAAAAAGGTTGTTTTTAATTAAAATATAGTGTGTTTTTAATATTCATTAAAATATGAAAGTTATCAGAAAAAATATCAAAACATTATCTAATTTAAATTTTTATATCCTTATTCAAAATTAGAATTTTATTTTGTCAAATTGAACTTATAAACATGTCAAAAATAGATTTAAAGTGGGCGCGCCATCAAAAAGAGGAAAAACTGCATTTTTTAAAAAATACTTATTTTACCGAAAAAATTTATATTGTTCTTATACCATTTTCTAGAAAATGTGTAAGATGAATAATAATGTAATAAACTTCAAAATTTAGTTAATACTATTCATAATGGATAGTTCATAATAATATTATAATAATATACCATTGTTTAGTAAAACCCAGTATTGCGTACAACACACGCTATCGAGGAAGGACGCGACTACGTGTAATGAATGCCAAGTTAGGGTTGAGTGTTTTGAAAGACTCCTTTGTTGTTTTATATAACAGAATCCTACCATATATCATGTATACATTGAATATATATATATACACTCAATGTTGCGTAGAATGACTATTATAAAACGAACTTGAAATTGTGTGTAACACAATCTAAGAATAGTGTTGAGTATACTGCAAGATAATATGGTGTTGCGTATAACACAAGATAATCTTGTTCTAGCATAAAACACATGACATCAAATTAATTAAAAAGAATACTTATCATAAAATATCGGGTTGTTACATTCTACACCTCTTAAAATGAATTTCTCCCTCGAAATTCGTCGGGGTTATGCATGGTTTTCTACTTGAAAGTTTCTTTAATTAAAACCCACATCGTAAAATGATATACCAAAACTTAACATTCAAACTAAAGTATGAAACGCAACGGTTACCCAAATTAACTCATCATTGGGTTTCCACGTAGGAGAACATAATTGAAAATATGGATATGGAAGAGAAATCTAACCATCATGTTCTGATGGAGAGTGGTAGAGAACATGGCTATGAAAAAGCCAATAATCACAAAGCCATATATTTGTGATGATCTAAGGTACGATATGATTCATCGGATATAAGGGCACTAGGAAAACATTTTTGGTTTTAAAGAACATTTCCCAAAAGTTGAAGAATTTGAATTAGAATAAATACTTGCTTGATTTTGGTACAATCTCACTGGTGTTCATTCTTTGAACAATTTCCACTTCATCTCTTAATGAAATGAAGTTGTATTTCTTATTCGTGATGTGTTATAAGATCATGTGATAGAATGATGTGTCATTCCATCTGTTTCAAACAAAAGGTTAGAAAAATTTATAAGTCCATCTTATGGTTAGATTAATCGTATATGGTTCCAAAAATGAACTTATACTTCATATATCATACCGATTAATAAAATAAAACTAGTTTCTACTAACCAGGGACTTCTTGTAGTCCAGTGGTAGGCGATAAAGGCCTGTCGCACTTTGGTTATGGGTTCGATTTCTATAGCCTTGTCCGATGCGATGGGATGTCGCTCATCCTGCAGGTTGTCCTTTTTTCAAAACAACATTACTATAACATCCCATCAATAATATCGAAAAAAAGTTCTAACCTTAAACAATACTTACTTATGTCCAACATAATCCATTCCAATCTTTAGGGTCATCTAAACTACTTCGGTCTAAGCTCATAGTATAAATAAAACAATCACTAGAAAGGTTATCTTCCAAGAATGTGAATACAAGCATGTATCCCACATATATCATAATATATATCTTATTGGATGCATTCCAAACACATGAATACCTTAGTCATATATTCTCTTGAAACATAAATTACCTAGAACCTTAGTGAAAACATGAATACTGTCAAAAGGTAACTCTTTCCACATACCAAAATCCCAAAAATCTATATAATCAAACCATAATATCACTTATGTAATAACCTAGTTCTTGTTTTATAGGTATGAGCTTCTTCTTTTCCTTTTCCTTAAGTTTTTTTGAGAAAATATGGAAAATGGGGAAAAATCCTAAATTTTGGAACTACACGCCGTGTACTTTATCCACACGCCGTGTACTTTTGGCCATGTAGGGATGAGTACACGGGGCGTGTGGCCATGCCGGTGACGAAGGGTGTAGGAACCGAATACACGCCATTTAGTGGTACCTTACACGCCATGTAGTCAGTGGGAAGGCTTAAACAGTAAGGCAGTGGCATCATCGCCAGCAGGGTGACAGTACACGCTGTGTACTCGAGAGTATATGCTATGTACTCATGTCGACGTCTGAACAGTGTGGTGGTGCCTCCACTTGAACAGTTAAATGAAGGGAGTACACATCGTGTACTTTGAAGTACACACCGTGTACATTGTTTTTTCGGCTTAAAACAGGCAGTAGACACCTCATTTGGCCGAGGAGGCACTTGGGCCATTTTGGAGCCAAAGGAGAAGGCTGGATCTTTGAAGATCCACCGGGCATTCGTCTGGAATCTGTTTCAGCTTCGGACGATTTCGTTGGAGCCACACGAGTAAGACCTTCCTCCTCCTGGTACTCTTCTTACCAATTTTTCTCCCAAAGTATGTTATTTACGTTTGAATGGGTTTTGTTCTTCATCAGATCTATGTCGTTCTTCGGCGTTTCTGGAGTCAGCGTTCGGGTATAGCATTCGTTGGCATATAAGGTGGGTGGCTTTGTGTTAATATTCCAACAGCCATGCGTTTTTATGCATTCATGAGCTACGAACCCATATTGGCGTGTCGTGAGGCTGAGGTCGTGGCTAATTTAACTACCTAGAACTGTATAGGCAATTAAATAAAGTTTTAAAAATGCTGTTTGGGATCGTTTGTTGGATCCAGGACCGTCCCGAGGGGTGTGTTCCTCTATTTAGCTGTTTGGCCAGGATACCCGAGGGTAAGCCTTAAATGTAGTAACTGTAGGATTTCCTTGAGAGGAATTGCTTATTTACTGCATTTTGATATGTTGGGCATTGCCCGGTTACCTGTTAGCCTGAGGGCATTGTTGTGATTGGCCTGAGGGCGTGACTATTTTAGCCCGAGGGATGTCATTATTATGCCTGAGTGAAACCTTTTGTGCCTGAGGGCTTGACTTCTGTGCCTGAGGGTGACACTTCATATGCCTGAGGGAGAGAATTTCTGTTACGCCTGAGGGCAATACCTGTGGGTAGGATTTTGTATGGCCTGAGGGCAAGCCTGAGGGTGTGGTTTACTATTTTAGCCTGAGGGCACGGTTCTAGTTGGCCTGAGGGCTTGGTGCTGTTGAGGACAAAAATGTGTTAAGTAAAAAGTCTTCTTTTGACTTCTATATCATGTTTTGGAAATCACAAATGCATTCTATCATATTTTGGAAATTACATTTGTCTTCTATCATGTTTATCGTATAGTACAATACTGATCGTACTAACTCTGTTAATCGTACCATACTGACTCTATCAATCGTATCGTACTAACTCTGTCAATCGTACCATACTAACTCTGTCAATCTTATCGTACTGACTCTGTCAATCGTATCGTACTGACTCTGCTATTCAGATGTTCATTATTTGTTTTGGTACTTAGTCAAAAACACTCATTGCATATGAATCGTACTCATGTTTTTCATTTCTATATATCTCTTGTCCTAACAAAATGATGTCGTTGAGTTAGTTACAAACTAATCAAAACGATGTCGTGCTTTCTATTTCAATATGACCGTTGGAGGCAATATGACCGTTGGAACCCGAGGCCTATAAATAGGAGGTCATTTGAAGCTGAGAGAACAATGATAAACAAAGAGAACGAATGAAGAGACTCTGTGAACTACCAAGATTCTAGAGAGAGACACTGTGACTTCTCTCATCTGCCTTGTGTGTCCGATCATCGTATCAAGGGCTGCCAGGGATAGGCAGACAGACGTGCCGATCATCGTATCGAGGGCTGCCGGGGATAGCCAGAGAGACGTGCCGATCATCGTATCGAGGGCTTCCAGGGATAGGCAGACAGACGTGTCGATCATCGTATCGAGGGCTCACCAAGGTGTTGGTGAGACAGACCTTTTATCCTAGGTGAAAGGATAACCCTTCTCTTTGGGTTAAAAGAATTTTAATACTTTTACATTTCTACTATTACTTGTATTAGAAATGGATTTGTATTGATTCCTTTCTTCTTTACATATTCAATTGTAATTGTTTCAATTACAATCATTCTATTACATTTTGTATTGATTGATTCTATATGCTTTAAGGTAGAATCATTCATCTTTGTATTACTCTGATTATTGTGTTCACCTTGAATACAATTGTTTTACATTACATTAGTATTACAATACATCATACCTTTTATATTCAATAAAATTCTGGGTGTTTGTATTTGTATTAGTTTAAGATCATTTAAACTAATCTCTTTGTTGCTAAAACTCAAAGGTTTATAAACCTACAATTCACCCCCCTCTTGTATTGTTCCATCTAATAGACATATATATCTACATATTCGATCCAACAATTTGTATCAGAGGAGGTTTTCCACTGATTTGTATTACTAGCTTTATTTCTTATTACTATCTTGAATACTTACTACACTAACGTGTGGAGTGGAAAAGTTGTTTTTGTTGTATTAGATGGCAGGAATGAATATTGGATCAATAGATAATCTGAATCCTTCTAGACCAACAATCTTTGATGGGAATGATTATGAGTATTGGAGAGATCGTATGAAGACTTTCGTTATCAATACTGGTGTAGACAATTTTATTATGCTTACTGGGGGTTACAAAATTCCTGACAAAGAAGTTAGTACTTTCACCAACCAAGAGAAGCAAGAATATCAACTAAATTACAAGGTACGCAATACTTTATTATGCTCTATGACCAGGAATATATATAGTCAGATATCTTCATTGAAGCTGCCAACTGTATTTGGAAGAAATTAGAAGTTACTCATTTTGGTACATCCAAGGTTATAGAAACAAAGAGAGCAATGCTTCGAGCAGAGTATCATGGATTTGTTTTTCCTTATGGAGAGCCAGTATGTAAAGTGCAACAAAGGTTTATGAAAATTGTCAACTGCTTAAAATCTATGGGAGAAAAAGGTCATGATGATGAATCTCTTGTTGATAAGATTATAGATATAATGCCAAATGAATGGGAGTCAAAAAGAACAGCTATTGATGAAAATAGAAAAGTTTCCCAGATTACTGTTGATGAACTCTTTGGAACTCTTCTACAGCATGAGGCAAGAATGAAGAGAGATGCTGATTTCAACAAGAAGAAGAATGGGAATGGAAGTGTAGCTTTTGCATCTAATGCTAAAACACCTGAAAGGATTACAAGGTCGAAATCCAAGAAAGTTGTTATATCTGATTCAAGTGATTGTAATCTTCCAGATAATGAGTTAGCCAATCTTGCTCAAAGGATGAACAAGATCTTGGGAAATAAAGATTTTCAATATAGATTCAAAAAGAAAGACAGGAAAGATAGGAAAGAATCAGAGGTAACTTGTTATGAATGCAAGAAAGCAGGACATATAAGGCCTGATTGTCCTCTACTGAAGAGGAAAGATAGAAAAGAGAAACACTCTGAAAGAAACAAGAAAATGTTTTATAAGACAAATAAACGCTTAAAAGCAAATGATACGTAGAGTGAAAGTGGTAGTGATTCCTCAGATGATTCTTCAGAATATGAGACATCAGGACAAAGAAATATTGGACCTCTAGCCAGACTACCAATTGAAGATCACTGTCTCATGGCTAAGGTACATAATGCTGAAACTATTACAAATTTCTCTTTAAATGCAAATTATATTGATAATAGATATTATGAATCTTCAAATGATGGATCCTCATAATCAGAAGATGATACATTACCTTCTTTTGAAGAGGTCTCTAGATTTGCTAAGTTACTTGAAAATGAAAATTCTAAACTTAAAAAGAGATTTGAAAAAGAAAATTCTAGAATTTCAATCTTGACTAAAGAAGTATCAGATCTTTCTAGAGATCTTAATGTGAAAACTTCTAATTTTGAAATCATTTTAAAAACCCTTGAGAAAGTTAGATCTGATAAGGATAAACTTTCTATGGATCTTGAAACTGTAATTTCGAAGAAAAATATTTTAGAGTCTAACTCTAGTTCAAATTCCAATGTTTTGGAAAATAAGAATTTGGTTTTAAAACTAATGTCAGAGATTTTATCCTTGAAAAAGTGATTGTCAAACTTTACTCATGGAAAAGAAAACTTTGACAGGATGTATTCTCAAATTAGACCTTTGAGAAATCGTTCTGGTCTTGGTTATACTTATTCCAAACCTGTTTTTAGCAATAACTATTTTGTTCCTCAAAAAACCATTTTCTGCTGTAAGTGTCAATGTGGTGGACACAGGAAAAGAGATTGTTATCTTAACAAAACTCAATATTTAGGATTTCATAAAGCTCATTTGGCAAAACAAATGTGGATTCCTAATATTATTTTATCTAACCCTTCTGGATCCAAACAAGTTTGGATTCCAAAAATCTAATTGTTTCTTTTTCAGGAAAACGAGAAGTGTACCAATAAGAACATTTGGTTCATGGATATTGGTTGTTCTCGACATATGACTGGAAACAAAGATCTCTTTGAAAAGGTTATCAAAGCAAAAGGTGGAAAAGTTACCTTCGGAGATAATGCTCAAGGAAAGATTGTTGGTATAGGTAATATTGTTTTTCTTGGAAAAGTTCTTATTTCAAATGTTTTGTTTGTTAAAGGTCTTAGGCACAATCTCATCAGCATAAGTCAATTATGTGATGAAGGTTACCTTGTGAATTTTAGAAATGATAAGTGTCTAGTTCACAATCCCAAGGATGAGTTCATTCTATCTGCCCATAGGCAAGATAATGTTTACACTATTAACTTAGAAGTCCTTAGGAACCAAAACTTACCTTGTTTAAGTGTAATAGAAGACCAATAGTGGATATGGCATAGGAGACTAGGACACTGTAATATGAGAACCCTAAGATGACTCTCAAATAAAGGACTTATAAAAGGGCTTCCAGACCTTAGATATGATTCTTCAAAAGTCTGTGATCCTTGTCAATTTGGCAAGCAACATAAAACTATCTTTAAATCAATTAATGAAGTTTCAAATTCTAATGTATTACAGCTTGTGCATATGGATCTGTTTGGTCCTTCACAATCTGGAAGCATTGGAGGCAAATACTATGTATTTGTTTTAGTTGATGACTTTACTAGATTTACATGGGTCTACTTTCTCACAAAGAAATCTGAAGCCTTTTTCTATTTCAAAACTTTTAGAGCCCAAGTTAAAAATGAGAAAAACCTACCATTGATAACTATTCATAGTGATCATGGTGGTGAATTTCAAAATTCAGATTTTGAAACGTTTTGTAGTAAGAAAGGTATTACTCACAATTTCTCAGCTCCAAAAACTCCTCACCAAAATGGTGCTGTTGAAAGAAGAAATCGTATTCTTCAGGAAATGACTCGAACCATGTTGAGTGAATACTCAATTGCTAAGCACTTTTGGGCTGAAGCTGTTAGTACTGCCTGTTATACTATAAATCGTTTTTTAACTAGACCCTTTCTTAATAAAACCCCTTATGAGTTATGGACTTGCTGAAGACCTACAGTTTCATACTTCAATTTTTTGGATGCAAAGTATTCATTCTGAATACAAAAGATAATCTACACAAATTTTCACTAAAATCTGATAAAGGAATCTTTCTAGGCTATTCTACAACCTCTAAGGCTTATAGAGTTTTCAATAAAAACACTTGTACTGTTGAGGAAATAGTACATGTAAAATTCGATGAAACTGATCCTTTTGTTTTCAACCAACCCAATCCTACAGCTTCGGATGTGTTTTCTAAAAATGTTTATCAACCTTTATTAGAAGAGCATTCTGATAAGGAAAATTTTCAAGAAAGTATTCCTGAAACATTTACCACAGAATATTTTCTACAATATGTTGATGAACAGGTTTTACAAAACCCAAATCAATTATTTCTTAGGAATCATCCTAGTGATAACATCATTGGTGATATAAATCAACCTGTAAGGACCAGAAATTCCTTAAGAAATGAAATAGAACATCTTGTTTTTCTTTCCCAATTTGAACCTAAAAGTCCAAGTGAGGCCTTAGGTGATGATGATTGGATCAAAGCAATGCAAGATGAACTAAATGAATTTGAAAGGAATCAAGTCTGAACTTTAGTTGAAAGACCTAAAGAAACAACTGTGATTAGTGTTTAATGGGTTTTTAGAAACAAGTGTGATGAAAATGGAATCATTGTAAGAAATAAAGCAAGACTTGTTGATAAAGGCTATAATCAACAAGAGGGAATAGACTATGAAGAAACATATGCTCCTGTAGCTAGACTTGAATCTATTCGTATTCTATTAGCCTTCGCAGCATATTTCAATTTCAAACTATTTCAAATGGATGTCAAATGTGCTTTTCTAAATGGTTTTGTTCAAGATGAAGTTTTTGTAGAACAACCTCCTGGTTTTCAAGACCCAAAACATCCTGATCATGTTTTTAAACTTACCAAGGCTCTATATGGTCTTAAACAAGCCCATAGAGCATGGTATGATAGACTTACATGATTTCTTTTACAAAACAATTATACAAAAGGTACAGCAGATCCAAATCTTTTTATCAAAATGGAAAAAAAAAAGTTTTGATTGTCCAAATCTATGTTGATGACATCATATTTGGATCAACTCAGAAATCTTTAACTGATTCTTTTGCAAATTTAATGAAATCTGAGTTTGAAATGAGTATTATGGGTGGGTTAACATTCTTTCTAGGTTTTCAAATTTCTCAAAAACCAGAAGGAACTTATATATCTCAACATAAGTATATTAAAGACTTACTCAAAAAGTATGGATTTGACAAAACTAAAAGTATTAGCACCCCAATTGGTACCTCAAATACTCTTGATCTTGATGAAACTGGGAAACCAGTAGATCAAACAAATTTTAGAGGTATGATAGGAAGTTTGCTATACTTGACAGCTAGTCGACCCGACTTGATGTTTTCTGTATGCTTATGTGCAAGATATCAATATAATCCAAAAGAGTCTCACTTAAAAGCCGTAAAGAGAATCTTTCGGTATTTAAAAGACACTATGGATTTAGGTCTTTTCTACTCTTCTGGAAATGATTTTGTTTTAATTTTTTTTTCAGATGCTGACATTGGTGGTTGTAGAATGGATAGAAAAAGTACATCTGGAACATGTCATTTCTTAGGAGATTCTTTGGTTTCTTGGTCCTGCAAAAAACAACACTCATAATCACTCTCCACAGCTGAAGCTGAATATTTAGCAGCTGGAAGTTGCTGTGCTCATGTATTGTAGATGCAACACACTCTCACTGACTATGGTTTGAGTTTCTCCAAAACTCAAATTCTTTGTGATAATACAAGTGCCATAGCTCTTAGTAAAAACCCAGCACATCACTCACATGAAAAACACATATATGTTAGGAATCACTTTCTTAGGGATCACACACAAAAAAGAGATATTGTTTTACAATTCATTGGAACGCAAGAACAACTTGCTGACATTTTTACAAAACCTTTACCTTCCGATAGATTTGAATATATAAAATAGAAGCTAGGAATGATTACATTAAAATAATCATTCATATCTACTTCCTGTTTTACATCTCTCCTAATAGTAAGAAACTCCTCGTAGAAAGGGGGAGAACAATTCTTTCTAAGTTTCTCACTTTATTTCATTTTATCTTATGATTTTCATTTTTTTTCCTTGCTATGTCTTTTCTGTTTATCATATTGACAATTTTACTTTTCTTTTTATCCTATTGACAATTTTAGTTTTCTGTTTATCGTATTGACAAATTTTTTTCTATTTATCATATTGACAATTTTATTGTAGCATTTTTTTCCTGTTTATCGTATTAACAGTTTTATCATATCGACCGATGATGGTATTGAAATTATTTTCCATCGTATCAATCAATCTTGGTATTGAATCGAACGATGATGGTATTGAATTTCTTTTCCATCGTATCAATCAATCTTGGTATTGAATCGACCGATGATGATATTGAAATTATTTTCCATCGTATCAATCAATCTTGGTATTGAATCGACCGATGATGGTATTGAAATTCTTTTCCATCGTATCAATCAATCTTGGTATTGAATCGACCGATGATGGTATTGAAATTCTTTTCCATCGTATCAATCAATTTTGGTATTGAATCGACCGATGATGGTATTGAAATTCTTTTCCATCGTATCAATCAATCTTGGTATTGAATCGACCGATGATGGTATTAAATTTCTTTTCCATCGAATCAATCAATCTTGGTATTGAATCGACCGATGATGGTATTGAAATTCTTTTCCATCGTATCAATCAATCGTGATATTAAATCAACCGATGATAGTATTTAATTTTTTTCCATCGGCATGTCGTCTAATAATTCTATTGTACTTTATTTCGTACGTTTATTTTTTCTTTTGAAATATATTTAAACCAACAATTACCTTACATTCTCCGAAGAAAGGATAAGGAACAGAGAAAGGAAGGAGATCCGAAGTTCAGTCGTGATCCTGCTGAGGCTTTTGCAGAAAGAGTAAGGGTAGAAGAAACTCTTCAGGCTGAAAAAATAAGAAGCTTCTTTTAAAAAGAAAGGCTCAGGACTTTGATGTCTCTAAAGTCTTGAAAGCGGTTGAGGATGCTAGTGTCCAACTAACAGAAGAAGTGCACCAAGAGCCCATCTAACAGAGTTTCCCTGAGAAAGGAAAACAAAAAAAAGTGATGGAAGAGATAGAAGAAGTGGAAGAAGAAGAAGGATACTTTCTTTTAGAATTTCTTCAAAGTTCAAAGAAGAGTAGAGAGTAATCGGTTCAAAAGATGAGTGAAGGTGTTCAACAAACTCCTCATGCCGATCAGGCACGATATCCGGACAGAATGTCATCTCAAGAAAAGTAAGGTGCTCAATCCTCTCACTCTGATAAAGTTGTTGTCATTAGTGACAGAGTGGAAGAAGAAAGAAACCAGAAAGAAAAAGCAAAAGGGAAACAGCCAGTTGTTGACTCAAGCATATCGTATGAACTAACATCGTACGATGAAGATACTGATTCAGAGCATACAATCTCTCTCAAGAAGAGTGATTACATTGTTCATGTTTTAAGAAGGGTTGATAAGACTATTCCTTATTTCCCGAGGATGGAAGGGAAGATTGATTTTATTACTGACAATAAAAAGAAGAAGTTTGGCTCTGTATAAGAATTGAGGAAGAAAGTTTTGTCAGTATAAGCCTATTTGAATGTTCTTTTAGAAAGCTCGGTTGCTCATAAGAAGGCATGCAATAAGATGACCAAGTGGTCGTTCAAAAAAGAAAGCTCAATCAATGATCATGAGATAGAAATTGAAGATATAAAAAGGTTATCAAATGAGCTTGCAATTGCTTTCAACAAGCTTGACAGAGAAACGGTTGAAAGGTTGAATCTTTTGTCTTCTCAAAGAGTCGATGTTCCTTCAGTAAAATATTTACAAGAGATAATGAATGTTTTTCAATCTGAATTCTTGAAAGTTTCATCTTTCAAGGATGAAATGGTCTTGCTGAAGAATCAAAATTCTGTGTTATCCAAAGATAACAAGAATTTGCAAAATAGAATTGATACCCTTGAAGAAGTAATCAGAGTCTAGGAGGAGACTATCAGAAATCAAGATCAGATTTTTGCGGACCAACAAGAGCTTCTCAAAACTCAGGGTGAATTAATTTCTGAAGATAAGAAGGAGATCAAGAAGATGAAAGCTATTATTCATGAGCTTATAAAGAAGGAGAAGGAAAGAGAAAACAAATGATTTCTGTATTTGTTTTCCTTTGGAACTTGTCTTTGTTTTGTAATGACTTTTATGATCCTTTTCTTTTATCCTTTGTCTTGTGTTTATTTTCTAACTCCATCAGACAATTCAAGATTACTCCTTTCTTTTTGTAAATCACAAAGGGGGATAATATTTACAAAGGGGAGAATGTTTTATAAAGGGGGAGAATGCTCTACAAAGCTCGTAAGGAAAATCTACGAATACAATCCTTAGGAAAGTCCATACCTAAGGGGGAGTTAGTTGTATTCAATTTCATATTCAGAAGAGTTTTCAATAACTCAGGGGGAGATAAGTATTTATTGTTACATTTACTTTGTGTGTTGTGCTTTCCAAAAATGGAGAGATTGTTAAGTCAAAAGTCTTCTTTTGACTTTTATATCATGTTTTGGAAATCACAAATGCATTCTATCATATTTTGGAAATTACATTTGTCTTCTATCATTTTTATTGTATCATACAATACTGATCGTACTGACTCTGTCAATCATACCATATTGACTCTGTCAATCGTATCGTATTGACTCTGTCAATCGTACCATACTGAATCTATCAATCGTATCGTACTGACTCTGTCAATCGTATCGTACTGACTCTACTATTCAGATGTTCATTATTTGTTTTGGTACTTAGTCAAAAACAATCATTGCATATGAATCGTACTCATGTTTTTCATTTCTATATATCTCGTGTCCTAACAAAACAATGTCGTTGAGTTAGTTACAAACTAATCAAAACGATGTCGTGCTTTCTGTTTCATTATGACCGTTGGAGGCAATATGACCGTTGGAACCCGAGGCCTATAAATAGGAGGTCATTTGAATCTGAGAGAACAACGATGAACGAAGAGAACGAATGAAGAGACTCTGTGAACTACCAAGATTCTAGAGAGAGACACCGTGACTTCTCTCATCTGCCTTGTGCGTCCTATCATCGTATCGAGGGCTGCTGGGGATAGGTAGACATGTGTGCCAATCATCGTATCGAGGGCTGACAGGGATAGGCAGACAAACGTGCCGATCATCGTATCGAGGGCTGCCAGGGATAGGCAGACAGACATGCCGATCATCGTATCGAGGGCTCACCAAGGTGTTGGTGAGACAGACCTTTTATCCTAGGTGAAAGGATAACCCTTCTCTTTGGGTTAAAATAATTGTAATACTTTTACATTTCCGCTGTTACTTGTATTAGAAAGGGATTTGTATTGTTTCCTTTCTTCTTTACATATTCAATTGTAATTGTTTCAATTACAATCATTCTATTACATTTTGTATTGATTGATTCTATATGCTTTAAGGTCGAATCATTCATCTTTGTATTACTCTGATTATTGTGTTCACCTTGAATACAATTGTTTTACATTACATTAGTATTACAATACATCATACCTTTTATATTCAATACAATTGTGGGTGTTTGTATTTGTATTAGTTTAAGATCATTTAAACTAATCTCTTTGTTTCTAAAACTCAAAGGTTTATAAACCTACAATTCACCCCCCCCCCCCCCTCTTGTATTGTTCCATCTAATAGACATATATATCTACATATTCGATCCAAAAATTGGTATCAGAGGAGGTTTTCCACTGATTTGTATTACTAGATTTATTTCTTATTACTATCGTGAATAATTACAACACTAACGTGTGGAGTGGAAAAGTTTTTTTTTGTTGTATTAGATGGCAGGAATGAATATTGGATCAATAGATAATCTGAATCCATCTAGGCCACCAATCTTTGATGGGAATGATTATGAGTATTGGAGAGATCGTATGAAGACTTTCGTTATCAATACTGGTGTAGACAATTTTATTATGCTTACTGGGGTTTACAAAATTCCTGACAAAGAAGTTAGTACTTTCACCAACCAAGAGAAGCAAGAATATCAACTGAATTACAAGGTATGCAATACTTTATTATGCTCTATGACCAGGAATATATATAGTCAGATATCTTCATGTGAAGTAGCCAACTGTATTTGGAAGAAATTAGAAGTTACTCATTTTGGTACATCCAATGTTATAGAAACAAGGAGAGCAATGCTTCGAGCAGAGTATCATGGATTTGTTTTTCCTTATGGAGAGCCAGTATGTAAAGTGCAACAAAGGTTTATGACAATTGTCAACAGCTTAAAATCTATGGGAGAAAAAGGTCTTGATGATGAAGCTCTTGTTGATAAGATTATAGATAAAATGCCAAATGAATGGGAGTAAAAAAGAACAGTTATTGATGAAAATAGAAAAGTTTCCCAGATTACTCTTGATGAACTCTTTGGAACTCTTCTACAGCATGAGACAAGAATGAAGAGAGATGCTGATTTCAACAAGAAGAAGAATGGGAATGGAAGTGTAGCTTTTTCATCTAAAGCTAAAACAACTGAAAGGCTTACAAGGTCGAAATCCAGGAAAGTTGTTATATCTGATTCAAGTGATTGTAATCTTCCGGATAATGAGTTAGCCAATCTTGCTCGAAGGATGAACAAGATCTTGGGAAAGAAATATTTTCAATATAGATTCAAAAAGAAAGAAAGGAAAGATAGGAAATATTCAGAGGTAACTTGTTATGAATGCAAGAAAGCAGTACATATAAGGCCTGCTTGTCCTTTACTGAAGAGGAAAGATAGAAAAGAGAAACACTCTGAAAGAAACAAGAAAAGGTTTTATAAGACAAAGAAAGGCTTGAAAGCAAATGATACGTGGAGTGCAAGTGGTAGTTATTCCTCAGATGATTCTTCAGAATATGAGACATCATGACAAAGAAATATTGGACTTCTAGCCAGACTACCAATTAAAGATCATTGTCACATGGCTAAGGTACATAATGCTGAAGCTATTACAAATGTCTCTTTAAATGCAAATTATATTGATAATAGATATTATGAATCTTCAAATGATGGATCCTCATCATCAGAGGATGATACATTACCTTCTTTTGAAGAGGTCTCTAGATTTTCTAAGTAACTTGAAAATGAAAATTCTAAACTTAAAAAGAGATTTGAAAAAGAAAATTCTAGAATTTCAATCTTGACTAAAGAAGTATCAGATCTTTCTAAAGATCTTAATGTGAAAACTTATAATTTGGAAGGCATTTTAAAAACCCTTGAGAAAGATAGATCTGATAAGGATAATCTTTCTAAGGATCTTGAAACTGTAATTTTGAAGAAAAATATTTTAGAGTATAACTCTATTTCAAATTCAAATGTTTTGGAAAATAAGAATTTGGTTTTAAAACTAAAGTCAGAGATTTTATCCATGAAAAAGTGTTTGTCAAACTTTACTCATGGAAAAGAAAACATTGACAGGATGTATTCTAAAATTAGACCTTTGAGAAATCGTTCTGGTCTTGGTTATACTTATTCCAATCCTATTCTTAGAAATAACTATTTTGTTCCTCAAAAAACCATTTTCTATTCTAAGTGTCAATGTGGTGGACACTGGAAAATATATTGTTCTCTTAAAAAAACTAAATCTTTTGGATTTCATAAATCACATTTTTCAAAACAAATGTGGATTCCTAAAATTATTTTATCTAACCCTTCTGGATCCAAACAAGTTTGGATTCCAAAAATCTAATTGTTTCTTTTTCAGGAAAACGAGAAGTGTACCAATAAGAACATTTGGTTCATGGATAGTGGTTGTTCTCGACATATGACTGGAAACAAAGATCTCTTTGAAAAGGTTATCAAAACAAAAGGTGGAAAAGTTACCTTCGGAGATAATGCTCAAGGAAATATTGTCGGTATATGTAATATTGTTTTTCTTGGAAAAGTTCTTATTTCAAATGTTTTGTTTGTTAAAGGTCTTAGGCACAATCTCATCAGCTTAAGTAAATTATGTGATGAAGGTTACCTTGTGAATTTTAGAAATGATAAGAGTCTAGTTCACAATTCCAAGGATGAGTTCATTCTATCTACCCATAGGCAAGAGAATGTTTACACTATTAACATAGAAGACCTTAGGAACCAAAACATACCTTGTTTAAGTGTAATATAAAACCAATCGTGGATATGGAATAGGAGACTAGGACACTGTAATATGAGAAACCTAAGAAAACTCTCAAAGAAAGGACTTGTAAAAGGGCTACCGGACCTTAGATATGATTCTTCAAAAGTCTGTGATCCTTGTCAATTTGGCAAGCAACATAAAACTAGATTTAAATCAATTAATGAAGTTTCAACTTCTAATGTATTACAGCTTCTGCATATGGATCTGTTTGGTCCTTCACAATCTAGAAGCATTGGAGGCAAATACTATGTATTTGTTTTAGTTGATGACTTTACTAGATTTACATGGGTCTACCTTCTCACAAAGAAATCTTAAGCCTTTTTCTATTTCAAAACTTTTAGAGCCCAAGTTAAAAATGAGGAAAACCTACCATTGATAACTATTCATAGTGATCATGGTGGTGAATTTCAAAATTCAGATTTTGAAACGTTTTGTAGTAATAAAGGTATTACTCACAATTTCTCATCTCCAAGAACTCATCAGCAAAATGGTGTTGTTGAAAGAAGAAATCGTATTCTTCAGGAAATGACTCGAACCATGTTGAGTGAATACTCAATTGCTAAGCACTTTTGGGCTAAATCTATTAGTACTGCCTGTTATACTATAAATCGTTTTTTAACTAGACCATTTCTTAATAAAACCCCTAATGAGTTAGGGACTGGCCGAAAACCTACAGTTTCATACTTCAATGTTTTTGGATGTAAAGTATTCATTCTGAATACAAAAGATAATCTACATAAATTTTCACCAAAATCTGATGAAGGAATCTTTCTAGGCTATTCTACAACCTCTAAGGCTTATAGAGTTTTCAATAAAAACACTTGTACTGTTGAGGAAACAGTACATGTAAAATTCGATGAAACTGATCCTTTTGTTTTGAACCAACCCAATCCTACAGCTTCAGATGTGTTTTCTAAAAATGTTTATCAACCTTTATTAGAAGAGCATTATAATAAAGAAAATGTTCAAGAAAGTATTCTTGAAACATTTACCACAGAAGGTTTTCTACCATATGTTGATGAACATGTTTTACAAAACCCAAATCAATTGTTTCTTAGGAATCATCGTAGTGATAACATCATTGGTGATATAAATCAACCTGTAAGGACTAGAAATTCCTAAAGAAATGAAATAGAACATCTTGCTTTTCTTTCCCAATTTGAACCTAAAAGTCCAAGTGAGGCCTTAGATGATGATGATTGGATCAATGCAATGAAAGATGAACTAAATGAATTTGAAAGGAATCAAGTCTGGACTTTAGTTGAAAGACCTAAAGAAACAACTGTGATTAGTGTAAAATGGGTTTTCCGAAACAAGTCAGATGAAAATGGAATCATTGTAAGAAATAAAGCAAGACTTGATGCTAAAGGCTATAATCAATAAAAGGGAATAGACTATGAAGAAACATATGCTCCTGTAGCTAGACTTGAATCTATTCGTATTCAATTAGCCTTCGTAGGATATTTCAATTTCAAACTATTTCAAATGGATGTCAAATGTGCTTTTCTAAATGGTTTTGTTCAAGAAGAAGTTTTTGTAGAACAACCTCCTAGTTTTCAAGACCCAAAACATCTTGATCATGTTTTTAAACTTACCAAGGCTCTATATGGTCTTAAACAAGCCCCTAGAGCATGATATGATAGACTTACAATATTTCTTTTACAGAACAATTATACAAAAGGTACAACAGATCCAACTCTTTTTATCAAAATGGAAAACAAATATGTTTTGATTGTCCAATTCTATGTTGATGACATCATATTTGGATCAACTCAGAAATCTTTAACTGATTCTTTTGCAAATTTAATGAAATATGAGTTTGAAATGAGTATGATGGGTGAGTTAACATTCTTTCTATGTTTTCAAATTTCTAAAAAACCAGAAGGAACATATATATCTCAACATAAGTATATTAAAGACTTACTCAAAAAGTATAGATTTGACAAAACTAAAAGTATTAGCACCCCAATTGGTACCTCAAATACTCTTGATCTTGATGAAACTGGGAAACCAGTAGATCAAAAAAAAATTAGAGGTATGATAGGATGTTTGCTATACTTGACAGCTAGTCGACCCGACTTGATGTTTTCTGTATGCTTATGTGCAAGATATCAATCTAATCCAAAAGAGACTCACTTAAAAGCCGTAAAGAGAATCTTTCGATATTTAAAAGACACTATGGATTTAGGTCTTTTCTACTATTCTGGAAATGATTTTGTTTTAAAAAGTTTTTCAGATGCTGACTTTGGTGATTGTAGAATGGATAGAAAAAGTACATTTGGAACATGTCATTTCTTAGGAGATTCTTTGGTTTCTTGGTCCTGCAAGAAACAACACTCAGTAGCACTCTCCACTGCTGAAGCTGAATATGTAGCTGCTGGAAGTTGTTGTGCTCAAGTATTGTGGATGCAACACACTCTCACTGACTATGGTTTGAGTTTCTCCAAAACTCAAATTCTTTGTGAGGATACAAGTGCTATAGCTCTTAGTAAAAACCCAGCACATCACTCGCGTGGAAAACACATAGATGTTAGGCATCACTTTCTTAGGGATCACACAAAAAAAGGAGATATTGTTTTACAATTCATCGGAACGCAAGAAAAACTTGCTGACATTTTTAAAAAACCTTTACCTTCCGATAGATTTGAATATATAAAACAGATGCTAGGAATGATTACATTAAAATAATCATTCATATCTAATTCCTGTTTTACATCTCTCCTAATAGTAAGAAACTCCTCGTAGAAAGGGGGAGAACATTTCTTTCTATGTTTCTCACTTTATTTCATTTTATCTTATGATTTTCATTTTTTTCCATGCTATGTCTTTTCTGTTTATCGTATTGACAATTTTACTTTTCTGTTTATCGTATTGAAAATTTTAGTTTTCTGTTTATCGTATTGAACATTTTTTTTCTATTTATCGTATTGACAATTTTATTGTAGCATTTTTTTTCTTGTTTATCGTATTAACAGTTTTATCATATCGACCGATGATGGTATTGAAATTATTTTCCATCATATCAATCAATCTTGGTATTGAATCGACCGATGATGGTATTGAATTTATTTTCCATCGTATCAATCAATCTTGGTATTGAATCAACCGATGATGGTATTGAAATTCTTTTTCCATCGTATCAATCAATCTTGGTATTGAATCGACCGATGATGGTATTGAAATTCTTTTCCATCGTATGAATCAATCTTGGTATTGAATCGACCGATGATGGTATTGAAATTCTTTTCCATCGTATCAATCAATCTTGGTATTGAATCGACCGATGATGGTATTGAAATTCTTTTCCATCGTATCAATCAATCTTGGTATTGATCCACCAGCAGAGCCATATGTGACACCAGCTGTTATACCGGACACAGGCACGAAGGAGCAGTTCCGTGAAGGCTTATTGTGGTTCATGAAAACCTTTCAGGGAGCACCATAGGCTGCCACGTCTATGGATGAGCTGATGCGTATCTTTTAGCAGCAGCATCCGCCTACGTTCTCAGGGGATGGAGGACCAGAGGCTGCAGAGTCTTTTCTAGGATCGATGCAAACTATTTTCGAGCATCTGGAGACGCCTCCAGGGCGGAGGGTCAAGCTCGCGACTTACATGTTGCGCGATTCTGCCAAGAGGTGGTGGGATGTTACCACCCAGTCAAAGAATCACAGGGGCATGGCGTGGGAGGATTTTCAGGGAGTCTTCTATGACTTATTCTTTCCCGAGACACTGAGGGCAGATAGATCTTGAGAGTTTATGAATCTGCAACAGGGTGATATGTCGGTGGTGGACTACTCTGCTCGTTTTATAGATCATCAGTGTTTTGCACCCGTGCTGGTGGGTGATTAGACATTGAGAGCCAGGCGTTTTGAGGATGGTCGTCGATATGACATTCGAGTGCTGGTGAATGTTTTCAAGTTACCAACTGTACACGCGATTGTGAACCAGGCGTTGATTACAGAGAGTAACCTACTGGAATTGAGTGGTGTGGTCCAGGGTGGTTCAGCAATAGTTACTGGTACTATTTTTGCTAGAAAGAGGAAGAGACAGATGGAATTCTCTCAGGGCGGCAGTACCAGCCAGGAAGCTTCTTCAGGTGGCCCGATTAGGTGCTACCAGTGTGGCAGAGAGGGGCACAAGAGGCCGCAGTGTCCATGAGACCCAGTGGAGTGACGAGCTTGTGGCATGATGGGTCATCTGCAGCGCTTTTGCAGGGCATTTCTACTAGTGTCTAGTGAGAGGGGTTATGTGCAGACTCCGCGTGCGGGAGCATGACCAGTGGCTTCTTACCAGTCGGGAAACTGGAATACGTCTGGGCATGCAGGCAGAGATGGTGGTCGTTTTCGTTGTGTCCAGACATCAGGATCTCAAAGGCAACAGGGCGGGACATCTCAGGGTAGCCAGACTGTGTCGTAGGGCCGCGGCACTAGACAGGCATATGCAGTGCAACAGACCCAGCAGGAGCAGGATCCCAGACCTTAGATAGTCAGAGGTAATATTCTAGTAGCTTCTGTCTTGTCTTCAGTACTTTTTAATACGAGTGCTACACATAGTTTTATATCTGTACCCGTTGGGGAGAGCCTTGGGCTCGGTGTTTCTACTTCTTCTGATATCATGACGCTAGACACTCCTTTGGGGACTAGAACGGCTAGTGAGTGTCAGTGTAAGGAGTTCCCCCTTGCGGTTGGTGGGTGTCACTTCCTTTGGGACCTCAATGTCCTGGAGATGAAGAGCTATGACGTCATTCTCGGGATGGAATGGTTGGTTCCCTTTCGAGCCTTTGTAGACTACAATCATCGCTGGGTGCGTTTCACATCACCAAAGGGCAGGGTGTTTCAATACAAGGGTGAGGTGGATGTTCAGGTGAGTCGAGCTGGACCAGAGCATCATGGGCGAGGTAGAGTCACAGCCCATATTGCGAGCTTATATCTGGATGACCAGGGGACTTGTCAGAAGGATTTCCCTCCAGTTGTCGATCGTTTCAGGGATGTCTTCCTGGATGACATTTCAGGTCAACCTCTGGTGCGTGAGGTGGATTTCTCTATCGAGCTTGTGCCAGGAGCAGCACCGGTGTCCATTCCTCCTTATAGGATGGCCACGCCTGAGTTGTAGGAGCTCAAGAGGAAGTTAGAGGAGTTGCGGGCAAATGGTTTTATCCGACCTAGTACATCTCCTTGGGGATCTCCGGTCCTTTTTGCGAAGAAGGCGGATGGTTCCCTCAGAAATTGTGTGGATTATCAGAAGCTGAACCAGTTGACGGGTAAGAACCGATATCCCTTGCTGAGGATAGATTATCTGTTTGATCAGCTTCGTGGAACACGAGTGTTCTAGAAGATTGACTTGAGATCCGGATATCATCAGCTGTGCGTGAGACCATTTGATATGCCTCTCATAGCTTTTAAGAGTAGGTATGGTCTATATGAGTATACATTTATGCCGTTCGGACTCACGAACGTGCCAGCAGTTATCATGGCTCTGATTAATCATGTGTTCCATCTGTATCTTTATTCATTTTTGGTAGTATTCATTGATGACATCTTGGTGTACACTCACACTCGACATGACCATGCCACCCATCTTGAGATCGTATTGAGTACACTAAGAGAGCATCAGCTATATGCGGAGCTCTCGAAGTGCCACATTTGGATGGACCAGATTCACTTCCTAGGTCATATCATCTCAGAGGCAGGAGTTGCAGTGGACCTAGAGAAGGTGAGAGCAGTATTTTTCTGGGAGTAGCCCAAGAATGTGTTTGAGATACAGAGTTTGTTAGGGCTGGATGGTTACTACAGAAGCTTCATACAGGACTTCTCCCTCTTAGCAGCACCATTGACATGTCTGACTAAGAAGGGTGTGAAGTTCGTTTGGTTAGAAGCTTGTGAGACAGCTTTTCAGGACCTGAAGAGAAAGCTGACATCTACATTGATCCCGATAATCCCAGAGCAGGGGAAGAGCTATACAGTTTACTGTGATGCATTAGGGATTGGGCTGGGAGCCATTTTGATGCTAGGAGACTGAGTTGTGGCGTACGGATCTCGGCAGTTTAGGCCACATGAAAGGAATTACCCAACGCATGATCTCGAGTTGGCTGCAGTTGTTCATGCATTGCGTTGTTGGAGAAATTACCTGTTGGGAGGTCATTTTGTGGTTTTCACCGACCACAAAAGCCTCAAGTATATCTATACTCAGTGTGACCTGAATCTGAGGAAGAGAAGGTGGGTCGAGTACCTACAGTCCTTCAATTTTGAGCTTGCCTATACACCTGGTAAAGGTAATGCTGTAGCCGATGCACTGAGCATGAAGACTCAGATACAGGCAGTGTAGGAGGCCAGTGGTGAGTGGAAGCTCATGGCTTTGTTCTCTGAGATACATCTAGAGGTACTTGAATGTCAGGGGAAGACTTATCCTTCCTCATTAGCTATGACTTCTACCATCCTGGACAGAGTGAGGATGAGGTAGCTATCAGATTCATAAGGCCTAGTTCTACGGGAGTCGATGGCAGGTGAGGACCCTCCTCCTGTTGGGATGATAAGTGTTGATGAGGTTTTGTGTTTCCATGGACGTGGATGGGTTCCAGGGGATATACGCAAGGAGCTGATTCTGGAGTTTCATGATTCAGCTTGGGCAGTTCATCCTGGGGTTACCAAGATGTATCGTGACATGAGACGTCAATACTGGTGGCCGGGTATGATGAAAGAGATAGCTGGTTTTGTTACGAGGTGTTCCACCTATCAGCAGGTGAAGACAGAGCATCAGAGACCAGTTGGGCTGTTATAGTAGTTGCCCATTCCGGAAAGGAAATGGGATGATGTCACGATGGATTTCGTGATGGGATTTCCTAGGTCACCTCGAGGGAATGACTCCGTTTGGGTTGTTGTGGACAGACTTACAAAGGTAGCTCACTTTTTTCCGATCAAGGAGACCTTTGGTGTGGACCATCTCGAAAGTCTGTATATCTGAGAGATCGTACGTCTGCATGGGGTCTCTCGTTCTCTCATTTCAGATAGGGACGCCTGATTTACATCTTGTTTATGGAAGTGTTTTCAGAGGGCGCTGGGTACACAGGTACTTCTGAGCACAACATACCACCCTCAGACAGATGGCTAGTCAGAGCGGACGATACAGGTGCTAGAGTACATGTTTCGCGCATGCGTCTTAGACATTGGGGGCTTATGGGAGAGGCATATACCCTTAGTCGAGTTTTCCTATAATAATAGTTTTCCGGCAAATATTGAGATGGCACTATACCAGGATTTATATGGTAAGCCATGCTGATCACCTTTGTGCTGGTTAGAGGTAGGTGAGGCAGCTTTACTGGGGCCACATCTCGTGCAGAAGACATCTGAGCTGGTCCGGTTGATTCGGAAGCGGATGGCTACCGCACAGTCTCGTCAGAAGTCTTATGCTGATCACCGTAGACGACCTTTGGAGTTTGTGGTTGGGGATCAGGTTTTCTTGCATGTTTTGCCGAGGCTGGGACACAAACGGATCAGGAGACAGTGTAAGCTTTCACCGAGGTATGTGGGACCATTTGAGATTCTGGAGAGAGTCGGGCTGGTTGCCTATCGGTTGCAGTTACCGCTGCAGTACTGAGCCATGCATGACATCTTCCATGTGTCTCAGTTGCGTCGCTACCATTCAGACCCATTTCACATCTTTCAACCAGAGGATGTTGAGCTTTAGGAAGATGCGTCCTTTGAGGAGCATCCGATCCGTATCATTGACAGGAGCACGAATGTTCTCTGAAGCCAGTCAGTTCCTCTTGTACAGGTGCTATGGCAGCATGGCCGAGTGCAGGACAAGACCTGGGAGAGGGAGGCCGACATACGTTCTCAGTTGCCCGAGATGATCTGAGCTTTCTCTTCGCCACCCTTGAAAGGGAAATTTGGGGATGAATTGCTATAAGGGGGGAAGTTTGTAATAAACCAGTTCCTGTTTTAGAGGTACGGGCTTCTTCTTTTCATTTTCCTTATGTGTTTTTGAGAAAATATGGAAAATGGGGAAAAATCCTAAACTTTGGAACTACACGCCATGTACTTTATCCAGACGTCATGTACTTTTGGCCCTGTAGGGATGAGTACACGGGGCGTGTGGCCATGCCGGCGATGAAGGGTGTAGGAACCGAATACATGTCATGTAGTGGTACCTTACACACCGTGTAGTCAGTCGAAAGGCTTAAACAGTAAGTCTTTGGCGTCACCGCCAGCTGGGTGACAGTACACGTCGTGTACTCGAGAGTACATGTCGTGTACTCATGTCGACGTATGAACAGTGTGGCGGTGCCGCCACTTGAACAGTTAAATGAAGGGAGTACACGCCGTTTACTTTTAAGTACACGTCGTGTGCTTTGTTTTTTTGGCTTAAAACATGAAGTAGCCTCCACATTTGGCAGAGGAGGCACTTGAGCCATTTTGGAGCCAAAGGAGGAGGCCGGATCTTTGAAGAACCACCGGGCGTTTGTCTGGAATCTGTTTCAGCTTCGGACGATTTCGTTGGAACTGCACGGGTAAGTCCTTCCTCCTCTTGGTACCGTTATTTCCAATTCTTCTCCCAAAGTATGTTATTTATGTTTTAATGGGATTTGTTCTTTGTCAGATCTACGCCATTCTTGGGCGTTTCTGGAGTCGTTGTTTGGGTATAGCGTTCGTTGGAATATAAGGTAGGTGGCTTGGTGTTATTTTTCCAACTGTCGTGCGTTTTTGTGCGTTTTTGAGCTATGAACCCATATTGGGGTGTCGTGAGGTTGAGGCCGTGGCTAATTTATCTAACTAGAACTGTATAGGTAATTAAAGAAAGTTATAAAAATGCTTTTTGAGATCGTTGCTCGGATCCAAGACCGTCCTGAGGGGTGTGTTCCTCTGTTTAGCCGTTTGGACAGGATAACCAAGGGTATGACTTAAATGTAGTAACTGTAGAATTTCTTTGAGATTAATTGCTTATTTACTGCATTTTGATATGTTGGGAATTTCCCAGTTACCTGTTAGCCTGAGGGCGTTGTTGTGATTGGCATGAGGGCGTGACTATTTTAGCCTGAGGGCTGTCGTTATTCCACCTGAGGGAAACCTTTCGTGCACGAGGGCTTGACTTCTGTGCCTGAGGGCGACAATTTTTATGCCCGACGGATGGAATTTCTGTTACTCTTGAGGGAAATACCTGAGGGTTAGATTCTATATGGCCTGAGGGCAAGCCTAAGGGCGTGGTTTACTATTTTAGCCTGAAGTAACGGTTCTAGTTGGCCTGAGGGCTTGGTGCTGTTGAGCAGAAAAATGTTACTAAATTAAAGGATTTAAATGAATAATAAAATGGAAATTTAACTATTATGTTAGTTACTTTTGAGTAATGCTTAGTTATTGCTTTTTACTACTGCACACTTGTTGCATGTTTTACACACAGTTGAGCACGGGCCTTTGTTGGGTGCCTACTGAGATATATTTCTCACACCCTATTTGGGTCACGATTTTCAGACCAAACAGATTACATTTCTGCAGGTGTAGATAGGGGAAAGGGTCCCTATATAGGTACATGACTTTTGCTGTGGAGTAGGAGGGCATGAGACCGAGCCTAGGCTCACGATGCCGCTGCTTGGTGTTTTGCTTTCTTTGCTGTACTATGTTTTCTGCTGTATTGTATTGATGTATCACATGTTCTGGCTGTTTTCTTAGAACTTGAAGCATGTATCATCATCACTTAAATATTGTTGGTTATATCCACTGCTGTAGTTATTTTAGTTGTGTATGTTTACTTATTCTATTTTTGTTGTATGATTATTTTGGTATTCCTCTTCACTACACTCTGAAAAATGAGGGCATAGTTTCCCCACTATCAGACCAGGGCCCTCACTGCTAGTCGGCAGCCTCTGGCATTTGGGGAAATGCGCATGAGGTCATGTGGCGAACTGGGCTTGGGGCACCCGTTGTGTGGTACCCAGGTCCAAGATGTTACAACTTAGTCCTTATATCAGTCATGAGCTCATGAATACAATCAAACATCTCATTATCTTCTTATCCCTTCATTATGCGCATGTCATCTACTTTCCAAAAATATCTGAATAACCTTCCATGGTTATCTGTACTATCCAACATATACTTTCATATACTTTAGGAAAAAAATAGTGTAACAATCCTTAGATGATTCTTTATTCCATAGTACTATAAATTATTCTTTATAAACATACAATCATTCCACTAACTTCTTAAACCACTAGTTGAGCTTCATCATTTATTTCATCTCATATTTCATTTTTAGTCTCTTCATCATCATCTACATAAATACTACCCGTATGACCATGCTGATTCTCTTCATGAGATTTTACCTTAGGGCATTGGTTTGCAAAATTCCCATACATTCCACATTTAAAACATCTTATCATTGTTGATGTCGTAGCAATACCATTATCCTTGTCCATGGTGTTAACTGAATATTTTCCTTTTCACTTACTGGCTTTGTGTCTTTCTTTTCCACACCCAAATCATCTTCCGGTTCCTTTGAAACAATCTCCATGATGCCTCTTCCTACATGATTTACATGAGGGAAATTGAACTTTCTTTCCCCTATGATCATCATGAAACTCTATCTTTCTCTTATTATGTGATTCGGGAAACGTAACAAAGTTGAGATTGTTGATCATATTATGAGATTGCTGATTAGGCATAAAAACGTTTTTTGGACTTCAAATCCTATTTCATTTGGTTGCTCATGAAGAATATCATTCCATTGTCCGTCATATCCTCCATTATCGTGAATCTTCCTCTTTCCAGCCATTTTCTAAAACCCAAAAAGAATAGTGTGAGAGGAAAAAATCATGCTAGGGAAAAAACATAGTAAAGGGGGAGTACCCTCAATATCTAACATCTTAGGTTAATTTCTATGATCGTTACCATAGTTCTAGGACAATATCCTATACGTATACTTATCCTTAGGGATATCCCTAGACATACCTTAGAAATATCTCTAGGGATCTCAGTACTGTTTTCACATCATAGTTTCCGAAGGTTGACTAAACTTTTCCTCTCATACCAATTGTATAGACCCGATGCTTGACGTACATATATATTAAATTAATTTTGCGAAAATATATAATACATAACAAAATCAGAAACACAAGGACTGTAATAGTTTAGTGTCTTTGGAAACATGGAATATAAACTTCTAATCATGTTGAATGATCTTCAAAATCTCCCAAAACGATCCTCCCTTTTTTTCCTTACCTAAAACCATTCTTTTAATCCTAGGGAAAAGAAAACATAAAAAAGGTGAGCTCAAATGCTCAGTAAGGGTAAGCATGGAGAAAATAAAACAAACCATATACATTTGAACTTAAAAACATGAACATAATATTTAAACATCAAAATCTGGATCAATGACATAAAACATGGTAGTATGTAAGGCATAGATCATAATGGATAATCAATCATGATAAAATAGCATAGGAATATAGAATGTAACTGTGGCATCCATTAAGCACATGTAATGATTTCTATAGTAGCCAAGGCATTACTGCAATGACCATCTTAGTGGATAAAGTCCCTTTCTGAATCGAGTTCACTCTTCTTTTCAGTCCTGTAACACTAAACCGGATTAACATACAGTTCCATCCATGTCTATCTCAAGAGATATAAATCTTTAACCAATTGATTGGAGGGAGATCTAGGTCCCACCCATCTCATAATGAAATCATTCTTACTTGTGCCACAAAATAAACATACATCATTCATAATAACCCAATAAATAAAATGGGTTTCATAAACATCATCCCATCATCACATAATTCTTATAAAAAAATGGATATAATTTCATCATAAGAAAAGTGAAACAATGTAAATCATAGAGACATGAGACATGAAACATATACATATGAAATAATGTCATCTTAGATGAAAAATGGTTTTGATAAAACAATTGAAATGAATTCTTGAGGAAAATATCCTTTCTTCTTCAAAATCAATTTCTTTTCACAAAACGTCAAGAAATTTTAAAAGAAATAGATTTTTTTTTAAATTGTCATGAAATATTTTGGAGGAAACTTCATTAAAATAATGCTTTATAAAACCATAAAAATCCTTTCATCCCTTATAAGTTAAAAAAACATTATTCTCATACTTTTGCAAGAAAAGTCAAAAAAGTACCTCGTAACGTAAACAAATGAAAGATTCATTACATACCATGTAGTAAGAGTCAAAAATGGGTAAAAAGGACTTTAAACATTCATGGAAACACTTTTATAAAATAGTGACATGGATGATAGAAATAACCCCTGTAAATACTTACGAATAAGCAATCTTGGATAAAAATTAGATTTGCAAAATTATCCCTTACCTTAGGTCTGATATGCTTTGTATGGATCCGAAACTCCTGTATAATGATTTAAATAATGTCATTGACTTATTATAGAGTCATATTCATTGTTATGATATCATATATGGTTCACTTATGACTTTATATTACCCATTCATTTGTAAATTAATGTTAAAGTAGCGTTTTGGGTAAAATCATTTCATTTGTCATTTGTGTTTTAACATGTAATTATTCAAATGATTAATTAGATCATGGTTACCTACATCCAGAATGTAAAACATGATTTATATATAATATATATTCAGAATATTCATATATATAATAGATCGATAAATGGAAATAAATACACCGTTCATGGAGACGGTAGGCCGTACGTACGCATCAATGTTGTTTTCGTATCTTTATTGAATTGAATGGAATTAATTAGATGAAATACATATATATATACATATACATAAATACAGTATCATTATTATGTCATATATTTCATGATTACTTATTATATATACTTTATAATCATTCATGAATGGTTAATCATTGAGAATGAATCTCATTGCGTCGTGGAGACGGTAGTCCGTACGTACGCATGAGCGATGATATCATACCCATGATTGTGGAATTTTATTGAAGTGTATTTATAATATTTAAGAATCAATATCACTTTACAATGATAATATATAGTCATTATTTACACCATTATACCCATCCAAGTAAGGTGGTGGTGGAAAATAGATTACACCACGGTGTGGAGACGGTATTCCGTACGTACGCACGCACAATGATTTCATTTTCCGTAGGATGGATAAATGGTGAAATAGGGTTGTTTCATACTTATAATAACATATCAGTATATTATTGATACTGATGTAATTACTTCATAATAAAACAACTAAAGAAGAATATGTGGAAGAAGAAATAATGTTGAAAGAATCGGTAACGAACCTTACCTCTTCTTTGAAGCGCCTCTTTGAGACCTCCTCTTAGGGCACTACAATTGGTCATTAAAGAAGAACAGGACATCTAGGATGTTTTATAGGTAAGTTGAGAAGAGAATTGGGCAGGGTTTGGCTGAGCATGAAGGCTCAAATTGGTGTGAGGAAGAGAGGGAGGAGGTGCCCTTTTATAAGGGAGGGGAGGGGCACCTTTGGAAATCTCAAAAATATTAATTTATAATAAATCTAACCCCACTTAAAAACCTCGAAAAATGACTAATATTCAAATATTAGATTAGATAGGGCTTTAATCTCATCAACCAATAAAATTTAGAAATGTTAGGATATTATTTTAAACATTATCAGCTTGATTTATCATTAATTAATCAATTTACTTTTATTTGTGACAATAACATTCTAAATTTTAAATTATAACACATAATTACTTATTTGTAGTGAATTTTACATAATTGGATACTTTATAACATTTTAGACCATATAAATTTAAATTTATAATATTTTTGTGATTTGTAAACATTTTTATAATATGTTATTTTTATAAAATAACAATAGTGTCAATTTTGACACTATTCATTTATTTGAATTTAAATAAAATATATAGAGAAGATATGTTCGAAATAAAAGCTTTAATAGATTCATAAAAGGTCATATGTATCTAGAAAATTAGTGGAGAACATTAAATAGTTCATATAATATTTTTTTTATTATTTTTAAAACCATTTATTTGGTTTATCTCTTAATAAAATAATTACTACAACATTTTTTTATAATTATTTAATATATTTACGTGTTGCATAAAAATTAGAAATAAAATCCTATGATGAAGATAAATCTATTAAATTTCTCAATAATACTTTGACTAGAATTTAGAATCTTAAAATCACAATATTTAAATTATTATATTTATTAAATTATGAAGGTGACAACTTTGGCATCATTTAAAATAAAATAATATAAGTGTCATAATCACTTTTATAAGACTCGAAACGGTTATATATTAGGTCATTGGATGCTTAAGGTGTAGATATACACTAAAAATAAGTTTTTTTCAGGTTTGTGGGCCTCTTAATGAGTATTATTATTTCAATAAAAACTATATTACAGATTTTTCACTGAATAAATAATTTCTGCATCATTAATGTATCACCATTAATGGAAATTATTTAATCCCTAAAAATTCTTAATAAATTATCTTGATTTAGATAATTTTATTATCTTTCTGGAGATTATTCATGTTTTATGTTTTATGATTTTTATCACTAAATTAAAATTATTATACTTATAAGATTTAAGAGAGTGACGTGTTGTCACTTTCATTGGTTTTAATAATAATTAAATTATTTTCATGGCCAAAAGTGCATAAAATAAATAAAATCTGACACTTAGGTGATATGGGTTTACTTCTATCCATCCAATATAATTTTTTCATGTGTTAGGGTAATTTTATAATATTATATTTACCTTTATTTACCTGATTTACCTTTAACTATGGTAAATAAAATTTACCGTAGTTACTATTCATAATTCCCAAAAATAAAAAGTAGCCTATTAACATAATTTGTACATAATGATTCCAAATATAGAATCCATTTTTTTAAATTCAATACACAGAAGTTTCAGAAATTAAATTAAAATTAATCCTGTTGTTGAATGAAAATGGGTTTTTGATTAAAACATTGCAAAAATTGAATTAATTTAACCTACGAATTCAATGTAAAATCAATGATAATGACATAAATTATATTAAATGGTAAAAATATATTCTATTCATACTTTAAAACCATTAAATATTATAATTTAACCTCATAATTTATTACGATTAAAAAGTTGTTTTTAATTAAAATATAGCGTGTTTTTACTAGTCATTAAAATATGAAAGTTATCAGAAAAATATCAAAACTTTATCCAATATAAATTTTTATATCCTGATTCAAAATAAGAATTTTGTTTTGTCAAATTGATCTTATAAACAATTCAACTACTAGATTTAAAGTTGGTGCCCCATCAAAAGGCGACAAAACTGCATTTTTTGAAAAATACTTATTTTACCCGAAAAAATTATTTTGTTCTTATAACATGTTCTAGAAAATGTGTAAGATGAATAATAATTTAATAAAATTCAAAATTTAGTTAATACTATTCATAACATCTAGTTCATAATAATATTATAATAATATACCGTTGTTTAGTAAAACTTGGTATTGCGTACAACACACGCTATCGAGGAAGGTCGTGATTGCTTGTAATGAAAGCCAAGTTAGGGTTGTGTGTTGTACAAGACTCATTTTTTGTTTCATATAACATAATCAAACCATATTTCATTTATAAATTGAATATATAAATATACACACTCAATGTTGCAGAGAATGACTATTATCAAACAAACTTGAAATTGTGTGTAACACAATCTAAGAATAGTGTTGCGTATAATGCAAGCTAATATGATCTTGTGTATAGCACAAGATAATCTTGTTGTAGCATAAAACACATGACATAAAATAAGTTAAAAATAATACTTATCATAAAATATCGGGTTTTTACTGTTATATTGGTTTAATTTGACTATTGTGGTTTATATGGTGTAAATAAATGAAATGGGATTTGTGAAATTGGTATATGTGTGCTCATACGGCCTAGCATGCCATGTGGAATCAGGGACATGGTCCAAAACGACTCCTCATAATGGTGTAGTTATTGGCATATGGTTGTGAACTATATAGCCAATTCACCCATCAATACCAGTTTCCCAATATGAGTTGTTTTCGGACTTCCTTAATTTTTTTAAGAAATATTGTTGTGGAATATTGAAATTATGAATTTAATGGGGTAATAAATCTTTTTAGTAATGTGTAAAATCAATTTTCATTACCTACATTAACAAAGGAGTTCAAAATTGTGCTATTTTAAAATGATTTTTAGGGTGAAACAAAAATGGATTAATGAGATTGGATTTTTTATAACCTATATATGGATTTTCTTGAAATAATTTATATGAAAAAAATAGATATTTATTATTAGTAGTGTTTTGGAATTCATTATAAACAAGAAGAAATGTTTTTTAATCCAACAATTCAATAAGAAATGAGGTTACTCAAATTAATGGAATTTTTTTCAATGGGATGGATAGGTTTTATTTTGATTCATTATTTTTTCTCAGTTTTGATTTTTATTCTAGTGTGATTCAGATATAATTTTGGATTTTTTGCTTGTTTTCCCTTAGCACACAGTCTGCACTCAAATTGTGAATACCATTCAGCTTCCTCTAGGTAACCATGTGAGCATAGGTTTTCTTTTGGTTGAGGGAACAAAACATACACCAGGTTAGTCAAACTATGCATAATTTTGCGGGATGAAACTGCCTCAGGGAATAACTATATCACACAGTTGGTATAGGTTTTCTAAACTGTGCGGCCATACTATGTAGGTTCCCATGATTTCTAGTAAGGGATTCACTGTTGACGCTTGGTTTGGAAAATCGTTTGTCCTTACTATGAAATCTTCCTATGTTTCTTAAAAATATGAAAACATGGGTTGAATGTTATAATTTTAAATTGGAAATGGAATTAAGGATGACTTTTGGTATTTTGGGTTTTTGGAATGATGATTCATAGGTGGTGTTTTTACATTGATAAATTATTGTTGATGGATTGGTATTGATGGAGTTAATTGTTTTCCTATTTCTTAGTGTCTAGAAACACAATGATTTGATGGATAACCAAGGATTATATTACATTGGCGAACCATTTGGAAAATTTCTAGTTGATCAACCCATAGACTATGTTCTTTTTTTTCATTATATGAATCCTCGTATCTTTTATTTTCAGGTGGATCCTATTAAAGGAGAAGAGTGGTTGTGAATGATTGAGAGAAACATAAGTCTCCTTGATTTTATAAATTCATTAAAGGTAATTTTTTCATATATTTATACATGAAGGTATAAACTATGAATGGTTTATGTCAGTGTCTCAAAAAAACCTCAAGAAGATATTACATGGGAGTTCATCAAGTATTTTTCCATCCAACAATACTTTTCTAAGATAACAACGGTGAGGAAGAAGATAGAGATGTGATGAATGCATTAGGGAGATAGATAGGTGTTATAGTTCTACCATTACATTGTATAACTAGTTCTATATGATCTAGGGTATGGGGAGAACAATCCCTTAAAGGCTCAAAATTTTGAGTCTGGGCTCCATCCTGATCTACATTCAATGTTATTAAAGCTCAACATAACAACTTTTTCTGATGTGGTGACGTAATCTATTCATGATGAAGCTGTGCTAGCAGGGGTGCTGGAGGTGGATGAACTTCTTCTAGCCTCTAGGAATGGGATGAAACCTAAAGCTAATGTCTTTGGTAGGGGAATTAACCGGCCTTTAGACCTCTCATCATCCACTTTAGCATAATCTATCCTGATGTTTAATGAGTGTAGTAAGTGTGGTTATAATAAGTCATCATGTCCAAGGGCACTGAATAAATTCCATGCTTTTGGGTACCTTGTTCACTTCCAACATTTCAATTAAGGGGTTTACAATAAGCATCATGGAGCCATGTCCATCTCTTTAGTAGAAACCCCAGCCCATTTTCAGAAGTAAGGTACAGTTTAGGATCAGATTTGATTCTCTCCCATTATAACATATCCTTGTTAGAATGTTTATATCCAGTGGTTCTTCATTCTTTTTGAATTTTAATAATGGGTGTTGTGACTTTTCTAAGAACTCTGATTTTAATTGAATCATTTTTTCTTTTATAATTTTTGAATTTCATATGTTTTAAATGGGGGTGTCTTCCATGTAAATATTTTTAATTCCTGTATTGGAAATCAGAGATTCCTGGATCTTGACTATGGGTTAGTTGATTTTTCCAACAATAGGGCTCCATACATAGGTCTCAGAGTGAATATTTTCATGCATTTAAGAAACCGACATTGGTGTGGGGAGATTTTCCTTAGTTCATGTCTATGCCTTTAGGGAGTGGATGAACTTAATATTCGTGTTTTTGTTTTATGTATTGTGGGATGATCATCCTTGTTAATTAGTAGGGTTTTGGTTTTTCTTTGGATTGATAATTTTTTGTTTCCCTCCCCCTCCTCCCTTGGTGGTGGTGTGTTTTGGCCCATGTGACAAATTTCTAGTAGTGGATCATATAGTAATTTCCATGTTAGTTTGTGTTATCTAATGAATATAGTTGGTTCTAAATGGTGGGGTTACCCACTACGGGTATTGATGAAGTTTCATCCGAGCTTATTTGTGTTAGTTTCTTCCTAAGGCCACAGAGTTAGTTCTTTCCTCCCCTTTTAAGGATGTAGCTCAATTTCATATGTTAGTAAAACATGAAATGGGTTTGGTTTTTTTCATTGATTTGGGAAAGAGGATTGAGATCCATTATGCTATGGTGGAGGTGTTCTTGGTTTGAGAGGTCAGAATATATGGATGTGGAAATCCATAGTATTTGATCAATCAACTAGAAGATGTTGTGGATTTCTAGTGGGATGTTTAATGTTGGGGAGAATTGTGACACCTGGGATTTCATTTTCATCCTTTGTTTCAAATTTTCTTGTCCTTATTTATTTTTCTTTTGGGTTTTGGATGTTCAAGGTATATATTTGGTGTCTCATTTGTTCTTGGTTTTAATTTTCAGTCATGGATCTTTTGGGTGGTATTTGGACTTTTCAGCTATTAGAGGGAATCAATGAGGAGGTGGTGGATTCAAAAATGATGTTGTAACACTCCTAGTGTAACTATTTTCTTATGTATGTTTTTTAGATGATTTATCCACATGAGTTAGCTGAGTTTTGGGGGTGAAATGATGATTTTTGGAAACATTTTCTAGGAAACATGGTTAAAGAAACATAATTATTTTAATCATGATATATGTGTTCAGGGTTTCAGACTTTTTTACAAACTAAGCATCAAATGTTTTCATCCCATTCATCACTAGATAATGGACAATTTCAGTGTTTCTAAATGGTTTGTTAAACTATGCGATCTAATCGTGAAACTCACGTCGAAAAGGGTATTGTGGGTTCTTTATTTATTTTTATTTAGAGTTTCACCCCTTGGACCCCCCATTCAATCTACACCAACCGAAGTTCCTTCCATGTGTGGTTTTTGCACCATCAAACATATCCAAGAGGGATTAATGGTGATTTCTTAGTGATTATTCAGCTAGATCAAATGGTTTGGGATCGCTCATCTCTCTCATTTGATTTTCATCCTTTTCCCCCAATCCACTAAACCTAGTGGCTATGTTTCAATGGTTTTCATGCCAATGGTGGTTCAAATTTTGGGGTTTTATCTTTCTTAGGGGTCTATGTGGATTTTATTAATTCCCAGAATCATTGTGATGTAGTTTTGTTTCGGTGTTGGAGAAGTAGAAGTGATTTTTTGTATAATCCCTTTGAATCCCTTATTCAAATCTATGATTTCATTGTTCTCTTAATTTTCCTAATTTACATAGTTGTTAAATAATTATGTATCATTTTTATAACTGATCTGTACTGTCGTTGAAGTCGGTCAAAGTTTAAAATTTATATTCCTACTAACTACTGTATATGTGTAAAGTAGGGTCGAACCCACAAGGAAGGTAAATTTGGCAACTATTCAACTAAAAACCTGGAAAAATACACTATTCTCAGCAGTGGAGTGGTTTTCCTAAATATTATTTTAGCTTTTAATATGTTTTTATGTTTTTATAATTTTTAATGTAAAACCACACACCTCGTGTAAAATTTTTCTATCCAATACTGAAACAGATAACTATTGAAAATAAGATGTAACAAAGAAAATAAAATGTTGATAAAAGTCAAATAGAAAAGAATGAATGGGGATTAATCTAGTATACTGGTATAAATTATTTCTCCTACTCATGTAAAATTACTGCATTAAAACACTACATATAGGTGACTCTCTTTCCTCGCTATGAGTTAAGTCTTGGAAATTGTACAACTTAGAGTTCTCCACTCCAAAGAATTACAAATTTAGAAAGATGATTTAAAAGTAAAACAGTAAAAACATACCATAAGTACTGATGTTTTCATAATGAGTTGATTACTAAAAAGTTGAATCAATAATCATAATGGCCAAATGATTGTATAGTTTTGAAAAATTCAGTGTTGTGGTACGAAGCAGAAATGTGTAATTAGAATCGATTTCACCGATCAATTCTAATCATAGAAGAAATGTTTAATGAAAAGGGTGAAAATGATTTCCAGTAGATCAAGATCTCTACGAGAACTAGAAATTTATGCTATCATCATCTCTATTACATTAAAAATATTCATTCAATTAAAGTGGAAGAGAACTGAAAGAGAACAGAGGAAGAAAACACCCTCTACTCGCATGAAATGCTACTCCTGGCCCTCGGTTCTCCAGGAAGAAGTTCTCTGAGAAGTGATCTTGGTTCTCTACTCTACTCCAATTCTGGTGTGTTCATTGAATTAATGGTTGTGCCTCCCCCCTCAAAATACTGCTTCTACTATCATTTTAAATTATCTGTCATCTACTGCATGTCACCACCTGTTTTACACTGACTTTGAGAGTCATTCACTTAAGCACTGCAAACGTTTATTTTTTCACGATAGGCACATCGCACTAGTTTTAACCTTGTAACTAACTCCAGACGAGTTAGTTGAATGAACATAGACATTTTAAAGACCTTGATATGAACCTCCAAGTTAAAGAACATTAAGACAAAGTTAAATCTGTTAAAAAACGAAAACAGTTGATAAAAGGTAAATCAATTAACAACTATTGGTAGGATATTTTACTAATTTAATATAAAAAATAGATTAATAATTATTTAGTATTATTTTTATGTAATTAAGTAGTTAATTAATTTAATTTAATAATTTTATTAATGTTAATTGTAATTATCAATAAATATATAAATTAGTTCATTAATGAATTAAATTAATTAATATAAATTTATAAATAGTTAAAATTTTAATTCTAAATAAAAAGTTAAATTGATATTTATAATTTATTGTCGTTAATGTTAGTTATAAGAGATAAATTAATTATTACTTTGTACATTAAATTGTTAATGTATAAAAATGTTTATAATTAATTTAAATCTAATTAAAATTTTACATATTGATAAATTTTACTATTAAAATTGTATGAAACATTAAATGTAAATTACTTTCAATATATATTTGATGTTTATATAATTTAAGTTACTTAAATTATAAAATATATTTAATTTAAATCATTTACCTTATATATATTATTTATTAATAATAGTTAATTTTTATTATTTTAATTTTGTTAATTTAAATTATGTTTCTATTTATGTCTACTTCTAATTTTTTATAAAGATTCTTCCTCCTCTCCCTATTTCACCTGTTCGGCACCGAAACAGAGAATTAGGGTTCCTCTTCCTGATGCGAGCAGGTCCGATGGTGTTTCGATGGTCGGTGACTTAAGCTCGGCCTCCCCTCCTTCAACGCAACTAAATCCAATGGCCTGACAAACCCTATCCCATCCTCCTGGCTGAAGTTTTCATGTGAGAGTGACTTCGTGGATTTCAGTCATAACAACTTTTCCTGGTGGGTGCATGCACCATATTACTACATGTTATGGAGACTCAAATATTCAGGATGCGGCAGCTGGTCTTCAGTTTCCTCGACAGACTAGGTACAACGATCGATTATGATTCGGGATCGATTCACTTCCATGACGAAACTTGCTTTCTCCTACCGCGGCTCGGCTCCTCATGTGTTAAGACAGCATCGCAAACTAGTGAAGTGGAAAATTCAATGAAAGGAGGGAACATTACTAGTTTTTGTTTTAAAAAATACGATTTGGTTTGAGTAACAATTAATTTTTTAATGTTTAGATTATCGGTCGGTTTGCTTGAGCCGATGGTATAGTGAAGGTAGGGAAAAATGACTACTCCTTAGTGATACCATATTGACCTCTAGATTTAGGGTTGTTGAAGATTCCATTCAATTTCTAGTAGATTATGTTGTTGGTTATCTAAATACTGATTCTTAGTTTCATTTGGGGGTCGAGGAGTCACTACAGGTGATGAAATGGAAGAGACTGATAGAGAAGGCATCTCTTTGTGGTTTGTGAAACCGATAGTGAAGGAAGGATCAGTTGTAGGGGAATAGAGAATCAGTGTGTTAAATTGATATAAGATGACTATCAGTAGTAGGGGAAAAGAATAAGTATTGGTGAGAGGTGATAAATCTATCAGTGCGTGGGTGAGATCGGAAAAGGAGACGGATCAGTGAGCGAAATGTGGAAAGGGCCCGATAGTTAAATTGGTGTATGCGAGAAAGAATGGTGAGTTGTGAGACTCACCGATTCAAAATAAATAAAATGAGAGTGAAATGAGAATGAAACCGAAGAAGGGAATATCGGTGAGTCATTGACTCACCGATAGAAGAAATAATATTCGGTCGCAACGGGACAAAATGAAATAAATAGTATCAGTTAGTGCGTCAGACACTGATAAAAGAAGAAAAGGATCAGTGCGTCATAACAAACTGTCAGTTAAAATAAAAGAAAATGGTGTGAGACACAACGATGAAAGAAAATAATGACTCACCCAAAGTTTAAAAAGAGAGACCAAAACCGATGGTAGGATCGACGCGTCGTGACTCACCGATAGTACAAAATAATTCGGTGTGAAAGAACATCCGTGTGTCACTCACCTATAGTACAAATTAAAATTTTAACAATAAAATTTAATTTAAAACAAATAATATAATTAATAAAACAGTAATTAATTAAATTAAAATTGAAATTAACGAAATTGGTAAAGACTAATTAATTGACTGTAACTGAAATCTAACTAAATTATATTACAAAATATAAATAGAAGCAACTAGATTATTGACTAAGAATATAAATGTTCAGTTTAATTAAATATAATTCTAAATAAATGAATAACACCTATAAATAATTATCTGAAAACATTAAATTAAAATAATTAAAATTAGCTAGAGTTATTAAACGACAAATTAAATTAGTTAGATGATGAAATGAAAACATAAAATTATAAACACAGTACTTTAATAAACATTAACTTCAACTTATTCACTTAGCAGAATAATTGAACCTGTTATTAAGTAAGGTTAATTTATTAAATAAATCAGAATTAAATGGTAAATCTTAAATTTAAAACTGAATTAAATTAATGCAAGTAAAAATGAAAAGTAATTAAATAATAAACATTTAGAAATATCTAAAAGTAAACCAAATTAATATTATTAATCAATAAAGTAATTTAATATAATTAAAATAATTAAAAGATTATTTAAAAGGACTAAAAACATATTTTTAATAAAAAATGATTAATTAAGAGATGTAGTGATTAAAATACAAAAGTTCAATTATTTATTAAGAATTGTCAAAATTATTAATTAAATTGATAAAAATTAAATAAATACATGTGGAAAAACTAAGTAAAAAAATTACACATAAAATTCCCCCACACTTAAGCATTGTTTGTCCTCAAACAATCCCATGTCTTCTTTCCTTTGAAAAAAAATAAAGTGTTTTCTGATTAAGATCACACTGTAATATGTCCAACACTCAGAATCAGAGGACAAAACATTGCAACAGGCTTAAAAAATCAATTACTCATATGAATCTTGCTTATAACAAATACTCAAGGGTAATTAAGAAAGCTATGAATCATCAAACAATGAATATTTTATGCCTCATATTTGATACTGTCTAATGACTCACTTCAATCCAGGATTTAGTTCTAAGTCCAAGAATGAAAAGAGGTAAAATATCAATGGAATTGAGATCTTAACCAAGGAACTTTTTACTTTGAATTATTCACATAGGTTCCAAAAATAATTATTATTTTTTGAATCACCTCAATGACACAACTTAAATGATTTTCATATAAAAAAATTGACCCCATCTTCGTCTGGCATTCATCATTACCCTCACCTTAATGAGCTCATTATTGAACCAATAACTTTATTAAATTTTCCCAAGTCATGGTTCATTATGTTGAGCATTGTGAAATGCACTTATTCAAGGAGAACATAGGGTTAATGTTAACAAAGACACACCCAACATCTATGTTCTCAGAGGCTCACCATGGGATCCTAGATTCCCAAATTACTCTAGTTCCAAGAGATTCATATAAAACTCATTTACATTGACTCATTAAAGCAATTAAATTTAATAATTAAAAGTTGAATTTAGCCCCCTAGAATTAGAATCAAACATACAGTTATAAAGGTATGATCAAAATTCCACTAAATGGTTACCCAAATCACTCATAGAAATACTTCCAAAACCAGATTTCCATGAAAAAACTAAGTATGATCACTCTGTAATAATAAATTATCTTTAATTTCAGTTTCAGAACAGTTCTTACTACTAGTAGGGAACTTTTCTTAAGGCACAAACCAATTGAGTACAATGTAAAGCGTAAAATTATACAAGAATATTGAAAAAATTTAAATATTTTTTGACAAAAAGTGTTGAAGTGAAGTGGGAATTTATGGGCTTACATTTAACCAAAATTTAACACAGTCATGAATTGACCCCATCCCCCACACTAAAAAACCTAATTTCTCCCCAAAGATTACTAATAAAGTGGAGAAAACAATTTAAAAAATAATGGTCAAAACTGATTTACAATTAAGTAGATTTATGACATGTATAAAGGGACACTTTGAAATTCAAAAAAAATGTCTACCATAATAAATAAATAATAAGAAAGTTCATTTGCAAGTATATGCATTAAAATTTATGTCTACTGACAAAAACATTCTATTAAAGTCCAAAATATATCATGTAATTTGTGGGTGCACAATTAATTTGGTGTAAGCATGTTTAGAAAAATTAATTAAGTTAAGCATTCAATAAAGCAGAAAAAGTTCATGCTAAACACACTAACATTAATCAAATTTAAAAGACCAGCAGTATGTTCCCCCCCCCCACACACTTGGTTCAAGTAGTGGAAATGATTTTAATAACAATGAAATTTAGTTTTTTTAGCAAGAGGCAGATGGAGATTTTTTTAATTTAACTTAGTGAAAGGAAGCACAAGTTTTTTTACAATTCATGTAATAAATCAAAATTTTCAATACACAAATAGCCAAATTTCATAGACAAGACGAACTTTTGTTTTATGGAGAATTTTATTAACAAAAATAGGAGCCGAAATATACTCATAAATTTGAAATACTTCCATGACTAATCTCTTGTCCAAAATTGATCATGGGAATTCCACTCATTTATTGACACAAGCAGCAGCATCCTAAAAAAACACAAAGCATGCTATCCAAGAACCCAGAACAAGAAGTAACAAGTATTTCACAAAAACAGAGCACAGAAGCAGCACTTTATTTGAGGTTAACAACAAACAACATAAAGACAAAAAGAACCATGGGTTGCCTCCCATGCAGTGCTACATTTAATATCCTTAGCCAAACTTTATTCCAGAATAGTTTTTATGCTTAGTGAAGGCAGCCAAGCCCTTTAGTTGTCCCTCAAAATAAAGTCTCAGTCTTTTCCCATTAACTAACAAGGGTTTATTTTCATGACCTATAATATCTAAAGTCCCATTCTTCAGCACTCTCACAATAGTAAATGGTCCGGACCACTTAGAATTCAGCTTTCCAGGGAATAGTTTATGTCTAGAATTAAAGAGAAGGACCTTCTATCTTGGTTGGAATTCCTTGTTTTGAATGATAGAATCATGAAAAATTGTAGTCCTTTCGTTATAAATCCTAGAGTTATCATAACTATCCCTCCTAATCACATCATGTTCACTCAGATCAAGTAACCTTCTCTCACCAGCACTATTAAAATCAATGTTAAGAGCCTTAACTACCCAATATGACTTCTGTTGCAACTCCACAGGTAAATGGAAGAATTTCTGAAACAACATCCTGTAAGGAGACATACCTATTGGGGTCTTGAAAGCAGTTTTATATTCCCATAATGATTCATCTAATTTAACAGGCCAGTCTTTCCATGAGTTTGACAGAGTGGTTTCATGTATTTTCTTTAGTTACCTGTTTGAAATTTTCACTTGTCCACTAGACTGTGGATGATAAGGAGTACCGGTTTTATGAACACAACCATATTTCTCCTTCAAAGATTTACACTTATAATTCTTAAAATGTGTTCCATTATCAGTGAAAAAAGCTCATGGGACTCTAAGTCTTGTAAAGATGTTCTTTTTTTTGAATTTAATTACAAAATTGTCTTCATTTTTGGGTAGTTCTACTGCCTCAACCCATTTTGAAATATAGTCAACAGTAACAAGTATAAACTAATTCCCATGAGATGATGGAAATGGGCCTAGGAAATCTAAACCCCAGACATGAAAAATTTCAACTTCCAGAATACCTTTTTGGGGTAACTCGTACTTCCTACCCACATTACCCAGCTTTTGGCACCTATCATAGCTAACCACCAAGATCATAGAATCCTTAAAAAGCGTAGGCCAATAAAAACCATATTGTAAGATTTTTGAGCGGTTCATTCCCCACCATGGTGACATCCCCAAGGTGAAGAATGCCAACTTTCTATGACATGAAGCATCTCTTCCCCAGGCACACACCTTCAATTAATACCATCATCACACCTACAAAATAGTATAAAATAATAGAAAAGATAATATTTAAGCTCAAAAATGAATTTCTTTAATTGATTATTGGACATATTTTTGGGAAAAAAACCCATTGCCAAAAAGTAGGAAAAATCTACATACCAAGTAGACTGCTGAACTGAAACAAATAGAAACTTCTCAGCAGGAAAAGAAGAATTTATCTCCCTTGGATCCTCAGAATGGGTGTGAGGTAGCCTGGATAAATGGTCAGCAACTAGATTCTCAGCTCCTTGTTTATCCTTAATTTCTATGTCAATCTCTTGTAATAGAAGAATCCATCTAATCAGTCTGGGTTTTGTTTCCTTTTTTTACATCAAGTATTTTAAGGCAGAACGATCAATGCAAATGATGACTTTTGAACCTAAAAGATACTGGCTAAACTTCTCTAGAGCAAACACAATAGCTAACAACTCTTTTTCAGTGGTGGTATAATTCTTTTGTGCATCATCTAGAAGTCTACTATCATAATACACCACATGTAACATACTATCTTTTCTCTGTCCATGTACATCACCAACAGCCATGTCACTTGCATCACATATTAGCTCAAAAGGTAGTTTCCAATCAGGTGCAGTAATGATAGGTGATGTAGTGAGTTTCTCCTTAAGCAGATTAAATTATTTCATGAAATTTTCATCAAAATTGAATGGTTTATCCTTGACCAGAAAAGAAGACAAGGGATTAGTTAATTTAGAAAAATATTTTATGAATCTCTGGTAGAAACCGGTATGCCCTAGAAAACATCTAACACCTTTAACATTAACAGGAAGTGGCAGTTTTTGAATAAATTATATCTTAGTAGTAAAAACTTCTAAACCTCTCTTAGATACTTTATGACCAAGAACAATACCTTCTGTAACTATGAATTGAAATTTATCCAAATTAAGAATTAGGTTGGTTTCAATGCATCTCTCTAAGACTAACTCAAGATTTCCATGACAAGTATCAAAAGTGCTACCCACAATGGAAAAGTCATCCATGAAAACCTCAATAATTATCTCAATCATGTCTGAAAAGATAGCCATCATACACCTTTGAAAGGTGTCTAGAGCTCCACTCAACCCAAAGAGCATCTTCTTGTAGGGAAATTTTCCAAAGGGGAATGTGAAAGTGGTCTTCTCTATATCCTCTAGATCAATAGGAATCTGATTGTAACCGGAGTACCAATCCAAAAAACTGAATAAATTCATTTCCAGCAAGCCTCTCAAAAATTTGACCCTAGAAGGGAATTTGAAAATGTTCTTTCCTAGTGGCTGCATTCAGTATCCTATGATCAATACAGACTCTCCATTTTGTGGTTTTCCTAACTTGGACTTCTTCATTTTTTTCATTTTTAAATAAAATTAACCCCCCCCCCTTCTTGTGAACAACCTGGACATGGCTGACCCAAGAACTATCATAACTGGGATAAATCATTATCATGTCCTGAAGCTTGATTAATTCCTATCTCACATCTTCTTTCTTGTTAGGATGTCATCTTCTTTGGAATTCTACCCTAGGCATATGATCAAGTTCCATATGAATCTTGTGCATACAAAATGAGGGACTAATACCCTTGATATTAGCTATTTTCTAGCCTATAGCGGATTCAAACTTCTTCAAAACATTCAAAAATCTATGTTATTGATTTTCATTCAGCTCAGAAGAAATTATTACAGGCAAAGTGGAGTTCTCACCTAGAAACAGATATTTTTGATGAGTACAGATTGGCTTTATTTCGAGAGTGCGATGTTCTACACTCGAAGGATGAATCATTGGCTTAGGAGGTCCATGATCTTCAAAATATTTCTTATAAGTAGTATTAAAAGATGAATTATATTCAATTTCATTCTCAGATTCAGAGATAACAGTTCTACTATCCAATATGGACAACTCACGGTCCAGACATTCCATATCAGAATTCAACATCTCAATTAAAAAAGAATCATCAAGCTGTCTCAAAAGTTCTTCCTCATCAATATCAAAGTTCTCAGAGGTTTTGGTGATAACATAAACACCCTCAAATTCACTCAGGAAGCTGTTATGATCAGAAAAATAGTACACTTCTACAGTAGAAACCGGATAGTTTTCCAGATCTAGAAAATTTCCTAGTTTTGGTGTTTGAGCAGAATTTTAAACTTCTAAAACAGATTCAACAAGGTTTCTAGCTGCACAAATGTTTTCTTTAGCAAAGGATTGATTTTAAAAATTTTCAATGTCTTCAAATTGATTTTTATAAAAACATTCAGTATCAAGGAACTCTATTTTTGATCAGATTTCAGAATAAGTTGGTTCCTTAATATTTTTACAAACATTGAACTCTATTTCTTATTCACCAATTTTGAATATCAGCTGACCCTTTTACACATCAATAACAGCACCACCTTTGGCCAAGAAGGGCCTCCCCAAGATGATGGGTACCTCTTGATCACACTCCATATCCAAAACAAGAACGTAAGTAGGCAAAAATAGTTTCCCTACACCAACTAACAAATCAATTACCCTTCCCACAGGATGAGTGAAAGATCTATCAGCTAACTGAAGAATGACTATGGTGGGTTTTAGGTCACCCAACCACAATTGTTGAAACACTGATTAAGGTAGCAGATTAATTATAGCACCTAGATTACATAGACAGTTGTGCTAACTAGAATTTCCTAGAGTCAAGGGATGACAAAACTACCTGGGTCTTTCAATTTTGGTGGTATTTCTTTTGAATCACAGCACTGCACTCTTCAGTGAGAATTTATGTATCAAATTCATCAAGGGTATTTTTGATTGAAACATTTTTCTTAAAATATTTCAGAAATCATTGAATTTGAATTACATCTTGGATAAATGGGATGTTCACTTGAAGTTTAGATAGAAGACCAAGGATCTGAAGAAGTTCAGCCCTGGTATTGATCTGAGGCTTCAGTTTCTTAGGGAAAGGGATGGGTGGGGGAATTTTTTAGAACAGTAGTCTTATCCCTCACCTCTTCCTAAAAATTCTCATTTTCTGTATCCTTTTGATTTTTAGATGAAGTATCAGCTTGAGTTTCAGATGAAAAATTCAGATTTAAGTCATTTTCAAGACTTTTTTGTGAATTTCCAGCATGTGTACAAAGCATACATTTTTCCAGATTGAAGCATAACTTCACTTTGGGCATTTTCAATTTCTTCTTCAGCAATAGTTTGAGTATTATGTTCACTTATAGTTACAATAGACATGGCATTCTCCCTAGGGTTATGTTCAGTTGTACTAGGAAACCTTCCTTTATCCTTAGAAGTCAAATCTCTAGCTAATTGGTCTAGCTATGTTTTCATATTCATCATTCTCATATAATTTTTCATTTTGTCTGACTCATATTGATTTTTATGTTTATTAAATTGAGAAATTTAATTTTCCTCTTGTGGATTTATTTTATTCAAGATTTTATCCAGTTTAGAAGAAATTCGATTAACATTATTTCCTCGAGTGTTTGAAGACTACCCCATTGTTGATTTGACAATTAGGTCTTGGTTGGATATGATAATTAGGGGTAGTTGGTTGCATAATAATTCCTTGATCCATCCATGACAGATTTGGATGGTTCCTATAGCCTTGATTGTAATTATTTGAGAATGGATCTTTTTTAGGCATCCTAGGTCAATAATTAACAAAGTTTAATGTTTCAGGTTGTTGGGAAGTTAAATCAGCATTACGAAAAAAAATTTGGAATACCCAAACATACCACATTGAGTGAACTGTTTCCTTAGTGACTGGTACTGATTCTGATTTTCAACTTGATTTACAGTTTGTTTTGAATTCTGGTTCATTATTGTTTGAAGTTGGTTGGTGATTTCAGCTAGTTGATCTTGAGATTCATTAATTGAAACATTGTTAGAACTAATATTCACTATGTTTCTTCTTGAATTTTTTTTGAGAATTTAGGGCTAGATTGTTAATTCATTTCCTCCACTCATCATCTATTTTATCATTGTAACTACCCCCAGCAGCTTGATCCACTAAATTCTTACCAGAGGAGGACAACCCTTCATAGAAGGTATCCATGGGGAGATGAGATGAATGTTGATGATGAGGAAACTGCCTAAGAAGGTCCCTAAATCTATCCAATGAATCATGAAAATATTATTTCATACTCTTGGTAAAAACTAGTGATCTTAGTTCTCAATTGTCCTTTTAATATTTGGGGATAAAATTTCAAAATGAATGTGTTGTAAACTTGATCCCGATTCTCAAAAATCTTTTCATCTAAACATAAAAAAAATTCCTAGAATTCCCTTTAAGGAAAATGGAAAAAACACTCATCCTGAGCTCATTTTCAATGAGTCCCAATAAAGGATATTTCTACACAGTGTTGTAGAAATCTCTAATGAAGGAAAGTGAGTCATCATTAGCGAGCCCATTAAAAGTAGGCAGCAGAGAAATATGTGACTGTTTCAATTCATAGTTGTTGGCCCTAGGAAGTAGTATGATGGATGATGGGTTGCTTGAAACTTTTGGGAGTTGTAAATCCCTCATCCTAGGACTTTAATGTTCATCTATGAGTTCAAGATGGTTATTTTGAAAGTTATTTTACTCAGGAAATATGTTATCTAAGTTTTCTATTTTAATTTTGTTCTTCTTTCATAGAGTAGTGATATGTTTATCAATTTCATGGTTAAGTAGCTCTAATCTAACAACAGAGTGTTTTTCGATCATGAAAACAACAACATAAAGTATTAGCAGCAAAAATTTCGAATGAAAATTAACAGTTTTTTTCTCAGTATTAAATTTTTTTCCAATTTTTTTAATGATTTTGATAATTTTGTTTTTTAAAATGTTTTTTTGAGTAATGGCTCGTGCCTTCCCCAGAAACGATTCTAAAAACATGACTAGTATTGATGTTGATGTCTTTCAAAGTTTAAGATTTATATTCCAACTAACTACTGTATATGTGGAAAGTAGGGTCGAACCCACAGGGAAGGTAAATTTCGCCACTATTCAACTAAAAACATAGAAAACTCCACTGTTGTCAGTAGTGGAGTGGTTTTTCAAAATGTTCTTTTATAATTTAATATTTTTTTATGTTTTTATAAATTTTAAATTAAAACCACACACCTCTTGTAAATTTGTTCTAACATATACTGAAATAGAGAACAACTGAAAATAAGATGTAAGAAGAAAATAAAATATTGATAAAAGACAAACAGAAATCAATGCTCGGGGTTCACTCTAGTCTAATTGTTTAAATTGTTTCTCCTAATCATGTAAAATTAATGCATCATACCACTTCATATTGGTGACTTTCTTCCCTCTCTAGGATTTAAGTCACAGAAATTTTACAACTTAGCGTTTGCTACTCCAAAGAAGTACAAATTTAGAAAGATGATTTAAAATGAAAACAGTACAAAATCACCGTAAGTACTGAAGTTTTCATTATGATTTGATTACTAAAAATATGGATCCATAATCAAACTCACCAAATTATTATAGAGTTTTGAAAAAATCAGTGTTGTGGTATGAAGCAGAAATGTGTAATAAAAATTTATCATGTCGATCAATTCTAATCCCAGATGAAATGTTTAATGAAAAGGATGAAAATTATCACCAGTAGATCAATAACTCTCCCCGAACTAGAAATTTATCCAATCATCATATCTATATTGTAAACTATATTCACTTAATTATAGTGGAATAGAACTAAAAGAGAACATAGGACGAAAACTCCCTCAGCTCGCATGAAATGGTGCTCCTGGCCGTCGGGTCTCCGGGAAGAAGTTCTCCAAGAAGTGATCCATGTTCTCTACTCTGCTCCAAGTCTGGTGTGTTCATTGAATGAATGTGTGTGTGTCCCCCCTCAAAATACTGCTGCTAATCTACTTTTAAATTCACCTTCATCTACTACATTTCACCACCTATTTTCCACCAACTTCAGGAGTTATTCACTTAAGCACCGCACACGTGCATTTTTTCGTGACTGGCACGTCGCGCTAGTTTTACCCTTGGAACTAACTCTGGATGTGTTAGTTGCATGAACATAGACATTTTAAAGACATTGATATGAACATGCAATGTAAAGAACATCAAGAAACAGTAACATCTGTTAAAATATGAAAACAGTTGATAAAAGTTAAATCATTTAACAGCTATTGGTTGGATATTTTATTAATTTAATCTAAAACATAGATTATTAATTATTTAATGATATATTTAATTAATTATTTAGTTAAGTAATTTAATTTAATAATTTTTTAAAGTTAATTTTAATTGTGAATAACGATATCAATTATTTCATTAATGAATTATATTACTTAATCTATATTTATAAAATGTTAAAATTTTAATTCTAAATAAAAAATTAAATTGATATTTATGATTGATTATTGTCATTAATGATAGTTATAACAGATAAATTAATTATTACTTAGACCATTAAATTGTTAACTTATAAAAATGTTTATACTTAATGCAATTCTAATTAAAATTTATCTTATTGATAAATTTTACTGTTAAAATAGAATGAAACATTAAATGTAAATAAATTTTAATTTATTTTTGATGTTTTTATAATTTAAGCTACTTAAATTATAAATTCTATTTAATTTAAATCATTTATCATATATATATTATTTATACATAATAATTAATGTTTATTATTTTAATTTATTTATTTTATATTATGTTTCAATTTAATTTTACTTCTAGTTTTTTTAAGCTTATTCCTCCTCTCCCTGGGTCTCCTGTTTTGTGCCGAAACAGAGAATGAGGGTTCGTCTTCCTGATGCGAGCAGGTCCGACAGTACCTCGATGGTCGGTGAATTATTCTCGGCCTCCCCTCCTTCAACGTAGCTGAATCCAACGGTGCGACAAACCTTCTCCCTTCGTTACGGCTTAAGTTTTCTTGCGAGAGCGACTTCATGGATTTCAGTCGCAGCGGCTTCTCCTAGTGGGTGCTCGAACCATATTGCTATAGTTTATGGTGACTAAAATCATCAGGATACGAAAGTGGGTCTTCGATTTCCTTGACATACTAGGTACATCGACCGATGATGTGTCGGGCTCAATTCACTTCCACTATGAATCTTACTTTCTCCAACTGCAGCATGGCTCCTCACATGTGAAGAAAAAATCACAAACTAGAGAAGTGGGAAATTATATGAAAGGAGGGAACATTACTAGATTTAAAAAAAAATTCCGATATGGTTTCTGTGTCGATTCATTTTGTGATGATTAGATTGTTGGTGGGTTTGCTTGAGCGGATGGTGCAGTGAAGGTTGGGGAAAACAACTACTCCTCAGCAATTGCGGATTGAACTCTATATTTAGGGTGGTTGACGATTCCATTCAATTTCTAGTAGAGTATGATGTTGGTTTACTTAATATGGATTTTGAGTTTCATTTGGGGGTCGGGGAGTCCTTGCAGGTGATGAAATGGAAGAGACTGATAGAGTAGGACTCACTATGTTGTTTGTGAAACTAATAGTGAGGGAAGGATTAGTTGTAGGGTAATAGAGAATCAGTGTATGAAATCGATGGAAGAAGACTATTGGTAGCAGGGGAAAAGAATAATTATCGATGAGAGGTGATAAATCTATCAGTGCATTGGTGAGACCGAAAAAGGAGATGGATCGGTGAGTGTAAATTGGAAAGATACCAATAGATAAATTGGTGTATGTGTGAAAGATCCATGATTTGGGTGACTCACCAATTCAAAATAATTAAAATGAGACACTGAAATGAGTGTGAAACTAAAGAGTGGAATATCGGTGAGTCATTGACTCACCGATAGAAGAAATAATAATCGGTCGCTATGGGAGAAAATGAAATAAATAGTATAGGTGAGTACATGAGACACCGATAAAAGACGAAAAGGATCGATGTGTCGTAACATACCATGAGTTAAAATTAATGAAATCTGTGTGAGACACATCGATGAAAGAAAACGACGACTCAATGAACGTTTAAATAGAGAGACCGAAAATGATGGTAGGATTGGCGCATCGTGACTCACCGATAGTACAAAATACTTCAGTGTGACACAACATCGGTGTGTCACTCACCGATAGTACAAATTAGAATTTTAACAACAAAAATTAATTTATAACAAATAATAAATTGAATAAAATATTAATTAATTAAATTAAATGTCCAATTAACTAAATTGGTAAAGACTTATTTATTAACTGTAACTAAAATCTAACTAAATTATATTAAAAACTATAAATAAAAGTAACTAAATTATTAACTAATAATATAAATATTAAGTTTAATTAAATATAAATCTAAATAAATGAAGAAAACCTATAAATAATTACCTGGAAACATTAAATTAAAAAAATTAGAATTAACTAGAGTTATTAAACGACAAAGTAAATTAGTTAGATAAAGATATGAAAACATAAAATTAAATACACAATACCTTATTAAACATTAAATTTTACTTATGTACATTTTAGAATAATTGAACTGGTTAATAATTAAGGTTAATTTATTAAATAAATCAGAATTAAATGGTAAGGTATTAAATTATAAACTGAATTAAATTAATGCAAATAAAAATAACAAGTAATTAAATAATACAAATTTAGAAATATCTAAAAGTAATCCAAATTAAGATTATTATTCTAGAATGTAATTTAATATAATTAAAATAATTTTAAATTCTATATAAAATGTCTAAAAAACATATTTAATTAAAAATGATTAATTAAGAGATGTAGTGATTAAAATACAAAAGTGCCATTATTTATTAAAAAGTGTCAAAATAATTAATTAAATTGTTAAAAATTAAATAAAAAGATGAGGAAAAACTATTTAAAAATAAATCTACATCAATACCAAAAGTTTTATTTTAAATGAGGTGATTTCCACATGGGTTTTAAAGTTTGAAAGGGTTAGAAAGGGGTTTTCACATCAAGTGCTTGAAAAGATTCCTGATTAGATCTTATAAACATGTTTTGGAAGTGAGGGGAAGTTTTTGGGTTTCTTAAAAGGATAAATAATTGTATTATGGTATTATAAATGTCCTGTGAATAATTCTATAGAAAAAATTTTTATATGAAAATGTATTGTGAGGCCCGATTAGACTTTTGAAATACTTTTATTGGAAAACCGTTCTTGGAGTATGCCACATTCCTTATTTTTTAATAACAGGTTGGTATGTCCTCAGTTTAGGACTCAACTTCTTTAATAATAATTTTTTTTAAAGTGACTAATCCTTGAAGAGGTATGGGTGGTTCTAGTTGGGTGACTGATATTATAGAATATATGTATGTCTTGTTGATTGGTTTGTTTGGTACACCCCATAGTAAATATAAAATGGGAACCCATCACAGCTATGAAGAATTCATGGAATGATTTCTGCACATGTTTAGATTACACAGTATATGGAGGCACATATCAGGGAGAAATTTTGTTATTATTTCTATAGGATTGGCCCCCTTGGTCAGGCCAGATAGGGAGATGATCAGGCATTTTGGCATTATTTTGTCATCAGGTAGGGAATGCCTTTTAGATGAGTTACATGTATAGTTTATTATTATTCCCATATATTTTCCTAGGTATTCCTATTTTTCTTCAATATTATTATCATTTTCCCATTTCTCTTTCGAGAATACTATATTCATCGTTCTTGGTTTTTTTGTTTTCTTGCAAAATTATGAATGTGTAGTTTTTTAAAGATGATTCAAGAAATATTTTTTGAAATACCATTGTGTTTTCCAATTTTCCATTTTTCAAAAAAAATAAATTTTTCCTACTTGATCCCATTCAACCATTTTTATATTAAACCTAACTCTTCCCCAATAATGGAAACTTGTTTTGAAATTATGGGTGAAATGGGTAGGGATTTTCATTCATTAAAGTGAAAATTGTGGAAAACCTATATTTTTATAATTTATTTCAAACCTAAAATCAAGGTTTATTTAATTTAAAGATATACATTGTTCACATTTTTATTTGGTCATTGATAATTATTTTTAATATTCACATCTAAAATTCATTCTTTTTTAGATTCTTCTATAGGTTCTAGCTCACGTTTGACCTCATCAAGTGATGCTTTTTTATTGGTTGGATAGTGATAGTTAAGGTCTCATAGGGATATCGGGGATGTGAGATTCAGTTTGGGTCCTTCTTGGGTAACCTTGTTGTTTGTGTTGTTGTAATTTTATTTATAGTATAATGATGTATTGTTTGGAAACCATATTTATTTTTGGTTTACCTCTTTTATTTTTCATGTTCATTTTTTTATTTTGTATTCGGATAAATCGTTCCCATTGATACTCAATTGATTCCCTTGGAACTTGTTGCTATCATTGGAGAATTTAAAATGCCTCTCAGTCCTTTCCATGGATCAGGTCGAAAAACAATTTTGGGCTCAACCTGTATTAGTTCATGATAATATTATTGGTATGAATATGGTCCTTGTTTATTAATTTAATAAATTAAAATTAATTATAATGTTGGTGAAATCACCAATGGGGAAATTTGTACTTAAGGTTAGGGGTTTCATAACTCAATATCATTTCATTTGGTCACACCACCTAATTAATGATTACTTGATTCCATAGTAATGTGAAAATTAACCTTAAATTTTTTTATGTCGTACTTCTACTTGTATTATGAAGATTCATATTCTTCAGAATTAATTAAGTCATCAGATAATTCTCAGTTAATGTCCTGACCTTTGTAGTGGATTTCCATTCAATTTCCAGTTTATTGAGACATATTTTATATTACAAACCAATTTACATTATATTGTGTATATAGTACACTTTTGTGTTATTTAACATGTATATATTGTTATTCATTAATTTTTGTGATTCAATTCATGTTACGCTTTGAATAGGAATGATAAAAATTAAAATCTGATCTAATTTTACTTCTAAATTTGGTGTATATTTCTTCCATATCAATATTTTTAAATGTTTTTAGGAAAATAAATTTAAAACAATTAATTTGTATGATATTTTATGTTATAATTTCTTATTTACATATTATGAAATGAGTATTTCAAAATTATTCACAAAATGGGCCTTTTTTCAACATTCATTATAAAAGTCAAAATGAATTTTTTTAACATATACCACATTAATAGAAAATCTTACCACCATAACCACATTATAAAATTTAACTTTCTATATAATATTTCTATTATTTGAAGAAGTAATCTATTTATGAAAACCTATTTTATCCATTTTATTATCTTATTTAAAATACAATATTTTATTATAAACTGTACTTTTCAAATGGTTACCTCTCATCCCTTGATTAATTTTATGGATTTTAACTTTATCTAGAAATAATCAGATTACTGTGACCATTGAACAATTAATTTGTGTTAAATATCATTATTCTTCTTATCATGTATATGATTATTTTCTAAACCATATTACATGGTACATATGGTGTTTGAAATTTGAGATTGTTTAATTGGCTTGGGAAAACCTTGGTAAATCAATATTCTATACTCAATACCGATATTTGATGATAAGGAGTATTGTTTCTAAATTAAATATATCATCTGATCTATGAGAAATAAATTTGAAATATAGTGAAAAAATGATCCATATTATATATCCCCTCAATGCATCGATAGATCTCATGAGACAAATCAGTAGCCCTAATTTAAGGGTCCTTGACCATAGTTTTCAATTATCTTGGCCAAGGTCATGACGGTAAAGATATCATGATGTCCAAGATAATAACATCTAACGGTATACATTCCATTCATTGGGAATTCAATTATTTTTATTATTATCCATGATATTATTGCACTCATATTATCCATTGATTCAGTTTATGCTTATGTTTTTAATTAAATGAATTTTTCTTCTAGTTAGTTACCTCACTATTTTTATAATACCTTAGTTCTCATTATATATTCCCCTATATGAAACCCTTTACTGATCATCTAAGATAAATTTTTTATTTATTTTCCATATAATATAAATACGGATATTTGAATATTATCTTGGATAGAAAACATTTTTTCTATGTATTTAATATTACTAATGTAATATACGATTCATGTGTGTATCATGTTTTCCAAGATAGTCAAACTGGGCAATTTTTAATTTTGATATGCATTTTATCTATGATAATGTAATAAAGTATACACCATCATTGGATTATTAGAGTTCGGGTATTTATTGTTGGTATCAAATAAAAACATGTAGAAACCATGAGAAATAGATTTTAAATAATCATAGCTTACATGATAATAATGATAATCCCCTATAGTATTTCAGAACTTTTACCATTGTATGGTTATTTCTTTTTTGGATTAATATTGTTGATGATTATCTGATAACTTCATTTATGAAATTATTCAGTAATGGGTCCTAATAGAATAAACGAAATCAACAATCATATAAATTAAAGGGGCTTCCAAGATAAGAAAAAAATTCATCTAGTAATGGAACTAATCATATCATGCTGATATTAGTGAATCTTAATTAGGTTTTGGAAATAACATTTTTGAAATCGGAATATCATATTATTCCACAAAGTGATTCTCTTATGTTGGATTACATAATTTAGTGGAACTCTCCATATTTTAGGGGAACTATTAATCCATTATCATCTGTGAAAAATATAATATCTATTTAAATGTTATTATATGCTTTGGGATGTGATAGAAGTAAAAATTTTATTCTGGTAGTGTATTGTTTAAAGAGAGATAATGTTATATTGTGTTCATTGATCCATAACACTAATGGGGATGAAGAAATTAAAATTTAGAAATGGGGGACTTTTAATGTGATTTCATTTTAGAAATACTTCCATTGTGAACAAAAATATGAAAGGGATGATAAATTCCTCACATTAAGGAATAATGGAAAAAATGTTTGAAAGAAAATGAGGCTAAATTCACATGATTACCCAAGAATATTTTTCAAGATATGCATAATATAGAAATAAATATGATTGCTTATTTGATGGGATTATGTCGAGTTAATTAAGATAATTAATTTCTCAAATGTTTTCAAATTATGATTATATTGTTTTATGTTCCCGTATGACTAATAAAAAATATCTAGATCATAGTTCATTAATAGAAATCACGAGAATAAGAAGACAGATGAACTCCATGAAAATTATAAACAATCATTGATGAACAAGGAAGTGAATTAGCTTCCATCATGTGAAAAGTGTGGAATGAACCATAAGAGAAAATGATTTAAAGGCATGGGATTTTGTTTCATGTGTGGATATATGGTTCATATATCTAATTAATGAAAGGGGCAGAACTAATACAAATATTCAATGTTCTTAAACTAAAGAAAAACTAAATCTTTTTTTCATAAATTACATATGATTTAGGGGATACTATTGTAGAATAGAACGATGAGAGAATGTCAAGAATACGTGATCACTAAAAATAATTTTTAAGTTTATAAATATGATCTTGTAAGGTACATACATCATAACCTAAAATGTATCTAATTCTTTATTTGATTATGTATCATCAAACTCTTTCATAGATTCCATATTTATGAAGAAAATTAGATATTTCCCTAGATCCTTATGGATGAAGTTGTCATCCAAAACATAAAGTGGTATCACTACTAGATGGATGTGTGAATCAGTTCCAATTATGACACATAAGAGAGAACTATTTTTAGAATTTATTATTATTTATATGGTTGATTTTGATATAATCTTTTGTTTGTATTAGGTTCCAAAATATAGTGTAAAATATTTTTGCAAAGAGAAATAAAATATGATTCATCATTATTATGTGGATTCCATATTGTTAAATGGAGAATGTCATTACCAGATTCATGTTTAGATATAGTCTCATTATATCATCTAACTAAGATACAATGGGAGGAAGAGTAGACACATTTTCTAGATGAAAAATTTAATCATGGACTTTATGATTTACAAATTGTATATGAATAAATTTATTTATTTCTCCGAGAATTACCTTGAAATCCTCTTGAATGTAAATTTGATTTTTCAAATTATTTAACCCCTAATTCAAGACTTGTAATCCCTATATAATGACAACTATTGAATCGGTAGAGTTGAAGAAACACCTATAGAGGTTTTGTGAATGGTGATTTACTTTACCTAGTGTTTCACTTTGGGAAGACACAAATCTATTTTTAAGAATCGGGAGTGGTATTTTATGTTGTGAAGTGAATATAGTGAGATCAATGATATTACGATAAAGTAAGTGTATATTCTATCTCATAGTGTCGATTTATTCGATCAACTTCAATGATCTCAATATTTTTCAAATATTGACCATCATTTAGGGTATCGTCAATTTCGACTATTGCAATATGATATTTTAATGATAGAATTTTAAAATAGGTATCAAAATTATGAGTTTTTACTAGTGAAATCTAGATTCACTAACACAACATTTGTTTTTATGGATCAAATGAATATAGTATTCAAAATATATTATGATAATTTTTTTGGAATTTATTTATGATATCTTTTATTACTATACATGCTATTTAGATCATAAAAATAACATGGGAATAATTCTTGACACATTTAGAATAAATGATAATTATGGGAAATTAATAAAGTGAAAATTATGGATTAAAAAAATTCCCTTTTTACAATATTGTATCTAAAGATGGAATCCCATATGATCCTATAAATACAGAAGATGTCAAAGAACAAACTACATCAATGAACATAACTAATGTACATAGTTTCATTTGTTTGGTAGGTTAATATCAGTTATATGTTCCATTTTTTTCTTGATTTTCTAACACAATAACCAAATATATTATTATATGTGTTAAGTTTATTTGGAAAAAGAATGGGAAGAATTTTAGGAATAATTGAACATGATATTACTGAATTATTCATTTTTATAATCTACCATCATGAAATGATGGATTTTTTAAATATAGTGATTCACTAAAGAGTGGACTTTGTCGTGTCCTTATAAACAATGAGAAATTTATTACATACAAATCAAGATAGTTCAATACACCTATGAAAGACTATCCAACACATGATATTTAGTTAGAATCTATAAAATTTTCCTAGAAGATATAGAGAAATTATAAATTTAGAATAATATGTGAGATATACACAGATCATAAGATCTAAAAATATATAATATCATAGATTGAGATCAACATGAGAAAAATATGATGTCATGAGATACTCATGGATTATGATTTCTTAATACACTAACATTTATGGAAGGTGGATAAGGTAACAGACGCATTGAACCAGAATGATCATGGAGTTCATTCATAATTAGGGCAGAGAGGGATTATAATTCCATGGATTTAATAAATATGGAATTGGTAATTATTTTGGAAAGTAAAAAATTAATGATTTTTAATATAATCACCAAACCATATTTATTCGAAAAGAAAAAAAATATAACAGCCTGGTGATGAAAATTTGCAAAAGAAAATCGGTGTTTTAAATTATAGAAAATTTTTATACAACGTATATGAAGATAATATTATAAAATTTGTAAATTTTTTATGTGTTAAATCTATACATAGGCTTAAAATGGAATTATTAGACAATGCCCAAGGATTAAATTTATCTATAAAATTTGAAGGTGCATTTTTTGGGGGATATTATAAAGTGGTAAATTACTAATTATCTGTCTTGTAGTAATGTTTTTCAACAAGTTATGTTTGGGAGAAAACATATTTATGGTGTTTTGCAGAACCTAACCATTCATTTTTTGAAATTAAATGATATTACTCTAGACTTTGTAGATGGATTAATAAATTCTAATAGGAATAATGACGCAATTTTGGTTATAATTAACCACCTTACCAAATCTTTCCATTCCTTATATATTATAGAATATCTTCCTATTTTGAACATCAAAATTCTCTATATTAATGAATTTATGGTTTACCTTATTAATTTTTTTCTTATTGTGATCTGTGATGTAAAGTACAGATTTTTTTAAAGAAAATAAAAATCATCTTATTGATAATTTTTAAGTGTTTTTATGTGAAAATTAATTTTTTCTCTAAAAATCACATAATAAAAGTTTTAATGGATTTTTGTAAGGGAAAATCATATTTAACACCATTTACTTTTTTATCAAATATTACTCGAGTTAGGAGATGAGTATGTGTGATATTATGAGTCCCATAAATCTTCAATATCGATAGAAGAAACTTAATTAAATATATTAATATTTTTTGATTTATCCACAAATAATTTCATATCTCTCATAAGGTGCATCATATGAGAAACATGAGACCGAATTTAGGTCTAAGATACAATTTTTACTCTGAGCAATATATATCTTTTATGCATGTCAGGTGATTGGAAACATCGCACAAGGTAATACCCCTTTTAATATTTAATTTTAATATTATTCAGCTTAGAAAATAATAAATAATTAATATCTGTCAAATTTATGGTATTATTAGAAATCTAAGAGTTTAGTTAGTTCTTGAAAATAAGGTATACCCAAGGCAGGGCATAACTTTTCTGCGAATTAAATTTTTGGACATTCTTCTCCTTAAATTTTAGTATATAATAAATATATTATTAAATTAAATATTTAAAACAAAACTACACTATTCAATTTCATCTTCAAATGACACCCACCATCTTTATATCCATCTATGTTTTTAAAACCTTTAATTTCACATGTTTTACACAATTTAATTGGAAATTCATTAATGAAGAAAAATTAAACATGCCCCCAACATTTTTAGTTGAAACAAAAATAAAAATGGAATATTAATTTTCATGTCATGAAAATTGGAGAAAAAAACATATATTATAGCCCAATGATCACAGATCCTGATAGTGCTCCTTCTTTTTGAGTCAAAGAGACCCAAATTCTCATCTGTACAAAACAAATTTGATTCCCTCTATAGGATTCATGTTTTCATCAGAACCAAGTGTAGGCATCCTTTCCCTTCAATGTGTGGTTCACTTTGGTCAAATAATATGTGAGTTTTTATTTTATTATTTATATATTTTATTCATTCATTATTGTCTTATATCATAAATTCATGGAAAAATGTTGAGTATAATATAAATGGTAAAAACCAATAATATAATTGGTAAATTATAAAAGAAAATAATAAAGATTATCAAATAATATTTATATGAATTCGGGAAAATGGATAATTTTTTTAAATTTTAGAATGATTATTATGATAAAATATCCAAGAAAAATTATATTATTAAAACGAAAAAATTATCTCAAATTATTTAAGGACCGTGACACTAAATTATGACAGGATAATATATAAAATATAATCAAATGATAATTTTGAGGAATAATCAACGAAAATTTAATGGAATTGTCAAGAAATGGTCACACCATTTACTCAAATGATAATTTTATCGGATTATCAAAAATAATATTAAAAAATGATCAAAATATAATATATACATATTATTATAAAGTAATTAATTGTAAATAATTACAACAAAATTAAATATGATAATTATAAATAATTATCAAATGATAATTAAACTAAATTATCATGGATAATCTATAAAAAAACTATCAAATGATTATATTTGTGAAATTACGAAAGGATAATTATAAATAATTACAATACGATTTTTTACAATGAATTACCTGGGGATAATTATAATACATTGTAAAAATATAATTATAAATGATAATTTCTGAGAAATTATCAAAAGATAATTATAAGATGATATTTTATGAGGAATGGTCAAAATATAATTATAAGTTTATAATTTATCAGATATTAACAATATATAATTATAAAATGTTAATTTAAGAGAAATTATAAAAAAATATATTATAAAATTATAATATATTAGAGAATATGGAAAGATAAATATAAAAGGAAAATTTATGAGAAATTATGAAAATATAATTACAAAAGGCCGGTTTATAATGAATTATCAAAAGATAATTATAAATGAATAATTTATGATGAATTGTAATAATATAATTATAAATGGATGTTTCTTGATAAATTGTGAAAATGTAATTATAAAAGGATAAATTATGAGAAATTATCAAATTATAATTATAAAATGTTAATTTATAAATATTTCTCAAAAGATAATTATAGAAGGATAATTTATGATAAATTATCTACATAAAATTATAAATGGATAATTTATGAGGTATTATAAAAACAAAAATATAAAATATAATTTAAAATTATATAAGAGATGGAAATTATCACTGCTTGTGATATTTTTTTTAATTTTTAAAATAAAATAGTTGATTTTGGTTTCAGGGACCCTTTATGATCCTTGAGTGTCAATTTTTTGATAATAATGTGGCATAAACGTGTTCCTTGTCATTTATCATTTAAATTGACATTGATGGATTTTGTGGTAGGAAATTCATTACCTATTGGGATTGTTTACATGTATTTCCTTAATATAATAATTCGGAGACATATTTCAATGACTGTGCAAGTTTATGATCACATGTGGGTGTGTTTGTAGCCCTTACAACCTTGGGTTACCTTTTTTTGCATGATTACTCGATGTTTATTATTCATGTTCATTTCTGATAACATGTATTGTCTGTGCTACCTTACTCACGATGATATGATATGGTTTCTTGGGTGTCCAAACTTGCTTTGTGGGATTTTTTGGTATTTTTCTTGGAACCCAGAGCAGGTGGATCATCATGACATATTTATCCCCGGGAGTAGGAGTACACACGACTTGTGACAATGAAAATGGGATACGTATGGAGAGGTTTGGATAGGATGATACATTGGGTATATTGTGTGATGCACTTAATGATTATAGAATGCTAAGGGTTTTGTTTCTCAATGAATAGTGGAGTTTGAATAGATCATGATTCATAAGGGATGCTGAGATCCTAAACATCGTGAGGCACACTGACTCTAAGTTTCACATTCAAACAACGCCAAGTAGAATGATTCCATAGACTCCTAGATAATCCTTTATTCTTTTTGACACCATGATTATACATCTGGAATAATGTTAAAGTTGGTATGGTCAGGGGTTTGTCATTGGTTGTCTAGCACATGACATTTGAGTTTTAGATTGTGTGTTACTATTTTTGTTACAAATTTATTATTATGATTGAATATTATGGTATAAATGATAGAATTGGGATACAAATTCGTTTGTGGCCTTCTTCCGAGTCTTGTTCTCACACCACACACTAGCAATTCATTGCATGTGCAGGTTTCAATAGGGATATGGTGAAGGGAAAGGGCCTAGTGTTAATCTATTCATCTAAGGAGCTTGGAGCTGGTTATGGTATAAGATCGACACCGGTGGGACCTGCCATTATTATAATTTACTAATATATATTATTTACCCCAGAAATAATTTCCAACTTTGGGAGATACATTTAGTTATTGGTCAAGCATGAAATCCATACCTTTCTGTAAGAGTAATCTTATTATTTATATTGATATTTATTTTTGATTATCTATCCTTTTTTATGATATTGTGGGAATTGTCTCCCCACTGATAGATTCAGGCACTCGTTGATAGTTATATGCCTCTTGCGTACTAGTTGGAACACATGAGGTCATTTGGAATTATGGCATGAAGTCAGTGGTTCAGGTCATGATGTTACAAAATGATATCAAAACATTAGTACTCACTATGTTGTTTCTACGCATAAATTTGATTGTGATATGGTTGAAAAGAGATCGGAAATGTGGTCTTAGGTTATGAAACAATGTCACTACCCATCCATCACTCAATAGTGGGACTCCATCTACCAATACATGTGAAATTATATATTTTTTATCATTGATCTAATTCAAATATGGTCATGCACATGATGTTTATATGTGATTTATGTAATTTTGGGTGTGTCATGCATCATGACTGGGCACATTGGTCCAAATTCCATATATATTATTTGTTGTTTTGTATAGTATTTCATTAACTAAATGAGTTTTTTAATCTATATGTTCCAGATTTCTTATCTTGTTCGATATATAGGTGTTTTCATGATTTTTAATATATCATTTTCGACATTAATTATTTTAATTATAGAATGATGTTGTAAATGTATATATATGATTGTTGTGAATAACGTGTAGGGATAAAAACAAAAGTTTTTTATAGGAAGGAGATACCTTGGGTTAAGTTAAGACTTGAGAAAAAACATTGTTTGATCCCATATACAAGTTTATAAGAAAATTTTTTGATCCTAAAGACTGATTAGAACTTATCACAACAACGATTTCTCTTTTTATATTGTTTATTTTATGTTACAATAGCTATCACCTCGAAGCAGTCTTATGGGGATATATATAAGCATGCCAAAAATTCATTTTCAAGGGATTATGTTTCTGATTTACCATTGGATCTGTACAAGAACACATTTTTTCTTGCTACCTAACCTATTATATGGTTTTTTATGCATTCAATCTTCTACCATATATATTTATCTTATTTAATTTCATAGAAATTATAGTTTATAACTATGGTTAGATATAACCCGAACTTAACTACAAAATTCATCACACCTATAGGGAAATGAAGGACTTCGGGATTCTAAATAATGTGTTGAAATATTTATTGGATTATTTTACCTAGTAGTGACTTTGAAGGAACAACAAGTTATGCAATGATTGAGCACATTTCGAAAGAAAATTCATTTTGATCCCCCATATCATGTGATACCAAACAATAAGAAGGATCTCAAGATTATACTAGATGACTCAAAGATAATGGTATTTATAAAATTGATAACATTACTTTTGGGTTCACATGTGTTCTTTTTTAGGAATATTGATGATAGGATTTAGTTATGTGTTGATTACTAGAAGACGAACCCTGTGATGGTGAAGTAATTATATCCATTGGTTAGGATCAATGATCTTTTTTATCATTAATGGGTAGATCAGTGGTTCTCCATTATTTATCTCTGATATATCTATCATTAGTGGAGATTTAGATAGAGGAAATTCTTGATATTGTGTTTAAGAGACTGTATGGAATGTTTGAGTACTAGGTAATGTCATTCGGGATGATGAACATACTGATAGTGTTCATAGACCCCAGGAAAGAGTTCTTCCATCCATACATGGGAAAATTCATCATTATATTAATAAATCATATCTTCATCTACTCAATTATAGAAGAGAAACATGCTAGGAACTTGGATATAGTTCTGAGTATTCATTAAGAACACTGACATAACACTAAGCTTTTGAAATGTGACATTTAGATTTGAAATTTTTAGTTACTATGATTTTTGGTCCCTGAGATAAGTGAATCTATATTCCCAGATAATGTGGAGGTTTCCATGTCTTCGAATTATCCATGGAATGTGTTTTGGATTGTAATCTTTATCCGCATTGAAGAGTATTACCTATGGTTTAACCTAGACACTCCCTAGTATCACCACAAATGAGGCTGATGGAAAATAAGGTAGTGAAGTTAATGTGGCCAGAACAATGTTAATATATGTTCATTTAATTAAAGACAATGATTAAGATAACTCCAGTGTTGTCATTCCATATGCCTAGTATTGTTTATGTATTGTACTGTGAGACACTTTCATTGGTCTAGGAGCGATGCTAAAGCAAAGAGAGTAGGTATTAGCCTATGGGTCTTGTCAAATACATCCTAATGAGATGAAATACTATATACAAGAATTGAAGTCGACACCTATGGTATATGCCACAAAATATCTCAGAAAATATTTCTTTAGTGAGAGATTAATTATTTTCATAGATCATATAGCCTTATCTATATATTCCCAAAGAAGGATATGAACCTGAGTCAACGGAGTTGTGTTATGTATCAGAATATGTACAATATTAAAATGTAATATTCAACTTTGAAGTGTAATGTCACTGTATATCCTATTATCCAAATGAAATAGATTTAGTAGGGGCTTTGTTAGTGTCCTTCATATGAGATGTTATGTATGTAGAGCTTGTTGGCCGATTGGAGGATGAATGCTATTGAGGTTCATAGATATACAATATTGGAAACAATTTCGTCACATCCTCACTATGGATAAGATAAATACCGGTTAGAAGTCAAATCTAGAGAGTCCTATAATGAGTAAACAACTGGCCAGTGGTCACATAATAATTGGATGGTCGATTGATGATAATGTTGTGATATTGGTACATGAACATTTGGTAGTCCCTTTTTCAATCAGAGTGGTGATATTGATGGATTTCCATATGTATAGATTTTAATTAAATCACTATGTAAAGATGATATACAATGAATTCATGTGGCAGTTTCGATGGGAGCACATGTCGGATGCTTGAGATTAGTGGCATGAGCTATTCGAACTTGGCTGCAAGATATACTTCTCAAGGATGAGGTGTTGATAGAGGGAAGGGGAGATTTTAATATCTTAATTTTTTTATGTTAATAAAAATTATCTTATTGATCAATTATACGAGTTTTTTGTGAAATTTCCATCTTTGAATAAAAATAACATAGAAAATAATTTCAAAGGCCATATTTATGCGTAATATCCTAGTTTACAGCTTATAATTTTCTATTAGTAATATTATGATTTAGGCACTATGTAGTTTAAGGATTTTGAGGCCTATAAGGCCTCGTAGGTGGAAAAAAATTATTAAAATTAGAAAATTATTTACAAAAAATTTATTCAATATAAATTAATCTCCCAAATGGTTTATTGATTGATAAATACAATACAACTATTATATTAAAGACATGGTTTTTACCCTAGGTAGTGTTTAATATTTATACGCGTCTTATGTTTGGTTAGGTCGTACTTGAAGATACATTATTCAATATCTCTATTATATTATTTTTTCAAAATTATTTAATATATCATAAATAGTGCATCATATGAGAAATATGAGTCTATAATTAGGTATGGGATGTGGGTATGACCATATAAGGGGAATAAATATTATTCATGTCATGTGTTAGGTGACATCGCACATGATACTATCTTTTTCTATGTTTAATATTATTATAATTATATGTCTTATACATTAAGAAATTATTATCCCTTAAATAATGAATCATTTTAGAATTATGATACAACTGTTAGTTATGTAATATAGGTTTTACAATGGTCTAGGTATAAAATTTTGGTATATCAAATGTTTGGTCTTTCCACTTTTTATATTATGTTATTCAATAATTTAATTATTAAAGTAAATTTTTAATGATTATTTCTCTGCTCTATTTATTCTTCAAATTCCTACAACCATTTTATCATGTATACAAAATTTTCAAAAATTCAATTTCATGGGTTTTTAATATAATTTGATTGTAAAATCCTTAAATTTTAAAATGAAAAACTCATTCATTATTTTTCATTTGAAGTGAAAATCAAACCGGAAGATTAATTTTTGGGTTTTTAAAATTCGGGAACACTGAATTGTTATAGGTGAACGGCCATGGATCTCCATGGTGGTTTCTATTTTTGATTCCAACAGACCCTATATCCCATTTAAACAAAACCAAAAGGATTCAAACATTCAGATTTATGTGTTCATCAGATATAGGTACAATCATTCTTCCACCTCCATGAATGGTGCACATATATTAAAAAAGTGGGGAGTTTTTATTTTTATTATTTTTTATATTATTATTCTATTTTCATCTCGAATCATAAATTCAAGAAAGGTATTTTTTTGTAATTTAATATAAATGTTAAAAAACTAGATTATAATTCTTAAATTACCAAAGGATAATTCATAATACAATCAATGGGTATTTATATGAATTATGATAAAGGGATATATTATTTAGATTTTTGAAAGATAATTATGCAAAATTATCAATGGAAAACTACATGATTAATAAGAAGTAATTATCAAGTATTATTAAAATATTATCACACCAAATTATGAAAGTATAATTTATAAATGTTTATAAAATGATAATTTCATGGAACTATCAATGAATATTGTAAGTTATTATTAAGTGATGGTCACGTCGTTTTTCAAGGGATAGTTGCATTGTAATATCAAAGATAATATTATACAAATATAAAACTAAATTTAAAACAAATTATCATATGATAGTTTTAAAAAAAATAATTTTTCAAAAAGTAAAATGGATAATTATATACAATTATCCAATTACAATTAAACTAAATTATCATGGTTAATCAATAAGAAAAATTATCGATCAAATTTTTTTGCTTATTTACTGAAAGGTAATTCTAAATAACTCTCATGTGATATTTATAAAGAATCATAGAAGGATAATTGTGCTAGATAATCAAAATGTAATTATAAAATGATACTTTTTTAAAATATATCAACTGTTCATTATAAAAGGATAATTTATGAGGAATTATCAAAATATAATTATAAATTGATAATTAGTGTGAAATTAAAAAATATATATAATTTTAAAAGGATAATGTAAGAGATATTATCAAAATATATTTATAAAAGGTAATTTTATCTGAAATTATCAAAAGATAATTATAAAATGAATTTTTGATAAATTATCAAAATATAATTATAAAAGGGAAATCCGAATACAATTATAAAATAGTAATTTTTTTAGAGTTTTCAAAATTTAAATAGAGTTAGATAATTTTTGAGAAATTATAAAAATATAATTATAAAAGTATAATTTATGAAAAATAATAATAATATAAATATTAAATTATAATATATGAAAAATTATCAATATATAATTATAAAAGGGTAATTTTTGAGAAATTATCAAAAATATACTTATATAAGTATAATTTATGGGGAATTATGAAAAGATAATTATAAATGATTCTTTAGAAATTATCTAGGAGAGAGAAATTATCATCACATGTGATATTTTATTTCTTTTTGAATTAAATATCTATTGTTAGTTTTAATGACCCTTGGTGATCCTCGAGTGTCAAAATTTTGATAATAAGGCTAAAAAGATGTGTTATTATTCATTTATCATTACCTTTTCCACAAGTTCCCTTTATGTTAAGAAATTACATACCTCTTGGATTCATATTCACATATTTCATTAAGATAATTTTGCCAAGACATATTTTTATGGTAGTTCAAGATTATGATCACATGTGGGTGTCTGTGTATCCCTGATAACCAATACTTACACTTCTTTCCATGATTAATTATAACATATTATTCATGTTCTAGTTTGATCTCATTTATTGTGTGTTCTACCTTATGTATGATGTTATGATTTTCTTGTTCATGTTTCTTACCATTCTATGTGTGGCCTTGTGGTGATGTTCATGGAACCCAAGATTGATGGATCATCATAACTTTTTATCTCTTTGAATGAGATTACGCATGCCATGAGATGATGACAATGAGGGGCCAAACAAAGGTGGGGATATGATGATGCCTCAATGTTTCTGTGTGATCCACTTGGTGATTGAAATAATGCTAAGTGGTATGTTACATTGTCACTGTGGTATGTGGAGTAGCTAATGATGTAATGGGGATGCCACGAAAATAAACTTCTAGATTCATAATGATGTCGGGTTACATGATAACACAATCTCAAGTAGCATGTTTAATTATCCTCATGGATAATCCCTGATTCTTCTGATGACATGATTATACATATGGCATAGTGTCGAAGTAGGAATGGTTAGGGGTTTGTGGAAGCTTTGATAGGGCACGACCACTCAGTCTTGGATTTTTTTTACTATTCTTCTTTTCATTTATTATTATTATAAAATTCCCTTTTATAGATTATAAAATCAGGTTATGGTTTCATTCTTGGTTTCCTACCGAGTCTTGTGCACATAACCTATATAAGAATTTCAGTGTGCTTATGGATTTCACCGGGGGTCTGGTGAAGGGAAAGGGCCATATAGTGATCTGCTGAGCCTAGGAGTGTGGATCTGGTGGTGGGCTACAGTGGACAACAACATGAATTGTAGTTTTCGATTGTTAACATATCATATTTATTTTCCCAGGAAAGACATGACACTTTATGGAGAATATTTTATTTACATGTCATGTATGCCTTCCTTTCATACCATATGATTACTCTGATTGTTTATATTAATATTTATTTTTTAATATCAATCCTATGAAATAATAATTAGGGTATTTTCTTCCCATTGAATAATTATAATCCTCACTACAGGTTAGAAACCTCTTACATACAAGGAAAGATGCATGAGGTTATGTGGAATTCCATCTCGGACATGGTGGTTAACAATTAGATGTTACATATGATTTACCTTGAAATTCTATAAATGCATTTACAAGGTTCTAGATACTAGGCTTCACATGAGGTTTTACAATCGCCTTGAAACTAATGGACAGTCTTAAAGGACTATTCAAACATAGAGAGGCATGTTGGGGATGTTGTTACTCGGCCTTAATGGTATTTGGGATCAATATTTACTTTTGGAGGAGTTTTACACATACAAAAAACCATTAAAGAATTCAAATGGAAATGTATAAAGAATTATATGGAAAGATATGTCATATAATAACTTTCTAATAAGAAATTAGTGAAAGAAAACTTAAGGGTCTGGATTTATTTTAGTAGAAAATGATAATGGAAATGGATATTTTCGATCTTATTAAATACACTCAAAGTAGGAAATTGTGTTATGCCTATAACTGAAGAAATTTTATGATTTTTAAGTGTGATATCACGTTTTCTTGATTGTATCTTCACGGAAGGGTTCTATAAGGTTCCAGAATAATCAAAAACTAAGAATCATGTTCATCGGAAATTTTGAAATTCTGGATAGAATTGTTGTTATGGATTACTTATTGGCCATGTCACCGAGCCTCTCTAATGAACATGATGTGTTTTATATATCTCTATTAAGGTAGTATATGCTTGTCCCAATACTTGTCATCAGCTATATGTAAATAGAAACAAAACCCAATATATAATAATGGGAAGAGAATATCTAGATTCAAAAAACTGGAGATAATGTGATGAGTAATTGGAAAATTTGACAAGTAATGGTACATTGGGGAAGTCATAAAATAAGGGAATCAATGTGATAACCTGAGGATACTATGAAAAATAACCACTCTCATTTCGTTGGAAAGTAATATTTATGAAAATTTCAAGGATGAATGTTTTTAGGTATGCTGAATTTAATTTCTTGATATTTTAAAATAACACTATGTTTGATAGTGTATACAATACACAATTGTGATCTGAAACAAAGCACACATTATTATTATAATATGGCCATTATAACCATTCCATTAAGTAAACAGTTATGAATTGAACTAAAGAATTTATTAAAAATTTAAAAATTTTATACTCAATAAAAATTTATTTTTTAATTATTATATAATCCAAATTCAATTTGTATTAAATCCATTTTATTCTTCAAAAGCGTGTTTTTTCCAAAAATGGATTTTAAATTTTTTATGAGAAAACAATAAATATTAATTTTTTGAACATGTAGAAATTTTATTTGATAAAAGGATATAATTTTTAAAATCCGCAAAACAAAATTATATTTTGGTGATTTTTTTCATTTTTTTGAAAATATTTATTTTGAAGTAAATATTAAAAAATTATGATTTTTATAAAACATTCATTTTATATTTAATAAAAGGTATCATTATTATTTTATTTTCACTTAGAGTAGTATAATTATTATTTAATCATATTTTATCTTATTATCTTAATTTCAATAATCATTATACATGATTTTGGTACTAGTAAATATTTGGGATAAAGAACACATTTATCTAAAAACCATTTTTCATTGCATTTTAGAAATTTAGATTAAAATTAATCATTTCCATTTCTATGAATTTAATATTTATTTTTTTACAATATTTTGAAATATTATATTCAAATTTCAGAAATATTTTTCTTTTATTTTCAGAGATAATGATTATTAACATTATTATTTTTGTTTCCATGGTAAAGGGTAAATCTGGTAATTACGGTCAATAATAACATGACAAGGAGTAAAGAATTACCCTAAAAATTGAATTAATTTTAGTTAATAAGTATATATCTTCCATAAGTATCCTACATTCTAATATTTGTTTTTTTTGACCTGATTCTAACCATTATATTATTTTATATAAAAAATTAATAATATCATTATCTGAATTTCATTATCTTTAAAATTTTAACATTCGGATAAAGAGAGGATATATTAAGTTATAAATAAAAAATTTGAAGATAAAATAATTTTTAAATATCCAAAATTTATTTTTATTTTTTATTAAATAAATTATTACATAAAACACATGTGAAACAACAGCATGATGCTTGTACAATGAGTAAAAAAATAAATAAAATTATTTTCAAAACTCTAAAATATCTTTTTGGAGTGTCTTGTAGTGTCTTATAATTTATTAGATAAACACTATAATTTAATGTGATATCCATACATTTTGTTGAAATTATTTTTAAAAGTCAAAGTATATTAATAGTCATAAATTGATATTAATGTTACTTTATAATAAGCTAAATGTTATTAAAATATTATGAATTCATAAAAATAATATATTCATATAAATGAATGGAATATAGTATTTAAAATAAAACAAGGTCCATTTATGTGTTTTCTTATTATATAATAACATTATTAATCCTTAAACCATATAAAAAATTAATATTATGATAATTTCATGAAGGGTTAATGAGGGGTTAAACTATGAAATACAGATGCAAAGAAAACAAAAAATTACCAAAATTTTACTATATTAGAGTATTTTGAATTATAAAAATTCCAACTAAAAATTATCATAATTTGGATCTATTGGGATGTGAAATATAATTTATATTAGTTTAAAAGTTAAATAAATTTTAATAAGTCCCCTGCACTCTCTTATAAAAGGACACCCCTTCTCTGAATTTTTCACACAGATTTGCCACATCTATCTTAAAAACCCTATTAATTTCCCTTCTAAAAATCAATATATATTTTTTTGGGTGTTATACGTCTCCTAATATACATACCCTAGGTCCTTTAATGGAATATCTAAATGATCTTTTTCATTGAAGAGGTATTTTTATTTACCTACTATATCATTTTGTTTCTAAGTATAATTATTCTTAATGTGTTTTCCATTCAAAAATAAATTAATCCATATGTTTTAATAATTATGGGAAAAATATAATCCATTTTTATTCCATACTACAAAAATATTAATCATCCCGCTTTCGTATGTACAACAAACCTTATCCTGATAGCATTGTAATTCGCTTACATTACCATTTCACTTAGATTGATATAAGGATTAAACTAATTAAATTTTATGATATGTATGAAATCAATATTCAATTTGAATTATAATATCATATATATTATTAACTTTAAATCTATGGGAAAATGATAACATCATTTGTGTGTATGGGTGGACTACAACAACTATGAATCGATTCATTTAAATAGTATATGGATGGTAAAAATGATAGATTTAATTAATATATTTGATATATACAACATAATTGTGATTCTATAATTATTAATTTTTATTTACTTTTCTTTTAATTCATTCATTGAAAATAGATAACATCATTTATATGTATGTAAGACCTATTGCCTCCATGAACAATATAAATCATTTTTCAATATATTCATTTAATAGATGAATTTAAATATAAATATATTGAATATATATTCATATTTTTATTCAATAAAATTATTGTGATGATGGAGTAATAATAAACATTCCTGGTATTAGACTAATGAATCAGAACATTTTTTTTTGAAAAACAAAGCAATCAACACCCAAAATAATGATAATAATAATAGATTGTTACAAAAGTGTAATAAAATATCATACATGGATATTATATACAATTATAGACATTAATATTTTCCTGGTATTTAATTATAAAAAAAATAAATTGATTGTAAATTAGTTTAAATAAACTATGATGAAATTCAAACTTGAGTTACATGGTTTCTTAACTCAATTTCCTTTTGTTGTGTTTCAAAGCATATTTATTAAATATGTCATTACAAGATTTTGTGGAAACAAATCATTAATATATCTATATTTTTCCACTTGTATTTTTTGGATTTTATTTTTTCACACATCATAAATTGATTGATTAATTCTCATCTCAATGGTATGATCTTTATATGGGATTTTATCTCAATTTCCACTCCTTTAAGACATATTTGATATATTGAACCTATTTACTTTATGTGGTGTATGTACTATCCTTTTGTGAAATTTAAAAGGAATATCTATTTATTAATGAGTATTAATGATTTAATTCTAGTTAAACTTTTGTGAGGAATAATTAAAATATTATCTGATCTTATTTCTCTTATTGATCAGGTATATATTACCTCCAAATCCATATATTTGAAAATTATTTGATGAAAATACTTTTCAAAATAATTATTTATAAGGAATAATTTATGTTATCCATTAGATTTTTAATTTCTTTAATAGAATATTTCTATTTTTCCTAAAAGGTGTCCCTTTCAACTTTCATTACAAAAACTCACAAGAAATGTGTTTTAACTTATATTGAATTAATGGACATCCCTATTTCCATAACTATTTTACTCCTTTTATATTACTCTGTTGTATTTCAATGAATTTTAAAATGTAAATCTTCATGAAAACTTATTCACTTCTTTTTTTATATTCTTTAAAAGTAATTATTTTACAACAAAATATAATTTCATAATTTGTTACCTCTAATCTCTTGATTAGTTTTGTTGATATGGACTTTCTTTTGAAAAATTTACTTTCATGTGATTATTGAATATTAAACATGGTATAAATTAAAATACTATTTGTATCATGGATATGACTAATACTTATACTTTATAACATTTAACATACGGTTTTTTCATTGAAGGTTATTTAATTGTCTAGTGAAATGATTGCTAAATATTTATTTTTTACCAAATAAAGAAATATATTAATATGGATATTTATTCATTAATTAAATTGATCATTTTATATATGAGTAATGAATTGTACATGCAGTTATTGGTAGGGGATGAAATTATATATCCCCTTTATGTATAAAAAATGCTCAATATAAAAATTAGTTTGATAAATTAAATGTGTTATTACCCATAATTTTAAATAAAAATAGTGTAGGTTATTGAAGGTAGATATATCATGAGACTTGATATCATGAAATAAAATATTATTCATTCACATAATTGATAATTCAGTTATTATTATTAATATAAATGATATTGTTACATTATATTATCCATTGATTCTATTTTTTATCATGTTATTGATTAAATATAATATTTTCCCTATTATTTACCTTGACATATTGCTTATTACATATTTACTCTTGATAAATTCTACTTTATGTAACCCTAATTAAGAATCTAATAAATAAATTTTACTTTTATTCAATTTCCTAGGATATGTAGATGGATATTATTATTGATTTTCATGTTGAAAGAATTTTTTTCTATGTATTTGATATATTCAATGTAATATGGGAATCATGTGTGTTTCTAGTTTTTCAAGAATATTAAATAGACCAATCTTGAACAGTGAGACCCCATGTATCTATGACAATTTTTTAAATTATGAACCATATCTATGTTACCTTATTTTTTGTTTTTATATCCAATATTAGAATAATTATGTTCAAGTGGAAGCATTATAACTCAAGGAATAGAATTGAGATAAAAAATTACCTCATAAACCTGGTGACATTTGAATACAAAACCCATGAATAATAGAATTTGATTTGGATTTTTAAATCACATATATGAATAAAAATTATGAAAAAAATAAATCAATGGAAAATATGTAGACTAAAAATTTAAAAGGTGGTGAATTCACATCACACTATAAAGAATCTAAATTTAGATGAAAAACCCCTTAGATCAAGCCTTGATTCTTTAGAGCATGTTCCTATAAACCTGAGTAATCAAATTCTATTTATTGAAAACATTCATGATAACTTTTTTCTATGTATTTTTCATTTTAAATATTCTTTTATTATTATATGTTATTTATTTCGGAAATAGTTTTTTTCATATGGTGGTTACTTTTGGTGTTTCGTTTGATTTCTAAGAAACATCATCAGTATATTAACCATAGTAAAATGTGTTGTAAAATAAATTCATAATCATTAAAATTTTAGTGTTTTTTTTTTATATTATTAACTTAGAATAAAATTTATACAGTTCTACAGGTTTCTCAAAAATAAACACAAATTATGAAAGGTATTTTTATATTTTCATTTAAGGAGGATATATTTACTATAACGATTTATACTAAGATCAAAAATAAAATGTAAAATATTATCTTTATATAATTTTAATAGCTTCATAAATATAATTTTAATATATAAAATACATTTCCAAAAAAATCAATGAAAGGTTATAATAGAAAAATAGAACACACTATTCATAGAGGCGTATACATAATGATGACTACTGTTCTCAAATTGTTTTAGAGAAAGGTAGGAAGGTTATATTCCATTAGAATTATATCATTTCAGTATATCAATAATACAGATTTTATCCTACATTCCTATACATAATATATTTATGGGGTATAATAAGAAATAAATTATTAGTGATTAGTTCAAGACAATGCTTATCCCCTTGTATTTTATCCCTTGGGTTACACAATAAGGATCCACTTTTTGATCTTTTGAATGTACCACAGATTATATGACATTGGGAGAGTGTTTATGAGACACTATGATATATTTTTGTTAGATTTATGTATTTTTAATGGGTAGAGAAAAAGTATAAAGTGGGTTCCCTGGGGATACATTATATGTTTACATTGATTATCATTATATATATATATATTCTTTGACATATTCTAGTGTTTATCTTACTAGAATAGTGGTGATACTTTTTCATACACTATATTTCTATTAATATTCTTCTATTATATGTTGTCTCAAAATTATAAAGTATTTTCTTTGATATAATGAGAACCTAGAGATACCATGACAAAAATCATAAAATAATATACTACGGTCCAAATACATCATACTGATAGGATAAGGAAGATGTGTGACTATTATGCTATGGGAGATAATAATAATTGAGACTTATTCCCAAGAATATCAAAAGTGGTGATCTCTAGTATATGATATCATTATAACATTTCCACGAAGAAGAACACCACATGTTTTGAGTGTCGTTTTATTTTCTTATCTACAAACATGTTTATTTGTATTATGAATTTATAACATAATAAATGTGTTCTATTTGATCTCATACTTTGATTCAAGTTAAAATGATAATAATCGTTTCATGGAGATGAATCTTGTGTTATATGCCTAATTAGTGAGAGGAAATTTGTTTAAGGATTAAGATATAATTGGTCATTTTTATGATGAGGAAGTGATATCTTGGGCAACGTTGATTTGGTTTTTACTACCTTAAAAATTATGTGGCCCTGATAGATGAAGTTAAGCCCATCTTGTGGGATCAACAAACAACAAAGCAAGAGTGATGAAAAAAGGGTATATACATCTATATGAGATATTATAATAAAAATATATTATATTATTCAATGCATTTGTGTAGGAATGTTTTATGTTACAATGATTATTCCTTATCTATTTTGCGGCCTTGATAGGTTTTTGGACTCTGCTATTAGCCTCTAAATACTATTCACTAATATTGATATATTTTCCTAGAGGGTCACAATGAATTGTCTATTATATAATTTTCCATATTTTGTTGAATGTGTGTATAGGGCGTAGTGGGCCCACCACGGGGTCTTATATTTGTCCATGTATTATTGATCACCAATAAATTAGTATTCTAACTGTTATTCATGTATATAATAATTTAGATTAAAATATTTGTCAAAATTATTTACAAGTGTTTATGTAAATACATGGAAAAATTTTACATGTGGATATTAGTTTAATATTCATGGTTCATCTAATATTAGTTGAAATTACGATTCAAGTTAATGAAATTACTTAATCACATAATAAATTTAGTATATATAACAAATAAGTGATATGATAAAAATAATATTTATGATACATTTAGTTCTTCATTAAAATTTATATATCTCTTATTTAGTTGAAATTAAATATATAGTTGTCAAGGAACCCTAATTGGGTCTTTTTTACATCCACTTTATAAGCTACTGATGATCTAAACTTCTAGGAACCATTTCTTCCCACAAAATGAGAGCTCATTTGTCCTCCTATATCCTAGAGAGATGAATTCACATTCAAAGTGATCGATACTAAAACAACATTGCAGATTGAAATTATAAGATCAAGGTGATATTTGTGATGTAGAGGAAGAAATTGGATCTAATTGACAACACTAATAATTTTGAGGATGATATATGAAAAACTTTTAAAATGTGTATAGATGATCTAGAGGGGTCTGACCTCAGGTCCTTCAAGAAATAGTCTCTAAATATGTGTGACAGATGATCACACTACATTTAAAATAAGGTTCTAGTTCTATTTTAATTATTTTTCTTTGGTAATTTAGATGATATCCTCATATTATACTAGGGTTCAAAACACTTGTGATGATGTTGTTTCATTTCATTGGTGGTGAAATTTTTTTAATACATTTCCCTTTGGTGGTCATTGCATAAACTATTACAATCTATTTGTACCATAACAATCAAATGGATTTTATTTTCCACTACAAATAATTTTATTAAAAATTTGTGCAGAGTGTTTTAATTTGGTAGCATCAGATCCTACCACGTTTTGATCAGATCACATATAGAAATGTCTTGGACATTAAAAAAATTTATATCCAATGTGGTGTTATTTTTGGTATAATAAAATCAATGATATATTTTATATATTTTTATTTTACCTGATCTTAGTATCCTATGATAAATCAAATCACTCTAAAAATCTAGCTAGGATCCGGTTGGAGTCTCATCAATATAAATAATAATATATCGTAGGAATAATTAGACTATTAGTGGAATTATAATACAATAAAAATAATTAATATAGCTTTATTATATGATTTTTTATTATTGCGATCACCTTTTCATCAGGTCAATATAAAAAAATGGGTAGGTGGCTGACTGTATGAAAATAAGATAAAGAAGGAAAAAAGATAATTAATGTAATACCATGAATTACATGGGAAACAAGAAATTTAAAAATAATAATAGGTCTAAATAAAATAACAATGGTGAATACCCCTTGGTATATCCTTCTCAATTTAACTACACCACCACCCAAATCTCTATAGACACTAGATTCTCCACTACACTGCTTCCAATCACCAGATGACACCCCCGATTAATAGTGCCACATTAGCCTACACTAATATACTACCTCTATCCCATTTTATTGGAATTGACCAGACCATACCTAAAACCTATGTCTCCACTAACCACCCTAATTGCATGCTTGTCGCCGCCATCCAAGACTATGACCAACACTATCACCATCTTCCAAGTCAAGAGCACCACAAACACATGTTCGAGGATACTCCCTTATCCCATTCACCTGGAACTAGCTAAAATGAGCCTGACCCTAGTACTTATTACCAATATAGAGATGATGTTGGAACCTCTTCAACCTGGACCCATTATTGCATGGTTATACTGCATTACCAGCATGCCTTCCTTCCTGTCAATCCTCATGGATACCTCTATTGACCACTATCCACCTTCATGAACAAGTCATTATTTCCAACCACCGATCATGTTCCCTACCTCAAGATAAACATTGTACTATTCATGACCCCATTTGTGATCCCCTGCATAGGGTAACTTTTCAAATGATCTTACATCATTATCCTAATTCATTATAGTTCATGGAGGATCTTCCTGACATGGAATGGGTTAAGGCAGGTAGACCCTTCCTATAATAGCCCTGCATGGGGTCAACGTGCCCCAGAATAGGCTTTTGAGGTTTCGACCTAACCTACAATTTGTCTGGGTGCAGTTTTAGTCATGGTAACATTTTATATAATCCTATATTAATTAAAATATTTGATAGTTTTAAAATAATAATAATTTAATTTTCTTAATGAAATTAATTAAATTATACCATTAAATTAATTTCAAATATGAATTGATTTTTTGAAATAAAAATTAAATTAATTCTATGATCTAATGAGAATAAAATATTTTAGTTTAAATGATTTATTTAATTTATAAAAATTCCCTTGTAATTTTAATGTATTATAATTTAGTTTTACCACACTATAATTTTAACTATTTAATTATCTTGAGAAATGCCTGACCTTGAGTATGTCTAGTTAATATTATTTAATTTTTTATTACATAAGTGCAATGATTGTAAAAATTAGTTACTTTTATAACGGTTTGTGTATCATCATTTTAATTAATTATGTATAAGGGCGTTCATATAAATTCATATTTATATGTATATGTCACTTCCAAATAACACTCAACCATGTTTGAGTGTAATTTTACATTTTACGATGTTCCTTTCTGATTAATATCACACCATGATGATGTATTTCCCTAGCTGAGAAGGGAATACACTGGATTTGGGGAATACTGTGTATTAGTGGCGAGATCTTACTCTAGTATATTACCCCTAGTTCATGTTTGATCCATTAAGTATTAAATGGATTAACCGAATTTTATTTTATCAATGATAATTGGTTAATTTTATTTACATATTTATAGTTAAATATTTTATGCATGTGTATACTTATTATGAGAACAAATAGTACAATACATAGGAACACTGTATAACTATTTTATGAATGATTTTCCATAAATGTATGCTTTTTCATTTGTGTGAAAAAATAGTATTAACATGTTTAATAGAAATGGATTGTACTATTAAAGAAATAATAAAAATCATTCAGTGATATATTTAGTCATAAATAATTCCATCACTCAAAAATGAACTGAATCATGTGTACATGGTTGTTTTCCACCATAATTGTTAGTGCATCCTACTATCAGGGAGTTCTTATGAGATTGATGAATTGAAATAACTAATGCTGATAGTAAATGAGTATTCATAGAAGAATTTCTATAAATATAGTGGAAAATAATTGAGGGAATTAATATTATGATTCTGATATGTTGGGATTGTACTCAAAAGATCATGGAACCATGAGTTAATTTAGTTAGACAACCTAATGCCTCCATTGGAAATCAATGAGTAGTGTTGTTGCCATAGCCTGAACACTATGAGGGTAGGTTTCTAGAATCCACGTCACTAAACTACCCAACTGAGAGAGTATTCAAAATAAAGTAGTGAAGGAAACTAGTGTTACATAAAATAGTAAGAGGCATTGATGATTTAAAAAATTAATCAATAATATCTATATTGGTAATAAAAAAAGTACTAAATGATAATGTTTATTTATTTTATATTAAAATGGAAAGAACCAAAACCAACAATATATTATAACTATGATCAATTTTTTATAACGAATAAATCTTGACTATCCATAAAATCTAGGATTGATTTGGGCTGTAGTGAATAGTTCTGCTCTATGAGAGGAAGATTTATGAGATTGACTCCTCGCTTCAAACTGATGATCCTAGGGAGAATGAATATAGGATAAAAATAATTATAAGAATCATATTAGTGAGTCACTATTTATAAATTGTATCAAATTTTCAACATTTTCCTTCAAATTGAAAAAACATTGATGGGGATGATGCCAATAATATAAAGACTCATCTATAAGAATCATATCGAGATATTGGAAGGAAATAAAGGTATGGGATTTCTACTACACCATACAGGTGCATGATAAAAAAGGGAATGAATTATGACCTCATGTACTCTAGATGATTGTGTAAATTGAGAGACTTTGTTGGCATGATTTCATGATAAACCGTGAACTAGAGACAAATATCTTTCTTGCATCTTTACAATTAATACTCTCTTCTTTTATTATTAACTACAACAAGAAAATCATGTTAATATCACTACGGGAATTTTTTTCTTTAGTTAACCATGTTGATAAGAATATTAATAATACTAATTATTTTGTTATTATAGTGAAAAAGATGAATAAGGAAAATGTTAATGGTTCTAAGGCTAATTCTATGGTGATAACACTAAAACACTTCCCTTTAAAAATTCCAATTATATAGAGGGAGGGAAATAGGTAGGAGGTTGTTTTCATTCTATATGGAAAGAATGGACACTAGAAGAATTATAAAAAATCTAGGACAATGAAGTAAGGAAATGACTCTATTTCATGTATTATTTTTATTTATTAAAATATTTCAATATCTATAAGATGGTTATTGGATATCGCATGATGCCGTTAAATTTCTATTTATATTTAAGAAACAAGTAGATATAAAATGAATTCAAAAGGTGATGTGGATCTCTTATCCTTGAATGGTGTGAGTCTAGATGCCTTGGTAGTTTGAGATTATCACCTAACCGATCCTAGTTGTTTTGTTATTGTATAATGTAATTTCTATTATGTTCCTTTTGTGTCCTGAAACATTATATCTATGTCATATATATAAACCATGGGGTTTATATCATGTTTTGAAATACATTTTTTCTATTTTATAAGGATAACATGTGTCATGGTAGAATACAAATTATAAATCATTTATATATACTTGAACATGAAATCTCTTCAATATATATCAATGATAAAAAAAACGAACATGTCTCATATAACACCCTATTATGGAAAATTAGGTTTAGTCCTGTAAAAGATAAGTAGTTATAGAAATTTAATCAAACATGTTATTTAGAATCAACTATGTTAAAACCCATGTATGCATATCTTATAGGATTACAAGGGTAAATGACTAACGTATCCATCTTTAGGAATGGATTAATATCCACCGAAGTACTATAAATAATTTGTATTAATTTATGTGTTCAATTTATAGTAGAGTAAAAAAGTTTTCTTTTTAATTAATTACTTTTACTGATGAGTATATTAAGTATGGGTATATCACTTAATGTGGTGTAAGTCAGATTCCTTTCAAAATTTAATTGAATACCAACATAAACTAGAAACCCATCTAGATAAGATGATTAAGGTAAGATACTCCAAATGAGGAAGTGGAAAACATAAAAAATATTTCAATGATTACTTAAAAGACTCTAGGATAGTATCCTAAATCAATAAGCCGTTTAAACTGCAATGGAATGGTTTTAGTGAAAGGAAGAACCCGACCTTTATTGACTTTTTCATATCAATGATTAGTCATGAAACTCTAATATTATCTTTTTGGGGATAATCCTTATAGAAAAAATCATATTCTTATTACTGAGAAACAACTATACTTATTGAAGGAAATCCATATGAGTTTTGGAATAGAATGAAACCCAACATATTAAACATACCAGTATAGGGATGTGAGGTTATTTTCAAGACTAAACCTAGTGAAAATTTTTCATCCAAATGAAAAAAATGAATCATCAAATGTTATCCTAAATATGAAAAAAGCTATGGCCAATATTAAATACCTGATAGAATAACTATTTTGGTATTATAATCCATATTTCTAGAAATGTGACACATTTCTAATGAAAATAGTGGGAGCAATATTAACTTCGATGAAGATGATTCTCCAGATTCATAGGAGATAGTATGAGGACAATCTAAATAAGAGATCTTGGGAGACATTGATGCTCGGAGATAGAATAACTATATGTGTCTACACGAGATGTTATATAACCGGAGCATTAAGACTTTTTGCACTAATTTAAGTGACACATTACTCCTTGAGGTTTATTGAACTCTAACTTGAGAGGAAGCAATATATGGAAAGGATACTACTAAGTGGAATGATTCCATGCATTTAGGGATAGAGTCCATATACCAAAAGAAATTATTTTGATAGACCCTCTGACTGGTGTAATACCAATTGGGTGAAAATAGGTATTCAAGAAAAATATAGACAATGATGGTAAGGTTAATACCTATAAAGGAATATAGGTAGAAAAAAGGGTTTTAGAAAAAATCATGGAATATAATATAATGAAACCTTCTCAATAGTAGCAATATTGAGGTCTATTAGAATATTGCGTTCAATTTCATACTTCACAGATTATGATATTTGGAAAATGAATATCAATAATTCATTGATAAATGGGAATTTGGATGAATTATCTATATGATTCAACAAGATTGGTTCGTTATGTCAATTAATTCCAATTAAGTGTATAAAATGTAGAGATCTACTTATGGGTTGAATCAAGAATTATAATAAAGAAATATTGGTTTTGATTAGGATATAAGATAACTCTTTTTCATCAGGAAAACATTAAGTGATATATCTATTATGTTGTTAATGGTAATTCCACTGTTTTTCTTGTATTATATGTTGATGTCATATTAATTACTTGAAATGATGTGTAAGTCATACAGTCATTTAATAAATTGTTTAATGGGTTCTTATAAATGAAATAATTATGTGAAAAAGCTTACATTCTATCAATAATGATAAATTTATGTTGAAACCAAAGGCTACCTAGACAATGTCAATGTACATATACTGAAAATTTATATAAAAAGTACAACATGAAATAATCCAATGGACGGTTATTTATAATGTTTCATGTTATCAATCACTCTAAGAAAACATTCCCACAAAAAAATATGAAATTTCAAAAATGATTTGAGTACCTTATGCCACGACATTGTGGTGTATCGTGCATTCTATGCTATATACTAGGTTTGTTGTTTCCATTGATTTGAGCTTCATGGGAAGATACTATGCTAATCTAGGAGAGTTGTATCGGGAACCTATGGAAATTTTCCTAAAGTACTTGATATGTACAGAGAATTTGTTCTTAGGATATAGATAATATTAAGATATAGTAATTTGAGGATACACTCATGTTAGATTCTAGATAGACCAAGATGATCTAAAATCATAGTTGGGCTATGTATTTTTCTCGAATGGTGGTTTGGAGAGTTGGGGAATCTTGAAAAAACCCATGTTAACCTATTATATAGAAGAATCTATGTATAAAATAGATTTTTTTTGCTGCTAAGGCAGCATTTTAAACACACAGATTTCTCTTAGACATAGGTGTTGTGCCAAGAAGTCTAGATCATATTCCAGTTAAATGTGATTGTACATTTACAATGGTTCTTTTGAAAGGATCCAAGGTTACACCAGAGGATGAAGAATAAATTTTAGAAGTTTCACATCATTGAAGGATTTTACTCATATAAGTGAGGTCATAATTAGTAGGGTAGCCACATTAGTAAATGTTTCTGACCAAACAAATAAATATATATCCCATCCAAAGAATAGTTATCATGTTAGATCTAGTGGGTTGAGACTTTTTTTAAAAAAAATGTGGGGATATTAATTGTTCATCCAATTCATTCCCCAAAGGAATTTATTAAAAATCAATGGTATTATTTAAAACATTAGGTGTAAAGAACTCACACCAGTAGGGATTGAGGGAAGAATAAATGGAAAATACAATGAGAAAGAAAGAAAAAGCTCGAGTAGGTGAAGGTGATTTAAACAACCATTCATCAACCATTCCATGAGATCCATAAGGGGCTACATAATGGGGACACCACCATCAAGACTCCATTAGGTAGCCAGAGCCTTAATGCACTGAAACCAACATTTGAAAATAGGAGCCAATAAATGATTAAATCTGGAAGCTCCCAAGAAGAAGAGCATCCTTGCTTGATGGTCATCTTACACATCACCATCCAAAGAAAATAAAAGGACGTAGCACATGAAGATAAGTGGAATGTTTCAACTTGAATCATACCATAAAACTTTTATTCCATCAATTATCCTCACGTCCAAAATTCGTATAGAACACCCTTATTTTAAAAGGTTAGAAAATTTCCCATACTATAATGAAAACCTAGAGATGAGATTATCGTAATATTAACATACATTCCTATGGTCTAGATAAAAAATACTAATATGACAAAGAGTGTGTGTGACTATCTAGTGTTGAGGGATCATAAGTAGTGAGGATTATTCTCCTGATGTTCACATATGGTAATCTCTAGTAGTTGAGATCATGATGAAATTCCTTATTATAAGAAAACCACATGTTTTGGGTGTCATTGGTTGTTTCTATCTATGGTCATGCATATTATTCTTTTAAATTTAGGTCATTATTAATACTTTCCAAGTGATCGTGTAAATTTATGTAAGGAATAAAATTTCATATCGTTCTAGGTGATGTAGCTTCTGTTGTGTGAGTCATGAGAGGTATGGCATTGGTTGAATGAAGATGAAAGGAGTTATCTTTTCCATGTTTTGGAATTGACATCTCATGATAATTTAATTTAGATGGTAATACCTTCATAAATCTATGGTTATCATAAAAAAAATGCATGTCTATTTATTTTGATCAAAAAATAATAAATCAATTATGGTTTATGAAAAATACTTGTGTCATGATTTATTAGATATCATATGTTAAAGTCATTATATTACATAGTGCATTTCTTGTAGGAAAGTATTCCATTGATATAACTAATACTAATCTCTTTTATAGCCTTCATAGGTTGATAAACTCCACTCTAGGCTTATGAATACTACACACTGATATCATGATAAGGGTATAAAGGGACACAGACAATAGTGTCGTTAAGATTCATCCATATTATAGTGAATTAGTGTATAGTAGAAGGTGGGTCCCACCAATATTTCTTAGAGTTGCCCAAGTATTATCGATTGACGTTAAAAAAACCATTATTATTCATGAAGAGAACAATTGATACAATCTTTTTACCAAAATTTTGGACATATGTTTATATAAATACATGGAATAATATTGTATGAAGGAATATTATTTTAATTATATGGTTTAGATTAATATTATCAGGAATTATGAGTTAATTTAATGAAATAGGATTATTAGATATATATATATATATATCATGTAGGTGATAAAATATAAAAAATATATATGATACAATTAGTTGATCATAACAATTTATTTATTTCTTATTTAGTTGATGTTAAATTTATGGTGGTTTCGGAACCCAAACTTGGAAATTTTTACATCCACTATATATAAAAGGGATGAGAAATATTCCATTATATATTCATTCTCACAAATTTAGATATACTCTGTCTTTATGATTTCTAAAGAGATAAAGGCTCGTTTTGAGTGATTTTTCTAAGAACACCTTCATGGATTGAAGGTTTGTGATTGAGGTGATCATTGTGACATCGAATAAATCATCAATGATCTATGATAGAACCCAATATTATATAAATAACCTGAAAATGGATTCACGAAGTGTGTGCATAAAATAACAAGGGGTTCGACTACTGATCCATTAGGAAACGTTCATTAGAGATGTGTGACAAAGGAGTTCTCTTTGATTCTTATAAGGTATATATTTTGTTTGAATTTCTATGATTCGGTATTTATGTGATATCTTCAAACATATTCAGGGATCAGATCAATGAAGGTAATGATGCTATATCTATTTAGTGACGAATTTTTTTAAATCCCTAACCCACTGGATTTCATTGCGTGCCCCAATACCAACAGAAATGTAGTGAAAGTGATCTCCTATTATAAGGGAAGAAAATGGAATGACACTATATCAATAGTGGAGAATAATTATTTATTTTGGATTAAAAATGGGTAATAATTATTTAATTTTGAGAGATAAGGTCTGACATGCATATACCATTAACATTCATACATTTTTTATTCTTATTTCAAGCATCTTACTATTAGATTTTGGTATTTTACTGTTTTGATTTTCATATTGGTAACTAGATTTTAGCAATGTAATTTATATTTTTCAAAAAATATGTAGAATCTATTTTGACTAAATTATTTTTTATGGGCATAAATTTTGGAACCATGTAATCTTATTCATGTTCTAAATAAGAAAAAATTAAATTTAAAATTATAAAATCTTATATATATAGAAACTATTATGTAGAAATTTTTTTATTTCACTATTAATTATTATAAATTATATATAACACAAATTTCCAATTAAATTAGTTGTGGTATATTCATGTATATGTTCAAAACTAATATAAAATTAATTAGATAAATTATATCAATTTAATTTATTTGTTAAAAAATATCAAAATAATAATTAAATAATTCACTAAAAGTAACCCCTTAACCATTTTCATGGTCATTGACATTAATCCTAGTTACCATATTATTATGCCTAAATATGAAATTTAAATTCATAAAAAATATGATGTTTTTTTAATATGAAAAAATAAGATTTATTTTCTACATGTTATGAATACTAATTTTTAATAGAAGTGTATAAAAGTAGTTTTTAGAGTAAAATATTAATTAGGATTCCAAAAAGTTAAACAACGATTTTATAAATTAATCACAGTATTTAGAATGATTTATTTTACTTTATAATTATGAAATTTTAATAAAAAAAATTTTCAAAAATATTAATGATATTGTTATCATGAAATTTCATTATATTTATGGTATTAGGAAAATAGATATATTTTTTAAAATTCACCTTAAAATAAATTATTTTATTGAAATATAAATAGTTCACCATTAGATTTGTTTATATTTTTTTATTCAAAAATGAATTTCATTATTAAAAATTAAAATCCCAAAGTATATAAATTTATCTTTTAAATGAAAATAAAATATGTAATGTATACTTTTAAATTGAATACACCCTTTAAAAAGATTAACTGTTCTTAAACAGATTTTTCATAATTACCAATTGATTAAAATATTTTTATGTACTATAGAATTTATTATTTTTAATTTTTCATAATAATATGGAGAAAATATGCTTTAGAATATTTTAATTTTTAATTGTGTGTGGAGATAGCTATCAAATAAGTCATATTTATATAAGGGAAATATATATAATAAAATCATTGTATGTTATAGTTTTCTCTATTTTCATGAGTGGAAAAATGGTTTTTTAGAGATTCAGCCTAGGTTATTTGTGGTTTATTCTCACCTTGGGTGCTTGAGGCCATCGATTGAAATGTTCACATAGGTCAGGGTGCATGAGGTTGTTTAGTCCACTTGTTAAAGGTGGTAGATGCTGTAGTTTTATTGACATATGAGAGATGATGTGGTTAATGGAAATAGAGGATGAGTACATCATATAAGGACATATTTTGTGGTGTGAGAGATACCATCATATGGGATTGTTGTTCTCACTATTATGGGAGATATTTTGGGATTAACACTTGAAATTATGTGTGTGTGTGCTGGCGGGGTATCATGGAAGACATTTGAGGGTAACATTGGTTACAAGATTTGTATAATATAACTAGTATGGATTAAAATGGAAGGGTTTTGGATAGTTATATTATAATAGATTATTGATACATCATCCCAAAATGATTCTAGATGATGTAGGAAAAATATCACTGTAGATCGAGGATCATAGAAAGAGTGGTTTTGGGTAAATAGATTTTTGGGTTACAATATATTTCATTTTTATAGTGTTAAACAATTGAATATAATCTTCGGATAGCATTGGAGGTGGACTAATATGGTTACACTCTTAACCTGAATGGTTAACACACCAAGATTTTAGTTTTCATTTCCCTATATATAAATACCATTTTGACTAACTTTCTTCACATGAAACACTGAACTAAAACAAAGAGTAGTATATTTTATAATAAGTGGTTAATTGAACCTTCAAAGTCAAAACATTATGTTGGTGGGAATAAATAGAGATTACCAAATTATGAATTATATAAAAAATAAAATGAATATTTTTAACAATAATTCACTAATGAAATTCAATTATTATAACTAACCAACTATTATGATCATTTTAGGCTTGAAAATATATATTTTCTAAAATATCATTTTTATGTTCTTTGAATTTTTATATCATGAAACAAAATATATAATATATTAATTATTATTTTATATATTTTTCATATAGATAATATATTATCAATAATTTACATAGAAATTAATGGAAAAAATATATGAATATTTAAGGAATAAAAAAGTCATTTACTACAAATATGTTTTCAATATATATTATATTTACACTCAAATGTTAAATTATTAAATTATTAAATTTTAATTTGGAAACATTTTCCCTTTTTTTATGTATTTTAAACATTTACAATAGTGTTATTTTTTGATATTTTATTTAAATCATAGATTTTGTGAATAGTTGGAAATACCTTTTTTGAAAATATAATGACAATTATGATTTCATTAAAATATAAGAATAAATTAAAAATTATAAAACCATTTATCATGACATAAAATTATCATTATATTTAAAAATTACATTTAAATAATATAAAGTTTAGTTTATTCACAAATATTGGATATTTTAGAAGTATTGTTATATATTTTCTCTAAAACCATTATTAAAGCGTTATACATATATTATTTGAATTGTTTTTTAAAACTTATAGAAACTATATTTAAGATACTAATTTCATTTTAGGATTTTTTAGGTTCAAATTATATAATATGATCCTTTTTTTAAAATGCATAAAAATATAATTCCTAAGGTAAAAGCAAGTCATAATTGTAAAAGTAAAAAATAAAGTTCAGGGGTAAAATAAAATGGTAATGTACATAAAACAAGTATCAAAATGAGTGGTGAAGATTTGAATAGAATTATAATCATCCAATATCAGTAATTGAATAGTCTTGGAACCACATTGAATAATCACCCATACATTTCATTCTTAAATGTTTCTTCTATTAAGATTATTATTTGATGAATTAAATTACGTCCAGACTAAAACTATAAAATTATTAGGGTAAATGGATACTAGATACCAAATATAAATATTTTATAAATGATATTAAACATATACCATATATTTATTCATATATAAAATCATTATTAATCATAATATACAACAAACCTTCTTCTTAACCTGCGAAAAATTATAACATAAGAATGGGTGAGATCATATTCTTTGTAATGGAATTGTTGATATATATAAATTAATGATCATATTAAATAATGAACACAAAATAAGTTTATGATAAAATGTGAATATAAATTGAAAATAATAAAAAAACTATTAATATTTCATAATAATGATTCAGGGGACAAAACATTATCATTTCCCAAGATTGACGAACTAAAAAAATAAAGCATTTTCAATGAGTTCAAATAATAAGCATAACCAAATTTCTTTTGAGTGTGACATCAGGAAAAGTATATATAAAATATCATAATCAAGATTAAATATCAAGACTATAAAATAATAATGTATTAATCATCTCATCATATTTCTCAAATTATTGTGGATCAAACATCACCACTTGTTTCCCATATTGCCATAGATCATGATTCACCACATGTTTTCTACACCATTGAGGATAATAAATAACAAATTTTTCCCCGAACCATAGTGGATATAGAATCCCTTCTAGTATCCTATTGTGGTCAAAAAGAATAATATTCTTTTTCATTATTATCTAATGATATTTAAGTATTTACCCAATGTCGTAATGTACTATGTTTTCTGATCGGGTTGAAATCCTCACCCTTTTTGAAATTTAGGATTTTGGTTTGGAGGCTATGTCCATTAACATTTATTAACACTCAATTATGATTTTTTATTTTATTAATACACTATTATTGAATGGGTTTTTAGTTTAAAAAATACCTCCTAATTTCGGATGGGTTTCATGTGCATTGGTGGCCTAAAGTCCCTATTCTGGAAAAGTGTCGATAGCGGTGGATGTTATGATATAACGGTTTAGCCTCAGAATAGAACAAATAAAAAACTGATTTGACCTATGAGTGATTTGGGAAACCAGGGATAGGTTTAACGACCATGTAGGACCTCCCCAATATTTTGGAGTGGGAAATCACATGGTCTGAGAAAAATTTTAAAAACAGTGTGCATACCCGCATGCTTAGTGTTGAATGGAATGTACCTATGTATTGTAGCATGCATGGTTTCAGTATAGTTTTTCCAAACCACGTAGGATAACTATGGAATGTTTCACTATTATGTATTAGGAGATGCACTATTTGGAAAATAGTGCATGAGTACTATATGACTCATTGAAATAATAAAATTACATTTATACCCCTCACTCTACATCATTTCTTCTTATTTTACTCTCCCTTCATGCATTATGGGTATTGAAAGGCAGGGGTTCCCACTCATTTCATTGTCCACTAGGGATTGACATATCTACCTCACTCAGACACTGTTGTTCAATCTTCTTGCAGAGTGGGATCCATTTCAGCAAGTCTTTCAATCCACTTGGGAATTTTCAACATTTACATCACCGCGCATACGACTATATTCATACGAGTGTTTTTACCATATATTCAAGGAATTCATATAAAATGAGGATGAATTCTTAATCAGTTCAAGTTAGATATTATAACCAATGTGCCTATGTCTATGACTATGCAGTAGGTGGTGCTTTTCTTTGATTATTGTTTTATGGTTTTTTGGGGTGCTACAGTTATAAATACATTGTTCTTACCAATACACACCGTTTTAAATTTGATATTTTTACTAATTTCTTAATTGAAAACTATTGGGATGCTAAAGGTTATAACTAGTCAGGTCTAAAAGTATATAGGGTCATGTGAGATATTTCAAACCTTGGGAAGATTAGGAAATGTTGTTACTTCTTTTTATTAAAATAAATTGTTTTTATTAAATTAAGCTTTTCAATTTAATTATATTGAGAATCATTATTATGAATTTCTTGATCGTGATACATTGTATCATGATGGGATTGGCCTAAGGATTGAGATGAAATAGTCCATATGGACTGAGATGATATGATCGTGAGACTGATTGTGTCCCGATATATTTATATATGGTGATGTGGTGCACCTGTTGGGTGATATAATGATAATCTTGTTGTGGTGTGGCTGTCAGGTTATCGGTAAGGGCCATATGATATTTTATGGTTTGACCACCAGTTTATGTGACATGGTTACGTGGGCATGACATACTGGATAGATGTGTCTTATGATCTATTTTGTTATTTCTTATCACCCATGATTGAAAATTCACTTGTATTAATCAAGTGAACACATGATGACTCGGATGATAAGCTGTTGTTGGAAAATCATGGGGTAGAGACCACCGGTAGTTACATATTAGGTAAATGGTTGGGGATCATTCTATAGAAATAAAAGGGATTGAGAGGTATCTTTGGATTGTCGTGACGAGGCTGTCGGTTAGGGGATGATGCACCTTATGATTGAGGCTTATGGAAAGAAATTATTTTTGAGAATGATCATTGTTGTTCCTCAGAGAATCACCTATTGAGCCAAAAGTGATACTACATGGAGGGAATATATAATTGTATGTAGGGGTGTTAGGATTAAAGATGATGGGTGATTTCAAAAAGGGGTATGAGGGACTAGGTTCTTATCAATTGGGTTTTCCTTCAAGACATCAGTAACTAGACTAGGACATGATGTGTCATTTTTCACAAGGTACCAGGTGACTTATTTGAGGTGGAACATTAGGGTTATTGTGAAATAATTAATTTAGTGGATTCCTTGGGATGTGAGCTATGTATTCTCTTTTATATAGAATTTCAACAATTGACAATGTTGGTGATAGATTTTCTGTTGATTTTTTGCACTAGCGAAGCATGAATTCATTGAAATGAATGAACTCCCTTTATTTATTTTTAGTATAAAATGATGTAATAATAGGTTTAAGATGGGAACACATTGATGTTGGCCTCCTAATATTCCTTCCCACACCCTACATGGGTCCTTTGAGACATGTGTACAATTCATAGATTTGCGATTTGGTATGGGGTCGGGCTCTGAAGATGGACCATTGTTCATTCTGTTAACTTTTTAGCATGGTAAAAACGGCTGGTGGCCTTGAGATTCTAGCATTTTCTGGAGTTAACCCATTTTAGTTTTACTTTTAGTTGACGTATGTTGTATTATATATATGAAATATGTTGAGCCACTTGACAAAATATATTTTACAGATATGTATGACATGTATTAGATTAATTATCTACAAATGTTATTATTGGGTTTATTTATTAATTATGCTATTGTTGTATATTTTTCTTCTAATATTGTTTTATATTTATTATGTTTTCACTATGGAGGGGTTACTAACCAAGTGTCTATTGTATTTTCCATTCCACAATGTATTACATGAATATAATTGATCTATTTTTTAAACATCACAAGAGGGTATAGTCTCCCCACTATCACCACTTCTTCACCATCACAACAAGTCAGTAGAGTATGGTATATAGGAAGGTCTGTGTAAGGTCAGTGAAACATAGCCCGAAGCATTATTTTCTGGGATAAATGGGTCAGGGTTCGTCAGAAGTTATCCAAACAGTTCTTGAATGGGAATTTTTAGTGGAATTCAGTTGGATACTAATGATATCAAATGCTTTCCTTTTCTTTAAAATTTTCTTACTATTTGGACTATAGTATACTAGAGATTATGATGTAGTCAAAACTAGGTTTAATGATCATGCATGGGTTCCTACATCCACATGAATGGGGGATAGAAGAGGTTTCTAGATATTTGAATTTTGTTATGTTTTTCTCTTGTTACCGTTTATTTTATTTCCACCTTGAGTTGGGATCCTATACATTTTGTTGTTATCTATTATGGAATGTGACCCTTGACCTAGTATAGTAAGGGGTAATTATTAGACCATTGGCATAGTATATAAATGGATTATTGTTTATTATGTTGATAATAACATAGGATGATTCGTATATATGCCTATGACATGAAAATAATTTCTGGTTATTATCATTGGGACGTGAATTGTGCTAAGAGGGGTTGAGTTTTCTAAATTGTCAATAAATAAAACTACATAGTGTTTTCCTACCTAGCCTTTCTTTATTGAAATATTACTCAACCATTCCAGGAAGGTGGACCAAATTAAATCTATTTGTTTTATATGATAGGTATATATTTTTATGGGCACAAATCATATAGGTGAAGAAACGTGTGATGATTTGGGTTGATTTTGATCACCATGTTGGGAAAAGTGGTTATCAATTTCAGGCGACATGGTTCATATCGATGGGTGTTTCCTGAGGCATATGTGATACCTAGCTCTGGTACAGGTTGGTAAGGGTATATGTGGATGAATGTTGTGTGATAGGGTTATGAAGGGGGTAGGTAAGGGTACTGGGTTCACATTGTATGTCACAATTTTCCCAGTCTATGATATTTATATCCATTATCAGGGATGTATGACTATGCATTGGTATTCATCAGGTTTCCACATAGATAGGCTCCAATGGATCATCAGGTGGGCATTGTTGTGGTTTTGTAGGAGCACACATAGGTTGAGACCATTTTGGGTTAGGTAGATCATAAGATGTGGGTACATGGTGTAGATTATACTCTAAGTTAGGTATGTCAACTCGCAACACTGACATCTTTTAGTTCCTGGATTTTTTTGTAGCTTATAGGGAGTCTAGTATAGGTCATCATGGGTTTGATGGGGGAGGTCAAGGTGAAGAGAGTTTCATGGAATATATAATCTTGGAGTTCTAGCCACATTATCCACCATTTGTTTAGGATGATGTTGAACCACATGCATCTATTAACTAGATTTAGTTTATAAAGATAATCATTGTGTAGCTTGAGACACCCCTAGGATGGAGGGTTAATCTTGAGATGTATATTCCTAGGGGACCATCTAAGCATCCGAGTGATTTGTTTGTTCTATCCGGAACAAAAAAGGGATTTGGATTGAAGGACTTTGAAACCTAGTCCATCGAGAACTTCTTCATGGAGTCACTGAGGGTGGTGATGTCCTATGAGTTTATAAACCTTTAGAAGAGTCACATGTTTGTTAAGGACTATGAAACAACATTCACAAAATTGCCTCACTTTGCACCTGATTTGGTGGTCGATGACACATTGATTATGAGGTGTTTCACAGATTGTTTATGAGATTCCTTTCAGCTGTCGGTAAACAGATTCAGGTTGGGATCATTCTCATAGGTGGTGAACCAATCACTAATTGATGAGGTTAATTTGATGTATCATTCACAGTCATCTCCGGTGATGGCTCCAAGTGGTATTAGTGGGGATGATTCAAAAGGTATGATTCAAGGCCGAGATGAGTTCTAGTATGATAATTTGGACAAGGACACAAGAATACCACATAATAATGCATCTTCAACTCTGTTCTTCCTGTATGGGAAGGCGGGTCTTGTGAAGACATAGTGAGTTTGGGTTCGAAATTAGTTTCAAGAATGAAAATAGTTTAAGAATATCAAAAGGATCAATGGGAATCCTTATTGGAAAACTAAAATCCATGTACTTGTCCGGACTCGGGGTTGTTAATATTGGACTGGTAGTAGTACGAAGTGATGATAGCTGTTTTTTAGCTACATACGGAGGTCATGGTAGAGAATGTGGGAGCCAACTATGGGGTTACTAACTGGTGCATGAATGTATTGAGGCCATGCTTCAGGCATTCATTCATCAGGCTAGGCACAGGCTGTGGAGCTTTCTGGGGTTGTGTAGATTATAGAGCCTATTACGGATAAAAGTATGTTGTGGGAATGACTCGGGTTTTTTTGGAATGGATTTTTTAGAGGCATCCCCATTTTTTGGGAGCACAAGGTGAAAATGATGTAGTTATGGACTATCCAAATACCAGTTAGTAGGGAATCATCTGTTCAGATGTGTTTTGGTTGCATATATATATATAAGGTGTATGGAACCGATTTTACAGGTGTGAATTTACATCAAGGAATCAAAGGATATAGATTACTTGAGTTGCATACATAGTTGGGTATTAGTGGGATGTGGAAGATGATTGAGGTGTGAGGAACCAAAAATTATATTTGGAATGTTTTGAGATGAAGGACCTTATAGGATCGATGTGAAACATGGGAATGAGCTGTGTATTGATTAATTGTGAGATTCTTATTAGTTTCAGGTATGAAATAGGAGAACCTAATGAGGTGTGGTAGTAATGATGAGTTATGTGAAGACATTGAGTGTAGGGATGGTTGATGGGTGATTAGTGTGATTTTAGTTTTTATTTAGGATTTGACTTGGGTCGGTAAACCTATGATGGGGAGTCCCCTTGAGGTTTTCAATATGTACCCATCCTGATTGGGGTGGTTTGGGTTAATTTTAAATAAAATTTTAGGTAACTTATCATCTTGGACTTTTGTTTTATAGCTAAGGGATATAATATGGTCATGTGGAGAGATTGTAACGTCCCATATTTTTTGAGAAGGTCAAAATCCTTTCACATGTTGAATTTTTAGAGTTTGATGGGTAGAAGAACTCTTTTCTATTTTATTGGATCATAATTTTGAGGTTTCATTATACCAAGAACGTTTTTGGGATGGGTTTATAGGAATGTAAAATGTTTACTGAGTTTTTTAGGGTTTTGGGTTTGTTGGAGGCTCATAGGCCCTATTTTGGAATTGTGAAGACTCAAGGGAACATTTAGATCTAACTGTGAGTCCTCATATAAGAAACCATGCAGCCATTTTTTTCACTAAGAAGATTTTGGGAAACCATTCAAGACAGGGTGATTGGGAATAAATTACCTCTAATTTTTTTAATAGTTGACATTCGTAGGGTCAATGAATTGTTTTAAAACCCATGTGATTTCCCGCACACTTAGTTCAAATTGGGAAATAAATATTAATTGTAGCACGCATGGTGTGAAAAAATGTTTAAAATATCCCTCAGACTCATTAAAATGGTGAAATTAAATTTTTAACCCTTCCTATATTTCCTTATTTTCCTCATCTTTTACTCCTCCTTTCACCATGACTTGGGAAAATTAGGGGTTTATCCATAATTTATTTGTCATAGAGGGTTTGATATAACTTTATCAGTGGAATCCATTCTTCAATCCATTTGCGGAGATGGATCAATCTTAATAAGGTTTTCTAACCAATTGGGTATCTTCTTCTTTGATCTCACCTCATGGAATTCTAACTCCATGTAGGTGGTTTAAACCTATTTTTATGACATTCTTCTAAAATTTATACTTCATTAAAATCTGTTTGAGTTTGATTCTATGAATGGAAATTCCCATGTCTATGGATAAGAGTTAGGTGGGGCTTTTCCTTCTCAGTGTGTCGTGGCTGTTTAAGGGATAAACCTGTAGCATGCCAAATTTTTGATCGAGGTAGGTAATTTTCAATTAGATTTTGTTCATAAATATTTAATTAAAAACTTGTGTGATTCTAATTGTAATTCCCACTCAAGTATGCAAGTGATTTGATCTGTGAGATATGCTTCATACCCATGGTAGAGTAGGTTGTGGTTTTCATTTTGAAAATCTGTTTTTATATTTAATTATATCGAGTTTCCTTATATATATAAATTTATTAATTGAGATACATGGGATCATGATAGGCTCGTCCTGGGGATTGAGATGGAATTGGACATCTGGAATGAGGTGATATTATCATCAGTATGTGCATAGACTGATATATATCAATATATATATATATATATATATATATATATATTTCGGTGATGTTGATCATAGGTTGGGTGACTGCCATCGACTTGAGGTAGAACTTCCATTAGGTTTTGAAGGGCCCGTGGGATATAGAATGATTTGACCATAAATTTGGGTGACATGGTCATAGGGAAATGTGGTGTCATATTGACGAGTCTTAGGTTCTATTTAGTGATATCTTCTCAGTAATGAATGATGTTTCATCATTTGGAATAGTGTGAACACATGTTGACTTGGTTGCAGATGTGATATTAACAACTTGTGTGGGTAGATTCCCCTGATATTTGCGTTATTGGTAAATGGTAGGGATGATTTAAAGTAGAATTATATGGGTATGTCGTGGACCTATCATATGGTTTTGATGAGGCTATCATATGGGGGATGAGGCTCATCATGATTAAGGTCAAGGATCCAAGGATTATTTGGGAAGACATGAAACACTATTCCATAAGACATTAACTAGCGATACGATGGCGATACCACATGAAAGGTAAATATTGTTGTACATTGGGATATAGGGCTTCGAGTCAATGACTGATTTTTTGAAGTGTTCATAGGGTTTAGGTTTTTATCAATTATAGGTGCTTGGGGATGTTGGCCACATGACTGGGACATGAGGGGTTGGTGGAACCCTGGTTCTTAATGTCTTATTTCGAGGTGGAACATGAGGGTTCAACTAGACTATTTTACATTATGGGATACCTTGGGATATATTTTGAGGATCATCCCCTCTAATTTATTCAAGCATTAGATGAAGTAGGTGATAAATTGTTGGTGGTTATTGATCACCAGAAAAACCTGAATTTATATAAATGCTTGTGCCCCCTGAATTTATTATTAGTGTACACTTGTGGAGTCATAAATGTATGATAGGTACACGTTGGTGGTTTAATACTGAGATTCCTTCTCACACCCTACACGAGAACATAGGTATGTGTCTAGACATCATTTATTTTTTTATTTCCCATGGTTTTGAGAACTAGAGACGGATCATTGTTCTTTTTGAAGACTATTTAGCATGGAAGGATGGAAGGAGACCTTGAGGTTACTGCATCATCTAGAGTTACCCCATTTTGGGTTTTCATTATGTTTAAGCAAGTTTTTATATATGTATGTACTATGTTCTACAAAGGTAAACCCTTATCCATAATAATATATTTGACCTATAATGGATACATGCTCTACAAATGGTATTACATCGTTTTTTTATTTTGTACTTAGTTGTTTTTTTTATGAATTTATTATTTTTTAATATTGCTTATGCTTTCTCCATGGGCAGGTGACTGGTCCAGTGTCTATCATATTTTCCCTTCCTCAATGTATTATATGTATAAATTGGGACTATTATTATTACACAACTAAAGGGTATTTTTTTTGTTCTATCGCCCATTTTTACCCCTACTATTAGTCAGATGATTCTGGCATACTGGGAGATGCACCTAACGTCAATAGAACATGACCTGAAGCACTGTTCGGGTAGCTAAACGGGATGGGGCACTAAAAATTATTTATAGGGATATAATTGGCCCACCTATCACTGAATTAAATCTAAACATATGTGTGACACATGATAATAAACTATTCATCATTTCAAATTTTCATAAACAATGTATATCAAACGAGTTTCATAATTTTTTCATCATAACATAATTAACCCATGGGAATGAAATGAGTTTCATATAATCATTATCATTATAAGTCATTAGGGAATCATAGGATAATATACCTTTCGAAACATAAAAATCATTAAATAATGTTCATTTAGATAAAAAATTCATTAAAAATAGTGGAAACATTCTTTGAAAACCTGAGAAAAATATCATTTCATTTTGATAAAATTTAAATAATAAATTACTAGAATAATATTAAAATATTTTTCATTAAAAATAAATATTGAAATTATAATGGAATATTCAATGAAAAATTGGTCATGATGGAGGGAAAATTGTTACATTCTATATATGTTAAAAAACATTCCTTTCACACCATTTTAAAATGATAAAAATGACTTGTTTGGAAAATTATTCATTAAAATTAATCATTTAAAAAAATTACATCAAAACTAGTAGAAATTGAAATTAAAAAAAATCATATATGATTATTAACTTTCAGAACTCATTTTTTATTTTTATAGGTATGGAAGAAAATTTTCATCAACCTAATAGGATATATGGTCGAATTTTATTTTAAAATATTTCATGATAATTTATAATACCAAATCAGGAAATGTGGTAATAATAAAATGAAATTCTAGGAATAAACATATTAAAAGATAATATATCAGGTTTAAAATATATATTTATAAAATTTAGGTTAATTTAAATTTTGTACAAATAATTCTAAAATGAAATGTTATTGTAACATATATCATTACCATTTTTTTTGAATTTAGAATCATAAGACCCATGAAATAATAACATGAAATGAAATATTATATATCATGATCATAATGTAATTCCTGAAATAACATGTACAATGGTGTATATATTCACCTGATAAAATAATATTGGAGAAAAACAAAACATATGTCCCAAAGAAGACTATTTGAGATGATAAACTCTTTCCACATTAGTAATATATTATTCATAACCCCATATACGATAGAATAATATATGGCTTATTAAATCCCTATTATTTTTATTATATTCATCATAAATGTTTTTAATGGTTAGTATATACAATACATAATGTAAAAAAATGGGGAATGTGACATATGTCTCAAAAAAATGTGAGGTGGGAAACCCTAACTACATGTCTCATCTTACTTCGTACACATTCAACGTCATATATAAATTTTTTTATTATATTAAAAATCAAAAATATATATATATTGATGCATATACTATCTAATATGATCAACTTATAACATTTAAACATGCATTTATTAATAGTTCTTTGTTGAAAATGTAGTTTCCAGGTGTTAACTATTTCATTTATCATGAAAATTTTGGTTTGGGTGTTCCAGTCCTCTTCATTTTCTCATGGTTACATAAAAAAATATGAATAATGTCATAAATATAATATTTAATCATTATAGATTTCTTTTTAACCAGTCAAATATAGTGGGGATGAAAAATTATTTACATTATATCATTGAGATAATCATCTGAATATATGAACAAGTAATTTTTCTTAGTTTTGATAAATGAAACCAAAGAAAAATAAATAATAATTCCAATTTAACATAAATGTTCTAATATATAGTGATATATAGTATGGTTATGAAATAGTTAATGACCCCAACAATAAATCACTGAGGTGTTAAAATTTGATCAATTCATTATAAATGAAGGTAAAAGAATATCATGTTTATTAAAAGATATTTTTCTAATTTTGACCGATTGTTTTACTATGATGATAGTGAACATGAAAAAATATTCTTACATGATTTTTCACAATATAATAAACCAAATTTAATCCTTTATCTATTCTTCAATCAATCATACCTTCATCTCTTAATCCATGAAATTGATATTCATGCTGACTTTTTTCATTCTAGAATGACTAATATTAACATTTAATAGATCATAATATCCATAAAAGAAAATCATGTCATATATAAGGTCTCCAAATATTTAAAAAACAAAAATATTTCTTATAAGTTATTCAGTATGTATAATTATTCATATGTTGAAATAATAAATTAATGTCTAAAACAAAATAATAACCCAAAATGTTCAATAGAAACGATTCTAAAAACAATTGATCTTTAGATTACTCCAAAATATATCTGTCCAAATTCAGAAAAAAGGTAATAAGGTTGCAAAAAATAAAAAATCAAAGTAAATATAATCTCTGAACTACATAAACTAGCACATAATGTAACACACCAAACACTTGAATTCGATAATCAAATATTTTCTTAAAACATGCAAATCATTTTACAAAATATTATGAGTCACTATAAAACCTCATGGAAAACATAACTGATTCCAAAAATTAAATATACAATTATTCATTAAATAAATTTATGCATTTTTTAATATATTCCATAAATCCAAAAAATGTAGTAAACTTCAATAATGATTATATAAATCACATTTTCATTAAATATGTAATAAATTTCATGGTCATCTATACTATTCAATTTACATTATCAATACAAATAATCTATTTTCCCAAACTAAACATTATTTTCTCACCATTATTAACAAATTAAGTGTTATCAACCCATTAATCATGTGTTTTATAAAAATATAACCATAACTCTAATTCACTTTCCTAGTTTATTGGTACCATACCACCTATAATTCTCAATCCGTAAAGAAAAACTAATGTATAAAAAACGTTTAGTTGTTTCATGATTGTTAAAAATTGAATATCTATGATAAAACACGTATAAAACAAAATTATGAAATGCCAATATCTAGATACTACAAAAATTATAAATCAATTACTGAAATTTACTAGTCCTTTCCATTCTATTGGATTTATCCGTTGGATTTTGGAATTGACTCAAATTATTCCAATGTTTACCACACATTAGAAAATAAAGTGTAAATTTTAATTTAGAATAATAATATTTTACCTCCTTCAAACACTTTATTCCTATACATTAATTATTTCTCTAGGTCATTCTTTTCCACACCCAACATATCTTCTCAATCTTTTGACACATTTCCCTTGGAACTTCTTCCCACATTATAGACATATTAATAGTTAAATATTTTTCCAAAATTCCCTTCATAAAAACTCAATTTTCACATTTAATTTATTTACAAACTATCTTTTTTTCTTCTTATTAATCATATATAGAGTTATCTGGTTAGAGTAACAATAATAATTTTTATTACATCTCTTCTTTTAATTATTTTCTTACGGGGAAAATAATTCCATGATCCATTACGTTTAGAATTAACATAGTTCTTTTTGGTTCCATCCATTAACAATAATAAAACATCATATATTGAGCAGTGATGATCATAGTGGGAAATAATGTAATATTAAAAACATTTATAGGATGTCTAAATCATGGGATCATTATTTTCATCAAATAACACCTTATGTTTAACCTATGTTATCCATGGTCACAGACCATGAAAATCCATTAAATTGGCTCAGAAAGAAAATTTTAATTTACCCATGAATATCCCCCAACATTTTCAATCAAAGTGTGCAGTTATAGCCACACTCACAATAAATGGGTTTGATCAAGCTACTACTCAATCCATCTAATTGAGAGTTCTTACCCCTTGATACATATGTAACACAGCTACATCAACATTCTAGTATCCTTATAAGGAATTATTTTCTAGGAAAACCAAAATAAATTCACTACCATAACATTAGATGATAACCCATAGACTTATGAACATGGTTTTCCCCATATTTTTATATTCCTAATATAAAAAAATAAACAATGCTCTCATTCCATCTATAATGGACTTGTCATTTACTACATAAACATTATATATTATTTGATGAATATTTAAAATTAATAGTATGATCAATCCCATAATTGTAAATGATTTAGTGTAATTTTAAACAAGATACACAAAAAAACTCAATACATGAATGATATTATAAATATCCCAGAAATTTCATTAAATATATAACCCTTATTAGGAATGAAATTCAGAAAAACATTTGTTATAACCAGTGTAATATTAAAACATAATAAGGGGTGATCTCATATGGCCAATAAGGGTTTACATGAGATATTTCATCCAATGGTCATATATAAGAATAACTTGATCATAAGGGCATGATAAGATGCTATTATCAATCAAAAATATTACCCAAAAATACATAGTTCATAATCATGGGTCATGGAATAAATCATTAGCATGCCAGAATATTGCGTAACCATAAAAAATAAATCACCATCCATGAGTTTAAATATTATGAATAACAAAATGTCATACGAGAGTGGCACCATTAGAAGCATAGAAACCATATCATATGTCTGGGATAACTACTAAGACCATAAAATCATAAAGGATGAGGAATCACCACCAATTGACCATATCATTACGGATCATGAGTCACCCATTTTTCACACATCACCACAGATAATGAATCACCACTGATTTCCCATACCTTAGAGGAACAGGAATAACTGCCTTTTTCCCAAACTATAGTGGATTTGGAATCCCAACCTATTTTCTATAGTGGTTCATCACATCATCTCATTTCCCATAATTTTCAAATGAGATATATGAATTTTCCTAATGCATTGGTGACCTATAATGGACTCACCCATCACATAATTAAAACAAAACTTATTATCCCATGAAGATCATAAACCAATATTTACTTAAATATATCATATCCCATTGAAAATAAATTAGTTTCATAAAATAATCATAATCAAAATTCATACATAAAACTTTATAGAATCATAATATAATATCCCTAGTAAAACATAGAAACCCATAATGGATGATTACATGATGAAAAACACATTTAAATGAATATTCTAGCCAATCTTTGAAATCATGGGAAAAATATCATTTCATTTGATAAAATATATAAAAAAATTTACAAGAATATTTATAAAATAATTTCCATCCAAAATAAATAAGGAAAATTTTAAAGGAATCTTAAAATAAAATAATTGTAATTATTTTATGATAATATAATCATGTCACATACAGAAAATAAATATATTCCTTTCACATAATTATAAATGGTAAAAAATGAATTATTTAGAAAAAAACATATTAAAAAATATTATAATTTAGACCATCATAAATAACATTAAAGGAATATATTGTTACCTTAAATAAAAATTTAAATTTTTTGAATGAACATTCATAATTACTTTTGAATTTTACAGACATAGATTAAAAATATCATCGAACAAAGTGGAAACATGGTCGAATTTTATTTAAAAGCATTTTCTTGATCACTTTTAGTTCCAACATGTAAAAAATGGTAATAATTAATAAAAATTATTTGAGTAAATATAGAATAGTGAAATTGATGGAGTTTAATGTAAAATATCCATAACATTCCCTTTAATATAAATTTTGAAAAAATAATCCAAAAATAAAATGTGATTTTAACATAAACCCTTACCACTTCGGTAACATTTGAATCATTATAACCATTAAATAACAACAAAAATAAAAATTTAAATATAATTTCAATTGGTTATTTCATGATATTAAATTAAAATAGGGATATATATACACCAAATTAGATAATATTGGTTTAAAACATAAAATATGTCCAACAAAATATAGTTTGCGACAACAAACCCTTAGCACATTGATAATTTCTGAAAAAAACCATATTAAAGAGAGAACCATAAAAGATTGTTTAAATAAAAATAATTTTCACGATATTAATTAAAAACTACATTAATCCTTAGTATATAAACAACATACTGTATACAATTGGTGGATCTAGCTTATATCACACAACCATAAAACTGAGATGAGAAACACTTACTATAAGCCTCATATTTTTTCGTACATGTTTGAAAATCCTATATAATAAATATATATTTATTATATATATATAGTGGAACCATTTTAATAATTATAAAATAATATATTATTTACTTATATCATCTCAACATGAATTATTAATAATTTTTTATTGAAATGTTGTTTACAAGTACTTATTATTTCATTTCTCACAAATGTTTCAGTTTTGATGTTATGGCCCTTGTATATTTAACAAGGTTCCAAATTCAAAAAAATCATAATAATTTCATAAATATATCCCTTAATGATAATATAAAATTTTATAACAATTCAAATAATATGGTGATAAAAAATGTATATTATCAGCACGTGGATATGGTAGTCCATACTTACGCACGAGTGATGTTTCAACTTTGAAATGGATAGAGAGAAATAAAATTAAACAATAATTAAACCATAAATAACTATAGTAATATCCTAAATACGTATCACACACACACATACATGTATATAAATATATATTCATTAAATCCATCATTATAATGATCAACATTAATTGGTGATGATAAACAAAACACATCACTTCATGGAGCTGATAATCCTTATGTACGCATGAATGATGTTATCTTTTTTCCATTGGGAAAAAATAGGTTAATAATGGATTATAAATAATCATAGTAAATGTTATGTATATATTAAAGATACTGAATTAATAATTTTAAATTAGATAAAAAAATACTTCTTTGTGGTAGAAGAATAAACAAAATTGAAAGTACATTATTAAGAGTTACACCTCTTAATTGAGAAACTACATTTGGCTGAAAAGTTAATCATTAAAAAAAATTTAATTTTTAAATAACATAACATATTATATATAGGGAAGGAATATATGATTAATTTAGTATATTTATCAGATAATATATAGTCTTAAAACAGTTTCAATAAGGGTGTACATGAGGTGCCCTTTTATAAGTGAGTAGTGAGGCACCCATAGACATACATAAAGTATTATATTATTATAAATTAAATATCTGAATAAAGTATATCCCAATTGATATATATAGTGTATATGATGACAATAATTATAAATCCCCTCATAAAATAATATTTATACATGTTTTGGGGATTTTTTATCTCTGATCTCTTAATTCAAATATGCATGTTAACAGTCTTTAATATTATTGAAATATCTCTATTTCTTACTTTTAATGGGTCATGAATGTCACTAAAAAGATAAAGGGACTCATAAGATGAAAATGGTTTGAATTATAATCCACATCCCAATAAATCAAGGAAATATAATATTTTTATGAATTTATATTCATTTAATAAAATTTTATTTTACAATAGATACAAATAGATTAATTTTCGAGGGTATTCACATTATATTAATTTAATAACAACATGATTGAAATAGAGTAGAAGAAAAAAAATTATAACCCAAATATTATGATATATTTATTGTTTAATTTAATGAAAAATTATAATTTATAAAATATTTATTACTTCTAATAATTCTTCATTCATCTGTTTTATTATTTTATTATATAAAAATATTTGTCTGTACAGAAAAAACATTTAGGGAAATTATTCTATAACTAAAAATAAAAATATATATTACCATACTAAAAAACTATTTAATTTTTTAAATCGAAATATGAAATATGAAATTAAAACCTTATATCCTAGTGAAATAACATTAAAGATATTAATGTTAAAAGATTTACTATTTCAATTTTTTCTTTTTTGAAAATAATATAAGGGTCATAATCAATGATAAATAACAGAAACATTACATATTCTCAAAACATGGATGATAATTGATAAAATAAACTAATCAAATTGGATAAATATAAGTGTTGGGAATTATAAATCTCTATTGAAATTTTTTAACCATGTTTCTCAGTGTAACTTTGTCCACTTTTCAATATAAAATTTCGAACAGTGTTAGAATTCATTTATAATATAAATGAATAAAATACTAGGAATTTTTTTTTATAAAAATGTATTTTTATTCCTAAAAATGAACTTATACATAAATAAATTATAATTATAATTATTATTTAATTAGATAGATTATATATAATTTAAATATTCTTATATAAAATTTGGATAAAATATAAATCTTAATTATATATTCCAATTATTTGTTTTAATGAAAAGAAATTTATGTTTTATAAAAAATGGTTTTTTGACCATTAATCTAAATATTATTCTTTTTTGAGAAATAAAAAAATTACCTTAAGATAATTTTTTATGACAAATTAAAAAATGATATCCATTCTTATAAAATTCATTTTTTTAAAGTATAAGAAATTAATTATATTATTTTCTAAAAAAATTGAATAAAAATTACTTGAAAAGAATTAGTCTCCATGAATAAAGTTACTTAACAAAAAATTATGTAATTATGTATTATAAATGTTCCAATACATTTGATTTATATATAATATTTATATATATTTTTGCGAATGTTATTGTTTATGTTTATCCTGGTAATATAACAGTTGTGTTATAATATATCATGGTATGCTGCAAGATCTATGATTCATGTTGAGAAATAAATAAAACACAGGTAAATCATATAGAAGTCAATGTATTCAAAACTCTCATGGTGTTACACTTTCATTGAATAATGTCATTTAAATTTCATTTATTACCATAAATGGAACTCATTTCACCTATAAAAGGACTCCCTCCCCACACCACTTATCTTCATATGAAAATCCAATAAGTTTAATGAATAACTACTCAAATACACCCAAAAAATTCTATACATATCATAGTAATTATGTATCCTCAATGGAACACTAATCAAATTCATAATCTAATTTAAAAAGGTGTTATTATAATGGGTAAGGTAATAATTTTTAATATTTCCTTTTCATTTCTATGTGTTTATGTATTATTATTTTACCTCATAGTATATTATGATATCCTAAAATAATGACATAATTATAATTGTAATATATAAATTTTATATTATTTTTGATATAATAATTATCTATATTTCTCTCTTCTCCTTTGAAAATTATAACATCAACTGTGCATAAGTTCACTCTACTATATCCATGAAACAAAATATTTATGTTTTCATAGACACATCACATGTATGGTTTGAAATGGGTATTTAATGAATAAAAATTATATTTATTAAATCATTAGTATTAGGAAAATATGAACCCATGTCTATCATTCTCCCATTTTATGTGAAATGAGAATGTCACCCTGCGTAAACGCTTAGACTACCACATCCATAGAAACATGTTCTATTTTTATTTCACCGCAACATTTAGAAGATTAATAAAATGGGTTCAATGATTAAATATGATATTTATTCCATGAATAATTATATTTTGATAAAAATTAAGTATTTTATGAATAATATTTACAATAAGTGTGCATTATAAATTTCACTTCCTATGACAATCATACCATCATGAAAATTCATTTCATTATTCTATGTAATAGTTACATATCAATTGTATTCATCTATTAACACTTAATAATTAAGATTCATCAAAATAATAAATCCAAAATTATGTTATTATACTTTTTAAACGGTAATATTTTGACTAGATCACTTCATAATCATACTTATTTATTACTTATAACATTTTTTTGTTTAGTTTAACCACCTACATGAACAATGATATAATTTTCCATATTGGATCACTATGGAAACATAATTAATATTCATATTAGATATTAATGAGTTAGTAATATTTTTTTGTTTATATGGATGTAATATAAATATTAAATGTGTTATTAATATACCATGTTTCATTCATCAAAGTCACCAAAAATTCATTCTATGATTTTATAATCATTAATAATGACTAAAAATATCTTGTAATGAAATTAATAATTTATTACTATTTATAAAGTATATATTTTATTATCTTTTACAAACATGGAATGAAAAAAACTGCTCACCATCAATTTTTTTAATCATCCATGAAATAGTAAAAATCACCTACATTTGATTATGAAAATAAAATATAACAAGTAATGTTATAATAAATTTCTATAATTGAAGAGTATATAATGTAATGGATTTGAAGTGATATGTATATGGGATAGAGAGCCTAATAATAATATGAGAATGGGAAATCTATGTTAAACAAAAGGAGTTATATGATGATCCTGTTATGTTATAGATGAAAAAATGTATCATAGGTGGAAATAAATGTTTCATAAGAAAAGTCACATTATGATGGAGTTTTCAAGGTCATATTTTCATTTACTATAATTTTATTAAATAATATCATAACAATTTTGGTTTTAATATTTCGTAAGAATCATGTTCTTGATGCTTTGAATGGTATTCCTCTAGAAACACCAATGTCTTATAATACAACCATATAAGAATACACAGATTAATTTTATTTGGAAATATGAATCTATATAAATTTGTTTTTATGAGTTAAAATATTAGTTTCCTACTCATACATAAGATATGTAGTTTTATATTTCATTATAAATAACATATTGACTCTTGTATATTATATAGATACCCTTAACTAGTTCGATAGCGAATGATAATTAAAACCAAAAGTAAAG